>CM077884.1:462500-3317500 GCA_039720435.1 Amazona ochrocephala | reverse complement strand
TTTTTCAAGTGGAGGAGTTTTTACTTTGAAAGGGTTTGTATAGGGAAGGTTTGCATGGGAAGGGTTTACATCTCAAGGTATTTTCTCTCCCTGTGAGCTTTCACTTCTCTTTAAATATGACAAGGAAGCTCTGTAAATTGTCATAGTATGGATAAACCCACTCTCCTGAAAAACTTGTTTCTCCATTGACCTTTTCAATTCATTGAGCTTTTATGTGACTTGGATGCTTTCTTTAGCTAAATATTTATATAGTAAACATTCAGTGAATGGATTGTTGTTAAGACTGCAAGCTCTGCGGGACAGAGGGTGGTTCCCTATTGTGCGCCTTGCACATCCATAGTTAACACAATGCACAGCTATAGCAGCAACATTCCTATGGGTTTTGAAGGCACAGACTGTGACTGATTTTCTCAGGCACAATGGAGCTGTTATCATCAGTTGCTGTGGGAAAGAAGTTTCTAAATTCACCTTTTCTCCAAAGTCTGAGGAGAATGGAGGGGGTGTTGAATTCTATCACGACAATATTAGAAAGAAGATGAGTCAAATGTGCTACAGGGGTGTCCATCAAAGAGCAGAGATAAAAATAATGAATTTCAGCAGCAAATTGTGCCTGGCAGACACAATGAAATAACGGTGCTTGAAGGGAGTGAGGGGAAGCGTCACTGCGCTCAGAGTGGTACAAGTGCTTCTGTGAGCACCGCAAGAGTGAAGTTGTCTTCGTCGCCACGCTGCAGACTTTCTGTCTGACGCTGGGTGAGTCACTAGTGTGTGGCTCATTGCAGAAGTGCGCGTGCCAGACTGCTGTGGAAATCAGTGCAGGTCCAGTGCTCAGAAACATTTAAGGATCTGAGCATCTTCATCCCTGTGATGTACAGATGATATTTCCTCTGTTTCTTTTTATGGTAAGGTGTTTGAGGAATGAAGTGGTTTGTACTCAAGGCTGCAGCTTCAAATACTGAGCTCTGGGGAGACTTTTCACTATTATTTTGTCACCACAACAACAAATGGGGAAGGCCAAAATTTGGTCTGCTGTTTATAGGCAAGGGACAGCATTTTCACATTGCAGCCCCAGCACAAACTCCTCTTGCTTGAACGGAGCAGCAGGTAAAAGCTCTCATGGGTCTGGACGATGCACAGCAGAACACAACTTGACACACTGATGTAGCCCTACCTCTGCATTAGCACTGAGGGAAAGGGGCTGTGCTACACTCCACTGTATTCAAACAGCATTGCCAAACTCTCAGTGGGGCAGCATTTGTGTTCCCCTGTTGCAGACTGACAGGCAGAACCACACCATCTGGGAAATCCTACCACTGGTGCATCGTCAGTGTCTGCCGGCATGCTATGCGGCCAAGGACTCACCTGCCACCCTGGAAGAAGCTGTCTGTGCTGTGAAATGATTTCTTTAACTATGAAACAAAGCTTCCTTTCCTCTAATCCCAGATTTACAAGTCAGCACTTCACACGTCAATAATTTACAGTACAATACAAGAAGATTTTGTGGGATGGAGGGAAAGCAAAGAGAAGACATTGCCCACAACACTAAGTTAAATGTGCTCCCTTTCTCTGCATTCTAGGGCTCCAAGAAATTTTCTTTGTTTTGGTACAGTCTTTTGTGTGTAGCAACTCCAGCCCTAGAAATTCACTTTTAGCCTCAAGGTCAATGCAAAGCAAACATATTTTACAGCTAGGGAAACTAGGCACGAATAGCTGAAATAACTTGGCTATTTTTTTAATTCCCCATACCAACTATATCATAATCCTTCCCAAAAGCAGCGTGTATACACACTCTCCTTAGGAGATGCAGGAATTCCAGAAAGGGTACAAATCCCATTTGTGCAATAAGCTTAAAGGCTTTCATTTACACACCCTTTGGTAATGCATGCTCAGCTCTAGACTGTAAATGAAAATTGCTTTGAGTCACAAGGAAAATCCATGCAACCCACAACCTCAGTGTCTAACAGTGCTGGTGAATACTGGCTGAAGTCATGGAGGCTAACGTGGCTTTTTCTAAGTGACAAAGTGATTGCTAGCTGCCTAATGTCTTTTCCAGCATCATGGGCCATTTGGCTTCTGAAATGATGTTGTGAGGTGGTGACAAAGGATGCAGGAAGTTCTTATAAGGAGGATACTGTGACGAGGAAGCAGACAAAACGAGCTGTTAATAAAAGACAAAAAAAAAACACTGAAATCACTCAGAATACATGGGGAGTTTTCTGGTGAGTAATACCAACATTTTAGGAGCAGAAAAATGAGTCATTCCTACTCCACATAAACTCCTCTCATCCTGCTGTGATTTACAAACTAGCAAAGTCCTGTGGAGTCACTTACTGAGGGTTGGACTAAATGCCACTTCTCCTGTAGGGAAGACAACGTTTCAGCATTTGCCCCAGACACCTGAGTCCTAAGACCTATCAAGGAAGGCTGTGCTAATGGGAAAAGTCATTAGGGTCCTAAGGAAGAATGTGAAATGCCGGCAGGCGATGCCCAGTAAGAAGACCATCTATCCTGTGCTTTCAACACCCAGCTGGCATCAATCTGCATGCAAATACACTAGCAGCTAAAAACTATATGAGGGATTAGGTTGCAAACACCTTCTCTTCTTCCTCCAGCCATTAGTTGTGTAGGCAGCATGGGTGCCGTGGGGTAGATGGGAAACCTGCCTGCCTTGGAGTGATGCGGCCAGTTGAAGTAGGGCAGGTGAAAGTCTTTGTTATGATGAGCTGGCCAGTGGCTCTTGCACACGCTACCTCACTGGAGGGAGGTGAGTGATATCTGTAAACACATTTCACGCAAACATCGTTATCCTTGGCAGCTGCAGTAAAAAAGCTGCAGCTTAAATGAGCGTCTGGTTCCTCAGTCTTTCCTGTACTATGATCTCATGTTACAATGTGAGCAAACTTCCTATCTGTGAAGAGGGGAAGCAGAGAACCCTCTGGGGAGCTGAGGTGGATTTTCCCTTCTTCCCATCAGGTGCTACTTTTAGCACAGGACTGTGATTTATTGAGGAGCCTGGATTGGGGCTAACTGGGGGCTCCCTGCAGCCCTACTGGTGAGATGCTTCACAGCTCTTGCTGCATTGCCATTGTCTCTCTGGGGTCATCCTTCCCAATGTGGGACCCTGTCCTGCTCCAGCATGGCTGGATCCCCTTGGAGAGCAAGGCATGGGAAGATCAGTGGAGCTCCAACCTGGTCTCCAAGAAGGAGGTGGCCATAAACAGTAGGGAACTGGTGCTGCTATGGAGAGGTCATGTCAGGCAAACTGTTCCGGCAAGCTGCTTTGTTCTTGTTTTCTCCTCCAAGATCTGGGACTTCCATTGTGCTTAGCGACACCTTTACAGCAGTCTAGTTATTCAGGGAGAATAGGAGAATCTTGTGTACTTCCATACAGCAAGGATCCTGGGGTACCCATGTCTTGCCCAATTGGGCATAACAAATGTGTTAGTTTAGCACCATCCTGGGTCCAATGCCAGCCATATACAGCAGGAGCCACAAGAACTTGTGCAGATACCTTTGAGATCCAGGTGCTTGTTTTGATAGTGTGGCTGCATTTGGATTTGTGCTTGGTTTTTAATTTTTTTAGAGGTATAGTGGATTAGTCCTGGCTTGTGCAGTTGTTGCACCGTGTTCTTATTTTCTTGTATGTGCTCGGCAATGGTGTCAGGAGATGTGCTCCTTAAGTGCTCTTATTATTTATCTTCATTGTACAAGTTGCACCAATGAAGTACCAAGCATTTCCAGAAATTGTTATTGATTGGGCAACTGTGTTTACAAAGCTAATCAATAATGTCCCCCCACTGTATATTTATTTGTGATACAACTGCTCCCTTTGTGTGCCTCGTGTGCTTTCCAGAGCTTGTAATTCGTCCAGTGTAAATAGCTGATTTCATTCTTTTCCTGGGGAAAAAGTAGCCCTGCTATTATAAAACCATGCCTCTTCTGGTTAGGGAGGTGTGTGTGTCTTCCTGCCTTTAGGGTGGGTAATCTCACCCTTCACAGGAAGAAGATGAAGGGATGGGAAAGAGCCTTGTTGTTTCCTGGACACCAGAGTTACTGAAGTCTCCTGTGGTTTTTTGTCCTTTGGCCTTTTCATCCTACTTCTGTTTCTACCATAATAACCCCAGCTCTTTTCACACTGCTCTTCCTGTGACATTACAGCACAGAAGATAACATAATGCTGTAGCTGGGACAGAGCTGTGCAAGCACTAGTTGGCCAGCCAGGACACGCGTGCTGTTTGGCCAGGCGACTGTTTCCTAAGGGTGGTGTACCATGTGCCTTTCCGCAGTGGGGAACTCATCTGGGCCTCTATCTCCACTCCTCCATAGGTTCTCCTAAAAGCTGTGGGTATTTCTCGCTGCTAAAATTTCTACTGCTCTTTCAAATGTGACCAAATTGAGCCAAAAGGTTCAAAAGTTCTTTGAGACGGATGGCTTGCTGGAGGATGATCTGGGTGTCAGTCCAAAAATAATCATATCTGTGGATGGCTGAATTGCCAAAATATTTAGACTTCTACTTAGGTTTCAAATTAAGAGGACTGGGATAGCTTCTTCTGTCCTCAAATGACTTTTTTTTTGTTTTTAATTATTTTTTTAATTATTTATGCTGCCCCTGCAGTCCTGGTTTGCCTATGGTGAGAATGAGAAAGCACACAAAGCTCTTCTTCATAGAATCGTAGAATAGTTAGGGTTGGAAAGAACCTTAAGATCATCTAGTTCCAACCCCCCTACCATGGGTAGGGACACCTCCCACTAAACCATGCCACCCAAGGCTCTGTCCAACCTGGCCTTGAACACCGCCAGCGATGGAGCATTCACAACTTCCTTGGGCAACCCAGTCCAGTGCCTCACCACCCTCACAGTAAAGAACTTCCTCCTTATATCCAATCTAAACTTCACCTGTTTAAATTTGAACCCATTACCCCTTGTCCTATCACTACAGTCCCTCATGAAGAGTCCCTCCCCAGCATCCCTATAGGCCCCCTTCAGATACTGGAAGGCTGCTATGAGGTCTCCACACAGCCTTCCCTTCTCCAGGCTGAACAGACCCAACTTTCTCAGCCTATCTTCATACGGGAGGTGCTCCAGTCCCCTGATCATCCTCGTGGCCCTCCTTTGGACTTGCTCCAAGAGTTCCATGTCCTTTTTGTGTTGAGGACACCAGAACTGTACACAATACTCCAAGTGAGGTCTCACGAGAGCAGAGTAGAGGGGCAGGATCACCTCCCTCGACCTGCTGGTCACACTCCTTTTGATGCAGTCCAGCATACGGTTGGCTTTCTGGGCTGCAAGCGCACATTACCGGTTCATGTTCATTTTCTCATCGGCCAACACCCCCAAGTCCTTCTGCGCAGGGCTGCTCTGAATCTCTTCTCTGCCCATCCTGTAGCTGTGCCTGGAATTGCTCTGACCCAGGTGTAGGACCTTGCACTTGGCATGGTTAAACTTCATCAGGTTGGCATCAGCCCACCTCACAAGCATGTCAAGGTCCCTCTGGATGGCATTCCTTCCCTCCAACGTATCAACCGAACCACACAGCCTGGTGTCATTGGCAAACTTGCTGAGGGCACGCTCAATCCCACTGTCCATGTCACCAACAAAGGTGCTGAAGAAGACAGGTCCCAACATCGATCCCTGAGGGACACCACTCATTACTGGTCTCCAGCTGGACATTGAGCCATTGAGCACAACTCTTTGCATGCGGCCATCCAGCCAGTTCTTTATCCACCGAGTGGTCCATCTATTAAATTGATATCTCTCCAATTTAGAGACAAGGATGTTGTGTGGGACAGTGTTGAACGCTTTGCGCAAGTCCCAAAGGATTTCCCCACAAACTGGAAGCACCAGAATTTTGCAAGAGTTTCTTCCATAGCATGGGACTATGACTAAAGAAATGTTGTCTTTTCTTGCTCCACTACAGCTGAGTGTGCCCTGTGTGAACCTGGATATGTGAATGCCTCCACCTCTGTTCACCTTTAAGGAGAAACAGACACTCACTTGAGTTTCTAAACCAAATGGATCTGATGTTTCTCTCTGGAATTTCCCACTTTGATCTGTACAGTCATCACAATTGGCCCTGTTTTGGGTATGTTTAACTTCTTCCTCATATTCTGATTGTCTGCTAGATGCAGGATGGGTTTAAATCAACAAGCTTACATGTTGGCAATATTTTTCTTAGGTTTTGAGAGACTTTCTTAGGAACTACTTCTCAGACCATATTTCTAAACAAGGCCAAAAACAAAGTGGTGGAGAATGTGGCGTGTAAAAATGTTGATTGTTGCCAAAATAGTAATACTGATATCTGTATTGTACTCCCTCAGAAACTTTAGAACCTGTTGGCTACCTTCAGCCAGTCTAAGCAGAAACCTGAATACTTTTGTTACTAAAAGCTTCTTGAAAAGCAATGGTCAGGTAAGTGGGTAAAGTATACAACACTCTGAATTTTCCAAATCTATAAGTAACTGTTTGACCAGCTGGATGACTGTCCAGCTGGAGCGCAACCAGCCTGAAACAAGCCACAGCAAATGCTGCTTCTTTCCCAGTCAATAGCTACCAGACGTGAGAAGAAGCTGAGTGTATTGGAAAGGGGAATAGTTTTTGGGATGCCGTTAGTATTGCACTGGGAAAGGTGTAGGTCATGGTGGCTGTAGAGGGGACCTCAGAGGCTTAGATGAAGGAAAATGTGGGTGGCACTGGGGCGGATGTGCTGGAGGAGTGAAAGGATACAGGGTACAAATTCTGAGATCATGAAAAGAGGAGTGGTGAAGGCTGGAACAGCTTGCATGATTAAATACAGATTTGTGATGGCTTCTCATTCTAAAAGAACTCCTATTGCCCATTTTTACCAAGTTTTTAAACAACATAAAGTGGCTTTCTGTGACATCAGGTTCAGTATAATGGTATGTCCTGAAAATGTCAAATTGACCTGCATATAATTAATGCTTCTGCTTAATATACATGAAGGCTAAAGCCAGTGGACCTGATCTCCTAAAACCTGAACCTCTGTCTTCTGACTTTGCTTGAGATTACTTTAATTCAAGGCTCTAAACAATTGCAATTAGCTCCTGTTCTTTCCTTCTGCTCCTCTGTATGCTCAGTTGCTCGCCCACACCCTCAGCTTCTTGGACCATTGACTCAGATGTTTAATGGAAAAATACTCAGCACAAGTTTATTGCAGTGAGCAGAAGCAAAGAGGGTCTCTGTAAATATCTTGGTTCTTTGTATGGAGCTAGGTTCCCCTTTGTTTACTTGACTTCCCCAGTTACTTTCAAGCCACTAAGGTCATTGCTAGTTAATAGTTGGCTAGAAATCAATAGACAGAGAGATGGTTAAAGATAAGCTTTAATAATGGGTGCCATCAAATTTTAGCAACTTTTATCTCTGCTGCTGCCAGTGGTGGGTGGGTTTTGTGCAGTGGCTCCATTCATCTTCCAGCTGTGCAAACTCCAAGGAGGGTTTTTATCTTTGTCAAATGAAAAGTAAAAGCTGTCATAGCTCACCCTGGTTCCTAATGGCTAGTACCCTGTTGTTGGAGAGCTGAGCCTGAACGTGCTCAATGCCTTCCATCAGTTTCACAGGACTTTCATCCCATGTTCACCAGTGCCCTGAGAAAACAAAGCCCCAAGACGTGGAGTCAGCCAGAGATGGAGCACTGTCATCTCTTGACTTCTCTCTGAACAGGTGGAATATCTCAAAATATCAAGGAGCATTGTTAGTAAGTTCAGTTAAGTGCTTTCTGCACCTTTAACTGAATATTATGTTTAGGTATTATGTTGATCTAAGCCACATAATCTTGGAGTAGAAAACACTGGGCTATGATTTATGCCCTTAAGCTTTGGGTTTGCTTGATTTGGAGTGTGTGCAGGGCACCCAAAAGCCTAATAGTTATCACTTGCCAGCTGGACATTACCATATGCAAAAAAAGATCTCTTGCAAATACATCTTGTGTTGAGTGATCACTTGAACAAGCGTGCTTAAGATGTGCTGGAGACAACGGCTGCTGTTGGGCTTTGGATCAGGTGCTGCATGATGCTGCTTGTGCTAGAGCTTCCTTGGCTGCCCACAGTTTGCCTGGTGATCCCGTGCCTGGCGATCCCGTGCCTGGCATCAGGTTCTCTTCCTGAGGGTTTTGCAGAATGTTATTGGGCTGTGATGCAATGGCATCAAATCCCACTGCAGCAGATTCACCCAAATAAGTATGGCTGGTGCTTCCACATGTCTTCAAGCAAGTGAAAGTCTCAGACACTCTACCTAAACCCCTACCAGATGCTTTCACAAAGGTAACTGGCTATTGGAATGGTCTGAGCTTGGAATTCCTGCCATGAATTTGATGGTCTCGTGCTCAGTTCCCTGTTTTGCCCCAGACTTCATCTTCTGCCTCAGGCAAGTTACATCAGTGCTGTGACTCAGTTCCCTAGCAGTACAATGGAAATAGCAACACTGCCCTAACTTGTGGGATTATTGTGATGGTAAACATCTCTAAGACTGCAGGATACTGTGCTCCTGTAATCAGGACAGCCAGATCAGCAACTACTGTAAAAAAAACGACTTAAGTTCTTGTATCTGCTGAATGCTTCAGGGAATGGTTTGACTTGAGAAAAAGTCTTAGAGTGCTGAACCTGCCCCAAGGTGTGGGAAAGGACTATGTAACCATCTGAGTCCTCACGACCTCCTTCTGTGAAAACATTGGCAAACCCTGAGATCTTGCTGAATTGGCATGTCACCTGAAAACTTGGAACAGAAGCAGCAGATGCCTGAGTCTCCCCTGTTGTAAGAGCTCTGTCCAGGATATGAATCAGGGCTATGAATTCATTCTGTGAGTGAATAAGAGCTGCAGGGCATAATTAACTAGCCAAAACTACCTGCTTAGGGATTACCTAGAGTCTGCAAATGTTTGCAATTTCTTCAGGACACAGACACTTCAATAAAATTAGTGAAAGGCTTACTAGAACTTGAATAAGCTACCACTGGCTGCATTGCCCTCTGAAAACTTGCAATGCTTTCCTTAAATGCACCACATCTCTGGAGGAGCTTCCCCTTCTTCCTAACATCTCCACTGTAGCCTCCTTTCTGAAAGAGTTGTTCTGCTAGAAGTAAGAGGTGGCCCCTTGGCCAATGGCACCACTTTTCAATCCACTACAGGCCCAGAACTGTTAGTCTGCTTTAGCCAACCAAAGGGACTCCTGTTTGGGCAACTGAAGAACAGTAGGACATGGTTTCTAATGATTCAATGGTGGAAGACATGGGGACTCTTCATTAGAAATCCTGCTTGAGATGCATGTTCTGAATGATCCTAGTAGTAACCTCATGAGTTATTAGGTGAAAATGGCACAGGAAAGAATGGCAGAAGGTCTTGGGGGAGGAAGGGGGTGGGGGAGAAGAGAGGATTGCTGAACATCCAGACAGCATATGGAGTCTATTTTCAGTATGAGACATAAATGAAAGCAGTTCAGATGTAGAGTATTTTACATTTCTATGTAAATACAGTATACAGTTTCCAAATTAATAGGTGAAAGCTGAGCTACCGGGTTGCTTTAATACAGGTGTGCAGTAACAGAACACCTCAATGGATTCAAAGCCTGGAGAAGAGAAGGCTGCGTGGAGACCTCATAGCAGCCTTCCAATACCTGAAGGGGGCCTATAGGGATGCTGGGGAGGGACCCTTCATTAGGGACTGTGGTGAGAGGACAAGGGGTAATGGGTTTAAACTTAAACAGGGGAAGTTTAGATTGGATATGAGGAAGAAATTCTTTACTGTGAGGGTGGGAGGCCCTGGAATGGGTTGCCCAGGGAGGTTGTGGATGCTTCATCCCTGGCGGTGTTCAAGGTGGGGTTGGACATAGCCTTGGATGGCATAGTTTAGTGGGAGGTGTCCCTGCCCATGGCAGGTGGGTTGGAACTCGATGATCTTGAGGTCCTTTCCAACCCTTACTATTCTATGATTCTATGATTCTATGTTTTTATGGGTAACCTAGAATGCAGCTTGTCTCTGCTGCGGCATTATCTACCACACCAGCTCATCACCCTGTCTAGGAACTATTTCCTTGTTGGTCCTTCCCTTGTAAATAATTTCCAACCTGCTTCAGGAGGTAAAATCTCTGCATTAATGCTCTTGATAATACAACAGAAGAAGCAAACATCTTGCCCCAGTTCTATCTATACTATTTCCTCTCTGGATTTTGGCTATAGAGCAGTGAAATCAAAATGCGGCTGATATTCTATTCCTACTTCAGTTGCAAAATCACATATCTCTCAATCAATATAAGGTGTTAAATATACGGTGATTCCTCCTGAGCCATCTTCCAGAGCTAGGGTCTGTTTGCTTGTCTGTGAGGATCAGCAGGTGAGAACATGGTTTCCTGGTGCTTGCGAGAAAGAAAAGTCTGTAAGCCTATATATGCTTTGTACCTTTGCCTCTGTGCTGTGTGAATGGTGAGTGGCCTGGCATACCTGGCGCAGAGCCACACCTGAAACACAAACCTTTGCTGGGCTGATAAGTCAAGCCATGTAATTAGAAAGGAACACTACTTTGCTTTTGAACACA
Source organism: Amazona ochrocephala (assembly GCA_039720435.1). Lineage (NCBI taxonomy): Eukaryota > Metazoa > Chordata > Aves > Psittaciformes > Psittacidae > Amazona > Amazona ochrocephala. The sequence goes on along the minus strand of CM077884.1, from coordinate 3,306,960 downwards.
CTCAAGGACACACACAGTATCAGCTTGTCAAAAGACAGGAAGGATTTGTTTGAGAAAGGGGGTGGGAGTGGCGAATAAAAAAGAAAAACCCTAATTTTTTTTATACTGAGCAAACAAAATGAGGTTTTTGGGTGTCTGGGGTTTAGGACTTGGAACCTGTAAGCATTAGGTGCTCATTTGTTTTGAGTAAGGCCAAGGTCACAAATGACCTGAAGTTGTAGTTGTGTTGCTTTGCATGAAGATCTGGCGAGAGTTTGTGAATGAACAGTAAATTAGCCCTGTAACTGTTTCTGTAAGGCCCAGCCTATTTACTCCTTAATGTCAAATGTGTTTTGAGTTTCTGTCAAGGGATTAATAGTGATGCTGACATCAAACATTCTCCTACAGCTTGCAGGCAGCATTTTGACTTCTGTTTCAAAAGGGTATTTTCTATGTGCAGAACTTCTGTTTGAAAGTGTGGACAGGAGGAGGGCAAAGTTAAGTAACTTCAACATCAAAATTTTGCTTGTTAAATTAAATGGTTTGAACAGACCCTGAAGTGCATTTCTCAGTTATCTTTGTTTTTCTAAAGTTGCGTGTTTTCCACCTGGTTGTCAAGGGAGTGGAAGAAAGGAAAATCTTCCTTGCAGTCTCAGCTTACATCAGAGTATCAGATAGAAGATCACATAAAGGTTCTGGGCTCATTACTTTGGGTGCAGCACAGGCAAGCAGCAAAAACAACCTTCCTGATGAACGCCTGAACAGGAATTAGACAGGATGCAACAAGTGGACAAAACGCAAATGGGAGTGTTTGAAGGAGGATAAAATGAGGAGGAAGCTGTGTCTTGCCATTGGAGAGTCTGCTGCCAGCTGGGTGTGAGGGGTAGGCCTGTGGCACAGAGGTGTTTAAAGGAGCTGTGTGAAAGATGCTGCTCTGCTTGTTGATGTGAATTTTGAAGCCCACATAGGAAAAAAAAAAGTAAATCTGCTGGTTTTGGCATTAATGACTAGCAGTTTCATCAACAAGACCTGAATGTGAATGCTGTCATGGGAGCTTCCGCTTTCTTCACTGTCTCAGATAGTGCTGTAAGTCACGCTCAAAGCTTGTTGACATTGTCTGGGCCCACTGCCAAGGCCCATGCAGGAGCTGTCTGAGGGGCAGGGGGCTTTCGCTCCTGGGCAGTCAACCCAAAGGCTTTTCATCTTCAGAAAATGTCAGCTAACAGATCGAAGATGCTCAAAAATGTCGACTGCTCCTGGTTCCTGTTGTCTGCAAATTGGAGCTGTGGGTGCTCAGGTCATGACTTGAATAAACATCAGAGTAGGATTCTTAGTAGCAGCCAAATGCTCAAGCACTTTGCAACTCAGCAACTCTCAGACACTCACAAAGATGTTCTTGCTGATCCTTCAGCAGGTCCTGAACTGGAGACATAGATCTGAAATTCTAACCGGAATTCTCAAAGCAGCTACAGGGAGCTACATGCAAAGTTGACTCCTTTGGAAATGTTCACCCACGTCTAGCTGAGGCAGAGAACAAGGATGAGACAGGAGGCAGTGCAGCTGCCCCACTGAGCCAACTCAGCTTGTGATCGCTTGAGCAGTTAGCCCATGAGACCTGTGAAGCCCACTCTCTCTAGGCACTAAATCCTGTCCCTGCTCTGAACAGTAGTGGGACCCCTGTATCAAGTGATAGCCCCTCCCCTTAGTTTACTGTATGTCGGTTTTCCAGGTCACTGGGGCAAACTGCAGTGGGAAGTGCTGCTCTGGGCAGCTGGAGATCAAGTAATGGTCCAGCACTTTTTAGGGTAGGCAACAGCTGATTCATAGTCATCAACTGAAACAGTGTAGTCATGATGCAGCAGTTTTACATCTGCCTCTCAAGACTAGAATAAATATAATTTGCTCCTTGTTGCCACACAGGTCTGGAACTTCTTGGAGAGTTACTCTTAAAGAGATGAGAATAGCAACTACAGCTAGAAATGAATGTTGTTTGCTAACCACAGAGTCTTGGACTGCTAAGTAAGAGAAAGTTTCTGACTCTCAGGTTTTGAATTTGGTTCCCAGTAGGAGTAATGAATGCAAGAAAGTCCTGCCAAAGGATGTGGCTTGACAAACTTCAAAATTGTCACAAGAAGAGAAGGTTTGCAATAGCATGAGGTTAAATGCAATAATCTGTGAGTCTTTCCAAGCTCCTGCTCCAGTTGTGATCTTGCTGTGATACTAAGTTTTGTTTCAAATCAAACTGGACTAAAACTTCAACTCCTTGGTATCATCTCTAGTCTATTCCCATCCCTAACCAAGCTATTAACTTGCAGAATCAGTTATTAAAGACACCTGTGACCTCCGACAAACCTCTAGAGACAACTGACTTCCTACTTCTCCTTTCTGATCTGATTTGAGGTCAAGATCTGAATATGCTTCCTCACTCCAGTCCAATTAAGAATATAATTTATGTTGAAAATTTGTTTGGGATCTTCAATTCCCTGGCAGTAGATTCCTCCCCTCCTTGTGAAGTTGTAGTGAAAATCACATTCACTGTTATTAAACGACTTGCCAAAGTAGCCTAGTGGCTTAACGGGCTTATGTGGAGCTTACTGTACACAATAGAGCATGGTGGGACACCCAGCACTGTCTGCCAGGTCAGGAGTTGAATCAGTGCTGTCTGAGTGATATTATCCAGGATGCATGGGGACAGAGGAAATTAGAAGTCACTAACACTTACTGCCTTGAGCCAAGACTCAATTGCAGAAGCACCTGCAGGGTTGGCCTGCACACCCACTCCTTTTGTTTTTCTTCCCTTGGCTGACACTTTGACATGCTTTTATTTTAAAGCCAGTGGATGGCATAAGGCTGGCTCTGGATGGCCAGGGATGAGGTGGAACAGGATTCTACTGATGTGCAAAAAGGTCTTGGGGGCACTGTTTGGAGTGAAGGAGAAGAGAGATGGAAAATGAATAGATCTTTCCCTTTGCCTTGTGATCTCTAGGGCTATGAAATATAGATGTGGGTGATGGCCTTAGCAGCATAACTGGAGGGGGGGAAGGAAGGGAGAAGGCAGGCTGAGGCTTTTCCAAAATTTTCATGAAAGGGCTTTGTCCAAGGAAAACCTGGGGTTTCAGCTGACCGCAGTTTCCTCTTTATGGTGAGAAATATCTGCTACTGAATCACGGTAGCTAGAAGCTAAACTAATAGAAGTAATTCTGGATCCAATGAAGCATTCTCTTTTTTTGCATTTTTTTTACAAAGAATAAAAAGTTTCTTTTAAAGGGATTGGAGCAGAAATGTGAAATATCAAGGTGAGCTGAAAGGTCTGAAAGAGTTCTTCAGTTTGACTCAAAATAAAACCTTCAGATTATTCTGAACTGCCAGTGAACCGAAAAATCAGTCATTTGCACTGATGATAAGTAACTGGCAGGTTGTTTTGCCTGTCAAATTCTGTGTCTTGTGCAGTGAGCACATTGTTGTCTGCTGACATGATCTACTGAGCTGTTAAAAAATACAGCTCCTTTCTGCTGACAATAAGGCTCGTTGACAGGTGCAAGGGACTTCTTTTCTCCTCCTGTCTGGACCATGTGGATGAGGGACCCCAAACCTGCTTTTTGTTCCCAGAAACTGCCATGGCCTAATAAATATCCACACTTTCCTCTGGGTAGTGATGTTCAGAGACCGTCACAGCTGAGTCTCTGTACATCCCTGAACAGATAATCACTGATTATGGCAGTGACAACCTCAGGCAGCTACCCATGCTAGGGCAGAGCATGATACCATAGTATCACCCTTCCCAACAGGGAAGGTGGAAGATGTTGGGGTGGTAAAGTAGCAACTCTGCTTTCCTCAACCCTCTGCTAAATGTTGGTGTTCCCCAACACCATAAACAAGTGTCAATGACAGAAACCAGCTGGACCCTTCATTAAGGTAAAGAAAAATGAGGTGGAAAAAGAATTATGTCTGGGTGCCTCCCAACTCCTCCTCCTACTGGGAGATGGAAGTGTGCATTTGGGAAGCAAACTATGTTCTTCTACAAAGGATATGTTATGTACCCCATATGTCTTGGCACGCACTTGCTTCTTGATGCTTCTACTTACTTAGCCTTTGGTGCTTTTCTGATAATACTGCCAAAACAGAGGGGAATGGTCTACCTAGCAGGTGGGGACCTCTATTTACTGACAGATGGGCTAAGACTGGTAAGAGAATAAAGACTGCTAGAGAATAAAATTATACAAAGCCACAGTCACATTGCAGTAAAAGGAAGGACAGGGCTGAAGCAGGTGCTTGCAATTCCTTTGTTTAGAAGCTGTGTTGCATACAGCAGTCTTATCTTTTTACCCTGAATTAAAAAAATTTCAGGTAACAAATGCCTCAGGCCCTTCCTGCCTGTTTGCCCAGACCAATGAGGTACAAAATCACAGTGCAAATAATGCCAGCAGTAAATGTCTGCTTTCCTTTTTTACCATCCTGGAAAGAGGAAAGAAGGCTGCAGGAGTGGTCCTGCTTCCTGCAAAACCCATATGAAGGGTCAGGAGATAAATTCAACAGGCAGTACTGACTGCCAACTCCTGCCTTTCTATGTTGGTTGCAAACAGCATTTCCTTATTGGGTGATGGCTCCTGGTGCCAAGTCCTGTCTGTCTTACAGTCTTTCTGCTCTCCTGTCATTCTCTGCAGCCTTTGCCATGAATGCGACACGTCGTGTGTTTCTTCTCAGTTCTGACCCTCATCATGGGGAGAAAAGACAGCAAAGAGTTAGCTCTTCGTCTTCAGATGTGCTTGGTATTCACACCCTGGGTGCTATGCCATGCATGATAATTCTCCTGCCCTCTTTACTCCTATTCCAAGAGAGGTTGGTTGCTCTTTCTTTTGCTGTGCTTCTATCCCACTTTTCCCCATTCAATTTTCTGTTAGAAGGAGTAGTTTCTGGTTTCCAGGTCACACAAGTCATCACAGAACAAAAAAATACGTATTTTATGCCTGTTTTCTGCTAGTCTCCTAACAAGATCTCATCTCCAAATGACTTTCTAGGCCTGAAGGATCTTACTTGTCTCTCCTGCCCCTTACCCTTGCCAAACACAATCTCCCCTGCCAAAACTGGGACTGATGGGACTCTCCTGTTGGGGGATTAGAGCTACAACCAAAGGGTTGCAGTAGAAAGTGCCTGCTATGCTTTGTTGATCTCTTGGAAATGAAGCTGGAGCAGATTCTTTTTATTTGTGGAAGGACAATTTCTCTACCGTATTTCAATATAAAATCAATGCAAAGATTCAGTGTTTAGATGAGGGGTGTACATTAGGTTGTGTAAATCCCTAACCAAAGTTGAGGTCAAAGCTGTCAAAAGTTTCAGTGAGTTTCCTCAGTTACGTTGGACAGGATAAACAGCCATAGAAAATGGTGCTCCAGGACTGAAATTAACTACCCCTGACCAGTGTCAGCTGTGGGTACCGTGTGCATTTGAGTGCTTAACAGAGGCAGCTCGCGCTATCTTAAGAAGCAGCATCTACTGACCATGCAGGACTTGGGCAGCAATATCCAGAAGGGAAAGGAATAAACTATCTGCAGCAGCTAATCAATTCATGACACCCAGGGAAACGTATGTGTTGGGTCAGAAAAACCTGTAGCATCTGTTCTGTGTCCAGTCTCTTCAAATAACAGGCTCTGCCCTTGAAGACAGATTATAGGATGTAATTCAGCATCACCAGGCAGAGGATAAGGCAGGATTACTGGGTCTTTTTCACTTCTCATAACCTGTGCTCTATGTTTCCAGAAAGAAGGTGAATAGGTCAGTCTGGATGGGTTGATAGCTTTTTCCATAAACTTTACTGAACTTGGAAGAAATTGCCTACACAGCAATGGGAAGGAGTTAAACCCTAGCAGAAAGAGGTGCAACATCTCTACTGGACCAAAAAAAAAAAAAAAAGAACTCGTACACTTTCATTTTTAGCTTTTCTTTATGGAAAGTCACAGGACTTTGTTTACACTGAAAAATACAAAGCCAAACCAAGATCAACATGTCCTTGATTTTGCTTTGCATGTTAAGCACTGCATATTTACCCCTTGCCACCTAATTTGTGAATTTGCCAGGAATAAAACCATCCATTTAAACTAGCCAAGAAGACTGCAAAATATGAGTACAGCAAGATCATTATCTAATGCATGGTTATGATGTACTGAGGGGTGGCTTTGCGAAGTCTGATGAAGTATAAAAATGCAGCTAGACAGAGTAGGCTGAAAAAAAATCTGCTCCAAAAGCTGATTGTTGGTAGCATTTAAAGTGGGACATTTCAGATGAAAAACATTTCCCCTGCGGAAAAGCAGTAGAAGTTTTCAGGGGATCCACGGCTGGGTGCTGCAGCCTCCTTCGAGGCAGGATCATGGGTGAATCCCAGTCTTTCCTGAAACCCTCTGGCCTCTTTCTTAGGCAAGCAGGGTGCTGCAATGCAACCCTGGGCTGACTGCATTGTATAGTGGGAAAAACAGTCCAGCTGGAAACTGGGGGAAAAAAACACCCAAATTCTTCAAGGCCCATGAAAGCCAAAGGTTTCTCAGGGACAGAGGAGTGAGTGGTCAGCAGGAGTGAATCACAGTTGCAATGATTCATGAGCTATTGTGTGTGGGCTTCAAGGGCCTTTTGGTGGATACAGTTGATCTGATTTGCTTGAGTTGTCCGTCTCAGAGGTAGCGCAGCCATGTATGAAAGAGGATAGTCTTTCTTGCTCAAGTTGTTGTTTCATTGTTTCACCAGTAGAAACAATTTAGTAACCCATAGCAGTTTTCAAAGTTAAATCCAAGACCTTACAAGGAATGCTGCAAAAAGTGTTTTTTATACAACTTTCAGTTTTAATGGTCAATAGGAGGAAATCCATCACTCTCTCCATACTTGCACCTTACTGTTGCTGAAAGCATTATGTTCAGCATGGAAAAAAGATGTAGAAGGTAGTCTCTGCCGATCTCGGACTGTCAGAATTTTATTCCATTTTTCCCATGTATCAAACAATGTGCCTACTGGTACATTGGAACTTCAAACTCAGAAAAAAATTAGGGTGCCCCTCTTGGTCTGTGTGAGTATTGGGACGTCTCATGACCATTTGATGCCTCAGTTTCCTCATTTACAGAACAGAAATTGTTGTGGTTTTCTTGTCTTCCAAACATCTTTGAAAGCTGGAGAGTGATGCCCATATGATGTTTTAATACGCAACCAATGAAAATGTGTATCAATAAAATAAAATAATACAAAAATGAAGTAAAGAACACTTTTACTTTCTACCTGGTTTTGCAACCTGTCCTCTGAAGGAAGGGGAAATCCTACTACAGCTAAGATTACAAACTGAGCTTAGCTGCATTATTAGACATCAGAAAATCCAGCCTAGCAGCAGCAAGTACAAACCAGCCTTCCCACACATCACTGTCAGAGAGCTATTGCATTCACTTATGTGTAGTGCAAATGAATTAACTCTGGTGCTATTGGGATTTTTATTTCTGGAGGTTCTCAGAAAAGGGAAGTGCACAGGATTTTCAGGGTTGTTAAGAAAGCAGTGAGTGATGTCTACCTGATTCTTATATTGTTGTCTACTTGATGCAGAATGGAAGTCAATGAGATTAACTAGAAATATTAATTGTCCTACACTGCTTGAAGTCAATGTTTGCTCTGGCTCTGGAAAATTCATGCATAGCAGCAGCTGAAATGAAAACTCAGCAAAAAGTGCTTTAACATAGGGAACAGACAACATTTGGCCGAGTAATATCATAATGCAGGTGGCTGAGAAATCACTCAATTATATGCATAAGGGGGACTCCATTTAAAAGCAACATTTGGAGCTTTATGGGCAACATAAAAGGAGAGAGAATGAGGTTTTTATATCGCTACACTCAGTTGTAGAAGAAGAGGGAGGTTATTTCCCACCCCTTTGCATATGCTTGGACTGTGCAGGGAAAATGTAAATGTCTGCTCAGATTTGGCATGACACCTAGAAAGGATGGGCTTGGACCTATTCCAGAGACCCCCCTGCATCCCCCCTGTTACGTCCTCTATTATAGAGATGATTTCATGTGTTCAGGACTGGACAATGTCAAAACAAAATCCATACTCTAAATATAAACAGCCTCCTTTATTAACAATGAACTCTCAAAGTAAAAAGCAGTTTTCAAAAATATGATTATAATTAATTGTTGCTTTTCTTGTGCCCTGGCTGTTGCTAGAGCAAGCAAAGTAAGATTATCTCCTTGCACACACGGCTCTTGTCATTTTTATCATCTCTCTCCTGTCTCCTGTATGGACCCTGCCCCTGAATTACAGGGAGCAAATCCTTTATTAAGGCTTTTTTTCTAGTGCTTATGTTGGTTGAGGTAAACAACACTGCTAAGATTACAATACCCTTGATGGGGCAAAGTGTTTGCCTTTTATTTTGAATTCTTGTAGTACTGTGACCCATTATTTTTGTGAAGCTAGGGCTGGCAGTGCTCTATCTCTTTCACTGAAGTAGCTATGGCTATCCTTCCCTCCAGATGTACCAGCACCTGAGCTCTCTCCATTCCTCCTTTCTACTACCAATTAGAAGAACCAAAACATTTCTTTTCAGCTGGTATGGATAGTCTTTTTAATCTATTTAGATAGTATCCATCCACTAGTTCAGTTCTCTCTTTGCATTTCTAACAGAAATGCCTATTTTATTTTAGTATCAAACAAAATACAAGCCTACTACAAATACCTTAATTCTTTTTTTTTTCTTTTTTTACTTTTTTTCCTTCTTTCTGTAAAGCTTGACATCTGGGCCTGTAACAGCTCATCAGTGGATTTGTGAGACGAAGAGAATGACATTTCTGTATAGAGCACTGGCTGCTGTAGAAATCAGATGGTGAAATGGGACTGCAAAGAATTTGGTATTGAGTGATGATCTCCATCCAAGGATCTTGGAGTACAGCAATCTCCACTTTGCTGACACAGATGACAGGTGACTTACTCCAGCCTGCACTGCAAAACTGGCCTCACAGCCGATTATCTCCGGAGACCTGTAGATAGAGCACAAGCACTCTGGAGCAGGCATCACATCTGTGAATTTTATAAAGCTCATTGTTATAATAAGTCTTTGATCCTGGTATGAACAAAAGTGCTTCATGAGCTAGCTATACATGAAACATTCATCCCATCCTTGCTATACATACAACCCTCTCAGATGTTTTCTTGCTCCATTCCCTTGGCAGAAGATCTGCTGCTGATTTTCACCCTGCCTGCCTTCACACATGCAGTTGAAGCTGTGTTCTGTATAAACATTGTTCCTGTGTGTTGAAATACAGAGTGGGATCAAGTCAGAATTCCTGTTCTGTTCTGACCTCAGCAGCACTGCTCCCAAAAAAGGGCTGGAGAGCAGTTCCTAGCAGAACTCCTGAGACTACAAAGTCAAACCAAAACCCAACAACTAGAGTAGTCTCAAGATGAACCTAGTAAACTCCTAGCATGTGTTCACTTTCTGCAGCAAAAGACTGGCCTCAGCAGCTTGAGTTTCCAGTCCTCTGTCCTGCTGAAAGGTGATGGCTGGGTCTCTGTTCCTAGACATGTCTGGTGGAAACCGTGCTGCTTCCTTGCAGCTGCTTCCAGGCTGTGCTTTCCTCTTCCCACTGGTGCTGAATACCTGCTCTCACAGAGCTTCACTGTTTTCTCAGGATAGCTCCTTGGCTGGATCAGATGGAATCATCCCTGTGTTAAAAGGGAGTTTTATCCCTGACTGCAATGCCTTTTTTGGCTGGGGGACGGGAAGAAGCTAGGGACCACAGTTCACCTCTTTGCGCTTGTAAGCAAATTAAGGTCTGAAAGAGTAGTGGCATGCTGCTGTGTTTTCAGCATTCCTCGGTTTCAATTGCTTAGTTCCTCCTCAAGTGCCCAGCAGTGACATCACACTCTTGCTATTGCCTTTCCCAAAGGATTCACAATGGCAATTTACAGTGTGCCCTTAAGAGTCTGCACAAGCTGTTTTCCAGTGCACTACTGTGGGGATGTCAGGAAGGGTTGGAGGGGTGGGACACATAATAAAGCATACCCCTTTGTAATGCTAGTGATCATCATATCAAGACACTTGAAGATGTTCTGATTACCACTATTTTGAGCACCTGTGTGGTTCTATTGCTCCTGAACAATGCCTGAATCTCACCCTTCTCCTTACAGTCTTTGGAGTAGCTGGGCACTGTCAAGCAAATTCTGTCCATGATGATGTGGCAGGTAATTACTATGTTTTAGCGAAGGCTGGCAATCTAGTTGTGTGTTCCAGCTAGCATATTCAATAGCAAAGAAATTCAAACCCAGCTGCACCATCTCAAGCCACATCTGATCAAATTTCTCGAGTCAGCAGCAACAACTTGCTGATTCCTAGAAATCCCATGTCTTACAGAAAGGGGGAGTGATGGTTGTCTGTTAGCCACCAGCACTGTGCTGTAGACCCTGGCAGGACATGAGCATGCCAAACTAGTGGCCTAAGGGGAGCCCCAGATTCTCATGGCTGTCATGAGCTCTGTGGTATACTCTATGCTGGAGAAGGAGCATTTGTATATTGTCTCCTGCTGCCTTACATTCTGGGGATTTATACTGGCTTTTTGCACTTCCAGCTGAGCCTTTTGTTGGAAGGAATTGAAAAGCTATAAAAATCATATTGTTACTCATTGAGATCTCAGTTTTGCTATTATAGAGGTAAAGGTTCTCCCAACATTCAGCTATCATTATTTTTAATGAAACCTTTCAACTTTGATTACAACAGCCTGACCTAAAAACATGTGTAAGTACATGCATGTACATATATATTATATATATGTACATATGTGTGTGAGTTATGTTTAGTAATTAAACACAGATGGTTGGAATTTTCTTTCTGGAGGATATCTAGATGTTATTCCTTTCTGATTGGTAATGATGTCATTCTGTAGCACTTCAAAGTCCCCCATGGAAGTCAGTGCATCTCTTTCACCTACCGTAAAGCTCACTTACCTATTGAAGGGCTGAATGGGGCTGAAACAGGTTACTGACTTTAAAAATTACTTTGAAAACTGTTAGGAGCTATGTGTTAATGGAAGCTGTCTCAATAGCTGTGAAGGTGTTTGCTCACTGTTGGATCCTACTCTGTTCTGTTGAACTGAAAGGGCTTATCTATATCTCAATCAGAGCACTTGGTGCAAACACAAAGTAGAGTCTGCTTCACCTCAAGCACAGGCACTTGGGAGCAGAAAAATTAATCCCTGCTCCCGTTCTTGTTGTGTGCTTTCAAGTGATTATTGCTCATTATGTTCTTTGTTAAGAGAGTTTGTAGGTGAAGACATGTCCCAAGTTTTGTGCTACAGGATCTTTGCAGCAATAAAAGCAAAACCATGATGAACCCAGAAGAAACCATCGAATGTTCACAAGGAGGAGTACAACGAAGCTGCTCTGAGGTAAGACCTTGGGAAGGATAGAAAAAAGCATGTCAACTATAGTCTATCTGGAGCGGAGCAGAATGATCTGTCAGTGGAAATCTATCTTTATAGAGCTTTCTGTTGAGAGATGTTGTGAGGTGACCTTGCAATCTAGCATCCAGACACTCCATGCCTGACAATGCCTCATCACTTCCCCAAGAACAAGGGATATAAGGGAATAAAAGAATGCCAGAAATAGTTTTATCAATTGGCAACTCTACGAAGGTTTTCATTAAAGCAGTGGAGAGTGGGGCCAGCAGTCTGTAACTTTGCTCGATAAAGAGATTTCTACACATACTGAAAGAATTCTCACAAACCCGTTACCTTTTATCTCTGTTGTACAATAGCATCAAGTGGAGGGTGTTAGTCACTTCTGGAAGAGTAAAAGGGATTTTACAACATAGAATCACATCTTGTTTCTCTTTTTCTTTTTCCAAGATTTTGTCCATCTGTTCCCTTTTCCAAAAACAAACAAACTATTAATACAGTGCTTTGATGGAGCCTTCTGTTCAAGGCTCTTAAAATGCTGTACAGATATTCATGACTTTATTTGCCAAGAAAGAGTCTCTAAGAGCTAAATATTAAATTCCTTGCTTCCTGCAGGGCAGATGCCAAAGGGGCTGTGTGTATTTGTGCGTGTGCATCTGTGTAAGGCTGACACCACAACTGAGGCCTGACTTTGGGCTCTGGAGAACTTGCTTGATTCCTCATTCTATCTCAGCATTCCCATCAGATTGGCCACTAACTGTCTATTTTATGTTTCAGTTCCCTTATTTGTAAACCACAGGTATTTGTTTCCTTCTGCTCTGCCTAACCCATCTGTGCTCTGTGACCTGACCAGCTGATGCACAGGCGCACCATGATCAGCCCTTGGCTGGGGATTTGTGCTGTGTGATTGTTTCTGCAGCATGGCATAACTAGAGCTTTTAGCAACAAAATGCTTGGTGCTGGACTGTCTGAGTTGAGTGCTAGTATCAGTGTAGCCCTGTAAGCAGAACTTAATTCCAGCTACCCTAATGCTTAGATTCCTAGGGAGGTTTTCCACCTGCACCAAGGTCTTTGCTGTTGTTACTACAGTGCTGTTGGTCCAAAAAGTAGCTCATAATGGCCTACCAGAGCTGCTGTTGCACCTCCATCTGCATCACCAGTGAAATCACATAAATCTAAACCTCCTTGGATGTGAGGCAGTGCAAGAACATGGAACAGCGTGTTGGTATAGCTTGTGAAACTAGGACCTCTGATTCCAAATCTTACAACTTCTACAAAGGCTAGAGTGGCACCTGTAAAGCACTGGAGGAAATGGACATATAGTGAGGACTATGGATTGAGGATCTCCCCTTGAAATTGCTTCCTGAAAATCATCTTATTGCCTGAAACATCAAAGCTCGCGGCTGCCAGGCTGGGATAGCAGCCCAGTCATGATGTTCTTTCAGACTTTTTTCTTTTGGACCTTTTTGTTGGTGGTTGAGACAAAAGGATAAATTGGATAAAATGCCCCAGATGTAAAGCTTTTGTTATCAGAGAAGAAGCAAAGGTATTCAAGAAAGGAAGGAACCAAATGTATCCAGCACTGAAATCTGTTCAGGAGCATCCCAGTTGCCTCTTATCAGAAGTCAGAATCTCAGAGCCACAAAAAAGCATCTTTAATCCCTTAATAAGAGATCAGCTAATGTAAAGTTTGGGCTTTTTGAAATGAAAGACCTTCTCATTCTGTTTTGAAATAGAGCTCATGATGGTTTTCAAAACATACTCTGCAAGTCTGAGTTATCCTGAGAGACATTTCTCTAAAAAACAGACTCACAGATTTGACCCGACCTGAATAGAAACAGCTTTCTGGCTTTTTTAGCCTGGAGAAGAGAAGGCCTCAGGGAGATCTTAGAGTAGCCTACTGATACCTAAAGGGTGCCTACAAGAAATCTGGAGAGGAAATTTTTACAAGGGCATCTAGTGACAGTACAAGGCTTTAAGCTGAAATAGGGGTGATTTAGATTAGATATTAGGAAGAAATTATTCATTACAAGGGTAGTGAAATATTGGAACAGGTTTCCCAGAGAAGCTGTGGCTGCTCCATCCCTGGCAGCGTTCAAGGCCAGGTTGGATGGGGTTTTGAGCAATCAGGTCTAATGGAAGGTGACCCTGCCCATGGCAGGGCGGATATTAGTAGAGGATCTTTAAGGTCCCTTCCAATCCAAACCATTCTATGATGCAGCAACACCAGACAGTCCCTGGGTTCTTCTGCATTCCAATTATGTTACACCTGGGCATAGGTGACAGCTTTTGATCAGGAGCTCAGAATGAAATTAATAATGTGGTTAGGGTTTAGGAGTATGGTGGGACTGTAGGATGTGGTAAGTGCAACAGACAGGGCTTGGGTCATAAAGAAGAAAAAGGCAGGCGTTGTGTATAGGCATAAGGGAGAAGCTGCTTGGATGAGCTGAGTAGCCATGGAGAAAAGCTGAGTAATCTGAAAGAGGGTTGGTATCAAGGTTTCCCTACCCAGGAGCACTACAAACAGTGGTGAAAGTACTTATTGTGTGTTTAAATAAGGAGGTGCCCACAGGCAAAACCTCCTGGACAAAAGGACACTTGTCTGATAGGATCAACTTATCCTTCCATTGCCACAGCAAGAAAATCATTAGGTTAGTCTTGGGGGGAAGTGCCTTTTCATTGTGTGATGACTGGGGGCAGCCAAAGCTTCCTTGCTCCAGAGGAAATCTCAGCCTGCAGGGCTGGGTTGCCTGTATCGACATTCAGAAGGCTGGAGTCTACCTTGGGCTTAGGTTTTTTGGCTCTGAATTTTGTCATGCATGTAGGCAAAGAGGACTGAGCTGCCTTAAAGAGGGATTATGAGCCTTTTTAAGAGTCTAATATAATTCCAGATTAAAAAGATGCACTGCTGGAGAGTAATGTGTAGGAACTTCTGGGCAGTGTGTCCAAACCTCTGGAAGGGTTGGAGGAAAGTGAGACCTCAGAGCTCAGCTGTGTTTCTACCAATCTGTTCTCTCACCCTCTCATCTCCCACCATAGAACTGTGAAAGCCGCTGAGCCTTTGGCTAGAGAAAGTCTCTAAGTTCTCAGGGCTATTTGGTGGCAAATGACATGGCAAAACAAGAGTTTTCAGGAGGACAAGTGGGGAAAAATGAGAGTTCAGAACAGTGTGTACTGGAGAAATTAGACTGGATATTGTACAATTTCTAGTCATGACTTGGTGTGACCTCCATTATACCCATGGGATCACCTCCAGCGAGTATCAATAGCCTCTTCCCCTATGCTGTAATGTATTTTTAATACCATGTAACTGCCAGAAAATAATATTGTTTCTGGAAGCTTTCACTGCAACATTTAGTTATACCTTTGTTTTATTGTCTGTGAATTCAGGATACTTAGTTACCCTGAGCCCAACACCTGCAAAAGGAAAAAGGAGGTTAGGAATATATATACAATAGCTTCTAAATAACATTGGAAGCCATTGTTACCTAGCCCGATGGAGTAGAGTCTAATACAAATTGTGAAAAGCAATTCCTAGCACCTGGAGTGGGATGTTTTGAATTATTTGAACTTGCTGATGAATTAATCAATTAAAAAGCTATAAACTATGCATACAAACTTTCACAAAAGTTTAGCTCCAGCTTTTTACTTTATTTACCAAATACCTCACCTTGTCACAGCACACAGATTCAGTAGTATGTGAGTTATATGTTCTCCATCAGATGCAAGTTCTCTTAGCTTTGCTAGATCTTAGCTTAGAGAACAGCTTAGGACATAATGTTGCCCATCTTGAATCAAAATTGGGTAGGATTTATGAGGCTGTATAAGGGTCTAAAATGTTCCAAGTAGTAAATATCGATCAGTGAGAAAAGCATACGTGAAATGAGTGACGATAAAGATTGTGTCATAAATATAACTAATCATACAACTATTGCCTTTACTTCAGTCAACTATATGACAATAACACTTAATGGTCTTGATCAGAGAATCTCTGATCATTCTGTAAGGACTTCTTGTTCACACTATCCTGGCAGTGAAAATTAGAATCTGGAAGATGTAGTGAATATCTGAGACTCGAACAAGCCATTACATATGACAGAGGAGTACAAACCTAATTTTCCTATATATCTAGTGTGATTTCCTACTCATTGGACCATGCTCCTCCCACATTTACATGTCTGGGTGTGGTTATACACACTTGCAAAGCTTCAAAGCAGCACAGAAACACACCAGGTACCATGGCCAGTGCCAGACCTGCCTACGACATGTGAGAAGACTAATGGAGAGGAAAGGGGCCCCTTTGAATAGCTTTTCTGGGAAGGGAATGATCTGGCAGGTAAATTTGTAGATTCTCTCTGAGCTAAAGTCTCATGAGCTTTGGTGTTCTGATCCTATCCCCTCTGCTGGGACAAGAGACAGCAATGTGATATTAGCAGTAGCACCATGATCTGGGATCCACTTCTGCTTGGGCCTCCTGTGTTCTCCCTCAGTCTTTCCCTGTCATAGCTCTCTGGGAAAGGACTGATTCCTGATCTCTCCATACAACTGCTGTGTAATCTGCACCTCAGCTCAGCTCAGCAGTGAGCAGATGCTGAAGAGATGAAAAATTCCCTGCACCAAGCCCTGAAGTGGTTGGCAAGAATAGGTCGATAGTCTGATTCAGCAGTGACAGCACTCCACCCTTCTTCTGTAAATGCCTCTTATCTGCTGCTGCCAGTCGTGACAGAAATACAGACGTAGCTTTTCTTATGAAGATCTAAATGTTTTGGTTACCATGTTGTAAGAGGGTTTTCTCCAATTAATTATTCAGTGGAACTCTGGCTGGTGGAAGGGGCTGCAGAGACAGGGAGTGTGTCAGCCTTTACAAAGGCCTCCCACCTTCAGCAGCAGGTTTGCATTGTGAGTCCTGGCCAGTTGTTGTTCTATAGTACATTGTCAAGTGTGGCCAGCAGAGAATGGCCTCACGGGGACTCTGCCAACTTCCATGGCTCATGGGCCCATCTTTTCTCTCTCCTTGGCAGCAGAAATATGCTCCAAGAAAACTGGTACCTATTACTCATGGCTTTATCCTGCTCTTATTCTCCTGAGCTGGATGAAGAGTCCTGGCTTCACAGCTGTAGGCACTGGGGAAAGCATACTTGGAAGAGCAGTTGCAGGGAAAGGAAGAGGATTAATCTGCTGAGAAGGATTAATGGGAAGAGTAGCATGGTCTACTGGATATAGCATTGGACCAGAACTCCAGAGACCTGGCTTTCACTGTCCTAGATTACATAGGCAAAAGAGACTGTAGTGATCATCTCATCCCATGCACTGTCCTCATTCCTTGGTGGCTCCATGACAAAGCTGTGGAGCCTCCAGCAAATCACTACATCAACTTATGCTTACTTCCTCCCATAACTCCTTGACCTGGCAACATAGTTGTTCAACAAGAACACATCTCTTGCAGAGGGGATAACTGTTAGCCTCAGCTTCACAGAGGTGTCAGGCACTCTCTGCAGCCTGGGACCTGTAGAGCTGCACCTACTGTCAGAAGGTCTGAAGCTCCTTTTCTGGGGCTGAAGTGGGAAAGATTCATTGTGCTATCTTTTCCAGGTCGAATTGCTGAGGCAGACTGTCCCCTGATATGAATCAGCACAGTCTGTAGAGCGTGAAATATTTACTATCAGGCCCAATGTACAGGAGAATCTTGCCTAGATCTTATGCTCTTCTCTTCAAGTGCCTTAATTGTTCTTGCAAAAAATACAGAGCAAAATATGTGAGACATCTCAGCTCCATTAATATCTAGATATTTTCTCAAGCTTGAGATGAGCTAGCACTGCAGATGACCACAGAGCTCACCCAGCACTGTCTGCCACTGGGGACTCTGCTATAGTACAGGAATGATAAACTTACAGGTTGTCTAATGTTGTGTGAAGCTGTGCTCTTCCACTCAATAATGCTGCAATCAATAGATATCCTGAAGCTTTTCTGATTTCTGTGTTAGCAGCTGCAAAACAAGAATATACAATTGCAGTGGTTTGGTTCTGCTGTTCTCAGTGGCACTACGATGAAGATGGTGTGGGAGTTTCCTCACAAGCACAGGGCTGAACTCAACAATCACAAGTCTTAAGTAAAGGAACAAGTAAACCAGGAATGATCTCTAATGCTTCAGAAAAGTGCCTCTCCCAAGGTCCTCTTCAGCTCACTTTACTGTTACTATTGCCAAGTAGAGCCTTTACAAACACTGCCAGCTCTGGCAAGTGCAGCACCTCTCCTTGCTGTGGTCAGACGTCTCACAGCTGAAGTGCATAGCCCAGGGGCCAACTTCATGCTATGCTTTGGAAGAGCACAGGACAAAAGGACAGTCCTTTCTCCACAAGACTTGCTTATAAGCGCATGTTGGCCTCTGCTCCTGCTCTGCCCTCTCCCTCCCTTTTCATTTCCACATGCAATGCATGATTTCAGGGCCCAGACACTTTCTGCAGCCTGGACTCCCGGACTTTGTTCATGATTGCAGCCATCCCACTGACCTAGCCTGGCCTGCCCTATCTTGGGAGATTACTCGAAACACATGAATCAAGCTGTGTCACCAAAGCACATTCTTTCACCTTTCTCTTGTCCTTAGACAGTTGCCTGCAGTCAGCTCAAAAGCCAGGGTCCTCAGGGCAAGACTCCTGGCAGCACACTGCAGCGTTTGAGTGAGGAACAGGAGGCTCACTCCTAAATCGGGCCCTGCCACGCTGCTTATCCTGTCTAACTTGTGTGACTCTGATTTATTTTTTCCTTTAGCCTGTATCTCTGCTTTTTCTGCGTGACTGTCACAAGTAGTCCCAGGACTGCTTCTGATCACACACACCCTGGTTTCAGGGCTGCAGCCCCCTTTACAGGGAAGGCTACTCCAGCACCATCAGGCTCAGTGTAGCTCTAAGTCCTATTGCTGGACTCTGTCACAGATTTTGGGGATGAGTCCTTTGTGTTTGTGTCCCTTGTTGCTCCATTCTGTGCAGGTTGATGACATCTCCAGTTTCTCTGCAGCATCAGCAGAGACACAGTTTGTTGGGAATTTCAGAGGATGAAAATCAGCTTGGGGTAGGAAAACGTCCAACCTGACTTTTACCTCTAAGCTGTCAGCAGGATGTGCTGAGGTGTTTAAATATTGATGCAAACATAGAAGAAATAGTTGCTTTCTTCCGGACCAGGCAAGGGATTCACAGTGTAAACCAACCCAGAGCTCTTTGCTAACACTGCAGAGGTCACAGCTGTTCCTCCCTGGTACTAGCACATGGGAACTGTGGAGGTGAAAAACCCTCATCTTCTGCCCACCAAGACCCAGAAAGCTGAAAACAAAGTGAGGCAATACTTCGAGTAGCACAGAGAGATGGCTCACAGAGGAAAAGGCTTTCCTGTGCCTGAGGAGGAATTCTCAGCATACAGGTAAAATTTCAATGGAAACGTTGAGAGCTGGAAACTGAAAACCTCATTTGGATCTGGATGCGAAGGGCTCTCCTGGGAGAGGGGACAGAAAGCTGCTGAGTCAGCACTTTCCTGTCCAGGAGATGAAGTTTTGTTATTCTAGCCTCCCCAACAAAATCAAATATTTGCAAATGGAGGGAAACTTTACTCCTGGGGATGTTCACAGTGGGCTTCCTGCTGAGCTTTCTGGCAGCAGCTTGTAAGTCTGAGCCAGAATCACACGGATGAATGTTTCAGTAATTTTGTACACCTAAATATTCAGTCTACCCCACCTGTGCTCAAGAGAGGTACAGGGAAAGCTTTGACTTGCCTCTCACCATGTTTCCAGAGTTAAATCCAGGCATGGCTGAGCTTCTTCCTCCTGCTGTTTCTCTTAAAACAGATGGGAAAGGGGAGATCTGGCTACCCTGGATTTGGAGAAGACTGAGGTTCTTAATGACTTCTTTGCCTCAGTATTCACCAGCAAATGCTCTGACCACACCACCCAAGTCTTGGAAGGCAGACGCAGGGACAGTGAGAATGAAGACCCTGGGCCCACTGTAAAAGAGGATCTTGTTCAAGACCACCTTAGGAACCTGAATGTATACAAGTCCATGGGACTGGATGAAATCCATCCGCAGGTCCTGAAGGAGCTGGCAAATGAAGTTGCTAAGCCACTGTCCATCATATTTGAAAAATCATGGCAGTCAGGTGAAGTTCCTGATGACTGGAAAAAGGGAAATATAACCCCCATTTTTAAGAAGGGGAAAATGGATGAGCCGGGGAATTACAGACCAGTCAGTCTCACCTCTGTGCCTGGCAAAATCTTGGAGCGGATTCTCCTGGAAGGTATGCTGAGGCACATGAAAACCAACAAGGTGCTTGGTGACAGCCAGCATGGCTTCACTAAGGGGAAATCCTGCCTGACCAATCTGGTGGCCTTCTATGAAGGGGCTACGGAGCTGATGGACAGGGGTAGAGCAGTTGATGTCATCTACCTGGACTTGTGTAAAGCCTTTGACACTGTCTCACATGATATCCTTGTCTCTAAGTTGGAGAGACATCAATTTGATAGGTGGAGCACTCGGTGGATAAAGAACTGGCTGGATGGCCGCACGCAAAGAGTTGTGCTCAGTGGCTCAGTGTCCAGCTGGAGACCAGTAACGAGTGGTGTCCCCCAGGGATCGGTGTTGGGACCGGTCTTGTTCAACATCTTTGTGGGTGACATGGACAGTGGGATTGAGTGCGCCCTCAGCAAGTTTGCCGATGACACCAAGCTGTGTGTTTCGGTTGATACATTGGAGGGAAGGAATGCCATCCAGAGGGACCTTGACATGCTTGAGGTGGGCTGATGCCAACCTAATGAAGTTTAACCATGCCAAGTGCAAGGTCCTACACCTGGGTCGGAGCAATGCCAGGCACAGCTACAGGTTGGGCGGGGAGGAGATTCAGAGCAGCCCTGCGCAGAAGGACTTGGGGGTGTTGATCAATGAAAAAATGAACATGAACCGGCAGTGTGCGCTTGCAGCCCAGAAAGCCAACCGTATCCTGGGCTGCATCAAAAGGAGCGTGACCAGCAGGTCGAGGGAGGTGCTCCTGCCCCTTTACTCTGCTCTCTTGAGACCTCACTTGGAGTATTGTGTGCAGTTCTGGTGTCCTCAACAGAAAAAGGACATGGAACTCTTGGAGCAAGTCCAGAGGAGGGCCACGAGGATGATCAGGGGACTGGAGCACCTCCCGTATGAGGATAGGCTGAGAAAATTGGGGCTGTTCAGCCTGCAGAAGAGAAGGCTGCGTGGAGACCTCATAGCAGCTTTCCAATACCTGAAGGAGGACTATAGGGATGTTGGGGAGGGACTCTTCATGAGGGACTGTGGTGAGAGGACAAGGGGTAATGGGTTTAAACTTAAACAGGTGAAGTTTAGATTGGATATGAGGAAGAAATTCTTTCCTGTAAGGTGG
Source organism: Amazona ochrocephala (assembly GCA_039720435.1). Taxonomy (NCBI): domain Eukaryota; kingdom Metazoa; phylum Chordata; class Aves; order Psittaciformes; family Psittacidae; genus Amazona; species Amazona ochrocephala. Next base: position 3,286,177 of record CM077884.1, on the reverse strand, counting down.
TGAGGCCCTGGAATGGGTTGCCCAGGGAGGTTGTGGATGCTTCATCCCTGGCGGCGTTCAAGGTGGGGTTGGACATAGCCTTGGATGGCATGGTTTAGTGGGAGGTGTCCCTGCCCATGGCAGGGGGTTGGAACTCGATGATCTTGAGGTCCTTTCCAACCCTAACTATTCTATGATTCTATTCTACGATTCTAACATAGAAGCACTGAAGGGACTTGAACGTGCGGTGAAGGATGGGTGTGAGCAGAGCCAGGCGGATTAAAACCCTTCACCATTTTCTGGGCAATTTGGGCAAAACATCAAACTTCTTTGACAGGATGGAAGTGGGAGTCAGGGTTTTTTTGCAAACTCCTGGTTAAACCTCTACAGTTCTTGGGACCAGTGCCTGGTTTTGTCGCATGTGAGAGTGAGCGCTAACAGCCCTGGCCTGTCTCAGGGACAGACCCCACAGAAGCCTCTCCCGCAGCCATCACCCACGTCCAGCTGAAGGCTTTTGCTATACTCAGCTCCCAGCTGGCAGCACTGTGCTGCTCTCCAGCTGCAGCTGCTGTACCACATCTGCACAGATAGGGCTCACCACTGGCTCGTCTTTATTTTTCTAATGCCAATTTTTCTAATTATAGACCTGTGGCTACCAGCCAATCAGGTCCATTTTTGAGGCTCATTATTGGACTTCAGATGTCAGGCTGAATTTTTCCTAACTGTCCATAATAACAGTAATAGCTTGACTTCCACCATGAGACGATTAACCTTCTTCAAGTTTAGTGCCTCGGGCTGTGCCTCAGAAAGATTCCCTCTACAAAACAGACAATTACCTTTACTTAATAACCTTTTCCTTTCTAATCTGATATTAGTGCCAAAGTAAATGTAAAGGGCAGCGCTCTATGTCCCCTCTTAAGTACTTTAAATTTCTGTCCATGAGGGCTAATGAGCTGCCATTTTGCTTAATCTAGATTTGCTGTGGATCTAATGATGCTCTGCAGCATCTTCCTTTAAAAAAAATCCTGAATCCAAGGATATAGCTCTGTTCTAATTTGTATCGATCCTTTGTATGTGAAAAAATGAAAACTCATCATGCAAAAAGAAACATAGTGATATCCAAACTAAGAAAAAAGACAAACCATATTCAGCATTGGTCTGATGCTGGTTTATGCCTGGTTTGAGGCTGGTTTCAGTGAGAAGCGGTGTCAGTATCTGTAAAGCAGGAATTTGTTGCTGGAGCTTTGTAGGGTTAGGGCCAGCCTCTCCTATTAACTCCTGAGCAGATGTGGGATGGGGAAACAAGACTGGGCAGTTTTATAGTTTCCTATGCATCTGTCTGTCCAGTGCACACATGGTCTGTTGGTCCCTGCCAGCTGGGAGCCCTGACAGCTCCAGTAACGGCTGCAGCAGACCTACAGCATAAGCATAACTGCTCTGCAGATGTACTTCCTTCATGGGCTGCTGCTCACGGTAATTAATATGTACAACATTAGTAACTGTTGAGACATGAAATGCTTTCTCAGCAAAGAAGTTATTGCTCCACTGACCCTATAGTTTGTACTTTCAGTGAGAGTTCTCTAATAATATTGAATTTAACCTTTGATAAAACTGCACCAAAAATTCAGAGATAAATGTAAACCTGTAGGCACTTCTTTATCATGTGAGCAAACACCATGTTTTCAATAATGCTAGTTAAAAACAGCAACAGAAGCAGGCTTAAAACACAGCAAAAGCAGGGTTATGGCTGCTCTTAGCAAAGATGCTCAAGTTCTTTATGTCTCAAATCTGCATCTTTGGAGGCACAGTACTTCTACACACTGCAGAATGTCATTTTCATTCGCTTTATCATAGTGCCTCTTCTAAGCCCGTTGCCTGCTATTGAGCCAACATTAAGTCTCTTCTTGTAAGAGTGCTCTGGTTTCAACATCTCAATAAAATGAGGTTTATATTATTTTTTATTATAATAGAAGCAGCCTCAGGTGCCAATCAAGATATTGGGCTAATTGCTATGGAAACCTAATTAGGCAGACCATGTCTCAAACTCTGTAAATATTTATGCATGCACTTAACCATCTGCATGCAAACCAACCCACCCCAGCCATGCGAATGAAGCTTAGCACATGCTTAATTGTTGAGGAGTGGGAGCCACCTTTAAGGCAAAGTTTAGCTGTGCTACAACAAGTAGAGAGGAGCATGGAGTGGTAATCAGATTGGGATTGTGTATGCTCAGATGAGGATCAGATCAGATAGGGGCTGGTTATGGGTCTGAGTTAAGAGTTGAACAGAACTTTGGAGCTGATACATTTTTTCATTATCTTATAGAATAATAATTAAAAATATGTGAGTCACTGCACTAGATGCTAACATGAATATAGAAATACAAGGACATATGAAGTCTCCCTGACCAGAATAAACTAACAGGTGTCCTGTGCCATTTCTTAGCATAGCATTTTAAACATTATTTGTAACTCAATTTCAGTACTTGCTTTGCATGCATGAATCAGTTCAGATTTACATGTTTATTGCAGCTGAGAGTAAATTCAGTGTTAGCTTCACTATAAACCCTTTAGACCGAAAAAGGTATTAACTTCAGACTTTAAAGGTATTAACTTTGGAAGCTGAATATATGGAACTAATAACAAGCCTTTCATAAACAGATTAATGAGGAGACAAAAATGCACAAGTCCAAGCTGCTAGACTTTGAACAGTTACATCTACAGCACCTTTATTTATTTATTTACTTTAACAAGTATTTTAATTGGCTTTGTTACATGTCAGTTGCGGGAACGTTGAGGTGGGGTGAATTTGCCGAGAGCAAAATGCTGCTGGCAGATAGGAATATAAAAACGTAGCCAGAGCTCTCTGCATGAAACCCCCAGGTCCTGGTACTGATCTTTTATTTCTGTTTTTCTCTCTGTCCTCTGTGTTTGCTGCAGCCTCTTGTCTGACCCCTGCTCCCTCATATGCAGCCCTACAATTTTCCATGCAATATTTAGGCTCCAAAGTGCAAACAGAGGTATAAACCAAGGGCATTTAATTTAGCATAACCAGTATGGCAGCATCCAGCCTAAAATAGCACACTCTGTGCCGCAAAGGCTGAAGACTTTCTGCTTTCTGCCCAAGCTCATGGTCCATTTAATACCATTGATTGCTAGTAAATAACCTTGTACACAGAAAGTAGTGAAACACTCCAAGAAAAAGAATTAAACAATAAAAATAAAAAAAAAAAGCAAAATTAAAATAAAATAAAATCCCATGACTTGTTTTTAAACCCCGTGCTTGAAGCAGAGGAGGACAGACAGGAGATGGGGCTGCTCAGAACAAATGTTTCCTGTGCTGTCTGAGTCACCGCAAAGTTCAGCAGCGCAGCCCCAACAGGGATGCCTGGCAGACCTTGCTCACCATTCAAAACTGTAAATTTCCTTCCTGAGTTTGTTAGCAGCAAACAATGCCTGTTAAAAAAAATAAATAAAACCACCAACAACAAAAAAGTCCAAAACAAACCCAACATGCCCACTATAGCTGCTGGTGTAAGCACAAGCAATCCGCTGCCTTTGGAGGAGCCGCCACAGAAAGCAGAGCAGCAGCTTTTCCAACCCTGGAGATAAAGAGGGGATCTTAGTGGGCTAGTTGAAAACTTTCCATTAAAGTACTCTTAACCTGGCTCTTGAGTAACCTTTTTCTTTTCCCCTCGCCAAAGTTACGTCATTTCTGTACAAAACGTCAACTTGTTACTAAACCAACCAAACAAGGATCTCCTCTCTCTTTGCTAATCTGAATAATTTTGACCCTGGGAAAATGTCACAGGATGTGCCTCAGCAAAATTTTAGCTCAAAGTCGTCAAGCCCTCATCAGCCTCCAAGGAGCAGGTTTCCCACCCGCTGTCCTGACCCCAGGAAGTGTTCCCAAAAAAGTGGCAGGAGTACCAGTGCTGCATGAGTAACCAAACATGAGCAGGGCTCTGGGAGAGAATGGGATCAAGCTTCCTGGTGCTCCCACTCCACAGACAGCAACCCTCAATTTCCATTTCCCATCTTTCAGTTTTCCGCTGAGATGCCAGTTTTTTTCTTATAGGAAAATTACATTCCAGTTACCTAAGAAAGTTGCAACTTTTCTTTCTAGCTGAGATGTCTCTCCTAAATTTTGCCCAGTGCTTCAAGGAGGAAGAAAGAAGCCATGTGATTTAGAGAAACTCAATATTTCTCAGGTTTTAAAGGTGAATTTGTCTTTATAAAACGAGCTTCTCTTTATACGTCAGAAAGGGAGTGTAGCAGAAGTGACAACAAAGCATGCAGCTATTTTTTGATTTGCAGTTCACTGTGAAGAGTTGTTTTCACCCTCTCCTCCTTCTCTCTTTAGCAAGAAGTGTTAAATTAGCAATGAAAACAGAACATTAGCTGACAGGTACTGCAAATAATCTAATCATGAGACAACATTAAAAAAAACAATTCAGCGTGTTGTAGATGTTGGGGTTATTTTCTTAAGCAATTAGATCTTAAGAAAGATCTCCTTAGATACTTAATGGGGTGCATATAAAGAATTTTTAAAGCACATTTCAAGAGTTGCTGGTGATTGGAAAGGATTGAGTACTTCATACTCATTGCTAAGTTTTACAATTAATTATGGCACATCCCAAGTTATGTTACTTCAGTGGGAGCTGGCAGTGCCTAACGCCAAATGCTGCAAAGGAGAAGTTATCTAGGCATAAAAGGAGAAGAGATGGAATGCAATGCTGGGCGTCTTGAGAGAAAAGCCTTATTCAACCCGGGTCCAAAAGTGACTTTTTTTAATGCTTATTTTTAACTAACTGTGAACTTCTGCAATAAGTACAGAGTGCTACTTGGCTCCTTAAATAGCTGCAATGACGAGCTGGTACTCGCTTCTGTTACTATGTGAATTTATGGAGCTATTGTCACATGCTTTGTTAGAGGAAATATATGGTGGTTCTGTCATAGGGACTGGACACCTATAATTCTCATTTTCTTTGCCTGCTCATAAATCCCTGCTGCTCAGCTGCAGCATTATTACACTTGAGTTGCTGCTATAATCCCATCACTGGAGCAAGGCTATCGCAGCGCCTTCTAGGGGAAACGCTGAGTCACCAGTATCGATTCAGTGGAGGTGAAATGCTGCACAGGGCTGGTGTCTGCCTGTGCTGTAAAGGAGATTCATGTGCCTACATCTGTTTCAGGGGCACACTGACAACTAGGTCACTGGTGGATGCTGAAAGTCACTGGGTGCCACGAAAACACTACTTGTTTGTGTGGGTTTTGCCATGATAGAAAATGTTTCATGGTTTTTGGTGCCTAACTGGCACTAAAGCAAAGGGACAAGCTTTGCCTTTTGAGTTCTCATCTAAGGCCCTGCCCTTTCTTCCCGTCTCCCTACTTTTTGCTCAGGTCAATGCACCAGGTAAACAGGATTTGGTTGTAATTCATTTGTGTGTATAAAGCCTTGCCTTATGCTGCAGGCCTCCAAAGGCCAGCACTTGAGAAGCATGAAGTCTTTTGTTGCCTAGATGTCTTCAGTGTAGCTGGGCTCAGGACTGATTTGATTATGTTGGCTGCCCTCCTGGACCCTGTGTCTTTGCTGTGGTTCTGCTGTGTTTAGCGCTGAAGCTGCTCTGTGCATGGTGGCTGCTGCTGCTGTTGTTCACCAGCTTTGCTTTCATAGTCTGTCCCTTTTCTTCTTTACTCCAGCCTCCAAACCCTTTCCATCTCACCCTGCCGTGTGCTGCTATTGGCCTTCTTTCATCTTCTCCTCTCCACTCATGGAAACGCCCTTTGGAAACTTGCAGTCAGCCTCATCCCAGTCACTCTTTGAGGACTCCCTTTGCAGTGGAGCATGTCACTGCTGCATCTCATGTGGCAGCAAGTACCTTCTCTCACCCCTTGCTGACCACTGCTCTGCTGCCTGACCTCCAGGAAATTACTGTTCTCCTCCCCTGTGCCACTGGTCCTCTTTCTGGCTTTAATCTTTTTTGCTCAGGCTGGAGGCTGCTGTGTGTGACAAGCTTGATGGTACCATGACAGCCTGGTCTCAGCCGGGAACACTACCATAATGCAGATAATAACCACAGTGTTGCAAACCATGTCCCTGCTCTGCCCCTTGTCCGCACAAGCCGCAGTCCAGCCTGTTTCTCATGTCCACTGTTTAGAGATAAATGTGCTCCCCCAGGGAGAAGGTTTGGTTGGTGTGGCCTCTCCCACACCTTTGCAGGAACTAAAATGTGACTAAAATGTGGCTGTGTTTATTCCGACATTGTGTTGACTGCACTGGGTGTCTTGGCCCCACACTGGCGACAAGAGGGTAAGCTGTGGCTAGATCCACCCATGACCCTGGTGCAGTACCAACTGGGTGTCGGGACAGCACTGGGATGCTCCTGCATGACCTCCTGTTGCTCCAGGCACCCTCCAGGTACCCAAGGAACTACCGTGCATCTATGACACATCGCAACACCTTGCATGGGGCCTGCCTCAAGGGAAGGCATAGCCAAGAGGAAGGGAAAGTCCTAAAGACAGAGGACCGCCACAGTGATTGTCTCATGAAGCTCATAGCTTTCAGGAATGATGCTATATTCGCTTGAGTGGCTCCTGCAGGGGCTTTATGCATGGCCTGTACACCACTACAAAGTCTTCTAGGACCAAACCCGCAGAGTGCCTGTGTGCTGAGATGCTCCACCACTTTGTCAGGCGTTGAGTAACCCCTCATCCTGCTAAGGGACTCAGGATGTCTCCCATCTGTGCTGCAAGCAGACTGTTGTGAGAGTGGTTGGAGACATGGAGTCTCTCTCCTCTTCCCCCACCACTGTGTGTGAGCCAGACTTGCTGGAAAGCAGACTATTGATCAGGATCCATTGTCAGTTATTTCCCAGAGAAGCAAAGGATTGAAGCAAAGTTTGTGCCTCTGACACATAGTGTCCTCCTGGGGGGGGTGCACTTATCACCTGCTCTGCCACCAGAACTAGAGGGAAGGGCATAAGACAGCTCAAGGCAATCATTGCTTTCTAAAAGACACAGTGACAGAGATGGACAATGATGGGCACTAACTGGAGGATCTTAATCCCTGCTTGTCCCATTTTGACAATAAAATTTCAGGTTTTAATAATGAAAGCTTTCACCTGAAGATCTCAATGAAAAGAATGGGAAAGTATTGGTTCCGGGCACAAATTTGTTATACAATTCTGCTCCTCTGGAGCTTTCATAAGTAGGTTTCTTTGCTACAACAACAGAAAGAACACCTCTTTCATGATGAATTGTCTTGAACTACCACGAGCAAAGACTAGGGGATTTTTTTGGTTTTGTTTTTTAAATGTGGGAACATAGAAAATTGAATCTGTCAGATTTTTTTAAGCAAGTATTTTAAACTCTGTGAATAAACAAGGAGGGCCTGACAAACACCTGTTATTTTTCCCATCGTGAGTCTGGCTGCTGCTGAACAGTCAGAAATGCTGCTCTTTATAGGATCAAGTGTGTTTATCTGACAGAGAAGAATAGGGTTTGTTTTCACTGTGGAATAATGCATTGGCTGCTCTATGAAGTGCAGCACCAACTTTTATTGAATAGGAGGTATGTGTTCCCTGGCTTCCTCCTGTTTGCTGGCAGATTGGTGAGACTCAGTTACTTCCATACCAGAGCAGGCACCTTAGACCTGGGCAGAAGGAACCGGGACCATTTCACAAGCCCTTCTCAAAACTTCTGGGTTTGCTGGGAATACAGAGCTGCAGCACAAGAATTGATTCAGATCTGGCTCTGTGCCTTCTTTTGAAGAAATGAGGGGGTGCCAAGTCTGGGCTTCTGAACTTCAGTGTGGGTAACGCCTATCTCAAAGTCCATATTCCCAACAAGCACTGAAAAGAGGAGGGTTAAAAACAGTTTTGCGAGGTTCTCATGATCAACTGCTTCCTCCTTGCCCCTTTTCTCTTTCTCATGGCTTGGATGCTGCAGGCTGACAGCGTGAAGGGGGTGCTGCTCATACCGTAACATCCAGTGCACAAGCAGAACAGTGCAGGGACCTGGGCCAGAGGGATTACAGAAGCAGCTGGCTAGCTGAATTGACCTGATTGAGCTGACACTTCCTTCTTTTCCAGCCTTAACCTTTGCTGAAGGTTGTTGCCTGCCCTTGCCTGTCCTTTCTCTGGGTGGGGGGATATTACAGAGCAGCTGAGCAGGAGACCCATGAGCAGGGCACAGCCTCAGAGAAGGGAAAGAAGAGATCAGAGGCAGCTGGGTCTCCGTGGTAGATGAGACAAGGCGCAGGGGCTGACAGCAACGGATTTGCAGCACGTACTTGGTATTGCACGTCAGGCTTGAGGTGACCTGACCAGTGACTGTTCCACAGAGACAGCTGAGAGCCTTTGTCCTCTTTCCCTCAGGTAGCAAGCAACCACCAGTGTTATTTTTCAAACGCGTGTCTCAAGAGAGCAAGACTCGCTAACGAGCTAAGACAAGCATCACATAACCCCTAGCAGGGATGATTTTAGCAGGGACATTTGTAAAGCTAGATTATAGCCAGCCAGCAAGTGCTCTGCCTCCTGGGTTTTTCTAGTTGTTGGTATGGGAGGAAGGTTTTTTATACATTTGCTTGCTTCTCAAGAATTTCCGATAAGCCAGAGCACATTTTGAAGCTCAATTAAAGCCCAGGAAGAGTGCAGGAGAGAGGTGAATGGGCACTGGGATTAACTCACTTCTGTTGGTGCTTGTGCTTTGGGCAGTTCAGATATCCATGTGGCTGGTTTTCTCCCTTCTACAGTTCTGTTACTGGTTCTGCACTGGACCTGTCCTCTGCCAGTTGAGGTGCCCTGAGCAGGATGTGGTGTGGGGACAGGAGCGGAGGGGGAGGCCAAGAGCAAAGCAGAACAGAGGTTTGCACACCAGACTCAATGGTTTAGCAAAGAACTGCAAGTCAAGCAAAGTTGCCTGAGATCTGAAAAGCTGCAAAGGAAGCAATGAAATTGCACCAGTTTTACTGCTGCTGCTGCTCTTTAAAAGTCTCTAGCTGTTAGCACATAGGCAGCCAGTCTGTATTGCTTGTTCCGAGCTCCTGCGTGATGAATGGGGATATGCAAGAACCTTTGCCAGCTGTTGGCTAGTGGCAGAAAGGATGTTTTTAGAGGTTAAGGCGTAAGACAGGTAGCAGAGACCAGGCTTCCATCCTGGGCGTTGTTACCAGTAAACTGTGTATGAACAAATCCCTCAGGCCAAAATTTTCATTGCCCTGCCCTTCTGAAAAACAGGCCATGAGTTGCGTAAAAATGGGTGTAGGTAGCTAGCAGTAGGCAGCCAGGCTGGAACGTTTTGGCTTTAATCCCTGTGCCTAAGTTACCTCATTTATAAAATGGGAATAATTCTATGCTACCTCGAGGGATGCTCTGAAGCACAGCTCTATTGATGCTAGTAAGGCATGTCCCAGCTTGCTGGATAGCTATTATTCTACACGTGACAGAAATTGGATATGGCAGAACTCATTAAGAGCTCTTGGTGTAGTTTTCTCTGTTGCCACTGGACAGCCTTTAGGCCACAATTCCCACCCCCCCCCCAGTGAGACTGAGAGGACTAGGTACACTTTCAGCATTGCCACAGCTCCATGCTGCAGCTTAAAAAAACCTGAGTGCCCCAGTAGCTCTGCCCCTGCCTGTCACTGCTCCAGGGTACTTGGGCTGGTAAAAGGACATGCATCTTTTACCCTGGGAAGGGAAGAGGTGCAGGACACTCTGTAGGGTTACTTTGGAAGCTCCTCCTGTTAGGAACAAATTGTGTTTACATCTTCTTGAGTTTATGTAGTTTCCTTTCTTTTAGCATAAACTCAGCATCTCTACTGTGGAGCCGGCTGCACGTAGACGCCAATGAATAGAGCAAAGTGATTCAGATTAGCTTTGGATTTGGACACCCTTCTTCTGGGATAAAAGGGCCTCTTCCTCTACTAAGCATGAGCTGTTCATAACAGAAAGCATCCCCATCTATTTTCCATGTAGACAAATCCTGAATTTATCCCATGATTTCCATGACATTTTTGTAATCAGCAGCAAGACACTCTTTCCAACAGAACTGTGGTCCATCTTGCTTTACCCCAGCAACCTGCCTCTGATGCTCCTAGGAGAAACATGCATCATTTTATGCTAAGAAACATACGCTTACATTTAAAAAAAAAACAACGAACTTTAATGCAACAAGATTCTTATTTGCACAGTGCTGGCAGAACAAATGCCTCAAAATCTTGCGCTTAGAGTCACTTCCAATTTAAACCATATGATGCAGACAATAAGACTTTTTAATCAAAAATGAACTGTCTGCTTGGTTTTTATCTTCTGTCCTGTTGGGAAACGAGAGTTTAGAGAAAATCTTGAGAGAAGTATGTTATCCCAGGATTCCTCCTTTGGCCTCATCCTCAGGGTGAGGTGGTTTTAGTTTGGGTGCCTATCTTCAATTACAGCTGTTCTATCATCTTCTGAATTTCAGCCCTCACCATAATGACAAATGAACCTACATGCCCACCTTTGCACCCAACTGGTTTCATATCTGGTAGTTTCACTGCCCACACATCGGCTAGATAAAAGAGAGTCTTCAGCTCTTTTGCAACCCTCTTACCTCCTCAGAAACCTTCTGCAATCTGGATTGTCTTGAACAAAGGGTGAGCTCAAAGATGAGTGGGATACTTCATTATAACCTCTGGCTGTGCAATGAGTCACACCTGTGATTTCAAAATGCAAATAATAAATTAAGAGGGCAGTAGTGAGATTGAGCTGACAACCTGATAAAAATACTGGGCAACTTGTCAACTTCAGCTGAGTAACTAAAGAACGACACTTTCTGCCAAGCACAGGCAAATGAAAGGATCTCTTTGCTTCACTGTTGTCATGTTGTGGCCAGCAGCAATGTCTAGTGGTTCAATAAAATGTAAACACTGACTATAATTTCTAGAGCCAACTTCTCTTTTTGTCCCCACAGAAAAGGAAGGTTGGCATCTAGGAGTCTGAAGTAAGGAATGAGGGTTGGGACTCTTGCCTTTGTCTTATGTTTATACCAACAGAAAAATCTTTTTGACTCACTTTGCCTAAGTGTAGATGACTTTACAAATGGGGTTTAGAAAAGTTAGATTACTGTTAGCCTGATTCTCAGAGGGAAGACACTTACAAATATTCTTGAAGTTTATGTATCATTATATACAATCATTTCACTACAGCTGCCAAACTGTCAAACTGTTTTCTTAATTTACTTCATTTGCTCAGTGACGCAAGGCTGCGTGGTATGGGGCAGTCTGGCTACACTGAGCCAACGCAGTATACAAAACGTCACAAAGCCAAGCGCGATGTATTATCAACAACTTAGGATACAACTTCATGAACTAGCTTTGCAGAAGAAGGAAAAGCAAATGCCATCCTCCCACCATCATCTGGGTTCAGTAGCAGTTTAATGCCTTTACACAGAATCATAGAATCACAGAATAGTTAGGGTCGGAAAGGACCTTAAGATCATCTAGTTCCAACTCCCCTGCCATGGCCAGGGACATCTCCCACTAAACCATGTCACCCAAGGCTCTGTCCAACCTGGACACCGCCAGCGATGGAGCATTCACAACTTCCCAGGGCAACCCAGTCCAGGGCCCCACCACCCTTACAGTAAAGAATTTCTTCCTTATATCCAATCTAAACTTCCCCTGTTTAACTTTAAACCCATTACCCCTTGTCCTCTCACCACAGTCCCTAATGAAGAGTCCCTCCCCAGCATCCCTATAGGCCCCCTTCAGGTATTGGAAGGCTGCTATGAGGTCTCCACGCAGCCTTCTCTTCTCCAGGCTGAACAGACCCAACTTTCTCATCCTATCTTCATACAGGAGGTGCTCCAGTCCCCTGCTCATCCTCGTGGCCCTCCTTTGGACTTGTTCCAACAGTTCCATGTCCTTTTTCTGTTGAGGACACCAGAACTGCACACAATACTCCAAGTGAGGTCTCACGAGAGCAGAGTAAAGGGGCAGGATCACCTCCCTCGACCTGCTGATCACACTCCTTTTGATGCAGCCCAGGATACGGTTGGCTTTCTGGGCTGCAAGCGCACACTGCCGGCTCATGTTCATTTTCTCATCAACCAACACCCCAAGTCCTTCTGCGCAGGGCTGCTCTGAATCTCTTCTCTGCCCAACCTGCAGCTGTGCCTGGGATTGCTCCGACCCAGGTGTAGGACCTTGCACTTGTCATGGTGATGACTTTTTCATAAAAGAAAAAGCTAAAAAAAAACCCCCTACCCTAGAATCAGAATGTGGGTAGGAAACAATGCCCTTCCCAATGGAAAGAATAAAAAAAAGGAAAAGACTTGTCACAAACATGTCTTCTCCTTTGGGTGATTATATGAATAGGTATTTGCTACCGGCAAAGCCAAGCTCCTCTGTTGTTCTAGGCAAAGAGCTTGCTTTCTTTGTCTGTTAGGGGGAGGAATGCTCTCAGTGTTTCCTCAGAGAAAGGTGGGGCTGCAGCTGGGTAACTGAGATGTTCACATGGAGGTTTGGCATGACCCAAAATCATCATCCGGACAAAAACATCCCCAAACAAAGCAGGAAACTTCTCAAGAAAAATCCCTACTGAAAGCATGTGCAGAAAATTACTCTAGGTAGTAAGGTGGGAAAGTTCCTACCACAATCACCAAATTTCTGGTGTTAAGAGTCAAAGATGAAGTTAAACAAGTAAACAAAAAACCAAACTAAATTCCAACCTCCAGACTTTCTTCTCTTTCCCTGTAATTCCTATAAATATGGTGTTGGGGAATGGACATTCTGGTATGAGGCAGAGCCACTGTTGCTTTAACTGGGCAAAGTACAGGGTATTTACTTCTTGGATGCCCTACACAGGAACTCTTGGCTTTTGAGCATTGCTGATACAAAACAAAGCACTGGAGTTTACGCCTATCATGGCAATTGCGCATTTAGTTTCATGATGTGACATTTTGGCTGAGCCTGTGTATACTACAGTGCCTGAAATAATGACATTTCCAGCCGATGGGACAACAGCGATTGAACTGCCAAGGACATACACATTCAGACCAGCTGTGAGCTGGAGGATGGTTCATGGGAGTGGATGGGTGATTTTCTTGCATGTAAAAGCACCACTGACCCAATCAGCACTATTCCACTGGTCATTTTTCTGTCTTCATTTTCAGAGTTAGTATTTGCCTTGCTGGGCAACCGATACTGCAATGACAGAGACAGATCAAGGTTGCACCTTGTTGGCAAGTGGAACATGCCCTTTTTAGCAGGAAGTCTATCTTTTTATAATTGACGTATTACGTTATATCAACACTGACTTGAGGGATTTAGGACCATGAGACAGCTTGCAGCCCAGTGTCATCCACAACCTCATGTTCATATTACATTCTGCAACAGTACATGCCTGTGTCTGTATTTCACAAAACCAGCTCCAGGTCAGGATGCCGAATTGTTCTTGAAGTAAGTGTATCTATCTGGCACTCAGCAAGGAAAGAGCTTGGGCCGTCTTCTTGCCCATACAGGTGGAAAGGTGAACAAGAGAGACAGCAGCTGCTGTATTAGAGGCATGGCACAGCTAAACCTTGATTCTGCTTGTCATTTTACCAGTGAAAATCTTAAGAGCAGTTTTGAATCCTGCCTGGATGATCAGGCCCACTTCCCCAAGCATGTACATAGATTTAATCCAGTGGGACTAGAAAAGGCTTTCAGACACATATGCCTAGTGAACCCCTCAGAAGGTGTCATGACCACTATTGCAACATGTTACCTGTAACTTCTTGAATTGAATGACCACATACTTGTTTACAACCAGGGGCATCCACTAGCATGTGATCAAGTCAGAGAGAGACTTGAATGCATATTCTTACGCATGCAGTGAGATATGTTTGTTTCTCCACTGCTTCCTATGCTGGAGAAGGAATAGACAAAGCAAGATGCTACCTTCTGTCATCAACGACAATGTGCTCTTATTAGTCAATAGCTGCTGGCAAGCCCTGGAGGCTGGACATGCTTCTGGTTTCAGCAATCTGGAGTGAACATGGAAAGCACCTGGCTACTGTGGCAACAAGGGCTGTAAACAAATAGGGACTTGATTGGGAGTTGCCGCCGCAATCCTGCACATAGCACTTCAGTTTACATGAGATACAAAGCAAGTCACCTCCTATTACTAAGGAAAACTCGAGCCACTGTTTCTCCCTACACAGTTCTGTTTCCAGTGCCAACACACCCAGTCAAAAGACAGTTTGGGACAGAGGATTCGCTGGGCCTGGTGCAATGTTCTCATCCTGGAATCAGATTAGTCCTAACTCAGGATCTTATGCAAATCCAAGGCTGAAGGAAGCTAGAGAATGAAATAGAAAATCCCCATGATCAAGATTGCTGATAAAAGAAGCTGCCTCCAGCCAGTGAGCAGCGCCTCCCACAACCTGGCTTCTGACATGCCAAGCTGGGCAGAGGCTCAGGTGGCTAATGACAGTCCAGCACAGTGAGTGTGCCCATCAGGTACGAGCATAACAGGATGTTGTCCCATCCCACACACAGAGCAGCTCTATCTGAGCAAGCAGGAGGCCATGCCAAAAACATGGACAGATACAAACGTATCTTACACACCATACATGGGGAGTCCTGGCACAGCCATAATAATCTCAGCTATAATGGCTGTGTGCGGGCACCATGCAACCCTCCGTTTTCCTGGGCTTGCTAGATATCCCCTCTTTAGTGAGATTTGGGATTTGAGAGTTAAGATTTGGGAGTTAAGAGCCATGTCTCCTACCTGCTTACAGACAGTGCTCACAGGGTGTTTGTTCTGGTGTCCTTGTAGTGAGAAGGATCTACTCTAGATATCCCAATTATTAAGAATGGAATAAGGTCCCACAATTGATTTCACCTGAACTGATAAAAGCCATCCAAATGGCAGCATCTTCTCTCCCCTACACAGGCTAACACACTGCAGAGGGTGCACATAAAAGCACCACAATTGCAGAAACAACTCCTACTAGACATTGTGATCCCTGATAATTACCCTTCCTAACCTTCCCTTGTGCCCTACAAATGCTTGATGGCTGCTCAGCAAAGCTGAGTCCTAGCTGCACAGAACTCTTGGTATCTGGTATCAACGTGACTAAGATCAGCCTGTAGGTTCTGTCACTTACCATTCCCAAGAAACTTTCTCCTGAAGGGTGTCCAGGTACAGGGTTGCAATGGCAGGTATTTTGCCTAATTAAGCAAGTGAACAGCGCTATGTTGCTGGTTGACATTTAGAGCAGAGCAGAGCAAGACAGATTGGAGGAAGATGGTGCAACCTTGTTTATGTTGGCAGTGGATGGGGTTGCGAAAAAGCCCTAAGAGAAAGTAACAAACAAAGGGTGTGTCTTGAAAGGAGGCTGAGTTCAGAAACCTTTGCACAATGTGTACGCAACACGTGCAAGAGCCAGGTGATTCAGAGCTGCCTTTCCTACGCTCTTGTGACCTAAATCCCCCAACAAAGGTTCTAGTATGTGCAAATATGTAAAGAGTCTCCTGGCCTCTGGACCTGGTTTTCCAGGAAGAGCTCTTCCTCCTGGCCCTGTTGTATGGAATTACCCACTTATGTGCAGCATGGTACATTTTTAGCGTTCTGTTTCAAGCCTCAAGGACTGTTTAAAGATCAGACTCAGGGGTAGTGGCACAGTATTTCAATCTTTGTGTGGCTGTGTTTCTTCTAACATAAAGCTGATCTTTACATTGCCTCTTGTAAGTTGACCCCTGTATGAACAGATTCTTTCCATTTGCTTTTTGCCAAAATAGGAAACAGCTTTTGTTTGCTTTGGGGAGCAGAGGGTTAGTACTGCATGCTAAGTGTGATGCTTTAAGAAGTCTTCTCTCGGCTCCAGGATGCTAGAAGAGAACAGCAAGCAGACTCTGCAGTACCTGTTGTTTACAGGGAAAAGGTACTTTGCAGCTTCTTGTGGAGCTCCAGGAACTAAGTGCAGGTGTTCCTCAGTCCTTCATTTCAACCCACAATATTAGTTACTCTTCCATCTGCTGTGGGAGCTGCTCCATAGCACAGTGCTGTCACTTCACAGAAAAAATTTCTGAGCTCATGATATTTCCTGGGGCGAGTGTTCATGAAATGACCATGAGTGTTTTAATCCCTTTGGGGACCTCTGAAGAGGTTGGTCACAGCTTTCTACCATTATGGACAGCCTTTCTCCCCATCTTGCATGGCGAAGACAAGCTTGCACAATGATATTGACAGCTCTACAAAGAGGAGTTGTATCATGAGGCACTGATGAGGTGAGATGATGCAGTGATGTCATGAGGGTGGAATCTGCATATCCTGCTGGGATAAACAAACACCAAACTGAGCTCCTCCATTGTCTCCTGCGTTCTTAGATCTTTTCACTGTCTGTGGTTCAGCCCTTTGAGGCACCTGGTATTTGTCTGGTTTTCCCCACCACTGAATCATGTTCTTATTTGCACATTATTCCTTGCCTGAATTTCCCCAATCAGTGTTTGGACAGGTGTCACTGCTTTGCAAGGAATACAGGTGGAAAAGCACATTTTTACTCAGGAGGATCTCAGAAGCTTTTCTAAGAGGCAGAAAATAAGCTCTCTTCTTTGAATAGCATAGAGATTATCTAAAATCAGACCATGGCATGGGCAGAGATAGGAACACAGTGTGTAGGAAATATAATATTCAGGTAGGGCAGCCAATGCAATGCTTGAGTGTGTCTTTATAAATCAGCCATCTTTCAGGCAGAGCAGTACAAATAAGGTCTCTAGAAAGCACCTAAATACAGTGAAAGAATAAACTTTATGAATCATCTCAATGTGCACTGAGGACACTGAGTAGGAAGACAGAAGGACATTAACATGGGAAGAGTAATTTATTAAAATGCAGCTGTCCTGAGAAAGAAGAATACAAACTGCTGATTTCAGAGATCATGCGCAACAACTGCCAGGCAGGGGACTTCCCTTCTTCTCGCCTGGAGTATTACCTCCACTCTTACTTTAGCTGTTCTGTTTTATATCTGCATGTTGTAGCTCCCAAACCCTCAGAGCTGGGTTCCTCTGCAATATGTTTATGTAATGCATTTATTTTAACAGCTTCCCTACATGGACTACGTGCAGTTCTTTGGGGACAAGACCATTTTTCAAAGTTAGTGCTGCAGAGACAATAAAAAAGAGTTAAAACAGATTAGAGTTTTGACTCTTACTATATATCAGGGAAATCATACTGGAAACCTCAGACAGATGCACAGTAAAAAGGCTAAGCATGCTGCTTCTGTGATGTATTTGCCTGAAATTGCTAGAAGACTCATATAACTTTTCCCTGTTTGCACTTCAGAAACCGATTGCTTCACTTCTTGATCCAAAGCCTGAGCTGTTCCTGCTTGAAAAACTGCAAACCAAGGGGCATTGGTTGATAAAAATGTAATTGTGCTTTTTTGAGTGTGTGTGCCTTTTTTTTTTTTTTTTTAGTGTGCTTTGACAGCACATAAATCATTGTTGCTTTCCAGATAGTTATAGTGGTAGAGCTCTGCTCCCAAGGTTTTAAGGCAAAGTCTTGCAATATGAGGATTGAACATCAACTGAGCCATGGTAACTATCACTGTCAGCTTAGCTGACAATAAAAGACGGGTAAGCTTAATTACACAGACTGCAGGCCTATGCACCTCAAAGTCACACTGGTTTTGTTTATTACGGGCTAAGAGGGAACACATGGAGAATTACCCCAGCTCAGATGATATATGGTAAGTTATTAAGCTTGTAAGTCCTGAGTCCCTATTTTCTGATTTAGATCTGATGCAGGAAATGGAAGACAATAATTAATGAGTGGAAGAGGAGATATGGCTTTACAATAGAGAGAGATGGTGAGATAACCTTATTACATATTTCATTGGATCTTTTACCAAACAGATGATAGACTCATTAGAAAGGGTGCACAGAACAAAAGGAACACCGACATTTAAAGAGATTCTGCTCCGGAAAGCAGCAGCAGAATTGGCATGATGGGTTTATGTGACTTTCGTGTTTGGTTTGGGGGTGAAGGAACAGCTTTGTGCCTATTTGACTTGCAAACTGTTGCAATGTAGGAGTTACACTCATTATGAGTCTGATGAGATTTCAGTCTTGAAGTATGTTTCTGTTTCTTTCCTCTCTCTGTTCCCCTCTCCCTCCCCCCTTTATTTTAAACCTTTTTTATCCATAAAGGGCAGGTAGCAGCCAGCTTTTCCTCCATTGTTTTCTTTGTTTTGTTTTTCTCATTTGTTCACAGGGTAGGTCTGCTTTTCCTGCTATATTGTTGCCGCTTCAGAGCTGCCTACAGCTTAGTTCATCCAGTGTGAACTTTTGTATTTGATACTCTTTATCAGCTATAGAATGTCTTATTCTCATTCATTTAAAACACTTCTAACCAACCAGAACTAAAAAGACAGCTCTATTGATACTTAAGCAAGAGGGTCTGCATTGCCTTTTAGTTAAAACATCTTGAAGCCTCACTGTTTTATATTATTGTCATTTGATATACATTCAGCGCGTTGGAAATACCATGCCGGGCTTCTACAACCTATTATCACTATCCTTAGTGAGATATAGTAAGAGCCCTTGCTTTCAGTGAGGCTGAAAAATAAGAATTTAAATGCTTGTAAGCTTGAAATATGCAAGTGCACTGGTGAAATCACAGCAGCAGCAATAATAGAGTAAGTACCTTGGGTGAGACAATCACATCTTGGTCAGCATCACATCTGAACATGTTTCCTCACATCTCTCTGGTAGAACAGCCTTGGCAGAGTCCACAGCTCCCAAGGTGTCTTTGGGAACAGTGGGTGCTGCCTGGGTGTATTTGGGTTCACTTGGAACTTGATGAATTTAAAGCTAGCTTAATTCTCCTATAAAAAGCTGTAGGTAACACCCAAACAAAAGGCTGCTCTTCCTGAAATTACGTTTCTCAGAATTTGGTTTCAAAGGAAATTGCAACTTTCCGGTTTGATTCAGGAAAACATGAAATGTCAGATCTTTCTGTGGAACAGAGATTTCAGTGCTCATTCAGCTCAGCCAGCAGGTGAGGAGAAGCTTAACAGTAGCACATGGAGTTAGTGATCACCGCAGTAATCCCTTGAGCAAAGAGCACATGAGGCTGGAAAGCTCTGAAAGGGAAGTCAGAATGACCCTAGCAGAAAACCTTTCCTAAAGGAAACTACATCTGCTCAAGCTGGCATGAAGGACTGTTCTCAGGAGGAGCAAGATGCAAAGTTCAAGGGAACTGCCTGCAAAGACACACCATGGCTGCACTGGGGTTATATAATGTGCCTTAGTGTGAGGAAGCTCTTTGTTCTATTTACAAATCCCTGTATTACTGACAAGGAAACTTTGGTGGCTGCCTTCCAAAGGCAACAATGAAGGAAGAAGGAAAGCAGGAAAGAGGGAAAGAAAGAAAGGTTTTCCTTTGTCTTGCAGCTCCCATAAATCCCCTCCTATTCTCAAATGTGATTTTTTAAAATTCCCCCCCCCCCCCCCCATGTGTAATCCCATTGCAGGTTTTACAAGTATAACTACAAAGCAATCGAATGTGCGAGCAACTGGTCAGAGCACGTCCAGAAGGCTGGGCCTCTTTGAAAACTACACAGGTACTGGTTACAACTTTGAAACACCAAGGTTACTGTGTCTGAAGAACATTGTTTCAGCCACCAAGAGGTCAAATAAGGGAGAACATTCTTGGATATTAGGCGAGATTAAAGTTAAGACTTGTTCTTCAAAGACAACCTTATGAACCAGTTTTTTCCAATACAAAGGCCCCCAAACCCTGAGAAAGCACAGGGTGAGATTGGAACACCAAGGGAGAGGATAAAGCAGTGGTCATAAAATCATTAATAATGCAGAGAAAATGAATAGGGAATGATTAATCATTGTTTGCTGTAGCATGAGAACACTGATTTCAATCAAAAAAAAAAATCTCAATCATTTTTCTGAGCAGAGACAAGCTCTTATTGAAGAGATCTGAGTAAGCCGGTTTCTGGGACTCTACCACTCAGTTTTCTCTGCTCCTCCGTAAATATTTAGGGTGAACAGTGTAGAGCTGTAATATCCTCCGGGAATTAACCCTTGGTACCTGTTACTAAATCCATTCTGTATATTTACTGGTGAATTATTTGAATGTAGACTAAAGTCAAGCTGCAGTTCTTATGCTGTTCTTCCTACTCAATGTAAAATTCATTCTGTGAGATCCGCTTCTTCATCTTTAGCTCTTACCAATTCCCATTTAATTTCCAAGGTATCTTGGGGGAAAAAGCATTCATTTGGTAAAAGGACATCAAAAGGAACTATGAGGTAGTAATAGTCCTTCTGAGTCTTGTTCAAACTCCATTTCAGACATGAGGAGTCCTTTATTTCAGCTCTCTATCTCGGAAAATATTTACCCATTAGAGTGATCACAGGAAGGGGTCAGGGCCCTCTTTTTCTCATTTTCCTGCCTGTCTCATCATGGGGCAAGGCTTGAAGCAGGGTGTGTACCAGTCCCAGATCCTTGTGCAGAGCTTGCACTTGGTGTTCAACACCAACAGTGTCAACTGGTGCAATACTCTGGGTGGCCAAGGTATTGTTCGGGTACTTTCAAATGCTTCCTTTTGATATTCATTTCCTCTGTCAGTGTCTTGGTACCACATATGCTGAGTGGCCACCTCACCTAAACATCTCTGAAGCAGCACTGACATGGCTAAAACAAGGCTGAGTAGCTTGTTGTTCCTACTTGAAGGCAAAGAATGCATAAAAGGTCTTGGAAGGCACTATGACCAGTCCGTTTAGGATAGAGGCAGAGCGGGAGAGTGCCTAGATAAGTGTTGGACATTCAGAGAGTTGAGTTGGCTGGTTCTGCTGTGTTCCCACAAGTGAAGGTGCAAGCTGATCTCTCTGATTATAACAAGATAGGGTGGGAATAGTTATACTCTTAGGTTGCTTGTTGCCTTAAACCCTCCTTCTCTGTAATGCTAAATAAAACAAATTCTTCAAGGATAGAGGTCATTATCTCTGATCAGCTGCCCAAAGGGAGGGAACAGAGGGCGGCAAACAGCTGACACATGGGTGTAGCCAGCTTTTGATTTAATAGTGGAGAAAAGTGACATTTTTTCAGCCTACGCTTGGGGAGGGTAAGATGTTGAAGCTGTGAGATGGGCCTCCAGAAGTTCTGCAAATGCTGAAACTGTGCAGCTGAAACATAGGCAATATAATGCAAATAACAGTTGAAATTATTTTCTTTTTAACCCTGCGGTAGGTGTGGGCCTGGAAAATACAGGTGACACCAAACTGTCAGCTTTCCTGAAGTTTTGAAGCCAATAGACCCTTTCTAAAAGCTCTGTGCAGAACAGGTATTTCTAAGTGTATTGCTTCATGCTCACAAGCTCAGTCCAGAGTGCCAGCCCCTGTTTGGCACTCCTGCAGCTGCAGTGGCTGAGGTGGGTGTACAGCACCAGACTGAAGTAGACATGACCTGCAAGAGGGGGAGAAAGGATACATGCAGATGGCTCTGACATCTTATGCACTTGCCAAGGAACCCATGAGATCTTAAGGATTTTCCAGTGCATCCATCTCATAACAGCTGTGCACAAACTCAGTGTTCTTGGGTTATTATGCTGAACGGAGGGGAAATGGTACTCCCAGTGCACGTTTACTCTCAAGTTGTCTGCTAGATTAGAGGCAAGCAATTTGGAAGAGATCTATGAGCAATCTGGTTTAGCTCTCTGCAGACATTCCTCTCCAGCCACAAGCAGCTCATGAGCAGCTTGAACCTAGCTCCAGTGCCAGAGATCTGTCACCTCACTGGCAGTGAGGCTGGGCTGGCTCCTTGGCTATCCAAATTCTTGACGGTGTGAGGAAATGTACATGTGGGGATGGCTGAGCCCAGGGCTGCCGGGATGCCCTACATTGCCTCTGCATCCCCCAGAGGAATGGATCAGATGCCGCAGCCCATGGACAGGGATTGTTCAGCCTGAGAAGAGAAGGCTCCGGGGATACCTTAGAACAGCCTTCCAATACCTTAAGGGGGCCTACAAGAAATCTGGAGAAGAAGTTTTTACAAGGGCATGTATTGATAGGATAAGGGGACCTTAAGCTTAAGGTCTTTCAGCCTTAAAGACAGGAGATTAAGATTAGATATTAGGAAAAATTTCTTTACTATGATGGGGGTGAGATATTGGCACAGGTTGCCCAGAGAAGTTGTGGCTGCCCCATTCCTGGCAGCGTTCAAGGCCAGGTTGGAAGGGGTGCTGGGCAACCTGGTCTAGTGGAAGGTGTCCCTGCCATTGCAGGGGGCTGGAACAAGATGATCTTTAAGGTCCCTTCCAACCCAAACCATTCTATGATTCTACGATTATATGAAACACATGAGTTATAACGGGCCTATAAAAATTCTTGACTCAGTCTATACTTACATGTTATAAGATCTATAAGAGATACAGAGGTGTTAGGGTAACCTAATGGAGGTAGCTAGTCATCACTTTATCCAAGTGTTTTCTCCCAGAGGCTGAGAAGGACTGTTGTCCCTCTTTATAAATGGTGCACAGAGGCGCAAAGCTCCAGAGTCACTGGGGAGGAACATGTTGGATAAATGTTTCTTATTAGAAAATGTTTGTTTGTCAGACATGATTCCTTCCATGCTGTGTGTGGGGGAGTGTATCCACTTCAGCAAGACACTCTAGGAAATATTTTCTTGGAATCAGCATGGAATTTCTGGCAAAAATGGTTTGCCATCATGGCATGGTCATTCCTGGAGTGGCTGGGAGACTGCAGGTTAGGTCTTGAAGCTGAGGCTGGCAAGATGGGGAATTAAAGCAGGCAGAATGGTGCCCTGATCCTCAGTCAGTTCTGGCACTAAAATTTGTTTTTCATTGCGTGCTTTCTGTCCTTTATTACAAGGCAGAAAAATCCTTCAAAAATGTTGAGAAGTCCTGTTTTTGTCACAATAGAGATGGGAAAGATTCCAGACTCCAAGATATTGGCAAATGGTGGAAGCTGTTTCCAGCTTAGCTCAATCTGCAACTTTCCCAAGGTCCCACATCTGCTCTGTTGCAGAGCAGCAGACTTAACCCTGGTTTCCTACAAAGAAAATGATGATACACAGACAGCCTAATCACATGGTAGAGAATGGGCAAAGCTGGCAGTCAAGAACTGGACACCCAGTAGCCATGTCCTCTCCTTCTGTCTGCATTGTCCTCTCTTTACAAGCTGGTCTGTCAGGTTGGTCATAACCATCAATTATTATTCCTGTACCATCTTAAACTCTTGCTTCTTTGAGGCTTTAAACTATTTAGGACCTCTGCAGGAGACAGCTAGGGATTTTGAAGCACTCCATGGAAGACACCTTCTGAGCCAGCAAATCCAGACCTTTGCTCTTGCACAGGGCACTATATCATGGCAGTGGGTTTGGGTCTACCCAGCTCTCCTGGAACATCCACCTCAAGTTACTTGTCTTTGGCATCAGCCAAACCGCACAGTTTTTGATTTCCTCAGCTCTTCCCTCAAGTCTGTTCTGTAGTCCTGTAGCTCTTCCCTCAGGTCTGCTCAGGGAAATGGAAATGTCCAGGAACCAGAGAGTTCAATTTTGTTCAGATGAAAGCTATCAAGAGAAAGTGTGCTACCTCTGAGCAGGGAGGCCTGGTCACTGGCTTATTTTGCAGTCTTGTCAAACAACCCCTCTCTGATCTCTTTGTCACCACAGATCAGGCTGTTTTTCATCCAGAATAGCACTTCCTATTTTAATTTTAGTTTCTTTCACACACACCCCCGTCCTCTCCCCATGTTCCCCCTTTGTGGTTTTTTGTTTGGTTGGTTGGTTTGTTTTGTTTTTTTCTCTTTCTGGTGTGTAAATTATTTCTCTTGTATTTTGCCAGGGGGAAACTAATTTTCTCTTCTTCTCCCTTCCTAATATTTTGGATCTCTGTAGGTGTCTCTGTACTACACCCATCTTCCCTGACTGGAGGAGTTACACGCGAAATTCACAGTTGGCATTTCTAGCTTGCAGAGACTATATTTATGTGGCTTTACACATTTTTACGTGCCTTAACTCTATTTACTTGCGAAGAAGAGCCCACAAGATTGATGAGTGAAGCAACATATTTAAAATATACATCTTGTAAATGTGTTAATGACTATATAGGCTATAGGTCCCTGTGGAAATAAGAAAAGGCATTCTTTCAATAAACAATGGAGTGCATCCAGTTTTTCTTCCTACATATTTCCAGCACGTTCACTAAAATGCTACCAGATTCAATAATATTTGTCTCTTTCTTGGCTTCTTACATACATAGCTTTCTTCCTTGACAACAAGTCCAAGATTTTTTGGAGCCAAAGCAGGAATGATGATGTGTTTTTGTTGTTGTTGTTCTTCTAACCAGCTGTCTCTGCTCATCTTGCTGTCACTAGGAGAAGACATCTGCTTAGTATGTTCAATATTTTTGCTTTGATTCTCAACATGGAGGTCAGAGCCTATGCAAAAATATCCCCCAAAATATTTGTTACCACAAACATTTCTTTTAAGACTGGGGTACTTTGTTTATTCAGTGTAGACTCTACAAAGAATTTGACCAATTCCCTTCCTGTAAAACAACGCACTCATGATTTCAGTGCTAAAATATGGACAGGAGACATTCACTATTAGAGAGATACTGTGCAAGATACCAGATGGTGTAAAATACAAAGTCTGATGACTTCTGCTTTCATTATATCACATCATTTTGAAGAGATGCTATAAACCCTATTTTTTTCTCTACTAAGCTAAGACACAGAGAGTGAGGATTCTGAATGAAATTGTCAACTTCTTTACCAATTCTATGTGCTAATTTCATCAAAATTGACTAGAAATATGTACTAGTGTTAGTTATGGCTTGTCTGTGGCCACAAAGCTACAGGCAGCTCTTTCTTCTAGGCACTAGCAACCCTTCTTCCTCATTAACCAAAGATCAAGTCTAGCAAAACACTTCAATCCTTAAAGCCACCCCTGTTCAACAGAACACTTAAACCTAAGCTAAAATCTCTCTGGGCTCAAACTGGATTTAAGTATGTCCTTAAAATTAAGTATGCTACACTGGCACATTGCTCAACTGCACTTCTTAGCATTGGGATTTAGCAGTTTTACAAAGCTTTGCTGTTCCTTCCAAGTGTAGCACAGGCAGCGACAGCTTGGATGGCAGACCAAGCAGAACAGGGAGCAGAGCCTGAAATGGGTGCAAGGAGGTTTATACTTCCTTAAAAGCTACCAAAAATTCACCGTGTCGAGCAGTGAAATAATAAGGAATTAAACAGGACTGATCACCAGGTAAAACTGAGCATCTGGTGAACCACATGCAACCGAAAGATGTGTACAGAGATGCAGGGTTTGATGGTAGTCACTATCTCTGATATACTTTTAGAAATTTGGGGAGTCGTTGGTAACTGTGTTTCTCAACAGTGAAGATTCTCTTGGGATTCTGGCCCAGACTAGGTCACTATCAGTGATGTGGGTTCAGTAATGCCTGGCCAGTATGTGCCTTGCATTTCTGTCTGGATGCAAACATACCTGCAAAATGGGGAATGATAAAGCTTGGCCTACTACTGTTCCTAGATTCCTTTCACCAGGCAGCAAGCACTTGTGTATCTCTAAATCAGGAACATGCACTCTGATTGGAAATAAATTCAGACTTGCAGGTTGAGTCTTTTCTCTCCTGTCTGCCCAGTATCCATGCTGGTGTTTCGTCATTCCTTCCCCAGTGCCACAGGAATGCTATTGCTGTGAGCTCAGATTTTGCTTGTGCTTCCAAGAATACCCTCTGGAGACTTAAGGGTCAAGTGTGCCACTGCAGCATGTATCTTGATGGAATGTGTGTCTTTATGGAGAGGTGAGTGAAAAGTGCTGTGGTTTTGGGCAGAGGAGTCTCCAGCTGATCTAAGGCTAATTCCAGCCTATCTTTGTCTGAAAATTAGGTGGCAACTCTCCCAAGAACACGTGCTTAGTGTGTTTTGCAGCTTCTCTGGCTTCTACCCACAGAAAGATTAGTTCACCAGGTGGGCGACTTTCCTGTTGTTCAGGAATTGAGGGAAT
Source organism: Amazona ochrocephala (assembly GCA_039720435.1). Lineage (NCBI taxonomy): Eukaryota > Metazoa > Chordata > Aves > Psittaciformes > Psittacidae > Amazona > Amazona ochrocephala. The sequence continues at coordinate 3,260,172 of CM077884.1, read as the reverse complement.
ACGTCAGATCCCCAGAATTTCATCTGATTAAGAGTTGAAATGTAACAAAAATGACTTGGGTTTAGAGATAAAAGAAGTTTTTCTAATTGTGAAGCTCTGGAATGGATTTTCTAGATATCCTTATGAGAAGGGTAGGTTAAACTCTGTCAGTTACGGTTTAGGCAATGCTGTTCCTGCTTTACAAACTGAGGGATGGATTTCCATGATTTACCAAGGCCTCTTCCCATTCTGGTTTTATTTTTGTGACTTTTGCATCTGAAATCTAACTAAAAAGCAAGAGACCCAAACTCTGAAAAGCAAGGTTTCACCTGCTGACTTCAGGAAACTTTGTAAGAACCAGGTTGCATACAGTCTGATAGGAGGTCATGATATTGATATTCAAGAATCACCTGCTACAAACTCAGAAGTGTTGCATCCCAACTAGAAGGAAGTTCAGCAGGAGGGCCAGGAGACCTTCTTGGATGGATAAGGAGCTGCTGAGCAAAATTCGAAGGAAAAAAGAGGCTTATAAAAGGTGGAAGCAAGGACAGGCAGCCTGGGAAGAATACAGGGATGTTGTCCGGGAAGCTAGGGACCAGGTTAGGAAAGCTAAGGCCCACTTAGAATTAAACTTGGCTAGGGATGTGAAAGATAACAGGAAGGGATTCTATAGGTATGTAGCGAATAAAAGACAGACTAGGGACAACGTGGTCCCCCTCCAGAAGCTGTCAGGAGAACTGGCTACCTTGGATTTGGAGAAGGCTGAGGTTCTTAATGACTTCTTTGCCTCGGCCTTCACCAGCAAATGCTCTGACCACACCACTCAAGTCTTAGAAGGCAGACGCAGGGACTCTGAGAATGAAGACACTCTGTCCAATGTAGGAGAGGATCTGGTCTCAGACCATCTTAAGAACCTGAACATATACAAGTCCATGGGACTTGATGAAATCCATCCGCGGGTCCTGAAGGAGCTGGCAAATGAAGTTGCTAAGCCACTGTCCATCATATTTGAAAAATCATGGCAGTCAGGTGAAGTTCCCGATGACTGGAAAAAGGGAAATATAACCCCCATTTTTAAGAAGGGGAAAATGGATGAGCCGGGGAATTACAGACCAGTCAGTCTCACCTCTGTGCCTGGCAAAATCTTAGAGCAGATTCTCCTGGAAGGCATGCTGAGGCACATGAAAACCAACAAGGTGCTTGGTGACAGCCAGCATGGCTTCACTAAGGGGAAATCCTGCCTGACCAATCTGGTGGCCTTGTATGATGGGGCTACGAAACTGATGGACAGGGGCAGAGCAGTTAATGTCATCCTCCTGGACTTGTGCAAAGCGTTTGACACTGTCCCACACAACATCCTTGTCTCTAAGTTGGAGAGACATCAATTTGATAGGTGGACCACTTGAAGGATAAAGAACTGGCTGGATGGCTGCATGCAAAGAGTTTTGGTCAACGGCTCAATGTCCAGCTGGAGAACAGTAACGGGTGGTGTCCCCCAGGGATCGGTGTTGGGACCGGTCTTGTTCAACATCTTTGTCGGTGACATGGACAGTGGGATTGAGTGCACCCTCAGCAAGTTTGCCGATGACACCAAGCTGTGTGGTTCGGTTGATACGTTGGAGGGAAGGAATGGCATCCAGAGGGACTTTGACACGCTTGTGAGGTGGGCTGATGCCAGCCTGATGAAGTTTAACCATGACAAGTGCAAGGTCCTACACCTGGGTCGGAGCAATGCCAGGCACAGCTACAGGTTGGGCAGAGAAGAGATTCAGAGCAGCCCTGCGGAGAAGGACTTGGGGGTGTTGGTCAATGAGAAAATGAACATGAGCCGGCAGTGTGCGCTTGCAGCCCAGAAAGCCAACCGTACCCTGGGCTGCATCAAAAGGAGCGTGACCAGCAGGTCGAGGGAGGTGATCCTGCCCCTTTACTCTGCTCTCGTGAGACCTCACTTGGAGTATTGTGTGCAGTTCTGGTGTCCTCAACATAAAAAGGACATGGAACTCTTGGAGCAAGTCCAGAGGAGGGTCCACGAGGATGATCAGGGGACTGGAGCACCTCCCGTATGAGGAAGTATATCTCCCATAGGATGAGAAAGTTGGGGCTATTCAGCCTGCAGAAGAGAAGGCTGCGTGGAGACCTCATAGCAGCCTTCAGGTATCTGAAGGGGGCTATAGGGATGCTGGGGAGGGACTCTTCATTAGGGACTGTGGTGAGAGGACAATGGGTAACGGGTTCAAACTTAAACAGGGGAAGTTTAGATTGGATATGAGGAAGAAATTCTTTACTGTAAGGGTGGTGAGGCACTGGACTGGGTTGCCCTGGGAAGTTGTGAATGCTCCATCCCTGGCAGTGTTCAAGGCCAGGTTGGACAGAGCCTTGGGTGGCACGGTTTAGTGGGAGGTGTTCCTGGCCATGGCAGGGGGGTTGGAACTCGATAATCTTAAAGTCCTTTCCAACCCTAACTATTCTATGTTTCTATGTGTCATTCCCCAGGCCGGACCTTGCACTGTGGGCTTACAGGGATTCCTCCAGATGCAGGGAGGTGAGCTAACTAGTCTGAAGTCACACAGCAGAGGAAAAGTAGGAACAGAAGCCAGGTTTCCAGGGTTCTAGTCATGCACCTTAACCACTAAAAAGCTTAATTTCCTTGAATTAATATTGGCCTAGGCTGACTCTTGTTTTACTGCCTCCCGAGTGGCCTATGCAATGTCAGGCATTCCAGTCTTTTGCTGTTTAATTCATTTTGCTGCTATGGTGCAGGGTGCGGTAGGTATTATTGAAGGAACGATTGCACGTTGCCAGTATTTTTGATTCTTTCCAAGCAAAGAGCAGATTTTCACAGCCAGCCTCAACACTTTGAATTTTCTACTTCCACTTTCAAAGTGTATGATATTGGTCATGATAGGAAACTGAAAAAGCCCCTAGAAAATTCACACTGGGTTTGACAAGGCAGTGACCATTCTGGGCAGCACGTTACAAGGGTAATGGGCTGCAAATCAAACTTCTGCTGCTGTGCTGCAGAGGATTAGTCATAGTTCATCTACCTGTAAAACGGAGGTAGCGGTAATTACTATGTCACACTCTGGAGGCTCAAAGCTCGAAACTTTTGGGATCGTTTGAAGGAGGCTATTGTGAATGTCCGAGCATTCTTTCTTCTGCTAACATGACTGGAAAATTGCACAAGCTCGATGGATAAAGAAGCGATAATTGTTGGCCATGGGACAAGGAAAATATTTGACCACTGGTTTTCTCTGAAATACTAAATGGAGAACACTTGTCTCTCATCTTGGGCCAGACAGTTTCTTTCAGTTTTAGATTCTTCCCCTAGATACCAGTTGACACGCACAGGGACTACTGCAAATTTGAAAGAAAGATTGAACAGAGAAGAAGAAATCCCAGGCAACAATCCCTCTGTAAATCTGCTTCTCCAGAGCATTATGCATCTGGGCTCTTTGGAGAGCCCTCCACACTGAGGGTGACAGACATGAGTACCAGGAAGTCCCTCATGATGACCACTTGCTCCTGCAGCAGAAAATACCATCCTGAGCCGTCCTCTAAGCAGATGAGAAAGGAACACGACTTTGCAGCCTGATGGTCAAAGTGCTAGGATCCTCAGGGAGGAAATACTGTAGGCTCTCCAGGGAGGGAACTGAACCCAGGTTTACAGGGCCTCAGGCAAACGCTTTGGCTGCTCAGCTGGTGCTACGGTTTCATCCACCCGTGCTTTAGAAAGCAGTCATGCCTGTGTCTTTCACAACAGGCCATGTTCACAGAACGCTATTGGCACTCTAGGTGCACCCACGGTATGGGGCCCTGGTGACTCATGCACTATTCTGCTTCGGTTTTGGATCTCAGCAGGGTTTAAACACAGGGTAGGCGGCTACGACAAGGCTAGGGTATTTCTAGTCATAGTCATAATGCTTAGAAAACGTCTGTGGCTGTGACTGACAGGATCATGCAGATTCAGCTGCGGTGCTTCTAAGATAGCATCTGGCCCCTGCAGCCCTCTCCAGCCCTCAGGAGGGGGGAATTTAGCACCCCTGGTACAGAGGGCCAATGCAGGACACCAAATCAACCACAAATGGGGGACTTGCACGGGGGACCGAATCTGGGATATGTCATGCTTCCCCTGCTGTGGGGCCTGCTGGGGAAGAAGTGGTATCTCCTAGGGTCTCCAATTAGCCAGAGCTCCTGGGACAATGTGGGAGTGCACTTGCTTGTTTTAGACACTTTGGCAGCCAGGCAAAAGGGTAGGGAGGCTGGATCACAACTCTGTACTCCAGCTTCTAAAGTCTTGTAGGCACTTAATGTCCTTTTCTGGGTCCTTATGGGCAAACTTTCCCTCCTGGGGCTGTCAAGCACTGACCAGGGACATTAAAGCTGTTAATGGGATCAGATTGTAAATATCTTCTGAAAGTACACAGCAAAGTCCTTCATTGTCAAAATGAAATAGATTTGAAGTGCCTAAAATCTCATCCAAAAATCTCTTTCCAAATGAGTAAGGCTTGGCAGCTCTCCCCTGTGCCTGAATGCAGCATAACCCTCCTGTCCTCCCCTTCGCTTCAGGGCAAATGCAGATACCCAACAACTACTTGAAGGTAATATTCCATTAGAAAAACAATCACACTCAAACCCCAAATTATTTTAATAGCAGTCCTTATAAATGGCCACAAAGCAATCAAACAGAAAGAGATCCTTCCCTCTCTCTTTAGTATGTTCGACAGATTTTGCTTTGAATTTCTGAGCAGGCAACTCCTTTGTAACACAGCACCTTTTACCTCTCCCCACCTTTTTAGGCATCTCGGTTGGGGAAGGACAGAGAATAAAGTTGCTTGGAAGAGCCCACAAAACGCCGTAGGGAGCCCTGGACAAATCTTGTGTGAAAAACTCAATACTGCAAGGCAAGCTGTGCATTTCTGGGCCCAACACCCCCCCGAAGTCCCCGGATTTCAGGGCAGGCGGGTGATGCTTACAGGGTCAGGGCTGCCCCCAGCACCGTCGCGTTCCCCCGAGGCACCAGCAGCTGCCGCCCCCCCCTGTGCACGCAGCGCAGCCCCGTCCCGTCTCGCGGCCGCCCCGGCCCCGGCCCCAACCCTTACATGGACAAATCTGCCTGCCGGGAAAGGCAGGAATTTGGGCCCTTGACGTCAGCCCCGAGCAGAGCGCGGCAGCCCGGCGGAGCGGGAAGCAACGGCCGCCGCTTTCGCTTTTTGTTTCGCAGCCGTCCCGCCAAGCTCGGGGCTGCCCTCCCACTTCCTCCGCCCGAAGGGAGGTAGGGGTCGAGCGGGGCGCGGAGGGGCCGGAGGGAGGGCCGAAGGGGGGGGAGCGTGGCAGCCGGGGGGATGCGGAGGGGCACGGGAGGGGCTTCCTGGGGACCCGAGGGAGGGATGCGGAAAGGCGGAGCGCGGGAGGGGCCGCCCGGGGGGGATGCCGGGTGTGCGTCGGGCCGCGTGATGGGGGGACACGCGCGTGGAGCGCAGGAGCTCATATCCGAGGGACCCAACAGGGCAGCGGCGCACGGCGCAGAAACGGCCGCCGGGCGGAAGGGGCCGGCAGCGGGGCCGAGGGGCGGGCGCGGCGGGGCTGTCTCAGGGTCGGCCGTGGCACCGCCCCCGGCCCCACCTCCCCCCGCCGCCTCCTCCCGCCGCCGCCGCCGCGCTCGCCTCCGCTGCCTCCTCCCCCGAGGTATTGTTGCAGATAATAACTTGCCCCCTTCCTCTCTCTCCCCCCGGTCCCCCCCTCCGTCCGCTGAGGCAGCTGTGCAACAGCTGGAGCCCCCGGCCGGGGCGGGAAGCTCTGCCGGCCGCCCGGGGGGGCCGCGCCTGGCTCCTCCCTCCGCCCGGGGCGCCGCGGCTGTGGGGGCCTGGCCCGGTGTTGTGCGAGCCCCGCCGCGGGCAGCTCCTGGGTGCGGGGCAGAGAGAAACTTCCCTCGTACTTCAGCGGCTGCGCTGCATGTCTCCCCGCTCCGCGTTGGGCGGGGGCTGCCCGCGGGCCGGGGTTCCGCAGGGTTCGGCGGTGCCGTGCTGCCGGCCGCAGGTGCACCTGGCCCGGGCTGGGGCTGCTTGCAGCCATCTATCTATCCCTCCCTCCCCCCCTTCCGTGGCGGCTGCAGTGCTGCCCCGCCGCAGCTGGCGCCCTCCAGCCTCTCGCCTGGGGCTCCGTAGTAAATAAGAAGTTGAGTAAAGCCCTGGCAGCTTTTTATACACCAGGGGAGGTCCACCCTCCCCCAGCAGGTAAGGACGTAAAAGTTTTCCGCACCCTTACGTCACCCAGGGCTTTTGTTTTTTTTGTTTGTTTTAAATATATGTATATATTTTTTCCCTCCCCCTTCTCTTGCCCTCCCCTTTTGAACAGGCAAATCTTATTCCTGCCATTGTTCGGGAGCGCTCTCCACGCCCTGGGGCTGCGCTGGGGAGAAGGCAGTGCTCCGGAGTAGGAGGTGTTGATGGAGAAACTCCCGCTGTAATTGCTCTGGCTACTGTACCTCGAGGTGCAGTTTGGGCCCGCTGGTGAAACAGACAAACGTGGGATTCTCCTGCTTCGTTTTGATCTTTTTTCGTGTTTGTTTCTCTGTTTGTTTTCTGTGCCTCTACCAGTTGGTTCTGTGGCCCAGTTGTTTGTTGTTTTTGGGTTGGTTTCCTGTGTGGCGTTTTATTGTTTTGCTAGGTGATTGATACATGAAAGCTTCAAGAGCTTGCGGGAACTACCAGGTTGGCTAATGTGTCTTCCTGCACATCCACAACACCTTGGCCCCATGTGTACAAAGTGGTTTTGACCTATCTGAAATGCAGGGTCTCATGTGGAAGTGTTCAGGTTTTTGAAACACTCTGGGTTTGTGAATTTGTTTCCTCATTTACCTCCTGAATTTGTTCTTGTACATTCCAGAAGTGATTTTTTTCAGGGCGAGATGTGAGAGTGAGTGGGGAGGCCCTGGATATATGGGAGCTGGGTGATACAGCAGGTGCTGACTCACGAAGTAATTACAGATACGGGATATTAGGAAGGCGGGTAACCATGTGGAGCCTGGGGAGCAGGACATAGCCCGTCAGCTTTATATTGACAGTGCAGCTGTGTTCACGTAGGAAAATGACGGTCACTGTCCTGTCTGTAGGCCAGGCTGCTGTGCAGCAGCACAGCTTGGGGGTTTGAGCGACTTTCTGGTTATCCCCATCCTTGCTGCAGCAGGACTGGTCCAGCAAGGCTTAATAATGTTCTGGAATATGTGATTTCCTTTGGGAAATATTTCAGTCTACAGATAAAGATTACTGTTGAAAACTTCTCTCTGCCCATTGGCCTGCTCCATTTCCCCCATGCCTACCCTGCGACCTTTCATCCTATTGCTCCTCAATTTATTGGCTGTGTTATTCCCCTCTTTTAGTTGTTTAGCCTTTGTTGGGGGTCTTTTCCCTTTCAGAAGGGCTGGCACCAGGTGGCAGTGAGTGGTGGCCATGGAGCCACCTGGCAGTGATCCTCTATCCTCAGTGTCTAATCAGCCTGCAGCTGCATTTGAGATGCTGATGCTGCTAATAAGGGCTTCAGGCCTGTTGCCCTCTCATTGTTGAGTTTCATGCATGGTTTTCCTTTAATTGTTTTCTTCAGATTTTCTTTTTCTGTCTGGATCAGCTTATGTTGGTTGTTTTTGAGGAAAGTTGCCAGGTCAGGGATGTCTGACCTGGTGTCCAGGATAGTGGCAGCACTATGTCCCCATCAGCGATGGTGCCGTGGGCTTTCTTGCTGTCGGATGTCCTCTGGACCATATGGGCTCTTTTCCTAGCCCTGCAGTCGGAGCATATTATAGGTTGGTGAAGGTTACAGGCTTTTTGGGGGTCTCTTGGCTGAAGAAAGGTGTCTTGTAGTGGATAGGCCCTTTTCCCAGAAGTAAGTCCCACCATGTGCATGCTGTGTGGAGGCCATGAGCATGTTGGTTGTGCGTGTGTTCCATGCTGCCAGCAGTCCCAGTCAGAGGTGTGCAGCCCTTGTATGCTGCTGGGTAAACTCCTGGGTGGAAATGAAGGACACGTCCAGGAGAATGAAGCTAAAACTGTGTCTCATTGAAGCTCTTGTAGGTACAGCTCCAAACTACTATGCATTGCTGTTATGCAGTCTCCATGGTGCATTACTGCTTTTGTCATTGTGTAGATGTCCCCTTCATGCCCTGATTGCCCATTGTGGTTGGTGCTGGCTGGGCAGAGAGGCTCCAATTTGTGTTGCACCAAGTTGAGATTTTTCACCTTTGGGAACATGTTTGAAGATCAGCCTGGATGTTGGGGAGGATGCTGGTGAGCATGCCTGTCTTAGTGCAGGCTCTAGCTCTGTGAGTCCAGTCCACTTCTGCAGACACTGCACAGGCAGTTGCTGAGCTTTAGGAGGTAAAAGTATTGAATGATGTTTGTGATGTGCTGTAGTGAAACCAAGGCAAATCAGCCAAAACCTGCCTCTAGACTGGTGGGCCAGGAGTGGTTTTCAGATCCAATCCCAGGTTCCTGTGCAGTTTAGCTGCCTTGTCTCATAAGAGCTGAAAGAGCACATCAAATCTCAGAGTTGCATAGCTACAATATTGTCTTCAGCTGTGCAATGTTAGTGAGAGGTAGTGGACTTTGTTTTACCAGAATGAGGAGCTGGTGCAGTGTAATTCAAGGTTTTAAATAACATAAGGGCAGATTCAGATATGTATCCCTTGCCAAAGCAGTTGTTTCTCTAGAATGTTCAGGGCTGAAGCTCCAGTGGTGTCAGCTGCAGTATCAATGGATCTGGAGAGCTTTTAAATATGTATTATGATCATCAGTATGTATTTTTAATTACGACTTTTAGTATAAATTATGATGTGGGGGTTCATGGTCAGAGTGGAGACACCAGTCACTTAATTTCAAAGCCAGAATGTTGTTAAAATCCCTGCTTGTGTTCATTGATATGATGTCTAACTATAAAACTTGAGTGAACTCGCTAATGATCAATGAAGCCTGGTGTATGCAGTTTTGGAGAAGGGTAGTAAAAATGGTGGGAAGCTGAAAAACCTGAGCAAGTTTTGATCAGTGGGACGGTTCCTACACAAACAGCACATGTTTGAAGGGTGTCACAGAAGCAGTGAGTACTGTGGGAAAGGGCTCTCTGTTCCTTTGTACCAATGCAAGCCAAGATGAAAGCGGCTAATTCAAAATTAACAAAATTAAGTGCTTTTTCATGTAACTAAATGGTGGCATTTATCATGCAGAATGTTTCTGAGGACAAGAATTTAGCCAAGTCTGCAAAGGAGATGGGACAGTTGTGTGAATGTCAGGTACATTCAGAGTTGTATCGGCTAATGGTGGTGCCTCTTCTAGTGTAAACATCTAATTGGAAAGAAGAGACTCTTTTTGTGCAGGTTTCTCTGAAACATCTCTTGCTGACTGTAGCTAGAGGAAAGCACTGGCTTGGGTGGATGACAACTTGTTTGCAAGAAGACAGTTTCCATGTGTCTGCGGAAAGATAGACCCTCAGGGTGCCCGTAGTGGTTTCTCTGTTCCTTTGCCCATCACAGTTGTGTGAACAATGCATCCTCAGTAGCATTTTGTTGCTTGTCAAGCTTCTGAAAGCCTGGCCCACACATCTCTGCCTTTCTCTGCATAAACTCTTCCAGCCCTGATGTGGCTCTGGGCAGCAGGCAGCACCCCCATGCTCTGCTCCAGCTGGCCCTGGACCATGCTGGGTTTTGCCTCTGGCTGGTTGCCCATGGTCTTCCTGGTGCAGTCTGTGGCAGCCCTGGTAATTCCTTCAGGTGGAGGGAAGTCCATGTGGATGCATGGAGAGGCTTCAAAGATCGCATCTGGATGATGAAGAAATGTTTGTTTCCTTTGTGTACATCTATACCTTTTTAGGTACGTTACTGTTTTGATGGAGAGAAGCCTTCAGGGAATCAAGATGAATACCGAGTCTATGTGGCCAGCCAGAAGTCAGAGATTCAGCATCTGTTTGCTGTGTGCTCATGTGAGCAATACAAAGATGTTTTTGCTTGCTTTCCGTCCTCTGCAGCGTGCTTTCCTACCCTGGTAGCTTCATCATCTGCCCTTGCTCTTGCTCTTGCTCTCGCGGCAGGGTAATTCTGCTAAAAGCTAGAGAGCTTACTGGAGCTGCAGCCATGCTTCAAAAGGGCAGAAGTGGAGGAGACGGAACCATAGCTTATCTGAGAATGTGGCTTATCTGAGGGACAGTCTCACAAGGAACAATACCTTTAAAGAGTGTGGGTTATAATCAGGAAAATACAAGATTTCAAGTAACTTCATGAACAGCTGTTCCAATGGAGAGATTGGAGGGAAGGTGCAGAGATTGGCTTTCACATGTGCATTGATGCTGGAGGGAGAATATTGGTAAAGCCTGAAGAGCTCTATGTTTTCCTCTCTTTAATTTAGGGAGCTTTTTGTTTTGCAAAATAGAAACAGAGGAAAGAAAACAACAAATCAAACTGAAAACCACAGACCAGAAAAACCCCACGAAGTTTAAAAGCTTTTTGAGAGCCTGTGCCTGCCGGAGAATTGGGGGTTAGGAGGGTGTAGGGCTTGGCTCTTTCCGTTCCTTCTGCTTCTGGGCAGGCCAGGTAGGGCTCACAATGTTTCCAATCCAAATGTGAAAAAAAAAAACCCCAAACCTGCTACCCACACTTAATCGTTGTGATTAAGGTTACCGGTAGAAACACCTCAGTGGAGATTTTGCTTTCACCTCAAGGAGCTGGTTTCGATCACATTCCGAGCAAGTGTAAGAGCTGGTGTAAAAACCATAACTTTTAAGTTGCTGTCAGCAAGTCTGTCATTTTAGACTCTCAATATCTGTCGTTGGGATCTGTGGGTGACAGTGACACAGGTGTGAGTCACTCAGAAGCGCTCCCAAACTATCGCAATATGCTCAGGAAAGGACAACAAACACCAGTGGAGTTGTGGGTTGCTGGCAATCTTTTCTTAGAAAAAGTTACAGGTGTTTGAGTGTTGTAGGCTGTTAGCGAGCATGTTTTCTGTTGCCCTTTGTGCCATAAGGGAACACTATATCACAGTGATTCTTCAGTAACCCCATAAATTGTTTTGTTTAGTTTGGGAGGGCTGGGATGCTGACAGGAAAGCTGACTTCTACCAGCTTTGTTTCTGTAGGATAGCCTATCAGCCCTCTTTGGGGTTTCCAGACATGGCTGAGAGGGATTCTCTTTTGTGCCTAAGTGGGTTATGCACTTGAGCATCCTCTGAGTAGGTGCCATTCAGAACTTGGCTGCTTTCCTTGTCTTGCTGCCACTGCCTAGTGATGCTTCAAAGCAGGCAGACTTCTGGCAAGTCTTAGATGATTGTGCCACCAGTGGAATAGTTAGTTGAGATTTAATATGACCATTATCTTTAGGTAATAAAGTACTGACTAACGTGCCATAACTGTCTTGTTTAATGTCTATTAAAAACCCCACATACTTCATGCACTGGGTGAAATTTAATAGAAGTTCATCTAAGCATTTATTGCTTATGTAGTTTAAAAATAAGTTGATCTCCACAGTTGGTAACAGGCAGTGAAGATTTAATTAACGTTTAGAAAACTACCCTGTTAGCTCTGAATTACACAGTCAGGTTTTGTTTATGCGTGAGTTCATAACTTGCCCCCTGCTCCCCTTGTAGGTCAGTGAATCTATGGTAGGGAGCTGCAGTCATCTCTTCTCCCTCTGCTCCTGCTGCTGATCTCTCCTCCAGCTGGACAGCCTCTACCAAGGCTATGCAACTGTGTGTTCTAATGCTGCTGAGGAACCAGGACACAGCTGTTTTATTATGGGACCAGCCTGGCCAGGTGGGTGGAAGCAGGCAGGATGGAGGAGTCTGACAGATCATGATGCAGACCTTGAAAAGGGGCCTGTGGAGCCCACTGGGGTGGGTAGGGATGTGCTGCATGATGAGATGAGAGAAGTGCAGCTCCTAGTCTTAGTTAAGTATAACACAGCAAATTTGAAATCTCTCCTCTAGGGCTTTTTTTAGCAATGTGGCTGGCTATGAGAAGCTCAGGTTGGTGAGGGTTTTCTGTGGTTTTGTTCTGTTTTGTTCGTTTGTTTGGGGTTGGTTTGTTTTTGTTTCCTTGGTTTTTTTTTTTAAGAGAAACTTGTGGCGATTTACAGGTGACATGCAAGCCGTCCTGCAGCAGCTGCTGTGTTCATTGTGCCCTAACTGTAGTGGTTTATGTCTCGATAACATGCACATGTGTGCATCTTTGCTATGCTCTATGCACGTACCCTAAGGAGCTCTGTCTCTTTCTGCAGTTTATTACCTCACCTTGACAGACTTGAATTACTCCATTTAATGAGGCAAGCCTGAATGAAAGTGAGGAGTCTCCCAGACAGTGTGTGTCTTGCAGTGTCTGGGTTGGGAGAGTGATTGGATAAGCAGCTGATAAGTGGTTGTAACTCCAGCTGCTGCATCTCCACTGCCTTGCTTGCCTGGATCTTGATGGTGTTCCTGTTTCAGCTTAGCCTGAAAGAGATCAGCTGGCTTGAATGTAGCACACCTCATCTCTTGAAGCAGAGACTTGATTTGCTTTTGATGGGTTTGGGCAAATCTTGAGAGATACTTCAAGCTAGTACTGTGGCCAAGACAAGCCTTTAATCTGGATTTCTCGAGAGAACCAGATAGTGACTGCAAGAGCCATGTGTCAGTCCTGGAGTTAATTACAAGCAGTGAACTTGGTTAAAAGAATGGTGTTAGGGTTGCAAAGTCCAAGTGCTTCAAAGCTATGAAATGCCAGCGTGAAGGTCATTGATGAAACCTTAATTTGGCTTCCCCTGAAAGCGGATATTATGATATAGCCACTTAATTGCCAGAGTACCTCTTTTTGCCCAGAATGGAATGTGGTACTTAATGAGCTTAATTCATATTTTTCTCTTTTTACAGAATCATAGAGTAGTTGGGGTTGGAAAGGACCTCTAGTTCCAACCCCCCTGCCATGGGCTGGGACACCTCCCACTAAACCGTGTCACCCAAGGCTCTGTCCAGCCTGGCCTTGAGCACTGCCAGCGATGGAGCATTCACAACTTCCCTGGGCAACCCATTCCAGGGCCTCACCACCCTTACAGTAAAGAATTTCTTCCTCATATCCAATCTAAACTTATAGAATCATAGAATCATAGAATAGTTAGGGTTGGAAAGGACCTCAAGATCATCGAGTTCCAACCCCCCCGCCATGGGCAGGGACACCTCCTACTAAACCATGCCATCCAAGGCTATGTCCAACCCCACCTTGAACGCCGCCAGGGATGAAGCATTCACAGCTTCCCTGGGCAACCCATTCCAGGGCCCCACCACCCTCACAGTAAAGAATTTCTTCCTCAGATCCAATCTAAACTTCCCCTGTTTAAGTTTAAACCCATTACCCCTTGTCCTCTCACCACAGTCCCTAATGAAGAGTCCCTCCCCAGCATCCCTATAGGCCCCCTTCAGGTATTGGAAGGCTGCTATGAGGTCTCCACGCAGCCTTCTCTTCTCCAGGCTGTTTAAGTTTGAACCCGTTACCCCTTGTCCTATCACTACAGTCCCTAATGCTGGGGAGGGACTCTTCATCCCTATAGTTCCCCTTCAGATACTGGAAGGCTGCTATGAGGTCTCCACGCAGCCTTCTCTTCTGCAGGCTGAACAGCCCCAACTTTCTCATCCTATCTTCATATGGGAGGTGCTCCAGTCCCCTGCTCATCCTCGTGGCCCTCCTCTGCACTTGTTCCAACAGTTCCATGTCCTTTTTCTGTTGAGGACACCAGAACTGCACACAGTACTCCAAGTGAGGTCTCATGAGAGCAGAGTAGAGGGGCAGGATCACCTCCTTCGACCTGCTGGCCATGCTCCTTTTGATGCAGCCCAGGATACGGTTGGCTTTCTGGGCTGCAAGCGCACACTGCCGGTTCATGTTCATTTTCTCATTGACCAACACCCCCAAGTCCTTCTGCGCAGGGCTGCTCTGAATCTCTTCTCTGCCCAACCTGTATGTATGCCTGGGATTGCTCCGAACCAGGTGTAGGACCTTGCACTTGTCATGATTAAACTTCATAAGGTTGGCATCAGCCCACCTCACAAGCCCGTTGTCCTGGGTTCAGCAGTAGCAGTCATTTTTCTTCTTCTCAGTAGCTGGTGCAGTGCTGTGTTTTTTGACTTTCGGCCTGGGAACAGCGCTGATAACACCGATGTTTTATGTACTGCTCAAGTGTTTACTCTGACCAAGCACTTTCTGAGCCTCATGCTCTGCCAGGGAGGAGGGGAAGCCAGGAGGAAGCAGAGACAGGACACCTGACCCAAACTGACCAAAGAGGTATTCTATACCACAGCACATCATGCCCAGGATGTAAACTGGGGGCAGTTACCCAGAAGGGTTAGATCACTGCTCGGTCGGGCTGGGTATTGGTCAGCAGGTGGTGAGTGGTTGTATTTTCTTCCTTTGTTATTTCTCTTATCATTACTATTATTGGTGGCAGCAGCAGTGGTTGGTGTTATACCTTAGTTACTGGACTGTTCTTATCTCAACCCATGGGAGTTACATTCTTTCAGTTCTCCTCCCCATCCCTCTGGGAGCAGGAGGGGGTGTGGGGTGTGTGTGAGCCAATGGCTGTGTGGTTCTGGGTTGCTGGCTGGGCTTAAACCACGACAGTTCTTTTTGGCACCCAGCGTGGGGCCTGACTCTTGGGTACAGGAGTGTCTGCATGGCATACCTTCACCATCAGATTCTGCGCCCAGGCAGCGATATCTTGCCACAGTGCAGCAGCCCAGGTGGGTTTACCTCTGCATTGCCAGTTTCTCTGCTTCCATTGCTGCAACCACCCCCACAGGACATTTGCCACCATCCATGAGTCAGTATAAAGTACTGGCCACTTTTCTCATTCAGCAATGTCCAAGGCCAGCTGAATGGCTTTCGCCTCGGCAAACTGACTCAATTCACCCTCTCCTGCAGCAGTTTCTGCAACTTGTTGTCAAGGTCTCCATACAGCTGCCTTCCGTCTCCGATGCTTTCCCACAATATGGCAGGACCCATCAGTAAACAAGGCATACTGTTTTTCACTTTCTGACAGTTCATTATGTGGTGGGGCCTCTTCAGCATGCATCACCTCTTCTTCTGGTGACATTCCAAAATCTTTGCCCTCTGGCCAGTCCGTGATGACTTCTAGAATTCCTGGATGACTGGGATTTCCTGTTTGAGCTCATTGTGTAATTAGTGCAGCCCACTTACTCCATGTAGCATCAGTTGCATGATGTGTAGAGGAGACCCTGCCTTTGAACATCCAGCCCAACATGGGCAACTGGAGTGCCAGGAGTAGCTGTGCTTCAGTGCTAATCACTTCCGAAGCAGCTCGAACCCCTTCTTAGGCTGCCAGTATCTCTTTTTCAGTTGGGGTATAGCTGGCCTCAGATCCTCTGTATCCCCGACTCCAAAAGCCGAGGGGTTGACCTTGAGTCTCCCCTGGAGCTTTCTGCCAGAGGCTCCAGGTGGGACCATTCTCCCTGGCTGTGGTGTACAGTACATTTTTTACATCTGGCCCAGTCCGGGCTGGTCCAGGGGCTACTGCATGAGCTATCTTTCGTTTAATTTGCTCAAAGGCTTGTTGTTGCTCAGGGCCCCATTTAAAATTAATCCTCTTCCGGGTCATATGATAGAGAGTGCTTACAATCAAACTATAATTCGGGATGTGCATCCTCCAGAACCCCACAGCACCCAAGAAAGCTTGTGTTTCTTTCTTACTAGTTGGTGGAGACATTGCTGTTATCTTGTTGATCACATCTGTGGGGATCTGGCGATGTCCGTCTTGCCATTTTATTCCCCAAAATTGAATCTCCTGTGCAGGTCCCTTGACCTTACTCCATTTTATGGCAAAACCGGCTTTCAGCAGGATTTAGATTATTTTCCTCCCTTTCTCAGAGACTTCTTCCACTGTATCACCCCACATGATAATGTCATCAGTGTATTGCAGGTGTTCTGGAGCTTGCCCCTGTTCCGGTGCAGTCCGGATCAGTCCATGGCAGATGGTAGGGCTATGTTTCCACCAACTACTAAGAAAGAAACACAAGCTTTCTTGGGTGTTGTGGAGTTCTGGAGAATGCAATGTGTCGAGGTCCCTCTGGATGGTATTTCTTCCTGCCAGCATGTCAACCGAACCACGCAGCTTGGTGTCATGGGCAAACTTGATGAGGGCACAGTCAGTCCCACTGCCCATGTTACCGACAAAGATGTTGAACAAGACCGGTCCCAACACCAGTCCCTGAGGGACACCACTCACTTATACAATGTGTGTCCCCAACCCTTATTTACTATCTACTATTCAGACTTGGGACTGAAGGCAGAATTGTTAATTTCCTTTTGTGCTGTTTTGGAGTGCAATCTGGGAGGCACTGTGCCTTCCCAAGGTGAAGGAAAATTATTCTTGCCTATTTACTGATGGGATTGGAGGGGAGTGAGGCGAGGAGTCTTGTGTCATTGTTGACACTGAAATCTAGGAGAAAAAAGTTAGCTATACCAAGGTTATTCTCTTTAGTTTGCAGTCATAATCAGAGAAATCATAGAACCATAGGTGGTTAGGGATGGAAGGCCCCTTAATGATCATCCAGTTCTATCCCCCCTGCCATGGGCAGGAGCACCTTCCACTAGACCAGGTTGCTCCAAGCTCAGTCCAACCTGGCCTTGAAAAGTGCCTGGGATGGGGCAGCCACAGCTTCTCTATGCAACCTGTTCAGTGTCTCACCCCCCTCACAGTAAAGAACCCAGTACATCCAGTACTTGGTCTTAAGTGTTCGTTATCTCCCACATACATATCCAGCTTCCCCTGTTATGTGTATATATATTCCTCTTCTTTAATGAAAAAATGGAATGTTGGGCTACAAATACCAAGACAAACCGAATTTCAGCGCCAGATAGTCTTGTGTTACTCCCTTTGATGTATAAAGATGAAATTTTCTCAATTTCTTATGAGTGGAATCTGCTTTCTGTATCTTTCATTTAATTATAAATAATAATATTTTCAGTTATTTTAAAAAACTTTCCAGGTTTTTCAGATTATGTGCGTGCTTCTGCAAAGAAAAACAACAACAAAAAACATTTTAAGCACATAAATTCTTAGCTGATGCACACAGTAACCAAAGCAACATGTCAGACCAAGTTGAAATAAAGCAAGGAGGCCAACAGAACACTGAAGTCTTCCTGCAATCCCAGCAGAAATCACAAATTCAGTCTTCGAGACCTTTAAAACCTTTAGCCTCTTACACGACTTTTAGCCAGGTTATGACTTATTCAAATGTCAATAATGACATTGATTTCAACCAGTTTATGACTGTTCATATTTAGCTGTATAAACTGAGGATTTGCAGTCATTAGAATCTTGCTGGCCTCATTGTTCCTCCACATGAAGCCTCCAGAGCTTCACAGTGTGCTTGCTTAACACTATGGCACATGCATGCTCAGTCCGTTAACCTGGAAGGGTGTTTTATACCAGCTTTGTTTATGCCAGAGATGCTTGAGAAGAATTGTTTGTAATTAGGCTGAATTTAGCGTCTTTTCCACCCAACTCTGGAGATTGCTGTGAACTGTATATTGTAGTTATGCCAATCTTTCAGTCCATCTCCCCCATCTTTTCTGCTTTTACCTGCCTCTTAAACATTATCATTATCATCCTTGACTGGGGGGCAAGGCCTGTACTTATATTGCATGGGTATTGAAATGCCTAGCTTAATATGGAAGCTGGTCTTTACCTCTGGCATTTAGAAACTAGGGCAGCTTACTGCTGTTAAAACTGAAATGTGGTAGTGGGGAGGTCCAGGAATGAGCCACAAAAAATTGAGGTTAAGGTCCAGGTGGTATTTATGTATAAAAACATATTTCAGTGAGTAGAATAAAGGGTAATGGGTATTTCGTATCGTCAGCTGGATGCTTCCTAAGTGGCTTGTTTTCCAGTGTACAATAAGACTGCCATTTTTAGGGTAGTTTAAGCTTCCTTTAAAGTTGTAGTGGTTTTCTATCATTTCTGATCCTGCAGGCTATTTTTTG
Organism: Amazona ochrocephala; assembly: GCA_039720435.1. Taxonomy (NCBI): domain Eukaryota; kingdom Metazoa; phylum Chordata; class Aves; order Psittaciformes; family Psittacidae; genus Amazona; species Amazona ochrocephala. The sequence continues at coordinate 3,242,193 of CM077884.1, read as the reverse complement.
GGAGAATGAGAATTATGCCTTCCTTAGCACAGTTCCACTTCGATGCTTTTTCAGAGAGTCCATTTCCTTCTTGGGTTCCTTGGGATGCACAGAGCTGAGCTTGGAAAACACAGCATTGCATCTTTGCCATTTAAGGAAGGCTTGGTGAACCTTCTGCATAAGCTTATGAGTAATCCGGCTGAACTCTCTGCAGCTGCTTGTGCCCTAAAGATAAGCCAGTATTTAAGTGCTGTCCTGTACCTGAATCCTGATTTGCTCCCAAGGTCGAGAGATGGGGAAGAAATTATAGGCAAAAGTGTTAAAATTACCTGGGAAGATGTCTGGCTTTTTTTCTTCTGAAACAGTGCTATAGCATGCAGAGTGGCTGGGGCCCTGCTGCCATGTAGCAGCCTCATACAGTGCAGGAGATCGTACTGTGGGTGAAGCAGACAAGTTGCAAGCCTTTAACAGCACCATTAATTGATGAACTGTGGGGCAGAAGCATATTTTGGACATTAGGAATAATGCCTTGGACCTCTATGTTGCTGTGTGCAACTATGATGAGTACAGCTTTCTTGGCACGTAATGCCTCTTTGAGTGTCTCCCTCTGCATATGAGATTTGGGAAGGAGGCCAGAGCAGCAGGTGAACTTAAAACAATATAAATGAGCATGGCTTTCCAAGGCACTCCACCCACACCCAGGTACTCAAAGAGCCTGGTGAAAAGACAGCAGCTTACAGAGTGCCTGTGCTTCTCCTTCCATGGCTTGGCATAGCGTGTTTTGCTCTGCTGTGTGGGAGAGCTGTGAACTCAGGGTGTGCGAAGGCTGGGGAAGTCGGTGGAGAAGTTTTTAAGGCTTGCATCGTAGAGAGGGAGGAGAAGGAGCTACAAGAGCAGAGCTCATTGCCTTACTATACACAAGGATCCCTGTAGGGTAGGTTCATTTGTAAGTTATTTTGCATGAAGTTAGCTGCCATCCCCTCACTGCATACAGGACCTAAGGGCAGTGTTTTCTGGTTACTGCTTTTACAGATGAGTATCGGATCTTTCTGAGGATGCAGGGAGGATGGGTTGGCAGCTTTGCACCTCCTGGTGTATTGTCTTGCTGTGAGGTACCATGGAGTGAAAAAGAGAGGATTCATGCTCTGTGAATGGATGATAATCTGTGCTGGTAGAGCAGCGCTCTGTCTAGGGTCAGGGCCCTCACTGGACTGTCATACACATATCCATGCTGCCCTGGCTCCCTGGATGCCATAGTCCAAGCCTCCATTCTGCATGCATTTGTGTGCATAAGGTGATGTTTTAGGTCTTGGATCACGCATTCATTTGTAAGAAGTCCTGGTGAAAGCTCCAGTTTTGTTGTGTTCAGGGCAGCTGTCTGCCTGTGAAGGTTCAGTGAAGCACAAGCAGCCTTAAGGGTTTTTGCAGTGGCTCCTGATAAATTTCTCATGTCTCACATGATGTGATTCATACCTGATTAAGGGTGTGCCCAATTTCACAGGTGGAGCTGGATGTACGAAGATAGCTGTGTGTTACCAGAAAGTCCCACATTGGTTCATCTGGTTTAGTTCCAGGTGTCTTGGTAGATGCGCCTGCTTGGATGGGAATATTTTCCATGTGTTTTAGTTACACACATTCTACCTGATGTGTAATGGAATTGGTTTTGGATGCTCTTGATCTCTAGAACAAGGTGAGGCCTGTCTATCTAATGAAAGACACAAGGAAGTCTGGGTATAATATTGATATGCTCCTGGGCTCCTGTTTGTTCTTCTCTTTGTTTTTGCTTCCATATCCCATGGACAACGTTTTCTCGTGTTGTCCATATCTCTATGTTTGACCTGTAGCACTGTGTGCTGAGCCTGCCACTTGTTCCGCTACCCAAAGGGGAGCAGTGAGTCTGTTAAACCATGTATGTTGAAGTCCTGTGAACCTGAGCAGGGAGTGGAGGCTGCACCTGTGAAGCAGCATCTGAGTCTGAGTTGCTCCTGCCTCAGGAGATGAAGATATAGTAGAGAATGGCAACAGAAGAACAGAGCAATTGACTTGGGAACATAGAGGCTGATTATAAGGGAAGATGAAAAGGATGCAAAAAGTGTGTGTTAGCAGAATGTGACTAAGATGGAGACCTGATAAGTACTGAAATGTGTCTGCGAAGGAAAGGGGAGCAGTAGCTTCTGGCAGAGCAAAACTGTATGTCTAGGACTTGCAACTTGATGCAAAGCAATTTTGAGTCATGGGAACATACGGTTCCTGCGGCCCTGCCATCGCAAGCCATTGCCACCTATAATCCCTTTAGCAAAGGTGCTTGGTTCCGTCTGAAACCTACTTGGGCTCTTCCCTGTCTTTTCTGGGGAATTCATCTCCCACATGGCTGGTTGTCACTGTTGTTTCTGAGCTGTGCATGCTCGCGGTCTCATTCCTCAGCCCTTACTCACGGGAGGCCTGTGTGGGAGGGAGGGACACCCAAGAGAAATGTGAAACTTGATGCAAAGTCCCTTGCCACGAAGAATTTGGGTGGCTGATCTGCTGCAGCTTGGCATCTGGGAGCCTGCCTGAGATCTGTGGGTTGAGAGTCTGTGACCTTCAGCCTTGGTGGGGCTCCGGGGAGTGGAATGGAGGCTGGAGAGAAGGTGGGTTTATCCCACGAAGAGCAACCCATGTGGCATCTGGGAGCTCCCAGCAGAGTCGCGGTAGCACAGCTTTTCAACAAGGCCCAGTTGTGCAATCGGATGGGGCAAAGTGGAGGAGGGGAGAGGTATGACTCCCTTAAATTAGCAGTGACCAGAAGTGGGCTGTAAGCTGTAGGTAACACCTTGTTCTTCCGTCCTAGCTTCACACAGTAAAACCTGGCGGAGGAGATACAGCCATATGTGCAAATACAGTATGTGGGTTTGGGTCTCAGCCCAGCATTCACATCCATAAATAGGTCAGCCCCTTCCTTATGATAGCATTTATGTGGACTTCACAAACACGAACCAGCTAATCCTAACAGATGTTTGGCAGCCTCCTGTGCCCACAAGGAAGTTAAATATCATTGCCCTTTGCTAGGGAGATGCCCAGGGTTTGGGTAACACCTGCTGGAAGATCTCATCTGCGCATGGCTGTGTAGGCCCAGTTCTGAGGAGCACTTGCTGCCCCTGCACTGGGCTGGTCTGACAACAGGGGCTCATGCTGCCTGCAGCTATGCAAGGACCAGGCTGTGTTTTTATTGAAGTCGAAGACACAATTTCCTTGAGGGGGAATGGGATTTATCTGTGTTTTCGTGCTCGCACTTTATTAAAATCCAATTGAAAAGGGGGAACTGTGGATTTTGCTTGCTGCTTGCCTTTGTCTGCGTGCTGAAGTGCTCCCTAATTTGTTGATGGAAGGCATGATGGTCCTGCCTGGCCTGAATTCTTTGCTTGCCTCCTGGATTCTCTTTCCCCAAAGTGAACATTCAGTTGCAAGCTCCATGGTACATCTGAGGTCAAGCAAGTTACTTGGACGTGTGTTGCTGAAGTAGCACTTTATTTTGGAGTTGTCTTTAGACTCTGCATTTTGCAATTCCTGTCCTGGCTGTTCCTGCTCCATCCCGCCATGAAGTGTAGCCCCAGCCAGCTGCCAGAGAAATCACTGAGGACCAAGGAAACGACAGTAACTTTGCCTGTACAGAGTATTCAGAGATCTTGAGTAATGAATATATTGCAGCCTTTTTTATTGGGAGAAGTTTGCTCAGTGCTGCGTGGATCAGAAGCTTTGCTGTTTGGCTAACTTTCCAAAAAGAAATTGAAGCTGATGCACATCACAGAACAGTGAAGAGGAAGGCAGGCCTCTCTATGTCACTGTAGCCTTTAAAGTCCATATTCATCCTTTTGACGAAATTCAGCTGCACAAGGGTGGGGAAAACCTGGGAACCAGTTCTCTTAACAGGGATCATTAGTGTCCAGACAGCTGGTTTGCAAGGAGCAACTGTGACCAAACCCAAGCTCCTGCTGCATCTGTATATTTTTTTCTTTCCTTTGGTGCTTTGAAAGATGATTGGGATGCTTTAGACACTTGGCTGTCTTGTTCCAGGAGGGCTGAGGATTGTACTTGTTTCTCCTGGCACCTATTTTGTGCTCTGGCTTGATGGCTGTTCTGATTTTTCAGGTAGAGTTTGTAACTCTGAGTGGAGGAGAAGCCGCAGTAGATTAGTTCTGGATTACTGATAAATCAAGGACTTTTCTAGGTGTTTCCTCACTCAGATCTTTGTCAGTCTCCATTAAATATGGATGACAGTTGCAGGTACCGGGGTGTGCTTTTGCCTCCTCAGTTAAAGCTTCCTGAAGTCTCCACAGTGCACAGATCCCACCAGTTAATTGCCATTCAGCATCTCAGGGAGAAGTCTTGGTGTCTTCTGCAATGATGGAGGCTGTGGACCACTTCTCCTCTCCCTTATCACTCTGAACCTGCTGTGGTTGCTCTGCGTGCACTTAGTGCATGCATCTGACTTTGCCTGTGCTGCCAGCTGCTGCTGGCTGGCCTTTTTGTCTGCCTTAGTTTAATTGAGTGAGGAGCTTACAGGAGAAGCTATTCATTCCCCTGGTAACGGTGCTTCACAATCAGAAGTTATTCTGGGGGTGAAGGACTGGTATAGATTTGTTTTCCTTGGCTGCAGATCTGTAGCCTGTAATAGTTTCTCACTCATATGAGCTGAGGTTGACTTGGTTTGCCACTAATTAAAAGGCAAAAGGATATGCAGTACTCTCTAAAATAATTACCATCTTCAGTGAATGGAAGAAAACTCTGCTTGTTTCCCGTTTGTTTCCAAACCCCTCTGTTTTGCTTCACTACCCTTGACCTGGCCACAGTGTCTGGGAGGGCCACAGCAGTGCCAGCAGCTCCATCCTGGTGCGTGGGGAGTTCGTGCTGGAATCAGTTCTCTGCTTTTGGACCAAAAGGTAAATATAGGAAAAGCATGGAGTAATGAAAAATCTTATGAAACCTGATAGTTCCCTGGGGGAAGGATGCGTTTTCTCAGTGGGAAGCCGCCAAAGGTGACTGAAGTGTGTGCACCCCATGTGCAGGAGCATGTTTTTATCTTGACTGTCTATGCGCTAAAAACCACCACCAACAAAAAAAGGTTTTGGCCACGTTTGTGCTCCCTACTGGGAGCCCTGAATACAGCAGCTGGAGTTCCTAGCTAGCTTGGTTTCTATCAGCAATTGGTTTCAGATACGCATTTGCTCTGATCTGTGTGCTGTTCTGACAACGGAAGGTGTCTTCTCCCTGTTTGTTCGACCTCTGTGTTTGTTGTGTTTCTGTCACTATTGAGGCTGGGCATGGAGCTAGAGGAGAACAAAGGGTCTCCTCCTTCTACTGGTCCTAAGTGGCTCCTGCCTTGCTCCTTATCTCTAGCATGACCTAGTATGGTGGGGTTTTGGCCTCTGAGCAGCAGCTAGTGTAGAAGAAATATCCATCTGGGCAGTGGTCACAGGCTGAGCATGCCTCTTCTCAAAGAAGTGAGAAGGATAGACAGGGATAGACAGAAGATGACCAGGTTTAGAGGCTGGGGGAGGGTCAGTTCTATCCAGGGATGTGCCTAGTGTACAGTTGAAGGGAGGTCATGACAGCTGTGGCTGCTGTCCTGTGATCCCCTCCTTTGCTTTGCTATCCTGGGTGTGAAAGCAGGTTGAGTTTGCTTTGCACAGGGAGCATTCCCAGAGCTGCTGTGGTCTGCTGCAGGTCTTGCAAGGAGCAGCAAAAGGGCTGTATTTTCTTAATCTGCCTGTTTCGTGAGCTAGTATCTGGCTATGGCCTTAGTAACAGGTTTTTTCAATGCAGATCAAGTCCTGTGTTTTAATTGACTCAGAAAAAAGAACTTGAAGAGGGTATGAACCCATGACCTTGAGATAAACAGTTCCTTATTGAGTCCCTGAGCCCCTGAGCTACCCCCTCTTCTGAGAGTAGCGTGGTTTAATCAGAGGTGAAGGTTTTGTCTTTGAGAGCCTCAGAAAAAGAAGGCGACGTGAGCGAGCTCTCCTCTGTCCTCCATGACGGCAGTCATTCTTGGCCTGTCAAGTTCCCATTGAGCTTACTGTGCTTGTCCTCAGTTCCTGGGTGATGGCTCTCTTGACCTTCTCTGGTCTCTGTGAATATTGATGAAGGCCTGGTGATCAAGTCAGCTGTGTAGTAACTAGATACTTGTGTGGCTACAGGCAAATGTCTTATGTGAGGCTGCTGTGAGCCTCTGTGTGCAATGTGCAGATTTGCAGGCTTGATAGGACATAGTCTTCACTTGCCAGCTCTTCCCACGCAGCCTCCCATGTGAGTCTCCTGTTTCCAGACTGAAGGCCAAGTGCGGTATCTCACGCAGCACTGCCTGGTCAGTCTTGTCAGTGCTTACTTTCACCTGGCCACTGCTGTCTGAGATGTTGCGGTTGCTCACAGAGGTCCCTTCTCATTTTATTGTCTGTTTCCTTCTTGGGTGGTGACCAGGCACGTGGTTATACCTCTTGTGATAGGTGCGGTACTAGTCTGGCTTCTCTCTCCTCCTCTCCCTTCCATCTTCCCAACTGCGGTCACTAACACTCCTTGAGCCTGGCTGATAGCTGGCTTTGGAGCTGGTTGTGCTTGCATGTTGGATGCTGGCTTCCTTGTTACTGTGCCAGATCAGTCTTTGAAAATATCAGCTGGCAAGTCCTGGAGAGATCTTTGTTTCTGAAAGCTTTTGCAGTTCCTTTCTGTTTTTCCCCATCACTGAGTGAAAAAATAAAAACACTTGACTTGATAACATAAATGCTGGCTTCAGCGCTGGTAGCAAAATTCCGGCTGACAAGTTTAGTATGGTAGGGTAGGAGTAGGTGAGGACAGGTATGATGATGGTGTTACGCTGTTAGGTACTTGTGTGAATTACACCAGCAAGATGGAAGAAGGTTGAAGAGGCCTTTCTTGGCCTCATGTGTTTTGTAGCTTTGGTGTGGTGTTTCACAAACACGTTGTAGCTAAAGCTTCAGATAAATAGGCATGTATCCATCCAAAATACAGCACTGGGTGCAGCAGGTTGGAGGATATCATGTATCAAACTCTTGGAAGAACAGCCAAGTAAACCTTGTGCTGAGAAACCATCAGGTACATGGGAAGAAGCGTGATCTCTCCCTGTGAGTACTGATGAGATCCAGTAAGGGTGCCGAGAGATGTGTCATTGACAACTTCGCCATTCAAACCAAAAGCCTCTTTCTTTCCACTGAGAAATGGGAGCGCAGTCAAAGTGAACCAAACCATACAGGTCCAGGGGTGCAATTTTAGGCAAATAATAAAGGAAATGTAGCACAAGTCTAGCATATACATTTCTCCAGGTCAAGATAAAATTGCATGGAGGGGCTAAAGCCTTTTTATCCTTAATTTTTAAGGAGAGGTTTGCCTTTCCTTCCCATTGTTGCGTACACTGGAGACCCTTGCTGTCCCCTTTTCTCTAGTTGTTAGCGCTAGGCTGAGGCTTACACGCCCCAGGAGTGTAGTGGCGATGTTAAGGTGTCCTCTGTGGAAGAAGGGCAGTGGCTTCGTGTAATGGCGCAGCATGTGTGTGTTACCTCACAGCAGAGCAAGGGCAGCACAGCACCCTCGCTGTCATTCCTGCCCAGGAGTGGGGGTTCTGGGGTGGGGAGCCAGTTTTCCCAGCATAGGGAGGAGAAGTGTAAAGTGTGGTGTGAAACACTGACTCTGCTGTTTTGTTTTTTTTTCCTCGTTTGTTCGTTTGTTTGTGATTTTTTTTGTATGTGTTTATTTTTTTTGTTTTGTTTGGTTGGTTTTTAATTATTCCCTTGGTGATAAGAGCCAGATTCAATGCAGAGCCTGGCTTCCAGCTGAAGTTGGGTAATTTAGGAACTAAACCAGCTTTTTAATGTATTTGCTGTATGTCTTGGTATCCATCTATGATGGCAGTAATGGTACTTTCTTGTTCAGAAGAGATACATCCACAGGCATCTGTGGTTCTCCTGGTTTTGAAGTGTAGCAAAAGCAGTTATTAAGGCTTGTTGTAATTGCTCCAGATTTTTTTTTTTTCTATATTTGGTACAAATTTTTTTGTTTGTTGTTGTTTTTTTTTTTGTTTGTTTTTGTTTTTTTGTTTTGTTTTTTTAATGGATATGTTTCCTCAGCCTCTGGATCCAGCTGTTTGGAAAGAGGAGCACCGAGAAACTTTTCCTTTTTTAATAAATGCTCATCCCACCTGAAGGTATTTGTTCCAAGGCTGAGAATGGGGCAGTTTGCTATGAATGTATAAAAATGAAAGAAGATAGTTAATGCTTGGTTATCCTTGGAGGTGATGGGGAGGTAGGGGACAGACATTTTTAAACCAGAGAGGTATACTGGTTCTGGGCGATTGTGCTTTTTTAAACATCATGGTGGATTGTAATGCTTTCAAACATACCAAACCTGACAGAGTGGGCACAGGAGTGGGGAATCCGGTTGACTACCAGTTATTCGTTGCTATTTTCAAATGGTCTGGGCAAACCTAGATAAAACAGAAGCCTTCAACAGAGGCTGTCTGATTTTGTAGGCTCTAAGTTCTTAAGGTTTCATTTACACTTGGTTTTAAGAAAAGTGGTAGGAGAGCCTGCCATGGTGCCAAGTATTTCATTGTGGTGACACCCAAGCAAGTCTGGGGGAAGGCAACCTTTGCGTTCAAGTTTTGGCCATTTAAGACCAAACTGGTTAAAAGAACATTGTCCTTTTATAATAAAAGTTTATAAAACAACAAAAGCACACACACAAAAAATGCTTTCTCTGTCCTAGGAGATTTCATGTGCTCCATTATGCTCTTGGTCACTGTTGGTCTGTTTTTCTTGACCAAGCACCTGAAGACATGGGAGGTATGTTCGGGCAGCATTCTGCTGGTGCTGTCTGGTGAGGATGGTTATTCCCTGGGAGATGGTGAGGAGCTGGGGTGGTGTAGTGGTGGTTTGGTTTTGGGTTACAAAACATCATCCTTGATTTGAAACCCAGGCTCTGATTCTGGGTGAGAACTTGAAATCAGTTATCCTTTCTTTTATCAAGAAGCTGGGGTGCCTTCGAGTGAGAAAGTGAAACTTCCCCCCTCTTGCTCAAGGTCTGTCTCCAGCCAGGCTTAGTGAAACACAGAACGCAAATGGTGGGGGGGAAGTTAAAAAAAAAATCAGTGAGGCTATTGCACAAATCTTCCATTTCTGGTAGACTGAGGGAGTGTGAACAGTGTGAGGCTGGTAATCTGTGCTAGAAAATACAGGGTCCAATCCTGGTGTCAGTTTCAAGCACGTAAATGACAGGCAGTGATGCTGGCAGCAATGGGGAGCAGTTGAAAAGTCACTCCAGCAGGAGACCCGCAGGCTTTCTGGCGTAGATGTGCTGATTCTTCTCATTCCATTAGCCCCCCTTCTTTTACAGTTGTTTTTGTGCACTCAAAGTAACAGGAGTGTGGCATGGCTGGTCCTGCTTATGGGTTGGTCTTCAGCCGTTGCCCAGTGGCTCTAGCTGGCAGTCAGTGGGATGGCTGCTGGGATGCTGTAGGTAGGACTGTGTCACAGCTTCCTCTGCCACTGTTTTAATCTGTCCTGCCCCAAATGATTTTTTCATTTGTTATAATATAGCAGTCTCCATCTGGGAAAGCTGGATCCCATCCCTTTGATGCTGCTGTGCCACTGGAGTGGTCTCTCCTCCTTTATTCCCCCTGCTCTCCTTCTCTGTTACCTTCCCTCTTATTTTAGTCTCATTTTATGAACCACAGGACAAACCTGAAAATCAAGTGTGACAGCAAAGATAAAAATTAGAGCCCTGGCCCTCACACCAGGTGTGCCACTGCTGCAGGATCCTGAGGCCTATGTATGGCAATGCTTTAATGCCAGGCTCTGCTTCCTGCAGTGTGCAGGGGCTGACAGTGAGTTTGCTTTTTTATGGGAGCTGATTTTCCTTATCGGAGTTGACAGTCCATGCCACAGCCAGCATCAGCCTTCCTCCAGTGTGAGGGCCAGACCAGGAGTTTGGAAGTGGTAAGTCCCATTACAGCTAATTTTGACCCATGAGGTTGTGGCAGATTTGGAAGCGGCTCCGTGCTGAGTATGATACAGAAGCGATGTGTGCTTCCTTGGAGATCAAAACTCACCATTCGCATAGTTGCTGCTTTACACCAAAAGACAGCAGACATGCATATTAGCTGTTGCTGTTTGTATTGATGGCTTTCTGAGCAGGTGCTGCTTCTGGCAGCAAAGTGGAGGAAATGTGTCTTCAGCTTTTATTATGTAGTATGATCTTTTTATTGGATAACTTCAGTGGCATACTTTTGAATTGAGTAGTTTAATTTCAATAAATAAAACCTGAGAAGCACAGAAGCAAACACAGAAAGCTGTTAGTCAGGGCCGTATCCTGCAGTTATCAGTGCCCTGAGATAGAAAGATGCATCCATGTCTCTGGATGGCTCTGTTCAAATGTAAAACTATCCATGCATATAAGCTGAACTTTAAGTCAGAGTTGGACTCTGAATTGAGATTTGCATGTAAGGGGTCTGATTTTTCCCATGTCTAAGGATATGGAAATATCAGAAGCTCCCTCAGTTCTGGTGGTGGCCAGAACGGCTGAGGATCAGGGCTATTGAAGCGGAGGAGATAATGTGAAATCTCTTGAGTTGGGGACTTTGGCCAGCAAAAACCAGATACATTCATAGAATCATAGAATCAGCTAGGTTGGAAAAGACCTTTAAGATCATCAAGTCTAACCATTACCCCAGCACTGCCAAGGCCATCACTACACTGTGTCGCAAAGGGCCTCATCTATGTGGTTTTTGAGCAATACCAGGGATGGTGATTCCATCACTTCCCTAGGCAGCCTGTTCCAATGCCTGGCTACCCTTTCGATGAAGAAATTTTTCCTAATATCCAGTCTAAACTTCCCCTGGCACAGCTTGGGGCCGTTTCCTCATGTCCTATCACTTCTTACTTGGGAAAAGAGATCAGCCACCCCCTCACTCATTGGCACAGTGTGGAAAACACACAAAAATGCATGTCAGAACAGGACAGGCTTTTAAGTGTTTTTCATTTAAAATGAAAAGGTCAGATTGAATGGGGTTGTCATCTGGGGACCTGTATGTGCACCTGCCAATCATATGGGGGGAACCGTGTCAGTTCATGCTGATGGCCGACTTGCTGGGAGCATGTCTGCACTTAAAAATTGGTGACTGGAGCAGCTAAAATGACAAGTTTCCTTGTGGCAATCAGCCTGGGCCATCTGCTCCACAAAGGGCTGGGAATGAAGGATCCCAGTGTGAGGCTGCTTTATCCCGGTTTAACTGGTGTCCACGCTTGGGCTTCTACAAGTATAGCCATACTAATTAAAAAAATTACAAAGCTCTGAATATTGGTAACACTTTCGAGTGTAAAGGAGATTTCAAAGTGAATGCAACTTTCAAGTCATCAGAAAAACAGGTGCCTTTCAGCCAGGCTGTTATGTGAGAAGTGTAATTAGCACTTGACTATTACTTTCACAGGTAAGATTTTCTTTTAAAGGGACTGGGGAGTCCGGCTGTTTCAATTTCTAAGTGACCGCTGGAAAGTTATGTTAGGGCTGCCTGTTTTAATAAAGGTGCTGACTGTGCTTCTTTGAAACTTGGAGTTCTTGCAGAGTTTTTTAACTGTCCATTTCTGAAAAATGAGAACAATAAAAGAAAGCTTGAACCATAACAGAGGACTGATGTTTAAATTCAGGTGTGTTAAACTACTGCTTCTAGATTTTAATCTGTAAGCAGGAAACTTTGTTTTCCATACTCTAGTTGTTTGTTTAATACTGTCGATAATACAGCATCAGTATTATCAGCCAATGAATAAACATTATTTCTGATTGCCACGTCTTTAAGGAGTTTAGAGTTTGTAGCTCTCAGCTGAGAGATATCTTAGATATCTTTGAGCTTGGGATGACATTTTTATCTTCTGATCCCTTTCTCAGCTTTTTATCATCTGTGTATTAAATTAAACTAGTTGGAGGAAGTAAATGAAGAAAACAATCTTCTGTGAAAGATGTACCCTTTCAGTAAATTCTGGTTCTGGTGCTTTGTTCCGAGTATTTACTTAATGCTTTGACTGTGATAGCTGATCCCTTGCTGTTTGGGCACTTGCTTTAAATTACTTGTAAATGGTAAATTGCCTATTGAAATGGTGCATTAAAATGAGTGGTCTGTATTGTGCTAGGCATAAAAACAAAGATGCAGATGTCTCTACATAGGTGTATACAGGCTCTGAAGTCTCTGCTGCTGTAGCTGGTGATCCGAAGGCACAAGAATCGCACTGAGTTATGCCAGACAGGAGCTTGGCAGTGTAAAGCTGTGTTACCAAAGAGACTTTCCTGCAGTTCTCTTGCAGGACTGTGATAGGAAGAGGGGATTTCTGGTTGCAAGATGAAGATTGGAATTAGCTGTGCACAGACTACTGAGCATCTGTTGCTGTGGCTCTAAACTTAGGAGGACCTCAGTTTTGTAGAGCTAAAAACATGCCTGCTGTTACTATTGCTGTTGTAAAAGCACCTGGATATTCTCTGTAAGGGTTCTTGAGGGATGTATGAAGCCCAGAGGTGACTCCTTAGGGACAGTCTTCACGTGTATTTCTCTGGGGACTGCAGTGGGGGAATGACTTATACTGGAATTGATGGCAGTGATTTGGGTATGCCAATACTGTGCACTCGTGTATCTTTCGCTACCTGAGCCAAAGCAGGAACGAACATGACTCTGAGGGACAGACCCTTTTTTGGGACTTGCTGCTTTCTCTCAAGATCTGTATCTTTTTTCTGCTTGCTCAGCATAGCTGGTGCGGTTAAGGTATTGCTGTTCTAACCCTCTGTGTATCCCTCTCTGGTGTGAGGCTCTCGGGTGCTCCTTGCTGAGGGATGTGTACAGGCAACTGAGAAGAGTAACTTTTGAGAGAGGAGCTCTGCTGATCTTGAGGTTTGGGGGGTCTAAATCTCAAGATATGCTCTCCAACAGGAAATGCTTGTTGAGAGTATGTCTTGAAGAGGTCTAATTTGGTGGTGGCATCATGGCTTGATGGCTTATGGTGAGCAGCAGCTCTTCTGGTACCTTGGGTCTGTCCTCTACATGTGTCTTCTGGGTATTTCTGCTCTCGAAGACCCAGACTGACTTTTTCAGCCTTCTGAAAAAGAAATGGGATTGTAAATAGAGTGGTTTGATGGACCAGTTCAGGTGAATATTGCTATGACCAGACAGGCTGTCCCTGTCCTGCCCAGCTGTGAATGCATGGCCAGGAAGGAGTGCATTGCTTGGGCATCAGGAGGTTGCTGCCTATCTGGGACCATGCTGGGCACCGCTTGCTGCTGGGGAGTGTGGTTTCGCTGAGTGCCTAAAGGGGAGGATATATGGGGTCCTGCTTGACTTGCTGCAGAAACCCCCAGTCACAAGGCGATGGGGACAGGGATGTGGAAAGTAAAGCCAGGAAGGTGCGGTTCAACTAGCCAAGTCTGCCAGGTCCTGTAACTGATCTTGTAAACATTCTGGGAGTTGAACCTGGTGAAAGACAAGCCTAAGCCAAGATCTTGTAAACACAGGTTGGATCCCAAGAAATGCTGTCTTACCTGGAGGTCCTGGAGTTGATGTTTTGAGTTGAATTGAAATGGTGTTGGAACCAGAGGGGGATGTTTTTGTCTTCTGCCTTTGCCGATAAGACTGAAGGGCATTTTGCCAGGAGCCTGAAGGATCTAAATTGTATGTAACTCTACATCATCTTAAAATGAAAAGTAAACATGCACAACCATAATATTTGCTTGTACTTGTCTCCTCTTTGACGAATGGAGAGAAATTGTTCTTTGGCTCAGTTCAGCAGCAATACAGCCCCACAGTTACTCATCTTTATCCCAAGCTTGCAGTGAACAGGAGAGGCCATTGTAATTTCTGGTTGAATTTGTCCTCATCACACCTGAGGGAAGCATTGATGTGTGGGAACTTTTATACCTGCCCAGCCCTGTGAGGAGTCAGGGTTATGTGCTACCACAGGAACCATGGAACTGAGCTGGAAAGTGCTGCCTGGGTCAGAGTGGACCTCATTGTGCTCATACAGTGTTGGTGCAAAGGAGATCTACCACTGCCTAGGAGAGGTGAAAGCCCTCCTTCTGTCCTGGCTACTGTAGCATCAGGCATGGTGTGGGGGGCAAGGGGTGCTGGCAGGGGCAGGAAGCCACCATCTCAGGGTATGACAAAGGAGGGATCTGGACTGTGAGCTGACCCACCAGCACTCTTCTGCATTTTGCTGCATGTTGGTTATAGACCTGTGGGCTCACATGCATGCTCATGAGCAGCCCAGGTGCAGTAAACACAAGTCTGAACTGACCCATTTCCATCGTTACAGCAGCAAACAGCAGTAACTTTCTCTGTTTAGTAGTGATGACAAGGCAAGCCTGTGCTTGTCATGAGCAGAGATAGGGCTGTCAGAGCGACCAGGATGTGGCTGGGATGGGATGCTAGCTGTGGGCTGGCAGGGGCAGGAAGGAGTGTGTGATTCAGATGCTGCCTATCTCAGTAGCATGCCATGTGCAAGACAGTGGTCGCATGGCATGGCTGTCCCCTCTGCTCTACCTTCATCTTCTGCGGAGGGGAAAAATGTCACCAAGTCGGGCACTTCAGGAAAGGGTCATGCCTGCTTTGCAGCTACAGGAAAGAGTATGGCAGTCCCCAGTGGAAATAGGGCAGAGTTCCTGAGAGAAAAGGCTGTGCTGAAGTGTACTGCTGGTGACCTGGATTGTGGTGTAGTGGTAGTAGTAAACCAACAAGAATTAAATGATGCCTCCCAGCTCCCTCTCTGTGCCTGAGGTCAGAGATGAGCAATGGATTCACCATGTACTCTTGTTTTAAGCTCATTTTACATCTCCTTTTACTTCTCATTCTCAGGGGCTTTAAGAGCAATGAAGGAGGTATGGGCTTGAGGAGATGCAAGTTGTTGGCTGGGCTGTGATATCTGGTGCTGATTGTTGGCCCAGTCTGAGGTGGTGATGCTTGCTTTTGGGGAGTGCAAGGACTACAGGAGTATGGAGGCTTCTGCATAAGAAAGTTGGGGAGGAAAATGCTGCAGTTCCCAGAAGTTGTGTGGGTTAAACTGCAAGTTCTGGAAACAAGCCGTCAGGAGGCCCATCCAGTGTGCATCACATGGATATCTCTCTCTCTTTGCAGGGCTGGGAAAGAAACCCATCGTTGTGACTCCTGTGGAGCCCTGCTTTGAGTTCGTCCCACCGGCAAGGCTGTGCGGCTTGAGAACTGGTACGTAAACGTGTTTCACAGGTGTGAGGGGCAACTTCCCAGAAGGATCTGTGGCTTTTCTGGTGGTGGCACCTTGTTCATGGTTCTCTGCCAAAACAAAAGTCCTCTCCTAATGAAGCGTGGAGGGGGCTGGGTGGATTGGGATCGCTGGAAAATACAAAACAAACTGGTGGTTCTTGGGTGATGCTTGCACCCACAGGCTTTGCTGGGGAATAGCTGAGCAGCGAGAAGCTGCGAGCATTCAGAAGTCATCCCAGACTATGGTGCCGAGGCTTTAGAGGCGCTCTGTCGAGTGACGTGTGGTAGCACGCATGGATAGGTGATCTGGGGAGTAATGGCATGCACACATGAGAAATGCACATACATACATTATATATCTATACACACACATGCTGTACAAATCTAGGCACCTGGAAACAAAGATGTGCATATACAGTATATACTATATGGTGGCATATGAGAGCTTGGGGGCGTATATACCAAATGTCTGTATATACTATATATGGCGATGAAAGAATGCATATGCATTCATGTTCTCTTATTTTTCTTTTTTTCCTTTTTCTGTCTCTTCTGTGTTTCTGAGGAGCTGTTGCAAAACTACCAGATTCAACCTCCTGGGGAGCCTTTCTGGCCAAGGTTTTACAAGCCAGCACCTGCTTTGCCTGCCTGACTTCTTTCTATATTTATTTCTCTGCACCCGGTTTTTGCCTTTGCCTGCAAATTGGAACTGCCACAAACATTTGTGCTAACTTTCGGCTGCATAGGACTTCAGCTTGCAAGTCCCAAGTCTGCTTTTGTGCACACTGGGGAAGGAGGCATATGTGTGCGTAGTTGTGCATGTGCGCATATGAGCATCCCTGGTCTTCACTGTCTGCATTACACGGTCTGTGTTCCTGTGACACTGCAGCAGTCCCTCTATTCTGTATGCCATGCAGGTAGTGCTCTCTTCCCCTTCGAGACATTTTTATGAATCAAATATTCTCAGTCGCCCTGCTTATATAATGTCATTTAAGTGAAATTAGCCAAGCCTGACCTGGTGCCTGATTGATAACAATTTGTAGTGCTCGGCAGGAGGCTTGACTAGGATTCCTAGGCCCTCAAGTTTTTACATTCCCAGGTGAGGACTGTGGCAAGGAGAGGGACTTCTTGTGCCATGTAGCAGGGAGCTCCTGGTTAGGCTGCATGTGGTTGGACGTGGATGTGTCCATCCCTCTGGTTTCTTTCCTCTCTGTCATTTGGCGTAGAAGGTGCTCTAGAGGAGAGGCGTTGAATGCCAGGTCGTGCTTAGCCAGCACTAATGTGAGCAAAGTAGCAAGGGAGAGGGTATAGTGGCATTTCAGCTTGGAAACTGAGGGGAGATCTTAATGCTGTCTTGGGGAACATGACGCTGGGGAAATAGCTGTGTTAAGGGTCTCCCATCAGCAAATGCTGCTCAGAGGAGACACATGCTTCCCTATCTGATGGGTACGACTTGCACTTACTCAAAAGCAGTGCTGGGCTGTCTGCCAGGAGCTGAGAAATGACTTGTCCTCATGTGCTCAGGCCCCTGAGCTCCCCGCCCCTCTAGCAACTACATTAGTTTCTGGCGCAGGAGTCCCTCTAAGGTCACAGAGACATTATTCCCAGGTTTCAACCCCAAGAGCTGTAAAACGTACCCTGCCTGACCCCTGTGCAAAGGCAGAGCAGAGAGAGCAGCACACGTTCCCCTGGGTCTAGTTTTCGTGTCCCCACTGCGTATGCCACTGCAGCCTGCATTCCTCTGCTGTTTGGTAAGCCCTTTGCCTCTCAAGCTGACACAGCTAATATTTCCCATGCTGGCAGGGCAGGCAAGGTAGTGGCATTAAACTGTTAAGTAGAAGCTTGATCTGTTCATACTGCAGAACCTCAGAGTAGTAAGGGCTGGTGCATGCCTGGGATTGGGTTTCTGCTGTTCCAGGTGTTTGTCCTCCATGCTTTAGTTTCCTCTCTTGACTTATGTTATTCCCTATTTCATCCTGCTGTTTGTCCTTGCAAATTACCAAGCAATACCTTGGTAATTTTTTTCTGCAAGGGGCTGGAAAGCTGAGTCAGAGTTTGTAAAACCTGCACCTACCTGACCCTTCTTACCTTGGTTTTGGAGCATCTTCTGCCACGGTGACTACAGTGCTTAGAATATCTCCCATTTCTGACTACGGAGAATGCTCCTGGTGGCCCTGCGGGCAGTTTGGGGTACATGGCTCTGAGGGCGGTTTTAGTGGGTTTTTTAAAATATAACGAATTAACTGCTTGCCGTGAGCTGGTCCCAGCCTCCACTGCATTGATGTTGTCCTGGTGTACCACTTAGTGCCACCTGGGCTGTTTGCTCTTTAAAGCTTTTATAACTACCTTTATAACTACCAGTGCAATGGACTTGTGCTGGTGCTGCCTGGCAAGGTTTGTTTTTTACGGTGGTAATGATGGATCACAAAGATAATGTAGTTCTTATTCTAAAAAGCATAAAAGTGTGGAGTTTTTGTCTGCTTATATTTGGTGGGTTTTTTCTTCTTCTAAAGCAAGCTTTTGCGTGTTTTTCTGTTACCTGTGATACTGGGTGCTAAACTCATGCTGCCGTGGGCCCCTGACCTCTGCGAAGTCACTGATATAATTGTACAGCCTCTATCACTGCAGGATTTTGGCTCCTCCCAAAGCCTGTCCTTCAGTACCAGTGAAAGCCAGATGTACTATAAGGTTGCTTTTTTACAGTTTGTTTTGGCCATACATGGGCACATTCAGCTCTGGAATTCCTTCCCTATAAATTCAATAGCATCTTGTGGGTGGTGCTGGGGAATCACTCTGGTCTGGTTGGATCGCCTCAGCAGCCTGTTCCCCTTGAAAATGTCCTGATTTGCACATTCCTGAGAGGCTGCCTGCTCCTGGAGCCATGGCTTCAGCTACCAGGAGGCTGTCGTCTCATGCTGGCAGGCATAGCAGTCACCTTTCTGCTGCTCGCAGGTTGGGAGCGGTGGCATGGATATATTGCTTCTGTGTGCAGGCAGGCTCTGCAGGGACAGTTGTGCCTTAAGCTTAACTGTTCTGCCTCCTGAATTTGCTGTATGGGCTTAAGCATTGACTATCAAGCCCCGCTCCTAGGGATGGGGAGGCTGAGTGCTCTCCTGTTCCTGCCTGCCATGGGATGCTGTGTTGTGTGTCCCAGCAGGGATTGAGGACCTCTCCAGTGGCGCTGACAGCTGAGCCTTGCCTTCTCTGGTGCCAAGCTGGTATCATAATAAACACAGCCTGAATTTGCCTGTGTGCCTTCAAAGGGTACTCCAAAAAACAGTTCTAGGAGGCTTTCTGTGTATGAGTGAGGGATGAGAGGATGATTTGGGCAAGGAGTGATGTCTCCTGGAGCTGCCCCTGTTGCATCTCACCAGGCATCCCATGGACGAGACAGAGATGCAGTGTCACCCATAGAGCCAGGAGCCTCCAAAGCACAGGTGAAGAAGGTGACATGCAGCCCATGTCCAAGCTGTGTGTAGGTCAGTAACAGTGATGTGCTCAGCTCAGGCTCCAGAGGGGCAAGTCCTCCCTGTGCCAAAGCCAGGGAGAGAAGGATGATTTTTTTTTTTTGACATCCTTTGGAGTTTTGATCTCCATATTTGGAAATGTTTACCCATTGCTCTGATCTATTGCAAGGGAGGGGAGGTGACTCAGGGTCTGATGGAAGCAGGATTTGAATTCCTGTAGTAAGGTTCTCCCCCCATACCCCCCCACCCTTTCTTGTTTTGGAAGCTTGTTGTGGTCAGTTCTCAGTTCTCTCCTGCTCCTGGACCTTGTTCCAAATTCGATCTGCCTAGGAGGGAAGAGTGTTAGTGAAGGAGCTTGCCTGGATGCTGGTAAGTGCATCATTGCTGCTCTAGCAAGCAGCTTGGGATTTTTTGTTTTGTTTAGTCAGATGGATTGCAATGAAGTGTGTGAATTGAGGGTGGAGGTAGGCATGTGAATCTCCAGGCAACATCAAGGGACCCTGTGGAACCTTCTGTAGCAGGGAAAGTTGGCTTAGTGGATTGGTCTCAAAGGCAAAATGTTTCTTCAGGCCTAGGTGTAAAGATAATTTAAGCCAGCTCTCATTCAGTCATGCTCTTCCTTTTATTTTCAGTGGTTTATGCAGCAAGGCGGCAGAGCAGTGTAGAGTTAAATGAGTATATGTGCGTGTGGTCAGCAAGTGAAATATAGCTTAAATATGACTTCTGTCTCCTAAGCCAGAGTGTGTGTTTAAAAGGCTGCATAGTGCACAGATATGTTTCTCTCAAACGTTGCTATTTAACTGTTTTGTTAGGGACCTGAAGCAGTTTAGCTGCTGTAACTGGATGAAGGTTCAGTGTCTGTTTTTTCCTGTTATTCGTTATTTTTCCTTAGCGTGAAGTTTTTAATCTCTCTGGTATTGCAGCTGGCTGCTTCTCTTATTTTCCACCCCTCCTTTTCTTTCTTTTTCCTGAAAGGAAACTGCAGCTTATCCAGGCAGTCAGGGGTGTCGGGGGAACCTGGAAGATGCTCTGCTTCCTGTTTTATTCATGGCAGCTAAAACCAGGCTGGGGAATCTGGAGTGGAGATCCACCATCCCACATACCTCTTGTCATTTGGAGCATGTAACATGTACAGAGTGCTTTTAACACTGCTCAAGGGGTTGCACAGCAGCCAGTCTGTGCCACAGAGAGAAAGCCCTGCACTTTGTCCTTTTACTTGGAAAGGGGTGGTGGTGAAAAACCCTTTATGTTCCTGTTGCTTGTTAGTGATACTTGTATCTTATCAACTAACTTGTGTTTTTTGTCTGATTCAAACCTGTTGTTCTCCTTGTTTTAAATTTAATACTTTTGTTAGTTAAATCTCTTGTTATTTTTCTTTTGCCCTTTTAAATAGGGATTAATACTTGGTGTTAGGTTTGTTTTTCCAGAGATGTGAATTTGCAGCAGGTCCTTGAGGAGCGAAACTGGTTTAATTGTTCTGGGCAGGGATAGATACTTGGCTTAGTTTGCACAAGGATGGGATGTGAGCTGAAAAGCAGTCGACCTCAAAAGATGATGAAGGGACTCCTGGAGCCTTTTCCTGCAGATAGGACATGTTGGGAGCCTGTAGGCTTTAGCTGCATTTTAATCCTTGTCGTTTCAACAAGCTACTTGGATTACTGCAGCTTTTGGGATCAGGGCCCCACTGGAATGAGCTTGATACTGGTGCAAGGGAAAGAACTGCTGTCCTAAAGAGTATATGGCCTGAACAGACAGTGAAGGTGATGAGCTGGAAAACAGGGTGCTGGGGAGACATATGGAGATGTTGCAACACCTGAAGCCTCAGCCCAGCAACTCGCCAGGGAGCTGCCATTCTGTGTCATGTGTGGTGGTGCCAAACTGTGACAGGCAGTGAGCTGGCAGTCTGTGTCACTCCTTGTGTGCTGAGCTTTGCTTTTGTGTGTGCGGATACGGCCCCACAGGACGACAATAGCTCTTCCTTGCGCAGCACTTCCCCTGCTTGGTTGTGCCCTGGATCAGCCCCTGCTTCTGGTGGTGCATGGATGTGGTGCATCCAGGCTTCACCAGCTGCTTGTGGCAGAGCTTGGTGTTTCGGAGGCAGCATGGGGGGACTGGAAATGGTGATGTTCTGTGCCCCTTGCAGTTTTCCCCCTTTCCTGCTTGCCAGGGCAGACTGTTTGTTGAAGGATAAAGACGAGCAGTGCTTGAGTGCCATAATGCAGGGCTCTGGGCAGTTCTCATCTGGCATGCCTGAGGAAGCACATTGGGGCCATTAATCTTCACATGCTGATCTTTCTCTGTTCACCGTCTCATCGCTGCGAGGACGTGACTTGAGAGCTGAATGGACTGTGAAGGATGAGCTCCCACGTGCTGCCTGTGTGTCCCCACCGACGGGTGCAGGCAGGGCTGGGAGAGCTCTTGGAGGATGGAGGTTGGCCACGGCTGGGACTGCAGGCTGCCAAGGCTTTCCATCTGGTAATTCTCCAGGACTTGGGCAGATCCAGTGATGATCACTGATTCTAGCCGGGGTTCACAGTGTAATTTCTTCTGCTTCAGGAACACAGCCATTAAGGGCTGACCTGTAAATTAATACAGCTATCTAAAGATTTTCCCCCCTGCAGCCAGGCACCTGGTAAACACTCAAGTCAGAAACTTTCCATGGCACTGGACATCAAGTGTGCTCACAGAGCTCCATGCTGCCTTTTTTAAGCTTCTCTTAATCACTTCTAATGATGTATTAAATACAGAGGATTTGCTTTAGCTCCCATGTAAGGAGGATTGGTTCTCAGCCCATCCTTCATCCCAGCTGTTGCACCAGTTGATCCAAGGCTGGCACTGTATGGGATGTGGCAAATTGGTGACACTGTCGCTGTGTCTCTGGTGCTTTCAGGAATTTGCTTGAGGTCTGGGTGTACATGCCCTACAGCATGTAAGAGAAGCTACTGCAGATATGTGCAGCACTCATAGGCATGGAAGGGATGAAGGTGAGACAAGATTGTGAGCTTAGATGGCTCTACACATCTGATACTTCCTGTTTCTGTAGGCAAAGCTTTCAGAGCCTTTAAATGCTAAATTGTGCCCACAGGCTGGGGAAAGCTTTATTATCCTGGTGTGCAGGCATGGAAACTGAGGCACCAACTGGCAGACTTGGAAAAAGGTTGGAAAAGTGCAGATCTTTTGATTCCACATGACTGTTCATGCTCAGCTCCCACAGATAGGTGCATGCTTCACAGCCTCAAGCCAAGTGGTGCTGTTAAACCCATCTCTCTTACTCTAATAAAGTCATACTTTTCTGAACACAGAATATTTCCGAGTCTGTTGCTTAAAGGAAAACAAAGTCGTATTGGGTATTTCATAAAGTTGATAGATGTTGCTAGTGTGTGACATGATCCCAACACGTGTCATCATCATTTCCAGATGGCACCTCACCTAATTGTACTGCTGCTTCTTCCTCGTGGCTGAATAGAGTGTAGGCTTTTAAGACAGGTCTGTTGTTATTAGCTTTATAATACACGTTCTCCTGTACCAGCTGTTGCAAGCAGCAGGTGGTCTCACTTGCAGCCTAATTCTTCAGTCAACTTAAGGGGGAAATTTGCCCCTGAGAACTAGATATTTGCATTTGGGATGAGGTCTCCCAAATGAGAGAAACTTGTTTGTCTCCAGTGTGTAGGTTCAAGGACTAGCGGGCCCAGGAGGAGGAAATAAGTTCTCTTGTTTCTTTACTGCTGTCTTCTAATAGTTAACTGTGCTTATTGCTTGACTTGGTTTTAAAGAAACATCAGCTTTTGAAAGCTGGGCTGCCTGTGGTGGGGAGGAAAAGAGTCCTTGTGCTGTGCTGTCTCACACCCCTGCTGTGAAAATATCACAGGGACAAGTTCCAGTGAAGCTGCCCGATTTTGGCAGTCACTTCCCTCCTACGTCCTTTTTCTTCAGGTAAATCCCTCTCCAACTCCATTAGTTGTTCCCCTTTCCTCCCCGAAAAGTCATTACCATCACTTGAAATTAAGGAAAAGACAGGAGGAGGGAATAAATGGGTGTTAAGAAGTAGAAAACAATCAATTAAATAGTACATAGCATGTAATTTTCCTTGGAAACTTACCATGAAATTGAGGAGCACTTTAACAACTGGTAATTTAAATTGCATTTGAACACTGCTAATGGGTTGTTTGCATGGGAATTTCGGTCATTTCACAGCAGGTCGTTGTCTTTAGTACCCCTTCATTCAGCTAAAATCAAATAAAATAAAAAGATCTGGTAATGAGGAAGATGCTGTAGACAACTGGTCCAACTGTTGCTGGTAAAAGGTGGTACTGTGGAAAATTTGCAAGGTCCTGTTACAATCTGAGCTATTTGCATCCTTAGCATTATCTCTTCCGGTGTTAAATTCTTGGGAGTTGGATGCTTTTTACCTAAAAAAGCTTGTTATGGCTAAAAGGTAGGAAAATAACATTATCCTTGTCATACTTGTGAGCACAATGGAGGAAAGGGCGGCTGAAGAGGCTCCTCCTGGCTCATGTGGTTGGGGGTTGGAGCAGTGGAACTGAGCTGGAACACAGCCTGTGGCTTGTGTCTCTATCACCTCGAATGATTCATAACAATGCTTTGGGATCTCTGCCTCACTTCATCTGAAGAGGAACAACAGGGAGGTGCTAATCAGCTGAAGCTGCAGGGTATTTTTACTTATTAATCTTGTTTTTCCAGTGTTTAATGCTCTCCTCCACCACTGTTTTTCTTAGAAAATGCCAATGATTTTCGGCAAAAGGCAGTATCAGCCTAATTGTGTGCTATTTTGCTGCCGATTATGCTGGGAACAGACTCTATAGGAAGGCAGACGCAAGTTACTTGTCGCCTGTTGCTGAATGAGCATCCCATTTTCAGAGCAGGGTTTTTGCAAATCCGTGGGCATGCTTAGCATATGGAAGGGGGTTCCAGTATCAAAACAAATCTGGCCTTCTGTTTCTGGATGTGTAGGTTGTTTCTTAGAAGATGGAACCTTTAAAATCTGTCCCTGCAAACATGGCTGTTACATCCTGCTATTTCTAGAGACATGAGGCAGCTGTCAGCACTGAGATAAGATATAAAAAGGCACTGTTTTCCAAAAATGGCTTTTTTAGCTATACCTGCCAGACAGCTAGGCCAGCGGGAGTTCACCAGGAGTGTCACTGCTGCTGCCCTTTTATGCACAGGGTGCTAAGCAATGTAAAATCTTCTGGGCAAGCCTCCAGGGGTAGCGTTAAGCACCAGCTCTTCAATCTCTATCTTGTGAAATGCTGCTATGCTGAAAAGTGCATTCAGTGTGTAGGAGGGGATATTTGTTGGTTTGGTTGTTCTTACTTGAGTTGCTGTTGTTTTCTAGGCAATTGCTTTATCCTCAACTTTTGTTCTGGATTTTCATTGTGCCTGTCTTGTTTCTGACTGGGTGACTGTCTCTAGTCACAGGGAGGTTGGAATGTTCCCCCTTCACCCTCCCCAGTCATTTACTTGAAGGTATTCCTGTTTGCTATGTAGTCTGAGGATAGCTGGTGAGTTCAGATGAAACCAATAACAAAACCTAAGTTTTCCTAAGGGTCTGGATAAGGTTTCTCATAGCATAACGGTGTTATCGCTTATACTTCCCCACGTATGCGCTACCCGCAGTGCTTTGTTAGTTATCAGCTAATTCTCTGTTGAGATGTATAAGTGTAAGAAAGCTACATCAGATAATCTCGCAAACGTTGTTAAGACTTTAGGGACGGAGAAAGATGAGGCTTTTGAGCATGTTCCCAGTGAAGATTTCCTGAAAGCTGAGAGAGCGCTGGAGATGGGTGTTTCCAAGTGACAGAGGCAATGTCCTCCTGTAGGTGAGGAGATGGTGTGTAGGGGGGGGTGGGGGGTGAAGTTCACATGGTGGAGGAATGCAGGGGGCCAGAAAGCAGCAACTGGAGCTGTTGGGAAACCCCAGACAACTCAGATTCTCCTGAGATAAGGAACCAGCTGAGAGGGTCAACTCTGTGAACTGTCTGGCGAGGACTCTTGCTCTCTTTTTTTGTTTGAATAGGCATTTTTAATCACATTGATCCCTGAGAAGTGCTACTCCTGCTATGCAAATCCCCCCTTGCACACGGACAACCAGCAGGTTTGATGCATTGGCTCAGCTCTGACATGGATGGTGGGGGGGTGGATTCACTGTTGGGTTATTTGTGTCTTTGGAGCATGGGCTGCCTCTTAGTCACCTCTTGATGCTCTGTGTGTTGTGGGTGACTTTTTCTTACCCCAGTTTTCTATTTCAACAGCCTACTTGCCTGTTTCCCAACCTCCTTCCAACAGCAGATGCACACTCAGCTGGTGGAAGTTGATATGTGTGTTTGCTTGCCCAGAAACCCACTGAAAACTGAATAGAAACGAGGCATGCAGCATTTGAAATAATCCCAGTGAGTAATGTCTGTCCGTGTTCTCTCCCCTTGTGGTGTTCTCACAAATTCCTCTACGTCTTGGGGTTTGAGCTTATGGGAGAGCAGGGCTGGTAAAGGCCCTTTGTTTCCCCACCTCCCTTACTATTTTTGAATGAATGCTGATGAATATACGTGATAACCTTGTAACTGAGAGATAAGGAAGAAAAAGTAATATGGGTAAATTATTTTGCAGCAGAGGGAAGGCAAACACCAAGGGAGCTTGGCGGAGGGAGCCCACGCTGGTATCACAGAGACAGCTTATTTATCGTTTACCTGCCCTGTAAATGTATATTGTGCTTTAAAAGTGGGGAAGAAGGCAATCCTTGCCCTAAAGAGTCTGCAATTGAAGGTAGACAAATATGCTCTTGAGGGCTGGGGAGGAAGGGCATGGGTGATGGCTGGATATTAAAATCCAGATAAAGCAGACTCCTAGAAGAAAAGGACTTCTGAGATGGGAGTTACTGGTTATGAGAAGGGTGTTTAAGGAGCAGATAGACAGAGGAAGGTAAATGGGTATGGAAGGCGGTGAGAAGACCTGAAAGGAAAGGAGGTTGAAGGGGAGAGTAGAAATTGAGAAAAGAAGTAGGAGGGAAAAAAAGAGCAGCTAGTCATCTGTGGGAGGGGATACTGTGGGATGCTGTAGATGAGAGTAGAGATGACCTTAACGCTATGCTGTAACTCAGCTACTATGATGAGTCATCTCTCAGTGTACGAAGTACGAGTTTCTCCTTTGAATGGAGAGTATTGGTCCTGGCTGAAGTCCAGCGCTGGAAGAGCTTTTGGAGGGCTCAGATGTTCCGTGAGGCTGGTGGGGTACTGGGTGGTTATGTTTTATTCAATCCTGTGTGTGCACTATTGCTAAACTTTAATAGGCAAGTGCGTAAGTAACTTGCCACCTTGTGCTTAATACCATCAAAGTTAGTCTTCTAGAGACTTGAAGAGCAAATCAGGAATTGACTTGTGTGTGTATATGTAGATATATATTTAATATTGATATATATCGCATGGGTGGAGTTTTGAGCGCAGCAGGTTGCACTTCACTGACATCTGATGGGATACGGGTGGAATCAGTGGTTTATGTTTTGCCTTACCCACCCCCCAGTAAAAACATCTTTGCACTAAATTCCATGGAACTGAGCTGGAAAACTCACTGGTCCTCGAGTTCCTATATATGCATCTTTCAGTTTCCTAAAGAGATACTTGGACTTCCACAGCTTCCTTAGAGGCTTTGTTTCATCCTCAAGGACTGAAGGAGTGAAGGTAGACTCTGCTGTTGCCAGCTTTATTTCCCTTTCTCTGTATTGCTTTTTTTTTGGTTTGCTTTGCTTTTGCCCTCATCTCTTTGGAAGTGCTTATCCTTGATGTTTGGCATTTATATGCTGGCAAGTGCCTGTAGACTGGAAAGTCCACAGAGTTCTCCTGAAGCAGCAGTAGTAGCTTCACCTAGACCTTTTCTCTCCCCAGTCTGATTCCCCTCCAGCTTGCTTATCTTTTCTGGGGGCTCATGTCTGATCCCTGTCTGTTTTTCTGGGTCTCCTTTCACTGTTGATGCTTTCCAGATCTTCCTTCTGATTGCTCATTTACTCTCCAAAGTAGTCCCCATCCTTCTAGTCCTTTCCTAATTGTCTATTAGTTAGACACAACTCTTTTGTAGCCGGTAAAAGGCATGTGGAAATGAAGGGCATCTCCTGAGCTTAGTTCATCTACTGTCATGACATACTGTTCCAGCAGGAGAAAAGCCTGAGTTTAGAACATCTGAAATTGCCCATTATCTCGGCTCATTTCTTGCAGTCCATAATTTGAGGGTGGGGAAACAAGGGGAAGAGGAGGCGAGTCACTTTAAAAATGACTCATTCCACAATAGATCGATACAGAATGTTCCATTACATTTTCATTGCCAAAAATGACTCTCCTCTCCCACTCCCCCCTCCTTTGAGGTGTTGCAAATGCTTACTAGCCCTAGTGGTGGTGTCTCTTGGTGTGCGCAGGTTGGTGGCATAGCCAGCCCAGCAAAAACGTGTCTGAGTTTTGGTCCAGGCCTCACATTCTGGGTGGACTGATGTTGAACTTGGTGGAGATGACCTGTTTTCAGAGGGGGAAGAGATTCCTGGCTGCTGTCAGGTAACTTCATGTCACTGAAGGAGCAGACCTGTTTGATGAGAGGAGTCACTCCCAGCTTTCCGCTTTGAGAGGAAGGCCAATGGATGTGCAAGGCATAAGGCAGTATAAAGGGATATAATAGAAAGTATCGTGGGATATTTGCCAGCAGCCCCTTTGGGCTAGTGCCACTGATTGTTCCTTTTGGCTGACAAGACATTTCAGTGGTGCGTCCTTGATGAAGTTTGCTATTTACAGTTATGGGTGGACATAGAGAAACTCGTTTTTTTCTTACGTGCGATGTTTACACAGTCCTTGGGTTTTAAACTATGGTTAGGGCAGTGACATTACCCTTCATTTACTGATCAGTAAGGAAGGGAGGCTAAGGGATTTGTCCAAAGCTACGCTGATGGCGCAGATATGTATAAGCATGCATGTGTGCATGTGTATGCATGGAATGAATCCAAGTTTCCTGACTTCCCTTATCCTGTCCTTCCTGCGATCTTCAGGGGCACTGTTATAGGCAGCCCTATTGTAGCAGCTAGCCATAATTGTATCAGTGCGCAGAAGGGTGCTCTCCTGGGGCTCTTTCCATCAGGTGGTACCCATCTGCTGCTCTTGCGTGGCATGGCAAGCAACACATGCCTGGACTGGGATGGGAGATACCACTGGGCTCATATCACTGAGCTGACCTCAGTGGCCTCTTCAAAAGGCTGCAAAGTATTTGTGGTTATAGCACATCTTCCACCTGCTGCAATTGAGACCTTGATCTGCTGGTAAACTTGCTATGCTGCTTTAATAAATAAACCCCACTGCTAACAAGGTAGGGTTTTGGTGGGAGAAATTCAACCTGTGAGGGACATGGCGGAGTTCATGGGCATGCGCTCCTGATAACGTTGCCTGCTAGAACAGGTGGCACCAACTCCGTCTTTTACTTCATCATGCACTGGGAGAGGGTCTTGGAAGGAGCTGGACAATGTCAGGTATCTGCACTGCAGTGTGCCATGGTGTCAGGGGCTGAATCCAGGATGGTTTGCCGTCCCCAGCAAGCTAAGTAGCTGCCACTCTGCTTCAAAACTGCTGTCACAAAACCTGAACATTACGGGATCTGGGGTGCACACAAATGTGTTTACAGAGTGAATGAAGGTGGGAGAAAAAAAAGGAAAAGCCTCAAAGTGGCTCTGGGTGTTTTTTAAGTGGTAAAACTGAGAAATTCCTGAGCAAGTGCAATTAATATCTGTTTAAACAGAAACTTCTTTAATAGCTGAAATATCAGCTTCTACAGAAGAGCTTTCCTGGAGAATCTTTTTCATCTCTTAACTCCCTGCCCCATTGGGGTGTGGAGGGGGATGTCTCCAAAGGTGTGGGGCTTAGTGTTTTCGGTTAGGTTCATTAGGTGTTTGCAAAGGGCAATGACTGACTGTTCCTGGCTTGCTTACACCTCCCTGGTCATGTAGGGGTAAAAGTGATAAATTCATGGGAACACTCACCCATTTGGGTCATGAGGGTCTAATGCCTGATGTAATTTGTTTTGGTTGAGTATAATTTGGCATCACTGTGTATGTATATGGCTACATATGTTTGCAAATATAAAGCAGTTGAGAGGGACAGGTATAGACACTGTAATTTCTCAGATCTTTGGGTAAGATACCAAGATGTTATTTACTCTAATCCCAGAAGAATAAGGTGCAGCATGGGCTGAAGGGCTGCTCTTCCATTTGCGCTGTACATGCTATGCCTGCAAGCAGGCTGCTGTCTCTGAGCAGCTATTCAGCTGAAAGCCAGTGAAGTTGTCGGAGTAAAAGCTGCTGGGAAGTGGGGTACAGAGGTGGAGGCAGAACAGGTGGTGATAAAACCTTTGCTGGTATGACTTGCGTATTGAAACCTCACAGGGTCTTACTGGTGGTATTGACATTATACCAGCAGCCTGCTGTGGGCACGATGCTTTTTGTGTGTAATTAATTTGATTAAAAAATGAGAGGCATGAGGGTGCTTCAGAGCACTAACTATGCCGAGCAGTGACAGCAGGCACCCGCTCAGAAGCAGCATCGCTTTGTTTAGAAGAGCACAGCAAACACCTCCATTGCCCTCCTAGTTAGCTATACTGGTGACCTGTGGCTTTCTGCTTGTGCTGGAACATGCAAACGTACACTTTTCCTCTTTTCCCCTTTTTCCTTTAATCTTTTTCTTTTAAAAACACAATTTAAGTGCCTCTGCGGTACTTCTGCAGCAGTTTTTTCACCCTGTACCAATTCCCACCTGCTTGTCAGAGGCTTCTTTGTTATTTTGATAGCACTTTCAGAAGAGGACTAGCTATAAAGAATGGCCTGCAGGACCTGCTTCAGTAGGGCTATGCCATGTGTAGCTCAGTGGTGCATGGGGACAGATCCACAGCAGCTGTGAATGGTGAAGTGTGGTACCTCCAGCCTGCTCTGTCAAGTCTCTCCTCTGAATATAAATGAACCATGTTGAACTCCTTGCAGTTTATAAGGCTTTGAAAACTGACATGAGCTGTATCTGCTGGATCACTCTGCACAGCTCTTTTGTTGTTTCTGTGTACTGAAATAAACGCGGAGCAAACTCTGAACTGTTTGAACAAGCTGCGCTCTCCTTGTAACATCTCTTTGTCCCTAGACAAACAGGTGGAGATGTTCAGCCCTCCCTTTCTTTCCTTCCTCCCTCCGGCCTTGAGACTATCCCGCTATTGTGGATCGCTTGTGTCGTGCACAAATGTGTTCCATTTGTCCCTCGAGAACACACCAGTCGCTGCTGATTTGTCTCCAAATCATTGTCCTTGCAGTCTTGAATAATGCCCACATTAAGCAGGTGGAGCTGATACAATCACTTCCATTGCAGCTGACAGCAAATAGGTCAGATCCTTTCTCACTGTTTCCTGTCAGAGGACAAAATAAAGCACATGTGAAAGCAAAATACGTGAGTTTTCCCCTTTGTCTCCCCTCCCTGGCCCCTGAATCATGGTTTCCTCAACAACAAAAAAGAAGTCTCAGCTCGCGCCAGTCTGTTTCACAGAAAAGGCTGAATTTCTTAGAGTCAACATTTCCATTTCCATGTCTGAAAAGGTTTAAAAAAGTAAAAAAAAAGAAAAGGCAGAGGCTGCATGTGGTCTGGCAGACAGCCAGGCAAGGAGTGCTCTTTGGGGTTATTATTAGGCAGATAACAGTATCGAGAGCTTTAACATCAACCTGGTTCTGAAGGCTGGGGCGCTGTTTGAAATGCTGATGCACGTTTGATGCTAGTGAGAAAATGTATTGGACTATCTGAAGCCACTTTTTTGCAAAACAGTTTTATTCCTCTTCCCTGCAGTAACTTGGGTGCCAGTACAGTTCCTGGTAAGCGGTTGTGGGTGCTCCACAGGGTGCTATTGCTAGTTTTGATCTTGCAAGTCCTTTTCTGTACTTATGAGCAGCTCTTTGTTCCTGCCTCTAAAAAGAATTATACCTAGAGTTTGCATGTGTCAGGTGGAGGTGTCCCTGGGTAAATTAGACTGCCTTGAAGGTCATCTCACCCTTTCTTAGGACCTGTGTCAGCAAGGAGGGAGGAAGTTTTGAGCCCATGGTTCTGGTTCAGAAGGTGGGTGCTCAAGGTGTGGGGAAACCCTGTCACTGACACCTCAGTGCCTTGTAGCGGAGGGGGCACATGGGGCAGTGGAGGGGCAGAATTCAATGATCCTTGTGAATTTGGATGCTGCACTTAACACACTTGAGGAGCAAGAGCCGATGGAGAGATGCATGGGGCTGCTGGCTGGGAAATTTCTTCTCTCAAGTACTTTAAGGCCAGCAGCAGAATGTCTGTTGGTAATGCTGCTAGATACCATGTATCTGTCTATGTTCCCATCTATAGACAGTATGTGCAAGGCTATATATAAATGCTGTGGTGGCTGGTATTTTGGCTGATACGCTCACAGTTTTGTGCCACATTGGGAGATTTAAAAATATCTCCCTGTTCCAGGAACATCTATACCATAGCAGATATCATCCGGCATGGGGAGTGGCTTCCGAAAAGGGAGCACAATATTATTACTATGAGCCTTAGTAGTCCATTAGATTATTTATTGCTTCACTGCCACCATAAGACATGTGAGGTGCGTTATTTCTGCCTGTCAAGAGTTTTTCACACATGCAGGCAGGCAGCATCTGTCACTCCTCCCTGCGAGTCACTAGCTTTCATTCTCAATGAACTTTCTTTCCAGCTGGAAGGAAGGCAAAATAAAGGCTTCAGGACTAACTGGAGCTGATGAGCAAGATGTTCATTAGCAATTATTGACCTTGGAGTTGTGCCTCTGAGCGCTGTCTTGAATTTGGGTGCTTCTTGGCCAAAACACAGTCACCTCATGTGCCGGTGTTTTATTTCAAGGCAAGTCAACCTGTTGTGTCATGCCCTGTGGAAACCTATTATGAGTCAGACCAGTCTCAGTTGCACGAGACAGAGTAGGATAGGAACCAAATGAGAAATTACTTGCTCAGGACTTCTTTCGGGAGTAGCTCTCAGGTTCCCTCGCCCTCACTTCATCGGCTGAGTACCTGGCAGTGCTGCCTCATCACCAGGGCCTGTCGGAGTGTGGGCAGGTCCCATTTTTGCATGTCCTTGCAGAACTGTGGGGTTTTTGTTGTGGTTGTGAAGCGCTGCCTGTGCCAGCCACATTATGATGGAAGTGCTCAAAGGGGGAATGCTGGCATTGCCAGGAAGCTCTGCTTGTGCACGCAGGGCTAATTCTTCATTGCTCATGCTTTGGACTAGGTTTGGGTGGAGTCTTTCAGAAGGGCTGTAGAACATGTTGGGGGTTTTACCTCAATTGCAGAGAGTTCATTGGCTTATAAAGAGAGTAAGGCAGTGAAAAACAAAAAGGCAACAGAGATGGGAAAAGTCACACTGGAACCTTGACCTGGGTCTCTTGTTTCAGGTTATCCTGTGAGGTATCAGTGCTATGTTCAAATCCTCTTCTGTGTGCTGCGGGGGGATGCTTGTTCTGTAACCGAAAGCAGGGGAGTCTAAACTGGGTGAGGATGTAGGCTTTGGATGTGAATCCATCTCCCATTTCACTGGTGAGCAGGGAAAAAAAAAGATCAGTGGAGCAGCAAAGATGTGGAAAGTGGGATTAGAAGAAGTCTCTTCTTAGGAAGATGGACCAGGTGGGAGGAGTGTCTCTGGGGCTTGTTACTTGTCTGAGCCTGGCAGGTGTGCCATGTTCCCTTCCAGGTTTGCCTGTGGCTTGGTAGGGTGTTCTCAACACTGCCCAGGTATCCTTGTCTACCAGCTCTTTGCAGAATTGTGGTGTTATTGGGGGAAGTTTTGATGTAGGAACAGGAGGTAGTTTGTGGCATCATGGGATTTGGCCCAGTGAGAGTCCGTTGCCATGACATTGGTGCCTGGGGAGGTGTTGAATGGCCAGAGGGTTTTTGCTTCACGTTCAAGGGCAGTCCAGAAGCAGAAGAGTGTTGTGGGTTTATGCTCACAGAAGGTATAAGTGACTGATGGATCTGTACCAAGGTAAAACCTCAAGTTTTTCTATCACTTTCAGTCCATTCTTAATGTCAGAAGCAGAAGGATGTTTGCAGGGTTTTCGTGTAGGTCTCCCATTTCTTGCGTCCTACAGTTCTGGCCTGGACCCACTTACTGTTGCCACGCAAGGGTATGCAAGTGATAATTCAAATGAGATTAAGCCTGTACCTTCTTCTAACCTGGAGGTGGACCTTCAGTGTTTTTCTGACAAGAGAGAAGTGGCAGGGACATGTGTTGAGGCCGTCTCCTCCCTGCTGTAGCTGGGAATTGGGCTTACAGCAGGGACACCAGATCAGTTCAGACTACCTCCATCCAGCCCAGTGTCCTACTCTACCTGTGGCTTGGCAGTTGATGCCGAGGGAAGGCTATCAGTTTTCCTGCATTGCTAGCAGAGAAGACATGGCTGCAGTGAGCCCTGACCTTGCACGACGCCCTTCCTGCTCTGACTTTACAAAATCCCCGAGCATCCAGGGCACAGCTCTGCCGGCAGATGAAAAACAAAATACATAGAAAGCTTTGGCAGTGTGGGTGTGTGTTGGAAGAACAGAGAGGAGGGGGGTGGAAAAACAGCTCTGGTGTCACATCACCGGGTGCCAGGAAGCAGCCCAGCATCAGTGTGAAAGATGAGCAGGGTCCGGCAGTGGTGGGGTCGGAGGAGCTGGCAGCCCCTGCGTGGCGGCACATTCTGTACATTCTGCAGCTCCGCAGCACGTGGGGCCACCCGGCAGCCTTGGGTTGTGCTGCCAGGCATCCAGTTTAGCTAGTATTTCACTATCCTGGTACCCGCAAAGTCTCTCCTCCTGCTTCCCCCACCCTCCCCCTCTACTTTTAACTGAGGTGCACTTGTTTATCCATTGGGGCTCTACAGCCTATAAACAGGATGTCTCTCTGTTTCCTTTCAGCCCAGTAACGCTAAACCGCTTTGAGTGCAGATAATGCTTTAGTAACCCTTCGTGTGGCTGAATAAGCCTTGTGTCGGTCATAGTTATCTCCAGCTGAGACAGCAGGCACCTATATGTGTACATATATATGCATATTTATCTAATAGATGGATAGGGTAAGAGTTGGCCACGGTGAACAAATTCACGTTGCTGAAAAGGAAGTAAGTGCGTTTTAGGCAGGGTGGCTGTAACAAGGAGCCAATTTAAACTGGATCCTGAATGTACATTTTTTAAAAACAAGCTGTTATATAAAGCCTGCGAAACCATATTTTCTTTGTTTTTTTTTTTTTTTTTTAAGAGGGAAATTTCTGCTGTTTATTTTGTTTAAATGTCACTTCCTAAAGATTTTCCCACAATGCTGGAGAGCTGGATACTGAGAGCCTGACAGGGAAACAGAGCATGCAGAAAGGCATTGCATTGACTAGTGCTTGTACTGATGAGTGAAATTGTGAAGGAGAGGAGAAAAATGCTAACACTATATTTCAAGAAATAGCCTGCCTTCAGGAAGGTGGTGTTCAGCCTGCATGAAGGCAGTGAGAGTAAAGGTCATTCTTCTGAAGTACTTCTTGATCTGGGACCTTGCAATCACAAGTAATAGGGACAAGAAAACTGGAGTTTTAATTTGAGATGTTCAATGTCTTACCTTCAGTGTTCAAGATGTTCAGTGATTTCTGTTGATTTTGATCTTGTTGTAAGCTCTGCCCTTTATCAAGTCTTTTATAGCCCCTACTCCCTTAAGTCTGTAATTTCCTTTACTATCTGATTTTTCATTTAAAATAAACTAAAGGTTCTAGGTCTCGTGGTTGCATAGGAAAGCTTTGGGAAAAGGGCTTTCTGTACAGAGTGCCAATAGAGGGAAAACTTTAAACACTAATTTTTATCGTGTTAGTTTTTAAGCCAGACTTACCAGCTTTGAGGCTGGATTGATGGTTTTTGAAGCTGGGAAGCACGTCTCTAGAAAAGAAGTGAATGATGTCTCGTTTTTCCTGGGTCAGCGTGCCCTTAGTTCAAGGGAGTTGTCAGCAAGACCTTATACTTTTGTGAAGGCTTTAAGCTTCTACCCGCCACTTTAACTGGGTTGTCAGATCAACA
This sequence comes from Amazona ochrocephala, assembly GCA_039720435.1. Taxonomy (NCBI): domain Eukaryota; kingdom Metazoa; phylum Chordata; class Aves; order Psittaciformes; family Psittacidae; genus Amazona; species Amazona ochrocephala. The sequence continues at coordinate 3,207,410 of CM077884.1, read as the reverse complement.
TAGCGTCTCGTTTATGGAGACGTACTCCGGATTTGTTACTTAGCTGTGGTTCAGAATAACTGTTGAAGAACAAGTTGTTCTGCCGCAGCTCTTATGAGAGCTGTTCGTATGCATGCTGTTTCATTCCAAAATGAACATGCCTTTTTTGACTTAGTTCAGGCTATTTTGGAAGGTAGAGTAAGAGAAAACATGGCGGAAAAAAGCCCTGTTCTTCCTGAAATAAGGTGATCTGCACTGGAGATCTTTTCCGTAAGCTTTTTGTATTTTGAAGTCACTACGTACCTGGGCGGTAGTACCATATGGCTGGCCCTAAAGTTTTTACAATTAATTTTATGGTAACAGGGAGTCTTTAGGAGATCAGCTGTTTTCTATAAAAAGCTGGATGATGCTGATTTTAATAGAGGGGTCAGCATGCTTGCCTTCCATGCCTCGGCTTGGCACATTGTCCTTTTGTATGAGCAGGCTGGGTGAGTGACAGGGCATACTTGCACCCGGTTGCATAAGGGGTTGACACAAACGAATTGGGTGATAAAGCTGATGTTCCACCTGCCATACAGATGCCATTTAAATAAAGATGTCCCCCTGATCGCGAAAGCATTTACCCATCACAAGGGCTGGCAGCGCCGGGTAATATTTAAGCTGTTTCGCTTAGCTCATGGAAAACAGGAGTAGATTTCAGCGTTGCCTTTCTGGGTGGGCAGTGTGACATTGCAAGCGGTCATGGGCCTCTTGGGCAGTGAGGAAACCCTTGTGGAGGTGGTGGCCAGGGGAGCAGGTGGTGCTGGAGTCCTGGCTGATGCTTTTCAGCAGAGCCTGGGCTTTTGAAATGGCCTATCCCTACAGGCTGCTGGGGCAGTGGGGAATGTTGAGATTGAGTTTTGCTTTCCCACGGTGCTGTGTAACCCCTCCAGCCTCACATTTAGTGTGGTGTTACCCAACTGCCATTGCTTCTTTGGTAACATGCTTGCATCCTCCCCATCTCACATTTCCCAGGAGAAAACGGAGCTGCATGACGTGAGATCCCCAACTGACCAAGCTTCCTCTTCCCTTAACCACCCCTGGGTGGTGTGGCAGGGCTTGTCTCTCATCTTGCATTAAGTGTTGTGTCACCTTCAATCCTTTCGTGTGCTCCACTCCCCCCTGCTTTTTCTTTTTTAGGATGGAGCAGGGCTGAAGGGGAAAGGCAAAGATGGATTTCCATGGTGCTCAATGTCAACTGCTTATCCCTGTTTCCTGTCCCTGCAAGCCCAGTGACCGTAGTAGGATGCACTGATGGAGATCTGGTGGCTTTCCTTGCCATCTCTCTCCTCCTTGTTCCTTCCCTTTACGAAAAAGCAGTTGCTGAAACAGAAGTGACAGCAAATCCTTGCTTTTGGGGACCAGACCTTGCTCTACAAGGCAAGGTGCTGGTTAAACAGTAACAGAAACATGGAGGCTGGATTTCCACTTAGATTGACCATCATGGCAAATTGCCATAAGGCTATATAAAACAGATAAGGTTTTACTTCCCACCTGCAAGCCTGGGTCCTCTTTATGTAATTGACCTTAAATATTGTTTCCAGTTTTGGGTTTGTCACTTCAAGACAGACCTTGAGTGTGTTCACACATGAAGCTGTTGAAGGGTCTGGAGCACAAGCCTTGTAAGGAGTGCCCGAGGGAGCAGGGGTACTTTAGCCTGGAGGAGGCTCCAGGGAGACCTTATCACTCCTTATAACTACCTGAAAGGAGGTTGTAGTGAGGTGGGGGTTTCTCTCTTTTCTCAAGCAACAAGCAATAGGATGAGAGGAAACAGCCTTGAGTTGTACCAGGGGAGATTTATATTGGATATTAGAAAAAATTTCATCACCAGAAGGGTTGTCAAGCATTGGAGCAGGCTGCACAGGGACATGGTAGAGTCATCATCTGTGCAGATACTTAAATTATGTGCAGATGTGGCACTGAGGGACATGGCAGTACTGGTTGGACTCTGGTCTTAAAGGTCTTTTCTAACCTAAATGATTCTGTGATTCTATAGTGACCACAGGTCAGTATTTTGTAGACTTTGGACAGATTATATAGGGAGAAAATTTAGGCTGGATCCCAGCTTGATATTTTGAGAGGTGGTGGAAAGGAGAGGAGGCAGCAGGAGGGGAGAGAATGAATGGAAAAGTGTGTTGAGGAAGGATTTAGAGGAAAAGAAAGTTGGAGTGGAAATTGGTGAGGCTCTTGGTGAACACTTGTGACTTCTTGTGGTCTAATCCTACCATGTTCTTTTCCTATTCTAAGTGTCACATTTTAGACTTGAGCTAAATGTAATCACAAAGAGCAGCTTTGAGACTGGGAGTGTGGGAGGATCTACCCTTGTTCTCCTGAGGTTGCTCTGGCAGCCTCAGCCAATAATCTCCAAGTGCTGCTACCTTTGTGGATTTGTGGGTGACTTCTGTTGACAACAAATGAGACTTTAGAACTTAAAAACTTAAGTCCTTAACCTTGCACTCCTGATTCCTGTGTATTAGCCTGGAGTGGATTTAGAGGGTTTGTGTGGTGTGTGTTCCTGATGCATGAGCTGTTCTACATCTTGTGGCATTTAAAAGCAGGAGGGACATTGCATATGAACTGAAGGAGCTTGGTGAAAGACACAACAGAACCGCTATTTCTAATGCATTCATCAACGCTGATTGAAAAGTGGTAGGAAAGAGAGAATGTATAGGCCAGTCATCTTAGTAGGTAATTTCTCTGAAGCATTTAAACATTCTGGTGAATGAAATGTGTTTGAAAAGCCCTGCTGCTGTATGAGAGAGTAAGGCCAGTGTTGCATCAAACTGGAGGAGAAAGATGAACTGATTAGTTTCCTTACCATTTTCCCCCCTACACTCTCTTGTTAACATTTGAAGTGGAAAAAGTTATCTGGGTTGAAAAATGTCACTTGGTTAAAGAAAAAAACAAAACAAAACCAGCCAACCAAAAAGTCTAAGCAGCAGTTATTACATTGTCTAGCGGGGGTGGGTTTGTAGGACCTTCACAGAAACAGTGCTTGGGAGCTGGACTGGCCCAGGAGGATGTGGAGGGGATCGTCCTGCTGGCTTGGATTTGGCACAGTCAGTGGTTCTGGTGTGAAAACAAGGTGGTTTAAATGGTTGCTCCTCCCAAAATTGAGATGTGTCGATTGAGACTGCTAGTTAATAAAAATAAAGAGGAGGAGCAATGGTTAATTTGATGGAGAAAAAAAAAGAAATTCACATGAACAGGGGATTTAATTTGGAGTTTGGAAGGAGGGCGTTGCAGATGCTGGGGTACTGCAAGCCTGTCAGGGTGCTCCCCATATCAGTGGTGGCATCATGGAATCATAGAATAGTTAGGGTTGAAAAGCACCTTAAAGATCATCTAGTTCCAAGCCCCCTGCCGTGGGTAGGGACACCTCACACTAAACCATGTCACCCAAGGTTCTGTCCAACCTGGACACTGCCAGGGATGGAGCATTCACAACTTCCCTGGGCAACCCATTCCAGTGCCTCACCACCCTTACATTAAAGAACTTCTTCCTTATATCCAGTCTAAACTTCCCCTGTTTAAGTTTTAACCCGTTACCCGTTGTCTTATCACTACAGTCCCTAATGAAGAGTCCCTCCTCAGCATCCTTATAGGCCCCCTTCAGATACTGGAAGGTTGCTGGAACAGAGATTGCTGCTGTGGAGGGTTCAGAACTATCGCTTGGATGGAAAATGGGAAGTGTGTTTGCGTGTGTGTCTGTGTAAATTAGAAAGAAACAGGAAAAAGCACGTCCTGTTTTTGACAAAAAATAACTCTTAAACACCTTCCCCAGATAAAACCCACAGACCTCTCCTGAATCTCTTTTTCAGGCTTTGTAATTCCTCTTTGGTTTAAGAAAAACAGTATGACACGAAGCTCCCTCTCCTCCAAAACACTAAACTTGAGTAAAAATCATGCACAAGTGTTTTTACTTGATGGTGGGAGATAAGCAGAGTTCTCCTGGAGAATAAATTGATGGGAGACCTTTAGGTGCTGCTCAGAGCTCTGCTACAACACGGCACTGTGTGGATTTGCTGGGAAGAGGTAGATTAAGCTTCTGAGGATTCCTTTTTTTTATGCTGGTGGATGCTTTAAAAACTCTATTTTAATGTAATGCCCTTGGTCCATTGTTCCTGTTGTCTGTGCTCTCTATATTTTGGGAACCTAAGAGTGGTCAGCCTTCCTTGGGATATTCACCCTCCTCCTCCTCTCAGCTATGTAACTGGGGAATTCTGTCTGGTTGATAATCCCTGGCCATAAATTCGGAATTCTTTCCTGCTGATTTGAGGTATCTCCTCCACTTCTCCCTCCTTGATTTCCTCATTGCCTGCACCCTGTGGACGTGCTCTTGAGATGCTGGGCATATTACAAGCTCCTGAGAAAAACTGTGGGTAAATAATGTCTCATAACACCGAGGTCCCCTATCCTCTTCTCTCCTCTCCCCTTCTCTCCCTGGGACTTACGGGTGACAGTGAATATTCCCCTTTTAAGCTTGTCCCAAAGAGCAGATCTTCTTCTCTGAGTTTTCTCTCTTTTGTGTTCTTTTGCCTCTTCTTTGTGAGAGTACACAATGCACAAACTGCAAATGAGAGGTGGAATTGTAGCTGAGGAACTGATTTAGAAGTTGATCTGGTAATGTCCCTGCTCAATAGAGAAAACAGCTTCTTGCTTAGAACCAAGGTATATCATGGGCTGGACAAGCAGCTCTGCCAGTGCTCTGGTTTTAGGCATTCTATCAGTGAAGTGATGTGCACAGGTCAGAGTCTGTGTGCAGGGGCCCTGGGGAAGTGAGATGTGATGCTGCTGCAGCAGCGTTGCTGGGGTCCTGTGTGGTCCCCGGATGGGAGCTGGGCATGGAGCATGGTCTGTACAGGGCTTGGTCTATCCTGCCTTGGAGCTCTCCTACCCAGAGGCCTGCTGATTTCCTGCAAAGCTGGGCCCCTTTCTGGCTATCTTTCCTGCCCTTTTTCAAGGTTGAAGGATAGGGGAAGAGATGAAAACTTGTAAGTTTTAATAGGACTGAGCTTTGTACCCTGTGCTGTCTCTCCTGAGGCACCAAACCATTAGTACCTGTACTTGGCTCCAGCCAAGGGCTTTTGTTTGTTTGTTTGTTTGTTTGACCTGGGTGCCACTTTCTACAATCCTGGGAATCCTGCAAAACAGATGCCCTCAAGAGATGAAGAAATATTTTATGGGTTGGGTTGTGAGCCCACAAAATCCAATATTGCTATTTTCAGCTCTGTCACAGGTTGCTTCTGTAATTTTGAGCCCATCACTGATTCTGTTGTGTTCTGGTGAGGTCCATGTGGAAATTCATAAGTTAAACAGGCCAGGCTCAAGGTTAGTGTGAGAATCAGTAGTCTCAAATGAATTGATTCTTGAATTTTGGAACAGTGCCTCTCGTGCTTCTCCATGCATCAGTTTCCCCTTTTGGCAAGTGGTGCTGTGGAAACCTCCTCCTGGGTGTTGTACAACACTAGCTCAGCCTCAGGCAGACATGTACTGTGGCAATGATGGCTGTGGAAAGACCAGCTGCCCATGAGACCAAGAGGAAGAAAATTGGAAATACCCCATGTGTCTGCAAAGAAAAGGAACACAAAGAGCCTTTGATCTCAAGCTTTTGTGGGTTTCCTCTTTATTTTGCCTGTTCACAGATTTCTGGAGGAGTTCCAGAATTCAACCTTGGGGAAAGCCACCTTCAGACCTATGGGCCACTTTCCTAGTGGGGCTGAGTGTTTGTGGGGAGAGCTCTGGCCATGGGGTAGGCAGTGCTGTTTGTCTGACTGCCTGGACCAGTTCCCAAAGTGAAGTACTCAAAGCACGGCCAGGCAGATTAAGTGTTTCCCCTACCCAGTGGTATTTGTTGTGATGTAAAGCTGGAACGATTCCTAGAAAGCATTAAAACACAAATAATATTAACCAGAACCAAGAGAGAGCAGCCAGTCACTCAGAAATGAGAAATATGTTATGGTGAGAATAGGTCAGTAGGAATGAGGCCACCTGGTTTCCACTAGTAAATCCCTCGAGATGCTCAGTGAAGTCTGGTCCAGAAGGACAGGGCATGAGCAGGGCACTTGTCTGTGCTGGGGTGGGACTGTGAGTCTTTGTGGGTGATATGAACCGGAGCATACTGGGCAATGGTGCTCCTGTCTGAGGACCCTGAGATGATGGGCTGGGGAGTTGGTCTCTGACTCAATATATCTGTCTGTCAGCTGGGACTGATTCAGCCCACTCACCGAAGATGTAAGGCATTCTGACATCCTGGGAGCTGTCATGATAATCATATGCAAAGTGGTATTCATTGGTGCACCGTTTGTTTATTGTTATGTTTAGCTGGATGATAACGTCTCCTCCCCTTCTCTCCAATATAAAACGTGCTTGATAACTCACGAGCCCTAGTAAGGCCGAAGGGACAGTCAGCCCTTTTAATGTGTGGTGTCATGGAATAAATAACCCACAAGGCTAATTCCCTGCAGGCTTTTCCTAATCTCACCTCATCCTCATCTCTGTTCACACACACAAATGCACGCTGTCAGCAGTATGTAATGTGCTTCCTTCTCTTGCAGCTTAAACAAGTAAGTCCTACAAGACCAAAGCTATAGGGATGGAAATTGCATCATGTTGGTGGTCTTGGGCATGTGATTCAGGCAACTGAAGTACAGCTTGAAAGGATGGTGTTGTCTTCAAAGAAAACGCATTCCCTTCTATTGAAATTTCGCACTATAATTTGGAGAAAACCATGTTTTTTGGTTTTGCTTCATGTTTGCATCTCAAAGTACCTTCTACCATGGTTTGTGCAAGACTTTCCCACAGCAACCAGGAAAGAAAGAAACTACTGAAAACCACTTCTTTCTTGATTTTGTTTTGTTTTTTAACATGCCAAAAGGTGGGCAAGGGACTCTGCAGAAGCGTAGGTCCTGAAACTACCTGCATTTTTTGAAGTGTTCTCCTTTATTGGCACTTAATTAAACTTGGTAGTAGAAAGAGTTTGTTGCTTTGAAATGCAAAGTTGCAGCGCCCTGCTACTCCCCTTCTCCTGCCATTTTGTCACTCCTGATCTTATTTGCTCTGTTGGCACCTTTGAAGGAAGATATGTTTCTGTGCCGGGGAGGAGGGAGGTAGGCAGGCGCCTTGTGTGTTTCTGTAGAGAAATCCATATTTAAATCACACAGGCAGTAAACTTTTCTATTTTCTTTTCACTTTTGGATGGGGCTTGGTTTTATTCTTGTGCGAGGCATTATGGGATGCTGCACTTCCCTGGGGCAGGCTTGCAGCGATGGCTGTCCTTCCTCCTGCAGTCACTCTGTGGTCTCTAATTGCTTCTGTAATTTGTCATATCAGCAGGTTTTTTAGCATCTGTGTGTTTCGAAAGGGAAGGCAGGAGCCTTCCCTTTGGAAGAAGTTGGAGCAAGGCTGGACATCACTGTACATTTCATATTCAACACAAGACTTGCACAGGGACCCTGCAGTTCAAATTCACTTGCCCCTCTGCATGGGAGTGCAGGTTGAGACTTCGCTCAGGCTCTGCATGCCCCATTGCTACAGGAGATGTAGGATCCCGTTGCACAGGGTGAAGGATGTCCCGGGGTGGGGGGAAAAGGCCCTGAAATTTGTGTTGCAGCAGGGAACAGTGTTGCTTGCTGCCCTCCATGCAGCAGCCCTGGCAACCAACACGTCTGGTCTTGCCTTTGGGCATAGAGCTGACGGGTCAGGCAGCTGCGTTGCTCCTGCAGCCTGTTTTGCCATGTGGGGGCAAGTAGTTTAAAACAGCCAGTGTGTGTTTAAATCTGACACCAATCCCAGGCACAGTGAAGTTGTAGGTTCACTGGGAGTGTGGGCTTTGCTGTCCTGATCCTTTCCTGCTGCCTGGCAAAGGGCTCGATCTTAAGACCTTGAGATCTTGAATCCACAGAGATTTCTGATAATATTTTCGCTGGGTGGCATCCAAAAGAAAGAGAGGAATTTCAAGAGGTAAAACGAAGTAATCTTGCAATGCTGAACAGAGTGTTGAGCTGGAGTTGATTTTTTTTTCAGTTGGGGCTTCCCAAAATGAAGGGTTGTGGAGAGCCATTAAATCAGTGGAATCCAAAACCTCGATGCAGCATTTTATGTCTTACTGTGAAGTGTTTCTTCTCCCATGCCAACTTCAGCTCTGAAGGGTTTATCACCCTTATCCATGTGCTTTGGGAGTGATGATTAATGCAGAGGAAGGGCCAGGGCTTGGAAAGGATAGTGTGCATCACTCTTCTGGGTGAGTAACCCAAGGGGTGGGTGGATGTGGGAGCAACTAGACTGTAATGTGGGTCATTGAGGAATGGGGAAGGGTGAGGCCCTCTGACCTAGAGGGGTTTGGACTCTGCACCCAGCTAGCAAAATTATCAAATTATCATCAATGTCAACATCTGGCCCATCAGTTTTTCCACTAGAAACTCATTTCTTTGTGGGATTTTAATATCTTGGCTATTTCGGATCACACTGAGAAACAGCATGCCCCTGCGCAGGCACTCAGCATGGGTGCTTTAGTTGTCTGCAAAGCCGACATATGTAATAATAATTTATTGCGCTGCCTTGAAAATGGGCAAAATGGGAAAAACCAAGCTCCTACTTAGTAGGACTTCTTTTCTATCAGAGAAGCTGTAGGAACAATGTGCTTGCAATTAACTGTAATAGCAAGACTTTATCTGGTGAGGGGAGGGATCGGGCAAAGGGTTTTTTTTTGGCTGAGGTTCTGTTTTGAAACACAAGAGCTCCTTGATGATAAGGCTGGTTCAGATGCCTTTCAGTTATTGCTGTAATCCATCAGCTCACCTTGCTGCGCATGACTAAAGAGCACTTTCCGTCATTGTTGCATCCTTCCTTGCTCTTGGCTGTGTGGTTGCCCACGTGAGGCAGTGCTGCACTAGCAGCTCTAGCAGATATGTTGGGTTGCATGGTGGTGGCTGCAAACATAATGTGGGCCAGTAAGTGTGGTCCTTTGTGAGCAGTTGGCTGCAGCACCGTACCATAACCCTTCTACTCTGTGGCTCAGTGAATTGGGAACATCTGGCCTGGGAATTCTAGAGCTTGCTGGGTTTGGCATGGAGCATCCTGGGTGGAAAGGGATGTCAGTGGGGTCCTCGTATCAAGTTTTTCTGTGGTGGAAGACTGGGAGGAAATGGTTTCCTTCCTCATGGATAGCATGGAGAGGTGTTGAAATGTGGTGTCCCTTTTGAAGCTGAGAGCTTTTTGTCTGTGGGTTTGTACCGAACCCTGTGGTGTTGTGACCTACAGCCCATACCCCTCCTGGCAAAGTGGTGGCTCAAAAGGGATCAGTGGAAGGTCCTTCTGTACCTACTGTGTGCACAGCCCAGGGCTGGTCCACACTGTGTTCCAGAGGAGATGCAACTGAGCCCAGGGAGCTGTTCTCTTCTTGGACAGATCCTGCAACTCAGTTGTGTTGTAGTGTCTCTCATCAGCCTTTGCATCACTTACCAAGTCTAAAACCTAGACCTGACCCTTTATGAAGTCTCTGTCCCAGTTTAAGCAATTACAAAACTCAGGGTGGTTATTTAAATCTCTGGGTCAGACACTGTGCCCACCTATGGACCAAAAAATTAACGCAGTCTAGTTTACAGCTAGGCTGGGGAGCCAGGGCTTTCCTGAGGGCATGAGCTGCATGTGTGTGCATGCAGCTTCCCTACAAAACAGGATCTGGTTTAAGGGAGTATTTCTGTACAGGAAAGCACGTAAGCATAGGCTTAAGTCCTACGGAAGTCAAAGCAACTTAAGCTCATATTAAAGTTAATCAGGTACTTAAGTGATTTTCTGAGTTGGCCTGGATCTGGAATGGCACGTAAGGCTCCCTTGAGTTGGTATTCACAGCCCTGTTCTGTAGTTCCTTCCCAAGGCAGGTGATGATTTATTTTTAATTCTTTCCTTAAAGATGGCCTCTTTTGGCCTTGCTGCTTTGCAAGTTATTGGAAAAGATGATGCGAGAAGTTAAAGTGCTCTGAGCAACACAGTGCTTTTGAAATGACTACGAGAATTTGTACCATTCATTTCAAAAGGGCTCCACGTAGAAAGAATAATGCTGTAAAAAGAATGTTTCACTGAAGGATACTGTTGGAGTCAAAATGCCATCTGGTGTGATCAGAATGACAGCCTGCTTGAAATTGGTGTGGTGTAATGTGCAACTGTACTTTACTTTCCTTCAATGTTTTTTGTTGTTTGGTTGGGTTGGTTTTTTTTCTCCCCTTCCTGAAGTCTTTTTTGCAGTGAGTGGAATGCTTACATCATGGACGTAAATGTGATCTTGTGTAATGAGAGTAATAAGCAGGTGCATTGTATAATATTTAAGTGGAAAGCTACTGCCTAGAAGGTAAAAGTAATGTGGCTGCTGCTGCATCTTTTCCCCATGTGAACATTTTTCCCCAAGCACTTATGGGTTTCCCTGTGTGTGAGGTTTATTTAAGGTAAATTTCTATTCAGGTGGATGATACACTGCTTTTGAATTGATTTTTTCGATTGAACTTTTTACATTTATAACAATAGACAGTGCTAATATATAGGTTCTTCATAAGAAGACTAACATTTTGCCTGGAAATAGCAGGATCATTTGATGAAGGCTTGAGTGTTGCTAATGAACAGGGGTGGGAGAGGAAATTACCCTTAATAATGAGTTTAAGTGACATTTTTTCTTGTAGAATGCCACTGTATTTGATTTTCACAGAAACAAGAAACCAAAGGTATTCACGAGGCAGGTGCAGTGCAGCTGGGTTCCTGAAGATTTGTGTTGGCTGCTTTTATCTGTGCCTCAGTACTCCTCCTGTTCCCTACTGAGGGTTGGTGCCTCCTGGAGCCTGGCAGCCCTGGCCAGCAGCATCCCTTGCTGTCCGAGGACAGCCCAGCAGATGCAGTCCTCCTGGTGCTTCAGCCCATGTTTGCAAAGTGTGTCTGTTCTTGTGTTTCATGTCCCTGCTCAGCCTGGCCGGGAGTGAACCCTTGTCTTCACCTGCCACATCCTCTGGTAGGAATGCTGCCAAGCAACTTCTAGCTGAAAACGCAGTTTGTTAGGAAAGACAATGAGTTACTTTTTGGCTTGCCTTTTGGACTTCTGGCCTCCAGACTAGGCAGATCCTCTTTCCTAGTCCTTGCTGTAGTAAATCCAGCCTTGCAAGACCAGCAGAGATGTTGGGTGCTTTTCTGATCACATACTCTCTTCATTGTTGGAGACATGCTAAAATGGGAACAAAACCCACAGATTGAGGTGTTACCCCAGAAGAGTGGTTGATTTCCTCAGTTAGTGAGGAAAGACTTGGATTCTTGGGAGCATGTGTCTGTGATAGGCTGTAAAATTGGGCAAATCGGAGTTGTTTCTATTTGAGTGTAGTATGTTGTCTCTCTTATAACTTTCTGCTACTATAGGTTGATTTCCTTCTCTGAAAATGCAACAATAATTTATTTTACATGTGTTGTGACGTTTGCAGTGAGCATATTCTTGCACTGTATAGGTACAAAGTTTCGGTCCTTGGTGGGTTGGATATATTACCAGGTCTAACCCTATAAATTGCAATAACACTGAGGGAAATTCTAGTGCTATTGTAGTTCATGAGAGCTACTGGTACCAGTGTTGATTTCTGCCCTGAGCTGTAGCTGGTTATTTCACTGAGGCTTTGAAGCTCTGGAAGGAGATGCGCTCTGAGAGGGGAGCACCCTCCTGCACAGGGTGTCAGCAGCACCTCAGCTATTAATGGAGAAATACGGACTTAACGTCAGACTTGATCAGGGAGGTTTGAACCTGATACATTTTTGGAGGATTATATGCAGGTAGCCCATCGTGATTTCCCTAAGATGTGTGTTGGGGGAGTCTCTAAGGAGGGCAGTACTCAGCAAATGCCTGATTTTTGCCATTTGGGGTGTCTGAGCTCATGCTGATTCTTCTGCTAGAGTTGGAAACAATTTTGTAAGAGAAAGATCAGCCCGGCTTGATACCAGCCATAGCATTCATCCCCCTCTGCCTGTTCGGGGATGGACATTACTTGCACCCAAAAAACTGTGACATAGAGAGCCACAAATTCTGGGCCAAGAGGGGCAGTCTTTCTTGGTGCAGTTGTCCTATGTAGGATTAAGACTGTAGCATCTATTTGTAAGGACAGAATCTGAATTGTCCAATTTTTTGCTCTTTTTTTTTTTTGCCTTATGGCTCCAGCATCTTCCTTGCTTGCCGGCACTTGCTAAGCTCCTCTTGATTCCATGTGCTTTCCCTGAGCCCCAGGCCATTTACCTCCTGCCAGGTTGTACCTGGTGCTTCCATCATCTCTCATCCTTCAAGCATCCCCTTTTTCTACCCAGGAGTATGATGGAATAGCACAGCTCCAAACTTCCTCTCTCTGGCTGGGAAGTTTTGGTTTTTTTGTGCATGTGTGGTTTGTTCTTGAGCTTCCATTTGTCCTTCTGCAAAATGGGGATAATGCTTTACTTCATGGGCTGTGAGGCTGCAGGGAGGTGGTTTGTCATCACAGCTGAATGTTGACCAAGTTGTGGTGACCATGTGTGCTCCTTGTCTGATTCAAATGTGAGTCAAAGCCCTTTAGCTGAAACCACTGAGAAGTCACTTCACCCAAATTTCTTAAGCTATGGTGACTACTGGTCACAGTCACCTTGGTATTTAGAAAGTGCTCTGGTGTCTGAGGAAGAAAGTGTATTGTGAGGTTTATTAGTTGTAATTTAAATGTTTTTGAAATACCAGAGGCTTGTGCTGGGAAAAAATAAGGAGGTTTTGGTTTTCTTATGCTATCAGGCCAGCCCTGGACATGGTGCAGACAGCTGTGTGGTTGCTGGGGATTTGCCACCTTAGCTGTGATATTTTTGCAGACACGCCTTCAAGTACAGTTCTATTGAAGCCCTTCATAGCCGTGCAGTGAAGGGAATTATAAAGGGCTTGCACAGCCTGGCTTGGAGTTTCTGAGCTTTCGAAAACAAGCAGTGTGAAATGTTTTTGGCAGGCTTTTGAGAGCAGCTGTCTAGACACATGCATTGTCATATAACGATGGATCTTCTTCATTTGGGTCAGGCAGTATCATCCTTCATTGCAGCGGCAAGAATTTACCTGAATCCACTGTTCTGTCTCTAGAAATGGCAAAGACTTTTTCTGTCAACTAACAGTTACATCCCTATTAAGGGCGCTTTGATCCCTTATGGAAAATTATTCTGCATTCCTCCCAGAACAAGAATGGAGCTCAGATGTGTTGGGTGAGCCCAGTGTTGCTTTTGCTGCTGGGGAGCTGCAGCCATGAGGACCAGATTTGTCCTGTGTGTCCTCATGGGGAACACTGGAGCAATCTGGGTCTCTTTTCTTGGGTGCAGATGACCACTGTTGTACCAGGAGGTTGTCTTGGGAGCATTGCATCTCTGGGATAGCTGCAGGAATGTGTTGCTGATGTGCTCTGCTAATGTGCTCTGGTCCTTGTGCTTATATCCGAATAGTGCAAAGAAGGTGGCTTTGGTTGATGGCCCAGGTTTGGGTTGATTTGGAAGGTCAACCCTTCTGCCGTGGTTGAAATGCTGTAGGTGTGGCGGTTTGGCTGAGAGGAAACTCCTGCCTTCGACAGTACTGTGGCTGCTCTTGCTTTCTTTTGTCGTTTGAAGACAGAAGCAACTGAAATGAAAGAAATCTCAAACTGCAAAGTTTCTGGGCTACAAATCTTTGAGGGCAGAAAAGAAAAACAGTGTTGAGAAAAAACAAATGCTAGCCTTGTGTCTTATATGTTTGGCCCTTTAGAGACTTGCGGTTGTCAGTGGCTTTGCAGTGAACATAGGAGGTTTCCCTAGATTAGTTGTTTTTCCCATCTAGATGGAGATGAAAGGTGCCAGGCTTAAAACCGTGGCAATTTTCATGGCAGTCATGGTAAACACAGAGTGAAAGATTCTCACTTCCTTGCTGAATATGGACTTCCTGCCTCTGTGGTCCCAAAACCAGAGGGGAGCGGTGAGTCCTGCTGTGTGTGCTGAGATGGTGGGAGGTTCTGCATGGACATCAGGGTGGGCTGCTCCTCGTGGCCCCAGCTGGGAGCTGCCTCCTCTCAGGAATATTGAGCTTGAAGAATTACTCATCCTTGAAGGCCTGGAGAATGAGCTTCAAGTGTCTATTTTGCCTGCTCATTCTGTTTCTTGACTCATGTCCGTGCATAGAGGTGGTTCTTTGCTTTTAATTTCAGTTTATTTTCTCTCCTCACACAGAAATTGTGCAAACTGTTCCCAGGGCTTTTGAGGTCCCTGCATAGCCCCTGGTCCTCGTGTTCCCTGTGGAGGTCTGAGGGGCTCTCCCTTTGGAAAGGACTGGGCTTACAGCCCAGCTGATTGCCAAACCTGACCCTAGTCAGTGGTTCGGCTGCAGAAATTTGTCCCTGTTGGTGAGCTGCCAGTGCTTCAAAGAAAAGGAAGAGGGACATGTTCTGTGTCAGGAAGGAGGGAAAAGAGAAGGGAGATAGTTTTCTTCTTATGAATTTATTGCTTTTAATTCTTACAAGGAGGAGAAAGTAGCTTCAAATCTCAGTATTACTGGCCAAGCCCTCAAAAGGCAATGACTTTTGTATAGAGACATACAAACCGAGGCTTCCCAGTAGCTCCTCATCTTGTCCTCATCCTGACTGAGGGCACCTCTGGGCAGGTCCTGGGGCCAGGCAAGGTGGATTTGCTTTTTGGGAGCCGATGGGCAGCCAGCTCACCTCCAAGAAATGCAGGCATGCTTTTTCTCTGTTCTTGTGAGCAGTCGCGTGGGCCTGCTGATCCCCCCCACCTCTCACCCCTCCACCTCCTCTGGCTGCTTGGCAAGGACTGGTGCCTCCTGAGAAGTTCCAGGCATATTAGTTATTTATTGCAGGACTGTTTTCCTTTTCCTTTTTCTTCCCCTTACTGCTGTAGCATTCGGGCAGTGGGAGTGAGGAAAGTTTCCAAGCCATTCTATTTGGAGCAGGGTAGTTGCAGAGCACCTACTCTGGGGCAGGAGGTGACATCCCATGGGGAGCTGATGGTGGCTGGTGCTGAGCTGCAGGGCACAAGGTGGCTTCCTGTGGGTAGGGGACATACATGGCCCTGTTGGCAGTGGGAAAGGAAGCATTCACTCCTGCTCCTCATGCCACATAACTCTTTTTTTTTTTTTTTTTTTAATCATTCCAGCCCACAGGAATTTTTATTTTACTAATTTTTGGTTGCTATTTGTTCTTTCTTTTGGGATTTTTTTTCCCTTCCTTTTCTCCTTTAATTGTTGGAGCTGTTTTTAATCCCTGACCATAATAAAGCCACACTGTTAACACAAGCAGCGGGGTAGCTGGAATTGCAGCTGCACTACAAGCTCTGCTTTTAATTTCAGGCTGTTATTAATGAGGCTAGAAGTCTTCCCCTCCCCCAGCTGAGTTTCAACTGTGTTTCTCCATGTCACTTCACTGGATGCTTCAGAACATCCCTGACTCTATCTGAATACAACAGGTGAAGGTTGAAGACTGTATTTTGATGTCATGAAGAGGTTTTTGGCCACTGTCCTTCCTGTTCTCTGATGCAGAGAATTCTGCACAGTGGAGGGTTGGGAGCTGGCAGTGGCAGGAGATGGAACTGGACCTCCAGGAAGAAAGCAGCATTGGGGAACTGCAGCCCAGAGGTGTTGGGGAGGGGATGGAACTTGACATCTGGGCAGAGCAGGGAGGACAGGGCAGTGTGGTTGCTCATGAGATGCTGCCTGCTGCTGTGGTCCTGGAGCTAAGCATGAGGGGTTCAGATGGCTGGTAGTTCAGAGCATGGGGCTTCTTGCTAGAGGGAACCCTTGAGGCCAGTGACCTAAGATCCAAGGCAGACTGGATGCTTCTGTGTGTGTGAAGAGTTATTTCAATGCTAACAACACTGGCAAAGGAACAAAGTAAAATTGGGAGCAAGACTAAACCTCCTGCTTCAGGATCAAGTAAATCTTTATATTTTAGACGTGGGAATGAGATAGTATCTGGGACAGAAGACTGCAAACCTGCCTGTTATGGAGGATTTCCATCATCCTTCAGGGCACCGAGAACCAGCCTGGGTCAAAGGCTTGGGGAAGTGGGCCAAGTTGCTGCTTTCTTTAAGTTTCCCCCTCTTCCTGGCCAGCTCTGTCATGGCCTTGCTTGGGACCCTTATGCCTGGCTGAGGAAAGCAGCCAAGCAGCACATTTCTATAATGTAACTGAGGGTTAGGAACACCGTAGATGTGCAGATCTTTTCATGTCTTCTCTATAGGAGGAAAAGCCAGGACTGAACTGGAGACAGTCTGGACGTTGGCAGTGTGTCTATGGGCTTCCTTCTTTCCTGGGTCTGTTTGTGGTGCTCCGATGGTGATTGATCTTACCATTGTTGTTTCCCTGTCCCTGTAGCTGTTGTCCAGCTCTCCACCGCTTTCATGTGGAAAGAAATGAGAACTGCTTTACTGATGCCAAACAGGGCTGAAAAAGGGGAATTGATGTAGAATCTTCCTGGGTATTGATCCAGAATTTCCAGCCTTTGGTGAAAGAGTGTGTCTTTCTCTTTTCCTTTTTGCTCCTGAAAAGTCCTGGGTACCTGCAGGAATAGTCTTTTGTTTACAGAAGAAGCAGCAATAGCAAAAAGGTTTTATTTTTTAGATTGTAATATTTTAATTGCATTGGAGGGTATGGAAATCCCAGTCTGCTGTTGAAATGGCTGCAGTACACTTGGACTTGGAGATTGTGAGGACTTTAGGAAAAATTTCCGATGACTGGCTTCTCTAAAGCTCAGTCCCACACTCTTGTTTGTAACCTGTGCATGTTAGAGAGGATGTATTTCTCTGCAGCTGAGGGGACATAATCCTCCTGGCCCTATGTGAATTCAGTGAAGACCATGTTGCCTTTTGTTTCCTGTGGAGATATGACTTGAGTGCTGCTAACCTGGGAAACAACCCCTTGGGACTATAGGTGCAATAGCACCTATAGTCCCAAGGTTAGCACCCCCCTTTCCTTTAATATGACTAAGAAAACTATTGCCTCTTCACATGTTCTTGCATCTCATGTGCTTGCACCTCTGCAAGAGCACATGCTGGGCTGGTCTAGTTCAGCTTGCTTCTCTTTTTCGTCCTGTGTCTCAGGAGCGTGATGTCTGAGCCTGATGCTCTGTGCTGTATGCACTAGCCTTTTTCCTAGGTGCATTGATTGGATTTCCAGTAAAGACAAACAAAGAAGTCTGGCGGTGCTGAGCACACAGCACAGCGCTCCCCAGCCTGGCCTGCTGTGCTCAGCTCCTTATATGGCCAAAAGAAGGAAGAGGAAAAGGGGGCGCAGTGTGAATACCAGACGTACGATGCATTCCTCCCAGCTGTGAGCTCGGAATCTGCTTTTTCCCTGGAAAGTGGACCCTCTGCACATCCATTAATTCAGGCTCTGTTATAGAGAGAGAGGGAAGCCAGCATTGAGCTGGCTCTGGACAACACTTAATTGCTGTGTGTAAAGAAATTTCTTTTCTGTGGGGGTTTTTTCTTTCTTTGGTGGGGACAGAGGAGGGAAAGGGGTTTGGATGAGGCAGGGGAGACAGGGCCAGGTTATCCTGAACCTTGCTATGACTTGACAAGCTGCAAGCAGGTAGACTGCAATTACATCTATTTTCTTGTCCTAAAAATCAATCTGCTGCATCATTAGCCTCCGCCTTTAAATTCTATTTTCCCTGAATAGCATCTGCCAGTTAGTGGGAGGCGGAGGGTAGCTAAGGGAATCGATCCTGGTTCTTCATTCATAATCTGGCTTCAGCCCTCCCTCTATGTGCAGCCTTCATTGTTTGAGTAACTATGGGCATGAATGGCCGGCCGTACTCAGAGCTGCTCTAACTGTAGGTACAAAGTATAGGGCTTGTATTTGTTAGATATGGGCCCTGAAATCTCCAGGCATGCCTGGGTTTCCAAAGCAGTGACTTGTTAGCTTTGGTTTAGCATCCTTTATTAGAGAGTTTGAATGAGGAAGGTCAGACCAGTCCATCGCATCTCCTGGTTTGCCACTGACTCATGGTGTGAAAAAGGCACCTCCTTCAGTGACATAGGAGCTGAACCACCATGGCAGGTGTGGGTTCCTAGATTGTTTGGAAGCCAAATTGTGGGCTGGAAGCCATGGTGCTGCCCACACATGGGTGTCCTGCCTGCCAGCATGGCTATGCTAGCAGGGACACCTCCCCTTGTTTGCACTCACTTCTGGATTGGGAGCTTTAGACCACAGATGTGACCAGGTGCATCTTTCCATGATAATTTCTGTGTTTTGTGGGGGCCAAACAGGTGGGAGATTTTGGACAATTGTCACTCAGCCAAAGGGCAAATAGGGAAAAAACCAGCTTAACAACTTTGAGTCATGTTTTATTGCCCTGGGATCAGAGTGCCTGGAAAGCAGTTTTCTATTGTCTCTTCACTGGCCTTATGGAGGTGATGATGCTACTTAATTTCACAAGCTCCTTTCATCTACCTCCTGCACCGTGCTTTCCCATCACAAGGATAGGCTGTGACAGCACTTGACTAAGGCAATCTGTGTAGCTTTGTGAGGATCCCATCTGTTTCTCTACTTGACAGCTGGGTTGTTCCGTGTTACTTGCCTTCTTGCTTTCCTGTAAAACCAAGCACGTTATTAGGACCTGAAATAGTAGCTCCTCTGGGCCATGTTGTAATAGGAGGTTGTTTCATGATGACAAGTTCCAGCATTGCATGAAGTCAAAGCCCTTTTAAACATGTCAGGAAATAGCAACAATCTGCTTGCAGGTCATGCGTGGCTCAGCTCTTTGAACTTCTGCATTATCAAGTGTGTGTTGTCTCTGTTCTTGGAGACTGTACTTTACAAAAAGCCCTGTAAATTATCCAGCGAGGATAATAGAGGAGTTTGATGGTATAAGAAAGAGAAATGAATGGCAAATCTATGCTAATGAAAACATCTGTTGAGTATTCTTGTTACTCTTCGTCATCCATCCCCACACGCATCCAGAGGTTGTTTAAAGCTAGATGGAGTAGACATTTTTCCCTGTGAGTGGACCTTATAATCTTGTGAATAGATAGGCATGGATGCTAGGCAAAATATTTGGGATGGAACTGGCTAGTGTTGGGTTTTTTGGCACCACTTTGTGTAAGTGCATTCTTTTAACACTTTGCAATAAATAAGACTTCATGGCTCTCCTTGCACATTAGCCAGAGCTCCCTGAGAAGTTGGACCAGTGGGCTTGGTAAGCATTGGATTTAGGGTGCCTTGATGTTTTGACTGAGCTCCTTATGATGGCATTGATGTGGGGGATGGCTATCAGTTGAGAGCAGGATACTGGTAAATGGGAGGATTATGTATGCTCATAGCATCCCATGGAAGGTGGGGATAGTGAGTGCTTGGGGTACTGGACTTGCAGTTGGGTTCCTGTATGCATCCCAACCACCCCAGCTCCATAGCTAGTGCTGGATGGAATGCTGGACGGCAGCCACGCTCGGCTGGCTGCAAAGCCCTGGCTGCAGCTTGGGCACTGTGGCTGCTTATCATTGGAAACCAGCGAGCCTTGTGGGAGAAATGAGTCTCAGGGCTCCACTACTGTCTCCAGTGCATGTATTACTTCCAGAGGGTTTTTGGACCCTGCGTGTACCTGATCTGTGTGCATAGTTAAGGGCCATCATGAGTTTTGTGGGTGGTGAAAGGTCACAGCCTTTCGCTCTTGCTCCCATTGCTGCTAGGTTTAAATGGCAGTAAATCTCTCCTGATTGCAACAAAACACTCTAGCTGGTGGACAAGGAGAAGGAGACAGGCGACTGGTAAATGTTTTTGTAAGTGGTGTGGTGTTTCTCTATCCAGAATTATTTCTTGGGGTGGGGGGGAAGATAATTCAATAAACACAAAGCAGGTGGCATGTTTGCACCCTCTAAGTGCAGGGGAATGCTGTGCTTCTGTTGTTTTTTTCCTTATTTTCTTTTTTGTGGTACTGCCTTAAGGTGCCTTTCCAGAAGTAGGGGCCATCATCAGTAGAGAATCCTGTAAAACAGCTGTAATAATTGCACAATGTTCTCTATTGCTCTCAGTTTTATAATTAGTCATAGATTTTTTTTAAAGCCATGAGGGACTGTCTCTGTGCACATCATTGATTCTGCTAATAAAATCTTACATTTTAATGGTACATTTCATCGGAAAAACATCAACTGCTCCATAAAATTAAGACTTATATGATTGTGGGATGGGAATGTTTCCTGTTATCTTCATGGAGAGATTGATCTAGATGGATTTATTGATTGCTTAACAGCTATTGGAGAACGGTATAGAATCAGATGCCTCATCTTTTCTTCAGAGGTGTGGAGTTCAGCATACAGCTCTTACCCTTTGTTTTCTCAGCGGGCTGCCATGATGGGCTGATGTCTGTCACCTGGGTCCACCAATGATGCAGAGGGATGCTGCATGGCTGGTGCTGAGCTAAATGTGATGATGGGAACATAACTAACTGTGCAGCTCCAGCCCAGTATCATGCCAGAGGCCATGCCACAGAGAGTGCTAGCACACATGGAGCACAGTTGTCCCTTGCCTGATTTCCATATTTCATGGGGGATCAGCGCTGCCCAGCCTTGATTTCATTTTCTTATTTCCAACCTGTGAAAAGCCTGGTGCAGCTCCTGGCCAGCGGCTGTGATCTCTGCCAAATGGTAGTTCTGCTTTCTTAAATGTTTCTCCTAAACTCCCAGTTCCCCTGGCTCCTGAGGCCTACAGTGATTAACATGCCCAGCACAGAGAGGTGCTGAGGCTCCCAGGGCTGCCATTGCTCCCTGCTCTTCTCACTCTGGGGAGTGTGAGGACTGGAGGATTTCTGGTTTGCAGAGGGGATCTCTGCTCTAGGCTACTGATGAAGGGTATGCTGGAGGAGAGCATCCCACAGGTGTGGAAGTGATGCAGCCCTGTGCCCCATACATCTTTACTTGCTGCAGGAAGGGGAGATGGTGCTTAAAACCTGTTAGAAATTATTCCAGTGTGAGGTATGGGGAGAGGACAGCTGTCGAACCATGGCCACTGTGTTGTCCCCAGTGTCTGTGTAAGGTTCCTACTTGGCTGCTGTGGCCACAGGTCAGCTGCTCAGCTGGAGGATGTTGTTTCTATTCAGACTATTCTGACCCAGACAGGTTACACTGCCTGCATCCATTATCATAGAATCACAGAATGGTTTGGGTTGGAAGGGACCTTAAAGGTCACCCATTTCCAGCCCCCCTGCCACAGGCAGGGACACCTTCCACTAGACCAGGTTGCTCAAAGCCCTGTCCAACCTGGCCTTGAACGCTGCTAGGGACAGGGCAGACACAGCTTCTCTGGGCAGCCTGTGTCAGTGCCTCATCACCCTCATGGTGAAGGACAATCTACAACATGCTTGACAAAGCTAGGACAGGATGTGCTTGAAATCCCTAGACCCTTGCTCACTTTCTCAGGCCCTTGCTAGCTGAGCCTGGGTCAGCGGAACATGTTTCTTAGGTCCTGCAGCAAGCCTGGAGCACATGAAAGGGCCCAGAGTGAAGTGAATCTGGGCACTGCTCTGGTTCCTTTTTCCAATGCCACCCTGCCATTAAATATCTTTTCCTTGTAAGGCAGTAGTCAGTGTTGAGCTGACAGAATGCTACTGCTGAGCCAAAACTCTAGTCCTGTATTTTGCAATAATTAGCAGGTTTGAGCACATCCTTAGTTCAGCAATAAAGCTGGGAGATGACACAAGTCTGTATTTATGGTATTCATTTATTTGGAGAGTGTGTGTGTTGTAGTCCAGGGAATGTTTAGCGTTCAGGTTCATAGAACTGAGTCCGATTTAGTTTTACAGGAGACAGCCCAGTTGTCCGTAGCAACCTGAAATTGATTCCCCCCCCCCCGCCTACCTAAAGCTGTTGCCTCTCAAATCATCCCTTTAGTTTAATACAGTGAACAGGATGTCCCTGCATATGGAAACTTTCTTTTTTTTTTTGTCCTAACAAGTAGCCTAGGTGGAAAAACCTTCTTACTTGAGCAACAGCCCTGACTGTCTTATTATTGCTTGGCATTAGTCCTTTCCATACCATTTCCTTGTGCTCCGTTTCAAGCACTAGAGGTCATTATTCGTAACAGTTAATCACTGCTGCCACTGCAGGCAGACCTCCCCCTGTACAGTCTGTCCACCTTGGCTGCCTTTTTTTCTCAGCAGTGGGTCCCTCTTTGGCATTAAACCCTTTAGGCTGCCCTGCTCTCCCCAGCCACTGCTGGGTTGGCCTGGCGTGGGTGGGCATGCTGCAAAATATATTCCGTGTGGTCTCCGTATCATCAGTCCTGTACCTTTCTCCTTACTTGCAACAGTGCCTGCGTGAGGTACGGTGATGGTGTGCATTGAGGAGCCAGGAGAGCGCTTCTGGCCGTGGTGATGTACTGCACAGCTTTTCATCCTCATGCCACTGTTCAGGGCATTGACATTGTTGTTAAGCACCCTATCTTTTCCTAATTAGGGTGCGTGGGGCTGGGAGCTGCTGGTGGCTCTGCTGGAGAGACCCAGCAGGGGTGAGGTGGCTGCCTTTGGCATGATGCTGCTGATGAGTCACTTACAGGCCTGGAGATAAGTGTGTTGACCTTGCTGAATATTTTAAACTCAAAAAACCATTATAAGGCTGCTACTTATGGTGTTCTCTGACTTGTGCCAGTTTGGCTCTGTTTTCCCATGCTAGGTCTCTGCTTCTGTCAAAACCTCTTTTTGCAGGTCTTTCAAAAAGCAGGGGAGCTGCTTCAGAGAAGGCTTGGTTAAAAGGTGTTTGGAAAGAATGGGAAGAACTGCAGTACCACTTTGCTTGTGTTCATAAAAGAAGTCTTTATCCTTGCTGTCTCTGTGGTGCCTGAGGACTCCAAGGAAGTGACTTGCCGTGTCAGAGGAGCGCCAGAGATGAAGGGTTTAGGTTGTTTGTGGTTTTGCTGTCTGGAAGAGCATTTGACTACATTTTGGAAGAGCAATAGCTTGCATATCATCAGCAGAGAACACAACCTTTTTCCATTGTTGCTTGCTCCTGGTTTTTGCACACCATTGAAAGACAGCACAGGCTTTCTCCTGTGCTCTTAGTTCCTGCCCGTTCATTACAGAGCCACTGAGGGAGATGTTGCTGGGCTGGGGCAAGATGTGCCATGGCAGCAGTTGTCCCACCAGAACTTGTCCCCATTGACTGTTCCACATGAAGAGAAGCAAGCTGCTGCTTGCATCTACGCTTAGGCCATTAGCACAAGTTGCCCCAGTCTGTGCTGTGAAATGTCTGCCTTTCCCTGGCTTGTTTTCTGAAAAGGAAAAAAAATGCATGAAATCGATATGGCAGAGGCTTCAGTGTGTGTTCACCTGCTGTTGCGTTGAGAGGAAACCATGTCACACAACGTGCCTGGTGGGTTTCTGGTTTTTTGGGGTTTTTTTTTTGTTTGTTTGGATTTTTTTTTTCACATCAGTCAAAAATTAGTTTGTTTAATGTGCATTAAATAAACCATCGTCTGAACATCTGGTTGAAGAAGGTACCCAAAAAGGTTAATCTCCAGTTCATTACTGCTTTTATTGTTGTATCCAACTGCTTCAAAGACAGTAATGAGTGCATCTCTAATGATGATTTTCAGATGCAGGTGTAGCAAAGGCATCTACTACTTTCAGGTGCCAAAACTGAGACTTACAAGGCCTCTTCAGGAACCTGCTCAGTAAGGGTCCATGGGATACAGCCCTAGAGGGCAGGGAGGCCCAAGACTGTTGGTTGATATTCAAGGATCACCTGCTGCAAGCTCAGGAGCGATGCATCCCAACTAGAAGGAAGTTCAGCAGGAGGGCCAGGAGACCTCCTTGGATGGATAAGGAGCTGCTGAGCAAAATTCGAAGGAAAAAAGAGGCTTATAAAAGGTGGAAGCAAGGTCAGGCGGCCTGGGAAGAATACAGGGATGTTGTCCGGGAAGCTAGGGACCAGGTTAGGAAAGCTAAGGCCCACTTAGAATTAAACTTGGCTAGGGATGTTAAGGATAACAGGAAGGGATTCTATAGGTACATTGCCAATGAAAGGCAGGCTAGGGACAAGGTGGGCCCTCTCCAGAAGCTATCGGGAGAACTGGCTACCCTGGATTTGGAGAAGGCTGAGGTTCTTAATGACTTCTTTGCCTCAGTCTTTACCGGCAAATGCTCTGACCACACCACCCAAGTCTTGGAAGGCAGACACAGGGACTGTGAGAATGAAGACCCTAGGCCCACTGTAAAAGAGGATCTGGTTCGAGACCACCTTAGGAACCTGAATGTATACAAGTCCATGGGACCTGATGAAATCCATCCACAGGTCCTGAAGGAGCTGGCAAATGAAGTTGCTAAGCCACTGTCCACCATATTTGAAAAATCATGTCAGTCAGGTGAAGTTCCCGATGACTGGAAGAAGGGAAATATAACCCCCATTTTTAAGAAGGGAAAATGGATGAGCCGGGGAATTACAGACCAGTCAGTCTCACCTCTGTGCCTGGCAAAATCTTGGAGCAGATTCTCCTGGAAGGCATGCTGAGGCACATGAAAACCAACAAGGTGCTTGGTGACAGCCAGCATGGCTTCACTAAGGGGAAATCTGGTGACCTTCTATGATGGGGCTACAGAACTGATGGACAGGGGCAGAGCAGTTGATGTCATCCTCCTGGACTTGTGCAAAGCGTTTGACACTGTCCCACACAACATCCTTGTCTCTAAATTGGACAGACATCAATTTGATAGGTGGACCACTTGAAGGATAAAGAACTGGCTGGATGGCCGCATGCAAAGAGTTTTGGTCAATGGCTCAATGTCCAGCTGGAGACCAGTAACGAGTGGTGTCCCCCAGGGATCGGTGTTGGGACCGGTCTTGTTCAACATCTTTGTGGGTGACATGGACAGTGGGATTGAGTGCGCCCTCAGCAAGTTTGCTGATGACACCAAGCTGTGTGGTTCAGTTGATACATTGGAGGGAAGGAATGCCATCCAGAGGGACCTTGACATGCTTGTGAGGTGGGCTGATGCCAACCTGATGAAGTTTAACCATGGCAAGTGCAAGGTCCTCCACCTGGGTTGGAGCAATGCCAGGCACAGCTACAGGTTGGGCGGGGAGGAGATTCAGAGCAGCCCTGCACAGAAGGACTTGGGGGTGTTGGTTGATGAGAAAATGAACATGAGCCGGCAGTGTGCACTTGCAGCCCAGAAAGCCAACCGTATCCTGGGCTGCATCAAAAGGAGTGTGACCAGCAGGTTGAGGGAGGTGATCCTGCCCCTTTACTCTGCTCTCGTGAGACCTCACTTGGAGTATTGTGTGCAGTTCTGGTGTCCTCAACATAAAAAGGACGTGGAACTGTTAGAACAAGTGCAGAGGAGGGCCACGAGGATGATCAGGGGACTGGAGCACCTCCCGTATGAAGATAGGCTGAGAAAGTTGGGTCTGTTCAGCCTGCAGAAGAGAAGGCTGCGTGGAGACCTCATAGCAGCCTTCCAGTATCTGAAGGGGGCCTATAGGGATGCTGGGGAGGGATTCTTCATTAGGGACTGTGGTGAGAGGACAAGGGGTAATGGGTTTAAACTTAAACAGGGGAAGTTTAGATTGGATATGAGGAAGAAATTCTTTACTGTAAGGGTGGTGAGGCACTGGACTGGGTTGCCCAAGGAAGTTGTGAATGCTCCATCGCTGGCGGCGTTCAAGGTGGGGTTGGACATAGCCTTGGATGGCATGGTTTAGTGGGAGATGTCCCTGGCCATGGCAGGGGAGTTGGAACTCTATGATCTTGAGGTCCTTTCCAGCCCTCACTATTCTATGATTCTATGATTTTTTCAGAACAGTTTGCGTTTTGTAGTGCTATACGTGGTTATAGTGCAAGTCGCAATTAGAGATTGAACGGAGAATCTCAGTTCGTTACAGCTAGTTCTTTTCTCTTCTGGACATGGTCTTTCTGTGTTTTTAGTTAGCCAGAAAAGGCACAGCAAGAAATATCTTGGAAAAATTTGATGTATGTGACTTTCCTCTTATTGCTCAGGAGGTTTATGGCAGAGGCATGAACAGGACCTAATCTTTAATCAGAGTGACACTCAGCTGCCAGACTATGAAGCATCTTTTCTGGTCTCCTTACCGTTGCCTGCTTTTCATGCTACCCATCTTCTGAAAACCGAATGAAGCTGAGGAGGCCATGGACCCATATGGTTGCAAGCTCCTTTTCCACATGACCTGGCTTTCATAAACCCGTAGCAAGTAGAGTAGATACTGCTCTAGGTGTCAGTGAGCTTCCATGTGTCCTTGTTTGCATTCCTCCCTTTAGCATGAGCTCTGCCTGCTTGAGAGCTGGGTTTAGAGCTAGGTATAACCCAGCTGGGACATGTAGAAGTTCCTCGACTGTTGTCTGTAACTTTTGACAGTGGGATATTTGTAAATTTAAATGCTTCCTCCCTGAAGTGTCAAAGGAACTAAGGCCATTTTTCAGCATGAACATGAAAGGCTTTCACGCACTAGTGCAGTGAGGATTGCCATGGAGAACAAAGGCTTTTGCTAATCGTTTCTAATGCCTTTCAAGTTTATGCCTCATTTTTTCCCCTTTTTCAGACAGCCTCCCAGAGTACTGAGACTTCAGTGACTGACTCACCAAATAATTAACAGGAGGAGGACTCCATCTCTGAAACTTTTGAACACCTCTTTTAATTTTCTTAAACCAGCCAGTACCCTGGCCACGTTCCAGTTTGTGTAATTACATTTGACCTAACTTAATCCCTTGGCAGTTTCAATTGCATGTGGTAGTCGTCTTGGCTCCCGGTTCTGGGCTGCCGTTCAATGCTACTCCATGGTTTTCAACAACTGTCTCAATTCAGATATAAAATGGGTGTGTTTTCTTGGTGGAAGCACTCCTTGTAGCTCTGTCCCTTGCTAAACATCCTTATCTCTCTAGTATTTTAGGAGGTAGTGTGTCTGATGCTGCAGATAATCTTGAGGAAGTCCTCGGAGCTACTTTCACTCTTCGAGATGGGCATGCATTTGAACTTTTTTATTAGTTGGCCATCATACATTTTGAGATTACTTTAAGTTCTTCATCTTCAGTAACAGGCATTTATTGCTTAGTCTCCCCAGCTATTGTGTGCTGCTGTAGGGACATTATTGGTGCAGGTATTCCTCATTAGCCTTGAAACAGCACTTCTGTTATCAAATCTGGACTAAATAGGAGCATGTCACCTTCCTATGCTGACAGCAGTTGGGCTGGCTGTAAGTGTTAGCATTGGTAAAAGCGGAAAAGACCGAGGAAAGCAAAAGCCTAGGGCAGCTGAGGATTACAAAGTGAAAAAAAAGTAGCAAAAGAGATAGTTGAATGGTGCATACGAGAGAGAAGACCCTGAGTTGATGCGTTGGCACATCCTTAGATGTGCAGCACGCATCTTGTTTTCATAGCAGGTGGCAAGTTGAGTGTTTCTTGGCTTCAATCCTTGGAAAAGGCATATTTGTAACAAAGCCACTGGATCCTTTGAGGCTAGCAGCAGCCCCTACCAAAGAGAGATAGGAATTTAGAGGATATGGTGATGCAAAAGGTGATCCACTGGTGAAAAATGCTGTTGTGGCAAATTGCCTATTATCATCTAGTTCTGTTTTTCCGAAAGCTTCCAAAAGTAGGATGGGAAATGTGTTATTGCTCTTCTCCCTTGTTGCTTGTTCTCTCTCATGAAATTTGGGTATGTTTGTTGTTCAGAGCTCTTCTCTGTGTTTCCAAATACTGTTCATGTAAATCCTTTCTTTATTCTTTCCCCACTGTCACCAAACCCTTGGTGATACCCTTGGTTTGGGGAGAAAGATTTCTTTTTGATAGATGAAACATCCTGAAGATCAGGAGGTAAGGCCTGTGTTGTGAACACAAAGGTCACACAGTCGTTCATCAGACCTGACATTTCTCCTCTGGGTCTATCCCGTAATTACACACACACACAAATTTCGCAGTAGACTAGAAGTCTTGCCTCTGTTCATTTCAGTGGCACTGTAAATAAAGTCATCAGTAGCAGCATTAAGGTTTGTCCTCTGTCACAGCCAATAGGCTTTGGAGTCAGGGCCATCTGATTTTGAAATGTGCTGGGTGTTGCTTATACCTTGGCAGAACATTCTTTGAAGTTAGCGAGCACTTTGATTCATAGAACACAGATTTATCAAACCCTTATGGTGGTTGTCAGAGAGATTGTGGCCAAGTTTGAGTGGTGGTGCACAATGTGTCTTACAGTTATTGATGTTGCTTTTGAAGATCTGTTTGAATGTTAAATAATGGTGTGGAAGAAAATTGCACTTCAGTGTTGTTGTGTTTTCTTTACTACTAGATCCTTCTTACCATCCTAAAGACAAATCTTCTTGTTTCAGAGGACTTTATTACTGGGTGTGCCTGGATGCATCAGCCTTTGGATGTGAACGTCTTCTCTTGAAGCAGCCTTGTGATATCCTAGCTTCCTGTTCTCTCAGGGTAAGAAAAGAAATACACATGCAGAGACACAAGATTAAGAACATGCTTTGAGCAGAAGCAGCATGGCAAAGAGAGGGGAAACCACACTGGTGCCTCAGCTTGTAAGTTTTGGAAATAGTGAGCTTGTCAGGGAGAGAGGGAATAAACTGTAAATCTGCCCACTCTAAATAAGACAAATTATGAGCTTAAGTTTGAGGAAGAGATATTTAGAAGAGACATTAGTAAATTATATTCTGCATTAAAAATAGCTGAGCATTATTAAAAATAGTGGATTGCCTGAGGATCTGAGGCAGTTTCAGTCGTTGGAAGGGTTTATGAACAAGATGGAAAAACTCCAGCAGACATACCTTTAGGAGAACCAGTCCTTCAATGTGGCGAAGAAATTGACTTGATGACTTCTGGAGAGTCTTCCTAACTCATCAATGGTTAGAAATGGAAACATGTGAAATTCTTATCTCAACCTTATTCAAAACTGATAAGGTAAAAGGTAAAGCTCAATGTGTCTGTGCAGAAGGAGCTGCCTAGTCTGATGATGGCCTGATGCAACAGCAATGAACGTTGGTGTTTACTGTCTTTGTTACCTGAAAGGTGATGTTCTTTTGGAGGGAAGTGTAAGCACATAAGCTCATAGAAAAGGAGGTTAATCCACAGCTGCTGGCATGTAACTGTATTGGATTTGCATGGCAAGGTTTTGGTAGCAGGGGCGTTACAGGGCCTCTTCTCACAGCTTGTATGAGAAGCTGCTAGAAGTTTCCCCTGTAACTGATGGAGCTAATGTCAGCTGGCTCCAAGATGGCCGGCCCTTGCTGCTGGCCAAGACTGAGCCCATCAGTGATGGTGGTAGTGCCTCTGGGATAATATCTTTCAGAAGGGGGAAAAAGTTACAGTGCGGGAGTTATTACAGCTGGAGGGATGACAGAAACCAAGGTGAGGGAAGGAGGAAGGGATGTAGTCTAGGTGACAGGGCAGAGATTCCTCTGCAGCCCATGCTGAGTCAGGCTGTTCCCCTACAGCCCATGAAGGTCCACAGTGGAGCAGGTATCCACCTGCGGCTGATGGAGGACCCCAAGCTGGGGCAGGGGGATACCCGAAGGAGGCTTTGATACTGTGGGAAACTTGTGCTGGACCAGGGTTCTGGCAGGACCTGTGGCCCCATTGAGAGAGGAGCCCGCACTGGAGCAGGTTGTAAAGAACTACAGCCCAGGGGAAGGATTTACATTGGAAGAGCTTGTGAAGAGCTGTCTGCCATGGGAGGGACCCCTCTCTGAGCAGTGGAAGAGCGTGAGGAGTCCAACTCTGAGGAGGAAGGAGCAGCAGTGACAATATGTGATGAACTGACCGCAACCATCATTCCCTGTCATCCTGTGCCTTCTGGTGGGGAGGAGGTAGAGAAAATCAGGTGTAAAGTTGAGCCTTGGAAGAAGGGAGAGAGGGATGGAAGGTGTTTTTCAGATTTGGCTTTATTTCTCATTATCCTACTCTGATTTCATTGGTAATAAATTTAACTAATTTGCACAAGTTGAGTCTCTTTTGCCCATGACAGTAATTGCTGAGTGATCTCTCCCTGTCCTTATCTCAACTTATGAACCTTTTGTTATATTTTCTCTCCCCTGTCTAGCTGAGGAGGGGAGTGATAGAGCAGCTTTGGTGGGTACCTGGCATTTAGCCAAGGTCAACCCACCACAGTAATGTAAACTTATGATAAATGCAGGAGGTTGTATCAAATTCCTTTGTAGCAAGTTCCTGGGAGTTTCTGTCTTTTTTGTGATTCATGTAAGGGCTTTACTCTAACTCTCAGGTGGGTAACCCTATCTACTTTATTAGGACATGAGACCATAGTGCTACTGTTACAGGTATGCTGACCAAAATACAGATAACATGGAACACAGAAAGGAAGCAAATGATTGTTTTTCCTCTCTGTTTCCAGGGGCCAGTAAAATGGAAGCTCTGTTTTTCTTTTTCTTTTCTTTTTTCGTTGTTCTGTTCCTGCTCTCCATTGTGTTTCTTTGTCCTGTCTCGACAGCAAACACAGCAGGCTTTCTCTCTGTTCGGAAGCGCTGTCTCACCAGATGGGTCTTGAAATTATGTCCTGAAGATGTCTGCTCATTTATTTCCCTTGCTTCTCCCTCACTCTCCTGGGAGCTGCAGATGATAAACCTCTCTCGGGCTCCGGCAGCCTCTGAGCCATCATCATGAGAGGAATGGGGTTCAGATGCTTCATCTTCTGTGGTCCAACTAAGAAGGGTAGTAAGACTCCTGCAATTCAATGGGAAGTTCTTCAGCCTCCTGTTGGACTTTGAGATTCGTTTGGTTTCCCTAATATTTACCTTTCATTCTTAATGTCAGCAAATATTGGGGTTTCCCCTGGAGTTATGCTAGTGTCTTATTGTTCATTATCATCTTCTATTTAGCAGAGGTAAACTGTTGTGTCCCAGGGGTACAAGAACATGGAAGAAACTTTCAAACAACTTTAGGAAATGCAGATGGTGTCAAGCGAGAAGTAAAGGGATGCCTTTTTGTAGTCACTTTTGTACATGTTTATGTGTGGTTTTCTTTCCTGCAAGTATCTGCTCACATCTTGAAAGCAGAATGCGTTCATGGGAAGATACAATTTACTGTGTGCCCCCAATCTTTTGATATCAATCAATCAATCAAATAAATCCAAGACCTTTGCAGTTCACCTTGTTGCAAGGACGGTTAATAAGTTGAGGTATAGTGCCGGTGGCAGTGATGGTTTTCCAGCCTTGTGCTTTTTTTACTGTTGTTATTTTTTATGATTCTGACCTTTTGGACTGGTCAGGGTAAGATTATTTCCAAAGAATACCCATAAATATACTTCTTAGTCTAAACATTCAAGCGTTGCTACTTAGCAAAAGAAAACCATATGCCAAAGGTCAATTTAGATTTCCCTGCAGGATTGAAAATAATGACAAGTATCACTTAACATGGCAGAGATGAGTCCTGCAACTTCATGAGAGTGGTTGCCTTTCTGGCTGCACCTGAAGATCTGGTATCTTGTGCTGGAACTAACTTGGAGTCCCTGGTGCATCTGCTAGCTCTCTGAGGTGCAAGCTCAGTCAATTGGCAGTATTCTTTGTGTCCTGCAAAGCAGTCCTGTTTCCATCCTTGCACTCTGAGAGTAAGCCATCATGCATTGGGACACATTGCTTAAGAAAGTCCTACTGCATCCTGGTTTGTTGTGAGCAGTGCTCTGTGAGTTCCTTCTTGTGATCTTTAGGTGCTTTGGGAATCCCATTTATGGCTCAGTTTTCCTTGCTGTGACTTTTGATCAGAGCAGTTTGTAAATGTCTCCCACCTGATGTTTGCCACCAAGGAGGCTTGCAGCATCCAGTGGCAAGAGTCTTCCTTGTCTGTCAGAGTATAATGCTGGTTATCGATGTTTCTGCTATCCTGTCAGCAGAATTGACTTCTGTGGGTGAGGGCAGCATGAGGAGTGAAGCTGGGTGTCAGTAGCTGCTATTTAAGCGTTAATCTGCAACATTCGAAAACCACATCAGTCTTCTGTAGGAATTATGCAATTGGTAGAATTGCAGAATTTCTACAAATTGGTAGAAATGTGTAGAAAAACATATCTTGTGTAGAAATGGTCTTTCCGCAGTGCCTGGTCATGGGTGTAAATATAGTTTGTCATGAGCATGTGGCTCTTCTGAGTTTTGGGTTTTTTTTTTTTCCTCCTTTCATAGATGAGAAAGTAAAGGTGTTGAAGACCACTTGCTTTACCCACAGGAAAGTGCATAGCAGTGGAGCCCTGAGGTTAGGTCTGAGACCCATAGGTTTGGCAGAAAAATCCCCAAAACCTACGAGTGGTGAAAGGCAGCTTGTTTCCTGAGAAAAATATCTGTTGAGAAAGCAGACTGGGACCGGGTGATGAAATAACAGTGCAAAATGCAATGGGACTTGTGGAAAGTCATGCGACACCTCAGTGACTGATCCTCTGCAACAGCCCAGCGACTCCAAATCCAACCCTGCAGTGCTGTAACTTGAAACAGATAGGTCTGGTTATTTGCTAGCATCAGCCAAAAACTTTAAAAATAAAATAAATAAATTAGTATTTGGTCCCATCTTAAAATCTAAAAGCTGTTTCTCCAGCACCCGTAAATAACTTAAGTCTTTGCTGGTTGTACCTGGCTTGCACGTAAAAAAGAAAAAAGGTGACTGACTGAGGGTGGCACAGCAGTGCCTTCACTGTGTGCTGTTGCACCCTTGCCAAGCCTAGTGGCCCTGCCATGGGTTGGGGAGAGGTGTCCCCATCTCTGTGGACAGCTGCCGTCCTTGAGATGCCAAGGGGAAAAGCCCTCCAATATGCAGGAGTTTTTGCATGGCCCAGATGCTGATGTTCTGTTTTCTTATTCCAAAAGGGAATGGCAATTAGCAGCAGGGTAATCACCACCTTGAATTAAATTGTATGGAGGCATGAAAAATAGCAGGGTATATTTCGAAATATCTATTGCATATATATACGCTTCTTAAGAAACATGTTGGAGATGTCATATCCATAAATACTAATAAGGCTGTTTGATTCCAATTTTCAGGTAAGATTAACATTTTATTGAGTATTATATCTGTCACGTTCAATGCTTTAGTGTACCATCCTCTCAGGCTTATTAGCATAATTGCAGTGCTTAAGCAACAATAAAAAATTCAACAGTAAAATAGCAGTTAACACAGGCAATTTGTTATCAAAAGCTTTTACTTAAGGACAGCTTTTGAGCATATTTATTACCAAGTTAGGACTATACATTATTTTTATTTAGAAAAACAAGACTGAAATGTTGTAGCTTTTTTTTAATTTTTTTTTTTTTGTCTTGTTTTAATGGCTAAAGCAGAAGGCCTGAAAATTGGCCACAGCCTTTTTCTGTTTCCTAAAATCACTCAGCAAATTCACTTGAAGTGGGAAGATGAGATAATGAAACATCTCAGGTCTGGGGCAGGGCTGTGACCGTAATAACTCAGCAGAACAATTTTGGTAAGTCCTGATGCTGTCTTGAGCGCCCTTTTAAGATCCCCTCATTACATTACAGGCTCCAAAGACACTGTCCTCCTAACCAATGGCACTGTCATCCAACCAGTACAAGGGTAGGAGCGCCCCAGCCTTGTGTCCCAGTGGTGGCTCCAGCCCAGCAGGTGATACAGCTCAATGTGCCTCGGGGATGATGTGCCCATAGACAAGGAGAGGGGCCTGTTGGGATCTGCAGGACTTTTATGTTGGTGCTGGTTGTCTCCGAGGTTGGAGCAGAAGAGGTTGGTGTGAGTGTGTGACAGTGCTGCACACTCTGTTTCTGCTCTTTCTTTCAGGATACTTAGGGGAACAGTCATTTTCCAGAAAAGTTGTAGTGTAGACATGAATGCAGGTGTGTTTGTGCACATGCACCTGCTTGTGCACATACATGCATATGTGCGCGCACACACAGAAAGTTCCTGTTGCCAGCATGGCAAGATTTCAGGTGTGTATATTACTTTTCAGCAAACTGCATTCTGAAGGCAATTTCTTAATGTGCATTTAAAATGCAAAGTTGTAAATGAAGAAGTAAATGAGTTTTAAACAGCATAAGAAGTCCTCAGACTAAGAGGTACAAAAGGGCAAGCATCTTGCAAGAGGAAGACCTGTTGCTGTGACTGCTTGTGATTTCTTTGCTGATGGGAGGCTTTCTTCAGACCTCTCACCTCCACCTGAGTTTGCTCCTCCAACACCCTTCCACTTCTGCTTATATTCTTCAGATTGATACTTTCAGTTGTTCCTGCTGTTCCTCAGACCTGTGCTCACCTCCAGCATCCCTGTTCTTCTCCACATCGCTGGAACTCTCTTCTTACATGTTTTCCTCATCATTCCTTGTTCTGGGAGACCTCCTCTGCCTTGTGCTGCTTTTTTAGAGGTCACTGTAACATCTTCTTGATGGATGACTCATGGTTGACCTGTCACTCTGCCATTTTGGTGGTACCAAGTACCCATGGTGAGGAGCTGGTTGCCCAGGGAGGTTGTAAATGCTTCATCCCTGGCGGCGTTCAAGGTGGGGTTGGACATAGCCTTGGATGGCATGGTTTAGTGGGAGGTGTCCCTGCCCATGGCGGGGGGGTTGGAACTCCATGATCTTGAGGTCCTTTCCAGCCCTTACTATTCTGTGATTCTGTGATTCTGTGACTTGTGGAAAATACCTTGTTTGAGATCAAGCCTGAACGAGCAAGAGGGGTAAACTTGTCTGATTGTTTTGCTCCCATTTTGATTGTTATCTAGGCTCCCCCCATGAAGAGAAGTGAAGCTTGTGTTCATAGTGAAACAGGATGTGCGAGCAGGTTGTAGGAATTGGGAAGGGAGGAATGGAAACAGGTGAAACTGAACTGGGCACGTATTAGAGAAGTGATGTGATTGTGAGGTCCTTCTCACAAACACCCTCTTCTGTGGATATATGAAATTTGAAATGAGCTGGTTGTTTCAGATCCCATTTTTGGGGGGTAAAAACCCCATGCTATTCTTCAGAAATAAACTGTATGTTTCAGATTCTTGGGTAGTTGTGATTATTTCATTAATGCACAGCTCACTGTCATGAAACTGCCTAGTATTGCGCTGTATTTCAGTATTTAGATTTTGTCAACCAGAGAGCTTGGTGATACTCCTGGGAAGATGGATACACAGAAACTGACTATGGAGAGCTAAACTTCCCAGGAACTTTGCTCAGTGAAAATATGGCTGTGATTTGAATTGCAGTTGAAATATGTGTGCTCTGCCTTTGTGGTTACCTCCAGGAATAGGGACTGGTTGCTGCTCTCCCAAGAACAAGCAGGTTCCTTCACAATCCTGCAGGTCACCACTATTGGTCCTCTTGGCACTGCTTGTCTGGCTTTAGTAGCGTTCAATGCATTAGCTACCTGAGCATCTTCTGCTTACATCTGACCTTATAGCTAGGTAATCAGGAGTGTCTTCTGCTCCTGCCAGGGAAGTACCATTCTAGGTCCTGTGCACAGGCAGATGGTTCCCAAATCCATAGGAGGAGCTGGGAGACCAGGTAAGGTGCTTTATTGGGTGCTGATGTGGTTGAGGGCATTTCCATGTGACTCCCACCTGAGGTCTATAATTCTCCAACAGTTTAGGTAGAGAGGACCTCGCAGGTGTCTTGTGCAGTCCGCTGCTCAAAGCAGGGTTGGGGGATGTTGCTCAGGGCTTGCCGTGGCAATGGGGGGTTGATGTGATCTAGAGAGATGGTGATAATGTGTGCCTTGATCAAGAAGAAGAAACCTTATAGAGGGCTTTGGAGGCTGTAGTCTTGTGTCAACGTAGGCATGAGCTAGTAGAGCTAAAATGAGGTTTCTGAGAAAGTTTCTGTATGAACTGTTAGCTGAGAACCAGAGCCTGACTACTGCATGGCACAGGAGGTCCTACACTGAATTCTTCTTGTGAAGCAGGGAGCACCATGTCCAGCTCTGCAGGACTGGTGCTGCTTGAGGCTGGCTGCCACCACAGCTGCTGGGGAAACCACACAGCTCTTGTTCATGGTGGATGGGGAGGCATGATGGGAAGAGAGGGTCAGTGGCTGAAGCTGAGGCCATGTGTGAACACATCTTCATCAAGCAGGAAAGTGCCTGCATGCTTCTTGCATGGAAAAAAATCGATTGAAAGAATTTAGCAGTGATAAATGTCATAAAAGTACTTATGCTGGAATTTGTAAAGGCTGGAACATCTGTTCTCAACAGTGCTTTGATCTTGTTGTGAGGCTTTTAAAATGATACTTCCATGAAATAAGTGAGATCCTTATGGCTGCAGGATTCCTTTCAGTGCCCTTTTTTTCATGGAGCAAAAAGGCAAATTTCACAGGGAACATTACATGACTTGAAACACATATTTTAGCGGTTAGTATCAACCAAACAATGTTTTATTAGGTGCTAGAAAAATGTTCCAGTAACATACCCCAGGAAGCAAAGCGCTCACATTTACTTTTAAGCTTATGGGAGCTGTACTTTTTAAAAAAATAAAAAAAAATCAAGAATTCATTGCTTGTGTATTACTGTGTTCAAAACAAAAACAAAAAGCGAGCTTTAGACATTTTGAGGTTGTCAGGAAAAGGCCCTTTTGGATTTTGTTTCCAGGCAGAGGTGCAGACAAGCCAGGATCTGTATGTTTTCTGAGGGGCATCCAGTGAACAATTGCAAGATGCTGACGATTTGCTTTCCTTGGTGCACAGCTTTGGATTGAATAACCTTTTAGTCATCCACTTTTCTCCGAGGACTCATCCTTTCCCCTTTCCTCGTCATTTTAGCAGGCTTCTGCCTGTTGCCCTTCAAGCAGCTGCGCATTTGTGGCTAAGATGTTGTGATGCCAAGTATCTCTGGTGTTTCAAGGAGCGGGGAGAGCTCCCATCGCAGAGCTGTCTTCCTTGCAGTGTGATGCCTGGCAGGAGGATTTCTGCTCCTCTGCCTTCTCTGCTACCTTTGTATGTTCATACTTAACAAATCCTTTCCTGCTGCTGCAGGCAGGGAGTGCTGGGCAGGATTCTGGGCCAAGCCTTTTCGCTTCCATGGCCCTTCCCTCCACTGAGTGGATGAATGGGCCCTGTGTGTTACCCCAGGGCTTTACCCAGGAAGCAGGAGTCTGGGGAAATTCATGGGTATTTCATTTAAAGACTGCCCAAGGTGTGCAAAGAGGAAAACTTATGGTCATAAGTAACAGAGAAGGAATACAGCTGTGCTTTCTAGTGGGGTTCTGGGTGTCGGGGGTTAATTTAGGAAAACGAAATTGTTTAATTAATTTCTACAGCACTCAACAGGTGAACAGGCGGCTTATTACCATGGCATATCCATTTATAGCAGTTTTCCTTTGCTAACACCTGCGACTTTGTTCTGTTACATGCTTGTGCTGTCTGTTAATTATTTACAAATGATTTACAAGTACAGACTACAAATAAAATGTGTTTATGCTGAAGACTGCATTGCACACCTCAGATTCCTGGGAATTCTGCTGCTGTGCTACCAGGTACTGTCCCGTCATCATCCCTGGGCTTCTGATGGAGGACTCCACCGGGGCTCGTAGGCAGAGGGGCTGTGATGTTAGTGAAGGGCTTATTACGCACACGACTGTGGTCTCTGAGGGGATCTGTGTCCTTCCCTTCCTTACAGATTGATTTGAAGGGGGCCTACAAGGATGCCGGAGAGGGACTCTTCATCAGGGACTGTAGCAATAAGACAAGGGCTAATGGGTTAAATAGGGGAAGTTCAGATTAGCTATAAGGAAGAAGCTCTGTACTGTGAGGGTGGTGAGGCATGGAAACAGGCTGCCCAAGGAAGTGGTAAATGCTCCATCCTTCGCAGTGTTCGAGGCCAGGTTGGACGGGGCTTTGAGCAACCTGATCTACTGGAAGGTGTCTCTGCCCATGGCAGGGGGTTGGAACTATATGATCTTAAGGTCCTTTCCAACCCAAATGATTCTATGATTCTATGAATTTTGCCATTTTGAGTGACTTTTTTGCCCTCTGCAAAGGCTCATTTGTCTTCATAAGTGATGACAGAAGCAAACCCAGTGTGATGTGTGGTTGACTTTTTTTTTTCCCTTGGTAAAGAGTAAAATTGTATCAAATTCATGTAGCAGATCGAGTTCTGACTCAACTGGTAACTTATGATCCTGTGCTATTTCTGTTACATTTTTAGCTTATGACCAAATTTTTCTAGCATTAGGACATTGCCATAGAAAGCGTATCAGAGCCTCAGGCTGTCAGAACATATCACTGTACAAAGTATATGCATTTCTGAGCAAATGTGCGGGAGCAGTCCGTGAAGTTCTTTGTTGTGGTTTTCAATTGCTGCAGTTTTTTAATCTCTTTTTTGTTTGTTTGTTTCACTTAGCACACAGTGCTGTGCAGAACAACATAGCTGCTTTTTGTTTCTCACGCAGCCATGCGCCAAGCTCCCATTCTCAGATGTGCCTCTTGGAGATTGGAGTTGCTCTGCTGGTAGATTTTTCAGCTGGTGTAAACTGCTAGAAGTTGTTTCAAGCTAACTGTAGGGGGTTTATGGAAGCTGAGAATCCAGTCATACAGTTCCTGATTGTACTAAGGAAGGAGGTCTGGAGGTGGTTGTCCTGTTCTAAGCAGGCAAGAAAGTACATGCAAAGTTTCTCTAAGCTCAAGGAAAGTATGTGTGAACAAATAAGCATCTGTGTTGCAGTACAAGAGAAGGCTATTACTGAGGAAATCCAAGTTTACAAGTGGGATTTTTCTTTTTATAGGTTCAAATCTGCTGTGGTTTCAGAGTACCTAAGGACACTTAAAATAACGAAACTCCAGACAGTCCAGCCCAAGCATGCATGACACGCAGCAGCAAAGCAATCGTGTTTAGCGCTACCAATCAGCTGGCTAATGCAACAGCTGCTCTGGGATTTTGCATTTAATATTTGTCTGGATAATAATGAGGAATGCAGGATTAATGATCTGTGTCCGTTTTCCCTCCAAAGTGCTTTATTTACACTTTGTGGCTGCTTTTCATGATTCTTTGCAGCAGCCCCATAATGTCAACTGACCTGAAGAAATCAATAATGGATGCTTAAAAAGTCCAAAAGAAGACTAGAAAGGATGTTGCTTTCTAGCTTTTGATGTGAACACCTTGTCCTTGGACTCCCTTTGATTAAGTAACCAGCAAAACCTATTCACATGTACTCCAATTAAAGTTTAATGAAGCAAGAGGATGTATTCATATATGCTGACTAATGCAGGAGGAATAGATTCCAGTAACTTGGCTCTGCAAGCCCTTTGCTTTGCAATCAGGGCTTGCTTTACTAGAAAACTCCTCAGTGGCTGTGGGCCTTCTCTGGCATGAGTAACCCTCACAAGTCTGGGCTCTTAAAGTTACAGCGAGAGGCAGTGATGGCTTGTACATGAAATAGCATGGTTCTTTTGTATGGCAGAGGCTTATTGATGATTCCTTGTTTGGCCAATTGTAAGAGTGTAAGAGGTGAGGCAGAACTTCTGCTCTAGTGTGCTCCATTGGAAGAGGACAGGCAGTTGCTGGATATGTGTGTTACATATGTCCTTGTGTCAAAACTCTCATCAAGCAGCAGTTGGATGAGCAACATCTAGGAAGACAGAAAGCCCTGTTACCCTTAATTTTTAAGTAGGGAAATTGGTGCTTAAGTGAAGGTTTTATGACAGCTAAGCTGGTGTCAGAAAATAGCCAGGCTTTTAGTGCCTTTGCCTCAGGTTCACTGGGCGATTGTTTTGGTACTTGTGTTCCCAAAGGGATACAGCCCTGGTTTGCAGAGCATTTTCCTTCTAAAATGTTGCTCCCACCCGCAGGGAACACAAGCACGTGTGCATGGACAGTGAAGTTATCTGCCAGGAGCGGTGCAGAGACTTGTTTACTGTCACTCTGTCTTTTCCTGAGCATTTCCACCTCTCGGGCTGCTGCAGAGCTCTTACATCATCTCATTCCCAAAATGGGGAAAAACGGTGTAAAAAGAGCTCATCTGCCCTGTTGCTTCAGCTCTGTGCGGGGATTGATATCTCACCTCTAGAGTGGAATGTGGCAGCGGGGTGATGCTGCAGAGCTATATTAAATGGTGTTTTTAGATAAGCAATGAAAGATCCTGCTGTATCCACCCTTGGCAATGGTCTGGGCGACTGAACGGAAATGCCATGGTGGAATTTGCCTTTGCTGCTGACCCTTGCATGATACACAAGAGCTGCTCATCACCAGACCTTTGTTTTGCCCCATCCAGAATACAAAGCAGTGCTTTATCGGCATGGCTGGCAGTTTTCCTTCTGGCTTGACTTGTGGCAGAACTGCAGCAAACTTTCCTGAGGTATACTGGGTTTTCCAGTTGTCTGCTTTCCCATTCTGTCCTGCAAAGCCTCTCACTAGCTTTTTTGCAAGAAAGTGCTGAAGAAGCCTTCAAAGGGAGGTGCGACTCTTGAGCTGAGGTCTTGTGCTTCATTTCTGGCCTGGAAAGCTGCTCCTGGAACAGTAAGCATGCAATTTCTCTTGAAACCTTCTTTGTGTGCCTTTCTGAAGAAATAGCTGGAAGGAGAAGACCTGTCAGTTGAGCTCTAGAATAGAAACCTATTGGCTCTGAATATACTGGGGACATTATTTAAGGTCAGTTGATCTGTGAGAAGGCATGGCTTATCTAACACAGCCTAAGGTTAGTTATGCAACAGACAGGCTGTTCTTTGTTGTGAAGAACAACTTCAGTGTGTGCCTGTGAAAATCAAAGTTCTTGCTGAAGGCGAGTTGTGTTCTGTCTGGAAGCTATTGGGTGTCCTTCTCTAGTGATTTTCCTTCTATAATAGATTATCATGGCAGAAAGGTTTCCAGTGGAAAAGGTGTTCAGCTGTTGCAGGCTGCAGAAGCTGAGCTGTTAGTAGATGCACACTTTGGTGGGTGGTGGTGCAGGACCATGTGCATGTGGTATTGTTTCAGACCACACTTTACTCCTTTCTCTGTTATGTTTCTCTCTGTCATATACCAGATTGTCTAGATGCCTACATGGGGCAGTATTTTTAAGTTAATCTCTGAAGAGGGGTGTTTTTTGGCTTCTAAAAGGAGAGATGTAACAATTTTCCATTCATGTCGGTTTGAAGTATGAAGTATGCATCATGCTGGCTGCATGGCACTGACATTTCCTTTCTTGGAGAACCTTTCTTCCCTCTGTCATCTCATTAAAACGCTCTGCCAGGCCAAAGTGCTGTTATTCCTCCAGAGAGACTCAGGAAATCGAAGAAAGGGGATTTTTCATTAAAACTAAGATTGGTCTCCTGTGCCTTGCGGGGTGGGTACGAGTGAGCAGTTCTGGGTAGACATTTTTGGTCTGAGTCTTTGTGCACAGTGAAAAATGCTTTTTTGCTGTGCAAAGCTGAGGGTAATATTTAGCAAGCATGTCTGATGTTCTTGTGGACTGTCGTCTTTCTGTGCCTTTTATTTGTGTAGTGTGTGTTGGGAGGTTTATTGTGTGCAGAATGAGGATATTTTAACTACCTTTGCACAAGTACTGGTCTTGCATGGTTTTTCAGCTGTGCACCCATGGGCAGAACTGTGGGATGATGAAAATAATCAAATACTTGAGCTGATTTTGGAGGGCTTTATGTAAGATATGGAAAAAATAAACTTTAAAAGGAAATATCCAATGAGCATTGTAACAAAATTGCTTTTTTTCCTCGAAGTTCAACTTTATATAGAGATGGCTTGGTGAAATCCTAATTGTTTGTGGTGGAAGGGTGATGACTGTGATACAACGTGACAGTGACAGAGCCGGGGAGCAAGCCTGTCTGGTTTCAGTGATCCCTGGCCTGGGTGTCTCAGGGATGCAGATGTTCTGAGCTCAGAGAAGGTGTTCACATCTCCCTCAATGTGGTCTGGGATTGAAACATTTTTCCCTAGTTGCCTCTTGTGCTGGAAGTCTTCTGGCTGTCCAGCTCCTGTGTTCCTGCAAGCTCCATTTGAAGTACACCGAGGTGCTCCCGTTAATAAGAGATTTCCTCTGCTTTCTAAAATCAGACTCCACTTTCCCCTTTCTCAGCATCCAAAATGATTAGCTGTTTCTGTAGATCCAGGCCTATGGATTTTACAAAGACCCCTGATGGTCAGGGGTGATCATGTTCTCCCCAGGTGTTTCCTCAGTAGGAAGAAATCAATGGATCTGGGGGCTGTGCCTGACATCTATTAATTACACTGTCGCCTTACATCTAACATACCAGAAAAGGGTCTGAAAGGCAACCCCCTTTGCCCTGGCTAATTGACACAGAAGCAAATTGGCATGAATGAATATCAACTTGTTCCTAAAAAAAAGAGAGCATTTTGTTGGTAGTTGGAATTGGAAGGATCAGTTGCAAACTAGGATAAAACATATGGTAGTGTGAGATACTTGGCTGCAACAGACCCCTTAAATGGTCCTACCAGCCCCACAGTGCCCCATGCTAAATGCTTGGAAATAAAACACATCCTGCTGTTAATGCTGCATAAAATGAAGGCATTGTGGTACATGCCCGGGGCGGTGGGCTGGGGGATAATTACTGTTTTCTTCCCATATACCATAGATAAGATGATTTTGAAGCTTTACCTTCTTGACTTCTGCAGCGCACATTAAGCTGAATATGACATCAGTGTTAAGAGTTGTGGCACTTGTGGTTATGGCTTTGGATTCCTTATATTTACTTTCTAGGGAACTAAAATTTAAAGCAGCTTTTATGGCTGTCACGAGAATACTGTCAGTTTTGAAAGAGGTGGGTAAATATGCATTGACCTTTAACTAACATGGCCATATCCTATTTTCTGTGTGTTTCCAATTACAAGTATGTTAGATTATATAAGGTTTTTTTTTTTTTAATTGTTAAGAGAGTTATTTAACTGCAAAACTTCTGCTTTTTCCCAAAATATAGTGAATTGTTGTCCAAGTGCAGAAGTTTTCATACAATTACTATTATAAGCTGAAAATCAAGATTTAATAATAGCATGCACCATCTGCCACCAGTGGTGGAAGAACAACACTGAACCCTGGTATGCTGTAAGCAGTTCAATTTGCAACTTGCAGCAATGCTGGAGGGCTTCGCACCCTTCTTTGGTGGAGAGGATGGGATTCTTGGTTGCCACTGCTGATCCTTAACCTGAGCTTTTGGGCTTTTAGCGCTATAAATCCCATATGCAACGTTTTGTTGTTGCTGAGTGTGGTGAGTTGTGCCTTTAGAGTAAAACAAAGGAGAGCGTTGAATGTGCCAGGCTTGACGCAGGTCCATCTAAAGCCAGCTGCAAAGTCATGGTTGTCACCAATGAGAGCTGGACCTGCTCTTTGGGAAGACCATGGCAATTTTTTTAACGTGTTTTGGTGATGGTTGGAGGTGATGGGCACATCTGCCTGAGATGGAGTGTCTCTGCCTGCGCTGCTTCTTAAAGGGCACATTCCTCCTCCTTATTTTCCTGCATGTGCATTGCAAGATAATTTTATACCTTTGTTCCTCAGACTTGGGATCCTTTTCATGAGCTGTGGGGGATCTTTTGCCACCTTAGAAAAAAGAAGAGATATTTTTCCACTTTTTAAAATGTACTTTGCTAAGCAGGTATTTTTGTCAAATTGCAGTTTCCTCCAAAACATTTTTCTTTATATAGAGAATGGGATTCCACCTCTCCTAGACCTTTGCTAACAGCTGTTCTGCTGGCTAAATGTCACTGAATTAAAAAGAAACAAAAATAAGAATATTAAGGTTTTGAATAAAGATTTTAGTTGACTTTTTTGATTCCAGCTAGCAGAAATCCTTCTCTCTTCTGAATGTTGAGCTATTCTGGGGATTGGTATCCTGCTATTCTGCCTTTCAGAACATTGTAATACTGCAGCATTTCTGGAAAACTGTTATAATGTGTACAAACATGCTCATGTATGTAAGCATGTTCCATGCTGGCTTTTGCCTTGCTCTTATGCAAAGAGAAGTGCTGGGCATCTCTGTTAGGACCCTTGGTAACTGAGCGTGCCGCTGGTTTTGTGAACTCAGCTTTTGGAACTGCCCTATAGCAAGGCTGTGCAATGGGATAGTTTCAGGTCAGGGTACGTGGGAAAAGGGGAGCAGTGCCAGCCTTTTGAAGGTTGCTTTGATTTGTTGCTGAGCACATTGAGGGCTCCTGGGGTATTATCTGAGGATTGAGTGCAGCATTAAACATTGGAGCTGGCTTGTCAAAGAAAGGGCAGTTTATCAAAATATGATTTATAACCAACAGTTTACCACTAGCTACAGTAATTAATATGGAACATGACGAGGCCCATCATTAATGCGCTTTGTTGTCTCAGCTTGCATTACTGCTGCTGGCAAGGCCAGCTTCTGAGGCTAATGAAGGACAGGGAAGAAAGAAATTT
Source organism: Amazona ochrocephala (assembly GCA_039720435.1). Taxonomy (NCBI): domain Eukaryota; kingdom Metazoa; phylum Chordata; class Aves; order Psittaciformes; family Psittacidae; genus Amazona; species Amazona ochrocephala. The sequence goes on along the minus strand of CM077884.1, from coordinate 3,163,143 downwards.
GTGCAGATGTTAGCTGGTGGTAATATTTCTCCAGGTCACACACTGTACCTTGCATTGCATCTGGTCCCAAATCTCAGCCAGACATACCTGTCCAGTACAAGCTGGTTTTCCAGATTCTTGCTAAGAGAGGTAAGAGTTATTGTTCAAGGTCACTTGGAGCTGATGACAAACTCTGTTAACATTGGGATGGGGAGAGGGTGTGCAAGCTCGTCTGGAGGATGGGGAGCAAAGTTTTCACCTAATCTAGAGTGGTCCAAATCCTGCTTAGATTACTCTTGAGGGAAGGCAGTTGGCATCCAGTGGTGGTGGTTAGTGAACTTGTCTGAGGGAGGAGCAAAAAGGAAGAGGCTTTTACCACATTTTCTAATGGCCGAGTGCCCAGATGAGGGCAACGGCTGGTGCTGTGTTGCTGCTGGGAATCTCTGTTGTCAAGGAGCTTGTGGTTGGTTTCAGATGTGGCCCACTTCCTGATAGCCCATCTTGGGCTGTCTGAGAACCATATGACTTCAGCAGAAGTTTTATTATCACACCAGTTTCCAAAGAGATATTTGGAGCCATTCCCAGCATTGGACTTAAGCTGCTGCAGCAGCGTGAGCTCCTTTATGGTGTTTTGGTGAGGGATAAGCCAGCCAGTGGCTCTCCTAAGGTGTGTAAGAAGTTCATGTTAAAATAAACAAAACTGTTCCCATGGCCTGTTTGTTGTATCAAGTATGTTTTTGCTTCCATTTGAAAGGAAGATCCCACAGTGTCATCAAACTTTGGGAAGTAAATGGTCCTGGAGGGGCTTAGACGCAGAGGGTGGTCAGGTCTCCTGCATGGAGATAGCAGCAGGAAAACCAATTGCCATTGAAATTTGGCACACTTGAGCTCCATGGTCATTGTGATCTACTGTGACATTGGTTTAGAAGAGTATTTTCAGTTTAGCACCCACCCTTATTTAAACATTTTGTCAAACGGCACTTTCTGACCTACAGCTGCCCACAGTGGCAACACCTAACTCTGGTGCTTCTATAGCAGAGTGTGTTATATGCCAGTTTCATTGAGCACTGCCCAAATGGTTGAGAAGATGTTTTGAAGTGCCTTGTGTTAGTCTAGATTTAGCTATTGCCATCTCCTGATAGCATCAGGGCTATCTGCAGGGAATCCAAGGGAATGAAGCTAGAAAGTTTCAGTAGTTCTTCTCCAGCTAGAACCCAGGAAGCAATGTTCTCACAGTTCTGTCTGTGCATCTCTTCCAAACATATCTTTTTTGGCATGTTTGATGCTAAAATCAGAGAAACTCACTTCATGTTGAGATAACAAAGTAAACAGTACATTCATCAATTTCATTTCTGTGGCCTTGGTTATAACGGTTTTTGCTGTGTGCCCTTAGTCATCCTTGTTGGCTGGAAAAGGTGGAGGGATGTGCCTTGTGGGGGATTATGTACACCCGTCATGTCCTTTTTATAGATCGCAGCACTTGACCTCCTTACTTATCTCATAAAGGATAATCCCACCAGGGTTTATGTAGAGTGACTGAAAGCCACGTCCTCTCTGGGTGGGTGCAAGATACATCAAGGAGTTTGAACATTTGTGTCCTGACTTGCCTGAGTTAGACTTAGTCAAAGTAGCTGGATGACTAAGTAATGCAGTGTTATGCCATAGCTGTTAAATTAATGTGAGATAGGGCATGGCAATTTTATGCCTGTTAAGACTATTTGTGCTGGTCCAGAGATGTGCAGGACAGGGGAATTGATGAGAAGTAGAGAGTCCTTAATATGCTCACTGAGTAGGTTCAGATTCCAGAGCTAATCAGATGACTCGCCATGGAGTTGAAAACCTTGCTGTTGGTGATTTACTTGTCTTCTTCAGAAATATTTAGTATTCTGGTTGTTCTGAGATTTTTATTGTTGGATTGATGTTTGTGTTGTAGCAGCAGGTGAATTCTCACTTTGGGGCCTTCAGTATATTTGACAAAGACGAATTTCTCTAAAAGTCACTGTGATAGCATAGTCAGCATAGTCAAGAATTCTGGAGTAGGGCACATGGACACCTTTCTGGCTAAAATGTCACTGGTCTTGTCTGTTCTGGAGAGGGTCACAGTGCTATAAATGCCATGGTTTGGTTTGATGCTCAGGGTGCTGGAGCACCTCTCCTATGAAGACAGGCTGAGAGAGCTGGATTTATTCAGCTGGGAGAAGAGAAGGTGCTGGAGAGATCTTAGAGCAGCTTCCAGTGCCTAAAGGGGGCTACAAGAAAAGAAAATTTGGAGAGGGACTTTTTACAAGGGCACGTAGTGATAGAACACTATCTAAGCTATAAGGAGTAACAGCTTTAAACTGAAAATAGGGTAGATTTAGATCAGATATTAGGAAGAAGTTCTTCACTGTGAGGGTAAGGAGACGCTGGCACAGGTTGCCCAGGGAAGCCGTAGCTGCCCCATCCCAGGGAGTTCAAGGCCAGGTTGGACGGGGCTTGGGGCAACCTCGTCAAGTGAAAGGTGTCCCTACCTGTGGCAGGAGGGTTGGAATGAGATGATCTTTAAGGTCCCTTCCAATCCAAACCATTCTATGATTCTATGCTGAAGCCAGCAGATTACCCATTCGCAGTAGTTTCACTGTGTGCTTCCTGTTTGGAGGGTTCTGAAGAAATTTTTGCTAGAATTAGATTCATGCTCTGCAGTAGGGAGCTGGGGGGAAGAGTTCTAAATATTTTGAATACTTTTGTAAATAATAATAATCTAATCACAATGAATAGCACAATAGTGATGTGTAAACAGTGGTTCAAATGTTGCTCAGTAATCTACCCACTGTGGGTAGTCCCTGGGGACCCTTGGATTGCCATTGAATTCTAGTTGCTTTTCCAAACACAAAACTGGTTCTTTTCCCCAAAGTAAAGCTTGTGCCTGCTGCTTCATGTGTCTGTGTACACAGACGCACGTATAGGTAGATTTGGTAACACTAATACAGTCTTCTGTGATTTCATGTTGCACTAGTGAGGAGCATGTCATCTGCAAGCTTTTCAGTATTTGTAAAACACTGGTGGGGAGGGCAGGGGGGAGAAAAGGGAGTCAAAAAATCTTGTTGTTGGGAAAATTGGTCTAATTTTGAGATTGAGAGGTGTGAGAATAAAAAAGCGCTTTACTGTAAATTGTAGGAAGGTAACAACAGAAACTCAAATATTAGAAGAAACTGGGTATCGCACAAACCACACACTTTCACATCACTAAAACAAGAGCTGTGCTCACACAGAAACATGAACCTCTTTGCAAACCACAGAAAGTAAAAGGGAGCACTCCTGTTTCATTATTGATCTAATTGCTCTTTTCTTGATATGAGAATAGATATGAAATGCTTTTGAATATTCCAGCATGCACAAAAAAAGAGACCATTACTTTTGGAAACTTTTAAAGGCACAGCACATACTGATAAATAGCAAGGCTATTTAATTCTGAGAGTTATGACTACCTATCTAATGTCACCTAATTGTTCTTCTGGAACAGCAGATGTTATAGCTTTGATAAGAACTTTCACTCGGGAGTGATATTGAACGCGGAGAGCCTAGCCCATATTTTCTGGCGACTAATCAGTTTTGGAAGATCAGTCAGTGCTATCTTTTAAGTAAGTCCTGTTTTAAGAAAAAGGTCCTGAAGATTGGGTGTTTTGGGGAACCTGTGTGTTGAGTTCCTCCAAAGCTCACTTCCAATCCAAATTGCCCTGCAGTTCTTTGTGGCCATTGCCTTTATCTGTAATCTCTTTCCTTTGGTTTACAATCCTGTTTAAGACCAAGTTTCCCGAGTAACCTGTAAGTTTGGGCCTGTGGGACGTGTACAAAATGTGTGCGGTTTAAACCTTGCCATGTTTGCGTGTGAGAACAAACATGCATATAAATGAGGTTCCTGGACTGAAGCAGCGAAGGCTGGATGTGTTTCAAAGGTTTGAGTCTAGTGAGGCATGCTTTTCTGTGGGGGAACCGTGAAGGTGAGTGTCAGTCTGTGCTCACCTCCATGTTTTACAACACTCTTCCATTTATGATCTCCACCAGTTTTGCTGCTCTGCCTGCTCCTGCCAGCAATTGCACCTCCTACTCTTCTGCCAGGCTGAGCAGATTCTGGAGTCAGGCATGCTGTCTGTGCTGGCTGCAGGCAATGTCAGCTCCCTACCTAAGCTTTTCCCAAGGCTGCAGGCAGAGCTGAAGGATGGGGCTCCTTGGTTTCTCCTTAGGTTTTGCTACTGGCTTGTTCCAGTGGCATCAGGCACCTTCTCTCTCCCTTGGTTTCAGTAAATTTTTCTCCGTTAGCTTCTACACCTTAATAAGCGCCTGTATCACCAAATTTGGGACTCTCAGGTAGAACTGCACTGTTTTCTTGTAGTAGGTAGTTCATCCTAAATACCTAAGGGTGAGAAAGAAGCAAGATGCAACCTTTAATAAAATGCTTTTGAAGCAGTTTGGTTCATTTTGAGAACTAATTTTCACTTCCTGAAGTCTCCAGCACTTCAAAATGGTCTTAGAGATTTGCAGAAAAGGTCACTTCCAGCAGTAACTAATAATAAGAGACTGAGAGGAAGAGTGACTTCTCTTGATAGTTTCTTCTTTAGACATCTCTATGTCTTGTTTGATGAATCAGCAATGAATTTTTGCCTGAGTCCCCTGGCAACTCACTTTACCTGTAAATCATGTTCAGTTCTTTGTAACTTTCCTTTCTTGTTTATTGATTTGTTAATTACTCCCATGGGAAAACCAAATTAATTAGCTCTATTCAAACCAAGATGAGAGCAAGTCTCCAACTGGCAAGAGCATGGCTGCCTGGTTGGAGAGAGGTCACTTCTACAGAGAAATGGCTTGGTAGTAGTTGCCAAAACCATTGTTTTACCCTCCATATTCCTTCTAAGGACATTTTCCCGTGAACTGTCACACAGACCCAAGGCACTGAAGACAAACTCACACAAACCCATCCAAGAGTCAGCCTCTCAGAAATGCTAGGAACTTACTGGCTTTGGATCTCTGTTGCTGAGCCAAGAAGAGAGGAAGTTGGCTTTTGGTTTAGGCAGATCAGGCCAAACACTGATTTGTTTGCATTTGTACACCAAGTTTTGTTTTACTTTGTCTCTGGAATTGCAGCTGTATATAGAATATAATGTGGGAAAAGATTAAGTAAGCTCCTTTCAGAAAGCTTTACCAGACGTTTGCCAAAAAAATAAGAAAAATATGATGATTTTGCTCATTGTTTCCTCAGAGCTCAGAAAACCATTCTTTGAGTCAAGGTGAATTGTTGATGTGTTTGGAGAATTAAATAGCTATTTCCAAGGTGTAAGGGAATGGTTTGCAAGCTTCCAGATGCTGCCAGGAAGAAAAGTAAACATTTTGTTCTGGAAACGTGCAGATCACTTGCTCGGGGGCCTCTTCCTTTGAGGGGTTTCTGTACTTGCTGTTTGTTGGTATTTCAGTAGCATGTGAAAGGACTGAGTTTGTATGAAGTCCTGTTGACCAACACTATAACAGCAGGTGATGAATATTTCCAGTGAGGTGACAGCAGGAACAGCAGATGGGTAGGAAGAGTGAAGGGGCAAAGAAAGAGGAGGAAAATGGTGCTTCCGTTAATGTTGCATGAAAGCTGGTGATAGGCAAGACCTGCTTTCAGTAGCATTGTTGAGTAATAATGCTTTGCTTTCTTCCAGACTATTCCTAATAGTGTTTGAATATCACTGTGACTTCTGATGGCAGCTGAGGGTAGGAGAAGTGATTTACCTTAAACTCCATGCGGAGATGGCAGCGGAGCCAGGGGCAGGAAATCCTGATCCCTCAGTCCTGTGGATGATATGAAATTCATTCGTAATCCCAGGCAGGTTCAGAAACTTCAATCCTTGCCACCATTTTCTGTAGCCTTTGGAACTAGAAGCCTTTGGAGAGGACCAGCATATGTGAGTTTGATTTCCATCCTTTTTGCAGCAGGTCATATTTAAGTACGACATTGTGTGCACCTGCTGTTCAGGTGCTCACCTCACATAATGATATTTTGAATCATATGAGTCAAAATTAAATTTCCACTTGGCAGGAGAGTGAGAGAGTTCCCACTAAAGGGATAATGCCTTCCTAAACTCTTAGAGTTTCTAATGTTCTTCCTTCATCATGAATTGTGGCATGGTGCTGAGCTGAGTAGAAACATGGAATCATAGAATAGTTAGGGTTGGAAAGGACCTTAAGATCCAACCCCCCTGCCATGGCCAGGGACACATCCCACTAAACCGTGCCACCCAAGGCTCTGTCCAACCCAGCCTTGAACACCACCAGGGATGAAGCATTCACAACTTCCCTGCACTACCCATTCCAGTGCCTCACCGCCCTCACAGTAAAGAATTTCTTCCTTATATCCAATCTAAACTTTCCCTGTTTAAGTTTGAACCTGTTACCCCTTGTCCTATCACTACAGTCCCTAATGAAGAGTCACTCCACAGCCTCTCTGCAGCCCCATTTCAGATACTGGAAGGCTGCTATGAGGTCTCCACGCAGCCTTCTCTTCTCCAGGCTGAACAGACCCAACTTTCTCATCCTATCTTCATATGGGAGGTGCTCCAGTCCCCTGCTCATCCTCGTGGCCCTCCTCTGGACTTGTTCCAACAGTTCCATGTCCTTTTTATGTTGAGGACACCAGAACTGCACACAATACTCCAACCAGAGATTGACCATATTTCAGTAGCAGATGAAATTATTTCTGCCTGAGTTTGTAAAGCACTTTGGGATCCTCTAGGATGGAAAGTATTGTTGGTTGTTTGTCTGAGCCAGTATTTTCACCATGCTTTACTTCCATTGCTCCTGTTAGTTGTGTTGGTTTTCATTATATCTTCAGATAAGGCTCATAAGAAATTGGCTTCTGTTTTGTTTTCTCACCAGAGGAGTGATTCATATTCAAATTGAAATGCTGTATTGCTCTAAGCCAACTTTCTCCCTCTGTGCTAATGGGAGGAGAGGGAGATGCAGGCATGGACTGAGCAGGATTATTTTTCTCCTACTGCATTTAGAAACTTTCCAAATGGCTTTTTAGGAAGACACGTGGATTTAACTGTCTGGCATGGGAAAATCCTGGTCTTGCATGTTTTCAGAACATGAGATGAGACTGTATCTCATCACTCGTCTGTTTGGGCTGCAGACCCATATGCTACCAGCAATGTTGTCCAAAAGAAAGAGAAATTACAATTTACAATCCCTTTTAAGTTGTTGGGGATCTTTGTTGTTGATGTGTTTCTTTTCTGTTATTTTCTTTTTTTTTTTTTTTTTATCTTTGTTAATGTGGTCCTATATTTTCTTGTTATTCATAACACTGTTTTTTAAGAAAGTTGCTTACATTTGACTCAAGGCAGTGACTCTGTAGGCACTTTCTACAGCACGGCCAAGGCCATCAGCTCAGGATCTCTGCTGCTGCCTGATACTTTATACAAAGGAGCTGGTTGTCATCTGCAGAAGAGGAGAGCTGCTCAGTCTGATCTTGTTGGAAATGGATGCTGGCTAGTCCAGCCCTAACTTGCTCAAGAAACTTTATCCTAGGTACTCTAAACCAGAGAGAACAGATGCTGAGATTCCAGCTGGGGCTTTGTATTCAGAGCTGTGTTGCTCTGTCACCTGCAGCTCAAACTGATAGTCACTGTAGATCATGTGGAGCCTACTGCCTGTCCCATAAACAGACAGACTGAGATAATAGTGTATGACATGGAAATCTATAAAGTTTGTGTATGCCCACCTTAATTAAAGTGACCTTAACTGATTGAGCCTATTCGAGAGGAGATTTGCCATGTTGTAAACTTACAGCTCAGTCTGTTTGCTTCCTTGTTCCTTCCAAATTTGACTTGGCTATCTGAAATGATCTTTCACCACTTGCCCTTTTCGTTCCCACAGATTCTGTGAAACTGATTGAATATTTTTAAGGTGCTTTAAGTCTTTTAGGTAAATGTTGATACATGAAGAGACATTGACACTTTCAAAGTAGCACCTGAGGAGCCACTAAGCCTTGGAGGATCTGTTGACTTTAATGAAATATAGCTGATGGTAGGTTACTTCACTGCTAGGGAGCTGGTGAGACAAATGTGAGATCTTGGTTTCATGTCACCTAAATACTTTCTGACTTAAGAGCATTTGAGCTGGAATCACTTGTGATTAGCAGAAACTGCCTTGGCAGGAACTGGCACTGCTGCTGTTTGCATAGGAACTATCTGCATAGTCCAGTTGTGCCATGGGGAAAACTGCTATTAGCAAGTAGCACAAGTGTAGTCTTGAGTGTGTCTGTGGAGTTACTGCTTTTACTGTAGCTGACATCCCTGATGGCACTGTAGCAACTCTGAAAGCAAGGACATAGCTGTCTGTCTCCTGTACCTTGTATGTCTCAGCTAAATGTTATGGGCTTTAACATATTTATCATCGTAGCCACATATTTTTTAGGCAGCTGTTGGTGTCTGGGAGCTTTTAATTGCATTGCTTATGAAACCTAGCATTTACATGGTCCAGAGATGTGGCCATTGCTGTACTCTTCACAGTCTTCTTGGATGAGGCTGTTTCCACTGCAGCTGACTGTGGTCAGGCTGATGCCAAGTGCAACCTGTCGTAGACTCAAATGATCCATCTGGGATCTATTGCCTGATTGACACAATCTAAGGACTTACTAAATTAAGTAAATAATGAGGACCAGAGAGCAGCTGCTGTTCCCTGTAACCTGTATTGCTGCTCAGAGGTTGGGCAAGGTGTCTCCTGCCTGCCTGATGGAGCTTGGGAGCTTGTGAGTGGGTGGCATGGGAACTGGGGACATTTAAGGATTTGTACTGGGATGCAGAGTTGCTCCTTGGGGCAGAAAAATAAATCTATGATTCTTGGCCCTGTAATGAAGAAAACAAGACACTATGGACTTGTTGCAGCCTGTGCAGTCTGTGAGTGTTTTCTCCTTGTCAGATGCTACTGTCACATAAGTAATTTTATTGCCAAAGGGCAGGGAATGAACTAGTGAAGTGGGAGAGGGGCTATGTGTTGTGAAAATCAGTGCACCAAATGTACAACCCTTCACTTTTTGCTCTTGTAGTGTTTATTTATCTGTATGATTTGCAGGGAGGAGAAGGGGATTGTAGCGTAGGAGGTACATCTGTCTCATCCAGGAGAGAGTGACTGTTCAGATGAGAAGGCATTGTGCATGCAGTGTTTGAAATTAGCCCTTAAAATAGCACACTCCACATCTTAGTAATGTATTGAATATACCTGAATAAGAAACAGTCTGATTGAAGTATTAAGCTTGTTGTAGTGGGTCTGCTGTGACTCATCAGGAAATTGAAAGTCTTGAGATGAAACTCACCCTCCCTTCAGTCTTTTTGGAAGAGACGGGAATTAGTCGTAGACGGGAAGTAATTAATTGTTCTATGATTGTCATAAATAGGTACCAAACAACAGGCTCTTGCTGAAGTATTTATATCCTAAGCCCTGTCTTGTGAGCCTAGCTATCAAGAGTCTCCATCAGACAGTGAAAAAGAAAATTCTCTAGAATGAGCAGCACTTCCACCTACATGCATTTAAGTGAGACAGGATGGAGGTGAGCTGGTAGGCTGAATGCTGTAATAAGCCATTTACTAGGATATAATGGCTGCAGGGTACAAATGCTGTTTCTGTTTAGTCTGTATATTCAATGCAAATATTAAAAAAGAAAAAAAAACCCTCAGTAAAGTCTATAATACTCTTAATCCCCAGTTTGCTCCATGAATGTTAACTCAGCCAATGTTGCAACACCCCACAGAGGCAGACGACATGTATGCACAGCCTTCTTCATCTGCCTAAGAAACTGAGGCAGTGGGAAGGACTTTAAGTTTCTGGATCTAGACTAGGGCAAATTCCTGCGCAACAGCCTGGTTTGACCGGGGGCAGGATGGAGAAGTTCTTTTGTTCTTGGCAGGAGCAGGGGAATTCTGACTTTCAGGGACTAATCCCATAAATTTAGGGTTTCCTTTGGAGAGATTTGATACCATCTGTTGCAAGTAGAACTGCCCTGTGTGTTGGAGTCACAGAGGGTGCATTGGCATAGCTGGCAGCAGGAGATAATGAGGAGATGAATATGCACAGAAATATCTCTCTAATTTAGGGAGTAGCTATAGCCATTATGTATCTGTCTGACTGGGATAATGCTGGAAATGCAGATGCTGGGAAAAGAAGCAAGACAATCAAATACCTGTTTAAAAAAAAGCAACAACCCCCAAGGAAAAGGAGCTTGATGGCTTTGTGTTTGTCTGCAGTGAAGTCATGGCAACAGAACATTCATTTAGCAAAATTAACTGTTTCTCTATCTTACAAAAAAAAAATCAAATGATAATGATGCAAGGGAGCATCCTTTTATCTCAACCAAATGAGTCCATTTGTGCCAAAGCAACGAAGTCATCCTGGGGAGTTTGCTCCGGAGAGCACGTGCTTTATTAGAACAGGATGTAATTGTTGTCCCACAGCCATAACTGTAAGAGCCTGGTGCCCTAGGCGAGCACTTTCAGTAACAGGAAAAACAAAGTTAGGTTCCTGCAGCCGTATGATGTTGAAATGCACACTTCGGAGCCTGATTTTAAACTTTTACTTGTTTGGGATTTCAGCTCAGTTAAGTTCTGGATACAGCTTTCAGAAGGGCTGTAATCTTTTTGAAGTTCCTCATGGGTAATGCTTAGTTTCAAAATTATTTAGGCAACTAGGGACAAAACGTTGAGGGTGCTTCGCTTTGGGTGTACCCAAATACTTGGAAAAAAACAGTTGCCTTTAAGTCCCTTTGACTTTGAGACATAGGCTTCTTTGTGACCAAGACTGTTTTATCTCCTGACCATAGCAGTATCTGAAATAATTGCTGCACAAATACCAGAGATAACACTTGTATGCTATTTGTCCATGCACAGACTGCTCTGTGAAGCAGTATGCAAGGGTGAACCGCACGGTGACTGTATTGGTAGGCATGAAAGCTCTTTTTACATCACCAAGAATCTCATATTTGGAATTCAGAAATTGTTCATCTTGGTGGTAAGCAAGGGCAAGCTCCAGGGAAAATATCACGAACTCAAACATGTTGCTCGAGGTGCCTGGAAGGTGGTGTTTCTCTTAAGTAGTGTTTTCCACCCAGATCGAATTTTACTTTGTGGCTCTCGTGGAGATGGTTTTAGGCAATGCCTTATGGTTTCCATGAAAGCTTATGACAGCAGAGAGAGAAAGCTTTTATCCTTATGAAGGAGTGAAACAGCTCCAGGGAGATTTGTAAGGGTGATTTGACTTTGATTTGGTTGCTGTCAGAAACATTGGGAAGCTTCAGACTAATTGGAAACTTGACCATTTATTGACATCAGTGCTCACCAGGTGAACATGAGTTGTCTTCCATTGCTTTTTCATACCTGAAGGAAACTTATGTCTTTCTACTGCAACTTAAATTTTGGTTTAATGAAAGAGAAGTGAGAACTGAGCATAGGTGGATGCGTTCTGGTCAGTGGAGGAGAGCCACAATTGTTTTATACATGCATAGGTATCTCAGATATTGTTGTGGATGTCTTCTATGTAAAAAGCCAATTTTTGGGGTTTTTTTTGGAAAGCATCTCTTTCAGGAGGGACCTCATGTGAATAGCAGAGCTCTTCATGTCACTTGTCAAACAAGGTGCAGAGGCTGGCTGGGGGTGCATGGTGTTTGCCATTTCAGCCTTAGGCTGGTATGTTTGCAGAAATGGCTGGCTGTTTCTTTCCACTTGTTTCCCTCCTCCAAGGCTGGACATAGCCCTTGCTGTAGTTCTTAACAATATGAGAGCATAGGGCCAGGCCGTAGCATCCTCCTGTGGAAGCAATGCGCACGGGCTGCCTGGAGTGAGGAGAGGCAGTGAGCTGGAGTGGGAATGCAAATCCAAAATGGTTACACATTAGATTCCTTCTGAGGCTTTTAAGGAATAACAACTCACATCTCAGGCTATTTTGGGTGAGGGGTGAGATCCTCAAACAGGAACGCTTGCAAGTTAGGAATCTCCAGCCCCATGGGTTGTCCCAGCACACATAGGGCAAATAAGCACTGTGGAAAAGCCTGAGCGGCTGCTGCCAAATGACTGGGATGATGCAGCCCACGATGTCTGTTGTGTCTGAGATCTCTGTAAAGTCTCTCGCGTCCTTCCTCAAGTTTAGTTTTCCTGTGGAGGCTGTTGCAGTAATGAGAATGTCTCCCATCTGCTCCTCACATGGCTTGGCACATTTAGCTAGAATATATATATATTTTTATTATGGGGTTAGCCAGTGGTAACCATGACGATTAGACTTACCACACGGCATTTTTTTCCCTCCTCGAGTCGGTTTGAAATGCTGACAATTAAATAGATACAGTACACTTTAGAGATCCATCAGTCTCTTTGTTGTCTTGACAACCAGAGTATATTTAGAAATGTAACAAGTACATGAAGTTCAATTGCACTTTTGCTAAAACATAGTTTTGTAGCTTGAGAATTTAATCTGTTTTTTTGTAGATCCAGGTGCTTATTTGAGCTGTGCCTGACTTTTGCTTTGGTCTCTCTGGAAGCTCCTACATAGCAGTGGGGAGACTCAGCTGGTGGAAAGAGGGCCCTTGTCAGGTAGGGAGCAAACCTGCCCCCTGCTTATTGGAGATACTTTGCATAGCAGGGGCTTGGGTGAAGGGCGGGTAGCCCCTATGTACCTGGGCACCCACAGTCCTGTACCCCTGGATGCTTGTGGTTTGGCTGTTGATTTGCAGTGCAAGAGGAATGTGTGTGATCGTTGTCTCACATCTGCTGTTCCTGCAGATCCAGCTCTGGTGCTGGGGAGCAGTAAGCAGTGTGTCTGAGCATCCTCTCCCAGATGCGCTGCTCTTGCAGTTCCGTAGCACTCTGGTATGGGAAGACAGTACTATGTAGCATGACACTGGCAGGCTGTGACAGCTTTCTTCTTGTACCTGAGTTACCTTTGGTTGCAACCAGGAATATCTCTCTTCCACTGAAGCAGTAACAGAGGCTTCTTCTCTGTATCCCTTTTCCTATTTTGTCTTTGATTTCCTGGGGACACTTTTGTTTGATTTTAACAAAATACTACTGCTATTATCACCACTACTACTGGTTTTTTTGTCCCTTCCCATTTGACTGGAAGAATTGAGCTCATCCTCTCCTCATTGAGCCGGGATAGAAACATGTGGGTTAGATGTCTGTATTTTGAAGGTTGCATCCAGGGCTGGAAGAGCAGAAGGGAATTAATATAGAGTGCATCTTGCAGGAGCTGTAAATGTCCCTGTCCCCCATCACCCACACTGATGGTTGGTGTGTGTTGTGTGGCTGTGCTGCTCTCTGCCCTTTCCCTTTTGAGCCAGCAGAGAACCCTGGTCAATGCAGGCACCTTTGTGGTATCCCAGCCATACCTATGAGTGTGGTGATGTTCCAGCCCAGAAGAGCAGCTGGGATGTGTGGCTCCCATCTACTGCCATCCTACAGCCTGAAGGCTAAGAGACATAGGCTGGCACCACAGTGCCTTCATTATGCTCCTAGCACAGGATCTGACAGTGCTAGCCCCTTACTTAATGCAATGGCTTGCAAAGCTGCTGCTGAAGCAAGAGACACCCAAGCACAAGGATCTTGGAGTATTTCCCTGTCTCGAGTGACCAATGGATGAAATGGAAATCAGGCGAGGAAGCAGAACAGTTCACTACCACTCCTCCATCTGGCTGACCCAGGTTGTGATGCTGGTCAGGGCAGCCCCTTCAGAAGGCTCACAGGTCGAGGAGCTGCTAAAAGAGCCTTCTTTGTGGAGGGGTGTTAGTGGTCCTTCCTAATCAGCACCTGAACCCCGTGGCAGGCCCTGGGATGCTTGTGGATTTTCTGCAAAATATCAAGCAAGACTCTTCCACCATTCCTTGTCCAAGGTTTGGCTTATAATTGATGCTTGGCAGTATGATTTGGGCAGGACAGCTGTGAAAAAAACAAATAAACCAAATAAACCAAGATTCTTTTTCATCAACAAAGCTGTAGCAACGCAACAATCTGAACAGGAGCTAGATTATAGCGAAAGGCCTCCCCATCTGCTGTTTGCCGAAGGGAACCAGTTCATTTGGTGAGATAGTTTAAAGATGACAACCATGGGTCTGTGGTATGGATGTTGTGATGGTCAGTAGCATCCACCCTTGGATAGCAAGCTGTAAAACTGGTCAATAGCATTGCTCTGCTGCTGGGGAGCACAGTCAGCACAAGCTTGTCGCTGAGATGCTTTATTACAGGAGAGGGAGGAAGGCTCAAGGGAGAGGAGCCCTTCCTGACATCAGTTGTTTTGGCAAGTGATGTCTGATGAAGTGTATTTCCTGAAGTCATCTTGCCTGTCTGCTATACCTGAAGTATAATTTAGTAAGGCTCAAAAAGAGGGGAGGATTGGGTTTTTCTAGCATGATTTTGCTTCCCTTATCTTTGTATTTCTTTTTAATTCATTATCTGTCAAATAATGTGGGGGATTTTTCAGTGTGTGTGCAGAGCTCAGTTTCATTTTTCTGTTTTGTTTGCTCTTTCCATTTTACCAATTTCAAAATGAAAATCGAAACCCATAGTTATATCTCTACTTGAGCTTTGTTTGTAAATCGTTAACATGCCTTTTTCAAGTGTTTAATAGCTATTGAGGTTCATTCTTAAAATACAGCCACCAAAACCCAATGATACTAATGAGTCTTCAAGAGTACTTTAAACAAGTTATCCCAATCAATCTGACAAAGGTAATGGTCTTGTATTAGAAGATACTTAGCTGGAGGTTGGATGAGCTGTAATGTTTATGGGTCTGTAGATCTGTAACCAGAAAAAATCAGAATAACGCCTTTGATTTCAGTGGAGCTGTATCTCTTTATTATAGCTGAGGCTTAGGCAGCACTTTAGATGCAAATTGCAACCTCTCTGAAGTTAAGTGGGGTTTTGACTTAATTTCTGGAAGCAGTAATGTCCACAAAATAGTGAAGACCAGGGACCCACGTACCCTGAAGTCTGTAACTTTGAGTTGCTCTCTTTCCCTTGCTGTCAAAATCAGATTCCCTTGATTTGGGCCAGTAAATAAAATGCAGCTTCTCTTAAGCATCTCCCAAAGGCAGGCAGAGAGGATGGAAGTGCAGCCTATGCAAATTATATATATCAATATATATACATACATATATATATGTATACACACACATACTTTGCAGAAAATGCCAGTAGCTATATTGTCCTCTCTGACTGCTTGTGGCTGGGCTGTTGACCTGAAGTTTGTGCTTTCCAGAATTATCAGGCTGTGATGCAGAAAGAGCTGGAATCTCCTTTCTCCCAGTGTATTTGTGTCCATGCAGCAATTGGGAGACATGGACCACCGCTAATCACCCCCACTGTGTGTGGCATAAGTGATTCACCATGCATTCATTTCTGGTCACATAAGGGGCATTAGTTTAATGCAGGCTTGAGGTTAGCGTTAGCTATTTAAAGTCTTAAGTCTGAAAGCAACATCAAACAGGGAGCAGAAAATGTGTCATACACAAAAAAATCTCTGGGATTTGTTTCCCCCTTTAAAAATTAACAATAATAATAAATTCCAAACTGTTAACATATGCTGTCTTCTCTGGCCAGGACACCTGTCTGCCTCGTTGCTGTTACTTGATACGGGCTTACAGAGCTTGCAAAAATGTTAACGTGAGTTTTTTGTCACGGCAAATATGAAAGGAATATCCAGTGTGTGTGGGCAGGTCCTTAACAAATTTCTCGGTGCTTCTTGGGCTTTGGTGTGGATCTGAAGCAACTGCTGCAGTTCTCCCCTGTGCTCCCCTTCCTCCGCTGCGGACCGGGAGGGTGAAGATGCTGCCCTGCCAGACCCGGTTCTCCCGAGCAAAGACTGTTGATGGTTGGGCTAGTTGGTTTCAGCCTGGTTTCCTTAAATAATGTATGTGACTGGCTAGATACGTCTCTCCTCCTTCTCTTCAATGATGTTTAACTCCTTGGCTAATCTGAGCCATACTTGTTAAGAGATAATTAGACTTTAGGAAAATACGGTTGAGGATGCAGTTAGGAGGAGCTTGTGGGCCTGGGGTAGCCAGAAACACGGTGGGCTGGAAGAGCTGGAGCAGGTGGAGGTGAGCTGGACTTTCCACTAATCATTGCTAGTATTTTTTAAGCTTGCTTATTCTTCTTCAGGACTGAGATGAAAGGAAACACCAGAGTAGGCTAGATATCAATAAGCTGGAAGTAAGACAAGCTGCTGGTTGAAAGCAGCTTGTGGTAACAGAAAAACCTGTGGTTTTGTTTTTAGCTGGGCATCCTTGGAGGCACCCAAAAGGAAGCAAGGGCTGAAGCTGTCTCACCCTACCGCTTTTTCCACAGTTGCTGCGTGTTCGATGCATCCCTTCTCAGCTTCAGTTTTTCTTGGTGCTTGTGTGGCAGAGCCAGTGCTGTGGGCATGACTCACCATTGGCCTGAGCAGTGGAGGAGGCCTCTTCTTAGAGGCCCTTTAAGCATCAGAAGCAGAAGGGTGTTTGGTCAGGCTTTGAAAGAGACTTTGTTACTTGTAGCTCTTACATCAGTACCTTTCAAAGGCTTTACAGTGATTTGAAACAAGTAGCTTCTCTCCCAGATAAACCTCAGTTTCTCTGCTTGCTCTGATATAATCTGCAAATGAGTGAAAAACACTTACATGGGTCAAAAAAGGGTCTGACTGACACATGGGTTGTATCAGAGGGGAAAAAAACCTATGATCTGCTCCATATAGGAGGGTAACTGGCATTAAGGGCCACTTTGGGGCTGTTTTCTTGGTGAGGTGTTACAGCCAGCTTGATTCTGCTTTTACAATGAACAAAACATTGATTCTGATCTTTCTGTTTGCACCCACAGAGGTCCCTTGGAAAAGCTTGTCATACATCTGCCTGGGTGCCTGACAGGGCCGCCTTGCTTCCAGGTGAGGAATGGCTCAGGTCACGGGGCTTTTGCCAGCTGCTGAACGTAGAGGGAGTGGGAAGATCCTGAGACCATGTTTGGTCATTCAGCAAGTGATGGTCATTTCTCCGAAGCTCAGGGTGGTGGGAGGCCAGCCTAAACAGGAGGCTTGAGGTGATTTTACTATTTCTGGGTCCAGGTCTGGAAGCAGCAAACGTGCAGGCCCTACTGGGAATGGGCATGTTGCATGGGAATGATTGCGTGGTCCTGTGAACCATTTTATTTTGACTTCTTTTTGAATGAGACTTTCTTATTTGTGGACCTGAACTCACAGTGCATCCATGGCATGCCTCTCTGCAGCCTGGATATGCTCTCAGCTGGTGATGGAGAGCTGGCTGTATTACAAGCTTTAATGTAACCATGCTTCAGTGGGCAAAAGTGGGAAAGGATATAAGCCTATTAAGAATAACCTGAATAGAAAATTATGTGAGGAGCAAATTAATTAATTCTTTCAGAATTGCCAGTTCCATCAAATTCACTTGGAGATATTTAACTGTGACTTAAGGATCATTCTGATAAAGTACCCCAAACCCTTGTAGGAGTCCCTTGCCAGATTATGTTTATGACATAATTGTGCTTTGTGCCTATCCCATGATAGGATGATTCAGTTGCAGCAAGGGTAAGGCTGCAAAAAAGGAACAGTGTCAGAGCAATAGGTTTGTCCTCAAGCCTCTCTCAGGTGTGCCGTCCCAGGAGGCAAAAGGGGTGCTACAAAGTCAACTGGGGGAAGAAAGCAGTGAGCAGCCTGCACTGTTGGGAAGTGGATAACAAATGAACAGGGATTGCTGGTACCTGATTTAGAGCAGCTCAAGGGCTGTGATGAAGTTCTTTACGAGATGTGCTTTAGGAGGGTGTGGTGGATTTGGGAAGTCTTTGCTGTGGTGATGATTCCTTGAGCCAAGTGGCAGCGCCAGAAGGCCATGCATGGTACAAGTGCTGGGGGCCACATAAGTTTGTAATGTTTTTCGTGGGGGTTTGTTTTTTTGGGGGGGCTGGGTGGGTTTTGCTTTAGTTGTTTGTGTTTTTTTGTTTGTTGGTTTTGTTTGTTTTTTTCAATATGTAATTTATGGCTAGATGAGGTTTCAGCCTACTGTTTACTGCAAACAGGTGGGAACATTAATAAATGTTGAAAGACAAAGACAGACCAGGGATTAATGAATAGAGGACAAGAGATTAATAGTGAGAGGGGACAGTTTGGTTCAAGGCTTGGTCTTCCCAGTTGCTGGGTTATGGAAGATTAATAGCAGCTTTTCTGTTAGTCTCACTCTTTCTGCAGCAGCTTTCCTGGCTAAGTCTAATAAACTGTTCCAGTGGGTTGCTGTAAATATGAAATCTAGGAAGAAGCCCATCCTTACAGACTGTTAACTAGGTGGGACAGTGTTAGTTTTGCTTTCTATTCAAAATCTAAGCAATAACATCAGTGTATTTGTGAGTTGTGAAGTTAGATGTTCAGGTGCTTACAACTCTTCTCAGGACAAAAATGTGTCACAAAAATGTATCTTGTCAAGCAAGCTGTCTCTGACAAATTGTTTGATACTCAGTGTCCTGCGCAAGAGACTGATTTCTCATCTCTTGACTGAGTTTTCAGCTTTGTTTCTGTGGAAAACTGGACTCTTGACCTCTTACATCTGGCCTCTCATTACACTTGTGTGAGACTAGATCACTGTAAGAGAACACTATCTTTACAAAATTTAAATTCCGCATTAAATTTGTGGAAGAACAGTAGAACAGAGAAAATCTATATTCTGGTAGTAGGGTGCATGCTGTTCTGGGTGTTTTACATAGACAGCAGCCTCAAACTCCTACCTTAAGGCTGTACCTGCCAAGTCAAGCACTGCAGTAGTCCTTGGCATACGCTCTTGGTGTATTTTTCGTAGTCTTCACAAGGTGATCCTAAGCCCTTCGTGCATAGGGTTATAGCAATATGCAGGTATGTGTATGACCATTTTGGGAAGGAAGCAACTGTGTTCCTATAACAGTGAGAATGATGAAGACAGGGCTAATATCAGAACTTCATGTAGCAGTAGCTAAATATCTTTTCCAGGGAAGAAAGGCTACACACAGTTTCAATCATCCTGTAACAAAGCTCTGCCCCTCTCAGCTGTTCTTGCATGCAGTGCCCTTGGCTTTTCAAAAGTTAATTGACTTGTCTATATTATGAATCTCTCTTTAATTTTATTTGTGTAAAGAAGAACATGCACTAATCTTTCTCTGGAAAAATGTTTTACACTTCTCCTCTTTGAATGTTGGCCTTGGGTCTGCCGCATTTCTTAATGAGTCTCTAACTGAACAGCTATGGTTCCCACATGCTCCAGCCTTGACACATGCATACTTGTACACCCACATGCCTGCTCCATTGAACCGAGCAGCCTGCCTGCTCCCCTCGCATGCTCGCTGCTTTGGGATTTGCATTAGCAAGGCAGCATTTTCCTGGGAACCCCTACACACGAGCGAGGGCTTTATACCTGCAAGCATAGATGGATTTGGCATCAAACGAGCTGTCCTGTGAATCGGAAATGCTGTGACCTCTTTATTACACTGTCCCCCCTGCCACAGGCTTGTTTAACATGCTTCTCCAGGAGCCTGGATTCCTGTGGGCTGCCCTACCCATGGTGAGGACCCGGGCTAGTGCCGAGCACAGAGCTGAACACCCGACACTGAAT
Source organism: Amazona ochrocephala (assembly GCA_039720435.1). NCBI lineage: Eukaryota > Metazoa > Chordata > Aves > Psittaciformes > Psittacidae > Amazona > Amazona ochrocephala. The sequence continues at coordinate 3,143,555 of CM077884.1, read as the reverse complement.
TACTGTCTGGTATGCCAGTGGCTGCCAGATCTTTGATAGCCTGTTTTTAATGAAGATTCCTCCTGTAATTCCTAGAATATCTTGCAGTGCAAAAAATGAGCTGTGTGTGTATTTTGCTGTGGGCTGAATTTTTTTCCTGCTCTTCACAGTTCCCCCCATGAACAGAGAGGAAAGGGAGGGGGAAGCAGCTGACTGCTTTTTTTGTTGTTGTTCTTCTTCTTGACTTCTGTGAAATGTGTGGTGATCAATTGCTCACAACTAACAAAATGTTTTTGTTTCTCTTTGCAAAAGCATATGGGAACTGCCGGAAAAGCATATGGGTGTTTTTAGGAAAACATATTGGTGAATGGACAAATTATAGTGGTGCCAATATGTTTTGGGTGTCTGGCTAGACCACTACTACTACCACACTTGCTGGCATTTAGACACATCCACAAGGTTTTCAGCATGTGAGTGGTGTGTAGCTGTTTCTGGGGAACTGCTGTCTGTGCTGGATCAGACCCCTGTTAACACAGTGTTGTGATCCATCTTCGGTGTGCGTGACTGCTTCACCATGTCCCGGACTAGGCTCTGGGCTTGTGTTTATGGCAGCGTATCCATTCTTTCAGTAGACTGAGCTCAGAGCTACACTTGCAGCTGGCTGCAAGTAATGATAATGGTAACTGTTTTTCTTTCTAAAGCCCTTGACTGCAGTCTTAGTAACACCTGAGCGTCTTGAAAACAGGCTAGGCAGCCTCTGGTTTTCCTCTGCTGCTCCGTCAAGTTTTTTTTGTGTCAGCTGGAGCTATTTTTTTTTAATTTCTCTATTTTGTGGCTGCTTTCGAGAAGATGCAAAACATTTTCATTACTACTTATGGGCCCGGTCCTGTTTGCCTTGATACTGGTGATCCAGGGAAAGGGATTCACAAGCTGGTAGAAACTTGGCAGGGAATGGGAAGGGGATTAAGTGGTCTTGGTTGGTGTGTCTGTTCTGGTGGCTCACGGCATCCCTACAGTTTGAGTTGTGCTGCTGTGGACCCCTGTGCAAGAAGAAGTCTTTGACAGTTCCATCTAGACATTCCTTCCTGGTTGCCCTGGCAGTGAGGGAGTGCTGCCTGCCCTATCTGTGCCTGCAATTGGCACGGCTGTGCCTGCTTGCAGGGGTTTGTAGCAGCTCTCTGCCCATGTTTAGGTTCAGAAGGTCTTAGCAGATTGGCTAAGGTCTCCTTTCACAGGCATGCACATTACCTCCTGTCACTAAGAGCTCATGGTCTAAATAGACAAATCAGAGCTGTGCTGAGAAAGATGTTATGGTCTGTGAGTGTCGGGAAAGACAGGCTGAACTCAGAAATGGTTTCATGAGCAGGTTCAACCAGTCTGAGTTTGTACCATTGCTAGAAGAGGTGGTCCTGCTGCCCATGTGTCCCCAGCCCTCATTTTGGCCCATAAAGTCACTTTTATCCTTTATAGACATAAGCATGGGTTGTGAGGCAGCAGAGGGGGCAAAACCTGTGGCTAAAGACTGAGGAGTTAAGCAAGATGCACACTTGGGTAGTCATTTGGATGTCATATTGTTTATCTTGGTTATGAACCTGCACTCTCAGGTACTCTGAGTGGTTATTCAGCACCTTTTAGTGTTCTTCTTCTTATGCCAACTTCAGGATGATTTGGTAGTGAGTAATTTTACATTATTTAATGCAGCCACTTTCCTTATAGCTCTTTTGTTCCGAGAGACATTTCCCTATTTTATTATGCAAACAGTACATTAAGATCCTTGTGGGCCTAAGTTCCCAGCAGTGCTTGAGATGATGGCAGGGAAGTAGGTTATTTCAGAAATAATGATTCTCTCCTCTAAGAGCTTTCTTGGAGTTCTGCTTTAACTGCTTTTGATATTATACATTCTTTAAAAAAAAGGTAAAAAAACCCAGTACTTCCTAAATGTTATAGAGCTCAAAAAATACACTGTATGCCTTGTCACAATATTTAATACAGAGCGCTATTTACAGTAATGAATCAAAATGTCAGTTTTTAAAATATGAACTGTCAGAGTGTTCCTACTTTGCAGAAAACTTTGATATGACAGTTTTTTAATCATATGACTATTACATCAAATGTGTCTCAGTACTTTTGCTCAACAAAGTCTTTTTTTATTCCTTCCCCCTCCCTTTTCACTGTAGAGTCTGGTAGGGTTGTTTGACTGAATGCACTCTGATTAGAGGTCAGAAGGATGCAGAGCTGAACGCTTTTGTATATTGACAGATGGGATGTATCAGCGCCTGTGTTTTGTACTGACCGTGGTCACCTGGTCTTAGGTATAGCCTGGTTTGGATCACCTTTACCTTGTGTTCCCAGTGTTTGCCCCAAGCCTGCTGTGTGCTATGGCTCAGGCAGCAGCGCTGGTGGATATGAGCCCTGACTAAGCAGCACTGATGCCTCTAGGTATAACTCCACATTTAGGGCAGCTAGGGTAAAACTGTCTCTTTAGTAACAAAACCTGGCTTGTACAGTAACACTGCTAATCCCTGTAGCTTTAACATGAAGGGACAAATGAAATAACTCGAGGCAAGGGATGCTTGTGCATCCTTAGTGAGCTGAAGGGGTTGCTGTGCAGGGCAGGGTTGGTGTTGCTTCTAGAGGACGAGGCAGGGGGCTGGGGATGCCAAGTGGCTTCCCCAGTGGCTTGGGTTACCCTGGACCCAGGTCAAGGAGTGTGCTTATTCTCTGAGCCCCCTCTGTGAATTTAGACCAGAATATTTCCCCCCCCCCCCCCCCTTTTTTTTTGTTGTTGTTTTGTTTGCTTATCTGCAAAATGGGAGTAATTAATTGATATTAGTAAAATTCTCAAGTCTCCCTAAAGCGGATTACTCGAACAACTGCACTTCATGATGAAGACAAGGGAGAGCTTATGTAGGTTTAGAAAACATCTAGGCTTTAGAAAACGTTCTCTGGAAGGAAAGGGTTTGGCATGCTCACAGGAAGACTCGGAGGCCAGAGAGGAATCTAAGGTGTAGCAGAGCCATGTACCTCTGCCCATAACATCTTTGTGCCACCTTGCCTGGGGCTTCAGATGGGTTCCTACTGCTTATTAAAACTTGCAGAGTTACCATTGTGTCGGTTTCACAAGTGCAGTATTTCTGATTTGGAGTTGGCCCAGCACAGCTATGGAAATGGGAGGAGTCTGAAAAGGCAAAAGGTGTGTAGTAGCAGTCCAAAAAAGAGGAATACGGGCAATGCAAGACACTAAATCTTAGAATCATAACATCAGAGAATGGTTTTGGTTGGAAGGGACTTTAAAGATCATCTAGTCCAACCCCTCTGCCATAGGAAGGGACAGCTTTCACTAGACCAAGTTGCTCGAGGCCCCATCCAGCCTGGCCTTGAACACTTCCAATTATGGGGCATCCACAGCTTCTCTGGACAACCTGTTCTGGTGTGTCATCTTAAAAACTTTCTTCCTGAAGTCAAATCAGATGGTCTTCTTGATTGTGGGTGTTTCTTGGAGCCTGATTAACTTGGTGTTTCAGATGGGCATGTCTATTAAATAATAGCCTCAACCCTTCGTTATAGAAGAGATCAGAACTTGATTTCAGGGGTGTAATCACATATTTAAGTGCACTTTTGAGTAGCTATTTAGTTAGAAATTGTTGTATGTGGAAGGCACAGACAAGGGAGCTGAACATGTCTGAAGTTGGGTACACTAAGGCCCACAGGGTCTCACCAGTGGTAAGAGATTTGGGAAGGCAGAGTCATTGCTGTAGCATCTCTCACAAGTAATATCCTGAAGATAGAGGAGGAGACGAAAAAATAAAGTGAGGAAGGGAAGGGGGAAGGATGTGGCTGGTGGGTGAGGCAGTGGTGGCATGAAAGGCTCTGATAGTGCTGGGGGCTGGTGTGAACCATCAGGAAACATGAGGGATGCCATCTGGTGAAGCCAGTCCCAAAAAGTCTCTTATACCAACAGGACTGATGGCAGAGGGGCTGCCAGCAGCAAGGGCCAGTGGCAAGGCGGAGTGTCGTCACTTTTCAAACCATGTGGTTGTCACCTCCATCGAGCGAGTGTTGCTGCTTGCTGCATTCCCTCATGCTGCAGAGGACAATTGATTATTATTCAATTTTCATTTTAGACAAACCACATTGTTAGTGCGATGATTTTTCTGTTGTTATTGTTACTGCAGCGCATAGAAAAGGAGCTCTAACAGATGTATGATTAGCAGGGCATGAAATTAGAAATGTTTGTGTACAAGGGAAAGGTTGTTTATTATCAAACTCCTCATTTGAAAATTAAGCGATGCTAAGATTGGCCATGCGATTCTGCAGCGGGCGTGCAGCCCCCTTCCCTCCCTCTCTCCCAGCAGCATTGGCTGAAAAGTAACAGTATTTTAAATGTTACCTTTATTAAAAAAAGGTCAATACCTGCCTTTGGAGACAGATTGTCTAAAGAGCTTGTTCTCCCACTCCGGCGCTGAAGGTTTCCGTTCAAGAAAATATTTTGACTGATGCTGAAGCCCCATTGATTAGGGCAAATAGAACATTTTCCATCTGAAGTCTCTTGGATGGAAAATAGGGTTCTGATTGAATAATTCTGAGTGTGGGTGTCTACCTGGGTGAAAAGTATTTGTTGTCAAAACGCTGAAAAATTTCTATTTGGAGTCACTGCTGCCACATAAGTGGAGTGGTGCGGTTTGGTATGCAGTACCCACTCCTTTCCGCCTCTTGGGTCAGTCTTACAGCCAAAGCACATCTCTTCAGCCTGTGCAGCTTGGGAGTCCCTAGTGCACTGGGATGGTGGTGCCTCCTAGGTATGGTCTGCATGACCACTCCAGAAAACCGGGACCAGCCTTTCACACCTCAAATGCTGTCAGTGCTGGGGTGGTAATTTTGCATGGGAATGCTGTCAGGCTCTGGTAGAAAGCCATCAGCATCTAGATTTTTGTCTTAGAAATGGTGTGGTGTTTTTTTTTTTTTTTCTCCTGTAGAAAATATCTGTGCTTTTTTCCTACACCATCCCTCCTCCCCGGTAATGGAATTTTTAGTGTGAGAAAATGATGTGTTGTTTTATGAGCTCTACCTGTCATGCACAATTCTCAGGTACAGCTGCTGTTTCCTGATCTCCTTGAAAAATCTGGAAATGAATTTTGAAAGAGTTAGGTTAAGAAATGTGCATCAGAAACACTGTTTATCTGTGTTATGCTGCTGAGAGAAGCCTGGTCCTACCTAGGATTGAACATTTCATAGAATCATAGAATAGTTAGGGTTGGAAAGGACCTCAAGATCATCGAGTTCCAACCCCCCTGCCAGGGACAGGGACACCTGGCACTAAATCGTGTCACCCAAGGCTCTGTTCAACCCATCCTTGAACACTGCCAGCAATGGAGCATTCACAAGTTCCCTGGGCAACCCATTCCAGGGCCTCACCACCCTCACAGTCAAGAACTTCCTCCTTATATGCAATCTAAACTTCCCCTGTTTAAGTTTAAACCCATTACCCCTTGTCCTCTCACCACAGTCCCTAATGAAGAGTCCCTCCCAGGCATCCCTATAGGTCCCCTTCAGGTATTGGAAGGCTGCTATGAGGTCTCCACGCAGCCTTCTCTTCTCCAGGCTGAACAGCCCCAATTTTCTCATCCTGTCTTCATACGAGAGGTGCTCCAGTCCCCTGATCATCCTCGTGGCCCTCCTCTGCACTTGTTCTAACAGTTCCATGTCCTTTTTCTGTTGAGGACACCAGAACTGCACACAATACTCCAAGTGAGGTCTCACGAGAGCAGAGTAAAGGGGCAGGAGCACCTCCCTCAACCTGCTGGTCACACTCCTTTTGATGCAGCCCAGGATATGGTTGGCTTTCTGGGCTGCAAGCGCACACTGCCGGCTCATGTTCATTTTCTCATCAACCCACACCCCCAAGTCCTTCTCCGCAGGGCTGCTCTGAATCTCCTCCCCACCCAACCTGTAGCTGTGCCTGGCATTGCTCCGAGGTACTTTGTCGCTATTTTGTTTGATCCGGTTTTGTCCTCTAAAACGTTGTGGCCAAGTGCAAGTCTGACGCTATCTGAAGTTAGTAGGGCTACTCATGTGTAAAGTTTTATGTAGGTGTTTCCAGGACTCAGGCCGAGGTGTTGTTGTGATGGATTCTGCCCAGTGAACCTGGATGGTATTGAGCAGAAAATAGGAAGAGGGCTAAAAGATTGTTCCTGTGCTCTGGGAATAATTGAGACAGAAAATTGCTTCCAGGATTTCTTCATTTTTCCGCAGAGGGTAATCAGCCTGTGTAATTCTCTGCCACAGGAAATACTGCCTGAATCTGTTACCCAAAGGCAGCCAACAGAGTTTAGGTAGCAGCCTGAATACCAAAGGATCTGCAGAGCAGGGGGTATCCCTTACTTGGGTTGCGTCTTTGTGTATTGACTGCTATGTATGTCATAGAATGCCACAGTGGTGCCACTACCATGACAGGTAATTGACTATTCACTTAGGTACTTGCTGTGTTCCTGGTACACAGTTAGACTTTCATGCCCTAAACAAGGGCACAAGTTTTTATGCTGAGATTGTAAATGGAGATTTGCTTAGTATTGTGCTCAGTTTATAAGCCTGAATTGCTCTCCATCTTACTGGAGAGCAGTTCCAGTCAGATGATGGGTGCCTGGTAACTTCAGCCCTATTCTTGACTCATCTTTAGTCTTTGCAAATCACTGTTTCTGCACCTTTATTTGCTCATCTGGAGGACAAGACAGCAGTTGGGCTACTTGCAGTGGTTTGTAGTAAGTTTCAAATAAGGCCTTTCAGCCACGTTTTATTGCAACTTTTAGGGGAAATTATTTAGATTTTTTTACTTGAGTGAGAATAGTTGTGGCCAAATCACTGTGTGAGCATTATACCTGCTGGGCATTGAAATTTGGTTCCTTGATTTCCATTAGCAGGTCATCCTGGGCCAAAGGATCTTGAGCTGCTAGAATAGAAAAGAACATAACATAACAGAATGAAGTTGGTGTTTGGTTATAGGCGCTAGATGTCATTGTTCCTGGCTGTTCTCTGGCTAATGTTTGCTTTTGTGTAGTATTTGTCTGTGTCTGTGCTTCTGTGCACATGGGGAAAGGGAGGACAAATATCACTGGGGTGGATTAGCATTAAAAAATAGTTAACTAATCAAAGCCATAAAGCTTGTCCAAGTGAATTCTTTAGAGAAATAGCTTTGAATTTCCCAAGCAGCCGCAGGCCATAAACCCGAAGCACTATCATTCAGAGATGCAAAAAATCCCCTTCTGTTGGAGCGTTGGACCTATTTGTTCCTTTTTAGGAGGGCATTCAAAACGTTTTCTTAATTTTCTACTGAACAGCTCACTGCTATCCATCATGAGCCTTTGCCAGCTGAGACAGCTCCACTACCCCTCAGTTTTAGCCCTCCACTGAAATCCGTATATGTGTACTTTGCATTTTGAATGTCTTTCAGCCCTGTGCACTGTGCAGTGGGATAGCCCTTACAGAGCACTTTTTTGTCCCTGAGCTCAAAGTGTTGAAAAGAAGGGGCTGAATGTTGTCCCCAGAGCCTAGATGAAGGTGACATGGAAGGGAGGATGCAGATGGAGAGTGGTACCTAGAAGGATTTCCTACCTAGTCCAAAGATATGGCAGGCGAGCCCTGTTCTTTGGTCCTGTGTTCTGTCTAGTCCTGCCCCAGAAGATGCACCAGCCCTAGCAGGTTTGCAGAACAGGTAGGATGAAGTAGGAGAGAATTTCATTTGACTTATATGGAGGAAAGAAAGCACATTGTTTGAGTGCTGAAAGAAAGTTATTGAAGGCTGACACCGAAGGTTAGGCAGCCAGCCTTTGGGAATTGGGCACGTAAATTCGCTTTATGCTCATGAAAGTCTCTCTTCCACAGTGTTTTACTTTGCTGCTTCTTAAGATGTACAAAAAAGTGAAGTGTTGGTCTATGGTCTATACACAGATACTTGGATAGCACGGTCATTAATAGGCATTAAAATTACACTGTGGTAGCTCAGAGCTTACCAAGAAAAAAAGAAAGAAAAAACTCTTAGAAGACACGAGGTGCTTTGTAGCTGGAAGTGCCTGTCATCCTGCAAGAACTCATCTGTCCTTTTCAGTCCCACTTATTCCCTTTTATTCTATTAGGCAGTAAAAAAAATACTGCCTAATACCTACTAGCTTTTTAATATTACTTAATTGTATGCACGCATGCCCAAAAGAGAGCCGCACATATTTTTTAGCATTTCACCTTTAGGGCCCCAAGGGAGGGATGTTAATGGCTATGTCCTGGGGAGCCTTTTAGGCAGAGAATTCTACTTTTGCTTCCCTTCTGAAACTTGGAGTCTCATGCTCCAGATAATCAAATTTTAGTGTAACCACATCTAAAGTGTTTGTGTACCTATGTAACTTTTCTTTTCCTGGTCAGTTAATGAAAGTCCTAAGCAGATTATCCTAAAAACTGAGGTCATTTTTATAACAGGTGGGCAATGCATAGAGGGTGAAGCTGTGACTGAGAGGCTGCAGTTTTTCGAAAGGGATTAGATCCTTGCACATGAGTGGGCATGACATTCATGTGCACCATGTACACATATCCTGTGCATGGTTTCTGTGGTAAAGCACAGATGATTTACTGACATAACAGGACCATTTGCTGGTATGAAGTCATCAGTGTTCAGTTATAAAAGCAATATAGAGGTACCTCCATATACAAGATAGTGCAAAGTAAGTGTGAAGCTCATCCTTCTTCTCACGCATTGTACTTTGGCCTCTTGTATAGGCCATATTCTACCCTCAGATGAGAGCGGTGCTCAGCTATTGATAATATGGGCAGAAATTGAATCTGAAGCCTAGGGCCTTTCTGCACAGGGAGAGTATTGTGAAACAAAGTCAGGGTGTGAATTTAAAGTGCAATAGTTGTTCTGAGTGTACTTCTCATGTGGGCAGTCTTATTCTGCTCTGAGAGGGCCTTTGTGCAGTTCTGCTTCATCCATTGCCAAAGGCACTCTCAGTGTAGAAAGAAGAATGCCCACACAGGGAGCGAATAGCTTTTCCAGGCTATTTCACCATGCTGAGCAGTCCCTGGAGATGCACATGGTTTCATGTCCCCATGAATGTTGCAGGAGCTTGCCCTTCTGCTCACTCTTCCATAGTTCTTGTGTGAGTAAGCATGCTTTGTGATGGGCAGTTGGTGAAGTTGTATCTTCTGTACCCTGCTAGGTGCAGCATGCATCACTCATGTGCCTGAAGTTATGGGTCTGGCCTCAGGAATCCTAGAGGTCTTGGGCTTCTTTTGATGCTGCTGGTATTGCAGTTTGGCATTCTCCATCAGTACCATTGCCTCTCATGGTGTGTTGTAGCTGCTGAAGAGCTCCTGTGAGATCGTGTCTACATTCATGTGTTGTTCTTTTTCATATGAAATCGAAAAACCTGTGTGCTGAGTACTATTGTTATCTGAATATTGTGAGCAGGAAAACAAGAAAAAAAACATCTGTTCTACAAAGAGGCAGTGTAAAGAGCAGGCTCTGTAACTAAATAAATTCACATCTGTTTAGCAGAACCATCAAATGGTGGGCAGAGGGGCCTAATGTGAATCACATGTTGAAACCACAAGTATGAGTGAGATGAGCTGCAAAAGAGAGCCTCTAAGTGTTGATTCATGTGAGCAGCTGTTGGTTCCTCTCCTTATTCTTTCCCTCTACCAGTTTCCTGAGCAGATTGTGTAGAATAAAAAAAGCAGGGATGTGCACATGTGTATGTGTTTGTATTCCTTCCATGATTAAATAGCCTTTCTGCATCATTATAAGCTGTTACATCATAGCTTCAGTTGGAAAGGCAATGGATTGTAGAGGGGGTCGCATAGCAGGGAGGGCAGAGCTGGAATGAAGTGAGCAGGTGAAGCTGTTCCCTTGTGGTGTTGCTTCACAAAAAATGGCCCTGATGTAGCTTGCATTAAAAAGGGACTGCCTTGCAGTTGATTCTCAGGATGACATCTCCAGCAGTGTCATCTCAAGGAACCTGATGGGAGCAACCTAGAGACTTCAAAGGGTAGGTTATGCCTTCATGTGTGCAAGCTAGTTTCGGAACAGGTATTTGCATACTAGTCTTAACAGACTCCATTTTTCCATGGATCAGTTTAATTTGTTGCTTAGGTTTTCCCCTCAGTCTTTAAAGTCCTGCAGAAACAAAGGGCAGCTCAAGTTTCTGTATTGGTTGCATTTGCAATTTATTTTTTTTTTTTTTGTGCCAAGAACATAATACGATTTCAAAACAGTATTTTTATGACTTAAGGCAGCCGTTTCTAACTTAAAAACAAGAAAGCTTTGGGGATGTACACACAACTCAGGTGCCTCAGTTAATGCTATTTGGCTGGTCTCCATAGCCCCTTAGAGAGTCCATGCAGAGCAGCAAGCATCTTCTCTCCCACAGGATCTCATGAAAAGAAACATGCAATAATTTCAGTCTCAAAGGTGGTTTCTTGTTGCTGTCTTGCCTTTTGTCCTAGATATTTTGCAATAAATGAGGCCAAACTTGTGGGAACAAAGGGTTATGGTAGATAGACTGTTAGACCTGATTTGCACAGGTTCTGATCTCCTGCAATTCAATCTGCTTTCTTTAGCTGACAGAGAGCTGTGCTCACACAGCTTACCCGGGATGTGAGCTCTGCTGGAGTGCGCTGGGAGGTAATGAAGCACTTAAGGGGCTGGGGGGCTGAAGGTCCCCATGGAATGATTAAGGTGTTGGCAGCTGTGTTACTTTGAAAGAAAAATATGTGCATTGCACAGCAAAGGCATGCTGAAATGCCTAGCAGAGGCTTAGTTGTGTGGGGGGACATCCTTTGCCTTAGACTACTGAAATAGCGGTAGCAACTAATTAGAGGGCATTTGATAAACTGAGCTGCATGTGCAGTTACCAGCTGTATGGCCCAGCTGCCCTAGTGTAGTTCAAAAGCAGAATGCAAGTGTTTGCCAGCAGTGGCTAAAATGCAGCAGTGTCACTGTCTCTAGATACATTAAGAATTTGGTTCTTCCTTCACTCCAAAAATTCCCTCTGCTCATGATTTGTTTCCTCTCTTCCATCTCCCCGCATATACTTTTGAGAAGGTGCAGTGGAAGATAGATGAGCACTGTAATGTCTTCCTGGATACTGTCAGATTTGGGCCGTTTCACATCTAGGGAACCAATGTGGCCAGTCTAGGATGGAAACTTTTGTCACAACAAAATTTCATACTGATTTCTGGGAAGGGGAACAAAGCATTAACTTGGGTAGTCAGAAACAGAAGACACCAGTGTGATAGTGGTGGAGCAACTGGAGTTAGCTTTATAATATAATGAGCAAAATTGCAAGACCTGTGTGGATGCCTGGCTGGGTTAATTTCATTGCTGGCATTGTGGTTGGTACCAGCTGAGGAATTTTCTCCCAGAGCTTTGAGTACCGGTGTTCCTGAATGAATGGACACTGGTAGAAGGGAAGCACAACAGTTTCATAGCTGGTGCTTGGTGGTTTTAGGAGTTTCAAAGAAGAATTGAAAATCAAATCTCAAGCACTTGTCTTCAGTCACAAGTTTCTCTTTGGAGCAGAACTAATGCCCAATGGTAACTAAAACAGAGCTTTATCTTGATGTGCTCCAGAGTGTCATGTCATGCTTGCATTTGCTGTTAATATTCTTCTTCCCATTTCTCTATGCTTCCAGAGCACCCCTCTTTTAACAGTTGTCTTCTCAGTGAGCTATAAGTTGTCTTGGTATGTCCATGTGGCCATGGACATTCTGGAGCATTTCCAGATTAGACATCATCTCAAAATACGTCTTCTATTCTTCTTTATTCCTTGAGGAAAGGACCTGGAGTAGGCAGTAAATACCAGGTCACATATGAATCCAATGTGTACTATTATTGCTAACAAAGCAAGCTAGATATAGGGTTGCTTCAGGAGATGCCTGGACAGTAGACTGAGATTAGTTATTTTTCATCTTCATGCTGAAGAAGCTGTTATTCAATCCTGAGTTCTCCAGTTGAAGTAGGATGTGGAAGAGCTGGAGAGGGTCTAGAAGATGGGCAGTCAGGAACTTCAGAGCACATGGTCTACAAGAAGAGGCTGAGGGAGCTTTGTTTCCTGTGTCTAATGGAGAGGAGGCAAAGAAGTGATAAAGTGGCAATCTGTGACTACTTCCAGGGGCATTAGAAAGATAACAGAGCCAAATGCTTCTGTCCAGGTAGCAAAATAAAAAGCCACAGACATGCGTAGTGGATTGGGAGATTCAGCTGGAGCGCTGGAAAAATGTTTTCATTGGGAAATAGTGCAGCACTTGAACAAGTCACCAGGTAGCAAGGAGTTCTCCATTGGATGTTTTCAAGGACAAAAGCACAGCAGGCCTTATCTAGTGTTGATGATAGTCCAGTCTCCTGCTAAAAGCAGGACTTGATAATCTGCAGAGATCCTCTTCTCTTTCTTGGCAGTATCGAAGGCTTTCAGCTTCTGTAAGGAGGAAGCGCTCTAAAGGTTTATTTTTGCTTTGTGTTGCAAAAGGGAGACAAGAATACATTGGAGTGCTCATGTCTTGATGATTTCAAATCACCTGTTGCTGTGAAACTCGGTAATGTGGTCTTTTTTTCCTGACTGTTTATACATAGGGGTCTGCGTACTTCCTTTCATACAGTTTTAATACACTCAAATATCTTGCTTCTATTAGCAATCTCTCTGAAGCATCAGTTCCCAGCCATCTGGCAGCAATCACTCTTCTGTGTGTTAGGGTATAGGTTTTATCATAGGAAAAAGACTGTTTCCCCTGATTATTTGCTAGGTGCCATGGGCTGAGCTGCCACAAAAAGCACAGGTTGGTGCAGTGCTCAGGAAGGAGAAGAAGTCATCTGGGGATTTGTCATACTTGATACTCTGATTTCTAGGACGGCTTGGGATCTGAGGGAGAAAAAGTTAAGTAGATCAGGTTGGAGGAAAAGAACCAGGGATTAAAGATTTTGATCCTGGACACAGTTCCTTCCCATTAATTGATCTAATTGCTTGCTTTTTAGTTACTGCAGTTTCAAAGTCTGGTTCGTACTGCCAGCCCCTTGAGGTGTCACAAGACCATGCTTGTGTCCTTGAGTGGGGCCCATGCTGTGCCTGTATTCTGGGCTGCAGCTTGCTTTTCTATTCACAGAAACCCTCTCTTTAGCTTGGGGTTCAGACTGCCAGTAGCAGATATGTGTCCTTCCAGGGGTGGCTGACTCTTCCTGCATCCACAGCTATGGAAGTGGACTGCAGGGAGCCCATTGTAAATAAACCCACCTACACCCATGCTAGCCTCACTGGGTGGGACCTCAAGCTCTGCACTGTTTCTTTGTTCACTCTGTATCAGTTTCCCACTGTGCTCAGATCCCTGCTGTTTCTCCCCAGACTGAAACATATACACACAGCACTCTGCAAAGCTAATACAATTATCTGTGTGTCAATATGCTGCCATGGTCCCATTTGGTCTCACTAGGGCCTTGTTGATATCTAACTGCTGAGCTGAATGTTAGTTCTGCATGGTTCCTTCTTGTTTACAGCCAGCATCAGTATCCAGCCAGCTTGTTCTTGCTTTAACATCTGTACCCTTCTAATCCCTTGTTGTCTTGATTTCCTCTGTTGTGTGTGGGACTCTCTTGATCAGCCTGATTCCAGTATGTCTCCAGCAGCTGAGAAGTCCAGTCCCTTAACCATTTTATTTGATGGGTAAGCTCTGTGTTGCTTGGCAGTGCGTTACTGAAGTAGGAAGCCAAGTACCGAGTTGTGTCACAGACAAGACAATGAATATAGGCACAGAAGAATAAAGGCAGCTTTTTTGGCAGAGGGACCTTGAAAATAAATTGTGTGCAGGAAAACAGTGTTTGTGTAATGGAGCTTTAGGTCTGAGAATCCTAAAATAAGCTTTCTGCATCATTCCGCCTGTTCTTTTGCTGTCCCTATTATTATATTTTCTGTCTCATTTTATATACAGAATTCTGAAACATCCATCTCAAACTTTTCTTTGTGGTGCAGCATCACCCTCACAAACTTGTAGGTCAAGTTATGAGAAGAAGCTTTAAGAATTGGAAGAGCTTTGTCTGGCTCAGAGCTACCTCCTGGCTCAGCTCTCAAGGTTCAACCACAGACTTTGCTGTATTTGAGTAAGCATTTTGGGCTGGCCACCAGGTCTATCTCCTCTATTGCCCTGGAGTTTGTTGTAACCACAAGTAGTTGAGGCCTTGTATTAATGTTTTATCCCATAGGATCATATTTGGAGTGGCTGAGGATTGTCTCGTATCACCGAGGTCAAGAATTGGGCTGCTCTCTGGTAAAATTGTAATGTGATCATTAGAGTTTTATTAGATTAGGTAGATCCATCCATCTCCAGGGAGCCAGTATTATATCTTTATTTCAACACACATGGGCCAGTCAAGTGCAACTTATTGGGATTTTAAAGCCTAGTTTGTCATCCAACATCAGTATGTGACATGGCTGTAAAAGGAAGATTTTGCTTGCCAGCTTTTATGCAGCAGCAGTCAAATTCAAGTAGCCTGCATCTAATCCCAAAACTACTAATGCAATTATACTGAGAAAGAAAAGAAGTTTTATGTTTAGCTTGCCCTTCTACCTTTTTACTGTTGAAGCTGATGCAAGAGAAATGAACAAAGAATGAAACTTAAGAAAGGGTAAGTTTTTGGTTGATACCAAAATTGTCCCAGCAGCAGAGTTTTGGTATAAGAATGAGTGTGATATGGGGTTAGTATCTGGTGAACGATATTCATGGTGACATTAACCTCTGAAGCATCTTTGTAGCAGAGAGAAGATGGTTCTTTATGATCATGGCGATAGAATCTCCACTATGGACTTCATGTCTTCCTGTTATGTCTGAGTAATACTGTACTCAAGCAGTACATAAAACAAAAGTCCCATCCCAAACTTGTGTGGATCTGCTAGCAAAATAATGAAGTGTGGGTGCAGCCATGCCAGGGGTGGGGAGGGGATTATTTTCCAGTTATTGGTTATTTAATTAAAAGAATGGGAATATGCTGTGTTCATTTGAGAAACATTGCAACTAGGGAATAAGGAATATAATGTTGCATTGCCAGTAGGTGCTGGCATATCTTAAGTAGGATATAGCTGTATTGCTGCAAACCCTTTTGAGTGCAGATAAAGTCACAGCTGGAAGTCTGGGTTTAAGAGTCATGAAATAATTGATTTTTGGAAGGGATGTCTGGAGGTCATCTGGGCCAGCCCTGCTTGCAGGGCAAACTTTGAATTTAAATCAGGTCTTCTGGAGGATCCTGTGGAAATTTGAAAAACTGTTAAAGCCAGAGAGAGATGATACTAGATTATATACTTTGAGGAATAATTCAGCACAAGCAGTACTCTGACTAGGTTTCTTTCTCCTTTAATTCCTGTGATTACAGTAGTGGTGTCTCACAGCAGGAAATTGGTGAATGCTTTTGGCCCTGTTAAACTGAAGAAGCGACTTAGATTTTATTTATTTTGTTTTGAGGGAATTGAGCTGAAGATAGAAAACCCTGCCTTATCCAGGCAATTGGAAGAAACCTGGAGGGAGAGGGAGAGTTAAACTCCCTCCAGCTGATATCTGCTGTGAAAGACTAAAGCAAAGCATCAAGAAATGTCTATAAACAGCATTAAATGGGTGCAAGCAAAGAAACCTGGTCTGAGGGAGAGATATGCCACAAGGAGTTGGAATCTATGTGCAACAATTCTGCATATGTTCATGAAAGCAGTCACTGGAGTGTGACAGCATGTTCTATTCTTCCTCATCATGTCTCGGAGTCATGTGGTGGCTCAGTTGACCCTTTCTAGCTCTCCTCTGCTCTGGTGATGATGGTCACATCAGCCCCACACAGAGGATTCCCAGTGCTTAGAATTGTCCCTGCAGCTTTTTAGTTCTCCTGGTTGCTGATGTGAAGTTTGAAGAGCATGAAGAGCCAGAATCAATTTGCTGCTGGGAGGATCTGTGGAAGGAGCTTCTTTGGACTGGTTAATATTACAGGTCTTCAATTTGGTGAGATGTTGTGCAGATCAGCAGTGATTAAGGGAGTTCAAAAGGAATCCCAATTACCCAAATCACATAATTTCACATACGATGTAAAACTGATGAGGATAAGTGCTACCATATGGGAAAGACATCCCAGGAGAGCTTGGGCTAAGTTTGTAAGTACCTATGGCACTTCTTATGTTTGGTTAAAGACCTCTAGTGAGACCAGAATTTTGACATTATATCCTCTTTTGGAGGCCACAAGAAGCAGGAAAGCTTCATGGCTAAAGATCATCAGCCATAAATGGAGAAATAAATTCATTTAACTTTCAAAGGGGAACAGTGCCAAGAGAAACAAGCAGCTTTGTGAGTTTGTGAAAAGCAGATCTCTCTGGTCAGCCTCAATTACTGCTTTTGGCTAATTAGTGGAGTGGAGATGATGCAAAGAACTGTATTTTAGCAGGGCATTTGGGTTTGTGCGTTTTGGAATTTCAGGCAAAAAAAAGAAAACAACAAATCAGCTTAGAGTACAAACATCCAGTTTTTGTATGTTGCACCTCTAGCTGAAAGGGGCAATGTGTGACATGATTTTGCGTTATGAAGGGTGTCCCCTTGGGTCAGTGCTAGATCTGATCTTTAAAACACAGTTGGAAGGTGAAGTAATGTCAAAAGTTTTCTCTTTGGAGTTTTTTACATGGATGGAAGAGAAGGGAGAGTAGGGAGCATGTAGTCTGCCTTTCTACATATGGCTCATGTAAGACTTTAGAGGCAAACCTGTGTTATCCAGGAAGGGGGTGTCTTGATCATGTCCCTGAATAGCATCAGAGAGAAGCCACAAAAAGGCTTCCAGTTGCATTACTGTGAGCAAATAAGGTCTTGATTCACTGTACCTGGTCATTCACTTGGCCTTAGCAGTGATGGTGAACTGTGCATGGGTGGTACTAAGATAGAACATCATGGACCTACATCAAGCAAGTGGATTTAGGAAGGAGTGGGATGCAAGACAGAGCAGACTGTCTGGAAGCAGACTGTTGTTGCTCGTTTTTTGTTAAACACTGTTGCTACCCTCTGTGAAGCATTAGCTTAATTAACTCAGGGACAAATTCTTCTATCTTGGCAAAGTCTGTCAACATTCAAGGAGTATTTGCTCCATGTTATAAATATGAAAATGAAATGAAGATTTATTTAGGTACAGTGTAATCACAGAAGAGCCAGCCTGTCTCAGAGATGAATGTACTAACAATTTCAAGAGTAGACAAATCGGTACTCTACTCTTCCATTGCTTATCTGATGTGAGGCTAAATTGGCTTGGAACCCTCCTTGTTTTACCTTTGCTTCTCAAAGGTGAATGACATCCTGTAATTAAAAGCAAAACCAAACACTTATTGCCACACACTTAAAAAAAAAGAAAAAAGAAAAAAAAGCGACAAAAAAGCCTTGTGAAGCTTTTGTTACTGCCTGGTGTTATCTTCTATTGATATTCCTGGTCCGACAGTTTTAGATAATGCGGTCTCATCTTGGGATTCCTGGATTCCACTTCCTCTGCTGAGGTGTATTCTTTCATGGTTAGAATTTTCTGAACTTGCAGCATTAAGATTGTCCTAACGATAGAACCAGAGCGCATTGTTTTCCTTATTTATGCAGTGGGATTTCAGTCTTTGCTCTTAAATGGTATTTATCATGGTTAGTCTGGTCTTATCCTCTGCCTCCAAAAGTAGGTGATGACTAATGCTTCCAAAGAAGGAAGTATAACAGAACCTCGGGCAGCCACAGCTGATTTCAGTCTGTTTTTTGGCTTTGATATTATCTATCATTTTACCCCTTCCATTTTAAGTTACTGTTCTTGAAAAAAAATGATCTTATGCTAGCTTAGCATCCACCATTTCATAAAAGGTAGCTGAAAAATTGAATAGAGTTCAGAGTAAGTATACATGAATGAATTGAGAGAACTCTGCTCTTCACAGTGAGTTTAATTGATACTTAATTTCAATGTTTTGATTTAATTTAACCAATGACCTGGCTTTGTTCTGAAAGGATCTGCATAAGGAAGAGAGGCAGGTCTATAGTGCAGATGACAGAGCATAACAGAATCCAGTGGTTGGTAGGAGAGCTAGATAATTTAAAGCCAGACACAAAGGAGAAGCTGTAATTATGGTGCTTAATTGCTTGCTCAAACAATTTACCTAGTGCTGTGGTGGATTCTCCAATACTTGCATTCTTTCAGTTGAGACTACATGTACTTCATAACAAATATTCTTTAGCTCAGCATAAGCTTTGTGGTATAATAGTTGGGTAGATTTCCGTGCCTTGCACAGTGCAGAAGGGCTAGATGAGATGGTCAGTGAGAAGAGCTTTCAAAGCAATGACATAAGGAAGATTTATGATATTTTTGTTTGGAGTGGGGCAGTATATTTGGGAAAAGGGGTATTGCCAGAATGGTCAGTGAGTAAAGAGTCGCAGGAAAAAATTGTAACAGCCAGATCAGGAATGGAGCTCTTGAGTTACTGGTGACCAAGGAGGATGGCTGTGTAAGAGTAGCAGGAAGAAATGCAGGTGGCTTCAGCCAAGACACAGAGGGAGATGCAGCACTGATTGAGAAGCAAGACGTTGCTGTCCCTCTGAGAGGGTTGCCAGGGACACAGGTTCTGATGTCAAAGGTTGTTCCAGCCTAGCTGTGTTAAATGTTGGGTGGCTAGATTTATTCAGGTTTGCTAGGCAGGGGCTCACTGAATGCAAAGCATGCCTGATGAATGATTTGCTTGGAGCAGAAATGTGGGGGCCACTGTAGATTTCACCTGCAGTTTAAGTTCTCAGTGAGAGCTCTGTGGTCTAGCCATTGGGTTGAGCAGTAGAGGGATCAGGCCCTTTGAATTTGGCATCCAAGGAGCAGCAAGCTGCTTTTGCTGGACAAGTGGCTTGTCCAGCAAAAAGTGGGTGAAACTCACTATTCTTCAATGGAGGAGGATTGCTTTTGAAGACCAAAGTGATCAAATTGGGTTTGATGGTTTTCACTCCATCTACTTACCTTTGAAGGAGGAGCTTGCTATAGTCACCCTTAGAAATGGATAATGCATCTGTTCTAACAGCTCCATCCCTGACAGCCAAGGTGAGCAGATGCACTTCACTGTATTACCCCTGCCAGTCTGCATGCTCCCGGGGTGTTTTTTTCTAGTCCTGCTTCTTGTGTTCCCCCAGCCCATCCATCTTGATGCTCCTTTTGTTGTGTGTTGCCTGTTCCTTGGTTCTCTAAAGCCTGCATCATCCAATGCAGTTTGTTCTTTTTCTCCTCTCAGTTTCTCAGTGACTTTATCCTTCTTGTGACCACTGACTTCTGCAATCTCGCATCCCACATGTACTTAGAAACTTATTCTGTATAACCAGCAGAAATAAGTGTTTTTGGAAGGAAACACCTTGAAGACAAAAGTGAAACATGCATTTGCTGATTGTGTTTTCTGGCTGACCAGAAAAGGACAGCCTTTACCTATTGAAGGTTCTCATCCAAATGCAGGAACCACAATGATGCAGAGGCGGTGGCATATGCAAGAGTAATTTTAGAGTAAGAGGATTGGTTATAAGCCCAAGTTTCCCTGTGCTGTTTTGATTACTTGTTCACATTGCAAAATGTTCATCTGTTTTTCTCCAAAGAAGCTTCTGATTGAAAACCAGGCAATATTGCAAAGAGTGGTGAGGGAGCACCAATGGTTTTGTTTGAAATAGCCAGGGTGCTCCACCGTAGACAGGTTTGCAGAGGGTAGGGCACTGTGCCCATCTACAAGCCACTGCTCTTTATATTTTGCCTTGCTCATAGCCTTTTGCCAGGTTAAAGAATGGGGGTGGGGAAGAAAGAGAAGGAAATAACAGCAAACCCAGAAGTTTAGCTTCAGCTGTTAAAAAGAGATTAATTTTCTTTTCTTTTTATGATCTCACAAAGTAGTTAGGCTGAATTTAATTGAGGCTAGGGAGCTAGGGCTGGAACAGACAAGGAAAAGGGAACTTGCTGAAAACATTGTCAAGGCACAGATAGCAAAAATGAGTGGCAGCAGATGCGTAACAGAAAATGAGAGGAAGAGAAAGAAGAGGAAAGGGTAATGGGGAAACAATTAGAAAATACTATCATGAAAACAAATGCATTAGAGGATAGCTGAGAGGGGACCTATGTGCCAGCTTATAGTGAGCAATTAAGCAATTGAGTTATGGCAGTGTGGTCTTCATGCTCCCAAACTATCCATAAGAAGAGTCTGCTTTTTAAACTTATTCCTTGAGATTCACATAATCTTCAGCTGTCACCAGCACTGGGCAACCTGGCTGCTGAAGCAGATATTCTTGGTTTGTGCATCACTCAGTCCATCCCTGCCATAAACCTGACAGACCATGAGAGCTCAGTGGGACCAAGGTATGTTGCCTGGGAGGTTAAGCAACAACTAGGGAGCTTCCAGAACAGGAGTAATGATAATCTGGTCCATACCAGGTTTTTTTTTTTTCTTTGACTCGATATGGAGGTGATGTCCAGGGTCCGATGGTGTTTCATGCAGCAGGATGCTCTTTCATATGAGATGTCAAGCCAGGGGCTAAAAAACATGTCAGAATAAAGCTCCAGGGTGCTTTTAGCAGTGGTAAGGTATAGTCGTCTTTGAATGCAATAACTCTGCAGAGTGCAGAGTTGTCCTATTTAGCTCTTAAGGCTCAGTGCCCTCATTGCTTTCTGCTCTTAAAACCTAGATAGTTGCCTGAGTTTTATTGCCGTGTTTTACATTTTTGAAGGATATGGGAGGAGGAGGCAGCAGTGTAGGCGAATCTTACTGCTGGAGTGGCAGTGTTTTCTAGGTCCATCAGGGCTGGTGTGGGTGACAAGAAGCACAAGGTGGTGTGAGCATGGTTTGCGTGCCTTTTACCCTCACCCATTGCTGATTTCCTCTCCAGCCCTGTGGGGAAGACCTGCATTTCACTTCTTGCTTTCAGAATGATGCTCAGGACTGTTAATGTAAGGTCAGGCGTCAGGCATATGGGGGAAGAAGGTCATGTCATTGCAGCTCAGTCCTGGATACTTGTCCATCTTCAGGGTACTCCTGCCATACTCCCATTTACCTCATCAAAAGCCAGTCATGATGGCTTCCACTGGTATCAGCTGTCTAGCTCAACAGGCTCACCTTCCAGTGGTAGGAATCACAGAAGTCCTGTGTGCACACTGTGTCAGTCAGACTGCACAGTGAGGAAGAGCCACAAGTGTCAGAACCAATGTTTGGCACTTGCCGGTTCCTCTCCCACACCGGAAGTGATGGAGCTATAAGATGACCACAGGTTGTCTATCTACTAGTGTTGGGTCAGACATTGGGACTTCAAGTAGAAATGACTCAAGTAGGAAATCTGTTACCTGGAGTAAACTTACTGGGCTGGAATAAGCACACACATATATGTACATCAGTTTTAACAGTCATTGCTGTTAGCTGGAGGTATTGTCCCCACATTCCATGTGGAGACCTTGCTCCTTTCCCCAAAGACTGACTCAGTGTTGCTAACAGCAAATAGGCAAGGTTATAAATGCAGGAACCCACAGGACTACTTTTTCTGGTTTATACCCAAGAGTTTTCATTTGCTTTTTTGATAAAGAACTCAACTGAATTTGCTCCACCAAGAAGCATGTAAGATGCAGATGTTTTGCCAGTCAGGATGAGTTGGCAAAATAGCTCTGCTCGTAAGTCCCAGCAGCTTACCCTTGTAAGCTTTTCTGGTGATCTGTGAGCCCAGCTTAGGAGAAAAGGGAAATGAAATGTGATTTCTGTTTTTTCTTTTCTCTGAACAGACAGTCTAGACTCTCAGGTAGGTAGGCTATCAGATATGCTGCCTTCTTGCCTAAATTTTCCATATAATCCTGGGGTCTGGTTGAAGAGCTCATTGTTGTTTGTTTCTCTGAGGAGCGTGTGTACACAGAAGTCTTAGCTGTGAGGCACCAAGAATATGCCCAGGTAGACTAGGAGTGAGCCTGTGGCTGCATTCCTGCCTGGTATCAATGGGCTGTATGTGTCTGCACTTCTCAGCTTTGGAAGCAATTCAAACAGATGGCTGCATGCACGACCACGGAGCTGTGTCAGAATAGTAAGAGTGTTGTAGCATTGTGGACTTTGGTAATGATTTCACTCCAAGGTGATCTTCAGCTTTCTTCTGTCCCCTTTCCTCTTCCACCTCTTCTGAGCTCAGAAAATTGTTCACACCATCTAATACAGCCTTTAGCTGCCATGCTCAGCAGAGCTACAGCTCTCTCTTGCATCTCATCCCTGGTATATTGCACTTGCTGCAGTTACAGACCACCTCTTTGCAAATCCAGTTGCCTCTGCATTGTCCCGTTGTTCCCAGATGGAAGGGCTTTTCTGCAATGGCACTCTGATACTAGTTCCCATGGCCTGGTTCTATTGCTTGCACTGATCCTTTTCCATGATCAAAACAAATCTTTCCTGATTGGGTCACAGGTGTCTGCTGTTTTCAATGGTCTTGAGGAGTCCTAACTCCAAAGAAGGGCATGGGCAAAAGTGACAGGACAAGGGGCAATGGCTTTAAGCTCAAAGAGGGGAGATTAAGAGTAGATATTAGGAAGAAGTTCCTCACTATGAGGGTGGTGAGACACTGGTACAGGTTGTCCAGAGCGGTCGTGACTGCCCCATCCCTGGCAGCGTTCAAGGCTGGGCGGGGCTTTGAGCAACCTGGTCTAGTAGAAGATGTCCCTTCCCGTGGCAGGGGTTTGGAACTAGATAAGCTTTAAGGTCCCTTCCAACACAAACCGTTCTGGGACAGAGGGCTCAAAAGCTTCATAATTAACAATGGCTTTTGTCTATGTGGGCTCTTCGTTTCCTCATCACATCTCAAATAGAGCTCTGTAGGACCATCTTGACAGTGCTGTAGGACCATCATCACTGCTACCCAGCAAGTGTGGTTTGTGTGCAGGGAAAAGCACTTGTTTATTGCAATGAACAGGGTGGTTTGTTTTTTTATGAGTTACATTTTCAGTAGCATCTGAGTCCAGTTCTCAAAAGTGATGTAGGCTTTTAAGAGGCCAAAGCCAAGATTTTCATAAATAAATAATGATTTGGGCTGCCTCCGTTTTCTGTTACACAAGTTGCGATCTCTAAAAGGAGCCTGATTGTCAGCAGTTGTGGGATTCTGGCATTTTTTCAGAATTGACATGCTTTTAAAATATCTTAAGCTGGGCATTCAGAAATGGAGGCATCAAGAATGATTAGCTGCCTTTGAAAACCTTTTTCTTAAAAGTTTGAATGAAAACCACTGTGATTTTCATTCTAAATTACATGTGAAAAAGTGCTAAAGGTGTATTTTGGAAGTGTGTCTGCCTGTCTGTGGCTACACTTGTCCCCAGAGCATCTGCACTATCGTGTATTAATGTACTCACAGGAGCTGAACAGTGAAAGGCAAATGTATCACTACTGCGTTGAATGGATGGTAGGATTGATGGGCTTCTCCAGGATATCAGCCTGCATCCATTTTGGTTTGAAGATGAAAATAGCAGTGCTTTTTGCAGGTATCACCAGTAACCTGATCAGGAATTCTGACCTACTGGGGAAAAAAAGACAAGTTTATGTTTTAATTTCTATACATTAGGACCACTATGTTTAAAGATAAGCATGTGCAAGTTAAATATGTTAAAGGGTTTTGTAGATTTGATTTTATAAACCCTCAAAGTAGTAGGTTTGCAACTGTCTTTCCCCATCCTAAATTTCTAATACACTTGTGACTCTCATCATCTCTCAGATCTGCGCCATGGCCCACCCGTCCTGGCTACCACCCAAGAGTACCAACGAGCCTGTTGGTCACGTGACTGCAAGGATGGAGACCACACACACCTTTGGGACTCCCAGCATCTCAGTGTCTACCCAGCAGACGCCAAAGAAGTTTGCACCTGTTGTTGCCCCCAAGCCAAAGTACAACCCATACAAGCAACCAGGAGGTGATGGTATGTATTTATTATTCTTAGGAAGGAACCACAACAGTTTGATTCTGACTGCTAACACAGGCTGTTCTTGATGTTGTTCCTATCTTTGTTGGTATGTTTGTGGGAGACTGCTGGTTTGATTCAGGTTTGTTTTTTTTTTTTACCTTTTCCCTCTACTATGGAACACTCTTAAATATGAACTAATTCTGAGGACATTTACATAGCCATCACAAAAGCCTTTGAAGTGGTTATGTCAAGAGAGCAGCCACCATGTCTCAGCCTTCCTTGGCCTCCTGCTATGGAAGTCCTCCTCTCTTCACATAGTCAAGCAACAAGCGTGGGAGTTGGGTTCCTGGCTTGTAGACACATGGAGGGAAGGAGCACAGCTGGGAGTGCCTCTGGGGTTTGCAGCTGGAAACCTGCCAGTTGAATGCCCCTAACTGAATGTGGAGAGTGTGTGATGGGACCTTCCTGCAGCAAAAACGGTGAAAGCCAAGGATTTTAGGAGAGTAGTAGCTGTCTTAGCAGAGTGGTGACTTACCTTTTCTTGGTGATTTACTGTGGTTAGAAATCGGTGGAAAACTTTTCTCCCTTCTCCTCTCCCTCTTCCCCCACAAATGGAATCTTGGTTGTATTCAAGCAAATAGCCAAACCTTTTGATTTTTGATTTTGGATGCTCTACTTCATTCCATCACCACTTTTCCCTATTTAGTGTAGGGTGTGGTATGATAAATATAATCTGGTTTTTCGTTTGGATTTTTTTTCCCTTTTAAAGCGTATGCATTTTCAGGAAGATTACAGAGCAATGGAAAGGAGAAAGACCAACAACGCAGCATATCAAATCTTACACTTGAGCAATTTTCTAAAGTTAAGGACATTTTGTAGGGAAGTTGGAAAACTCTGACGAGTTCTTTCCTCTGCAGCTCTAACTTTGGAGAATTCAGAACGAAAAAAGAAAATGTGTTGGAGGGAAAAGCGAAGTCGTATGCACCTGTTCTGTTGCCTTCAGTAACAAACTTAGCGAGTAAGAGGAAGAGAAAGACATTTGGAATTAAAAAAGTAAAAAATCCATTTCTGAAGTGCAATGAAAATGTCACCGTCAAGTTGATTGGAATTTCTTGTTCTTCTCATTCTCTTTAAAATTAAAATAATAATGGAAAATGACATTAGAGTTGGTTTGTTTTCCTAGGAAAACCGTTGTTGATCAGCCACTATTTTTTTTTGGGGAAAGATGTCAGTATGCCTTAATCATCACTGCTTTGGTGATTGTAGACCTGAGTATATGTGACTTATGAACATTGTCACCGTCTAAAAAATTCTTAGTTTCTTGGCATTTGGGGAAGGAGGCTTTCCTTAAGAGCAGAGCAGGCACTGCAGCCTGAGAAGGGGAGATGAGGCACACACATATTTCTCATGCAACCCTGACTACCCAGTCCTGCAAGCAGCAGAGCATTGCCAGGTCTTTTATAAACCGCAAGACATCAGACGCTCACAGGGAGACTTTTTCAGTGCTAATCCCTTGCCTTGTCTGATGCTGGGCTTTTGGAGATCCCATTGTTATCTGACAGGCCTGGAAGAGCTAAGGGGTGGCCAAGACCTGGTCAGGGACCGGCTTAGTGATACGACAGCCTGCCTGCAGCTTGATCTAATCCACTTTCAGAAGGTGACACACTGCTGGTAGGTGTCAGCAGCCGGTGCAAAGCCATTAGCCCAGCCATATATAACCCTGAGAATATGAAGCTTCTGGGATCTGGCAGGCAAGAAGGGGACAGTGAGAAAATATTTAGTCCAGCATGCTTCATTCACTTTCTAAGGCTCCCTTCTCTCTTTCAAGCTCTCTAATTGTTTGGGGTTTTTGTCCATGACCTCCATGATTTTGCAGCAATAATTCAGCCTGGGAGACAGCTCCATGCCCTGCTGGTTCCCTGCATGAAGGGGATCTGTGAGTCATTTTGCCTAAATTTGTTCTCTGTTGGTCACAGGTCTTTCCCATCTGGTTATCTGTGAGTCTGTAGGTAGAAAAGCTGCAGCATCCCCTTCTACCTTGGTGTGTTTTCAACCCTCCTGTCCCACCAGAGCTGCTTCACTGGAGGCATGTAGGCTTTCCACCCAGCATGTGGGTAGCACACAGTGCAGCATCCTTCTGCCAGAGATGGGTGCAAGCAGCAGCACTGCTCCAGGGAAGTACTATCCCACAGCTGCAATGGAGCAGAAAGCGTCTGCACGTCAGAGCCTGGCGCAGCCTTGCCTGCACCAGCCATGTCGCTGGAGCTGGTTCCTTGCTACCAGAGGCTGTAGAAATGGTGTTGGGAATCTCTCTGGGAAGTCAGCAAATTCTTTTCCCATTAATTTCTTCAGCTCATTGCTTTTAATGTTTGGAAAATGCATCCTCTGGCCTTGCATTTCCATTGTTGTTGTTGTTGTTGTTGTTATCATTATTATTATTATTATTATTATTATTATTATTATTATTATTATTTTGTCAGTATGTTGCTAGCGCACGGCAGATCTGCCCAGCTGATCACATTTTTTGGTTTTATTTCTTGATTACATTGAAAGCACAGTGGAGTGACAGGCTGTGGAGCAAACTCTGTGC
Source organism: Amazona ochrocephala (assembly GCA_039720435.1). Taxonomy (NCBI): domain Eukaryota; kingdom Metazoa; phylum Chordata; class Aves; order Psittaciformes; family Psittacidae; genus Amazona; species Amazona ochrocephala. Next base: position 3,117,066 of record CM077884.1, on the reverse strand, counting down.
ACAGAGGAAAATTCGCTGTACACCCCTCTCCTCCTGCCTCCCACCAAAAGGCATTTCTTTGGTGTCACCTTGACTTGCTTTTATTTACTTTTTTTCCCCCTAGCATCTGCCCAGAAATCAGCCAGAAGGTGCTGATTAAAAGGTACTCAATGGAACTTTAAAATAAATGGTTAAATGAATGAAAAAAGTGAAATTGCAACAACCAACAGTTTATAAGCCATCAGCATTTTAATATGACTGGAAGCACTCAAGGCATGCATGGTTTAGACCAGCTAAATGAGCAATTCTTAGTGCTGTGAGCCCCTCTCTTTGCTATTTGCCATGGTGACTTGCTGCAACTTTTTTCAAACTAGATTTCTCAACTTACCAAAGCAGAGATTCTGTCTTGCTGTTGCAAGGATCCTTTTGGGGGGCCCCAGGTATGACTGCAGTAGTAGTAGTAATGATAATAATAATGATCAGTAAGACCTAAGCTCTGATTAACGTTCTGCAAAGGTCTCTGCCATGCAGCTAGCTGAAGAGGCAGGCACAGCTGTGTCTTTATAGGTCCTACAAGCACTGGACCAGACTTCCATGTGCTGTTGTCTGGGCTGGGTTTCTGGAGGATTTAGAGTTAGCATTCCACACTGTGACAGTTTCTGTGGGATTAACCTTGCCTGATCCCAGGAGGCGTGAACACTGCATTCCCCAGGACATGCAGGTTTCTGACATCTTACCCAGCTCTGTATTCATCACACAGAGGGAGGAGAGCCGTTTGTGCTTGGGGAAGATGGTTTTCTACAAGATAAACAAGTGTGCATGGGGAGGATGTGTACCTGCTAATGAGTTAGGCTGGAAATCAAAATTAGATGTCCAGACGTTTGAGCAGTGGCTCTGAAAGTGTAGAAGCGGGGCCAGGGGTGGTCCTCGGTTGGAGATGGATCTATTTAAAGTTTGAGAGCATCTTGTCTTTGTGCTGGGAGCAGAGGGGTCCTGATATATATGTTACACCATCCAGCCATGGCTCCTGACAGTCTATTTCTTATAGTTGGCTTCTTTCTCTATGTTCACGTGTTTGGTGCTACCTGCCTCCTCCCTCTGTTCCTTAGTAGGCCCTGTCTGACAGTGTGCAAAACAGGTCTCGTCCTCTGTACTCACTGAGTAAAAAATCTTTTGAGCAAATTAATGCCTTTTTCTGAGGAGACAGTATTAATTTTGTTTCCTTTAAAATCATTGGATGCCCCATCACTGGAAGTGCTCAAGGTCGGGTTAGATAGGCTTTGATCAACCTGATCTAGTGACAGATACCCTGACAATGGCATGGGAATTGGGTTAGGTGATCTTTGAAGGTCCCTTCCAAATTTTTTGTGATCCTATGGTTGCCCTGCCTCCTTTCCCTGCCACATATTTCTCTCTGGCTCTCCAGCTTTGACATTTTAATTGGTATTTCAACATCTTCAACAGAACTGGGGCCTTAGGGAAATGCTGCCACCCAGCTGTTCCCATCTCTGCTGGCCTTGGGAAGATGGAGAGGATTTACAGCTTACAGATGACTCAAATTTCCTTTTCTTCTTTCCCCTAGTCCTGGAAAACAGGGTCTCATCCTCTGGGGCAGACTAAGGAGGCATCTGGTATAGAGTGAGTTTGGTGGTAGTTGTTCCATTGACTTTGTGCATGCTGCCATGGGTTTGGTGTGGTGATGGGGCTGGTGTGAGTTCGCAGGCTCTGTGGCACTGGGAGGACAACTGGCAGCTCTGAAACAAATGCTGCTGGGGCAGGGCATCTGGGATGGGGTGTGGGGTGTATGCACTGGGATGGTGCCAGGGGTGAGACCCTGAGGTGCTCAGAAAAGCCTGAGTTGGGGCTCTTTAGACCATCCGATGTCTTGAGCATAGTGTGTGGCAAGCTTTGCAGTGTGATTTCCCTTCTGGTTTGGATACTTTTAATTTTGAGCTAGTTTTCAGAGCTGCAAAAGCTCTTTTCCCCTTGCATTTCCCCCTCCCCTCCGAATAGAGCTCCTCAGATATGAAGCAGTGCAAGTCCAGGAGAAACCACGCTGTGCTGACGCAGGTGGAGCCCAACTAGTGAGTGCTGGGAGGCTGCTGCCCAAGCCCCGCTGGGTTGCGGGGTTGGGCTTTCCAGTCCAGCATTTATGGGCTCTGCCACAGCTCCCTGCAGGTTGAATATGCCTCCTCTGCCATCATGTGCGATCATTTGAAGGGTGGCAGGGTGGGGAGCAAGTCTATACTCACCTACTGCAAGTGCCAGATATTGCTTGGTGACCATAATACCTGCAGAAACAGTTAATATGGATTTAATAATGGAAACTAAATGAAGGGACAGGAATCAAAGCAAGCTCTTGCTTTCTCCTTCCTTTCCTTTGGTGGCTTTCAGATATGGTGAACAACCAGGGTCATGTGAAGGGCTTTGAGGTTTTCATAATATTTTTGTTGTTGGTGGTGGTTTTTTTTTGTCCTTTTTTTTTAACCCATCTCTTTCCATTTACTTTGGTTGGATGACAGAGCAAGTGACTCATAAGACAAGGCACAACAGCAGGACCAGCTCCAGGGTGAGGCTACATGGTTGACACTAATGTGTATGCTTGAACCCAGCTGATCCAGGTTTCCCAGGGGTTGGCTATCCCTAAGCTCCTCCTCTTCATGTGTGTGGAGGCTTTTAAGCACTGATGAATTATATTCTGCTATGTCTGTAGGGGACTGGGAGTGTGAAGGGTCAGGCTGTTTGCTGTTTTCTTTATAGGCAGATATACCTAGTGGGTTTTGTTTGCAGCAGCTGCTATCAGGAGCTCAGTCTAATTTTCCAAACTTGGGTATGGATTTATTGGACTAGACACTCCATGGTTAAGCTCTGCTGTTCCCTGCTCTGCAGTCTTTGACAGTTCAGAGAAGCTAACCAGGTCCAGAGTCTGTTCATTACTTGGGTGAGAGCCCTGAAAGAATAAATTCAGGCTGACTTGGGAGATTCTGTGGGGTGTGTTTTTCTATTGGGTTTTGTTGGTTGGTTGGTTGGTTTGGGGAGGTTTTTTTGTCATTTTTGTTTTGGTTTGGTTTGGTTTTGCTTTGTTATTTTTTTGTTTGGTTGGTTATTTTGGTTTTTGTGGTTGTCTGTGCTGGGTCTGCGCCAAAGCAAAAGGAATCCTTGCTGGTGGGAGGTGTGTTGATTTAGAGGCAGAGAGTTGGCATACCTGCTCCTTGGGGCTTCTTGTGAGCTTCTGCAGTGTTGTGCTCATTGTTGGAAGGTGGCTGTAGGAGCAGTGAGCTGGCTCAGCCACACTCCAGTGGTGGTTTGTGTGCACCTTGTCCAACATTAACATGAGATAATGCGTTTTAGTCTTTTATCGTGGCTCACTCTCTTGCATGTGCTGTGAGTTATACACGTGAACTGTTGCTGTAGCCTAGACGAGGCATGGGAATATCATGTTACTCAGTCATTTTGATGCTGAATTGAGTCCTGGGAGTACCAGAGTATTTCCAATGGGATCTGCTGGTCTCTGCCTCCTGCCTTGCTCCACCAGCTGAAGAAAATAATTGATGCTCTGCAGAAGAGGCAGCAGTGTGCAAGTGATAGGAAAAAGGAAAAAAGGCTCAGTGCTCTAAGGCTTTTCTGGTCCCATCATTGCCATGGATGCTGTGGTCCCATCCCTCTAAGGATTGAGCTTGTGGAGATCAGAAATGTACTGGGAAGAAGGAGGTAACGTTACTGTTGCAAATAATCCTGACCGTGCCTCAGCACAGACCCCATGTTAGTGCTGTTTTTTAGAGAAAGCTTTTTTAAAGCACATATTATAAACTTTTAAAGTCCTTCTTGATCCTTGTTCCCATTCTTCATGAGTTTCTTGCACTGAATGGAGCACAAGAAATTGAGCAGTTGAAGCAATACTTTATTCATTAGTGTCAGAACTGCATCATCCACAGGCTCTTACAAATTACAGCCAGTGAAAATTAACTTGAAGCTCCAGGCCTCTTTGTGGTGGGTTTGCTACCTTCTACACAACAGCATTTAAAGCACAAAGAAAGCCCCCAAATGTCGCAGAACAAGCGGGAAGGCAGGGGTCCCTCATTAAGAGGTAGCTGCAAACCAGTTTGGAGCAGCCTTTCGGAAGTCTCCATTGATTTCTCTCTAATGACATCCTCTTCCCTGTTGGTTAAGAACCAAATGAAACCAGTTGGAAATTGGTGGTGGTTCTCATTTGTATAATAGCAGATTTAAACTGCCCCAAGCAAGCTGAGCTGCGTTGAAGAGGCATGAGACCAAACTGGTGCCTTTGTGCCTGGGCAGCATCCCTCTACTTGATAGTTTGTCAGTTATGTGGACATGGAGTTTTGCCCAGTTGTCCATAGACCAGTGGCCAGTATCAGGACTTGTCATTCTCACCAGTGTAAATAAACTGACTCTGGGTGGGTCCTTGTGTTTTGCGTACAGTAATCCCAAAAGTTCTTACTCCTTGTCCTGGATCTGCTTTTTTTGATATAAACAAATATGTAGGACTCTGCTCTTGGCTTTGCTTTCAGAATGAACATTTTCTTTTTTGAAATACCCCCTCAGATAATGGCGCCAAAAAAAATGCACATAAAACAGGTGCATAAAAATTATTGTTGAACCAGTATACTTATCTGTAGTTTGCAAAATGGCAAGTCAAGCCACTAAGTTTTATTAACAGTTCTGACCGTGTTTTGTTAGAATTACAAATACTAAACTTTCATAGACTCTTAAACACATTGTCTCTTATTTGGGAACTACTTGAAATAGTGCCTAGTTTTTCATTCTGATGAGTGAGCTCCTATTTTCTCTGTTATTTGGTATGATAAAGCAAATGTTGCACTTCCCAGCAGGTAGGGGCTTTTGGTTTGGTTTTCTGCCATGCATATTTTTTCTCATTTTCTTTTCCTCCTCTCTGCCTGCTCTTCCAAGATACTATATTTAATTTTTCCACTTCATTATTCCAAACATTGACTAGTGATTCATCTTTGCATTGGCCTGTGCTGTGAACCACAACAGTTTGGGTAGAATAAAGAACAAGGGAAAAAAAAAAAGGTGAAGGGCAGTAGAGAAAAAAGAAAAAAAGATGGTTCTGACATACATTTGGATGGAAAGAATCCATCTTTTTATAACTCAAATTGCAAACATCTGTCATCGACTATATCAAAACTACTTTTAAAAAGATATTGTTTGTCCTCTATATAGTTTTAAAAGGCTGTGGTGCCCAGTCAAAGTGAGAGAGTAATATTCATGCAGAAATAGCTTGGATTCAAGCAGGCAGCACTTGTCCCTTTTATTTTAATCTGAAATGTTAACATCCTCCAGATGCTAGTCTGTTAAATAATAACAATTGTTATATGACAGTTAACAGTCGAGTAATATTTTTTTTTTGCCCATGTTCAAACAATGCGGCTCTTCTGCGCCCTGAAAACTAACTGTTATAATAAAGGATTATAAGTGTATTTTTCCTTTGCCTAAAGCTTTTTCACTCTGCCAAAGTGTTCCTAAGTCAGAGCAACCAATAAATGTCTTTTGAATTCTATTACAGGTTGGTCTAATAGAAGGCTAGAAGAATGAATGAGCAATTTTTGAAGCCACAGAAACTGTACTTGTGGCCAAAGAGAAGGCATTTCTGGCAGTGAACACTGCAGAATTGCAAATTGGACTAGACACACAAGGCCCAAAATACTTGTTGCTAAGCAAAGTGTGTTGGGATGGACTGGGTGCAAGAGCTGAGGGTCCGTGAGTAGGACTGAGAGTCCTGTGATTCTGGCTGTCCCGGGGAGGGTGCTTATGCAGAAGGGGATGAGCAGGGATCAGGTCTAGTTCCTAATAAGCAGACATCATTATCTAAAAATTCCCCTTCTGTCATCTTCAACTAGCACGCACGCTGAAAAGTCATAGCCACGGAAGAGCATGCAAGCATGCTCTAGGAGTTTCATTGGGGATTTACCCAAACTGTCTGAGGACCTATGAAGTGCAAAAGACTTAGAAGTCTCTTCCAACTCTTAATTCCTGCGATGACAATGACTAAGGAAGGATTTTTGTTTAGTCTAGATATGACCAAACCATTAAGCTTGGTATGAAGTGCTGGCTGGTAGAAGTCACACTCATGTGAGAACTGGCGTTTGTTTTGCCAAGCACTGAGTTTATGGGAAATGCCATGGAGGTGAGGAATAAATATAAGGTGAAAGACCTGTGCCTCTTGGTCACCTCTGTTACAAGATCCATTTGAAAAGGTTTAGCAGCTGCCTTTTCTAGATACTCTGCAATGGCATTGGACTTTGTACAGTCTGGGCACCTGTCATGTGAGGGTCTGCCTGGGGGTCCTGCCATTGGAGATGCCCCTGAGCAAGCTGATGGGAGGGAGCCCTCAAGAGTAGGAAAACAGTACTAAAACAGTATTAGTAAACACAATCTTTTAAAAGTAGGTTTAATATTAGAAATTATAGAAGTTTGAAATTTATGTTTTAAAAAGTGAATGTGAGATGAGGGTTCAATTCTTATGGAGTGGAAGCTGATGGTCTCTGAGATTGGTGACTCACCCCATCCTAAGCTATACCAGCTGGCAGCAGACCTGCTTTTTGGTAACAACATCAACAAAATAAACTTCCATTAACTTTTTGCCCTGGGTACTCCTCAGTGCAAGCTTACAGACTGAGCTCCAAGCTTCCCATCTTCCCTACTGGCCCCATCACCTAGAACTCTTCTGCCAAGGACACAGTGCCAGACTGTGACTGTTTCTGCATGCCCCGGGGTGCATTGGGCATCCCAGTGGTTTCCTTGGGACCACCACGCTCTGCAGTTGGGTGCATTTCCATCTGCTTTCCTCATCCAAAGCAATCCAGCTCAGCTCTTTGCAGGACCAGGTGACCTCTCAGCCCCTGAATTGTCAAGATCACCTTTGCAATGTATTACTGTACTCTTCAAGGGAATGTGCTAGCCTGAAGCATGTTGTGTATTTGCAAAGGTTTTTGCAGGAGTGTGAAAAGGGATAATCGTAGTTCCTGGGCCACTTCTTGGGAAGGGTAAAGAAAAGAGGGTTTCTCCATGAGGATCCATTAACATTGCTCTGGCTGGTAGGCAGTGAAACACAGGAGGTAAAAGTCCATTCTTCTCCTTTCCCAGTCCTACGATTTAAAAATGTTTGAACTTGCACTTCAGAAGCTGAGGAAGTAAAAGCCCCCAGTTGTGCCAGGAGACTCTGCAAAGGCCACAGCGAGTGAATGGACTGCAGAGTGTTAATACAGTCCATCATTTTGTAACGAGCCCGATGTTCTTGTACGAACCGTGTCAGGCTGTTGTCTGCACGCTGTCTTTGCTGATCACAGTAATCGGGTCATAAGAGAGGGAGAAGTAATAGCGCGTCTCTTAGCAACCAGCCCCAGGAGAAAGAGAGAGTTACTCAAAGAGACTATCCAGTCAGGGGTAGAAAGATGAAATTTTCTGAAAGTCTGTTGGAAAGTGCTCAGGGACATCGTTCTTTTATGCGCAAGATCCTTATAGGCTGTATACAGTGATATCAGGCACTTTTTTTCTTTTCTTGTTGTCTTCTTGGTAAACTTTTGTTTCTTAATTGGCCTCAGAAAAATGAGGGGGATGGGGGGGGAAGGGGCGGAATCCTCTGAAACAGACGTTTTAAAAAATAAGGGACAGATTTTCGTATTATCTTTAACAATGCCAGCAAGAAGGGAGGGAGGGAAGGTCAGCATGTCTCAGGCAAGAGATGAGGAGAGCCTCTTATCTCTGCCCAAGTGCTTTGAATGCTTCCCATGTCAGTACTAGCCAAAGCACGTTGCTGTATCAGCCGATGCTGCAGTGGCATGTACAAAACAAACTTGTTGGGTCTCCATTGCATTGCACGGGGTGTCACGTCCCGTGAGTGTCATGGAACATGTGCCATGCTTGACAGAGACCTGATGTGCCCTCCCAGCAGCCGTGCCAGGCCAGCTCGGCTAAGAGGTCATATGGGACAGGTACTGTTCGAGTTTGTGCCAGCAGCTTTTCTCTCATTGCCTTCGTTTTCTGTTCTCTTCCAAGCTACTGGTTTGTGTAAGACATGTAGGGGACATCTCTGAGGCCTTCTCAAAGACTGTTTGGCCAGCACTGGCCTCAGGGCTTGGGGTCTGGGGTGGCAGTCCAGAAGCTGTTTATTTGCACTTTGTGTGTGAGATGGGGACAAGCTTGCGTGGTCCTGTCTTGTGCTTCTTAGAGATTTTTATTTATTTCTTTTTTTATTCCAGTAAGATGCACTTCTGTGCTCAATCAGTCTGCATCCTTCCTGATGCTGCTTAGGGGAAGGGGGCCGTGTCTGGAATAGTTGCTCACCCTCCCTAAGCAAGAAAGAAATGTGTGTTTAGTGGAAAGGCACATACTCCAGAATGCTTGAGCCACCCCCAGATTTGTGCTTGCGTCCTTAGAGCTATTGCAGGGACAAAATGTTTCTGAAACCCTGGTTTAGTCCCTGGCTCTGAGGAGACAAAAGGAAACTGTTGCAACTGTTGCAAAAGGAAACTGTGGAGGGGAGCAGATGCTTTTAATGGATGATCCAGATACTAATTTGTGCCCTTCATCTGCATTTGTCTGTGATGCCAGGGCATGTCCAGGTTGTGCAGAGGGACCAGGCTCCCCTTTGCATGGGATAGCTTGACTTCCAGTAATAGACTTACCTGCAGATTCATGTGGTTTAATGAAGGCTGCAACCGTTCTTCCAAATCAGGATACTGGACAGTTGGGGAAAGGGTTCGGGCTGACCTCTGGGCTCCTGTGGTTGAGCTGTTGCTTGTACCTGGGTTCGCTTGCTTGTACCTGGAATCTGTGAGCATGGGCTTGGGTTCAACCTGTGTTAAAACCTAAAGTTTTTGGAGATAAGATGCTGAAGTCAGCCTTATCCCGGAAATAATCAGTAGAAGAGAGTTGAGAGAAAGAAACCAAAACAACAACAAACAAACCAAACCAACAACCTTGCAGCTGTACAGAATTAATAGCTTAGGAGCAACATCTACTGCTGTCAGGGAAAAGAGATAAGGAACAGTATTAATTATAACTACTTCCAAGCAAATCATAGAGCCTGCTGCTTTGTTGTCCTCTCAGAAAGAAGACAGACATTCTTCCTTAAAAGTTTGCGAACTGAAGAGTTTCCTTGTTATTTTTGTGAGTGCCAGTAAGTGATGTTTCCTGGAAATTTTCCCCCAACTCTATAAATATCACTCCAAGGCTTACAAAAGTGATTCAGTTTGGGAAGTCAACACCATGCACTTCCTCAACACAGTCAGGCAGCCCCCTGAGTGGAGCATGCAGCTTCTGCAAAACCATTAATTGGTTGTTAAATTACAGTACAATTAGGCTCCTTCTTGAAAACTGAATTCTTGTTGCTCAATCTCACCTTCCTGCCATGTTAGAAATGAAGGCGCAGGGGCAGAGGAGGCTGGTGCATAGTTTGGGTCTGGAAAGTTGTCATCGGTGTTTCAAGGCGCATGCTCCTCGAATGACCCCAGCTGCCAGATAGATGAGCTGTTCCTTATTGCCAGCCTTCACTGTCCTGGGACCAAGATTATCTCATACATCTTGTTTTTGTAATTTGCTCCTTTCCTCCTTCCTGTTACATTTTTGACATAACTTTTTGTTTCAACTGGGTACAAACAGAGCCATTTGTAACCTCATGAGATAACCAAGCATAAATAGGACCTAGCTGACTGAATTTATTCTGCAAGTGTAGAAGGAAGATTGTGCTGGGAGCTCAGGTCTGACACAGCTGTCTTAAGTAAAAATGAATTTATAAAGATGAGGCAACACACGAAAGAAGTGTTAGCTGGGTAAAATCACAGCTGGCCTGCATTTCCTCTCATATCAGCATGGACATGAGACCACACAGTCGTAACTAGTAATGTATGAAGTGTTGCAGTATAATCCTCATCTTCTGCTTAGTTCATTCAATGCCTTGGATTTGGATTAAGCTCTGAATTTAAGTTTTCTTACTAACCTGTCCCTGCCAACAGTGATCCTTCAGAATTTGAGCCTGTAACCCTTTATCTACAGCAGAAAAGGCAGTCGGGTTTGTAACAGAATACTTGACCGACTTCTCTTGGTGCATCAAGTGTTCAGCCTGTGTGTGGAAAAAACAGGACATAGGCCCTCAGGAACAAGAGGTGACCTTGTGGCAGCCAGAGGGAGTTGGGGTGGATCTCCGGCTTGCCAGATCTCTGTGTTTTGTTCAATCATTCACTTCCCTCAGTAGGGACAAGAGTCTTTGAGAGGGCTACATGAATGATTGGTTTGGCTGAGCCTGAAAACTCTTGATATTTAAACGTTTCTCCATGCCAGTAAATCGCTCTTGTTGGCCAGACAGAAAATACTTTAAATTTAGCAAGACAATTTAAATTTAGCAAGACAAGAGATGCGATGCATGATCACAGCTGAGCTCTTTCTGTACAATCATCCTTGGACTTTTTAAGCAAATTATTGCTGAACCACCCTGTTTCCATTCTGAGTATATGGTGCTTTCCTGAGATATTACTGAGACAAGCTAATGGAGGATCCATTTGCCTTGTTATGCCTTCTTATGTGGGAAGACTATTAATCTTCCTGTTTCTGGTGCACATTTAGCACTGCCTGTTTGTGTGCGTCCAAAAGTGCTTTTGCTAATGATCCCTTTTGCCCCAGCAAGAATGTGTTGTGTAACTGCAGTAGGGAAACAAATAAAAGAGAAATAAGGTAGCAGAGTAACTATTTTGAGAGATGAGCTTTCGCTTGGCATGTTAATTTTCCCAAGAGATACAGCACGTCCAGTACCTTCTGTAAGTTGACCATCAAGCATGGCATGGGTCTCTGGAGGGGAAATACTCCATTTTAAGAATCAGTTGAGTAAGACACAGGCTCATGTTTGATGGATGTCGCCAAGTATTTAAAACTCAAAGTGCTATAAATTCCACCTGTGAAACTGGAGGCAGAGGTAACACAAGTTGGGAAATCTGGGCCTAAATGTCAGGGCCTAAAGGTCACTTTTCATCGGTGGAAAGTGCAGTTGTCACCACAAATGTGAGGCTGCAGGAAAGGAGTTGTGAGGCTCTGTATCTATCTGATCTCCTGGTACCTGACCAAATATTCTCAGTTTACACAAAGTCCAGAGTTCATTTTTTTCTAACAAACCTATGCAGCAAATGTGGTTGTGATCTCAAGATTCAAACTCCCCTTTTCTTGTTTATTATTTTTCCCTGTGATCTAAGAGCGATAAAGAAGTTTCTAAGCATTTGGTCGGTGACTGAGATGGAGCTGAAATGGAAGCTTTCTCTTGTAGCTGTTTTGTCTCTATCATGCCCAGAGTAATGAAAGCTCTATATGAGAGGAGCCGGAAAACTCATGAGGCATCAGAAGGAGCATGAAGTTGCGTCTTATTTCTATAAGTATTTAATTGCAGCATCTTTTTTTGCAGTTAAAAAATTGATTAGAAAAATGAGTAGTCAAGTCTGTTGGAAGGCAGCGAATGTCTGTTTGTGGGGACTAAGGAAGGTTTGATTGTCTCAAATATCTCACCTTCTTGTTTTTCCTTCTTTTCTATTGCAAATGGTAAATTATTAAAATGAGGGTGTGTTTTGAAAAGAAGATTTCTAAAGAAGGCTTGGAAGATTCTGTCCTTGTTTGTTAATTATTACATATGGAATAATTCACCATTTGCAAGTGGCCAAGAAACAAAAAAGCGTTTGTTTGTTGATCCCAATGTTTTAGCGTGCTGTTTGAGAGTGAAATCTTGATTTTGTCTGGTTGTCCCTCACTGAGCGTTACAGCAGGTCACGTTTCCCTCTGACACTTGTGCAACCCAGTTGCCATTAAGTTAAGTCAGCGATGGCTCCTCTGAGCAGATTTACATAAATGCAGCTGTCTGGACCTTGCAAATATGTTTGTTATTTATGCACAAGAAAAACCTGAAGCCAGATATTTCTTGTAAGGACTGGCCGAGTTGAGCTGAGAAAAGGCACAGCCTGCAAGGAAAAAAACACTTTCAGCTTCAGCCAGTAGCTTCAGTTCTTATTGGGAATAATCTGTAAATGGACACAGATGTTTTACTGTGAAAATGCCAATTTTATATCGTCATATCTATGTGTCTTTTTTACATTTGTTAGAAAATAACAGAATTGAGGTTTCTGTCTTTGATTAAATATTTTCCTGTTAGAGTTTGTAAGTTGTTTCCCATCAGGCTTATTCACTTACTGTGCTTCAGATATGGGCTTATCTTAAAGGGGAGGGGGCTTCCTGGCACATGGAGACTAGGGGCTTGTGAAATCTCAGTTGAAGCTGTGTGTTTATAGCTCTTGTGAGTTAGCAAGTGGAGTAAAGCTGTAAACACTGTGTTATCTTAGGGTGCACTAATAACTGGTGAAAATCACTGGTCACAATTTTGCTGCCTCCTAGTCATCATATGTGAGCTACTAGAGTTAAGAAGGCATGTTTAGCCTAGGGAGGTTCTTACTGAGTGAGCTTCTTAGATTTTACAACCAGTTGCATGGTAGTGCAAATGGAGTGGTGGATTTGTACTGATCAGCCGGCATATGGTCTTCACCGGGGGTTTGGGACATTGCTTGGAACACAGTAGGGATGCCTTATGCATTTCTCATCAGCTTGTCGTATTCTTCATCGACATCAGTACCTGATAAGCGAAGCGTTGCTTCTCAGACTTCATTGACACATTGTCTGTTGCCTGTCGTCTCATAAATCTCCCCATAAAGCTCTAAGTAAACACCCCTGGGTGGAATCAACAGATCATTTTTGTGGCATTTCTTGTCATCTAAGCAATAATTCATTAAAAATTTAATGAGTCTATTGCTCTGGAGAGGAAGAAGAGAGCTGGCGCCTGCCTCTAAAGTTTCTGTCTTGTATTGTTGGTGATTTTTGTTTTGTTTCAGAGTTTCTTTTATTTTATTTTGGAGGAAATCAAGTTGATAAACTGAAAGAAAACCATCTTATTACAAAAAGCTTGAGTGCTTCTGAGAACATTTAAAACTAGCATGACTAGAAATGACCTTTCCATCCTGGAGCGAACTTTGAGTGTATTCTCCCTTTGGCATTTCTAATGATAGACTTTCCATCTGGTCTTTGCTTAAAAGCTAAGATGCAACTTGGGGTTTGTTTTTTTTTGTTGGTTTTTTTTTTTTTTTTCACATTGAAACTGTGCATAGTCTAAAATTAACCCTCTTGATCATATCACTTCAGGGATAGGAGTGCAGAAACACTAGGAATCATAGACTAGTTAGGGTTGGAAAGGATCGTCAGATCGTCTAGTTCCAACCCCCCTGCCATGGGCAGGGACACCTCCCACTAAACCATGCCATCCAAGGCTCTGTTCAGCCCCGCCTTGAACACCGCCAGGGATGAAGCATTCACAACTTCCCTGGGCAACCCATTCCAGTACCTCACCACACTTACAGTAAAGAATTTCTTCCTTAAATCCAATCTAAACTTCCCCTGTTTAAGTTTGAACCCGTTACCTCTTGTCCTATCACCACAGTCCCTAATGAAGAGTCCCTCCCTAGCATCCCTATAGGCCCCCTTCAGATACTGGAAGGCTGCTATGAGGTCTCTAAGCAGCCTTCTCTTCTGCAGGCTGAACAGCCCCAACTTTCTCATCCTATCTTCATACAGGAGGTGCTTCAGTCCCCTGCTCATCCTCGTGGCCCTCCTCTGCACTTGTTTCAACAGTAGCTCCATTCAGTCCTCCTGGCAGCAGATTCCTTTTGTCCCAAATCAAGTAGTTTCTGATTTGGGGGAGCCGCAGACTTCCCCCTGCTTGAATCTGGGGAGGCTGTGCCCCTTAGAGGAGATTTTAAGAGATTGAAGAGGTGCCAGTGGCCGTGGTGGGGTGTGTGATCTGGATCAGTCGAAGGGATCTGTGGTTACATTAGCTAGCCCTGGTAATACTGTCATTTCTAGTGTTGCACATTCCCTGGTCCCACTTGCCCATACTGATCCCCTAAAGCTGAATGTGCAAGAGTGAAATACTAGTAAATGGATGCTTTGGGGAAGAACTGGGGACCTCCTGGGAGGTACCACTGCCATTAGCCTCATTAGCCTCGTTTCAGCAGAGTATTTGGGGAAAGTACGTAAACTGATCCTTTTGCTTAGCAGAGCATTTCAACAAATGCCTAATTTGATACATGCTTTCCAAAGGCCCATGGGATGTAGCATTTAAGCATGCACTTGAACTTAAGTGTGTAACTCAGTCCGGGCTACACACAAGCACGTGTATGCACGTGGGGAACATTTCTCAGGGTCACGTGTAGGAACATCGGTCCCCAGATTTTTTTTAAATGCAGTTTTTCCTCCCTGTAGCACTGATCAGACTGAATGTGTTCTCTCTTTCTTTTCCTCCTTCATCCTTGTATTCAGTGAAGTTATACAAAAATGTGTAGGTGGAAGATTACTGGTGAGCCATTCCTCAAATGTTGTTATGGTGGGAACAGCAGAAAGCAAGTCTATTAGTAAAGTCATGTTTCTATCAGAACTCCGTATGGGGCATGCACAGAAAACATATTTTCTGGACACTGAGAAGGTTCTGCAGAAGAGCAGATGTAGTTTGGGGCTCTTGGCCAGTAGATGATCTGCTGAGGGTATCGGCGTTTTTGCTGCGGGTTCTTCTGGTGACCAGCTCTATTAAAACAATGGGAGGGAGAAAGGATGTTGCCAATAATGGAAGAGAACAATTCTGGCACACGTAGCTTCCTCTTCATAAAGCTGCTTTTCCCTTGAGGCAATATATCTTGCATCTTATGGGAAGGAAATCTTACAGCATAAAAGGAAGTCTGAACTGCTTAGCAATGAATTTAGAAGTCTTGAAGTTGAATTCCTTTTATGAAGAGATAATATAGGTCACATTCCAGTATATTAGGGAAGCTTTTCTAAGATGTGTCTCCAAAAATAGGAGAACTATGGGAATCACTTCTTTAGAATAATATTTGTGTGTGGATTATGTTAATGTTCCTCAAAACTTAGGGGATGCATGCTCAGCACAATGAAGGTGTTCCTAGAACAGAAGCAGAGAACAGTATCTTTAGCCTGAGCTGCTCAGCAGGACAGAATGTGGGAGGATGGCTTTATGTTCCTGGGGATGCCTGTGACGTAGATTAGAGTGGTCTGAGGGCTGTCCTAGCTTCACTCTCCTGCAATAGCTCCTGAGGGGCTGTTCTGCCTCCAAGAATAGCTGACACATTGCAGTGCTCTAATTATGCTTGTTTTCCGGTTGCGTCTCCTGCACTGTGATCTGGCCTTCTGCAGGCTTCACTACCCGATGGCTACCCGCCTGCTGGGTTTGCTCCATGGCAGGCCTGCTGCTGCAGATTTACATCTCTCTATTGTGTATCAGGGTAAAAAACAGGGTCTGTCCAAAAGTTTTCAACCTTTTAGCTCCTCCCCAGTGCTATTTTCTCTTCCCATTCTCCTCAGTTAAAATAAGGGCATTGAGAGAAAGAGGGGGAAAAAGGTGGAGCTGATTTTCTGTGAGTAGCCCAAGTGGTGAAGTCCAGATAACTTTAGTGGGCATATCCAAGTAAGAGTATTTTATGAAGACCCTAGCAAACTGAAAAACAACAAACAAAAAAGGGGGGAAATGTGGCTGGACTCCTTCTGGCGAATTTCTGCATTTTCTTCAGAGTACATAATTAAAGGAGATTTTTTGGATAAAGGCTAAATTGTGTATGGGCATGAAAAATTCAGCAGGGAATTTAAGCCATTTCCAAACCACATGAAACATTAAACATTTTGCTCAAGAATAGCTTGAGATGGTGTGCATCATCCCAAGCTTAAAGCAGTCGACTGATTTTTCTCTTGCAAATGTTTAATATATAGTCAAGGAGAGCCAAAGTGGGTTTTTATCTTCTTTCATATGATGAGTGCAGAGCCATTGCCTTGAAAGATTTTGCTGGCTGACCTGACACACACCCTTGTTTACCTATTTTGGCTAGAAGATTTAGGTGCAACATGCTGAAGAATGAGGGGAGCAGATACCAATGCTGCAGCTTCACCATGCTGTTCTGTGCTTGTGATCAGCTCTAGCCTTGGGCTCTTGTCTGAGTGGCTCTCAAGTTACCCTTTTTAATCTAGTGGAATTAAAGATTTTAATCAAGCAAGATGCTGATCACCATGACATGATACGATATGTACGCCCCAGTAAGGATATAGAGTGAATCTCCCAGTCTCTTGAAAGTAGAGAATCCCATTCTTTAAATGATGTTCAACATCCGTACTGAGGTTTTGCCTATATGTGATACTGGATTTTAAAGGTAGGTTATGTCTGTATTTTTAAATTTAAAATACTCCCTTTGTGTAGAAAGATAAACAGTGGCTAATTTCAGATCATTTTCATGTGTCTTCTTGATTACTTCTTGTTTTGTTGACAGCTCAGCTACTCAAACATGTCATGTTTTCTCTTTAAATAAGGTTGTTATTCAGTTGAGTGTCTTTCATCAAGGAAATCTGTGATTGTTTAAATCCTCTAGGAATGAGCTTTGCTTTTGCATAAAGCAGTCCCCTTGCATGAGTGCATGCAGCAAGTCATGCAGTGCAGAATTGAAGCGAGTTTTCAAAACCTGCTGTTGTTTGGTTTCATTTAGGCGAAGCTGGTCAGTGACCTCTAAAGAAGGATGGTTCTCTTCTTCTCTAGGCAGACACTAGGTCCATGACTCTCAAGTTTGTCTCAGTGGGCCAAAGATGGTTCTCTGAAAAGCCTGCATCTTTAAATATCAACATGTACGTGCATACCAGGGCAGATAGCTTTTTGTCAACCAACACCCCCAAGCCTTTCTCCTCAGGGCTGCTCTCAAGCCAGTATCTGCCCAGTCTGTAGTTGTGCTTGGGATTACCCCAACCCAGGTGCAGGACTTTGCACTTGGCTGTGTTGAACTTCATGAGGTTCACATGGGACCGCCTCTCCAGCCTGTCAGGATATCTCTGGATCCCATCCTTTCCCTTCAGTGTGCCGACCTCACCACACAGCTTGGTGTTGTCACCAGACTTGCATAGGGTGCTTGATCCCACTCTCCATGTCACTGACAAAGGTGTTGAACAGCACCGGTCCTGATACTGACCCCTGAGGAACTCCACTTGTCTCCCTTTACAACTTCTCTCCTTGCCATGATTCGTGAAGGAAGTAGAGACATTGGCTGCAAAATTCTCAGGGAGACTGGGTGCATATGCAACTCTGAATGATGTGGCTCCATGATTCATCATAAAGCCTCAGCACATCACGCATCTCTGTGCATTAAAAGTAGTTTCTGAGGAGAGAACCTGCCTGGGGTCTCTCTGCCTGTTTGCACTTGCTGGTAATGTCAAGCTCGAAATTGTTCTCCTTCCTGCTGGATCTTCTGTGTAGTTGAGGAAAAGGTCCACTCTCTCAGGCTCAGTGATGGAGGGATTTTTGTTCGAAGGTGAGATGGACTATCCACTCTCCCCCTGTGCTGCTAAGCACTGTCTCCTTCCCATTCACTGCTCCAGTCATGTGCTTGTGCTAGTATGGGGAGATGCATATGTTATTGTGAATAGCCTTTGTATGTCACTGCAGGCATCAGCAAGCCTCAAAGGTTTTTTTGTGCTCATAGAAGATTTATCCTCTTCTCTTTCTCCCTGAATACGCACTCAAAAATATATCAATTTTAATTGTTTTCTGAGAGGTTATTAATATTGAAGTGGAGATTTAGAGTGAAGATCAATCATTAATCTGAAAAGAATGGATTTGCAGTTTCCAGCAGCAAGGCTGCAAAAGAAGTGAAGATGAAAGAAAATCAAGAGAGATTCCCCACCTAACCAGCTGGGGTTTTTTGGGGTTTTCTTTTTTTTTTTTTTTTGGGCCTAAAATTGTCCAAGTGACAGCTCTGAGGAAAAACCAAACCTCAGAGTGAAGATTTCAGAAGTCCAGCCTAGAAACTGTATCAGGATATTACTACAATTTGTTAGCTCATCCAATTCCAACCCCCCTGCCATAGGCAGGGACATCTCCCACTGAATCACATTGCTCAAAGCCCTCTCCAACCTGGTCTTGAACACTGCCAGGGAAGGGGAAGCCACAACTTGTCTGGGCAACCTGTTCCAGTGTCTCACCACCATCATAATGAAGGCTTTTTTCCTAATATCTAGTCTGAATCTACCCTCTTTGACCTTAAAGCTCTTGTCCCATCCCTTCTTGCCCTTGTAAATAGTACATCTCCAGATTTCTTACAGGTCCCCTTTAGGTATTGGAAAGTTGCTATTTCCTGTGTGTTTCCCACTTAGTATTTTTGCTCCAGTCTCTCAAGCCAGAAGCAAAAGACTTTGTGAAGAGGGCACCATGCAGGAAGGTTGAGCCCATCACACAGGGAAGTGGTCTAGTTATGGCGGTTGTTTTTGTTGTCCATCTCCTTTGCATCTGGGCAAGCAGAATGGATCCAGTGCTTCCAGATGTTCTGCAGCACATCATGTTTCCTCTGACTGCTCAGATTGCAATTCATCCACAAAGTGGGAAAACAGCACAAAACCAGTTATAGGCCAAGTTAAGTCCGAGATTGCTTAAAAACTGTTGGCTGCAGCTTCCAAAACTTGAGGAAGTCCCTTGATAGTAAAGAGCTCTGGGAGATGTTTTTTTGTGATCTGTGCAGTGTTTTGTATTTCATCAGTAGACGCAAAGAGGGTTTGGTTGGAGGTAAGAAAGGATGTATCCAAAGGACATGATCCCCATAATCCCTGGTTTGCTTCCTTAGAGAAGAAACCTGAAAAAACAGATTCATTTTGACTGTACTACACAACAATAGCCACAGAGAATGAGGTCTTAATCCAGTGGTGTAGCTCATTTTTTTCAACTCCTTCACAACAGTCCTCTTTAGTAAATTAATGCATGTGTCGACTCTTGTCAGGAGCTCTTTGCAATGAACGAATGAGCTGAACACCATAATCTAATAAACAAATAGATAACCTGTTTCGGCTTTGTTCCTAGTGAGGCAGTGTTTCCCTCAGTGAGTTGTTTCACGGACCTTTTGCTCTGCAGAGGAGAGGGATGGTGTGTGGGAATGCAGCCCATGTTTCCCCTTTGAGGATGAGGATTGCTCTTCTGACTTCAATGTCCTGATTTCCAGCGTATTTCCATATGTTTGTGTTGAAATCTTTCCATCTCAGCAGGCTGTTTTCTGTCGTCTTATTTTTTTTTTTTCTTTTTTTTTCAATCACCACTTGGAACTACTTTTGTCCTTATTACTGGACCTGAGCAGCCACAACTGAAAGCAAGATTTCATCCTACTAATTGCTGCGCAGACCAAGGAAGACGGGCTTTGTTGTACATCTGCATCTCTGCTTACATCTACAAATAAACATGGGAGAGAGGGCAAAGGAAGGCTTTGTGTGCCCATGGACTGAGGCACAGTAGGGCTAGGTGACATTCCCAGAGTCCTAAAAGAAGTCTGTGACAAGGAATGGTACTTAGAGCTTCTCTCTTAATCTGCTAATATGTAAATCCTAACAGATTTTAATAGAAGTTTTACAGGGCTGTTTCTTCCATTGGCTCAACTTTAGTCCTTCACTAAATTTATTAAAGGACTGATTTATTTTCCATAGAGCTGAGTTCTGATACTAGCAGACCTCTCCTGTAAGCAAGTATATCACCATTATGGAGATAACTGTTACGTGAGCAGGAGCAGAACTGACTTACTTGCATCATGTTGACAAAACGTGTAAAGTTGAGCAAAGTAAGTCTTCACTATTGCATAGAGATTGGTGTGGGACATTAGCTTTGCCATACAGTCATATGGAAAAGTTGAAGAGACAAAAATTAAGCCTTGCATTAATTCCTTTGTACTTAGCAGCATGTATCATAAGCTTATGATATGTAGGATGTTCAGCTGATGTGCATAGGGGGAAGCAAGCCGGCATGTGGTTATACCTGCCTCCTCCTACCCTGAAGCTATTGGGGCTGCAGGAACATTGGTTATGTTTTGCTGGCAAGGATGGCATGGCTAGGTGTCTACAGACACAAGCTGAATAAACTCACAGTCTCATTAGAAAGAAAAGCGTTGTTTGCACAATGAAGTGCATCCACTGTGACGAATCGGCTGAGATTTGCATAATTTAGGGAACTGAGCCCTTGTTTCCTTCTCTTGTGCTAATTACTGCCTTGGGGTTGTTTTGAGAGGGAGATCAGGGAGTTATGATGTGAACCAGAGGTGGATGGAATTTTCCATCCTGGTGACCAGAGCTGGAGTGAAAGGTCTGTCTATGGAGCACTAAAGATGGCATCTCTGCTAAATCAAGTTGCTCAATAAAAGCTGCATCACTTGAAATGAGCCTTCACATGGTGTGCCAATGCCACTCCTTTTAACAGTCACAAGCGTGTAGGCAATGCAGGGAGTCCAGCTCCAGTTCCACTGAAGCACCTGGCTATGCCTACATAGTGATAAAACTCAGTTACCTCATGAGACATGGAAAAAAATGGCTTTTGAGCTGCTGCCTCAGCTCAGTTCCAAATGTCAAAGCAGCTAGTTTTGGATCTCCTCATTGGCACTCCCCCACGCGGCTCCTCTGTCCCCATCAAAGTCTCATCTGCTACTCCTGAAAGCTTTAGTACCTTAATTCTGGCTCTAGTAACGCTGGAAGAGATCCAGAACGATTCCAGCAGAGCTATTTTGGATTTGTGTTTGCAGGAGGAATTGTACCTAGAGGTTTTAAATTAATCGCACGGTCATTTTTCCTCTGTATATTTAACCACCAAAGTTAATTAACATCTGAAAGTTTCACAGGCTGCTTCTTTCATTATCTCAGCTAGCTGTGGTTAAAGGCAACATGGCAGGAGGGTGGTAGTCTGGCTGAAGTTGTACTGATAGGAAAAATGCTGGGAATTGTTTCCAATGAATCCCAGGGGTTTGGGTAGTTGGATGATGGGATGAAGGTGGAGGTGAGGATGCATAAGCTGCTATGGTATGTGTTGGCTATTGACTTTCCATGTAGTAAACAAAATTACCAGATGATTGTTAGCGTATGTTTTCTTCTGTTTGAAGAGAATATTTTACGCAGGACTGCGATTCATAGTCCTGAACTGTAGGGGACTAATGTTCCTGTTCTCCAGCTGGGAGAAACTAATTCAACATCTTGTGTTGTAAACACTCACTCATTTTAACTGATTACACCTCCAATGTTCCTCAAATCACTAAAATTACTAATTGCTATTCCTTACACATCGGAGAGTGAATCCTGAATAATTAACCCCAAATAAAATTAGATGAATTGGCCCTTTTAATTAGAATCCCTGCTGCTGTTTGTTCTGAGCTTCCTTTTCTTACTGTTAAGAGACTTTTAGAATGATTAAAACTATTTAAGACTTAAACAGCCTGTGACCTTTTAATACAATATAAATCCATAAAAGCAATATTTCAGCTAGCAGGTGGTGAAGCAAATTTTCAGTGCATCTACCTGACAGACTCACTTGCCTTTTTTAAATGTTGAGGATGAAATTAGCCAGTGTGGTTTTTTGTTTTGTTTTGGTGGTTTGTTTTTTTTTCTCCCTCCTGCTTATTAATACAGTAGCTGATTAGCAAAAGTAGTTCAAATGGCAGGATTAGTGATTGGTAAGAGGGTAGTAATGGAAACAGTGCCTTGGCTTGGTGGAACTGCTTTATTTTAGGAATCACAGGCCAATGCGGTGTATTTAGGTAGATTGTGGAGCTGGTGTGTAATCGTGCAATGGTTTGCCCCACGCTGGCATGGTGCCGGTGACCCCTCATGACATGGTTTTGACCAGTGATGCACTGATATAAAACATGATTTTAATCATGTACTTTCCTTGTCCAGTGATGTGTGTTAAACACAGGCAAATACTCACTTTGGGAAACTTAATAGAATGTGCGTTCACACCTAAGAGTCACCATGTCTTATCTAGCTGAAGGTTTTTATAAAAATGCAGTGGTGCCACTTTGGCAGTATGAAGTTTTACAGGCCACTTAGTAACACTGCAATGTTTTACAGGTTTTTGCAGTGGGTTTTGTGGTATACAGGCTTATGGTAGCCTCCATCAAAAGGATTTTAGCCTAATGCTAAACAAATTAAGGTAAATCTTAGTTGTTTCAGTGTAGATCACCCTCAAATTGCAAACTTTGACTTTCTGCAGTAGAGCCTAGATGCTTGACAGAGCAATGGGAAGTGCCTATATTGGCTCAGTACTTTGCCCAAACGGAGTCTGTTTGGACCAGAACGGAAACGCATCAGATGCTCTATCACTGTCCTTAGTCTTGTCTCAGCCCAGGGAGAGCTGTGTTTTTCAGTTGATTCAAACTGATTCTGACCCATCTTCAGAGCTAGAAATTATCAAGATGATGATGAGAAAGGGTTATTTTTGTTTGGAAGGAGAAAAATTAAAACCATCTGGGCATATAGTCTTCAGATGTCTGCCAGTAATTTGGAAAGACCAGTATGAACCCTGTTTTGTTGGTTGTTAGATTTCATGAAGTTATTGTTTCAGGGAAAAATATGGTGGTTTGCTTTTTTGTGTTTCCGAGGGCTTTTCCCCCAAACAGTCTTTTCTTACTGAACATGTGAGATCTTCTTCGTGTCTAGAAGTTTCAAAGCTGCAAATCTTCATGTCTAAACAACTGTGTCAGTCAAGGGGGGAGGCAATTACTGTGCTGCAATTCATTTGTTGACTGGCAGATATATCTTCCTCTAAACAAAGGCTTGAGACACCAGCCTGATCCTGCAAAAAAACTGAAGTGCACTTAAAAATTTAAAGATTAGACTGTGAGAAACGTGCTTGGTGCATGAGACAGGATGTTTTTCTCAGCTTGTGCTTGTACCCAGAAGGCATCACAGAGCCAACAGCAAAAAATACTATGAGTTTCTATTCAGCCTGACAAGCTCATGCTGATGTGGATGTCTGCTAAGACTTTGAAAAAAAATTTATTTGTACATTTGAAAAGTGTAATAATGAAATGCCTAAATCTCCTTGGAAAGAGTAAGAGGGGGAAATTTTGGGGAGGAGAGGGGTAAAACCTTGCAAATGCATCTGCACGGCACAGATTTGACTGGAGCCAAAAGTTGGGCTGGGGCTTGCGAGGCACTGCTTCTGCTTATTGTTCTGCTGTAGTTTTCTGACATAGCCATGATGAACAGGCTGAATTTCTATCTAATTACTTGTATGTAAAATATGGGGGAGAACGTTACTGGGGCTAATGGTGTCATCTCTTGTGGTTGCACTGACTGATGCTCCAGCAAAGCAGCAGGCACGAGTGCTGAGAGACGAGTTCAGAGCTATGGTTTCACAGCAAGTTGTGCCATCCTATCTAAAGTAACTCAGCTGGTGCATGTGTCGCACTGCGCAATCCCTTTGTAGGTTGAGTCATGGTCTTCACAGCTGTAAGAAGAAGAAATGACTAGCTGGTGCAATGAGGAGATATTTAGCTCCTTTAAACATATGGTTACGGGTAGTGATTTCTCATTGCAAGAGCTGAAGGCAGGCTGTGCCACGGTACTAGAAGGGGCACGATGCAGTTTCCTGCCTGTAAATGTGCCTGCTTGAGGCTGCCTCTGTGGGAGTACTTGCTGTTGGAAGGTGATTTCACCTGCCTTGAGGTATAAATTGCCTTCTGGAGGTACCTTGATGTCTTTCTGTTGATGGAGCTCAGTGTAGGTACTCTCACAACTTAAGTATCTCCAGTCGTTCACCCTAATGCCAGATGAATGTCAACCAAAATGTCAGTCTTGATGCTGATCAGTGATCAATACTAATAGGCCTTTTGCCCATCTTATCACTTATTCATGGAAGGGCAGCAGAGTTAAATCAGTCAGGAGACTGTGAGCACTCAGGGTGGGATGTGTCTTCCACCAGCCCATGGTTAACTCTGGCAACCCCAGAGACCCATTTTCCTCATGGCCACTAGTGCATTCATGCAGATCAAAGGACGGTCCCTTCCCCAAATGGTTCCCCATGTAGCTGGCTGGCAGTGGAGGTGCTCAGCAGTGGATGGTATTGATTCGGGTGATATGTTGGAGGGAAGGAATGCCATCCAGAGGGACCTTGACATGCTTGTGAGGTGGGCTGATGCCAACCTGATGAAGTTTAACCATGCTAAGTGCAAAGTCCTCACCTGGGTTGGAGCAATCCCAGGCACAGCTACAGGTTGGGCGGGAAGGAGATTCAGAGCAGCCCTGTGGAGAAGGACTTGGGAGTGTTGGTCGATGAAAAATGAACATGAGCCGGCAGTGTGCGCTTGCAGCCCAGAAGGCCAACCGCATCCTGGGCTGCATCAAAAGGAGTGTGACCAGCAGGTCGAGGGAGGCGCTCCTGCCCCTTTACTCTGCTCTTGTGAGACCTCACTTGGAGTATTGTGTGCAGTTCTGGTGTCCTCAACATAAAAAGGACATGGAACTGTTGGAACAAGTGCAGAGGAGGGCCACGAGGATGATCAGGGGACTGGAGCACCTTCCGTATGAAGATAGGCTGAGAAAGCTGGGGCTGTTGAGCCTGGAGAAGAGAAGGCTGCAAGGAGACCTCATAGCAGCCTTCCAGTATCTGATAGGGATGCTGGGGAGGGACTCTTCATTAGTGACTGTAGTGAGAGGACAAGGGGTAATGGGTTCAAACTTAAACTGGGGAAGTTTAGATTGGATCTGAGGAAGAAATTCTTTACTGTGAGGGTGGTGAGGCACTGGAATGGGTTGCCCAGGGAACTTGCGAATGCTCCATTGCTGGCAGTGTTCAAGGATGGGTTGAACAGAGCCTTGGGTGACACGATTTAGTGTGAGGTGTCCCTGTCCCTGGCAGGGGGGTTGGAACTAGATGATGTTAAGGTCCTTTCCAACCCTAACTATTCTATGATTCTATGATTCTATGATATGCTCCACCTTCACAAGGTTCTGGTGTCCTCAACATAAAAAGGACATGGAACTGTTAGAACAAGTGCAGAGGAGGGCCACGAGGATGATCAGGGGACTGGAGCACCTCCCGTATGAATATAGGCTGAGAAAATTGGGGCTGTTGAGCCTGGAGAAGGGAAGGCTGCGTGGAGACCTCGTAGCAGCCTTCCAGTATCTGAAGGGGGCCTATAGGGATGCTGGGGAGAGACTCTTCATGAGGGACTGTAGTGATAGGACAAGGGGTAACGAGTTCAAACTTAAACAGGGGAAGTTTAGATTGGATATGAGGAAGAAATTCTTTACTGTGAGGGTGGTGAGGTACTGGGATGGGGTGCCCAGGGAAGTTGTGAATGTTCCATCCCTGGCGGTGTTCAAGGCGGGGTTGGACATGGCCTTGGATGGCATGGTTTAGTGGGAGGTGTCCCTGCCCATGGCAGGGGGCTTGGAACTAGATGATCTTAAGGTCCTTTCCAACCCTAACTATTCTATGATTCCTGCCTTCTCCCATAGCTTGCCTAGCTCTAAACAAGTGAAATCTGTTTGGCTTGCAAAGCTTTGGGGGTGAGTGAAGGTCCCTGAGGTGCATTTTAGGGAGATCCTGCTTGCTTTCAGCGCTTTATCCTCCTTTGCTCTCTCAAATGTAGATCTAAACCCATACACTGCTCAGGACACAGATTTTGCAGTCTTTGCCTGCTTTCCTCTCTGCTGGAAGAAGTAACAGCTTTCTATCCTGCATCCAAGGGAATAATCTCTCGTGGGTGCAGTGGGAACAGCATCGGGTCCTATGGCTGTGTGTGGGAAAGAGGAAAGTGCAGTGGCAGAATAAATAACTAAAGCTGTGAAGGAGGAAAGTCCATCTGTTCGCAGAGGACCAGGGAAAGGCCAAACATCTGCAAGGTCCCCCCAGTTCATCAGACATCTGCTCTGTGCTTCCCGATCTAAAAACCTTCCCATTTGTAGGGAGAGCGGAGCCAGCAGCTTATCTGACAGAGGACAGAGCATTGCTGGGCTGGGATGTGGTAAAGCCAGCTGTCTCCTACTCCAAAGAAAAGTGTTTTCTTCCAAACACCAGAAAAGGGCTCTTCTCCTTTTCTGTCCTTTGCTTCTTTTCTGAAAAGTCTTGCCAACATTTTTTTTCTTTTGGGAGGAACGGATCTTCCAAAGGGGCAAAGCAGTGTTTGTTTTGTTTGTTCTCGCAATCCTTGTTTTCCCCTTCTGTTCTAGCAATTGCAGTTTTTCCCTTCTGTTCATGTACAAGCCCTGTCCCTTTCCCTGTCCCATCCACTTCAACACATTCTCTATCTTGATTTTGCTAAGGTATTTTGAAGGGTTGTAATAAAGCAAGAGTGCCTGACTAATGTGGTGCACAGGGAGAAGCATCACCTGTGTATTCTTTGGGAAGTATATGTCTGCTGGAGTTGAATTCATTTGCAAAATTGTGTTGGTTGGTTGGTTGGAGGGTCATTTTCACAGCAAAGGAGAAAAGTTTCTGTCGCACTCGGACATCCCTGCATTTTTTAGAACTAAACACCAAAGTATTAATTTCAGAAAATTTATTTTCTTTGTACCCTGTATTGTATTTCATCTGATTTGAATTTAAACAGAAAAGCTTTCCAGGGCTTCATATCCAACTGCTTCCTACAGCAAATAGCATGAAGGTGCCTTGTTGGCAGTGGGCACCATGTAGGTGTCTAGCTGGCACCTGTGCCTGGGCTGGGCTGAGCCAGGGGCTTTGAACCTGGGCACAGGTAGTCCAGAGGACTGCATGTCACTGGGGTTCGGCTCAGCACCTCTCTGAGCGTGGTGGTGTTTGTGAACGGTGCTCAGGGCCTAGGTGGGAGGCAGTGTGGCACTGCATGGAGATGTTCCTCATGATGCGAGTTAAAGCTGGTGAGTTGAAATTCTCTCATTCTCTCTCCTAGGGGACTTCCTTCCTCCACCCCCACCTCCTGTGGATGACCTCGGGAACATCACATCATCACAAGGTGCCTTCCCTCCCCCACCCCCTCTGGATGATGTTACTTTCAATGTGCAGGTAAAGGACAAGAATTTTATTGTTTCTGCAGAACTGATCCAGAAATTGTGGAAATGAATGGATGATAATAAAACGAGGTGGCAAAGTGCTGTGGGTAGAAACCATGTGTCAGGAACAACGAAGTCAGCTTTAGCAAGCTGTGTTTCCCAACTAAGGAATATTTCCATTCAAAACTTACTGAGCTATTAAAGGATTTTTCCCATCCGGCTTGAATTAAAAGACTAATTGCCTTATGTCCTTGTGATGGCGGATGGGAGTGAAACCTTCCCAGAATGAATTGTTTTCTGGAAGGGCCATCTCCTTCCATGGACTGTGGAGAGACTTTAGGGCAGTAATCTGATCCTGAAAGTGCTTTGTTTAGCTGCCTAAAATTAAGTGAAGCAAATAAGCCCTGGCCCAGGCTGTAGTGATGTCACCAAGTCCCTTTTCACTCCCTTTTTGCTGGCTTGGATCCTCTAGATTTCCCATCTGAATAAAAGTGCAACTTCTGAGATGCATCAGGTGATGGTGGCATGTTCTGTGTGGATAAGGACATACCTTGAACACCTTTAAAAGCTATTAACATCTTTATGCAGACATCACCGGCTTGCCTGTAGTGCTGGGTACTGTTGTGTTAGCTCAGGCACATTCAGGAGAGATGTATTCAGACTGCAGGGACAGGCTGTCAAGGTGATCAAGGAGTGAGGAGCTTATTTTGCCTGTGGGAGACCATAAGAGTTTAGCTTGTTAGCTGAGCAAAAGGAAGGCTGAGAAGGGGGCATGGATGCCAGCTCTGGGTGAGTGTTGTTGCAGGAATAGGAGAGTCTTAAGCTTGCCAGCAGTACCTTTGTACTGGTGTTTTTAAAGTTTCTAAGCACTGAGACTGCAAAGGTCTGTAAGAGCTTTCTGGGAGGAGTAGTGAGAGTGAAGCAAGCTTGATCTACAGTTGAAGCTGGTGAGAGTTGTGTAACCACATACCCACAGCCATGGGGCTGCCCTTGGTGATCCTGCAAGGTTGTGGCAGTCCTGTGTCCCTGGATGGATTTGAATCTGAGAATAGGCTAGTGAACAGACATTAAACAGGATTTAAGAGACCTGACTTAGTTCCTGGCCCCATCATAAACTCTAGAGTCAGTTCACCAACATTGTGCCTCTATAAAACGAAAACATTTCCCTCCCTCATGGGCTTCGTGTGATCTCTTGCCTGTGGCAAGATGTTTAGATTCTATCACAATGTCTCAGCTGTTCCTGCAGCGGGCTCAGTGCTATAAGCAGCCTTTGAGAGGGAAGGGGTTAATGAGGATCATTCTCCCTTGCCAGGAAAGGCTGCAGCCGGCAGGGACATCAGCCAAGTGTGGAGCATGGCTTTTCCCAGCCTTGGGGAAATGAAGTAATTCTTCAGCAAGTGTTGTTCTGTCTTTTATCTCTCTGAGAAGAGTGGACCCTGTGGGAGCAAGGGAGCTTCCAGACCGCCCTGGGAAGCAGTGGAGCAGCAGGCTTCTGGCGAGGGCAGGGCGCAGCCTGCATGGCTCCCTGTGCAGAAGCCTGGGCAGCGGGAGGGGGTCACAGCACTTCACATGCTTCTCCCGGGTCAGGCTTCCCCCTTGCTGCATTGCCCAAGGAAGGGACCTCGCCTTGTTTATTGGAAGGGGCTCGTGTCTTCAGCTCCTCATGCCTTCCTCCTGCAGTGGGTCCAAAGATGTGCCTGAGCCGCTCCAGGCTGTCATTGGGATGTGCCTCTTGGTAGAACCACTCTATAGGATGGCTCTTCCCCACTGAGTTCATGAAATTGCTTTTTGTCACACCCTTTCTCTCCGGCTTTGGGAAGCTGAGGCTAGAGCTGGGTTCACAGCATGGGGCTTTGGCAGGAGTTTGGTTAGAGCGAGGTTCCTTCACATGGCAATCCTGTTCAGGCGAAAGTGAGCCTACCAGTTGTACCCCAGCGCTCCTGCCTGTCACCACGCCCAGATATACTCTCTGCAGCAGACATGTTCCCTCCTTTAATCTGTGCTCTCTTGTCACCTTTTTCCCTTTTCCTTTCCATCCTCTGAAGGAGATCAGGAGTAGACAAAAGCCAGGGCTAAGTCAGGAGTCAGCTGGGTCTCGTGTTGCAAAATCAGCTCCTTATCTTGCAGGAGCAACAGAAGTCACAAGATATAAGGCCCAGGACATAAGGGGAAAAGGCAGGTGGTGATGGAGAAAGCTACTTGATGTCTTTGTGCATTGGACACAATCATTTTCACAACTCCAGGCTGAGGTTCCCATGCTGAAGGAGCAGAATGAATGGTGGCTGTGTTTCTTCTGCTGTAAATCCTTTCCCAGCCCTCAGGACACAGTTGCCTTGAAGGCAGAGATCTCATGAGCATGTGTTGGATCTGGCTCCAACAAACTAAAGCCTTGCCTGATTCTGCTTTCCAATGCTAGGCCATTTAATTTCTGTGCCTCTGTTTCTCTGTTGCTAAATCTAAGTGCTAGAGCAGATGACCCCTCTCACAGGCACAGACCAGATCTGGGGCTGCTGCCTGGAGCAGTTCTGCCCCTGCAGACCTGGTGCAAGCCCTCCAGATTTACTCCAAAGTTTGAAATTCATCTGCTCCAGAAAACCAACCCCTTTACAACAGAAATTTGTCTCTGAATGGCAGAGTCCTGATGATACTTTATGAAATACCTGTGCTGTGGCTCCAGGTAAAGCATTTTATACTAGGTGTTAAGTTGGTAAGGGAAGCAGAATATATATGTTTAGTTTGTTATAATTTTGTGCATTACTGTTAGCAGACAGCTAAAAGCTGCACAGATTGTTACAGTTTAAATTGTAGCTTAAGAGCAGCAGTTAAAATAATAATACCCAGTTTTCATAGACCTGTTTATCTCTTGAAATCTATTTGGGCAGTGGAACTGGCCTCTTAGGATCAGATCCAAAAAGGTACTTTGGTATCTGACTTCCCTTGAGGTGTTTATGCTCTGATGGAAATCAGAAGACTGAGTCGTGAAATACCTTTGCAGCAGATCTGGCAGCTTCTTGTGATTTCTGTTTTCCCATCAAGATACATCATATTCTGATTCACTGCAGGGCTTGGGAGGAAAACAGAAGGAAATCTAAGCTATTTTCTTATCAATTGCTTTAAAAAGAAGGAGAAAAGGAGATGTTTATTTTTAAAAAGAGTGCACTGGGGTTGGGGTAGAGTTCTGTTGGGAAGTTCCTCTTTGGCTGAAGTCAGCAGGCGAAGGCAAGGGCTTGTTCCCAGAATGGTGGTGAGGGTGCGGTGATGGCGTGTTTGACAAATAAGGACATGAGCAAAGAGCCTTTGCCACGTTGCCTTGGGCTCAGTTTAAAAGAGGAAAAAAGAAAAGTCCTGGACGGGAAGAAAAATGAAATCACTGTTTGTCAAAGGGAAATAGATTTGGGAGGGAGGCAGGTTTGTATTCTATTTTGTTTTACCTTCTAGTTTCAAAACAGTCATTCTGCCTGGGCCAGGAAAGGAAAAGTGAAAATCTCTCATAAACAACCTGTGGAGTGCCCTGTTTGCTCACAGAGAGGGACCCTTGCTCATGGCAATGTCAATTTCTCCCTTCCTTGCCAAGCAGGGTTGCTTAGGGGTGAGGACTGTGCAGAGTAGTGTGAAAAGCCAGTCCCTACCTCTCATCCCATCCCTCGGAAGGCTGGCTCTGGAGTCATGCATCCTATGGGAGCATATCAATAAACTTTATCACCAGGGATTAGATCTCCACTGGCTTTAAAACAACCAGTTCTCCTTAAAGGAGATGTTCAGAGCCCAGGCTTTTATGTTGGTGTGGGACCTGCGTGGCTTGGAGCAGATGTGGCCGACAGATGTGACCCTCAGCTGCGAACCTGCCAAGGGCCACCTTGCAAAAATATGCATTTACTGATCGCCTGTAATTGTCTGCAGGTGTTGCATCAGCAGTATGGGTCTGATTTTAATTTGGGACCCTAGGCACTACTACAACATGGAAGGGAGAGGATTGTATTCAGCCAGGGATCACCTCTTTTCTGACAACCCCTGGCTGTTATCAGTGTGTTTTTTATTGACAGGCCACAAAACCCTTTACAAAAGAATTACCAGTCTCTCCCTGATAAGGAAGGTGAAGCAGAGAAAGCGCTTTGCCTAGGTCACCAGGCTGACAAGCAGTAGGTTAAAAATAGGACCTACATCTCCTGTGTCCCAGGGCAATTCTGTCTGCTACATTCCTGTAAGAACTGTGAATGAATGAGAAAGAATTGGGATATACCAAAGAGTATGTGCAAAAGTAGTATAGGATGGGGTTAGAGTGAAGAAACAATGAGGTTTTGAACATGTGCATGAAATGAAATATAAAATAATTCAGTGTAACAGTTCTTGTTAGAACCACCTATGCATAGAGGGGCTGCAGTACTGTGGGCAGGGAGCTATTCCCATGTTCAGACCTACTGGATTCACTGGCTTTATTGTCCTGTTGCAATATGCAGAAAATCAGCCGAAGGGCTCAAATTCCTATTGCCAAGGAATTTTGGAAGGAAAAATACTGAAATATGGCCTGAAGGAGTAATGCACCTTTCTCTGCGAGGCTGTTCAAAGGAGACCTGGCTTACTTCTACCCAGTGCTCATGCCTGGGAGAAAGTGGGGACATGTTGATAGATACGTGCTGTGAGAGCCTCATCCTT
This sequence comes from Amazona ochrocephala, assembly GCA_039720435.1. NCBI lineage: Eukaryota > Metazoa > Chordata > Aves > Psittaciformes > Psittacidae > Amazona > Amazona ochrocephala. The sequence goes on along the minus strand of CM077884.1, from coordinate 3,085,566 downwards.
GTTACGGAGGAGGTTGCCAGGCTCCCTCCTGGCGAGTGGCAATGGTTGTGCCTCTCTGTGGGCTGTGACTCACAGCCTAAGGAAACAGCCAGAATGGAGGAATTTTATTTCTTTTTATTTCTTTTTATTTTAAATTTTGAGTGCACATATTGACAAGTAGTTGGGGAGGAAAAAGCCTGATTTTTGTCTACAGGGGTGCTGCCTTAAATAGCACATCTCAACAGTGTGACAACTGGGGTCTGCCTTGGGTGCTAGGTTTCCTTTAAATTGCCTGCCTTTTCATGTTTGGAGAAGAAGAAAAGGCCAAAGAGAGCAGAATATGTGTTCAGCCTCCCTCTAGTGCTAGATTTTGTTAATCATCAGGATTATTGGCCTGGGTGTGGGTGCTTGCTGAGGAGGAATATTGGTAATCCAGCGCAGCTCTAGCTGCCAGCAGGGCTGCCTGGCTCCAGGCAAGCAGCAGTAGCTCCCAGTGACTCTGTAAATAAAGCCATAGTCCGTGTGTATCACTTGCAATTCAAGATCCAGCTTTTGCAGATTTCTGGGACTCCTAACCTAATTTATTAAAATCCATGTGATAAGCAACTGCCTTTTATCTAAATTGAAGCTGTGTCCAACAGTTTAAATAAATTACCTGGTAATGTTAACCCTCTTATTCAAACCTTGACTTAGCAGGAATGTTTTTGATCTGTCTCCCTTCTTCTGCCTCCCTCATGTATTTGAGAAAAAGGAATTTGCTGCTTTCTGAATTAGACTTGAGCAATAACATATATGCTCTCTGCATGTTTAAATGCTTACTGGGTGTCTACAGATCAATATCTGTTTATAATAGGGCTTTCTAGGTGCTAAGTGATCAAAATCAGTAGTACAATGTCTGTATATGTTGATGAATATCAGGATGCATGATAGGTAAAATGCATGTTTTCCTTGTATGCACATATGAATGAACACTATATGTATGTATGGGAAATGCATAATGAGTGGGGATATAGAGGAGACCTCCTTCCTCCCTACTGCTTTTTTATCCCTTTCTGTGGATAGCATGACCAATAGATCCAGGATCACAAGAGAAAAGGAACGCTGAGCACTTCTTTCACGGAGCTCTTGATGCAACCCATCTTATACACGTGTTTGTTTTACAATGCCAAGCCACATTCTATTTTAAATCTTTAATGAACCTCTGTTCCCATCTATGTAACTTTCCAATCCTTACTCTCTTCAGAATAGACAAAGATGCTTATTATAAACCACAAATTTTACTGAAAGGGTAAACTGGAAAAGTTTTAATTGTACGATGTAAGCCTGCCATTCATCTCTCTGCCTGGCTATTAATATCTTGGCAATGCTATAATGCAGTGGAGCCTTTAATAGCTGAACTCTCAGCAAGCACTACAAAGGAAGCAAGGATCCAAACAGTTAACTGTGCTCATTATTTTCATCATGCTTATTACTGTGTTATTTAATGTATTTGTTATGTTATTGTTTAATATAGTAGCACAGCACACAGGATGTGCCAGGACCTGCACTGGTGCACAGTTGTGCCTTCTTTGGGAGGAAGGTTGTGACTGAGGCTAGGATGTGCTTTCAGAGATGGAACAGCGTGGCTTCTGATAATCTACCATGCAGCTGGTGATGAAATGAGGGAGCAGAAGAAAGCAAAAAACCTAATACAGATCATATGTAAATAAGGGTGACTATCTAAAAAGTTACAAGAGGAAACAAAAAGGTCAGAGATGTTGCTGATTGTGATGTTGAGAGATCACGAAGCTGAAACCATCTCCAGTTAAGACACAGGGAAGTATTATGCGCATGTGTAGGCTTGGGTCCAAACAGTGGGCTGTGGTCCTGCAGTGCTGTGCCTGAGGTTACAAGCCCTGGTGAGCACCTCCTGGCTCATGTGGGTACATCTCTGTGGGACACTCACACTGCCAGTGCTGTAGTTGGGTTCACTGCTGGCACCTGAAGAGAGGTTAATCTGTAACCTGGATTATCCATCTGTGGATAATAGAGGCATGAATGTGGGAAGTAATAATGAATGGGAGTCATGGAAAGCAAGCAGAAGCAGCAGGCAATTTTATTCTATCAGAGCTAGTATCAGCCTGTGACAGACACAAAGGATGCAAACCCATCATTGTATCTAAGATAGAATTATTTAAGCAGAGGGAAAATAAAAAGATAATGAAGATGTAGGAATTCTCCCATCAAAGCAGATGAGCTGAGTGATGGCAGAGTGTGGGATAACACGATCAGTATTGAAGAAATTCTACTCTTGTAATTTCTGAGTGCTATTGAAATCTGCTGTTGGATTAGCAGGTCCTAGAAAAGATCTCTTGCAGGATCAGTTCTTGTGTCAAATCCTGGGTAGCCTGTGTTGCATTAAGGAGCTGTAATGCAGTGGTGAGACTAAGACAAACAGACTGTCAGTAGCAAGAAGGAATTCTAAAAATTGCAGTAGACAAATTATTACGCTTTTGCCGTGAAGCTGGCTGGAATTGGTAGATGGTGGTTTAGAAAGTCAAAGTCTTTCCATGCGGCTTGGGCATGGTGGTAGGCTGGAGCATGACAGAGCAAATGAGTCAGATTCCCACGTTGGTTTTGGTGCTTAAGTACTGTGATGCTGTGTGGTACAGAAATAAGCTTTGGTCAAACAAGATGAAGGCAAATACAGCTACAGAGATGGGAGAATCCAGTTGTCTGGCTAAATTCAGTTTTACAGCCCTAGGGCAGTTCCAAGAGTAGGGTAAACTTCATCCTATTTTTGGTGCAAATTTTGCCTGGTGGTAAGAGGACGTGGATATGGAGAAGTTGTGAGGGCATCTGATTTCCAAGAATGGAAGTGGCTGAAATGCAGGTTCCTGTATCTGTTTTTTAGTTTCCATCACTGGTGAAAAACAGCTTCAGCTGCCATAATGGTGGCTTTGTTGCCAGAAAATGTCATCTCTGTAAAAAGCATGCAGCACAGTGACCGAGCAAGCTGAAAGGTGGTAGAAATACCAATGAAAAATGTTTTTATAGCCAGAAGAATTTTTTTCCAGGACAGAAGGACAGGAATGATTTTAAGTATCTGCTGCCATTGAACTCCTATATTTGCAGGACCATTCCCACAATTGTATTTTTTAGTTTTTATTTCCTGATGCAAATGCAGGACACACGCAAAGATTAACTTTAACACACAAAGAACAGGTAAGAAAGAGCATCTGGAAAGCATCATATGACATTTTTAGTGTCGGTTTTAGTGGTGTGAGAAGTAAAATAAAAATGTTTGGGAAAGCTGTAGCAATTCCAACTGTTGGTGAAGCCAGTGACAGCTCTGCCTGAGGTGCTGTGCAAACTCTTCTCATTCAACAAGCTACAGCTCCTTTCCTCCCCGTCTCCTCATTTCTGCATCTTTTTTGCCGTGGAAACAGCCTCGTGTCTTGTCATGTCCCAGGTCTAGACTTCCTCTTCAGCTCTGTTGCTACACTCACTCCTCAGTCACTCTCCCCATCCTTCCCCTCTTTCTGTCTCTGTAAATTCCCCTGGTTCTGCCCTGCAATGCCCCTTTATGTGTTCCCGAAAGATGCCACTGCTGAGGTCTGTGCAGGCAGTTGGGCATCGGCACTTGCCACACGGAGCAGTAGTGCTGCCCTCTGCGAGTGGCGTTTGGTCTGTGTGAAGGTCAGGTGAGCCTTTCAAAGACATTTAGGTAAGGAATATACTTTCTGTGCAGAAGTAAATCCCATTTGGCTTCTGTGGCTATGCTGACCCCAAGCAAAAATACAGTTAGCAGATATTTTCCTGAGTTCTATTGTGTACTGGGACGCTACCTTTTCTGATATGTGAATTCTTACTGAGAAACAACAACTTTATTCATTTATCTGCATATACTTGGTATAAAAATAAACCTTGGAGACCACCCAGGAGGGATCTGTATGCTGGGGGTTCTCTCTGCAAGGTTTTGCAGTGGTCTCTGGCCAGCACAAGTTGTTTGTTGTTCAGCTTTCTGTGTGATTCAGGTCCTTTTTCTTCAGCTGAGGTTCTCATTTAGGAAACATGTAGAAGGTAAGGTGTCCGAATGAGGAGGTGGTTGTTAAAAAAGGAAGAAAACCCATAGTTATCCAGCCAAATCAAATACCAGACGCACATCTGGCAGCCTTGAAGGGAAGGTAAAAGTGGGCCTAATGGTTTGGAAAATGAGATTGCGAATTTCTTGAAGGCAAAGACCTTCCTCAGTGAATCAGAACTGCAAGGTCTGCCCAGCTGTCTTGCAGCCTGTGGACTGCAGCCATCAACTGCCCCAAAAACATGTGGACTGAAGCAGAGTCCAGATTTTTGTCTTCTCAGCTTTGAGCGACATATAGTAGATTTTTAACGCGACTCATTTCTACAGGAGCCAAACCCAAGCCATTGACTTTCATGTAGTTTTATGCATTCATTTTGCTGACATTTTGCCAGGCTCCCTTGGAGATTTTTGAATCCCTGCAAATGTTTTGGCGGGCACCCCTTCCTGTTACAGCAAAACAAGCAAACAAATTGTGAAGTATGTTATATGTTTAACTTCTGGACTTGGAGCTTATTCAGGCTGTGAAAATCAACTGGCCAATCTTAATTCTACTTTTATTTTTTTGGTGGTGGTTTCCTAATAGCTTCACGACCCGTGTTCAGGAGTGCTTTCTCAAATTCAGAGAAGCTTGACTGTGTGCTTTAACTTCATTAAAGTTGATAGAACTTAAGCGCATGTGTAAAATTAAGCATATGCTTATGTTTTATGGAGCCGTTTTGCAGGTGACACAAGCAGCTGCATATGGGTTTCTAACATGTGATTAAATTCCAAAAGGAGTTTTTAAAAACAGTTTTAGTCAACCTTAATTTTCTGAAATTGGTAGCTTTAACAAAACCTATCTTTTTTGATTAAAATTGCCTGAGACATGTCCCTTTTAAAAAGCTCTTCATTTAGCTGTCACAATATAGTCTTGTGTGGGATAGAGTTTGTTCATGCAAATTTAATTTCCAGTTAAAGTGGTACAAACATGAAGTGATTTCAGTAGATCTTTATGAACGCAGCAGTGCTGTTGCTTCTCACCTCTGTCAATGTGGGGGCCAGGCAGAGCCATCAAATTGTCAGCTGTGCCCTTCTGGGTATCGCAGATCATAAAGTTTTACCTGATCACCCAGGGAGACCAAACGCATCTAGCCTTGATCCGCAGACATCAAGTGATGGAGAAATCTCGGAAGTTTGTTCTAGCATTTAATTACCTCCAGTATTACACATGAGTGAATATCTCTGTTATTTTCATAGAATCATGCAATAGTTAGGGTTGGAAAGGACCTTAAGATCGTCTAGTTCCAACCCCCCTGCTGTGGGCAGGGACACCTCCCATAGAATTTCCCTGCCTTTGGCTTCCCAGCTGCTGCATGCTTTTCTATTTTGCTAGATTGGACAGTCTTGTGGTATTTGGCATTTTTATTCTATGAAGCTGTTTAGTTATTGCTATCAAGCTACTCAATCTCCTTTATAAGTGAAACCAAGTGCGCTCTCTACGTGTCTCCTTGTCAGCTGTTTCTGCTTTTCTGGGTCATCTCTCAAGTTTTTAAAACTCTGCCTTCCATACTGGACACGCTATTTCAGTGCCAGACTTCTCAGAGTTGTTGAAAGGAGTAAAATCACCTTCAACTCTGTGCTTTCCATGCTCCAGGATGGCGCAGCACTGGGCAGGAGCTGCTGTTTGGTGTGGGTTTCCTGTATAGAATATAAATCCAGAGTTGGGGGGCTGAGTGTGACAGCTTACCCTCTGTGTAGGCGTGTGTAATTCATGTCTTGTCAGACACGTCCTGTGCCATTGGAGCCATCCTCCTCTTCCCTTTTCTTTTATGCCAGAAAAGAAAAGAGGAAGATCATAATTTGGCCAGGATGTGGAGATGAAGGGAGTCTTTCGTCTTGACCATGAGATCTTTTAGAAGTGTAATGTCCACGTCATGTGAGTCAGTGGGAAGGTCTTCCTGTAACGTAGTGGACACTTAATGGGCTCTTTAGTTTCTACATTGATTAAACTTTGCAACTCTGTTGGAGTAATTGGTTACTCTTCAGTTATGGTTCTCTTTGGAGGCAGATGATGCAATATCCAATATCTCCTCTTAGTTCTTGGTTTTTCTGCAAACAGCAATACTCTGCGGGGAACATAAGCTCTGCTTGATGGCTAATTAAACATTAATTTGTGACAGTATTGGAGCAGATTTTAAGTTGGTGGGGGAGTGGGCAAAGAAAGGGGAAACTTTTAACAGTCACCATAATTATCAATAACGACTCTTAATGTAATTGCATTAATTAAAAGAAAAAGGATATATTCCCTGCTGCTGTAAAGTTAGTTAAAGTCAGTGAAAGTCATGCTGGGTCAAAAGGATTTAATGGCCAGCTGTTCCTGCCCCGTGAATAGAGAGGTAGTGTTGTCCTGTAGAAGGCATAAAGAAAAAATTGATGTAATCCACTTTATATTGTATATTCTGCTGATGAACAGGAATGTTTCACTAATTCATTTTAATTCTCAAAGATGAGTGATTGTAACTCCACCTGGAGAATATTAAACTGCCTTAATGGAAAAATAAACTGGTTTTATTCTCCCCCTTCTTTCCCCATCTTCCCCATTCAGATTGCAAATAATTTTATGTGCCTCCTTAGTTTGTTATTACACTTCTCATCTTGCTGCAGATTTTGCATCTGGTAGCACTTAACGCAGACAAGACTCCCAAAGCTTTTGATCAGACATGTTAAGTAAACTATCAGGACCATCAGGTCTGCTGCTCTAGCAGATGTCAACTCATGGGACTCCTCCTCTTTCTTCATACCCTGACTGTTCCTTATCAAACCTATTCTTTTGCTTTCATGTGCTTGAGGATTGTGATGCCTCTTCCCCGTGTACTAGCTGTTCCACACTGTGAAGATCCTCCAGTCAAGTAAACGACATTTGTCAGTTTGCTGGTTTTCAAGTTTCAAAAGCTCCACTTAGCCAACCTGGACTTCCTTCCATGAGCAAAATGCAGCAGTCAGACACATGTAAAAGATGCATACAGGTTTGAATGTCTGAGGTAAATGTGTCAGTCTGTGATGCAGGGAGCAGGGACCAGGATAAAACACAATCCGGAGGTAGAGCAGATGGGGGTTAAAGGGACCAGACAGCACAGCACCTCTGTGTTGGCATCTCCAGTTTCAGGGCACCTACAAGCGCACCCCTGGGCTGCAAATTAATTAATGAGTGCATTGATTATTTGCTGCATCCTCTTTACTCCTGTCACATAATTGCCTTTTGTTGTCCTCAAGGGTGGCAATGGGATAGGGATTGTTGCAAATCTCCTCATGGACTATTGTTCATGTCCCATCACAGCTACCGAGGTAATCTGCTGCTGACCCTGTACCCCGTGCTTCAACATAGCATGTCCCAGGCCACGGAGCCTGTTGGCTAAACTTCTGTGATGCAGCTTCATTCTTTTTTGTTTCTGCTCACTCAGCTAGTATTCAGGGACAAACCCTCTTCTGTGGTCTTGAGAAGACTGAACAAACCATGGGTGTCTGTGGCAAAAGCTTCTCTCCAGTGTTAGGGGCAGGAGATGTTTGGAAGGGAGCACAGTCCTGGGCTCTGCCCTGGCATTATCGCTGCCCATCTACACCAGTGGCATTCAGCCCCCTGAACAGAGCCAAGGTGCTGGTTTTGGGACTGGGACCTCTCTCTGGATATGCAGAGAGCAGTGGCTTATTAAACAGAGGTGGAACAAGGGCCACTGTTCCACAGGCCAGTGGTCAGCATGGCCATCGCTTGGATCCAGCCCTCCAATTATGTGAAATTGGGGCCATCCTGCAGTGAAATTGAAGCTGGAGCTTGGATGGCTTGGACAGCAGTTTGTTGTCTTCTGACATGTTTTGTCAGGGCTGTGACAGCAAATACAAAGGATGAAATGTCTGTTAAGGAGCTGGGTTGATCTGGTGGATTACTGTCTTCATCTGGTGGCCAGAAGGAGCTTGATTGTGTCTCTGAGTTGCAGCACTTCACTCTTACCCTTCTACCTGCTTTCTCTTCCTGGGGCTGGTATCCAATTGACAATAAGCTCCTTGGGATGAGGATCTTTCCAAACCACTGTATGTGAGCAGTGCCTGTCGCACTGATCTCTAGGGAAATATAAATCCTTATTGTTATACAGATTCATAACTACAACAAAGTCTTTGCTGTCTTTCATATGTGTCCCAGGAGGCTGAGTGCAATTCGATGTAATTTCTGTTGTCTCAGCTAGAAGGAGAGAAGAAGTGGGATTCCAGTGTTGGTCCAAGCTCTGGCACTAAGGCAACTTGCAGTTATTAAGCTGGAGAGACTGACATGTACCCACCAGCAGAAGTGACTCCTGACTGGTGTCAGCTGGCAGATAGAAAGCACAAGTGGAGGCTTCATGTAAATGTTTATGGAGAGCCAAATCAGATCACAAAGGGTCAGTAGTGAGTGTCCAGAGGAAAATGTAAAAGGAGAAGCACAGAACATTTTTTATTTATTAAGTATCTTGGTGGAGTTTTATTCCACGTGTTTCTCCAGATGCTTTTGAAATCCATGTGAATTCATAGCATCCACAGTGTCGTGTCGCAGAAGTAGCTCTGAAGCTTTAATAGCATGTTGTGTGATGAAAAACACACCCTTTTTTATTGTTCTGAGACTGATGCCTTCTAGTTGCTTGCTTTCTTCTTGCTATCTGCTTTCTCTGTTGTTGGTTGGTTGGGTTCTTTTTTTTTGGGGGGGGGGCTAAGTATTTTTATTATATTTCCTTTTTATAAACCTCCTATGCCACAGTGAGTTTATAAATTGGTTATTAAGGTTTTGCAAGATGTCTCCTAGCAGTGCTTAGCAAATAACTTTTCTTCATCTGCTTGTTCATCTACCCCAGCTGTAAGCTCATGCAAGGCTTTACAGCCCCAGTTGCTTCAGAGGTAAGATCAATCAATCTTTAGGATACCCAGTGCTATTTTCATTTTCCATGAGTGGAGAAACTGAATATGGGACTGTGTCTACCCCAGACCTATGCCATGGGTCTGTGACCAAATTGATCTTGGACCTCAGAAGCGCAGCCTCCTTTACCCTGCTGTGTTTCCTGTGGTTTGAAGTGGCACAGCTGCTGGTGTGAACTTTTCTGAGAGAACGTATTTGGCACATTTATTGGCCCTTTAAGGCAGGCTGGTGTTTAGTAGATGATTGCCTTCCACCCAATTTAAGTCCTGTTCCAGGTAGGCTCACCTGCTTCCTTACTGGGAGATCTTCAAAAGTGGCCAGAGTTGTAGAAATGTTGCTCAGTTAAATGACAGTGGTGTTTCAGAGACACCAAATGATGCCTTTGAACAGCCCACTTAAAACTTTTGAAGTGTTTTCCTTTGGTCCTGTTAATATCCAGCAACGCAAACCAGGTATAACTATTCCGTGCCTGAAAAAAAGGGCAGGGGAAAAAAATAAATCAAAACCTAACTTCCCTTTGGCTTTTATCCTTGATGTCATCAAAGGACTGAAAAGGATATTTCAGGCCTGGCTTCAGCCTGATGGAACAGCAGGGAAGTTCTTTTCTATTAGATCCTTGATACAATCACGTCTGGTGAAATCACTGCGGTTACATCTGCTGAATCTTCCATCATTTCGGATTTGTTTCAAAAGACTCAATCTTTCTGTTTTTAAGGGGCACAGCTAGTTTTCCAGTCCCTCCTTGGTGCCTGGAACAGTGATTAGGCATCAGTCAACCTTAGACCCCCCTTGCCCTGAATGCTTCAGTCAGCTCTTGCCTCCATGTGCATGCTTGGTGGGGCAGCCTCTTGGCACTGTTTTAATTTACATTAGGAAATTTGAAAGAAAATGTGTGCACTTGTCTTTAGGCTCAGGGGAGAATAGACAGAGCAGCTCATCTTGAGGGTGCCTCATTTTCCTGATAGAGGATGCACCTTTTTGCTGCTATAGTGCCTTTTGGGGCTTTAGACGGCTTTTGTGACCCTGGAAATAATTCGTTGGGAAATCTACAGGAAGAGAGATGGGGTGGCAAAGGTGTGTGTCTGAGAAGGATCCTGCCTCTGGCAGTGGTATTGTTGGAAAAAGTGCAGAGAAGGGGGGGGGGGGAAAGGGGAATTAAACACAAACCCCAGCCTGAAGTATATCAAGACTGAATCACTTATTTTCTTGTTCCTGGTTAACATTTTTCACAATCTCCTGTTGAATGTATGGTGGATGCCATAAAAATCAAGCATCTTTCCCTCCTCTCCCTAACCCACCCCCAGCTAAAACAGAAAATAAGAGCCCTGTTGTTCTTTGTCTGTGGCCCTGTCTAAGCCCAGCACCTGAGGCCATGCAGTAGAAAGAGATGATAACTCCCTGTTTGGAGAGCTGTTTGATTTGCTCTTCCTACCTCCTCAGTGCCTACTCAAGGACTTCAACAGCCTACAGAGCATGGCAGGTGGCGGCTGTGGGTGCAACCTTCTCTGTAGTTCAGTCAAATTTACTGGAGGAAAAGACAATAAATTCTTTCGAGGCAAAAGTCCTTATTTACTATATACCGCTCACGACCCCTGATTTGCCTAAATTTCCTCTTCCTTGCTTCTCCTGTTACTTTCATCCTTACGTTCCATGACTGCCTTTGCTGCAAAGGGCTTTTCTCCTTGCTGCTTTTCCTTGTTCTTAGATGTGTAAATGCAGACAGTGTTGACCTGTCACAGCCCATAGAGAGCTCCCCAAGCACCTCAGGCTCCTAGTAAAAACAATGTACCAGGAGCAGAAGGCACTGGAGGCCCCCAGCCCATTTATTTTGAGTGATTATCTATGACCTTTCTTAATATCCGTGGTGTTCATCTCCATTCTTCCACTTGTGAGTTAGGAGGTTATCAGTGACTTGTGATAGCAGGATGCGCAGAGCAAGCTGATGCTACGGGGAAGGTTGTGTGCCTAGCTGTAGCTCTGCTGTCTTGAACGTGTTTGTACATATATAACAGCACTGCATTTCCCAGGAACGGCAGCTTATGTTCCTGGGAGCTGTCAGAGGATGAGCTGGCCACAATGCTAATGACACATTCAGCTCAACCTGCTTTAGAAAAGACTTGAGCAAGGCTAAGGTGGATGGGGAGAAGGTGGATTTTGGTGCTGGAAAGTTGCACTGCAGTGGGCAAATTCCTGATGCTCTGAAAGCGTTCAGGAGTTTGGTCGTTGTCTTGTATTAGCAGAAAATATATGCTGAGACTCTGGAGTTACTTTTACTCTGCTGTCCATGTAAGTCAGACGGTTGCTGCTGAAAAGCCACGCTTCATCTTTTCCTGACACAGCAACACCACTGGGTATCAATGCGATTTCCTGCAGAGGCTCAGAGGCCAGCCTGGCAGCCCACCTTGCATCTCTCATCCCAGGGGCTAAGTACTGTCCTAAGCTGCAGCACTGTACTGTCCTAAGCTGCAGCACTGTATGGCAGCAAACAGGGAATGGAGAGAGGGGAAAATGGAGAAGAAAAGAGAGGCAGCTGGGTGTGGGTAGGGAAAGGAATTTGGAGCAGGAGCTAGGAAGGGCATCTGGGAGCCAGATTCTTCTCTTTGAGCACATTGCAAGGAGCTGGCTTAGGCAAAAGAGAAATGTTCTTATTTCCTTGCTGTGACCTGCAAAATGTGACAAGAGTAGGTGATCTAGGTTGTAGAAAAGGTGGCATCTAGCGAAATTATTATGCTTTTCATGTCTTCTAGCTTGGTGAATAATCTTGTGTGCTTTCCTAGACCAGTGAGGCAAACTTGGTGGCCATGCGTTGCCGTCTACACTGCATGTTCTGTAATGATGTCCCTTGGGGTTTTGTGGGGGGACCTGTGGCACTGACTGGTGTTGGGTGGCAAGATTAGCAAAATTAAAGCCAGTTTTCATCAGAACAGAGTGGGTTGACAGGGCTCAGGAGTGGATTACCATCACAGCTGCTCTGACTGCACACCAGGAATTCAGGAGTGGACAAACAAGCCAAGCAGTGAAGCTCTCTGCTGTTTTTCTCTCTTTTGCCTCACAGCAGAGACTGAGCCAAGGGATAGGAGTGTAGGCGTTGCAGAAGTTCACGTGAGTGGATAGTCTCTGGCATGCGTAATTTGTTGGACTGGGTTGGCTTAAGTTTGCTTTTTGTCGAACTCGTGTTGGCCAGGCCAAGGATAGCATCCTTTTTCTTTTTAAACCAGTTTTTCCATATTATGCTCACTGAAAGGGAGGGAGCACAAGCAATGTGTCTGCAACAATGCCATAAATCCAAGCAGAAATAGATTTAGGAGTTCTTTCTGGTTCCAATGTTTGTATCTGTGAGGTCATGAGCTTAACCAGTCTGGGTTCCTCAGAGCAGAGCCATGCCTGTGCAAACCTGTTGTGCCTTGGGACCTGGTGCTTGGGGTTTGTTCCAGAGCAATATCATAAAACTTTTATGGCAACGTCATGACGAAGAGCATGAGAAGAGAAGTCGCTTAACCCTCTGTTGCTAAAGTTAGTGTTGCAAATTTTTATCTTGTTTCTACGTGCAGCAAATCCCTTGGTTGGATCTGGAGCAGTGTGGGGAGAAAAATTTAAGATTTGTGGAGATGAGGAAGAGGGAGCAAGCAGAAACCTGTCTTTGTGAGGATTACCTTTTATTAAGTGTACTTAAAGTCCAGTCAAAAAAGCCCTTACACACATTAGTACTTTTATTTGTTGGACTATCCTACTGCATTGTGCTCCAGCATTTGTAGAAGTGGGCTCTTCATCTAGGTTGATTATGTTTCAATTGAATAACTCAATCTTTCACAGAATGCAGAAGCAATAGATATGTTTCCATGCTATTTTATTTTATTTTATTTTATTTTATTTTATTTTATTTTATTTTATTTTAATTTTATTTTTCCAGGTTTCCAAAGGACATTTAACTTCTACAGTCTTACAACTTGCTCTGCAGCATTTGCTAGTCAGCTGTTGCGTAATTGTTCTGGGGAATGAGAACCAGGGAATAATATGGCCCAGAAATGCTAAGAGGCAGAAATGAAATTGCCTGATCTTTTCATCTGCCACTATCCCGCCTCTCCAGGATCAGAATACCGAACAGGCCATGTGTGGACTCTGGATTTATTTGTGGGCCTGCCATTGACTTGATGTATCACCTCAAATGCTGGGGTCTTGGGTGCCCTTTGCATCTCCCGCCCCCTTCCAGGCTGGCTTTTGGTTGCTTGTCTTGAAAATTCTCTGAAGTGGAGCAATCTTAGGTTTTGTGTCTTGGAAGCCTGCGGCTGCTGTGTAATCATAGGCCAGAAACTGGAAGGTGATGAAGAACCAAGCAAGTGCCATGAACTGCACTAATAGTGGAAAGGAAATTGTAATTTTGCAGGTTAAAATATCCAGGTGACTACAGCTAGCCAGAAATAATGGTCTGGGGTAATTCCTGTGAAAAGTATTTGTTTTTTTTGAGCAACAGCTTGGATGGAAAAACTTTGGCTCTATAATAAAAATAGGCAAGAAGAGTTGAGTTTGTAAGTTGTTTCTAACCTGACTCTCAGCCTTTTAAGTGACGTGTTCTTGCATAAAGCACATTGGAGCTTCCACTTTCTTGTTAGTCAAGCCAAATTTATTGTAATCCAATAAGATTTAATAATCATTAGGAACTAATGAATGCCTCAGCACGTATTAGCTTGGCAGATCAGAGCCTGCCTGTTTTGCATAGTCTGTCTTTCTTTGACCAGCTTGGCATTTATGTGTTGGATTGATGACTGGAGAGTTCTGTAAAACAGGTAATGATCGAATGCTTCTGAAATGAAATTTAAATAAAAACTATGTGTGAGCTAGTGAGACAAAGAAAAAGGCAAATTTTTGGCTTGGAAAATTGAAGTAACTTGGTGAGAGTGAAGGCAAACAGGGCTGGATTGTCTGTGTGGAGGTGCTATTATGGTCTGAACAGGCTTTCCAGCTGTAGTTAGGTGAGTTGTTAGGTAATTCTTTAGTGGCTTTATTACTGTAGTAGTCAAGCTGTGAATGAGATCTTCTGCACTAACTCTGTGGTTGCATGTACACCAGAGAGACTCTGTCTGGGGGATTTGCAGATAAGTCAGAAATGGAAGGACAAAAGAAAAACTACTCAGGATTAGAAAAGACTTTCAGTGTGTAGTATTTCGCTTGTCTCAAGAACTTTGGTTTTCCCTTCCAAGAGAGCATCCCTATCTTGGGCACAAGTGGGGCTGTGCTGTTTTAAAAACAGAGAGAAAGCAAGATGTTTTGAATCAGAAAGGGTCCTGGCTGTCTGTTCATACTTGCTCTGGGCATGGGCTTTCCTGTCTAATAGCCTTTTTCACAAGGACCTTATTTATATTACTTTGTGATTGCTTATCACAAATCATGCCCTTCACCTTGAGTCTGCTAGAAATGAATCGAACTTTTTCACTCTTCCTTGGAAGAGCTTATTTTTTAGATTAAAATTGTGAAGTAGTTTTGAATCATACAGGTACAGCTACCACAAATTGATATGAAATAATAATAGGTGCAGTTGGCCAGTTGCTGACCACTGTAGCTTGCAGCTCTGCTGGTTTTGTTTTGCCTGGGATGGGGACATGGCAGAAGAGGTGCTCTCAGCATCCAGGTGCTTGAAGCCTGTCCCCAACTTTGGCTGCCCAGCCAGGCATCTTTCTAAAATACATCTTCCCCATCTGTGGGAGTGGAGACCGTCCTGCCTCTTCACCTTGGCAGCAGATTACACACTGAGTTGCATAATCCTCCAAGTCAATTTAACACAATAGGACTGTTGTGGGAATCACGTTAAGAAAAAACCCAAAGTAGCCTAAATCCTTGTTAGATTGACGCTAGCTGCTTGTTCTGGGGGACAGCTACAGCATTTCAGTGTGTTTCTGCTGCAACCCAAGAGCTCTTGATTGCTGGGCATGGTAGAAGCTCTATTAGGACAATATGAAATCAAGTGGCTGGCCAAGTGGTTTAAATAACTGGAACTGTCCTTTCTTCTTTCAGGTGAATCCTGGTGGCAAGACACTTGAGGAGAGGCGGTCCAGTTTAGATGCGGAAATCGACTCTCTAACGAGCATCCTGGCTGACCTAGAGAGCAGCTCTCCTTACAAACCTCGGACTCAACAGGTTAGTGGCACATTGCATAAACAGAGAGTGGGAAAGTGGCCAGCATTGACTGCTGGAGTCAATTTGTTAACCGCTTGGTATTTGTTGCGAGCAGGCATGCCAGTTCCTCATGATAGCATCCAGATGTGGCTGTCAATGGAGAGAAGGGTGCAGTCACTCTGAAGGGGGCACTGGCTCAAAAGCTGCCATACCTCTGAGCGAAGGGCCTCTGATCCTGATTGCTAGATTGCCATGGAGATCGTTAGGAAAATACTTGCAAAAAATGGTATTTCATTTGCCTTGACTTTCCACCAACAATAGCTTGTGAATTAAAACCTGCTCAGTTCACAAGTACTGTTAGGCTTTTTTTCCCTTGTTTTCTGTTTTGTTAACTTTTTATGTGTCACACTGCCAGAAAGACACAGATATCCATGTCTCAAGTTGTTTTCTTTTGTTTTTGTCGTCTAATCAGTGGCGATGAAGTGGCTTGGATCGTAGCTCAGCTGTCAGGGTGGCTGTAGCCCAGCAAGGCAGACTGGAATTCGCACTTACTCTGCTGTGTCTAGACAAGGACTGCAGGGGTGACAGCAGCTCAGCTAGTTTTTGTCACTCATCTAGGTAGTGCTTAAGTGGAGCTATTTAAGTTCTGGTGAGATGTCATCTATTTATCAGAGGAAGCATGACACCCCAGTGGCACTTTAAAAAGGACAATTCTTGAGATCTTGTAAAATCATCCCAGATGTACTTGTGCCCAGTTGTGCCCTGCCTTTGCTTCATAATCTCGGGACTCGTCTCGTTTCTTACTTGTATATGGGGTCTGTAGGTATGTGTGCAGCTATGTGTATGTTGTGTTTGTCTTACCAATGTCAGCCCTGAATAAAACCTCAGAAATCAAAAGTACTGAAAGGATAGCCAAGTGATGCGGTCACACGCATTACCCAAACAGGCCTTCTCTGGTTAGTGGGTTTTTTGGTTCTTTTCATTGTTGTATTTCTTTTAAGTAATTGAAAACCAGTACCTTTGAAACAGAACTAAAGTAGCTTTTAGTTTGTTTGTTTAGTTTTGCTCTGTGTAAGCCTGTGAGCTTAGCTAAAGCAGAGTTAAATCATATTTGTGCACTTTTGAAAGCATCCATCTGCACGCAGAGGTTCTGGCATGGTGGCCTGTGTGGTTTCCATCCTTTCTACAGGGACTTCCTGATAAACTCATCTTTTATCCCAGCAGCACGTGCGCTGTTCTTGCATAAACTTACAGACTTGTCGTTGACGAACAGTCTGATTTGGGTCAGCCAGGCAAAAAGAGCAACAGCGTAAACCAGATACAATTTAGTCCTTTTCCCAGTGGGTTTTTGTTGTTGCGA
This sequence comes from Amazona ochrocephala, assembly GCA_039720435.1. Classification (NCBI taxonomy): domain Eukaryota; kingdom Metazoa; phylum Chordata; class Aves; order Psittaciformes; family Psittacidae; genus Amazona; species Amazona ochrocephala. The sequence goes on along the minus strand of CM077884.1, from coordinate 3,069,135 downwards.
TAAATGAGACAGTTTTAACAGTGATAGTGCTCAGGCACAATGTCAAATAACCCATGTTCATTTTGTTTGCGTGGGCCAGACACATAAGAATGCATACTGTTTCTGAGAAAGGCTTTATAGTGTCAAAACACTGGAAGAGATTTGTACTTACCATTTTTCTTGGCAATGCTGGAGGTCAGCTCCAGCATGTAACTTCTGTAACCTTCTGTAACCACTTTGCTGAGAGTTTGCAGTTTGAGGACAGTACTGCTGACTGTCTCCTGATGCTTCTTCCTTTGGGATCAGATATTCTGTGGATAGGTTGTTTTTCACTTTTATTTTGTACCTATAACATTTAAAAAAAAAAAAAAGGAATAAAATCACAGTGTTCCAATAGAAAGTTCTGTAGGTGTGCTCCATTTTCTGGAGGATTGGAAGGCATAGACCAAGTTTTGGACTTGATCTGATTTAAGTTCATCAGCCTTCAAGATGATGTGTGCTGCTCAGTGCACATGCTTGTTCCCATGGCTTCTTGCCCACAGTTCAGGTGGGGGCACTGAAGACTTGTCATCCTACCCAGGAGTGATGCTGCTGCTCCTTGGTGCATTACAATCACTGTGTGTGATCCAGTGGGCAGAAGAAGCTGAATTTCATCTCCAAGATTTTCTACTGAAATCCCTACTTACTTTGTTCAGTTTATCAGGCTTTTCAGGATTTATGGGTTAATGTAATGATGTCCTGTGAAAAGTACAGCTACAGCAACTTCTAAGTATAGCTGTTAGAGAAAGAAAATGCCGGAGTTGAATGTATCATCTGCTGTAATTGAAGACTACTTGAGTCCTTGAAAGGTGGAACTAGAATGTAAAGCTTTGATATTTTCCTTTGTTTGATATGTACTAAGTATTAAAACTGGTGAGTCATTTGATGGTCTTATAGTAGGATAATAGATTAGGCTGCAAATTGTGAGGTACTTACCCGGAACATCAGCATGTTTATTGGATTACACCTTAGATGACCTTCCCAAATTTATCAGGTTAATGACTGCAGATAGGAAAACAGAGTTACGACTTGTTTTCGGAGAAGACGTTTCCAGTTGTGCTTATGCAATTAAAGCATTATAATAATTTATAGGTATACCTTGCCCTTGGGGGTACTCCTGTTCTGCAATAAGAAAAAAAATATTGATAGGTATCTTTTTTGTATGTTATCTTCAAGATAGTTTTAAAGCAACATAAACTAAACTGTACCATAGTCCTCTTTCACTGGAGTAGGAGTGATAGCAGGATAATGACAAGCAGCTTATTTAACATACCCTACCCACGGGCATAAATTCACAGAGAAGGAAGCTCTTTTGATCCTTGGTATGAGTTCAGGTTTGCAATGAGGCACGCTGCACCAGGAGGTGTCTCTGAGGCAGAGAGATTTGTTCCCTCTGCAGAAGGTTTGAAAAGAATACTTCTCAGAATGGGTGTGTCAGTGTCAACCCCGGACAATTCCCCTTGGCCAGCAGACCTGCTATTGAGGACATGGGCGAGTATGAATCTCTGCACCATCCATGCATTGGTTACCTGTGCATCACTCTGGTAATATTTTTCTATGTGCCAGGCAGGTGACAAGGACATTGTAATGAGGTAAAAATGACCACCATTAATAGAGGGCAGGGAGAGAGTTTTGACATCTGTGGTCAGCAGCACACTCAGTTGTACTCAGTGGTTCTGCCTAATTCGAGTCAGCTGAGCTGGAAAATGATGGCAGAGATAGCATCAAGGTCCTGCTGGCTGCTTCCCATTTCCTGGGCAGAGGTGGTAGGAAGTTATCCTGCAGAGCTGTTTCCCTCTCCTCTGAAGTGATGAGTTTGAAAAACATTTTTGCAACATAGATCCTTTATGGAGCAGAGCAGATCTTTCCTCGTCATAGTGGCAGGTTTGGTGGGAGGAGGTCTTTCTGGGAGTGTGGTACCCCGATGTGAGTCAACACCGATGTTGCTGAGCCTCAAAGTGAAAGATTCTCTCAGGCTTCATTCCTGGTTAGTTCTCGTGTCTGTGTTGGGGCAGTTGTTGAGAGTCCCCTGCGCAGATATTTTCTAGGCATTGGTAGTTTACTTCATATTCATCATCAGCAACATGTGGGTCAGAAGCAGCTTTCGATCATCATCACCTCAGCCCTGTGCAGAGCCCATGACTTGCAAATGAAAGTCTCTTGGACTAAATCACAGAAGTCACAAGTGATTAAAATGCTCAGTGTTTTTCGTTCAAAATTGCACCAATCAAAAAGAGCAGAAAATTACGAAACTTAATCATCTTTTACTGCAACACCACAACATCTAAGGATGCTTTCTGTCATGTGAGGTGATGTAGGGGAGACTGAATTAAAGGAATTCAGCAGTAGCTGAAGTTTTAGAAAGTACCAAACATCACCTGATCTTGAATTCATTGGAAGGTTCAGAGGCAGGGAACCCACTATGCCTTTCACTAATAAAAGGAGGTTGTCTCGACAAGGCATTTAGGTGCATAATTTCCATGGGTGGGCTCAGGGTGAACTCTGACTAGGGGGGCTGGTGAATGCTGTGGTCATCTGGCTCCTCTATTAAAGGGTATTTTCCTAAATTTGTACCTATTCTGCTTAAATCCTTGCTTAGGAGGTGAGTGCAGCAAGGCCTTAAGCAAAAAAAAAAAAAAAAAAGAAAGAAAAAAAAGGCAAAATTTCAGCCCATAAGATAAATATTTGCACTTTTTTGAAAAACAAGAAAACTTTGTGACTCTGGAGAGGGGTTTCCAGCAGCGGCTGTGAAAATGAAATACTGGAAGTAGCAGCATATGAAAACTTAGGGGTTTTTTTCCCTGCAGACTGTCTATTTGGTAAAATAGGACTATGTGGGAGGTATACCAGGTGTACCAGGACATTGTGGGAGGTGTACAAGATATACCTGGTCCAAGGGTAGTTGGTCTTTTTTTAAAAGCAAATGGTGGCCCAAATTTATGGAGTATTTAAGAAGCAAAAAGCCCATGATTTGACGGTCAAGATCAAATCTGCTTGGGTAAGGCTCTCGGAGGCAGCTTGGTCCAGAGGGGACTGGGCTGGCGTGCTGGAGACCTGTTTCATTCCCAGCTACCACCACTGTGCTAAATGACCTTAAATGTAGTATTTCTACTCTGCTTCCTCTCAAAATCTCTTCTGTCCTTGTAGCTTGGCAACCTTTCCAGTGTGATTTGCCACTTACTACCCATGTGTGGCATCTAGGAACTTGGAATCTTGGTCTGGATTGAAGGCCTTTAGGTAATGTGGTTGTACAAATAATGAGAAAGAGAAATAAATTAGATCTTTTATCTAACAGGTGGGGAAAATGAAGGCAAAGTTAGGTCAGGTATCTAGGGATTCACACCTATGTCCCTGCCTCTCTATCATTACCCCCAGTACTAGACATCTGCTACTATGCAACACTCTCAGCCTAAGTCAGTAATATTTTCAAGGAAAAGAAGCTCATTCTCAATGTGAGCTGCAGAACAATAAAGCAGTAAAGAAAATTAAATTTTAAAAAGTGATAAATTTTCATTAAATTCCAAACATACTGGGAAATAATGTCTCCTAATGACTGGAATTTAAAAAGGATTTAAATGTTTGTCAGTGTTGGTTGTTAGTCCATCACTTCTTTTGACAGCCAGTTGGGGATAACAAAAGCAGTGAAAAGGCAATGGACAAATTTTCTTGCAGAGTGATGGGACAGGGTTGAACAGTTTCAGCTGTGGGATGGCAAACAAGAAGCAAGGCAAAATGTTGAGTGCTGAAGACTCCTAGGAGTGCTCTTCCATGTGCATTTCTAGTTATAGTGCCCCACTTATAGGTGCACCAGGAATGCATGGCTAAGAGTTCAGGTGTTTTATCTTTGTTTACGCATAGCTGTATCTCCAACCATGAATAAGGCCTCCTGCTCAGCAAAGAGCAGTGCATTCCTCTAGCACTGAAAAAGAGCTTTATGATTGCTTTTGATCTGGGCTGTGGAACTGACATATGGGCTCTGCAAAAAGCAGACTGCTAAATCTGTGTTCAAAACAGTCCATGCAAATTTGCTAGTCCAGGCTCAGAGTGTGATTTCCTTGTTGCATTTATTCCTGAGCCTGGTTTCTTAGGTTGGTATGCACCAAAAGGATTTTTCAAGCACAGTCCATGGAGTATTTGCTAGCATCCTGTTTCTTTGTCGGGAATGTTTTTCTTTCTCTTAAGAAAGAATGTTTAGAGGTACAAGCAGATTAAGATCAGTGGGTTCTGAATTAATTCCCCACTGCTATAGTGTTTAAGAGTTGTGGTTTCTCAATTATGGGACTCAGTGGAATTTGGCTGTTTCAGGTGTTCAGAATGGTGCTGAGTCTTTTTTAATGAAATTTGGGCTGAAATGGATAGCTTAGCTTCTGCTGTCTTCAGAGATGATATTTGAAATACATAAAAATGCCCAGGCCTCTTTCTGATGGTTTGAGCACATTTAATCTATGGACATCTGTGCAGCTTTGCCAAAGAGGCTTCTGAGTCCAGCAGCACAGCGTGGTAGCCAGGCACCACTTTCCCAATGGCAAGGGGCTCTCTGTATTTGTTCACTTGATGTCTTAGCATTTTGGGTTTTGTGGACTTTTTAATTTCTTTGATTGTTGGGCAGAAAGGCTCATTGGGAGTAAGCCTACCTGCTGAAACCAGGAAGCATCCCCCACCCATCATAAAGTGGTGATGACCTTTTAGTAGGACCATCCTGCTACTCCAGAGCTACATGTGCTAAGCAGTGCTTTTCATGAAGGCTGTGAGTTGCCACGATATCCTCACTGACTTGGTTGGCTCATGTGGACACAGAGGGTCAACAGTGTCTCAGAGGTGTGCCCAAGCTGATGAGCTCCAGCACTTGTAGCAGCATGGGAGAGCTCATGCAGGCTCACCACAAGGCTGATGGTGAGGGCTGTTCTCAGCAGGCTGTGACAGTTTTGCCATAGTCACAGATATCAGGAATTGCATGGGCTGTTTTAAAGTTGGGGTTACCTCTGAGAGCTGCACTCCCACTTCTGGATGCAGTATGCTGGCTTTGTGCTGTTTGGAAAATCTGGGTGGATTACTTAAAGTAGAAAAGGAAGCATCCCATCTGGAGCAATTTCAGTGGGTTACTCCCAGCACTCAAGAATCAAAGCCTCAATGTCCAGGAAACTCTTCCTGCTGCGGTTCCCCTCTCCAAAGGCAGAGTGACATTCCCACCCTGCGGGGGTGGTGTTTGAGATGGTTGCACGGTTGGAGCTTTTTAGGAGTGCCGCTGCAAGCAGCACACGTCTGTCATGCCATCCCGGGCACGCCTGCTGGCTGAGGAGCGCGCACAGGGCAGAGATGTTCAGCCACATACGTGTGAATTGGAAGGCATAGCCAACATATAATTTCATATATGTTTGGATTTCTCTACAAGAAGGGGAAACTTTCTTGCGCTCATCAGCCCCAGGCGGTGTGTGTGGCAAACTGACACTGCTCTGATTAGCAGATGCTGGAATTGGTTTCATCTGCTGGTATGTATTAAATCTTAATCCTTTTGATAAGAGCGTGTCCATGAAGATTTTTAGAGAAAGTTTTCTGAGATTCCAGATTATCAGCTTGTCACAGATGAACAGGATAAGAGTGACCTTTGCAGGGTATTATTTCTTCCTCTTGTATTACCATCAGAGTGAAAATAAAGCAGCACTACTCCTGCTGTCTCTTTTTTCTGATATATAACGAAGTTCACAGAAATCTGAGTAAGGTTTACTTTTTCCCATTCCCCTTTCTCATTTTTGCATGCATTTGGGTTTTCTGCCTACGTGCTTGGCTACAGTTTGAGATGACAACTAGTGTAGGATATATTGGACTTTAAAATCTCTGCAGGCATCTCAAATTTGTGTGTGGATAAAGATCAACATTTACTTTGGGAACAGCGATAAAAAGCAAATAGTACCTCACAATTTGGTCTTTTTTTCATTCTGCGCTTGCAATTATTTTGTTGTGACTGGTTGAGAGTAGGGCTCTTTCTCACTAAAACTGTTCAAGGCCTTCTACCTATCGTTATGTTTTGTTTTCCATCTTTTTCCCTGCAATGGGACCAAAGTGCTGTATACCATTATTTCGGGAAGCCTCTCATCATTTTCTCATCCTTGTGTTTTGGCACTCTCTGTGGTTTGGCACTCATCTCAAAGGGACCCAGCGCACTTCACAAACTGTCCATGCGTCCAGCCAGCAAAGAGCAGCCACCTCTAGGGCAGAGACTTGTGTTTCATTGAGATGCAGACTCTACTTGCATCCTTGCATGGATCGATGCATCTGAGTGCTTCAGCAGCATTAGCTTTACCACCATGACAGCAGCCCTGTGAAATATGGAAGTATGCTTGCTATTTCATGGGTGAGAGAAGAACTGAGGCACTGGGAGATTAGGTGACTTGAGATGTGCATGGTTCACCAGGAAAGCTGAGGCAAGAACATGGGAACCCTGTCATGGATTTGTCCTCCTCCAGTAGCACATGTGAATGGATGAGCAGCATGTACATGAGAACGTCCACTGTTAAAAGGATTTGGAGAGGTCTCAGGTATGGGGAGATGCATCCACTTCTATCTTGGAGCGTGTGATCCAAGAAGAGGAAATAAAAAAACCTTCCCTTTTTTCTCAGATACTCAGCCACAGTTTGGTGATTTACAGGCAACAGACTTCTTGATGCCTTAACAGTAAACCCCGGAGGATTCAAATCCTCAGGCCCAGAGAGTTGTGGTGTCCTGGACCTGTATCATTGCTCTGATCTACTCAGCATTCTGGAACTGGGAAGTTGTTTACCACCTGCATATGGCTGGAAATTGAACTTAGTCCTCTGGCACAAAGTGATGGTTTTCCCATGTTATGGCAGCCAGTCTCCTGCACAGTGTTCACTGAGGAAATAGCTGGTGCGTTTTGAAATGAGAGCTTAATTGATTCATTCTTCTCACCCAGCACCCATTGGTGTCCAGCAGTTGACTGCTCCCCACATATGGTTTTTCGGTGGCTGCTTTTAAGTGGTTCTAGGAGAGGGGTATATGTGTGCAAAACTCAGTAGCTGGGGAGGAGGGACCCAGACCCATGTCACTCAGGGAGCTGCAGCATGGTGCTGGCTGTTCACGCCATGGCCCGTGGGCTGGCTCATCTGCACATGTGCGCAGCAAGCTCCAAGCCTGCTGTGTGTCTTGCAAGCAACCTGAACTTTTGCTCTTCCAGGCTGTGCTGTAACCAGGATCTCTGACCTGAAACATGGACTGTTTGGCTGACATACACAGACAAATGACAAGGCTAACACAAGAGGAGAAGGGAAGCAGGAGGGGCGGTCAGGAGAGGTAACAGTAGAGAACAGGAAGGGTCAGAGTCTGTTCAAGATGCCAGATGCAAGTCTATAGGAAATCAGGCTTCCTTTACTCTGCTCTTTATGCTTTCTGTTCCTTTTGTGTTGAGCATTTTTCATCTGTATGCACTAGGAACCAGCTGTGTTTCCCTCCCTGTTAGAGAAAGGAAATAGTTCAGAGCCAAGGGAACAGCACAACAACTTAGAGAGAAACACCTGCATGGCAATGCATCACTTGGCACTTTGTTCCCACTGTGGCCTGTGCTGGACATCTTCCCCAGGTCTTTCCATCAAAGTGAGAATGATGACTTTGTTATTTGTGCATTGCACTTGCAGCAAGGAGAGCATTGCCTTGATATGCTTTCGAATTGCCTCTAATCTATTCAGGGACCATTGAAGTGCAGGCATAGATCCTGCTGACACGAGCTGCTGTTGAGTTGTGCTCTTTAAAAGAGGAGGGCAACTAACTTCTTTGGTTGCAGTTTCTAAATACATTTGAAAGGTGAAGGCTAAAACATGCTAGGAAGCCCTATAATTTAAAAATTTCTTGTGGTTCCTTACTTGGTGACTGTTTGGTTGAATACTTGTAGTTTTTCATGTGCTTATCCTTATAACGCCCTGAGGAAGGAGAAGTTTTATTCTTCTGCTTTGCAGATGGAGAGCTGAGACACAGAGAAACTGTACAGTTTGCTCTAAAACAGGGCTTTGGAAACACATTGGTGATGTTCTGGGATGGTGTTGTCATTCACGAATGTCTCCTGTGTTTCATAGTCAGTTTTTACAAGGATCTGTCGTACCAGGAAGAGGGGACCCCTACCTAGAGGCCTTCATGGACAGCCCAAAGGCAGAGCAGGTCTGCTCCCAGCCCCATTTCAGGTAGGGTTGCCTGGAAGGATCTACTGCCCTACAGAAAAATGAGAGCTGGCCATGCAGTTTCTGCATTACACCCTGCTACCACTGCATAAATAAACGCGGTACGTTTATAGCCTGAGCATATCTTGGGATTGTTGCAAGATGTTCCTAGTTCAAAACTGCTAACCATTAAAGTAAGATTAAACTGATTGCCTTTTGCCTTCCTGTCTGGAATCTTTTGAGAGATGACTGTGATGCTGAGATGCGTTGTCTCTTTCTGTATGTTAAAGCTGCCTAGGCTAAAAAAAACTCCAACCCACACCCAGCCCGTATTTGAAAGCTATGAATCGATAGATCCTTGCTACAGCTCTTCAAATAACTGTAAATTACTCCAGGCTGTTACAGTTTCATTGTGAGGAAGTTCCTTCCTCTACTCAGACTTCTTTGCATCACAGTGAAATGCAATTAGGTGACGTACATATTGTGGCTTGGAAGCACTTGCAATTCTCTCAGCCTTATGTTGTCAACTTTTGCTCAATAGCAGGCTTGTGGACTGTGTCACTGTGCCTATGTTAGCATATATTATCGCCATATGGTGTTTCAATAATGAATAGGAAACTTCTATGAGTAAGTAAAAGGGGATGAAATGGAAAAAAATATTACAGCAAGATAAACGTAACATGTTGCTTCACAGCTGAAAGTGAGCACTCTAATGAACTGCTGTTTCTCTGTGATATCAATACTGCGTCGGTCCAATTAATATTACTGTCTTCTCCTACAGATTTAAAAACAATCAAACAAAAAGAAAAACCAAATGAAAAATAGACCTGGCCAGAAAAATGAAATTTTGGTGCCATTGTTGCAATTATTTCTGCCGATATATGCAGCCTGAGACTGATTCCTCCCTGCCCAAGCAAAATATTCTAAGCCTTATAATGAATCCTTTGCCTCAAAAGAAGTATTTCCGTGTGCATAAGTATAGCGAGCAGAAGGGCAGGTTGTGCTGTTTTTATGGCATTATGTGTAGAGACAGATGAAATTGTTGCAATAATTTCACTTGGTTGTTAGCATAACCCAGGTCAGAGACTTCGATATCTTGTCATACTGTACTGTACTGCTGTTTATCTCTGGGTTGATGAGAGACTGGAGTGATTAGTAAGAAGTTGGTGAGAGCCTGTTGCTGTCCCAAGAAGCCATGAAGAATCATCAGCTTTCATACCAGCAATCGTTCCAGTTGTCCTGGGGGCTCAGGCAATTTTGATTCCCTCTTTGAAAACCATTAACTCACGATGCAAGGAGAGTTCAAGAAAGATGGGAGGTACGGTTCTGTTTCCATCCAGCAGAAAGCCAAGGATGCACATGCAGTTTCAATCTGTGATTATCAAGAGCAAAGATAAGGTGTTGGGCTTGATTACTGTGCTGGTTTGCAGAAAGACCAACTGTGCATTGCATGAGACATCTGTGTGGTTCAGACTGTTTTTGTAGTCTTAAAAAGTGATGGATAAACCCCTGTTATTCAGCTGGATTTTTTGAGCACTGTGTGGTTCAGGGGAGATAGTACAAATACTGTGTCTAACTCTGTTTCATCTTTTTCTGGAAACATTTTGACTGGAGTCCACAATAGAGGCTAATGTCCAAAGTGCAAAGATTGGGGATCTGGCTGTTGAACAGGGTGGCCATGAAGGTCACAGAGTTTTATGAGGCCCCAGTGACAAAGAACTGCTACTGTGCTCAAGAGCACTCTGCTCTTTGCAGCAGTGGAGATACCATGCAAAGGATGCAGTCATTAAATGCTTCTTTAGGGTAAATATGAATCACTATTAGGCTTTGGAGGTATCTGCAAGAGGCAGCACCCCAAAGCAGAGCTGTATAATACTGGAAATCATCAGGCTTTTTAGGTTTTTTCAAGACTTGCCTTTGACAAGACTTGGCTTTGACACTGTTGAGTAATGTGGTCATTTCTAACTAATGGCAATAAAACTTTAGAGAACACCTGCTGTTTCTATATCGAACATATGTGTGCGTGCTCATGTAAAATCACAAATGCATGTGGGTCTAGAGAATACAATTTATATTTGGCATCTTTCCTACAAGTTGTATTTTAGAAGACCTTAAATTCTTCCTGTAAATAAAATCATTTCAGTATTGAGCTCATTAATGAAGAGAAGGAGATGAGGTAAGGTACAAAAGCAAAGGAGGAAAAAGGGGGTTGGGTTTGTTGTGTTTTTTTTTCTTGTTTGTTTTGTTTTGTGGGCTTTTTAAAGGCAAAACAACCATTTGATGAATTTGAGACCTCACTTGGAGTATTGTGTGCAGTTCTGGTGTCCTCAACATAAAAAGGACATGGAACTGTTAGAACAAGTCCAGAGGAGGGCCACGAAGATGATCAGGGGACTGGAGCACCTCTCGTATGAAGATAGGCTGAGAAAATTGGGGTTGTTCAGCCTGGAGAAGAGAAGGCTGCGTGGAGACCTCATAGCAGCCTTCCAATACCTCAAGGGGGCCTATAGGGATGCTGGGGAGGGACTCTTCATTAGGGACTGTGGTGAGAGGACAAGGGGTAATGGGTTTAAACTTAAACAGGGGAGGTTTAGATTGGATCTGAGGAAGAAGTTCTATACTGTGAGGGTGGTGGGGCCCTGGAATGGGTTGCCCAGGGAAGTTGTGAATGCTTCATCCCTGGCGGCGTTCAAGGTGGGGTTGGACATAGCCTTGGATGGCATGGTTTAGTGGGAGGTGTCCCTGCCCATGGCGGGGGGGTTGGAACTCGATGATCTTGAGGTCCTTTCCAGCCCTTACTATTCTGTGATTCTGTGATCATTTGCTGAATGTACTCAGTGATTTCTCAGGAGAATATATGGATAATCTCAGGAGACTGGCTGCGTGATAGGAACTGTGTGGAGCCGAAAATGAAATGATGGGCTGATTGCTTAGAAAGTATAAATGGAAGAAACATCATAGGGTTTCTGGCTCTTTAGCTTATGAGCCAGTGCTGGATTATCCCCTATAATCAAGTGGTTTCACCAGTCCGGTTTCAGATAAATGTAAATATCTCATTGCTTTCTTTGGGTGATTATTCCAGACTGAAATGTATACAGCTGCTAAGAGCTGTTTGACTGAAGCATTTCCTTGCTTGATTTAATCTCCTTGTTCTCAGTGACACTTCATATATGTGTCCATGCATGTGTGCTACTGCCATGCGGATGCATACCACGTCTTCACATACAGAGTACGAGGCAGTTGAGATTCTCCAGTACAAAGCTGTAATAAAAGGACTGACAGACTGGGTCTGTAATATGCCTGACCTGACAATTAAGCAAACTTATTACTGTGTCAGCCTGCCAGATGGATCATCTACTCGTGGTGTAACGTGTATTGCTTTTGAATGTATTTGAGTGCAGTTTCCTATTTTATGTTTGTTGAGCTGAGAAATGGAGAGGGAAGAGACAGTTTTATTTGAACTAAACCCACTTGTTTCGAGTGTGTTTAATGATAGCAGTGTGTGACAGATAAAATCCTAGGCCCTGGTCCATGTTTATTTTAATTTCAAGCAACTTGGAAAGATGGAAGAGATAAAATTATAGGCTAAAAATGTCTCGTTGTAAAACAGCAGCTTGAACCCTGAAGGAGCTTTCCTTGCTGCACTCTGTGGGACTCTCAGATACATCCATCAGAGCTTTGCCAGGTTGGAATTTGTGGCTTTGGCCCTGAAAAAGGTCAGGTTTGACTGTTTGGCATTAGCTTTTCTAATTGTGCCTCTAAGCTTACTAAAGATAGTAAGGCTGTACTGAAAAAGGGGGAAAGAAATAAATACTCAGCCTGAAGCATCTCTCACTAATCTGGTCTTTCTTTTAATGTAGTCCCACCCTGAACCTGAGGTGGGTTCTCGCACCTGTATTGTAAATGTGTGCCTGAGGCTCCCAGACCTCTCACCTGCCGTTTTGTAATCTTGGCTGATCCATCTGGTTTCTCTGGGCTGCACCACTTTTGTTGAATAGATATAAACCCACGTCTTTGCTCGCCTGCGCAATGTAAGGTGTTTGGATGAGTATTCAGTACCTGGTGTAGTGAGGATGTGTAGGTCATATTGTGCTATTCGTGACCTTTAGTATTTGCTACTGGACCTCTGGGGCTTTCTTCTACTCTTCTGTGGCTGCAGCCTGGATGGATTGAAATAAATTGTCTCTCTTCAAGGCTTATGTTGAGCACTACAAATTTGTTCAGCTGTTTCACTTTTCCGTGTGGCTAAGCTTAGCACAGCCAACACCAAAGCAGGTGTCTGCTTGTCTTTGAATTACTTGCCAAGGAACTGTTTGCCATTTTCAAGTTGTTTTTTTTTGCTTGAGCAGCTAAAAAATGCCATATACGTCCAAATCAGATCCCTCAATCAGCTAATGCACCTCTGAGGAGCTGTAAGCTCATGACTCAAGGAAATGTGAAGGAGATCCTCTTGTTCTGCAGAAATGCTTGAACTGGCTTTCCAAGTGGGGCGTTGTGCCTAATAACAGCTGAGAACTTTTTCTGCAGATAAATGCAGTATGGTATAAGGGAAGCAGTAAGACTTCGTGCTCAGATTGCCATCTCCCCTGGATACACACTGTGCAAGTGTATCCAGCACTAGCTCCGTCACATGCTGTTGGCTGGTCCTCCAGTAATAGGTCTTCTCGCGTGCAGAAGAAGCAGCAGTTTCACTCTGTTGGAAGACTATCCCCTGGGGAATTTTTAATATCTTATTTACCTTCCAAGTTTTCTTGAGTATCTTAAATGCTGGCTGTTGTAAAGCCAGCTCTAGCTTGGCTTGTTTGATGAAAGCATTGACATCCTGCTTCCTAGACTCAGATAAATGCTTTTTTAACATTGTAGGACCTTGTAGTCTAGCAGTTGAGCATGGAGGGAAATCACATCTTGTACTCAATCAAGTACCTTTTGTCCCAGCTCCTGTCATTATAGTGTTGGTCTACTACTGTTTGGGTTTTTTTTATAGGCAGAAGTAGAATAAGCCTGGTTTCTAGGAAAAAAACCACAAACCAAACAACACAAAGAAACAAAAAAAAAACAACCCAACAACAAAACCAAACAAAACAACAAAAACCTGCTTGGATCAGGAACTGGAATGTAAGCCTTGCCTTTTCAGTATCTTTGTAGCAGGTGCGGGTGAAGATAGGCCTGAAATTAAGAAGCTAAGATTGTCCATCCTTCATCAGACAGTCACTCCACCTCGGTGTTCTTCACAGTAAATACCAAAGGAAGAAGACTACTGAAGAGTACTGCAAATTCGTATAAATACTCCCCCAGAATATTTCCCTTTATCTAAGAATTTGGTGTTCACAGATATTGGCTTGATAAAAATGATGCCTTCCATAATAGTCAGGGATATTTCCCCCATCAGGTCATCCAATTGCTTTATGAACTCATATAAATCTCTGGAATGTAAAGCATCCCATGGCAAAGGAGTGCAGTATCCATTTGTTTCTGATCAGGTATTTCTGTCTCATTGCAAACTGATGAGTTTCAATGCCAAAAAATGGAAGTGGCTTCTGGAGCTGTCTCAATTTCTTTGTTATTTGCTGTTGACTTACTTGGAAGTAATGGATTTTAGTCATTAGAAGTGAAGCTTGTGATTCGGCTGTGGGACTTTCTTTTCAGAGTAACTTTCCTAGTGCCCTGTTTTTTCAGTTGTTGCAGGATTGAACAATTTAACTAGTTTTTGGCCTCTTGGCCAAGGTTTTTGTATGATAGCTTCCAAAGACAGAATTCATAGTCACTTTGATGCTTGCAAATACAAAGTGATAGGAGATACACAAGATGACTGATTTGGAAGAGGTCTGATGCAGCCACAATGCTTTGGAACCAAATGGGATCTGATGTTTTCCCTTTCCTCTCTCCGACATGTGCCTGTATTTTCAGTAACATTTTGTAGTGTTCTAGCATTAAGTTTCCCATCTGTAAAACAGAGATGGTCATAATCACATATCCCACCTGGCTGTCTGACTTCAGAAAGGATTTTCAGACCTTCACCTGAAAACTCTCCTGCAAGCACAAAATATTATGGTTTTGTTGGCTTATGTAAAAAAATTGTTTCTTACAGTGAAAAATCAGTATATCAAATACTCTTATTTTCTGTAAGGGAATTCAACACATTTCCAAATGTGTTAGATAATGTTTCACATTATAGATTGTGGGCTGTTAATTTAATCCCAAGTTCTATGCAAGGAAGAAAATCTAGAGTTTACTTTAGTGATTTATACTATGATTTGATCAGTGTGCTAGTAGTCTGTCTAATCTTAAACATCTAAGAGTCCAATACATTATAGACGAATAAAATATGTACATGTGTGCTTTTATTGCTAAAGCTAAATTAAAACTTGGGCCCTTTGGGGCTGAAATAACTAGCATTTCTCCAGCTTTTTGTGTCTTCCAAAACTCCTCTGCACAACCAGTATGAATTTAATGTGCTCTGCATTATTTTGCGGCTTTAACATGGGGACCTGTAGAGGCAGTGAAAGCTCTGTATAGAAAGTATTGTAAAGTGAGGGAGGAGCCCAACAAAGCTAATTATACTGACACTCCCACTCTATTACCCTCTAGAGAAATTGAGCCTAACATTCTGCTCTGAAGCTCATTAAACTATTCTTTTTGGGTGCAAGGATCTTATTGAGGGAATGAAATAGCTACACTGGGTAATCAGAATGGGAATTGGAGCAGATCACTATATTTACTCATTTGATTAGCCATAAAATAGCTGCAGAAGTCCCCATTTTAAATCTGCTTAGCAATTGTGCAGCAGGGCAAACTGGGTGTTTTAATTAGGAAAGAAAAGAGATTGTGAATTATTTTTTTAACTAATAAATATAAAACCACACACATATTGTGATACTGTTTATGTAAATAACCTTTTCCCCATGGATTTTCTTGCCTCATAATTGCTCAGGGTCTGTGCCTCCAGCTGCAAAGAAAAGGGGAATGAATGGTTCTGCGCATCTATTTTAGAAAGTGCAATGTCTGGGACTTAAAATCCAGCTGAAGAGATTTAGATTGGCCATTAGAGTAAAATTGCTATAGGAGGGATAGGTAACCCCAGAAAAAGATGTCACTGAGAAACGGTAGGTCCTTGGTTACTGGAGGGGCTTTGGGCCAGGTTGTGCAAACATCTGTCAAGAACAGTTTAGGCAGGGTCAGTCCTAGCTTAAGGAAGAGGACTGTACTGAAAAACCTCCTGAGGTCTTTTTCAACCTGTAAGATTTGCCTAAATAAAGTGAGGCCATATTACATCGTTGGGGGGTGCCTTTGACCAGCTCCCATTCCCTGAAGGAGCTGAAGTCTCAGGTGTGCTCAAGTAGGAGCAGCGCGTGGTCTCCCCCAGCACGTCTGGGACCTGCAAGTCCCCAGCTGCCTTACAATCACTGACTGCCTTTGAGCACAGAGAGCAGCTAAGGATGCTCTGCTTTCTCTTCAAGAATAATTCTGTTTGCTGCCACTGATCTGTCCATAAAGGCTTGGAAATGAGCCATTACTAAAGGTTTCATTTTCTGACTTTCTTTGCAATCCAAGGGACTTGCAAATCAGAGCAGACGTTCCAAAGGCAGTGAGTTCCGTAGCCCCTGTTTTCTCTGTTCAAGATGGTCACTGTCTTAATGTTTCTTAAGCATGTAATATGTATTTAGGAAGCTCAACAGTGGTGAAAATATATTAGCTTTTTATTTATTTATTTATTTGTTTTTGAGACAACCTGAAACATTGAAAAGTGTGGTTACAGAGAGCAGACTTGTTTTGTAAAGGCATTAGACTACATGTTGAGTGATGACCATTGGCAAGTGTGTATTGTGTTGCTCTACCTTTGTAGGTCACTGAAAAAGTCATGTTACTAATGACAACAACAAAATCACGCTTGCGATGTTGCCTGTGAATGACAAGGCCTTTGGGCAGCAGGAAGAGGAACAAAGTAGTGCTTTAACGTTAGTTATAAGGGGTGAAATAAATATTTGGCTTATTGACTCTTTTTTCATGGACAAATCCTCAGTATTTCCTGTTTGGTTGTTGATTTAACTGGCGCTCAGATTAGCACCCACTTGCAAATGGCCAGAAATCCTGCTATGTTGAGAAGTCTTCTCCAGAGAGGCTCAGAGCACGCCCTCACAGATGTGCTGTGGGGACCTAAATGGAACCGTCTTGGGGAAAGAAATGCCAGCACTGGCTGGTCTGCATCTGCTGAGGAAGACATTGGTGCCTGGGGTTGTTACTGTGGCATTGTTCCACAGCAGTAAACTGTGGGAGCAGGATATTGGGCAGGCAAAAAACAACTCCTGCAAAAGAGCCATTGTAAGGCCCAGCATACCATTAGGTATAACTTCATGGCCAAGAGAACAAGCACCTAACTCTAAGGAGGTTAGAAGTGTACAATAAATTTTAATAAACACCTGATTATCTTTTTAATGTGTCTGGTACATGTGCAGTTAGATGGGGCTGTTTGACATTGCCCTGCATTGCTGTATGGACCTCAGGGCCCACCTGGCTGGCAGGAGGACCAAGTTCTAAAGGTAAAAAACGAGGCGGCATGGTTCAGTTTTTGTTTGATTGTGGCAGTGAAGATATTTAAGGGCTTTCTCTGAAGTGCTGTACACCTGTAGCTCCCCTTGAAATTAATGGAACCCTCAACACTGATGCCAGTTCTTCTCCTTTTCTTTCCATCCATTGGTCTTTGCTCAGATCCTTTCTGTGCCACAAGGATGGAGAGAGCTCCAGTCCAGTCTCGCAAGCAGGGTATATGCAAACTAACCAGCTGAGTGGCCACCCTGGAGGAATATTTCTGATGTTACATCTCTCCTGCTATGATCCTTTCCTAAGCAAGAAGCAGCTTTTTACCCGGAGAAGCAGAGTTTGTATTTAAAGCACGTCTGTGAATTGTGATTGTTGGACTGGATCAAGCTGTCACTGTGTCACTTAAATGTTACAATCTCTCAAGCTGTCATGATGACTTTTAAATTGAAGCAAAGGTGATGGCTTCCTTTTCACATCAACAGTCGCGCCATTTCCAGAGCTGTGCGCTTTGGCGCTCTGCCGTCTGCCTTTTGGTTGGAGGATTGATTTTTATCACCCCCACCTCCTTTCCTGGGGTTATTTGTGGCTCACCTGCCTGGCTTCCATGAGGACATGGTTAGATCAGGACACACAACTCTGTACTTTCAGCCAGTTGGGTGTTTCCAACCAAGAGCGTAACTTTTCATAATTGGTGTCATTTGCATAGGATTCTCTCCCTTCCAGGGAAGAGTGTACTCCTGTAATCTGATATAAAAGGGCTCCTAAAGGAACTATTTAACTATTTTTCTAGAAGTATGTACTAAATTTCCCTGAGGACTGGTGCTTTTCTGTGTGGTGGAGGAGTGAGAAAGTATTTAGTGAGATTTCTCAAGAGATGAGCCTAAATGTGTCTAGTCTATAGACAAATCTGCTGTTATTGCTCATTGCAGGGGCATGCAACAGTGCAGAGAAGCAGCTTTGGCTTTGCTGGTGTTCTGCCACTTCAAAAAGGATTTTATTTTCTGGAAGAGCTGATCTCACTAAAGCTTGTTTTGGATCCAAACGCTTGAGTACCTCTGCTCAATGAAAAAGTGCTGGGTTACTTTGCTGAGATGGTCTCCCATAGGTGGAACAAGCTGCCCTCAGGCAATCCCACCAAAAACATACAAATGTTGTGAAAGGAAAGGTAGAGCTGTTTCTGTACATGTCCAGTTGTAAACACTGGGAAGTCTCTGTGGATTTTTTTCCAAAGATTTTGTGAGCTGTGTTTTGGCATTTACAAAGCAACAAGATTGATGCCTGTGTTTATGTGACAGGCAATGCAGAATTCATTGTACTCCTGGTGAGTCCATCAGAAGTTATTGGTCTCATGCTAATCCCTTAAGATCAAGCAATACCCATCAGGAGCCTGATGAGCCTGAGGTTACGGTATGAACTCCTGCTCCTGATCTGGTTGTAGTGTTTGGTGTTTTCAGATGAGGCATTGGTAGGTGAGTAGATGGTGACTTGCAGTAAGGGCAGGTGAAATGTCTGAGCTGTTCTGGCAGCTGGGCAATTAGATGTTCGTGTTTGAGCTCATAATTGCTGAGATTTTAGGAAGGAGGAAAAGAAAATTAAATCTTAAATGCTATGCGAAATTTGGTCTCTGGCATCCGAGTAAGAAAATGTGTGGCATTCAGCATCCGTAGGGAGCTCTATTCTCAACTGGGCGTAGTTAGAGGAGCTGAAGAGTATAATCTTCTGTCCATTTTAAGGCAGGAATATTACTGCCTTTTAGCCCATTGAGGCTATTGCTTTGCAAGCCATTTGCTTTCCCAGGCTAAGCTGGGAAGTGAGTAGGCTGCTGGTTTTGCAGAGCTGTCCGAATGCAGGAAAGCCCAGAGCCCCATTTCAGCCCTCACTGCAAAGGACTAAGTCACCTCTACGTCTGGGTTTCTGACCTTGCAGTTGAGTTGCTTCCTGGCCTTTGTTTGGGCTTGCCACTCTTGAATCACCTCCAGTTTCAAATGAGCAGGAGATGATGTGGAAATGCCCCCTTCCTGGCAGGGGTAGGCAGTGACTAAACTCACTGTTGCAGTCAGCTCTTGGCCCAAGCACTCAGCTGGTAAAATTATACTGCATGGTGGTGAGCAACTACTTGTCTGAAGCGCTTTGCAGGCTCTATGGAGTGTACCTGTGTGGCATTTCTGTCTGTGTGTCCCTCTCCCATTCAGGGTTGGTGGAATGACTAAGTAGTGCTGATGGCGTTAGTTGTTGGCCTGTATTAATTATTTCTGCGGGTTCTATTTACTTGCATGTTCCCTATGGGAATGCTGTGCATACAGATCACAGCAGCACTTAATTTTATTGCAGTAAGCGGCTGAGGTTGGGAAAGGGAGGGGGAAGAGGACAGAAAGGGTCGTGTATGCGTCAGCCCTGTCAGGCTTTTCCTTCTGTTTCATTTGTGCTGAGGTTTTTATTATCATTAAGCCGATTGTATCTGTGGCACAAAGGGCTGAGTTACCTCGGTAACCACACTAGCTGGGATGGTAATCCATTTATAGCATCACTGCTCAGGTCTGATTAAATTAGCATGCTGATGACGTAAATGCTTGGCTGGGTGATGCTGACGAGGCTGCTCCTAATAAGAACTCTCGCCCTTACATTTATTCTCATTTATTTCATGAGACCCCTGCAGGAAATGTACAGAAATAAGGCTACAGATGATTGACTCTTGTTTTCAGAACAACTTGTGCTGCTAGCAACAGACAGCGCTTTATCTGAATGCAGACAGCAGCCTGCACATTTTGCCGTGTTTCCTCCTGCAGCAGAATTCCCCACGCAGCCCGGCCAAAGCAAAGCCCCAGTCTTGAGCTCTGCTTGCCATCTGCCACAGCAGCAGCAGGAGCAGCTCCTCTGTCTGATAGTTTATTTCCAGACACGGCTACAAAAGAAATAAAAAGGGGAATAATGAAAGAGCACCCTGGTTCTTTACTCCCTCTTGTGAGTTTCCTGCAAACACAGACATCCTTTTACTCATTCGAAACAAGGCAGCTATTTATGTCGGAATTTTCATCATTGAACAATAATATTCAGTGCTAGCATTTAATACCATGTAGATCAAATGCTTTCAGCATCTTCTGTCCAGCCCCCTTGAGGGAAAACACTGACAACTGCATGATCACATAGCTGTGCCTGTTATTTGATGAAGTGGTGAGAACAAGAGGACTGAGAGTTGCTGAAACTCCTGGCTTCGCTTCCCAGCCTTGCCTCTGATTTACTGGATAAGCAGTCTTTGGGGCAAACAGCTTCCTAGTGGGCTGTTCTAGGCTCCCAGGACTTCAGTTTTTCATCTGTGAAAAAAGAATTAAAAAGGATGCTGCTTTTTTTTTTTTTTTTCCTTTTTGGAAGAGGTATGGGAATAATTAAGTGCATTGAAGTTCCAAAACTATTCGGAGATTCTCAGGTGGAAACTCTGAGGTTCTGAACAATTTATCATTTTAATTGTCAAATTTGATTTATCCAGTCAGCATAGAAGGATTTAAAAGGAATTTTTGAACAAAAGCGGTTTTGGGATGGAGAACTAAAAATGCAATAAATTTTAAGTAGCAGTAAATAGTTTGGCATTTGCCCTGGAGTGTGAGCAGATGTAGCTGCGCAGAAACCACTGGAGGTACACCTGCTTTTAGTCGGATTTAGGCATGGAAATCTGTTATTTGTGAAATGAAGAGCATGGTTTTGAGACACGAATGCAAATGGGACAGTAGTGTCATTATCTGGTCCTGTAAATTCTCGTCTAGAGCTTGCAGGGCTTTTCCTTGGGAAAAGGGATGGTGTCTGAGTGCCCTTTCCCTGCTCTGGTCGCTCTCTGTTGGAAGTATCCAGCACACAGGGGTCCCTGCCCAAAATGTCAAGACGTTGCTCTATAAAGGTGAGTGGTACTGAATTTGTCAGTAGCAATGCTTCACCTGCCTGGCAGCCAGCTAAGTTGGAGCAGCCGGACACTGCTCTGTTTGCTCAGTGCTCACTATGCAGCGATGGGGAGCAGCTGGGATGGGGATGCTCCTGCCCACTCCTTGGTCTGTGCGGGATGCACATGTGCTCCAGCTGGGGCCCTGTCAGCACCATGCTGAGACATTGGCTCTGCTCACCAGCCTCCTGCCAGAGCACGTGCACTTTATTAATGAAGGCATTTTGAAAGGTTTAATTCTACCTCTGGCTCAGTTCAAAGCATCCCCCCATCAAGAAGTCCCTCACCCATAGAATCATAGAATAGTTAGGGTTGGAAAGGACCTTAAGATCATCTAGTTCCAACCCCCCTGCCATGGGGAGGGACACATCCCACTAAACCATGCCATCCAAGGCTCTGTTCAACCCATCCTTGAACACTGCCAGCAATGGAGCATTCACAGCTCCCCTGGGCAACCCATTCCACTGCCTCACCACCCTCACAGTAAATAACTTCTTCCTTATATCCGATCTAAACTTCCCCTGTTTAAGTTTGAACCCATTACCCGTTGTCCTCTCACTACAGTCCTTAATGAAGTGTCCCTCCCCAGCATCCCTATAGCCCCCTTCAGATACTGGAAGCCTGCTATGAGGTCTCCACGCAGCCTTCTCTTCTCCAGGCTGAACAGCCCCAACTTTCTCATCCTGTCTTCATACGGGAGGTGCTCCAGTCCCCTGCTCATCCTCGTGGCCCTCCTCTGCACTTGTTCCAACAGTTCCATGTCCTTTTTATGTTGAGGACACCAGAACTGCACACAATACTCCAAGTGAGGTCTCACAAGAGCAGAGTAGAGGGGCAGGATCACCTCCTTCAACCTGGTAGTCACGCTCCTTTTGATGCAGCCCAAGATATGGTTGGCTTTCTGGGCTGCAAGCGCACACTGCCGGCTCATGTTCGTTTTTTCATTGACCAACAACCCAAAGTCCTTCTCCGCAGGGCTGCTCTGAATCTCTTCTCTGCCCAACCTGTAGCTGTGCCTGGGATTGTTCCAACCCAGGTGCAGGACCTTGCACTTGTCATGGTTCAACTTCATCAGGTTGGCATCAGCCCACCTCACAAGCGTGTCAAGGTCCCTCTGGATGGCATTCCTTCCCTCCAATGTATCAACCGAACCACACAGCTTGGTGTCATTGGCAAACTTGCTGAGGGCGCACTCAATCCCACTGTCTGTGTCACCCACAAAGATGTTGAACAAGACCGATCCCAACATCGGTCCCTGGGGGACACCACTCATTAGTGGTCTCCAGCTGGACACTGAGCCATTGAGCACGACTCTTTGCGTGCGGCCATCCAGCCAGTTCTTTATCCACCGAGTGGTCCACCTATCAAATTGATGTCTCTCCAACTTAGAGACAAGGATGTCATGGGAGACAGTGTTGAACGCTTTGCACAAGTCCAGATAGATGATGTCAACTGCTCTACCCCTGTCCATCAGTCCCATAGCCCCATCATACAAGGCCACCAGATTGGTCAGGCAGGATTTCCCCCTAGTGAAGCCATGCTGGCTGTCACCAAGCACCTTGTTGGTTTTCATGTGCCTCAGCATGCCTTCCAGGAGAATCCACTCCAAGATTTTGCCAGGCACAGAGGTGAGACTGACTGGTCTGTAATTCTCATGGCCAGGGACACCTTACCCTGGGACTTTCCTTTAAATTTAAAATGCAATGGCAAATTCCATTGATTTACAATTTCCAGTGTAAAAAAAAATGTAAAAGTCACCAGCAGCAGCCTATTCAGAAGTGACTGTGGTGCTCCTTGGCTGGCCTCTGCTTCTTCCAGAGGTGATGTGCACAAGCAGCATTCTGCTGCTGTATTTACCTAGATAGTTTTCAGCTTCTGGTACAGTAATCTGCCTCTGAGGGACACAAACTCTTGGTGACCCACACATATGCACATGAGGTGATGGAAGCTCTTAGCAGAAACGTCCATCACTTGGCAAGGAGGGCTCGGGGGCTTGGGAAGTCACCACTTTCCTCCTCAGGTCCATGGCATCTCTACTGAAGTAAATAATCAGCTGTCTTTTAGTTACCATCCTTTGATTACTTTAACCTGTGTGCTGGGGCTCACAAGAGTGTATGGACAGGAGGTGGCTGTCTTCTGTTCCATCAGCATTTACAAGCTGACTGGCAATGTTTCTATATCAAGACCATGCCTGTTCATTTCAGGGCCATCATAAGAGCTTAGCTGAGGTCTCAGTCCCTCCTTTTTAGCTTTTGTATTTTGGTTTCTGGGTGTTGGGTTTTTTTTTTTAATATTTGTCAAAAATTAAAGTTAGATTCTGGTCTGAAGGATCTGCCACTGACTTGGTTTGCTGAAGGAGAAGTTAGTCTGGCTCTAATGAGCTCAAGTCAGATAACTACCACAGTACAGGAGGGAAAGTCCCACTGAAATTCCCTTCCCTTCCTCACAGGTTTCTGTGATTTTTGCCTTGAGTGTGTTGCCTTAGAGTGCCTGGAAATATTCATTATAGGTGAGCAAAATTTCAACTCATTTGTCTACCAAATTAGAGCAAGGCAGGGGATGAACGGTAATAAAATCCCTCTTTGTTGAAACAGACCAATTCTTGCTCATTTGGAGAAAAAGTAAAGCCTCTCGTGTTTGCATGTGTTTTGATTTTGATGCTGCTTGAGCTTGGCCCCTCTCCTCTTTGAAGTCCTTGGGATATTTGTATCTTATTCCAGTGGGAGGAGGAATCCATTGACAGAATTTGGTTTAGCACCATAGGGATTTATTTTTATTTTTTGGGGGGGGAAGCAAGGGTTGTTTTTTCAGCCATTTTTATTACCATTTTTATTGTTCTAAAGGAAAGTTGCTTATTATCTTGCAAACTTTTATCTGGTGCTGAATCATAGAAGTGAGAGAATGTGTAGGCGTCTTAGCATAAGAGAGAGTAATTCTGTCATTTACATTTACAGACAGTTATGCTTTCCAGAAAATTTTTTTTTGTGGGTTGCAAAAGTGATTAATCTGCTGCTGAAACTGTCAAAGGAGGTTTTCTGTTTAAGAATTTTCGAAAGAGAGAAAAATCTGTTTCTACTTATAGGAAATAATAAGGTAGAAATTGAAATTAAAAAAAAGTGTACTGAAAGAGCAGACAAGAAAATGTTCCCTTTCTTAATGATATTTTTCATTTTTCTTTTTATGTGTCTATCCATCTGTCTATCAGCTTATACATCTATCTGTATGTCTCATGGAAATGTCGTGTGGACTTTGATAGATACAAAACTAAATATAGGAGAATTATGGCTGAGTTCCGCATTATCAATTCCAGCTGTTAAAAATGTCATGGGATCAGTTTAAAATAGTTTGTATTTTGTCCTTTAAAAAAAGCCTTATTTCACTTTCTTCTTAGTTTTTCATCAGGCTGCTTAACTTTTATCACGTTTTGTGCTTTTTATACAATCTTCAAACCTACTCTTTTTAGAAAATGAAGTCCAAAATCCTTAATTAAATACTTCCCTGCAGTAGTAGTAGGGTAAGTTATTTCTTTTTTCTTTATTTCTTCCCTTTTCTTTCTTTTGGTTTTTATCTTTTCCTTAAAAAAAAAAAAAAGCTGGTAGTTTTTTCTTTTATTATTAAAAAAAGAATCTGTTACAGCTGCAACAACACCTTTACTGCTTAGGTTTATATACTCAGTGGTGAAAACTGTAGTGATATTGGAAATTGAAAGAGAGTTTACTGGTTTAAACCAAATTTGTATAGACCATCAATATCAACAGCATGATCTTCTGTGATTTTTGTTTGTTGTAGCCATTCCTAAAGTCAAAGTGGACATGAAATATTTAGCCTGGAAATTTATAGTTATTTTCCTTAGAAACTAGGCAGTAGTGTGTTAAAATGATCTTCCAGCAGTGTATGGGTGGGAGTACAAAAACTTGAGCTACTTTCATCATAGTGTATCCCTTTATGAAGAGTATGATGTTCTGTGTCTGCCCAGCAAAAGCTTTCTGGGGAGCTTCCAGTGTAGCTGATACTGTGCAGTTAGTTAGAGGCAAGGTAGCTAAAGCAGGATGCCGTGCTGCAAGCTGTAGTTGTCTCAAGTAGGCTTGGATTGAGAAAATGGGTGCTCATCATCTCACCTTCTACCGAGGAGAGCGTGCAGGGCAGAAGGGATGTTCTCTCTAGTGGAAGCCCTCAGCCCAACCCCAAATGCCATGCCTGCTTGCTTACTTTGGTTAGAAGGGTTGTTTTGGCATCTCACTTGTATCTGCTGTAGTTAAAATGTCTGCCCTCCTTATCTCCCATTTTTTTGCAGCTGCCCTTTCCCCTTTCCCAGCTATAGTAGCTTCAACTATGATCCTTAGGCCATCAGCAGAGAGTGATTTGTACCGTGTAACACGAATATTGATTTTTATGTCACATGGCCCATGAGGCTCTGGAAATCACTTTTTTTCCCGTTAGTGTGGTTTATCTCTAGTTTTTAGGAAAAAGTGAGCTTTGGGTCCTGTGAGATTTCCTGTTTGGGGTGAATGGGCTCTGAATTTAGTTCTTTTCACTGGAAAGCCACATGCTGCAGCTGGACTTCTAAATTAAAGGGGGAAAGGGAATTAACCTGGCTTAACATAAGTTTAGGTAATTCCGTTGAGAGGCCAGTGACTCATTTAGAGAATTCAGCAAGTCCACAAGGGCTAGAATGATACTTCTGAAAGCTTATAGAATGTCATTGCTTTGTGTTTTAACAATTGGGTCCTGCAGTGAATTCTTGTGGGTTGTTGTGGAAAAGAGATTTATTGATGACTTGTGATGCCAGAACGTTTTCTCCGTGCGTGTTTGTTTTTTTCTTAAAATACAAATGCATCATGAACCACAAGGGGGAAAAGAAAAAAAAAAAAAAGATGCATTGCAGGCTACAAATGAAATACAATTTAATCCTGCCATAAATTCAGACCCAGGCCTGAATTCTCCCCACTCCCCTCAAGTTCAGGTCTGAAACTTAATTTGACCTGTGGCAAACAAGAATGAAAGCCACGACATTCTGTTTTGGATCCAAAATTCCTTGCAGTCTTTTGGGTGTCCACTGCTGAGTTTTGGAGAGCGCTAAGCTCTTGTTAGAATGTTGTTGAATCCAAGCTGCTCAGAAGGACTAAGTTAATACTCCCTAGTCCAAGGGATTTTAGCATTTAGCACTCCTGCCCCAGGGTTAGAAAGTCACTGTCTGAAATTCTGAAGTTAAAAATGTCAAAATGAGTTAGGCTGTAAATCCCAGTAGCCATCAGTATGCATTTATACATCCACCACAAGGAAGGAAGTGAAGAGAGGGGGAGGATACATCTGTTTGTTTTGAATTAGCATGCTTGTTTTTAATTCCTAATGCGAAAGCGTTTGTGGACGGGTGTACAGGTCAAGGTGCATGGCTGGCTTAAGAGCTGGACTGGTCGATGCTGCTGCTATGATCCGAGCTGAGTGCCTCGAGGTGCTAAGGTTTAGTCCGATGCAGGTTATATTTAGCCTCGATTATAAATTTCATTTACTTTCGTTCAGGTTGCAGCAGTATGAATTGCCAAGATCTTACATGTTGAGTTTTTTGCAAAGCAAATGATTATTGCCTGGAGCAGGTTAGATCTGTAGGATTTGTTACAGTTTGCATAGAAACCCTCTGCTGTATTCCCAATGGGGAGAAAAGCCTTCCAGATTCAGAGACAGTCGTAGGCCAAATCCTGATCTGCAGCAGCTAGAGTGTTTGGAGTAAATCTGCTGGAGTTAGCAGATGTGCTGAAGCTGGCACCAGTATCACTGAGATCAGAATCTGGCTTGATATAAGGTACTTCTTAAAAAATGTCGTTCAGGCAGCAAGAAGTATTAAAGAATATTCTGTGACTGTGATGACCTTAACCTAATCAGATGGATGTTTGGTCTAAGAACAGCATAAACAAGGAAAATTATAAATCATAAGGTAATCGGACTCATTAGGTAATTGTTGATGACCTATTCAGCAATATCAGTTGTTAAAAACACAGCTCTTGTGTTCTGGTTAAAAATGAAGCTATTTCTGTTCTTTGGGGTTTTTTTTGTGTTTTTTATGTTAATACTTAAAATGGCTATTTGCGGTTTTGTTTCCTCAAGGCATATTTATGAAAACTGGATTAATTTATAATGCCATTTGCAACAGAACAAGCCTGGGGAGGCCGTGCATTTGACATTGCTTTACACAGGCTTTTTAGAGCAATACTGTTATGATTATAAATTTTTATCAATGTGTCTTGTGAGTAAATACTTTATTAACCATACATTTAATATAATAATATGTTCTTTATGAAGAGGAAAACAGTGAGGAAACTGATTATTCTGAATTAATACTTTAAAAATATTATTTCTCTATTTTTTTATACTTGAGTATTTCTGTGGTACAGATGGCATGTTTTTCTTGTGCTATAAATTAATATGCTTTCTTTCACTTTCCTGACTTGTTACAGTACTGCCCTGGTGTTTTGACAAGACATGTTGCAGTGGGTATAGTCTATGTGTCTTTGTGTATATGTTTATATACCTATATAATAATATTTAAAAGCCACAGCGAGTGAAAGAAAACCTTTCCGATCAGATTTCTCAACATCATACTTGGAGTCTGTGGTACTGTGGAAAGACTAAGGTATTTCAGGCAGCAGTGATAACCCAGGCAGACGGGTAAATGAGGGAATGTTCCACTCCATTTCCCAGAAGGAGCCATCTGGGAAAACAGTTAAATTTGACCTGTTGTTGGAGCCTGTCAGCCTTTTGGAAAGGTGTACATTGGACCTAATAGGAAAATAATCTCTCTGTCACATCTGCCTGTCTTTTATGGGCTTTTTTGGTTGAGCTGTAATTTTTTTGGTGAGCCTATATAGTTTTTCTCTGCTGCTAACCACTCAAGTTACTAACTTGAATCATTTTGGAACCCACTAAAAATATTGGCAGATGACGGTGGGTTCTGGACCTCAAGTGAACCAAAAGAAAGCAGATGTTGTATGAACACAGAATTGTTCGCTGATGCTTCTGCTCTTCTGTATGACTATTTGCACAGGCTTTAAAAAGTGGGGAAAAGAAGAATAAAAACACATGGCTTTCACAGGAAATAGAGACAATACTAACATTTGAAAATGTTTATGCCCTCTGGAAGGATAATTTTTTAAATCTGGTTTTAAAGAGGTTTGGAATTTGAAAAGATAAATGGGTTATAAATGCAAGCAATGCAGCAAATAATTGGAATCATAAACAAATTGCAACTAACACAAAGTAAACCAAGTAGTGTCTGAGTGCATATGTATTTCATATTATTTTATTTGTGCATATGCACACTCTTTTTATGTTCTCTAGAATTAATAAAGGAAGAAAGTTTGCATACTCTATAAACACTCTAAAGCTCCTTTGCAATTTGGTAGGAAATGAAAAGCTTTTATAGAGTTTTTGGGCTGTTCTTTAAATCCATTGTTCAACACACAGTAGAAAATGATAACTTTTCCTTGTGAGTAGCAAAAGACTTCTCCAGAAGACTCCATGAATACATGCTCTTTGTCCTGTCACTCACAGGTGCACATCCCTTCCTCTCACACATCGTGTCCCTGCCCATGGCAGGGGGGTTGGAACTGGATGATCTTGGGGTTCTTTCCAGCCCTAACTATTCTATGATTCTATGATTCTAAGTTTAGATTGGATATGAGGAAGAAATTCTTTACTGTAAGAGTGGTGAGGCACTGGGATGGGTTGCCCAGGGAAGTTGTGAATGCTTCATCCCTAGCGGCGTTCAGGGTGGGGTTGGACGTAGCCTTGGATGGCATGGTTTAGTGGGAGGTGTCCCTGCCCATGGCAGGGGGGTTGGAACTCGATGAACTTAAGATCCTTCCAACCCTAACTATTCTATGATTCTATGATCTTCCGTTATACCTTTTAAATCCATTTTTTTATAATCGTAGAATCATAGAATAGTTAGGGTTGGAAAGGACCTTAAGATCATCTAGCTCCAACCCCCCTGCCATGGGCAGGGACACCTCCCACTAAACCATGCCATCCAAGGCTATGTGCAACCCCACCTTGAATGCCGCCAGGGATGAAGCATTCACAACTTCCCTGGGCAACCCATTCCAGGGCTTCACCACCCTTACAGTAAAGAATTTCTTCCTCATATCCAATCTAAACTTCCCCTGTTTAAGTTTGAACCCGTTACCCCTTGTCCTCTCACTACAGTCTCTTATGAATGATACACATCCATGGATAGCGGCACAATCTACGTAACCCTCTAACCTGCCCATATTTATCGTGCACGTGAGCCACTTTTTCATTACAAGTAGCAATTTATAAAAGGAAGAAAAAAAATGTTTTTAAGTCTGTGGACAGTGTAATTATGATACTTTAAGCCTCACTAGCTTAGTAATAGCAAAAGTCATAAAAATACTTGGCTTACCCAACGTTCTTATTTATAGGTGTAGTGGGGGCTTCCCCATTGTCAGACAGGGCAACATTTTGCCTAAATTAGGCAAGAAGGTTTGTTCAGCCTGTTAGAAGGGCTCAGTTTGCTGAATGGAAATGCTTTGGACATTCCTGTGTTGCTAAGCCTTAGAGAAGGTGATCCTTAAGGAGCTCAGTTTCACTGTTCCATGCAGATAGTGACTTGTCTTCACATGGTTCCACTCTACCCTTTTTGTGGTCTTCTGTTCCAGGACTGTATTCAGTAGTTCTGCATTTTGATGTAACCAAAGGGCTGTGGTGCACAGCTCCTCACGTAATTTATTGCTAAGGTTAATGCGCCACTGATTCAGCTAGTGCAAGGGGATGCCATTGCATGTTCCTGAGGTCCAGACTGGTGCAAATTTGTCATTTTAGTGATGAGAGTGGGAAATTACAGAAATATTCCAAGATGAACTGGGATTAAGTGTCAGAAAACATTTAACTTCTCATGACTGGCATCTTCTGAATTTTTGACAGCTATTTCTTGTGCTGATATCCGATATTCTTGTAGATGAAGTTGCTATGGCATTTGAACTGGGCAAGTGGAATTGCTTAAATAGAAGAATTTTAATCATAACTAGCCCTTTCAATGAATCAAGCTAAAATGGTGGCTGTTGACTGTCCAACAGAGCTAGAAGTATTCAGGTAAATTTTTAGCACATCTTTTGAAACTGGTCTCTTGCATAATCCTCCTGATAAATACCAGATGATCACTCAACAGAAAGGGAAAAATGAATAAAAAAGTTCATAGGGTCATCGTAGTGATAGTATTGGGGTAAACAAATAAAAAACTGAATATGAAACTGAAAAGGAAAAGCAAAATTCTTCCCTGGCATAACAGTGTTGTGTTCTGGAGACCAAACTTTTCAGATGTGTTCAGGCTCTTTGGAATTAATGGAGTGTTGGAAAGTGGAAACCCAGATTGCCTAAAACACTTGACACCTATACTGAACACTGAACCAAGGTGTGTGTCTATAACTGCACATATCATGTCTGAAAGGAAAAGTTTTCCCTGGTAAAATATTGGAGGTCAAGTTTTTATTGCCTTTTCTTTTTTGCACCACCTTCTCCCTCATGTTTCAAGCTGGGCCATCACAAGGAGTAAAAAAGAGGTTGTGAACAGAAACATTAACAACTCTGTTGACTCCTTTTTCCACTTGTGGTAGCAGCTGAAAAACAGATCAAAGCTCAGAAGCAGTTGTGTTCTTATAATGCTTTATGGCATCTGTAAGGTATTCTCTTCATCTGAGAAACAGAGATGAACACTTTATTAGATTTCTTCTTTTGGTATAATGCCTAGGAGCAATCCATTTGAATAACTTGATAGCTTCTGGTGATCAAGCCAGCAAACTGAATGCCATATAAACACGTCTGGGAAGTATGAGTATGACTGCTGATCCATGCGTAGCCCATGCCTCTGTGACACACATTTGTCACCTGCAAACTAGAGAAGAAAGAATTATGAAACTGTAAAGAAAAGCTTCATCTGATTATGTTTTAGCTGAGGGTTTTAAGGCTTTGGAGCTGACTTAAAAATTTTGGACCAGATTCTTAGGGCATTTTGACACCTAAAGAAATCTGTGTTTGCAACTGAGCTGTGCGCCCTGCTTAGCAGCAAGTGCGAAGTGGACTGACATGTCCTCAGTGTGTTTGGACTCAGTGTGTCCTATCTGGACCTTATAATAAAGGCCAGAAAATCCTGACTATTGAAAATGCATCAGATATGCTGAACAGAATTGCATCTGTCCAGAATCTCTGGACATTCAGCAACCCAGCTGGAGCTCTACAAGGACTCCAGGCATCTGCAAGTCCCAAATGAAAGGCCAGATTTCTCTTTTTCACCTAGATGTTAATTCAGACTGAAAAAGAGGATATGTTCAGGGGAACCTGGCCATACATTATCACTAGCAAGGCAGCTTGTTCAAATACTGAATTTGAAGTCAGCAGGAGTTAGATGTGTCTGCACATCAGGAAACTCCATAAAATGCCTGTTTACATTTTCAGGTACCTAAAGGCCCAAGTTTCAAAGCACAGTATTTGATTCTTCTGAGGTTATCCTTCCCAAATTGAGGGGGAGCTGGGATCTCAGGCAGGAGGGAGGCTCAGCCCAGCTGCTGCTCCTGGCAAGGCAGCAGCTCCAGTTCCAGCAGGAGTCACTGTTCAGCACAGAGGTGGAAAAGGAGGTGGGGAAGGGCAGCCCACCCATGTCATCCCCCCTTCATAGCCCACCCATGTCATCCCCCCTTCATATGTGAGAAGCGCATTTGCAGCCTAGCCCCTGGATCTTGCATTGACTGCATGGTGTGGCAGGGTCCTGACTGATCATCTGAGCTACTGGCACTCAGGAATCTCTTTGGTGCACATCACTAGCTGAGCTTGAGTGGCAGTGCACTTAATGCAGGGAAAAGATATCTGTGCTTCTTACAGTCACATCAAAATTACCTGCTTATTGTGGAATTTGTCTCCACTAACTTGTGCTGTCTAAATATTCAGTGACTTCTCTTGGCTGTTTTTATGCTTCTTTTACAGTCAGTGGAGTGAAGTAGATTCCTCCAGTGGATGATTCATCTTCCCTATTTTAGGTTTCACTATTAGAATGGGATAAATGACCCTGTAGAGAAGTATTTCACAGAAAAAGCTTTAAGCACCTCCAGCTAGCCAAGGTGAATGCCAATCTACTGTGTTAGGAGAAGCCAAGTTAATTTTCCACCCTTCAAAGCCCTTCCCACCCAGGCTTCCAAGCGCCACCACCACTCAAGGATACTTAAAAAGATTTCAGCTGGCAAATATCTGAGCTGGCCCTGTGTTTCAGTCAGGCTTGTGTCGGTGGACCATGAAGAAGAGTGGCCAGGTTATGAAGGGAGATGCTGCACCGGCGCTGTGAACTGGCAGCCCTCTGAGAATGCTGCACGCTGCGTTCCGCCTGCCGGTAGTTGCTAGCTTTCTGCCTTTCGAGGAAGAAGGGTTGTTTCACTCCTATCCTGGGGTAAATAGTGACTGAAATGCTTGAAAAAGGCAGCCATAGATAGAGCCATGGTTCTCAACCTGTGCTCTGCAAACCCTGACAGTCCGTGATCACTCCTAAGGTAACGAAGAAGAATTCAGTGAAAGGTAACTTAAAAACCCATGTTTATTGTCAGTAGATTAACACTCTCCGTAAATGAGTTTGTCTCTCCTGAAAAACAGTTGGGGGCTACCGAGCATAAAGGTTGAAAACCACTGAGTTGGAGTAATGTGTCTTTATATGTGGTAATTTGACAGCTAAAGGGCTAAAGCTATTCAGCTGAACCTTTATGAAAAATGCCTGGAGAATTGAATAGAATGTGATAAACTTCATGTTGGCATTTTTGATCCAGTCTGTGAAACTGAGTAACTGAAGAGATTCTATAGAAAATACTCTACAAATGCACAAAATAAAAGGAGAATGAAGTAATTTTCATAAGGGTTCCAGCTGATCGTATAGAATCATGCTCCTGCTGTAGATTATAGTTATTGGGTCCTTTTTTTTTTTGAGATTTAACCCTGACAAAAGGTATTAAATTATAGGCTAATTCCTGTAGAAGAACAGCTTTCATCCGTAGTATGTGTGTGATGACTTTTCAGTTGTATACACTGAATTTAAGATCTTATGAATCGTTTCTGCAGAATGGAGAATTACACAGTCAGGATTTTGGGTTTTCCCACCCAGGGTAACTTTGAATCCAGGCACAGCTCTGACAGTCAGATCCCTAGGATAGCACAGGTTTATCACAAAACCCTGGACTTCTCATACAAGAAACTCATGTGAATGTTTATAATCTTCCAATGCAAATAAGAAGGGAGGGTAGGAGTTACCAAGCAAAATGATTCCCCTCATGCTTACACGTGGTAACTTTTTTTAGGATAATTCTGTTGGGTTTTTTTACTCCCGCATTGATTGAGTTTTACTTGATTTTGTCAGTATTAGTTCACCTTTATTTGAACTGCTGGGTAATTCATTTGTAGAAGAGGCAGTACGTTTAGGTACTTCCATCTGTGTTTAAACAAGGCTCTTGTGCTTTCCCCATTAAAAAAAAAAGTTCGTATTGCAATGCTTGTGGTAGATCAGGTTCTGAATTTAACTCCTTCCTACTCTAGTTTCTCTTAACAACTCTGCATTATCAGCACCTGGTGTTTCTAGTTTACTCTCTTTGCAAATATGAATTTGCAAGAAGGGGTTCATGGTAAGTACATGGTTCTAATTTACACTTGTGAAGTGTGTCAGACAGTTTCACGTAGTGCATGGTGAGTGGAGGAAAGCCTATCTTCCTCTGAAAACAGCCCATAGAGTGTGTCAGAGAACGTGTTTGGCTGCCATAGTCACTTGCAAATGCAATACAGTTTTGAAATGAGCTGTCCAGGAGCTGCTGGATAAGGGATGCCTGTACTCCTATGAATCCACTCTTTCTCTTTTTTCTTTCTCCTGTTTCTACTTGTTTTCATGCTTCTGGGCTATCACTTTGAAGTGCTTTTGGATGCATCTGCTTCATTGCGCTAGTACAAGTTCTGTGGACTCATTTGGATGAAACATCTGTGGCAGTCATCTATTTTGCTAGGGTTGCACCCAGTGATAGGAGGTGGCCCTTCCCAGCTTTCTCTTCATTACTCCCTCTCTATCTACCAGGAATCTTTATAGCCTCAACCGTCCCTCCTATCCTCCTAGTGCCTTCCAGACATCTGTTGAAATCACTCTTCCCTGTGGTATCTAAGTACCCTTTTCTCAACCTTCCGCACATGCTTGTCCTCAGAGGAGGAATCTTGTCCATAGCTCATGTGCGTTTATAAAGTCTTTCCTTAATCCATTAATAATCTAGAGGTTTAAGCCTGGGGTGATATTTGAGTACATGTCTGGACCTACAGAAGGCTGGTCTGTGGCCATCCTTCTCTCTTGCAGCCAAAAGGGCAGCAGATTTATGGTGATACCTCACCTGTGCCCTTGGTCAGGAGCTACAGCCAATTTGTGTCCCATAAATCTTAAGTGCTCCAGTAGTGTCAAATTCCCTCTAACCTGTCCCATTTCTCTACTACACCCTGTTAACTAGCCTTACACACTCTTCCTCCCCCTAAAGCCCAGATTTCATCACACTCTTGCCCAGCACCCTCAGAGGAATTCAGAATGAGTCACAAAGGGTGCCTCTGGGGACTCCTACTGATGCAAACTTCCTCCTCCTCAAGGCAGCCTGTGGTTTGAATGCCACAATGCAGCCGGTACTTGTTGGCTGGAGCCTTTGCTGTGAAGTTGATGGCAAAGCTTGGTCTCTGGCCCAGGCGCCCACAGCTTGCTCTTCCTTTACTGGTGCAGGGGAGGTGATTCTCAGCTCATTCTCTTTGTAGCGTCAAACATGGGAGCTGCTCAGAGCCTTTCAGAGTGCCAGTCAATAGGCAGGCAGGTTTTTGAGAAAGCAGTTATCATTCATTCTTAAGGTGTGTTCCAGTCCAGGCAGGGAACTGGCATCAACACATTAGGTGAAGTGACTTCCATTACAAGAGCTTTACTAGCGGTCTGTCACCTGCTTCCACAGTCTGTGTTCAGAAACATAATATGTGATAAATAGGGCTCATTTATGTTGTTTTGGTTTGAACTTTCCTCTGTCATCCCTGATAGCCCATTGTCTTTAAAACATTATCTGCCTTCTCCCTCTTCACATGGAAAAAAAAAATGCTTTTCTGGTGGTAATTACACAGTGCTGCATTGTGGACCTTTCATCCCATTACAGTAAGTGGACAAACTACTGTCATTTACAGGAATGAAATAGGTGAGGAAATGGGAAAGTTTCTAGCACTCCCGGGCATAAATGCTAAGCTGACACGTGAGAATAATTCTGACAGAAAACAAATTTTCTTGCTAGCAATGAGTGCTGCTGCAGTTCTGCCCAGGCAGGGAAATGGACGATTTCTTACTCCTTACCAGGTGGTTCAGAAATAGAATAATCAGGCAGTATTAATGGAGGGCTACAGACCTTTAACCTGTCTCTGCCTGTGCAGTTCAACTGAGACACGCTTCAGCTCTTCCTTGCTCTCAGTTTCAAAATCTCTTCAGTCTGTCCATGTACTGCCTTCTACTGGATCTGTTGGTAAGGTCAGGGTTTGTACGCATTGAGATGTTTTTTCTCCAGCAAAAGTTTGCTGCCTTATTGTTCCCCACCTCTGTCTGCACACCTTTTTCATCTCTCAGAACAAATTGATGCTCTTATTTGCTGGGGGTTTTTTGTTTGTTTTTTTGTTTGTTTGTTTTGTGTTGTTTGTTTGTTTGTTTCCCCTCATTTATAGTGACTCTTTGTGGAAGGTTTACTCTCATGGAAAGTTTGCCCTGAAGGTGTAATTGCAAGAGTAAGGGCTTTAACAGTACATCAACAAAAATGTATTTGGAGGTATTAGTGGGAAGAGCTACCAGATGGGTAGTAGAGCTTCGTTATCCCTTTCCTAGGCTTGATTGTGGGCTGTGGATTAGAAGTTGAGTGACTTGCATTTACCTCCCTTTTCTTCATATATGGTGGTTGCCAGATGGTTGGGGGTGTCTGCCTTTATCCCACCTTCTGTGGAAGGTGAGTTTGGTACCCTTGGAGGGCCAGAGAAATGGGTGGTTGAAGTCCCTCTCCAGCCGCTGGCCTGGGTTGGTTTGGCAGCAATTTATTGCCGCCACCTGCTGACCAGGCAAAGGATTTCTCTGGTCCTGGTAGAGCTTGTGCTTGAGGGTGTCCCAGTGAGCCTCTATCTATCTCTCCCCTGCCCAGCGATCCCAGCAAGAGGGTGATAGGGATGTAGGGAGAAGTCAGGGTAAAGCAGGAACACTTGGGAACAAATGGAAGATCTGTCATTCAGGTAAAGGTGACAACCATTGGTGGGGGCTGAGCTGGTCTGACTTTGGGCTGCTTGTAGATTATCAAGCAGATCATGGGTGAGATCAAGCCCAGGAATTTTCAATGACAGATAATCTCATATAACTATGTCACTAAGTGAAACAGCGAGGAAATACTGTCAAACTGTCTTCACTTTAATGGATCTCTGGGTAGGAAGGCAGGAAATTCAGGTACTCTTTCAGAATAAAGGAAAGTAGAGAAGCAATAAATTTTATCTAATCCTGAACTTCAGAAATTCAAGTTTGCTCTTCTTTGATTTACTGAATAGACTTAAGGGTCATCTTCAGTGTTCTTCAGGAACTATTTCACATTGTTAGCTCTTTAACAAAGATGTCCTTTCACGCTGGTGTTTTTGGACATGGATTTTAAGTAAGAGGCAAGACAGACAAACAAGTACATTAGACAGAAGTATGTATGATACCTATTAGGACAGTGTCACTGCACTAAATCTTTATTTGGTTGCCAAATCACAGGAGGTGGCGGCACTTGTTGTCAGCCTGTTCTCTGGCTGGTGTGCCTGGGGTGCTGGTACAGGGTTGCATAGCTGCTGTGGTGGGAGCTGACTTCTGAAGCTCTCAGGAGTCCTGACCCACTTTTTGCCCTTTAATGAGCCATGTGAAACATTTGTCTTCTCTGGGGTCACTCCAGGCTTTCAACCAGCAGCACTTGGAGCAGGGACAGGGACATCTCCATATTTTGCTTTGATCTATGTTAATTCTAAAGTCTTGGGAGCTGGTTTTAGGCCATCCCAGTCTGCTGCCTCCTGCATTGTAAAAGAAGCTCTGGTATTGAGGGCAGTACCCTACAAGTGCTCTAGAGAGCCAAGGATTTTCATATCCCTGTAGAGACTGTAATCTCATTTTCTCTGTTTTTCAAAATACTCTCATTTTCACAGGAATGGATGGGTTTTCCCCTCGTTATTCTCCAGTGAGTCTCCCTTTTCCTTGCATTTATCGGGGTTTAGTTTGTTTATTTGGAGGCAGGGGAGAAAACTCCAAGGAGAAATGAAACGCTGTGCACGGCAGTTCTGCTGGGCTGCCACGGCGCCGTCCCTGTTCTGTCAGAGGATAGAAAGGTTCCTATTACCATTTTATAACCTGTGGTCTCAGGTACATTCCTGCTTTCCTAAGCAGTTTGAGCCACTGCACAGATGTTAGTGTAAAACCCCATTTCCACTTAACTCCTCGCTGCTTGACCTGACGCCCCTCCTGCTGACGCTGCGGCTCTCTTTTCTTGTTCCCTAGGGCTCTGGCACCTCGAGCAGCTCCGCCACCACCCCTCCATCTGTGTCCACCCCTGTCACTGGCCACAAGCGGATGATCATCCCCAACCAGCCTCCCCTCACGGCCACCAAGAAGTCCACCGCCAAGGGCCCGGGGCAGCCAGCACCCATTCCGGTCACTCCCGTTGGCACCCTGAAACCACAGCCAGTGCCAGCCCCCTATGCCACAGCCTCTACCCCCAGCCGCCCGGCCTTCAATGTCCAGGTGAGGACAGCACAGCCCAGTCCACACTACCAACCGCCTGGCCCACAGCCCGTGCAGTATGGCAGCCTGGGGCCCAGCCAGTCCTACACTCCCCCGCCGGCCCGCTTGCCCAGCACCCCACAGTATGGCGCTCCACAGCCCCACGGGCCTGACTACGGCTATGCCCCATCGCCTGCCCGGCCCTCGGATCCTGCCTATGGCTATGCACCTCCACAGGGCCGCTACCAGGACCCCTACTATGGGGGGTATGGGGGGAGGAACGGCTCCGAAGCACCCTACATGCCACAGAGCTCCTGGAAGGCTGAGCCAGCGTATCCTGCTAGTAACACCGTGGGCCAGGCTCTTCCTGGGCTCTACCAGCCACCCGGCACGAAGAAGACCTACATCACCGACCCTGTGCTGGCCCCGCAGCCATCTGCACTGCAGCAAAAGGTAGGAGATGCGAGTGTTCGCCAGATTTCCTGGAGGAGTGGAGAGCCACAGGGCTGAACATGCCCTGGGACCCTCCCTGAAAGGCAGCATGGCAGGGTTCAGTGGTGCCTGTGGGGGCTTGGGGCTGGTCTCCTTCTGCCTGGCTTCTTAAAAGCTGGAGATAGGGAACTCTTGTCTGCTTTGAAATGAGGCTTTTGTGGGGACATAGAAACACTGCCAGCCGTGAAGGGCAAGATGGCATCACATGCAGGGGTGTGGCATCACCTGGCGGGCAGAAGAAAGGTTTCATCCCTCTTACACGCTGTTACCAGCAGAGTTCACTGGCCATACCTCCGTATGGCATTGTTACACTTGAGTCCCTCCTTCTGGGCATGCCCAAGATCAAACGAGAGGTTGGGAACTCCATGTGTTTGTGGACAGCTCTGTTCACCAGATAAATCCTTCCTCTTCTTAGGCAGCTGGGAGGTACGCAGGAGGCTGGTTTGATTGTGGTTCGTAGTGATTGCAGAGGTTGACCTCTAGTGTGTTGCTGCTCAAAAATCACTTATTGCTGAAACCACATGGAAATGAGTTCCCACAGAGCTCAGCTCTGATTTTCCTCTCAAGTGATGATACGCTGAGGTGGCCTCCATCCACTTGAACCGGTGCCTGATCCTTATAAAGAGAAGCCAAGTGAAACAGAAAGCTAAACTGGTCTTCCTGGGTTTTCTGCCTAAACTGACACTGGCTGGCTTTTGTCGCTTCTGTTGGTCGCGTTCTCTAACATGGCTCTGGGGACACACAGTGCTTTAGCTTTGTGGGACCCTCCCAGTGTATAATGAGCTTGGGCTCCACCAAAGGGTGAGGACAGCCAAGCCCAGGCAGAAAGGCAATGAACCCATCACTGCTCAGGCCCACCCCGGCTCATCTCAGCTGCTCTTCAGCTTGTGGGTGCTCACAAGGAAGAGGGGAAAAGCTTCTGACACTTAGCAAAAAGTCTGTCCTCTTGGCATTTCCTTCACTAGCAGCACACAGACTGTTTTCCCTGAATTCGAGATTTCCTGACACTGGGAACTTTTGAAGGCAAAGATGTTTCTTCAGGCAGTTTAGAGAGGGCAGTATATTACAAAAGTCCTTGAAATATTATCTACTAGCAGCAAAAAACCTGCTTTTTATCTTTTCTTCCCCTTCCTTACCAAGGAGCTAGGAGTGAGAAGAGAAGTAATAAACTCTCGGCTGTGGAGGTACTTGGTATAGAGCTTAGGTTGGAAAGTAGTGAAAGGTAAGAAATCTGCACATAGCCTTAACTGGTGTAAATTGCTGTGGTTCCAGTTGTGGCACTGAGGAAATGCTGAGGTACAGCAGATCCATATTTAGACTTTTATAGATGCAAGTAGGCTTATATATATAAAAAACTGAAAAACTTTCGTTCACTCAGCATCTCTATGGAAACACAAATCATCTCGAACCACAAACAGCACAAGCCTGTTAGTCTCATTTGCATTACAAAGTTGGAATGACAATTTAATTTAGCTCAAGTTTGGGGTTTCATGTGTGCATATATATATTTTCATATATATATATCTGTTTGTATGTGAGCACGTGGCATTTGCAAATACCATGCAGAAGTGCTTCTTATGTATCTCTATAAAAATAATTTCAGTTTTTCTGCAAAACAGACTCCCTTTCATTCCCTTCCAGCTTGCAAAGTATCTGCATTATTGTCTATTTCGCTTTTGAACTTGCGGCTCTTCTCTAATATACTGGTGGCAGACTCTGCTTCATAACATACGTAGTGTAATTGGTGAAGAATTGAAGGTGATCTTAACAGGAGATGCTTGATAATCACAGAATCACAGAATCACAGAATAGTAAGGGCTGGAAAGGACCTCAAGATCATCGAGTTCCAACCCCCCCGCCATGGGCAGGGACACCT
The DNA here is from genome assembly GCA_039720435.1 of Amazona ochrocephala. Lineage (NCBI taxonomy): Eukaryota > Metazoa > Chordata > Aves > Psittaciformes > Psittacidae > Amazona > Amazona ochrocephala. Next base: position 3,029,314 of record CM077884.1, on the reverse strand, counting down.
CCCACTAAACCATGCCATCCAAGGCTATGTCCAACCCCACCTTGAACGCCGCCAGGGATGAAGCATTCACAACTTCCCTGGGCAACCCATTCCAGGGCCCCACCACCCTCACAGTATAGAACTTCTTCCTCAGATCCAATCTAAACCTCCCCTGTTTAAGTTTAAACCCATTACCCCTTGTCCTCTCACCACAGTCCCTAATGAAGAGTCCCTCCCCAGCATCCCTATAGGCCCCCTTGAGGTATTGGAAGGCTGCTATGAGGTCTCCACGCAGCCTTCTCTTCTCCAGGCTGAACAACCCCAATTTTCTCAGCCTATCTTCATACGAGAGGTGCTCCAGTCCCCTGATCATCTTCGTGGCCCTCCTCTGGACTTGTTCTAACAGTTCCATGTCCTTTTTATGTTGAGGACACCAGAACTGCACACAATACTCCAAGTGAGGTCTCACGAGAGCAGAGTAGAGGGGCAGGATCACCTCCCTCGACCTGCTGGTCACACTCCTTTTGATGCAGCCCAGGATACGGTTGGCCTTCTGGGCTGCAAGCGCACACTGCCGGCTCATGTTCATTTTTTCATCAACCCACACCCCCAAGTCCTTCTCCGCAGGGCTGCTCTCAATCTCCTCCCCGCCCAACCTGTAGCTGTGCCTGGCATTGCTCCGACCCAGGTGGAGGACTTTGCACTTAGCATGGTTGAACTTCATCAGGTTGGCATCAGCCCACCTCACAAGCGTGTCAAGGTCCCTCTGGATGGCATTCCTTCCCTCCAATGTATCAACCGAACCACACAGCTTGGTGTCATCGGCAAACTTGCTGAGGGCGCACTCAATCCCACTGTCCATGTCACCCACAAAGATGTTGAACAAGACCGGTCCCAACACCGATCCCTGGGGGACACCACTCGTTACTGATCTCCAGCTGGACACTGAGCCACTGAGCACTACTCTTTGCGTGCGGCCATCCAGCCAGTTCTTTATCCACCCAGTGGTCCACCTATCAAATTGATGTCTCTCCAACTTAGAGAGAAGGATGTCATGGGAGACAGTGTCAAAGGCTTTACACAAGTCCAGGTAGATGACATCAACTGCTCTGCCCCTGTCCATCAGTTCCGTAGCCCCTTCATAAAAGGTCACCAGATTGGTTAGGCAGGATTTCCCCTTAGTGAAGCCATGCTGGCTGTCACCAACAACCTTGTTGGTTTTCATGTGCCTTAGCATGGCTTCCAGGATAATCCGCTCCAAGATTTTGCCAGGCACAGAGGTGAGACTGACTGGTCTGTAATTCCCCGGCTCATCCATTTTCCCCTTCTTAAAAATGGGGGTTATATTTCCCTTTTTCCAGTCATCGGGAACTTCACCTGACTGCCATGATTTTTCAAATATGATGGACAGTGGCTTAGCAACTTCATTTGCCAGCTCCTTCAGGACCCTTGGATGGATTTCATCCGGTCCCATGGACTTGTATACATTCAGGTTCCTAAGGTGGTCCCGAACAAGATCCTCCCCCACAGCGGGCCCAGGGTCCCCACCCTCACCGTCCCCGCATCTGCCTTCCAAGACTTGGGTGGTGTGGTCAGAGCATTTGCCCGTAAAGACTGAGGCAAAGAAGTCATTAAGAACCTCAGCCTTCTCCAAATCCAGGGTAGCCAATTCTCCCGATAGCTTCTGGAGAGGGCCCACGGTGTCCCTAACCTGTCTCTTATCAGCAATGTACCTATAAAATCCCTTCCTGTTATCCTTAACATCCCTAGCCAAGTTTAATTCTAAATGGGCCTTAGCTTTCCTGACCTGGTCCCTAGCTTCCCGGACAACATCCCTGTATTCTCCCCAGGCCGCCTGACCTTGCTTCCACCTTTTATAAGCCTCTTTTTTCTTTCGAATTTTGCTCAGCAGCTCCTTATCCATCCAAGGAGGTCTCCTGGCCCTCCTGCTGAACTTCCTTCTAGTTGGGATGCATCGCTCCTGAGCTTGCAGCAGGTGATCCTTGAATATCAACCAACAGTCTTGGGCCCCCCTGCCCTCTAGGGCTGTATCCCATGGAACCTTACTGAGCAGGTTCCTGAAGAGGCCAAAGTCTGCTCTCTTGAAGTCCAGGGCAGTGAGCTTGCTGCACGCTCTTCTCACTGTCCTGAGGATCTCAAACTCAACCATCTCATGATCGCTGCAATCAAGGCTGCCCTGGAGCGTTACATTCCCAACCAGCCCTTCCCTGTTGGTGAGGACGAGGTCAAGCATGGCACCTCTCCTTGTCGGCTCCTCTATTACTTGCAGAAGGAAGTTGTCTTCCACACAATCGAGGAACCTTCTGGATTGCTTGTACCGGGCCGTACCATCCCTCCAACAGATATCAGGGTGGTTGAAGTCTCCCATGAGAACAAGGGCCTGCAAGCGTGAGGCTGCTCCTATCTGCCTATGGAGCGCTTCGTCCAGCAAGTCCCCTTGGTCAGGCGGTCTGTAACAGATCCCCACAATAATGTCACCCATCGCTGTTCTCCCTTTAACCCTGACCCACAAACTCTCTGTCGACTGTTCACCTGTCCCCAGACAGAGTTCCATACTCTCTAGCCTATCCCTAATATAAATAGCAACTCCCCCTCCCCGTCTGCCAGGCCTGTCTTTCCTAAAGAGCCGGTAACCTTCCATTCCAACACACCAGTCATAGGTGCCATCCCACCATGTTTCTGTGATGCCTATGATATCATACCCCCGTAGATGTGCACACATCTCTAATTCCTCTTGTTTGTTCCCCATACTACGGGCATTTGTGTAGAGGCATTTGAGCCGAGATCCAATTGAAGTTGGGTCATTGGCTGGAGCAGCTGGAATATCCCTACATTGCTCCAAATGTTTACTATAAGTGCTACCAACCGACTGGGTGTGTACTTTTCTAGTGAAGCAGTGTTGTCCATTTTTACCACATGCTCTTTTTTTTGCAGAGTAACTCATTCATAAAATCAACTTTTGGAAATACTTTATTTAAAGGAGAAAAAGAAGGAAGTTTGTATTAGAACAGATACCTGAGAGGGAGAATTGTCAGTGTAATTTGACTTGTTGGCTACAGTGTGAACTTTAACATATTTCCTATATACTGGCTTCTGCATTTCATTGTGTTTTGCCTTTTCAAGGTGGGTTTGAGGCCTTTCAGTTAAGGAAATGGACTTGAGAGACAGGGTAAGAACTGGGTATTAATGCATATCACATAAAATGTAAGAAGATCTTTAGGAATCTTTCTTCTTGCAAGGGAATGATCTCAAAATATGAAATATTTTCTAACTGCATTCAGAAAACTGCATTCTTACTCTTGAATGCACTCTGTGTGCAAAATACTAAGGATGTTGTAACAGATCCATCTCAGCTTAGAAGTTTGTGGTCCTTAATTCTAATACATACAATGATCCACCGCTATGAGAGGTAAAATTTTTCCTTAAATTTGTTCAGGGCTTTTAAAGGGTAAAAAAAAATAAATAAATTTGTATTTTGAATTTTGACTAGGAATTGGTTCATGGTACTGTGGCTCTGTGTTTTTTGCTGCTTAATAATCATGTTGAAGTCACTGCTGATCCAAAATAAATCTGGATTGGTATGGGAACAGCAAATAATCTGTACTGGTTCTTAAAGCTCACTGAGAACAATGAGTTTTACTCATACACAGTGCTGTGTTGTATTCTGGTCTTGGGCCAGTTATGGAAGTGAGAGTCATGCATGTGAAATCTCTGTGCATTTTAGCCTTTTGTATCACCCTGTCTAGCATTAATGCCAAAGTCCCAGTTAGGAAATTAACCGGTGGAGTGCATGTCCTGATTTAAACCTTCATGTGCCTCAAGGGCATTCCTGACCAAAGACCTCAGGAGCTGTCTCCTCTGGGTGGTACGTGATGGGGATTTCTGTAGGAGCAGCAGCAGAGTTGTCATGAGACCTTCACGGAAACATGTGACATGACTGGGTGCTCTCATACTTTTTGCCAGCGATGCTGTGCCAGCTCAGACCAAGTCAAAATCTGAAGCCCCTCCTAAAGGCCAGAGAGCATAAGACCGTGGTGACTCATTAGGTACACTGATTTCTGGCACCAAGATGTCCACAGTGGGAAAAACAAAATGGCAAAGCCAGTTTCTGACATGGAGAATTCCTGCAAGTTTGCCCTGTGGCTAAAACAGAGTTGGCGAAATTCCCACCACTGACCAGCTCAGCTATCATCAAATGTTTCTGTGCTGGACTGCTTAAGATGCCAAACATCCTTGTCAAGCTCTCATATCTACAAATAGGTCTAGGTACTTTCACTGTTCTTGGTCATGTTTGAGTGTTTTTGAGACACTATTGTGTGTCCCTCAGGTGGCTTTGTGGACCTTTCAGTGACCTCTTGTGTCTCTTGGTATATTTGAGGGGTAGTCACTGTAAACAGCTGGGAGGTCTCTTCTTCCTAGACCTTGGATCCTTTGTATTCTCCTTCCTCTTTCTGAATGTGCTCATAGGCCTGGGGAACCACATTCCATTGTAAAGGGACCTGCACATTTTCAGCATCCAGACTGGATGCCATTGAAATCTCTTGAGATAGCTTGTGGGTTTGGTCCAGAATGGTGGAAATCTTAACAAAGCCACTCATCTCTTGAGAGCAATCTGCCGATTTGGGAGAGCAAAAATTTCTTGTAGCTCTGATTTACTGCAGCATCCAAATCCATGCTGCTTTTCTGCAGATTTGCTGAAAGGAACAAGGGAGCAGTGTCCCTTTGGTAGCTGTGTCTGTTCTAACTGACATGGTACAAGTCATGTTCCCTGACCCTCTTAGTTCACACCAGCCATGTGTCACATTGTCCCCATTTACACGTGTACAAGTATTGCTGCATATGGGGCATGACCTTCTCTTCAGACAGCCCTTCGGTGTTGTGTACTGTTCTAGGTAAGTGCTGTGGTAATGAAGTAGGAAGACAGCTGGAAATCAGGAGGTAGAATTAACAAGGCAGCTTATGCGTTTGGCATGATTTAGGTGGTGGTGGCCACTCACGATTAACAGACCTCAAACACTGCGTTGTTTCAGCACTGCTGGAGGTGGTGTTTCTTTGTAGCCTGCTGCGACCAGCACTGGTATGGTCTCCTGAAACTTGCAGTGCCCAAGAGGGGACTGTGACAGCTTACGTTTTTCTCATTTTACACAGCTTTTGTCAGCTTTTCCACTGATTTAATACCTGTGATGGAGACATTCGCTTGAAGTTTCATTTTTGCCTCAGCAACATCTGCTCACCAGTGTCCTTTGCTATGACTGATGCACTTCTTTTGTACCGGTTTAATAATTTTTACAGCCTACCATCACTCATAAAGTAGATACCTTCGGCACTTGCATTTGAACTGAGACTAATGCTCTTGCTGTTTACTGTTAATCTAGCGACTGTTCTCTGCAGATGAATAAATGCAATATGCCAGATTCCCTCCTGCTGTCACAAGGATATATTCTTTCTTAGCATTGCGTTTTGCTTGTGGGGAAAGGCAGGCAACTTGCTGTGCACTGTCTGTCTCCCTTTGTGTGTATTCTCCTCAAAAATCTCATATCTCCACCCAAGTGTCCTCTTCCCAAAAGTCACTTATTGAAAATTTCCACTGTATGGGATTCAGAAACTTTGTAAAATGATAATTGAAGTTGGTTTTCCATCAGTGTGAGACAGTAGCTTCCCATACTTTAAAATGCTAAAATAAAGCAAACCCAAGTAAAATGAAAAAAGCTTATTTGAAATATTCTGCTTTGGCATTTAATGAATTAAAAAAGACAGAAAGCTAATGTAAAATGAAATAAAAGGTGAAATTCCAAGATTCAGAGTTGAATTTGCGATTTCAACATGACATTTCAAAATTTCCAGATGAATATGCAGTTCCTTTCTACCCTGAGAATAGCAACAAATGTCAAAATGTTGACATTCTTCACAAAACAGTAGTTCCAAGTTCTAACCAGCACTAGCTGTATATCAGCTGCTGACTGTGTCATTGCTTCTGGGTGGATTAAATTAAATACCATTGCTTCTGTTAAAACAAGGAGAAGGGGAAGAAGACAAGTAGTAGTGTCTAACAGTGAGATGAGAAGCTCAGAGTTAGGACTTGATAATACTCTGTGGCATTGAGAATCATGTTTTCCTTGTCAAGGTATTATAAAACTTCGCATCAAAATCATTAGATTTCTTCAGGATTTTCAGGTGAAAAGTTGCTGCCAAGAGGTGCAAAGAGGTGTTTTCAGAACAGTGTGCTTGTCCTGGCAGCAGGAATCTGACACTATCTGTTTTATACCCTAAACTTTTGAAAAAGCCCAATTTTCAGCTTGTAGTGTGTTTGACATTTTCATTTCAAAACTTTACTGTTTGCTCTTTGTATTGTATTTTTATTATTTTGGTACTCCTTATACTAGCAGGAACCAGCTGAAGACAGAACAATTAATCAGATTTGTGTCTTAGGAATCATATATTTGAGTTGCTTTCCTGCAATAGAGAAACAGCAAGTTGCCAAACAATTACCTTGAAGTTAAAGATAATAGGGAGCCTGCAGTTGCAGGAGTAAGGTCAGCATATACTGAGAAACCAACTTAAATACATGGCTTCAGGCTGCAGCTTTTGCAGCTTTAGCCTTTAGTCAGCCGCAATGGGTTAGTAATATAGCAGGAATAATAGAGAAAGAGGCTTTTGGCATAATACCTGGATGTTCTTTTTTGCTCCTTCTTAAAATAAGCTGAGGACAATGCCTGCATACATGGTAAGGCATGGGACAGCCTTGATGTTAATTAAGGGTTCAGTTTCTGTGCTGTTAACCCTTGATAACCAAGTGTCTACCTTGGCAGATACTTGCAGATCATGTTACAAATGAGGATTTTGTATCTGAGGCCATAAAATGTAGTCAGCATATATTTACCTACAGGTGGGAAGGAACGTCTGACAGGGAGGCTGTCTAGATTTTGAGCGATGGTGCTTACCTGAGCCCTGGGGCCAGCTAAGCTCAGGTCTCTAATGGACAGCATCCTCTGTCACACAGTGAGGCAAGGATGGTTGGCCTTACTGCTAGTTTACAGCTTTCGGTTCAAAAAGCAGCACCCATAAAAGTCAGTGACACCTAATTCACAGGCATACTCTGGCTGTTGTGTGTGATGGTGCTGCTGATTACTGGAGGAGGTATTTCCTTCTCTTTTAAAATACAGCAGAGTCCAACCTCATCATGATTATTCCAAAGCCAAGGCACCAGAGCATGTGGTGAAGCTGTTCTTTTACCAGATAACCTCTGTGTTATTGTCAAGTTTATTGCGACGAGGATAGGACACAAATGGGCAGGGAAACTTGCCCAAATTTAGGCAAGTTTGATTAGGATTGCTGGGGAGAATGAGGAGACATGGAGCATCTTGGTGTCACTGGATGGCTTCTCTGTTTCAGGTGAGAAAGGCTCTGGCTGCCCAGAGTGTGAAACTGTTTGGGCTTATGACCCAATGGTAGTGCCAGTGTTAAGATAAGGAACTCCTCACGTCATAGTGATGCTTTGGGTGATGTGATATTTTGGTCATGTAATTTGGAGTGGATCGTCCTATGTTTGTGGAATTTTCCCACTGACCTCTGTGAAATCTATTTGTGGTCTTAATCCAGTTCTTAATGGCACATGTACACTTATTGTAGTAATAGTTCGTTACTAAAGCACCACTTTGTGTAGGGGGCTGTGCACAGTTTACAAGATGACTCATTTCTCCATTGGTAGGGGTGGTTGTCTACAACTAGACTCTTGAGCCTAGTACTTCATTAAGCAGGCAAGTTAGAAAATTATCATGGTGCATAGTGAGCAGTGCAAGCCATGTAGGATCCCATCTAAAATGAATATTCAGTTATAAAGAGGCAAAAGTAGTCTATAATGGCTGCCGATATAAAACTTTTTTCCTGAAAGAGTAATGGTAAGAAATAGTTAGCAATATATGGTTACATTTACTGATCATAAATGTTCTGGTACTAAACTAACTTAGGCTACCACATCTTCCTGATAAGATTTACTTCTGAATAACTATAAAGAAACACAATGTAGGAAATTAAATAGTAGCCTTTGGGACGGGGAGGGGAAAAAAGTTTAAAAACAAGGAGCTTTCCTATCACAAGCTGAAAGAACTCCTGCAAGGCAAAGAGAATCTACAATTATACTGACAGTTTTGTTCTTAAAGGAAAATGATAGTGAATTATAAAGCTATAAAATTGTTTTCACAACAATATTTTGTTTTTACAACTCATACTATTTCACTTAGTAGCTGCCTGGCTTCAGAGCAAGTTACATAATGTGGTATTATGAATATGGTGCCTCAACTTTTTGTCTAGGGAATTAATTGAAGTGCTCTAAACTTTCCAATCACATTTTCTTCTTTGCTCCAGATGCAGTATATTCTCTCTGCTGGAAAATATATCGGATGAACTGTGTGTTTCTTGTAGCAGAGTAGTATTCATACGCCTCTTTATCCACACTAGAAGGGCAGTGACTTAGTTTTATATGTATCCTCAAATAGTCCAGGTTGAAATGTGCTGTCTGAAGTCAGCTGCATCAAACAAATTAGAATAGCAGAGCTGCTGTGTGTTAGCTGATCAATCTAGCATTAGCAAGGATTTTCCATGGTGTGGTTTAGCGCCAGGAGAGACAGATGCATTGTTATTACTGACAGATTCACTCATCCCCCCCAATTAAATCTTTTTCTAAGCAAACAAACAAAATTTCCTCAAACGAATTGCCAGTAACTTAAACTGATGTGTTAGGATTACTTTAGTCATCAGTAAAATGGAGCCACACCTGAGCAACAGATTAGATCTAATAATTTTCACCTCGTTGTTGCCTTTGTAGACTCTATTTTACCAGTACCTGAAGGATATTTTTTCCAGGGGGTTCCTCCAGCTTTGTGAGAGCTGATCACTCATTAAATCAATCACCTTCTTTTCTGTTGTTGCTATAAGAGAGCTTGAAGTGAAAGCTCAGTACTTTTCTGGGAAAATAAAAACATGGGCAAAGCGGCCAAGGAAGCTCCTGCTGCGTATATGCCACTGTTGGATTCCTTCTAGGCTGTCCTTCTAGGCTGTCGCTAGGAAGCCCAGTGGATTTTATTTTTAAGTCTAAGTAGGAGGACAAAAGTAACCTGAAGTGTCCTGCAACATTTGTAAACCTCAGTTTCCTGAGTATCTTGCAGACTTAATGTTCCAGGTGACTATGGTGTTCCCCTGGTCTGATGAGCAGCATCAGAGAGGTGCCCTGCACTGCCTTCCCCAGTTTGTATTAGAAGAGGGCTCTTCTTTTATCTCTGTCCCATCAAAGTCTTCTCTTCCTCCTGTTAAAGAACGCTTAATTTGTGACCTCTCTTCCCACAGGCTGCATCCCAAGAACCTGCTTTAGAAACACATCAACTCTTCCATGGCCTCACTTGAATATTTCAGTTAAAACTTTCTCCTGAACCCATGTCATTAATTGCATTTCCCATAATCTAGATTTTTCACAATTTCCACGTGTTTCCACATCATTTTCCCTGAGGGTGCTTGTCACGGCTTAAGCATAAAATTGGGGGTTTTGCTGCTGTTGAATTTCCAGACCACTGAGCAAGTGGTGGATGTGTCTTTGTAATAGATTTTAAGTACGAAGATGTATCACAGCTGTATTGCAGGCAAATTTGTCCCTGTAGGTAACAGAGCATGCTGGAAATGCATGTGCTTGTGTTTGTTTCTTTGTGAGATTGCACACTAATAATTACGTCCAAATAGTTTTCAAATCTGAATTGAGCTTCCCGCCCACCTTTCTTTACCCTTTCACCATCAGGTCACCTTCGTGTGAATAAATACAGCACAGCAATTAAAACCGTATGTGTAGTTAAAAGAAATTCAGTATAAATTTAAACAGCATGACGGTAAGAAAGGTAAAAGGCTAAAGACAACTGGAAGCTCATTTCTGTGTGACCTGCTTTTGAATAAACAACATTATATTCCACAGTCAATTATCCAAAAAGTACAATGTGTTCTGTTGCCAAAAAAAGGTTGTCAGATAGAAGTGGTTAGTCAAAAGGACACATGCACTGGAGTGAACATTAGTCTATTGTACTCAGTATACCGTTGTACAAACAGGGCTGGTTTGTTGCTGGCTTTTCATTTTTCACCTTTTTTTTTTTTTTCTTTTTTTTTAAATTTTTGCCCACAGATGAGATTATGCAGCATTTTAATATTATTTCGTGAACATCTAATTGCAGGCTTCAGCAAGAGGTGCAGGCATTGCTAGGGAAATCGAATAAGGTATGCTCTGTGCAGCCCAATAATAAGGCTTCCAATGCAAAAGTGGAAAAACAAGTCATTAGTTACAACCATCGAACAGAAGAGGTCTAATGGGAGCCACAGGATAAACATTCCATTTTATTATGTCTTCGTTATATGTTTTGCAAGACTCCATGGTTATAAATTAAAATTGCTTTTTGCACAATGGCTATAAGAAGTTCCAAATCTGTGAATGTACCTATTATTTTTATTTACATCACAGCAGGCTGCTAGCAAAAATAACATTTTTTTCTTCCTGTGTGTTAGTTAAAAGATGAAAAATGCATACAAATGCATATCTGCAGGCAGCGCTCAAAAATCCCTCCCTCCCCCCTTTTTTTTAGTCAAGGTGACATCAGTTTAAAGCGGGAGAGGACACAAACGTCTCAAATAAAATTAATTTCTTCACCATTACACAAATTGTTAGGGTTTGATGTTCAGAAATTTAAATTAATGCTAGCTAAAGAATTTAGACTGACTGTGTACTTTGACAGATGAGACAGAGTTTATACTTGAGACCATGTCACAGAAAATAATTTCTTATGTAGACAAAGCAGAAGACTTTCCAGGGCTCTTCTCCAGTTGAACTGGCAGTCTTGAAGGCCCTGATTACTAGCAGAAAATGTGGTGTTAGAACAGGACTTTCTCATTCTGTCTCTTGCTATCTGAGCTGGCAGGAGACATGCTGCTGTGTAAGGGAATGTGTTCAACCTCTGACTCTTTTCTGAACCTTCCAGCAGAGCAATTAATTTGTTTATTTTTTTTATTCAGCTTTCGGAAGTCACTGCCCCAAGGTAACAGCCAGAGCAAGAGATCTGTGGAAATGGAGATTTGTGGTGGTTGGAAACATCTGTTTCTCCTTTTAAAATGAATACATAGGACACAAAGTCATAAACCCTCGTCAACCCTTCTGCTTCCATTTAGGAGTTAATCATTAACTGGAACTGTAAGCAGATGCTTCTCTTGAGGACGGGCTATCCTGTACAGTAGATTGGTGGCTTTCACCTTGCAAATCCCGAGCGTCAGCAAATTACTACTGCTCTGTACTTCCCCCTGATCTATGAAAGCCTGTTGTTAAAAGCTTCAATTCATTATTGTAGGGGCCTGCAGGTCCAAGGGAGGGGGGGAAAAAAAAAAGGTATGCAAATTAAAGAGGCAGGAAACCACTGTCCTAGGGACTTTCCTGCTCTTTCACATTAGTATTCCCCATGGGGCACTGAGGAGATAAGCCAAGGTGATCTCACAGGGGCTGGGAATTCCTGCTGTAGGTGGGGACAAGGTTCATGAGCGTCTTTCTCCTGGAACTGGGCAGAAAGAGCCTCCCGGCAGGGAGTCATGGCGCATCGTTGGGATGGATCAGATCAAAGCAAAAAATGACGCATGCTTCTGAGTCTGCACAATGCTGCTGCTGCTGCTCCCTGGTTATCACTGTTATAATTTTGCTAGCGCTACTTAAGAATTATTCTAAATATAAGACAATGCAAAGAAATCAATACCTTGGGACCTAATTGTTTTTCTGTCATTGGGAAATTAAGGAAAAAAAAAAAAGTGTATTTAGTGCTGAGGGGCCTGTTTCAGAGTAGAAACCTGAATTTTTCTACACAAGCTGATTTCCTACAAACTTTGCTTCCCACTGTGCTGACAGTTGCTGAGAAATTATTTTGTTTCCCAATTTAGATGTTGGACAGTGACTCAGTATGCCCTGGAAATGCTATCATTCTAGCAATTTTCTCATGTGGTAGCTCAGCTTAATGTCAAAGAAATGGGTAGTTATGAGTCCAGACACCGTAACGTCAGACTTAGGTTCTAAAAATAAATCTTTGGTTAACTTTTAGTTGTCAACAAATTTTCTATTGCCCCACATGCTAGAAAATGGAATAAGTGGCCTCATGAAATTCCAGGCAGTGTCTGTGGTCAACAGAAGTATCTACAGAAGATTAAACGCGCTGGTAATACAGGTAAAAGCTATGGCCACACTTACCATGTAGTATGTGCACCCTGCTGTATAGAAGTTTGGGAGCAGAAGGGTTAACTGTTTATTAAGAAGAGCAAGTGAGCAAGCGTGGGTCTAGATAGGCCTCGCTAGCATGTCTGATTTCTCAAATGTCTCCTTTCTGGCTCTAGGCTAGGTAGTTTAACCTTTTTCTGTCTTAGTTTCCTGTGTAAAACAGGTATAATGTTTGCCTCCTGTGTCGCAGTGGGGGTTTCGAGACTTGATTGTCTGCAAAGTAGTTTTAAAGTCTATAAATACGAAGTATTATTCCTATTTTCTATGTGAAAGGCAATTGAAATCATGTGCAGAGTCTCTCACAACAGGCACAGTGGTTATTTGCAATGGACGATATTTCTGTACTTTTGTATGGAAATGAAGAAAAGAACTCTTAAATCTGTGGCTATTAAAACCAGTTAACTTTTAGCATTTACATAGTGTTTTATATTTTCAGAGTCCGCTTATGAATCTGAACTGAATTCTTCACAAAGCCTCTTGAAGGTGTATGGCAATATCCTGCTTTTGTGGTCATGTCCCCATATTCACAAATGGAGAAAGTAACTGAGCCGTAATCACATGGATAGCAGCCACATGGCTTTCTCCTCCATCAGTCTGTGTCTTGATGCAGTGTCAAAGGGATAACTAGGTATCTGTGCTGAAGAGATGAAAAGGTTGCCTCAGAGGTGAAGAATGAATTAATTAATCAAGTCATACAGTTTTAAGGATGAGTTAGCTTTAGGACAGTAAGGTATATATACTTGCTAGCCTGAGGAGCAAAACAGCATTCTGACCTTGTCTCGATCTGAGGGTTTTGGTAGGATTTAGGATAAACGCGGTCCACTCTGTCATGCGCAGAGTGTGTGCTTTGAGCAGGAATACGCCGTGTCTTGCCATGGTGTAAGTAACTGTTTTATTTTGTTGCCAAGTATGGGGAAAGGCCAGGGAGATCAGGCATGACTACTAGAATCCTGGATTTTTCTGCTACTGAAGCATCTGCATGTTTTGTGGTGAACCAGATGCAAAGAATGTGGGAAATGAGGAAGAGGATAAATGTTCCTCAGTGTTCAAGATTGTTCAACCAGTTTCCTTTGGTGTTCAGTCTGGGATGGCTCATCAGACATTTGGTGGCCATGTTATGCTCCCTTTGGCCTTAGAAGGCTGTAAAACAAATTTATGAAAGGGAGCTGTTTTTCAGCTGGAGTCAGGCTATCTCTGTACAATAATTCCAGCTGTTGCAAGTTTATGAGATAAGAAGCCAGGAATTGAAACACGCAAACATTCCAAAAAGCTGCAACAGATATGACACCACATACATGAAGGCCATTTACAGAATAGGTATAGAATAATATTTTAGCAGTGTTTTGAACATATCTAAGCTATGAAGGCATTTAAATTGTAGCGTACATGTCACCATTTTGTGGTATATATATTGGGCCAAGGTGATGTTGGTAGAACTGTATTAACTTTGGAGCAGCTATGTTGACTTAATAACAGTTTGGGGTATAGGTCAGAGACGAACAGTGTTTCTCATCTGGGGTTCTCAAGCTACAGCTAGGAGGCTGAGTAAATTACAGAGTAGCCTCTTCTGTTCTGTTACTCCCTGCCTGCCTAAAACAATTACACATTGTACCTAATTCTAGTGTTACAGTGACTTTATGGTTAGGTCTATGGAAATGAACTCATTGTACTTGCTTGTGTGTAGGTGAGCTTGGACTAGTGTTTAATATATGTACTATATACTATAGTATATATAGTGTATGTACCATATACTATAGTAGCCTTAACATTTTTTGATACTTTCTTTCATGAGACATTGATTCTGAGCAAACAGAGAATTTACTTCCTATATGGCAAGGTATCCATGTGTGAGTTGTTGTAAAGAAGCAGGAAGAGCAATGCAGTAATGGATCAGCTGAAGTAAATGACACCCAGCAGTGAATATCTATCCATTTGTGGGGAGGTTTGCTGTAGCTTTCAGAGTGGAATGTGACTGATTGGGGTTGTTTGTGTGCAGACACCAGCAGTGACGTGGGTCTGGTGAGAAAGGACTGTTGGCAATATAGGTAGAGAGCAAAGATAGGTGTCAGAATGGGTTGGTTGTGAACGTGCATCCTCACAAGGTGCAAAGCACAAACAATATTGAAAACTTGGGCCATTTTTACAGATGTGTTTCTTCCTAAGCTTTCTTTCTCAGCTCCCTACTCCTGATTTTTTCCCAGAAACTTTTCTTTGTATCTCACATCCTATTTTTCTTGAAAAGTAGTTTTTTTCCTGCTTCTCTTAACACTCTGTACAGGAGGCAGCTGTTTACTCCTCCTCAGTGATAAATATGTACAAGGTCTGCATGCAAAGTTCAATATACGAGGTCCAGAGCACTTTGATGACAGTAAGCAAGGCAGCTACACTGAGCTTTTGCTGATGAGATTTTATTGCTGATGGTTTCATACCAGCTCATATCTGCCTCAGCTGTTCTGCAAATGTCTTTCTTCCCCAGCACTGATTTTTCACTTGAATTACAGGAGGCTGATTCCTCAGCAAAGGTGTGCAGCTTTCCTCAGACCTGTGTGATCACCACTGGATAGATTTAGACTGGCAGGAGCCCAAGAGATTTAAGTGCTGGGAAAACCAGGAAGACTCATAAATTAGGAAACCGCAAGAATTAATATAAAAGCCTACCTGACAAAAGGAAGCAACCTGGCGACTGCCTGACATATGTTGAGTCTGGGGTTTGCTGTGGGATGTTAACACCCACATGCATGTGCGTGTATGCAGGCAAATATTAGCAGGGTAACTGCACTTGCAGAGTTCTACTCATGTTCTTGGTTTTGGCTCGTTTTATGCTCCTCTCATGCCTTCTATCCGGAAAGTTCAAAGTATTAATCCTGAGGACTGCAACTTACCGCCTTCAGCTGAACGTGGGCAATGACATGCCGTCAACCAAAATGTAGTTTAGTTTAAATGGCCTAATGTCAGCCCTTAGCACACTCTGATCAAAGAATTTGCTAGCTTGGTTTGATGGCTTGCAGTCTGTACTATCTTCCTTTCCCCTGGGGGGTTACAGTGGATGAGCTATTTCACACTGTTTTCCTGCGTAATCCTGCTTGCCCAAGGCATGTACTGTTCAGGTGGCCCATTCTTTTCACTGGTGAGGTCTCTAAATCTGCCTGCAAGGGCAGAAGCATGGGACTTGTGTACGCAAACAGTGAAGTACCATAAGAATGCCTCTGAAGACCTGGCACTCATCATGCAGGTGGGGAAAGCAAACCTTACTTGAGTTAATTAACTTGCCCAAGTCCAACTTGGTGCTGAAGTGGGGAAGTGAACCCAGAGGTTTTGTCATGCAGTGGTCTGTGCTTCCTCCTAAAAGGAGAAGTTGTGATGGCACCTGCCAGGTTTGAGGGTTGTTGTGTGAGGCCATCCAAACTGCCAAATCCAAGTTTCAGTGAGTCTTTCAGGTTTGCTTTTGTTTCTGCTGCGGTGGGTTGTCAAAGAAGTACTGAGGGAAAGGGTCATGTCTGGGTGTCCTCCTGGGAGCTGCTGGGCACCACTGGTGAGGCTAGGCCAGGAGCTGGAGTTGATGTGTCTTTCAAGTGATGATAAAGAAAGACATTGCTTCACTGGCTGGGGTGCACAAGCGTGGGGCAGCAAGAAGGGCAAACGGGTGGGTTTGTGTGTGTGTATGTTTGCACATCAGGGAGCAGCTGTCTTGTCTGCGTGTTTCAGAGCACGAGGGAAAGGGGACAGGCAGCAGACACCAGCTGCCTTCAGTAAAACCTCAATTGGTAGTTTGCTTGTGTCATTTATTAGGGGATAGCACAGCATGTAAATTTATCAGTTACCTTGTCTTAGTCCAAAGAGTAGGGCAGCGTGACAGCAGAGCAAGCCCAGAATTCCTCCTGTGGATGGCACTGAAAGAACAAGCCTCAAGAAAGGCTTTGAGTGTAGCTCAAGGCATAATCAGCCATGCTTGTTTGATCTCTCCATGTTCTCACTCTTTTGCCATCACAACAGACATTAGTACTTACTCATCCATGAAAGTACGTATTCCCTTCTCCTCATTCTCTCTCTCTCTGTCTTCTAACATATAAGAAGGAATTTGTGCAGCTGGCTGGCTTCTGTTGAAAGCGTTGGGCACCTTGTGGTTCTTGTTTAAATGTGAACATTTTAACCTAGAGGTGACAGTTCAAGACCACAGCCAGATTTCCATAGCGTTTGATGCTCTGTTGACCCAGCAGTGTTTGCCCTGTTTATTTCTTGGCGCAGTGAGTTCCAGCAGTTCATTGCTATGTCCTTTCCTGTTTCCTCAGCAGCATGATCTGTAATACCAGAAGTCCATTCTTTTTTTACAGTTTTTCCCTAACCCAAGTTTTTAGACTCCTCATTTTCTGTTGTGGAAGACCATTGTGTGCATCCATTGCTGTCTTTATCTGAGTCATTTGCGAATCTGCTGGCGCCACATATACACATATATAATTAGCACCTTGGGAGACCTGTTAATTTTCCCATCAATGCATAAGCTGTTTTGGTCCTAGTCTTTGCTTGGATGAGTTTTCCACTGTCATTCAGTGTCTAGGGAACTACTGGCTTTTCTTGAGCACCTTTGTTCTGCTGGGACACTGGCACTTCTGCAGCTAGGGCTGTTGATCTGTGCATATTTGCCATATTGTTTGCTCTTGTCATGCCATGTATCCTCTAATTATGCTGTCCTGGATGGGTGCCAGCAGGAGGAGGACAAGATACACAGTGCAATGTGAGATGGCATGGAGAGGTTTTACTCATGGGAGGGAAGACTTCATCCTGCCCTTTTGGCAAATGTTTAATGTTCACAGGAATGTCCAAAGTGCTCTTGTTCTCAGTGAGCTAGGATCTGGCTCTGAGCAGTTGCAAATAGCTACTCACAGCCTTGCACATGAGGCTCTGTGTGATGTGAACATATGGCTGTTGTCACATAGTTCTCCCTCCATACAAGTGGCGTCCTTGATGCCCAACTTACCTTTAAGCTGCGAAGTACTTATGATCCCACCAACAGCATTCTGACCAACAGAGACAAATCCACCTTTGAAAATTGAACTAATGCAAAGGGATGACTCAGAAACATTGAGGATTTTTTTTGTTTGGTTGGTTGGTTTGAACCACAAATGGTTCTGTTTGAAGTTTACCTAGGGTCAAGCTACAAGCTATGGAGCCAAATTTTGACTGGGCTAATGTCTGGGGCTTAGCTCATTATAAGGAGGCCAGTCTTTAACTGGGATACATAATCAGATTTAAGTTTTAACTCAGAGCCAAGAACTGATCTGTAACATGTACAATTCTGCATTTTCTGTGAAGTATGTATTTAGAGTCAATGTAACACTGCCACAAATGGTAAACAAGCAAGTCCGAAAAGTAACCACTAAAAATAGGAAAGCATTGGACAGAATTTACATCATCAAAGTTTCCCTACATATTTTCAATTATTATCTTTTGTCTAATGTTGTCATCATCTTGTTTGTTCATTTATTTGTTTATTGTTTTTCTTAATTAACTGTACAGATTTCTTTTAATGTGAGCTGCACGCCATGTTTTACTGGTATTATGTGCCAGGGAGAAATGTGCCTATGATTTGGAAGGAAATCCTGTTCAGGCATAAAAATAAACCAAGGTTTGTGTAGTTGGAGCAAATTAGGTTTGTTTTCATCCTTTGTCTTAGTATGAGTATGTGGGGATAGGTGATGCTGGTTTCTAGTGTAAAACCAGTTGTTGATCCTCCTTAACTGAGTGATAGTAGCTGAAAATCCCAGGGAAGAGTAAAGAAGGGTTTCTGGGGGGCATGTTTCATCTCAGGCCAGGGTATATAACTTCTGCTTTTTCGATCTTCACGTGTGATCTTGCCAAAGTTTCTACCATGCTCGTAGCTCTCTCTTCATTGCTGTTTTGCTTTTTTTGACTTGTGATCATCTCAGCTTCATTAATAACAGCTAACCCCCTTCATCACTCTGTCTTTGTTTATTTAGAGATTGACCTTTTGCATATTTGCACTAACAGTTTCTCTTTGTGAAATGTTCAACCACCCAAAATAAGTTCCCAAGAAAGGGAATGTTATTTTTCTCTTGCATACTTGCAGCACTCGGAAGACGTGCTTGTGCACCTGCTTTTCAGAAGAGCACCCAGCTGCTCTTGCCGGTTTTGGGATGCCCAGTGCTTAGGAGATAGTGCCTTGTAATTGAATACTAACAATTGTAATTTGGCACAGAGGGTAACATTAGGACGTATTGGTGGCAGTGATCACAAGGGGATCAAGTACTTTGTTTTGCATCTTCTGTGAAAAATCTGCTCTCAGAGATGCATTACTAAACACAGTTTCTCCAGAGCTAGCTACATACATGAACAGCATTTTCTGCCATCTGTGGGACTGGCTATGAGACAGATCTTGCAGAATCTGCAGCATTTAGAAGAAAAAAGAAATACTGTCTTCTTTATTTCCTTGCAGCACCTAAAATGCAAATAAAAGGCAGAGGGATCTTGCATACTGAAGAGTCTGCACATTTCCAATTTTCTGTTATCCTGAGCCAGAGTCAGAAATGTAGATATGTTAACAGGACAGCAAGATCTTGGTTTGACAGTCATTCTAGAGGAGAATGTGTTGCCCTCTGAACCATTGATAACATTTCCTACATAAGGAAGAGAAGGCAGAAAGTTTCAGCAGGAAAAAGCAGAAACTGTGACCAAAGTGGAGAAACAAGCACTGAAAAAGCATAGAAGCCCTATTCCCCCAGAGGAAACCAAAACTGAGGAATAGAAGACCCAGAGAAAGCAGGACAGTAAGGATTCATGTCTACCACAAACAAAAGAGGCTTTGAAATGGCTGTTGCATCAGATAACATTTAGATAGGTGCCTCAGTGCTTGGAATTAGGCTAGACTGACTCTGAAGGGTTTTGACAGAGCTCTAGCTTGTGACTCCTCTACTAAGTGTGAGAGACCCAAGAAACCACAGAGAAATGACTGCAAATCCCCTTGTCGAAAGCTTTGAAAAATCTTCATGTCTTTGTCTTTTCCAAGCTTATCATGTCAACCTGAGCCATTGCTATTCCTAAATCTGTTACACTACAAAACACAGTACAATGTGCAAGGTGCCGAGTTGCTGTTTAGTGAAGCATAGTTTCTCCTATTGCCTGTGAGACAGTTTTTACAGACATGAGGCTTGCACTTTGGTTTGGATACTAGAGCCCAGCCCTGAGCTCAAGAGACTGCAGCATTTTCAAGTGAGTGACAATCCTTCTGTTATTTCTGCACCTCATTTAGCAACCCTGTTGAATTTACTAAGACTGATCAGATGAAAGCCATGGTCAGATTCCACCTCTTCAGCCCCAGAAAGAGCTATGAGAAATTAGTCTTTGTGGTATGTGGTGTTACCGTTGAGCTGCACTGTCACCTGCACTGCTGTAACCACACAGTCCAGGAAACAGTAATGCATTAAATAGAGAAAAAATGCTACTCCCATCACAGTCATTTCAAGCTCAAAGCCTCATGTGGCCATGTCCTGGTCTGGCCATGTCCTCTGGTGCATAACAACTTTCACTGGCTGTGGGTTCTGGCACCCACCTCACACTCAATCTGTTGATTAAGAGCCATGTTTTTGTCCTGCAGGATTTGCAGCTGGCCAGGTTGCTCATGCTGAAATATGTGAGTGCTGTGGAGAATCATTTCCTACATGCCACATCATGCAGCAATTGGGAACATGGAACCAATGGGTGACCAACAGTTATAAGGAAAGTAGGGGGTACCTAGTGACTGTGTGGAAAGAGACAGGGAGAAGGAGTAGGGAAACACCCCAGTAACAGTGGAATGTAGCTAATAAGGTCCCTGTAGCTCTCTTCCCTTTCCGGCTACGCTTTTTCTCTTGATTTCCAGCATGGAGAGCAGCAGGGAATGCCAAAAGTCTTTCCTGCTGGTGGAGAGGAACAATTTGGACATCTCTATGTCAAAAATGTACATTCTTGAGGAAAGAGCCAGATGCTTTGGTGTCGCCCAAGATGCCTCATATCATTGACTCTCAGACATGTAAAGGTTGGAAGGATGGAGACTATGTCATCCCATACCCATCAGCAAAACAAGATTAAGTATATCCCAGGGAGTAACTCCCAGATGCTTCTCTTAGCAAAGGCTACGTCTGGTTGGGACTTCCGCCGTTGTTACCAAATATCCACTGGGTTCCTGACCTGAGTTCCTTCTGGTGTGAGTGCCACCCAGGCTCTCCTAGCGTACATTTGTCAAGCCTGCCCTGTCAAGATGTTTCCTCCATGCCAGACTGGTATCAATAGAGATGTGGGCCTGCCATGAGGGTGGTGAGCTGTGGTGCTTTTAGGACTAGATTTGGGAGGGTTTGAAACCAGGGCTGCCCTGTCTCTGTTCTTAAAAAGAAGGAAATATGCAGTTCTGTTTCCAAATGTTGATTTTTTCCTATAATGTAAAATCAAGTCCTAGTTTTGCAAACACAAGTTAGAGGCTGATCTTTTTCATTACAAATAACTGTGCAATGAGAGAGTGATACTGCAGCTGTAACACATTGCAATCTCTCTTCTTGTTTTTCTTTAAGGCCAGTTTTTTCTCTCTGGCACCCAGCATTAGACGTATACATCTGTATCTGGCTACCAAAGAAGCAGCCTGAGGTATGGTTTTTCGTAGCACAATGCATTTGACTTCAGTAGGGGCTGCAGGGATGCAGCAGTTCAGAAAAGCTGACCTCTGATCTAGTGTTTACAGATGCATTTCAAAGCTTGACTTAAGGCATGTGAATTTGAAAATATTTGACCTAAAATCCATTTTCCTTTGCAGTTTATTGCCAGCTCTTATCTGGCTGTTACTGTAGCAGATCACCACATTACCCCTTAGCAGCCATCAGTGTCAATTTCCAGCAAATGAATTCAGGAACTTGCCAATTTTTTGGGTTTTTTTTAATGGCTATTTAAAGATGACAAACATCATAAATCTTCCAGGCTTGTCATTGAGAGTTTATATGGAGTTTGTCAATGAAACAGCTTTACAGATCAGCTGAAGAGGAACTGCAGGGATTGAAGAAGCAAAAGGCTTTTGATAGGGTGCAGTAGTCCAAGAAATTGAAGATAAAAACCAACCTGCTGGCATCTTGTCCATATTGCTCCTTCCTACTCAGAGCAGGAGCTTCTCTTCAAACCACTGAGAGAGTCTGAGCATTTCCCAGCCCTATAGAGGCCAACCAGCACATACAGCAAGGGGATGTTTGTAACCCTGGGGGTTAGAGAAGGGGAATTGAGGCCCAGAGGGTGGCAGTGGGGGCGAACATGACCTCCCTGAGCACAGCAGTGTTTCTTTCTCTCCCTCTTCACATCCTGCAGTGGAAAGTTCCATTGCAATGTTGTTGGTTTACAATTGCAAGTTTTACTTGCTCAGGAAAGTTTGAATCTTGTGGACGTTTTGATAACGGCCAATAAACTCTCTTCCATAAATCTGTTTGGTGAATCCCTTGGTTGCCATTTGCATTCTCATTCTCTGTACAGGCCAATAGCTGTCATTGGCACTTACTTATTTTGCAGTCAATGAACTGACTAGCAGAGTTTATGGAGTAATTGCAGCATTATGCAACAAGTGGGAAAGTTTATGGCTTTGGAAGGAAGATATAATTGTAACAACTAGTATAACTGCTGTAGCAACCACCATAACACCAGGTTGGTCCATAAAACTCCAAATTAGATTACAAATAAAGTGTCTAAAAAGTGCATTTCAGGAATAAACCTCTGTTTAACAGAGACAAATGGATTTTAGCTGAGTTTAGCTGTTAAAGTTAATTTAGGTATCATTCCTTTTTTCTTGAAAAGCAAGGACTTGCTCATCCTCCAAGTTTCAGCTGACTGCGGTTTCTGAAAAGTGTGGCACAGTGGTTCTGTGATAGTATATTTAAACAATAGTTATCTTATGTATCTTATATATTCATGCAGTGGAATGGTCAAGGGCTGATTCTCAATAGATCGCAGCGAGAGCGCTGCTCTGCTACCTAGAAACCCTGACCCAGAATCAGATTGTCTACAAATGATTTACACTTTCGTGTTTCTCCCAGAAAAAGCCCCATTCTCCAGAGATAAAATCAGACTGTGAGAATAAATGCAATACTAGATTGTGCTGACCTCTGAAGAGAAATTACAGTTTGAAAACCTGGCCTTTGGCTAAACTGGCTGAGCCAAACTTTCACTTATGATATAGTAAGCACCTATTTTTTTCACCTTTGGTAAAATTGAGTCACATCAAAGACCCTTTAAGTGTCCTTGTATTTTTCAATCTTACTGCAAATTACATTCTCATACTTGACCAGAGCTGCTATAAAACATGTATGCAGTACATCAAGAAAATAGCAGCACAGGGGTGTCTTATGTCTTAGTACAGAGTGTGGAGCCATGCTTTCCTTTTTGCCCTGCTGTATCAGAGGATCACAGCTCCAGTGGCTGGATGCTGTTGTCTTCTGTGATGAGTTTAGAAACACAGACCCAAGGTGAAATTTCCTGTATCTGTATCAGGAGCAAAGACAAGTGACTCCATGTTCTAAATGCTGTTCTGGTAGCACTTCCAGCTTGCTTCACTGAGCTGCCCATATTCATTATTTAGATGCTTTATAGATGACTGCATTTTTATATAACTATACTGTCAGCTATATGTGTATATTGTATGTATTATACACATTTATACTATATACTTGGGATTATATTCTTGAAAAGTCTTGCTCTTGTTTTCCCAGTAACTCTTTTCTGCTGGTACCCAAAGCAGACCGTGGAAAGGGTATGTTAGAAAGACTGAGGCTGAGTGAGTGCAAATGGGATGTCCAAGCGTGCCCAAGTGAAAGAAGTAAAAGCAATGTAAGTTTAATGCAGAAGATTTCAAAACATTGATCTCTTGCGCAACCTAGCTTGTACTAGGTTTTGCAAATGGTTTTGCTATTGCCAGTTCCTCAGTTGGGTTTATTTTAATCTACCAATCTACTACCAGGCTTTTTCTGTGTAATTGCTAGAGGGTCTCAGAAAACTAATTTCCACAGCAGAGTACGTTCAACTATGACACTTGGCCTAAGAGAGCATCAATAGGTTGCTGCCCTATATGTGGAGCAGAACAGAGTAGCACAGTGCAGACTACTTGCCTGTGTTGGCTATCAGCCATGCTAACAATGTGTTCTGTAAATATCTCTCTCATCATGCATATTTTAAAATGCCATTTTAATAACTTAAGGCTTGATGCTAAACTTCCAAACTTTTAATGTTGTTTACACAACATACAAATTAGACCACTTTTGACAAGCCCTGAACCTTTGTCAGGTGCAGTTATGAGTTTGTTCTGTAACAGTGTTGGACTTTCAGGAATCGTAATAAATAAATTCATGAAATTAAAAGCCCTGTGGTGAACTCCAACCAGGGCAGTGGATCAACTGGAGCCTGTCTGCCTGCTGCTGAACACTACTCCATCTTCACTGATGAATAACCAAGTTGTGCATGGCATTAATAAACATAAGACAGAGAGCAAAAAGGGTGTTATCTAGATGTAATGAACCCTTGAACTGACTTAGAGGACACGGCGTGCTGACAAGGTGTCATCAACTATGAAGCGAGGCCAGCCCCCTCACCTCTGAAGCCCAGTGATAGGTATCAGAAAGCTATTGTTATCTGAACCGTTATCTGTGAAGCCAGCTGTGCATGGTTGCCCCGTTAACATTTCATGTGCTAAGAAATGAGGCTGTGAATGCTTAGAAGTCTCCCAGTGGCTAAACTGCAAAGCTTTTGTATTTTCTTTAATTGAAGACTTATCACAAAGGCGTGTGTGCGCGCATAATCTTCAGCCTAGAGATTTCAAGCCGTTAGGTAAATAAAATATTTCAAGGAGAACTTTTTGGGTTTGTCACTGGATACTGTTAGCTCTAAGTAAATTAGGAATAAATACTTGCAAAGAGAGGTTCATTTTTCTTTAGCACTATTTTCTGATGTCAGCTGGACAGATAATGCAACCATGAAGTAGAACTCCTTTATAAAGAAATACAAGTACAAGCTCTTCTGAGGCTTGCAGGCAAACCCCTGCAGCTTCACAGAAGTAGCAGTATTTCAAACAGTGAGAAGATTATGGTCACTCTGAAAGGTAGGAAATGGATTTGGATGGTGGGATTTCAGAACCAAGCACCGTTCCAACAATTGTGACCACATCTGACTGCAACAGTCATGCTGAAGGGAGGCCTGATTCACAGTCACACTTGAAGACTTTGTGCATCCCTCTGAATGTTAAAAAAAATTGGTTTAGTTGGGGGTTAACTAATCTCTATCTGCCCACTGTGGGAGTTGCTAAAAAGGTATAGGGCAGATGTGAACCAGGAATCTTGCAGGCTGAAGAATTTTTCAGTTTATGGGCACTTAACAGGACTTTTCCCTCTTGCAATTAAGTGAATGTGGTTGTGTCCAATATTCTACTGCCTGACTTGAAAACAGAGTTCTGCTCTGGTTGTCAAAGGGTGTTCAGTAGTTTTCAAAAAAGCACAGTTCTTTTGAGATGTCAGGCAGCCAGATGTGTCAGTGTCTTCTGCAATTGTTGGTTTAGGTTTTTGTATGTGATTTAAGGTACTGTGAGCTGTTAATTACCTGATTTTTTAGTCTGTCCTGCTCTCTTGTGAACCGTGATGTTCTGCATAAACCCTGAGGAGGGGAAAGTTAACCTGACCAGTGTGTCTGTAGGCAAGAAACTTGCAAAAACAATAATGCAAACCGCAAAAATGCAGAAGTGTCTGCTGTGTCTTTGTTCTTTCTCGTGCATTATTTCAGCATGGACAAGTCTTTAAATGCATATCTTTTCTAAAATGCCCCATTTCCCTTTCTCCCTCTGTAATGGCTCTTGCTAGTCACCTTTGTCCATTCAGCCCCTGAGTTGAGCTCCAGCTGTTTAGATCCTTTCTGCTTCGTGAGTTAATAACAGGGACAAAACCTGCTGAAGGAAGAAAGATGAGTGGATGCAGTCCAAGGAGCCCTGTGGCTCTCACACCGCCACCGCTGCAGCTGTTTCAGCATTGGACAGAGCTCTGTGGCGTGGCAAGGGAGAGCGAATGCACCAGGCTACTGTACGCAGAAGCAGGACTTCCAGAGGCATGCAGTGTTGGGCCACCCTTGCTGAAGTCTGAGAGCGTTTTGCTACAGGTGCTAGTAGGTCTAGTGAAGGGCCGTAAGAAGAAATCTCAGTAGCTTTCTTGGGTAAAAGCTTCCACCGAACTTGGCTTTAGTTGAATAGCAACTACAGGAGCATACTCCTTTGATGGTAATTCAGGTAACCTAGTGGAAACTTAAATATTCACGTATAAACCAGTATAAAAATAATACTCCCCATCTGTTTAACTAGTCTTGGTCATCTTGTAACAGTTCACTGACCATCTGTTACCATGGCATAGAGATAGACATTATGAATCTACTTGACTGTATGCATTTCAGACTTCAGTTTATTTTTGGTTGCTAGTACATATGGACTATGTTCTGTTGCTCTCCATGTGTTTGTTCACAAGGACTTCTCAGCAAAAATTTCCCTGGGAGGGGTGTTTCAGAATGGGGAAAGAAGGGGAAGAAAAGCAATTAATTTTCTTCTTCAACAATCATAAATAGTTTCTAATTTGGATCCTATCTCTCTCTCTTTTCCTCCCCCAAGCTGTGTGGATGGATGAAGCAGCCAGGGGAGAGTTGCTACCCAGATGTGAACTATCTGATTAATAAGTCACTATCAGGCATGCATAGTAAAACTCAGACAAAATGAATCATTTCAAAGTTCTCTTATCGGTGTTTCTCCTCTCCACCCTCTTTCACATGCTGAAAGGTTGGGCAGGGTGTTCAGGCACACAGCCACTGCCTCAGTGCTGGTTACTCTCCATATCCAGCAGGTGCTCTAAATTAGAATTTCACTTAGCTAGTTGGATGCATTTGCAGGACCTGCTTGTGAGACATACTCTTGGGTTTAGCAGCAGAGCTCTTAGTAGCCCAAGTTAGGGCAGTATCTGCACCAGACAAAGATCAGGGAGAAGTGGCTCTTTTTCAGGAGCAAGCAGTGTTACAAAAAGAAGTTGATGTTTGGCTGGGTTTCTTCTAGCTGCAGGTTACCATTTGTTGTTGCATCTGTGGTGTGTGGCTGTTTTATTGACCCTTACTGAGTTCAGTGTTGGTGAAATGCATTGGAAGCAAATTTTTCCTAAGACCATGATGTTGTTCCTTGTGGACAGCTTCCAGGCAGGGGTTTGTAGTCCAGCAGAGCTGGCAGGGGTGCTGTATGCCCGAGATATCTTTTCTTTCTGCTTCTGTTTTGCATCAGGGCAACTTAAGTTTGTAGTACTCCTGCCTTTGGGTGGCATGAGGTAGAAGTGAAACTTCTGCAGCCTAACTAGGTGTGAGCTAGGCAGCCATGCAGCTGCTAGGTGATTAAGCTAAATGTTGACATACTCTTCATTCCTTTGATGGAAGTGTTTTAGAAAGGCTGTGCAGGTGATGCATGAATGTTATAGGAGTTAGTCTGTACTTGTTCACGTTGCTTATAAAATGTTTTGTGCTTCTTTCTAAGTTTGTTTATTTAGATAAACAACAGCATCCATTGAGGCATCACCTAGTACTCCAAAGGAATCAACTATAAGCCATCAGCTATCAACTGTAAGCCATCATGACTCCTTTTGTCAGGAAACCCTTCTAGCACACACAAATGCTAGGGGGAAAAATACAGACACAATAAATATTGCACTGGGAGGAGTGACATAAATATCTAGCTCAAACAGTGCCTCAGTGAACTGCTATTTCCAGACTGGGGAAGCGAATCCTACCAGGATCCACAGTATTACTGACTGTTGGGCAAAAGGAGGGGGTTCCTATGCAGTATGAACCAGCTGAATACCTCTCATTGGGAACCGATAGCACTTTTGTATGTATAACTATACCAGGCATGTAGACCAAACAGGATTATGGTTCTGCATTAATTATCAGCTAATTAGCCCTTTGTTTTTAGACAAGGCCTACTTCATAAAAATCAGGTGAAAGGATTTCTTGCATATATTACTTTCCAAAGCTTTGTTAACACCTCATCACCTTTAATCTCTCACCATTCTTATTTGTATTTAGTAATCCGTCTGAATTAGCAGTGGTGTGACCCATTCTCTGCTGAAGGCCAGACTGCCAGCTTATAGAAATTACTGAAACGAGGCGCCAAAGTAACGTAAGGACAAATGCCTCTCTGTACAGATTGGCATGAACACTGGAGGCAGCATTTGAGCGTAATATTGACTAATTATTTAACCATGAGTGGCAGCTTTGAACATTGTGTTCTTTTTGCTTCACTTCCCGCATTTACTGTGAATCTAATTATGAAGGGGATAAGTATTTCTTCTCAGGTCGCTGAAAATGCAGCAGCTAGCTTTGGGAAGTGCATGGGATGCAAAGTGAAGGCAGCCTTGAACTGTGCATCAGCTAGTTCTTATACTAGAGTTAGTACTAGCATGCTAGTACTAGTACTCACTGAGCAGAGAGAGCAGGTGTTGGCAAGGATCTAGTCTGAAAACCCAGAGGTTAAAGATAAGAGAAAAAGGAAAAAGCTAAGAGAGAAGCCAATCTTGGTCTGAAAATGAATAGTTTGAAATGAGGTGCTTGGATTATTAGCAATATGATTTCTCTTCCCCCTCCACTTCCTCACCTCTTTTTCCCCCCTTCCGGAGAGCTTGGCTTTTTAATGACAATTCTTTCTGTGATGTTGCCAAGAAGTGTTCCCAGTTGGACGCTTTTCAGTAGGGGTGGTGTGTCAAGAGACATGACCCCTGAAAGAGGAATGTAAGCTTCTGGCATTTACTTTGGGTGTAGAATCTCTCTGCTGTAGACAGAAACTTTTCTGGATTTAAAAGAATATATTTGCTAAATCCCTGGCAGTGTTCAAGGCCAGGCTGGACAGAGTCATGGGCAACATGATCTAGTGTGTGGTGTCCCTTCCCATTGCAGGGGAATTGGAACTAGATGATCTTAAGATCCTTTCCAACCCTAACTGTTCTATGATTCTGTGAATGGTAGGAGACAATTTTCAGTTGTTTGAGAAGGTAAATGGCCATCTTATTCTTTCGCTTGCCACTTTTGGTCTCTTTACCCATGAGGTGAAAAATAATAGACTCCTAAAGGGCTGAACTAATAAACATGGCAGTAAGGTGGGAGTTCCTGTTTAGGTGCTGCACTGGACATTGTGACACCTTGAACAATTAGACATGTATCTAATATGAAATTTGAGTCTCATCCTATTTATTCTGCACTCCTTAGAGGAAACGACTGGCTCTTCAAGTGGGTTTGTATACAGTTAAGTTAGGGACATGACGTGGCCCTCACTGAAGACTTGTAGTCCGAGTTACCCTAGACTAAGCTCTCTCTTAATGCAGAGTGTAGGCTTGACATCTCAGCTTTTACTTGAAAAATGTGTTATTGAGATGGCCTTGTGCCTCACCTCAGACCATTGGAGTAAGCCTTTCTTCACTGTTGGACTTGTCGAAATCAGAGAACACGGTTTTAGCTCAGCTTGGGGGTAAGCTGTGAAACTTGAGTCTGTGCATCGTCTCTGGCCATGTGCGTATTGCTGGAATCTCCAAGGGCAACTATCTGCCGCAGCTCATTGTGCGGCTGCCAGCTCAGCCTTTCTATGGCTTGTTGGGTTTCTCTTCCATAAGCAAAAAGTCACCTCGAAGATTTTGCTTGGCCCTCAGGCTCATGCAGACTTGTGGAAGGCAACTGAAAGATAAGAGAGCGCCTCAGTGGAAGAAAGCTTCCGGGATTGCTAAACATACTCCAACCTCCCCTCCGCAAGCCTGGCTGCACACACCTATGCTTTTCTGGCAGATCAGCGCAGTAGTTGTGGCAGGCTAAGGACACCACATAAAGACCACATTGCTACTGCCTTGAGGTGCATTCTTGGAGGCTAGAGTCATGTGCAGTATATATATGTCCTCTTACTTTTTCATCTGGAGTCAGATGATGCCAGGCTATTATATTAAACACGGTGTTGCAGTATGTACTCTATGGATGACTTTGTGAATTATACTTTTTTTCTATAATAAATTAGGTGGAAATCCCCTAGCTCTAGACCAGGGTGTTAATACCAGCCATAGCCCCTGCTTCCTTCCCATGAAGTTTTCTTGAATTATCTAGGTTACTACTTGCTGATTTTCCTCTGTGAGAAATCTACTGGTTGTCTTTCCTGGAAGTGCCCAGTGCATGATTTTAACTACAAAGGTTATTGAGACATGCCAAGACCAAGATGTCAAGGTTGGCCTTGAGCATTTGTCTCCATACTACAGGAAGATTTATTTCTGAAGTAAAATGATTGCCAAAACCCATTAGATAACTTGATGTCCTCTGTTCCTGGTTATGTCTAAAGTCTGCTACAGGGCTCTGATCCTGAAATGCACTTTCAGTAAACTTTCAAGTGCTTTGTTTGTTTTAATTTAAGGTACCATTTCTGTAAACTCATAGTTGTACTGCTTTCTCTTTGCCCTTGAGGCTGAGTTGGTTGTGCATATTAATTAAGGGCCATTAGCAGAGGAAGTGCAGAGTGGTGCAAAATGTGACTGAGCACATGTGCTGTGCTGCAGTCTGCAGTGTTCTGTGTTGCACCACTTTTTGATGGGATTTGAAAAATTGCAGGTGAAAACAAACTCTTCCTTTATTAGTCACTATTATTAGAACTGTATGGCTTGAACTGAGTAATAAAGTAGGCCTGGCCTGTATCAACCCAGCATGTCTCTGTGGATGAATATAATCTTTAAAATGGAGATGAAAGGGGAAAGGAAGGTGGGCTAGTACTGTCCACACAATTGCTCTAGGAGGTGCTGCCACTACTTCTCAATTTTAAGGTCATGCCACAGGGTTACTGGAGGATGACACAGTGGTGGAGGGCAAGTTCTCTATAGGAATACTGATATACTGGTGTACACTTGCATTCAACATTCTGTATTCCCTTCTAAAATGAGAATCACCCTTTTTTGTGTAGAGGTTACTATATGATACATAACACGACTCCATGGAAGGTATTTGCATATTGGTGTGCTGCTGCTGAGCAAAGTTCCAGATGAGACCTTGACCATCCTTGCCTGGCTTGTCATGAGATAAGAATGCATGTTGTCACACTGTGTAAGAGCCTCTGTTTTTGAGAAGAAATCGTCTTGTCTCAAAGCAGTCTAATTACAAATCACTTGAAATTAAGGAGAGATTAGTCTTTTGACATGCTATTTGGTGTTTTATTGGTTAGTGCTTCTTGTATGCTTTACCACTTAATCTTCAGGTAATGGTCTTTCATGAAGACAGGACTCTGCAGTGGGTAGAAACCACAGATCTGGTCTGCCCTGGAGATTACATGAGTTTCCCCTTGTCTAGAGAGCATTGTGACTACAGGCACTGTGGACACCCCGGATTTGTGTTGTGCTATAACTAAGAAAATGAAATGCTCTCCTGAATTATCGTGTCTAAAAGGTCCTCAAGCACGTACTTTATTTTCCTCCTTCTTGAGATAAGGAGGTTTATTAAGTGATCTCTGAAAATCACTTCCAAATCTGTTTTCTCGTTCAATTTCTTGGAGTTATGCAGGCCTGTTAGGTGTCCCTTTCTGCCATTTTTAGAATTGAATTAAGTGCTTGTTGGTTCTGAAGGACATTTGACCAGGCCTGAAGCCTCAGTGTGTGATTACAGATCTGGAGAATCAGCCACTACATCACTCTGACACTGTCTCATTGAGCGGCCAGGGGCTCCAGAAATAGGCAACATTCTGGGGCATATGAGATACTGCTTCCGATTGCCATGTTTCACTCAGCTGCCATCATGGGAGAGCCTTATTGATCTAACAGCAGCCACCACCAGCCTAGCATCAACTAGTAGCTAAAAATAACATAGGGTGGAAAAAAATACTCAACATCCCAATATAAGTTTCTGATACCTCCATAGGGAGCATTGCATTTCCTAATCATTCAGTCAAATTGTTTAGAGATTGATTAATACTAGAAAGCCTCTTGTTTTCGTCTTGGTCACTGGTCTCCCCTTACCCTGGCTCTTTCTTGAGAAGACAGAAGTTTCCTTTTCCTTCCCTTGCAGTTCTCCAGCATCCCTTCCCCTGCTTCTGTGCCCTTTCTCATAAACCCTGCTGCCCACTGGAGTGGTAGGAGCACTATGCAGTGCCCGGCATGTTTGCAGAGCTGTGCTGGCTCATGCAACAACCTCCCAAAGAGAAGCATGTTAGGGCAAGAGGAGGGTTCCAGAGGGCACAGCGTGACATCCAGGGCACTGTGTCTTGCCATCTTCAAGCCAACACAGCGCCCACAAAGTGAACCTGTTGAGCTGCATCACCTGGGCTTGCCACCCACCCTGAATCGTAGCACAGGTTGAATGAAATAACATGCAGACGTGGAGAAAATGGCAAGAGTGTTTTTTTCCCCCAATCCATCAGCTAGCTGCCTTTGAAAATCAAAGGCTACAGAGATTTCTTTCCTTGGGAACACATGCCAAGCAATCGTGCTCCATTGTTGCTGGCAGATTTGTTTTTGCACACTTCAGACAGGAAGAACGGCACTCTCGGGGCAAAGAAGCTGGCACAGTGCGAGCGAGGTGGGAAGAGAGGAAAGAGAGAGCAAGGAGCAGGAAAATCTGCGGTGGCTTCGCCACGTTCCCTAGCAACCTGCACCCTGGAGAGCCGCTTGCAATGTCTCCTCTTTATCAGAGCAGCTGCATGTGATGTACTAGCCTTGCCGTGGTCTGGCTCGCACTATTTTAGGTTTAAAAACCAAACCGTGTGATTGCAGTACTGTCACGGGCATAAGGACTTTGGATTGCTCTCTTGCACAGATGGGAGCAATTTACAAGGAGGGCTGGGAAAGTAACTTTCTGTTCTTGCTTGAATATTGTCTGGTACCAGCTAGTAAATACCATCTTGCGGCTCAAAGACTTTGTGATGAGTAGATTAGATAGCTCCCCTACCATTTGTTTTCCCCATAAGGTGGTATTGCATGAAGGACTTGCGTCAGTGTTTCTGGAGTAACTTTTTTCCTTCCATCCACTGCAGACACACGTGGGTCTTTGTACAGCAGACATGTGAAGCATTTTGCTGTCTGGAGCACCTATGCTGATTGTCCGAATGCTTCCTTGCTTGCCATTTACCTGCTCTGGCTAGACTCACTGCATCCTGTCTCTTCTGGGAGGTTTTAGTGAGTGCCGGATGGACATTCCTGTAGACCAGGACAAGAGAAGCCCTCTATTTGTCTAACACAAATATTTACTGCCCATACAGTGGATCCTCTGAATGTGAGCTGCCTCATGCACCTGAAGCCTAAGCTGGAGATACGGCATCTTGGAGACAGTAAAGGGGCAGCCACCGTGCCTGGTTTAGGACCTGGCTTCTTTGTCTTGCCATTTCTGAACAAAGTTTCTTTGATTTAGCATTTGGAACAAAACCATAAAGTAACTTAATACTGTACGGGAGCTTCCTTTTCTGTAAGCAGCTTCAGCCCTGAAGTTCATCCATAGGGCCTTCAGCTGGCTTTGCTCAACTCTGTTGCAGAGTATGTCACAACTGCTACAACAATCACAGAAGCATAAACAATAAGTCTGGAACAGAGTTGAGGATCTGTCTACTGCTCAGAGACAGGATCAACGCTGCCTAAGCCATTCTTCATAAATATTTGTTTGTTCCTAGTCTGAAAAGCCTCAGTGATGGAAATGATAGTCACTTCCCCAGGAAATCTCTTCCAGCACTTTGCTGGCCTCCTTCATGTTGCAAAGCCTCTAAAGCATGTGAGTGATTGAGATGTATGTCCAACACACAGAGGGAGCCTGAGCCCCCTATTTTATAGTGTAAAACTAATGCAGAGGGGCAGAAAGGAAGCATGGAGAGCAGAAGTCTTGAGGGAAAGAAGAAGAAGGAGTCTGTAAAGTGTTTGATGTTCACAACCTTTTTCTAGGTGTGCTTTTGAGATTTGCTTGGCTCTTAGGAGCAGGGGTAGATGAGAAGGGTGGTGGAGGAAGCATGTTTACTCTGAGTTCCTCTCCAAAAGGGAGTCAGCTCCACAAAAAGAGCAAGGAGAAAGGAGGCCCTGGAAAACAGGTTAGTCTGAGCTGAGCAGCAGTAGCAGGATTCCATGAAAGCAAGACTGAGAGAGGCCCCATAGTTAGGGACAGTGATTTTCATCAAGTAAGCTATCTAGAGCTTACTTAAAGTGTCACCTGCAAGGAAGCAGGTTGCAATCACCCATATCCCCAGAGAGTGGGGTCTTTGTCTGCAGGTTCACTCTTGTTCTGGCAGCCTGGTAGTTGGTTTTCTCCCTGTGTTATATGTTCCTGTGAAAGACAAATGCAGCTGAGGGCTCAAGGGGCTGCAGTTAGTCTGGCCAGGCTTGAACAGTCTTGTTGACTCAACTAGTGCCTCTCAACCGGCCAATGTACACCTGAGTACATTGCTCACTTTGGGACCCTGAGCTAGATCCTCTGCTGCTGTGTAAATCAGCGAGTTCCTGGGAGTAACTCTGATTTGCACCATCTGAAAGTCTAGCCCATCCTTTTCAAGTAAATTCTGCAAGCAGAATTATATATATCTCTCTGTTTTTCCCCTTCAGCCTTTGCTCAGTCAACCTGTGAGATGCTTAATCATTAAAAAACAGAGGGGGGCTGCTGCTGTTGTGATTGAAGAGGACACAAAAATGTTTCATGGACAAAGCGATCTTTTAATACGTCAAAGCGATCCAGATGCATTGTTATGTCCTGCCATAGCCCTCAACCTCCTCACTAATAATTGCACATTCCACTGCCTCTTTCAGTTTTTCATTCTCCACTAAGTACTGCTTGACCAGTTAGTGAGATGAGTTCACATCTAACCCAGGAGGTATGTGGACAGCCTTCTTTGCTGCTTCTCTGTACGTAGAGGAATGTTTTGACAGTGAAGCATGGATCTTGTTGAGCTGTCAGTTCTGCTAACTCTCCCAAGTGTCTCTTATTTATTGAGCCATCAGATTCTTCCTGACCTCCCCAAAGTCAGTCCTACCCTCATACAAAAGACAACACAGAAATACAGCTTGAATGTGGCCTTCTGAGCAGCGTGAGTTTCTTCAAGCATTTGATTCCTTGAACAGCACAAATCATTAGGTCTGTGTGTCAGTGCAGTGTCAGTGCCCCCATGCTGGTGGCAGGAGGCTGCAGCTGAGAAAATTCAGATTCCCTTCCTTAGTGCACAGTGTGGTTTGGTTGCCAGCATCTTGGGGCTTTTTAAGAGGCTGGTGGCAAAGCAGAGGGCAAGGGAAAGCAGTGGAATGGTTCTGAATCCAGGCGGCCCTTCATCCCCTTCTGGCTCCAGTGCCAAGCAGGGAATTTCTTCTTGCTCTTTATTCCTAATCTGATCTGGCTTGGAGACCATAGGAACTTCTGCAGTACACAGCACAATCTCCACAGAACAACCACCATCTGGAGCATCATGACAATAAAGTATTTTTCTGTTTGGCTGGAAGGCATCCCAGACAGATGTGGGATCACACCCTAGATACAGCAGGGGAAGCAGAAAGGAGGAGCATGTGATGTTTGAGCCCTATATAATGCTTCCATGTGGGAATCAAGTGAGACTGAGGGTGTTAGTGCTCTGATCTGGGTGCCCACTCTCCCTGATGCCCCAGTGAAAACACAGACGCACCTGTGTCTGGAAGCATCTGACTAATCTCATAGTCTGAAATTGGTTTGGATAACATTGGATAGTTCTTGTACAAGGGAACTGATTCAGTAAAATCAGCTGATGCTGATACCTCTCATTTGCTTTTGCTTTCCTGCTTGCTTCCTGCTCTGAGGATGCTGTTAGTCCATCCTTCCATTTCATCCAACTGTTTTGCACATTAGTCTTCCCTATGCTTGCACTTCTCTCTTGCCTTTGTAGTTCTACCACTTTCAATTGTTAGATTTGTGTTGAAAAGAGCTAATTTGCTCTTTCGCTTGGTTCTTTCCCTGTGTTGCCAGAGCTCTCATTCCAGACCTGACCTTGACCTCTCTTCTGCTGAGGCTGTTCTCCTCCAAGGGCTGTCTCCTGCCCTCTCCGCAAGCAGGATGAGTAGCATCCGTAACAGCCATGAACAGCAAACTTACTTAGGTCATCACTCCTGTTCCAGCAGATTGCAAGAATAAGGCTGAGGCCCTTTGAATATTGAATAGCCATGGTGAAACTTCCTGCAGCATTTTTCAGTAGCCCATAGTACCTGCTTCTTTGCTTCCCTGACACAGTTTCGGCACCAGGTGGGACCTTCTGGGTCCTCAGCCTGTGGTTCTGTCTGGGGAAAAATCATTCCTCACCTCTTCCTGCCCTTTTCTCAGCTCTCACCTCCCTGATTGTGGGAAATTCCTGAGCAGAGACAGTTTTTCAAGGGAGACTTGGAACTTTTTTCTGGGTAATACTTAACTGCCCTGGACTGTATTACAGGAGAATTATGACTTTGTCGAGAAATTTCTACTGCTGTAAGCCAAATGAGAGATCATTTTTGTAAGTACATTGGGTGAAATAAATGATAACCTAGATGACAGGCATTTGCCCTGGTGTTTTCCCCCCCAAGTGCAGTGTAGAATTTGGCAGTGCTTTGTTCTGAAAATATTTCTGATTATCCAGAGGTAATGGATAGTGAAACATATACAAGTTTCTTCTCAAGCAGCAGTGCTTAGGCTATCAAGATGACATTCACTGGTGGCTGAAGCCCTTCACTCTCTCGTCCTTCTTCTCTTTTGTATTATTCCCTCTGGTCCTGATGGCACTGTTTTAATTTCACCACCTTTTTCCTTACTGCCAGTGTGTCGTATATTCTGCCTGATAGTGCCCAGCATCACAGAAGCGCCAAGTGCAGGTAATGCCTTGTGGATTCTGGCTGCGCTGTGGGCTTGCTGCCAAACATTTTGCCAGACTCTAATATGGGCAAGTAGAATTAGGTCTGCAAGCAAACTGCCCAGTTTTGGTGGACAGTTCCACTTGACAAAAGGTGGGAGCGATCTTTATGTTTTCAGTCATGAGTCATTATGATCAACTCCAGCCCAGTAATTTTGAGGAGGCAATTATTCTAGCTTGGGCTGGAGAGAGCAGAGATACAGGGCTTGCTGGTAGAACTGGTACATGTGAGCTGCTGTGGGCCTCAACATTGATGGTCTGGAAGATTGCTCCTCAGGGATGAAGTAATATGTCTTTGCAAATGGTGCTTGGCATGACGTTAGATGGCTGAGCTGAGATTCAGGTGACCTAGGGATACCTGCAGAGGGCTCTTCATGAGGAGAATTAATTATTTTAAATGCAGCAAAGCTTCAGTCTCTTAAAGGTGAATAAAGCAATTCGGCAACAAAACCATCCATATAGGTAGAATCACATAATAGTTAGGATTGGAAAGGACCTTAAGATCATATAGTTCCAACCCCCCTGCCATGGGCAGGGACACCTCACACTAAACCCTGTCACCCACGGCTTTGTCCAGCCTGGCCTTAAACACCTCCAGTGATAGAGCATTCACAGCTTCCCTGGGCAACACATTCCAGGGCCTCACCTCCCTTACAGTAAAGAACTTCCTCTTTATATCCAATGTAAACTTCCCCAGTTTAAGTTTGAATCCGTTACCCCTTGTCCTATCACTACAGTCCCTAATGAAGAGTCCCTCCCCAGCATCCCTATAGGCCCCCTTCAGATACTGGAAAGCTGCTCTTCTGCAGGCTGAACAGCCCCAACTTTCTCATCCTCTCTTCATACGGGAGGTGCTCCAGTCCCCTGATCATCCTCGTGGCCCTCCTCTGCACTTGTTCTAACAGTTCCATGTCCTTTTTATGTTGAGGACACCAGAACTGCACACAATACTCCAAGTGAGGTCTCACAAGAGCAGAGTAAAGGGGCAGGATCACCTCCGTCGACCTGCTGGTCACACTCCTTTTGATGCAGCCCAGGATGCGGTTGGCTTTCTGGGCTGCAAGCGCACACTGCCGGCTCATGTTCATTTTCTCATCAACCAACACCCCCAAGTCCTTCTCCGCAGGGCTGCTCTGAATC
Source organism: Amazona ochrocephala (assembly GCA_039720435.1). Classification (NCBI taxonomy): domain Eukaryota; kingdom Metazoa; phylum Chordata; class Aves; order Psittaciformes; family Psittacidae; genus Amazona; species Amazona ochrocephala. Next base: position 2,992,007 of record CM077884.1, on the reverse strand, counting down.
TCTTCTCTGCCCAACCTGTAGCTGTGCCTGAGATTGCTCTGACCCAGGTGCAGGACCTTGCACTTGTCATGGTTAAACTTCATCAGGTTGGCATCAGCCCACCTCACAAGTGTGTCAAGGTCCCTCTGGATGGCATTCCTTCCTTCCAACATATCAACCGAACCACACAGCTTGATGTCATCGGCAAACTTGCTGAGGGCGCACTCAATCCCACTGTCCATGTCACCATCAAAGATGTTGAACAAGACTGGTGCCAGCACTGATCCCTGAGGGACACCACTTATTAGTGGTCTCCAGCTGGACATTGAGCCATTGACCAAAACTCTTTGCATGCGGCCATCTAGACAGCCAGTTCTTTATCCACCAAGTGGTCCACCTATCAAATAGATGTCTCTCTAATTTAGAGACAAGGATGTTGTGTGGGATGCTTTGCATAAGTGCAGGTAAATGATGTCAACTGCTCTACAATCTGCACCTATATAGATGGTATAAACTGCAGAGATACTCTAATTGAGGCAGAAATTAGAGGGTGAACTCTGATCTTTATTGCTTACGTATTGTCTTGAGCTGTTTAAGTACCCTTTTTAGTACTCTTCTGTACAATCTTTCACAAGTCCTTTATGTGCAAGCAGATGAGCTCTCCCTCTGAAGAGTAGCAATCTTCTCATTATAATTTCCAAATTCTCTTTTCTTTTGCATCACTAGAAAAAGTGTCATTTTGAATAGTTTTTGTCTCCCTTGAAGCATACCTTGGCTAAGGGGTGAGCATAGTAGATGGCCTAGGCAGCATACAGGTATCTGGAGCATTTGTTAAGTTTCTGCCTCCTTTCCCCAGACTCAGTCACCTGAGGCACTGAAAGTCAAGTGAAGGACCGTACTCAGCATTTATACTCTCTAAAGTGTTCGGAGTTCCCCATCCACTTTCCAAAGGAACTTGTACTCATTATGTTAAAAGGGGTTGGGACCCTCCAGTAACCACTTCAAGGAACATGGCTTTTGCGAAGAGAAAAGAAAAGCAGCAACGCTCTCACAGTGGAAGCAGCTACACATGAAGAATAGAGAACAGGTGATTCTGGGATCAGAACATGAGTAAAATGGAGAAATCTTCCAGTCCTGAGATAAGGAAAAAAATTCTGAGTCCAGCAGGAATATAATTTCCTTTTGCTACCCTACTGTTCTTGCAAATATTATTCTTTTAGTTATACAACAAGACCTTAAAGGGGCATATGTTTGTTTTGAAGATTTTATAATCTTAGAAGACAAAACGTAGGCACAAGTGAGTGGAAGGAGGCAGAATTCTGGCTACTAAAGATAATTAATAATAGTCATATTTTGTACTCATTCAGCATCTTCCATACAAAGGATCTCAAAGCATTTTGTAATCAAGAGTTCATTGAGACTCGCAGACTCTCTTGAGACAGCCAAGCATTATGAAGACCATTTATAACAGCAGGGTGCAGGATCAGACTGGTTAAGAATACTGTTTAGGATAAAACTCAGGAATCCTGCCCTCCAATGCTATGGATGTTGAAGCAAGCACCCACTCCAGCTAAGAAGCTTTTTCTTCTGTAATTTATTTATATAATCTTTTCATGCTAAGCAAAATATGTAGTCTTCATCTAAGTCACTGGTGTCCCGGGAAGTGTAATGGCCCATGTCACAGCTGACTAAAAGTGAAACTATAGATAGTGGGTTAAACACATTTGGTTAACCATTTGTTTGCTGTTACGGTTTTCACATGAAAAAAGCTTAGATTGAAACCTGTATTGGTGATGGAAAGTGATGTGATTTTAAGTTTCTTTGTGTATTAAAACAGAAACCAAATTTGCATATTTTAAGTATCTTTTTTAGCATATTCAGGCATCTGGCAAGAAAGCTATATTTAAACTGTTAATACAGTATGAATGCAAGTTTCACATGCAAAATTAGTACCATTAAAATTGTGAGGTTTATTTTGCTTTTGAAACAAGTGATGCCCCAGCACTTCTGTTTTTGATACCTGACAAGGGACTGCAGCTGGGACAGCCTATTTCTTCAACAGGCAATGAACCTGAACCACAGGGCAGGTGGTGCACATTGCACAAACACCCAGTCCACCCCCCAGCACTGCATGGTGAATGGTGGTGAGGTCACTTGTCGCTGTGGTCCACCAGAGAAAGCACTGCACCAGAGGTGTGTGTAAGCCCATTGTGTGGTGTCGTTTTTCATTCTTTGAAAAGAATGGTTGTGTTCTGCCTTTATGAAGTGCTTTGCAAATGAAGAACTTAAGAAAGGACAAAGCTCCATTATTTGCTTGTGGTTTAGGACTACTTCTGGAAGAGTAGGTTTTGGAAGTAAGGTACATTTTTTAGATCATTTTGTTGTGGCAAAGAATCTTCTGGGCTAGTTGTGTACTGTGTCAGCAAAAACACCTCTTTTCATCAGTATGAATGTTGGAGCATTCCCATTTTTATTAGGTGTGCCTGTGTGCTTGTCCTATAAGATGGGGATATGGCTTGGTTGGTGGGGAGACTGAGTCCCTCTTCGGAACGCCACTTGCTGTTGCCAGCGTCCCCTATGGCTCAATGTTGTTCTGGAGTGCTACCTTGGATTTACACAAGGGAGCTCTGTACAGGTCTTGAGACTCATCGTCTCCCCAGACAAGAAGCCCTAGATGGCACTATGTACCCCAGGGTGTAGAGCCAAGGTGACAAGAAGCAAATTCAAACCCTTCTGCAGTGTTTTGCTGCGAAACTTGGGGCTAAGCTTTGAAACTGTCGTCTCCTATAGATGCTTATGGCTTCTACTCTGAAATGCAGATTTTGACCTGCTGATAGCAGTAAATATAATTCTTAATTAATGCTTTGAAAGGGGTCCTGTAAGCCTGCTGTATTATGACATAAAGAAGAGGGGTGTTGATAAGGGTTTATAGGGCTTTTATTGCTGGTGATGATACATAGGAGTAAGAGAGTGCTTGACTCTGAGCCCAGGAAGACGTGGCAAGGCAAGCAGCTTTAAACAGAATAAAGCCTTCAATCTTGAAATAGACAAATAAGCATAGGACCTCCTGATGTAGTTTTATGAAGCAGACCAAGCTGTTTCAGCCAAAATCATAGCTCTAAAATGATCCAATCTCTTCATCCCTATATTGGTATAATGGCGATACCTCATTCTCCCTCTCAGTAGTACCATCCAGCCTGTGCCTTCCGTTCCTGGCTTTTTTAAATAGTGCTTAAAATATCTGCTACCAAAGTAAGTGGGGTTAATAGGAAAATATAAAACAAAACAGACTGGTCCCCTTTTCACATGAGATAAGCCTAGACGAGTAAGGTGGTTTTGTGTAATGATAGGGCCAAGAGGCCCCAGGCAGGGTCAGACACTGCTGCAGTTGTTTCTGTATATATATTTAAGCACCAATGGGACATTAAAATGTAGTATTTTATAGGTGTTCTTCTTTGAAATACAGTTTGAATCTACTGCTTCCTGAGATAACAGGTAAGCAATTTATTACTTGGAGATCTGTTTAGTTTGCTTTTTCTAATGAGAAATGGCCAGTGTTGCTCCATAAAAATCTAGCTCATCTCCTCTTAACTCTGAATATATAAACAAACCACAGTCCGCAGCAGAAACGTCAACTCTCCATAATAGAAGTGGAAGCTGTCGTTTAACACAGCTGGGTTCAATGCAGAAGCAAGCAGCAGATAGCAGTGTTTACAGATTATTCAACTTCTATAATACCTAGCAAAAATAACCAGCCCTTCCAGATTCAAAACATTAGTGAGAACGTGAAGAATAGCAAGAAAAGCTGCTTAGTCTGTTTGCATTTAATAGCATACAAACAATCCAAGGACAAAACAGTCATGCTTATTTATTACTGTGCTTGATGATTAATAAAACAGTCTCTGTAGTCGCTTGCATTGCGGAAGCTTGGGTGGATTTTCAGGCACTGATTAATAAAGAGAGAAACATTGTTGAACCCATTTTACAGAGTAATTAAGGGTACATGTACAGTGATCCTATTGAATTTGGTGTCAATATGCAGTGACCAAGATTTTGGTTTCATGACTATGAGCTAAAAGCTGTGCTCTGGAGAGTCAAAATAAGCATCTCTATGAGGTGGCAGTTCCCAACTATTTAATGATCTTGCATTCTGGCTCTATTGTCTTGTTCTTAAAACTATCAACAAGATGCCTCCCCTTCCACCTGTCTATATCCCAGTTTCACAGTGTAAGAAGAAGAGAAATTTGGGCAAAGTTGCAGGCTGTGAAGTTAAAACAAAGAAAAATAATTTTATTGTTATTCAGATTCCATGTAACTTAATGACACAAAAGACTGTTGAAACTAAGAGCTTAGCAGGATTAGAATAGGACAGGGAATGTGCATGGATATCTAAGTGAGGATACAGTTGCAATAATGAAGTCTAAAAATAAAGAAAAATATCCTCTAGAGCTTTGAAGTCGTTACAGAGCTGTCCTATTTCAAAGCAAGCCAGTGTTTAACAAATGAGAGCTCTGCTGCCAGAACTGCCTATTCTGGATTGCTGGTTTGCTGCAGGAAGTGGTGGGAGGGCAGGTAGGTAGCAAAGGAACCTGATGTCTTGTCCCCCTCTGTCATGTCCCAGAGGAGACCTCACTCCTGCCTGCCCAAAGTTTTGTGATTTTGAACTGCTGGTATGGGCAAGAGGTCACTGGCTGTCAGTAAGTATGTCCTCATGCAGGGCAGCTTTTTCAAAGGATCTCAGTGAATTATTCTCTGACCAGGAGTAAACCCAGCAATGTGTGTGTCACATGGAATCCAAGCAGAATCGTCTTTTCAGGAATCTGTACGTACTCTGGCAGCTGTAGTTTTTCACTGGGTAAAATAAATCAAGAAATAAAATATTTTGTTCCAGTGCCTCTCCTCTGTAAGAGAGATCAGTTGGCCTTAATTATAAACTGAATTACAGCCGCAGACAATCTTGATATTTTTTGGGAGCGTGACTTATGAGAGATGTCTGGACTTGATGATTTTAAAGGTCTTTTCCAACCTAGTTGATGCTATGATTCTATGTGGCACCATGCTGGATTTTTTGGTCTGAAAGTTTGTGATGTTTTTGGACAGTCAATAATTTGAATGAAAAAGTATGGTCTTTGTCAGGCTTTTGAATAAGAAATGTGCTCTGCTGCTATTTAACTGTTTATTTAACTGATGATCAGTTTTGGTGAGTGAAGTGAAAGGAAGGTGCTAACTTTCTGGAGATGAACAAGAAATAAAAAATGAAAGGGAAAGTAAGTATCAGTGAAAGATGTTTCTGTCTGCCTTTCAATTCGAAATTGGGCTAATTCTACCTTCTGAAAAGAAGACAATTTCCACGTTTCTGTAATTGGGAACACGTAATTGAAGTTATTTTCTCTCAGAGAGAAGCAGCTTCTTCTACAACATTTGTGAATGGACAAGAAAAATGACCACATACAGTGCACTCTGAATCACAGTGAGTTCATCACAACATCATTTTAGATGTCTCTGTAGATTTTGGGCTGAGGATTTTACCCATTTGGGTAAATATTTGTATATGGATGGGGAAGATTCATGTTGGAGAATGCACCAACTGCAGGGCTCCCTTTTCTGGGCAGCCGTTACGTCTGAGACAGCTGGCTACCAGTGAGGTCCAGAGTAGAAAACATGTGCCATAGAAACCCTGAAACAAGTATCAACTTCATGTACCAAAATAATTATGCAGTGATTCCACACAACTGCTTTTTTTGACCTGGCTTTTTAGGAACTGAACTTTAATGAGGAAGACAGCCAGATGTTGTTGCAGTTCTTTGAGATTGGCGCAAGCAATTAACTCACTTCCTTTCATTTTTAGCATGAAGATGTTTTCTACCTCAGGGTTTAACCCTGGGAATACCTGTATTTTCTTAAACATCCCATTAATTAAGCATGCAGGACAGTGTTTTTTCATGAATGCATTTGCATCTGCACATGTGAGTGCAATCATCAAGCTCTTCCCTCGGTTTTTGCTCAATTTTTGTTGTCAGTAGCCAAGGTTGGACTCATGTGTTCATGCTCCCAAAACATGGTCCTTCCTGCTGGGTTTTTGGTGGCCAAGGCTTTTTTCTGTTTTCGTGGGTTAGTTTGTCATCCCTGGTGTTGCTGTGGTTAGCCAGGCGGAGTGGTGCCCAGGGAATTTGGGAGGCCATGTTGCAATTCGGCACAGACCCAGCTTTTGAGCTGCGTCTAGCTAAGGAAGTGTATGTTTGTGTGCATTGAGGCATCATAGAGAAAAGAGAATACATGAAGATAACTGTGATAGATTAGACAGCAAATTGGATTTCTAGACAGCCTTGATCATTGTACAGATCAGGAAAAAATAGAGGAAGTTTAATAAACAGTAACAACACAATTCTGTTTTGTGAGGAAAGCCAGTTATATTTTTACCCTGACCTAACAAAAGAGGAGGAAGGAAACTGGCTTGCTGAAACAAGCATTTTAGATTGAACGAAGGATACATTTTTCTCTCTGTGTGCGTTCATGTCCCAGCAAACTCAACAGCATGTTCATATGCATGAAATGCATTTTCCTGGAGGCACATAGTCATCATGTGTCATGTGAAGAGGAAAAAGATGTGCCTAGCACTGCTTAAATGTTGGTCAAAAAGGCACAGCATTTTAGTCAAAATAGTTACAGCGTCTCATAATGTTGTGGTTGGCATTTGTTATTTTTGCTAACTCTGAGTACTGGATAAGAAATCTGCCTGGTTTGGAAAAGTGCAATGTAGATAAAATATGAAAGCTAACTATTTATTGTGTGTATGAGGCAATGTGGCCTCCGAAACAAAGAGAGTCAGACAGAACCTGCCGATTTTGATCTTTCATTTTAAGCGTCACAGCTCAAGCCCTTACTGAAGCAGACATGAGCAGGCCTCCCAATCAGGAGGTGTGGGAAGCTGGCATGAAAGAAAGGGAGAGGCTTCCCGTACCGTTTGCCCAGGGTGTCCTGCCAAAGCCTGGCTGGTGGTAGTCTGCAGATGTGATGGCTTTGGGTCATAGAGTGGCCAGTATAGGGCTGCAATGCTGAGTCCAGACCTAGTGGACTGTGTGCCAGGCTGAGGATAGGTCAGGGTTAGCAACCTGGATGCAGGTTTTGTCTTTGCCTTAGAGCTCATGTGTGATGATGGGCAAATTACTTCAGTTCCATATATCTTACTTCCCTTTTCTGTGGACAGACAACAGCTCATGCCTTCAGTTTTGGTCCATTTATATTATAAGGCCCAAAAGTAAAAGCAGCGTTTCAGATTATGTGTTGAGAGAGCCTCACAGAAGAGGCTAGAGCATGGCATTTCCATGCATTTGTACCACACTGGTGATTGCTAATGGAGGAAATATGGGCATGGGGACCATCAGCAGCTTCGCACCATACTGTCTTATCAGTGCAAAGTCTAGGGAAGTCGATGAGGTGGCAATGGTCATTCCTTTCTGCATGGAAACTGAAATAAGTACAATAGATGGAATAATATTTTAAGAAGCTCAGTTGCCATATTGATTTCTCAAGCTAATAAATCCTTGGCTGCACTTACTGCATTAAAATATACATTTAGGCAAGATTCATGATGGGCTCTTAGGAACAAGAGAGCAAAGGGAAAAATAGGTTGTTCCAAGATTAAATGCTTTACATTTGGCACCTTTAATTAGCTTATTAATAAACCTTTTTTTCAGGGCTATGCTATTTATTATTTCTAATGAAATAGTTGTCGCTAGCCTTCTAAAAACAGCCACAAAGCACTTGCCAAGGGTGTCTGGGTGCGCTGGGTCAAGTACCTGGCTCTGAAACTCCTAGTCATATGAATGGCCTTATCCTCTCCAAAATGATATATCCCACACAGATGGAACTTATATGACACAGAAAGCAAATGCAAGTCCTGTGCACCATGCAGGCTTGTTTTCCCACATGAAAAACTAAGTTGTGGTAACCCAAACACATCAGCGTGGTTGCATTTGTACGGTAGAGTTTACTGAGCTGTGTGTTGACATTCAGGATTTCCAGATGTTCAACAGCTTCCTCAGAACAACTACTAGGCATCTAGAAATCCTGGACAAATGCACAAAATCCTTGAATATTGCTCAGGAAAAAAGAACTGAGTAGAAAAAGAAAACATCTCTGGGGAAACCTGAATGTATGGTCCAATCTATATTCTCAGTCAGGAAGGTTGAATGTATGGCAAATAGACCTTGTACAGCCCTCCAGGGAAATTCATCCAGCTCACAGCTTATTTCAGGTGCCCTTTCTTTCAGGTGCTGTGCCGCCCATCTCCCTTTTGCACTGCTGCTACTCTTAGAGAGCAGTTGGTGGGCAAGCAGCAGGTGAAACTGCTGTATCGTGTGTGCATGGCAAATCCAGCACTTCCAAGGGATAAAGTGATCCGGGTGCAGCGCCTGTGAGATAGAGCAGGTCAGCAAGTGCAGAGATGATGGTGTACTGCTTAGCATAGGCCCTAGAAAAAAAAATATGACAAGGTCAGGAACATCCAAGTGTTTGGTTTCTGGGAGTAGATGATTGAAGTATTATTGCTAAGCACCATTCTGAAACCTTCTGTACATTGATTGGTGTCTTATTTGAAATCTTCTTACCTGGAAGAAAAAGGCATAAAAGCATTTAGCTAATTCTCTTTCAATGCTTTAAAACTGGTGTTCTCTGTCGAACATAACTGTCTCAATAAAGATTCATCATGTCAGATGTAGTCCCTATAAGCCAGATAGAAGTGGCCAGTGTATTGTTTCCTCGGGAACTTTACGTTTTCTTCCCATTTAAGTAGGTATGGAGCATGGGAAAATGTTTCCTTGTAGATTAGGGCTTGTAAAGTTTCATACCTAAGGTCCTGTCTTTGATGAAGGCAGCAATTAATTAATGAAATCACTTGCTTTACTGAAATGTCGCATTTCATAAGTTAATTTTCAGGAAAGCAGTGTACACATGGAAAGCTGACATCAGCATTTTTTGATCTCTAAATGACCGATTTCCTCATTGTGGACACCAAACTTAGCTTCATTTAAGAAACTTCTAGGCATGAGACTATTTCCGTGCTTCTCAAAATATGCCCATACTTCTGCTGTTTTCCAGGGAGGAGACTTACTGTGACAGACTGTAAATACTGTATGCCAGCTGTTAGCATATGAAGGCCGAGAGGTCTCAGTTGCTAAGCACATACTAAAACCTTTGTATTCCTAGTACTAAAAATCTGTGGACCAGCTCCCACTTTCACTAATGTTAATAACAGGATTTGTGTCAAAACGAACAAGAAGAGAACAGAACTAGCAGATAGGGATTATTTGTCTTTGTCCATATACTCCAACACTGTAGGGATGATTGTTCTAGCACCTTTTATATTACATTGTTAAGTGATGGAAGCTTTTGCCAAATCCAAACTGAAATGCTTCCAAAGCCTTTTTCAGTGTTGGAAAATGTTTGTATCAGGTTATCCTTGGAATAATTTTCTCCTTTGTTTATTATTATGTGCTACCCAGTAGGCACCTAATTATGAGGCATAGAATACCTCTCATTCTGGGAGGACATATAGCACTTCACTGGAGGTTTTTAGAAGTCAATTGTCATCACGTTAAACAAGATGTTTACTTGTGTGAATCCCTTGGGTTTAAAAAAAAAAAGAAAAAAGGCCAAAATAAGACAAAGAATGAAGTTCAACACTGAACAGCCGATAGACCCTGGTACCATGCTTTTATACCACGTCACAGACTGGGCTTTTTTTTTGCAGAGTGGATACCCAAGCTCTGGACCTGCATCAGGCACTCCTGTCTTCAGGCCTGAAGATGAGCTGGAACATCTGACCAAGAAAATGCTGTATGACATGGAGAATCCTCCCTCTGATGACTACTTTGGTGAGCAGTGCCATAGCCCCTTTCTGTATTTAGCAGGTTTGGTAGCAAGGAGGCCTGACAGCTGCACTGTTAATGTAGTGGCATTCATATTGATGGATTTGCTTTCCATGCCTGGGCTGGAAGTGTGATCATCTATGGGAATTCCTCTGTAATTTCAGCATAAATCTCATGCTCACTTGCTGTATGTTTATAGTTTTTCTGGTTATGAAGTTGAATTTTTCAGTGTCTAGTTCAGTTTCACACCATCTGTCCCCAGGTTACCGGGCTGAATTCAGGTGTGGTATCCCATCTTGCCCACCTGCCCTATCTCCTCTCATTGCAGCTGTGAAAAATCTGTCAGGATAAATATGTTCTGCTCCTAAGTAATGAATTTTCATTTTCTGTATGCTGGCATAGATTAAAAGGAAATCCATTTTGAGTCAACCAGGCTGGTTTTACATGAGGACCTGTTAGCCCAGAACTGGGTCTAACAAGTACAAGGAAAACAAATTCAAAATGATTGGCTCATAACCATGTTATCTTATTTGCCTGGAAAAAAGATAAGCAAATTTCCTTCTTAAGTGGTATACAACAGAATTTGGCATCTATAGGTGTAAAGTATGTATTTTTCCTTTATATAAAACACAGATGATATGGCCTGTGAACTCTACATTAAAGTCAAGGGCCTTGGGCACATTTGATGCATCTTGTGTGTATTTTCCTACAGGCTTGAGTGATAGTGTGGTTAGGAAACAAAGGAAACAAACTGCTATAGTTGGCAGAGTTAAAGACTGGGATAGGCAATTCATTTGTGTTCTTTATCTTCCTTTATTTCATAATTTCTGGGGGGAAAAGAAAAAATCATTTATAGTGCCCCCTAGGTCTGCTTTCAGTAGATTTTGGTTATACCGAAACATTTCTGGCTTAAAGAAACTTTTATGGTTTGGTTTAATTGCAAAGTGTGTGGGACCTAGATTTCATTAATAAACACACATCTGATTACATGAGAAGTTAAAGATACTCTCATCAAACAAACACTGCCCTTGTAGATGCAGTTGATATCAGTCCTCATTCTCCTTCAGTACCTTACCTTCTACCATCTCTACCCTAACGGATGAAATGTCTTGTCTATAAATGCTGATAGTCTTCAGAGTTGATGACTAGCACAGATCTGAGGTGTGAGCAAGCATGACTGAAGAGAGGCTAACCAGAGAGCATTTTCTGTGCTGCTGCATTTGACTTAATCTCTGCCTGTGTCCATTTGTGTTAACTCTTCAGTATTTTAAAAGCAAAGCAACAACCAGACAAATGTGACAGGTATTTAGCCATTAGTGTGGGCAGACAAGAGGGAGGAGCTTTTTCCCCCCTCCTTTCAGACAAATGGCTGAAGCCCTGAAGCATGAGGTTTGTTTACAGTCATTTTCTTAATGCAGAGCTGTGAGTGGCAGGAGCTGGTCGATGAACCAAAACCCACCCAGTTCTCCTCATAGCATGAGAAAGTAGGCAGGTGAGCAAAGAACTTGGAGATTCACAGGCTCCAAGGTCAGAAAGGACCTTGCCATTATACTGCCTAATGTCCTACTCTCAGTTTCTGCTAGAAACATGATTGAATCATGACTTCAAAAAAAACCACTAATCTCATCTTAAACACTTCAAGCAATGGTGAGTCAACCACCTACCCTGATAAAATGTTCTAGTGATTAATTTTCCTCACAGCTCAGCAATTGCTTCCTGCAGTGAAGCTTTAGTTCTGTTTAGCACTTGTATTTATGGAGCAGAAATGTTCAGGTTTTGCAGACTAAAATACTGTTATCAATAAGATGGTTCTGCTCTGTTTTAGAGTGTGGTAGATCAAAGTTTTTCATCCAAAGGGATGTATAGCTCAAAGGGTTGGGACATAAAGTCCATCCGCATTAGGTCATCAGTGTGGCCATCAGGTGGAAGGTCAGACCAGTGCCATGCCAGTAGTTGTTAATTTAGCAGGAGACAAGAAAATGGAAAGGAGGCTCCAGAGCATTCAGAAATTTTGCCAGTTTTGTTTATATAAGTGGTACCATGATCAAAGATAGAATAATCATGCATGATGCAAGCTGGAAGATGAAAACCAAACAACAAGCCTAGTCCTACCTTGGGCAGGTAATATTTAATTACAAGCTGCACCTGATTGATCTTCTAATTGCATTGAGTCTATGTCACTGCAGGTCATCTCTGAAGGTGTTCAGCCTTGGCATTCTTGATGTGCCGAAGAAACATGTTGGGCTGAACTCCTCAGCAATCTAAGCATACTGTGCCCCATGCCTCCATTTGGGGGACATGGCCACAACTAATTATATACCTACCAAGGAAAACATAAACCCAGCAGTTCTGGAGCACAACTGCTTTTTATGGTTGGATAATTTCAAAGAGGTGGGTTGCCCTCATCCTCCTAGGTCTGCTCTAGCCCAAGCTACTCCCAGAAGATGGTCTCTGGAGTCACAGTGGATGCAGTTTTTTGATATGGCAGTGCAGGCCAGGAATTCTGTACTAATTCTGCCTATGTCAGAGCTAAATACCCATCTAGTTGAGCTGTCAGCTAGTGCCTTTCAGTAACTTCATGCTCATGTGGGAAGGATAAATTAAGTGTGGAAGGGAAAAAAGAGTCTTTCAGCTTGGTTAACTGTCTCAATCAATATCTCTGCCGTTGTTCTTTATTTGTTTAGCATGGTAGCATGTATTGTACAAGATTCATATGGCACATTGATCAAAAAAAATCAGAAAAAGGACAAATGGGCAGTGACATTGACTCAGATTTGCTTTAAGTATCTTCTGCCTGAGGTCTAAATGCCATTGTAATTGTACCATACCAGATAGCTGTCAGCTAATCATTTTTATTAGTTTGAATTTAGAAAACTGGATTTCAGCATATTAAAAGTTGGTTAGGAGCAGATAGGTTTTGAATTGAGGAATCTAATTAACCTTGCTAGAACGCTGCAAGGCGCTATATTAAGTCATGAAAATAATTTGTTGGAATAATTACATTTGCACTGTCAGGCTGGAGAAAGGTCATTTTACTTGGCCCACCAGCGTGCCGAGATCTTTTCTGTAACCATCTTCCTTCTGTAATTTCACTTGCCATATCTCTGGGTTTCAGTCAAACCCTCTTGATTCTGAAGTCAGTGTGAGCACAGCTGAGGTTCCTGGGGAAGAAAGAGGAGTAGGAGCCACTGAAGTTGTCTCTTTGCCCTGTAAATGCCAGCTGGTACTGCTGGCAGACCAAGTGTACTGGGGTTAAACTATGACACCAAGTGAACTGAGTTGAGGAGCAGGTCAGCCAGCACTTCCATCAAGTCTGCACTCACTGCACCTCCCTCCAGCTTCCCTGGGGGGAAATTACTGATGATGGTTTCAGAGTCCAGGAGCTCTTCTAGCCAGTGATAGCCCATGCAAGCACACAGAGGTGGCAGCATGGCATGGTTCATACTGTGTTCCCAGGGAGCCTGGGTGCATGGTAAGAGCCAGGAGCAGCATCCTGGGGAAACACACTTTGGAGCAACAAGATAGCAGTTTGCAGATGTTTCTTGCTTGGACTTACCGCAGCAGCATGATCCAGTCACTGGGAAATCCTCTAGGGGCCATTGGCAAGGCAGTGCTTAAGCATGGAAATATCAGTAAATATAATAATAGTAATAATAATAATAGTAATAATAATGATGATGACAACAAAAAAAAAACCAAAGAAATAAAAACCAAAAAACCCACTGTGAATGTTCAGGAGTTAAACATACCTGTTGGGTATTCTGCCCAACTAGAGTTTTTTGTGGTAAGGCCACATTACCAAACTAAAGTCTACACACCCTGATTTTTGGTGTATGTCCCTTCCTACCCTCGGGTAGGGTATGGTGTGACTTACGGAGTGGCTTCTCCTGAAAAGTGCTTGGTATGTCAGCAAATTGAAGTCTCTTAAGTCTGAGCTACTCTTCCTTCTTTAGTGCTGATTCAGTTGCTGATCTGTGGTACTTGGCTGGTCTTAATCAAATCCCCTTTTACTAGAAAGGTTTCCCAAACGTGTTATGCACTGCACACTTGGTTTCTCTCTGTCACGGCCCTCCCTGTTGATAAATGTGCTATTGTAGATGGGCATAGAATCATAGAATCATAAAATAGTTAGGGTTGGAAAGGATCTCAAGATCATCCAGTTCCAACCCCCCTGCCATGGCCAGGGACACCTCCCACTAAACCGTGTCACCCAAGGCTTTGTCCAGCCTGGCCTTAAACATTGCCAGCGATGGAGCATTCACAACTTCCCTGGGCAACCCATTCCAGTGCCTCACCTCCCTTACAGTAAAGAATTTCTTCCTTATATCCAATGTAAACTTCCCCTGTTTAAGTTTGAATCCGTTACTCCTTGTCCTATCACTACAGTCCCTAATGAATAGTCTCTCCCCAGCATGCTTGTGTAGGCCCCCTTCAGATACTGGAAGGCTGCTATAAGGTCTCCACGCAGCCTTCTCTTCTGCAGGCTGAACAGCCCCAACTTTCTCATCCTGTCTTCATACGGGAGGTGCTTCAGTCCCCTGATCATCCTCGTGGCCCTCCTCTGGACATGTGCCAACAGTTCCATGTCCTTTTTATGTTGAGGACACCAGAACTGCACACAATACTCCAAGTGAGGTCTCACAAGAGCAGAGTAAAGGGGCAGGATCACCTCCCTCAACCTGCTGGTCACACTCCTTTTGATGCAGCCCAGCATACGGTTGGCTTTCTGGGCTGCAAGCGCACACTGCTGGCTCATGTTCACTTTCTCATCAACCAACACCCCCAAGTCCTTCCCTGCAGGCCTGCTCTGAATCTCCTCCCTGCCCAACCTGTAGCTGTGCCTGGGATTGCTCCGACCCGGGTGTAGGACCTTGCACTTGTCATAGTTAAACTTCATCAAGTTGGCATCAGCCCACCTCACAAACATGTCTAGGTCCCTCTGGATGGCATTCCTTCCTTCCAGCATATCAACGGAACCACGCAGCTTGATGTCATCAGCAAACTTGCTGAGGGTGCACTCAATCCCACTGTCCATGTCACCCACAAAGATGTTGAACAAGACTGGTGCCAGCACTGATCCCTGAGGGACACCACTCGTTACTGGTCTCCAGCTGGACATTGAGCCATTGAACAAAACTCTTTGCATGCGACCATCTAGACAGCCAGTTCTTTATCCTTCAAGTGGTCCACCTACCAAATTGATGTCTGTCCAATTTAGAGACAAGGATGTTGTGTGGGACAGTGTCGAATGCTTTGCACAAGTCCAGGTAGATGACATCAACTGCTCTACTCCTGTCTGGCAGTTCTGTGGCCCCGTCACAGAAGGCCACCAGATTGGTCAGGCAGGATTTCCCCTTAGTGAAGCCATGCTGGCTGTCACTAAGCACCTTGTTGTTTTTCATGTGCCTTAGCATGCCTTCCAGGAGAATCCGCTCCAAGATTTTGCCAGGCACAGAGGTGAGACTGACTGGTCTGTAATTCCCCGGCTCATCCATTTTCCCCTTCTTGAAAATGGGGGTTATATTTCCCTTTTTCCAGTCATCGGGAACTTCACCTGACTGCCATGATTTTTCAAATATGATGGACAGTGGCTTAGCAACTTCGTTCGCCAGCTCCTTCAGGACCTGCGGATGGATTTCATCAGGTCCCATGGACTTGTATACATTCAAGTTCTTAAGATGGTCTTGAACCAGATCCTCTCCTACAGTGGGCCCAGGGTCTTCATTCTCACAGTCCTTGCATCTGCCTTCCAAGACATGGGTGGTGTGGTCAGAGCATTTGCTGGTGAAGACTGAGGCAAAGAAGTCATTAAGAACCTCAGTCTTCTCCAAATCCAGGGTAGCCAGTTCTCCCGATAACTTCCGGAGGGGGCCCACGTTGTCCCTAATCTGTCTTTTATTTGCAGTGTACCTCCAGAATCCCTTCCTGTTATCTTTCATATCCCTAGCCAAGTTTAATTCTAACTGGGCTGTAGCATGTCTGATTTGTTGGAAAAAAAATATACAAGAAAATAATACTCTGTGGAGTGGAAATTGGATAGAGATAGGGGAGGAGAAATGAGTATTTACACAAGATTAGGATGAAACTATCAAAATTGTTTGTTGGCCACAATAGGAAATTAAAGCCTTTGATTTTTCAGAAAAAAGAAAAAGCAAACAACAACAAAACAAAACAAAAAAAAAAAAACCAAAACAAACAAAAAACCCAAACAAAACAAAACAAAACAAAAAAAAAAAAACAACGAACAACCAACAAACCAAAACCAAGGAAAAAAAAAAAAATCCCAAACCAAAAATCCCCAGCAAAACACACACACAAAGATCACAACAGTTCTTTGTGGACCACTGTTTCAAGTCTCATAGAAAGAAATTACTTCTGGCAGCTTATCAGTCTCTATCACTATGCAGACAGTGCTGCTTAAGATTGGAAAAGTGCCTTCAAGGGCCTCTCATCTCCTGTTGCCTTCTGGACTATGTCCCAGCTGAGTCACTCCCCATAGCACAGGAGGTTCCCTGACTGGTGGGGAGAAACTTTTGCTGCTATTTTACCATAAGTACTGAAAGCTACCAAAGGAATCACCAGTTTCTTTCACAGCTATTTGCTAGCTTAGAGGTCTCCTTTTGTAGTTCCAGCATGATGTAGCGGGATGCACATAGGGAGAAGAGAGGTACTAAGATGGTCCTGTTGAAAATACTCAGTTTGTGTGATAAAGAGACCTCGATTTGTATCAGAGCTGATAATTCATGAAATACAGTTTTCTTATGTGTATTTGCTGTATGCCCTGACTTGGGCAGTGGGAAAAGCAGTGCAGAATTGTGCTGAGGAGCAAGGCCAACAAGCCGGATGTTTGACTTCCTTTTCTGCTTCTCATGCTGACCTCTTGTGAGACCTATGACAGATAATTTTACCTTTCCAAACTTCCTTTTTCCTCTTTTCACCCTATTTGTAGGCTACTGAATCTATATAGTCCTTCAGACAGGGGCTGATTAACAACAAGGGTTGCATGAGTGCTCCCCACAGAGAAACCTTCTGCAATAGTTCTTTGAGATGCTGTGTCACAGTTAAAACTAAAGAACAGTAAGCAACACCAGTATTGAACCTGTCACGGCTCTGTCAACATTTCCACTCACTGGTTTTGTGTCTGCGTTAGGCTTCTGTTCACAAACTAAAGATCCTTCACTAGGTGCAGAGTCCTGGTGTCAAACAGTGTCGAAGGTGTTCCCTAATTTTACTTCTTGAGAGGCAGAATGCGGGTTAGCAGTAGTAGTCCACGTAAGATATGGGGGACAGTGTAGTAGAGTCATAGAAGCTTCAGATAAGGAGGCACACTAGATTGTCCAGATACAGCTTCCTTCAGCTCATGTTGCCTTTGTTTCCTTTAACGTGGGTCTGTGCACCGAACAGTCCTACTGTCTCTAAACTGAACACGGTCTGCATTGCATTTCAGTCTTCTTCAGGCATTTTTGCAGCCTTTAAGAGGCTCAGGTAGTCTTTTAGTTTCATCTGAATTATCACCAGAAAAAGGAAGTTGTCATATCTTGCCTGTATTCCTAGGTCTCTTCTGAAAAGGTTATCATTAAAAGATACTTATTATTATTATTATTATTGCAAAAGCATAATTGCATTGTAATTTTGCCATATGATGTGTCATCGTGCCTTTTGTTTAAAGGCAAATTTTCTGGTACAAGATAGTGTACATCCTCATCTGAACAACATCTAGGTCAGAAAATAGTAGGTTAGATTTTCAGCGACGGATGTGCCAACCGTCATTTTTTGTTATGTAATCGCTCACAAAAGCAGGGAGAACAGACATATAATAGGGACCCTTTTCTCCCTTGTACTTCAAGTTATTATTTTTTATGTTCAGGCTACATTCCAGCATTCGCGCACAGGTTACAAAGGCTGGGAGCAGCCTGCATTCAGAGAGGTCATAGTGCAGCATCATCAACATCCATCTGCCCTCTTGTGGCCTGCCGCAAGGGGAGTCATCCTCCCTCTGCTCCCCAGGGGCTTCAATTACCCTGGTAAATGGCTTTCAGAGCCTGTTTCTTCAGTCTCACTTCTGTCAGTGCTTGCCATCCCCTTCTAGCTTTCTTTCAGGGAGTCTGTGATGTCCATCAACCTTGTGCGGCAAGTGCAGGTAGAGCTTGGAGAGCAGATTTATAAGGACAGTCCCAATGCTACCTACGGGGTGAATTTTGGCCTACAGTTCCGAACTGGGAAAAGAAAATGAAGCGGCCAGTGAGTGGTTGGAGAGCAAAATATACCATGTGTACATGCATTTATCTTCAGCCATCAGAAAGGCAAGAGAAAACGGGGATTCAGAGGTTTTGAGCTGGTTTAAGTTGCTTTTCAACATTTCAAAGACTGTAAAGGGGTGCAAAAATTAAATTCTTCCTGCTCCTGATGTGACCCACATTCTATTCTGCAGTAATTGTGGGAAAGATGTTTTGTGAAGCTAAGCACCTATATCTTATTATGACAGGGGTCTTAGTCTTATAAAGTCTTGAGCATATATGTCTTAATGAAGATCAAGCAGATGTAGCAGTCAGGACTGAGGGGAGGTTGCACTCCTATAAGCCCTGAGTACCTGGTACCCACATGTGCCACGAAGCAGGAGACTCACATTCTCTTTTGCCTCTTCTTATTCATGCAAGAGTGGAGGAGATGTTGGGTCATGAGTGTTTGTGAAGCACAGTCTCTTGAGAGACCTATACTGCTTCACAGATGTGATCTAACTCTTGCAGCAAACCTAAAATTACCCTTTGTTTTTGTAGATGATAAAATGCCAGCTGGAACAGATAGCAAGCAACATGACTTCCTTGGTGGTTTTAAGTCCCTGGTTTAGCTTGAATTGCTGGCAGTCAACCTAGACATCTTTTTACTTTTAGACAGAACTGATTTGATGCAGAAGTCATTTAGCAGAGAATAAGTGCAGAATACCAAGGTAGCATTTTAGCAAAGGGATTTCTATGATCCCCTTTGTGCTGTGAAAGAAAGGTGGGTTTCAGGCCGTTAGTGGAATTACGTTTGTCCAACAGCCAGTAAATGAAAGCTGACAATTTCCTTCTGTCTTCTAAGGGAAGTTAAATGTGATAATGAAGTATCTAGGATGTGTCTTTCTAAAGTACAGCTGTATTCTACAGGATTCTTCAGCATGTTTAAAAATTAACATATCCACAGAAAAAAAAAGTGCATGAATGTGGACAATGATGAGGATACTAGCCAACCCCCACACCCCAAATTAATAGTCCTACATGAAAACAAAGTAAGTCTTTCTACCTTTATTTCAGAAGCAGTTCAAAGAGAATCTAGCTTGCTTATGTGCCCAAAGTAAACTGGACTGAAATGGCAAAAGAATTGATAATGAGCCATCAAGCCTTCAGCTGCTGGTCATTAGGGAGCAAAAGTGTGACCTACCCTATGGCTGGTTCCTGCCCCACATGAAACAAGTTGGCTGGTCTCAGGGGGGTTCTCTGTGGTACATCATCACCTTGTTAAAAAACACCAGTTATGGTACCTGCAGGAGCTCTGGTTGAGAATCAACTCGAGGAGGCCAGAAGCTCAAAACAGACTGTTAGTCTAGGGGCATGTGGGACGAGGAAGGTTTGTTCTCCCTCTCCCCCATTTGATCTTTTTTATGGAGACAAGTGAAAGCAGGAGTTTCCATCCAGGATTTCCTAAGCACTAAGTTCTCACGCACAGGTATTTTAAAATGGGATATATGTATGTGTGTCTATGAATGAGTGAGACTCTTTTTCTGGATTGTAGTTTTATAGAAATAACTTTCACTTCAGATAGAGTTTTGGAATGTTTTAAGCTTCATGACATTCTTTCTTGGTCATAACTTATAGCTAAGCTGTGGAGAGAGATGCAGACAGTCGGTTTTGGAGCTGGAGTTAGAAACCACACTTCTAGCTGTGCAGTCCTGGACAAATCTTTGTCTCAGTGACATGAAAACAGATTAATTTCTCTTTGTTTTGAGTTAGTTATGCGCATGACCTGGCATATATGAACCCCTTTTTTGCTTTTTAAAACTGAAAACAGCTGACCTATTGTTTGAAGCTGGTTGCATTAAATTTGCCATTGCTTCCGTGTTACATTACGGCTTATTTGTACTGCAGTAACATCTAAGGCCTGCTAGCAAGCCTGTGGTCATGCTGCACTATGTGCAAATTAAACATGAAGTAGGAAACAGTATGCATCCCTTAGAACTCCCAAGCTGAAAATACAGAATAATAGAACCAGCTAGGTTCTATATGGCAAGAACCAGGAAAGTATTATTGTCCTTAATTTACAAACAAGGGGCTGACTGGCAGAGTTTAGATGACTCACCCAGAGTCATGCAGAGAACCAGTAGCAAGTGGGAATTGAGCCTAGAATTCCTTCAAGTCCCGTGCCTTGCCCACAGCCATGGCCACACTCTATTTTATGTGAAAGTCAACAAAATGGGCTTGTGAGCCTTGCCTGATGGGAAGCCACAACTGGTCTGAAGGCTCTTCTCAGCATTTAGATCACAAGCCCTATTTTCCAGGGTTAATAACATGGTTGTGAAACTAAGAAAGGAGGAAAAAAGCACTCCAAGATCACACTTAGTAATTTTAACTGCTGTTGATATAATGTACCCACTAATGCTACCACACTTTGGCATTTAGATAGTTCAAGTCTATTAAGAAAATTGATAATTCACAATAGTAATCTGTTACTTTCCAGTCTATCAATTTCTGTTCCATGGGGGTGGCGCCATGGTGTGGCATTTGTTATTTCTTCTTCTAGTGTCATTTGTCTGTCTCATGCTGTCTTTTTTGATAAAGTGGTTTGTCTCTTGCCAGTAAGTTTTGGGGTATTTTGAGTGTTATTTGAAGTTTAGTTGGGGGGAAAAGTCAGATTTTATCTGAGAGTGAAATATGGTAAAAAAAGAATTAAATGGGGCTGTCTCATTTGCTGAGTGTTCTCCAGCCTGTTCTCTTCTGATGGAAACACATCAAAACTGTTTGGTTTTTTCTTTGCTTTTTCTTTTTTTTCTCTTTTTTTTAAAGGGATCGCTTTGACTCAGAATGTGTGAGATGAATCATAACCCACTTTCTCATCAGAGATGTGAAAGAAAAAAAAGTAAAAATTCCAGCTCTGCTGTCAGTGTCAGCATAATCAATACAGAGTGTTTCTCGGCGGCGTTGAGAGGCAGGGGAAGATTGAAAGAATGAAAAGAATCAAAAGTAGCCAAACTTTCCTGCTGCTTTTAGTGAGCTGCACTGTTTTCATGTCTGCAAATGCACCTTGCTGTTCATCATGTCCTCTTGGACATGTACACAGTTTTCACGTCTCTGGCTGCAACCTAAGGTCACAACTGGTGCTCAAAAGTCAGGAGACTGTCATCCCAAACTGGCAGGGAGATCACGAGAAGCCAGCCCTGCCAGACATTTGGGATGCTACCAGCAGCTGAGACTAAACCTGTTTGAACTTGTGAAACTTGCTGTCAAGATGTCGCCTGCCTGGACTGTGCCAGCGCAGATTTTGTCAGCTGATTAGGAGAGAGTGACAAAAGCACCATGCCTGTCCTGTGGCCCTGCCTGAGCCAGCCCCATTGAGGCAAATGGAAAACTTCAACAGCAATAGGATCGATGTGGGTACAAACAAGAGACCGCATCTGATACCTCGTCACCAGCTTTCATTTATGAACTTCTCATTTTCTGTTTGGTTTTTTTTTTCTTTTGTTTTTCTTGTGTGTCTGCAAAGCATACACAGAGATGTAGAAATACTTACCTCTGGTGTTGTGACCCGAGAATGAGGGCTTAAAAACTATGTTCACAGCACCAGGGTCTAAAGGGGACAGCACAAGTAGGTGTGTGGGTTTTAGCAGTAGACAAAATTAATCTCCACATTGAGCACAGTGGTTCAGTAAAACACCCTAGCAGTGTCAGGCCCCTTTGTAGACAGCTTAGAGTGTGGGTGCCTGTCCACAGGTAAAGACAGGCAGCTGGACTTGAGATGTGAATTATTTTCCCTTGTAGAACCTTCAAATTACTGCCCCAGTCACAGTGAACTATTTCTTCAAAGCTGCAAATCAGGCTGTATTCAGTTAGCAGAAATGTTCACCTTTAGTATACAAATTCCTAAAAAAACTCTGGTTCCAGACAATATCTTGAGAGGTTAATAACTACTGAGTGCATGCTTTGATTCTGTCTGTGCGGTCAGGGGCAGACCAGGCAGATGTGCATCATTTTGTGTGAGGGCAGGTTTGAAGAAGGGGAAGTTTCTGGAGGGGGTGTTTAGTGAGTTTTGTTGTCACTTTAAATTGCACTCTCAAAAAAACCCTAAGCTTTTAAAATCTGTTAGCACTGAAAGGCAAGTGAGCTTCCAAAAAACCTGCAGAAAGCCTGAGGTCTTTTACCTTTACTTTTCTCATGAGTGGATGATTGGCTGAGACATGACAATACTGACTTTACACCTCTTTTTAATGCAAGGATTGGTTGTGATCACATGAGCTAAAGAACTGTGTCTGACTGAGCTTTCCTGGAGGCAGACATTTGGAAGGGACTCTAATGTGGGTCACTTACACTCTGCAGAAGACTGTCATGTGCAGTCAGCTCTTTAGGACAGGAAAGTCCTAGTGATCGTCATTGCCAATGTGAAGTTATTTCTGGTCATGTGCATTTGTTGTCATCTCCACAAGCTGGGCAGCTGCTTCTCATTTCTGTCCCATAGCTGAAATTAGTATGTATACGTGTGTGTATGTGTCACTGTGCAAATATATACACAGTGCAGGATGTTACATGGATCCTGGATTCTGAAGTGTTCCGTTCTTTCCTATTTTCCATCTAAATGTCTTGCGTGAACTGATCCAGCTCATAGTGCCTACATGGTCTTGTGAAGTGTGACTGTCTCCAGTATTGGCAAATCTAATGTGTGTGTTTAGAGCAGGGAGGAAGGTGTGGAGGGAGGACAGGACTGTTGGGGGTATGGCTACGGTAAGAGGGGATTTTTGGGTAGGAGATTTTTAAATCTACCATCATATATCTTTATATATATAAAAACACTGGGTACTCTAAAGATAAAATGTCAAAGCACAGGCTTCAGTGTGTTCCATTAGACCAGTACTGATGCTGAAACAACCATAACCTTTTGTTGTATTTATACTCAATTTCTATGCAAGGCAGCAAAAAGAGGAGGGAAGAAGGGAGTTTGCTCATGGTCAAAATTATTTCCACTGTTTTTTCACAAGTATAATTCAAAATGTGAAGAAAGTGGAGCATGTGCACTGCAGATGTGCACAGCTGGTGCATTACCATTTCTATGGACTCCATCCTTCAGAAGGGCGGCTGAGGAGAGTCAGAAGGGCCAGCTCCAAGTGAAAGCTTGTCATTTAATCTCTTTCAATCTCTTTCTGCACTGCTGTGTCTCTACAGAGTGAAGAAAGGAAACCGCTCTGTTTGCTCATGCAAGGGAGAGACAGGTACTTTCGAGTCCGGAGGGCTTAGGTGAAAAACTCTGCAGGAAGCACAAGTTTCAGGAGCCTCAGCAGGAGGGTTAGAGACAGGCATCTAAAAAGAGGCCAACTCCAAGCTTAGGGCAGATGAACATTGCCATTCTGGGGTTACAGATCCGTGTCCTAAGCTAGACCTGGTCATGCTATGTTCATGAGTAAAGGGCTTTGTTTGTAAGGCCCGTTGATCTAAGTGTGGCTTGGTCATTTAAACAAAACCAATACTTCATAGACAGCCAATTAGTCTTGGGATCTTGGTGGGTTTTCTGTTATTTCTTCGCTCTGATTATAGCAGAGCATTGGGCGAGGACTCTTAACTAAGCTGTTTCAGGTCTGCCGGACTGTTTCCTTCTGTTTTGCTCAATTGCAAGGTGTTCGCACACAGTCTCACTGCCTATTGCCCTTTTCAGAGCAACTTTCTTTCATTTAGGAGGGAAGATATCTGACCTGTGGCCTTGAGTCTCCTGTAAATTAACGAAGTCCTGAGACTATGAGTAACAGCTGTTAGGCAGCAAGTAGGAATGGTATGCATCCAGCAAATGTATGATTACCATAGCTTTTCTGGACTAGGAAAATTGCAGCTGTTTGGAAGAATAAGTAGCATTTTACAGGGTTGTGTTTTAGAGCATGGTCTAATCTTGATACATGGTGGGTCCCATCTCAGTAGGTGTGTGTTGACTAGAAGATGCAAGACATCAGCTTGGCTAGGTGGTCTGGCTGACTAAATATAGACTAACTTCTCAGGAAATCAGGGTGTGCAGTGGCTTCGTGCTTGTGCTCTGGGGACCGGGGAGAACAAAACAATATGTAGCGGAAATAACACCATGAAATGAGATAGTCATATTATTTCCCACAAGAACTATTTTTTATTAAATTATTAAACTTTGTTAAACTAAATAGTTAGTTTTGCTAATTTTATGTTCCTCTTAGCTAGGAGGTGACCAGTCATCTCTCATATAGGGGTCATCTGCAGAAAAAGAATCATAGAATCATAGAATAGTTAGGGTTGGAAAGGACCTTAAGATCATCGAGTTCCAACCCCCCTGCCATGGGCAGGGACACCTCCCACTAAACCATGCCATCCAAGGCTATGCCCAACCCCACCTTGAACGCCGCCAGGGATGAAGCATTCACAACTTCCCTGGGCAACCCATTCCAGTGCCTCACCACCCTTACAGTAAAGAACTTCTTCCTCAGATCCAATCTAAACTTCCCCTGTTTAAGTTTGAACCCGTTACCCGTTGTCCTCTCACTACAGTCCCTAATGAAGAGTCCCTCCCCAGCATCCCTATAGCCCAGTGCCAGTCTATCTCTTGCTTGTTATGAAGAGGTTGCTTTGACTTTCTTATGAAGCAGTACTGGAATTCAGACTTTTTACAGGTATTCTAATATTTGGACATGGATCAGAAGCTTAACTCAAACATTTCTGGAGCCAGCTGGTCTAGAACGTGGCCTGGAGACTTCCCAGGAGCTGCATAATTGTGTGTTATTTCACAGGTCCTCATCTGTGCAGAGGCTGAAAAGAGGATGCTTAGAGAAGTGCAAAACAATGAAAGATACTTCCAAAATTTTTGAAGACTCAAACATTTGCATTGGGTCTCATGCTGCCACACTTACCTGTTTTGGATGCTTACTTTTGCAAGCTATAGCCTTTCACTGGGACAAAAATCTTCCACACGGTTTCCTATGCTACAGTGTGAATAATCGCTTCCCTGTTTTATCCATTGTATCTGACTTTGTCAGCATAACAAAGTTGCATCATTTTAGGTGCAAATGGAAACCAACTGCCTTGAACTAGCATTGGCTTTCTGGGAGTGGTCATATAAATTCTAAAGTACCTGAAGCTGACTAAGGTTACATCAGTTAAACCAGGCTTGGGATAAACTGAAATGAGTGTCTCTACGCATACCTCAGGTCTAAATTTGGAGGTCTAGTGGATTTCAAACGATTCTGTTATTGCATGTAAACAAGTCCATCAGTTTTCCCTACTGTCATACCAAAGTGCTTAATGAGGATTAAATATATTTACCGTCTTCACCGTGAACTCCCATGCATGTAGGAAACCAGTTAAGAGCACTCTGAAAATTCAGAGCACAACAATTTGCCAACTTTGTTCATACAGAGGTTGCTGTCACAGGTTGGGGATGTTCTAGATGTTTTTCAACACTGAGTTTTTGGCAGACGCTTATAATCCTTGCTGATGATAGCCTTTTCTAATGACTGCTCAAGGACATTGGACTGCCAGGACTCATCATGACCTCTGGATATCAAATCGGTCTTTTCCTATTGGTTCAGCCCTGTCACGCAGGCGGAAAGTTTTTGGGGTTTCAGTTTCCATCAGTGCAAAATTCTCCGGTCAAGAATTGTGTGAATAATTAAGGAGACAGGGGTTGGTGCCCTTCATATGGAAGCCAATTTAGAAAGAGCCTTCCATCTTAGAAATGTAATACTTTGAACGCGCCTTTGTAGATGCTGATCAACATCAAAGCATCCTCATGGAGGGCTTCAGGTTAAATGTCAGGACAATCTATCATGATAAATATGGATCAGAACCCACATTACCTATGTCTCTTACTGTCAGTCTGCAGGGCGTAGAGTCCTTAACCGCATTAAACAGAGCTATCTGGGGGCCACTGAAGAACTTGGCTTTGTGGTATTAGTGTTTTTTTTTAACTTATTATTTTCTAAACCTTGCCAATTATGAATCAAAAGCTGTAGGATGTGTGAGAGTGATGCATGCAATTGTGCAGATGGGTTTTCCACATGCTTTCTTTAAATAAAATAATAATTTTTATAAATATGTCTCATATTTTACACTAATTTGCTTCTAATGGAGATGAAGTAAGAAAACTTTTGTCTCCTTTTCCGTCAAGCTCTGAGAATGTGACAGCCGGGTGGAAATAATGATCTATGGATACTTGCTATCATCCTGCTCCATCATGGACTCCAAATATGCAGCACAGGGAGTTGATTTTGAAAATAGTTTAGAAAAGTTGCCAGTAAAAGCAGGTCCCATCACCCAGAGAATGAGCAGAATTGTAATTATTGCATTATTACATTAATATAATTATTGCATTATTACATTAATATAATTAATATGGTATCACCAACATCAAATGTAATTTTTAAAGGACTTTTGTTCTCAATACCCATGTCACATTTTAAGGTTATGACATGTGTGGTCATCCTGAGTAGAAACAAATGTTTCACATCCCCTCAGAATGGGAGTGCCTCTCCATTCTAGGTTGTAAACCTCTTGTTATTTGTCTAAGAGAGTAAACAAATATTGGACCTTACACCTGGTTGGAAAGGTCCCAGATTTTGGGGCAAATAAGGAAACCTCTGTCCAGTAGGTTGCTTTAATGAATAAAAACAGTTAGTTGATTCCAGCCGCTGAGACATTTGGAGTACTGGAATTCAGTGCAAGGAACGGTGGATGGTCAGCATACAGGTGAGGCAGTTTCCAGCGCCTCGTGGAGGTGATTTATGGGAGGGTTGCTGTAAACACACAGACAGCACATGTTTCAGAACAGCAAGGAAGTTTTGGGCTGGTGCTCGATTGTGAAAGGCAGAGTTTTCAAAGACCTTAAATAAATGAGGTGCTGTTTGAAATTTGGTGGGACATCTTCTAATGCAGTCAGACGCCTTTGAAAACCCCAAACCTCAAAGCTGTTGGGGATATGAGAGCTGCCATTTGTTCAGGACTCTACTCTTTGTGGGATCTAGCCTTTCTTCACCTTTTTTTTTTTCTTGTTTTCATTTTTAACAGGACGAGGACAGGTTCTCTCCTTGTTTCTTGTTTTTTGTCAGACGTTTTTCACCAGGCAGGCATGCAGGAGGCAAGCCAAGTTGGTAGACTAGAGCCATTGGCACAGGAAACATCTGACTCAAAACTTCACCATTACTCAGGTGTTTTCAACTTCTCCACTGAACAGGGCCTTTGGTAAAAATCATGTTATGCCACTACCCTCCCAGTGATGCAGCGAGGCAGACAAGCTGCCGAATACCGGCTGGACTACAGCCAGGCTATGGAAGAGTGAATTGAGTCATTCATGCCCAACAGCGGATGTGACTTTTGGCTGGTGCATGTCCTGGCCTTATGAAATGGGTTGGCTGGGCTAGGGGACAGAAGTTGTTTGAAGTGCCTTTGCCCAACATGGAAGCAGTTGGAGGTGAAAGTCGTTGGAAAAGGGGGCATTGTTTGTTCTGTCTTTGTTCAGCATCTGACACTGAAGGGCCTCGACCCATTTCTTGGGTTTCTTGGGAATGCTTTCATGCTCAAAGTGGCAAACCTAACTGTAGTACTTTGGGAATGCATTAAGGGACAACTAATTTTCTGACCTGCTGTCTATCAGTATGAATCTTAGCTGCTCCCTTCTGACTGTACCCTCAGTTCAGCTCTTCAGAAAGCAAGAGCTAAAGGAGAGTTTGATGCTTGCGCTGAGCATCGGCATGAGCCTGTGGGCAGCTGTTTGCTGGTCTTCCCCACCTGGAGGAGTGGGTGGGAGAAGATGCACAAACCGTGACATAATGAATACCAAGCATCTGAAGAGACCAGCTCATCTAGCCTCCAGAGCTGCTTTGTTTTGCAGCCACTGCTTATGTACAGGGTCGGGCGCAGCAGCCCCTGAAACTACCCTCCACTGCTCTACCAGCAATTCTAATCTCTTGAGTCAGGGGGAGCGGGCAGGAACAGCATACTCAGAGAGACAGCTGTGAGGGGACCCAGACAGGCCCAGGAGAGGTGCCCCCACGTAGCTGCTCACTGGGGCTTCTGCCACTGGCTCTCAAAGTAATTGCAAGTTCTTTTTTCTGTGGCTTTCCAAAAGAGGATCCTGAAATCTGGTGCAGCATTACAGAGCAAGCCCAGTGGGCCAGGGGATGGCCCAGGAAATCCCCCTCTACCTATCACCCTGATGAAGGTGGGAGGAGTGATTTCTGCCTCTTACCTTGCCTTCCTTTCCTTGCAAGAGATTCAGACAAGGATGGTTGCTCACCTGGTTCTTCCACTGTCCAGGGTTTATCATGCAACATGTCTTTGCAAATCTAAACACAGAGGCCTGGCTTGGTGGTTGTTGCTGTTGGAATGACCAGAACTGGCAAATTTTTTCTGATGCACAGCTCTGCTAGCAACAGTTTCCTTCAGTGAAGTCTTTCTCAGGAGGGGCAAAACGCTTCAGTATAAGTTTTGGGATAAGTTGCCAAAGAGAGGTTTCCTCCCTCCTCCACTAGGACTCTAGCCGATAACCTTACTTTCATTGGGGTTTTAGTGAAGAGCTGCTGAGGTTGTTCCATGGGTGCCATGTAACGGTTAGGTGTCACTAAAAAGGAAGATTTCAACATTAGTGATGTTTTCCAAGGAGAAGAGTCATCTTTGTTTTAAAAACTCTCACATTCCTGTGAAAGAAAGGAAGACATTTCTCAGCTTTAGAAAGCATGGGAAAACCCCACTTTCTCACAGCTTTTATAAATTTTTCCCCATATTTATTTTGGAAAAAAAAAAAAAAGAGAGGTTTTAATGTGCTGTGGTTTTTTAGCTTCCTATGTGTGATCATTCTCCCCTGAAGGAGAGGAGTGATGGCACAGGAAGGTAGGGGACTTTTGTGAAAGTAGGAATTTTTTTAAACATTTTTTCTGCCAAATGAAATTATTGCATTCCTTATTTAGTGAAGTGTTTGTTGGCTGGGATTTTTGGTGCAAATCAGTGCTTTGAAAGTCTTGCCCCCAAGCGCAAATATATTTTTAATTAGGAAAAAGGAAAAAAGTTACTTCTTTCCATCCAACTCTTCACTTGCAACTTAAAACTACTCTATCATATCCATGCCTAGGATTAAGCCCAGGCTAGGAGCAGTAGTGAAGAGAAGCAGGTAGCAAGGAGTGCCCAGGAGGCAGCAGGGGATGTGGCACTCTGTCTTGCAGTGTTGGAGAGCCAGGGGGAGGCAGGGGCTGGAGGAGGAATTGCTGTTACATTTAGAGGCAAGATCCTGTGCCATGCAAGCAATTCATTTCTCTGTTTCTTGAGCTGAAGCTCTTCAGTGGATATACAACTGTGATCTCTGTCATCAGGCAACTTTCATCAGCATTAAAGGAAACATTTATAAAGGAAATACAGTGCATTTTACTCTCTCCCTTGCATTTCCTTGATTGATCAGCAAAGGGAAGAATGTTTTCTCTCTCACACTTGTTTTTTTCACCCCCTTTCTTTTGTCTCCAGATGTTACTGAGGCTTCAACTGCTTTGCACATGGTAAAACATGTGCCAAAAGTTGACACAGTGCAACGACAACAACAACAACAAAAAAAAACCCAACCAAGCAGCATGCTGCAAAAAAGCATCTGGGACCTTAAATATTGTAGAGCATCACTGACCCCCACCGGGCTGGGACACTCACTGCAGATCACTCAAGTTGGGGACTGGCACCTCATCGATGTGTTGGACACATGGTCAGATCATCATCTGCCTATCTTGCAAGGTGCCTTGCCCGAGGAAGGAGGGAGGACAGCTTTGCCTTAGGTGCCATACAAGCGGTATAGATCAAACCAAGCTTAAATGTGTTCTTTATGTCCACCATGAGTAGAGTAGAAAGATTTAGATTACTGCGCAGGACATTTTGGTTGTATGGAAAGAAGGGCTTACTAGTGGTAAGGTTAGATACTCACTGAAATTTTTTGCCTAAATTGTTGGTGAAACCTCCATTGCTGGAGGTTCTTAGGAACAGGTTAAACAAGTATCTGTCAAGAATGTTGTAGAGATAGTTGATCCTGCCTTCAAGGCAGTAAGATAGTTTCCATGACCTCTCAGGATGCTGTTTGACTTGAATTTTTATAGCTTTGTGGGAAAATAGGAATGTCCCTCTCTGAACTGTATTTTGTGGCAGTGATGCATTATGGTTGCAATATTTTAGGAAGGTACCTCTACCACGTTGTAAGCACTCACCATAATCTGCTTTGTATCAGAAACAAGCTAAATTGTCTCTTGTATTCCAGGGAGTTGAGGAAAGGGTGATGTGGATGTGATCATCACCACATAGATGTTGAAAGAAACGTAGGCCTTTCTTCCTCTCTCATTAAACAGAGGATAGTAGCAAAGGCACAAAACTCTTCATATTCAGTGGCTAGATAGCTCAGCCAGGCTGCCAGAGAGTGATGGCATGGCTGGCACAGGGAGCCTGTTCCTTCTGCTGGGAAGGGGATTACCGCAGAGCCTGTCTCACCATCAGGCCTTTTCAGAGATGGTCTTGTGGTTAAGGAGACTAGACCGGGATTGAGAAGATGCAGTTTCAGTTCCTGGATCTGTCACACGCTCCTTGTGTGACCCTTGGAAAGTTATTTAACCTGTGTGGGTCTCAAGTTCCCCACCTGCATGTTGGATGTCCTAAGAGTCCTCTACTTTGCGGGGGTGTTGGAAAGATTCACTGTGAGGGCTAGTAACTGGCTGGGATAGTAGTCTTGTGGTGAGCAACATAGAGAAGTGTTTGAAAAGGTACAGTAAAGTGTTAGCAGCGTGAGCCTGCACAGTTGCAGTGCATTTGCTGTCTGGAGTGGAATGGGACCTCTGGGGCATACTGAGAATGTGTCAGGTTTGCAGCCAAGCAAAGTGCGAATATGAAGTTGTATTGTGGTTGGAGGAAAGGTATGCAGCAACACGAGAGTGCAGCTACTGCTGGACACGCACAGTACAAATGACAAGGAGGTCACTGCAGGGACATGTACATCTGGAGTACAAGTGCAACACAGCTAAAGCAGAATATCCAGGACACAGTAATTAAATCGCAGCCTTGGATTTAATTTATGAAGTGTTATAGGCACACATCGCAGCATGAAGCTCTGTTTACTGTGAAAGAGTGTGTTTTCTGAAGGCTGTTGAAGAGGGGGGAATTAAGATTCATTGGTCTCATGTCCAAAGGCAGTGTAAGACAACTGATGCATATAGCCTGCTACTGTCAAATGGTGGAACTTCAAGCTTGGCTCCTGGCACGATAAGTCACTGACAAGATCTTCCCACTCAGTGAGAAGTCTGAGTTCAAAACCAAAAAAAGGGTAGGTGAGGAAGGCAAGGATAAGATGAGAAAAATAACAGTTTCCTACAAAATGTACAAGCTACCTTTGGGCTCCCCTTTGTACCATTATTGCAGTGCCCTGAGTGCTGAATTTTTGGAATAACTCCAACACAAGTATTATTAATGCATCTTTTGCTAACATAATCACAGTCAGACACATACCCTCCCATGCTTCGCAGAAAGGGAATAAACCCTCTCTTGTGAATCAGAGATCCTATTTTATTCTTTTTTTCGAACAAATCAAGGATCCCAGGAATTGGTGGGTTCTTGTGAGTTGCAGGGTCTCTACCACTGAAACTTAACTCGATTAAAGTATACCAGCAGTTAAGGTTTGCTGTTATGCTGTTAACTTCCTAATGCGTTAACTTCTGCTTCTGTATCCCTTCAAAATGGAATAGTTGTGCCTGTCTGATATAGGTGCCCTGAGGAATCCCACATGGTTGGGAAATGTTTGAAAACCGTTGGATAAAAGTCACTAGGAAAGAGGAGGGAGAGAGGAAAAATCTTGTTACATTGTTGACTTATGGTCAACGTTATCCTCGAAATGCTGTTTTGTCATCAATATTTCTTCATTAGGAATAATGATTTTTCCACATTTACTGCCAGCTGATTCAAAGCCATCCAAAAGCAGAGTGTGTCATGAATCTCTAAAATGCATTCACTGGCGAACTCTAAACAGAGATGATTAGAAAAATAGCGCAGCGGAAATACTGGGTGTCTTGAGGCTGCCAGGAGAACTTTCAGTGAGATACCATGTTCAGTATATTTATGTATTTTAAAAATGCTCTTAGTACAGTTTTGTGAAGGCAGTTTGCTGTTTTTCTTTACTTCTTTCTTTCATAGTATATCAGTGCTGCAGTGAGAACCAGAGGATACACTGAGCTGATCAAGGGAAATTGTGTAATTGATAAGCACTGAGGATATGAACTTGTGGTATATTCCCACAGTAGTTGGGTGGAAAACATTTTTTTCCATCCTGCAGAAGTTTTTGAGATATCAGTGTGGGTTTTTTCCCCACATTTCAGCAAATGCAGAACCTTCCTACTTTGATGCTTTTATCAGAAAATTATCCCCTATCTCCTCTTTACATGCATGCTTTGAATTCATGAACTTAAACCTTTTGTAGAGAGGTTTGCATATTTTCTCTCTGCTTTCTTTGCTCTTAGTATCTCTAGTTGTTGCCTGAATTGTTTGTGTTGGGCACTATAGGTTACATAGCAAGAGATGGTTGGTGCCCCAATGGCATAGTGTCTAAGTAGGTATGACAGGCAAATAATGTTGTAGCCTAAAAAAGGCTAATGCAGTCCTTGGATGTGCAAACAGGAGCATCTCAAGCCAGCTGGATGGAGTTGCAGTGTGTCTGTATTGGACTCCACTGTGATGGCTATCAGAATATTATGCCATAAGCGTTAGTATGGATGTTTGTCTGATTGGCTCTCTTTCTGAATCTGACATTTAAAAGTGACTCATGTCCCAGATAAGTTTGGACGGGTGTACCTAATTCCTCATCTCCAGATCACGCCCAGACTCTGGCTAAATCTTAAGAATCTTGCTGTGTAGCAGCTCAGATTATGGCCTTTCCTATTCATCTTCACAGATAAAACCTGCATCCAAGCTCCAGTAACCTTGAATCTCTGCAACATCCTTTTGTAAAATGCAGTTTCTCCCTGTTAATGCTCAGCTAGAATGCAGCTGCAGAAATCACTCTCTAGCTTGTAACTAAGGTCAGATCATTCCTGTCTCTTAATCTCTCTTCTGGTTCCATTTCTGCATCATACCAAACAGAAGCTTCTTTCTTTACTTGCATGGCCGGTAATGACCTATTCCCCCCTTTTTTCCTCTAGTATTCTCTAGTGACATAGCAACTCATCCTTCCTGTCTGCAGGTGTCTATGTTCAATTTCAAGCACTTGCATCCCCGTTTGTACTGTCTTTGTGCTTTCCTGAGAAGCATCCCATTAAACTTCCCTCAAACTCCCTCTGGATCCTCTTTCAAATTCTTCCTTAACTGTTTCCTTTGCTGGGCTGTCTACGGCCTCTTTGTCAATAATAAAACATTTAGAGTGCTGAGACCACAATTTTCCTTGTTGACTGGTTTTGTTTGATTGCTTCTTTGTATTTCCTATCTATACCCAGTTATTGCTTGTATTAGATTGTGAGCTCCTGCAGTCAGGCCCTTCTTTGAATTCTGTGTGAATTCCAATACCCAGCACAACAGGGCTGCTGTGCAATCTGAGCAGCCAGGATCTGTGATGGTATAAGCAAATACCATGTAATAATAATAATAAAATAATGAAAAGTTAGAATGTGGCATCATGTGCGTATGAGCTCCTCTCCTTCCTTCCCCCTCTTCCTTCAGATTTGCAATATTTCAATTTTTATACAACAGAAGACAGTAAATGAGGTGTCAGAATAAAGTATAGTCGCTGATGTTTCCTTTCAGCTGCTGAAGTGTTTGCCTGTGATACGCTCAGTAATGATGACATTTCCAGCAGT
Organism: Amazona ochrocephala; assembly: GCA_039720435.1. NCBI lineage: Eukaryota > Metazoa > Chordata > Aves > Psittaciformes > Psittacidae > Amazona > Amazona ochrocephala. Next base: position 2,958,122 of record CM077884.1, on the reverse strand, counting down.
TTTAGCAGGGAAGCCTCTGTGGGCGCCCCTGTATGTCCCCCCAAGGTAAGACCAACATGTGGTAGCCAGGCTAGGCTGAAGGAAGATCACAGCCTAGGTTATGAACCTCTTCCATGCAAAAGTAGAGGACTCAGTCTCCCAGGCTTGCTGCCAGTGTATCACTTTCTAGTTTTGCTGAAGTGATCTTGAAAAAGGACCTGAAAAAGGCTGAAGGGGCAAAAGAAGAATGTTGAAATGACATAGTTTCATTTTCTTGCATTTTAGTACTAATTTTGTCTTTTGTCTTTAAGCTGCCTTTTAAGTGCTACTTGTCTCTGTGGGAAGCAAATGGGTCACGTTGTTCTATGTTTCTACTGTAATACGCTGCCTATTTTTCTGTTAGATTATTTGTGTAATCTTTTTTGTGCAATCTGTTTGTTCTTGAGTCTTGCAAGCTTTGCCTTTGCTACTTCTTTCCCAATAAGCAGTGCAACTTGTTCTGTATTCACTCATGGGTATTCTGCACACAACAAACTGGGTTATTTCAACTAATGTGAAAATATTAAAATGGGGAACATGTGTGGGCACTTAATTGTGATGAGTCCAGCCACAAATACCTTCGCCGTTGGTAATTGGCACGCAGGAAAAGCAAACCTTTGTTTTGTGTTTATCAGACATAATGATAGATACATTGTTTTTAGTGGTTTTTTTTCTGGTTTTCTAAGGAAATGAGGCTTGTGCAATTGCACTGCTTGTGTGCATGTGCCTGTCGGCTTGTCAGTTCCTTCCTCACCAACAACTCTTGAAACTAATTGACTATTTCAACCAAATTTGAGTGATGTGCTGGGAGAAGTGACCAGCTTTCACAGGAGTTTTGTGAGTTCCCAGATTGCACCAAGGTCTGCAGAAGGTGAAGTCTCTAAGGGCTGCATCGTTGCAAGTCAAATCGGTTGTGTATTTGCCCACATGCCTTTGCATGGATCCAGCCATCTGCAGTGGCTTACAGTTGTAAGCTCCCAAATTTTCATATTTTGGCTTACTTGCTTTCACCCTTCAGGCGAGTGAGTCAGTTGGGGGTGTTGCTAGGCAGAGAGTTTGTGTTTTGATCCTCACTGGAATGGCCATGTCTCATGAAACACATGGTTTGCTCAAGGCCACAGTGTTATAATTTGCATAGAAATATACAAAAAGGAAACTTTCTTTAAGCTTTCCTGTGCAAGAGTTTGTAGGAGCATTTCTGTCAGTGTACATAATAGCCGAATTTGGACTTCTCATAAATATACGGAGGTTGAGTCTGTTGCTGCCTAAATGGGAACCTTCTGTGGAAAAACCCAGAAAGAGGAAGGGAAGCCTAAGGAAATACCATCTTCAAGGGGAGAAGTTGGCCAGGACTTCTGTTGTGCTGCTTTTCGGTTTGTACCTGGCCACCAGCAGTGTAGTTGACCTCAAGGCCATGCAGGAATGTAGCCTAAGGGCATCTTTGAAAGGCAGAGAAGTCATTGCTCAAAGGGAGGGTGGAGGTACAAAGGTCCCAAGTGATTTGCCAGCGATTACAAGAGTATGTATTTGAGTTCAGAAACAGACCCAGGTCTCCTGACACAAGTACAGCCAGAAACACAGTCTGCATATAGATAGCTTCTCCAGAAAAATTGATGATGCCTTGGTCAAAGAGGAAGATAAATGTTGAAGTACACAAGAGCTGGCTAAATTATGAATGTGAGAAGAGGAGGAGGGGAAGAAAAGATTCCCAAATCTTCTTCTCACATGTTAACAAAGAAAGCTGAGAAGTGTTTGCATAGACACTATATTATTCTGTGTCCAAATGCCTCATAAAAATAATACCGGATGATCGCAGAATGGCACACCAGGGAAAATAAATTCTTCAGTGGAATATTCCCTCTGGAAAAACACTGTGTAAAGTAATACACTAATGGCTTTCAATTTCATGTTTTATATATAGAGATATTAACTGCTCCCCAGGCATCTCTTCGTATTACATCCCAGCTACACGAGCAGTTTGGAGAAGGCCCTGGAGCACGCTCAGTCTTGTCCGCACACAGGGCTATCAGTACTCTCCCGTTGTACATGCAATATACAGCCTACAGTAGGTTTCTTCTGACTCCTTCCCAAAGCAGTACTGCTCTCTTGCTGGTTCTGTCCAGTGGGTTGGTTGTTTTCTTCCTAATCCTCATGGTTTTTTCCATTCTTCCCCCATGCTCTGTAGCCTCACCACCATGCTGGGAGCCCTGCATTCCTTTTCTACTCGTAAAAAAGAGTCTTCACAAGAAGCGTTTCAGTCGAGTTATTAAAGAGCAACATTGTCAATCACAATGCTAATAACAAATGCTAAAGAAAGCTGAGTTTAAATACAGCATTATTCATTCCTTTTGGGGGGTTTCCAGAGTTGTGTGGATTTATCTGGTGATTTCTCTCTTCACATTGCTCGGACTGGGAACTGTTTGAGTCAGGAACTGTCTGTCCTGTATAATGCCAACTATGGTTATGCCGTTCTAGCAAATCATAATGATCTGGGTTCTTTTCCAAGCTTTCCTAATATATCTCAAATGTGTATATATATCATCCTGCCACATCCTGAGGGATCCAAAAGTAGCTTATACACTTTGTTCCCTGGATGTAGCCTTTTGGAGTCTGGGGCAGGCAGGGAAGAAGTTGTGAGTGGAGGGACATCAATGATACACTGCTCAAGGACAGCAGCCCTGCTATTGAGATGACGAGACATATCCAAGTCCTTTTAGGAAGTTTTGCAGTATTTGACAAGACCAATAAACACAGACTATGATATGAGAGAGCATCATATTGTTGCTGGATTATTTAATTATTATATGTATATGCATTTATAAGTAATACCTTGAACTCAGTCTGCCTTCCTGCTTGCAGGAAGGAAGCTTTCACTTCCCTTCCCCTCCTTCCCACCCTTACTGACCAAACCACCCACAGGACCTGGAAGAAGAAGTGCCAGGTCCCAAGACTTTGGGCAGCACAATTATTCTCAAACTGGAAAATAACATTTTGAGCGGGACAAAGACCCAGACTGTGGTTGCTCTGTTGCCTTTGGTAGGGCTCTCCTCCATAGAGTGGCTGAGGTTGTCCTAAATACCTCCCATGACTCTGTGCATGAATTATTTTCAACACTGATTGCTGGGTATGGGCTATCTCTACTTTCTAGAACTCGAATGGCATGGGAAAATGGCAAAGGTGTGCCTTCCACCCACCCTCTTCTATCATGTCTGCACCACAGCCTTCCCTGAGAAAATGTCTTTTCCATGATCTAAGAAACCATCTTTCTCTCAAATCCTGTCTTCACTTTAAATCTATCTGCCATATAACATCTTCAACAACAATCTGAACAAGGCAGCAAGCCTTTTGTATGTCTTGTGTGCATGCAGATTTTTTTTTGTCTTAAATATTTGTGTGCAGCATTAAGGACCTTTTTCAAAAACAGACGGGGATCTTGTGGTTTGTCTTTACTTAGAGTCCTTACTAGTGTCTTCTGATACACCTTTCTTGAAGGATGATGAGGATAAAGTAGCCACAAATTAGTTTCTTGAGAAATAGCTTCTGTGCTTTAGATAGGCAAAATATCTTAATCCATATTAATCTTCAAACAGAAAAAAAAAAAGTAATTAGCTCCATTGAGAGAATTGGTTTAAGCTGTACAAGCAAAAACTACTATTTAAATGGTAACAATTGCACTACCACCAGGCAGCTTTATGAGGCATCCTACCACAAAATCCTTTCATGTGGGGGCAAGGCTTTAGGCACAGGTTTAATCCATCTGAGGAGCTGAGGATGACTAGATAGCTTGGTTAGATGATAGCTGAATGGTTTGCATTTGGGGCTCAGACTTCATATGACGATCGCTGGCTAGCAGCAGCAGTAGAACTGGTATCAATGCAGGCTTGGGGGCCAGTTTCAAGCCTCTCTAGATCTTTTCATGTGGTCCAGCACCAGAGTGACCTTCTGTAGCACTGGATCTTTGCCAGCAGTGGTACAAATTGTTCTTCTGTTGACTGAGCTTCTGTGTCCCGCTTACCAATTGGGTGGCGCAGGCATGTGGGAGTACCTTCTCTGCAGCTGAGACCAGGAGCTAGTTTTGACTTATGTCCTTTCCCTTTGGTGACAGGCCGCTGTGCCCGCTGTGGGGAGAATGTTGTTGGGGAAGGGACTGGCTGCACAGCCATGGACCAGGTCTTCCATGTGGAGTGCTTCACCTGCATGATGTGCAACAGCAAGCTGAGGGGTCAGCCTTTCTATGCAGTGGAGAAGAAAGCCTACTGTGAACCCTGCTATATTGTAAGTATCCATTCTTGTTTGCACCATGATTTTAACACACAGACATTGGAAACACTGATTTCTTTTACTGCCATACAGTTGCCTTACCATTAAAACCTGACAATCCCATGGCAGTACCGTTGGCATCAGTTTTTCCATGCTCTTCAGAAGAACACTGATCTTTTCAGTTCCCTGGGTGAATTTTACTTCCTGGTTTAACCTATCTTAGAAATGAAGTGTCCAAAGCAGGGGAAAAAAAGTGCTTTTTGTAATTGTTTGAGCTCTGTAATAAGGAACAGACTGCGTAGTGAACTTAAGCATAAGTGCTGCTTTCAGAAGCTTTCTGTATTGAGAAACCTGAAACCAGAATGCTTACAGACTGTGGTGCCCACTAATATTGAGGAGGTGAGATGCAAGATAGCATAGAAACCTCTAAAAATCAAGACTTTTGCATTGTTTGATGGAAGTCTTTCTACTGAACTGAGAGCCTTTGGATTGGGTGTATTTTCACGCTTACCTTACCCTAAAATTTCATTTCATGCCTCCAACAAGCTTTTAAAGCGAACAATTAACAGTTGCTCTGAGGAGCTGCACCTTTTAAGAGGCTCCCATAAGAGCTAGTTGGAACCAGTCACAGAGTTGCAAATTAAAGAAACCTCACATAACATGCCTGAGGCCGTACCTTGGTGTGACCTTAGCATACGGTATATAGGGATAATAATTGTAGTTTAGAATAAGAAGAGCACTGAAACATTCTTAAAGTGTTGCTGTCTCTCTCTCTACATCTCCAATTCACAGTTCTTTTTATAAACACTGGGCCTGAGACAGTTCCAGAATTGGATTTGCACTTCTGAAAGTAAAAATTGCTGCCTTTCTTGACTTTTCTGTCGTTCTGATAGTAGCTAAAGCAATAATAGGTATGTCTGAAAATGCCACCAATATCCCATTATTCTTTCTGTTTCTGCAGAGCCTTTGATGAAATATGTACAATGGCAGTGATACATGGGCTTTGTTAATTGACTTTTAAACACTAAATGATCATTTGATGGAATATGTACCTTTTAAACCAGTTCTTTTTTGTTTGCACTAAAATGATTGCACTATAAAAAATTTAAGGTTCATTTCATAGCAAGTTTGACCATATGCAAAGCACTGCAGACTTTTGGGGCTGTTCAGCCTGGAGAAGAGAGGGCTGCGTGGAGACCTCATAGCAGCCTTCCAATACCTGAAGGGGGCCTATAGGGATGCTGGGGAGGGACTCTTCATTAGGGACTGTGGTGAGAGGACAAGGGGTAATGGGTTTAAACTTAAACAGGGGAAGTTTAGATTGGGTATGAGGAAGAAATTCTTTACTGTAAGGGTGGTGAGGCACTGGAATGGGTTGTCCAGGGAAGTTGTGAATGCTTCATCCCTGGCAGCGTTCAAGGTGGGGTTGGATATAGCCTTGGATGGCATGGTTTAGTGGGAGGTGTCCCTGCCCATGGCAGGGGGGTTGGAACTCGATGATCTTGAGGTCCTTTCCAACCCTAACTATTCTATGATTCTATGATTCTAAGGTGCATTCATAGTATGATTGGAGCAGCTTTATATAACTGGAATTAAACATTTCACTGACTTCAGGCTGGAATTGAGTTTGTCTGCTTGCAGATTGATAGTGTCTTTTCCTCTTTTTCTAAATCAAGCACGCATTCTTCACCACTCATCTGCTTTGGTTTCGGAAAATATCTGCATTAGCCACTATACTAATGGTTTAAGATTATTTAATCCCATTACTTATACACTTCATTAGCCTGAGTGAATTGTTGGCAAGCGTTCAGTAAACTTCTTACACTGCAAGATAAAATGATACAAAAAGGAAAGGGAGAAGGATTCTGTTCCTTGTTTTCTTTCAAATTTATCTTCTACCTATCTAAGGGATAAAGGAATGGTAATTGCCTGGTTGCATACACGTTTGTACATTCTGTGATACAGCTTTGCAGCTCTAAGTACAGAGGAAAGAGTAAATGTTTAATAGCTTTCTTTTTACATAACCAGAAGGGGCCTTTAAATGTTTATCCATGCAGTTCACAAAAAACTTATGGTTATGGACTTAACCCAAAACATGTCTGGATCCATCTGCTGCTGCACATGCAGGGGAAAGGATGGCAATGCTGATGGGGCTACGCATGTGTAGCTGGACAGCTGGTACTGTGAAGGGGATATGGAGAGCAGGAATCTGGCAGTCTCATGCAGCAAAGGGAGGAAAAAAAAACCCAACAAAAAAACAAAACCACCACCCAAGCGCACATTAAACTCTTAAATGCGGAAGAAACAAGCCCTGGGATCCTAAGTCTCAATACCCTTCAGAAAGCTCAGGATCTCTGCTGTGCCAAAAGCCAGATCTACAAGGGATCTAGGCATCTGCCATGCTATTGGCTTTAGGCCTGAGGAATTTGTGTCATTGAGCATATGTCTCATTGATTTTCCGATGAAATGAGGTCTGCATTAGCTTCAGTAGGATGATAAGAGCCTCAGTACGCTGAGAGCCTGAACTAGGCCTGCAAATTTTTCTTGCAAATTGATTGGGGGCCCTTAAATTGCTGAGGCACAATAAGACTCCTTTTGCCTTTGGATGTGTGATGCTGTCATACTGAAGTCAACGAGAGTTAATCACCTGCTTAAAATCGAGCCTGTGCTTAAGGATTTTGCTGAATTGTGGCCTCTGAAATTTTTTGAGCTTCCTCAAATCCCATTATCAGAAAGTGACTTGGACACTTGAAGCCCTAGTTCTGTAGGAGATCAATGGGACTGAAGAACCCGTACATAGATTCCCGTGGACCTGAATTCCCATGAAAGGTGGAGCCTGTGTTACTAGACCAAGATTGCACAGCTAATCCATGGCTGTGCCCTGCTGAGAAAACAGAATTGTCAGCTGGTATAAGTCTGAGTGATTTCATGAAGCTTGTTTACTGATCTACCTAATTCACACTGATTTCTAGCACACATCCCCATTTCCCAAAGTCCCAAACTCTTGACCTGTTATGCAAGCCATTAGGCCAAGCTGCTTCCTTTATATAAGGAAAAGGATCTATAATATTTGCCTGGTCATGACATAAATTAATACATAAATTCATGAATACTTTGATTTTACTTTTTTTTATGATTCTTTTTTGTGACTTGTGGCCTTATGCACAGAAAAACTATGCACAAAAATAAAAATACACATTTTTCAACAGTTAGAATTGGCTAATCTTGTTGGTTTATTATGTGGCTCTTCTTAGTTGTGGTGGAGGGAAGCCATAATTAAGATTACTGCAAAGAGCTGTATTTAATTACTGGTTAGTCAATACCAAGCCTAAATAGCCTGCAGAAGGGTTGTTTGCTTTTTTTGTTTGTTTTGTTTGTTTCTGGTTTTATTTATCAGTAACCCAGCTGAGATGAAATTCTCCAAAAGTCTGAGTTAACGTTTAAGGAGATCAATCACTGGTTAAATATACATATATATTTCACATATATTATCATATATATATATACATATTTCCTGATGGGAATTTGAGTACCAGAGTTAATTTCTTTCACACAAAATTCCCCCCACCCAAAAGCTAGTCACTGTCATTTCCTGTTACATCTTGTGAATGCAGTGAGTTCTGTTGCCAGTGTGTTTGCTGGTTTTGCTCTGCATCCAAGGATTCTTTCATTATTGATGTTATTTCTAAAAGAGTACCAGTCTTCTCCATTAAGACACTTCTGCTGAACTAAAAGCAACTGTAAAAAATAAAGTGTTAATAGGATACAGATGTCTCTTAGTCATTAAGACAGTAAAGTAACATTTGAAATAAATACGATAGGGTTTCCAGTGTAACCAGTGTACTGCTGTACACGTGATGAATGCTGTGTCTGCAGTATGTTAGCAGTTTACTTTTCCCCTCCCTTACAGGGCAAATTGCTGACAAAAAAACCGTTTGATTTGCTTCTTCTAAGTAGCTAAAGAGATTTTAGTGCTGGACTCGGTGCAGGGAAAAGGTTAAGAGTAATATCTGTAGAACCGTTGTTATAAAAGATTGAAGAGCAAGATGTTAAAGCAGTGCCAGCTGTCTGCTTTCCAAATACTGTATTATCATAAGGACTGAACACAAGGTTAACCAGACACACCAGTCTGGCAAGAGTGATGCTGCTGTTTTGTGAATGGGATGTTCTTTGATGTCCAGATGACTTTCTCTGGGACATGGGAATTTTCCTCCATTCTTTATCCCCTTTCCTGGAAGTCTGGTGGTTGGCAGTTGGAGATAAACTCCCTGAGCTGAGGGCTGATAGGTGCCGAGTATCAGCAGTTAGTGCAGAAAGCAGCAAGGTCCTGGCCTCCGAGGGTTTCTTCTGTCTTGTCCAAATTGATGTGGCCCACCTCTGGGCCCTGAGGGTAGGACCATGGTGTGATGGGGAAGGGGATGAGAAAGCAGAAATAACTAACCAAGCAAAGCAGAAATATCCAGGGACATATGAAAGACAGCTGGGAGAAGTGGTGGGCTAGAAATGATGAGCAACTGAAGGAAACGAAAGAAACACTCATGTCTGTCTGTCTAGCTATATTGGGGGAAGATAGTGGGTATGCTTTGCAGTGCCCCATGGAGACACAGGGATCGAGGTTTCTTTTTTCTGCTGCACACTGCAAGATAGAGAGAACATGACCCCAAAGATTACTCACAAAGATTTTGCAGGATAAGGTTCATCTTTTCGTAGTAATAAAGCTATGGAAGTGCTTGAAGGGGGAAGAATTGTGCCGTGATCACTGCTGTTCCCCAGATTTAAATTTGGGGTCATAGTGCTTCCCATTTTTCCCTCTGATGATTTTTTTTGTGAGAGAAAAAAAACCCAAGCAGATCAAAGTTTCTCTCTTTGACTAGCTTCTAACTTTCTGGCCTATCAGAGGCTGTAGTTCTGTAGGAGAAGATAGATCAGACCGGAACACAAGAGAAAGGTTGATGTTCTAGGAGGTGGTACAACCACAGCCATTGGTACCATGGTGCACCCTCGGAAAGCTTAAATTTGCTAATCATTGTGAAATGTTGGTGTTAACTCGATTTGTTCTCATTGAAACCTCTGGTGAAACTGCTATCGGCTTCATTGCAACCGGTACTGTAAACCTCACCCCGTGTGTGCACGTGAGCGTGGTTGTTTGAAAGCTGTGCAAGAGCAGCTACCTCCAGCACGTATGGTTTAAAGTGTAAGGTTGATCCCTGCAGTAAAAGTACTTCTATTTTTAAAAATAATTCTGCAATTTGTAAGCAGAGATTACAGCACTAATTTAGCAACCATGTAACAACTTAAATTGGACCAGAAAAGAGAAACTATAATTTAAAGATTTTTTTTTTATGATACAAGTTTTCTTCTTTTTAAAGTAAAAAGCCCTTTATTCTTGTTTTTGTCAAGCAACGTATTGAATTTGAGAGTAATTTATGGAAAGTGCTGCCAGCATGGTATTGTGAGTGTTCCGCAATTTGAATTTTAACTGCTCAATGGGATCATTAAGACTATTATGCCTCCTTTCCAAAGAGTTTGAATTCAAAATGACAACTGGAACAAAAATATAAAATAAACTAAAGAGAAGTCATGCACTCTTTACGTGGTGGAATTTTTCTGCCCTCGAAATATTTCACTGAGATCAGTGCTCTTCCTCAGTGCTCTCCTAGAAAAAAGCTGGTGTTGCTAGTTTTAGTGTGGTGCTCCTGCATGAGTCATCAGCAGCAGGGAGCTGAACCTGTGTGACCCACGGATCTAAAAGCACTGCCTCCGCTGCCGTAGCGAAGAGATGCAGCAGCAGGCTCCTACCCTGGGTATTTCTTACCTGCAACAAAAGGTGTCTGTGGGCATAGCAGACACAAAACAGGTCCAGAATTTTGGTTTGATAAAGGCATGTTTTAATCCTATTAATTACTAGCTGTGATAATTTTGCTAGTCTAGGAAACTTTGGGGCAAAAAAATTCATGGCAAAAAAACCTGTTGTTCCTGGTAAAACTTATGAAAAAAATGAATAAATCCCTTAAGAGTGTAACAGCCCTTGCTATTCATACCACCCAGCAACCGTTGATACAAAAAATACAGTTGCAAGCTGGAGGAGGAGTGGTTGCCATAAGATCAGCATTGCTGCTTTGAGTGATAAATGGTCTTGTGCAATCAGGGGATAAAACAGAGGAGGATGGGATGCTATTGCATAAGCTGCACCTGGAGCTTCCAGGAGTCCAAGTCTAGGAGGTACAAAAATGTGTGTGTGAGAGAATATGTCAATGAAGCAGCTTCTGTCAGAACTGGGATGAATGCTGAACTCAGCTGACCCTCTTGAAGCCTGCATCTTTTTTCTTCAGTGGCCTACCAGCTGTTATAGGGGATGGGTCATGCCTCCAATTTTGTCACTAGACAGGAGGAAAAAGTTCCTTTTCAGGGGGACTGGGGTCAATAACCTCCTTTCTATATATTGGAATTACAAAGAAAGGGGAGAAAGCATACCATGGGTATTTCTGTGTTGGAAAATTGCGTATGAAGTGCTGATTTACTAGTTCTGGGATGTCTTGGTAGCTTGGAAGTTTTGCTTGGAATGGATGGATCATTTCCCACTTCTCTCTATTGTCCGTCTTTAAGAATGTGTCCTTATTAAATGAAGACTCCTCCTCCACACCTGGATATGCACAAGGCTTTTGTGATGGCTTGCTAGAATCCAGATTTTTCATCCTGTGTGTGTTGGCTGCCATAACAAGTTGAATTGTCTTGTCTCTGCCTTGCACTTTTATAATTAAATGCATTTTTCATAATTGATTATATGAAGCATTGATTTGACATGTATAATCTAGAAAAACTGTACAATGGGAAACTTTGTGGGGGGAATTCTTTGTGTAACTCAAATAAGATGATATTGTGAAGGACCAACTGCTGCCACTCAGAGGGTGGATTCCACTGACCAACTGTATATTCTTGGATAGAAAATAGTCTCCCTTTCTGCAGAACCAGTGGGATTTTAGCTAGGATTTTATGGGCCCTGGCTATGCATCTGCTTATGAATCACACCACAGTAGAGGGGATGATGAAGTCTTTTAGCAATGATATCAATCTGTGCATTGAGATTTTCCTTTAGAAGGTAGCCCAAGTCTTGTCTGCCTCTTAAAAACTAGCAGAAACAGCTTGCAAGGAAAGAATGAAGTCTTATGCACCAGCATCTTTGTAGCAGTTGGAAAATCTTCATCATTTGTGGTCAAGTATAGATGGGTATTAGATGCTAAGCCACATCTAGTGTTTGTTACCATTTGTCTCTGCTCTTCTTTCAATTGTACTTCACCACCTTCTCAGCAAACCATTTGCTGCTTTCACCCTTTGCTACCTGAGTAACATCTAGAGATCCTACTGTAATAAACTGTTATTGTGGTGTGTCAGTGAATGACAGGCAATAGCCTCTGCCTCTAAAACCTTCCTGGTAAACAGCAGCAAGTAGAAGGAGAAAGGCAGTGACATTGCCTCCATATATTGCAGATAGAGAACTGACCCCAAGATGATTAAATGCCGTTTTAGGCCATGGATTTCTGTTGCTGGAGGCCTTCAAGGACAGGTGGAGCAAACATCTGTGAAGAACAGTAAAGATCTAGTCAAGCCTTCTGTAAGCAAGGGCACCGCATTTATAGGGATCTTTTCCAGTCCTGCTTCCTCTTCTTCCGAGCTCAAGTGACCTGCCCAGGACCACAAACATAGCCTGCAGATTACAGCTCAGGTTTTCCATGTCCCAGTATTCTGTCTAGTTGCAGTTTAGCCTGCAAAGATAGTCAGTGAAGGGGCTACCTTACTTTTCTTTACCTCCTTGAACCACTGTTGTTTAGGGACTGGGTATGAATATGAAGAGCATCTGATAGCCGAGGACTTTTGGGAAGGTGGGAGGTACCATGACAGTGTTCCCTTCCATGAAGTCCTATTGCTTGCTTGTTAACCCTGAATAGTTATTTGTCAATTCAAACTGCTGAAGACCATTATTTTAGAAAGGCTGTGATTTATTTGAAACAGGGCCTGTAATTTAGGTGTGTGTTTCTGCCAGATCCATGTATTATTGAGTTTTCTCTGTCCTTTGTAATGCAGTGATGTTAAAGTGCTGCACAGTGTCCAGAGGTGCAAAAATCACATCTCACTGAAGTAAATATGGGGTTAATACTCTTAGAAAATCCTTTTGATTACTTTGCACCACTGATCCTATGCTAGCAGAACTGCTGGTAAAGCATAGGCCTTGCAGCCAGGTTATGATACAGGCCAGCAACAAAGTTGAATCTGACCTGGAAGGGGTGTGTCTGGATTTAGCAGGTATCATTTCCCCTTAGCAGCCTTTCAGAGAACAGAAAATCTTGTCTCACTTGCCCTGTGATTCCAGATACCCTCTTACTTTCGTCCAGATAGCGATTTGCAAGCCCAAGTGCCAGGGGGCTTTTGCAGCATGCCGCTTCAGCTGTCTCCTTGGTGAAGCCATACTCCAAGGAATTTGATCTGGCAAAATCTCAGTCTGTGAGTCGATCCTCCCTCTAGCGTCCTGTCTCTGTTTCTTCATTCCAGGACAGCCGTTTGCGTGCAACGCTTGTTTGCAGTAGAGGAAACTGTTTAACTTGCTGCCACACACACGCACAAACCCCACTGGGCTTGGTAGATTTCTGGTTAGAAAAAAACCAAAATCATGCCAGTTTAGGGAAAGCACAACAAGCATGAATGATGACAGGAGAAAATGTTTATTGATTCTAAGAGTATGGTGAGTGTTTGGGGCTCATGGAGGGTCAAAGCAAATTGCAAGTATGTTGTTTTTTCTCAGCTGTGTTGATTATAAAGCTTTGGGCCAAGTAAAATATTGACAGAAAATGAACATCATCCACTGGGGTATTCTGGGCAGAAGGAAAACCAGATTATAGCTCAACTCTGATACTGTAGCATTTGCTGGGAACAAGAAATTATTGTGCTCCGGTAGCTAGCAGCTTTCACAGGAGCAGGGGGCATGTTGGTTAATGTTGCCAGCAAGACCTGTGGTTCCTGTGTTTGCACCTATCCCTGAGGACCATCCCTCTCAGTTGAGGTAGCGATGACACCATGCACATCGGTGAGCTTAGAGCCGGTGGGATGTCTGGGTGGTTTAAAATAAGTGATGAGATTTGCACAGCATTACCCCAGCTTTTCCCTGGCTGCTGTTTCCTGACTATTGTTTGACGTAGAAGCACCATGTGGGTTTCTCGCAGCAACATGATGCTGTAACTCTCAAAGCAGATTTACCACGCAACTCTCTGAGGCAGTGCACTAAGTGCAGGGAATCAGAAACTGCTGGCAATCTTTGTGCTGCAATGCCCATATTTCCAAAGGCTTTTGTTGTTGTAAAAAATGGAGCTTTAGGGGGAAAGTGGATTGGGGAGCAAACCAAGAACCTTTGTGACATCTTTAATTTCAGGTAGAAAGCAGGAATTCAGTAGGCTTCTTTAGGCACTGTAGGAATCTGCTTCTGCAGATGCTGAGGACTGGAAAAGATCTTTATATTGTTTTGATTTTTATTGTCTTGCTGAAGTTAATCTGCTAACATGTACCAGTTTAATGCTGTGGCTCATTGTATTTACATCCTTGCTTTTGAGTCTAGCATTAAGTGGCCTGTTGTTTTCAGATTCTCATGTTACCTAATGCTCTTCATTTAGGTATTTTTTCAGGCTACTCTGAAAATCTAAACAAATAATGGTTATGGTGCCCAAAACCTGAAAGTTGCTACTGTCCAAACCTGGATATTTTCCCTTGCTTGTGAAGGGTAATGTAGATAGGGGGAGGGAAACTGTTGAAATGTAAATTAACTTCCAGATACTATAAGGGATTGGGATTATAAGTATGAATATTCCATTAGCTCCTGACAACGTAGTTTTTTGTTTAAGGACGTGTTTGAACCAATACACCATCTTGGCATTCCACCAAGAAGAGGTATCTGTGTAAATGCAGTCTGTGTTAAAGCCAGACAACACTTTTAGAAATTTATTTAATATTTGCTACAGCAAGCCATCTGTGACTGGTCATATTTTAGGAAGCAAATGAACATTATAGCAATGTTCTCCACTCTAGTTGAGTAACTTCTAGACTTTTTAAATTAAATGTGCTGCCAAATATTTATGTTCTGTTGTGAAAAGAAAAATATTTGTCTGACATGCTAGTCTCCCTGGCAATTCGCAGTTGGTTGCTCCTCTTAGGAGCTGTGCTTTTCTCATGGGTTGTGTAAGGCAAAAGAAGGATATGGGCATCCCTGCAGCTGCCTTTTGGGCTCGCTTCTTAGCAGCAAGTAGCGGCAGCTGTAAAACCCGATGGGACTTTGTGGGGAGGGAGAGAGGCTGAGCCCTGGGTCCTTGCATAGAGGATGTAGTGTGTGATGGGGGCAGGTTGGGGGCCGCGTTGTGCCATGCTGGTGGCACTGGTGGGTTGGAGGGTCATGGAGTAGCTACTGTGGCAACTGCAACAATCCTGCCAACGCGCAAAAGGCTCAAGAGTTGACAGAAAAGCCAAACCACTTTGCAAGGTGTCTTCCAGTGCATCTGCCACAGGCACGGCAGCCATCACCAAGGCAACCAAGTTGCCAGCATTTAGCAACAGCAAGGCAGAAGGAAAAATCAGTGATGGCCTAAGTCATGGCTGGCAAATGCTACTGAGCCTAAACTGCCCCGATGGAGCTGAGCTCTAAGTAATATATGCTCTGCTTTTAGTAAGAGTTTTCAGAGAAGTATTTTATCCTCTTCCACAGATTTATGGCTGTCTTAATCACTCTAAGGTAGTAAAATGCATTTGTTCAAGGGCTCAGAAATTGTTGTGACTCTCTTATTACAGAAAGGTATTAATAAACAACTAAAATATCTGAAATGGTCCTGAAATAGTTAATTCCATTTTGGAATGGTTAAAATGTTCTCGAGTCCCTGGTGGCATAGCACCAATTTTTGCTCAGTACTCATTTGGAATAGTCCATGTAACTTGCCTGTATTTACAACCTTGGTGTTATCACAACCAGCAGAAGTCCAGGTGAATCACCAGCACATAACCTGTACCCATGTGTCTGTTATCTATAGTATCAAAACCGTACACAGAATGTACATATTCCCAGTTCTATGCTGGAAAGAGCCCCTTGCAACATAGAAAGAAGAGAAAGCAGTCCTGATTTCCTCCAGTGCTTCTGACAGGTTTGCTTTCACTTTGGCGCGGCAATAAGATTCAAGTTTTATAGCAATATCACCTCCATCCCGACAATAAAAAAAAAATAAAAAATCATAAAACCTCTTCTTTGTGCTACTTAGATTTCAAACTCTTTTATAGAGCTTCTGCATCTCTTAATAAAATCCTTAATTCATTTTGAACATTTTATTGTCACTTTGGATAAAAGTTTAATCAGGTAGAATTATTGCCCTTCTAATATTCCCTTAACCTTTGCATTTTAGACTTAGACCATATCAGTTAAATTTTAAAATCACTTTTTTATAGACTTGAATGCCCCCACCTCTGGTTTAGAGGGTAGTTTTTGTACAGAAATGCTGTCGTCTGTCTTGAGGTCATATGAAAACTTAAAAGGCTCTAATGTGAGCACTGCTCACTTTCCACTGAAGTCTTGCATGCCCTATTAATTACTTTAATGGTGACATGCTGCTTTAAGGGAGTTCTTTATTAATACCACTAAATCTTTTTTTATTGTTGTTTAAACACTTTTTCTTTCCTTTATGTAGATGCATTTAATCCCTTCTGTCTTTAAAATAAATGAGTGCATAACTCCACATGAGGTGTTTGACATTTCCAGTTTGCCTTCTCAGGAGGGCTAGAGGAGTGTTTTACTCCCATGCCTGTAATGTCCACATCCCAGCTGAGAAGCGCACATCTGTACTTGTGTCTGTAAGCATGTGTTAAATTACGGGGAGGGAAGCAGTTTATGAAACCTGGTGTCTATCTTTCCAGGAATAATATGCAGTGAACTTGCTTTTACTCTTTTAGAATGTTGAGATTTTAGAGGTCAGTTTAACTTTCTTACTGGAAAGTGAAGCCCTCCCAGTTCAAGAGAGGACTTGCTTATGTTTGAGCCTTTTCCTAGCAAGTAGAACACATTGATTTTCTCTCCTCAATCTGAACTCTGTAAGTAGTAGTATTCTGATGTATAGCGTTCACTATACCTGCTTATTTATAGAATAGCCTTTTTACTGCACTAGCTAGCTGGTAAAGTATTGACATCCGTGCCTGCAGCTGGATTTTAGCTTAGCAAATTTTGGGTTGTGTTTGGTTTTGGGTTTGGTTTGTTTATGTGATTTTACAAAATATGTATCTTTGATCCATATTACTTGCAGATTTTCTTGGTCTGGGGAGGGGAAACAAGGTATATATTATATGCCTTGTTTATATAACATATTGAATATAATATATGATATAGAAAGTATAGAATATATTCAGGACCTGAATAAACATTTTCAAAAGCGCATGACTGAGAAACTTGATGATTTTTGGGTTGCTAACCCACTCTTGACAATGAGACTTGAACTCGTATTACTAAGTAATCTTATTCTTCAGACACTCTTGAAAGTTGCCTCTCCAGTAGCCACTGAGGGTGCTTTCTCCATGGGACTCTCACACGTTTGATATCTACGAATAAATTTCACTTTTTCTTAAAGAAAATCACCATGGATTGTTGAAAAGCCGCCTATGAAGAGGTTTCACCAATAACGCCTAGTCTTTTCTTTGGTAAAGGGACAGTGGTTTTGGGCTGGTTTTTTTTTCTTTTGTATGGGAGAAGTATGAAAATGTGTGTTATGCTGTGGGATCGGTCTCTTGACCTCTCCTCTCCCAGATGGCTTCTGGCTCTTAAAAGCATCTGTGCCCAATTGGCTAATGGTAATGGTTTCTGTGCAGCCTTCCATGCCTGGTGTATATCTGTATATACACATGGACTTGCACTGGAAGAATCTGGAAGCCTGAGTTTGGTGTGAAATGATCTGGCATTTGCCTGGGAAAGGTAGTTCTTCCTTTCATGGACCTTTCCTCTGGTTTGTCCAAATTGCTCTGGAGTTACCAGTACCACACTTTGCAGTTAACTGGGCAAAGCCTTTTACTCGCAATTGTTATTTTGACTTTAGGAGCAGACAGTATACTCATGCACTTACATGGTACTGAATGCTGCATTTTTCATGTTCAGTTTTTGCTAAATGGCACCCTTTGTGTTTTAGAATAAGTAGCTATAGCTAATTAAATGGCAAGGCTAAGTGCTATTAGGTGGGCCACAGGTGTAGAGTCCCTCTAGATTAGACAAGGAATCTGATCCTGTAAATCAAATTAGTCTGACATATGGGGCTGCTCTTTCTGATCCTGATTTGAATGTTTTCTGTGATATTAATGGGAGCTCAATCAGACTGCTGGTACCCAAGACAATGTGGTTAATGAAAAGTGTAAGAAGTATAGACTCCATCTCGTAAAGTGATCCTCTTGATTATGTGAGGAATCTAGGCTGGCTTCATTAAAAGAGTTTTCATGTATTTTAAAGCAGAAGATAAGTAAGGAGGATTCAAGTGAATTTGAGTGGAAATTCCGTAAGATAAATTGAAAAGCTAAACCCATGCTTTTTTTCCACCCTTTAAGCTTGTGTTTCCTTCCCTTTTCCCTTGTGGATACCTTGTTTATTTTTTAAATAAATAATCATATTTTAAAGCGGTGTAAATAAATTGCAAAGTGTGCTCCAGTGGGGTGGATAAATATATTCCATCTGCTGGGGAGTGATTATTAAATAATTCACCAGTGGCAATCCTAGGAGTGGTTATCCATTTTCCTCTCGTTCATGGGGTATTTTTTCTACGTCCCGTAGGAGCTCATTATGTTTTCTCTATACATAATGTTTAATAATTTTTAAAATCTGGCACTAACCCTTCCACCTACGGATTCTTCAATTTTTCCAAAATATTTGTGCATGTGGATGCTTGTATGTGGTGGCAGAGGAAGCGTTTTGTTTTCTTTCTGCCTTCTTTGGTTTTTTTTTTGCCTTTGTGCTGAGGGAAGGTGAGCATTGGTGTATGAAGTGAGGCAGGGAGTTGGGAAACAAATATTCTTATGTGCAAGGGAGTTTGTTCCTGTGCAAATGGTGAATGGGTCACATCGCTGCTCTCACCCTTGTATTGGAATCAGCATGACTTCAGGGCTGTGACAGCAGTCAAGGTTTAGCTCATGCTCCAACATTTATGAATAAAGGAGTAAGAAGCAAGGAGGAGGAGTAGGCATGCATTTGAAGAGCCCTGTCTTCTTTTTCTCAATGTTAGGAAGAATTTCTTATCTTCTAAGGGACCAAGAGTAAGCCCAATGAGCCTGGCTTGTGGAGAAGCAGCAAGCAGTTACCTGATAAAAGCTAGAGCCATATCCCATCACTGGAAAAATTGTCACAGATGTGTGGATTGGTGAGTTTTGAGTCTGACTTGAAGGGAAAATCTCAGTTTCTCCTGGTAGCTAGCAGACCCAAAGGCCTCCCGTGTGGGCTTTAAGCGGGCAGGGAGAGTGGCTGGGAGGACTGGATGGGGCTGGCACATAGCAGGAAGCTGCATAGTCAGCAGCTGGCACCCCCTGATGAATCCCATTTCAGCAATGTTCACATTCTATAACCGCATCTGCATCACAGGGTAGGAGGTGAGGGACCGCCATCCTGTCCAATCACCACTGCCCGATGCCAGTGCCTAAAGTCCTCTGATCAGAGCTGGGCTCTACCCCAAGGCTGGAGGCAAATGTTTGCAGTTAGAGGACAAATCTCTACCTTGGTGTTAAAATGTGTAATTAGTCACAGGAAATTCTTTCTTCAGCAGATGAAGATGGGAAGGTAAAAGTGTCCCTTAATGCTTTCAGTGTGTTTCTGGGGAGTTGAGCAAATCTGTCTGCCCTCACAGCAGGGAATAGCATTTCTATTCCCAATCAGGTAATGCTCTCTGCTGTTCTCTTGCACATGTCCAAAGGGCCATGCTGTTAGACAGAGAGAAACAAAACTTTGTCACTGAGAGGCAGGGAGCTGTTTTTCTTCTCTCTCCCTCTTTTTCACATTCCCTGTAGGCATGTGCAGACTGGATTTCTGCATAACAAGAGGCTCTGTACTAAGCAGCAGCAAGCAGCATTGCCCTGGGATAAAAAGCAGCCCCTAACAGTTTGGTTTTGGCTGTAATTTCTGAATGATTCTTGACTGGGAAACCCTTCCTTTTGTAACTCAGTTTTGTCGGGTTTTTTGGGTTTGGTTTTGTTGGGAGGGAGTGGGGGAATAATAATTGGATGTGAATTAGCAGAACCTTGAACATGTTGCTTGTTTGTGAGGAAAGGCTCTTCTTTCCTTTGCAAGACACTTCCCAAGCTCATATGCTGCATAGCTCCATCATAGTCAAAACTATGGTCAGAAAAACGCTTCTTCTGACTGGTTCCTGTGCAAAAATGAGTTTTGCTGCTCTCAGTGTAGGATTGAAGACTTACAACACTGAAGCTGGTACTGACTCTGTGCTCCCTTCTCCATTTCATTTCCTGCTCCAGATGGTTGGTAATTTTCAGTCCTAGTAATGATCCTCCAGGATGGAAGAGCACAGGGAACCTAATATTCAGATGAAAAAACTGTAGCAAGTGACCAGATTGAATATGAAGTCCTAGAGCAAATGAACAGTATGTTCAGCACTACAGACATACAAAACAGAAGGTTATACCTTGCAGAGCAAGGGCTGTGAAGGTAAGGTGAGGTGGACAGCACGCCAGCTGCAGGAAAGGTTGTGTGAGCTCAGGATTTTCTGGCCTGCTCTAACTTATATTTCAAGAAACTGGAAAAACAAATGGCTGAGGAGTGGAAGGGTGTTTGAAGGTTATTGACTGGAGCTGAGGAGTACGAAATTACCGCCATGCTGACTCTTCCGTGCCCAAGGTTCATCCTTACATTAGCAGTTCTCCAGCCATACGTGATGGGAGTTACCTATGTTCTGCTTGCAGACCTCGACTGCTGGCAGTTGGGGATGACATTTAATTCTGTGCTCATTGATGTCCTTGGGCAGTCTTCAGTCCAGGACTGAATATTGTTGCTTGAAAGTAGCAGGGACAGCAAGCTTAGTTCTCTAGAAACCTGAGCTCAGGATGTAGATAGAGATATTTCCATCACATCCTTTTTTCTTCTTACCCTCATGTGTTGCCTCTCCCCCTGGACCTTGCTGTCTTCAGGTCTCTGGGTCCTTCTTTTTGTGTGCATTTCCTATTACTGTGATCCAGTTGCTGTGTTTGCCCTCTCTGTCAAGCACGTTCAGAGTGGGAGGAGAAGTGGCTGGGTCAAATGACAGGTTAAGTCCAAGGGCAGAGCTGGGAAGATGGCTAGGCTTCCCTGCACCCTATACCACACAACCTAAGAACCATTTAATGTTGCTTTTTCTGTAGAGGCAATGCTGGCAGCATCTCTGCCTAAATGCACAGTGAAAGCCTTGCACAGAAGACTCCCACCGCAGGACACATGCTCTCGGTACCGACACAAAGCCCGTCTGCTGAGCCATAATGCAGTGTAGCATGTATTGCAATGTGCCATTAAGAAACTGTAGTTGCCAAATGTTTCTGTTTTTACATAAAGCCATTCCGCAGAGATTGTTATCAGATTTTTCTCTGGTACTAAGAACAGTGGTGGAATCAGACCAGAGACCTTGTGGGTGGAATACATTATGTCCAAAAATCAATCACAAGGTAAGGTAGAAATAGAATTGAGTTTATTTACAGTCCGTTGGCTTTTACAGTTAGCACCATTTATTAGAGAAGATGAAGAAGAAGAAGAAGAAAATTAAGCAGAGGGCAGGGAAATGTTTCTTTGTGATATTTTTGTGCCTGGCAATGAAAAGAGATGTGTGTACGAGCTGACAATTTATCTTCTGCCCTGAAGAGAAATTACTTGTTCTCAAATGGGCATGAAATGAAATAGTGCAGAACATGATAGGAACTTTTCTGAGTAAATGGGTCAATTTCCTGTCATTCTCTCAATAATTGTATGTAGAGCACACTAAGCTCCAAACACTGGCAAATGTGTTGTGGGTTTCTGGTTTGGGTTTTGTTTTTTTTTTTTTTCCTCCTGTTATTTTACTTCTCTTGTAAATGGGTGGAAAACATATTCCAGTGTTGGCACTATTATAATCAGCTTTCGCCGGTGGCTAATAGCAGTCCATTTTCAGTGAATGCTTATTACCTCCAAGCAGTCCAAGACAGTACATAATAACCCAGCACTGCGTAGACTGGTACCCCTAGGAACAAGATGTAGTTATAGGGACTCTATTGCAAATGCCCCATCACAGCAGGAAATTCACTTGTCCCTTATCTTCTCTTTCCTACTTGCAAAAGAAGCCCCGGTGCTGTAGCTGGAGTAGTCTTGTTTGCTTTCTGAAACTTTCTGGTATAGTTAGGGGCTTTCTGACTTGCTATCCCTTAGCAGACTGATGCATTTTCCTCTGCTTACAGCAGACCTCGCAGTTACTGAGGGGGCATGGATTCAAGTCAGACTCACTGAGGACTGAGCTGGTAATTTTACTTTGGCTATTAATTAAAAACAAAAGCAGTGCTGTAACAGGGGTTCCGTGGGTAATGATTAGGGCCTCTGCGGCAGACCAGATAAATCTCATTGCTGCAAGTAAATAGTGAGGGAGCTTCGTGGGTGCCTTTGAACCTTAGGAAAAGAGGGAAAATGTTACAGGGTTGGCTCCAAGGAGCTGGATTATGGCTGTGGGAGCATCTGTATAAATCCCAAACGCTTGATTTTAGTAACTGTCCTCCCTCATAACTCCAAGCTAAGCAAGACCTAGACTTATCCAGCCCACCACATCATACAGAGCATTATGCTTTTACTTGGAGGTTGTAGAAAAGATAAAAACACAATCAAAGCCTGATGAAGACTGCAGATACCTGAGCTGTGATGCATTGTCTGATGGGACAACACAGCCCTGTGAGAGCTAAAGCCCATCACTACCTCTCCATTTTCTTAGAGACATGTACTCAGTTGTACAAGAAATGGATTTCAGCTGAAGATGGTTGGAAATTTCTGTTTTCATCCCAGTTATCCCCCAAAAGGAAAATCTTAATCGCATTTCGAACGATGGAAACGAAAAGCTTTGAAAAGAAACCCAAAGAACAGATTTTTCTTTTTTTTCCTCAGTAATAGAAAGCTGCTTCTCAAAAGTGTGTGAGGATCAGTGTCATGGTTTAAGCCACTATAACTCACCCAGTTCGCTCGCTCACTGCCCCCTTTTTCTTCCCCCCACTCCTGGAGGGATGGGAAGGAGAATCGAAAGAATGCAACTCCATTAAGATAAGTTCAGTATAATAAGAACAGTTCAGTAACTCAGGTATAACACAAATCACTGCTGCTACCACCAATAATAATAATGACCAGGGAAATACAAGGAAAGAGAACACAGCCGCTCACCACGTATACCAAGCCTGACCAAGCAGTGCACACCCCTCTTCCGGGTCTCTGCCGTCCATTTTTTTTGCATCCTGGGCATGACGTGCTGTGGTATGGAATACCTCTTTGGTCAGTTTGGGTCAGGTGTCCTGTCTCTGCTTCCTCCTGGCTTCCCCTCCTCCCTGGCAGAGCATGAGACTCAGAAAGTCCTTGGTCAGACCAAAATATTACTAAGCAGTAACTGAAAACATCGGTGTTATCAGCGCTGTTCCCAGGCCGAAAGTCAAAACCACAGCGCTGCACCAGCTGCTAAGGAGAAAAATGACTGCTACTGCTGAACCCAGGACAATCAGACATTTCCCGTGGAAACTTTCCCTTAGGAAGGGAAGTCAGGGGCATTTCTGAAATTTTAAACAAAACATTTTTTTACCAGGCCTAACTACAGCTTTTCAGAGAATACCCCCAGAGTCAATGTCACCTTCATTTTGCGTATGTGGGACAGGTTTCACTCCAATGCAGGTTGGATTAAGTCACAGCTATAAAAGCCTATTGAAAGTCCCCTCCCCCTGACACTAGAGTAGGAAAATGGCAGCTTCTAGTAGGTGTCTAGGAATGGAGAGATCTATTTGTCTTTTATGTATACTCTTGATGCAAACGAGCTGGAAATAAGGATACCCACAGGACAGATCTTTAATAACTTCTGCTATGAGGAGAAGAGGCGAATTCATATAGCAAGCCCACTCCATGAATCAGCAGTCACTAAAGTATGTTTGCAACTGCAGGATGGCATTGGCCCTGCTTGGCTTATGCGGAAGGCTTCAAACTCTGCAAGTCATGAGGAACTGGGAGTAAATGGTCTCCGAGCTCTGTCAGCAAGGAGTGTGGAGGAATGTGTGCTGTTTTTTCCACCTGTCTTTGGAAATGTGCAGCTCTGAAGGACTGATTCAGAAGACAGTTACGCTCAGTAAATCTGGAATTACTCAGCTGCAGGGGATAGGGTCAGCCCACTGTAAAAGCTACTGGGAGAATCAGATCAGAATTCGGCTGTGCTGCTGCTTCAACCAGAGAATAAGATCTAGTGACTCTTTCTTGGAGCAAAATACGACAAGATCAAGGGCAGAATTAGTCATATTCCCCATGTTACATAAAAATATTTTAGCAAACATTCTTCTCCCTGAATGTTTAAATGGATTGCTTGAATAATCACAGAAGACAATGTGGTAATAATATGTTCCTTATGTGTTGGAAGAAAAGCACTTATTCTGGTTTTACTTTTGCAAAATGTATTAAACTACTTAGTTTTTGTTGATGTTTACGCACGGGGTATTGGGGTGTGTGTGTGTGTGTTTCACTGCTATTTCTTTAAGGGAGCACTGGGGGTTTTTGTGTCTTATTTGGAGACAACTGGATTTCTGTTAAGTGTGTCCGATGCTTGTGGTGGAATTCATCCCAGATAACTTCAACTGGCTACATGCCATGTTCTTGGTCTGATGTGCATGTCTCTTGGGAGTGATGGTGGAGACTTGTTGGTACCTGTCAGGGAAGAATATTTTAACCAGCCCTACCTACCACTCTCTTGCAATCACCTTAGTGTCAGTGACACTTTTGCTCAATGTATGTAAAGCAAGCCACATCTGAGTACCTAGAAAGTAGGTTTTCCTCCATCTATGGCTCCCGCATGGCTTCGTTGTTTAGTCGTGCTCTAATTCACTCCTGTTCAGGGCGGCTCCACCAGAAAAGGCGGTTCTGACTATTTACTTTGACACAGCCAGAAAAAGAAAGTGAAGGTGCAGTATGGCCAGACTGTTTTATGAAATATATGTGGTTAGGAAATGGGCCCTGGGGACAAGTGACCCAGGCTCTGAAACCTCCTGAACTGCAGGGCAAAACTACCCTTTTCTTGAGATGTAGGGGAGACGTGAGTGGAGAGGCTGCTTTGCGTGAGGTCTTGTTGCACCTCCAATTAAGACCAGCATGCAGAAAATACCCTGGGATGTGCAGGGCCAGAGAAGGGCATGAAGTGCTCATTAGGATAGTGTGGATCAGGACTGTGCCTGTTCCCCCATCAAGGGCTCCCAACCTGCTCCAACTCTGCACTTGGAAAAGCACAGGGTTAGTACTGCTGACTGCAAAAAGGGGATGGAAAAGAGTCTTGCTCCATGGGAGATGGGGGTTGAGCACCACAACAGGCATGGCGATGCTGTAGGGGTGCAGCTGTATGGGCTGCAGTACTACCTGAGGGGAAAAAGTGGGTTGAAGTATGGCATGATTCATTTGGCTGGCCGGTCAGGAGGGGTTCTTATTGTCAGAAATGGATTTTACCGGGCTTGAAACTTGGATTAAAAAAATAAGAGTCTATGTTAGCTCCAGACAGAGATGCATCCTGGAATCTTGGCAACTGTTTCACTGCTGGCTTTGGGAGGAAATTTTGGCTTTCTAAGTTACAACATGACTGATATGTTCTGTTTGTTTTTTGAGATTTATTTTTTTTTTCATACTCCCATGACTCAAATCCATTTGAATTTTTCCCTTTGAACCATGTGTTTGTAAGCTCTGGCTTGCATAGCATTGCATTTGATATTCTGGGATTGGGCAGTGGAGGATAGAGGAGTGTTTTTCCACTGCTACCACAGGAGTCTTTAGCTCAGTGTTGCAAAGCACAACTTTTTAGCACAATTCACCACACTCAGTTAGGCTCTGACACTTCCCAGAAGGAGGAGGCATAGGGGTTTTGATCCACCAAGACCAGCATTACTGAAGAGAAACACTACAAATTGAGGTATAGGCTTTGCCTCTTATACTGTGGCTTCTGTTTCTGGCCTAAAAAGTACCACCTGCATGAGGTTTGCTCCTCTTCTGTGCTTAACCAGGGTCTGGCCTTTAATGACATACAGGGGGGAGTCTTCTTCACCCACCCTCAGGCTCTGCACACAGTCCCATTGATCAGAGCACTGGCCTGAGATGTAGGATATTTAGGACTGATTTTGAAGTGAGAGTTGGAAGGCAGCTCCTAGTCTTCGCCCCCTGCACTGCAGGATGCAGATGTTTGGTGTAGGCATCCCTTGCTTTCTCCTAGGCAAGCATGTCTTCTTTGCACAGGTAAATATTTGCTGGGCAAGAGGGAAATAGGTGAAGCAATTGATGCTATCACTGTAAGGTCAAGCTGTTTGCTGGAGAGAGGACACCAACTCCAGGCATGCTCTAAAATACACTACATATCCAGCTCTGCAAACAAGATGTACAAGGGCATGTCTCAGTTGTGACTAGCCACCAGCCCTGATTCTCCAGCCAGCATTGAACAATGACTGCATAAATGGCTGTGTGAATGCCTGGTGATGAAAAATGGAGGAGCCTCAGGGACTTTATTTGAAAACCTGCGTGTTTTCCCTTCCTGCCATCTGCACCAGCTCCCCACAGGCTCCAAGAGCTGAGTCTGCAAGATTATTTGCTCCCTTACATGCTGTTAGGGCAATTGGGCAGGCCTAGTGAGGCTCCCCAGGCCATCATCCCAACATGAGGAGCATCCACCAGGCTGCTGCCATGGTGCTGGTGCCTGAACACAGTCAACACATCTCCTGATGCCCCAGAGAGAATTGGAGTCCACCTTGCTTTCTGGGAGCTGGGTTGTTGAAGGGCTAAAAAGAGTGAAAAACTATTTTTGGTTGCTGCTGTCAGCTGAGCTGGCTCTGCTGGCTCATATAAGGACAGCATTTTCTCATCCATGCTGTTTCTTTAACATGTCAAGTAGCTGATACTTTTGCAAGGTTTCCCTAGCTCTTCCCTCCCTCCCCTTTTCTTCTGTCTCCATAAAATAATACTGCTATAATCCAGTTTGACTCAGCAGGATCCCTTTCACGCTGGCTAATCCCCATATATAGGCATCAGTCCAGGGAGGTGCACCAGAATGCTGCAATATTTTCCCTAACATTGTGTTTAACCAGGATGACATTATTCAGACAAATTAATTCCTCCAAGACGTAAACTTGTTCTGACTGAGTGCTGCAGCAGGCTGCCTGAGAGCAACAAACCATGATCTGACATCTTAACAGCTCTCCACTGTCAGGGGGAGTCTTACATAAAAGATCTTCAGCTATGCTTATCTTCAAGGTGTAACTGCCCCTTCCTGTTGATAGATTTCTTTTCCAGCAGGTTTTGGTAAAAAAATACCTCTTTTTTTCAAGAATTGAATAGGATCTAAAGCGCAAGCCATTTTGGAAAATATACTGGCATATGAAAACAGAGGGTAGAGACTGTCCTGTCCTCTGGAATCCTTGCTGAAGGTTTAGAAAATGAGGGTCTACATATGTCACTGTTGTTCAGTTATTCAGTGGGCTCATCATGCATGTCTGAGCTAGCATGTACCTACGCAGGATTTAAGAAGTTCAGATGCACGTGTAGCTGATATGCCAGCTATATGTGCCAAATGGCAGTGCCTGTCAGAAGGGGAGAGGAAAATCTAACCAACCATTCACATATCTGCCAGAAAGACGAAACTCCTGGTGCTTCACGGGGAGGAGGTCCCATCATGAGGAAGTGTCCCTTGTCCTGCTTTTACCCCATATAGGGTATGTATGGGCACCTATGCCCCTCTGTGACACCGTCTATTTGGGGTGGCATGGTTAGGTGCTACAGCTGCATTCAACACTAAGGGTTTCTGTCTACGTGCTCCCAAGATGTTTTCCTGGTGCTTGAGTTACTTGTATTCTATAATTCCTGGGCTCTGGGACCCAGCTGGGAAATTACTTTTTCCACCTCTTACCCAGAGCATTGTTATGTCTGTGTGGGTGCCTTCCTTCCCCTTGGTGCTTTCCTTAGCTCCTAGAGCCACAATCCAGTAGGTCTGTGTGCTGGTCTCAAATGTGTCAAAGCTGCTGAGAATGCCTTAAAGCAGGAGGAAGGAAATGAGAAATCTGGTTAACCTAAAGTAGCTGGGGCTAAGCTGTCTGAACACTGTTGTGGGTCCACTTCTCACGGCCCTTCCTCCTATTCTGAATTCTTCTGCTGCCTTCTGTCTGTTTTTGTTTTGCTCAGCCTGAGTTGCTTCACTATGACTCTGTGACCTCAGAAGTGGGTTGAGTTGATGATTGTTCATTGAGACTTCCATGGAGTGACTTCAGAGGGCTTAGCTGACTGTATGGCCACAGTCCTGGCGTGCTGGGAGCTTATCCTAGCTGGATTCCTCTTCGACACCTTACCATCTCCGGACTAGCCAGAGCAGCTTGGGGAAAAACGTTTTCTTCTCTACAGGGGTGTACTGTTGCCAGGGAGAATCGTTAGAGGCTCTTGGTATTCCACTTTACCTTAATGTAGTATCTTCACCATTGATTGAAACTGAGTTAATGTTCGTGTAACATCCAAAAGACCTGAATAATTAAGAACGTTTATAAAGTTAGATGCATAGAACTACCTAAAATTAATTTCAGAGGTTCCCCTCACTCTGTATCAGCTTCCCAGTTGCTTCTCACATCTCTTTCTCCTGGTTCTGTTTGTGAAAGGTCTGGCATTGGGAATGTACGTTCTTTTATACTGCAGTTTTCTCTTCTGGGGGATTGTCAGTTTCCAAACTCTCTCTATACCTCCAGTCCTAGGATCATCTCTGGTTTTTTTGTGCCTTTTCCTTGTTGCAGAAGTTGGCTTGACCAGTAGCTTTGAGAATGTTGTCAGTCAGACATGCCTAAATGCAACTATTGCCCACACAGTAATAACCGGAGTCAGGTTGTTGCTTTCCAGGGGCTTGTCAGAGTGATTAGCCATTTTTTTTTTTCCTGCATGTAGAAAGGTGAAATACTTTTTCCTCCTGTTGAAGCAATTTTTAAGTCTTTCTGGACAACCTTTTATACACTGAACTGTTTATTTCATATAGGTATATGGAGTAACCACCACATATTACACAAACCCTGAAATGCCATTAAATCAAACAGCTTATTAATGGCTTTTGCTTAAGACTCTCTGTGATGGTAACCAGGCAGCCTAGGATAGGCCATCTGTCTCTCAACCACATCTTTGGGACTAGCGAAACTGTCCCTGCAAGAGAAACCATGTCAAACAGCATGGCTGGAATAGATTTCCAGTGTGGTACTGCGGAGCTGTTATGTACAAGAGTATTTGATGCTTATCTATAATGTGTTATTAGCAACAAAGGAAAAAATAACTGCTGATAAAATTAGTGGATTAGTAAGATGAACATGCTGGACTCATTTGAACAAAAATGGCTTAATACACCCTACTCTGAAGCCATCTATCTGACAGGAGCAAGGCCATCATCTTCTGCAACACCAGCTCTACAGCTGGAGGCTCACCCTGCAGAGTGACATCCTTAGGAAGGAGCAGAGCTTTCAGCACAGCCGGCTAAGGAAGCCTTCCAGTGTTGTGGTAAAAAGGGTTGATACTAGCCCTTGCAAAAGATCTCCTTATAAAGACTGGGGAAGACTTAAGTTGAAGACTGGTTGAAGACTTACCGGTCCAGTGTTGGTGAGAGAGTAGAATCCCCTGTCTAGTCTGCTAGTCTCCATCTATTCTCCATTCCTGCAAGGACACTGAAAGACTGAAGAAGTTGTAGGAAAGAGCCAAAGATGAGAGAAAAATACTTTAAAATGAGTTTGGACAGTTTAGCTTCTTGAAGGTGGTGTAATGTGATGTATAAGGTGATACACTGGCTAATAACAAGCTTATATAGTGGCGAAAGGCAGAACAATGGTGGAAACAGTAGCCAAACACTCACAATAGAAATGAGACAAACAGTTTGACAGTATGACTGGTAACTACTGGAACAAAAGACTAGTAAGCATAAACTCTGCATCTCTTGATGTCTTCAGATGATGCCTGGACACTGTCATGAAAGTCTTGATTTAGTCAAACCTGTAAAGCACTAAAAATTGTAAGTGAATCAGTTGCCAGGGATTCTGCACAGAAACAATGCTGTGATAGTGCCAAGGACCTCACAAACTGGATTTGGGGTAGGAGAGGTGCCTTGTTTTGGTTTTTGTCACGTTCC
This sequence comes from Amazona ochrocephala, assembly GCA_039720435.1. Classification (NCBI taxonomy): domain Eukaryota; kingdom Metazoa; phylum Chordata; class Aves; order Psittaciformes; family Psittacidae; genus Amazona; species Amazona ochrocephala. The sequence goes on along the minus strand of CM077884.1, from coordinate 2,928,462 downwards.
TAAAAGAGAGCGAGGTCCAGGCATGGGAGGGAAGATGGAAAGCATACATATCATACGCTGGCAAGATCCCTGTGTCCCATGCGTGGCACTGGCTAACGTGGTCCTCCTGTTAGGTCCCTGCCATGCTAGGTCCAGATGTCAGTAAACCTAGTTGATACCACTGAAGAATCATGATTTAAGGCCGCTGGAGATTTGTCTGTGTTTGTTCAAGGAGCACAAGAAAAACATTTAGAGGTGGTGCTTGGGGTGGGCAGCCATCTAGGTCAGAAGAGGTAAAGGCTGGTGTTTTCAAAACTTGGCCTTCTTTCTAGCCATCTTGTGGTTTGTCCTCTCCGTGAGAGACTATGGGCTGCCTTGTTTTTGTTTTTCCAAGATGCTGAACATACCCCAACTCAAGCTGCAGGCATGGAGTGTCTTCAAGAAAAGGCGGTTTGAATTAACCACCCTAAAATATAGAACACCCCATCCCTGAGGACACTTTGCACTGTGTCTGTAAGCAACTCGTAGTTTAAAGGAGGGTTGTACCCAAAGTGAATTAATTCACACAGGAGGCCTTCAGAAGATCAGCTCTACACGCAGCTCTAGTCTGAGGGGTGCCAGACAAACGGAGTTTAAAGTGCATGGAAGCAGGACAATTAAATTGGAAAGACAGGTCTTTGGTATCCAGGCAGTATTTTCTCACCAGCAGATCTCAAAGCATTTTCCAAAGCCTGGTAAGAGCAAGGATATGTGGGGTCAGATGAACCCTGGGGTGAGTGCCTGGTTTTCAGTCACGCATTCCAGATCTCAGCTCAAATATTTTTGTCTTGGGTTTCTTTCAGAAAAGTACAGAAAGACCCTGGAGCCAGAAATACTGTATAAAACACACAGGATAATTAGTAACCTCCTGGAAACATGTGCAACTTTAATAAAACTTATACTCAAGTTCCTTCCCACAGGTGGAGTCCAGCAGTACGGTAGGCAATATGCACAATTAAGCTATTTTTATGCCTCTTCATCTAAAAATGTGAGTGTTAAAACATATGTAGGTAAAGCAAATGGAACACTTAAACTTGCCTGCATGCTATGCTCATTTGAGCTTGCTGCATTAGCTCTGCAAAAAGCCTGAATTGCTGCTGAACAGTGTACTCCAGCAAAGATTTTGCAAAGAGAAATGTGTTCACCTACAAACCTGGCTTCTTAAAAGGCTCTATGACTTTGCAGCTCCAGAAGATACTGACTTTCTCTGCCAACCACAAAGGGGAATAAATGACTCGGGAAGGGCTCAAGTAATTATACAAAGTGCCTGAATCAACTTTTCCGTGGGGATCCTGTAGCTACTGGTCTGATGGCTTAATAATGTGCTTCTGAAATGGCTGCTTTCCACTGCTGTTTCTCTCTGAGGCCAGATTTCCAGCAAGACTCCTCAGCTGCCCTTGCAGAACTGGCAGGAGGATGCTCGCTGGACTTGCACTGCATGTGAAAGAGCCAACATTAACTTTTCCATAGGAAAACTTACAGGTAGGGCAGAGTTGGGCTATGCTGCCCCAGCAGCAAACCCGGAAAAAAAGACTCAGAAAGTCCGAGATTTTTTTCCTCATTTCCCACCCTTCATTGCCCCTCCTTGTCCATCCGTCCTTCTCCCTTGTCTCTTTGGAAGCTGGTGTAGCAGTGTGTGGGGGAGGGACCACTTTGCACAGTGGGGTAGTATGGTGCCAGCAACAAAATCTGTTTCTTTCATTAGGAGACCACCAGTATTTGTCCATATTGCCTGCATTAGCTTGATCATCAGGTACATGAGCCATGTGTTACTAGCATACTGTCTTGTCCTTTTGCACCTGGATCTAGTCCATAGAGCCTGATGAAGAATGGTCCTTCCTTCTGTTGTTCCTCGTAGGTCCATTAAGTCAGCAGCTATGGAAAGATGTGGCTCATAGCCATTATTACTTTGTGCGAGTTGCTTGGCAAAAGGTGGGGGTCAGATTGCTTTGGGTGTTCAGATGTTCTTGCTGGGGAAATGGCAATTTCTGGCCTTCAGAAAGGAAAGTTGGAAGTAACTTGTATTAGGATGGAGATGAGCAATTCAGCAGTTACGTTAATGAGAAACAAGCACTGATACAGGTGATCTCAAGCCTTTTAAAACACTGTATGAAGCACCAGAGCATGGTCTTTTCCACTATTATAGGAAGAAAATCCTTATAACAGAATGAAACAGTTACAGAACAGAATGGTCCTGGAATAATGTTATTTTTTCCTCTGTATTCCATAACCACTCTGATGTCAGTCTGAGAGTCCATACACTTACAGGATGTTATTCTCCAGTGCAGAATGGACATGTTATATAATACCTATTATATATTCAGTGTGTTTATATAAATGCACATTTTATATGTATCTTTGTTACTAGGAAAACAAGTTAAACAAGTGAGGCTGGACAAGCTGGTTTCTCCTTTGGTTGCTACTCAACTTTGCTTGTTGAATCTCAAGTGCTGTCACAAGACTGGAGTTTGTGTTACTGCTGTGTGTGCCCAAGTGAATCTCTTGTTTTCAAAAGCCCCATTCACATTTGGGTTTTGCTGGTTTTTCTCAACTGTTCTTTCTTTTTTTAAATGTAATATTTGGCTGGAAGCCTTTGGTGTTGCTTTCACAAACTCTGTAGTAATCTGGTTACTATATGTTAGGGACTGACAGTTGACTAGCAGAGTGTTCAGTGCCTGTGCTTTTCATCTTTTAATAACATCTAGGGCAGCCTCCTCAAGTGATGTAAAAGACCTGGTAAAGAAATGCCAGCTGTCAGCTTGATTTTCAGTCTGCTCTGCTCTGACATAAACCTTCCCGACAGCTCAGGCCAGTGTCCTTCATGCTCCAAATTAATCCAAAATTTCTTGTGGTGATGAAAGGGAAAGAAATGACTTTAGAGTGCAGGTTTACTGCTCTGGACATCCTTGACTAACCCTGCTGACACCAGAGAATTACCACCTACTCAGACGTGTCCATTTTCTTTTGCATTCCAATGGTTTCGCCATCAAGATCTCTGTATCCAAGTCTCCATGTTGTCTGTCCAAAATAAGAAAACGGTTTGGGTTGTTTTGGTGTTTTTTGTTGTTGTTGTTGTTTTTTACAAGGACCCTTATTTCTTTCTATTTTGAGAGCAAAAGAGCAGTGCCATGAGGTTTAGATTAACTAGGTAGACAATTGTGTTATAAGGAGTCTCCAGCCCAATAGTCCCACCACAGTGTCTTCAACAGAAGAGTAGGCCAAAGCTTCTGATTTACCTTTCACACATCATTCCAGGAAAGATCTGATCTATTGTGTGGGTATCATTTTGTAAGGTTAGAAGAAAGTGTGTATCATCCTTTTTTTCCCAGCTCTGTTGAGCTGAGTTGTAGCAGAAGCACCTTTGGAGATGGGCTGGAGGTGCAGAGGGGCTGATGTAAATCATCTTCTCTGTCTTTTCTGTGGATGAGATCATCTCACTGTGAAGGAAGGAAGGAATGGATTGGTTTGCAGGCTGGAACATTACTCTTCAGCTAAAAAGCAGGTGGATTTTCACTTTTCTTATATCTCACTTGACTTCCCAAAGAATTTCCTTATCTGTGCCATGGCTTGTCTGGATTCTGCTTCTATAGCTGTCTCCATTTTCCCTTTTTGTATTACTTCCTTCTTTGTCACTCTTATCTCAGCAGGTGGCTCAGACTTACTTCTGCAGACCAGGGACTGAAGCAAACATGCAGGTCATCTGAATTAAAAGAACAGGGATGTCATTACATCTAAAAATAATCCCAGTACCTGCTAGGTATGATAGAGCTGTCCTGGGCTTACTCACCAGCCTGCATTTATTTCCAGTTAGAGTCTGACTCTAGATATGAATATGGATGTTGCTCCTGGGGATAACTCAGTTCAAGTCTCTGAAGAAATCCTGGCTCCAAAAAAATAAAATTCCAGGTCTTAGTGCAGAGGGGAAAGATTATAGAAACACAGTTCTTGCCTTACGCTGATGCGATAAATCCTGCTTTCCTTTATTGTTGACAGTGGCCAGTGCTGGTTGCCTGTGGTGCCTGCTCAGTACTCTTCCAAAGTCTTTAAAAATGTGCGTTTCACTCATGAGGGTTTCTTTGGGAAATAAGAAACTACCTTTTGCATTCCCTTGGGAAGGACCTTAGAGCATCCATAAAGTGTTGATCCATTGTATTCCAGGCACAGATAAGTCTCCCATTGCCCTAAAGGCTCCAACATATTCTCTTTGAATCAGGGACTTACATACATTTGGCAACTCTTTAACAAACACATCAGGGATTTGGGAGAATCTTATTTTCACTTTCAGTTCAGGTAGTAGCAGAATCCAAGTACTATGAGAGTTTTGGGGTTTTTTTCCAAGCGTTCTACTGGATTACGTTATCTATTAAAAGCAGCTATTTTTATGCTGAACTGTTGCCATGACCTGTATTTCACAACTTGCACATATACATTGGAAAATTATTATCTTGCACTGAAAAGGTGTTTCAATGAAAGCTCCATGAAATTCTGTGCAAAATCTCATTATCTTCTTGGTTTTTGCTTTGGTTTTATACGGGGAGTTGCTTATTTCTTGGTAGTAGTACATGCCAACTTTGGTGTTCATAATAGAGACATGACTTCTCTCAGAGCATCATAGGCCTCCCAGTATTTTACCAAACTGACTCCACAGATAATCTGAAGCACAGAAGTGGAAAATAATGAAATGAGACTCTCAGAGACACTGGTGAACCCAAGGCCAGAAGCCAAGCACCCTTAGTTTCCAGTGCGGTGTCCCTGCCACTAGAAAACACAACTTTCTCTTGTAACTTGTATGAGAGATTCAGGAGAAGCTTTGCATTCTCTTTGCCTGAGCAATTTAAGTGGAAGGGAGAGCTGTTAAACTGATATTAATCTAAAATATTTAACCTTTGGTAGCTATTAGAAGCAACTTAGAGATGCCCTTAACTATGACTTGAAATAACCAGGGGAAAATGGATAGTGTGCTTTTCCTTGTGACTTAGAGAGATGGGTGGATTTATCCTGAAGGAGCGAAGGGGAAGGATTCTGCGTTTGTTGTTGTACAAACTTCAGAAGTACCTGGGCTCTCAGCTAGTAGCCCTGTCTTTTCCCTTGGTTTCTCCATAATAACTCTCTTGGAGAGCACAGGAAGCATAAAATGCCAGCTTTAAACAGGTTGTAGTTAAAAGGCTGTTCAATCTGTAACCAAAAAAAAAAACCTCAGCTTTGCTGGATGCTGATTTACTGATGAAGTTCACAACTAAAATTGGTTTCCACGTTAATAACAAGATTTCATTTTCTTGATGTTTTTTGTCACAAATTATTGCACTGCTCAGAGAGTCCTTCAGGAAAAAGTGAGAATTCATTCCTAATGTAAAAATACCAAGAAAGAGGAGGGTGAGGGGAACTATAAATAACCATCAAGATGTCACAGAGTCAGTCATTTTTTCCTCCACAAGTCAGCTTTAGCAGTTAAGGTCAAGATAACATTTCCATGTCAATGGTCACTTACATCAAAATTCTAAAACAGGAAGATTGAATGGAATTTTGAGTTTTTTTTTTTTTTTTTTCTTGTATTGTGCCCAGATTTGCCCAATTCATAGTTTCTTTGGTCTGTCAGCTATGAGTTCCAGTGTTATTTTGGTTAAGCTCTTTGCCAGAGTGGCAAGCTTGGATTGGAGCATCAGGTCTATTAAAGGCTATGGAATTAAATTCTCTACCAAAGCAAAGACAGAAAGCCCACTTCTTGCCGATAGTCACTTCTTTGTATTTCCTTTGATGTGGTTCCGTTTGACTTCAATTTTAGCCTAATGATTTGCTACAGAATTTTTGTTTTGTTTTCACAAAGTTCTAATCAGTTTAGACTGCAAGCAGTTTGAAATGTCTCTCTAACAGCTTCCTCAGCATTGCTAATTAAGCTTGAAATCTCTGTGTTGTCCACAATTGTATCTAAACAAGGAGCAGGGTGTATCTGCTCGCTGTTTGCCACATCTCCCAGCTGCATGTAATTCTGCTGCCTGCGCAGAAAGTAATTGCAACAGGACAAATCCTTCGGTCTTTATTTAGGCAAAACTCCCAGGGTGGCATACAAGGTCAGGCACATCATGTTTTGTGGGAAGAGATGGATTTGATGAAGAGAACATATAAGGCAAGCAGTGCTACATCTGTAGCAGAAAGACTGGAAGTGCTTGGGCATAGGGAACAGCTTTGTTTTATCCTGCAAAGCACTTCGTGTCACAGAATCCTGAGTTATGATGATGGTTTGTAGGTACTCTTACCTGACGTGTGGGTGTTAATAATAGGTAAAAGCACAGGCTATCAAAACCTGCAATGTATTCCCCCTGCCGCTTAGGAGCAAAGCTAATAGAATATCATAGATTTTAAAGCTACCAAAGTTCACTCCAGTGGAAAAAGGAGTCCTAACAAATCCTCGAACCCATTGGCAAAGCCAGCATGTTATTTCTCTCTAGGTAATGACCCCAGTGGTATGAAGCAATGCTAATATCATGAGATATGGCTGCTGTTGTGTGACAGGGTCCAGGGATTTCAGTGGCAGCTGTGTGCCAGTTCGCCTGAGCTGCAAAAGCCTTGAACTGTTTACCTCTGGCATTCTAGGAGGGATTCTGAGGGATTTCCTTCAAATCACAAATCTTTGAAAATCAGCATCTTGCGCCAGGCATTGTGTTGTGCAACGGTTTGGAATGAGGGCCAAAGGTCTGGTTGTGAGCTCAGGATCAACTTGGATTGAAGAAATCAGAGATGGAAACTGCCTTATCAGATCATCCCTCCCTGCCAAGGCAGGCTTGTCTCCTGTGCTCTGCTAGTGCTGCTGTGCTTTATGGATGCTCATCTCTCCAGCACTCCAAAATCCTGGTCCAGCTTAGCAGTTAGATGCTTTCTGGTCCATATGCAGCCCTGGTATAATGATTAACTTCATGTCATTACACTGGGGTTCATACCTAACCCTAGCCAGTGGTGGTAGCAGCAAGCATGAGCTGTGCTCACCAACATGCACAATTCCCTGTTGTGAGGAATGTGCGGCTTCTCTGGTGGCAGTAGAGAAGAATAAGATGGGAGAAGGTTTGGAAATGCACCTTCACTTGACTGAAAATAAGGAACAGAAGCTGATTACCAAGATATGTAACAATGTTCTTTTACATTGTAGTTGCTAAGGATGCTTTCGGTTGCTTGTCTTACTATATTGCATGCAACTGTAATTATTGTTGTTGAAAAAATTTCACAAGCACAGGCTTTTTATTCTCCATGGGTTTTTATTTTAAGTCAACTGTGAGTTAGAAACATGTCCTCAGTATTAAAATACTTTACTCCTGCAAATTGCTGTAGTCACATTAGAGTACTCTGAGTATCATTTCAGATGCTGTTCCCCAGTACTATACCTCCCCAGGTCGGCCCTGGTTTACTTTTGAGGTATGTGCAGTCATTATAGCTTAAATAAATAAATAAATAAATAAGGTTTTGCTGTGAAGAATACTTTGTTTCCATCAAGTAACCATTTTGGCACACAAACTACTTGGCAAGTATTTATCAAACATAGTGGCATCCAGTTTGTCACCGCAATATGCGATGTCTACAGCCATTTTATTTACAGGCCAACTGAGGCACAGAGCATGGGAGTGCTTTGCCTTTGATAGTTATTTGGTTGAAAAGTCAGAAGCAAAATACAGGCATTTTATCTTCCAGCCCACTAGTTTAGAGAACTATTCCTTCGTTTGTTACATTCATAAGCATTGCTGTTCTAAAGTGACAAAGATCTCTCTGTTGTCAGAGCAAGGAATGTACAGAAGATGGGTAGCTTTGAATGCCAGAAAGTAGTTAAGTAATTTCCAACATCAGGCTTCTTGTGGATTTTTAGCTGGAAGGAGTCAGTGTGATTGTGGTTGGACATTGAGCCTAATGCAGAGCAGATCATTTAACCCTTATGTTCCTTCATCACTCTCAACTAGGTGGTACTCAGGACATATATGGGTCTTGTCTAAACTGGCGCTGCGCAACAGAGAAGTCATCCTGCCACTGCCTATGGTGTTCCAAACATTACTTATGTTAAGCATTGAAAATATGTACCTTTCTCCAGGTAGTATGGCCAGCCTGTGTGCCTGCAGCTCCAGCAGCTTTCTCCAAGTTACCTCTCAGGCTCTGATATGCTCAGACAATGGCAAAGCCATTCCTTTTATTGATAAGATAGCTATCTTGAGGAGGAAATGGAGCTCCTTCCTCTTCTCACCGTAGAGCATATTTTGACATCTGTACATCATTTGAGAAGCATTTCTCAAGCCCTGATCCATTTTCATCGTGGCCCTTATGTTACTGCACACTTGTGGACTCAATTGCATATCATTGTTATTTTTGCTACTAACATAAGCAATAAAATACATCTCATTTTTCTCTAATAGTCACAGGGCAAGGGGAAGGGATTCCTTCACCCTGTATGCTGGGAGGACTTTATGCCAGATTCACCTCCAGCTGCTCTGAGTCCAGAAATACAAAGCTAAATTCACTTTTCCTGACAAGAAATGCAAATTCCAGCAGAGGGGAAGCATGCCAGCTGTGGTATTGCTACTGTGCTGGGAAAGCCACTAAAAGCTGAGCCGAATGGAAGAACTATTTGAAGGCCACTGAATACAGCAGCCTCTAGGGCCTGAGTCTACACTACGCAACTGGTAGCTGTATGCGCAGCTCAGACCCGTATCATGCTGGTAAGGTTGCAGGGTTGCCAATGTAATTTATTCCAGTATCTGCCTTCTTCTTTGCCAGCAAAACAAGCTATTCCAGCTGAAGAGCATTCTCACTGTTTACCACTGTGTCTGAATTAGGAGATTTTGCCAGGGCATTTTGGGCTGTCAGGGGTCGCATCTCTTACCCCCAGCACACTGGTACAACTAAGGCAATGTGGTCTAAACAACAGAGAATCAGCCAAGATGTTACGCAGGGCTCTCCCTTGCTGGACCTAGCCCTCTGGAAGCAGCAGGAAGGGAAGGAGAGTGTCACCCACTGTTAATAATGTGTCCAGCTGGTCAAGCTAAGTGAGAAAGATTAACTCACACATGCCCAAATTCTCTCTTCAAATATGGAGGAAGGAATTTCATGCTGGTCATTAGTGAATTAAATGTTGTGTTTTCAAAGGTCTATGGAGAGATATGCCCATAGATATAGCCCATCTATGGAGATAGCAGTTGGGGATGGCTGGAGATTTTTGGGGGAAATCAGGTCTTGGTTTTTCTTTTGCTAGAAATAATGCCAAAAAAAAAAAGGTTTTGGAAGCATTGAAATTACATCTTGACACTTAAACCCTCCACCAATGTCTGCTTTATATTTAATTTATAATCCAACTGTATTTGCAGACCCAAAACCTAAATGAAACCATTTGAAATTATTTGAAGTGCAGTGTTTCAATTGACCTGATCAAATTTGGGATTTATAAATTCACCAGACTTCGTGAGATTAAAGTGTTCTGTCTTAAGTATGGAAACATTTTCAAGCCTCAGAAATTATCCCACAATGGGGAAAATGTCTGCTGCACTGCTCTCCTCAGTCTGAGGAAATGAACGACGGAGTCACAAGATTTAAAGCAATTCACTTACCACACTTTACTAAGTTACAGTTCAGCTACAGTAGTTGACCGTGTGCCTGTTTTAGCACAACAGTCACTTCTGATTCCGCAGCTAATATCATCTCCTCTGTGCAGTTACTCCAAAAAATTTCTTCTGCGGTGCTCGCAGAAAGTGGGTTCATGTCCCTGTGCATGAGTTGCCAGTGCAGTTTATTCCAGCAGCTTCCCTCCCCTCTCCCAGCAAAATAAGTAATGCCAAGCTTATGTCCCCATGCATGATCTTGGTCTGTTCAGAGTGCAGGAGAGGTTATTTATGTTCGTTAGAACTCTGGATGAATTGCTAGGACAGAAGAAGCAATGACTAATCTCTGTGTGGCTTTTCTTCTGCATTAATTGTTAGGTCATTGTGGGAGGGTCCTTGTGCTGCACTGTATTGTGAGTTACTGCTGTCAGCTAATATTTGGTTATGAGAAGTTATGATCTGCAGCATTAGGGAGGCAGGATGAGATGCAGCCTGCAGGCTGTCACTGCAGCTTTGCTCCTCAAAGCCATTTTCCAGCTTTCTATCTGGGTTGCGAAGTTACAGGAGGGGATTCAGAGACTTCCCACTTCCAGTCTTCAGTGGCTCTTGCATCCCAGAAGTCTTTCCCAGCAGTTTGGATTTTCACTTTGTGGCCCGAGTTTAAACCTAACATCTGCAGAGCAACTCCTTTTGGCTTTCTGCGGTTTCTGAAGGTCCAAGTATTGCTGTAGGGAGGTCCTCAAACAACTCCCACCACCAAATTGGTGCCAGATACTTGTTCTCAAGTACCTTGTTCCCACTTTGCTGCTGATAGTGCTGTACACATTTGTGTTTCTTAGTTTTTACTTGCAAGCTGATGCTTGATGTCCTAGCCATTTCAGTTATTTGCTTGTGTTTTAGTGTGTCTTTGCTTGGGGTTATTTTTCTACTGGTATTAGGGTGTATTATTCTGCCTAGGCAAGATTCTTTTTCTTTGCCATGGATAATCAGTTCTGCCCTCAAGAGAAAGGGGCTCAGACATCCTTTAACATTGGGCCTACCTTCCATTTAGAAATGGATGGTTTCTTCCCCATTCTTTTCAAACCTCAAAAACTAGTTGGATTGGGAGGTACAAGTGTGTCCAAAAGAGAAGGGCATTCCGTGCCTCTTAGCCAAAAAGAAGAGAAAAGGATGTTAAACTTTCTCCTGTGCCATGCTGGATTTGTGGTCCATATTCTTATGACATGAATTTGACCATAGCCCCTTGGTCTGATGTTTTCTGACTGGTTCTTATCTTTCTTCTCTGTGGCTTGCTTTGGTCCTCTAAGTAACTCATCAGATGCGCTCAGCAGTACCTGTTGATTACAGAGAGGGCAGGCAGTGGCACTTAGGAGAAAAGAAAAAAAATAGGGCTGTTAGGGTTTTTTTCCTTCATCTTGTTCAGCTTTGTGAAGGTCTGAAAGATCCAGGAGGTGCTAGGAGAGTTAGCTGAATGTGAAAGAGAGCAAAATCAAGAAGCCAAACTTATAATCCTACAGGGATGCTATTCCCATAATGCGTAGAAATACCTTTGTGCAGGTTGTTAGCTGCTGGGGCAGCACTTAGGCATGTGGGATAACCTGATTAGAGTATCAAAGAAAACCCTGTTAGCTCCGCAGGCCAAATCCTGCCTTAGAGCAACCTGATGTCAAATGGGTGTGAATCAAGGAAGCTTTCTCTTTGGCATCTTCTGGTAACATCTTGAAGGCTCTGAGCCAGGGCTCTAGCAAGGAAAGAGACTTAAGCAAATACGCTCACAGACAGGGAGTGACTGGAGTCTGAAGCTAATGACTTTGTTTTTCTTCACTGCTACAGACTTAGAAGGATGAAAAGAATAAATTTCTTAGGTCTGATATTCTGGTTGTATAGAAGGCTTAATCAGTAGTTGGTTAATTTAAAATGCTTGTCTCAGCTGCAGGAATGTCAAACAGTACAACTGAGCTGAGATTTGGGAGCAGAAGACATATGTTTTCTGAAGGCATAACCCAGAAGCATGATCACCTGCTCTCCTGGTCACGGCAAAACTCCCACCAAAGTCAGCCTTAACACAAGATGCCAGACAAGATGATTGTCATGATTCCTTGTGGGCCTAAACTGTGTGTCTGAAATGTGTGAGTCGGAGTTGTATCAAATCCTTTGCAGGGTTGATTACAGCTGCAGGTCTCTGTTGTGTTCATGGCACCAGGTAGGCTGTGCTCAGCATTGCTGTCTGCAGCACTGTTACATGGGCTGCAGTAGCAGGGGGTACCTGCTTAGCAGATCAGCCCCAACATGCAAGTAAGCCATGAACCTCATGGCCATGTTGAGGGTGCTCAATGTTTATCAGAATTCAAAAAGCAATTGAGAAAGTCCATGGGAGAAACATTTACTTGAGGCTAAGTATGGAGAAGCCAAGTTCTGGCTCAGGAAGTCCCTAAGCCAGAAATTGCTGGAGGCTGGAAGCATATCCTCAGGAATTGCTGTGTTTTGCTTACCCTGTTCTCATACTTTGGCCTCTGTTGTTGGCAACTGTTGGAAATGAAGCAAGCGGTGACTTGGTGAGGCAAATGCTCCATACCTACACATATTCAGAAGATGTCAATAGCAAATGCCTTACACCGTCTTCTGTCAGTATCTGCCAGTATGCTGCATTTCTTCCTTGGCAATATAGAAAACAACATGGATGCAGACTAAGATGATGTGATGTGCTTATGCAAAGCAAAATGGTAAATTTGCTAGGTTATTTCTCCAAGGAGAAAATTACTGACCTTGCTTTTCCTGGCATACCAGCTACTGTTATAATGATGATGATGGTGACAGCAACCAGACAGAAAGCCCAGCAATAATTCTTTCCTGCCCATTATTACAAGGCATAAAGCAAAATCCAGTCTGAAACCAATGATAGTCTATCTGTGCTCTTTTTCAAAAACTGTGAGGCAGTTCTTAAATGGGTTAATTTTAGGACTTTTCATACTGACCTTTCCAAAAACAATCCTTTTGACCTTCTGATACTAACCTGTGTATTTTATGTTTGTATCTTACTAGTGATTTGCAGCCTAGAGATAATGTTTGATAGCAAATGTGTGAGTGTAGAAGTTACCTCTCTGAGCTCCTGGTGATTCATCTCCTGACAGTACATTCTGGCTGCACATGTAAGGTCTGGATCTTGCCCCTGAGAATATTGGCTCAAGGAAGCAATAATAATGCGGTCAATCAAAGCACTACTTTCCCTGGGAATTCTGTTGCATGAGGAAGCAGAAGAACTTTAGCCTTCCTGTGTTTGTCAACATGAGCTGCCTTCCAGCAGCTTTTTATATTTCTGTCCCATTAGATTTTTTTTCCTTTTCTTCTCTACCCCCTCCTTATTTCTGTCTATCTTAATTGTAATCAATGTTGTAATCATGGACTTTCTACCTCATCCAAGATTCAGACACTGGTTGACAACATTATTTAATAACTCCAGATGCATCAAGCAGGAGTAGTAGGTGAAGTCTGCTTTCCTGAAATCCAGTGAAATGACTGAAATCATGGCCACAGGTTTATTGTTTGCATCTACGTGGGTTGGCACCTGCCATTCATTTAATGTGTCTTTAAGGTGCTTTGTTTGAAAGGGTAGATTGCACAGTTGGTGTCAGAAGGGCTGGTGTGGCTCACAGACAACCATCTGAAGCAAAATTATCTTGGAGTTTCTGTAATTAACTGTAAGGGTGAGTGAGGCTTGAAATTGTATGAATCATTCAATGGATCCCACTTGAAAGGTGTGGGTTTTTTTGGCTTCAGCACTCCAGGAGCAGGCCAGTGTGTAAAACCTGTGCAGCAAGGATCATGGCCTTAGAACTGGCATTTCACAGCCATTATCTGAAACATAGTGGCCCAGAGATAAATGAACAGTTTAAGTCATCCTGTTCTTGTGATGCTTTCATTGCAGACACTGCTTTATGCTCTCCTCAGACTCAACAGTAATCTCTGTGGTGGGAGAGGAAGATCAAGATTTTCTTACTAAGGCAGATAAGGATCCTTTATGGGAGCTGTATTGGCAGAGCAGTTAGGGGGTCTCTGCATAGCCACAGGAGTTTGGCAGCTTTGCACTGTGGAGGTTGTCTCTAGTCAACTCAGGTGCAAAAGGTCATTCAGACTGGGCAGTCCTGAGGCAAAAACCCAGGAGTGCATGCTGCATAACTCCTTCAGATTCTCTTGGCTACAGAAGCTGCAATGGCTTACGTACACGTACCTGATGGGCCATCTCTGATCAGTTATTAGAGCTGCTGAGAGAAAGCTCTGGTTTCTGTTCTCACACTGTTCTTAAGGTTTGACCCAGGCACCATGGTGTTACCATACTCTTTGTTGACTATACTGCACTTACTTAAAAATGAAAAGAGAGTACCAAAAGCTTCCAGGTAGACCAGCAGCAACCTCCAGCTGACCTTTGTAAATATCGTGCTTAGATGGTGTTCATGTCTGCTGTGTGCATTTTGTTTGCAGAACACACTGGAGCAGTGCAGCGTCTGCGCAAAGCCCATCATGGAAAGGATCCTCCGAGCCACCGGGAAGGCCTACCATCCCCACTGCTTCACCTGCGTGATGTGCCATCGCAGCCTGGATGGGATTCCCTTCACCGTGGACGCCGGTGGGAACATTCACTGCATCGAGGATTTCCATAAGTATGGCTTATTGTCTTTCTCTCCCTAAAAATCCTCCTTTTTCTAGTCTGAGTGTCCAAAAAGATCTAAACCCTCTGTCACTTCGTCTTAAGGCTCTTAAATAGTAGGCAGAGCTTTGTTCCAAGCAGGCGCACAATGGCATACAAGATTAATTGGTTGGGGTTAGGGATGCTGCTTGATTTCTGTTTTGCTAAGATCTAAATTTATGGATAAGTTCTGTGTTCCTCCATTTCAGCTGCTCTGTGTTCCCCCTGCCATCTCATACCCTTAGCATGGGCACATTTCTCCTCACTGCCTATACCTGCATTTCCACATCAGCATCTTCCTGCTTCTTCCACCAAGCAGTTAAGAGAGGTCCTGTGCTGTTGCACTCCGCAGGTGTTTGCTTACTGGCTAGAGGGATTTAGGTGGCCACAGGATGCTCACAGCTCCTTTTCCTTCTAGTTGCTAATTAGCTTTTTAAAGCTGCTAAAAATACAGCCCTGGTAATAATTTATAGTGAAACTGCTATTTAAAGTAAGTTGAAAGGCATAGTTGCAAGTAGTTTCTGTCACTGCCATGCTACCACCCCCATCATCACGACTAATCTAGGGAAGACAGGTAGATATAGTCAACACAAATGTTTCCCCTGTATGGAAAAGACAGACACATTACACCCCTCAATTAAAAAAGGAAATCAATACTGACAAATGTGAGTTTACATCTCAACCATTTATCTCTTAATTTCTAAGGGGGTAGATTTAATTAGAGCCTTATGACATCAGTGTGTGGGCCTGAAAGCTCAAAGAAGCAGGCTGACTTGACAGAAAGGGAAGCAGTCACAATCAACTGGCATGTTAAAATCCAACATGAGGATGTTCCCTGTAGCTCACATAGGCTGGGTTAATTGGCAGTTGCTGTGTTGCTTTCTTTTCTGTGCCAACAGCTGTGTGTAAGGTAAAATTTGGTCCTGAGCACAGGCCCAACAGAAGGTTTACATGCCACTCATGCTCCTGAAGGATTTCCCTCACACCCTCTTAAAACTGGGAGACTGCTCCTTCCCCAAGTCCCACAGGCCAAGGGCTTACATGCAGGTTGGAAGCAGTTGAAGTCTTCTGGCAGTGACTGGATGTGTACCTCAGAGCTCTGAGAGTAGGAAGTAGGAGGCTGTCAATCCAAGGAAAGAACACAAAATCACTGAGTGAAAGACTGAGGGAAGATATGGGAATAGCACAAGACCTAATGTGACACTCAGAATGTCTTTGGCCAACCACATGTTTAGCGGCACTTCATCCAGCCCAGTTTCAATTACTTAGGAATGACACGTCCTCCTGGTCTGGAGGTTGGGTGCGCTACATCTTGTACATCCTCTTGATAACAAAACTATAGCTGATGCTTACACTGTCACTTAGCTGAGCTAAGGCCCCGCAGTAGCACATCCGCATCTCCTGATATCTGCAGGAGTCATCTCTGGGTCCTGGGAATTAATATTTGGCTCATCATTACCCACAGTGGCCTGGACAAAGAAATGTTGAAGCATTTTTAAGCACCATATTTGAGCTAAATGGCAGAAGGAAGCGCCTGCATGAAGCAGCATATAATTAACTGCGATTACAGCTCCAGTCATATATCCATTTAAGTTATTTTTCAGAGTGCTCGCTATAGCCACTGTTTAATTCATTTTTTCGTTAGATCGCAGCTACCCGGACATCTTTCATCTGCTGCCAGGGAAATTAATATTTTTCTTTATTCCTAGTACAGATAGATTTTTTTTTCTTTTTCTGTTCTAAGCTAGTTAATTCTGAGGTGGTTCATGTGACAGGCTGGGTGGCAGAGTCAATCTTGCCTAGGCGTTTCAAAAGAGAAGGGCCTTTGATCTCCCTGTGTTCTGATGTTTGCCATAAACGCTGCCCTCTGTTGCTCCATAGCCCATGACCCCAGCACTCATTACATAGCAGCAGATTCTGCAGGTATGCAGTTCTTTTGTGAGCAGAATTTGCAGCCTGGAGTTGGTACCCATAGGTCTTGAGCAAGATAATAATTCGCCACAGGCTAAATGTTCCCAAGCATTCCCACCTGCCTAGGAGCAGAGATGACCACGTCTCATGGGCAACCAGGGGAGAGCGAAACCACAGCTAATATAGAACATACGTGAGTTGCACAGAAGGTCAAATGGTGGGCAGTATAAGGGGGAAAAGTCTGTGCTCCCATTGATCTCCGAGTTGACCCCAATTCAAGGCAATCCCTTCACACAGTGAGTGAGTATCACTATACAACTCTGACTCAGGCTGACTGTGGAGGAGAGAGTGTTGGTGTCTCTGCACCCAAACCTTCTCCCTTTAAAGCCCGGGCAACCTGCTAATGGATATCTGAGAGCTGATTTTATCTAGAAAATGCATCTAGTCAGAATTGCCTTGGTGCTTCTTGTTTGAGGGTGAGCACAGCCAGCAGTGTGCTGCTGGGTGCCTAAGTGGGTAAGAAGAGTCCTTCCTGTCTTCTTTCCAAATAGGCAGCTGTGCAAAGCTACAAACTGTGACGTTACGTTTACACATGTGTGTGTGTGTTTCTGCAAATGCACATGTTTCTGGCTTGCTGGTGCACTTAAGAAAAACTTCTCCTCTGAGTTTGAGGGTGACTGTGACTTATCTTCTTTCTTCAGGAAATTTGCACCGAGATGTTCAGTGTGTAAGGAGCCCATCATGCCAGCCCCAGGACAAGAGGAGACTGTACGCATTGTTGCCTTGGATCGTGACTTCCATGTCCAGTGCTACCGATGTGAGGTTAGTATTCTAATCACGTGAAGGACAGAAAGCAAAGGTTGGCTTAATTTCATCACTGCCTCATGTTATACACACAACAGGCATACCCTATTGTAACACTGGCTCTACAATCAAATCACTTAATTGACTTCAGCATGCAAGGAATTTTTCCTCATTTATATCAGCGCAAATGAGAAGAAAATCAGGTCCCTTGTTTATAGCAGGTTCATTAGGAGAGCAAGAGAATGTGACTCAGGTAATTAGGGCTTAATATTGGAGAACTTCATAAATTATAGCTTGGACACAAATGTTGCTCTTGTTTAAGTTCTTAAAATGAAAGCTAATGCATGTTAGAATTTGAGCAAGATTGTACAGGAAACTCAACATATGGCTCTGGCTTGAAGAATTTTAATGGACGCATAAACATGATCATTCTTGTTTTGTGCAGTGCTTTTTTGTGCTACTTTCCTGTTCAGTTTCATTACGCACTTCATATAATTTTGATGGTAAGAATCTGAAGACTGAGAATAAAAATCACCTTCAAGCAATTAACATGTGGGAACAGCTGTGTTAGGGAACCTTCAAGAATTCTTCAATGGAAGTATTATTTGTTGGATAATACATCAGTCAGATGGCAAGCTGAGAAAATGAAACCAAATGTATTTCTTATAACAGTTGCAGGTTTTAATAACTAACTAGAAAGAATGATGGACCAAGGCTTTAAAGTCCAGGCTGAAACTTCAGGCACCTGATTCACTTCTTAGTCTGACCTTGGCTACATGACAGCCCATTACTTAGGCCCAGTTTTTTAATGGCACTGGGGCATTCCTACACTGAATTTTGTAGAGCCTAATTCGTGATACACCATGTCCCTATGCTGGGTGCTGAGATACCTAGGCTTCATGCAAATGAATGTCAGAAGTAAATGCACTGGAAAGCACAGGATACACTTATTTGGTCTTGATCTCCATGTGCCTCAGCTATCTATCTCAAAAGGAATAATGATGCTGTTCCTCTTTCCACCACTTGCTTGCCAAGTATATTTACAAACACAGGTTTATGATGAAGAAGTATGGCCTCTAAGCAAGCCATAATCCTGTCACCACAGCTCTGTCAGCAGTCTTGGGTCAAGTGGTTGTCTGATCACACAGTGAGGGATAATTCCCAGCTTTCCTTGCAGCTATACTTAGCCTTATGTACTTAGGGGCTGAGATCTCTGGAGCAGGTTTTGGGCCTTTTAGTGGGGTTTCCATGTCTCTGTCTCAGTGACATCCTTCTTTCAGCCACAACCTTTTGGGACAATTGCAATACAAACACAGGTGACACTTATGGTAGGGGAGACAGGCAGGGAGCTTGCTTAGCTGTCGCACCTGGAATAGAGGTTATAGCTTTGTGGCATTAACTCTTCCAGGGGAGATTACCTGCAGTCAGGTGTTGGTACCGAACTTCCTTCCCAGTGATGTTTCTTTTTATCCTTTTTTGCATTAATAAACATGTGCTTAAGTTTTGTGTTTTCTCCAATGCTAAAGACTTTTCCTCCCTCAGCAATGTGAAGGGAATAATCTTCTTTTATTTTCAATGGGGTTAAATGCAGAAGAGACCTTGGGAACCTATCTTCTCTGCAGCATTATCTCTTATCACTAAATGGTTTAATCATGAAAGACATCACGTACCTCAGCTTCGCGCTTTATGCTGAGGCAGGCTAGATCCTCTTACAAGGTGAAGCGTGAGGAGAGACTTTCTTTGACTAATAGAGTTCTTGCTTAATGTTGCTCTTCTTACTTATTTACTTCGCTTATTTTACTTTGTTTGCATATGTCCTAGGACTGTGGTGGCCTTCTGTCTGAAGGGGACAATCAGGGCTGTTATCCTCTGGATGGGCACATCCTTTGCAAGACCTGCAACTCCGCTCGGATCCAGGCTCTGACGGCCAAGGCCAGCACTGATCTCTGAGTATCAACTGTGACCATCCCCCAGGATGCCTGTTAGGGGATATTGCACAAGCTTTGCATGATTTCTTTACAGCCTAGGGTCTGAATCTCTGTTTAAAAAATAAAATAAAAAGAAAAAAAAAAAAAAAGCAAAACTGGAAGGCCTTGGAACAAGAGGGCAGTTTGTGAGGCCATGTTCAGACTGCCCATGACAGGCACCTAACTTAGACATGACTTTTCAGGAGTGAGTCAGAGCACCTGCTGTCTCTGCAGCTGATGGAGATAAGTGGTCACAGTACCTAAGTTACCTGCCTGTAGGAGGCCTGAACATGGTCGTAACTTTATTTCTGTATTTGATTCCTGTCTCCTAAGTGAAGGTAGAAGGTGAAAGATGGCTGAGCTAGTTCTTTCTTCCAAGTTATTTGAGAACCTGACCAGCTGTCATTGAAGTCACGGGTTGACTTTAGTAGGATCTGGGTCACCAGTGGAAGTAGCTCCAGCACCCTAGAAGATGTGAGAGCAGACCTGGCACTCCTCTCATCACAACACAAACAATGTAACTTCAACTGTACTGCACCTGAGAGTGTAGGTGTGACCTTGTATCCTTTGGACACAGATTTGTTACCTGTTTTCTTAGGCCCTTACTTGTCTCCGTTCCCTTCCAGTTTGATAGGATTTTTCCTTTTTCTTATGAAATTATATTTTACTATTGCGAAAATTTATCCAGTAATGATGCTTCCAATTCATTATGTATGAGCAATCACAGAAAGAAGTGAGCTTGCACACACTACACACCACACACTACACAAACCACACACACCCCCCCCCCCCATGTGCTTTTAATTTACCAGAGGTGGAAGCCAGTCATGTCTGTTAAGAAAGTGTTTTAAGGATGTGGAGCTGGAAACACATTTTTAGTTCCCAGTGGTTTAAAAAAAAACCCAACACAAAAACAAACAAAAAAAAGACTACATAGAACTGCGGTGCAAAGCCTTGCTCAACAAAATCTTAAGCCACTCTCACACCCCATTCTAGTGGGGCCACTGGTGGTGTTGGTTTCTAGATGGACATTTAAACAACAGAGTCTTGTTCCATCTCCTGTTTATTGCAATGGGAAGATTTTCCTTCAGCTGTAACAGGTATTGAATCAGGCCTTGGGATATACATTTCTCTGATGTTAACACAGATGATCTAGAGTTCTTATAAAAAAAAAATAAGAATCTTATTTCAACAACAACAGAAAGATTCTCCTAAATACATGCTGTTGTTTAGTTTTTATCTTACAAAGGCTAAAGAAGGTATTAAACCCTTCTCTATGCCATTCCAAAAAGCAAGGGTTTTTTTTTAATCCTCTTTCATTTTCCTCCCAGCCACTTATAACTTCTCTCTGGTGAAATGTCATTGCATTAGCATGCTGGGCCAGCAGCAGCATTTTCATCTTCAGAATTAATACATAAGTCAAGGTAAAGCTGGGCACACGTAATCTTTTTTTCTCATGTTGGGTTGGTGGTGGTTTTGGGGTGGGTGGTTTTTTTGGGTTGTTTTTTTAATTAAAAAAAAATAGAAATCCACAGCACTCTGAGCAGCTATAATATTCTTGTTCATGAAACCCATAATAACTAAGGTGCAAATTACATAGGGAGTAATTTTCATATCACTGAATTGACATTAATATCTTATTTGCAGATGTAATCAAAGAAAATACCTTTCTTTGCACTTAACAAATCAAGAAGCAGAACTGAAACAGTTTCAGGCTGATTGACCATATAGGTGACAAACTGGCACTTTTCAAGAGTAAGTTATAAGCTTTTTCATGCATCCACTGAAAAACAATAAGAATGTGGTGCTTTTATCTTTATTGTCTATAACAGAAGCCTTATGCAATTATACCCACCAATGCTGATTGGAAACAAAGGGAAAAATTCAGGTACTCACTGCATCTCATGCAAATGGTGCATTTCCTTTCAGTTTAGTACTAACCTTTATGGAAGAGCGCTGTGAACTTTAATAGTTTTAGATGTATACAGTAAATTCAAATACAGAAATATCAGTCTGAATCCTCTGCTCCTTACATGGTTTATATATTGGCAAACTCAACCAGCGTCAGGGAAGTTTCCCAAAATTCCTAGCTCAGAATGAATCCTTCTTTGTAGAAGGGTGGCATCATTAAGAAAAAGAAATCGTTCTTCAACACAGTGGCTGTGCTGAAGCAGGTTTGCCTTTTTATGCTACATTTCTACGTGGCCTTCAACAATTTTACTGCCTCAGACGTAAACAAAGTTTTTTGCACCATGACTCCTGCCAGGTTCCATCTGGGCTGCTGCTCCCTGAACCATGGCACGTAAGGTACTTCTGAGCTCACTTCTTTCTTTACATGCAGTCTGCACCACCACCCATCGAAAAAAAAAACCTCACAACTATTGAGCAAAACCAGTGTTAACTAACCATGCAAAACCACAGGAGGTCAGAGATGGGATTGCTAACACCATTATATATCCTTGTGGAGGGTCTTACGTCTCTGCAAGCACAGGGGATGACGTGATGCTCTTTGGCTCAGAGTAAGTCATTCATCAGACAGCAAATATAGATGTGATCTTCCTTACTCTTGTTAGTGTTAAATCAAGTGGCTGATGAGTCTCCCCTGAATAACACTGGGGTAGTTGATGGAAACAAGCTATTGTGCCTTCCTGCAGAATGTGGTTGAGACTAAGACCAAAATCCAGAGCCTCAGGGCTTTTTATGGCCCTGCCTTAGGAAGAGCAAATCATATGGCTTCTTGTCTTCTGCCCTCTGCATGAGAGGGCCTCTTTCCAACTTCCCAGGGATGTTATGGGAATTAATCACAGATTGGCCCAAACTACTGATTTTTTGGAGTTCTGTCTTCTCTTTCCAGAAAAATTTGCTGGTATGTAGGTTTGCTATTCCAGCCCATTTCAAAGCTAAGGGCTAGCCAGAAGATCTAGATCTGAATCCTGTGTTATTAGGGTGCTGAGGTGAGTTGGGCTGGCATGCAGGGAGGTGAGAGCCAGATTTTTCAAGCATTAAATACTTCATGGATGTAAGATGCTTGATAAAGATTGAGCAGTGTTGATATTTGAGGTACTGTGGCTAATTCCTAGACCTGACGGATCTGGGCAAAGGTATAATCATGCTTTTGTTTTCACCCCTGAAACACCAAAGCCGTCTGCCTGTTGGATGGAGGGAGTGTCCAAAACACTCCTCTTTATTTTCTGTAGTGCATGTGGTTTTGGCTTCTAAAATTGCTATAAATATATTTGGAAGATATTGCATAAATGTATATACATCACCGGGGCTCTCATCACCCACATGTGTATGGAAAACTCCCCTCTGATGCTTCAGGATTTAATTAGGAAATGTTGGTGGACTTATCTCAATTGCACTGCAATTAAGAACCACTGGGATATTGCTTCATCACAATATTTATCCCATATTTATAATATATCCTGTTTTATCTTTTCCAAAGAAGGAGTCTTTTTGCCAAAGAGACCTTACTTCACTAAGGTGAGCTTCTTAGCCGTGATAAAAATTCTCATCATCTGTGGCTGTAGTAATGTCTGAAGTGTTCCTTCCAGAAAGAATTGAAAGATCACACAGATATTTCTGTTCAAGTCTGCAGTTCTTGCTCGTGCTGCTTTGACTTTGTCTAGCATTTATTGGCAAGTAGAGCCTGATCCCATGATTTGTGTGACCAGACGGGGCCCAGGAGTGTCCAGGATCAGGTTCTAATTTAGCAAAATATTTAAGTCCCTGGCATTTGTTTATGCACAGGCTTAAAGCCATTGCGTGGTGTGACATAAGCCATGGGTCTACAGCCATTAATACCAGACTGATTCCTTATCACCCAGTCAGACATATTTGACCTGGATAGGATGTGGGCACAGTCAAACTTCTGTTAAATTACCCAGAATGCAGGAAATGGCTTCTGTGTCACTCTTATGCCAACTTCAGGAGGGCACGTGGTAGCTGATCCAGCATAACATCTGGACAACAGGAGTTATTACAAGATCAGTGCTTTGTGTTCGGTGGCTGTGGCACTTTCCATATGTCACAAGTAGCCCTCGAGCCAGATTTACTGGATCTTTGAACCATGGCTTTAAAACTGTCTACTTAAACTTTCTCCAGAAGATTGGGTTGCCTTGGTTACAGCCCAATCCTTAAGCATATCCCCAAGGCTAATACTAATATTTTGTGAATATGATGGTTTTATTGTCACTTAGTTTAATCATAGCCTGAATGTTGCTTTTAAAAGCAGAAAGCCACACTCATTGCCTTAGTCTATCAGATAATGCACCTTTGATTCTGTTTTGATGCCATTTTTTTTTATATTTTAATTCTTCGATTTTTGTCACGGCTGCGAAACACTTGGGTAATGACTTAATCATGGAGGTGTGGGAGTACTGAAGTGTTTATCATAATGAACTGCACATAATACAGTTCATCCTGACAGCAGGAGTGAGACTTTCTTGAGACACAGGCCTTAAGTTGATTTTCTTCCTATCAGTAAAATGTGCCTGATAAGAATGAGAAAAAAAAAGTGTCTTTTAGAGAAATGGTGATTGTTGAAGAGAGTATGCAACAAGTCATACTGAAAGCTCTTTGGGCCTGTTGCGGTTACTGCCTGGCCATGGTCAGCCAAGCCTACTATAGGTTTGATAAATGCTAGTTCCTTTTGATTTTGAGAAAGTCCAGCAAACAAGTGATAACAGGACCCAAGAGAAGGTCCTTGAGAGAAATCCTGCCTTTGCTTTGCTTCAGCATCAGAGATAAATGCTGGACACCTGGTGCTTCAGCTGAATGGCTCAGAAAGGATTTGAGTTTATAATTGTTTCCTTTTGATATCTAGTTCCTGCAGTTGATTCATCATGTTGATTTGCTATTTGTTCACTTGAGTTAGGTTGACTACACCTTGTATAAACTTCAGTACTGTAAGTCAGGGCTGTCAGAGAGAGATGTGCTGAAGAGACTCACTGTGCTGAAATTCGCATGAGAAGACACTAGTGATGGCAATTGAGGGCTTGTTGTCAAATGATAGCAGGAATACTTAGTACTGTCTACAGGTTAGTGAAGTGCAAACTAAGAGCGAGCTGTGAGAACACCATTTCCAGATAGAGCTGGTTACAATTTTACCCTAAATCTTGTGATGTCAGAAGGGCCACTTTTTTTAATAAGAAATTCTCTCATTTTGCAATGTTATTCAAAGCAAGTTTTGGTTTGGTTTTGGGGAAGGAAGGGGTTACTATTACGATTAAAACCATATTGATTTTTTATCTAAATAAATTTCAGAATTGTTAACAAATATTTTCATTTCTCAAAATATATCTTCTTTCTCAGCTTTATTTTGTAGTTCTTGGGTTTCTTCTGCTGGTAAATGAAAGTTCCTGTGACAATTTTTAAAACTTCTTTGGATAAAAATTCTGTTTAAAAACAACCACATGTATTCTTGGGAAGTGGTTCAATATTGGACCTAGTGAAATAAAAAAAAGCAACACAACAACCTTGAAGCTTTTAACAAAATATTTTTCCCTATTTTTAATGAGTTTTGCTAATTTTGAAGGCACTGTTTTTTTTGTTAGAAAAATCTGAATAATGTGACTCTTCTGAAAATAACAGTGTTATTTCTATTGGCTTCATTTTTCTTTCCCATCTTAAAGCCATAGACTGGCTGGCTATGGGGAGTGCCAGGGTCTTTTTCTGTGGCAATTGCAATTTCTGCTTTGGGTTTCTCCCCTCTGAAGTTACTGAAGAATATAAGCACATTATGGCAACTGCCGTGAAGATCAAGACACACTGATTGACCTTCCTCTCCACGTACTCTTCTGGACTTGTCACATTTCTAGAAATACTACCTGGCTTCCTCAGCATTTCACGTTTGAATTTGCAACAGTCAATTGCCCAGCTGGCATTTGAGCAATGAGAGAGTGTAGACTTGTGAAGTTACAACGTTCACCAAGCATCTAAAAAATCTAAGAGAAAACCCATAACGTTGGTAGGTTTCCTGATGGATATTGTGGAAATGCTCTCATTTCAGCCTGAAATTCTCTGATCTGAAAAAAAGCTCAAACACTTGCAGACCACCCTGGCACATACACTCACATGCACACACAAGATGCTTGTGAGACTACAACCGAGTGGAAATACAGGCTTGTGATATTGAGCAGTGCTGCGTATACCCCACTGGGCTTCATTCCTGCTCCCTTTGGCTTCATGATACGCATGGAAGCAATGGGGTTGATCACTGGTATCAAGAGTATTCAGTTCGCACTTGTTTTTTTAATTTCGCTGTTTGTCCACATTTCTCATCACATTGAGATATTTTAGAAAATGAGGAAGGAAACAGAAGCCCCAGGTGCTGGCATTACGTTTTCTTTTCCAGGGGTTAGAGTTCCTCATGGGGAACATGGCAGTTGTGGTGTCTCTACTTTTTTGCCTCTGCCTCCTTTTGTTCGCAACCAGCTCTTGTTCCCCCTTTTTCCATTTGCTCAACATGTAGTCAGTCATCTTTGCACTGAAGATGGTATGTTCCTTACTTAACAGAGGTATTGTGAATCTTAGCCAGGAGTTGGAAAAACTTCTCCAGATCTTTAATCAAGTAGTTTTGTGCATCCATAGTTATCAGTGGCCTGCCACATGGATAGCAAAGAAAATGATTATAATTATTGCTTTTAAAACGATTATGGAATTGTGCCTTACTTTTTCAGTCGTATTTAACCATGTAATTTAGAATCACATGATTGCAGGAATTTATCATGAAGAAATTGGTTTGAAGGATAGTTTGTTTGGTTTTAGATATTTTTTTTCTCCAAAACCGAATTTATTAGTTTTACCCCTTTTATTTTTTTCCTCCAGTTTTTTTCCTTTAATATGTTTGTGTAAAAGGGCAGCCAGAATTTGCATTCATGAGAGACAGAAGATCTTATTTGGCCTTGTACGTGGAGCTTTCATTTTCTTTTATGTTCCTTCAGGAGAATTCCTCTCTGCCCAATTGCTTTTACTTAGATGTCTTTAAATGCAGGCTGACCAGTAAGGGGTTTTTGTTGTTTAATTTAGTGTGTTGCTTGCTTTAGTGGGTGTTGTTTTGTTGGTTTTTTTAATTAACCAGATACTGGGTACTGGGCAGCATTTCACATTAATGCAGAATGTTAATGCTCATTTTCATAGAAAAGACAAAATTAGAGTCTTTCCCTGTCTCCGGTCCAGTTTTGTTACTGTTCTGTGTACAACACTAATATTAAGCCCGACTGAAAAGGCAAAATACTCAGTGACCTACTTCCATTCACCAACAAGAATCCTTTGTCAGCTGACTGCTGTTTGTTTGTTCGTTTTTAAATGTCGGATTAGAGAACAAGCATCTCCTAAAGTTGAAAGAAAACAGTGTTTTCATGTGCAGGAAATTTGGGGTTGCAGTAAGAGAATATTTTCTTTATGAATTTGGATGTCATGGTGTTTTAAGCTCCTGCCTGGAGCCTAAATCAATTTGGCCTCTCATCCAGTTCGTCTCACTGGTGCTCCTAAAAGGCTGCAGCCCTGCAAAAGCTCATGCAGCATTTTTGGCTGCTTTCCCTTGCTCCCATTTGGTACATATTTGCACAATTTAACTGAGCTTTTATTTCTGCTGAAGGTCAGATGCAAGTGATACGAAACACTAAACTTTATAAACAAGCAAAGCCATTTCAACCACAGCATTTTGGACTAGAACGGATTTTTAGGTGGTGCACTGTCTGCTGGCCTTTGGAGGGGGGATCCTGAGACTACATTGGACTGGAACAGGATGCAAAGCCACAAGCCTTGAGTTTTTTTAATAAACTACTTACTGTAATCCAGCTACACAGTTTCAGCCTCACACTTCAGAAGCTTCCAGCAGCAATGCATGTACAGTCACTTTCTCTCTTACAGAAAGTGAAACTTTCCCAACCAGAGTAAATTTAACCTCTTGCGTAAGATGCTGGCAGTTTTTTTTCCCTTGGGACTCTCACTGTAACCTCTATGTGTACAGGATGAATAGGTTTTCTTCCCTCCCCTCCTTCCCTCTTTTTTTTTTTTTGGACAAGATTAGATGTTGCATATTGATGAGCTAGCATTTCAAAGGTCCGTGGGGCTTTGGAACATATTAAGAATCTCTGAAGTTTAATATTCACCATGTTTTAAATATTCAGAAGGAAAAATCTGCATAAAATGGCTTTTGATAAATACATTCTAAGGATTCTTTCTTTCTATCTTACGCAACCGTTGTGGGGATTGTGGCTGTGCCAGTTTTGTTCCAAAGTGTCCTTTGTTTCTGCATTTCAGGACCATTTTGATCCCATTTGTATGCCCAGTGCTTGTCCTGAAGTCTTTTATAGCTTCTACTGGAACTGTATAGCAAGCAGATGGATGTGACCAAGGCAGAGGCGCAGCTGAGCATCATTAACTCCCGAATGTCTGCTTGATTCCTTCTCCTTTTATGATAGCTAGGTACTTCCAGCCTCTCTCTGTGATGCAGTTTGGGATCACCCCAGTGGTCAGGCCTGGCTGAGATCTTTCTGCAAAGGTTCTCCACACCAGGGGGGATGTGAGAATGGAGAGGACAAGATCCTGGGTGCAGGAGCAAAGCAATGCAAACTTCAGTGCACCTCAGGTCTCACAGGGCAGTTTTCCCTTCCTTGGATGTCCCTTTTCGGTAAGAGTCTCAGCAGTAAGAGAAGTATTATTAGGACAGCCCTTGCTTGGGTATGTCCTGTTTCCCGTGCTGTTGAAAATCTGACAGAGGCTTTAGATAAAGATGATCAGTTATGGGCTGCAAAGACACAGCTATTTTACTGTAACATTAGTTCTCTTGATTGCCTTACCCTTGATGTCCCACGGTACACACCATGGTGTGCAGGACAGCTTCTTTGTTCCTGCTTACACACAGCCTTGACTTTGTCATGCCAGTCCCTGCTGAATCAGCACCTGGCACTTGTTCTCAGGACTCCTCTGGCTTGGCCCAAGGGCATCTCATGCTCTTGTGCAAAAGGTGGTGCTTTCAGGTTTTGGCCTACAAATAATGCAACCCTTTCAAACCCACCTTTCCCCTCTCATGGATTCCTGACAGAAGTAGGATTTTAAATATTTCATAGCATTCTTCTTTCTTCTTCCTTTTTGCCAGATGCCTTGAAAACATTGTCAGATTACGATCTGAGTGGGAGTTTTCAGGATCGATTTCCTCTCCTTCTTGATTGCGTGGTGTAGGTTTGCAATGAGGGTTTTATCCTTTTTTTCTTCTTCTTTTTTTTTTTTTCAGTCTTGTGGAACAGATGCCTTCAGTTTATGCAGAGAAAGATTGTCTGTGATTAGCGCTAATCCAGGATGGCAGGATTGGACCCCCACAGTGAAAGCTAGAAAAGTGATTGCAAAAGTATTCAGTTTCTCCTTATTAATTACACAGGAAGTTTCCACTGAAGGCTCATGTAGCCCAACTAGCCTATGTAATAAGTAGCAGGGCCTGTAATTACAGTCTGTCTTCTGATCCTATCTGTGCTCTGACTTTCTAGGCACCACAGTTCTGTTTACATCTGTGTCTTTGTCACCTTTTAAATTTTTGATCGGTCACGAAGGGAAGCAGAGCACAAGGCATGAGCCCTGCGGAGGTACAGCGAGTCTGAACAAGGCAGTCCTTCTCCTTCTCAGGTATCCACCTGATTGGGGATACGGAACAGAGCACAAGGAACATGGGGGGGGTTTAACAGCTGTGCAGTGGAGGGAGCAGGCTGCATGCCAGCTGGGTATCTTTCAAGATCTTGGAGTCTTTGTAGGACTGGAAATTTGAACCTGTTACAGGTCTTAACTAACGTACTATCCTATGAGGGAGTTTATATATCAGCATTTCTTTGTTCAGAGCAGTTTCTACAGGATTTGATTTTACTTTTCTGTAAGATTCAACAGCTTATGGTTGCAAAGAGATCCTTCTACATATGGCATGAGGAGGGAGACGGCTTTTGGCATCATGCAGAGAAGCTGGCCTAGAAATCCTAGTACTGGTGTGTAAAGCAAGGGTAACTTGAGTGGAAAGAAGGCAGTGATTTACATGTGGTTCAGTAGCAGGTTCACCAGCTCTGCACACCAGCAAGCACAGCCTTAAGCAGATCGTCTCACCAGGGTGTCAATCTTGAGACCTGGTAATAAGTAAATGGGCACCTTGTGAAAGTGTTTGATACTGGTCACCGTGACAGTAATCTCTTGTCTCTTCAGAAACATGCACTAAAGTTAGGGTAAAAGTACAGAATGGTGTCCCCCAGTCTTTTCCTTCGAGGCGTACACCCAGTGCTATGTTCGATCAGGAGAAACAAAAGCCATTGTGCAAATACTATATGCAATGAAATACTAACAATCCATTCTGTATACTTCTAATATCCATTAAACCCTTATGCAAGTTGTCCGTTTTCTGCATCTTGCACTGTTATTTAATTATTCTTGGTCTGACTTCCCAAAAAAAAAAACCCTCAATTATTTTTGAAGTTTTTTTCCTAACTATACTTCTAAGAAAGTTGATTCTTTAAGGGAAGAAAACCCTTAGTTTCGAGCATGTTTTTTTCAGGCTTCGAAATTAATAATTTCTACACCTGACCCAGTTCCTGCAGCTGCCAAAAAAGAAAAGAGAAAGCTATTTAAATTTCTCATAGAACCATTTATCTCTTAAAATATGCCAAGGCAATTTGAGGTGGGGGTGGAGACTCAGCTATTTATCTCAGCAGCTTGATTTTTCTCTTTATGTTTCTAACTGTCAGGGGGGAAAAAAAACAGTAGGAAGCTATTCTTGGGCTATTATTGATGTATTGTGTACCATTATGCAGGATGTCTGCTTTGCTATATACGGAAGGACATTAATAATAGCCATCTCCCCTGCCCCCACCCTGAGTTCCTCTTTGGGAAGATATGGCTTAAACTGGAGCATCTGCTGTGTTCAAATTGCTGCTCCCTCCTCCCCTTCCCCCAGTTCATTCCCGAACTAGTTTTGGGAACAGGGCTAAGGGAATAAGGAGACAGGTTGTATTTGCCTGCTACTGTGGTTGCTCCAGGCAAGTCATTTCCATGCCGTGTACATGTCTACCCTCTTCCTTCCCGTGTATTGCCCCTCCTTTCATTTTAAGTTAATCAGTGCAAAAAAAAACCACCAGCAACCCCTTTCTCGCTTTTTCTCACAGGGGCTGGCTGGCAGAACGGGCTCAGCAACAGACCTCTCATTTGTTATTACCCAGCATTTCATATCCAGAAACATGGGTTTCATTATTTACCATAAGTAGGAAAATGTGTTTGTGTTCCCATCCCTCCTACCCCAGGTTTAAAACATTGTTATGAAACTTTAAAGGGTCTGTCCGCTTGTTTGAAGACTCAGATGCTTGTTTTATTTTTGGAAGCAGAGTGTACAGTGAACAGGAATAGTTTTATGTTTAAAAAATAGCTCCACTTCAGCATGCCCCTGAGGTGCGGGAAGTCCTGTCTCCACAGGTCTGTGCCAGGAGTGTGACAGCCCAGAGAGCAAAGCCTACTTGAATAGGAAAAAGAACTGGCCTGCCCCACTTCATCTCTGAGAAGAGAGAAGTGAAAATAGTAAAGGGCAAAAAATAAAGGACATAATTGCTCTGATTTTTTTTTATTTTTTTTTAATTACTGTTCCTACGTCTCGTGTTAATTTAGTTCCATAGAACCTTTGCTTATTCAGCATTTCTGGTAGTCAGGGCCATGTGCTTTTTATGGTGTCATTATTTTTACTCGTCTTTTGTTGTGTCCTAGTCTTGTTTTGGTCCCTATGTGGTATGGAGCCATTTAGGTCTGAGCACTGAATTAAAACAATATTAGGAGCTCTGTCTAGGAAATATCAGAATATTTTCCAGTTCTGGTATAGAGAGGTTTTCCAAATACAAATTCTAGATGGGAGGAATGCCTTTGTTTGGGAAAGTGCTCAGATTTCAAAATGAATTCTGAAATCTTTGAACTTGAAATTTGAATTTTTGAATGGCCATTCAGCGTAGTTTCTTATTGCTTTTATTGTCTTCCTTGGTGGTGGCCAAGGAGAAAAAATACCACCCTCTGAAGCATTGCCTTAACTAGAGCCAGAGCCCGGCACCTCCTCTGCAAACGTTTGCTCCACCTGCAGCTTGCCACACTGCTGTGTCATGGGAGCAAGGAAGGCCTGCTAATAAAGCAAGGTCCAATTCATCCTCTCCGTAGTGAGAGCTGTTCCCTGTGGTGAGTTTGTGTCCAGGCTAGGGTTTGATCCTGTCTTCCTAGTTCAAGTATTTTGCCAGAAACAGGTGTTTTCTTTCTGCCATTAGCTATGGGATTGTGTGCAATGATAGGATTTGCAGGGAGGGAGGAGAAGATCCAATTAGGCTACCTTTGTGCTAATGTTTCATTCTGGGCTGTATGATATAAAAGCAGTTCACACTGAAATGCACAGCTGGAGGTTGTGGTTTTCGTTTCAACTATGTTGAGATGGTACCCGTTGAAAATACAGAACTGGGGCACTTTTCTTACATCTGCCAGTGCTTTACTGACAGTTCTGTATGGGTTGGAAACCCATTTTGGTTTGGCAAACGGACGTTTTCTGCCTTGTTACCTGAACCTGATCTGTTCTTTGCTTTATCCACCTAAAAAGTAGTATTTCTAATGCGCCTAATGCCTAAGTAGCTAAGCGCCTGACAAGCATCTCAGCAGAACAGCCAGCAAGGTGAACAGTAGGCTATTAACAGAACTGCCTTTATAGAAGCTGTGTTCCACTTTTTTCACTATGTGCCTTTTCAGAGACCTGCAGTGCTCCTTTATGGGCAACAAAGAAATAGTGTTAGTGCCAAGCAGTGGTGGGAACTATGAGAATGATGTAGAAGAGAAGCAAGAGGTTAATTTTAAGCACCTGTTCTCCACTAGAATAAGCAAAGCAATGGCTTATCCCATCAGCACTGCTTGTCATCTTGCTTAATCCATCTCATTGTCTGGTTGGCAACCAGTAGTGGAGGTACTTGGGTATATCTCCTCAAATGTCTATCTTACCAGAACTACAAAGTCATTCATATATGAAGATTTTATTCACTTAATATTATTTCTTATAAGTTCTGTTGCTCATTTTTTATATAAAGTTAGAAAATTTGAAGGTGAACCAAAGCCTGGGTGTTTCATTGGTATTAAAAAGGCTTATGTGCGCTCACTTTCAATCCCCAAAATCATGTTTTAGGAAACTTTTTCCTGCTGTGGTCAGAGAGGAAATGCAAGGTTTATTGGAAATGCAGCAGAGGTAGAGGTTTGATGTTTTAATGCTCAGTGCTGCACCACTGTGACCTCTGCTGTTACCTCTGGAGATTAAGGACTGAGTATTGGCAGAGGTATGGGCAGAGCAAAGTTATGCTTGGACTTTCTCATGATCTTGCTAGACAGGATCTGCCTTGGTGAGACTTCAACTTCCTTTGGGGTCCTAGTTTCCTATGCCATGGCTTGTGTGTTGGACTGTCAGAGAGACTGGAGGGTTTCCTCCAGTGCCTTCACTCCGGTTAGTCAAATGATAGACTAGGAGTTCCTATTCTGCAGTTTCAGTAAGGGCACTTTCCCACTCAGAACAAAGAGCAGAAGTTTGTTGTACTTTAGAGCTTAATCTCTAACACTAGCTTTACTTGTGGGCTGATGTAATGGGGTCTGAATCACACATGGGTCATTCCATAATGATTACTATTGGCTAAATGCCCATGGTGAACCCCCCTAGAGCAGGGGGATTGGCTTAGCTCTTTGAAACTGCAAGGAGAGAGTGCCCCCAAGAATGTATCTGTCCTATGTAGCTGCTATGCTTTGGACTATCCCTGCCAACTGTAGATCTGTCTGCTCTGGGTTCACCGGTGATGGTGTTTATTGGGTGTGCAGTAATTCGTAGTGGATGACTAGGCCAGGTATGTGGTGGTATTTCAGTTTTCTGGTAGCTGTTGGTTTAACCCTTGAGATGAAAGAAGGTTTCCATTGTTGCCTTTGCAGTTGGGAGGGAGCGTGACTGTCCACGCTTCTCCTTGCCCTGCACCAGCAGAGGCTCTCAGTGACATGGGAAGCTTCTTCCTTTTAAATGTGAATCACTAGCCTAGGTATCTGGGCAAGAAAGGGGCACAAGGAGGCATTCCCTACATGAGGCATGCCTTCTGCTGCACAATCCATGCCCTCAGATCCTAATGAAGTAACATTACTTGAGCTCTTAGTACTGATCTCCTATCTGTCAGAGCTTGGGGATACCAGTTTTACCCCTTGCTGAGCACAAGAACTACCCAAGTCTGTGAGGAGCCCAATCCTGCTGCCAATGGAGTTTTCCCAAATCCTGTGAGTTGCTGAATGCACCTCTGGTGAGCTGCTGAATAGCCTGGCTTGTCACTGAGCCCATCAGGCCACTTGTCTCCGTACTGACTACTTCTGTCAGGCTTTGAGGGCACTCAGGAAATGCAATCAGCACCTTAAAGGATGGGTCCGCTGGGTAAAATATGAAGTTTTTTTTCTCTGGTAACTTGTGTGCATGAATTGAAAACCATTTATTCCAGTTTATTCTGAGGACAGATGCAGCATATACACATTTTCTATATTTATAAATATATAGATATATATATTTTGTTCTCAGCTAGTTACCTCTTCTAAACTACGATTTTCAGAGCAACCGGCATATATTTTTTATTCAACACATAAAATGACTTTTTACAGTAAGAGAATGAAAGCTGTTTTAAGCATGTGTTTTCTGTATTTTTATTACGCATTATCCAATTATATAGAGATGTATTTTCCTCTTTGCTCTACTCTTTCAGCTGTTATCCTTTTTCAGTTATGCTTTTCTTATGTTTTGTAAGGGAAAATAAATATGCAAAATTGCCAGATGCCTTTTTCCTTTGCAGAAGAAGTATCACAAATGCTTTTTTATTACATTTTACCAATCCAATAAACTCCATATAAATTTCATTTTTGTTTGCTAGTGTGTGAAATTATTTTTTTTAGTCGAATGGTATTTACTTTCTCCCAACCTCCACCTGCAATTGTACTTCATATCCTCCATCACTCTCTCCCAGGTTCAAAATTTCACTACGTGGCTCCTCAACATACTTAATTCAAGAACCTCTTTCACTGTTGGGTGAAGCAAGGATGGTAGAAATATGAGAGAGGATATCCCTGCTTGTACTGGCCATCTCTTCATGAATTTTTTGCTGTTCTTAAAAATGTGCATCTTTGCAGTAGAGAGCACTCCATCCTTAAACCATGAGGTAATGTACAGAGGTGGGTCATACCTGGAGCTTGCCTGCAAGTATTCTCAAATTTGAGTTGTGACCAGGTGACAGCAGAGCCAAGCACCTTGCTTTGCAGCTGAAAGGAGGAACATTATTCAGACTATTATGGGGAGAGCACAAAGAAGTGTGGTTTGCAAAGCCCATCTCTTCTAGAAGTTGTTTTTAGGCTGTCATTGCAGTAAATAATCAGGATTGTTCCTAGTCAGTCCAATCTGCTCCAAAAATACCACTGATCACCACACAGCCTGACCTTCCCCTCTCCAGTCAGAGAAGCTGGTACAGCACCAAACCCAGCAAGCCTTCCCTGTCTGAAAAGCCTCAAGTGGTAGGGAATCCAGTGTATCCTGGTAATCTTTTACAGTTACCATTTCTGACCCTGCTTAATAGCCTCTGTTTTTCTACCCTCTCTATCCTTAGACCTTTTTATTAAAAGCCCTTTGCTGACAGAAATGTGCACAGAGCTGCACAGGTTGTCTTCAAGATGGGATTCATCTCAACAACCTGAACAGCCTGGAAGACAGCTTTGTTGTCCAAGGTGGCCCTCTAGTTCTGTCATGTTTAGGTGAGCATCTGAGACAGGCTTGTGTTGTTTGATTTGCCAAGGTAAGTAGCTCCAGAGAGGATGCATTCAACACCAGAGCATTAATCCAGGAAGCTGGGAGCTAGTAACAAAAAAAAAAAACCAACAAAAAAAAGGAGGAAGAGGACAATTAAAAGCAAGGGGCTTCTTCCAAAATCTGACATCCCCACCCAGAACTGCTTCACAGCTTTGCAGGGGGCTAATGAGGAAACACAAACCTTGCCAAATGAACATCCTCCTGATGCACCAGTAAAGAGGATCACTACTAGTCCTCCGGGAGAAAGCGGCAGGTCATTGTAGTAGGTGACTCTACTTTGAAAGGCACAGAGGCACCATCTGTCGGCCTGGCCCAGTCTCGAGGGAGGTGTGTTGCCTATCAGCGGCTTGGATCAGGTATATTGCTGAGAGGCTGCCTGGTCTAATAAGTCCCGCTAACTATTATGCACTTCTTGTGGTCCATGTGGGTGCTAGCAATATTCCCTGGCAGTGTCCAATGCCAGGTTGGACAGAGTCTTGGGTGACATGGTGTAGTAGAAGGTGTCCCTGCTCATGGCAGGGATATTGGAACTGGATGATCTTAAGGTCCTTTCCAACCCTAACTGTTCGATGATTCTATGTACCTTTAAGGGTTAAATGAGATGAACACTGTCCTCCATATCAGCAAAAGTAGTTTTCTTAAAACTGTTTTTCATGGAGTTGTAGAAAGATTCCAAGGCATGCAGTACAGCTAAATCCATCCCCTATTTGTTACTACCAACAAAATTTGACATAATGTCCCCTCGAATACATCCTCAGAAGGAGATCCCACAACCTCCCTGGGCAGCATTGTCTTTACCCTTGGACAGACTTTCCTACTGTCCAGACTAAATATTCTTGGCTGCAAACTGAATCTCGAACTTCTTTTCCCACCTCCAGTAAACATGAAGGACTTCTTTAGTAGGTTAGGTATTGTCAGGGGATGCTTTGATAGCCATGGAAAGAGGCATAAGCAGCAGCTTCACTCCCAGCTCCTCCCCCCTTTTCCCAGGGAATTTTAGGAAGGGCCTGTGTTCTCCCTCAGGAAAGAATGAACTCTTCAGCTTTTTCCTACAGGACACAGGAGTCTGACCGGTTTTATCTTGGCAGTAAAGGGAGTGTGATGATGTAGGCTTTCAAGTCCATTCAAGCTGCTTTGTCGTTTTCCAAACTTGATATTATTTCCTTTATAGCACAAGATATTTTTTCCTGAACTTGTTACAATGGAAAAGTTCCAAGGATACGTTGTCCACCTGCACATCAAAATGCATTATAGCAGGCCAGGGGCCAGAGGCGAGGGACAAGGGTGGGAGAGCTATTAATTCGATAGTTTGGCGCTGCTTTCCTTGCAATTAAAGGCAATGAGAATCCTTTGAAGACAATGAGAGCTTTGGGAGTGAAGTGTATCTAAACCCCAGGTGCTGAGGCTCTCTGTACTGGTGGTTTAGGGCAGGATGGAGGGTGTGGAGGCTATTTGGCAGCCCCTCAGGTTGCTCTGTTGGTGGCGTTCAGGTCAAATGAAGAAGCAGTTGTACAGCTGTGTTCTGATGCAATGGCTATCTCCAACTGTGGCTACTGTAGATTTAACCACATGGCTTTAAACAAAGCTGGGGATTACGTGTTTATCTTGAACATACTTAGGCTAAGTTGCTGTATGACTATCTCTGCATCGCAAATGGATTTTTATTACAGAGCAAGGACGACTTGCTTTCAAGTCAATTTTGAAAAGATTTTGGGGGCTTTGTAAGCTTCCTCTGGGGTTTTCAAATCTGGAAAGAATCTTGGAACGCTGGAGAATTTGTTCCCAGTGCCTGTCTTAGGAGGCAGCATTGGTTTTCTGGGCAGGGTTCATCCCTTCTGTTTCTAATAGTTTGGGAGAGAATAGTCCAATGTAAGCAAGCTGCAGGGCTCCCTCTGTGAAAGATGGATATGTCCAAAAGGTCATTCCTCCAATGCCTTTTAGACAACTTTTTATGTCAGGATGAACTGTTATCTGCAGATGCCTCTCTATCTCCATTAACTGTCAAGGGGCTCTGAAAGACCAGCATAGACCAGACCTCTTGCTTTCAGATGGCTGAAATTGGAGAAGATAAATGGACACAATGAGTGGGCTCATTCACAGCTCTATTCCCCCCAAAAATGGCAAGTGGCTGCATAACACAGCACCACCTCTGCTGCAAAAACAAGCAGGGAAAGGGGGGAAGAGGAGTTTGAATGGGGCTGTAAGGAGAACTCCTTCTGATGTCAGTGTCACCTGTCACAACTTACCGAGGTTGTGGAAGACAAAGTAAGATTCCTCCAGTGACACAGAAGAGCTCTTCCCCATGGTGCTTTTGGGATGAAGGCTGTGACCTCTCTAGTCTGCTGCAGCAGATCCAGGCACTCATGGTAAAAGTGAGTCACAGTGGGGGAAGCCTACGTCTACCTCACTCCTGAGGGGTTTTGGGGACAGTGCTTTATTGATACTGAATACACTTAAAATACACAAGGTCAGTCCTGAAGAGGAGCAGAGACAAAGCAGCTGCTTTCAAAGTGCTAACTGCACCTCCAGTGGGGTGTCACTGGGAGATGACACTGTTTTCCACAAGGTAAGAAAAAATAAATATGTCCAAATCATTGCATAGCAGAATGGGCTGTTTTTTTATCTTGCAATATTGTTGATGTTGGACTGAATCTGCTGCCTTAAAGTATAAATATAAAGACGCTGCTAAATCATCACTATTTCAGCAACTAATTAAGGGGTAATGCTCATGGTGCAGCAGTATATGAGGCAATAAATGGCTTTGGCGGCTGATTAAACGCTGGCACTGAGGCATTTAATTACAGAAAAAGCCAATTACCATGCACATATTCCGACACCATGGACATTACTCCTGTTCTATGACAGAGCAAGGGAAGGCAATAAACCATGCTATAGAGGCGTATAGTACAAGACTCTCTAGCTTCGCCAGAGCCAGAACTCTTCCTGTTCACTGGCTCTGAGATGGGGGCTCAGCCTCCACATGGAAGGCTCAAAACACAGTCCCAGGGTAAGAATTGTAATTTATAGAACTTCTTTTAGATCTTGAAACTGAGCCAAATACTGCAGATCCTCCCTGTACGAAGGTGCTTTTAACCATCTGTAGAAAATATTATTCCCACACTCAGGTTACAGGTGCACTTAAAGCCTCACCTTAACACATTTAGCATCAATGGGCAAGTCACTGGCACTGATGGAAGAGGTTATGCGTAGCCTTTTTTTTTCCTTCAGTTATTGCATTGCAGAAAGCATAATCAGTTACAAAACACCACATGCCATTCTTCAGCTAATTGATTTAAAAGCTGAAGTCTGATTTTCACAGGCTTTCAGCTCTCGCACCATCCATTTGACTTAACCAGCTCCACACCTCTTCAAATTAAGCCCTCACTCTCTTCAACCAGAAGTGAATCCTTCCTTTTGAAGGAGTTTCCTAGAGAAATTCTCTCTTAGAAAATCCTTGGCACAAAACCTTAGCCAGCCTTGGCATGCAAACCTGCCTCACGCTGGCATTAACAAGCCTCTTATTTAAATGTTGATGAGCTCTTTGCTGCCAGTTAGCAACGGAAAATGCAGTGTGTGTGTTAAACGAGAGCTGGGAATGACTTCCAAATACCAAAATGTTTGTTAAACTCTCGGCCCACCTCTTCCCTCCGTGGGGGTGGGAAGCTTCCCAGCAAATTGGCCCCATTTTGCACAGAAACTGCCAGGCAGGATCAGACCAAGGATCCCTCTCATTCCGTGGCCCACCTGGTACTGATGCCAGAAGGGTAACCCACCATACTGCTGGTGTGGCGGTCTGCCCCAGGGGACCTCACCCCGACCCCCATTCATAGGAGATGCTCTCACAATTTGAAGGCAGGCTTCCCCCGCCATAGTGTGCTTTTGGATATACTTGTTTGATTTTAACCTTTATTGTTATACAGTGGGTATGGTGGCTGTTACCTGTACTGAGAGCTGATGAATCGCTTTTTGAACCTTTTTCTGAACCTTTTTGGAGTCACTTGGTTTTCCACAGTGCTTTACAGAAATATATTCCACAAACTGATTTTGATGACACCCACTAAAATTCCACCTGAGGCTATGGGAACAGCTTCTGCTTGCTTGCCATCCTGTGGAGACCAAATGCCTTGTTACCTCTAAACCAGGAATATCATGTATAAGAGAGCTCTTCTGTTCTT
The DNA here is from genome assembly GCA_039720435.1 of Amazona ochrocephala. Lineage (NCBI taxonomy): Eukaryota > Metazoa > Chordata > Aves > Psittaciformes > Psittacidae > Amazona > Amazona ochrocephala. The sequence goes on along the minus strand of CM077884.1, from coordinate 2,889,487 downwards.
CTGGGACTGTTCTCTTTCACAGTGAGTCTGAGGTGAGTAAAATGATGAGATTCAAATACTAAATACCAGGCAAGGGAGTCTCCCTGTATCCTTGTGTTACCTTTGCTGCCTTCCGAAATCAACACATTCCTCAGCCAAGGAACGTGTAAATTCTTCTGGCTATCACTCACTTTTGGATGAATCCCAGCTGTGCATATACACAATAGTTGGTTTCCTCAGTGTTTGAATGAACCAGAAAGGCTTTGTCTACTAAAAATGGGAGCTTTCAATCCCATTTATGGCACATTATATCAGTCTGAAATAGCATCTGTGAGGTCCTTAAACTGAACCACCACCAGATTTACAGCCACTGCAGAGGAGTTAGCAGGCTGGGTCCAAAGAGCAATAAGCAGTAACCATATTCTCTTGAATTATATGCTTTCTCGGCAAAGTTGACCTGAAGAAGAATGTGTTGCTCATCTGAAGATCTCAGCTTGTTCATTTATTCAGATAATGTCTTCACTTCAGAACTTAAAGAGATGAGCTTCAGAGCTGAGAGCCAAAGACATGCTTCTTGTCATTGCAGAGCTGGTGACAGCTACTCAGACAGGGAGTTTCCCTTGTTATGTCCACACATCCGCGAGGTAAAATGCAGGGGATTTGAGTTGTTCAGCATGATGGAATGGGCAAGGCAGTTCAACTAGGCAAAATCTTTCACTAAAACCTCTGCCCAGAGGATAACTGGGACCTCAACAGAAACTCCGCAGAGAGAACAGCAAAAACATGCATGTTCTCGGTTTTTAACCTCTCTGCTGCCTTGAAGAGCACTTGAAACATCTTGGCAAAGCTGCAACTGCAGGGCCAAAATAGGATGCACCAAAAATCTTCCCCAGGAGCCTATTCTAGGATCACTTCTAGTCTGTTGGTCACCTGTGCTCTCTAATGCCAGCCAAACTCAGAGGAGTTATCACACTTACCATCCTCATCGGAAACAGCTGGGGAATGGCTGTTTGTTGTCAGTTGTCCTGGGGAAGTGCAGGAAGCCAACTGAGATGGGGAAGGTTTTGCCTGATGCTGTGCAGACATGGCCAGTGACAGCCTAGTCTAAGTAGGCAGGACACATGAAGAGCGGGCAGTGCTGCCAACTCAAGCTGCCAGAGCCCTGTGTTTATGTGAAATTCTTGGCTTTCATTTAAAATAATAATAATCATAAAAAAAATCTGACCCGCTCAATTGGAAATATGACCCCTGAAGAGTCAGAAACCACAAGGCCATTCAAAAAGGCCCATAATTCATATGTGTATGCTTATAGCTCTTGATTTTTAAGCCAAAATCATGGTGTTCAGAGGCCTAGCTCAAGGCTTACAAATTCCTAGAGGCTGACAGTACCAAGTGGGGAAAGGGCAAAATTAGCACATGGGAAAAAGGAGAGTTGCCAAAGGTATGACAGCAGGTCAGTGGGAGAGCCAGGCCTCCTGCCTCCTCGCCCCATGTACTAGCCACATTGCCTGGCCTCCTTCCCCAAAGGAAATTAAGAGTCCCTAAAGCAGTCCTGGCTATTTTAGTCTTGTGTTTCCATTTTTCTTTTGATGCTCTTTATTTTCAGCAACATGCAGACCTTGCAGCATCCTGCTGCTCCCTATGGGGTATTATTCCATCTATGGGGCTCATGGCCATGGTACTACTGTGTGCTGATGACAGCTGTGGGAGTTTGCAAGTAACTTAACATTTGCATACCATGAATATGAGGCTCTGAGTATGGCCTAGTTCTCTGTGCAGTCAGCCTGTGCGTGTTTGCCAGGGACAGCAGCATCCTGCATGAGTCTAGATCCCAGGAGACAGCAGTTCCTGGTGCCTTGGGTGACGTTTTTGTGTATGACTGGCTGTTTATAATCACCAACACCTGGATAACCAGTTTTCTGTTCATCACCCTGAGAAAATCGGGCTTACTTTTAATCACAGCAAAAATCAGGGTCTTCCTGGTTGAGTAGCAATCATCCCTACCTGAGCTGTTTCCAGGATCTGATATCTGCCCACAAGCAGAGCCGGGAAACCTCCTGGCACAGCATGCAGTACTGGCCAAGGGCAGAGCCTGCCAGCAGCTCCTCTCCCTATCATACTGACTTCTAATTTCTGTTTACACCAGCACAATGTCAAACGTTGCAGCAGCAGCTCTGGTGGAAGGTGAGTCTCTTAGAATGGAGATGTCGCTTCCTCTGCTGAGGCCTCTCTAATAACGCCAAGATGCTTTTCTAACTAATTAATTACATGGCTTTGGCTGAGTCTCTTTAATGACTCCCATCTTCCTGCTGCTGCTGTGCAATCAGTGCTACTTACAGTGCTGTTCAGAGCAACATTGATGCCATCAGAGCAGACAGATGAACGATATGGGGCGGGGGGGGGGATTGTTCTTTATTTTAAGCCAGTTGTACTGTGAGCTTCTTGACTTTCTGTTCTTTGATGTACTTTCCTGGAGAAGAGGATAAAGGTATGGTAGGCAGGTAGCTCTAGCAGTTCTTTAGCCCTGACCAGGATTACTGTCTCAAGGGAAAAGCTGTGAATAGTTCTCATCTTCTCATTAAAGAGCCATAAGGTCCTCAAGGTCCAGCTTGTGTGCGCATCCAGTTGCCTTGGTGGATCAGAACAAAATTGAGGCTGCAGTTTGGAAACTTTGTTCCTGTACCCTCATTATCGAGTCTGGCTCAAGGTGGAAGGGTCTGGTCAAAGTCAGTGCCCCGGAGCCCAACCCTTATTTATGCTGTGATAGCACACAGTTGTAGTGCATAGCCTCCTATGCTTGTACCAAGAAAAAATACTTGTTCAAATACTTGTAGACTCAGTAGACAAAGACTGCTGCACAACTTGACTAGGCTAGACCAGATTACATCTATTCTATTTATTATATTATAGCATGACAGTGTGAAAGGGTGATTTTTAGCTGTGAAGCCATAGTAGTTACTATTGCTACTTACTGACCACTTCATTAACTATCTTTTCATGGTGCAGTATAAGCCACCTGCCCCAGTCTTGCCTAGTGCTTTACTGCAATGGCAACCACAATTCCTCACCTAAAAAAAATTATAAGCGGAGTAGGAAATGAAAGGCAGCAAGAGCAGGCAGCTGGGAGAGCAGCAAGTAAGCACAAAGGCAGCAGCCTCAGGAAACCAGCTCTTGAATGGCCGTGGGTTATTGTAGATCAAGATATCAGGAAGAAATCAAAGGCAGATTCTGGTGTCCTGTTAGGCCTGTTCCAGGAGATGCACAAAGAAATATTATGGTGTTTTTCTGAGATAGATACATGGGATGGAATAGGTACATTAAAATAAACTTTGGGTTGTTTTTCTGTAAGTTTCTGGGTTTGGGTTTATTTTTTTTTACATTTCAGTACTTCTGAATGTCTGTATAGGTACTCCAATTTCAACCTCTGTGGCATGAGCCAAACAGAGGAGATGTGAAGAAGTTTTTTGAGCTCTATAATTAACAACTGGTCCCCTGAGCAGCACAAGTGATCAAGCTGCTTTCCTACAGATCTGTGCCGTGTGTTGATTCTTTGCTAAGAAGAATCGAATTCAGTCTCCAGTACTTTACTTACAAAAGGCCTTACTGACGTATTTCTCTCTGACAAAACTGGGATGGAGTCTAGTACCTTTAAGACCTATGCACCCCGTTCCTTCCTCTCTAGTTCAAGGGAGTGAAATTGGTGAGGGAATCCTGAAGTTATCAGAGGGTGGGAAAGATGGCTGGTACAGAAAAGCTGACAAACAGATTAAAGCAGCTAATGCCATTATGTATAATAAGAAACTCTTTGGAGTGGGGTGTATGTCTAAAAGGACATAAATTAAGGGCAGAGATCCATTCTCCGTTATTCCTTCCTGGGGCACCTTTAACACCAAATAAATGACACAGCGGACTCCAGCACGCCAACTCACCAGGTGAAACTCCTGCTCTTGGCATAGCTCTTCCAAATACATTCCTGCTGCCAAGCATCCCAAAAGCCATCCCACTGCTATAGCCTCTGTCCTAAGAACATCCAAAACGAAGCAAAAGTTCAACCACAAAGTGCTGTGACCTCCCCTCAATGTAATCGAAAAATATTAGCAGCGCCTTTGTACTCACTTGAAGCTGTTGTGCTGAATTTGCATCTAACAAGAAGAGGCCTTTTAAGGAGCAAATAAATAAATGGAGGAAACCTTCTCTTTGAGCTAATTTTAGGCACATCCATGCTGACAGCTGCTCTTCCCTGATATATCTCAGCCACATCCTGGAGGGGCCAGGCGGACTAAGCTCTGTTCATGCCACTGCAGCTGAGAAAAGGCCTTTGTTCGTTTTGCTTTTAAGGGACTGACAGTAGCTGGCTCTCCACAGCCTCCGTTCATCCTGGTTTCCATTACAATGCAGGTGGGACCAGGGGAAAGGAGTCGTGGTATTGTACCGGTGTCCAAGACGTACACAAGGAAGCAAGTGGTTGCAATTGCCCATCATGGGGTATCAGGCTGAGGTTTGCACTCAATGGCCTCTTCCCATGTTTCTAGCTGAAGAAGAAATCCCGGAGTGCTCAGATGTGAACCCTGGAGATATCCCAAACATTCAGTAAACGAGTCTGGCACGTGGGGTCACCTTGGAGGAGAGAAGCCATGATGGACTGCAGATGTGGAAGAAACAACTCCAAGGAGGGGAGTGAGGCAGGACTTGCTCGTGTGAACCTCATGTTCAGCTGTCAGTGACTTGATATATCTGGGTATACTTCTGGGGAGGTAGAGAGCTGTAGGGAAGTCTTCTTCCTCCTCTAAGCATGAAGTAAGCCAAAACCTGCTCCCAGCATTGCTTTAGTCCCTGGACTAACCCTTTCATCTCTCCTCGCTCAATCTCACAAGGCACTGTGTAGTTGCATAAAGCCAAGATAGGAATAGTTGCAGCCCATATCTGCTTGGAGAGTGAGAGACAACATGGCATAGATACTGCTCTCTGGTCTTCACATGTAAGGTTGTTTTTTTTCCCCTGCTCAAATTAGAAACCCAGGACTTGTCTATCCTGGATGATTGTTTCATTTCCTCGTTGAAAAGGTGATTACCCCTTTAGTTCTCATAATTACCTAATCAGCAAAAATCAAATCAATCAATGTTAATTTCAACCCTAATAAATATTCTCTGGTATTCTATACATTTATGTATATCTCAAAACTCATACAAATTTAAAGGAAAATATGATTTCACAAGTCAGACCAACTTGCTCAGCATCAGGCTCAGCAGAGTGCCAGGCATCCTGTGAGCACACAGGGAGGGGACTGCATGTGACACAGGGAAGCTGAACAAACACACCTTGAAACCAGGATGGGAATGGCAGATGCATAGCAAGAGGTCACCTGGTCCATACCCTGAAACAGGATAGGACCAGCTGGACCCAAACTAGCCCAGAGAGATGTTTGCCTCTGTCCTGTTGTTGAAAGCATTTGAAGATACAGACATCCCAGTCTCCCTAGGCAATCTTTTCAGTGCTTAACAGTGCTTTTTTGCTGAGATATTTAGAAATCCTGACAAAGTTAAACCTTCCTTGATGCATCTTAAGCTTATTGTTTCCTGCCCTGCCCACACTGGACAAATAAACAGTACTTGACCTGCATGACTTCTTTCTCTAGTGGGTGGATTTGGGGATGGTGCTGAACAGTAAGAAACTGAGCCTGGACTGGCTATAGTCATTGCACAAAAACTGCCTGACAGTCTCTGTGTGTTGATAAACTCAGGAGCCAGCTGTAATGACAGCGAGGCCTTCACTAGCCTCCTAAAACCACAAAAACTCTCAGCTTTTGGGATGAGGTTCCCCATTCAGGACAAATCACACAGGGGACCCAGCTAGTGCTTGCCTGGCTCAACCTACTCTGTAAATAGGGCTGGAACATTTCTCTGTCTTTATACGTGTTGGCCTTGATGCTTGTTCACTGCCATAGTTTCTGCTCCAGCACAGATCTATGGGGAAAGAGAAGGTTGCATGAACTTAGCAGTCACTCACCTGCTATTATTTATTCCCCTAAGTGCTCAAATGCTTGTATCGACATTGGTAATAGCGGCAATACTTGAATTGTAATTGTCCCAACTTAAGTATTCCAGATGCTGAGATGCCTCTGGCAAATTCTTCCCCGTTTGCATGCCATCATCATCTATACCCTCCCTGCTGACTGAAAGTTGCTCCACTTGCATAAGCTCTGCTGGGCAGCAAAATGGCAGGTGTGTTGTGCCAGGGCTCCCATTTCATGCTGGGTCGTGCAACATCTAACACAGTGTGCTGTGACGTGAGTTCATCTCCATAGCAAGGCACCTGCTGTGGAAGGATGGGAGCCAGACAAAGAGGGTAACACTAACTTTGCTGGAAAACTGAGACTTCATGTATGCCTCCACACAGCTCCTCTTGTAAGGGTACTGTTGTGGAGGAGCTGCTCCTTCCTTCCTGCAACCTGTGCCCTCCTCCCAGCTGTCCTACATTTCAGGATTGTGTCTGGACCTTCTTATCCTTTGGAGGAGGCTGATGTGTGGCTTAAACCTCGGTAGGGTTGCATGTTTGTGGTTTGCCTAGGCTTATGTTTTAGAGGATGCTTTGGCCCCTGATGACTCTCTCTGTGGGGCTGGCCTTGAGGACAGATGCTTAGCAGTGAAGTAACACCGTGCCAGATTTTTAGATGCGGCATTTACTGTGGTTTTTGAGGAAGTTTCTCTCCATAGAAACACACTTGGTGTTTTTTCAGGATTTCCCTGAGCAACTCCTGGTGCAGGTAAACCCAACTCGTCTCTTTCTCAGGCTGCAGCTGGTGACAGATCCTCCTAATGCCATGTCTGGCAAGCACAGTGAGCAATCATGGCCTGCCCCTGCATGGCAGATGGAGCTGAGCAAGAGGCAGTTTTGTGCCGTTTCATGTCTTTCAAGGAAATAATTCATGAAGAGGAAGGAGGGCTCTGCTGCCAGGAGATAAGCAGTCCCATTGGCCAGCCTCAAGTGTCCTGGCAGCAGGAGAAGAGACCTCCCCACTTTGGTGCCCCACAACAGCAGGATGTGCCCTGCAGAGGCCAGGCTGGAGCAGGAGAGGCAACATGAGAGCAGGCAGATATGGCACAAGTAGGACAAGAAAGGGAATGAGTTGGGATTGGGAACATGATGCAGAAGCATGGCTATGTCTGAGATGAGCAGCAGAGGAGGAATGGCACTGGGTGAGCTGCTACAGCAGTGTGGGGCTTGGGGAGAAGAGTCCAAGGCTGGGATATCTGTGAGGAATATGCTGGGACCAAGTGGACCTGACAGACACAGGAGGATGGGAAGGAGGGAAGCCCAGGCCTTGCAAGGATTGGGGCTGATAAATGGCATGACCATGTGCCAAAGACTGTGCCCCAAGCAGGGAAAGGCTGTGGCAGATCTTCAGGGCAGTGCAAGCAGACCAGGGCATGGAGGAGCTGCAGGCCTGGCTTGAGCAGAGCAGCTGTGAGCAAGGTCCAGAGCTGAACTAGCAGGAAATACTGCACACAGGTAGGCTGGAAAAGCTGTAATGGAGATGCCAGCCTGGGAGAGGAGGGGTTGCAACAGTTCCTCTCTGGTCAGGGCTCCAAACTTTCAACATGTGAGGGTCTCTGGTTCAATGAACCACCTAGAAAACAATGTGGTTATCAGAAACAGGGCACGGAATGCCTGGGAGGGAAGTTTTGCAATGGCCAAGGGCATCTCGGCACATGTAATGGACAAAGGATCTCAGCAGAGCTGCAGAAGAAGACCCCCATGGCTCAGGACACCAAACTGCTCAGTGGGCAAAGACGTTTGGGCACATGTGGAGTGTATGATCGTGTTGGCCCCTAGCAATGGCAGTCACCTGCTTTGGTAGCTCAGCCACCCTGTGAGCTGCATGTTAACCCCTGCCGACAGAGCCTTTCCTATGGTCTGATGTTCCTCCCTGCACTGTGCAGGTGACTGGATCTGGAGCAGCCAAGCTTGCCAAGCACAGGGCGTCTAAGCAGCATCTTTTGCTCTGTGTGCAAAAAGATATATAAAAGACCAGGCAGGAACTTCACACTCTTCTCTCCCCTCACTCCCCATTTTCCTGGCTTAGCCCCGTTCTTCTTGGGATCTTGGACTTTCATTCAGAAAATCTGCCCCAGTTTCCTAGCAGTATTTGTCCTGGGCACAAGGGCATCAGAAGCAGGAGCTTGACTGTTAGCGGATCCGGGAAGCGCAGGCCTGCACACTCCCTAGAGGGGAATTATTTGCTGATTGCATCTGTTTCCCAGAAGCATCACTCCAATTTATCCTGGGATTCACTTTTTTATCCAGCAAATAAGCACCTTGGGAGCTTCATTTCCATTTCCAGTGTTAAATTTAGAAATGGTGCTTCCCCTTCTCCCACCCTCTCCCTGCCCCCTTCCCAACGGCTTCTGTATCTCCCCTCCAGCCCCCTCCCTCACCTCCAGCTCTCCCTCTTTGTCACATTACATAGTAATCTGAGATGCATTGGCTGAGCTCCAGGGAACAGAATGTACTTGGCAGGGAGAAGGGTCTTGATGTCTGCAAAATGTCGGGAAATGCAGCCAAGAGCTGCTAACTGGGTCATTAACCTCTAGAAGAAGAGCAAGTTGTAGAGCTGTGCTCTGTCTCCCTTCATCTCACCAATAAAAACGTCCCGCCAATGAGAGAGAGAAGAGGTTTACAGCTTGAAGTCCTAAGCAGTCAATGCAACCACACCTCCCTGACCCCCCTTCTCCTTACCCTCTCCCCCAGCACAGTATTAAAGCTTATAAGTGGCCTTTTAAAAACCCAGGTCCCGGAGCAGCTGTCCCTTGGTGCTTGTAAAGAGGCTACTGAAGCAAACCAGTCACTTCCAGCAGTATGCTGCTCCTGTCATTCGTGTTTAGAGGGGCTCAAAGGAAGCTCCTTTTTGCAGGGTTGCAGCCCCCTGCAACCTTTGCACAAGTTGGAACTAGGTGCTGCTATTGCCCCATGGACCTACGTACCCCCCTTTGCCACCTCCAGCATAGCTGTAGATGATGTTTCTGGCCACCCCATTTCCCATGAGTTGCCTTCCCGTGTTTGAAGCGCTGGAAACAGGCGCAGCTGACTGGTTCTCCTCCGTGGGCAGGGATGCAGTGCTGCAAAACGGCAGCTGAGAGGCCAAGGAGGGTCCTGGGCTAAATGGTACGGCCCATGTCACTTCCTGCAACTTGAAATAAAGCAAATCCGTTTGCCAGTGGCAGCAAAGGCTCTGCAGGCTGGGAGGGGCTGGGTCCTCCCAAAATAGGGGTCCTGGTGAAAGGCAGCCAAGGGGCAGGGGGAGGGTGCTGCATCTCCAAAAATCCTTGTGTCCCACAACCCTTGGTGCCTGTTCAGTGAGCAGATCAGAGGGTGGAGGCTAGTGGAGGTAAAGGGCGAGGGGAAGAAAGGTGCCACGTTGTCAGAGGTCCTTTGTTTCCACCCCTCTCCTTCTCTGAAGGGGATCCCATCCTTAGAAGCCACATAGTTTGTCTGGCCAAGGACCCAACTGCTTAATTCTGTGCCTGGTGCCTTTATGTTGGGACATCTATGAGATTTTTTACCAAACACACATTTCCTTTGCTCTTAATCCATTCCCCATTTTAAAAGAAGCAGTAGCACTTCTGGGATAGGGAGAAATGGGGGAGAGTGCTGCTTTCAGAAGCTGGGTCTCTCCAGGTGAGCCTTGTTGACCAAGGTGGAAACGAGCTGCATCCCAGGAGCATACTGGTCAAAGGACAGTACCCTGACCTGGTGTTTAGGACGTTTGGTGCAATTCCCTCCTCTATCACAACCAATCCATGTGACACCAAGTCCTGGCAGCAATGCCCTGGGAAGGGGAGCCTGGAGAAAGAGTCGGGTGATTCCAGGAGGATGTGGGGCTCCGGTAGCCCAGCTCTGGTTGGTGGCAGAAGCCGCAGCCTTCCCCCCTCACAGACCGGGTATCTAGGCTGCCTGCACCTCTGCCCGGCCTCAGGCCGCACGGCCGCATGTCGGCAGGACGTCTCCGCGCCGCCACGCCCGCACCGCCGGGCCCGGGCCCGGGCCGACCGCCCCTTCCCACGGCAATCCTTCTCCCCGAGTGCCCTCTGCTGACCAGCCCGGGCTGGCGCAGGCCGGCGAAGGGGAGCGGGCCGGGGCCGGAGCGGCCGCGGCATCCCCCGGACTGGGGGCGACGGGTCTGGGGAGCCGGAAACGTGGCGGGGAGCGATGGAGCCTGCACGGGGTGGGGGGCACGCTAGGCTGGAGTCGGGCGTGAAAGGGTGGCTGCAGCCTTCTGGGGGATCGCCGCTCTCCTGAGGACATGATGGAGTGATGTACAGGTCTGTTTGGGGAGGTATCAGTCACTGAGGAACCTCACCTCTAGGAAATCTGTAAGTGGTTCAGTTTGGTTTGTTTTAACTTAAAAGTTCTTTTAAGGTCAGGGAATATTAATTTCTTCCTTAGCAAGTGCGCAGATTAACACCTTCTCCTTTACCCAGCAAGGATAACTTTGTTGCCTGCCAAAAAAACTTCTAAATTAATGCAACCTCCCCTTCTCCAACACAGAAAGTTCCCCAAGCCCCTCAGTGTCAGAGGCAGCAGCAGTAAAGCTATACTGTACATCAAGCTACATTCATTCCATCCTCCCTTTCCCACCACATGCCATAATTGCCTAAGCAAAAACTACTTCAGTTCCTCACGACTTCCTCAAATGCTTCCTTAGGTTTGCTAGGTGCCTTGAAAACTGCAGAACAAATGCCAAAAATCAAGAAGCCCTTGCTAAGCTCTGTCTTGCCCACACTATCTCTGGGATGTCCAGCACCTCTGCTAGATTTGCTTAAGAGTACGGCCAGGCAAAGCCAGCTGCTTCTAAGGTAGAGTGATCTCAGGTCTCTACTGATTGCCTATGTAAGCCTCTTTAGAAGAAATACTATGTATCTTGAAGAGAGGACCTGCGTGAAGGCCCCTTTGAAATCGCTGACCCAGCTGCAAGAAGCAGCTAGTGACGTCTAAGCCCCCATGCCTATAGCAGCAGCCACAGCGACACTGTCCTCCTCTCAGCAGCAGCATTTCGCTCAGAGGAAATGAAAGCATTGGAAAAGGAAACAGGGCTGAAAAGGCTTAGATCCCCAGCAAGCGGGCCTTTGTTTTCCCATTGTGCTAGCCCGGCTGAGTCTGTGTTGGAGCAGAGCCCTCCTGCAGCTGGGCCCAAAAGCAGCAGCGAAAGAGAAACCCTGGCAACTATCTGGCAGGAGGAGGAGGGATGTGCAGAGGCTGGAGCACTCATCTGTGCTGGGGGTAAGAGGTGAAGGGCTGGTGGCACCCACAGCACACCTCTGCAGCCCTGGCAGGGCAAGGCAGCTGCCCACCCTGAGGCAATGGAACAATCTTGCCAACTCTGAGCAGAAATCACAGAGAAGGAGCCTGTGGGGATAGGAGGGGTCTTGGAGAGCAGGACAATGGCTTTCAGTTGGCCTTGGACCACAGCAGCACTGGCGAAGGATCCTAAGAGGGCCACTGCTGAGAGCTGATCTCCCAGGCCACATCACGGCTGTGTGCCATGACCAACAACTCCATCACCAGCCAGCCCAGAAACATCCTAGGCCATACTTGTGTTTTTTTGGTATGCAGTGAAAGCCTGCTTCTAGGCATCCCAAGGGGTGCTGGGACGAAGAGTGGCTTTTGAAAAACACCACAATACATTGATAATGCATGTGCCGAGTTCTACATGTGGAGCTGGTGATAAATCTGACATCTCTGGCAAAATGCTTTCTCTAATGGCATGCCCAAAACAACTGGGCATGAGCAAGTATCCTGCAGAGCACAGCCCTGCCAGTGACCTTGGCTGACTTGTCGTCAGCAGGGGAGAGAGCACTGCCTTCTCTTTCAGTAAGCAAGTGGTTAAACCCAGCTCTGTTTCCCCTCTTTGCCCTGTTGAGGGAATAGTCTGTGAATCAGCCATGGTCTCACCTCCATGATAAGCTGAAAAGCTGTGCACGCTTTCCGGCCTCAATTAAGCTCTCTCTGAGGATACATCAGTGTAGATGTTGGTCTTACCACGATTTGCCCCAAAATGACCAGGTACCTCCTGAAGGGAGGTCATTTCTCGGTGGATGAGAAATCAGTGCTGTGCCTGGCGGAGCTGAGCAAGAGGACAAGACCTGGGAGCACCTGAATTTAAAAACATGGTCCTTTCCTTACCTCTGTGTCACTGATAAACATGTACTAAGCCATTCTTCGGAGGTGGCAAGGATTCCTTGTGGCTTTTCAGGCCTTTCTTAGGCAGAAGAGATCTGTAGGAACAATTAAGCAGCTCTGCTCAAGCTCAAGATGGGGTTGTCCTCAGCAGCCACCAGAGCCTCCTCGGGTGTCCAAGCTGCCCTCAGCCCAGCCAGCAAACCAGAGGTAGCAGAAACCTTTTCCTCTCCTTTAGGTGAAGCTGGAGAACGATAACTTGAGAACTGTGCCTTGCAGCAACCCTGTTCAGTCTTTCTTGACCTAGCTCTGAAGAATATGGTTACGACTTAAATAAAGCAGCTACAGACACAGATTTCATGGTGACTTCTTCCTTCACAGACTGAGAGTTTGTCTCTCCTGCATTCGTACTTTAAGGAAGCTGTAATGGAAGGGCTCTGCTACCTAACACCACCACAGCTTCTAGTGACTCTAAGAGCAGAATGATGTTACTGGTGTCATTGCACTGTCATGCAAATGCCTGCCTGAGTAAGGGTCCCTGAGGTTTCCACTTAATTTTTTCACTCTCGTAACATTTGGTGGCTTTTTAAAGCCCTTCTTCCTGGATTTGTGCTATTGCATGAATGTTTTTATTTATTTTTGGAGAAAGGGCTTTTAGGCTGTATAATTACTGAGGGGAAAAAAATGCTTGATCCTTAAAGGCTCCCCAGAGTAAATAAATTAAAAGAACCAGCGCTTGAAAATTTCTCTTTAAGCTAATGATAGGAGAGTCTGATGACTTGGGGCCTCTGAACTCCTGGAGTCAAAAAAACATTGCTTCTGCTTCCTGAAATATCTTTTTCTTAAAGGACCTGCATGCTTTCACTCCAGCTGATTAAGGATCTACAATGTTTTATTCATGCACAACACGGGATTATCAGCAGTGTTTTACATTTCAAACCAACTACTGCCAAGACTTCTCCAGCTCGAGGAAGCTGCACTTCCTGCAGCCTGAGGCTTTTCCTAGAGAAGGTGTCACAGCTATTAATATTTGTTACCTTATTTGTTAACCTCTGGGACAAACTGTTAATGCTTTTTCTCTGGTGCTGCCTTTGCTGGCTCGTTTGCCTTTTTTGCTTTTTTTTATTCACCCAAAACACTATGGCAAGTGATCATCTTTGTATGAGTCAGTGCTGAACCAGTTGTTGCAGTGAAGTGTCAGATTTTATCCAAATAAGGAGCTACACTTCGGCACAGGGTAAAGCATTTCTTGGATATACGTGAATATCTAGACGGTAATATTCAGACATCCATGGCTAGCCAGGATGTCTAGCAGGTATCTCTGCCTGTCCAGGGACCACTTGGAGCTTCCCAGTGACCACTTCCTTTTCCAAACCATTACCCCTTTTGTTGTTAATCCTGCAGGGACTGAAACACACAACGAGTTTTGATCACTAAGAAGAGGAAGTGGTCCACTGCATTTGTAAATAATAAAGGCCTAACTGCTGAATCTTACTGAAGACAAAGTGGTTGCAACAGCAAGTAATTCAGCCATCTGAAGGAAATACATGGAGAAACCCCTGTGTCTCCTGCTGTATGGTTACTGCACACCAAAGAGGGTTATATATTAAAATTGTGAGACTGTTTAAGCACTCTGTAATTAACTGCTGTCTATTTAACCAGACAGCTAAAGTAAGTTAATTCAGTGTCAGTTAGGAAACTTATTAAGTGCCTGTATTTTTTTAACAATTTACTGGTCCATCATTAACTACCCCTAGATTATCTTGTCAAATTGATAATTAAATGCCTCAAAAATTCATTACAGACTCAATATATTAATAGGAATATAATTAAGTAATGTTTGCTTATGTGATCTGCAGTTTATTACCTGCATGCTTATTTATCTCCAAGGCATTTACTAAACCTCAGCTGTAGCCTATTCAGAATCAATACAGGCCCAGGAGTCAATAAACATCGTATTAGATCCAAATGAGCTATTTAATTGGGAGAATGCCTTGAAGTTGTCTTCTGATCTCCAGTAAGTTTGATGAGGGGAGTATGACCTTCCAAACACAGAGTGAAGAATCTGCTGGTTTACAGCTGGGTCAGAATACCCCCACCCGAAGCAAAGTTTTTGGGCGAATTCTGTTGACTATTTGGTTTGAGTTTTGTAGTCCTTTAGAAACTCCCTAAATTGGTCTTACTGTGCTAGTCAGTTGGTGCAGTGATGATTCAGAGGCTCTATTTTGTGTAAAAAGCCAGTTAACTCCTCTTGCCTTGTATAAGGAAGATAGTCTAATGACTTCCTTAAATTTGTAACCTTTGGACTTTGCATGTGATGTGGATTTTCCAGAAAATTTACAAGTTGCTTCATTAACTAGTTTGAATAATGGAAGACTTTCAATTTTTTAATTATGAGGGAAAATAGAAGCTGCTTCTGCTCTTAATAACTGTAAAGATGGAACAAAACAGCACCTGAGATTTGCTGTACTGCTGAAATTCAGAAAGGCCCTGTGCACAGCTCTGTTTAAAGACATCAGCTTGCTATTAAGGTATGTTATCACTGTTTACTGTCTGTTAGGATTAACCAGCCTGCAGATAGGTTATTGATCTAGATACATCTGTGGAGGGGCAATGACCATCCTTCTTTTGCAGCTGTGTGTGTGAATTGATGTTATGGTGCTGGTGACTTGATGGGAGAAGGTGGGCTGAGAATGTGTCTGGACCATGGGATCTGCTGTGGCTGTAGGTGCCGCAGCTGAGCCCAGCTGCAAAGCCTGTGTCCTTGCTGGGTTTGTAGGCTAGAACTCCATGTATGGCTGTGTAGCTTTCTTGGTAATTTTAAAGACTAGGGAGTTCTCATGAAGGTGGATTTTAGTTCGTGCACGTACATGTATATGAAATGCATGGTTTAAAAATAAATAGTAGGCTGGCTGAATTATTCCAAATCACTGCGTCACAAACCCCATGAAGTAGACAGTTACATTTAAAAGAAAATTTAAAAGGTTAAAGTTAAAATAATATCATTGTAGCAGTACTCTCAGGGGCTTGAACTTCCCTCTGCTGTGCAGCAATGTTATGAAAAAGCTGTGCTGTCATGAGGAAGATATTTCAGTGTTGTTTGGCCCAGATTAAGTTAAATTAATTTTTTACATGGCATATCAAAATTTTTGTCATACTATTTTCCATTGTGACATTATCACAAGCTTGGGGTGGGGGGTGACTATGGTGTTGCTTTGCTCTCCTACTTTGAGCTATGGTACTTTTTCTGGGTACTTCCTGGGGCAGCAGAGGGGAAGAACCTGATGATGTATCTGATGGTTCCCTTTCCCCAGTGTCAAACTGATGTTAATCACAACCAACCTACAAAGGAGTGAGCGAATACAGATCCAAGATGGGCTTTGTCATGGAAGTATTTTGCTATCACGTCTGGGGTTTAACTTTTTTTTCCGACTTTAGGCAAATTTAGCTTTGTTTTTCACACTTAAGTATATTTGGAGTATTTTGTTTTCAGAACTGGTATTCTACTGTTTGATTTATATGAAAAGCTGGCTGGATCCAAGCTGAGCATTCCTGGGGGAGAGTTCCCAGCAAGCATGCTTGTGTGCGTGCAGCCTTTGGTGTCTGCCAGACTTTTCCATGAAGTTATTATATTCCTTCAAAAACAACAACAAAAAAAGGCTGAATTTTGCTCTGAAATACTTAGGCAATTCCAGGGAAGCCTGTTGGCTGTGGGAATACTGCTGAGGGCAAAACCTGAGCTGGTATCTACAGGGTGTTTTTCCATGTGTTCTGCATGTGCATTTGTCCTTCCCATCATCCATATGTGGAACCTCACAGGTCCTGACCAGGAAAGCAAAACTGTTGTATAAATTACACTTTCTTCTCTACTAAGAGCCTTTGCATGGGGAATTTGGTTAGGAAATATTTTTCTTCTTCATCCTTCCCTGAGCTTTACTGGAATTAAAGCTGAACCAAACTTTTCTGAAAACTCTGAAATGCTTCAGTAACTTCTGTTTGTTTTCCTCATGCCTCTCTACTTGGCTTCTGGCAAGGACTGAAAGCAGCACTGAGCCACTCAATAAAGAAGTCTATTTTGACAGCAAACCCCTGGCCTAAGCAGGAAGTTCTCAAAGTCTGAAGACATTGAGAGTTCTGGATCTCACATGGTTAAAGCCCAAATGTGCCAACCCTAAGGGCTTTGGGGAGGTGTTGAAGCTTCTGGAGCAGCTTAGACCATGCAAAACTGGCAGTATGGAGAACATCATCTGTCACAAGAGTTAGCTGGAAAAGTGGCTGCAGCAGGAATCCTTAATCATACAGAAATTTTGAGAGAGTAAAATTCTTTGAAGTTTTTCTACTGATTATTTTGATTTAAAAAAAAAAAAAAAAAAAGAAGGGTGTGTGTGGAGAGAAAAACCTCTCTCTTACCAGATCTGCAGCCTCTCTGTATTCTGAGTCATAGCTGCTGGCTGCACTGACAATGGCAAGGGTTTTTAATTTGCTTTCTATCCTCATTAGTACAGTAAGAGGGGGCACAGCAAAGACAGAGACAGAGCAAGGGATTGTGCAAGCATCAACAAGATGATATATTGGCCCATGGATTTCCTTGCTGGGGATAATACTCAGTGAAGAAGAGCCCAACTTTAGTCTCAGGCCCCAGTAGGAACTCTGCAAGGTAGAAATCGGGAATAGGAAGTAAGGCTGAGGGGAAGAGGAGGCCAGTAGCTCTTCAGTGAAAGAGATATCCATTGATGAACATTTGATGTATCGACTAAACGAAAGCTGTGTTCCTCTGTATCACATCATGTTAGCATTTTGCCTGAACCCAGGACACATTGCTTTGCATAAAAGAGTCACTGAAACAGATTTCTTCTAATGCCAGACTTTAGATTTGGCAAATGGATGTTTTCCAGCAGTGCTGGTGTTTGTCACCTTGCAAGGGGCGTCACTTAGGAGGTCACCCCATGTGAACTCAGCTACCTTCTTTCATCTTTTGAGATACAGAAGGGAAAAATAAAGATGTGAAAGGCAAAGAGTTAGGTCTCTTGATATTTGCTAGCTATATGCCTGCCATGAAAAAATGAGTGCTTGCTAACACTTCCTACATGGTGGGATGTGGCACACCACATTCCTCACCCTGTACACAGAAGAGGGAATCACTGATAACTGTGATAGTTTGCTGTTGGGGCTACCTCCCTCTAGTTATCTAAACAGTTATAAAATATATCAAGGTGAAGATAGGCCCCTTTTCATTTCAGCTGCATGCTAAATTCTGCTCTGCTTCTTGTACCCAAACTAACTGTTGGTGCTCTGCACCAGTAAGCTGCTTCTGAGTTCTCATCCTGAAGTAGCTGTATTTTAGTACCGAGTATAGCACTTCATAACATGTGAACGGCCACATGCCCTATACTCCAACAGTTAAAAAGCTCCAATAGAGTTTATTTTAAAGCAATTCCTATCTTTGTGTTTGTAGATGACTTTCAGTACCATCTGGGAAAAATTGTTCTTTTTAAATTCCCCTTTATTCCCCTTGGGATATGTATTTAAGGCAGGAGATGCTGAAAGATGTACTGAGGACTGTAAAAGCAGCTTGAAGTAAAGATGTAGGAGGAAAAGTACTCAAGCTGTTTTTCTGCTTTTGCAATTGAAAGGAAACTCATGATATAGCAAATTTTAAATGGCACAAGAAATTCTGCTGTCTACTTCAACATGGCACTATTAGGCCAGCAACAGGGGGAGCAGCTGCTCAGCCATTGTATAATTGACGTCGCTGATAATGACCTTGGATTCATAATTGGGGTTCGTGAGGATCACAGGGGACAAAAAAGTCCTTAGAAAAGGTCACAAACAACTGTATGAGTGAGCACATCGGAAAGTGATAAAGGCTGAAGAAACTCTGCCTCTCCCAGGGCCCTTCAGGGGGGCGAGATGTGGGCGCTTGAGCTGGGAGAGGTTCCAGCTCTCTCTTGGTGATGCTGAGCAGCTGACCAGAAGTGCTGACATTTTAGGAGCAGGCTGGGGAAGTTTAGATTAGAGCACACTGCTGTAAAATAATGTATTTTTTTTTCCCTGAGAGTGAATGAGCGGATTCATGCCGGTAACACCAAACCTGCAGCAAGGCCCGTGTACGCTGCTGCCTCCAGGTATAATCAGTGCTTAAAAAGCTGTGGTGGCACACATTGTGTGTGGATACCTTCTTTATCATACATATTCGAGAGCTCAGATTTTGCCACCTGCAACTGGGCACTGTGGTTTTCTTTCCCCACTCAGTGGCTCATTTGGTTACGATCTTGCATGTTTTCATGAGGCTCTTCTGGGTCCTGTGTAACCTTTATCCGTTTCTCTTTCTAGCAAAAATATATTTCAGGAAGTTCCATAATTACACATGTCTATATGGTGAGGTTTGGCACACAAAACCTGATGTGAGGTTGGCTTCTTTTTCTTCCCTTTAGTTTACAATGTTGAAATTGGGTTCCTCCACAGATTCAAAAAAACACATTCTGCTGGGTCATGCTGGAGCTTTGAATCAAACAGGGAAGAAAAATACGTTGAGCTTTCTGCCGCAAGCTGCCTTTACAGAAAACCCCATGGTATTTTTGTATGTAGAGAACTGGCTATTCAGTTTGCATTGAACTTGTCTTGAGCTGCAAATAGCTACAAACCTGCAGGTGGATGTGGTAGTGCTTGGAGTCCACAGTACTTCCATGCTCTGGATTTCACTTGAGTTGTGCTCTATTTATACCGAGGACACACTGGCTGTTCGGGGAGGGGACTCCAATTTCCTTTAATAAATAATGTTTGTGTTGGGAAATGCCAATCATATTTTGGCAGCTACTGAAACGTAATGCGTAAGAAATGTAAAGCTGGGTGAACACAGTTTTCTTCCAGAACAGTTTGTATTGTGTTCCTGGAGCCCTTTTTACTGTGGGGTAGGAGGTCTGAACCTACTCCTGTCAGAGCTGTCTTGAAATCTCATTAAATGGTTGCTTTCATTAGGCTGGTTCTTAATGAGAAGGCCTCTGGTACCTTGTGGAAGATGGATTCTGTCAAGCTAAACTTGGGATTATTTGTGATGAAATTAAAAATAAGGTCAATAAAGATACTTGTGGTTTGAGACTCATGAAAAGTAATTGTCTTGGTACTCATAACACTTAAACTAGAATGATTCAAAGTCAATGTGGCAGAGTAAAAGGATTAAACACTGACTTGGAAGCACATCCCAAAACATTATTGTAAACAGGAAATCAGAACTGAGGGGGAGTATTTCTCATGGGGTCTCCAAGATTGCTTTAGGGCCCAGAATAACCAACTGTTAAAACAGTTGGAGGCCAAGCAGAAAACAACGAGTCAGTGGTTGTCGCGGCACATGGCACAAAGTCTTGCTGGCAACATACAGCGACCTGAGGCACTCTGTGAGCTGGGCAGGTGAAAGGCTGTGCTCTCCAGAGTCACCCAGCACCCAGACAGGAAAGATTTGGCTACAGCCAGCTGCCTTCTGCTGCAGCCATTTGCACGTAGCTGCCAGTGCTGTCCAAGAGCACATGCTCCTCCAGGGGAAGGAGGAGAAACAGCAGCAAAATATTTGAGCTGCAGCTGTCCCTTATGAGAAGCATATTAATTAAACAGAAACTACTGTCAGAGTGCCAGCGTTCTTGTCTGGCTTTCCAGTCCCTATTTGAAGGACCACTGGTACAAGGATGGGTCTTACCAGTTTTTGGTGACATTGTACGAGAGAAGAAGTTGAAGTGCAGAAGAGAAGTTGCTCATGACGTGAAGAATCAGGCTGCTGTGGGCAGGATGCCATGAGGTCCCTGACCTCCTAGCTAATGGAGAAAGGTCCCTTCCTTGTCTCCAGTGTATGCCTGGGTTCAGACAAAAATTCTAACACCAACCAAACCTCCAGCCATTCTCCCTGCAGCCTTTTCCCTGTGCCTTTTGAACTCAGGAAGGAGACTGCTGCTCTGAGAATGCTGCTTTTCCCTGCTGCTGAGTTTTCCTGTTTATCTGCTCTGCACAGAGTGGACTGGTGGAGCTGAGACTGAGGCTTGGACAGAGGAGCAGAAGCTGAATGAAGTATCTGAAAGAATAAACAATCGGGATAAAATACTGCACAGGCTGTGGGGCTGAATTAATGTCATTCAGCGCAAGAAAGTGGTATGCATTTCCGGACCTGGATATAAGTGTAGCTGGAAGCAAAGATGGGGCAGCAAGATCTCCTGCTCTAGATAAGATATAATATTTTATTATCCAGAGCTCCCTGAAATACTCTTCCATCAAAATAAATAAATAGATGAACCCTGCAATCATCCTCTCTCCCTGCCAATGCAGAAGACTGGTTTAGCACTGGGATAGGTAATGCCATCAGTTAAAGCCTGGTCCAGCTCTGTTGGAAGGTACACAGGGAGTCACAGCAGAGGGACAGCTTGGGTTTGCTCAGTTTGAGACCTGAAACATGACCGAACAGGGTTATTCTGTGGGAGATAATACGCTACATGATCATGTGTATCCGTATGTTGCTCACAAAACCACTGATTGGGCCATCTTGACTATGACAGTGACATCTTTTGCATGTTCTCTGCCCACTGATGGAGCCTTCTCCTGCCTCACCTCCCAGCACTGGCTGGCTGGAGAGGAGCTGTTGTAGGTTCTGCAAGCAGCACCACCCTTTGCCTGTGAATGATGGGGATATTTCGGGAGCAGGGAGGCTAGGCTGGGTTTCTGGGCCCTGTGAGGCTTGTCTTTTTTGTTTTGTTTGTTTTGGTTTGGTTTTTAAGGACTTAGTTCTGTTTAGTTTTGCTTTTAAAGGGTGAAGGGGGGAAAAAACAGCTTCCAGAAAAAAACAACAACTCAAGCTCCAGGAGTCAGATCTTACCATGAGAACCCGACCCAGCATGGGGGAGGGCTGTGTCAGATCACTGCATGCCCGAGGAGCAAGAATTTGCTGCCTGCTGAAAAGCTTCAGAGCTCAGACCCTGTTTGAAAAAGTAACATCTTTGATATAAAAAAAATAGAAACCAAGAAAAAAAAACCCCAACCCCAACGACCCAAAACCACCCGGCCAATAAAAAGCCTCAGACATACAGGATCCCATTCATGGTGGGAGGGATTTAGTGGAAGTATTTTCCTTCTTTAAGGTTTGGCAAAGCCTGAAAGGAATCTTGCTAAAAGCTTCCAGAGCCGATTATATTTTGGATTGCGTTTCAAATCACCCTTCCCCCACCATGTTTGGTGGGTCCTCAAACAAGTTCCCAGAATAAATTAGACATAACGGTAGCAGGATTTCCCCCCCCCCCGCTCTTGAGGAGAAGGAAGGAATAAATGACACCAAATTCTGTAATGGAAAGAAAAAAGAAAAAAAATAATTGTGTATCGGAAACTGCTGCTGAGTGACTCATGCTGCTGGACAAACGGAACCTCACTCATCACTCCATCTTCATCCTCCTCCTCTGGTGAGAGAAAAAGTCTTGGAAAAATATCACCTCCCCCCCCCCCCCCCGCTTCTTCTCCCGTGGCATCCGTACACAGGGAAGCAGTCCAAGCCACAGCGATGGCTTCATGTGCTTCTTGGGGCAGGCGTTGGGTTTTTTTTGTTTGCTTTAATAGCCAACTAGGAAAAGCCTCCGAGGTGACCTTGGAAAAATGTATGAACCAAAGGAAAAAGCTGTGGAAGGGGATGGGTGGGCAGTGTTGGAGTCCTTGTGTGCTCCATGTTTGGAGGGGTTTTTTTTTCCTCTTTTCCTCCTAATGTTTTTCCAAATTTCCACTGAAAGAAATTTCAAAATTATTATTTATTTTTTTTTATGAGTGGGAAGAGAGGGGAGGATGCACCGTGCCAAAGGCAGAATGCGCTGGGCACAATTCCGACTTAAATAAATGCTGCGTCATAAAAGTATAAAGGGTAGTGCAGGGGGAAGGGTAGGATGCAAAAAATTGCTCTGTTTCTGCTCTGGGAGAGTAATTAGCATTTTTATGAAGCATATAAACTGTATACAAATCAAATATGGTTTTATTACCATAAAAATGGGGGGGGGGGAGCCTTTGTTTTTTTCTTCTCAAAACATCTTCTGGAAATGTTTGGCATTGCCTGCCAGAAAGCCACTTAAAATGCAGCTTTTAGACTGCCAGCTACAGCCAGCCCTGCTGTGGGCATAAGGGCTATTAGCCAGCAGCAGCCCCTTCCCAGCAAACGCCTTTTCAGCTGTAGGGCAGTGGGGTTGAGTGGGTAGATACAATGGCTGTGCTCCATCTCACAAAGAATCTTGCCTAAGGAGATGCCGTGTTTTTCCAGGCTGTTGGTTCTTGTTTTTCATCAACAGGTTATTTCTGCCTCTGCTCTGGCTTTTGAGTTGGACTGTGCATAGTGTGAAAATGGACACAAAGAGCTGTAATAGTCTGTTTGCACTTTTTGTGACTGTGGTCAATCTCTTGTGGTGCAGACTCTTTCAAAGCTCCCACTTTCCCCTCATATCTTCCTACTGTAACTCTTCCCTTTTTCCACTGCCATTCACTATCTCCAGACCATGTTTGCACATCACACTGGCTGCAGAGCTGAGGATCACCCAGGATTCTGAATAAGAGTGGTGTCAAGAACAGAGCGTGGCCTGTGGCACCAGTTTAGAGTGGCCAGAAGCCCTCTGAGGATGCAGGACAACAGCACTGTGCCACTTTCCCTAAGCAACTCATCACTGGGACATACAGACATAATAAAAGATGTTGCCGGTGGTAGCATCTGCAAGTCCCTGACCTGTGTCAATCCTGTGGCACCCATCCTTTGCGCTCCTTCCCTCATCCTTTCTTTAGGCTTTACAGCCTGTAGCACAGCATTTGAGAGCTGACTGCTCACCCCATCCCCATGCTGCTCTGCACAGGAAGCTAGGCCTGCTCCTGCCCTGAAATACCTATGGGCAGACTGGGGAGAAGCACCCGGCTGTGTTTCCCAGCTGAGGCTTGTGAGCAATTGCCGGATGAGAAATGACTTTCATCTGGACTGCATTAGCCATGGGTGGTGCTGCCCGGGGAGATGGCTGCAGGGAGCAGCAGCTCTATTTAAGGCTGTCCCTGCCAGCTGCCTCTGGGCTATCAGCAGTGGGAGCAGCTGTGTCAAGCTGGGGTGTTGGGTGCTCTCCTGGGGGCTTAGGTTCCTTGGGAGAGCTGTGGCTGTGCTGGAAAAGCATTCCTGACTCAGAGTGCAAGGGTTCACCCACCTTCCCTCCCCCATGTCTTCCCTTTTCTTCATTCCACAGGAAAGCAATCATAGTATCAAGTGTTTCCTAATAACTTTTTAGGTTGATGACTAAGTTTTCAGCCATGCTGAATGCATGGTAATACTCAGATATTAAGACCTGCTATGAAATAGGTATCCAAGTGAGAAAAGCATCAGAGAAGCTGTGCAGGAGAGGGAGGCTTCTGAAACGTCCCAGTTTCAGGAAAGCCTCTGTTCAAAGCTTCTGTGCTTGGGAGGCTAAAACCAAGCCATTGCCAGGTAGAAACCCATAAGAAAATGAGCTTTGGTGGAGTTAACGTTTGTGGCCTTGCATTGCTGGCTATGGGAGAGAGACCTAAGCAGTTTTCTCTTAAAACCCTCATCCTACCCTGGGGAATGATATTAGATTTCAATCTAGGCTTTGCAGATGGGCCCCAAGTAAACTGGAGGGCTTGTGAAAAAAGTGAAGAAGTCAGATGTGGGTTTGGATCTCAAAGTTCTTGTTCCTAACAAGGAGCCATCTGAGTGCCACTTTGGAGGCTTTCAGCCCTGAATTGCTAGATGCTCCCTGCAGTGTCCCTGTTTGCGGTGCAGTGTGGGCTCCCAGGCTCTTTATCGGGCGCGACGAGCTCTCTGCTTTGTGCTTATGGTCCCTGTTTGGAGATTGTAAACTGCAGGCAGACCTGTGCTGTGCCTTCCCTGCTCTCTAGCTGCAGTCACCCATGAAGATTTAGGATTGTGGTGGGGGGAGCGAGCACAAACAAGATGAAATCAGCTTTTTGTGTAAATCAGCTGATATGCTGTATAAAATGCAGGTCTAGGTTTCGAACCTAGAATTTTCTTTAATAACAAACCAGGGTCAATGAATGTAATGCCCCATGTGGAGCCATTTACTGTGTTAGTCATAGCTTGAATCCTTTATGTTCCCTCTTCTAATGGCAAGTATTATCCAGCATGTCTTGTTACAGTGTGGTCTTTGGAGGGTGTGGAAGTTAGTAATGATGGTGCCTGAATGCTGTTCCAGAGATCGCTGCTACAATTCACAGCAGATAATAGGAGCCACAGCCAGACAGATAATAGAACTGACTGAGATCCATTTATTGCTAAGAGACTGTCTGAATATTTGTACATAGCCTGAGCCACTCCACCCTCCTTCATCACATTTCCCAGGAAAGAGGGGAGAAAAGACAAAACAAAACACAAAGCCTAGGGCAGAACAAGGAGGGAGAGATTTGCAGACTGATAGCTTTTTTAAACGGCTCTTGTCATAACTGAGCCACAACAATGTAGATTGCTAATGTATTTACTGCCTGCATATACAAGTGGAGGTGTGGGATGACCATGGGGAGCAAGTGGTGGACTGGGATGGGAGCTGAGCCCAGTCTATCTGAAGTCTAAGTTAGCATCTGATCACAAAGACATCTTCCTTTGCAGGTAAATGAACCGCGTGATGGAAAGTTCCAGTGATAAGCTGCAGGCAAACCCAAAATCAGGGATAATGGAGGTAGCCAGGCTAGAAAAGCTTGACCTATTCAGAGCAGCATAGTTCATTGCCGCTTGAAATTTTCTTGGTCCTCCTAAGCTTCTTAAGGTGCTTAGTCCTTGCAGAAGCTGTGTGGAGAGGCAACTTGTGTGCCAAAATGTATATCTGTCATTCAAGTTACTAGGGGGGTTTTGGTGTTTTACTAACCCTCCACTCTCCTTAACTGGGAAATGCTGGCTGTTCTTAAGGAGCACAAAAAGCTGAGGACTTCTTTTCTCTTTTGAGAGAATTTTCTAGCACGGTGGTTTTGCTTGTGGAAAGTAAAATACCTGTAGTTTCTATTCCTGATGGTTGCACACTGCCTTTCAAGAGGGCCCATGGTTGTGCTAGGCCCTCTCTTATGCAGGTCCTGGCTCTGTCCAGTCATCTGTTTCGAGGACTTTCTTGGTGAGGAGCAAGGAATAGGCAATGGCAAAGTTCAACTTTGCAACAAAGGCAATACTGATGATGACACCTCTCCCTACTTCTATCTGGCTGTCCTCTCCAACTGGCTTGGATCCCTGGCCTCCTCTGTCAGCATGTGTTTGGATGCTGCCAACAAGTAAATCCAGCCTTGCCCCCACCTTGCCTTTTTTGTTATGCTTTGTTCATGGTGTTGAGTGCATGTCTGGGAGTCCGTGATCAGAGGCATTCATGGCTCCCAGATGTGAAAGCTGTTCAACTGGCATAGAGTTCTTGCCGAGACAGTCTTCTGTGACCATTTATTTTTATGCTCCACACCTTTTTTCTCATTTTTTCTTCATCCCAGAGGTGCTAGGGCCTTTTCTTTACTGAAAGGACAGCCCATTAGTCAGACTTCACTTTTCCATGTTTCTTGGGGGTAATGGGTTTGTTCTGTTCAGTAGGGATCTAGGTAAGAATTGTGCTAAGGAGGAAAAAGTTAACTCTGTTTTAATGTGCAAATGTGCTCAGGTGCAAGTCTGTTTTCACCCCCAGTTGGTGATAGCAAATGTGAAGGGGATGAGGTCTTTGGTTTGCAAACAGATCTTGGCTTTGAACTGGTGTGGGACACTGGGCAACTTGAGTTACCTTTGTCCGTCATTGGGACTGTGAGCTGCTTTAGGCAGGGCCCACCTCTGTGTGCTTGAGAATGACTAATTAGGGCTGGCAGATGCTGCCTGTGATGAATAGTGAGAGAGTAACAAGAACTTTTAACTGCACCACTCTGAATAGAGGAGATGTGTATGGACAGTGACAAACCAAGCAGCTGGATACTCACTCATTCTTGGAGGCAGTAGTTCTATAATGCTGGGGAGTCCCAAGCTCTCCTGTGCTGCTCTAATTGGCGGAGCCAAATGCAAGACTAGCAATTAAAAGTCTCCATTGCAGGCTTCTTCTCCCACCTGTCTCTTCTTTCACGTTTTCTTTGGAGACCAGTGATCTGTAATATGAGGTATTGCACAAATCTGCAGCATAACTGCAAAATTCCCAGTATTTTGAGTAGATTAATGATGTTATGTTGTTTTCCAGCCGGTTGGAAGAGATCTTTGTCTTGGACAACCTTTTCTCTTGTAAGACCTCCCCTTGGAGGTTATGTGGAGTAAGGCTTCTGATAGCAGCAAGTACTGGTCTTGAAGCATTTCCCAAAGTTTTTGTGGAAGGTGGAGGGATGGGACTTCTTTTCTACACTGAAATTAAATGCCAGCATTTTACAATCCCTCTTGGCCCTTTCAGTTGAAAGATCCCACCAGTGCACTGGGAAGAAAGTGTTTGCTTTTTGCTTTTTGGCAGATGGTATAGCAAGGGCCCCTTCAGGGCAACAGGGTACATGTTAAGAAAACTGGACTCACTCCAATATTAGTACGTTCATCATAAAATACACAGGTAAATTCTTAGGTAGTGGACATTCCCTGGCTTCAAGATGAATTTATTATGTTCTTTCACATAGAGTTCAGCTCATTTATCAAAAGTCCATCAGAGTTCTCACAGCTCTTAACTTTAGGTTGAGCAGGCATACATGTTAAGGGAAAAGGAATGTCTTGAACTGTGCTCAGAAACAATGACTATATAGTTTAAATATCACTTTGGGGAAAATAATTTATATCCCAGAGGAATGAGTTCTAGCAACTCCAGCATTGATGCTGTGCATGACAAAGTATTACTAAAAGATGTTTTTCAGAGGCTGTACTGAGGCTCTCTGGAGATTTGACCTTTCCTTACCATCTTTCAGAATGATGGTGGACAAAATTTTTCCATACTAGGAGTTGGTCAGTGGTCAGCCTTCACCACAGCGTCTGCATGAAATTACTGGGACTTGTGCTCCCAAATCACTGAGGCATTTTGGAAATGTTAGAGTTAGACACTTGAATCTAGGCTCAAGAGGGGTTTTAGGGGAAGAAAAAAAAGAACAACCTTATTTTCTTTAAAGTTTTGGAGCTGGCAGAGATTGAGGTTGCCTAACCCTCAAACAGATGGTTGGAGCTCTGACTGTGCTTTCCTAGTGGCCAGGAAGACCTGAATTCTAACTGCAGTTGTGGCTATAAATAAGTTGTGTACCACAGACAAATTCTTGTTCCTTGCTTCCTCCCTTGCAGAATGGGTGAATTGGTTTAGAAACACAGCTGGTCCACCCTGCATAGCAGGGGCTGTCAGGATGTGCGTGTCCTACTGGCTCCTCCTGTGGCAATCCTTATCTATCAGTTTCTGATTTCCTCAAAGAAACAGGGAAGAAGGGTGCTGGGGTAAGTGAAGGGCATCTTTTTATACTGTTTTTCAGCTCAACCCTGAAGTAGCATGAAACCACCACAGGTTTTGATGCAGATTAGGTTTCCTGGCAAAATAAGCTCTTTTTTTTTTTTTTTTTAACACTGAAGACATATTTAAGTCGTTCTTCATGCACAAGATCCTTTCTTGAACCAGAACCTCAGATCATCCTTCATAGTCGGTGCATGCTGCTACAAGAGCGAAGTGAGAGCGTACTGGTATCACCATCACAAAATCCCGTTTGAAATCCAAGACCATGAACTTGCCTGAGGAGATGATCCAAAATGTTGTGTAAAATATGGCTGCCTGGAGAGTTCGATGTGACCACCAGAAACTCCCTGGGGTTTTATGCCCAAGTTCCTAACTACAAAGCTTTTCACTTGCATTGTCTACCAAATGCATGTGTAGCTCAAAACTTCAGTATCTGAAAATCATCTCCACTAATTTTGTTGGCCTGAAAGTAGGGATCTGTATTCCTTTTGTTCTAAATCTGGTATGTCTCAAACATGAAGATTAAGCAGAAAGTTACACGGTATATATGATGAATTCTAAACATCGCTGTGTTCTGCCTTCTATAATAGCCGAAACTATGGCAAACTAATTTGAATTTGTACTTTCATGTGTCCATAATGACACAGAATCAGTGCATGAGGAATCAAGGCATATGGCCACTCCTTCACCCTCATGTTACAGGTTTAGTGGACAGCTGAGCAACACTTTAGAAGGTCTTTTATCTCTTCTGCCTGGCCATTGAGATCAAGCCGAAGAGAGCAAACTGAAAGCTGCCATGTCCAGTGTGCTGGAGAGTGTGATAACTGAAGAATAAACAGCAAGAAATACTGTCTCTGATCAAAGCCTGACTGAATGGTTCCATGGTAAAGCCCTCTTGTATACCAGTGCTCTGAAATCATGCAAGTTGTCTGTGCAACAAGGTCTAGGGTGACCCACTGAGTTCCTTGTCCCCAGCCTCTGGTCTGGTTCAGGTTTGCTCCTTATGATGGTCTCTAGTTTTCAGCTGTCACTAGTCTGGGCACTGATGTGCTTAGCTACTCAAATCCTACTGAACGTCTCTATACTGGAAGAGGCAACCGTAATTCTCCTGAACCTACAGCACAGTGAAGCTGTAACACCTACTTTTAAAGGACAGATAACTTACTGTATCCTGACTTTGACATCTGCTTGAAATCTGGGCTAGGTGTTTTGGTTTGCTGTTGTATTGGATAGATCTCTCAGAGGTCCTAAGATGAATCTTACTGATTACTGTGTACAGCTATGAGTAATGAGAACTATTGCCTGAACAGATTAAAAGGAAAGATCACAGCCTTGTGCCTAAAAAGCCAATCTACAGGAAAAGGCACGACCCTGGGCAGGAGGTCTAAAACTTAGTTTTCCTCTCTTCCGCTGCTTCTAGGGCGGGACACATTTAAAAGATCATTGCTGTGACCTATTTGGCACTTCTGACTTCCTACGTCTCCGCATAGAGAGAATTTCAGGTTTGGTTCTCAGCTGAAAAACTAGTGAGGGTCTCTTTTCACAAACTTTAAGGTTGGTCAGCTACTAAATATAAAGAAAGCCCATGCCAAGGAAAATCAGAAGGCTGCTGGCCAGGAAATATCCCTGGATAGGAAAGGAACTTTCCAGAGCATAGTTTCAGATCCTCAACTTGTATTAATGGAACTGGTTCCGTGTTTTGGAGAACTGTACGCTTGAAAATAAGCTCAAGTGTAAAGGAGAGAAAGAATTTAGTCATGGTAGCTTAAATTCTCTTCTTTTGAACCATGTGAATGTCAGAAGGACAGGAAGCTTTCCCGGGGGTAATCCCATCTGAGACTCAAGCTGCCTCTGAATTAACAAAGTCCCCAAATTGTCTAATACCACAGGATGCAGATGTTCTAGTTCTGGCAAGTAACATGAAACTGCAGGCCAAGATTATGCTAAAATTCTCCTTTTTTTTTTTTTCATATGTGTTGCTCTTTAAAACAAAAAAAACAGGAGAGTTGAATGCTCACCCAGACTATAAGCCTTGTTTAGAATTGTTAATGGGTGTATGTTCTCCTGCTGGCTTGGTAATGTGGTAGATGTTAACACAATGTAAATACAGTACAAATGCAGTTTGGCATGGTGTTCATAAGGACATATGGGAACTATCATTTTTATGCAGCCTAGTGTTGGGTTTAGTGCTTCTGAAGGGCTTCTGCTTTGATTGTGCGTGTGAGCTAGGCTGTAGTGGGAATTAATTATGAAAAGGAGTGAAATGAGCATGTCTTGTAACACAGAAAGGTTGAAAGACCCAGATAGATGGGTAAGTGTAGTTCAAAGCTGATAAAAATAGAGCAAATCTAAGGTCAGATAGTAGGACTGAGTGTTTCTCCTCCTGTTCAAAGGAGGCTTGAGAGTATTGACCTGTCATGCCATAGGGAGAATAATAATTGATACTGCTTTTCACCCTAGACCCGTTCTGGCCCAGAAGAGAGATGGGTTTCCAGGTACAGGTCCTACAAAGGGCCTGCATGTTAACTGCTAGTGATTTGCTTGTGCAGCAGAAATGTTGGACATCTGTTGCCAGACAGAAAAAAAACAAGCTAGAAATATAAGTACGAGATGCACTGCCTGAATCAATGAATCAAAGTTGCTGTAATCTTAATTTACTGCATATCGGATATTTAGACCAGCAGGGTCTTCCTGGCTTTTGCTAATATAAAATGTTGCAGAGCATCTCTCTGTATCCCATGACAAAAGATGAGTGTATGTATGCAGGGCAGAATGCCAACAAAGGCTTCCCAGTGCTGCTGTGAGGGTATTTGCCAGGAGAGAATGGCTGGATGACACTGAGGATGTACCAGACCCCAGACTGCAGGGGGTAAAAGGAAAAAAAGACAAACAAGTTATTTACATAATGGTCGCTGCAATCTGAGTTGGAGGAGATTCCTTCCTGCCCCCAAATCTGGCAATTGGTCTAACTTTGCTTGGGCGAGGAAAAACAAATCAACTGAGCATGTGGAGGCTTCTCAGCGCTGGGAGGAATACTGCCTTTCCTCCTGCCCCTGCTGGCTCATCTGCACCGGAGGTTGATCTCCCCTCCTTCTGTCCAAGGTGAAACACTTTGGCTGGCCAAGCTCATAGGTCAGAAGGAGGAAACCATCTTCCTTCATGGCCCATACCACAACTGGAACAAGTCAGGGGGAAGTCCATTATTCCATCTTTTGCCTGCAAGGGACAAGAGAGCCTCATTAAGAAGGGTGACAACACAGGGTTTTCATTAGGCAAAAGGAAGGTTCCATGCAAGGCCAAGTTACTTTCATTGCTATGGTGGCTTCATGGCGCTCTACTTCTGGGGTGTGGGCTCAATTCCCCCCATTGAGACTTGTTTATTCCATGGCTCAGTAGGTTTCTGGGAAGTGCTGTAATAGCTGGGAGGGGATCTCATGAAGAGGGTGGATTCTCTCAGACACATGCTGTTTAACAATGCCAGTGTCTGCAGAGGAACAGAAAATAAACAATGCAAAATCACTGTTGTAAACCATGCAGTGTGCACAAACACCAGAATATGAATAGCCCCTCAGAAGGTGGCTAGTGCCAAGCAGCTTTGCTGCTATTGTTTATTGTGGCAGAGGAACTAGAACCACCTCTTCAAAATAAGCCAAAATTGCCCATTCATAATGGGTTAATGGTTTGTGCAACTGAGACTGGAGTATAATGGTTCCTGGTGAAATGGGGGAAACATCTGTAGCAAGCAAGTTTGGAAGCAGTAAAAACTGCAATGAATTAATTTCATTTTATTTGGACATTTCAGGCAGGGAGAGCTAAGGGCGCTATTTGAATAGCTGCTGCAACTGCATGCAATAAAAGCCGAGGGATTTTCTCTGAGGATGATCATCTAAGCACCAGGCAAAAGAAACAGGTGAAAGCCATCAGATGGGTGGAAGCAAAGTGTAGCTGGAATGGCACTGAAGGTGTCACTGAGCTGTGAACTGGAGGTGCTCTGTGGAATAGGTCAGATGGGGGTGAGAATATAACATCAGTGCTATCTGCATTTCCAGCAGGGTTTCACTTTAGATTAGCTCTGCTTTGGAGGACCAGCCGTTAGGATTGGATGTCGGTGGTTGGAGTGCATTTGGTGTGCTCTGCCTCTTCCAGTCTAGTTGATCTTCGAGATCACTCTGTGATGTGAAACAAAATGCAGCAAATGGGAACAACTGGGAGATCTACTTCTAAAGCACTCTGTTTATCTGAATTCAGATGCTTGTGTAGATATGTTAACATATGTCTGAAGATGCAAGGAGCTCCTGGGGCATGCTGGCTGCATATCTTTAAAGCCTAAGAGCATATGTTTGGACTGAGAGGGTGCAGAGTGTCTTGATCCTGCCAATTGTCTCTTGAGTCCTTATCCTTTGCATGCAGGTCAGTTGAGAGAAGATCGTTCTATACTTCCATCCACAAGTTTTGGTCAGCCTCTGGAGAATCCGTGGCTTTTTTTGAAAGCAGCTCCTTGAGCTTTTGACATGGCCACTGAGACTTATATGTGGACACTGGGGGAGGATTCCATCTCTTTAGTGGTAAGCCTACGCATAATCAGTGCCTAGGTGGTAGTGACTCTCATTTACCCTGGACTCATCCATCCCAACCATGTTCAAGGTTGCTTCATGCCAAGAGCAGAGAAGCAACTGCTTGTGTCTTTCTGAGTGAATTGGAGACAAGGGCTTTTCCCAGAGGAGCCAGGTCACTCTAAAATAATATAAACAACACCTATGCTAATTGCAGTGGAAAACTGAGAGCAGCTTGTGCTGGGCTGCTGTGCCATGTCCCTGACTAGGGATTCAGCAGAGCAGCTGGGTTCCAGGAGGGGTCTGGAAGAAAAGATGTGCAGAAGAGAACAGTGTCTTCTGTACTCAGGCAGTTTCAGGTGGGTTTTTTTCTTTAGATGCGTTTTTAGGAGCTGCTGGAAGCAGGAGTGACATTGTACCCTGGAGCCTGTTTTCTATTCACAAATGCATCCTGTAGTGACTTTCTAATTTATTTTTTTTTTCTCCTAACATGAGAGCCATTCAGGGTCATATATGAAAAAGACATGGATGTTAAGTGATAAAGAGGGGCTACAGTCTGCAGCTGGATCTCCAGGAGAGCCTGGGTACTCGAATACTCCCAGCTGCAGCATCTACTGCTCCAGCCCTGTGTGCCAGTGCATCTGAACACAGCACAGGGTAAGTGGTGTGTCTGGGTCTCAGATGAATGAGGTCTTGGTGCTGTGTTGTACCGAAGTGAGGTGGGACACGGTGGACATTCAGCACCTCTTGCCCCAGCTACTGGCATGTTCAGCAAGAATAGCCACTAGGGAGATACTTGGCTCTGAATGAAACAAGAGGCTTTTTGCTGAATGGCAGTGATGTAGCTCAGCTCTTCTGCAGCAGTGCAAAGTAAGTACAGTGGCAGTGACTTTCAGAATGTACCCAGCTGCGCCAGGTCCTAAACTTTGGCTATAAGAAGAGCTTCAACCTAGTGGTACACCTTGGAGCTCTTCTGCTCCTCCCTGCCAGCAGCCACTGTAACGACTAAAGTGCTGAGAGTGAAGATATAAAAGCCTGCAGCTGCTGCAGGTGATGGGAGTTACTCCTTAGGTCAGACATTCACAACCTGGTGCAGGGTTGCACTTCTGCTACTGTGTCCCAGTGAGCATTATCCCAATGCACATGAATGCTACCCAGTTGCTGCCAGGATTCATGCCATTCCTGCCAAACCATTGGCTCCATTACAAACCAGATCCTGAAATGAAAGAGCAAAAATCATAAGGATCCTTTTGGACCTGACCTGCAAGCAAGTGAATACACTCTGTTTGTCCTGCAAGCTCTCCAGCAATGAAGAAAGTAAATATCAGCCTAGAAATAGCTTGTCTTGACTTCAGTCTTGCTGGAGTACTGACAAATACTGCTTGCCTTGCTGCAGTTGTGCTCTGAGCCTGCTACCAAGGATAATCATCTGTGTATTTCAAGAAAGGCGTGTTAAGTCAGAGTAATATACCTTTGAAACCATGTTAGACAAGTTCTTGAAAGCTCAAGAACTTAAAAGGTCTGGATGTCTGAGAGAATCAAAAATCCTTGAAGGATTATTTGGCTTCATGGAACAGACCTCATAGAACATAGACATTTCCAATATACTCTTTTAGGTACCCCTTTGCTGAGTTATTCTGTATGCTTAACAGTCTGCTGCACAGAATACCTTGCAGAATTAGGGAAATTTTATCTCTTCTCAAACACCAGGGAGGTTAGACATAGAAACTAAAATCCACATCCTCAAGGAAAGTAGGTTTGTAATTGGCACTGGAAGCTGGTGGAGGTAGCGGGATTTTGCTACGTTTAGGGTTAAGCTGATTGACTTTTCTGGTATATAGGCATGTAATTGATTACCTTGGAAGCTCTGAGTCTAAACATTTTCCTTAGATCATGTCCGTAGGGAAGGATGGAAATGAGATGGTGTCTCCTGAGCCACAGTCTTCCCTTGCCTGAGTCACTGCCACTGCCCATGATGGTGTTTCTTACCCTTGTCCTAAATCAGCTGATTTAAGCTTTATGGGAGACAGGTGGGAAAATGCTTCAGTTTTGGTAGAGTTATTACAGGCACTCAAAACACAAGACCCTTCTCTTAGTTTTCCTGTTATTGTCTCCTTTTCAGTTGTGCGGTCTGGGGAGCCTGGACTGGCCTTGCCTCGCTTTGCCTGACATCTCACAAACAGCCACGAATTTTTGAAAAGGGCTCTGGCTTGCTCTGCCAGCACTCCTTAATTCTGCTTTTCCTCCTTGCAAGCCACACTGGAGCAGTGATTTGCTATTCTCTGGGAGAAGGGGAAAAAGAAAAAAGTAGGTCATGGTGTCACGTAAGGCAGCTGAGTGTTAATATGGAGCCAGAAGAGCCGAGCGAAAAAAAAGCCTTGTCTGACCGAAGATGAACGACCAGCTGTGCGGGATAAACAAGGCCGAAGGAACCGGTGAGGGAGCGCCCTGGGAAGCGCAGGTGGAGGCGCCCAGAATCCCCAGCAGATGGGGGCTCGCCGGGCTGGGGGCTCCTACTGCCGCTGCGGCTGGTCAATGCGCCCTCTTCTGGCACAGGTGAGTCTCGTTCCTTCCCGTCCTGAGCAGCTTTCCTTGCTCTGGAAAGCAATGGTGGCTTCTTGTCGTTTTTTCATGTTTTTCCCCATCTCGCCCTCCCCCAAGTTCAGCCCATACAGCCAATGCAGAAAGCATGAGACACGCATGGAAAATCACTCTCAGCAGTCCAGAAATCCTTGGTTGCAAGTAATTTCTTTTTTACCCCCTCAATTTTATAGATTTACGAGTCCCATGGTTTATTTCATTTGTGTTTTATTTTTTTGCAGGATTAATATGAAAAAGGAGGGCATATTATGCCCTCCAGCTCTTTTGACTGTCACCCAGGGTTACTCACTGGGCCTGGAATAGAGCTGTTTGGAAGAGGGACCCAAGCCTGGTCTTATCTCTTGAGGCAGGATTACAAGCCATTCATGCTCAAGGATAGATTCAGGCCTGGAAATATGGCTTATCCCTGTTAGCACACCTTTAATTTGGGGCATTGTTTACAATTTGATGTGGATGGTGATCTCTGCTGTTGCCTAATTTAGAATTTAAACACATTAAAAAAAAAAAGGTGGGGGGCAACCTCAAAAGACAAAAGCATTTCAAAGTGATGCCTGCTGAGAGAGTTTTGGGTGCTCTTCTTGCTGTATTCCTGTAGGCACAGTGATTGTTTTGTTTTCACCAGCCTGTTTATAGCATTGCGATTGTCACTTGAGACAAATTCACTTTGAATTTGTACTTGGTCAACACACGTTGCATGGCACTCATGCAACAACTCACTTCAAAACTCATGCAGCAAGGATATAAGCACTTGCCTCTTCACCAGGTCAAAACTCCCAAACATAGAACTGGGGTGGCAGCACCCTGGGAGAAAGTGACCCTGGCTTAAGGAAGGTTGAAACTGTCAAAGCCTAGAAATTAGGGTCCTTCTTGAATGTGGAGGGCTTGATTTCTTTTGTAGCCCAGTTCACAGGAACCCAAAGTTGGCTCTGGAGATTTGGAATCTAAATCCTTCTCATAGCTTCTATTTTCTGACTATAAAAGCCTCGTCAGCAACTTGCAGCCACCCTTCCCTTGTGCCTAGGGGCTGGGGGAGCTAGACGGTCAGTTTAGCAAGCTTGTTTTTTTCACTCTTTCCAGGTAACAAACAGGATTGGTGTAACAGAATTGGACAGCCTCCTAGTGTCAACATCTGCTGCCTGAGCTGCATGGAAACTAGTGCTAAAGTCATGTGTCTGAAAGATTCTTTAAGTCTCCATCTTTTCCTGCTTCTCTGCCAACTTCTGTGAATGCTTGGAAATGCTGGTGAGTGGGGTAAGCAGGAGCCTCCAGTCTAACTGGGGTTTTCTCCTGCTGCTGGCTCTGTGGAAGAGATTTTAAAGTTAGTTTGTAAATAGCTCTGCCTAGAAAGACCCGGGTTCAGGAGGATGGCATTAACTAATGTGCACAGGCCAGAGATTTGCAGCCAGTTGCTCCTGCAGGCAGCTTGTATCTGGTGGTTGAGCTGAACCATGGCATGTAGAAAGCTCTCCTGTTTGGAGTGAGAGTCTCAGCAGTGCCAAAGAGCAATTACCCTTTCCCTGTTAAAACTAAGTGTCCTGTTTACTGTTTGAACTGGCTCACTTGAAATCCTAGCTTTAGTCTGTGCTTTTAAAAGGTCTTGAATACTGTGCAGGCATTAACAAGTCTTGATGATGACCCTAGAATGCTGCTTGGTAAATAGGATTACTCTTGCTTCTGCAGAGAGGGCACAAGAGGTGAGGGATGTGGCTGTCCATCTCCGTCCCTGCATTGGCGTTCCTCGCTTCTGCTGCCGTGCTTGAAGAATGCGAGAACTTTGTGCCTCTCCTCACAATGGCATTGCTTGTCCTTGAGTTACCAGTCTGATTTATTAGAGGAAACTGAATCAGCACATGGTGCTCACCTATGTAGGCTACTGCTGCTTCTCCTACACAGTAGGTGCGAGCTTGGAAAATAGTTTGGAGGTGAAGCATAGAGTAGACTTTGTTGAAACGCACCAACTCACCTGGAGTTTCCAGAACCTGTGCGTGTATTTGACAAGCAAAATATCCCAACTTTCAACTTGTAGTATTTGGAAGCACAGCATAGTTATGTGAGCTTGCCCTCATGAGGCTGGGAGATGGAAATGACATTTGGGGTACTGTGTGGAGTGAGGGGAGTCTTTGGAAACAGCAATAAATGAAATTATTTCAAAGCATAAGTGGTGGTCATCCTGCTTGCCCAAAGGTCTTTAGGTCTTGTATTAGGCTCTCCCTAATTATTTCCAAGGTTATAAATCCAATCAGGATACTGAAAGGGGTTCACCCAAGACCAAGAACTGTGGTTTAGTGTTCCTCCTAGTACCTTCAATTATTAATCAAACATGTTTAAAATATTGGCTGATGCCACTTTTTATTTCTAATCTTCTGTTCCTGGTGGTCAGAAGGTATCTTGATATGCAGTGTTTCAGCATTTCAGAGAGTTCTTATGCTAAATCAGCTCTTTACTCAATTATTTATTCCCTTACTCTTTAAGTGTTAGCAGTTGTGACAAAGCCTGCTGTTGACTGTTGGATTGGATTCTAAATACTGACTCACATCCAAATTTTGCAATTGGTTCCATTTGTTACAATGGGTGGAACTAATTCTCTGGATCCAAGCGCAATTAAATGAATCTAGATCAGAATTCTGGGCATTGCAACCAAAAAATATGTAGTTTATTTTGCTTTATCTTCTTGTTCTATTGAATAACAGTAGTCCAGTACTAGCCTTTCCTGTTTAAAATCTATTATGAGCCACCTCAAAGGTGAATGAAACCTATAAAGAAAAAGCATGACTACCTATGAGGCAACAGCATGTCTTCCCAAGTTTGCAGAACCAAAGTGGTCGAGGAAGGTGGAAATAAATGCCTTGGAGAACTTGCAAACAATCCTCTTTTATTTTTTTGCCTAATATCCTGGCTTTTGTATTTTAACCCACATCAGATTGTTTTGATCGGCTGTTTTGACTTTCACTGTTGTGAAGTGCACAGCAATGGTCTAGAGGAAAAATGCACAAAACAGTTTCACCATTGCTTTTTCCTGCTAGTGTGATGCAGGACCTGTGTAGTACCTCATCAGCATTGGGAAGACTCTGGGACCAATAATTCTATGCTGGTGTGGAGAGAACAAACGGCTTCTTATTCTCTGTGATGACTACTGAGAGATGCTCCTCTGTCAACAACCCCAGCACAAAGCAGAGAACAATGCTGCTGCCTCTGTAGTATGGAAGAGAACTTAACTCTGTTTCTGTAGCATCACTCTGTTCCAGCATGAAGGTGAAATTTTGAGTATCTTAGAACTTTTAGGTTTGTTACTGCTCTGCTAAAATAAAAGCTGAGCTCATGAGTGACTCTGTGGTGAGAGTGTTGAATGACTTGTTTGCATTTTGGGACTGATTCATAAAATAGGCCCAGAGGAACCAGCCAGGAACACATGCTATTCATAAAAACGCCTCCAGAGAATAGCTCATTTCTTTTTCTCTTCCAATGGTATTGTCAGGCTTCAGTGTACTTGAAAACAGACCTGACACAGAGTACAGATAAGTGAATGAAAAGATGGAGAGTGGTTGGTTGGTTGTTTTGGGGGTTTTGTTGGTTTCTTTTTTCTTTTTTCTCTTAAAGGATAATCATGACTTCTAATTAAACCCTTGTTTAAATTGGAATTCTCTTTAGCATCCCTTACTGTAGTTTTGAAGAGCTTCATCTGCTTGCTCCAGATCTTGAAGAACAGAAGATAATACCTGGAGTTTCTATGTAGCTGCAAGAGAATAAACAAATATTAGATTTATGAACCAGGAGTACTCATGTAGTGTCAGGAGAGTCACCTATAACTCCTTTACTCTACAGAATCCCGGGGAAACCTCTGGAGCACTGTGTACAATTTGCAGTTGGGTACATTTCAGGGAAGATGTGGACAATGAGGAGATGCTGAAGGAAGGCAGGGAGAACAATTGTAGATCTTGAAAGCATAACCCCAGAACAAGGAGTGGAAAAAAGCTGACTACATTGGAACAAAAATAAAGCAAGCGCAACAGAATTTTTAAAGTATATAAGCAAGACTTATGCTGAAAGGGGGAAAAGATACTTTTCTCCATAGCAATGGAGATAGGATGGGAAAAAAAGCAGTTAAATTAAGAAGAAAGAGCCATGCTACACACTTACAAAAACCTTCTAGTCGTAAAGATATTGGTGTGGTAGTATCTGGGAATGTCATGGAGTTCCTGGTCACTAGAGGCTTTTAAGACTATTTTTACCAAGTTTGGCTAATCTGATATGGTTCATGCTCAGCTACCAAAAGTGATCAAAATCTGCCTAGGACATTTTCTAATAGCTGTCTAATGCGTCCTTCAAGTTTCTGAGTCATGGCAAACTTATCCATGCTACCTTTGCAAATCTAAAACCTTAGAATAGAGAAAAAGATTTATTTTAAGCCAAACTGCCTCTTCTGTTGACTTCAGTAACTTTTGGATTGTATTTGCAAATACAACGGAGAGACAGTAAGCCAGGTAAAGATGCATGAGGAGTTGATGCCTGAGACCTCAGCTGAGATGGGTGCTTTGAAGTCATGTAAGAGGAAACTGAATTACTCTGTCAAAATGTAATTCTCATGGTGTTTAGTCCAGATTAACCCCAGAGGGAAATATTAACTGGTTTTCCCAACACTAATGCTTAATAGACCACAAAATATTTTTCCCTCTGGGAGATACTTAGAAGTGAATTGGACAGATTGCTGGAAAATGTAGGGTTCTGTACGCTTAGAAGACAACAAGTTCCATACAGACAGGGCATCTGAACTGCGATTAGTTTCTATTTTGTCACTGATTTATTGTGTACTTGTGTTTGATTTTATTTTAAGATTTACTGTTGGGAAGAGAAGTGCTGAGATACTCTGACTGGAGGGTCTGAAGTGATGTAGGACCTAGTTCTACTCCTGCTTTCTGGTTTCAAGCCAGTGTTTCAAATACATTGTGTATGCAATTTAGCGACAGTGGTACTAAAGTAATAGACTTAAGCACATAAATACCTGTGTTTGGAAGTTTAGTAGTTAAAGTCTATAACAAAACCGTGAGCTACCAATTAGTCTCAGGTGCTCTGGCTATGTGCTTATAGCTCAGCTGACTCCCTGCTCTTTTGCTTTTAGAAGACAGTATGACATGTCTAACACCTGCATATAGGGAGTTACTTCCATCACTCTGCCATGTAAGAGGCAACAGTGTAATAAAAATGGTGCTTTTTCTTACATACTGGCTTATAGGTCTTCAAATCCTCTTTGTTTGAGAAGGTAGCAATGTCTACTCTTTTGCATTTCCTATAGAGATATCTCTTCAGGAACTTCCCCAGAGCTTTGCTCCAAGAGTGTTTTTTGTAAGTGGTGCAGTAGGCATGCAGTCTGGTATGATCTGGCTCCATTTTTAATATTTTTCTTTTTTTTCCGGAGAATAGCTTAAAATTGGCTGTAGTGTTTGGGTTTTGGTTGGTTTGGGGATTTTTGGTTAGTCCCCCCCAACTCCCTCAACATTTTTATCCTGTAGAATACTACATTTGGAAGCACACTCTTTGGATTATTGGTATGGCTGAATAAGCAATACCACTTTGCTGTCAGTATGTCCTTTCCAGATCGCAACTAAGGAGCAGGACTGCAGTAGTGCCTTGACTTCTGAGTGTGCACCCAAACATACTCGAACTCTAAAGAAGTTTAGACAAGGGTCTAGACACATATATCAAAAAGATTGCTGTAACACTCCAAATACTCCTGAATCAGTCACTCAAAATCAGAGGTCAGAATTTAGGCTGATGGTGGCATTTTTTGTGCATATGGCTGGGGATAAAATCTAAATGGACCTGAAGGGACTCGAAAGCAGGAAAAAAAAGGTAACCTCGTTTATTCTGTTGTTCCCATTTGGAAGGACAAACCTGAAAGAGATTTTTCTATTGTTTCCTAGGCTTGCAGATCCAGTACTTCTGACTACTTCATTTCTTTACCTGATTTTGACTATCTTGTTTTTACATCCTAGCTTCTCACGGCTTCATTAGACTCTGTTTTGGACTCAAAGCTGTACATAGAGTCCTTCAACTTTTGGCTGTCTTTCTTACCAATCTGTGTAATGCAGAGACAGAAACTCTCCAGGAGGTTTTCTAGCTCAGCATGACGCTATACAAATATTAACATCTGAATGTGTGACCTTGTTAGCTCAGTATACACAGAGTAGATGTTTTTCTTCTGTCCATTGCATTACTTATTATTAATGAGATATGCTGTATAAAACAGTGCCATTAAATTTCTCCCAGCTGGAAGCCTTACTGTGATGTTAACTTACACACCATAGGATTTCGGGAGAACTTTAGCCAAGGCTTAAACGATCCTGTAGCTTGATGCTGATTTTGTGTGACACCCCATAGCCATTGTATGAACAGCTCATGAGCAAAATTCTGAATCTGTGTAGTAAGTACAAGGATCCTTCTTAGTGTCATGGTTTGTTTCTTGTGGAACTTGATAGAAGCCAAGCTAAGCCTGCTATTTCCAAAACCATCAGGCAAAAAAACCCAAATGAATCAACAGAGTAAATAACCCACTGCTTATTTCCTGAAACAAAGAGCACCTGTAACGTGGAAGGGGTAGCTGCCTGCCAGGAGGCTGGTGGTACTTCTAGACATACAGGAATGTTGGGATTGGGTAAAGAGCTAGGGACAAGTAGATGCACAGAGCCAAGTCTAAGTGTGGTTTGGGCTGTGAGAGTTTTTTTGTTAGGTGTTGGTGCCTCTTCAATACCTCTTTCAGTTCCTTGATAATAAACCCATGTTCATGTGGGATCTGACCTCAGGGGAGGTTGCACTTCTTTTACTGAAGAAAGCCAAGTCACACTCCTTTCAATCCTGGATGTTTGCTGTTGCTTACAAGGCTGTTTCTATTTGTGTTGTCCTTTGGGTGTGATGCCTGCAAGGTGGGAATTGCCTTAAGCTAGCTTGGTTTGTTTGGATGAGAGAAGGGAGGACTGTTTGTTCTGGTATGTATTCTTCTGAACTTATTCAGCTCTTGCCAACATGGTCCCAATCCTCAGGCTGAAATGGCAGGTGTGAAATGAGGTGAGCTAGTAAGAATCCCAACCAAAACCAAGCCACCACCAAACAACTGACCAACCCCCCTCAAGTCCCCCCCAAACAACAAACACACAACCCCCATCCTTCCCCACTTCCTCCCAAATAAACAAAAAACCCCACCAAACCAAAACACATGGCATAGGCTTATGAATGAGGGAACAGGAGGTTCATTGCTGAAGCCCAGATGGTGTGAAAGGGAATGAGGGTTTGCACCTGTGTTCCTGCAACCCAGGGTATTGCTGAGGCCCTGCATGTGCCTCTTGGCAATTCCGTGGCAGGTGGCTGGATGTCCAGGTGTCTCATGTAGAAGCCCTCTGGCTATGCTTAGAGTGGGAAAAAACTGCTTTTCTACTTGATTTAAGAGATTTAGTCTGCCTAGAGCAGAAGAAATATGTGGGAGCTGCATAAACTGCAGTCACACAGGAGTCCTTCCTCTCAGCAGGCTGCCAAATTGGAGATTTCTTGTTAAATGGACAGTAAGGTCAACTTCAACATTCACCTCATACTTGAATTGCAGCCCTTACATTTCCAAGACATTGCTGCTTTGCAGTATCTCAAGGAGCATCTATAAACACAGGCATCTTTAATGTTGATGTTGCACAGGGTTGGCATAAAAGAAGTGCCTTCCCCTCTTGGTAGTAATACCAGGGCTGAGCCTATGTCAACTTCATGTGTTTGAGTGGATTTGAGAGGAAGGTTCTCAAAATGACAGTTCCTCTTTTGGGAAAGTGGAAGTTCCTTAAACAACTGATGGCTCAGTTTCTCTGGCTGTATGATGCTGATGAGAAGATTTAGCTTTCCAGATAATGAATGGCATTTTTCAATTTGGGACATACTTTGAAAAACAGAGGGTGTTTAAAATCAGTGGTATAAAGGTGAATTGGCAAACTCATGTCCAGTCTTTGACCCATCGTAAGATAGCATAGTGATGCAGTTGTGGTCAGTCTGATGATAAGAAGGTGGCAACAAGTTTTAGCAGGAAGAATGAACACAGAATTGCTTATTCCACAGAAGTTTTTCATATAACATGCTATAAAGAAAAGCTCTAGGAGGTTAGGAATGCAGATAAGGTGCTCACAAATCTTCCAGTGATGCCTTGGGAGTCACTGTAGCATGACACAGGTATGTTTGCGTGGTGAGATCTGAATTACAGGGTGGGGAAGAGGCTTTTAATTTCTAGCAGGATATAGATTCTCTGCAGCAAGGTCTCTGCTCTACTGTTGTGTAATACCGACTCTTTCCTTTTTAACAATTTGCATCTGATGGCAGTCTTCAACAAGACCCAAAGCAGAAATTTGAACAGAAATTTGGTAAGATTGAACAGAAATTTGGTAAGATTGCAGAGGAATGAGCAGTTAGTTCCAGTGAGTCCCTTCTCAATGCTGTGGCATGTAGTTGCGTTCAGTGGTGAATTCTCACAACAAATCAAGAAATACTCTGCAAGATGCCATACAGAGATGTTCCTTAAGTGACCTAGCTATGCTAGGTCACTGCTACCCACTGCTGCCAAACCATGAGTGGGGTTTAGTGGATGGGAGAGGGAGGTAATGTGGAAAAGGGATATTTGCCCATTGGATCACTTTTGGCCGCGGAATGCTGCTGATGGGTGGCTGCCAAAGTTACATGGGAAAGTATTTTATGTATCATTTAAGTAGATAAATTGTTGCTATGTCTTCCAAAAGTGGTGTTTCATTTTCACACTTTTTTCCTGAATAAAGCTGTCCTTGTTTCCTTCCAGGCTCTGCATTGGCATGCAGAGGAACAGTGCCTGGCTAATGATGCTGGAGAAGCTATCAGCTATCCCAGAAGAGCAGGTAGGTACACGGGGATGGTCATCATAGTACTCTGTATTTGTAAGAGGGAACTTGTGTGAATCCATACATATACATGATAGCATCTCTTGACAAAAGGCTTATAAACCCTAGCAATCATCTTGATGGCAAGAATTCATTTTGATTGGTCTGCTGGCAGCATTGGCTGCCTTCAAAATTATCCATGTTTTCCGTTGTAAGTATTTTCAGTGGGCTGTTTTGCCAGGACCATTTTGCTTACCATCACCTTCCATCTTTCCTGTCCACATAGTTCATTTTCAGACCGTGAGAGGATGTTGTTTGTAGCAATCAGTGTTATAAACATGCCCTGTACATTTATTTTGGAAGACTAACGTTTTTGTCCTTCACTCTGTAGTGTAACTAGTTCCCCAGTTGTCTTCCTGATTTGTTTTCTGGAGCAGGACAGTCTTGTCTTTCACCCAGCTACTCTGCACACCTGAAGAGAGAAAACAGAAGTTGGAGCAAGGATTCACTATGAATCATGACTCCTCGCTTCCCAAAGCTAGTTCATTCTAGAGCTGTCTGGAGTCTGCTCTGGCTTAACACTGCCAGCAAAATTACTCCTGCCGCTTTTCTTCCTTGCCCTGGCTTGCCCTCTCTGGTAGGGAAGCCGCAAGGAATCCCCTGCTATGTATGCAACTGTGGGGTGATACAAGCACAGCTTTGTGTTAGACATGGAATTTAGAAGCTGTTTTCCCACTGCTGATGATCAGAGCAACATCTGCCTCCTTGTTTACAAGGATGCAATTGTAAG
Source organism: Amazona ochrocephala (assembly GCA_039720435.1). Lineage (NCBI taxonomy): Eukaryota > Metazoa > Chordata > Aves > Psittaciformes > Psittacidae > Amazona > Amazona ochrocephala. Next base: position 2,845,098 of record CM077884.1, on the reverse strand, counting down.
ATGATCAGAAAAACTGGGTTTCTGTGGCTGCCATTTATAACTACTGAAATGCATTCCTGCACCCACAGGAAGAATCTCATAATATATAGATAGACCTTCTAATCTGTTCTGCATTAGCAAATTATGGAGACAGCCCGAGCGGCATTAATGAAAGCTAGACTAATAGAAAGCTGTTGAGATTCTTTAAGCTAGAGCTTGGTGACTTGGGCTGAATGCTGTCCTGCTTAGCTCTTAGGCACTGAGGTTTGACCTGGGTGTGGACCGCAAATCCCTGCATGCACCATTACTAGTCCTCTCTGGGCTAGTTGACAGGTGTGCTTGGCTGGGCTGTTTCAGCACTGCTACTTTCAGTGTAATGCCAACCATAAAAGGTGCTATCATCAGCCTTTGTCTCAAATGTTGAACCTAGTACTGGAGTGAGATCCACTAGCTTTGAACTTGATTTGAGCACATGCATGTTCAGGAACATGCTGAACCATGTGCATATAGCTGTCACACATAAGAAGTGCTTGTCTTGAGGAGCCAGTTGTGATTGAGTCTCTGGGGCCACTCGGTTTGGTGTATATCTGAGGTCACTTTCATGTCCTGTTGTCTGTCTGTGTCTGGACAAAATCCATGTCTTCTGTAGTTCTTTCTCAAAGAGGCACCCATTTTTTCTCACTTGTTCCTTGTGGGGATCCTTGTCCTGGTACTGACTGCCCAGTTTCTGTGCTACTCTTTTCAGGTCCTTAGCATTGTGGATCCTCCCTTGTACAGACAGATAGGCGTTACACTAGTGGGCTTCCTTGAGGAGCAGAGATAAAGGGGAAAATTTATCAAGCTTCTTGTCTATTACTGTGACTGGACAGAGTTCAGTGGTGTGGCACCTGTGAGTCCACTTTGCATGGCCGTTTCTGTGGGCTTGGAACTCTTTACACAACTTTTTCAGCATTATATTCTGTACCCTTCTTATTGTTTGCGTCTTTATCTGTTGCTTTCTGGTGTGTGAGAACACTGCCCAGCTCTTCAAGAGCTCTACACCACACCTAGCAGATAAAAAGGAGATATTCTGGGATGATGTCTCCAGGACTAGAGCAGTCAATACATAGCTGTCTGATTTTCACCTGAGGAAGCCGATAAGCATGTCTGGGTAACTCTATAGTATCTACAGAAAAAAAGTTTATCTGTAAAACAAAAAAGAAATAGAGCCTTTTCCTGCAGAAAGATAACTTTACGCTATAATGATGGGTGACAGCAAGCAGAGTTTGATTGTCCAGATGTTTTGCTATCTTTCAAAGTATTTGTGTATATGCTTAGGGTGTTGATTACAGAAAGCTCTGTTCTCTTGTCAGTGGAATAACTTGCATATCCGTGTCAGCTTTTCAAGAAGTATCCTGTCAGTGGGAGTATAGGATCTCTTCATCTCGTTTTTAACTCTTTGACCTTTCATAAATTCTCTGAGTTCTCAGCAAACTGAGATTAATTGAATGGCTTTAGACATTCAATGGGAGCTCATGGTGCAGTGACCTTACTGATTGCAACTGACAAAAGCAGGAAGAATAGTAATTTTGAGCTTCTACAGAAGTAGCTTTTAATTGTTGTGTTGGAGACAGATCATAGAATCATGGAATCATAGAATAGTTAGGGTTGGAAAGGACCTTAAGATCATCTAGTTCCAATCCCTCCGCCATGGGCAGGGACACCTCCCACTAAACCATGCCATCCAAGGCTATGTCTTCTCCTACGTGTAAAGAACATGTTGGTATGCAGAAGGAGGTGCTGTTATTTTCAGCACTTTCAGGGGTTTGACTTGCGGGTAGAGATATTTGGAAAAAAAACCCAGCAAATTAGTTAGCTGACAGTAGATGGGGAAACATGGCTTCTTTCATGGTGCTCACTTTCAGTGCAAAGGCTGCACCGTAGCTCAAAGTGTCTTCTCTGTAGCCTGCTTTAAGAGAAGGAAGTATTGGCTAGTGGAGGTGGGATGTTTGGACAGATCGCTAGACTGGAGCTCGAGATATCACCTAGATTTTTGAGTAGGCTACCAATGACACACATGACTACAGGCAAGCCATTAAACATGTCTCTGACCTTGTATTTATTTTTACTTGAATCTCAAGCTCTTTGGATCAGAGTCTGCCCTTGCTGAATGTTTGCAGGGTGTAGTGCAGTGGAACTGTTTTCTGGGCCAAACCTTTGGACACTGCTGTTATACAAGCAGTAGATAATGCTCACCTGTTTCACCTGTGTCATTAGTCTGCAGAAATCTGTAACCTCTGCTGGATCTTCCTTTGCACTAGTTTCACCAGTAGCATGTTTGAAAGGACTGTGTGCTTAGACACTGGCAGATGAGCTGGCAGTTTGCATCCTGTTATCTTTTAAGTATTTGCTCACTTTCTTTAATGTGCATGGCTAGTGCTGACTTCCTTTTGCCACTGTCATAGGCAATGCATTTGTTGCTTATCTAGGTAATGTGTTGTGTCCTGACAAATTCAATGGCACAGATTCCCTGGCACTGAATTTTGCCTTGGTACCAGATCCCCTCTGTCACCTTGATGAGTTGTGGTGATGCCCAGTAGTAATGCACTCCACAATGCTGGGTCTCTTCTGGTGCTGATTCCCATGGGGTATGTCCTTATAGGTCTTTACTGCTGTCGTGGTTTAAGCCTCTCAGCCACGCAGTTTTGCTCACTCACTCACTCCCCACTCTTTCTTCCCCCAGTCCCAGGGGGATGGGGAGGAGAATCAAAAGAATGCAACTCCCACAGGTTGAGATAAGAACAGTTTAGTAACTAAGGTATAACACAAATCACTACTGCTACCACTATTACTACTAATAATAATGACAAGGCAAATACAAGGAAAGAATACAATCGCTCACCATCAATCTCAACCCGACCAAGTAGTGCACCCCCACCACCCTTCCGGGTCTCTGCCCTCCGTTTTTACATCCTGGTCATGACGTGCTGTGGTATGGAATAACCTCTTTGGTTAGTCTGGGTCAGGTGTCCTGTCTCTCCTTCCTCCTGGCTTCCCCTTCTCCCTGGCAGAGCATGAGACTCACAAAGTCCTTGGCCAGCCTAAACATCACCAAGCAGTAACTGAAAACACTGGTGTTATCAGCACTGTTCCCAGGCCCAAAATCAAAAACACAGCACTGCACCAGCTACCAAGAAGGAGAAAAATGACTGCTGCTGCTGAACCCAGGACAACTGCTTGTCCCCAACAGCTTACAGTATCAGCACACTTACACCACATTTCTTTAAAACTGTTCCTCCAGAGTACCTTGTTCTGCCAGTCTGTCTTTATTTCTGTGTCTCTTGCCTATCTAGACTGTAAGCCCTTCGAGAAAGAGGTTAGCTGTGTTACTCCTACTATACTCAGTCATAGTTTATCACTTGGTGGGGAATAGCTCCTAAACTTTCACCCATGGGACAGGTTTGATTGTATCAGACAAGTCTAATTATAGAGCAACTAAGATCTCAGGTGCAGCCTCTAAGCACAATAGTGATATACATAATAATTTGAGTAGCTGCATATGTTCTGAGACCTCATAATTACCAGTGGTGGTGCGCACCATATTTTGGCTTTCCCCAAGTGTACATTTTCATAGATGCAATAGGGATGCCTGTAGTGTGCTTGCCCTATTAAAATTGCTTCTATTATGAGATTTCCCATTTTGAGAAGTGATTGTGGGTGAAATCCCATTTAATGCTAGTTTACAGTCTTGTGTTCCTGCAACAGATATCCTCTTATGGGCCCAAGAGAGCTAAGACTTATTTCCAGATTTTTGCTTTCCAGGCTCCTAAGTATAAAAGCAACACAAATGCCTGCTACTCTGACGTTTCACTCTGTGCAGTACAAAGCCAACATTAGCCCACTGGCTACTGTGTTTACCTACACTGATTCTGCGGTGGCATATAGTCTGTCAAAATCTGAACTCACAGCATAAAAGTGGGATAAAGCAGGATAGCCTCTCTGTCCTCTCAGCTGAGAGTTGAATTTAGATGCACAGACTCTGATGACCCCAGCTAGAAGTTGGCTAAATACACTAAGATTAACAGTCCTGCTTTTGGGTAAAGGGATATAATACCTTTAATGACCAGAGGAACTTAGCTTTATTTCTCTTAAACTGTTATAAACATGTGGCTCTGTTCTTAGGTTTGCAAGGAGAGGCAAAGGGACAGGACAATCTTACTAAGTAGGAACTGCTGGGGAGTAGAAAGGAAGCACTTTCTCAGAACCTCAACATGTGGCATAGTCCCGTTTTCCTCCACCCATTTCATGCTGGCAATACGGATGTTCCCTGATGGGGTTTCCCTTTCCTTCATTGTCCGTTGACCCTATGAATTCTCATTTCAGCCCTACAGTTGCACTTTTTCTGCAGCTTCACTCAGGCTTAATACTTAGTCACTCTCTGGTACAGCCTGGCTGTGAAGAGGGGCCCTTCAGCACTGGGAGAGCTCCATCAGGGGCTCAGCAGCTCTGTGCACTTTCACCAGGTCTGCAACAATCTCAGCTTCAGGTGATGTTGATCCAATGAGAGAGGTTGGCTAATTACTTAAACAAATTTGAAGTAATTCTGTTCAGGTTAGGGTTCATGCTTTGCCTACCTCCATCCTGAGTTTCTGAGTCAGGCTGGAGTATTGGACTTCAATTGGTGACAGTGGTGGCTTTTCTTGACAGGGCACACTTCTGTGATCAGATGCATCCTTCCCAGCCATGCTCTGAGCAAGCAGGGCCTATGCCTGATCCAAGCAAGTTTCCTGCTACTTTGCTCAAGGACTTTCTGAATGGAATTGGGTTTTGCCTTGGATTTCTGTTTCATTGCATTGAGTGCAGCATGGAGCTGTCCTAAATGGAAGCAAATCCTCCCCTTTTAAGAAGAATCCTTTAACAAAGCAATTTGACAAAAACAAGAACAGGGATAGGATTTGCAGGATAGAGAAACCTTTATCTCAGAAGCTAAAGGCAAGATCATAGAAAAAATGAAGTGATGACTAAAAGCCGGCAACAAGAACTTCAGATACTATGCATAGGTAAAGCACATTTATTTTTGACCCTTGTCATGTTAAAAGAAAAACTGCCTCTCTGTCCATGCAAAACAGAATGTCATGAGGTTTTAAGTTTTCCATGTGACCAGCTGGGGTTTGCCGCAACAATAGGGTTTCTGCTTGGTTTTGGGAAGGGCAGCAGTTTTGCTGGCATTACACAAGGCTATGTGTGATAAAATAAGGAACCTTCTTTCTCCAACTCTTGATTTACAAAACTGCTGGAAGTCAAGGCTCCATTGCCATTTGTGTAATTTTTTTATTCCTTAAACTGTACTGGATGTTCTTCACATATTAATTTGTGGATTACAGAATGTTCTAGGCAAAACATCAGTGGGACAGTAAAATGTTAATGCAAGATTTCAGCTAACATAAAATAAAACCACAGTGTTCTTCTATCCTGCTTAATAATGACTAGAGTGAAATGGGGACAGTTGTGTGGTCTAGTGGCTACTGATGGGTGTAGTCCTCTGGATTCCTGGAGCTGCTTCCCAGCTCTTCTTTCCCATGCTGGGTGACCTTAAACCAGTTTACCCCTTGTAAATTGGAGCCTGATGTCTGGCTAGGAAGCTTATGAGGAAACTTAATTTTTGAGAGAGCCTTTTGGGAACTTGAAATGACAGGTGCTAAATAAAGACATTCTCTCTATTAAGTAGCTCTAAGAAAACACACTGAGATTCCAATTTTTTGACACTGGTACTTAGAGAACTCATCTTTTGGCTTTTTATGAATTGAGCTCTCTTGATCTGGAATTGTCAAGAGATGACAAACATGGATACTCCTGATCATTTTGCTGGAATGACTGTTTCAGTTGTCAGCACTTTGGTTTATTGGCATCAGAAGAGCAATGCTTTAATTTCCATGTCAGCAAATTACTCTGGATTTGCAGAACTGTGTGACAGTGGTCTTGAGCACAGCAAAAGGTGCCCCAGAGCCAGGAAGTTAAATTGATTATAAATGGGTGTAAAGCAGGTTGGCTGAGCTTTGCTCTTAAAGTTGAGTATAAGGCCTCAGTGGGGAAAAGCAAACAGAAGGAAAAAGTGTGTTGCAGCAAGTGAAGACTGGACATGTAAGAGGAAAGGGTTATCCTACAGAATACCACTGTTAGAACACTTAGGTTAATTCTGCAGAGATGCATCTGTCAAAAGTGCACTGCAAGCATCTTCCTGTCTCAAGGAATACTTAGAAGTTGAGGTTGTAAAATGCTGAGATATTGTGACAGTGGTGATCATACAGGTAGAAAGAACAAATGGTGGTCTGGATTCCTGACTCAAGAATCTTAATGAAAGTTTCATCCTAATTAGTTTGGTTCTTTACCTTAAATATTCTTTAAACAAAGAGACCTTTTTACACATCAGCCTATCTTTCCCCTCCTAATCCTCACCCCAAGAGAGCTCAGGTCTGAATGCCTAATCAGAATTTGTCCTAAGTAAGGTGACCGAGTCTGTTCATTTCTGCGCAGTGAAGTGTGAGCTGAAGTCTTTGAGAAGAAAGTCTGGCACTTTCAGTATTGTGCACTAGAGTCTCGTCATTGGATTTTGCTGGAACTGGATCAAGCTGTTACTTTGAATGTACCCACGATCAATTAATTTCAAGCTGTGTCCTCATCTATGGCCAGAACAAATCAAGAATTTTCTCTTCCTCCCACATATGCATAAGTGACATCATATTGTTGGGTAAATGTTGCTTTCTTGTCCAGCCAGCAATTTGTTCTGGCTTGAAGTTTGGTGGCAATTTTCTGCACAGCGTGTACTGTACAGGACACCTGGAGAATATGCTTTGCATTTGTAAGTAGTTGCTATATATTTTTAGGTAAAAGAGAAACAAGGACTGCTGATCTGTGTGTGTTGGGCAGGCAAAGGCAGGCTTATGGCTAACAAAGTGTTTGAGCCTTTGCAGCATTGCTGACTGCCACTTTTTCAGATACTTGTTCTCAACATTAAGATTTAGGCACTACATAATTCCAAGGAATACTTTTCAAACAAGTGTTGCACTCCACCAGGTTCAGTTTGGTCTTAAGCTGTTGCATACCAGTCCAGTCATCCTGTACAAACATCTTGGCTGCAAAAAGCTGGTGTGGATAAGAAGTCCCACTAGAATACTGGACAAAGGAGTGCTGCGATGTTAACGCAGTGTGCCTGTTAATAAGGTCCTCATGCCTAATATGACAGTACAGATCCTCCAGAGGTGAAGGTCTCATTTGCATTCATGTTTCTTTCAACTATTCTAGCACCTGTGTTGAGAATAGGGCCTCACTGTCTTGCTTTACCAGTGAAAATGGAACTTATTTCTTTTAAAAGATTTTTTTGAGTTCTTTCCCCTTGAAGAGAGCATTCGGATTCCATGACCACCAGGAGAAGGGAGAAGAGTGAAATAATTTACCTAAGGTCTTATTGTTAGAAATGGCTGTGACTTCCTACATGACAATCCAGTTTATCTCATGGAGGAACTGGTACAGGTCCAATTATGTGATGTTCACTGAGCCCACTGTGCCTCAAGCTGGTCTTTCTGCTTCTCGTCCTGTCCTTCATCACTGAGCTAAGAGATGAGATCTTTTCTTCTGGTTGTCTGTGGGAAGCAGAGGTATACCTAATAAACACAACTCTTCATGATGCTCCCTGTCTTTAGTGCCTATTCAATGGTTAGTCAATAACTTGGGTCCTGTAGCACTTTCACTAGGACAAAACAACAGAGTCCCCTAACCATCCAAACCTGGCCAAGGTTTTATGAAGCCCACAAGAGTTCCACCATGCAGCCAGAGTCTGACTAGTTCACCTGAATGTATCGGTTCATAACAACTCTCAGAAATTCCCAGTAGCCTGGGATTCTGCCACAGAGAGATGTGTTACCATTTCGCAAATGTGGAGTTAATGATATCATAGAATTATTTAGAGAAGTGGTGATAAGATTATGACTTCAGAATGCTTGAGTCTCCAATCTATGCTTTCCTATATCTATCCTCCCCAGACATTATTTAGAATAATTTCTTCTTCCAAACAAAAAATAATTTTGGGAAAGGCAGATTCCCAATTCAGCTATGAAATGTCATCCCTGTGATGAGGGTGATTATGAGATGAGCAAATGCATACATAATTATTCTCACTGCTCACAGAGCAGCAGATAGGCCCATTTGCTGCCTTCTGAAATATATAACCAAACACTTTTCCTGATGCATCTGCTCCGTGCATTTTCATGAACTTATTCCCTAGGGCTCATTGTGAAATTAGTCTAATTTTTTGAAGTAGGGAGAAATAAATGGAATAATTCTGTTGTAAATGGCATTGATTTGTATATGAAGTCATTACAGCTGTTTCTTGAAGGCACAAGAAGAGGAATTCCTTTTTTTTTGGTTTGTTGTTTTTTTAACGAGGGGATGTAGGGAGCAGTCTCACAGTAAGAATGCAGTGAATTTTCGAAGCAGTTCTGAAAATGGTTTCATGTTATGCATGTGAGAACGCAGAACAACAATAATAACAAAGTTAAGAATATTTTCTGACTTTCAGATGTGTAGCTTGGTCTGTAGCAATAGTTACAACTAGATCTTGGTGTAAGGTAATTTATTTGATGCAAAGGGTTTTGTTTGACAGCCTGAGCTTTCAGCCTTGAGTTACGAAAGGAAAGACCCAATGGAATATACAATGCAAAGATTCAAATAATATAATGAAAAATACCCTTCTGAACTCTTTTCCATTAAATATGAAAATTAAAAGGACTTAACAAAACACTTTTCTGTCCCTGTCTTTTAACAACAAACAAAAGCTCCAATGTGGAGGCTGAAATTGCCCATCAAGGGAAGAGACCAGGCTAGGATTTACTAAATGGCTTCTTTTGAATAAAGCAATTAGTTCTAAAGGGAACATGTCATCTTCTGTACATTGCTAAGGTAGAACAGTCATTGTGCTTTCTGGCACTCCATCAGTCTGCTCCTTGTGCATAGTGATTGCAGAAAGTGCATTTACACGTACTGTTGACGCCCGATGCCAGGAAGAGGTTTCTTAAATAACAAGACATAGGCTATTATGTACATTAGCTTTATTATTTTTTTTTAAAGTGTCTTAGCCTTCGGGGACTGAAGGTACTTAATAATATGTTGCAATTACACTGTGCCAATGTGTTGTCGTCATATCTCAGGTGCTTGACAATCAAACAAGTGCAGATTAACTCTTTGTTGTACAACGAATTTCCAACTAGTTGCTTTTGTGTCTAGAGCTTGCAATAAATCCAGCCTGCAGTGAAGGCCATAAAAATTTGTTGTCTTGGTTTATTGGCAAAGACTGTCCCAGGAAGAATGTCCTCTGCCATTCCCAGGTGAGCTTAGAGCTCTTATCTCTTATGTGGGCTATGGTCTTTGCTAGGATGGCATGTGACTTTCTGTACAGGGTGCTCTGGAGATGGAGCATTATCAGACAGCTTGCACCTTGGAAAGCATATGTTTGTGGGAGTCACTTTCCTTTCATGTGAAAGGTTGGAAGGATGGAGAGCATTCCCAGTCCCATATTGCACAACCCTTGAACCTTAAACCAAGGTATTATATTCCTGCAAGTTTTCAAAGAAAGGGGTTGCCAGAGATGAAAGGAACACTGAGAAGCTCCAAAGAGGGGAAAAGACTGAAGCATTTGCTTGCTCATTATTAGACATCAGAGAAGTAACGACGGATAACTTTCTCCAGGAAATCACACACAGAGCAACAGGAAATCTGTTTTCTTCAGTAAAATGGTTCCTGGTGCTCCCCAAAAGACAAGGTGGTACCTGGTAGCCTGCCCAGCCAGCAGTAAGCTAAGAACAAAGCCCCAGCTCACAAACTCACCAAGGGGAGGTTGAACAGTGTGTGGCCTACTAGTCACATAGATGGGACCTGAACTAAAAATCCTCTTGGACTGAGCTTTTCAGTCTCTAAATCAGGACAAGATAGAATGACTTCTGCATTGTGGGGTTTTTGTTTGTTTCCCCCCCACAGTATCGTTGATAGTGGAAAAAGCTCCCAGAATGAATGTCAAGTAGCTGTCCCATTGAAGCATGGCACGCACATCACCCTTAAGTCGTGGAAAAGATCCAGTTTGAGTTGATCTCTGCTAGCTATCCAGGTACTATTTGTCCCTCGTCGTTTGTGCTCTGCTTTTTGTAACTGTGACCCACCAGTATGTCTGGGTGTAGAGCGCAGGAGGCCAAGGGGGAATCAGCTGCTCTTTGCAGGTACCACACAGCAAGAGCTCAAAGCAGACAGTGTTTGTTTTCTGGATGATAGAAGAGCTTCGTAGGTGGTGCCTAGTGTTTGGGTTTGGTTGTTTTGTTAGTTTTGGGTTTTTTCCTTTTGAGTTTGAGTACAACTCAGAGGGAATATTATGGTAACCAAGAATTTCAAAGACCTGGTGAAGAGGCCAAGCAAATGCTCAGGAGTAGTTGAGGCATGGCTCTTGCATGCTGTCCAGTCAGTAATGGGGTTACAGGAAGGTTATTTCTGCAGTGGCAGCAACTACAGCATTTAAAAAAAAAATAAATAAAAATTAAGCTGTCTTTTGCTGGAGAAGTTTGTCTGGCACTCAGACCTTTCATACTCTGATCTTTTGGGTGACTTTCTCCTGTGCAATGTGAAATGGGTGATGTGCCAGTGCAGTAGACCAGACACAGTCCATACCTTGTCCAAGGCAGAAACAGAATGCTCTCGTCTGAGTCAAATCTTGCATCTGCAGCCAGCTGTGGGCCCAGAATTTTTCCTTTATGCAGCAGGAGTATGTAATTCTCCCCTGTAGTGCAGACCATTCAGCAAAGAGAAGTGCCAGTCTTTACATCACATACATTACAGGTAGAGATGGTAGGATCACCAATGAAGTTAATGCTTTTTCTGCAGAAGCCACTGTTCTCAGGAGCTCACATGCTACACAGTTTAACTGCTTCAGCTTATGCCTACTGTGCAAAAGGTTGATCTTTCTTCATGTTTTGGAAAGTTCCAGTTAAAGTGGTTCAGCTGTTCTGGAGAACAAGACTGGAAATTGTTTGCTAATAACAAAATAAGCTGAATTGTTCTCTTTGAGTTCCATATTTTAGAGCAAGATCTGGGGCTTTAGAGGGCAAAGGGTTCATGGTGTCCTCATGGTGTCAAGGCGGTGCCTTGCATAACGTGTCTATGGGAAGCCATATATTGCCAAATTGTACATCTTTTCTCCATCAAAGAATGGAAAAGAGTGAGGGGGAACCCCAAGCATTTCAGTGTGCTCAGTTCTGCCAACAAATCCTCCTGATATTTCCTCTGCTGGCATGGGAATATGGGTGAGGCTGAGCAGGTTTGTCTTTGGTGTTGTTTCTCCTAGCTGAAGAGGTTTTCTGCAAGGCCAGATTCTAGGAAATGGGAAGCAACAATCACATCGACATTGTTTGGACTAGGCAGGCATTCTCAAGCACAGTGCTTGAATTAGATTTTGAAGTCTTGTTCCAATGTGTGGAAATTCCATATTTTAACATTTTCCTTGGAAAAACTGCATGTGGGCCACACAGTTCTCATCTTTCTAGTACATGCGTTACCAAAAAATCACATATGATCATTTTAGACACATCTTCCTCAAATCTAAGGAAAACCTTTCCGTAGGCTCCTGTTCTGACAGAACAAGAGTTTTACTGCTGGTATTGGTACAACCAGGGAAGTCTTCAGGGTCATTGTCTCCTCTTTCTGGTTTGGCTGCTCGGACCAAACCTGTAAAAACTACAGGAACAATTGAAGGTCTTAAGGAAAGTCTTGTGCGGAAGAAGGCTGAGGAAGACTGATAAAAATGCAAGAGTGATAAATAGGGCATGGAAGAGAAAGCATGGCTCAGTGCAGGAAGTCATTACGGATCCCATCACTAGGAGAGTCTTCACAATGGAGGTTAGGTTTAGACTTCTTAGCTTCTTTATTCACTGATAATATATGAGTTAAAGGCGCTCTCCATACTGCAGACAATACTAGTAGAGTCCTGGTTTTCTCTGCTTAAGTCATAAAAGAACTGTTACCTTGCACTCTTTCTGAGAGTTCGTTGCAGATTTGCAACTGTGCTTGGAGCAACAATTATTATATGAATTTCAGGAATCCACTTACCTTCCCCTAATGCCTCTGGAATTTGGGACATGAGCTTGCTCTTGGAAGTGCTGGTATTCCTCAGAATAATATTTCTGGGTGCCTTGTTGGAGTTCTGATAGGTGTGATTAACATTGAGCATTGAGTTGTGACTGAGTGCGAAAGTTGATGATGAGAGTTGACCACTAAACTCAGTTTTGTGCGCTCTTAGCATTTGCATCATTCTAGTCCTTGGCTTGCTCAGCACACAAAATATGGTGCTGCAACAGCACAACACAGCCATCATGTTGGAGTGCAAAGCAGAGTCAGTTGCCTCACAGAGAACTCCAAGCAGTGGAAGAAATCCCTAAGTGGAAAATGAAAGTGAAGAACTGCATAAAAGCACGTGGATTTTCTTGTCTTGTTGAAATGAGGCACAGATGCCTGGAGCTGCAGAATAAGTTTCATGGGAGCATCCAGCTCCAGCTGGGAAGCAGGTCCCACTTCCATGTCTACTTGCAGGTCTAAATTGATTTGCTGAGCTGCAAGGACACCCAAGAGGCAGCCATGACTTACTACTAGCCAACTCAGCAGCTACCTGCTTGAATGTGATTGCTTTTTATGTAAAGCTTCTTTCTGAGTGTTCGAACCACGTGGAGCACTTGGTTGTCTTCTCCCAGCAATTTTTATTGCTGTATTTTGGTCTGGGATTGAGAGCTGAGCTCTTACTGGGAGCTTTATCATGGTCTCTTGAATATCCCTCGACAAGCAACTAACGCACTTTAGATGTTTTGGGGGCAGGAAAAGAGACCTTCCGCAGAGAAGCTTGATGTTTGGTAGCCCTATGTAGACCATACTTGTTCCTCCTGAAAACTTCTTAGCTTCCTAGACATGGAGCCCTCTGTCAGCATGTCTGTAGTGCCCATTTTGCCTATGGTGCAAGCAGAACTGGAAAGTGCTTCTCTTTTTCTTACTGTCTGAAATCCAGGCTCCTTTGTGATCTTTTGTTTTGGCTTTACTAAGAGACATTCTGGGAAACTGGCTCTTCCCTTTCTTCATTTGGATGCTCATTCTTGGGAATTCTTTAAAGAGAGAGTCTGAAATACTGCCTTTTGCCTAGCAGTGAAGTTGTTGCCCGGAAATGTAAAGCCAATGCCACAAGGGACTGTTGAGCCACAGCACATTCCTGGAAATGCATGAGGCAGCTCCCAGCACATCAAAGCTATTGCCACCTTGCTGATATGGGGCTTTAGGAGATTATGCAAATGCTTTCATGTCTGAGCAACCTGGAGCCATGGATTTTCTGGCTGGTGGTCACTCATCTGTGAAACTACAGAAGTGTGGTACGCAGCACGCTCCTGTCTGCCCCTGTGGTTGCTGGTAACACATGGTAGGAGAGAGAGGGGAGAAATGAACCCCCTTATGTAGCTGGTGGACAGTGCAATTCCTTATGTGATGCGTGTGTGTGTGTGAACAATTCCTTCCTGACCCTGGGGAAGATTGGCTCATGTCCTAAAGAGCAGGATTTAGATCACTTTTATCTTTATTCCCTGAGCTACAGAGATTATTAATGGCTATAAAATGACCCAGCTGTATTGTTTGATTTGGTGACCTTCAGTAACAGTGAATTGTACGGGCTGGTGTTATGGTGGGGGTGGGGAAAGGTTTTCCTTATTCTTTGGGAATGTGGGAATACTTCATAGAGATGTCATGTTGGAAAAGGGGCCTTGAGAGATTGCTTCATTTACCAACACTGACCTGAGCAGCTGAATTGTGTGGTGCTTTCCAATGAGTAGAGCAGAGGAGGGAGGAAGAGATCTCACCCAACTGATGTGAAGTGGAGCATTTATCCTGCAGCACTGGGGCTGTGTTTGCATGCAGTACTACTGCACCCATGGTTACATTTCATATTTCAAAGCGCTCAAGTTATCTGTGCATTGGTGCTGGCCTTGGAGCTTTGGATAATGAAACCCTCTGTACCACCCCCACCAAAGCACTGCCAAGCATCTTTACATTCTCCTGGATCTGTGTTCCAATGGGTTAGGCAGGGAGAGAAAAGTCCTTGGAGTCCCTCTTCAGCCTGCTCATCAAAAGGCCCATTAGGATAAGCTGAGCTGAGTATTTTTGTGTCATCGGCCCTGGACAGGGGCCACTGAGTTGATTTGGTTGATCATGCACAAGAAAGCAGAGAAGAGTTCTTATTCTCTGTCAGCTCCAAGTAGTTCCATGCACTGAGAGAAAAACCTGAGTAGTTTAGTCTCATTGAATCTTCAGTTGAGTGAAGCCTGTTGTAAGAGCAAAGAGGTGCACTTTGCAGCTAGCCCAGGGAGACACAGCATACTGACTAGAAACCCATCTCATCTCATGCTGACCTATTTTGAAAGAGTAAGCTCTTCTTTTCTGACTTGATTTACATGCTGGTTGTCAAGTTATAAGAGCATCATTTGACAGTGAAGATACTGCTGTTTGTATCGGCAATCACCATCCTAGCAAGAGTTTGTAATCTGACTAACAGCTCATGACATTATCCTTATTATTTATTTTTGGCAGAACAAATGCAGCAACAACTTTCTTTCATGGCATCAGCTCCAAATGTCTGTGGCATCTGATCAGCCAAGGCTCTTTTTAAAAAATTCAGCCATACTCCTCATCTTGCTAACTTTACAGTCCCCCATGGCATCTGTGTGCAGTGAACTGAGCTGTTGAGACTAAATGCAATTTGCAATCAGGCTTCTGTTAATGTGGAAATGTACCGGCTGCTCTCCTGCAGTATGGATCCTCATTCTGTCTAACATATGGTAGCATTAAATCCAGTCTGGAGTGCCTCTCATTACGACACTGTCAGTCTTTACAGAGTGAAGAACCCTGAAAAACAAGTGTGAGAGAAATACATTTCAGGAACTGGTCTCCTCTAGCAGAGATTGTTGGAGCTATCAAAGGGAGACCGTACATCAAAAACTATCCCTGGCAGTCATTGAAGCAAGTACAGAAAATTGATGTGAACACTGATGCAAAAGCCATGTACTTCTCCAGGCAGGTATCGCACAGGGAGAAGGGGACAAGGAGAATCAGACAAGAGCAAGTTCATTATTAACATGTTAAAAAGCTAGAATCAGTCTGTTCTTCTGCTACCAGTATGGGAGAGATTTTGATTCAGGAAGATAGCCTTGGGTATGAAGCTGACAGTTATGTAAAGACTTGATACAAATGTAGGCAAAAGAGAAATATATCCATATACAGAGAAAACAAACAGTCAAGCCTTTAGCCATTAAGTATTTCATTGCAGCTTTAGTTCATTGTACAGCACATAAGCCCTGGAATTTCTTCAGTGTTAGCATATCTCCCGTTGTCATGCAAGGTAACTTTAATTTTGCTATTTGAGTGTTATGAATAATTCAGAGTCTTTTCTCACTGTTGACTTTGATGGATGTCCTCGGATCGTCTTCCCTGAGGCACTCAGAGCTCTGGCCTTAGTGAAAAGGATACAAGCTGGATCTGAAGAGAATTGAGAATGGCTGTGGCCCAACAGGGACATGGGCATCTGAGTCATGAGTTCGCAGTGCTGGCTTATTCTTGGCTTTCTTTGGTCAATCCCACCCTGAGCACCACAAGCATCTGCTCTACTCATGCACACTCACGTTATTTGTTACTTGCAAACCCAACAATTTGTGTTTGTTGCCCTGAGCCTTTGAAGTGTGAAGAATCCCAGAGTTGAGATTGTGAGCTAATGTCAGAAGTAAAAGTTACTGAGTACGGATGATCTTAATGCCTGCTTTTTCTTCTAGATGCTTCTCTGAGAATTTCTTATGAGTGAAAGTTCTTTCAATATAGGCCTGTATCTGGCTGTTGAAGGGCTGGAGACAAAGGTAGCGTCAGTTGCTCAGGAGTGTGATTACAAAAACTTTGAGTATTGAGATATAAGAAGGAAAGGTGGAAGCAGATCTAAGACTACTTTTCCATCCTGGAAGATTCAACCGTGTATGGTTGAAGATATGAGTGACACTAGCATCCCAAAGTGCTTCCTGGCAGTATTGTTTAAGAATAATGTGCCTGTTGAATATAGCTTCTTCTTTCTTTATTACATTTCTCTATATCTCTTGGTAGAGCTAAGACCTAAGAAACCATGTATTACCTAGCTTGGACTCTGGCTCTGTCATTGGTTCTCATATCTGCAATATCACTTTGTGAATATTTTAGTGTCCTGGCCCATAATGACATGGCAGTCTTAGAAAGGCACAACTATGGGCAGACTTGTGAGAAATACAGAAACAAGCTGTTTGCTAGTTGAAGTTTTTTTTCTTGGGAAATTGTTGTAGATAGCAAGAAGACCTGGACCAGAAAGAAGATGAGGTAGACTTTGGATCTTTCTCAGTTCCAGATGGCCAGAATGTTTCATGTGTGTTCACATAGAGGAAACTGTATTTTACACGGAGACAGAAATAGGTGTGCTCATCTCAGCCTCAACGCAACCTCATTTTTGTTGTCTTTACTTCAATTAGAAATGTGACAATTGACCTAGCAGGGTCTTATTTTTGATCTTTAGGCTACTGCGGTTGTGGATAGTGAAAACAAGGATAATCTGCATTGTGAGAACTGAGTCGACCAAGAGACATCTCATCTCCCCCAGGAGGTGACTAATCCAAACTTAATCCAGGAAGATAAAATTGAAGGTCAAGAATGAATGTTAGTACAGGTTTAAATTCTGAAAAATAAGATGGAATTTAAGAATAAAAATCTATGTTTATGTATGTATATGAATATGGGTAGAAAAAGGGGTATTTCCAAGTTACTTGCTTAGTCAGATTCTTAAACATCTTTCTGAGAAAATGTGGATGTAAGTTTTATCCTGACTGTGAGTGGTTAGTTGGTCCTCAGTAGCAGGAGGACAACAAGCAGCTCTTATCATGTTTATCCTAAATGTGACAACAGACAGTTCCTAACTGTGTAACTCTCTCTTCTCCTCCTCCACAAGGGATACTCACTTAGTTGCCTCAGCGATATCCAACTGGGCTCCATCTCAATTATTTGTTTTTCTGGTAATCGTCCATATTTCCATGTAAAAAAAAAAATAGCACTGAAATAACTGTGGTTGTACAAAGTAAATAACTGAGCAGAAGCTCTCAGCATCTGGAAAGGGAAGAGAGGAGGATACTTTTTTGAGAAAGTTTTTTCTTTGCTTTTAACCTATATCCTCAGGTTCCCTCATCTGAGACCTTAAGCTAAGCAGCACTGCACTCCCCTCTGCTCCTGTGCTTTGGTGCCCCATGGCAAGGAGAGAGAATGTGTGTGAGGTTCTGCACAAGGTTTTCTTGGCGCTGATACTACTGTATGCAGGGGAAATACCTACAGCTCTCAGCCCTCAAATGCTTGTGGATTCAGCCTGGCAGAGTTCATTTCAGATTGCTTTGATCCTTGCCCTAAATGCTATCCCTGCCTTGAAAAGTGAGAGGTCTGGTTTGCAGAGGTATAGTGTCCTCATGGTGTCTGACAGAGACCTCCTTTGTCCTGCCACTGCTGTTCATCTTGGTGATTTTAGCACTTTGGATGAGCAAAAGTGCTTGGGCTTTGTGTGCCTTTGATGTGAGCAACTTCTGGTTATGTGGAAGCACTATTTGTGGCCATCTCTCCAAAAGGAAGTCCTCTAACAGGGATGCTGCATATGTGGCTTGTGACTCAGATTTTGGTTGACTGAAGAGTTTCCTGCCAAGAGCCACCTTCAAGATGGGTTATGTTTTCTGCTTCTACTTAGGCCTAGCTGATCTTTTGCTACCTGTTTCTCACTTGGTTGGTATTTTAACCCATTACTGCAGCTTCGACTGTCCTATCTCTAGTTCTGATTTCTGGGCAAGCTTTACAGGAAGAAAACCACAGTGCAGGCAATAGAAATAAATGAAAATGCTTGTAGTTTCTGCAAACTGTAGCAAACTGTCAAAAAGTTGGTATAGAGGAAGCAGTATTAAGCACCAAGAGTAACAGGTGCTGCACTTTGGCCTTTCGGAAAGTGCTGGTGAAATAAGGAGAAAGTTGAAGGCATATTTTAGAGATCCATAGATCAAAGATAATGGTGTTGTCATGGTGTTTATTACAGCTTCCTTGCAATGATCTAAAAGAAAAAATGTAGTAGTCATGACCTGAAAGCTGTTGGGAACCAATGGATAATGTCATTGATACCAAATGTTTTATATTCTTTGTTCTCCTACTCTGACACTATGCAAATTCACAGTAATTCTTTAGGAATACGCTTGAGGACAAGGGAGCATGATTATTCATGCTTGATGGGATTTGCCTGTGTTATTCTGGGAACTGATATCACAGTTTTTGTGAATTTAGCAACAATTGAAGCCACTGGTTCTCTGATGGGACTTCAAAAGAAGCATTGTAAGGCTGGAAAATGTGCATCTTTGCTCATCATCTCTTAGTCAGTTGAGTTTCCCTTGGCCAAACTTGTAATAAAACAAACCAATTAACCAGAGATGTTTACTAGTTCATAGTATGTGAAATGCTTCAATCACAGGCAGTTTTTGAATGGCCAATAATAAGAAATTCCCACTTCTGTGTAACAAGGTCTGTTTACAGAATAATGAAGGGAAGGATGTCTCCATAGTAACCTATAAAGCAAGCAAGTCTGCGTCTTCCAGTCTGATACAGTCTTGTTAAACAGATCATGCACCTGCTTTTAAAAAACCAACAAAAAACAACTTCTCCAAAACCCAACCGAACCAAAATAAACCAAGCTTTTGGGTTATGTAACTTCCATTACTACTAAAGAGCTGCTGGTTTCAAGATCTGTCCCTCTGCTTCCCCTTATTTGTTATATTTGAAATGTTCTAAGAAATTCAATAGATTTGAACAGATGTGAGTTGCTGTTGCATCAGGGGGTCTGTACCTGAAGGGCTCTTCTGCAGGTGAAGAGACAGGGAATTGTGAATAGTCTTCAAACACTTAAACAGATACTGTGAAGAAGAAGTGTTCACACTGCCTGTGGACAGGGCCAAAAGTCTTGGGCTTACCTTGAAACAGAAAATGTGGTCAAGCCTAGACATCAGACAGCATTTTCTAAGGGTATGAGGAGTTAATCTTTAATGAATTCCTGAACAAGGTTATACAGTTTTCCTTGCTGGAGATTTAAAATACCAAACCAAACACACAACCCCTTCATCCACCCACCCCAAACAAACAAACTAACAAAACCCCAGCAACCCCCAAAAACCCAGACCAGGAATTGTTTAAGTGGTGATTATTGTGTCTTAAGACACTGGGATGGTGTTGGTGGCTTTTTGAGTTCCTGTTCAGTACTGCATTCTACGATCCTTTATATTTCCTATGGGTTTCTCCTAGGAAGCAGGTCTGGTTTTTTTCTGGGAAAAGGATATGAAAACTGCTTGCTGGTTTCTGTTCTGATGTCACTTCTGTGAACTGCCAATTGTGTGTGAACCTCTCCTGTTGGAAGGACAGATAGTATGTGAGAGAGGTGAGGTCCAGCGCATGAAAATAGAAAAGGATGCTTGAACGTGCAACTCCAATCATCATGGCTGCTTTCCCTGAAAAAGTCTCACTAAGGGCTACAGGAGCAAACTAAGCCAGTGGTGCACTGCCTGGAGGATTACTACATGAAACAGGCTCCAGACTACTGAGATGGGATGAAAGATAGGGGCTGGCCAACAGGGTGTCCCAGTCCGTTCCTTATACTGGTGTCCATGCCCATTTGTGTCATTTTTTCAGTACACTATTACCAAACCCTCAAATTTCCTTTGCAACTCTGGGGAAATGTCTTGTAGGAACTCTAGAATTCAGCTTTTTTCCAGGCTTTAGAGGTCTCAGGAAGATAGCCATTGGGATCTGGGGGGAACAGATTTCTGGGACTCCCTGTTGCAGCTGGGCTAGTCTGGTTGCCCATTGGTATTTCCTAAGTTGGCAGATGGAAGTGGAAGTTTCAAAATGTTGGAAAACAATTCCAGTTACTATTTACCCCCCCCCCCAAAAAAAAAATCCTGCTAGAAAAAAAAAATATTCTAGTGAATGCTGGTGAAGGACAAACATTTGTAGATCATGATGTTATCTGAGCACGATTCCTGATTGCTGAGAACATGTTGAGACCTGGGCAGCATGCATCTCTCCTTCCTTATGATTTTAATTCGTGTTGGGTTTTTTTTCCTCCTTTCTACTGGTAACATCTGCATTAATTTCTGCTGCCACCCAATATCTCCTATTGCCAATTTAATCCTGCATTAATCAATAATAATCAGAGTTTCCTATTTGCTGCTGTCTGTTTTCTTGATAGGGTCTGTTTTTAAGAATCTCAGTTTGTGGCAAAGCTCTTCCAGGGGTGTGGCAAGTGTGGAACTGGACGGGAGCTACAGAGCCAGCGAGGCAGGGATGGGAGAGGGCGCACCCCGGGGAGGATGGGTGCTCTCGGGAAGCACCTCCTGCTATCTTTCCCTCGTCCCCTGGGGGCCGGCGAGGGTTTCTCCCCCGGGTACCAAGGCGCCAGGGGGAGATCCTCTGGGCCTGACTGGGGGTTATGGGCGGCCATCTGCTGCCACCTCCTGTCCGAGCAGGCGATGGCACCGGGGAGGGACCACATGGGTCCGGGGCTGCCCTCTGCCAGCGGGAAGCCGGGGGAGGCAACGTGAGCCGAAGGGAAACCATCTCCAGCTTTCAGGGAGGAAACTGCCATCTCCTTGAGGCTTCAACAGTGGTGCCTGTGTGAGCAAGGGCAGCGAGGATGTGAGGTGTCTTGGGTGATACTGCTGGGCACTGACCTGTCTCGTATTTTTATTGTCTCTACCATGCAATGGTCTCGTTTCCTTTTACAGTTTGCTCTTTCTGGGTACCTTGGCAGCTCAGAACCCCCAGCCAAGGAATGACCAACACCCCAGCATGTTGGAGGCACCCGGCCAGCAGCAATTGCAGGAGGAGGTACACTGGTCGCTCCTCTCCATCCCCTGCGGCAGGGCTGCAGCGGGGAGCAGGGGCAGGACTGCCTCCTTCCCCTCACCGCAATTCGCAGCCGCTCCCTGTCGGCTTTGGGCTCCTCAGCTGGGGCTTGAACGCCTGAGGAGGGTGTGCCATGTTTATTGTGCCAGAGCCTCTTGCTGGCAGACAGGGCGGCTGCCCTGCTGCTGGCCAGTCCACAGTGACTTGCTAGTGCTGGTGACTAGTACTTGCTTTTTAATTTGGATCCTGGAGCCTCATTTCTGTTTTCAGGAGAGGGCAAGGGCTACTCTTTGTCCCTGCTTGCTTTTACTTCTTTGGCTTGTTCTCTAATAGCTATTGCAGTTTCCCTGCTGCCTGTGGTGACTACAAATTTGAGCTGAATTAATCCCAGACAGAGGCTCAGTCCGAGGCAAACTTTACTTCCCAAACGCTCAGTCTGAAAAGACATGAAAGCAAGACAGGTTGCCACCTACCTTCCCCATGCCTGTCTCATCCTGGGCAAAAGCTTGTTCTCAACCTTCAAGCAGGACTGAGAGGCCCTTGGTGCTATGCTGGGCACTGACCAGGCAGACATCGAAGGGCAAGTCTGTCTGCCAGACCTCAGCAAGCAAACAGAAAGCATCAGTGTGGCTGGCACTGACAGGTTTTGCTTGCCACCCTGGAAGCAGCCCTTGGTTGCAGTAGAGGTGTTGCTGCTCCTTCCCCAGCTGGCGTGGGCTGCTGGCCCTGCTCAGACCCTCAGCCTGTCCTTGTGCAACCCTGTGCTGGCCGTGTCTCATCCTTTTCAGTTATGCCTCTCTACATCTCCTAGAAGCATCAAGATTTGAGCTTTGGTTTCTCCCTGTTTTCTTTCCCAAGGACTCTTATTTCATGGCGTTCTGCCCTTTTGTACTAAGGTTTTTTTCATGCTGCCTGGTTGAGGTCAGCATCTGTTCCCACAGTCCCTGCCCAAGGGGACTTTCTGATACTGGATAAAACAGTTGCAGGCCCCAGACCCTCTCTGATAAGTGCGAGGTGTCAGATACCAAAGCAGCCACTCCTTCTAAATCAAACATAAGGAAACTGATTGCCTTCCTGTTTATCTCTGGGTCTATGCATGCAGGTATTCCCCATAAAGAAAGTGGTACAACTACCATGTGGTGGGGACCACAGAAGGAGCCTGCCTACCCTAAGAAGCCCCATGGTAGGTGTTCCTGGCAAGAGCTTTTATCTGAATTTGGATGCTGCTTCATCCTTGACCTGAGACTAACAGCATGCTACCTCCAACCCCATGCCTGTGACCCTCTGAGCTGTCTTTCTGCGGGATTTTTTTGTCTGTTTTTTTGCTGTAGAGCTCCCTGTGCTGCCATATTTCAAAAGAGGCTGAAAACCTGGAGCAAAAAAGCACAGAAAGCCTCTGCATCCCCAGACATGGTGCTGTGCCATGCAATAAGCTGCTGCTTTGGAACTCATAGATACTTGTTAGTCCCATCAAGGGCAGGTCATTTTAGTAGTGTAAAAGTCACTATGGTTTTATTTCAGGCTTGTTAGAGCGGGCAAATTTTACCAAGCCAGTATGCAGGCTGTGGGCACAGCTGGAGTTAAACAGAAAAAGCCCAATTCCACAAATACTAGATTTTTTCTTACTTGGTTAGAAACAGGGAAGCAAAGTAAACAAGAGAAGCAAGGGCTAGGGAAGTGGGGAAAAGGGAAGGGGAGAAAACTTCCTCCTTTCTGACAAAACTGTTTTCCCCCCCCTCCTTCCAAAGAGAGGTTTTATGTCATATGGAGTTTCAAATGTTTGTTTGCTCTGCCTACTTGGTTATTTACTGCTCCGAGAGTCTGTGCTGCCTTTGCTGGCATACTCAGTCTTTCAGGGAGTATGACAGAGTGCAAAGCTGTTTACCTATTTCTGCTAACACTTATTTAGCAGTGAAGTTGGTTTCTGATGCAGGTTTTGCCATGAATTCTTGTGCTTGGAAACTGTAGCAGAAGCATGGTGGTAATGGGGATCTTAAGGGATAATTTCTTAATCTTTTAGGCAATAGTAATTCCTGTTATATGCTTTGCTCTCATTGTTGTATTTAACTCATGAAAGAGGAGAAAGTTCTTTTATTCCTGAGTTTTGCCAAGTAAAGAAACAAAGGATTTTGCAGAGGAGAGTATGGAGAAAGAAGGGAAGGTAGATGTTTAGCAAAAGGCTATTCAGAGCATCTATGGGAGAGCCAAAGTCAGCTAGAAATTTTCTGGATCCCTGTGCCTGCTCAGTGAACCTCCACCATCCTTGAATGTCACCTCCATCAGCTTGTCTTCTCCAACCTGGCTCAATAAGCCTGATCTTCACCGTCAGCTATGGGCTAGCCAGACTGGAAACTTGCATTCCAACACAAACTGATTGCTGTTCTTCTCCATGTTCATTACCCTTATTAAGTTTCATGCTCCTTTCACCATGTTCCTGTAGGGCTGCAGTCAACTCTCAAGGGCTATGAGGTGAATGCATCTTTTGCTTTGACCTCTTAAATTCAGTGTGGGGAAGGACCATCTTTGCTGGTGAAGCCTAATGTTGTACACCTGTAGACAAAACAGCATTCTCTGGACCAGCTTCAGGCTGGTACATTTACCCAATATTAGCAATTATCTGGGCTGCAAGAGACCCCAAGTGCCTTGAGGGACCTGGGCTTGAAAGCTGTATGGTCCTGCTTCATAGTGTGGGTCTGCTTAACTACTTTTTTGGAATTTCAGCAGCACTTTGATATTTATTGTTTAATTATGGATCCTGTCCTTCTTTCAGAATGACCTGTCACCCATAGTTGATGTTTTGGTTTTGTTTTGTTTTTCCTCTATTTTTCCAGGATAGGGACAATGAAAGACACTTCATTTTATTAAAACCAGAAAGGATGCTGTTGGCTGGTTTGCCCAACATCTTGAATAGTACTGCCCGTGGGGCTCACTGCTTGTTCTCTGAATTGGGTCAATAATGTCTCTGACCCAAGACTTTTCCAGGCAGTAATCTGAGTGTTACTGATGCTTACTAAGCAATACTATCCTGCAATTATTCTTTAGCAAAAAAGAATAAAAAAATCTATGTATTTCTGTCTTGTCATGTGAGGATCCTAAACCCCAGCTCTTTCTTATCTGTCTTTCAAGGAGACAATGACTGCTCGCTATGTTCTGGAAAGTGTCCTTTATATTTGATATTAACTAATGGGGATGAAATTGCTTTTGGCTTTTGATATTCCTAAGTGTTCCCCTTTGGAGGCTGGATTCCTTCCCAGCAAGTGGCAGCAGCCACCAGCATAGGTGAGTTTGACATTGCTGCAAACTCTTCCTGCAGCAACCTGTGCTACTGTGCCAGCATTGACTCCCTTTGTTCAGATTATTTATTGAAGGTGAACTCCTTGAGCACACAGAGTACAGCATATTTTCCTGAGCACAAGCAAGGATCACAGAGATATGCTGGAGGAAAAGGTCTCACCATAAAACCAAGTCAGACACAGCATAGTCTTCAGCTTGCTACCTCCAGCTACTCTTGGATGCTTGGTTCCAGGCAAGGGGCAGCTTCCCTTTTCCAATAGAGCCTTTGGCTCAAGTAACCTGGGGAAAGGTTATTGTTGTTTACAGTTTAGAAAGAAAAGAGGGAGAACTGGGATACTTGGCTCTCTGTACCTCCCTTTTGCTGTCTGTGAAGTGTGGGCGACAATACTTTACCTTCTTCAGAGGGACATTTGCAAGCTAATGGACAGAAAGTGCTCAGAAACTCCCCACCTCAGCAGTTGGGACACATTGGCAATCTGCCCAATAGCTTTTAGATGTGCCTTACCTAAGCACCAGTGGGCGATAAATGATATAAACATGTTGTCTCTAATGTGCTGGCTGCTCTCTAGGTGCTGTGTGGTCTGTGTATCTGCAGGGAGTGCCGCGATTTTGCTATGTGTTGGGAGCCTTCTCCTCCCTTTGTTCTGAGTTCCACAGAATCTGCCTGTGACTTTGCTGGCAGAACTGCCATTTTAGCCAAGAGACGGTTCCTGCATTCCCGCATTGCCATCAGCTCAAAGGAAGCTTGGCTACCAGGCCACGGTACCTGCAAGCTCTTGAAGGCCGGCGTGCTTCTGCAAGCACCAGACTGGGACAGGGTCTGCTACCTCTAGCCTCTTGCTTAAATTACAAATGTTGACGTTTTTTATGGCATTGCAATTATGTTCTCTGCTGGCTCTGGACTAATCCTCTGTCATGACAGCAAGGCATTTCTCTAGATACTTATGCTGTGAGACTGAGAGCAGAATGCAACCCTGAAGGCTTTCAGCAGTATTAACTTGCCTTCATTGCTAGTATATAAAAAACCTGTCATGCTGTCTCTTCTTTGATACCTTTCCTGGATTTGTGCTGCTGCAAGGCTTCTCTGATCTCTGCCACTAAATGACACAACATAGAAGAGCAGTGTAGAAGTGAAATTAGCAGAAAAGGATCTCTCTGCTTTAAAACCAGAGTGATCTTTGGGAAAGGAATTGCTTAGATCTTTGATGCTGCAAAAGGCCAGGCAAGTGGGGCATGCAGGAGAAATCCAATTGTTCAAATAGTGGGAACACCGAGAGAAAAATGTTAGTGTCAATCTCAGGTTAATTGGAAAATATTCAAAGGACTTCGTTTTGCTCAACTTTGAGGTTAGAAGTTCCCTGGGGTTCTATGGAAACAACGCAATGCTGGCAGCAACTTTGAAATAAGCAGGAGTAAGCTGCAAAGCAAAGAAGTTGTTAGAGGGGATGTGACCTCCTTGTGGATGGATGGATGGGGCAGCAAGAAAGCAAAGATGAGAACGCTGTGCCAACTCCTCTTGCTTCAAAAGAAGTCTGTGGTGTGGCATAAGTCAATAGGTATGAACACATCACTGCAAAGACAGATTCATCCTCTGTTCATCCTGACATCCTGCATCAAAGACAAGGTCACCTAACTTCAAGCCCTCCCTGGATTGTGTGCGCAGCCTGTGGGAAGCACCAGGCACATCAGCTGTGTTGTGACTCCACTGGTCTATTAGAAAGACCAACAGCAGCATCCGTGGTAAACCTTGTATTGCTCTGCAACAAAAGCCCAGATTCTTGGATTAACTGTGTGCGCTCATTAAGGCCACCCCTTTATTTTGTTATCTTTTGGGGTTTTTTTCCCCTTAAACATCAAGCGTTTCAGGGTAGGAAGCGTCTTAGCTTGCATTTATACAATATCCTGCAGAACGGGAACCTGCCTGCGGTACTGAGGCCTCTTGGCAGTGCTGGTTGTAACCTATGGGTATGGGAGGTTGGGGGGACTTGCTGAGCAAGTCTGGAGCCCGCAGAGCCAGTTCATCTTAGAAAGCCACACAGGGAGCCTTTGGGGCTCTGAGCAGTGAGGGGAGAGTGACACAGCAAGGTTGTTCTTCTCCTTATGCCTCATGCCAGGGTAATTCCAGCTGAGCACCTTTCTACACCATCTGCAACAGGACAACACAAGGAGATGAAGGCTTTCTGTCATGACAGCTAAGAGGAGGTGTCATGGGTTCAGCAGCAGCAGTCATTTTTCTCCTTCTTGGTAGCTGGTGCAGTGCTGTGTTTTTGACTTTTGGCCTGGGAACAGTGCTGATAACACCGATGTTTTCAGTTGTTGCTCAGTAATGTTTAGTCTGACCAAGGACTTTCTGAGCGTCATGCTCTGCCAGGGAGGAGGGGAAGCTGGGAGGAAGCAGAGACAGGACACCTGACCCAAACTGACCAAAGAGGTATTCCATACCACAGCACGTCATGCCCAGGATGTAAAAACGAGGGACAGGGACCCAGAAGGGTTGGGTTCGCTGCTGGGTCGGACTTGGTATTGGGTGGTGAGCGGTTGTATTCTCTTCCCTTGTTGTTTCCCTGGTCATTATTATTATTGGTGGCAGCAGCAGTGGTTTGTGTTATACCTTAGTTACCCAACTGTTCTTATCTCAACCAATGGGAGTTACATTCTTTTGATTCTCCGCCCCATTCCCCTGGGAGCTGGGGGGAAGAAAGAGGGGGGAGTGAGTGAGAGAACTGTGTGAGAGGCTTAAACCACAACAGGAGGTTTGAGGGCAGCTCTTCGGCCAGGGAATTAAAGGAGCCAATTCAGAAAGAAGGTAGATTAGCTTTCCTAACCTACTTCTGGAGAAAAGGCAACTCTCCAGGATTGAGACTTAGCTTCTCTGTATTGACTCAGAAGGACTCCAGGCTTTTGGAGAACATGAAGGTTGGTAACCATGTTCAGGGGGGCACAGTGTTTAACTACACACCTGAGTTTAAGAGAGAGATGGTGATGACATGGATCAGGGTGCATAATAGCCGAGAGGCACAGCCAATGTAGCTGGGAACTAGGCACCTCCAACAGACCTCTTGGAAGAGGGAACCTGGCTGCCATTCTGAGGACAGTCTTCCAGGCTTCTTATAAATAGCAGAAGTGTTTCTCACTTTTGGCCTATGTGTCAGTTTTCATGACTGAAAAATCACTTCTATTGAAAAGTCACTTCTATTGATTGAAGAATTCTCTCTTGCTTCTAGCAGTCTGAGTCAGAGAATAAGGAAAGTGGGTTTCAGACCTCTTTTATATTTGGTTTTTATTCCCTCCCTCCCCCCCGCCACCTCCCCCCCCCCCCCCCCCCGCCCACTTTGAACCACTTCATGAAAGACTGGCTGTTCTAGTTTGATCAACTTTGTAAGTTACGCCACCAAAATCTGCATGGTTACCCTTCCACCAAAGGCTGGGACCTCTGTTGTACCTCCACCCAGGTACCCAGTCTTGAGCTGCAGGCATTCAGGGAAACAATCCATCATTCCACTTGTGTTGGACCTTCCTACCCAACCCCAAATTAATGCAGGTTTTGTTTTCCTATTGAGTTTGGCTGGCTGGCTCAGGCTCCTAACTCTCACTTTTTGCTCTGCATTTTACCTGCAGCTTTAAGTGCACTGTAGTAACAAGTAGTTTTCCCTGCTGAGGGAACTCAGTAGTACCTGTGGGCTGTCATGAAGTTGTCCACTGACATTCTCTTTTTGCTCTTGCAGTGCTTTGAAGGCTCTGGTAACACTCGTTGTCACTGTTGTGTAACAGTCACAGTGCATTCCAAGAGTCAACAGTATGTTGTAAAAAGGCCAAAAGCCAACACCTGTGTGGACTGGCCGCTTCCATCCAACATTAAAGTAACCACTTGGAGAACCTTAACCTCATACTGACTGCTATTGCTGTTTTCTTCTGTGTCAATGTCACTCACCTTTTTCAGTTTAGGTTCAATGCAGATTGAAGACTGCATAAAATATAGAATGTAGAGTAGTATCACTCCTTCAAGAAGATAATTTTATCTGATTCCCTAACAGAAATGAACTGTCATTTACAGGCAAGAAACGCATATTTTGAAACTTTGCTTTGTGTTTCAATTTTGCAAAGTGCAGGTTCTGGGATTCCACCTTTGGGAGACTTGTTTCTTGTGTAATCCTGCAGTAGATGGGCTCCTTGGGAAGTGTGGGTGACCCGAAACAACATAGAGGGAAGCTGTTCGTATCCTCTGACGGAATCAGAGGGGTTCAAGGGGCCCAGGGGAAATCACAATCAATGTAAACTGCAGTTTTGGCGAGAGCTTGGAGTGATGCCCTCTGACAAGATATGTTGAAAATTTCCATTAAATAAATGTCCGCAACCAGTTTTATAGAAGGTGCAAGACAGATGTGAAGGAAATCCAAGCATGTTTTCTGTGCCTTGGAAATGAATTGCTTCCAATGAGTTCTAGGAAGTTTAGTCTACTTACTGTATAGAAGTTACCATTACCTTATCTTTGTGTTAGTACATCAGTGGCAACTCATCTAGCTGTACCAGTGCAGTTGTGCTGAACTGCTGTTTGCCTGAAACCTAGGTAATTTCTACTAACATTCATCACAGCTCTACAACTGTGTGGTGTGTTACATTGCCTGAGTCTTTTACTGAACTCTTGAATAACCTTAGTTGGAGCATTCAACCTCTCTGAACTTGGGGAATAGCAGTAACACCCTATGAGAGGTGTGGATGGGGAGAGATTCAGGTAATATTTGTGGAAGAATAGGAGTCTTTAGAGGCATAAGAGTCTTAACTAATATTTGCAGAACACTTCGAGGTCTTGGGATGGATGCTGCTACCAAAGGGTAAAGTGGTATTCACATGTTCTGTCATGTCTGTGTTGTTTACAAATAGAATAGAATGATGTTTTGAAGGTCAGAGACCTTAAGAACAATAGTGGGTTTCAAGCAGTCATTTATTTTTACCAAGTTCAGATGCCTGGCATAAACTAGCCATTTCATTTATATAAAAGATCTGATCAAACATTTTGGTTGTTTAAAGGGGTTGTTTTTCTTGTTTTTAGGCTGTTGAAATGTCAGATGGTAAAAACAAGCAAGAGTTCCAGATGGGGCAAGTGGAAAAGAAACGTGACAGAAATGGTAATGGGAAAGCTTCGGATTCTCACTTAACTGGGAGTCCCATGCCCTCACCTGTGACTTCCAAAACTACTCTCTGTGCAAGCTCTTGTGGCAAAGCAGCATCCCTTACATGAAGTTCTTCATTACCAGGGTAAGCAAAGCCAGTAAAGGCTTATTTTCACTGTTCACTATTCCATCTGTGCTAGGAATTGTTTGGGAGCTGGAGTTTCATCTGGAATACTCAGCTTTTATATCATAGAATCATAGAATAGTTAGGGTTGGAAAGGACCTTAAGATCATCGAGTTCCAACCCCCCTGCCGTGGGCAGGGACACCTCCCACTAAACCATGTCCCCCAAGGCTATGTCCAACCCCACCTTGAACGCCGCCAGGGATGAAGCATTCACAACTTCCCTGGGCAACCCATTCCAGGGCCTCACCACCCTTACAGTAAAGAATTTCTTCCTCAGATCCAATCTAAACTTCCCCTGTTTAAGTTTGAACCCGTTACCCCTTGTCCTCTCACTACAGTCCCTAATGAAGAGTCCCTCCCCAGCATCCCTCTAGGCCCCCTTCAGGTATTGGAAGGCTGCTATGAGGTCTCCACGCAGCCTTCTCTTCTGCAGGCTGAACAGCCCCAATTTTCTCATCCTATCTTCATACAAGAGGTGCTCCAGCCCCCTGATCATCCTCGTGGCCCTCCTCTGGACTTGTTCTAACAGTACCATGTCCTTTTTATGTTGAGGACACCAGAACTGCACGCAATACTCCAAGTGAGGTCTCACGAGAGCAGAGTAAAGGGGCAGGATCACCTCCCTCAACCTGCTGGTCACGCTCCTTTTGATGTAGCCCAGCATACGGTTGGCTTTCTGGGCTGCAAGCGCACACTGCCGGCTCATGTTCATTTTCTCATCGACCAACACCCCCAAGTCCTTCTCCGCAGGGCTGCTCTCAATCTCTTCCCTACCCAACCCGTAGCTGTGCCTGGCATTGCTCCGACCCAGGTGTAGGACCTTGCACTTGGCATGGTTAAACTTCATCAGGTTGGCATCAGCCCACCTCACAAGCATGTCAAGGTCCCTCTGGATAGCAGTCCTTCCCTCCAATGTATCAACCGAACCACCCAGCTTGGTGTCATCGGCAAACTTGCTGAGGGCGCACTCAATCCCACTGTCCAGGTCACCCACAAAGATGTTGAACAACACCGGTCCCAACACCGATCCCTGGGGGACACCACTCGTTACTGGTCTCCAGCTGGACATTGAGCCATTGAGCACTACTCTTTGCGTGCGGCCATCCAGCCAGTTCTTTATCCACCGAGTGCTCCACCTATCAAATTGATGTCTCTCCAACTTAGAGAGAAGGATGTCATGCGAGACAGTGTCAAAGGCTTTACATAAGTCCAGGTAGATGACATCAACTGCTCTACCCCTGTCCATCAGTTCCGTGGCCCCTTCATAGAAGGCCACCAGATTGGTCAGGCAGGATTTCCCCTTAGTGAAGCCATGCTGGCTGTCACCAAGCACCTTGTTGGTTTTCATGTGCCTCAGCATGCCTTCCAGGAGAATCCGCTCCAAGATTTTGCCAGGCACAGAGGTGAGACTGATGGGTCTGTAATTCCCCGGCTCATCCATTTTCCCCTTCTTAAAAATGGGGGTTATATTTCCCTTTTTCCAGTCATCGGGAACTTCACCTGACTGCCATGATTTTTCAAATATGACGGACAGTGGCTTAGCAACTTCATTTGCCAGCTCCTTCAGGACCCGCGGATGGATTTCATCCGGTCCCATGGACTTGTATATGTTCAGGTTCCTAAGGTGGTTTTGAACCTGATCCTCTCCTACAGTGGGCCCAGGGTCTTCATTCTCACTGTCCCTGCGTCTGCCTTCCAATACTTGGGTGGTGTGGTCAGAGCATTTGCCCGTAAAGACTGAGGCAAAGAAGTCATTAAGAACCTCAGCCTTCTCCAAATCCAGGGCAGCCAGTTCTCCGGATAGCTTCTGGAGAGGGCCCACGGTGTCCCTAACCTGTCTTTTATTGGCAATGTACCTATAAAATCCCTTCCTGTTATCCTTAACATCCCTAGCCAATTTTAATTCTAAGTGGGCCTTAGCTTTCCTAACCTGGTCCCTAGCTTCCCAGACAACATCCCTGTATTCTTCCCAGGTCGCCTGACCTTGCTTCCACCTTTTATAAGCCTCTTGTTTCCTTTGAATTTTGCTCAGCAGCTCCTTATCCATCCAAGGAGGTCTCCTGGCCCTCCTGCTAAACTTCCTTCTAGTTGGGATGCATCGCTCCTGAGCTTGCAGCAGGTGATCCTTGAATATCAACCAACAGTCTTGGGCCCCCCTGCCCTCTAGGGCTGTATCCCATGGAACCTTACTGAGCAGGTTCCTGAAGAGGCCAAAGTCTGCTCTCTTGAAGTCCAGGGCAGTGAGCTTGCTGCACGCTCTTCTCACTGTCCTGAGGATCTCAAATTCAACCATCTCATGATTGCTGCAATCAAGGGTGCCCTGGAGCGTCACATTCCCAACCAGCCTTTCCCTGTTGGTGAGGACAAGGTCAAGCATGGCACCTCTCCTTGTCGGCTCCTCTATTACTTGCAGAAGGAAGTTGTCTTCCACACAATCGAGGAACCTTCTGGATTGCTTGTGCCGGGCCATACCATCCCTCCAACAGATATCAGGGTGGTTGAAGTCTCCCATGAGAACAAGGGCCTGCGAGCGTGGGGCTGCGCCTATTTGTCTATAGAGCGCTTTGTCCAGCAAGTCCCCTTGGTCAGGCGGTCTGTAACAGATCCCCACAATAATGTCACCCATCGCTGTTCTCCCTTTAACCCTGACCCACAAACTCTCTGTCGACTGCTCACCTGTCCCCAGACAGAGTTCCATACTCTCCAGCCTATCCCCAACATAAGTAGCAACTCCCCCTCCCCACCTACCGGGCCTGTCTTTCCTAAGGAGCCTGTAACCTTCCATTCCAACACACCAGTCATAGGTGCCATCCCACCATGTTTCTGTGATGCCTATGATATCATACCCCCGTAGACATGCACACATCTCTAATTCCTCTTGTTTGTTCCCCAGGCTACGGGCATTTGTGTAGAGGCATTTGAGCCGAGATCCAATTGAAGCCGGCTCATTGGCTGGAGCAGCTGGAATATCTCTACATTGCTCCGAACGTTTACTGTAGGTGCTGGCAACTGACTGGGTGTGTTGGGATGGAATGATGCCCCCCTCCCCCAACACATCTAGTTTAAAGCATCCTTGACCAGTCTGGCAAGCCTCCTACCAAATCCACTCTTCCCCTTCTTTGTCAGACCAGTTCCATCAGCCCCCGGTAGACCTGGCCTGCTAAATTGAGTCCCATGGTCAAGGTACCCAAACCCCTGACTATAGCACCACCCTTCTAACCATTTATTGACCTGGCTGATCCTCCTAGCCTTTTCGAGGTCCTGCCCTGTATCCTGGAGAATTGACGAAAAGACGTTCTGCGCTCCAGAGCCCCTAACCACCTCTCCCAGAGCTCTGTAGTCCTTCTTTATGGTCTCTGGGCTACTGTTATCTACATCAGCAGCACCCACATGGATTACTAGGAGTGGGTAATAGTCAGTGGGACCGACTAGAGCAGGCAGCTTCTCGGCCACATCCCTGATCCGAGCCCCTGGTAGGCAACACACCTCCCTTGAGCCTGGGTCAGGCCAGCAGATGG
Source organism: Amazona ochrocephala (assembly GCA_039720435.1). Lineage (NCBI taxonomy): Eukaryota > Metazoa > Chordata > Aves > Psittaciformes > Psittacidae > Amazona > Amazona ochrocephala. The sequence goes on along the minus strand of CM077884.1, from coordinate 2,811,995 downwards.
GTGCCTCTGTGCCTTTCAGATTAGAGTTCCCTACTACTATGGTCCGCCGCTTTTTCCTGGCAGCACCAGTAGTGACCTTCTTTACCACTGCACCAGCTGGTTGTTCCTGGTGGGAGCACTGTTGCTCATCAGCCCCCTGCAGGACAGCAAAGCGGTTCTGGGTGGGGACAACAGATGTAGGAGGAAGCCCCTTGCTTTTAATTACCCTCTTCCTCCTTCTTTTGTTGTTTTTTTCTGTTACTGTTTCCCAGCTTCCTGGGTTAGCAGCCTCCTTTCCTGCACGGGCAACAGTAGACACTCGAGGCCCCGGAACAGTCTGGTCCCGGAGCAAGCAGTGCTGCTCCCCCTCAGCTTCCCTGACACCTTTCAGCCTGGTAACAGCTTCCTGCAGTTCAGCCACCTGCTGCAGGAGGACCTCCACCAGGGAGCACAGAGTGCAGCCCTGCCCATTGCTCACCCTTCCCTCAGGACAGCAGTGCAGGCGCTCTCTACACCCCAAGTTCTGCACTGCAGCCTCCCTTCCCATCGGCTCCGTCTGGGTGCCTACACTGGCCACCACTGGGGTAGCCAGAGCAGAGCTCCCAGACCGAGCCTTGCAAGTACGGCGAGTGTTCACCATCCTGCTCACCACCCCGCTCGCCTGCCCGCTCGAACTGCCGCACAAACTGCCTCGAGCCCGCCCTGTTCGCCGCGCCCTGGGTCGCTCGCGCTCCCTGGGGCAGGTTTTTAACCAGTCAGCTCTGCCGCCGGTCCTCCTGGCGCCGCCCTCTCTGAGTCAGCCGCTCGCCTCCGCTGAGCTGCAGGTTCCGGGGCAGGCCTTGTCGAGGACTTGAGGCTCCCTCGGTGCAAGTTGCTGCTCCGAGGTGAAGCTCGTAGACACCGCGCCTCCTCTGCATTAGTGACCCCAAATTTGAATTGGGGTTTCATGACTTACATTTGCAGGTCAAGGAAGTGCCCCATGGTTTGATCTCATTCATTAGTGTTCATGCTGTGATTTCTGTTTCCATAACTTCTAGTGATGATACAAGCTAAATCTGTACCTGAGTAATGGTGGAAGACAAGGGATATAAATGCTGCAAAATCCCTGGTCCCTGATGGAGAAGTAAAAGCTAGTAAAAAGGCATCTATCTAATCAGGCAGCTAATTTAATGCAAAACATTTGTCTCAGTTCCTGTGTTCTATGGCCAGCTTTCCTGAAGACAAAGGGAGACACAGTTTGTACTGGCAAAGCTAACCCGGACTTATAAACAGAGTAAACGGTGCAAATTGCAGCTTTTGTTTACACTAGTTGTGCTAGTCACGGAGGGCTGGAATTGCAGCAAATTCCTAATGTATGTTGCTGTCTAATTTGTTATATTGGTGGTGTTTTATTCCCTAATGCTTAAGAAGCAGAACACAATAGAGGAGACCGAAATTACCTTGCAGTGACCAACTGCAACACCTTCTTTCATGGTGGTAAATGTAATATTGGAATGTACAAAGATGGTGTTGTGGTTTAAGCTGATGATGTCCGTGTTATCAGCGCTGTTCCCTGGCCGAAAGTCAAAAACACAGTGCTGCACCAGCTACTAAGAAGGAGAAAAATGACTGCTACTACTGCTGAACCCAGGACAGATGGTTTCAGGGTGTGCATGGTTGATCACTGCCATTTATTGTGTCAATCATTTATTGCAAAGGCTCAATTATAAGCGCTTTAAACTCCTGAGAGAAGTTGCCTGACACCTTGCAAGGCTGTATCCTTAAGTTTATGTACCAATCTAAAGGATGGGCAGAGAGACTTTCTAGAGGGGAAAAAATACACTGAAAGCCACTAATCTGTGGCATGTGTGAATGTGGTCTTTAGTTCTGTCCTGGATAATGCTGCTCCAAAATACCACCTCAGGAGAGCCTTATTCATCAGCAAAGATATTTATAAACTGCCATCAGTGGCTGTCCATGAGCTATTGTACCCCCAAGACAAAGGGAGGGGCACAAATAATTATTCCTAAATTTGACAGTTAAGAACATGTGATGTATGGAAGAATGGAGCTAAACCCATGGGATCGTTACTGTCTAATTAATGGCTCTTTGTTGCTGTGCCATAGACTGCACTGTGCTTAGAGCAGCAGCACTCAAATAGGCAAGTTCCCTGTGTTTGGAACTTGCCAATTCAGGCTTCCTACGTACTCCCAAAAACTAATCTGAAGATTTCAGTCACATAAGACTTTGCCTGTATGAGTCAAATAACATGAATGTATGAAATCAAGCATGTAAGTACGCTCATAATAGCCTTCACTTTAGAGGTTAATATTCAAGTGGTTAAAACCCCAAGTATAATGATTATATGAGAAAGTAATTATTTGCTGACTTTGAATCCAATTCTGGGAGGTAAATCAGAAGTGCTTTGGGGTCTAAAGGTATAGACAGTAACTTGCAGAACTGAATCTTACTTTCTAGCAGACAAAATAATCTGGCTTTGTTAATTACAGTCATTTCTGTCTAATCCTTTTGCTCTGCATTTCTTTGTGGAAAGCAGCTTTATGTCCTCTGAGCAAAGATGATCAGGGCAAGAGGAAGGTGGGGGAGGCTGAAACCATTTAAAATGCTTCTGGTTCTGCATTTTGCTACTGACATAAAAAGCCACTCATGTTGAAGCTTGTGGGCTTTCCAGGCAAATGAATGTGTGAGGTATGGGGACTTCACACAACTCTTCTTGTATCTCCTTACACATCTTCTCATATCTCAGGAGAGACTACCAGTAGCTCTACACTTTTTCCCCTCCAGCTCTGCCTTTTGTGTCAGCTGTTGATAATGTGTCGTACAGAATCAGCTAGATTCTTCTATTATTTTCTTTTTTTTTCCCTTTCCTTGTTTAACATTGCTCTAAATTTAATGTAGTTTCAGGAAAGCTGCTGAAATAACATGTACAACAAAGAATCCTCTTAAACATGATAGAAACTTCTTTAAACCAACAGATGGTTGCAGTAACCCATGAGGCTCCCTGTGCTTCTGCCTTGGGTTCTGTTGTAACAGCTTAAGATCTTTGAGATCACTTTGATAGTTTTCAGCATTTTGGTGACTGAGATATTTCTTGCTCAAAGCTAGTAGGTCTTCCCTTGTGATGAAACCTATGACAGACTGTCAGAGTGTCATGGTGTCATGGCTGGCTTGTTGCCATCTGCATGAGAAATATTGGGACATGAATGATTGTCTTTTTGGTTTTGTTTTGTTTGGGTTTTTTGCCAGATAGAGAATAGGTAAGAATAGGACTAGATAAGTAATTTTGATTTGTCTGCTATGGAGTACAGGATCTAAAGCAAACTAATGTTAATGATTTTCTATGGAGGCACCATCTACACATTTGACATGGATCTGATGATCTGAAAATGAAGCAGAAGTAGTTACATTTTAGCTGTGGTCTTTTATTGTCAGGTTTATTTTACTGTTCTTTCACAACATTTTGATATTTTAGCCAGGAGTGTTTGACCAAGCCACAGAAGTTCCATGTCACCAAAAGTACAGAGAAAACTTCTCAAGCTTCTGGAATTTGACTGAGAGGTCATGAATGTAAAGATGGGGTTTGGCTGTGGTGATGGTGTCGGTGACATGTTGTTGGAAAGAAGATACGGGAGGGCTGGAAGAGCTGCAGCACAGTGGTGCGTGTGAGGTGTGTGGATACAGGACAAATGCCCAAGCAATTGGGTTGTGCTGGACTAGGTGCTAGCATTGCTTAGCATGCAGCTGGTGTTTGGCCTAGCTCATTTACAGTTAGGTGTATATTTAGAATGCAGACCTATTTCTAGTAATATTCTTTCTGAAGTAATTTCTAGATAAGTCAATTATCTCAGTCCTCTTAGAATGGAATCTATTAATTACATGAATTCTAAGCATAGAGCAAAGATGATCAAAGCAGATGGTGCAATGGGATACTGAGATGCACAGTGTGGTTTAACACTGATGATGTCTGTTCACTGTTCGTGAAATTCTTTGAAGATGAGTGAGATGTAATGTTTCTAATTGATTATATTAGCTAGAGTGTTATCTTGAGGGCATTTGATGGGGATTCAAGATATCTGGCTCTGTTCCTTGGTATTTCATTGGCTAGCTGAGCAATTTAATTCTTCCTGTGCCTTAGTTATTCCAGTATGAAAATGCCGATAGTCACCCATAAAACTGAGATATTTACACTGTCCTTTTTGAAAAGTACTTGGAAACCTACTGATTACAAATTGTGGATGCATTTTTTTGGAGTTATTACTATTTTCTTTGTTTAGACAAGATAATAACAGACATGTCAATGTCAGTGAATCTGTGATTTGCTCAGAACAGGCAATGGGAGATGGGAACTTGAGTCATTATTGATTTTGATGTAAAGGTCTCTGCTAGCTGTTTCTTTAAAGGAAACAATAAAGGCTGATGCCAGAGCTTTTCTTTTTGCTGGAACTTGGTGCTTCTCTGCAGTGCCTATTTCTAGTTAAAAAAATCCTAGCAGTTGGCAAATGACAAGTCTTCATTCTAATAGGTGGCACATCACTCTTGTCTGGGAGTGTAAATGTTCTGTACCTAAGAATCTTTGCAGGTGGCATCCTAGATTTAGCGAAGACAAGAATAACAACTATTGCCGTTCCTGACAATTCTGAGGTCTCTTAAAGCCATTTGAAAAGTGCAGAAGTAGGTGCTGGCAGGATCAGGTTTAGGTGCTTTGGAAAGCCATTTTGTGCTAAATGACTGTATATCAGCCCAAGACATTGTCCACAAAATATCATCCTTTGAGAGAAGACCTTTTTTTCCAAGTCTTAAACACTGCTTCCCATCTTGATGCTTTCTGAAAAACTTGCTGTGTTTCTATTTGCCATCCTGAAGAGGAGCAGAAAAGAAGTCCCTACCTGATCTTGAGTCAGTGGAGGTTAATGTGGCTGGAAGGAAGGTGGCCATTTATACTAGTAAGAGAATGTATAGCTGCTGGAGGAGCCAGCATCACTGATGGAGAAGTGGCATTGATATCCTCTCTCACTCCCATGCTATTGTTATTCAATGTGCTTGAAAAGACAGGTAAAAGAAGGAGATACCTTAGGTTAGAATTACTGGAAGGCATCCATTTCTATGACAGTGTTGTGATAGTCGATGCTCCCCACTGTCCTCCAAGGTTGGATGTGAACTCTGGACCAACTCATTTTATGGCTGATTTGCTGCTCAGGCCAAGCCCATAACCAAAACTCACTTTCTGCTTTTTGCAGGAAGTGACACTTCACACAAGAAGCAGTGTTGACCAGTTAATCTTAGTGCAGGTGAAGACAGAAAAGGGCAGAGAAGATTGAGTAAATGGCTTTCCCACTTGTAGAACCCGGTCTTGCTAAAACAGTATTAAGATCTTCCAACCCAGCAGGCAGCAATCACTACGTGTGTTTTTTTCCCAGATGTCACTGAAATACCTTCTTGTTGCTAAATCCCAGGTTGAAGGTGCCAAGTCTGCCTTTTATGTGGTCTTGGCCACACGAGGCAAAAACTGATGCTGCATTTCCTAGCGCTGGGTGATGTTTGAATATGCCCTGAACCTCAGCCATTCCCTTCTCCAAAGAATTTGTGACTGGAACAGACCAGACAAAATGGGGAGGAAAAAGTTCCTTTTCCAAAGCCAGTTTTAAGCTGGTGTGGGCACAGAGGAATCTGCTCTTTAAAACATTGCTATTATCCAATTGTTGTGGACAGTGTAGGAAGTATACCCAGATTCCTGCAACAACCAATTTGATCATTTGGCAGCAAGAAGATACGCTGCCAACAGGCTTCTTCCACCTTCTTTTGGGAATGCAGTATCCTCGATACAGGCATCTCTTAAATTGTCTGCTCCTCAGGATCTATACCACTGTACCAGATAGGCTCTGAAATGCAGGGAATTTCTGGAAGAAGATGGGAATACAGATCTGTGGAGTTTCCCATACACAACTAGCTTTCTGCTCTCTTGCTTGGCATTCTACCCTTGCCATTGACTTTTTCCTCTTGCTGTCACTTCTTTATAGGGGATTTGAGGAGGAGGGTAACTTTTTAAAGGATGTAGTTAGGTGGTAAGTCTGCACTGTCACAGTGACGTTTGGTCTGGTATGTGGAAGCCCTAGGGCTGTCACCCATACACTGAAGCCTCTAGACTCCTGGTAACCACATTGAAATTATTTTCTAATGGCTGGGTGCAGACTGCCATGGCAGTGTAATTACACATCAAATATTACAGGTTGCTTAGCCTAATGATAGGCTAAGAGCCAACTGGAAACAACAGTTAACTGCAGGTCCCTTAAGGGTAGGGAATGGTGCTGTGATCCCCTGATGCTGTAAGCCCATTCACATTCTTCCAGGACCACTGGAGGTAATACCTCCTTTTAGGAATGACACTCAAGTTAGCACTGGTCTGTCCTGGCAATCATGCGTATTTGCTTTATTTTTTAAATAGCCCTATCAAAGAAGGGTGGCAAAGGGCCGATGCAGTGTGACCTGCTCTTCCCTATGTGAAGTGTAGCTGTGTCACTGTGGATGTCAGGCTGGCTCCCATGGCAGTTTTCCCTTTGGGGTGGCCTGCTGCCATGCTCCAGGTCCTGTGCTTTGTTTCATGTTGTGAAGATGTGTCAAAGTGGCTTTCAGGCTGGTTCAGATGAAGTGGTGGCTTGTGTAAGGTTTGAAAATGTTTGGTGGGCATCCCTTATGAAGAGCAGTTGTCATTTGTTAGATGTTGATGCCTTAATTTCTGCCTGCAGACAGAAGTTTTTAAAGCTGCCTGTTTAGTGGCTACCAAATACAGGCAGTGCCCATGCAGCTTTCAGGGAGGTGCTCTGGGACCTAGGAGCTTTTGAGATTTCTCTGTTGACAAATACTGGGAATTTGGCTACCTAAAAATACCTGCTTGTAGACCACTAGTCCAATGATAATAGGCTGAGAAAATTGGGGCTGTTCAGCCTGCAGAAGAGAAGGCTGCGTGGAGACCTCATAGCAGCCTTCCAATACCTGAAGGGGGCCTATGGGGATGCTGGGGAAGGACTCTTCATTAGGGACTGTAGTGAGAGGACAAGGGGTAACGGGTTCAAACTTAAACAGGGGAAGTTTAGATTGGATCTGAGGAAGAAATTCTTTACTGTAAGGGTGGTGAGGCACTGGAATGGGTTGTCCAGGGAAGCTGTGAATGCTTCATCCCTGGCGGTGTTCAAGGTGGGGTTGGACATAGCCTTGGATGGCATGGTTTAGTGGGAGGTGTCCCTGCCCACGGCAGGGGGGTTGGAACTCGATGAACTTAAGGTCCTTTCCAACCCTAACTATTCTATGATTCTATGATTCTATGATAAGTTTCTTTGAGCCTTCAACATTTTACCTGTTTCCACAGACATTAAAAATTAAAGTATTAATTTCTTCTTCAGAACATGAACCCTGTTGTCATCAAGCTGAGTGTCTGAGAGTGAGTTCACTAGAAGACAACACCCAAATAATCAACTCATATTAAAATCAAGCTAGTTTGACACTGCAACTTCTAAGTGGCTTTGGAAAATAACTTCCAGAAGTTACTCCAGAATAACTTCCAGAAGTTTCCCAGATCTTGTGTAGAGCCTAGCATTCAGGTGCTGTAGTCTCAGATTTGGAAATTTTTACTATTCAGGAGCAAAATTTTCACAAAAGTCCATTAAAATAATTTACAGAATGAATGTACTTTACTTTTGCAGATGTTAAGGCTATTACTTAAGGCTTCTAAGTCACAAAGACCCTATCAAGGCTGTTTATGTCAAGTCCATTTAGTTGTTGCCTTGGAGCTCTTCACAATACAGTCCAGTTTAGTTAATAAGTGCAGTTCTGTATTATTAGTTACCCCAGATCAGCTGGAAAAGCTGATGGCTTTTATTTCTGGGATGGAATTGAATATGCTCAATCTCTACATGATGGGGATGAAGAATTGTTCTGTCAATTCTGTTCCTGCCAGCTGATGCCAGGGTCAGAGAGCAGGTCACACCTTTCTGGTTTTGAGATAGAGCAATACTCATTTTAGACCAATTTGCTCTGAGCACGAAGCTCATCTGCTGGGTTGAACCAGGGCATTGTTGCTTTCTCTAGTGCATTGTTCTGCTCACCCTCTAATTAGCTCCAAATGTTTCTTATGCCTGGAACACAGTGGTAGTGAGAAATAATGGGCTCTCTTCTCTTAACCCTTCGGCCCCTAATTTGGCTGTGCACTCCCACCTAGATGCTTTTACTTTCCTACATCCACCAGCGCTGTGTCAATCTGGCTGCTGCCTGTATCAGACTTGCTGCCCCATAACCTCCTCTCTCCTGTTCTGCAAATTGAGCAGGAGAGTGTAGGAGCATGGTTTTGGCTCCAGCATTTACTTTTAAGGTCATGGTGCTTGCTTTGCATGTATGTATGTGAGTATGCATAAAGGTGCACCCCATATGCTGTTGGCCCTGGAAATGGGGAGAGCCACTGTTACTACAGGCTTTCTGCTTTGGAGTTGACTTGCCCAGAAAAGTAGTGTAACTTGTTGATTTGTAGAACCTCTCTAGTTACGCATCACAAGAAAGGCATTGCAGGCTGATCCTAAGAGACAGGTTTTGACCTCTGATCACTTGGGCTAAACAGGAATCCCCCTCAGATGTGGTTTCTTTATCAGGAGCAGACTGCAGACATTAGAGATCACATGTGAGCACCCAAGTGAGAGTTCAAGCCTGAAGAAAGCAGGAGTAACATCTTCGACTTCATACATGAGGCTGCGGTTAGTGGGAGGAAGGAGAGTGAGAGTTGTTGCAGATGACTTGTGGGGGGGATGTTTGGAGGAGGTTGGACCAGGTCATATCCTCTCCTACAAAAAGTGCAAAGTCCAAACATGTTCTTGCCACCTTCTTTTTCACATCAAATCCTCTTGCCTTAATTTGGTGGGATTTTTACTTTTTTTCCAATTCAGAAAACTGAGCAAATAGCCCAGCATGCTGAGCATCTCTCCCCGTGGCAGGCATAGTCACCTGGGCCAGCACTCCCATTTCAACACAGGCCCATCATCCCCATCCTGGTGCAGTGTGCCATGTCCTTTGTGTCTGTGCTGTTTCCCAGTAAGCTTCCTTGCTTGCTGACAGCACTTTTCAGCCTTGACAAAACACTCAAAAGTCTCTGCAAGCCCTACTTCTGCAGAGGAGCGTGAGCATCAAGTGCGGTGAGCTTCTGCTCTCTACCTGCCTTGTTCCTGTACCACCTCATGCTGCTTCTGCAGAGAAATACCCCTAAGTTATTGCAAGGGCCAATGTGCTGTCATCACATTCTGCCTGTTTTATAACTGTCCAGTCATGTTAAGCACTGACATTTGGTTAGGTTGGAAACAGTTTACAGCTGGTATAGCAGTAATCTGTGTCTGTGGTGGGAAAGACTGAGCTTTTGTTTATGCTGGTGCTGTCTGTCCTGCGGGGCACAAGGGCTGGGCTGAGGCTGGGGGTGTTTCAGTGGTATGATGCTTTTGGATGCTTGAGTCACAAGTCTGTGTTGTCTGCACAACATGCAACTCCCAAGGAGCTGTATCCGCTCCTTCTCCTTCATTAAAGATCTCCTGTGGCCCATGACTGGGAAGGAAAAGGGCAGGCACTGCAGACATTACTTTCTGGGCTATGTGACCTCTGTGTCACTAACACCTCTGGAGGCTCAAAACATTGAAAGTGGCCCACACCTTCATGAATCTCACATATCAGTTCCTGCCCTGAGTGTCTTCTCAGCTGGTGCCACAGCCCAGGAACCAGTATCCTACCAGGGGTACAGAATGGCCCAACTGTTGGCCCCGGACAGTCTGGTGTGGACAATAGTTTCTTCATGCTCATGGTCTTTTTGTTTGAAGAGACAGGTAATGACTGGACACTAGAAGGCACCCCATTAGCTGAAGGCTGCCTCTGCTCTTTGTGTGGCAGAGTCCTTGGAGTTGCTGTCACTGCTGCTTTGACACAGCCTGTGAAATTGAGTTTGCAAAGGTGGGAGTCCTCCCCTACAACTGAAAGACAAGAACCTTGATATCTGTAGACTGTAATTACAAGAAGAGACCATGCTGCTAATCTAGTCTCACCTTCTGCCTCATTCAGATGAGACCTGTACCCGTAATGTCTGCATCAAGGCTAATAATTCACTGTTAAGCTACAGCACATATTTTAGGAAGACAGCAAATCTTATTGTAAGAGCTCAAAGGGTGGAGAACAAAATTCTCCCCTACATGATTTGTTCAAGTGATTAACTACTAGCATTATTGCAAGTTTTAATTTTTAAGTGCTCATATTATTTCCAGTTTGATTTTATCCAGCTTTTACTTTGGGCTTCTGGATCTAGTTATAGTTTTGTTTGTTAGATTCTTGGAGTCCTTTAGCATCTCCCACAGTCCCCCACTGAGAAACGTTAATAGATTTAGATCAAATCACCTCCAAACCTTCCCTGCAGTAAGCCAAATACATGAGGCTGCTGAAGTCTTTCCATCTCCCTTTCTTGCTCTCTGCAACATCTGGAATTGAATGATGTGTTATGTTGGATCAATCATCTGTTCAGAGCGGCATCTGACCAGCTATCTGATGATGCTTAAACACATGCCGTTAAAAGTGCTTCTTTTACTTGTGGCTGTTTTTCTAGACCAAAAGCATCCGTGAATATTTTCCACTGACTAACCCTGGCGAACCAAACCCCGGAGCTGACAGCAGGCGCTACCTGCCTGCCGCACGGGGCTCGAGCGCGCCGACGGCACGGCCAGCGGGGCCGGGGGGCTGCCCCGGGAGAGCCGAGCCGCAGACCGCGACCAGAGCTCGGCGGGGAGCCGCGGCTGCCCCCTCAGGAAGCGCAGCTTGGCCACGTTCGACCAGCCCTTCGCAAACAACTCGCCTCGAGAGGTTTTCGTCGCTTGATTGCTATTGCCCTCTAGTGGCAGCAGGATAGCCAGTGGCTTCGCTCCCCAGGGCTCTTTTCCTGCTGATTTTCCAGCGCTTATTACTCTGGGCCAATCGTCTTGTCGATACGATGGATCTCACTAATATTATTTACCTGGATTTTAACATTCCGCCTTATTATTTAGAACTTTATGCTGCGCAGGAAACAAAATTTGCTGCCTGCAGTTGATAACTAATCTCCTGCTACATCTGAGAGTAGAATAGACTTTCTGCTCATCAAAATGTTTCGACAACAGAAACTGCAGAAAATGTTGCCATTTCACGCTCAAAATTATTGGGTCCCGCAGTGTCTGAACTCTAAGGTAAACTTTGTTTACTGTTAGCACCCGCTAGCCTGATGCATGAAGTTACCTCCTCCTGAAATAGAAATACTGCCTCCTTACTATTTGTATTTCTATCTAAAGTCTTTGGTTTTATTATAAAGAGTGAACTATTTAAAGCACACTCCTTTCCCATCGTTTGTTTTTGTCAGACAAGACAAATCATTCATGGAACAATCTTGGCTAATCAGAGTCTGTCTTCTTATGGAGATCCTAGAAGATGGTTTATTAATGAGACCTAGATTTTTTCCCTGGTTGTAATGCAGGGAGATCTTAATAAGCAATGAATTGATGCATCTGCAATCAGTTTTGAGAGTCTTAAGAGGAAAATGATAATACTACGACTAATATTCTCCCTACACTGCCATCCGGTGGATGCAAAATTCATTTCCTTTTGTAAATGGGAAGGGAAATTCTCCTACTGATATCACAGCTTGCAAACTTGCACCAAGCTGACTCCCACTTGTAATGCAATTTCCAGACTAGTGAGGAAAATGTTGGTTATTCTTTAATTTTAGTTATTTCATATTATACAAGCTTTCCAGTCTCTCATCTGCAAAAACAAAACCATCCTCTATCCTGGAATGGGAAGTAAACCTGTCTGAAACCTTGAAAAGGGGTTCTCAAAACCTCCCAGGCTCTCTGCTCTCAGTGCCTGGCATGGACAGCTTGAGCCAGTGAGCACTGCTACTCCAGAGGATTTTGGAAAATGAAGGCTGAGCTCCCATTTTAACTTTCAGATAATCAGTGTGTGGGCTAGAAACAACAGAGCCTAGGGTCAGATGAAGCACTGCATTTTTGGTTTGCGGTGGAGAGACATGGGGCCAGGGATTAACCCTTTTCCTTTCCCCCTAGGACTGGTGATTGGAATAATTAGAAGGAGCAAGTCATGATGCTCACAGCCTCCCTATCTGCTGGTCTGCAAATGGAACTTCACCACACTGAGCCACTTCCCAGTGCAACAAATCTCACTGACAACTGTTGACTGCGTTAGCCACTTCACCATTCCAGAGAAATCTGGAAAAGTGTGTGGAAGGCATGGATTGAAGCAGTGTGAGAGACTGAGGCCCTTGGCTGTGTGCACAGCTGTTAGGGTTTCGTCACTGCCTGCATCTTTCTCTGCTTCTGGACCCTATGTAAATTAATCCAGCAGCTGCAGCAATAGGATTTCCTGTGCCTCTCTGGAGGAAAGCTGTGGAAGTGGAACAGAACAGCCAGCCCCAGAGAGCTGAGCTGGGAGGACCAACTGTGGCATTTTGGCTGCTGCGAGTGGGCCAGGTAATCACCAGGAGGTGGCATCCATCCCCTGGAGACACCGTGGCCCATGCTGGGCATGGTGCCAGACCTTATCTGGGAACCTTGCTTCTTTCTCTAGAGCGTGCTAGCTCTCCGAAGGGGCTCTGCAGTGGAGTGTTTGGGGCGAGCAGGGTCCCTGCTCTGGAGGTAGGAAGCCCGCTGCCTCACAGTGCTACCAGCACGTTCCAGTTCTGAGTCGTTCCCTTGCCTGTCTATTTTTGGTATTTATTTATTTACCACTGAGGTGTGGGCCCGGAGCAGGCTGGCTGTGCCGGACTCCTCCGGTGGCCTGGTGGCTGTTGCCAGCTCTGTCAAAGTCTTGCAGTGTTGGGAGTCTTTCCACACTAGGCTGAGGGGGAGAGAGGTTGGGTTCCTTCGAGAGCAATGCCGCTGCAGTCTCCCATCAAAAGCAGGCTTGGCTCTAGGTAGTGAGTGCAGTAACACAGGGTAAACTACTTTCACGCTCTCCACAGAGCCCCCGGCTCCCAGCTCTCTCCTTGAGCTGGCTGGGGGGGGGTGGAAGGAGGTTAAGAGGCATATCCTTTGCTGTAATTATATCCTGTTGCTAGAGATATTGTGCTCTGCTTAAAGAAATCATCATAATACAGCCTCCCAGAGAAGGTAATTACTGTGCATCTTATGAATGGCTGCATGTGAATGTCTGCTCAAGCTGCTGTCAGCAGGTTTCAACACATCTTACATACCAGGCATTTTATGGCCTTAGTTTTATTTGTTTTCATCACCCCTTGTCTTGTGCTTTATTTTTCATTAATGGATCTGGGTTTTTTTTGTTTGTATTGGTTTTCTCCCCCCCCCTTTTTTCTTTTTCTTAAGGGGCCAGAGTTCATGTCTTTGATGGAGCAGTTGGGTGGTGGTCACAGCTTTTATATGCTGGATTTCTGTTGCTCTGTGGTTGCTTGAGGGGAACTGTCTGGAAAATGCTGTTTCCAAGCAGCTCCCATATAGTAGCATCTAAGTGGGCTCTAGTTTCCTAGTCTGAGGCCAGAAAAAGTGGACCATACCAGTGCTGAAAACACTTGGTGTTGGTGTCACTCTACCTCTAGCACAATTGCACAGATTTAAGCCTGTGAGACAACTCATTTTTCCTGCTATACTTTCCCACTTTTTCTCTCATACTGAAAAAGAGTTGGCAACTATCCCACCTGCTCCCAAGCACAGATGTCAGACCTTTGAGCTTTCTGAAACTCCTCTGAAGTAAATCTCTGCTGCCACTGGCACAGATGATCCCACTGCCTTGGTTAGATGCTGGTATAAGTATCACTGCAGTGTGGCTAAAGTTTTGGAAAATCACAGCCTTCTAATGCTGCACAAGAAGATTGCTATATAACTGGTCTCACAGCCATCTTCCTTAGCTTTGCCGGCATGTTTGAACTAAAGAGATGGGGGAATGCCAGCAGAGCCCTGGTTTATCACAGTGGCAGTGATCTGGCTACTCTTCCTTTCTCAAAGGTCATTCATGTTTGCCTTTTCCCAGCAGTATGTGTGGTAATCAGGCCTTGCGTTGCGCATATAGGGCCACAGTGTGTGATCGTGACACCCTGCATGGCTGTAAAAACATCTTGTCCATCTCCTGGCCAGCTTAAGGGAGGATTTCAAACTGCTGCTTGGATTGCTTCCTTGTGCAGATGTCTGAGGCTTTCTCTTACAATGGCGAAACTGAATTGTTTGAGTCCCCTCAATGATTTGTTGTGTTTGTGGCCAGGCTTCTGTGTGTGCTGAGCATCCCCTGTGTTGCATCCAGAGGTGGCTCCATCCTGGTGCAATGTCCATCTCTCTCCATGATTCCTGGTGAAGCCTGAAAGGCAGCCTAGCTCCTGGAGGATGGAAGGTGCTGTAATAAATGTGAACTCCTGATATTGTTGTTAAAAATAACTGAAGCTAAATTAAAAAGAAAAAAAGTCATCTTTGTCAGCCTTACCCCAAGGGGGAAATGGACATGAGGAATTGGGCAATCCTTCTGTAAGTTTTGTTTCTTCAGACTATATTTAAATCACACCAAGAGCCAGATTCTCAGCTGGTGTCAATTGTTGTTGACTTCAGTGGAGTGAAGCTGGTTTACACAAGTTGAGTCTGCTAAATGCCTGCATCTGGATAAAGCTGAGACGCAGCTGCAATTACTTTTGCAGAAACCTCCAGTGTGAGGCTATTTCAAAAGCTTTGAGCCCTCCTGAGTGCTTGAGCCATCAGTGCTCTGATTCAGCAGCTTTTTTGGGATGTAAAGGGTTATGAAAGAACCTTTGCACAGGTCAAAATTGGCTCTAATCTCAGCTGGGTTCTGCAAGTCTTGTGTCTATCACTCTGTTGTAATCACTGCTTTAGCTGGGCTCCTCTGAAAAACTGCAAAACCTTTTTACTTGATGCTTCACCAGCATCATCTCCTGTCTAGACACTCTAATTATGAGAAGCAGGGAGCGTACAGCGTGATGTGTAGATAACTCCAAGGCAACCATGTGCTGCTTCTATCCCTCCCCTGACTGCCCTCCGAACTAGTTTTGCCAATTTGTTGGCTGCTCCAGCATGAAGATTAGCAAAGTGGGCTCTCTACTGTGCCACCTGGGCTATATTCATTTGAACTTTGCTTTCAGAAACAAGTGCTCCAAGCTATAGAAATTGATAGGCAAACCCCCTCAAATTGCAGTGGGATCTAATTTAACCTTACCTACTTCTGGTTTTCTGTATGCCCGCTCTTTAGATTAAATAAATAACCTCCCAACACAGCACTATCAGGAGAATGCATTAAATCTGTAAGCTGTTCTGAGTATTTTTTGTGTACTCTTTGTATCCACTCTAATTCTGTTCTTATCCACAGACTTGTTTTGATTTATGCCAGCACAGACTATGTCCAAACATAAGCTCTATTTATTTCAGCTATGTCCTTCACATAAGAGCTTTTAAAGCCACTGATTTAACAGGAGACTGTCAAATAATCAATATGTCTAAAACATTGGAATGGATTTGCTTAATTCATTTACTCTCCACAGTACGCTGCCTCCAGGAATGTGTAATGAGAGGAAAAAAAATGTATTTTTTTCTATTGCCCTTTTTTAATGTGTCATCTTCCCTGATTCCTTGGCTTGTAGCTGTTACCAGGGAGAATTGTCTGTGGTACTTAGCAAGGCCCCTGGAATTCAGACTGTCTCCCAAGTCTCTGCACCTAGCCCTGGGGTGCCATGTGGGTTTACACGGGTCTCTGCAGGAGCTGGGGCATGTGAGAATAATCTGTTCTCTGCATTTTGGTTCCGAATCAATGTACTTTGAAGTGATTATAGAGAGGGCTTTTCTTTTTCTTTTCTCTGGGGTGTGTGTGCTTTTTGGCTTTTGCAAAGCACCATACTGATCCTTGGGGGGAGTGCCACTGAGCAGCCTGCTTCTGCTCCATGGAAGGCACCTCTTGTGCTCCTGGCAGTGACATGGGTGAGCTAATGCTCTGGGACATGAAGTTAGGTTGCAGCTCTTTGTAGTCCTGATCAGAAAGCCTCTTTTTTTTTATCGGTCCTGGTAATTGAAACATGCCAGGAGCGTAGGCAACTTGAAAGAAGTTGGTGCTTTTGCTGGTTAATGAGTGACCTGTACAAATCTTCCAGCTTTGGGCTCTGGCAGGAGCTGCTGAGCTCAAGCTGCACACTGCTGCCTCTTCAGGAAAATAGCACAGGTCTAACTAGAGTTTGTTTCTCAACTGGTGGAAAAGTATCTGAGTATTCTTCCTTCAGTGTGAGGGCAGGCTTTCAGCTGATTTCACTTAGGATGCATTGAAGCATATCCCTATAAAGAGCTGAATTTCAGCTGATGTACTGAAGGGGTGGATCTCAAATTCTGAGGCCTTGGGGCTAAGCTCCAGGTGGGGCTTTTGTCTCCATCTAAGAAGGGTTTTCCTCAGCCTGCATCTAGCCAGACCTGAGGCTCCAGCTGGAGCTGTGGCTCTAGGACTCTTCCTGAAGGAGATAGTTCCCCAGTGCAAGAATCGTCAGAGCCAACACCAGGCCAGCTCACTGCCTTATGTCAGAATGGGAGACTCATCTTTCCCCCTGGCCCTTTCTACTCTCTGGGTGGTGGTCTGTACTGGCTGAGGATCAGTTTTGGATTGAGTTGTTGGACACTTGCTCACATCCCAGAATTCAGTGCTTGCACGTGAACCCGAGGAAAAAGACAAGAAAGCACAGTCTTTTCCCTTTTATTATTCCATCACTGCACCATCATATTGCTGGGAATGGGTGTAGAGATACTGCGTTGCAGTGGCATCCTGCACCTGATGCAGCTCCCAAACAGCTCATAACTAACTCTTCTGTGCAGCCAGCCAAAAGGGCCATATAATTCCTTCTCCTTCTGTTAAGTGAATGATCCTTGCTACCTTTTGCACTGAGCCACCATTAAACCTGTAGCAACAGCAGGGAAGCTTATTGGCATGCAATATATGTGACAGCTGTAGGAAGAATACATTTGTACTTCCTAAACTCTTTTGAAGGTAAGGATGCCAGGCTGAGTGTGCATTGAGGGTCCCAATATGGTTTACTCCTGTCTTCATAGGGGGATGTTTCTACAGTGTTCTGTGGCAGGCTGCGAACCGATTTGTTGTTACTTAGCTTACAATGAAATTAGTGCACTTTTTTGATGTAAACTAGCCATGAGATTGTTTACTTTGGCACAAGGGTGCATGTACTTTCTGAGATGCAAGGAATTTAGCTACCAGGGGGTTGTTTAGTTTAGGTTGTTGCATTTGCAAAACAGATGGCAGTAGGGAAAAAGCATGTGTATGGAGGCTTTAGGATAGGATTTTCTTAATGTTCGCTACCTCTAGCTTCCTTTGTTGTTCTCCAGCTGAAGCTGGTGGGGTTCTATCACAGGGAAAGAAAGACAACACATTAGGCTGAGATGCATTTTGCACACAGGGAGAATAAATACAGTTTGGACTAGGAACCATCATTTTGTGGGTATCTTTGATGAAGTGAGACTCCTGCTTCCCAGGACTAGTGGAGGTATGGAAGCACCACGGAGGCCACGCATGCTGGCCTGGCTCTGCCTTCCTGCTTACTCCAGGGCCTCAGCAGATCTGTAAGGCATCTGTGATGGAATTGCCGTGCAAAAGGAGGGAAATCCTCACAAGTGGCTGAATGGGATGAGGCCATCAGCATACTACCAGAGTGTCCTCTCAGTGTTAATGAGTTTAGGCACAGCTCTCTTTTGAGGTGAGAAAGGGCCATTGTCCCCAGTGGAGAACTAAAGTGCAGAGAGGACAGGACCCATTTAAGGACCCACAGAGGGTGCCTGAAGGAGAATGAGGGTGGATCCCAGCTCTGCTCAGCCAAGTATTTGGGCCTTGTGTCAGGTGGCTCATTTTGGAAAGGGCCAGAATTTCTCTGTTCCAAGGGCCAAGTCAGTGCCAAGTTGGAAGGAATGCCTGGAAGGCTCTGCCATGTCCATTTGTGGTGACTTGTGTGTGCTGGGTTGTAGGGTATCAGGAGAAGTGCCACTTTCCACTGCACTTCCAAACAGAAATAGCGTCTGTTCTCCTGGGTTGTGCCACTCTGCTTTGTGTCTTTGGGAGACTTGGCCAAACTACCCACAAGACTTCATGTGCTGGTCTCTGGGCTCATTCTGGGTGGCCAGTAGCTCCTTCTTTGCAAGATCCTTGTAGGAAGGATCTTGGGGTGATCAGCCCTAATCAAACTTGGCTTTGTTTGGGGCAGGATTGTGTTCCCCCGCATACCAATGTGGATATGGGAGGCAAAGAATTCATCATTATGTCTGATGACCTTGCCTTCAGGGAGAAGTGCCAAGAACGCCCCATGTTTTCTCAGGGTGGGGTGCTGTCCACCACTAATGCCCAGCAAAGCGTGATGACAGGGGTGAGCAGACACTGGGATCACTGAGGCATTTGCTGGTGGGCTTGGTGGGGGAGGATCCCAAATGCCACCACCTTGTTATTTTGGGCAATAGACTGAGCTGCTGAGCTAGATCTTTCACAGCTTTAGCCAATTTTCTGTCCCTACGGAACATTTCACGGACATTAATGCTTTGCCCATCTAGGTGTCATGTTTCTGAGAGACCTATGTGAATCCCACTACAAGGCCACTTTAGATGCTCTTACCCTTCTTCAAGTCTCAGAGCTGAAGCGCTGTTGTTGAAGGTGCTTGAGCGTTTTGCAAGCCTCCACTGGCAGAACGATGGCTGGTCAAAAGTTTTTTCTGTCTGCTTATTGATGCCTTTTTACCAGGGCTAGTTGGATATCCATTGCACATGGACTGATGATCCGATACTGCTGAGGCAAGTGAGGAGTTACTGGAGGTTTATTAGCAACCATTTAATTCTTGTTCCCCTTACATTTTTTTGAGCTTTGAAGTCTTCTATCTTTCCAATTTCTGTATGGAGAAGTTGAGGCATAGTGAGTTACAGAGGTTTTTCCCAAGCAAGTCCAAGTAGAAAAGTGCTTAAACTCCAAATTTCTTGTTACTCAGTCTGGATGTTGATTGGAACATCCCTCTGTTTCTTGTACTAGAGCCTGCTTGGAAGGGACTGAGTGTGTCTGTGTGAAGGGAGAGGACATCCTGCCCAAAGGCAAATGGCAATTGCCTGGAGCATGCCTTCTTGCTCCTCCCAGCACACCCCAAATAAACAAATCGTTGGGTGTAGCAGAAGCAGACCATTCTCATGGACAGACCAATTATAGAGGATAACAAAGTAAGTGTGTTCCTTTAGCAAGATGACATTTGCCACATATGCTGTAACATCACGGTGCCCCATTGCAGGGTGGTGCCTGCAAGCTGTGATGTAGCCTTCGGTAACATTGGAAGAGTGCTCTCAAGCCTAGGCTGGATTTTGTCCTGCTTTGCGTGCAAGTGCGGTTGCCAACACATGCACATAGCAAAGGTGTCATGCTAACAGACCTGATGAGCAGCATCTGGTACCTGTTTGGTTGTGGCAGGGGGCAGGATCAGGTGATTGTAAGCAGCAACTCTGAAGGTGAAAATGAAGCTAGCACTCTTAGGCTGTGGATTTTCTATTAGGTTCCTGTGCTGTGTATCTGTAGCCTTCCCTCCATCATGTATCAGAACCCAATCTTTCTAGTAGCTGTCTGCCTGGATCAATTTGCAGA
Organism: Amazona ochrocephala; assembly: GCA_039720435.1. Taxonomy (NCBI): domain Eukaryota; kingdom Metazoa; phylum Chordata; class Aves; order Psittaciformes; family Psittacidae; genus Amazona; species Amazona ochrocephala. The sequence goes on along the minus strand of CM077884.1, from coordinate 2,792,363 downwards.
TTAAGCCCTTCAGCCACCTGTGGGAGCATAGAGGTATGCTACCATGCAGCTTGTCCAGGGATGGCCTGGCCTGCTCATAGTCCTGTCTGGAGCCCCGAGCTCTACCCAAACTCTGCATTGTAGGTAAACTTGGAAGGAGGGGAGGATGTGTAAGAGGAGGGAGGAACACCACTGTGTCTGCATGCTTTTCAGTGAAAGACAGTATAGTTGCATGTCCCCTTGGTTTTACCGGTTCACAGATGCCCTCTTGAAGCCTTTAGATATGGATCACTGCCTTGTCTTGGTGGACGCTACAGCTGACATGGAGACCATCCCAGTCAAGCTTCCAGACTAGAAACCAGATAAAATGCCAAAGTGGGATAGCACAGACATGTGGGTGGAGTAGAGCTAGAAGGAGAAACTGAAAATGCAATGGAAGGGTGTAGTGGAAAATCAGGAATTGCACCTTGCAACTGGTCTAACCAGGACCCTAGGGGAGAAGATTTTCAGGCACTGCGGAAGCAGCTTTGCAAATTTTTATAGGGAGTTTGAGTTTTTTGTTGTTGTTGTTTTATTTTCCTGTGTGTATGAATGTGCACAGGGATGTTTGGCAGAGAGCTAAGTCTCAAATTTGGTGCATTACTTTTCGCTTAAACATTGATTAGAGGGTGCTGCAGAACACCACCACTTCTGTTTGGGGGAAGAGAGAGAAGGGGAGGAAAAGGGAGTGTATAATAAAGGAGAGCATTTCAGGAATCCCTGGGAAGTCCATGCTTTGGTTGGCTATTTCAGACCCTCTGCACTCTCGGCTGCAGTGCCTGTTGTGGTGCCAGCAGAGAACATCCGCTGCGTATGCACTTTGGAGACTCACTTTCTTTTAATGAGACAGAACAGGGCAGGGCATTCATTGAAAACGCAAGTGTGAGGGGAACAAATTCATCAGGAATGTATAGTGTATCGGTAAGAGAAGGAGCGTGTCTCCCGCATAGATTTAAGTTGAAAACTACCTTGTCACCTGGTTGTGCAAAAGTGTCTGTGGCAGAGGGAATGTATGCAGTGGACAGGAAGGGGGACATGCCTGCATATGTGCATAAGGAAGTACATGCAGCAGCTGTTGTAATTGTTTTAATAAAAGAATATTTCCCTGAATTTCTCCTTTGGCAATGGAGAGCCCTTCCCAGGATGCCCTTTTAAAAGCTGCTGTTTGATTTCCATGGCAGATGCAATACACACGTACACACACACTGACAGTTGGCCCCATCTTGTTAATGCAAACCCACGATCCCAGCAGCACATGGCTCCCTTCCCCTTTGCTGACAGGGAAGGGGAATTGCGGGGGTTGAAATAATGATGGAGCTGATTATAATTAATATTTTTTTATTGTCTGAAGAGTGAAAGTCCTGCCCAAGTCCCCCAGCTGAGCGCAAGCCAAAGTGCTAAATCCCTGTAGGGGTGTGTTTTATTACTGACGCTGTGCGTGTTGAGGCTGGTCGCGGGGTCTGATGCTGTGTGTGTGGAATTTTTGTGGCTATTTTCTGTTGTGCCAGTGAAAAGCAGGATCTCATCCGTATAATAAAAAGGAAACTTGAAGGTTTCCACGCCTACATGGAGGTGAATGTTTGCAGCATTAGTGTCTTAATTGTTTTACCTTCGCGTGACTTCCCTGTATAAGCCCATTGAAAATGATGGAGCAGATGTTACAGGGGATGGAAGATGATGGGGACCTCAATACCCCTTTCCCAAAGGGTCTGCTCCTTGGTTAGGCTGGTCTGAAGCTGGGTTGTTTTACAGTCTCATAATGCTTCATTGTCTGGAGTTTGCTGGGTTTGATTTGTCTTTGACTGTTCCTCTTTCAGGAACAGCTCTACTTGGAGGATGGGGACAGAGTAGGACTGATTGCTTCTTGACCCTCCCTTGACCAGCTGGGTGATATCAAGCAGATCTTTTCAGCTTCTTAGGCCTTTGTTTTATGGATGGCAAAGCAAGGATGGATTGCCATGTTGGTGGCACTCTTCCAGAGTGTAGGCGATGCCCAGCATTTTGGATGGGAACACATGGGGAGCAGCCAAGAGCCTTAGGGACCTGAACTGTGTTTGTTCCTGTGCAGCCCTTACTTTCTCAAAGCAGATTGGGACCAGCAGAGAGTGCGTGGTACTCCCCTGAGAGGCGGGCTGCCTGAGTACAGTCCTCAGGATCTTCCAAACTTCCCTCTTCTCTCTGTCCTCCTCACAAAGGAAGGGCATCTTTACTTTACTATAGCTGTCTTTTTCTTGTCACCTGAGCAGGTGAGAGCTTGTGGGTTGCAGCTCACAGCTTTCCCAACAGGATTCAACCTTGTCTCAGGTGAAAGGGATGTTTCTGTATGAGGTGGTCTCACTGTCACCTGTCCCTGTGCCTATCAGCAGGAGCGCCTCCAGGAATATGGCAGAACAAACCCCAGCCTTCGTGGCTGCTCCCTTAATTTCATGACTGTTGTCTCTCCATCTCCCATACAACTGGCCCAAATACTGCTGTTGCTCAACCTCCTCCTTTCTGCCCTCTTGGCAATGATGTAGAGAAGGCAACCTTTGCATCTGTTTACTGCTCAACCCTGGCTTCCCAGCTTATACTTGCAATGCCTGCAATCCCCAAGTGATCTGTCATCCAGGGCTGAGATGCTTCAGGCTTTGAACTTTGCATCCCCAAAAATATGTTCAGCTCTGTTTGACAGAGGTCTGAGGCTTACTCTGAAACTTTATGATTGTTTTCACTGGGGTTTTTTTGACCTTCCATATCCTTTTTTCTCTCACCCCAGAACCGCATGCTCAGCATCTAAAGGACAAAGCTGGCCTATGCACGCAGCCTCTGAACAGGGTAAGAGCTGCTGAGAGAGAGGAAGGGCAGCAGGATGGCTGTGACAGCACACGTGGCTACTGCCCTCAATTAGCCCACGTGGCCGTCACATTTGAAATGAAAGCACAGCATGTCTCCAAAGAGTTCCCTCATGGGTCTTGCTGAACTTAAAAGCTGGTACCACAGTATAACTTAATTTCCTGAAATGTCGAGTGTCTTATGTTGGCTGCCTGCTCTATTGGTGTTTTTCTTGTGAACACATTGTACTCCCATTTCCTGCAGAAAATTCCTATCAGTTCTTGATGATTGCTTAATAAGAGAAATCAGTAAGGACAGGGAAAGTTCACATCCTGCAGATGAATATAATGACTATTAGCTTTCTACTGGGTTGCCAGAAGCTTTTTTTGGTTGTGGCTTGATTTATTTGTATTTTTATCCACCCAGCCAAGAACATTGATCTGAAGCTCTACCCTGCATGTGCTGAGCACTTTGGTGAGCTGTAGGAGGCCCTCAGCAGCCATCAACCTCACATGAGAAGGAAAGGGTAGAATTTCCTGGATGATAAAGCCTGGAAAAGGTATCTGAAATTGGAAATAGTAGCAGTGTTGAGGGTAAAGCTTTTAATCTCATGTTTTTATTACTTGTCTTGTGATAAACTGCATTTTCTGCTTGATTTTGCAAGAGAGGAAGGCTTGTATAATTTTAGTGTGGGTGTGAGCTCTTGTGAAGGTGACTGCAAGGCTTGCAGGCAAGTCTGAAGGATCCGAAATGGATTTGTTATTACTTTTAAAATCTCTGTTTCTAGGCAAGCCTTTCTGTCATTTCTTAGGTATGATTTTTGAGTCCCGTTGGCTTTTTATTAAAGATTAGGCTTTTATCATTCCTTTGTGAGCTAATACTCTTTTAGACCTGAAGATTCTGGCTTTATAGGAACCTGGTGGAAAATTTAAAAGGAGCCTTTTCTTCATGATAGCCTTCATATGACTAATTCTAATGCTCCTCTGTCTAGAGCTTTCCCGCTTCAAAGTGCTGTTCAAGCCATTAGCTAACTGTACAGCTTAGGTAAATGAGTAGGTAAATAAAGATCCCTGCCATTCGAAGTGCATTTGAGCTCCTCCTAAGCCCTTAGTACTCCTAATTGGCATCATGTCTCTGAGGACTTGTTCTGAGGCTGAAGTATGGTGTTGAGCAGGGTGACACTCAAGGTGACATATTTGGCAGAGGGGCTGCTTGACAATTTTGAATGACTGAACATGGTCCTGAAAGTAAAATGTTGTCTTGTGTTGCCTGTTTGCTTTCCAAATGTCTCTCGCAATCTGCGTACTCTCCTCTCCCAGCTTTGCTTCCCAGCTGTCATCTCAGTTTCTAACACAAGACATTGGGCTCCTAGGGTCTGGGGGAGGAAAGCACTAGCAAGTGGTTTTAACTGGAAGTCTTGCTTGGTTAAATGTCAGGAATGTATTGAAGATAATGCAATTCTTACGCCACTCCCTGTATTATAGAACCTAAAGGCCAGTAAGAGAGAAACTGATCAAGCAAAAATAAAAATCATAATGAGCATTTTAATACTGAAATTGTAGTCAGCCTTGGTCTTCAGCTGAGGAGTACACCAGCCTTTCTGAGAAGGAGGAAAACATATTTTCTCATCACACTACAGGCATATTCCTTAGTTCAGCTCCTTCTCATCTTGGTACATATCCTGCGTGCTGAGGTAATCATCTGGTTACACAGTAATGTCTTGGTTTCCTAAATATTGGAGAATATTAAAACACTGGAGTAAATAAACCTTGCTGTAGGCTATTGCCTGTTGCAGAGAGCAGGTTCATTAATTTTGTTGCTCTTATTGTTGTTGTTATGTCCTTGCATCATCTCTTTCTGTGGATGTGTGTACACTGCCTGGCTGTAGAATGCACTAACATCTAATCACATTCTCCAGAAGACCATTTGAGATGATTAAAAAAAATACCCTATTTATTTGTTTTTCAGGAGTTTAATTACAAGCTGGCATTCATAGCATGACAAAGCTTAGACAAGGTGAATGAAAGAAAATAATATCAGTCGTGCGGTTTTGGGTACAACAATAGTGTGACTGTGCTGCTGTTTGCAGTTGCCCTCTGATTGTTAAGGGCCTTCATGATCCAAGGGGGGAGACACTATTAATTGGCATATGGGGCAGAGGATGCAGTGACTGATGATTTCTTGCCTAGCCAGCATGAAGGCAGTGGGGTGTAAATCCATGAACTTCCTCACTAATAAGGCCATTACTTCACATTAATCCTGCCACTCTCACTACCCAGCTTTCTATTACAATTTTAAGAGGGGTTACCTGAACTGAAGAAAGAGAATTTTTTGCACTTTGTAGAGAAACGGTCTTTTGGAGGTCTAGCCCCACTAACATCCTCAGCCCCAAATGAGCTGGAAGCAGCTCCTGGGTGCTGCTGAGGGAATAGCCAGCTGGGGTCACTCAAGAGCATTGCAAGAGACTCCCTTGTCTCCTTGCCCCAAGGGGCTGAGGTATTTAGACAGCTGCCTCACTATGAATGGGACTCTCTGGCAAAAGAATTAAGCAAAGATTAAAATCAGTTTTAGCTGTGTGCTTTGCACAGCATTTAACGACTAAAAGGCTAATTATCTTAGAACTTATGCACGTGGTTTTAGATGTGATCCACACAAGTTGCCATTTTTTCTGTTTGACTACAAGGAACTGAAAATCAGGATAAAAATGAGATGCTGGTGTTGTCAGTAAATGCACAGCCTTTTGAGTAGTCTGGAGACAGTGCCCAGTCTGCAGGGAAGTAGGGCGCCTACTAAATGAGAACAGGTTAAAAACATGATTTTAACTCTTGTCATTTAGACTCTCCTATTTAATGGGAGTTCAACCTCTTTAAGGAAATACAAGTGTGCATGAAGGTAAGAAAATGAGACTGCTCTGAAAGAAAGCCAAGCTTATACCTGGAGGGCAACTTACTCTGAATGTTAATGCTTGCTGGGTACAAAGAGTGCAATCTGGGAGGTGAAGAGTGCTGCAAGATGTACACAGATCAGTGTAGAGTAAATTTGATTGAGATTTAGAAAATTCTGCAGGAAAATAAGGGATAGTATGGTGCTAAATTGCAATATGATAGAGAGAGGGGGTTCATGACCCTGTGCAGTCTGGGTGCTTTGGAAAGCTGCATCAGTCTCAAAATACCCACATCAGTAAAAGCGTAGACAATGGGAGGAGGTAACATGGTTGATATAATGATGGTGCCATTTTAAAAACCCTTTAGGGAAGCAAGCAAGTATTGCCAAAAGGTGATCAAAAATTCCGGATCTTCTCATCCAGCATGAGCTAAATCATGACATAAGAAAAACTTTTTTCAAACTTTTTTTTTTCTTTTTTTTTTTTTTTTAACTTCAACATTTTTAACCTTTAGATTACCCTTAAATTATATTTCTAGCTTCTTTCTCAGCCATAAAGCATACAGTTATTACTGAAATGGCACCAGGAGTCAAAACTGAAATTATCATACAGCCACTGAAGGAAGGTTGGTTGGAAGCCCTGATGTCCAACACATTTCTCGCAGGGACTTTCGCACCGTTGAAGATGTCACTCTTTCTCCCTTTACCCTACTCTCCCCTTGCCTAAACATCCCAGCTCATGCAGTTACTGGGGATCGCTTCCCAGCCTTCTTTTCTCTGGACTTTGTGATCTGCCCATGTCTTTCTTGAAGGGTGAGTCTGAGGCTAAAAGCAATCCACCAGATGAGATATTGCCCATGTTGAGCAGGGAAGGAAGAATATATTTCCAAGCATAGTATCTTGCACTGATTTTTACTGAATTAAACCTCCTTATGCCAATTTTTCCAGATCATCAAGATTGTTTTGGCTTCTGATTCTCTGTTATATATAATGTCAGCTCTTCCTACCTTTGTTCTCCGCAGAAGTAGTATACATATTGTCAATTATTTAATTTGATTTTGTTTGCAAAACTATTGAATGGAACTAATTCCCAACTACAAGGCTGTCCAGCAGAATGCTCAAGATAATGAGATTTACGAAATGGTCATCCGATGTACCAGTTACATACTTCAGGCAGTAGCTCTTTTACCCTACCTGGGAGAGGATTGATAGCCATTTTTATCCCTTTATTTTTGTGTTTCAAGATTCTTTGTGTTGCAAAGCACCTAATGGAAAGTGGTAGATAGTGGTTAAAGAGCTGTCGTGGCTCCAAATTCCAGACCTTCTGAACTCAGCTCATAGTCATAGCTCAACTTTTAATGAACCTCTGCAGCTCGTCATACCTCTTTTGTTACATGTATGTGTGAATGAATGAAGTTAATTCTTTAAGCAGTGGGGAGGGCTTCTGTATGGGGGTCAGAGAACTGATGACATGAAAAGGCCAGATTCAAGAAAAAGTCAATGAGAACTTTTTGCTTTTCTTCAGGAGGTGTTGGGCCATGCCTGAGTTGTAGGACAAATAAGACTTCATGAATTCTGAAATGTAAAGTATGGGTTATGCATGTAAGAAACCCATTAAAGGTAGTAACATGCTTTAACAAACAAACAAACCAAAACAAAACGAAAAAAAAACACACAAAAAAAACAACAAAAAAACCCCCAACAAACCAAAACCAAAAAAAGCCCCAAAACAAAACCCAACCCCAAAAACCCCAGCAAAACCCTCAAGCCCAGGCAGCTTTGATTTGGAGATGTCAAGGGAAAAACAATTACTTTTAGTGATTTAACAATGCAAATAGGTTCTGAAGTGATGATGGGAAGATGAATATGCTACTCAGAGTGGAACTGAGCAGCAGCATAGCTTTGATATGCTGGGGTTCACAAAAGGCAGCCTTTGAATTACAAGCACCAGCTTGGGCAAGAGGTTTTCACTGGGAGCTGGCGAGGAGAGGTTAGAGCTCTGTGCAGTGCATGTTGCTGATGACTCCACTGCTCTGTCCTTGTTTCCATGACTCTGCTGGTTACCTACCTTGGAGAAGTGCTGCAGGCACTTTCTAGTGGGCTTATGCCCTTGGTCAGTGATCTTTGTGTATTTAAAAAATTGGGAGAGTTCTGTACCATCCCTGCACAACTGATGTTGGTAGATGATGGGTGAGGCAGTGATATCCCAGAGAGCCACAGTGCCTGGGGCTATGATGTCATAAGTTAGGCAGGGTTGGGACTGTTTGTTTTTGGATAGGGACTTAGAAGGAAAAGTTGATTGCTACAGCCGATTTGACTTGGTAATTCAGAAGGTGGTGCTCTTCCCCCTAGGTAACACAGGCTGACATGCAAGAATGATTAGGCCTACCACAACTCCTAACCTTTTGGAAAACATGTAAAACCAACATCCTCACCTCTCCAGAATGAATATCTTGGGACTGTTGCTATTACCCCTGAGTCCAACCAAATCCCATCCCAAGGTAACCACGCCCTGCAGATGGAGATCCACCCTGCCCTTTCAGGAGGATGCAGTCAACTTTGCTTTCACTGCTGTGTCAGATTGTACCTCCAGCTGAACCACTGCAGAGCTCAGTATCAATGGCAGTGGTATTATCTGGGCAAGTAGCAAATCCCCTTTCAATTTCTATGTGCAAGTGTCCTCATCAGATAGGGTGTAGGCTCTCACAGCACAGGCATGCTCTGCTACCCACTGCCATCTTAGAGGGACAAAACTCATTTGTTTATCTGTTTTGAACACTTTTTCATATGCCAGTGAGGCTTGGGCCAAATTCCGGAGTGATGTAACTTCATACAACACTATGGCTACTTGAGCCAAATTCTGGAGTGATGCAAGTTTTCTAGCAGTATGTAGATGTAAATTGCAACAATTTTCTGTGCTGAGTGGGTGGTAAGGTAGGGTTACAGCAGGAAAAGCAGCTGAGAGGATGGTGTTAGATAAAATGTCTCTGCAAGGAGAAATGCTGGGAAGGGAGCTCTGGTTGCTTTGGCCATGTCTAAAGGCAGATTTGCCCTGTATTTGTTTATTTTGTAATCTGTGAAAGTGCTTGTGTGCATTCTCCTCTTTTGGTTTAGTTTAAGCCTTTCCTAATCCTGTTAGCAGATAAACCTCCCTGAACTCCAAGTAAGTGTCTGCAGAGGAGTTTGCACCAGCTCAGTTAAATCTGGGTGAAATCATGCAGGGTGTCCTTGTGTGGATAAACACAACCTCATGTCGACACCCTCCTTCCAGCGGCCTCGTCTTTCCCTGTCGTGCTGCTCCTGCTCTCCCCTCTTGGCAGGAAAACAGCATCAGCTTCCTGGTGGGGAGGTCACATGGAAGCTTATTCTTCTCAGCTCCCACAGGAAAATAAGCAAACCCCTCCTCCACTGTCACAGTGACTGTGCAGGAAAAAGGCTGAGTGAACTGAAACCGGGTTCTCTCTTCAGGATCTGTCAGGAAAGGCTCACTAAAGGGAAGGCTGTGTGCCTTCAGGACCAAGTCCCTGACCTAGCGACGTGCAGAAGAGGGGACTGCTCCCAGTACCAGCCCAAACTGATCTTCACTGTCCTGACAGGGCACAGTGGGAGAGACAGGCAGCTGGGCTTAGCTCTGGCTTTTGCGTATTCTTCACCATGCATGTCCTGTCTTGACAGTATTTATGCAAATTTTTAAGTAGGGGAAAAAGCTGTCATGTAAAACCAAAAATTCATCTGAAGGCCAAATATGTAGGTTGGTTGGTTGGCTTCTGTGTTTTCTTTTTTTTTTTTTTTTTCCCAATTAGAAATAAAGTAACCTATAAAATGACGATCTAGTTTAATATCTTAATTATATGTTCCAGGCAGTATCTGAGTCATGCCATTTTCTCTGTGCTTTGTACCGCTGCGGGGGATATAAAAGTTCCAATTTTGGAACATTTCTTGGTCCACCCCAGTCAGATATGCCAGGTGAGAGTGCTGGGTGCAGAGTGTGGGGAGTGTAAGTGAATTGCCTCAGAATAAAACTGCTGTCAGGACAGGACCCACAGGTCACTGTTTCAGGTAGTTGGTTTAGTGGTTCTACCCTTGCAGCCCATGTCATCCTTTTGGGTGGAAACAGTCCAAACAAGTCCAAAATGGATTGTCTTCTTGTTATTTTTATTTTTGGTTAGTGGAGCTCCACTCAGTTTAGTTCTCAGACAGTGCTAAGACCCATCACCTTTTATTGTCATTGGAAAACATTTATGAAGAGCTACAAAAGGAGCTGCTGGAGGAAGTCTGTTCTTCAGCAGTGACAGAGCTGTTGCATGTTCTCATGTCATGAGCAGGCCATTCACATCAGAGTGGACATTTCTCACATAGGAAGGGGACTTCTGGCTTGGCTGGGCTACTGCAACTGGGTGTTTTTTTCAGAGATAATTAGCAAGATGTATGCTGATTAATGTCAACTGTGATAATGGGGTTTATGATGCAGATGCTCGTTTGCTAAAAGCTGGAGTAAACCAGACTTGCCTCCTGGAACCTGCATACCATGACAGTCCAAAGATCATACTTATGAAGAATTTTTTCCTGAAGACTCAAGGTAATAGTTGAAATACAGCAATCTTATAATCTACTGCTGATCAGCTCAGAGCCCCTGTTTTAAGCTAAGGTGCCAAACCTATTTTTCACATAACTAAAAGCATGTATACCGAGGGTTACTACTACTTAGCTAGTGCGCAAGTGTCTTCATCTGTGGACAGCACTTGTGAGTCTTTCCATCATTACAGGATCATGGAAAACAAGGCTGAGCATTATCTTTACTCTAGAGCACTTTGTACCCAATAGGAAGGGGCTGGAAAAAAGAGTCTCTCCTTTGGGCCACTGATACCCCACCTGCTATATCTCCACTCCCCTCCCATTACTGTAAGCTCCAGGGACTTGGCAAGTTTCGACCTTTTTTCCACTAGAATTGCAGTTTCTTCCTTGGGCTCTGTCTAAATTTCCTTGGCATGGAAGGAAGGGATGATGTTACTACCACTTCAGGGAATGCAGTAGCATACAATTACTCTTTTGCAGATATACTAGACAGATACACTTCAGAATCTCCATTGCTTCCTTCCTTCAAACTACGTGTCTCTAGTTAATGCATTTTTGAGTCTAAGTGTCTCTGTCTCCCCAGTGGTTGCCTGTTCAGAAGGGTGACAGCCTGCAGTAAATATATCTACGCTGCTAGACATCTCAGCCTCACAGTCCATTTTTGTCTGGTGTTGGGGTGAACAAGCTAGACCTCACTGAGAGAAGACCTGCAGAACTGCTCCCAGCAAGCAGCACAGCACTGTGCCTGGTTTGGCTTCCCGCTGCTCCTTGCAAACCTTCCGTGCCACCTCAGACCTTGTGCTTGTGGCTGTACCTTGCCACCACTTCTTCAGGCCATGCAACACAGCCCTTCAGCATCAGGCTGTAAAAATGGTGCCTTCGTGGGCTACCACACAACTCTTCAATTATTTTAGGCATGTTGACTTCAAGCACACACACAGGCAACTATTACGTCTTATGGCCACAAGGCCAAGTGCCACGGACTATGAGCATGGCCAGTGTGCTCTAGAGCCAAGCTAGCCTTGGGTGGTGTCGGCATGAGATGTTCTGTACTACCTGTCCTGGGGGCCTGGGAATTGCTCCCTAGAGTGGATGCCATTAGTGATATAGATATAACCTTTAGCTACTAACTAATGAAATTACTTTTCCCTGTGCAGCGGTATAGCTGCATGCTATTAGCATTAGAAATAGCAGGTTCCAGACCTGTTGCTGACTTAGATAAGGCTGTTATAACATTATCTGAAATGCTGTCTTTTTGAATTTATTTTTTTTCCTGAAAGTTGACAGCCTGAATTGTTCTTTGTTTAAGGTCTAAAAATCTTCCTTTCCCTGATTTGCTGTCTTTCTCCCCAGAACCATGTGCACACAAAAAAATAACATCAAGAAGTCTGGATGCTTTCCTGAAGTATTTAATAATACTGAGGACATGAAATACTCTACTGTGTCCTCTGGGAAACATACCATTAGAGGGATGAATGACTGAGCTTCTGAAACAGTGCAAGTAATTAAAATGCTATACAGGACAGAGCTGAAAATCCTTACAGGATTATCAGGGAGGCATTGTTTAAAAGATGTCTTTAGATTGGACACTAGCAGCAGCACTGTGTGCAAGCATTACTCGGAGTTCCTGCTTGGGAGTGGGATATGGCAGATACCACATGCAGTACCTGGTTAGTATCATGTTTTCTTCCATTTTTATCCTTACTGTTCCAGTTTAGAGGAGCTTTTCACATGTATTTCATCCCAGGAGGACTCCAGATTGAGTGTGGTTTTGGGGGTTGTTTTTTTTCTCTTGTTGGGTTTTTTTTGTTGTTGTTGTTATTGGAGGAGGTGTTGGGTGTTTTGGTTTTTGTTTTGTTGGTGGTGGTTTTTTGGTCTTTTTTTTAAATCAGTCTGTAATGATGCTAGCTTAGGAGTGCAGAGCCAGCCAAGGGACGGCTTTGAAAAGGTGTTCTCTGTACATTTTTTGTGTGATGTTCTTAATGCACATGTGCATCTGATCTTATCCGGGGATGAGACCAAAGAGCTGCCTGCAGACCTGGTTAAATATTTGACACCTAGTTCAAATTTCTAAAGGCATTTTGGCCTGAAAGCTGGGCCCAGGCAAACCTCATGAAGTTCAACAAGGCCACGTGCAAGGTCTTGCACCTGGGTCAGAGCAATCCCAAGGACAACTACAGGCTGGGCAGAGAATGCATTGAGAGCAGCCGCGGGCAAAAGGACTTTGGGGTGTTGGTTGACGAGAAACTCAACATGAGCCATCAGTGTGTGCTCACAGGCCAGAAAGCCAACTGTGTGCTGGGCTGCTTCAAAAGGAGTGTGACCAGCAGGTGGAGGGAGGTGATCCTGCCCCTCTACTCCACTCTCATGAACACCCCACCTGGAGTGCTGTGTTCTGCTTTGGGGCCCCCAAAATAAGAAGGATGTGGAGCTGTTGGAGCATGTCCAGAGGATGGCCACAAAGATGCTCAGAGGGCTGGAGTACTTCTCCTATGAAGACAGGCTGAGATAGTTGGGGTTGTTCAGCCCGGAGAAGAGAAGGCTTCTGGGGGCCTTAAAGCAGCTTTCCAGTACCTAAATGGAGCCTACAAGAAATGTGGAGAGGGGCTTTTTACAAAGGCATGTGATGACAGGCCAAAGGAAATAGCATTAAACTGAAAGAGGGTAGATTTAGATTAGATAATAGTAAAAAAAATTTCACTGTGAGGGTGGTGAGGCACTGGCACAGGTTACCCAGAGAAGTCGTGGCTGCCCCATCCTTGGAAGTGTTCAAAGCCAATTTGGATGGGGCTTTGGGCAACCTGGTCTACTGGAAGATGTCCCTGCCCATGGCAGGGGGGCTGGAACTGGGTGATCTTTAAGGTCCCTTCCTGAAGATGCATACAGAGCTTTCACAGGGCTTTAGCTCATTGGATACCCAAATTGCTGTAACTTCCATGGGACTGAATTGCCTAACTTTATCAGGATCCTTTGAAATTCCCACTAAGGGTCCATCTGCACGCAACTAAAAGCTTTATGAAAAATGATCTGGATGGATAAAGAGATTTTGTTTGTTTGTTTTTCTGCCTGGCAAGAAAGGCTTCCTGGAGGCACACTTCCCAGCATGGCAAGTCCTGTACAGCTCCATTGTCAAGCACAGAAACAGCTTCAGAAGTAGCAGAGGCTACAAGATACTTACAAATTATGATACCCAACTGAACAGGATTGAAAAGGACAGTGACAGATTATGCAAGTGAGCAGTGGTTAATTTAGTCTTGGGAAGATGTTTAAAGCTCACATTGTTTTGGGCTCCTGAGTGAAAGTTTACTATGATAAATTTGTTGGAAGGCAAGGTCACATTTTTTTTCCTGGGTGAAAAGTAAGGCCAGGCAAATACAGAAATATAGTTACAATCACAATTAGTAGATGTTTGTGTGCTCTCTGATGAGGGCTGGCATTAATGAGCTTACAGGTATCCATTGGAGAAGGGATATGAAAGGGGAAATGACTTGCACACAGTAGGCCTGGAGTGAATTTGAGTTGAGGAACTTTGCAGGGAAGACAGGAATGAAATAAAGTGAAGAAGAAAGGAGATGAAAAAAGACATTTTCCTTTGTTGAGTGAACGTGGTGGGACTGAAGGCAGCTGGTGTGAAGGCATGCGTGAGTGGGCCACACCTGAGCCATGAACATGAGCAGGGGAAGCTGATTTGGGTATGAAAGGGGTTAAGCAAGGACACATGGCCAGAAGATATGAAAGGGAGGGGAGCTGAAGGCTGGGAAGGCGAGTCCAGCATGACAGTGGAGATGTGAGATGGCAGGCAGGCCTTTCCTTTTCCAGAGGCAGTTGCTATAATATAATGGGTAGAGAGACTACCCATTATGTCTCTCTTTATCTCTGTTCGAGGAAGCTTTCCAAAAGCATGAATAATACCTTATTAGGTAGATGGTAAAGCCCCTCCTTTTCATCCTGCTTTAATTCATGTTTCCTCTGCTTTGGTGGCTGCCTTGTACATAGTGCTGTTAAAAGTGCAATTATCATTCTTCCTGGTTGCATGGTATTAAGGGCGTATCCTCTCACAGCATCTCCTGGAGGCTTATTACTCAAGAAAGAGGAGTTTTGTGCTAGAAGCCAAATAAAACTGAGCAAAGAGGAGGCTGTTTCCACCACAGGGATGGAACAGATCATTTTGCTGAAATCCAGATCAGGAGCTGGTCTATGGGAGAACATGTAGCTGGAAGCCTGTGATGTAGGGAATTTGTGACATGGAGCTAGAAGACACAACCCTGTGGTTCTTCGTGACTTAGCATGACTCCCTCCCTTCTGTCCACTGCTGTAGGGATGTGGGTTAGTGAGCATCCCCTGCTTGACATGGAATATTGTCCTGCACAGGTTTCAAGGGTGGAAGTTGCAACTGTGACCTTCTCCTCTGGTCTTCTGCAGGGTCTTCAGTGTTTCTTCTTAGAGCGGTATCCAGACTTAGCTTAAAGATCCCAAGTGGTAGAGAGTGCAGTGTACCCCTGAAAGAACCACCTTCTCCCTCTTTTAAAAAGTATATCTTAGCATGAATTTACCTGGCTTTTAGTTGTCTTTTACCATTGCATCACCACTGTTTCCCTGCTGCTTGTTGGATAAAACTCCTTACTCACGCTGGTCAGCTTTGAGGGACAACTGAATTTGACAGGATCCCAGATGTCTCTGGAGCTTTCTAAGCACCAGGCAGCAAACAGTTAAAGTACCTGAGCCTCAGGCCTCAGAACATTTTGCTAGGGAGCCAGGTGAGCAAAGAACAGATAAAGGCAGCACCTGCCTATGGGTTTGGAACAGCCTGGGGCCATGGATAGAATGTAAATACACTCTGAAAATCTTATTGTCTGACACTGTGCCAGCATCTTCTGGGCTCTTGTAATGGAAAATATTTCAGCTGAGGTCATTCAGTCAGCAAAAAACCAGCATTTAATACCCTCTGAGGTGCCAACTTGCTTCTTTCTTTGTGTCGATAAATAAACAAAGTAGGGTAGCATTTCATGGTGCCAGGATGATCTTTGTTTTATTAGGAAGGATTTAAAGGTTGTTGATTTTTTTTTTCTCCTTCCTTCTCTTCAAATGCAAAGACTCTGTATGATTCTACTCTCTTTTTCTGTGTTTGCTTCTTCTGGCTGACAGGAACACACCCAGCCTTTAGAGTGAGAACTAATGTCTGCCTCTTGTAAATCTCTGCTGGCTGCCCCAGGCTATGTTTTTAATTCCTTTATTCAGTTTTGAGATGAGTAGGAGAAAGGTGCAGCTTTTGGAGATGATGGAAGTTGCCATTTCCCTTCTTCAGTCAATTAGGCACTTTGGTTGTTTTCAGCTAATTCTCAAAACTTTCCATTGATTATAGCTCCGAAGGGGAGGGTGGAATGTTGAGGGGATCTGAGTGGTCTGGGAGGAAGAAGAGGGCTGGTAACTGGATTATCTACTGGTAGAATGACTGATTTGCTGCATGTGCCTCTAGGACAAAGAAACAACCTGATTTCTGAGCTGCATTCAGAGCAGCTGAGCTTCTGGTCAGTCAGGTTTATGGCTTTTGATTATATTTCTACAGTGCCTGTCCTTTCTCAAATGTCATATGAGACCTGATGATCCTGTCAGTGCTCTTCGAGAAACTATTGCTTTTTCTTCCAAATCTTAGCGATAGAAAATTCCCTCAAAGTTTGCGCAGAGCTTCCATTAATTGTGTGTCTTTGAGACCCCTCCCCACATCCTTCAGCTCCAGACCGTTCCACAGCTTCCCATTTGGGGTAAGTCATGGGTGTTCAGGCATTACTAGGTGACAAGGCACTGTTTGTCCCAGGATGATCCCTACCTATTGAAAGCCTTGCCCTCATCTAGTTTTTTGGCCAACAGTCTCTCCCTGCTTCCTATGGGCCTTGCTTACTGGCCTGTAATACCCAAGTTCCTCATACAGATGCTGTAGAAAGGATTGTGGGGTCCTGCAAAGTGAAACAACAGTATTCCATTTCTTTCACTGTGCTTAAGCAATGATGTGAGAGCAAAGGATGAGCTTTACCTGAGACAAACTCTGCTTTTGGGCAGGGAAGGAATGAGATCA
The DNA here is from genome assembly GCA_039720435.1 of Amazona ochrocephala. Taxonomy (NCBI): domain Eukaryota; kingdom Metazoa; phylum Chordata; class Aves; order Psittaciformes; family Psittacidae; genus Amazona; species Amazona ochrocephala. Next base: position 2,776,003 of record CM077884.1, on the reverse strand, counting down.
GTCGTTCCACATCAGCACAGTTCTTTATCTTGTTTTCTGCCTGAAGTCTGTCAGGGTCTGTGGCTCATCTGGTAATGAGTCTGCAAACCTAGGGGCTGGGCATTATCTTGACTGATTTTGGTTATCTAAAGCTTAGACATAAAGTCTAAGATTGTCATCTAGGCTCTCTCTTTGGTCGGTGAGGAGTGATAAACAGCCCATGCCATTCATCTTACTCATTCTAGACATCTGCCTTAGGTTGGGATGATTCATGCTTTGGAAGCTCCTGTGCTACCCACAAACTCTCTGGCAGTCTTAGGTGAGCATTGAGATCTGGACCCTTAACTCTCCCAGGGCTCTTCACTTGAGAAATACAGCAGCGGGTTTTTTTTTGTTTGTTTGGGTTTGTTTACCATTTTTACCATTTACTATGGATGTAATCTGTGCTCAGCAGTCTGTTGAGATGACTTTGTGCTGATTTTGATGGAGGTGGTGTTCTGCATGTGATGGCCCAGAGGAGCAGAGAAGGTTTCTTAAAGCGAGAAGGAGATAAGTACTTTGTCAAATGTTATCATTCTGCTGTCAATTTTTCAATCAAGTGGATTTTAAGGCCAAAATTTCGGAGCTGATGAAAGAATATGGAAGACTGGTTTCCAACAAAATTAGAGATCTCAACTATTTAACCTTGTGTTATTCTGTGATGTGATTGCTTATCCCTATGTATATCTTTGAAGGGGAAGGACTGCAGGCATTCCCCACCCAACACAAGATACAGACCTCAAAATACAGAGGGGAAGTATAGAGCTTAGAGCTGGGCTAATCTTCTCAGGTTGCTGCTGGGAGCACAATGGTGGCAAATTGCTGTGGCAGGGGACCCTGCTCTTCAACCGAAGACTGGAACTCGGCTGATAAGACAATAGTAGTGTGTTGGCTGAACTGGCAAACACATCCCTTTTAGACAGACTCAAAATGTTACATTGAGAAGCAGTTAATACGCCGTTGTGTAAGGTTCCTAATGGACTGGAGCCAGAATGCTCCATTAACCACGCACATATAAAATATTCATTGAGCTTGGGTTTTGTTGCCAAGCTGGAGAAAGGGGGGAGAAGCTTTGTGTATAGAGATAAAACTGTCAGTATTGAGGGCTGGAGGGAGGAGTTGATGTTTTCTGAAATCCTTTATCCTTTTTAAGAGGGGAAGGATTTCTGATCTTTGGCAGGGGGCTAAGGGGTGCAAAGAGGATTAAATGAAAGACTTGCCAGGTTTTACGTTTCACGTTTAATTGTCCAAGGGGTGAAGGTACCGTTTGTCTCTGTGCCAAACTCCCTGATCTGTTCTATACCATGTGGGCTCTGCAAATTAAATCCAGGGTCAGTCTTTAGAAAACAAAATTAATGTGAAAACCACAACTGTGTTCCCCAAAAAAATGGTTTCTAAATAGAAGAGAACTTTCCAAAACACAGGACAGTAAGGACTCTGCTAATAGGAAGTATAAGCACCAAATTTTCTCTCTGACAAACACGTGTTCACCTGATTTTGTGCTGATTTTAGATATGCAGTAAAAGAAGCTGTTTTCTGGGTGCTGAATGTACAATGAACATTTAGAAGAGATTTGATTGGGAGAGTTGGCTTGATTTGCTGTTGATGCTTGAATTAGGAGGCAATAAGGCAAATCATAAAATTGTTTCAGACTGAATGAAACATGAGTGCAGAAGATACTGTCCGTGTGACCACTCTCTCTTGCCGGAAGGCGATTTTGTATATCCACTTAAGCAAGACACGTGGCGAAAGTACAACAGTCCCACTGAGTAGGAAGAGGCAGGCTGTGGTGGTGTGTGGGATTGATAACTGGGACTACAAGGCCAGGAAGCAGCATGTGGTTGTTTGCCTAAGCTCTGGAGTCTTTGTATCTTGTGGTGTCTGGGCAACCTTTGGGAGGATACCATAAAGGAGCTGGTGACCTTTGTCATGCATCATGTCTGGTCATGGTTGTATGGGCACCAAGAAAAAAATGCAAGGGGGAACTCCAGGAGGCAAATCACAACATTTTGATAGGAGAGAATGGTGAAGAACAGGAACTCAGTTACAGCATTCAAGAAATACTTGTCCTGGACAAGCAGAGATGCAATGTGTGTCTGAGGAAATGATGTGGGAAGAAGACTTCTTAGAAACAGCAGAGAAGCTAAGAATGAATGGGAGAGATAGTCTCTTCTGAAATGGAGGCAACCAGGCTACTGGCACTGGGAATGAAAACTAGGGGATTTTTAAAAGTTATTTGAGATGAGGACCTGGAGAACACCACACTCACCCTGATGGCAAGTTCCCCAGCACAAAAAGCTCTGTGCCCTCATGGCAGGATACAATATCAACTGGTAAAGGATCAGTTTGTAAATAAAACAGAAGAGTCTAAGCAAACTCACAGTTAAAGAAACCACACGCAGATAGGCAGTTAGACCAAGACCAAAAGTATCTGTGCTTTTCTATAAATATTAAATATATACAAAGTGAGGATGGGTGAATTTTAATGTACTGGCCTTCCAGATATCTTACTGAATGAAGCTAATCAGTACAAAGCTGTACTATCAGGATACTTATTATGTAGAAATGACAAGAATAGTTTTTGCCGTTGGAGGAGTGACTCATACTGTGTTGGAAATCAGAGTCCAATAAGATAAATCAGTTATCTGTATCATCATTTACCACCCACTCTCTGTGTTGCAAGTTGCCATGCCAAATCAAGAAAAACATTATAAGTTTACCCTTTTTAACAGCTGACCATGGCAGTGATAATATCCATGAACTACTAAGAAAGATCAGAGACAATAGAAAGTATACTAGAAAAGAGACTGGAGAAGATTTGTCCTAGTTAGGATATAAAGAACAAATACTAGTTAACATTTTTAAACAGACTAATAAAAAGGAAAAGACACTTTTAACTAAGACTTTGTTTAATCTATAGCTGTTGCACTGAAGAGTTGCTTGTCTATAGTGATCATTGCATAGTTGAATTCAATACTTTCACAGGAATAATAACATTAAGAAAATTCCAAAGACCATGACAATATTTTTCTTTAAAAACCAGTTTAAATAAGATTAAAGGAGCAGGTAAAAATGCTAAGAGTGTAAGTAGCATCCCTGTAAATTAGAGAAAACATATCTCGTGAGTTCCCAGAATATGCCTAACCCCCTCAAAAGTTACTACGATTAATCAGTGGAGTAAGGGGGATTATTAGAAATAAAAAGGTGTCCTTTAAAAAGTGGAAATCATGCCAAAACAAGGAAAACAGAGAGGAATATAATTTCTCACAAGTTAAATGTTAAACTATAACAACACAAACTAAAATAGTTTGAGGAGTGACTCACAGAAGACATGAAAACTAATAACAAAAGCTTTTCCAAATGCAACAGGAGCTGGCAGTCTGCCTGCAAATGGTGGGTTCAGCAAATAACTGAGGTGCGAATGGAGCAATTGAGGTCAGTAAGACCACTGTACAGCAGGTAACAGAAGGCACTGGCTGCATAGCAAATAGCGAGTCCTCCAAGGTTTGAGCTTAAGGAATAGCCTCTTATTGAACTGTTAACAGAAAAGCTTTTAAAACAGATCAAGGAAATGAACAATACCTAATCACCAGGATAAATTATATTCACTTGAATGTTTTAAATTACTCTGGAGTGTAAGTTTTGGGTTCAGTCAGCCTTGATCCCAGAAGAGGTAAATAATGTGACACCAATCTTAAAAATGGTTCAGCAGGGATTACAAAAACCGTACCGACTACTCAAGTCTGGCTTTTGTACCAGGAAAAACTGAGAGAAAATTGCAACAGATTTAGTGGCAGTATACATAAATACGATATATTGTGGATGTGTTAACACGGCCTTTGCAAATTAAAGGCATGCACCGCAAACCCTGGATTTCTTCAAAGGAATGGATGATCATCTAGAGAAGCATGTGACACTTAATATACTGTACTTGAGGTTTTGAATGGATTTTGAAAAGGTCTCGCCAATGTACGAAGAAAAAGATAACTATGATTAGCCAATTTTCACAATGGAAAATGTTCAGGCTGCTTATAGTGATCCCCTGGGGGAGTGTCACACCTTATAGAGCTTCTGGGGTAGGGGCAGCTGTGTTCATCAAAAGTCCTACCTGGAAAAAAGATTTAATAGTGAGGGGAGGGAGCTTGTTAATACCAAAAAATAGCTATGACTGTGATGACTAAAGCTTTTTGGTTCTTTGCAGAAGGGTCTTGAGAGCCTGTGCAGTACAGTAGCAGACAAAAGTCAATGTTGAAAAAGATAAATAATAAAGGGGAAAATAATCTTGACCATTCATGCCTCCAAGTAGTTATGTTTACTATGGTTTCTATATGCAGGCAAATGATTAATCAGCCATTGTTGATGATGTTCCAGAAATATCAGACCAACATTGGAAGTCCTGTAAATGACAAAGAGAAATTTTTGGAGTTATTTGAAATAACTGGTAACAAAATAAACCGCTTAGGCACTGCAGTTTATACAGGAGAGACACAGAGATGTTGATCTTCCTGTAGTGCTCCTGCATCTTGGCTGCTGCCAGCAGGGCTGCTTACTCAGTTTCAAAAAGGCGTATTAGAAGTAGAAAAGACAGAGAAAACATAGAAAAGAGCAGTAAGAGTAGCAAGAGATGGGAAATGTCTCTCTTTTTTTGGTTGGTTATTTTTTAATTTTTTTTTTTAGTGGAGAAGTCTAAATGAAGCACTGCTCCTCAGGCTTGAAAACTGAAGAAGAATGTGACAGAGGCTCAAAATCATGATTGACATGAAAGAGGTGAATGGGAACCGATTATTTCCTTTCCTTTTAATACAAGAACTAGGGGTTCTAAGGAAACTAAAAAGATAGTAACAGGAGTACTTTTTCATTATTATATTGTGGAAGTGATGGCGGATACTGGAAATGGCAAAATAAGATAGATTCAGCCAAAATCCTGTAGGATTCATTCATCAAAGCTACTAAACACAATGGCCTGTGTGGGCTTGGAGGTTGCCTCAAGTTCTTACGTTGTTGATGCCCAGAAACTGGAAGACTGTGACCATTGTCTTCATGGCCTGTACTGTGTGTCTGTTAAGTATCTGCTTTTGGACAGTTTTGCAGTTAAACTGTTCGGCTATATAAAGCTTGGTTTCACCTTCACCACCATTTTCACCACCCTTTTCTACTAAGGTTGTGCCATTTCACAGTTCTCTTTGAAATATTCCTTTTCCTTTCTCTATGTTTGTGTGAGCTTTTGACCCAACTGCAAGTACTCAGCTTTTCCTGCTTGATCTTCAGTTTTCTGCATCCTGAGCCTATGGATCCCTTTCCATATGTGATTATCAGCATTGTGTGTTTTCTTTTTAAAATCACAAAATTTCAGCCAGATTCACAAAATCCGATGATTTGTAAGACCTGACTTTACAATGCATGTAAACACAGGACTAACTTTAAACATATGCTTAAGTTCTGTGGATCTCAACCACATGTTTAAGTGCTTTGCCAGATAGAAATAGAAGTATGACTTAACAGCAGGCCTGACTTTCCATTGTGCTATTTTAGTTTTATGCTGATTTAACTCCTGCTAACTCAGCCAGGATACAGAACTCGGTTTGGAGATGACAGCTTTGGTCCGAAAACAAGCTATTCCAAACCCTAGAGCTGGAAGCAGTTCTCCAGGACTCAAGATTTATAAGAAAGGGTGTGATGGCAAACTGTTAGGCTGCTTCTTCTGGATTCATGGTGTAAGTTTGAGTTTCATGCTGGAATTGCACAACACCCAGATACAAGTGGGTGTCTGGCCATGCTGACTGTGTTAAAAGCATCCAGATGTGGATGGTTTTGGCTATGGAAACTTCTGTGCTGTAAGTGTGCTAGCCCAGTTTTCACAGGAGAATATTTGGACTCTTCCTCTGCTGAATTTTTTTTTCTTTTTTTTCAGTATCATTTGAAATGTTTAGACATGTTGTGGTTTGCCTATAGTAAAATCTGTAGATCTGCCCCTTGAAAGCAGGCCATTTCACCTGGATATCCTGAAAGTATAAACAGTTATTAGGAGAGAGAAAGAAAAAGTACTGCCCCTGATTTGAAAATCAAGGAACCTCAACAGTCTTTGAGAGAGGAATAGCAGAATATTGTAAACATTACTCTGAAAAGACGAGATGCTACACCCTAGGTTTGCTAGCAGTCCAAAGGCATGTAAATGATACAGGAAACTGGATTCTTTTATTTCTAATGTTCAATGTTTAACTCATAGAATCACCAACCTGACTTTGCTTGTACAGTTCACACAGAACTATACTGTCTCCTTTGGAAAGGAGACGTCAAGCAGGCTTGTCATAGAATAATCTAGATTTGTACTGACTGTTTTCAGCTGCACATGAATAGCTGCCCTAGAATTTGAAAGGCTACTAACTTGAAATGGTTGAGAACTGTTAGTTTTGAGTCATCTTATTAAACATATTTCTTTATTCTAATTAGCTATTTAGTAGGGGAAAGGAAAAGGCACAAGAAATCCCTTGAATCATTTGCAGGAAGGATTGGTCTTGCTCCATTGATACCCTTGGTCTAAAAGACGTCCTCTAAAAGATTTTCACTGAGCACTAGGCAAAGGATTGCAGTGGAAGTTTCAGCACGCTCCCGTGGGTAAGGAAAATGATGAATCAGGACATCAGGTGGAAACCAATAGATACCTAAAGATGATAGTCCTGTCTTGAATCTGAGCTGCTGAACTGCCTCATGTGTGAAATTTCTTGGGTTTGTGACAAAGACCAACTGAGACAGCTTCCTTGTGAACCTTGCAGTCATGTGGCTGATCAAAAGTTATATCAGAAAAGAGAAGAATAGGCAGGGAACACTGAGTAATGTTCAAAATGCTGTGCAAATGGCTGGGGTTTTCTAAATTAGTTTGTTCTCTAATGGAGCCTGCAAAGGTCACTGATGCCTAAGTCTTGTGTATTCCTCTAAAGTAAAAATGGTATGTGATGTTATAGAAAAATTAAAGGAATTTCTATATCTTTGAGTTGCATCTGTGGTTTACCCACCCATATTTGTACTGAAGTCTTTCAGGACTGGTAAAATGAGTTCCCTTTTTGGGCTGGAAAAACGAAAACTAATGCCAGATTGTGTAGGCAGCTCTGGACTGATGCGAATGAAGCATCAAAACTCATCAATATCTGCAGATATTTTCTTGACAGTGGTAGAAAAAGACATGGCTAAAGCCCCAGAGTGCTTGTATAAACATTTTTACCAGCCTGCATGGGAAGAGAGGTAGATCCCAGGGCACACAAACAGCCGCCTGCATGCAGTTATGTGGAAAATGTCTTTCCATTCTGACACAGGAATGCTGAAATAGCATATTTCGCCATGATAGTAAAGCCAGTCTAGATTTGAAATGGGTGTCTGGTATCTTCTGCAAATAAGATTGCAGTAGATGGTTTTATTGCTCCCCAGTCCCAATCAGAAATAAGAATTCTTCTTAAAATACTGAGGAAAATGTTACGAAAAAGCAGTGCGAACTTTAGCTGCCAAAGTGAAATAGGTGGAGAGATATAATGGCTAAAAGCAAAAGTAGAGAACTTGCTTTTAATGAGTACCTTGCCTAGGTATACCAGATAAACTTCAGAAATAGAGGCTGGTCTCACACAAACATGTCATGTGTCACACACGCATGCGCACTGTGTCTGAATATACAAGAGACGTGACCTGGGTCAAAGAAGCAAAGTAATTTTGTTCACTGGGACCCCAAGTTGGGGTTTAGGACCATGGGGCTCCATTCCTCATTTTATTACAAAGTTCTGTGTCCTTCAGCTGATTCTGCCAGTTTATGTTCAGGTACATATGCATAATACTATTGGCTAAAAGATTTGTGCATCTGAAAATATACAGGGAGGTGTGCTCTTGCACTCTTGCAGAGAAACAGTAAAAGGATTCCTGAATTCAGTTATGCCACCACTCTGGTTTTGGGACTGGGATCTCAGCTGTAGAAAAGTGCTCTCTTGGAAACAGCAAACAAACAGTGGGTTCTCCCCTCCAGCTGCTGACTGCAGCACACTTCCAAGTCCTGGTGCAAGGAAGTGTTTTCATATGAGCAGTTGCATTTCCCAGAGCATTTATTTACATGCACATGCACATACTCTCTCTGGGTTTTTACCAGAGAATGTGTAAGCATAAAAAGCAAATTCTTTTTAGATTCAAAACTTCTGTATGTCCACCTATGTTTTGCTGTGTACCTAACTGGGAGTGTTAGGGGTGGAGAGATAATAACTTCTTTCACAGTATAGCTGTCCAGCTTCAATTTACTGCTCCTTTTCCTTTGTGCTGAATTACTCATTAATGCCAATGTAACCTCTGTTTCCATCCTAAATGTAAATCGACTTGCCACAACCTGCTACTCCCTAGAAATTACAAAGCTTCAGAAGATTATTTGTTGCTGGTGCTGATAGCATCTGTTTATTCTAATGTACCAGCCAATTGGGCTGTGCTTGCCTGCAGATGGGTAGAAAATGACCTTCAGTAAAATAGCAGACTTGACAGTTCTGAAAGAGCATGTCCCTCAGCAGCTACCTGCTGTTCATCTGAAGTCCAGGTTATCAGGGAAGCAGCAGCCAAGCCAGTGCAGAGCAAGTGTGCCATCAGTGAGGCAGAAGGTGACCTACAACGTTTTAGAAAGTAAGAAAAGATGGGAATGCTGAAGCAGAATTGTGACCTGGAAAAAGTGTGCACCAGGTCTTTCCAGGATGCTTGGATTCCTTGCTTGAATGAGCATGAAAAGTGCCTCTGCTCCTTTTCCCACAAATGTAGAATTAGAATTCAATTCTGGTGCCCCACGGAAAGTCTGATTAGGCCATTGTCGCTTGGAAAATTGGATAAATAAAGAAAATGATTGAGTTTAAACTGAATAATCTATCGGAGTTCTATTGGTTGACTGGTTTTGATAGAATTGCAATAGCGGCACAAAAAGAGCCTTCTTTGTATCTTGTGAATAAACAAAGGATGAATGTTTTCTCTGGATAATGGAATAATTTTCACTTCATTGGAACTTGGGAGTATGTTAGCAATCAGGTTCTAAAGTTACATAAGCAAATCACTGGGTTTTTCTAACTCCTAATTCTAGAGCTACAAAGCTGAGGAGCTCCCTAGGTCTTTTATTTTGATATCTCATAAGCCCTACAACACTGGGGAAGTTGTAGAGACAAAAGAAACCTAATTTTAAATCAATACTTTAAATAGATTGCTATAATTGTTAATAATTAACATTAATATTAATTAATTCAAGGAATTTCAATTATAATCATGCAATGAATGACATACTAAAGCAATGTAACACATGAACAGGCATCTACTACTGATTTTTGGAAAATAACTTTGGTCAACCTCAGCTGGATTAAAAAAAAAAGATACCTGGTTGATTATTATATTAATGTTGATATAAGAACTTCTTGTAGGCCTTTAACTTGCTTCCATACATATTCATTCATGGACTTAAATGGTACGGTATAAAATAGGAAATGGTACATGGATTACAACTGCTTCGGTTATAGATCTTAAAGTGGGATTTGTAAGTAGGTTTGAAGTGTAAGCGTGTAATATAGTTGAGTTTCTAGAGTTTAGTGGTGTGGTAGTGACTGTGACTGGAAGGAGAGGTGAACTCCATACTGCTGATGTTAGCAGATGACAGCAAGGCTGGTTTAGTATAGTTTGGATCCCTTGATAAAATGGAAATAGCAAATAATTTTTCTTTTCAGAATGCTACAGGTAAAGGAAATTAAAACTCTGAGATTTATGTACCAGATGGAATAAACTGTGTTGAGAAAGAGGAATCTGGGAAAGGATTGAGGGTTTGAATGGATAATTGGCTGAATGTCATTTCTTACTCCAGTGCTGTGGCCAAAGGGTCTAAAACAGTCCTTGGATCCTTTCTAACGCCTACTTGATATTCCCTGCTTATATACCCAGGGATCACTTTACTGCTGTGTTTGGCACTGGTGTAACTGCTTTGGGAACACTCCATCCAGCTGTGGTACCCACAATTAAAGAAGGATGTTGAAAAACTGGACATCTTTCAGAGAAGAGCCACAAGAATGACCGAAGGATTGGAATACATGCCTTACAGTGGAGCCCATCTCCTTAGCTTACCAAACAGCAAGTCAAGAAAAGCTCAAGTCTGGTTCCAGTATGCTATACAAGGAAGAGAAATTCAGAAATAGAAGCTCCTTTGGGCAATAGTGTAGTAAGAATTGGTAGTCAGAATCTGGGTGGGTTCATACCATGTATAAGTCTTCAAATTTTAACAGCGGAAACCATTCTTGGAGCAGAAGTCAAGACTGTGATTTATTCTGCCATTGGCAGACTAGATTGGATGCTTTTTCTACCAGTTGCACTCTGGTTCATGCAGGGTATTCCTTCAGAGCAGCCTCACTGCTGCCATACTTTCAAAAGTCAAACTTAGATGACCATGACTGTCCTCTCTGAATTTATAGATCAGAGTTCTCACTTCAAACTGTTCATGATCTAGATACAAAAAAATCCTTCAGATACAAATTCTGCTGTCTGATCTGGATCCTAAACTCCATTTTCCAGCTTCGTTGTAGGATTAGATAGTAAAAGCAGGAATTTGTGGAAGTACTTGTGCGTGAATTTTTTTTTGATCATAGGAAAAGCTTAGGGACTAGATACTAACTTTAAAACCATTTCTTCCTGTGTTCAATTCCCATATCAGCACACAGCCTTTGGTAGGAGGCAGGGCAGGAGTTTTTGAATTAACAGTTAGCATCAGGCTCCTTTCCTCAAAGGCTGGAAGTCATAAGGATCCACCCACATTTGTGAAATGCACCAAGGAGAGCAAGGAAGAGAACCACCATGTGTCTGCTGCCAGGTCCTACACCTGATGTTCTATTTAACAAAGCCTGAACTTTCAGTTTCAAATGTCAGGCAGACCGTGCAGTGACCTATAGCCTTGGCCATTATTCTGCCTTCCTTTCTAAGGAAACATTTTCTACTAGGCAGAAATGGCATTGGCAATGGCACAGCAAGAAAGTCTGCCTTTCTGCTGCCCATCATGTGCATGCCCCACAAGAAGGAAGTCTGACTGAAACCTTCCCCAGCCTTTAAAAACAAAATGGACATGACACATTTCAGTGTTCACTGAATTGGGATTGAATCCAAATATTTTTTGAATGTGATCAAACCTCTGAGCCTTGGATCTGGTTCTTTCTATTTTAGAAGCACTGCTTTCTGATCTGTTTCTCTAGGACCACTTAAAAGTCTTCAAATCAAACCAGAACTGTGGATTTCACCACTTCTCTGCTGGGCTGCTTTGATTTCTGAGGTTTGAGTTTACCAAAAAGAGGCCACTTTGCTTCCTTCTACAGAAAGATATTGTCACCAGGGTGATGTGAAGCAAGGAAATTTTGTTGAAGCCTTGTTCTGAAATATTTTATTTCTAGCTGTTTTTCGCTTACTTTCATGTCAATATGCTTTCTCCAGAAGCTCCTTGATAAGACTCATACTCTGCTATGGTTGAAGCTGACTCTTAGTTTTCCACTTTTTTATTGGATAAACTATCTTTCCTTTTTTTTTTGCCATCCAAGCTGTGAAAGGATCCCAGAACAAAGACCCAATACTTGGCTGTGCTGGCTATGGTACTGCTCCAGCGACTCCATTCTGACACCTACACACAGCTCATGGCCTTTTTGGGGAATCAGAACAAGCATGGTTACTCAATTGTCCATGCAAATGTGTGCTTTTGAAATCCCATCCCCAAGGGAACTCTAAGGGATAGTGCTTTTTCTCTCTAAATCCTAAATGTAATATCATTTCTGTGAATGCTTAAGGAGGGAACACACCCCTCTTGAAGGCAGCATACCGCCTTTTCATCATTAAGGTCATACATTTGGCTGTTTTGGGAAGCATCTGTACAACAGCAATGGTGAGGTCTTCTTGCTGATTTTCTGGACAAGGTTGAATTTCACTCTCTTAAGCACTTTTTTTCATGGGATTTTCATCCCTAATGCATGTAAGTATCGCTCAGCTGTAAATGCTCTATCCTCTCTTCAGAGAAATTCGTCCAAAAGAGTACCCCAGACTGATGGGGAAGCTGTCTTAGGGCAGGTGCTGTGCTAAAGTTTTGGAGGTGTTCAGCTGTGAACTTGGTGTTTGTAGTTTCTCTGCTTGTATTAAATGCTTTAGCCCACTGTCAGGCATCCATGCCATTGCTGTAACACCATTGTAAGAGCATTTGTTCCTGGATTGCAAAAACTGGGCTGTACATCAAATTATCCATGTCCCCTTCTGTGTTCTTTTTGTTTTGAAATCTATTTTAAAGTCAAAATCCAGGAGCTTTGCAATATGGTAAGGAAATGCTCTTAACTAAACTAAGGTGCGGTAAGAATGTGATAGAGATGTAGTTTGTTAGTTCATCTGAAAGTATTTATTCTCATGACTGTAAACTGATCCAAATATTTTATCAGTGGTTTATAGATATTCAAGATAGGTAGTATGTTAATTACGTTTAACATAGTTGTGCAGAAATGGCAGAAATATCATTAATGATCTTCAAGAGAGCAGACTTTGGCCTCTTCAGGAACCTGCTCAGTAAGGTTCCATGGCATACAACCCTAGAGGGCAGGGGGGCCCAAGGCTGCTGGTTGATATTCAAGGATCACCTGCTGCAAGCTCAGGAGCGATGCATCCCAACTAAAAGGAAGTTTAGCAGGAGGGCCAGGAGACCTCCATGGATGCATAAGGAGCTGCTGAGCAAAATTCGAAGGAAACAAGAGGCTTATAAAAGGTGGAAGCAAGGTCAGGCGACCTGGGAAGAATACAGGGATATTGTCCGGGAAGCTAGGGACCAGGTTAGGAAAGCTAAGGCCCACTTAGAATTAAACTTGGCTAGGGATGTTAAGGATAACAGGAAGGGATTTTATAGGTACACTGCAAAGAAAAGACAGGTTAGGGACACCGTGGGCCCTCTCCAGAAGCTATCGGGAGAACTGGCTACCCTGGATTTGGAGAAGGCTGAGGTTCTTAATGACTTCTTTGCCTCAGTCTTTACCGGCAAATGCTCTGACCACACCACCCAAGTCTTGGAAGGCAGACGCGGGGACGGTGAGGGTGGGGACCCTGGGCCCACTGTGGGGGAGGATCTTGTTCGGGACCACCTTAGGAACCTGAATGTATACAAGTCCATGGGACCGGATGAAATCCATCCACGGGTCCTGAAGGAGCTGGCAAATGAAGTTGCTAAGCCACTGTCCATCATATCTGAAAAATCATGGCAGTCAGGTGAAGTTCCCGATGACTGGAAAAAGGGAAATATAACCCCCATTTTCAAGAAGGGGAAAATGGATGAGCCGGGGAATTACAGACCAGTCAGTCTCACCTCTGTGCCTGGCAAAATCTTGGAGCGGATTCTCCTGGAAGGCATGCTAAGGCACATGAAAACCAACAAGGTGCTTGGTGACAGCCAGCATGGCTTCACTAAGGGGAAATCCTGCCTGACCAATCTGGTGGCCTTCTATGAAGGGGCTACGGAACTGGTGGACAGGGGCAGAGCAGTTGATGTCATCTACCTGGACTTGTGCAAAGCGTTTGACACTGTCTCACATGACATCCTTCTCTCTAAGATGGAGAGACATCAATTTGATAGGTGGACCACTCGGTGGATAAAGAACTGGCTGGATGGCCACACGCAAAGAGTAGTGCTCAGTGGCTCAATGTCCAGCTGGAGACCAGTAACGAGTGGTGTCCCCCAGGGATCGGTGTTGGGACCAGTCTTGTTCAACATCTTTGTCAGTGACATGGACAGTGGGATTGAGCGTGCCCTCAGCAAGTTTGCCGATGACACCAAGCTGTGTGATTCAGTTGATATGTTGGAGGGAAGGAATGCCATCCAGAGGGACCTTGACACGCTTGTGAGGTGGGCTGATGCCAACCTGATGAAGTTTAACCATGCCAAGTGCAAGGTCCTACACCTGGGTCGGAGCAATGCCAGGCACAGCTACAGGTTGGGCGGGGAGGAGATTCAGAGCAGCCCTGTGGAGAAGAACTTGGGGGTGTGGGTTGATGAAAAAATGAACATGAGCCGGCAGTGTGCGCTTGCAGCCCAGAAAGCCAACCGTATCCTGGGCTGCATCAAAAGGAGCATGACCAGCAGGTTGAGGGAGGTGCTCCTGCCCCTTTACTCTGCTCTCGTGAGACCTCACTTGGAGTATTGTGTGCAGTTCTGGTGTCCTCAACATAAAAAGGACATGGAACTGTTAGAACAAGTGCAGAGGAGGGCCACGAGGATGATCAGGGGACTGGAGCACCTCTTGTATGAAGATAGGCTGAGAAAATTGGGGCTGTTCAGCCTGCAGAAGAGAAGGCTGCGTGGAGACCTCCTAGCAGCCTTCCAATGCCTGAAGGGGGCCTAGAGGGATGCTGGGGAGGGACTCTTCATTAGGGACTGTGGTGAGAGGACAAGGGGTAATGGGTTTAAACTTAAACAGGAGAGGTTTAGATTGGATCTGAGGAAGAAATTCTTTACTGTGAGGGTGGTGGGGCCCTGGAATGGGTTGCCCAGGGAGGTTGTGAATGCTTCATCCCTGGCGGCGTTCAAGGTGGGGTTGGACATAGCCTTGGATGGCATGGTTTAGTGGGAGGTGTCCCTGCCCATGGCAGGGGGGTTGGAACTCGATGATCTTGAGGTCCTTTCCAGTCCTAACTATTCCATGATTCTATGATTCTATGATCTCTTTTAAGACATGTCCTGATCCCTAAAGAAGTGTCTTTGTTTTGGGTCAGTTGGAGGTCTCTGGAACAATTCAATGATAAAACTGGAAATAAATTTTCCCTTCTCTAATATACTGTCAATACTGGGTCTCCTTAGGCAAGAAAAAGATTACTATTGAAATTAACTTTGTGAGGATCCAATCAAAGCAAAAATAATACTAAAATATAATAAACCTTAAAAGACAAGCATTCTTTCTGGAGATATTCTGGAATGGCATTTTACCTGGAACAAGCAAATGAGGTGAGAAAGAATGAAATAAATTGTTTCTGTTTTCTGGATGTTATAATTTATTTTTTAAATAAATATATGGTAGATTGATGAAGATCAGATTGATGAAGACTTTGTTTTTATAAGGATCAGAGTAAAGTTATGTGTTAAATTGGGACTTCCAGACTTTCAAACCCTATGTCTTCTCTACTTGTATTTCTCCAGGTTTCCAACAAAACCAGATGAATGACTGTGCTTGTTCTTTGGGATAATACATCTTTCAAGAACCTCATATTCTCCCTCAAAAGAGGCCCTGCATGGTAATTTTTACCTCTTCACCCAAACTCTCTTTGTATGTAAGCCTTACAGCTCCAAGCTGTTCTGTTTGTGTTCAGAGAGCAGAAGGTGAATCACCATCTTAATTAAGGTCAGCGTGTGATATCTTTGCTATTCTTCCAGCTATTCTTGGCTGGTGAATAAAGAGTTAAAAATAGGACACAGACTCTCCTCTTCTGTAAACTTTGGTGATAGCGCAGTTTATAGAATGTCCTCTAAACATTCACAGTGATAGTGTGTTTTGATTAATATTCACATTTCCATCCAGGTTTTTCTTTAAAAGGCTGAGTAGGTTGAAGGCAGACCACAAAATCAGTAGAGTTGTTGTATTTGCTCAACATTTCATTCAGAATAGGAGGGAAGTTAAGCAATTGGTCACACATCGATTTTTTTCAGCCTAACTCTGACTTGATAGGTCTTTTTATTTTTAGTGCCTCTTGATAGATTTGTTTGCGTCTATACCACATCAGTAGAAATAGCTCAAATAAAATCTATTTCTCAGACTCTAGCTGAAACAGAAGTTGAAAATCAGGGTCAGGAACTTAAAAAATTAAAAAAAGGCATGAAGGCAGATGAAAGAGGGAAGTGGGTTCTACATCATCAGAGTATTTTCTCTCAGTAACTTGTATGAGTTTCATTGCGGGCCCCAAGGCAAAGAATTTTCTACTTGGGCTGCAGCAGGGAGTGTTGAAGTGTTGGGAGAGGCAGGATGAGAAAGCAGATACGTTGCTTGGGCGGTTGTTCGTAGAAAAGCATCGTTGGCAAACTAGCACAATAATTTTGCAAAAGAAAAAAATCTTGCCCAAGAAGGAGAATTTTGCTGACAAGGTGTTAGGAAAATAAATATCTGCTTTTATTTAACTCTGTTCTCTGAAAGGATTTAGCATTTTACTGAGTAGATCTTTCACACCAAACTTTCAAAGTAAACCCAGTTCCTCTGCCAGCATACTTTTTAAAGGTGAAACTCAGCTCTATTTCAGCATTCCATCTTGTTTGAAATATGTCAAATTTGTTGTCTTTCCTACTTACAGTGAGAGGCTGAGCTTTCGGATCTGTAAAAATAGTCATAACATGATTGAATCCTACAGGAGTCAACCATGAACAGAAATGGCTAACATTAAGTTGTGTGTGGCTTCCTCCAGGATCAGAAGAGAAATCTCACACAGGTTCCTTGGTACTACTGGGAAGACTGTATCTGTATTCACTCCTCCATGAAAGAGGCACAGTCAGTGGGCAGTGTTGGGGATCATGTACTCTACCTGCTAGTGCTCCAACTAGATCACTGTTTTTTAAGGCATATCATGTTGGTTCTAAGAACCAGTGTTATAGGATTACTGAAATGCTTGGATTGAGCTTGTTGGTGCTGCTTTTTAGTTAGATTTGGAACAGGAATAGAAAATAAGAAAAAAATTTGACCTGTCTTTCACATGAATTGTGTTTCACCATTCAGAGACAGTGCTGCAGATGTGAGCATCGATCTCATGGAGGAGGAAAGGGTGAAGAAGAGGGGTCATCTTTTTTATTCAGCTTGTATTGGCATCGGAACACTTGTAGTTATTCCCCCATCAAGGCACACTAAGTAGGGACGCCTCACAAGACAATATAAGTCCTGTATTTTATGACCTGAATGCAAAACCTGTATTAGTTTCAACCTGCTTCTGGTAACATGTGTCTAATGTTAAATTATCTCTTTCATGTGGTTTGTATATTACACACTAACCTCAGATTGCTTTCATGTGTTCAACTTTCAGGAGTTCAAGAGTTTTTCAGGAAGAGCAGCAGAATGTGTTTCTGTCAATCTCTTTAGTTTTTGCGCCAAGCTGGGCCTCTAATGGGCAATTTGAACAGCAATAACTGCCTGGAAGAGCAGGCGTAAGCAGCTTGCGTGGGGCAGACATGTGTGAATGCATGTGCATGAGAGACAACTACCAGGGGAACTCATTTGATTGAACTGTAATGGAGCAGATCAAAGGCTTGAACAACCCAGTGATAAGCAGACCAGGATGAATTGAGCAGTCACATCACAAAGTCCTTATTTTCTTGAGCAACCATGCTTCTAGAGATACAGGTAAGTGTATAAATGATAGACCTGGCAATGGTTCATACTGAGCAATGCTGTGCCACAATAGGGGACTGGACTTACAACTCTAAGGCTGCTGTGCTCAATCCTTGCTGAGCTGCCTGAGCCTGAGTCAGATTTTTAGACTAAAACTCATGTTTTCTAAACTAGATTTAGATGCCTTGGAAAATGTTTCGGATGAGTGACCCACCAGCTGGTTACTGAGATAGGGTGAGTAGCAGCATGGCAATAGTCAACGAGGTTTCATACTTGTCATGGTGCCATGTGGATTTCCTAATCTCCTGCCTTTAGAGCCAAGTATCCACAACCCATTAGTCTACCTTGGCCCATAATGGTCTTCCAGAGACTACCCATGTGAAGGATGAAGCTACAGGGGGTTGTATTCATGCACATGGTGAGGCAGGAGCAAGGCAACTACATTATGGTGGGGCAGCACAGTGGTTACAGCAAGTACTGGGGAGAGGGGCGGAGGCATGCCAGCATGCTGGGGCTACGTGCTAGGGATGCTCCACCCAGGTTGCCTGTGGCCAAGGACTGTCACTGTGATGTATGCCATAGCGTGGGCTGGCAGACAGCATCTTCCTCATGGCCTGTTCTCTTTCCTCTGCAGAAAGGAATCCAATGAGCAAAGCAGCAGGAAGCTCCAAACTTCCCTGCTTCCAGTACCTGCTTTGCTCCTCCATGCTGCTAGCCCTCCCTGGAGGAAGAGGTGGGACCTCCTTCTCTCTCTTCCTGAGTGGGATGATCTCAGCATGAGTCACTTGGGGCATGATATGGACCCTTGTTCCTTTGGAAACAGTGCCCAACTAGCAGCTGCACAGCCCAGCACATCTCTGACACAGCTTCTGGAATAGGGCAGGGCACCTTCCTAACCAAAGCATTCAAGGGCAAGGCTTGAGAGTGCTCTAATTTTGTGAATGGCTTTTGCTTGAGAGTGGGATGCAATGAGCAGAAGAGGGTGGGGATGCTGTGGATCCACATCCCTCATTCTTGGTGTCCATTTAGTGCCTGCAAAATATGCACTTTTGAGGCTCCAGAGAAAGCCACAGGAAGAGTAAGTTCACTACTAGAAATGTTAGCTCTAACACAAAGGGAGATCTTAGTTTGTTGGTCACTGGTGTCTCAGTAGAGATTCAATGGCTGAGGATTATTCCTGAAACCTCCACTTGAGTCCCAGCCTTTTTGCTGTGGAAAGCTGCCTTTCTCCTGCTTGAGACCTCTTCTCTGGTCTTAGTTTTTAATGTGTCTTGTGAGATTCTCATATATCTCCTAGACCAAGACCTTCTTTCCCTCACAGAGGTCTACCCTTCCCTCGAGTCATTGGAAAACACTGCCCCAAAGCCATTTGCGTCTAAGTGACATGTTGGGCAGTTTATGAACAGCACAGCTGTGTCAAAGCATCTCAGCAATGAATACAGGCTAAAATAGAAGCCACAGGCAGGAAACATGCAGACCCTTCCTGTGCCAGAGATGAAATCCAGGGAATGCTGGGACGAATTGCTGGCTTTTCACGCCTCTCACTAATTAAATCCTAGTCTGTAGTCCACTTGTTCACTCTCTCCGAGTTGGTGGCTTCTTAAAAGCTTTATGGAGGCATTTCCACTGGGGCGTCTTCCAGTAACAACAGAAATCCTCATGCAACACCTTTAAAGCAGACACATGTAATTAGGTTGTTTTTTGGAAGGTTGATTTGTTGCAGGCAAATGGCCCATCACAGAGTTTAAATGGCCAGCTTGTCCAGTTTTTAACCTCACAAAGGTTTTGTTACAGTTGATCCTTTCCTGATGGTCCCTGTACCCTGTTCCAAGTAACTTAAATGATACAGCTTAAGTCTATTTAAAAGAAGGGGGTGGAGCGCTTCCACTCATTCCAGCAAAGAAACAAACCCAGGCCAGTTGAAAGGTTTCAAGTAATATTAGATGATACTCAAAATATGAAGACATTTGGTTTGTTTAACAATCCCAATGTGGTGAGTGGAAGAAAGTTGTCTAGTTTTTAATCAACTTAATGTTTTTGCAATGCTGCATGTTGAAGTGGGAGTAGTAGTTACTATGTAGACAGTTCTCATAACTTTATCCTGAATTTTGCAGTGTGATGCTTTTGGAAAAAATGATGTTATTATCTAAGAAAGTAAATTCTTACTAAAAAAAAAGAAAAAAACTGCTTCTAGCCCTTACACTTCTGCGTAGAATGTATACAACCACATTTACTTGAGTACACACTTTGAGGTGTACCCAAATACACCCCAAAATAAAAAAGAAAAGACAAAAAATCCCTCACCAAACCTTATGGTTTCTGAGTCAACCCCATGTACTCATGCTCCATTTTGCATTTGACTTTTTTTGTTGCTGGCATTTCTGCATTTGTAAGTCAATGGATGCCCTGAAGCAAAGATTTGATCTTATTTGATCTTTCTTGCCTGAGCTTGTCCCACAAAAGGCTATCGGTAATAAATATTATCCCAAGTGACTGTGGTATAAGTAATAGCATTCCTTACCCAAAGATCATCCAAAAAAAAAATAAAATCACTCTGTTCACGTTAGGAAAGAACTGCTGGGAAGAAAGGTACAAATGACTCTTGTCTCTGCTCGTTATGTCAGATACAGCTTACCTGTGAACCAAGAACCAGATAAACTCAGCAGGATCTGAGCAATCTCTGTTTCTTGATCTCTGCCTCTGTTTTGGTGGTGAAGCCAATGTCTGAGACTGTGCTCAAACCACCCTCTTCCTTTCCTATATTGAAGTACTGAAATGGTAGCCTCTTTCCGAAGGCGAAAAACCTGGTGTCTTCCCTCTTTCGGCCTGACAGCTCAGGCGAGCTCTGCACAGCTGTGCACCATCACAGCAGCAGAAAGTCCGAGCTTACTCTTCTTCTTCTGTTTTCAAATACAGGTGGTAGAGGGTGAGAAGACTTGAAAGTACACTGGTTCATATGTATTTTTAACAAAGGGCTTTGTATTTTAGGCTTCCCTGTAAAATATAATGATAGATTTCTTCAATAATAATTACAGTGGGAAAAAAGCTTCATCCAACTTGCATAAGACTAGCTGTCTTTGGGCATGAGGTTTTATAAGAGTTTAATTGTTTATTATCTGCCAAAGACCGTGAGCTTTTGTTTAGTGATAAGAGGGGTCAAAAAAGAAAAAACTTAAAGGAAGCCCAAACCAGAAACCTCTCTTTGAAGGCTTTTTAGTTCCACCACAGTACACTCGTGATTCTCACTGGAATAGCATGTCGTTCTCTTATCTTCTGGTGAGAAGACAGAGAGTCCCTGGGGAAAGCAGTAGACTGCTTTGAATCAAGAAATAGCAAATGTGGAGTGTGATTTTCAGAATCTCTGTCCATAGTCCATCTTTAAATGTTCCCATAGTTTTGTGCAGTTTGAATTCCCTTAATTGTGTGATGGATTTATAGTTGTATCATTTCAGATATAATTACGTCTATTATGAAAAATAAAGGAGACACATGCCAGTCTGAAGGATTGAAGACATGGCCTTAAGGAAAGGCTTGTCTCTTCCCCTCACACATGCACACACAGATATTTCTGCACAAATCCCTGTCTACCTACTTGTCAGTGCATTCATTGTCCCTTGACTTCCAGGGCTACCCTTTCTTCATGCTTCTAGGAAGGTTGAAAAGACCTTTGATTGATTAAGTTAATGGTCATCGTCACACGCCCAGATACCAAAAGAGGTACAGCTATTTGAACTTTAATATATGCAGTAAGAGTAAAATTATCTGTTTAACAGTGCTTCCCCAAGGTTTGGAGGAATGGAAACCTACAGGTTATCAGACAAGAGTAACAGAGCACTCAATGGAATTGCTGTACCTGGTTTGTACAGAGTAGAGTTCTTCACATGAATGCCCTCTGTGCAAGGTAGTAAATCATTCCGTAATTCCTCTCTTTGGAGTCTTTTTTTGTATTCAGGGTAGGCAAATTGCCTGCAGGATCTTCCAAACCTCACTTGTTCTCTCACTGCAGGTATCTCCAGAGTTACTCTTTGGACCTGTCTGCTCAAGAAGTTCACTGCAAATGGAAGCAGGACTGGACTACAAATTTCTGTTTGCATTTAGACATTTTTATGAAAACTCTTCACTTACCACTATTCAGTCCAAAGCTAGGTGAGCCCACTCCCAAAGACAAACATAATGGTTACTGCCCTTTGCTATAGATGGACATCACTAGGATTAGACCATGGGGGGGGGGGGGGGGGGGGGGGGGAGATTATGCTTTCTTGGAATATGTTAGATATAGATTTTTGGGCTTTCTTAACTCATTTTAAGGTAAACAATGCTAATATAACTGAGTGGTATTGTGACAAAGGGCAGTGAGCTGTGTTTGTGTGTCTGTGTATAAACGTATGTAGTAGATACATAGTCATGACACTGGAGAATTAGACATATTACAGCAGGGTGGTGGTGTTTTTCATATCAGCCTCGTTCATCTCTCTGTCCTCTCTGCCAGGAATAAAAGGTTTTGTTAATGTTTGGTGGCACACAAGCAGCCACCTGACGGTCCTGTTGTGTACACACCCATGGATGTTGCCCTGGAGACCTCACGGCAGCGAGGATGGCATGCCTGTTTGCATCCAGATGCCGAGAGTTGCTGGGAGTATCTTATCCATCAAGCAGGTTAATTGGGACCTTCGTCAGCACCTGCCCCCCTTGCTGCTTGGCTCCTTGCTATCTCTGCAGAGCTCCGAGAGGGAAGAAGCAGCGTTACCAAAACACACCAGCAGCAGAAGAGAGTTGGGGTTTGGGTGCTTTTTTTTTCATGCAATTGTGCATGACTGTGTAAATCAGCCAGGAGTGAGGCCACTAAATCCTTTGGGAGTCTACACCCCCTTTCCCTGTTTGTTGCACTCTGCCCTACTTACCAGGGTAGTGTCAGAGGGCATCCTTGGCACAGCACGTTGCTCTCCAAGGGGGATTCATCCCACCGAATGTGGACACAGCAACACCTACACCTGTCTAGAGACCCCTTCTAACAAGCAGAGAGCAAGAGGTATGTCTAGTGGCTGAGAGACTTTAACCTGAGAGCCCAAACAAGCCTAGATAATCTCCCCTAAAAGTATGCCTATTTCCTCCAGCAGCTATGGATGGAGATACTTGCATTGTAAGGCAAGCTGTCTCTGCCTGTTCTCTTGTTGACTGTGGCCATGTGAGCATTAACAGATGAGAATACTGATTTGCTCTGTCCTTGTGCATGTCTTCCAGGTCTTTTGCTATTTCTGAGTATGAGAAAGGAACGGCCAGCTATTAGCCAGTGCCCCATCTTGAATTTTTATAGCTACCTCTAATGAACTAGGCAGCTGGAGGTGTGCCTCAGTGGTTAGTGCAAGCAGCTGACCACAGTGCTGAGACCTTTCCTCGTTCTAGGATGTCATACTCTACTGAGAGCTACAATCAGTTATGCACAAAATCCCCAAATCTCTTGGTATCTCCTTTGCCCAAGCATGAGACCGTGCTACAACCTATTGTGTTCTGAGGATGCTGGGTCCTATGCTGAATAAAAGGCCACAACTCCAGTCTTCAGTCACAGAAGGGATTTTTAAGTGACTTTTAAATATGTGGGCAGCGGACTGCTGGCTGTTCTCCAGCACTGTGCTGCTTCCAAACCCTGGTGATAGATACAGACATTAAGCAGAGGCTCTACCATCCAGTCCATCAGAGCAGTGGTTCACAGACCAGGGGATGGATGCAGGAAGTCATCAAGGGTGAGGAGCTGGCTTTGGAGAGTATGTTTGTGCACATCTGAATCCCATTCACTGCCTGTGATGTTAAGCCATTTTCTGAGCTTCAATTCATTCTGTTGTGCTCTTTCTGGCTCTTTCATCAAGTTTGTATAAAGCACAGGCCTTTGGGGCAGAACTTTTCTTCCTTTGACACTCCTAATTCATTCTTGCAGGCTTACATTTGTTGTTGTTGCTGTTGTTGTTGAGTAATCAAAAATAAATAAGGTTTTGGTCAAGGCATAGCTGAACCTCAAAGCATCTCTGAGTTGTCTGTAGTATGAGTACTATTGCTCCTGATTTACGATTAGGAGAAGTATGGTACAGACAGTGCACAGACCGAGACAAAAAATACGAATTTGTGCAGTATTGTATTTAGGGGGATAACATATTCCCTGTCAGAAATCCTGTACACCTGGATGTAGACAAATGAAGAAGGGCCTGAACAGACTAAAAGAAAATACTCTCTTCATCTAGAAAATGTGTTTAGGAGAGGAAATTTTTACTTTGTGTCCCTTTTTTCAGGTGAGAGTTGAACAAGCATCTTCCTTCTAGAGACCCAGGGTTCCTGTAAGTGGAAGAACAAAAAAACACTGCAGTGAAAAAACCCAGCCCTTGAATTCCAAATACACCATTCTCCTTTCAAAGTAAGATTTATATGCAAGAAGACAATCTCTCTTACAGAGTTTTTCCTGTTGCTCAGAGTGCACTCACTGGAAACAAGCACACGATTTAAAAAGATGTTGGAAGAACAGTTTGGACACAGAGAAAGGAATGACCTGAAGTCTTAAAAAACAGACAAGCTTTTCAGTAGCTTGGAGCTTGGAATAAGAAGCTGAAAGTCATGTAAGGCCAGTAAAATTTGGGACATTCTTTTTACCTAAAAAATAACCAATCTTGGCTTCTGTCATTAGTATCTCTGCTCAGGGATTAAGTTAACTGTTTTGTGGGGAAGCTGGATGCAAATCTGTAGCTGCGGTGGCGAGTTTTCTTGAATGTGTAAAGGGTCGGGATAAGCGAGCGCTTAGGTTATTTGAGGGCTGGTGTTCCTGAGCCCTCTTTGTCTGGGATCCAGACAAGCCTTCCTGTTGAGAAACACTGGCCTACTTCTTCAGTGCAAGACAAACAACATACCAGCTCCTACTCTAGTGGGACAGTGGAAGTAGTGAGCTATTTCCATTTAATCCTACAAGCATGTAGTGGCTTCTAGAGGTATCGAAGCAGAAGTAGCACAGCTCCCCTCCCTCCCATTCCTTGCTTTTATTAAGACAGTTCAGGCTATTGCAAAATTTTAGAAGATGATGTGGGGGCTTCTTGCAAGGAAAAGGAGATTAAAAAAATACCTCTTTTGAACAGAATGGAGCAAGGGTTTGTTTGTCATGCAATATGGCATCACAGCAATGATGGAAATGGCTTTGCTGCTTTGACATGCTCGTTAGAGTCTAAGCTGTGCTCAGAGGAGCACTTTCTTTGCTGTGTCCGTTAGGAGGCACTGTCTAGGAAATGGGGAAAGGTATACAGAAGATGTTTTGACACCTTTCAAACTGGTAATTTGTGGCCATAAATTGTACTGCTTTTTGCAACTTTGTCCAAGTTACCATGTTGCTAATTAAGAACCACCTGAATCCCATAGCGCTGGCTACTACAATCTCTCTAGCGCTGGCTACTACAATCTCTCTCTCTCTGTTTAACCACAGATGCCTTGCACAGGGGCAAAAAGAGATGGAGGGACTGCTCCCAGCAGTTTTTGGTTTTATTCTTTCTTTAGGGTTGTCTTCTTTGTGGTAATTTAATGGTATAGTCCTCTCATCTCCTGCCCCTTATACATCCTTATGACAGTTTAAAAGGGTCAACCAATAAGAACATTGTGTGTACATAAAGCCCATATATTCTACTGATGACTATGTAGGCTATTACATATACATTTAATAATTGTATCACATGTCTAGTTTTCTGTGTGTGAAAAGCATAGAGGTACCTATCAACAGAAATAATGTATGCTAAAATGCTATGATGTGGTAGAAGGGCTCTTAGCAGAAGATGTGTGGGAAGTACTCTTTGTTATGGCTGTACCAACCTTGACTAGCCCCATTGTGATGAACCCAAGCTGAAGAAACCTTTGTACCACAGAGTATTTTCCAGTTAATTATATATATTTGTACATCTGGGCGTGTGTGTGTGGACAAGTGAGATCATCCATTCCTTTGAGATTTTTTTTATCCTACCCAAAGCATTTTTCCTCTCCCTAGCTCCTTTCCAGGAGCTCGACAACAACAATAGAGCCAAGAGCCTTTCCTCTCATCTGATGTCTGCTCCAGGGTGTGGGCTCTGGGCACTCAGGTAGTGTCAACTTCAAGGATTCCAAGGTCCAGCTTGAGTCTGCTGCAGTTCCAAGCTCAGATAACATGGGATGTTTTCAGGCCAGCCTGGCTTCTGGCTGGGTTCCTGACAGAACCGGGAAACAGGAACCAGGAAAACACATGTTTTTAAATTATTTTTTTGTTTTGCTTTGTAATTGTCTGAATATGAGAAAAACATAACAGATGAAAGCTCTAGGTTTTGAGCCACCTGGCATCCCTTAGTGGTGTATATTTAAAAGCCTAGCTCACCTTTAATTCAGACAGATTTGTTCTAGAGTTGTATTTGAAAAATTCAATTTTAATACTTGCTTAGATGCGTTGGGGTTAGTTTTGGTTGCTTTTAATTGAGGTGGGCTGGTTTGTGTAAGGTTTTTTCTTTTTGAAAATGGCATTATTATTTCTTCCTTCCCGTATTATCTTGGATCAGAAGGTTCACTGAGATGCCAAACTATGGCTGGCTACAACTTCAGTACATCTGTAACAATGCAGGCCATGACATGCCAGAGAGATGGAGCGTGGTATGTACAGTCCGAGAAAGACATGACAGATTAACACTGCTAATAATGTTTGCTGCCCTGGGTCTACTAAAATCCCCTTCTTGCAGGTAGCTTAACTCTTGAGACACTGATGTAGCAAGTACCTAAAGAAAATAGATGCCTATCGACAACCACAGCAATGGTGGACACCTGGAGTATTTTGTGCTCCATCAAAACAATATTTCTTCATTGTAGAGTTCAACAAAAGCAGAAGTATGGGTTACTCTTTACTAGCAAGGGAAGATAATTTCTGTTTAAATTCTCTGTCATTTCAGGCAGTGTGCTGGCTGGAATCTGTATCCTGCTCCCTGCTTCCATGAGTATGAAGAACGCTGAGCAGCACTGACCATGCTCATCTGTAGCATAAGGTGTGATGGCTCCAGACTACATCCCTCTTCCCTTGTTCTGAAAGGTCAAATGGTGTTCTGAAATGTTGGAGATGGTGTGGGGGAGAGGGTTGTAGGAGTATGAGGAAAGAAAACAATCAATGTGGGAAAAAAAACCCCACCTTTTCTTCCTCTTCCCATTCATAATCTTCCACTTTCCCTACCTAGAAAGCATAAAGTGTGCAGTGACTGCAAAACTTACATAGCATAGGCTGGGCTGTGAAAAATACTCTAGGTATGTCTTGATTTTTGGGATATAAGCAGGTTATATTTATAGTTTTGCTTTGGGTAAGGAGCTCATGAACCAGTGAGAGTCCTGCAGTCCTGACCTACATAAGGGAAGGAGTCAAGCCTGGATTACAGGATAGATAGTTCTTACCCTAAAACAAGAGGGATGTGCAGGATTGAATAGGTGTTATTGCAGAGTATAATGCACCTTTCCAAAGGAAGCTGCAGTCTTGTCTAAAGAAGTCTTAACCATGTGGGAGACAATGCAAGTTGATTGCTGCACTCATTGGGATCATGGTTTCCTTTGTAGTCTCTTTCACTTCCCAAAGGTTTATAACATCTGCCTGGATAGAGGAAAAGACTGTAGAGATGGTCTGAACATTAAGATTGCTCACCTGTCCCAGAGGGCTGTTCTGGAGGAGGCAGAAACGTTCTCCCACACACCTGAGCAGTAATGGGGCTCTCTTGGCAAAGCTCTATTCCCTTTTTTACCATAGGAGGTATAAGCAGTTTCCAAAATTTGGAGAGGAAATACGCTTACAGTTCTGTCTTCATTGCGATAACTAGTGGGAGGAAAGAAAGGAAAGTCCTGCAACGATCATAATTGAGTTGAAAAAAAAAATCTTCAGGCTCCAGGATACCCTAGCCACTGGGTTTAGAAAGACAGAAATTTTCCACCTAGCATTGGACAGGCTCTGGGATAAATCCTTGATTTGGGATAGGAACCGTGTTGTTCTGGTTGTATCAGAAGCACACTCTACAACAACTGCAGCAAGAAATTCTGGTCTTATTAAAGTCACAGGTAGAACTTGGTGAATTTTGCTTGGCAGAATTGATAGATGGAAAAGAAAGGGCAGATCACTGGAAGCAGTCTGACTTCGAATAGTTGCGATTTTCTGGAAAGAGAGAAGAGAGGGAAACTCTTGGTAGTTTATAATTTTTCCACTCCTTTTCAATAGAGCTACTGGTATAGTGAAGCTAGAGCCCTACTTATTATTTGCAAGAATTTATTAATGTAAGTATTTATTCTTACATCAAACAGAACCTCCACATTAGGTTCTAGCCCTTTCCATTTACGTTCCTGGTTATCTAATTGTGTCCATTTCTGTGGCATTGGGTGTTACACATAGTCCATCCATCCTTGCATCTATGCTGGAGAGCAAAGTTACTAAAAGACAGTTATTGCACAGATTTGCTACACCTTACCTGTTCTGTTGGAAAAGCCGCATGCACGCCCTTAGCCAGCAGTGCTTAAAGGGCAGCCTCTGCCATGTTCAGCAAGGACTTAGCTGCCTCCCCTAGTTCCAGGACAAGAACTGGCAAATAGGAAGTTACCTTATTGTAAGTGGTGTGCTCTAAAATTACACCCAAGCTTACCTTGCGGTAACTTGCTCGTGTAGTCATGGCCTTAAGGTCTTTCCTTAGTATCCATGGCCACAACATCTAAGCATTTTATGGTACAGTGTACGCTAAACATTAATTTCAAATTATTGAGAATATTTTCATGACTCAACAACTTTCTAATGACTGTGTACCTTTTTAAAGTCTTGCAGCTCTTTAATAACAAAGTTTCCCCTGATCCCTTGGCATTTAAACACCCTGTATAACTGAAATGAAATGCATAGCTGAAGTGTTTTTTTAGGACACTTGATTTAAAGTGAGCTCAAAGCAGCAAAAGACTCTTTGAACATCTCCAGAGTGGACACTCCCAGAGCTGTCTGTATACAGTTTGAATTAATTACTCCCTTCATGGAAATTGTACAAGATGTCCACCAGGCTCTTTTTCACTGCCTTGCTGCCCTTTTGAGATAATCCCTTGCTATCCTCTGGGCTTTCTGTGGTCCTAAACTTAACATATAAAGCTATTTTTATCTAGGGGCTAGGGTGTGAATAAATGCAGAGAATGTCTCCCAGCATGACTTTGTGAGCCTTCCTTTGAGTTAGTTAGAAATGCTCAAACTTTCTTGCAAGCTACCTTTCAGCATCCTCAGGTGAAATAGCTGCAGTTATTATATATTATATAAATATGCTATATATTATATAAAGGATTTTTTTCCCTTGGGTTGCAAGAGGCAGCAATCAGCCAGGAGCAAAAGGGAAACTTGGAGGCAGAGAGGAGGCTTAGGAGGTGGAGCCCATGATCTCTGTTCTTCAGTGCACCACTGCTGCATTAAATGCTCTTGGACAAGTTTCCTCACCACTCTCAGGTAATGTAGGTGTGACACAGGCATTCATCCTGTAGCAATGCCAGAGCCTCACTATGTCTGTGCTGGGCTTAGCTCAACTCATTTAGCTGGGGTTACAATAGCACCTTAGGGAGATGCGTTCACAACCCTCCATTAATTTCGAAAGGGGACACAGCTGCCTCTAGGGCTCTTGAAAAAACCATCCCTTCAAGTTTTATGGAAAAGGTATAATGTGCCAGGAGAAGAGGAGGATTTTGTTCATGTCACTAGTTGTCATGATTCCTTAGGATGGGGGCAACAAGACCCACAACCTCTTTAATGACCAACAGCAGAGAGAATGCACAGCACGAGTGCTTTGTACCAAAATGCCAGTTCAGCTAGCCAACAACTAGTCACAGGTTACCTACCCTGCAAGAGCCTTGCTGAGCTCCTCCCAGCAGCAGGGCTGCTTCTGAGAATTAAAAAAGTGTTGTTAATCTAGCTGTTTCATCATTTAAACATCAGTTGAGAAATAGCTTCTGCTAGACTTTAAAGAATATAAAAAATAATAAAAAACCAACCCAAACAAACCCCAAACCAAACAAAAAACCCTAAAACCCAAAACCAAACAAGAAACCCTAAAACCCCAAACCACTGTACTCAGATTGGGACCCAGCCATGTCAGGAATGCTTTTTGGGGTCAGCCAGATAGGTGTCCTAGGGTTCTGCCAGCTGTGCTTCCTCTGTGCTGGAGACCACACTGGTAGGTTTGCTGGCCCAGGTGAGCCTGGTCTCCATACTGCCTCATACCTGCCTGGCTCAAGGCTTGCACAGAGGTAGTACAGAGACCTACTACAAGCTAGACTGGGATGAAAGATGTCTTAGAGCCAATGTCAGCTTGTTTGTGAGAGGGATAAAATACCTGAGCACTGGACACCCATAGCACTATGTGCACTCTGTGGGATCTTCTGTGACAGAGAAATGGTGGTCTTGTGTGTTCTGAGCCCATGGGAGCTCCAGTCGGTCAGTTTGGGTCACAGGTAACGTGACCAACATTCTGTCAGGCGATCATCCTTCTTATTTCAACATAAACACTTCCCACCTGTCCCAAATATGCATGCCATTCTTCAGGACTTTCCAGCATTGCTTACATTTGTAGAACTTTATTCCCTGCTCCCGCTCCCTGTGCCGCATCTGTTCCCATCACAGCTGTGGCCACCCTGTTCTGTCTGGCTGACACCCTGTCCCCCCTTCCCCTCCAAAATACCCCCTCCCCTCCAAGATCAAAATACTCTGTTTTTATTTATTTACCCTGCAGCTGTCAGTGTTGTGTCTGGGTCAGTGCACTGCAACATGGAGGGACACGGGATACATGGAAAATCCTTAAAACTGCCAATCCTAGTAGTAACCAATATACACACCATCAACAAATATATCCCTTGCCCCATTGCTCCTTTGAAAACAACAGGTCCAGATGATGGAAGAAATGACATTGTTGGAGGCTGGTGCAAACATCCTGGCTTGAACCAGCACTGGGTTTGCATGTGATGAGGGAGAAGAGGCAGGACTGAAGACAGGGTACATCCCAGGGCTTGCCCACTCAATATTTTTTCATACTGCACAGAAATGCGCAAGGCAGAGACATGGCTCTGAGATGTTAGGCAACAGCTTTGCTGTCTTTCTGCTTTCCCCACATATTGCTTTGTAAGATGAAGGGAAACCCTGTAAGTGTTGCAAAGTGGAAGATGCTGTTGAGGAACAGGAAGCAGCTGGGATGGTGCATGGTGGCAAAGAAAGGCAGAGCCAGGAATGAGTCTGATTTCTTCTGTTTCTCTGCTGATTTAAAGCTCAGTATCTAGACACCAGCTTTGGTGGAGATGAGGCCTTAGCCTTGTTCAGTAACAGCATCCTATAAAAGATGGGCTAATACATGGGCTTATCAGTGGACCACTCATTCCTCCATCAGTGCAAACCTTGTCCTGGTGGGAAGACAGAAGTCTTTAACTTAGTAAAGAAATGAGTATGATTTAGGGTTGTAGAGAAATAAGAAGAGCTTTTAAGTAGCTAGTGCCTAGTAAAATAGGTGGTTGCTGCAGACCAATGTTGATTGATGTAACACACACTTCATGTGTTTCCAGGAGGGCTTGCAGAGTGGCTGGATGAATAGACTTGTCAAAATTCCCTGCCGTGCTGCTGATACAGAACTGCAGTGGCTCTTCTTCATGTTGCTCGTCCTGTGCTGGGCCCAACAGCTACAAGTGAGGCTACATCGTGCAGGCTCTTGTGCTGCTTCCCGAAACAGACCTGCAGGACCAGATGCTGATGGACACGTAGGATGCACAGTTCTCCCACCTCTGGGTGTGTGATAAGGAATTGCTCAGCATGCAGGGCAATGAGTTCAACTTGTCCATTTGTATTTAATGTAAGGGGTTATTCAGAGGTTTTGCTTTTTTTAAGCAGCTTTTTGTTTCTGCACAGATACTCAAGTAAGGTAAGTTAACATTCCAGCAAAGTCCAGAGGTTGTGTGGTACCCAGCACTGCATGCAGAACAGTTTTAGTTGATTGCTTTGGGAAGCTGTTATGGCCATTGGGAACCAGGGATGGATTGACTGGCTCAGGATGAAGCACGGAATCAGACTCTACAACTCAAGGCCAGTTATAAAGCAGGTATGTTTATTACGGCACCGGGTGCAAGGGGGATCATTCCTCCTAACTTGCACACCGAGTTGCTAAGCAAGCAGATATTTCTTACACACAAACATGCATATTCATTAGGTTCCCTGAGAGAGTGGTGGGGATATTACAGTTCGTTTAGGTACTCATTGTCATAAGCCTCCTCCCTTTTGGCGCTTGTGCACTGCCCTCCGATGGTCGCAGGGAGGAGTCTTCAAGATGAAGTAAGTAGTCTTCCTCATGTGGGCAGGGGTCTTCAAGATGAAGTAAGTAGTCTTCCTCAGGGTGCACTTTTCACCTTTGGCATAGTCGGATGCCCCAGTAATCACCATTAGCTGAAACCAGCCGTATCTGCAAGTTTCTGATAGCTGGCAAAGATTAAGAGCAGTGTGACCTTGGTACAAAATGTATTGCAAGCAGGACAGGTTGGGGAGACAAGGAGCATCCCAAGCTAGCAGATGTTCGGGAGTCACTGTCTCCAAACTAACTGATAAATTAGGGATGGTAAGAAAGAATTCACTCATTAGAAGGATGGAAATTCACTCTTGCTAGTAAGGCTACTAAATTCTGTTATCACACACAGACTTACAACACAAACCTTATTCTCTATCTTAGACCTAAGTTAAAAGCATTTTAACCCTATGTTTTCCAGGCACTTGCTTTCCTTATATCAAGGGCTATTTTGTGTCAGTAGCCATCTTTTTTTTTTTTAATTTCTGTATGCCAGACCCTGTTTTTTAGGCAATCACTTTGTATCCTCTACCCCACCAAAATGGAAATGCCTTCTGAAAAATAGCTGTACTCTGTCCCCTGTGAGTGTCTTAACGACACTCAACCACATTATAGCTACACCACTAAACCAGGGCTGTGGTTTCCTGAGTGCAAAGAGCTGGATGCAGCTGAAGGCAGTGCTCCCCTGCAACCCCAGGTGCTTGCTCCTCCAGCAGCTGTAATTCAGGCTCAGGTAGGATGCACACCGCAGCAGCTGGGTGCATGGCTGGAAACCAGGTCTTCTTCAGCTGCCAGCTTCTGCCTCACGCAGTGCTCAGGGACACAAGAACTGCTCTCTCCTCTGTATCTTCTCAGGGTATGGGAGAAAGGGGCATCACTCTTCCCTATTTAGCTCCAGAATGATGTTAGGAATGGCTGGCATGGAGAAAGAGATTTCCTCTTCCCTTTCTTCTTCCCTAAGAATAGCCAGTTTGTAGGTCTGTCAAAAACCATTACATCGACTAAACTAAAGCCCCATTGAGAAAGGTTACAGCACTGTGACCAGGTCCTAGGTGCCTTTAATCAGCTTCCTATCTGCTAAGAATCATATGCCTTTTCCCAGACACCATGCCAAGTGCTGCAAGGCAATTAGCAGGTACTTCAATGAGAACCTTGCTAGAACCTCTCCCTCAGACCTCCCAGAAGGATATGCTTCTGTCACCCAGGCTTTTGGGAGAGGGAACAGAGTGGGGTAGGCAGGCTGTGGCAAATGGCTCCAGGTAGGTATTCCTGTAGCTACAGGACACCTGGAGTCCTGCATCTGATGTGGAAGTAGGATTGGGAGCCTGAACTAAAGCATGTGTTCAATGGGGACATGCTAGCTCCAAGCATCAAACTTACAATGTGATTGTCAGTTGAGGTGTTATACCGCTATCTCTTCAACCTGGGGACCTGAGGGCTGCAGAAGGCACTGGCAGGCCAGAGTCTGTATCACACCTTTACTACCATCCATGCTTCAATCTCTGCAGCTAATGCAGCTTGTTGAGAATCACAACCCTGACCATGATGTCCTTCCTTGCAGCTCTGCTTTTGCCCTCCCAACCTGCAGGACTCACCTCCTTCTTGCATTGCTGCCTCTTCTGCCAACTGCAGCCCCACATTTTGTGGTAATAAGAAAGACCGACAGGTGATGAGAGGTGGGAGAGAGAAGATGACTTTTTTCCTGGCTATTTGACCCCTTACCACCTGGTGTTGGTTCCTTTCTCACAGGCATCTTTTGAGAAGGCGTTATCCCCTCGAGAAGGCACAGAAGGTTGTGATCTACATTGGTATTTATCTGTTACTGGTCTATAGTGTACCTAAGTGATGAAAACAGCTGCCGACAGCCTGGCAGGTTAAGAAAAATTGATTGCCTGGAACTACAGGTTCACATCCCAGCAGTAATATTTTTAGTCCTTCAGATGCAGCTGAACTTGTAGCTAGCAGCTTACTGGGTGTCCAGAGATTGATGTTAATGACATGTTACGCAAAAGTATCTCTTCCGGGACAGAATCTTATTCCTCCTAGTGCAACATATGCAGTTATTAGTCTTCCACCCCAGAAGTGGCCACATGTCTGATTCTGGATATGTATACAGCAGCTTGTGAAACATGCCAAGACTCTCCAGTATGGAAGGCATTACAGAAATTTAAGACAGGATCTGAGCTATGACAAGCAGAGTGCATGGCATCATATTCCATCATGCAGCAGGGGAAACAGGGATGCAAAATATGTTCTTGAGCTGAATAAGCCATTTGGACAAAATAAGGACCGAGGTGAACTTTAGTCTGCAAATTTAAACCAAAACTGGATCACAAGCCTTCTCACATTGGTGTGTCACAGTTACCTCATGAAATTATCCCACCTCCATTGCCACCAGTTGTTTTTTGGTGTAGGAGTTTAATTCATTGTTCCAACTGCTGAAAAACACCCAAAGATTGGGGCAAAACAAACAGGAAATCTGGTAGCTCAACTATGGCAGGCTGAGTCATTTCATTACTCTGCGTTGCAGAAACTCAGACCCCAATGATTACTTTTCATTTCTCTTTTGACCGCATGGGACTTTTTATTTTTTTGGACCTGCTTGGTGAGAAAGCATTTCAGATGCGGGCATTGTCTTAGGTCTTCTTGCTGCCTCATGATTTGTGGTTAACACGATGCTGGAGAAACCCAGCAAAAATCCCTCTGGTTAGCCCAGTCTAACTTATATAGTCCAGTTGCAGCTCCTGAGCATCAAACTGCAACATCTGAAGATTTTTTTCAGGACAAATTAGCACCTCATTCACATCCACTCACCACCTCCACCTGGAGCAAAGGGAAGTGGGGAGCCTCAGCAATGGGTGGATGACATGTTTGGGCTTAGATTATATTCATGGGGTACAAACCCTGATTGCAAAGCAAGAGAGGTAAGTGCCTCTACTCTTAAATGGGAGTTGGAGTAGTGTTAGCTGGAGAATCTGAATTCTCTGTATGCTACTGGTTAAACTGGTGAGTCTGCAGAGCCTTATTCTTGCAGATGCTGTTCAGATGCATGTATCTGTAATCTGTGTTTCTCTTTGCTGTAGCGAAGGCCTGGTGGGTACGGCGCTGGCCATGTGGAAGGGCATGCACAGGGTGATGCCTTTATTGTACTCTATAGCGTGGGTACAATTCCTTAAAACCATGTAGCACTGGCCTGCATCAAGGTTTCAGCTTGCATGCACCAGTACTACTATCAGACTAGCTAGCATAGGTAGCACTGGATGTGCAGACATGACAGTTGGCTTCAAAGTGTAGCAGTAACCCAAGAGTTCACCCAGTTTCAAAGAACGGATTTGCTGAGCTCTCTGTTATGTGACTGCATGGCTAGAGAGTCCAAAGCTGCTTTGGCTACCCTTGCATCAGCTGTGCTCAATGCCTACAGTTGCTTGGGGATGTTTGTTTGATTGTCAAAACATTTTGGTGTCAAGGGCCTCTCCACACCTCCTGATGCGATGCGAACCCCAGTTAACAGACTGAGCTTGACCGTTTGGGAATCCATCCCAGTACTGTTTAGACCTGTACAGAGAAAGGGCAAGATACTACTGTGTTGAAATGGTAGCCGATATGACAGTACCTGCTTGGATGAGCAGAGTGCTGAGTATGCAAGGTCTGAAGTAACAAGCAAGTGTCTGAACTCATTCATCTGCTCTGGTAAGGGACTGAGCTGCAGACAGCAAAATCCAGACTTGCCTGTCCCACGAAGGCGTGGTGGTCATAAAGATGACCAGAGTGACTGTTTCTTGATTTGGGGTGCTGGATTTCTATTTTTATGTTTTTACTCTCTATATTTCAGTTCTTTTAGATCCTTGGTCTGGGCTTGCCCATGAGCTTGGCCATGGCTCAGTGAGCAAAGTACAGCTGTTGCCATGCTGGGGTTGGGCACAGCTCCTCGTGTGCACCCAAGAGGAGGAGCTCATCATGGAACAATCCCTGCTTCTTCCCCCCATTCCTGGGAGAGGCTACATCATGTATGGGGTGCAGCCCCTGCACATGTGCGAAAAGAAGGGCACAAGCTGGCAGGTCTTGGATGCTGGTACTCTCTCCTCTCCAATATCTGGTGCTGTGGAGGGGCAGAGACAGAGGCAGCAGCTGCCAACCTTTGAGAGTGTCTGGCTCCAAACCAACCTGGCAATCTCTCTGCTGGTACCCACTCTGTATTCACTGGGATATCACAGCCATCATCAGCAGAAGAACAGTGACTCACCTGGCCTGGCCCTCCCTGCACTAAATCCTGCTATCAAGCTGATGATCTGGTGGTAATTTTGCTCCATCTGAGTGCTGTAGACCTGCTCTCCCTGTAGGCAGAAATCTTCCCCCCAAATTACCCCACATCACTTGGTGTACCCACAGCCTCTGGCCACTCTCCAGCACATTGTTTCTTTTGGAAACCAAAAACCTCTGCCCTAGTACCTTATTCCAGGAATATGGCTCTGGAGGCCCTGAGGTGCCATGGAGAGATGGGGACAAGTGCATTTTTGTGGAGGTCCTGCAGCTGATGTCATTCCTCATTAAGACAGGGAGGTGATGCCTATGTTGACCTACTGAGTGTGGGCATTACTGTTAATGCTGAGCTGCTACTCACTAAATGGCCCCTCCTAAACCCTGTTGTGCACAGGGGAGGACATGGCACAGCATTGGGAGGGGGCCTTCAGAGCAACTCCAGGGCACAAGCTACAAGCTGCGAAATGCAGATGTGTATTGCTGCTATGATCTCTCTTTGTTGTTCTGTCTACTCTATTCCTCTTGTCACCCATTTACCTTCATTTTCTTTTTATCCCCTGTCTCTCTTTTGTGATGTTATACCTGGTGTAGCAGCCCATTCAAAGATGATGCTATACCACAGGGCTGGGCCCATTTCATGCAGGACATTGTCAGTCTAGCATCCTTGGACGTAGTAGAGGTACAGAGAGATGCTTTAATAACTGACTTCCCTGGTCTGACTTTGGGGTTTGGTGTCTTTGTGAAAAAAGAGCAAACATTCATACATAGTTTTCAGCATCATTTAAGGAAAAAAAAAAAAAAAAGAAGTAAGAAATCAAATGGCTCTGTTGCTCCTGATTCCTGGGAGGAGCTCCATGTTGAGCATCTGAATGATTTACCAGTTTGGAGAGGGGACCCCTCATGTCCTTGGAAAGGGAGTCCAAGTCATCTCCTCTGCTGTCATGGAGTGAAAAGAAAAGGGAATGTTGCTGAAGGCAGTAATGAGTGGCACTGAGCACTGCAATGCCACTTCCAGTGGGATAGCAGGAGCCTCATAGGAAGGTTTACTGCAGAGACTTCTCCATTACCTGAGGACAGCCATCCCTTACCCATATGCATATCAAATCTGTTTACTAAGCTGAAAGGTCTGACTGATGTTATAAGAGTGTTTTGGGACTTATTTAGAGTCTTCTGGGGTTTATATTAGCTGGGATTGTGAAACTCCTTAATAATGTGTTGCAGCTACTAGTAACACGGGAAAGCAAATATCCCTTTCATATGCGAATCCACAGACCAGGAGTAAAGTTAAAGATAATATGAATGATGCCTTATTGCATATCCCCTTCCTGTGGCACCCTTTGATTTAATTTATGTTATTATTTATTTCAGGGTGACCAGGGAGGTCAATGGAGGTTTAGCTGCCAACTTCGTGAACAGGATTTCAACCTGTGTCTGTGATTACTGATGAAATGAATTCCACAGCTCGAAATCATTTATCCAGCATCTCCAATCAAACACAAACATCCTCTGAGCTTGAAAATAAATGAGGGTTGGAGCCAGCTAGCCTGGTGCAGAGATTTGTGGTAGATTGATGAGCTGAGAACAGGCTGCCACCCTCCACCCCTATCATCAGTGACTTTCCAGCCGGGGGATGGGAAGGCTTGGGCTGGAGGTGAAGGATATACTTTCTGATAAGTGTTACAGTAGGAGGTGAGAAACATAAGCCCCCAGAGGAGAAGAAGGAAAAAAAGGCAGGCACTGTGCTCTGTTAAGCAGGGTACAATTTACACAGAGCAGCTGCTTGATGGGCTTCTGGCACAAGGGTCGGGACAAGAGCGGCCCTGTGCTTGCAGCACCTGTTATTGAATGCTACCCGCAGGTAACAGGGCAGCACAGACCATGCTTTCTGGCTGATACAGTCTTTTTCCAGTTGTGTGTGGAGGGAGGTAAGGGTCCTGTGAGATGAAAGGAGATTGCTGATGAAACAGCTGATGAGGTCTGCCCTCTGTGAGATGAAGTAACACCAGCAAAAACACAGGAAGGCTCGCATGCAAGTGGCTTTTTGAGGTTGAAGCTGAATATAAAGTCTGAATTTGAGTTCCATTGTCACAGTTCAGTGATTTTTTAATTGAGAAATTTATGTTACTTGCCCTTTTGTTTTTTCCTCCCCATAGCATGCCAGCTCCAGAAGCATGGCAGAGGGTTCAGGCTCTCAGATTAACTTGCTTCCCCTGCACCATCAGCTGAATTGAGCTACCACGGTCAGGGTGGGAGAGTGGTGAGCCTGTGGTTTGTCTGGGGAATGGTTATGCATTAAGCTGGGGCCAAGCAGCCACTTGCACTTCTCTGCCCCCATCTCGGTGTTCATTAAGATTCAAAGTGAATTTCTAGTTCCCAGATTCACAAAAGGAATTTTGAAAGGGGGAATGATATGTTGGCTGAAAGCGAAGAAACCAGAAAGCAAAGGAAACCTTTAGCTGATGATTTTAATTGGTGATTTTGGGTACACATTATTTGTGATTTTGATGTTGTTGGGGTTTTTTTTACAACTGGAGTAAACTGTACTTCAGAAAGACTTTCTGCTACAAGGGTATTTTATAAATGATGAGTTAATAGTGTAAGTTTTACAACCAAAGAAGATGAAAGAGAGATCTCAGGGCTGAGACCTATGTGCCTAGTGAGTGAGGAATTTTTGAACTCTGTGACACCCATGTGCTTAAACACAATAGCACTGTGCTTGTGGGCAGCTGGCAAGAGGAGCTGCTACCAAATGCAGAGCCAGGGGAGCCTGCTAGGCATGTTCCTTGACAGCACCGCATTTCAGGCTGCCTTCTAAAACATCCAGCATGTGCTGGAGATACACAACTGCACATGGCAGGGGAAAATGCTATGCTGATCCTACTGAAAGGAGAAAGGTAGTGCAAAGTTTTCCTTCCAAAGAGGGCAGGCAAATTAAGGTGATTTCATAACTTAAAATAGCTTCTGGTGTTCTCAGATTATGTGTCTTCATTGGCACTACCTCTGATACCCCAAACCCACAGAGTTTGAGTGGTATGAGTAGCTCCTGCCAGATGTGTCCTTTCACATCAGCCCCAGAGTGCTTCTCGCATGGGGTGGCTTTGCCCTGGCTGCTGGAAGGGCTTCAGAGAGTGAGGAGACACCCAAGTGACAGAATTGTTATCTGCCACTGGAAGAAGGGCTTGTGAGGCCCATGGGACACTGCTATGCAGAACACACACAACTCCTCTGCTCATTCCTTCAGCAGGAAGCAACGTAGGACAGCATGGCTTTACTTCCCCGGGGCCAAATCAGCTCCACCAGCTGGCTGTACCTATGAGAATTTTCTGGAAGGTGTCCAAAGCTGCTGTACCAGTGACTGGATGGACTCTGGTAGCTTGTAGGAACCAGGTGCCTCTACAGCTCCCTCGGACTAGTCTCTGGAAGCATATCCCTCTGTAATGAAAACAGCATCGTTATTGGAGCTCAGCTCTGCACATAGGCATGGAAGCAATGCTGGCTCTCCTAAAGCTGTCCCATCAGCCCCTTTACAAAGAAATGCAGAAGAGACTTACTTTTAAGACAAATCTAATAAGGTAAAAAAAAAAAAAAACAAAAGGAAGTGGCTAACAGCATATTTTACTGTGCACTAATGAAATGTAAAGGATAGTCTAAATATTTCAGATGTTTCAAAAGCAGAAAAGCAAAAGCACTTCACAAGAAATCTCTTTGGTTTCTAGGTTGCTTCCTACATCTTGCTGCAAAGTAGAAGCTCCTTGAGCTGAGGATCTTTCCTTTTCCCCTTCCCCCTACTCCATACTGCCTTCTAACCACTGACAGTGGGTAAGAAGTATTCGTGTTTCAGTCCAGTACCTTTATGCGTCTCACACTGGAGGGTTTTTTCCATTCCCCTGGGGTTGGGCAGGCCATGATAATCACTATAATAGAGTTAATTAAGAGCCTTAAGGCCCTGACGTTTTGTTTTCTTTGGGACCAGACCTATGGCTTGGGCCTCTAAGCTACCTGCTCTGCTGCAACACTTTCCCTGAAAAAACAGCCAGGCAAAATCCAGCAACTGGCTCTTCAGGGGCCATGTGCACCCTACTGCTTTAGCATGAGCTAGGGGAGCAAACGTAGATATCTTCTCCCTGGCATGTAGCTGAGCTCCGTCAGCTGCAGCAAACAGCCAAAACCAGGACATGGACAGTAGCTCAAACAAATAAAAATGACCCTTAGAACTTAATCAGTAAGACAAGGCACATCTCAAATAAGCCCATCTCCAGGATGGGCTTGATGCTTGGAATGCCAGCAGAGCAGCAGTCTGCTCAGGGAGTGGGTGAAGACCATCAAATTAGGGCTATAATCACTTATCCTTAGCATCTGGGAGAGCCATTCCTTAAAATGCTATTCCCCCCTTGCAACAGCCTCACTCAGCTCAGTAGGAACCTCTAAGATCAGGGAAGAACCTTTTTTTTTTTTAAATAACTACAGGAGCATAGGGTCACTCCTATATGTGGAATAAGATAAAAGGCTTTTATGTGGGAATTCTGCTGTCCTCTGGAAAGTTATAAAGATCAAAGACTTGAAACAGTGGTTAATTGCAGGTGAGGTTACTACTGTGAAACAATTAGTCCGTGTGTGTGCGTGTGAAAACGGAGAGGGTGTGCTGCTAGCAAACTGAAGTGTCTGCTATAAAACTGCCCTCAGTTTTGGGGGATGGTAGCTATTCCCTTGCTGAGTTATGATTCTTCTGAATGACCAGTTTGAGTCCACGAAACCTTAGTACCTCGCTGGCTTCTGTTGCCTTTGTAACTGAAATATGAGTCTAAAGACGATGCACAGGACTTAAGTGATAGCTAGCAATGAGGACAAACTACCATGATGTTCTGGAGAGGAAATTATATTCTTTAGTCCATGAGAGCTGTTAATGTAACAAAGAGGAAAAAGGAGATTTGAAAGATATGATTTGGGAGTGTTGAAGCCTTTGTCTCAAGTCTTTACAGGGCAATTTAGTAACTTGAAGGATGACAGTAAATTATTGCTGTAATTTGAAACTGTCAGACCTACAAAATCAGGATGAGAACAGACAGTTTTCCATAAAGCTGAAGGCCTCCAAGGAGGTCTCTGAGCTGTACAGTCAACTCTAGTTTGTTTACTAGTGCTGTGGAAACTGTGATGAATTGTAGAAGACATTGTTATTAAGAGTAGTGAAGAGGGATTTCAAAGGGAGGGAGCTGAGCTGGTGATTGAACAGCAAAGCAGCCTTGAGAATTTGTGCCTGAGAAGTATGAGTCTGGAAAGGATGAGCAAAGCTGAACAGGCACAGCCTTTGGAGCCAGGGTACCCAATGTTCAAGAGACAAGGCCTGGGGCTGGCTCTGCGGTGAGCTCTGTCTGGTCAGGGGAACAGACCAAACATGAGCAGTGAGGGGTAGAAACTAAGACCTGATGTTTTCACAAGGGCAATGGCCTGTTCTGGGATCTTGTGTTTTCCCCTCAGATGGAGGAGATACTGAAAAAAACAGGAAGAAGGGATGGGAGCTTGGAAGCCAGGGAGTAGCTCTGTGTCAAAGCAGAGTGAAAGACTGCTTATGAGAGTTATTGAGACAGTAAAGTGGATTGTGAAGAAGTGAGGAAATGGCAAATAACAAGAAAAGTATATCTATCTTCCCTTTTCTTTCATATCAGATGTTCTGTGAAGAGGTGAACAACAAGCAGGTTTTCAATAAGCTCGAAAATAACCAAAGAAAAGTCTAAAAGTCTTCAATCTAGCTTTTTAGGCAGTTGATTTTTAAATTTTTCTTGATTTGTAATTTTTTTTCCCTTTTTTTTTTTTTTTTTTTTGGCTAGTATCTGTGAACTCTCCAGACTGACCAACTATGAAAAGGCTACTAACGTGCAGCTGAGCCTGGGGGCACATAGACTTGTAAGAGTGGCACTAGTCACATCGTGCAGTCATTGGAGTTCACTGTTCAGAGACAGAAAGTTAAAATCTGTATCCTTGTTCCCTCCTGGGCTTTTCCAGTTCTGCTTCACATCCTTATAACGTCTGAGGCAAGACACCTGTCCTCTGATCTTCAAAACATGGCTGGCTGCTACTTAACCCCTCTTTTCACAACAGGTATCTCTTCTTCTTCCTGCATCAATGACCTAATTGCATGTGTGCATGTTGACACAGGGTGGAAAGAAGAAAGTCTTTAGTTGAGCAATTAGTTGCTACCATTGCAAGTC
The DNA here is from genome assembly GCA_039720435.1 of Amazona ochrocephala. Taxonomy (NCBI): domain Eukaryota; kingdom Metazoa; phylum Chordata; class Aves; order Psittaciformes; family Psittacidae; genus Amazona; species Amazona ochrocephala. Next base: position 2,733,841 of record CM077884.1, on the reverse strand, counting down.
CTGCCACAAGATAATTGAGCACCATTAAGTAACGTTTGGTTCTGAAATGCAGCAATTATCTCAGTAATTGCAAGGATGGTACTTGAATTCTAACCCATTTTTACTGACATGTTGAATGTTTCTGCTCACATCTAAGCTGCTGGAGTGCCTGGTGTGAGATAGTGGGGGAAGCAAGCAGGGAAGCAGAAGGAAGCATGTTCTATTGAAGAGGCTGCCTAGAGCCCAAATTTGGTGGTGGTTTTTGCATTGCAAGCAGCTGATATTGAGCTGGCTTCACTCTGCTCTTGCCGAGACCTCTCAGCCTGAGCAGGGTGATCTCCTTCCTATGACCAAAGCAGAGACAAGGTGGTGGAGCACACTCTGCCTGAGCTAGCACTTGACCTTGCTAGGTCTCTGCCTCCTTTCAAATGTGCAAGTCATTCTTGCGCAGCAGCAAGCTGGTTTCTGATCTTGAAGGTTTGCAGTCCAACTCCTCTCCTCTGTAAGGAGCAACGATGTGAGCTTCAAGAGGATGGAATTGGCCACTAGAGGGTAGCACAATTAAAAGCATAAGGAAGTCTCATGTCTTGAAGTCAGACTGTCCGTGCAGGGGGATTCGCAGCACACATGGTCAGACCTCTGCAGACCTGTGGACACCGGGTGCCTCCAGGCTACCTGCTGCTGGATGGATGGGGCAGTGCAGGAGCAGAACCAAGCACATGGTGAGGAAAGGACTTGCGACGGTGAAGCAGGACCTTGTGGCAGTAGGAGTAGGGCTCCCAGTGCTGCTTCTGCTCTTCCTGGCCACCATCGTACTTGTTCTCTCCTTTTCAGAGTTCAGGATCCTAGAGGAGCCTTTTGACTTAGCTCTAGTGTTGGCTTAATGTAATTTCTTGAGTTGTGGCTCTGAATCTAAGCTCAGGTCTGGGATACAACCAGGTCAGATGAACAATACCAAGGTCTTTTCCCGTTTTCTGAGTTAGCACATCTGCATGAGACTTCTTGGGTTAAAAATACCAGAGTACATACTGCCCTTCTCTTGGCCTTTGCTGGACATGCAGAGTGACATGCACACTAGCAGACAAGAATGTGATCAGTTCTTAAAATCACACTATCGTATGAATGGAGAGAAATCAGTGCCGGGTCACACAAGAAGCAAGGTTTTAATTTTAAAGCATGCCTCTTGAGCGAAAGGTCAGAGCAGAGCCATCCTCCCTTGAACAAAATCCTCACTACGACACTGTATTAACATGATATTTAATAATGCAGCTGCGCTCTCGGGTTAAAGTCCTGGCTCTGCAGAGAGCACACTCCGGCAGGATCAGTTTCAAGGATGGAGAAATGCGGTGTCTGACGCACACCAGAATGTCTGTCTCCTGATCCGCTGTGCAACAATGCATCAAGTATGTCTTGAAACATGGGCTTTGCCATTGCCAGCATGTGCCAGGGATGGGGGATAGTTGCAATGTTAATGTAGTTAATTGGGGATACGAAGAAGTCTGTGAAGGAGAAGGCTTTTCTTATAGTCATGTGGCTCATTAGAGCAATTGCAAAGTACTGGCAGGGTGAAAGAGCTTTTTCTCTTCAGGGGTATTCACAGCATGCAAGGAAGCCTCATTGCTTCATGGGAGTCATGATGATGTTTCCTTGCCATGTTTTGGGCAGCACTGGGACACGAGCAGGTGTCCTGCGATAGCACAGTGCAGTGTTATGACACTGCTGTGAAAGAATCTGAGTGACTCAAGGTAGAAATGTCTCATTGCATAGAAAAGGGCTGGCTTGAAACTGATCCTCACTAGTTGCAGGATATCACCACTGTGGTAGCAAGACAGAACAGCACAGAGTGATTTTTTTACCATGAATATGCCCTTGTAACCCATGGGACAAACTGTGGCCTTTGTGCTGTGTATGCCCATTTTAAACCAAAAGATCTATTCACCAGATCAGGTTAATAACCCATAACCCATCAGGTTAATGCCTCTTCAGAGGTGGTTGCTGGTCAGTTGACAAGGACATTGGAAGATTAATCTGCTTTTCCCAGGTTACCCTAATTGTGGGACTCCCTGCCCACATATACACTAGTTGACCTCCAGGAATCCTTGAAATACTTCATCTTTTGGATTGGTTTTATACCATCCCCCTCGGACACATTATTAGGACAAACAGGGAAATCCATGTATGTTTTCCACCTCGTAGTTTTTACAGGCTCCCCCAGGTGATCTGGGGCTCTTCGAGTTTTGCTTTGGAGAGGAGTGTGTGTGTGTCTGTGCAGGGTTGTAGTCATATCTAAAGTGTGAGGGTCATTGCCTTCTTGAAAGAAGGTCTCCTTCCTAGAGACATGGGCAAGGAGGCAATGGCCTTTGAATGTGCAGACTCTTCAGGAACTGAGACGCATATTTATCTTATGCCTTCCCTAGTAGCCTCCATGTCCCCTTTGCCTCTCACTGCATTACTCTGAGCTGGTATATGTGGGCAGGACTGCCCAGGGGTGGCAAGCAAAGACCACAAGGCTCTGGAATGCCTTGCTGAAAGAAATGAACATTCACCAGCTGGCAGCATGGGTATGAACCACTCCCCTGGGGCATTCGAAGCATAAGCAAGTATAGTAGTGTGTTGAGTTGTGTATGGTGGCTTTTTCCTTGTTGCCTGAGGGAACAAGCATGTCTCTTGTTAGTCCTTGGGTGGCCTGGTCTGGGCTCTGTATTCAGAGTGGCACACTGCTTCCCTGGTCTGACCCTGACCCTGGAGTGCAGAGGCAGGAAGATGACTGGGAGGGGAGAGCATGGGAGCTATTTTTGTTCCCATATCGTTATCTAGTTAGACTCCAAGATGCTGTCCTTCACTGCTGTATGCCACCTCACTTGCTCTGAGGCTCTCAAGTGTTTACCATTGACAGGCTGCGAGCAGATGGACTGGCAAGAAGAGATAAATTTGACCCAAGAAGATGTCATTTGAGGAACAGCTGAGGCTAATGTTTCACCAGATGTCCCAGCTTTAACCCATTAGCAACTTCAAGAAACTCAGTGTTGTCAATGGCTTAAACACAGTCTGTTACCACAAAGGCAGGGCATGAAAGCTGTTGTTAAAGTTTGCTCAAAAAGCAGATATTCCAGGTTTTTTCAAGAGGGCTGCTATGACCTCAAGCCCAATAGGGGGGAGATGTGTAGCAAGGTTACATAGCTGTCCTTTGCAAGCTTGGTTCAAACAACTGTATTGGTCAAAATGTTACCAATTAGTGCTAAACGAATCTGCTGGTGCATGAACCAGCAGATACTTCCTATGACAATACTAACAAATGCTGTCCCAAAGGCATTTGCATGACTGGGGTAGTTGGTCTTCCCCTTAGTGACTCTGCATTGAACATCTCAAGAGACACTGCTGTTTCTGGTGCCAGATTAAATGTGTATGCATGTGCTTGGTGGCAGTGTACCTCAGGCTGTGGCAATGCGACAGCTCATCATCAGGTTGCGCCTAGAAAATACTGCAGGGTGGTGAATGAGCCCACATGAGTTGGTGAGAATGCACACACACTCACTGAGAGATAAACTTATGCGTAGCCGCACTTTCCAGCATCCTCAAGTGAGAGCAAGCACAGCACCAGAATAGTGATGGCTCTGCATCTGCACTGAGTGTTTCTGTAACTGCCTGGTGTGGTCCTCCAGGAAGGGTTGTTATTTGGTGATAAGATAGGTTTAACAAACCACATTCGAACTGGTAAAATGAAGTTTTGTCTATAAGGTCATCCCTTAGTGTAGAGGTGTGGGATTTGTGGGTGTTTGAGCCAGTGAGACAAGCTAGCTGTGGCCTGATCATGGGAACATCTCCCACAATGGCAGTATGTGGCACATTCCACTGATGGCTTTATGCTGCTGTTCGTGGGAGGTGACTTCACCACTTGGTTTGCTGGTGTGGTGGCTCCTGCCCTGGGACAGTGTCTGGGCTGGCAGGGATATAAGGCAGATGTCTATGTGTTATTCGCACATTCACCCTTGCTTGCTGTCAGTGTTGTGAAAAGCTAAGCATCCTGGGGTTGTCTCCTCCATGTAGTCTGAAAGAGAAAGTTTACAGTGTCTTATTGTCACCTTTAGCTCTGATGAATTGACCACAATGCATGCTCCCAATTGACATAGACTGGAAGCCCAGGGGAAACTGAACACCTTCTCATTAGCTGGTGTTTGTTAATGGATGTTTTTTACCCCAGGCAAATTTGAGTCTAATCAAATTGCCCTCTTCAAATTAATTGCCTTATTCAAGGCTTGATCTGGGAGGTGGAAGAACAACTCTCCTCCCTTTATCTGGAAGAGTGTGAGGGAGTGTTTGGCACTGCATAAGGCTGTTTCAGATTAAGCGCTTCTCTTGCTGGGCCTCTACTGGGTGATTTTGGGGAAGTCACAGGTTCGAATTTGCCTCTGTCTTTTCTCTAAAGCCCTGGAATGAAGATCCCTCTTGGCAGTGGTCTGCACAGTTTTCTACCAAATTTTCTGAGATGTTTAGGGCTAGATTTTCAGCCAGTATAAACCAATGTCCCCAGATCCCAATAAATCTGTCCTCCCACTGAGGGGATGCCATACATTTCTCAAGCTATTCCTGCTTGGCTGGCAGGATGTTAACACTTAATTCAGGGCCAAAGTGTACCAGGAAAATCCTTCCTTTGCAGCAACTTTAACCTGTGCTGGTCTCTGGATTTTTCAGGGAAACCACTCTTGGGATCGATCACAAAGCTAAGAGCTTCCTACTGCACAGATTGCGCTGAGGCAGGGATCCAAGTGCTTGACTGCAAATGCCAGCATTGACACAGGCTGCCCAGCTGCTTTTGGATGCATGCGCTGTTTACATGCTGACTGCAGCTGGTTGCTGCAGTAGGATTTAGCCAGGCAGGGTCTATTGGGGAAAAGCTTCCTTCGTACAGAGATGAGGCAGTGTCTGTGTTGCTAATAGGACAAGCTGGCTGGTTTTGTTACTCTGGGACTTGCCTCTGGACAAGAAAAACTGCAAAAGCTGCCCCACAAGGGAGAATGGGTTAGTGGTGCTAATCTACACAAGATGCTGGCAATCACAGTGCTGGGGTACTCGATGTCTCTTTCTTGAAGTGGCAGGTCTGTTGTGACTGGGGAGGCCAATTAAAAACTGAAGAACAGACAGCAAAAAAAATCCCTTTTTCTGCCCTAGCAATTACGATTTTGGCTACAAAATGGCTTATTTTCTTATGTATTCACCTCCTCCCCATTCTTCCTGTCCCATTGTGTGTCAGAATTGGGAGATACAATAATGACAGGCTTTATTGGAAGTAGTGCTTGGCTGGACAAAACCAGAAGCTGTTTTATGCACTGGACTGGGGAATCCAGCACCACTGCTGGCAGACATTCCCAGGCTGTCCAAATGTGAACGGGCGTTTTAAGTATCAACATTTTAATTGCATTTACTTCAGTGTTTTGTTCAATAAGGACTCTGTATTCCACCTGCTCCTCTCCCCCCTCTCCAGAGTGCTGGGAAGTTCATCCCAGAAAAAAGCAAGACCGGAGGTTGTGTGTCTCGGGGGCTTTTGATAACTGATAAGAACTATGGAAAGTCCCATAGGTGTGCATTTTCCTTCATTACTCAACTAGACTTGGCGATAACATTTCTTAGGAACCTCTGCTCTCTGTGTCTCTTTTTATGCAGTTCAATTGTTATGACATGTACAGTACCTGAAATCTAAACTCTATTGAACTAGAGCCAACATTTAAATGGACACTGATGGGAATTCTGCGATTTTTGGATACCTGATGTGAATGTCTCACCCCTGACTTTCCAGAGGGGTCAAGCATATTTGTGAGTGCTCTGAAATGGAGCATGCTGTGCTCCTGGGTTAGCAGTTTTAATGAGCTCTGTGGAACAGCTCTGCTCTGCAATCTCATTTACTCTGCTGCCTAGTACTTGTTAATGGGAATTTTCTTTGCAGAGAAAGGGAATATTTTGTCAGAAGAAAAATTGATGGGGCTTATCAACTTCTTTCTGACTAGCTTCATTAGTCAAGGTTTTGTGATTAGAAAAAGAAGAATGTATTAGAAATGCTATGTTTAGAAAAACTACTCTGGACAAGTGGAATTTTGGGAGTTTGCTAACATATTTCTGATCTGAGATGCAAATTTTTTGGTTTAAACTGTTGCATGAGAAAATTTGGATTTGTTTTTTGGGATTTTTTATTATTTTTTTGGGGTGGGGTTTTTTAATCAAGTGCAAACAAGAGAATAAGGTGTCTTCCCTCATTATACTGGACAAAAGTGTTACCTTTTTCGTATTTTAAATGCCCAGCCCATGCTAAGCAGTAGAGCACCGTTTCCTTCTTGATGGGTCGTGGAAGGCAGGAGTCACTGATGCTACAATTAAGGTCAGACCCTGGAAGGACAGAACAATATTAACCCCCTCGTGGCTGGTGGCACCATTTATGTTGTCTTTTGGGCAAGGCACCTCGTCTGCCCTTGAGCCCACGCTCTCCTTCAAACTACATTGCAGGGATGCAAACCCACATGTAGGTTGCTTCAGGCAACCTTCTGGGAGCAATGGGGAGAGAAACCAGTGCTCCATGCTGTCCCTTAGCATGCACCATCCTGCAGTGCCAATGATGAAGATATGTTTTGAGTGACCTGGCTCACCTTTGTACCTCCTCCCTCCTTGCAGCCATCCCAGGTGATAAGAGACCTATCCATAAAAGTCCTGGCGTCCCAGAGGTGGTGAGGCTGGTGGTCCTTTGAGTTCAAGACATCCGCAAGCTGTGCGGACATTTGCTTGTGAGCTGTAGGTGGCTATGCGGCCCTGTGCTTCATCAGAGAGCAGCCAGTGTTTGGCCTGGCCTCGAGGGTAGCCTGTGCCAAGAGTGGCAGGTGATTTCCACAGCAGCCTTCATGGGAGATACAGCCCAGGGAATCGCTGGGTTCACCTCCAGGACGGCTCTCGGGGGTTCACTGCAGGCCAGGCAGGAGGAAGTCACTACCGCTGCCTGGCTTAGATCTTCCAACACTGCTGAAGGCAGAAAGGTGAACAAGCAGCAGACAGCAAAGGAAAGATTAATTGGCTGGCTGCCTGAAGGGCTGGTTGGGGTTGTATTTCTTGTTCTTACCCTTGCAAATTTCTACAGGATTGTAAATCTTGAGCTGCTTCCCAAATGTGGAGACTTCAGGTGTGTTTTTCTAAATAAGCAAACCTGAGCATATTTAAGTTCTTTGACTCAACACACAGGAATTCCCATTGGCTTTATTACATGCTGACAAGCGTGCTGGGGAAAGCAGAACAGATCAATGGCTGTGTTTGAAGCAGGCCATAAATCATTCGTGACACCAGGCAGCAGATTGACTGACTAGCCTTGCTCCTCCTCCCCTTCCAGCACACCAGCACTGACCCCAGCTTGCCACCAAGACACCAGGGAGGGCTGCCTGTAATTAGGGTGGCAAACAAAACTCTGGCCTGGTTGGCAGCAGGCAGGCTTGAGCTGAAGGTCTCTGGAGGGAAGGGTCAGAGGACAGCAGTACAAGTCGGATGAGAAGTAAATCTAAATTGGTTAAATCCTCCCCATCTCTCAGCACCATTGCACCATGCTATATTTATTCTTTTCTCAATGCCCCTGAAAAATCCTTGCTTTGCATGAGTGTCTATCCCTGACCCAAGCACATTGTGTGAGCGTTTGATGTCATGGTTTGAGAAACAATGATGTTAAAGCTGCAAAATGGACAGGAGAGTTTTTGATGCCAGACGTGGGAATTTGGCCTCCGAAGGGTTTTGACTTTTTGTAAGGAGACAAGATGGGCAGATGGTTTTGAATTTAATATTTTATTACTGGAAATTGTAGCCTTGGGGTGATAGAAAATCAGACGTAGCCCTGGTCTAGACAGGAGAGGGGTGTGAGAACCTCGAGAGTGCCAAGGACTCTCCTCCCCTTCCCCTGTGTGCCAGGGCTGGCGTGGGAAGGAAGGGACAATAAGAAAAACTGCTGGAAAAGTCACGCCATTCTTGTTTGAATCTTTCAGACCGCTCTTTTGTTTTTACTGATAGGTTGAGATCATAATTAGGGAGATTATAATTAAAAAATGAAAGCACAGCCACTCATCCAGCTCAGTTGAAACCCTTCTTTCTGATGGGAGGAGAGAATGAGGAAGATCTAGATTCTTTTGTCCAAATAGAAAAATGAACCTTCTTCAGTTCCAGCAGTGGCTTGTTACCTTGCTTTGGAGCTGTCTCTCTGGAGGAAACAGTTTGGCAACTAAAGAAACCCATCTCTGCAAGCACAGAGCTTGCTTCTTCCATGGGAGCACGGGATACTGGGAGTGCCTTGCGCTGGTAGATAAGAGTTGAGATGCCAGGGCTGTGGGTCTGCCCACAGGCAAGATCTTAATTAAAATTTATCTGTATTATATCACATATTTTTCTAAAAATTTTCAGAGTTGTTTCCATGTCTTGTGCTAAAAAGAAGTCAAGACAATATTTTGCAGGCTCTTGACATTCATACTTTTTTCACCTAAATGATATCTTTTTCTTCTAAAAAGGTCCAAGTCCTGTACTGATGCACTAGTTGGTAAAAATATGAAATCTTGGTAGCATTGACAGAAAATTATTTTCTTCTTTTTTGCCTCTTTTTTGCCTCTTCCCCCCCCCCCCTTTTTTTTTTTTCCCCCTCTCCTTTTTGCCCTTTTCTCTTGTCAATAAGAACTGTACAAGAAGCAGGAAATGCCATTAATGATAGCATCTTCAAGGTTTAACTCTTGAAAAAGCAGACCTGTGATGGACACCCAAGAGCCCTGCCCTGTCTGTGCAAATAACCTCTAAATTCAGCAAAATGCATTAGAAATCAGTGTCAGGATGGGGTCCTTCCACTTTTGTGGGCAGTGCAGTTGTGCAGTGTTGGCACATACCAGAGGACTTCTGCCAAATGGAGAAGAGGGAGTTTGATGGTTGTAGGCGCTTTGGTTCCTCTGCCCTGGGAGTGGGCAGGCCTGGCCAGGTTGCTTTCCTTTGTGCGTTTCTGGGTCAAAGCAAAGCATTCAGAAATGGAAACTCTTGGGGAGGAGATAGCTTTTCTTTCCCTACCATTCATGCTCTTCTCGAGCACAGCTCAGTTTTACTTTACAGGGTTTCCCTTTCATCTAAAACTTTCCAATTTCAGGCAGGTTAGCTTGCCAAGGTGAACCTTCCCTTTCATAAATATTGCAGTAGCTACAGGCTATGGAGAGTTAGCCAAGCTAGTTCTCTTCATCTATCATGATCTCACCCCTCCCTTAACCCCCTCCTCTCCCGCCCTCTCATTAACTAAGAACAAAAGGTAAACCGTAGCCCTCTCACATGCCACATTAATATATGGTATAATTTTCCAGTTCTGCCCAGTTCTGGTATGGCAACTGTGTGGTTGTGTAGAAAACGGGGCATCCCTCATGTTGGGAACACTTGCAATCTCCTGTCCAAACATGCTTGAAGCTGGAACATCCTGGGCTGCCCAAATGCTGCTGAAATAACAATGAGGTACTGGGCACTTCTCATGCCTCTGGGCATTGGAGGTGGAAGGACCTGTCTCTGCTCCCTGGTACCTAAGCAGCAGCTTCCCAAAGTCCTGTTTCCCTGACCTTCAGCTCATCAAGGGTTAGCAGAGCTGCTGTCTCTGATGTTTTGCAGGTCAGGCTTTTGGGAAACTGGCAGCACATGCTTGTGCCCTGCTGTGGAGGTTTCCTCTTCTCTGGACTGGCTGTGCTACAAGCTGTCCTCTGCATCCGTGGGGCTACAGGGAGCTCTGCATCTGGCATACCTGCCTCGAGCAAGGGCTGCTCTGCCTCCCACCTGGGTTGCAGGGGAGTTCAGCTTAGTTCTGCAAACAGAAATTACTTGAAATACAGGTTCTCAGCGCTCGGCTAAGTAGAGGATGCTTTTGTGTTCCCTTTGGCTTTCTGGCACTGCTAACACATGGGAGAATGGGGTTTGTGTGCATCCTCACTGCACTTTCTGTTTGAGGTTCTGTATACATGCACGCGTGTGTGTACATGAGTGCATAAAGATACACTTTAAATAGATATTCTTTCACCATGCTTCAAGGATACAATTGCTCTTCGTTAAAGGAGCCAAAGATAACTAATATATTAGCTCATGGAGCCATTCCTTTGCTGATGTCCTGAACAGATGATACACCAGATGCTGAACTGTGCAGAATCTTATTAGTGCCTCATTACAGCAGTGCCCAGAATGCAAGATGGTCTGACCATGCTCACTGCTGTATACAGTGAAGCTTACACATGTATGCAAGCCTGAGAACATAAGATGATGAAATGGGTGAAGGAGGACAGCAGCATCTGCAGAATGATATGGAAATGTTTTTCCTCTCAGTAATTTCAGGCATAACAAGGAAACAAATTCTTCTGTCTCTCAAATTTTCAGGGAAAATCACTACATCCAAACAGGAATTTTCCCCCCTCCCCTTGGAAAACGCAATTATCAACCCCAAAACTTTCATAAACTCTTAAAATTTTACCAGAAGGTAGCTCAGATCTTGCAGCATACATGAGAAATGCATTCCATGGAGGACAGGGGTGATTGTGTGACAGCTTTGTCATGAATGTGTTCCAAAAAAACATATTTCTCTTTTGTTTTCTTAAAAACTTTTTATCTAGCTCTCGTCATCCCTAGACTGAGCAGGTTATATGGAGGCTGATTTTGCATGAAGATAGGCTTTGCTATTAGTACCACTCCCCACTGCTCCCAGAGCAGAGAGGCATTGCTCTGCATTTTCTCCAGCCCCTAATTCCCTTTGACTCCAAGCAGCTTTTGTTCTGTGTTAAACCTTTCTTCAGCAGGCTCTGCTGGACCCTTCATTGCTGCTGAGAGCAGTTTTCCCTCCTTCCCTGTTTCTAAAATTCCACCCCTCACATGCCCACACTTACATCTGTCAAGGACACCAACAGGTGACTCCTTCCTCCTCCTCATCAAGTCAAGGCTAGAAAAGGCTGTGGCAAGAGGAGCACTTACAAATAAGGCCAGATTTGGTGACCGAGGTCCATGATGCATTTTTTTATTTATACCCATGCACGCACACTTGCGTGTATGTTACAATGACTTCAGGGGACTGGACGGGACTTTCCACAAGGATTAACTGAGCGTGCCTTCAACAAGGTAATACAACAAACTTGCCTATGCTGCTGTGCGCTTAATTAGGGCTTTTTATCATATAGCAACTGTATTTGAAAAGATCTTGGTGTGGTTAGCAGAAGATACACTATATTTAAGATACACTGCAGGAGTGGATCCTGCAGTCCTAATTTGCCGAAACTCTCACTGGAAAACCAAGCAGGTTTGTAGTAGGTCTTCACTTAAAATCATTGCTTTATTCTGTTACTGATAGAGCAGTACTACAGGGATGGTGTCTGCTAGCTGCCACCATGAACAACAAGTCCTTGCTCCAAAGACTGCACAAATCCAGATGTTGGGTGCAGTCTGCGGAGCATGAAAAAGATTCAGAGACTGAAAAATATGCAGAATTTGTGCCAAGTACATTTCTCTCCCTAAAGTCCAAAGTAACAAGCATTATGGTTGAACTGGGTCCTGAAAATAAATTAGGAGGGAAGACTGTGGGCTTTCCTTTTACACTACCCTTCCCTCTGCAAACACTCAATTCATCAGGTGGATCTGTGCAAGAAAGTGACCAAGCAGTGGCCACAGAAAATGCTGCCAGTGGAGTGGTGAGAGGCCCAATGGTCTCTTTCTCAGACACTGAGAAAAGCTATCTGTCATCTTTTTAATGCCCAAGGATCCCTCTTGCTGTATCTAAACTTCAGTACAGCATCTTCTGAAAAAAACATTTCTAGCCCATAGTAGCTTCTTGCTTCAAGGCATCCAAACTCTACTCAGTACTGTATTATCTACAAGGTACAGAGAACTGCTGGCATCACTTCACTTATTGATGGTAAAGTCCACTTCTCTTCTGAGGCAATGACTGAAATGAAAAATAGGAGTTATAAAGCTGTGAACAGTGCACGTATGTACAGCAGTACGAGTGCTCTCCCACATTACTAGCATTCACCAATGGAAGATTAAGTAAGTGCGCCTCAAACATTTGGTGTATAACAGGGGCAATGAGCCTCTGAAACAGAGTTTTTATGCAGTGGGTGGTACACTTGAATTTGAAGGCTCAGGGAAATATTATGAAGGATGAGAATAGTGTCACTGACACAATGGGGCCAAATCACTTTGATCCTGTATGCAGGCCTTTGAGTCTGAGCCATATGTTATGAAAAAGGCCAGCTGCCAAGTAGAGGTTGATGCTGACCTGTCCCTGGAACTGTCACAGATGTGGAGTAGAAAACTTGAAGTTAATACTTTTGGGTACAAGAAGAGGAACCTGTTTTGTTGGTGCCCTAATCTGCACTGAAAATGCTGTGAGAGCATGCTTTCTGGAAAGGAAGAAAACAAATCCAAACCAAACCCGCAAACAAAACCAACTGGGTCTCTGGAGCTGTTTATACGGTGCTAAAGGACAGAGCTGGTGTATTTAGGAGCCAAGGCAATTAAAGAGTGTGAATTTAGACTTTTCCAAGGCACAATTTCATGTGCTGCAGGGAGCTGGGGAAAGGGAGTGATAGGGGTTGCTTTTATTCCATCCCAATCCACTCAGTGATCCTTGACCTTGCCTCTTTTGAGGTTGCCAGCTGTAATGCAGAGAACCTCCTAGCAGAATTCCTGTTGTGAGCTTTCTCCTCCACTCTGAGTATCAGTGAGGGAATTTCTCCACAGTTAAGGACCTGCCATGGTGCCTTCTAGACTAGCCGCACTGCAATCATGGGGACCGTGAACCTCATCCTCTCTTTCACCTGCTCTCACCGCAGCTCCTTTCATGAATTATGTGCAAACTGCATTTCACGAGCATGGGCAGCCAGGGAAAAATAGTTTAATAGGGTTATTTTACACATCCTGACTCCAGCATGTTTCTACTCATCCCAGGAGTCAGCTGGTATTGGTAAATTATGACTTGGACTAACCACATTCGGTTTAGTGCCTGCAGAAGCACTTGAGGCTCTTCAACACTCATACTTGAAGAAACACCTGTATAGAGTGGCCAGGAAAGGTGAACAGAGACAGCCTTATCCTGCCCTAAAACCCCAACACACTGGAGAGAATAGGAATGACTCAGCAGAGTGGCTGCTGACTATACCTACTCTGAAACACTTCATGGCTGTTTGCTTTCCTTTCCCCTCTTTCCCTGAATGATGTTTAGTCTGTAGTACCGACAGGTAACGTTTTCAAAGGCATGGGTTTTTTTGGCCAAAGGACAGTCATCATTGAGCAGTGCAGTTTTAGAGAGACTGAACCAGCTACCATGCTGTTGGGCATGTTCCAGTATTGGCATAGCCTCGCTGGGCCACTTGTAGTTGGTTATTCCATGAACACTAACATCTCTGTGCTGACTTTTATTAAGAAATATCAAAACTCTTTGCTTCTCAGTGTGACATTAGTGGAAGTTGGGCTCCTAAGACACCAAGGGTTCAGTACCCAGCTTGCTACTCTCACATCCAACACCAGCCTCATCTCCAAAGCATGGGATGGTTGAGAGTGATGGTTCTGGTGACCAGAAACTTAATTGTATTCATATTGACTAAGTATTGAGGGATGAACTCAAAAAGGCCTGGCTATCTTGCATCAGAAATATATCCATCATTTTCAAAATTAGCCTGGTTGGCAGTTTGATGTTTTGATGTTTCTGTGAACAGCCCTAAATTGAAAAGGTTTTCTTGCTGGGATTTTATTTTCTTCTTCTGGTATCCCCTACAGATGAGAAGAGGGTGAAATGAAATTTAGCCATATGCTTTACAAGGTTCAATTCAGTGTTGGTAGAGCTGAGTCACATGCCTGTTTGACTGATGCCATCACACCCATGAAACACACAACATGTTATTGCTCAGTGGCTTAGCAACATGCACCATAGCCTGCCTTCTGCGGGCTTCTCACCTTTGCTTTCCCTTTCAGGGTGAGTATTTAGCAAACAGAATTTGCAGTGCCATGGTTACCAGCAAGCAGAGCTTGGGACCTTTGAGCCATTTGCCAGTGTCTTGGGTGATATCATCAGCTTATAATATTGTAGTACCTTCTGCAAATTCAGCTTTTCATAGAATTGGAGCTGCTGGAAAGGAATTGAATTTTTGGGGAGCTCTCAAGATTGTGTCATTTGGTCTCTAACTGCAATGACAGCTGAAGCTTCCACATGCTGAAACCCAAGAGAGAATAAGGGAACTTGTGTTTAAGCTTTCCATACCATCTGCCAGGCCTGACCAGTGAACTATAACACCCAATGTGTGCACTTTAATCCAAAGAAAATTTAGGCATTTATATGGAAGCGAAGCTGTTCCAAGAGGAAAACTCCAGGAGGCCACAGAGCCACTAAGAGTCATCCACACTGGCTAAGGATTTATGTAGCCCAAACCCTTTCTCTGCTTGTATCCTTTTATGGCTTGGAATATGCCTGAAAACAGGTGAAGTAGTGCTGCTTGCCCCAGGTGTTTTCCCAAACCATCATGATACTTTCTTGCTACTTAATAGCTGCAAATTCCATGAATGTGTTCAGTCACCTCTTCCACTCATGTAAGCTTTTAATGACCTAACTGGGTTTCCAGTGTTGCACACGATCAGGCTGTCATTGTGCAGCAGGAGTCTGCTTGCTTTTTGCCTAATACTCTCCCTCCTTCAGTTACCAGAAATCCCACTCTGGATGATAGAAACTTGTCCAACCCAAGGAAAGTTTTGTGAAAGTTGGATTTGGTGTTACATTTGGTGAAGAATGTTAATATTCTGAAAAATATACAATCTTACGAAAAAATCCTGCTCTGTTCTGGCCCCAGGAAGGTGCCCCAGTGCCCTACAGACTTTCTAGTGTTTCTTTCATGTGGAAGCTAGAGATGGTAAAGACAGTTGTGCCAATGCTGTCAATCCATCACTACTTAAAACACGAAAATGTGGTTTTATGTGAATAGAGAAGGTAAGTTCAGGCCAGTATCTATGTGAAGGGTTTACATATGCGCCTGTGTGATAGAGGAGGTCCTCATACATGATGTAGGATTGTAAAGTACATCTGTGTGGGCTTTCTTCACAAATTAGAGTTTGGTGAACTCTAAATCTGCCTAGGCTGGCTGCGAGCCTCACCCTAACAAGTTTGGGTATATGTGACAGCTTTGTGCTGTTTTCTGCACTGAACTTACCTACATGTCAAGGGTGCCAGGGCTGGACCCATGTTTTTGAGGGTGAATTTGGAGCCTTGGAGTCCTATGGGAACTGGCCAGCTCATAGCACAGGTCAGGGCCTCTGCGGGCCGAAAGGATTTTCTCCTCCTGGGCATGCCAATTCCTGTGCCCTCAGGCCCTGCCACTCAGGCTCAGAGGTTTTCTTTTGTAGCTGCATTGCCGTGGTAAGCGCCCTAAATCAGTCACCATAAGGAGGGGGATGGCTGCATCTTGTAGGAATGGGTACTAGATAAACTCATAGGGATGAAGGTACATGGCAACACAGGACCATGACAGCCTATGTAGGGACTATGGTGAAAGCAAAGCAAATAGGCTACCCAAGTCCCCTTCCCTTTACGCTGAGGGGTCTGGCAGCTGCTTGACTTGACTGATGGATGGCAGCAGCGTCCAAGCACCTCTGCATACCCTCCTCTCCTTCCCTCTCATCTTTCATACAGTGTTGTCATTCCCTTTGCTCTCTAGATGACCCTTTGCAGAAGCAGCCTTGGCAAAAAAGCTAGCAAAGGCACTTACAGTCCCTCGGGATGTTAACAGTCTTGCTGGCCCTCAGAGGCCTGCCACCCTCACAATTTATACTTGTTTGTGGGTATGAGGTTTTTGACAAGCTCAATAAAGGGCCTGGGAAACTGCTCAGCAAGAAACTGCACTGATGTGTTTAGCGTAGAGCTGCCAGAAAAGCATGGCACCGATGTCTCCTGCTGCATTACTCTTCCAGATGTCCCCCAGTGGCAAGACAATGTGTTTTCTTGCTCTTGACAGACAGGATTAAGACATTTTCCCTGCATGTGAATTTGCAGCTCATCAATCTCTGTGCTTCTCTGAAGATGCAATGAGAGCTCATCTGCATGCCGTCCAAGCTACCCAGTCAAGAGTACTGCAGTTTGTAATGCTGGGAGCCTTCACTGTGGCAGAGCCAGCTATGATGTCCCTAATGCATGCCACTACCCTTGCTCTGCAGGTTTACATGTGTTTACATAAAGTCCATAGGTTTCCTTTCAGGTAGTGGCCAGTTTTGCTGGAAGACAGCATGCTGCTGGGCTAGTACACATTCACAGACTGGAGACACTATGCACTTTCCCTCCTTGCTGCTTGTGAGCAGGTGGTAACTTCCATTTGTATCTCTTTTGCCACACATCAGAGGGTGATTTTTTAATGAGCTTTCTTGTCTTTCTGTACAATTTTGTCTTTCAAAGGCTATATTTTTCTTTATTTTGGACTAGAAGATGGCTACTTTTTCTAAGGTGATGGTGAATTCTTTTCATACTGGGGAAGGAATCAAGCTAATAACTGCTTGGCAAGCAGTTTTAAAGAAATTTGCAACTAGTATCCAATCACAGGAAAAGGTAACATCTGCCTCTCAAGAGTATACAGAGTATGTGGCAAGGAGGGAAAAAATGGTGTGGTCTTCTGTAGTCCCGGAGTCAGACAGGTGGGAAATGGGCATCACTAGATATCAGAGGAGCAGTTGCCCCAAGCACAGAATTCAAAGCTGCCACTACCTACCTGCTCTTCTGGAGGGGAGATTGTAGAAGTCTCTTTTGCACATCCATGTCCTCTTTTTTATCTGATGGGACAAAAGAGGGAAGGGAAGAGATCCTCCCTCCTGCTTACACATTTTACTTTAAAATCATTGAAGACTTTCACTTCTTCATGCTGAAGTCTTTGCTGTCTGGCTCTTATTTCTGTTGGCTGCCTGTGGCCAGCCATTGCTTCTCTTGCACCTTAGCTGGGTTCATAAGCAGTTACTTTTTTTTCTTCTACTTATTTACTGCCTAGCATAGTCCAAGTTTCTATAACAGCTAATCACCTAAATCTGGATACCAAGTTTGCATTGTGTAAGTGATTTTGATTTGATCCTTTCCAAGACAAAGATGATTTATGGTCTTTGAGAGAAGGTCCAAAATTTCCATGAGGCTCACAGATGTCTGGGTCTAGTTGGGAGGAATTCTCCATGCATTACCTGGGCTATTTAAAATGTGCTTTCTCCTGATGTGACACTTAGGTAGTCACCTGCACCCATGGCAGTCAATATTCTCAGGCCCTGCTGCGGTCAGTGTGTCCCTGGAATATGGCTCTTGCCTGGCAGACCATGTTGCTTCCCATCCCAACAGCAATCAGAACTGGGTTGAGGTTGAGGTTAGGTTGGGTCTTAGCAGAGGAAAAGGGGGCCATTGAATAGGAAAGTGGCCATTACAATTTCCTTTTCCTTCTGAAATCCAGTGCAACCATGACTTCTCACCTCAACAGAAAAAATATTTCACCAAATTTTGCCCTTAAGTATGAGCTCATGTTGTGCAAGGAGACAGTTTTACAGATTTGTTTGCATGAAATTATTCACCCTAAGTTTGTTGGCCATGTATCCACCCTGCAGGTTATTCAGACATTGTTCACCACAATGATTGTTCTGACTATGCAGTAGTCATCAGCTATTGCAAGGAGTGCCTGTCTCATCAGTCACCTGCCTGAAGAACAGTTTCCGCTCTCCAGCTAGCTGGATCCCATGTTTTCATGACGCCTACACAAGCATTTGCAGGGCGAAGTGTTCATGACCTTCCTTGTCTTCTTCCAAAGACCTTCCAAAATGAAAAGAAAACACACATGCACCATTTTATTTTATTCTTTTTTTTTTGGTAAGGAAAAATATTCTCCATTGTACATGAAGTAAATGCTCTCGAAGAAAAACTGTTGCATGAAACTTTACATTTATTCAAGACCACAGATGCAGGTATTTAAGCATCTAAGGCTTCACAGGAGCACCGAGAGGCACCAACCTTAAAACGTTTCCTGTTCTGCAATACCAGGGGTTTGTCAGTCAGACTCTTCGGAGACATAAGACGCCATCTGGAAGACAGCCCAATTCTGAGATACTATTTAGTCCATATGTTAATCTGTAGCTACAGTATTTTGTGAACAAAAAGATAAAGTTTGTGAATTTAATGTCTCTGGGGAATTACAACTTGATCTTCTGTCCTGCTTTTTTGCATTCGGTTTTCCATGTAGTCTCGCCTATGCTTTGCAGGATTGCATTTCTTTAATCAAAATCATGAGGGATTGGCTCGGCTGGGATTAACAATGGCTCATGAGCCTGGTTCCAAGTGCTGAGTTTTAGACATTAGGCACACAATCCCATGATTGAGTCACAGAAAGGCACAGGTATCTAACTTAAAAGGACTCTCAATATACAAGCAGTTGTCAGTAAATCTCTAGCTAATTGCTATTTGGATTTTCAGGAGCTTTCCTTCCCAAAGCTGTGCAGCGATCTTTGCTCTTTTCAAGCTTTATTTTTCCCACAGTGTTCACTGTTGATTTTTTTTTTGTTTGTTGGTTTGGTTTGGGGTTTTTTGGGTTGTTTTATTTTGTTTTGTTTTGTTTTTCCCAAATACACCCTATTTTACAAGTCACACCGTTTTACAGTTTTCATTCAAGAAATTAAATGAAAACTTACCGTGGAAAGCAGTAGCTCCCTAGGAAAGCAAGGAATATTTGTCAGCCAGTTCACCTCTTTAACTAATATAAATGGGAATTAGAGAAGAGAAAGAAAAGAGAAATGAAAGAATAAACTACACTGCCTCCATAATCTGAACTTATTTACAAACTGCACAGTACATAAGGCTTGTGCCTCCTGCTGAATTGATCACCAGGTGGTATTTCTCATAAAGCTTACCTGGCCCAATGAAATGCAGGTTCTAGCACCTTTCGTGTTCATGCCCTTGACACAGGGACTAAGCTCCAGCAAAACATGTGTCCACAAAAACAGTTTTATTGACTTCAACTGGCCAGCTTGTAGTCAGCTAGCACTTTCTTATGTATTCTGTGAGACCTGCCTTTGTGCCAGGAAGGGCATAGGTACTGTTCACGTTACAGTAGCTCAACTATATCCATTGCTGTATGATAACAGCACCAAGTTTGCAGCAAATTACATTTAACGTGTGAGGAAAGAGAGCCAAGTTTCATTTGCTGCAGGCAAAGGCCAGGACATAATCACTTGCACCATGTCAGATGATGTGCAATAGCTCATAAGGAAATGGAAACTTCATCATGCGCCAGACCTTTGTGTCTTGACCAGTGTGGGAGGGGGACAGGAAGTAGACAGTCTAATTTCCTGGCATCCTTGCGTGATGTGTGTCATCACAGTAGCTGAAAATATATCTTGAAGGTGTTTTTCCTCAAAACTTTTCACTCTATCACAAAACTAACATACGTGCCCCTGGATTGAAAAGAAGCCTGTCTCAAAGCAGAGAGCTGAGCTCAAGTCTCCCAGAGTGACAATAAATGTTCTCCAAACACCAGGGCCCCTATCCAGAAAGCCAAATGCTGTCGCACTATGCTTAACAGCATTGACCTGCACTTTGGTTTTAACCTAGCATCCTCCCTAGGGGAGGCAGAGCACCACCTATGCTTTTGTGTGCCCTTTGTGCTGGGATCACAGCATGAGATATTTTTGTAAATTATCTAATGAGCAGGCTGAAAAGATAGTCTTTCTAGGGTTACCACTGGAGGCAGAACGTGACTCCAGAGCACAGTATCCAAGCATCTTTGCTTACTATGGGAGGGTGGTTGGCTGCAGTGTTTTCCCTCCGCACCCAATGAGAAGAGCTGCAGGGCTTGAGTTAGCAGTATCTCAGTGATATGAGCCTCCATAGGGTTTATGTCATACCTATATTTCAGAAGTTACAGAATGTGAAAGATATTATTACCAAAGAAGCACGTTGCAGAGCCAGCTCCTCTGGCCTAACGACACCTTCTTTTTAAAGGTTTCTGTGTAATGCAAATTTAAAATAAGGCTTGTGGAGTGGTTCTCCATTAGAGGTAAAATGAATTTTTCTTGCCCCATTACATTGAGAACGGGATGGTTGTGCAGCAGTAAGCTGACCTCAGGAGGAATCCAATGTATAAAGCTGAGACCTGGTTTGGGAGAGCACAATGCTACTGAGCACTGGTTTTGTGTTGACAATTACACTCACAATCTCTCTACTGTAACTGAAGTGAAACAGAAATTATTCAAGGAACTGAATACTGTCAATATTAATCCTGCTGATGCATCTCTTAGCTGAACACCCTGTTCAGATATACTAGTGCTGGAAGCCAGATACTTTTAATGATTGAAAACCCAGGCAAAATATTTTCCTCTGTTTTTTAATGAAAAACTGTAGATTCTGTTGTTTGTGACATTCAATTCTATTGAATTGTTTTGTTTATTTTTAAGTCTGTAAAATTAATAACCTTGTAATAGATAAGGGGCTAAAGTTGCCGGTGGTTGGCTAAAAGAACATTTAATCCAACAATTTTCTTCTTACTTTGGTTTACATGTAGAGTTTGATCTTTTGTATTCTTTTAAGCTATCTCTTGTTGGTTAACCAAAGTACTTCAATCAGAAGAGAAGTATTTGCGTTCTGTCTCTGCTCTTCAATGGAAACGTGCTTCTGTCTGCATCCTAGCACAGCAGACATCTCTTACTTTGACTATCGAAGCTGCTGGTGGCTGGAAAGCAGTGATTTTGGTAGTTCTGGGCCTTCGGCTGCGCAACAGCTGCTGCCCTCTCCTGGAAGGAATGTCCGATATCTGGTCGCATGTAAAAGCATCAGTTCCTGAATCTGGGACAGGGCCCTCAACCATGGCCGGAACATTTAGGACTAAAGCACGTAACATGACAAATGTGGTCCCAGGAGTGGGTTTGCAAGATGCAAATTGCAAACAAATATGGGACTATGCACCTAGAACTAGGATACAGAAACTTTATGACCAGCTCTAATGGCACAGCAGCACTATTCCCACTTTTTCTGTTACTAAATGTGCCCAAGTGGCAGTATCTTCTATTTTGAGGAGTGGAGAAATCTGGAGGTGTATCTCATCTCCCAAGTGCAATGCCAAGAAATTGTTGCATAATGATTCAGAAAGCCTTTTATTGCCTGTGCATGGGCTAGTCCTCATTGTTCCCCCTGCCTTAGGAAGCCAGTAGAATGACTCACCATGTCACTTCTTCATAAAACATGGCCTTCTGCAAAGGATGAACCCCCCAAAAGATACAGAAGAGAATGAAATGAGGGCAAAGTTCTCAGTCACGGCTCTGAATTTTCACTGTGTAAAGGAAGCAAGAGAAACAAACTGAAAGACTCATAGGTGCATGTGAACATTTGGCCAAAAGCACCAGAGAATTGTTTAAATGTAGGATACAGGGGAGATCAGGTAATAAGCTAAGAAGCAAAGCTAATGCGTTATGAAAGGTTCACCTGAAGTTCATCTGGGAAACTCTTTAGCTTTTTGAGATAGAGGAGAGTATACAGATGCCTGTCATTTGTAGGGTTAGAGTGTTCCTCCTGCAGGAGATGTAAAACCTCTCTGGATGCTTAAGGTATCTTATCTGGCTTTGAAAAATGAAAGGTGCTAAAACTTTTTTCAAAGGGCAGAAAATGGGGCAATATTGGACTTAGTGCATTTCCAATGCTAATGCTCTCTGCAGGTCTTTGCTTTTTGACATTTTTTTCCATCTCTTTTCCCCACACTATCTGCATAATTGATTGAACTATATCCCATCCAAGTGCCTTATATTCTGCACCTGACAGACAAATCTACTTCTCCCTCCGCCCAAGAATCATCAGGCCCAAGGGGATAATGAGAAGGGGTGGCTGCAGGACGACATGAACTGGAAGGTCCTGTAAGGGTCACCAGCTGTGATCTAAGGCTTGTGAAGTTTCATAGGTTTTGAGGAACAAAATGGTAGAAGTCCAAAGTGTGTTTTGCTTTCCCTCTCCCAACTTCATTTACTTGCTCATTAAATTCAGAAGCATGTAGCTACACCCATAGAAAATTACTGCATTTCGTAACCTTTAATTGATTTGCGTATTCATGGAGAAACTGGTATTTCGGGACTATCCAACTTTGCCATCACTATCACCTTTTCATGGGTCTCTTGTCTGTTTGATTGCTGAAGAGAAGCTCTGGTGTGCGTCTGCCTGGCATAAACCTGGCAGGTCCACAAGCTGAATTCTTCACTGCAGGTTACTAATACTGACATCAGGAGAGCTCTTATTTGTAGATGGGGCAGATATTTGTTGCAGCATGCTCTGCTTTGTTTGTTTGGCTGGGTGTTGGTATTCCAGCAAAGATTTTGAAACATATCAGTCTGCTGCATGCTGCTGATTATGTTCCTTTCCTATACCATTAGGAAAGGTAGGGGCACTGCTGGCATGGACAAGTACAGAAGTACTTCCGCCCAGTTACTGACATGGGTATAATTGCTCCCCACATCACCTCCCCGAATCTCCTGAGATTTTCAGCCATTGTAAATTCATGGATGCAGTAGATGTCCATGTGAGTTGGGAAGGAGGTGAGGGTCATTCCAACTCCTTGTCTGTCTCAAGGGAACAACTGTTGAAAATCCAGTTCAGTGGCCCCAGCCTTTGCTTTGATGGTCACAGCTGTGAGAAGGTAGTGCATGGCAAGAAAATACTGCTTCACTCGCCCTGTTGACCTCAGGTTTAACTTTTGTTTCTAACTTTTGAGGATAGAAAGCCTTGCAGATAATACATTTGCCGTGAAGACTGATCGCTCAGTGTCCTTTCTATATCTAATGCCCCTGTTTCTGGAGTTGGTTATACTGCTAACCCTGCTGGCATGAAAGGCATTGCTTCAAGCTTGGATATTACAAGAGTTTTGCCCTGAATAGTGATTGGGCTGTCGAAAATAGCCCAGAACAAGCACCATCTAACCCACAGCACATGTGTAAGTCAGAACTGAGGGTCACTCCAGCTCTGGGTGAGGGGTTTGCAGCAGCTCAAAGTGGTTTTGGGCACCTGACTCAGTAAAGCCTGGTGCCCCCAGGGAGAACACAGTCACAGTGTCTTCTGCTTTGTCTCCAGTAACTGGAAGATATAACCAGTGTGAGGACTTGCTATTGGGATGTATAAACCTTCTTGGTGGAGCTGCAGCCAGCATGGGGCAACAACAGGGTGTGCTAGGTGGTAGGTCAGACCAAGGATTCTGCTGTCAGCTTTGGGAACTGAATGTTCAGCCATTTGGGAACTGATGTTGCAGTGTTGGCAGGAGGACAGGAGGCTCGCCTGGGAGCCGAGGCTGTGTGACACAGCAGTGAGGAGAGCCAGCTGCAGCCCAGAGGCACCTGAGGTCACTTTGTGGTGGCTGAGATTTACTGAGGCTTCCAAACTAGGCTGGTTCACAGCAAGCTGAGGGCACTGCATGACCGTAACATGACCTGCCCTTCTTAACCTAAGAACATGAATACTTATTACATTTTCTATGTCTGGTGGGAAACACTGCTCTTCAGGAGCTAGACTTGATGCAAGGATGCTTTGCGGAAGGTCACTTCACAAAGAGCATTCATTTGTAAAACACCCTGTCCATGCAGTGGGACCCTGCAAAACTGTTAGCCCAGAGTTGCTTTGTAGCAGCAAACTGAAGCTACCAGATGGGCATGTGCTCACAAATGCAAACACAGCAAAACAGACCAGAGAGGAGCAGGAGACTGTTTTCTCAAAAGCACATCTTCATTTTTTTTTCCTTTTTTGTTCTTTTTTTTTTCTCCTCCCTTGTTCCTCTCTTACCACTGCATCTGTCCTCTATTTCTCAATCTCTCTCTCTCTCTTTCCCTGCTTTTTGAATGCAGAGCATGCACATTTGACCACGCACCTCTGCAAGTCCCAGTCTGAAATCAGGCACATTGTGTAAGAGCCTCATTTCACTCCATCCAAAATATGATCCTCACAGGGGCCACACTGAATCAAGCCACAGGAGCTGAGTCCTCCTTTGTTGCACCTGGCCCAATGTCTGGAACTTATTGCTACATCAGAAACCTTCATGCTCTCTCTCCCTAGAGAAAAATGACCTCAGGCCAAGCCACCATCTCCATGTTATCTCCTGCTAATTGCAGGACATCCTGGGGAAGATGGTGGTGTTTGCACCTTTGATCCCAGAGCTGCAAGGTTGGGTTCTCTCCTCTGCAGGCTCTGAGCGAGTGTAGGTGTTTGCTTTAGGCTATGATGACATGAGAAATACCTTAGTGAGGCGAGGCGTGGGTGTATTGGGGAGTGACTCAGAGGAAGTCAATGTACAGGGATTTGTTTTGTGTGCAAGAGATCTATTCCCTTTAGTTACCAGCATGGGTGTAATTAACTTTTCTTTTTACATTTTATAATTTTGATTATTAATCATGCCTTAGAATGGCTGAGCCAATGAAGATTTCATAGGCAATTTCAGAAAGTCAAAGATTTGTAGTACCAAGGGCTGGTTTGAGGGAGCCCTTGATTTTGATGACCGTTACTACCTTCTGATGATGGACCAGGACAAATCAAAGAGGCTGGTAGCCTGAGGCAGGATATCTTGCTTTAGAAAGGTAAAATAATGAAGGACATACTTAAAATGAAGCTTGGAGATGTCTTGCAAAGACAGCTTAGGAGGGGATCAGTATGGACACAGCAAGATGCAAAATCGATCAAGTTGCTGTGTTTAACTTGTCCAGATTTCCTTGCCTTTGGAGATGGACCTCTTTTTCTCTTATTTGTTTTAATTGACAATAGATGAGATTAGCTGCGGTTCTTACACAGGGTAAGGACCACTCTGAGGTTATTGAAGTTTGCATTGCCTTTAGTCTTAAGACATCCAGAGTCAACCTTTCTACAGCAGACAAGGCTGCATAGGTCAAAAGCTTGCCACAGTTTGGGGCCCTATTCTGATTCTGCTTGTGTGCCAGTACAGCTATTGTGCAGTGTATAAAACAAGTCTAAGTGAGTTGAATGCAAAAAGGCCACGTGGCCCTGCTGCAGGAAAGCTCTTCTTGTTACCACCCTGCTGCATTCTGCAGTAAGATCACTGCAGTGGTAGCACAATTTGTGCCAAAACAACTCAGCAAGCAGGTTTTATTTTCTATAAAACTTACCTTGAGAGAAATATAACTTCAAGCCAAACGACAATTCATTTTCCAAGAAGAGGGTGGGTTGAAGTGAGAGACACATGAATCATGCTGCCTGTATTTGGCTTCTGCCCTGATTTGAGACTAAAATCGATATGTTAGAAGGTGAGTCAAACAAAGTAGCTGGGGCACCTTGCGCTAATGAAAACCAGAAAAGGTTCCTATAATCTCTACCAGCCTGTAATGTTCTAATATTCAGGTTCAGAACATTTTTACAATATAGGGCATTGTCTGTATTCCTTTTTTCTGATCCTGTTTTGCCTCACTGAATGAGAAGCACCTTTTAACAAAGATGTCTACTTCCCCAGTATAGAGTTGGCTCCAGAGTTCAATATGCAGACAGTGTATTCAAGTGGCTAACAGAGCAAAACTGGAGAGGAAAGAACATTTCTGTCCCTTGGGAATCTCTAC
This sequence comes from Amazona ochrocephala, assembly GCA_039720435.1. Classification (NCBI taxonomy): domain Eukaryota; kingdom Metazoa; phylum Chordata; class Aves; order Psittaciformes; family Psittacidae; genus Amazona; species Amazona ochrocephala. The sequence goes on along the minus strand of CM077884.1, from coordinate 2,708,287 downwards.
AATATGTTTGCATTCATCCTAAGAGGGAGAAATTATGTCAAGATATTGAGGAAATAATGAGGATTTTGTGTTTGTTTTGTTTTTTGGGGTTTTGTTTTGTTTTGTTTTTGGGGGGGTTGGGTTTTTTTTTTGTTTTTTGGTAACCATTGACCTGGAAATCTTGAATAAAACTTCTGTAATATATTTGCCTGAAATAAAACATTTTTCTGTATCTGCAGGTATTGTTTCTAAGCAGTTCTCAAAGTTGGTTTAAAATAAAACATTTTGCTTTGCTTAGAAATTTCAATTCAAGTTGTATTTGAGCCAAGACAGGCAAGAGAAAGAGAGAGGAGAGGGAGACCAGGTGTTTTTGCCATGGTAGAGCATAAAATGTGGATGTGTCAATTGGAGATAAGAGCCAGTAAGTAAGTGCAGCTAGGAAAGTGCCATTTCAGCACGTTGCTCCTCTCCAGAAACAAAGTGGGTTTGAGCAACAGTGCCTGGAAATGGGGCCAGGTCATTTCCAGACTCAAGCTGGTTGTGTGCCATCAGTATAGAAGTATTTGTGCTTTTCTCATTGATCCTGGTAATCCAAGGCTGCTGTCTGCAGAGCCTGATTGGGTATCTGCACCTACTCCATTGACAAATCTCTGTATCTATCATGTTTGGTGGAGAGAGATGACAGTCTCATTGTCTGGATGGTTGTAGGTCTTCTCCTTGGGAGTCAATTGATCTTCTTTCCTCTTCTATTTCTAATGTTTTCTCAAATGAGGTGCCAGAGTTTTCCTTCTGGTTGCTGAAAGAGTGTATGTCACTGGTGGTGTTGGATATATTCCTCCAGAGGTGTTCAAGGGCAGAAAAAGGAAAGAGACCAATGGTGGTGATTGTCAGACATAGTGAAGACCAGAAAAACTTCCAAGCTCTTTCTTGCAGCTTGTCAAATCACTGGTTGACTTTTCCACAACTCATTCCTTGTACCTTTTAAATAAGACTTAAGTCAACACAGACAATTGTGGCTACTGGTAAAAACCACAGAGAGCAACTAAACACAATGGAAATGACTTGTTCCACCATTTGGTTTTACTTTGTAACGAGCAAAAAACTCTGAAAAGAAGCGAGTCATTTTTTTATCCATCTTGGCTTTTGTCTGCTCAACAACGTATCCTTTTTGTGTAGTTGTGGTCTTAATGTGTTGAGCTTTTCTGGTTGTTTTTTTTTTTTTTTTTTTTTTTTAATATATTTACTTTTTCTTTTTTTCCTGCTTTGCTTTCTTGGTTTAGGATTGTCTTCCATTTACAACAGCTAGCACCACAGGGCTGGAACCTGGTAAAAGACAGAAAAACCACCATGCCTTTGGGGAAATGACTCTTCTGCCTTGCCAAGAAACATGTTTGACAGGTTTATAATCCAAGGTGGAGTTGGAGTTCTCTAAGCCCTTCTGCCCTCCTTGAAAGATGTCAGGTGGGAAGCTCAGCAAATCTTATATCTTGAGTAGCATCTTCAGGGTTGGGCAAACTGGTTCAGGTGGAAGAAATCGCAGCTCACACTGAACCTTTGCCCATTTGTTTTTGGGCTGAACCTAAACTTTGTCTTCTCGCACACCTCACAGGCATAAACCTGGAACATGCCTGTCCTCAGAGCTGAACCCTCATTGATACTGTGAGAAGTATGGCTGATAACTTAAAGTCTTTCCCTGCACATCTGCACTTCTGCCCTCCCTTGAGGTTAATTATTTGAACATCAGCCGGTATTTACTACATGCGTGTTAATGGGCTTCAGGCCTCTGTTAGAATTTACTCCCCACAGGACCACAAACCAATGTGTCCTTTTGGCTTTGCCAAGAGTGTATTACAAAGTAGGGGCTGTGGGGAAGTGTGTGGTTAGCCTAAGCAGCCACTTGTCATTGTTGGAGAGTCTGTGTGGTTTTTATGAGGAAAGGAATTGAATAGTCTTCCTCTGAGTTCACTCAGATAAAATAGAGCAAGGGGCTGAGTGTAGAGGTGGTGGTGGTGGGTTCTTTTTGTCCATAAGCCAATCTTAGCAATTGTACCTCCATAAACAAGGAGCTCTACCATTTTCACTTGTATTAGCCATACCCATTGCTTGAAAGAGTTACCAGCTGCTCACATAGCCTTTGTCCCAGTTGCTATAGGAGAAAGAGAAATTATCCTGATCTTGTAAAAAGACATTTTTGCCTTTTAGGGAAAAACCTTCTGAGAGGTCCTTTCAAAGGAATAACTTTATAAAGCATCAATGCCTCCCAAGTCATGTGGTGTGGGAAGCTATAGGATGGCTCCCTGGTGTATAAAAAAGCTATGCCCAAGGAAAGGACCCTCTGGGGAAGCAGCTGAAGGGTGACTTCTAGATTATATGTGGAAAGAAGGGCTACAGGGGACAGAGAAGTGGTAAAAGGTATAGAAGAGAGAAGAAGCTTCAGGCAGGATAATATGTGGCATTTGCTGGCCCAGGCTGTTCTGATGCTTATCATGCTTGGGTTAAAATGGTGAGTGATATAGAGCAGGGATATGTACTATGTCCCTGAAGGCTGGGATGTGCTCTAGACTGAGGATAGCTGTGTTCAATTTTGCCAGTAAGCCACAATGAGTAGGACATCATAAAGAATTGTTTTAAATCAAATGAGGGAATTTGGTTCAAAGTGGCTCAATATCCAGATTGCTCCACACCTATTTGGTTACTTGGCAACTGCAGCTGAATCTGTAAACTTCTGCTCCTTCTGCCAAAGGGGATAGAGGCGCTACTTTCCACTTGCTCAAGCATGTAACATCAGCAGGTCTTCTGAGTAGAAAAATCCTTGAGATGGCAAAAATAATGCTCCTGTGGTCTTAAACTCAGCTCAGAAGATGCTTTCAGGGCTCCACATGTAGCTGCTGCCCTGCTGCAAATGTTCATAAAGCAGAAAGCCTTCTGTTTATATTTTTGCTTGCAATTGGCAAGGGTTGACAGGTTATCTGAATACTCTATCTATGTCTGTATTTGCCTACTTCTAGATCTGTTGACAGTATAAGAGTGTAAATATTTTTTTCCTTGTAAGGAGATATAAGCAACTGCCTAACTGTTGACTCAACTGTGTGGACTACTAATTTCAATAGCTAGTTAACAAATCAGCCTACACTCCAAGTATAACTGCAGTGCCTCCTGCTTCTGAAAGGTTTCTGGGAAGCTAACAGCAATCAGCTGCTTGATCCAAGGCTAAGCCAGGGTGGAGCACAATGGTGCTCCCTTTGGGCAGGTGAACCACCTGCACAACAGAGAAGCTGGGCTGGGGGGAGTCATTCCATGGGATGCACTATTTCAGGATGTCTCTTCCTGTGGTGGCTTCCTGAAATTTGCTTTGCATTTAAACTGTGGCAGGTAACTGCTGGATTTCCTTTCCTTCTCTTAACGTGATTTTATAAAACTTGTACAGCTCACTTGGATGTCTTTACACGGAGAGAATGGTAGGGCAGACTGTAGTGAAGGTTTGTGAAAGTATTTGCAGGGGGTTTGCCAGCCTAAATCCCACTTAGCTGAGTCATAACAGCTTTTTTGTCATGTGGCAGCTGTGGAGTGTGCTTAAGAATTAGTTGGGTTTTATTTTGTGCTGACCTATGCCTTGTTCCAAGCGTATAAGCATTCACACGGAATGTACACAGTGTATGCAGGACCTGTACCTACTCAGTAGTACTTCTACCCTAAATATTATTTTTAGTCAGATTTGAGATACCAGGAAACGGCGCAGTAGAAATCCATCTACTCCATTTCCCTTTGCCTTGAAATGCTCTTGAGATGGGCATTGCTCTTAAGAATGTGGTGTAAGCTGCCTGTGTGTATCCGACTCTGCTTTCTATTTGTTCTGCAGTTATCCTGTGAAACACTGTGTATGCTTTTAGGCATGTTTTTTTTCCAGTTCTGCTCATCCCTTTCCTTTGCACGCATGTGTTTGAAGTTCATTTTTTTCTAATGGAAATAATGTTCCACAAAGGTCTGGGGTGAGGGAAAGGGAGGAGCTGCATGTGTGCTCTTTTCATGAAGTTAGAAGTGAGTGTTGATCAAGTTCTTTGGAGCGAGTTTACTTGTACTTCCATGTAACAATAGACCATAAAAGACTTTCATGCTGTATTTTTTGTTTGGTTGGTTGGTCTTGTTTGTTTGTTTTTGTTTTGTTTGTTTTTGTTTTTTTTATATTTTTACTATATGCATGGATAAAATGAGCTCAGAATTTAAATAAAAGGTGTGGTGTGGGGAAATGTCCATTTAGTAGCTTGTGCACATGTTCATGTTGCTCTGTTGGTGTTCTGCCTGACATTCAGTGTCTCTAGTTTAATGAATGTTTTTGTCAGCTTCCACGGAAAATCGCCCAAACTTATCAAACCTATTCTTATTGTCTGTCAATACTGTGAGGCATCCATTATGCCTACAGAGCTTCTGTTTCAGCATCCAGTTACCCATCTGAATGCACAATAATAAATGAAAAGCAGCTGGCAGTATTACAGGACCAAACAGAGTTACTGGTACCCGCACATTATCAAAAACCCTATCTGCCTTGTTGTTTCACAGCATCTTTTACAAGTAAAATCTTATCATCTAGATGAACAAAATGGGGTGGGAGAAAGGAAGTCTCATCCCTGTTTTTTTCTAGTGGGAAAATGATTGCCCAGGTGGTTTCAGCACTCCATCTGAAGTTGTGTGAGGGGTCTGTAGCTAGCTCTGAACTGCAATGCAGTAAGTCTGAGAGCATCCCCCCTCTCCCTTCCCTTCTCCAGGGCTGAGGACAGCCATGGTGTTGATGTGACAGGGAGAGCTGCGTGAACTCCACAGTCAGTCCTTGAAGGGCAAAGCTTCTCAGGGCTCTCTGGAACTGGCCAAAGACAAGAATCAGCACCTCCTGCTAACTCATCCCAGGGTTATTTAGAGTGCTGAAGATCTTGATAGTTTGGAGCCGTAGCTTCTCTCTTCAGTAGTGTAAAAGCTCCTCTCTAAGATGGCTGGGGAGAATGTGTGCTCTTCTTGACAAGAGTAAGAATCTCCCTGCTTATCTTGCTCAGAATCATGTATTTCACATTCATCATCTGAATTCAATTAAAAGTAACCTGCAGCTGTAATCGTTAAGGGCTTTTTCAAACTGAAATCCCTTCATCCCAGAGTATGTGGGATTTCCCCTGCAGTTTCAAGTGCAGGTGGTCAGTGGGAAATTCCTACAAGCCCCTCAACATAGGGTTGCTCTTGGGGGCTAGTCAGATGTGACTTTGCATTCATCTCTGTGAAACAGAAGATTGATTACTTCCCCCTTCTATCAATACCTGACACAAGCTATATTAAAAGGGGGACTAGGGGATGCATACCTGTTCTTGAGTTTATGCGGTCACTGGGTATGCTGTTTGTAATAACCAGCCAGAGCACTGTCCCATGATTGTTTTCCAGTAAGTTTGTGCAGCATGCAGTACAGTGCAGGGACGGGGTATGCCACAGAACCGTTTTGGTTCATTTTGAACATACAGAATACTAGTTTCCTGAAACACTTGTGTGACTAACATAGTTTATATCATAAAACAATTAGAAGTGAATAGGTTTGAAGAGTGTTTCAGCATTCATTCGTCATCCTTCTCTTATTGTTAAAGGAAAGCTTCCTGTTAAGAACTGGGTGAGGTGCTGTCTTGCAGAAATCTTCACAAGCAGCATGAGAGATTCTTGCTTTTGTTTCTACTGTGTGGGAACTTTGCAGAGTCTGCAGCCCAGACTGAACTTCTGCAAAATCCACACCTCAGTCACGGAGACAGAACTTATTCTAGCAGAGGAGAAGACAGTGATCTGGCTTGAGTTATCTCAGCTTTTCTATCCTCTGTCTCTGTTTCCAGGCACTCTGGTAAAATTTCCTATGCATTTTTTTCTTTGTAGTTAGACTGACTTTTTGTGGAAAATTTAAGCTTCAGCAGTTTAGGTCTCCTCTCTGACTAATAGCAGAGAAAAATGTTAAAACTTGTTACTCTCTTTTTACCTAACTTGGCATGTGAGGAGCAATAGTTTACCCAGAGAAAATTTGGCAAAGAAAGTATCTTGATTTCACACAAAGTCTTGGAGTATTGTAGTGAAAATGGGTTCTGATTAGACAAAGTCAAAAGCCCTTGAAATCCTCGTGTGTCCAATATAAGAAATGGAGTCCTTCTCTTGCAATTTGTCATCCCTGCATAAATGTGAGCTCTTGGTACCTCTTTCACTGGCTTTGAAAAAGCTTTGGATTCAAGAGCTGCTATTAGCGAAAAGGCTTCTGCTGTGTGCTGGCTTACTTGGCAACACTATCTTTCTCTGATGGACCAAGACAGAAGCACACTGTGCATCACTCACCCCATTCAAATAGGAGCCTTCAGCGTGGATCAGTGCTCCCCAATCCACTCTGAATTTGGGATCTGCTTACTGCACGCTCTTTCTGTTTGCAGCTTGAGAAACTGTATTTCTACTTCAGCTGGGGAATTCTGTCTCCTCCTTCCCCTGCCTCCTCTTCTTTTAATGGAACACTAAGAAATGATACTAACATAAAAAGATATTTGGCATCCAAAATAACACACCCATACTGGAGCTCATCCAAATTTACATCTCCAAAGCAACTAATCCTACAACCCACTTGTGACTTTTTTCAGTGACAGGGTGGATGTCCCTGAGGCCCTGGGTTACATCCTTGTGGCCACTCCCTGGAGCATGGTACAATGTTCAGCCCCTAGAAGCATGTCTCTCTAAAAGCCCGGTTCTGGTACGTAGTTTCATTGCCGTGATATGCAAGTGGACGCAATCAGAGCTGCAGAGCAGCTGGAAAACACCTTGTGCCATTTGGGTTTTGCAGGGCTTCCCCTGCATATGCACATCTGCTTTGTGAGTCACCAGGCCAGCTCTTTCCTTGCAGTGTGGGGTCTGGGGTGTGAGCCCAGAGCTACTTCCTTCTGCAGCAAAACCAGCAGTGCTATTTTCCTCTCATGCAAATGGGAAAGAAAAGCTTATAAGATGAGTGTATTCCCAGGATCTCCTCCTTCTGTGCTGGGACAGATCATGAAATTTTTCGGTTTTAACGACAGGCGAGTGAGTCCTGTGATTGGCAGACAAAGAAATCAGATTTCCTAGGGCTTTGTCTGGTGGTTAATGCAGGGCTGGGTTTGTTGTTTGTTTGTTTGTTTTGCCGTAACTTTCTTTCTGCTACTGCATTATATTGAGTCTGCAATGCAATAATAAGCATTATAAATCCACAGCAGAGAGATCCCCTGAAGAAGGAATGGATTCCGTGCTGTCTAATACACTAGTCTCCCCTGCTGCTACTTCTCCTACATTCTAGTTTTATAAATGTTCTCATTAAGGTTCTCTGAAATCTGCTAAGACCCAGACTACTTCTTGCAGGCTTCCCTTCAAAGAGAACAGGGCACTTGTGTTTTCTATCTACCTGGCCACCAGGCAGCATAAAATATTTAGGAAGATATTGGGTATTTTGCTAAGTATCTGTGAGCAGCAGTGGGAACTGGCCAATTCCGAAAGCAAGGAGACTATGGATGCTGTAGAGGGAGAGGAGGAAAAGCACACTGTCATTTTCTTTCGAAAGCTTTCTTGCAAAGATACTACCACCTCCTGCTGAAACTTCTGTAAGGAGAGATGGGAGCCCAGCATTCAGATGCTGTTACCGTGAACCAGACTCCCAACAAAAGGCATTTTAACAGAGCTCTGGAGGTTCCCTACGTGTGCTTATAAGGGTACAAGTGGGAACACATGCTTCTTTCTTGAGCTTGCAGAAATGGCTCAGATATTACAGGTCTGTCTCTCTTTAGTGGCTTACAGTCCCTGTCCTGTTTCTCATGTTCACACATTCTTAATTAGCACCACTGCATGTATGTCTTATACAGAAAATTTCTATTTGTTGATTCCAGAAGGTCTTATCAAGGACTAAGAGCTTCAGCATGTGGATGCAATTGGCCCACAGACCTTACCTGAGCCAAGAAGTCTCTCCCTGCTACAGCTATTCTTTGCTACTTTCCCTCTCTAATACCTCTTACGGGGTGTGTATACTTGTATATGTGCTGCTTGAATCCCAAGCTACAAGGCTGTATGGAACCATCCAAAGAAGTCTAGTAATGTCCCTTTACTTTGTGCTGATGACATGGCAATTTCAAATGACTTGAGCATTTCACATTTTTGTGTAATGTCCTTAATGTGGGGACACTTTGGGAGCTCTCAGATTGCAGGGAGTTAAGGGTAATTTTAACTTGTTGGAACACTGCTAGTTTCCACAGATGTGAGCATGGAGTTTTGGGGGGGTTTGGAGGTTCAGTATTGCCTGGGATATGAGTGTGTGGGGGAGGCAGTAGGTCCATTTGTCTTTCTTTTAGAGCAGGCATTTACTGAATAAATAAGGGCATTGGTTGGCACCTAACAGCTGCTTGAGGAAATAAAGATGAAAGTGTGCCAGGAAGATGAGCATGTGCTTATTTGTGACATTTTAAATAGGACCGAATAGTGATGCTGTCTGTGAAAGTTGATGTAGTCATTTGCTGGACAGTTAGATTTTATTTTACAAGGTTACTATTCAGTCACATTTTATTGGCAGTGCATTGACACAAAGATTATTATGCACACTCTGTGAAACGCTTATCTGTTCTTTGACACTGCTGATCTATAAACAGGTATAGAGGCAGGCAGATTATATCTGTCAAGTTTCAAAGGAATCAACGGATGAGCAAAGAAAGAGAAAGACAAGTAAAAGAAAGAGAAGAAAAGAGAAAAACATAAAGCAGTTTCCATAAATGAAACAGCTAAGCAGATCAGGACTCCAGCCTCAAAAAAGTGAGGGGGAGAGGAAGTATTTTAGGAGTCAGCCAACTAGTGAGTAGCATGAAGAAGGTTATTTAGACCCTGAACACTCACTTGCAGGAGCCTAGAGTATAGAAGTAGACGGTGTGTAAAACCTGCACTTTCTTTCCCCTTACTTGAGTTGCTCTTCTTGGCTGACTGGTAACAAGTTATACAGTGTAACTGCTCAGTGGAAGCTACCTGTACAAAAAGCTTCTTCCAGTTTAAATTTAGGTAACTGATGAAAGATATATGACTGGGATATTAAATGCAACATTAACATCTCTCGGGGTTTTCCAGGGCTGGATAAAAATTGCAACCTGGCGAAGTGCTGCAGGCAGGACCTGGTGAGTCGGGTGCGCTGTAACACCCTCCCTTAACCCAAGGGTGTGCTTGGTCCCTCTCCCTTGAGCTTCTGTTCAGGATCAGATGGAAAGACAGAAAATGAGGTAGGCGAATTGTTCTGTTTCAGCTGTAGGATGAGGCTTGAAAGGCACCAGCTCACAAGAAAGACTGCTGTGATTGAGATGCCACCATCCTTGAGTGGACGCTGTATATGACTGAGCAGAACCTCCATGTCCTTCATCCTCTAGCTGAAGCACAGAGCCTAGGGGGTTTTGTTTGTCCTTGAGAAACCATGACGAAGACAAATGCTGAGCCAGGTTGAGTGTTCTCCAGCAGCCAGAGAAAGGAAGTTTTTGCAGGGGTATGTGGAACCTGGGGCTGAACACAGCAGTGACAAAAAGCAGGTCACGCTGAAGCACAATGCTGAATACATGTAGTCTTGCTGCAGAGAAGTTAGTTCTCCCTGAGGCATTAGTTCTTGCAACAGAAGAACTGAAGTCCAGGAGGTTTCCTGTGTGCTGGCTGCTCCCAGGGCCTGGGAGCATTCTGGTCATACTCTATGCACTGTGGCAGAGCCAGGGCTGCAGGACATTGCAAAGCATCCCTGACTGCTGACGCCCAGGAGAGATGCAGGGAAAAGGAGCCAGTTACCTTCAATAACCAGACTGCAGCTGATTGTCAAAGGCAGCCTAATTTAATTAGAGCTGAATTGGATCATTATTTAATGAGAACTGAGACTAATTAATTTTTGGAGTCACAGTATGAGAAGGGCTTTGTTCCTTTTGAATAGGTAATTAAGTAAGGCGTACACAGACACCCTGTACTCTACTGCATTTGCAAATGATTTGTTCTCTCTTATCTCCTCCTTATTTCTATAAGCACTTTGGAATTAGGAATTAATTGGTTTGTTACAAATGATGTTGAGTATAATTATATTGCTTTAGAACAGCAGACTTTGTCAAAGTAGCAGGGCTTTGTCTACCAGAGGATACTCACCAGCCCAGAATCACTCTGTTTTGTACCTGTGACCGCACTGCAGAAGCTGAGATGCCCAGGGATGATAAGTTCTCTTTGAACTTCTCTGAGCTAAAGCTACTTGTGCTCAGGAACAGAGTGGCCAAGTGGAAGCCACTGCAGAGTGGCAGGTGATAGCATTTCACTATACCAGCTCCAGTAAGTTTTCCAGTGTAGACAAGTTAGCTTTCATGTGGCTTATCCTCGTTTTGCTCTGCCAATGCAGTATGGTTTCATGACAATGTTTAGCTGCCTGTATCTGGGAGGAAGATATTCTGTCTGCTCTTATTGTGCTTGTAGTAGCCCTGTGTGCACCACTGTGCTGCAGTGGATAGGAACAGAATGGCTGTTTCGTTCCTCACTCCCAGAAAAGCCTCAGTAGCGCCAACATTTGCAAACACAAGTCAGAGTCTCATTAATTGAAGTGACATTCATTTGCAAGCCATGGGTTAATATGTTGAGTTCCAGTGTTTCTGCAGTAGTCTTGTGTGACTTGTTCCTCATTGGCACCCGCAATTAACCCACGATGTTTAATATCTAGTAGGTAATTTCCATTAGAAAGCAAACTTGGTGTTTGAGCCTAGCATTTCTTAGGATATTCTTGATGAATCATTTTCATTTGTGAAATTCAATACAGAGAGCTTCATGGTTCTTGGCATCTGAGTTAGCACACAGCTGAAAGGATATTTCTCCATGATCTTTCTTGGGACGTTCCTAGTTTTGCATATTTTGTGGGCTCTCTTTGCTCCCTCACTGCACATTTATGTACATTGTGTATACCTGTGCGTACTTCCATAGTAAGTCTGTAAGGAAACCATGTGACTTTTACAAGACTGTTCATCCATGTACATGTGCTTTCTGTGGTGAAATCTGTTGCAAAAACTCATTCTTTGAAGATCACAGGTTGATACAAGATCATGGTTGTATGACCAGTTTAAGTCATTGATATGGTGTATGTACTAAAACTTCCTACACAACACCACTTGCCCTACCTCATTGGTATTATTAATATGAAAGAATGAAAACTGTAACTTCTTATGTGACCCAACGTTATTGGGAAGAAAAGGAATAGTTTATGCTGACAGTAGGTAGAAGCCAGAGCGATGTTAGTGTGTCCCCATCAGGATACTTCCCTGCCACACCCCTTGATTGATCCTTTTCTTTCTTTCTTTTTTTCTTTCTCCTTATTCATATCTTTGGTGATCCATTCTCACATTCCAATGTCTTTCTAGGATGACAGCAAAAACTTTTCAAAGGACTACTTCAGAGCAGTGCACGTTTCAGACCTGTTGCACAAACGGGGAACACACTGTTGATCCATTTCTGCCAGCCTGACTTTCTACACCTACATAGTCAACTTTGGAGGAGACCTGTGCTGAAACATGTCTTCAGGGAGTTCCTACAGCCTTAATTCTGGGACTCCAGCCCATCCCCTCTATTGGGGTCTGTCTGCGCTGGGTGCAATATCTGCTATAATCATGCCTTCCTATCTTTTGTTGCTTCATGGTTCCTATTCTCTGATACAGTCACTAATCTTTTCCTACTCTTGTGCATCTATTTCTACACCTCTCAGTGTCCAAATCCTTTTGATTTTCTTCAGAAACTCCTAGCAAGAGGAATTCTGGTGTTTTTATCTCTAGGGCTCTCTCTAACCACAGGCAGTTGCCTATGCTAGCTGGCTGCCAAAATGCAAGGCAGTCTTGGCAAGATTTGTTCTCTGTTTCATTGTGGCTGGAGGTCTGGAAAGCCATGCTGCTGGCCATGCCAGTTGTGCGCCTGCTGGGGGGAAACCTTGGTCCATATGTCTCTTGCTGGGCAATGGATCTTTTCAAAAAGGGGCTGTTGCTCCCTTTGATCCATTCCATGTGGCAACAGAAGCAGCAACTGCAGGGCTCTTTGCCCTTTCTCCTAACCTTCCCAGCTCCCTGTCCCAGTTCTGCCCCTCTTCTTGCTCATGTTCCTGCACCACTGGAAATTCTTAGCTGCATCTGGCATGGAGAGGTGTTTTGTTCTCACCTTCATGTGGCAGTGGGGAGAAGGTGAGGTGAGGGTGCTGAGGGATGGAGCAAGAGTCTGTGAGCAGGTGCACTGTGGTTAGGACAGATGACTCTATCTAGTTACTCATCTCAGAGCAGGTCTTCACTTATTCCTCTCTCTCCTTTTCTGGAAAGTTACTGTAACTTGCATATATGTGATGTTTTCTGCCCCTGCAGGCAGGATGACTTGTTTATTACTACCCAATCACCTGCAAATCACTTGCTTTAGGTCAGCTGCGTTACCTAATCACAGCCTGAATTTGCTGGATCCTTTCTCCAGTCTGGTTAGCACAGTTCTTGTCCACTGTAAAATGCAAGAGGTTCTCCTGCAGTTTACAGATGGTCTGGGTTGAGATGATGCTGGATGCATCATGAAGTATAAGGCACACCCTAAGCACAGACCCTTACAGGATTAGATCTTTCTGGATGGAGAGAATGGCAATGCAGTGCTTGCAGACAGATGTGAGCTCCTCTCAGGTCTGAACAAAAGCCAGTGCTGGTCTAAGCTATGTGGCCATGGCTATGCTGTTGCTAGGTATATAGGCCTGGGTTTTCAGCCAGGCTTGAATAACTGCACGGCTTTTGGTCCCGAGCTGAATCTTGTCTGATTAGGGCAGAGCTTGCTATGTGTCTGCTCAAAAGAGCAGGGTAGAGAGTCTCAACATATTTACCCGAAGGCATGCCACATGTGTCTACAGAAACATAGTTGAGCCCATCCTGATTCCTCACCATTAATCTGCATCTTCATCTAGCAGCACATGTCTTGAGGTCAACAGTGTTGAGACCAGCCAAAATCAATAAAATTCTACATTGTTAGTGTATCCTCAGTGCACTGCAGCTGTCCTTGCTATGCAGGGAGCATAACTTAATCTCCCAGCTTGACATGTTGAATTTATTGCTTGCTGATATTCAGTGAATATATAGTGGCAGGTGGGGAAAATCCTGGCTTTTGATTCAGAATTCGTACTTCGTCTGTCAGTGAAAACACACATCTGATGCGCCGACTCAAAGCAAACAGCTCCAGCAGTCTTTCATTGTGCTGCTTTCCTCCTTTCTCTGAGCTTACAGTATTGATTTGGTTGATTCTGGGTGAACACAGAAACTGACTGGGTGGCAAAAAGAGAAATCAGAAACAGAAATCGTTGAATAAAATTGATCATTGGTGGAAAGAAAAGTAAGCAGTAAGCAGGTTTTTATCCTTTTATATAGAGGGGGGAATCATTCAAATGAAAAGACTGTTTCCCTTTTAACTTAGCTCTTGAAGAATGCCACAGGGAATTATTTTATCTCCTTAAACAGATCCCGTAATCTATCTTCCTCGCAGCCGTTTGCTCACAGTATCTATGTCAGCCCCTTAGCACAGGGAAAGTTGCTCCCAAAGCTAACTCCTGTGCTAAAAGGGATTTCTGCATACCTGATCCTCAGGCTTTGTGTTTGCTGAGCACTCTCCAGGGCATAAAAAGTAGAATACCAAAAGGGGAAAGATATAGCTGTAGCCTGTTAATTAAACTGAACAAATAATATCCTAGTGGCAAAAGCCTTACTTAAGTCAGTGAGAATTCTGTTGTGACTTGAATAAGAACAGTTTCAGCCCAGTTCTGGATTCCGTGTATCCTGTTAATACTGCTTTTGTGTCATTTGAACCTATGCTTATATTTGGGATTTGAACTTCAGGCTGCACTCTCATCCATGAGCTGCCCTTGTGGGAGTTGTCTCTGATCACTTCTCAGGTGGTTAATGAATGCAACATCAAAGTCTAAACCAGACAGGCAACTGTGGCAGAAAGGAAAGCCACCAGTTTCCAGGACCCTTGAAGAGATAAGCAAGACCGTGGCTTGTCTGAAGATAAAGAGAACTCTGTATATAGCTCTGGAAAGCTTTAGGAAGTCTTTGGAAAATTCTAGACTTTGGTCTGCTTCTTCCTTGAGGTGAAAATAAATGATACTAGTCTGCTGCTGCTTTCTGTATGAGCTGAAGTTGAACCAGAATGACAGAACAGGACTTTCTGGCTTTAATTCTGGGACTAACTTCAAGGAAATCGTGGAGAGTCACTCCTTTTCATGCATGGTGTCTCCTGCAGAGTTATTCTCAGTGTGCATGTTATCACCTTGTGTGATACATAATCACCCAGAGGCTAGAACATGCAAGCACATGGTTATGAGTACCCACAGAAACACTGTGATCCCTTGCCCTGATGCCAGAGATAAATGCTTTGACTCTGGACTCTATATCCTCAGAACCAAACCACTGAGCAAACCTGCCTCGTGATTCTACTTAACCCTGTCATAATGATTTTAGAAGAAAACCACAAGAAACGTGGTGGTTTTGGGTCCTTGTCAAAGCACAGCTAGAAGAACGTTCGCTTGATTACTTTTTAAAATTAATTTTAACATTGCATTTTAACATTCAGAGTGAAAGTCTGGGCAAATACCTAAGTGGACTGAAATGTAAGGAGGGTCTTACATGTGATTGTGGTAAGAAACCACTTTATTTCATCTGCAAACTTACTGTAGATGAAGGAGATTGTTTAAAATATAGCTATGTGAAATCCCACCATGGAGATAGTATGTGTTTCTGGGTTAGCCTACCCTTTCTTAGTTTTCTCTTTTGTCTACAAAGCTCTATTTTTCCTGATACACAAACAAATATAAACATTCAAACTTCAGCTCTGTGAATTCAACATTTTTTTCTCCTGTCCACTTTCTTCATGCTTTCCCCAAAGACATGATCGAAAACTAGCCCACGGCATGTACTTGAAAAGGAGGTACCTTCCTCTCTGCACCTGGGTACAGAAGCAGTTGCAGAGATCCACCGTGAAGTAAAATCTTTTTGTGATGACTAACTGCTCTAGAGCTCACTGGGCATCTGACTATTCCTGGTCAAGGGATTGCCTAGGTCAGTGGTGGTGTGTGCAATTGCAAAACACTGGGCAGTTGTCCAGGTGGTTTGTGTAGGCCCAAGCATACCCTATAGCTATAAGCATGCTTGAAGCTTTGAACTGGGCAGTGCTGTGGATGGGGGAGGGAGGTGGTGGTGTCAGCACATTCAGGCAGCTGTAGCTGTGTCTCATAACACTGGGCAGAGCTGTTGAAAAGGTGACTCAGGGGCTCCAGAGTGTACAGAAAGTTTCTCCTCTTGGGCTATCCACCAGCCTATGGCCAAGCGAGTTCCAGCTCTGCAGGGGGAGCTGATAACAATGCTCATGCTAAGCAAGCTATGCTGCATGGCAGCTCTGGCTGGTTAAAGTACTATAGCGTCCTCGTTTGATACTTGTCCCTGTCTGGCCATCATGCTGAGATGATTACTGCTGCAGCAGACATGAAGGTGACAAGGGGTTTTGTCTTCAGCTGCTGCTGTTCACAATATGATGTCTAAAGACTCACACCTTTTTTCATGTGGTTGAGACATTGGCCCATGAGGGGGTACAGCTGAGGCCCTTACAGGGGTTCATCCTAGTAGGATGCATGTGGTGTGGTAAAAGCCCCAGTAAGAGAAGGCATATGGACAGCTAGGGATGGAAGCATCTTTAGCCTCCACAGCCAAAAAAGCTCAGAACTTTATTTGCCAGAGTCCTTTCCTAATGTTGTAACTGCTGATGCTTTAGGGTATCAGCCTTCAGCAGGTGATCTGAATTGCTCATCCCTCTCATTGCTAGTACTAGCAACATCTGGGTTGGAGGCCATGAGAAAGGTAGCACTACTGTGTCCCTCTGTGCCCTAACAGAGGGAAGTTAGGAGTCCTTCCAAGAAGTGCAAAAGCTGATGCAGCAAAGGCCTCCTGGGATTAATAACAACAGCAGGCTTCTTTCCTGTGCAGAGTATTCTTTCCTCTTCCCCAATGCTTTAAATAAGAGTGCAAAGGGTCCTAATTGAAGCTAACCTTGCATGCCATAGACAGCTCTCTTAGAACTCTTTAACGGTTGGAATTGTGAAATATTTATTGCATCTATAATTAAGGAGTAGAACAGATGGCTAGAGCTTAGTTATAATTAAAGTCTAATGCACAGTAAAATAACCCAATGCAGCCAGTGATTCAGCGGCAACCAAAGAATTTTAATTCTTTCTTTGCTGGGCTTAAGCTTCAATTGCAGGAATTGGGACTTCAGGGGAAGTCTATTGCATCACTTATTACATAGGGACATGGCTTTATATTAAAGGATTGTGTGGAAATTTTTGATTGCTGTGTATTAAGTTATATTGTGTGGTCTTGCTTACCTTAGTAACTTGAAATCATGTGTGAAAAAGGCATGTGAATGGTTTTAACAACATAGAATCTGCATGTTGCAATCTGTCTTAGAAGAGAAATTCTTGAAGCCTGTCTGCCTAGTAATAGATTGCTAATGTTTTAGGGTAAGATATTTGGAAAGAGGCATGAATTAGGTGCTGTTAGGAGCACATTTTATTTATAAAGCTGTTTTAAATGGTGTTATCGGTAATATCGCTCAATGCATATTTAACACCACTTTCAAGTATGGATCATTAGAGACCTCATGACATTAGGACTAGAAGCCATTGAATAAGCTTTTTATTTCCTGGGAGCCAGGAGACAGCGCTAGGAGTTAGCATCAGGCAAAGATGCTAACACAAAGAGGTGTTACAGTGATCTTTGCAGACCCAAATGTCTGGGGATTTTGATGGTTTGATTTGGTTGGTTTGGTTTGGGTTTTTTCTGTGTGTCTGTGTTTTCAGTTTGGGTTGGGTTTTTTTTCCTACTTTTAATGTAGAGTCTACAAAGGGTGGTCTGTAGTACAACCTGCCAAAGGTACAAAATGCCAGCTCTGCCGGAAGGAGAGCAAACGGTTCAGGACCATTCCTGGAGACTGAGAAGACACAAGAGAAAGTGCTATTATGAGCATTCCCCTTCCCTGTCTTCTCAGATGACTTACTGAAAAGATTCACAGGTATCTAGATGGGATGTTGGGACATCCATTAGTAGATTAGTGATGCACTTGCCAGTGCTACAGCTGCCTCAGAGGTTTCACAGCTGTCCCCTCCTTCCCTTCTGACAGGCTGGAAAGAGCTGTGTTAAGTGACAGGCTTTCCTCAAAGCTGAGTTCAGCTTTTGGTGGCCTCTGCTCTTGCAGGACCTGTCCCAGGAGGACTTGTGTGGCACTCTTACATAGAGGTTTATTGTTACCTGATATTATTACCAATTACCTGATGTTTATTGTGGATTATAGGCAGGCAGGCAGCCAGCCCAGAACTGCTCAGTGGCTAATGTGTGACAGCATTCTATGCCTTTTGGTTGTCCCTCTGGTGCTGTCTTCAGCTGCAGTGGATTTGGATGCAGGAGTTTTGTGTATGGTAGGTGGGCTCCAGAGAACTTGCAAAAGCTGCTGATTTTAGTAGAGGTAATGCAGACTGTGGATGATGCCTGGGAATCTTTGAGCTGGAGGTAGGCAGTGTTAAGGTTTCTAAACTAATGCTGTTTGAGGAACTTATACCACACTCTACTCTTAAGAAGGGTGACTTCAAAAAAAGAAGGCATTAATGCTTGCCAGCTCTACACGTCTCAAATTTGGGCCTACGGACTAAAATTCCCTCATTCTCCAGGGCTAGTGCACCCTTGCAAGACAGAGCTGACCTCTGCTTTCACACACACAAGAGACCATGGTCTCTAAGTGAATTTGGAACAGCCTCAGAAAGAGTGTGGAAAGTCAGGGAGCTTCGGAGATGCTGCAAAAGGCAGGATTTGGCTTACTCAACCTTCTGATTGACGGAAATGGAGGGACCTAGCTCAGCTTCGTTAAAACATGCTTGCAGGACTGGTAGGTTGTGGGGGAGAAACAACACTCCTCATCCTTTTTCCTGCTCCCAGATTGAGTGGTTCTGACCTGCTGCCTCATGAGATGACAGCAGCAGCACTTGGCAGTGAGGCTTTGCAAAGAAGTGCCTGTTGAGCACCTCAGAGCAGGTCCCACGAATACGAGGAAGTTTGGGTGGCTGCCATTGACTGGGCAGCCGTCAATAACGCTGTGGCAGGCATCACCAGATGGCACTGTTACGTACACTCGCAGAAACGTTTTCTCCTGCACGGCAGATGTGGGCTGCCGCCGCACATCTTACATCGCTGAGGTTTCAAAGAGGTTGGTTCCTGGAAATCAGCTACTGGTTGTCAGTCTGCCCGCTGTGTGCTGCACATTGTACCAGCACTGCTGCTTGGGTCAGGTTTGATCCCTCAGGAGAAGGCACTGGGTTACTGAAAGTGTAGGGTCGCCTGTGTGTTAGGTACCTTGTTTAGCTGCAGTTACCCACCCAGATGGCATGTCACTTCTGGCAGGTCTGCTTCCTAGTGAATAGCAATGCTGGTATCTGCTGTCCTATGGAAATGGGAAAATTGCCTTCGTTTGAAAAGCTGAAAGCTGAGTTAAGAGCTTGGGACAGAGGGTTAATCTTTTGCCTGCTTCAAGGCTGCAACGTGTGACGTGCTTAGGTTAAGTCACAGCAGAAAATTGTTTCACTTTGGAAAAAGTAAGGTGCGAAGTTTTGATCATATAACATAAAAGATCTTGGTTTATTTCAAGGTTGCATATATGGGCTATTAACATCAAAATACATGGATGGGGTAATGCAAGAAACTCTCCTTAAGTCATTATCTTCTCCATAAAAACATGTAACACTGCCTTTTCAGGTTTTCCTGAGCTTTACTATGAGAAGGCAAAATAGAAAAGGTTTTATTAACTTTCACGTTACTTAAGTGACACCAAACCCTTAATTTATGCCCACGTACTTTTCTGTCACTGATTAAGTGGATTTTGTGCTCCATCCTGAGGGAGACAGACTGCTGTGCTAAACATGTCCTGTCCTTACTGTTTTTTCAAGCTGTGAGCTTGGGAAAGGACCCCCATGCTCCTAAATGCAGGCGTTCTCAGGCTGTATCTCCAACACAGTCAGGAAGGCAATTATTACTGGTGTGTACGCACCCATGTTCATGGTGACCTGAGTACTGCTGGCTGGGAAGGAGTGGAAGCGCAGGCTTCAGCAGAGGATGTGCAGGTTTGAAACCAGGGCTTCCATCGCTAGTGGTTAATGCTTTGGGGTTTTTTGTTTTAATTGCCACTGCTTCTTGAACTGGCTTTAATCCCATTAGTGCCAGCATGCCTGCAGGAGCTGTGCTTGCACCTCAGATTGCAAGAGAGACATAGCCTTAACGCTGGGAACTACAGCTCTGTCAGCCAAGCAGTGAGTTTTTGTTGTATCCTGTTTGAAAATAAATTCTTTTGAGACCTATGCTTTTGCATGGAGGATTTATTTTCTGAAGCTGGCAAAAGGACAGAGGTTTCTGCTTCTGTGGAGTATGCAGGAGATGGAAAACAGCAGGGGATGACAGCAGCAACAAGACCTTGCTATGATTCAGCTCAGCTCTGACTCACAAGGAAAAGTTAGAGGGAGTGAAAGATGAGTGATGCAACAGTTTTCAGTCTACTGCAATTGTGTCCTCCATTGAGGCCGACAGTAAATATCATCCTTCCTAGTGGCTTTCTGGGTGAATCTTTCCAGGCAGACAGCTTGCTGAAAGCTTTCGCTTTGCTTTGCGTAAAGCAAACCTCTTTCATTTACTTCTGGTCTGGTGTTGCTGGCTGTCACCAGCACTTCAGAAGTTGATATCCTCAATGCCTATGCATCAACCTTTGTAGCTTCTGATGTGAAAGCCTGGGAGAGTGGAACAGAGTGTGAGAGCGCTCTGGGGTGGGTGTGTGGTGAGAGGATGAGTGTGAGACTGTGCTAGAAAATGGAAGGGAAACTGCAGGGAGCTCCTGGTCCTGCCCTCTGTTGCCACCGACCCCACTTCACAGCAGAGCTAAGACAGACCTTCACCCATAAGGATGTGGTCACCAGTGTTCCTGCTCCCAACCTGGGCTTGACCCCACAGGGTGTGATGACACCGTGTGTATTTGTGGCGTGGTTCTCACCAGAATGCCAGACATGTCGTGTGGCAGCTGAACGGGGAGGCCAAGCCTTCCACCTACACAGCTCCTACCACCCCTTTGATATGCAATCCCGACCCCACAGCGGGGTGTTGCCACCTGTCCCGGGGCGCTCCAGCCTCCAGCCCAGCTTTAGCCCCGGCTGTGGCCCCGCTATGTCTCGGGAACGCCTGGAGACGGTGGTGCAGCTGCACTGGAGTAGGGGAGGGAAATTCCCTCTCTCGGCAGGTCCGTGCTCCCTCGCTGCTGCCTCGGGTGGCTGGAGTTGCCCGTGGGAGTTGCTCGGTGTCCTGCCAGCCCACTAATACAGGACAAGCTCTCTTGGGGCCAGAGCACTGCTGGGGAGCTGACTGTGGGAGGGGAGCCTCCTTTGGCATTGTTTCTGGCTAAAGTCACTGCTCTCTATGTCTTACTTTCTTCATGTGTGCATGAATACCATAAGGCTTGTGTTTTTCTTTCCTGTGCCATGCCAGGGAGATCAAGCAGAGTTCTAGTTTGGGGTGTTGGTGCCCTGGTGTTTGTCTCCAGCCTGGTTCCTTTTGCTCCCTCTTCATAGCGAGAAAAGCCCTGGTGTTTAGTCACAGCTAAGAGAAATCCCTCCAGTGTTCACATCTGCTCTTCACTGGTGATATTACTCTTACAGTTAGTTTTGTTTGACCAACTCCTCAATGGTGAGGAGATGGGGACTGCAGCTTCCAGAATGTGTGTTCAGTTTCAAGCCGGCCTCCACACCATCTCCTGGCTATGTGAGAACACGGGGCAAAACTTCCCACTGCCCCTACTTTTGGGAAAAAATCAAAACCCAAACCCAAACCAAGCAAACAAAAAATGATCCAATGAGGCCCTCAGTGGTGGGAATGTCTTCAGAATAGGGGACATCCATAGCTGTACTGAGGTTTTACCCTCAGACCATGATGTCGGAAACTGCATCTCTGAGGATCTTGTGGAGGGTCAGTGACATACAAAGGCTGGTGCGTTAGAAATTAAGTCAGCCTCAGGCAGGCTGTTTGGCTCAGTGATCACAAGGAAACATGCAGAGTTGGCACTTGTGAGAGGCCTAGACTGCAGTCACAATTAGGCTTCTGAGATGGGTGTTCTGGGCTTGCTCCTAGCACCAGTCTGTGCCCTGGGACCTGGAAGATGGGAAAACCGGGAGCAAACAAAGGAAGCCACTGACTGTCCTGTGGGAGCTGGAAGTCTCCATAAACATGTGGGAGAATTGGAGAAGAGTAAAAAGCGCTTTGCTGGAAGCTGCAGGGTTGGAATAAAAAGGGAAGCAGTGGGAAGCCCATGTTGTAGCTGTTCTGGCTAAGTTGGAAATATGAATACTTTCAGGGTTGCTCAAGCAGAGGACTATGGCATGTTCTGACAGACCAAGACTACAAAGTAGGTGATGGTGAGGGGAGAGACATGGAAAACTTCAGCTTTTCCACTGTAAGGTAGCCAGTCTTACAGTCCCTGTCATTTGAGTCTTTGCTGAGGTAAGATCCTGGAGGTAAATGCTCAAGAAGGTTTGTGCTTCGTGAAGCCATTCACTATACTTGCAAAGGAAAACATCAAACTGTATAGTCCTTCCCTGTGACTGGATGATGCTCTAACACTACGAATGTGACGGAGGAGACACCAAAAGCAACCAGAAAGCTCTGAAAGTAGTTCATGTTGACCTGTTGAATGGGGCTGGAACATCCCCTTTGTTTCTTTCTAGCTCTATATAACAAGATGGTCAAGATGAGGATAGTGCAGGGCTCCAGGTGCATGGTATCACACGTGGACAGCGGATTGAATCTGGTATGTATTTTGAGGTCCACAGTTGTTAGCACTGATATGTTCAGATTTAGCTGGAAGAGAGGATATGGGGAGTGGTGCATTAAAACATCTTTGTCAGCTTCTTTCTAGATGTGCCTAGTGTTGTGCTGGACTGTTTACTCACTGAGTCGTCACTTGTTCTGGGCCCATGCTTAGCCACTGCTGACCAGGCATGCCCTGAACTGCAGACATCACAGCTTCATCTGCACAGTGCTGTTCTAGAGCTGCAACTCCTTGTGTCCCTGCAGCAGCTCTGGGCTCTCTATGCCCAGCAGTGCCAGCATGGAGGGGCTGTGGTATAAGTACATTTGTTACTGATTTATGCTTGCGCTAGGGACAAAAGGTGCTGGGGGAATAGGGAAGATTGTGCGTAGAATTGTGGTATTTATATTTATTAATTTATTTGAGTTTGCTATTTTCCCTCTCTATTGTTTCCCAGTATGGGGGGCAGAGGAAAGCTTGTATATGCCCAAAGCCAGAAAGCTGGCAGTTCTGGAGCAGTGGGATCAGAGATTGGCTTGCTTGGAAGCAAGATGTGAATTGTTATGGAAGCTTTTTCCACCATTGCAACATTCAGGTAGATCCTCCAAAGTCTGTGAAGGCCATGCTCCTGTTGCCTCTTTCCCTTCACTGAAGTTACTGAAAAGTTTTCTTTCCTCTATTTTCTTCTGTTCACAAAGTTCTTAAAATCTTAATATATTTGAGATCTTCAAACATCTGGAATATTTAGTTGCAATTGGAACATGTTCTCAGTGGAACACTGACATTGTGTCTTTCTGTTCCCTTGGTTAGCCAAGCTGAAGACATTTTATTGCTGGTGGGAGGAAATTATTTCCTTCTCTTCATCTTTTTCTAACAAAAAAAAAAAAAATCCCCAAATATCCCACAGACTTGTTGCTCTTAAAAGAAAATCATTTTAACTTTAAAAACCCAACCAAAACGACCACAACCACTCCCCTGGAAACCCCAAGCTGTGAAAAAAACGTTTCATCCCCTGCTGTAAAGGGTGGGGTTGATTTCAGGCGGATCCTGAAGCCAGCAGTTGCAAAGGTGTCTCAGAGCAAAGCTGGCATCTCCCCTTCCCTGTCTTCCTTAGCTCCAAGTTGTTCAGAGGTCCTCAGGCCCATAGATTAGGACTGAAGCCACATAAATGCCAGGAAACTGTCTTTCCCTTTCACCCTTGTTCAGGACTGGGCTGGCACACAGGCATGCTGGCACTGGGTTTGGGTGGTGGTGGGGAGACCATTATAAATCCCCAGCAGTCTCCTCCTAAGGATATAAATGTTTGCCTCTGCTAAAACATAATCTCATGGTTGTTTCAATGGAAGCTGTATAGGGGGTGCAAGGAGGAGTAATGGGAGAGTAGTCCACAGCTGTTTCTTTGGCTGTTTTTCTCTCCCAGACGTGAAAGCAGCAGTGGCAGAGCGATGCCCTGCATTCTTGCCCACCTACACACATGCTTCCTCTGCATAGCCCCGTGCCGTCTGCTTACCACAAGCACTAGAGGCTCGGCTGTAAATCCGCTAGCCAGACAGATCCCTGACACCCAGGCTTCCGCCCTGCTTCTGCAGGACACGTGCCTGCTGCCATTTAGCATCACCCTTGCTACCAGCAAGGAAACCTCTCCTAGGAAAGGGTAGTGGACAGTATCACAAACTCCTTTTCCTCTTGAGTTGGCTACCTTTGAGGTCTGCTACTGGAAGACCTCTTGCCTGTGCTCCCAGGCTGCCATGATAAAGTTTGCTAGTCCCCATGAACCCATTCCGACCATTTGTGAAATCATCAGCTCTTGAGTGTCTCAGGCTCCATCTTCCAGTAGATTTTCTTTAAGGCAGTACAAATGAGATTGGCCAAATACCACTGAGCCTTGAGAGCCTCCCAGCTATGTATGGGGCACTGGCAATTCACACACGCACACACCCTGTGGCTTGTGTTTCCACTGCATCCTGTGCTATGCAAAGGAGTGCCTTGCAGCTGAGAGGAGCTTGACACGGTCTAACTGCAATAGTAGATATCTCTGCCTAAATTTATGGTGAGTCAACCCACAGCTGAATGTGGCTGTGAACACGGGAAAGGAAGGAAACTGGGGTTGGGGAGAGAAATCAGGAGACTTGCTGGCTTTTGCAGGTGGTTTTAGTGCACTGTCACCAGTGGGTTTCCATGGCTCTGTTTTACAGCCGGGAAAAGCAAAACATAGGCCTTCTAAGCTACTTCAGGCTGAAAATGTCCAGCTCTCTGGGAAAAGCAGCCAGGTTCTGTGTGCATTGCCAAAATGAGCCAAACCATGAGCAATTTGCATTTGCCCAGCCCCAGGCATGAGGGCTCTTAAGGATCTTGGGCAGTTGGTAGTCCCTTTTGAAGCTTTATGGAAAAGTCCTTGCTAGACACCCCCTCCCATCAGTGTCTTGTGAGTGAGAGCCCTGCTCCAAGCAACTATTTCTCATTACAATTATGTGGTGCTTCTTTTCAAACGTCATTGTTTTTTGGTTTTTTTGTGTTTTTTTTTTTTTTCAGAAGAAGTTGTTCTTTTGGTGTGAATTGTGAGCTGGAGACTAACTACCTCTTCTTGGCTGCAGGATTGCTAGACATGTTCAGCACACACTGTGCGGAGCTGAGGTAGTGTAAAACCAGAGGTCAGGCTTATCTTTGGAGGTAAAGGCCAGCCAGAGTGCCAAAACCAACAACAATGGAAGCAGGAGAGTGGGTCTGAGCCTTTGTATAGGAATTGTCCAGCCTTCCCCTGCTCCAGATGTGTTGGCTGAGGCACTCTGGCAATGCTGGGAAAGACCCTTCTCCAGCTCCCATGGAGAAGTAGGTAGAGAAGGATTTCACAAGGAGAGCCATTTTCACGCAGCATTACTTTTGCATGAGGTTCATGACTTTAAGGCTGAAATCCTTCAGAAAAGATGAGCTCTCCCAGGTTTTTGAGAGAGCACAGAATAAATGGCCATTCTACAGGCCTGCAGAGGTAATTTCTAGTCTCACCATGGGCATGGTAGAAAAAATACAAGCAGCTTCTGGTTTGTGTCTAGAAGGAAACATGAGGTCTCAGCAGTGTACCCACGGCTCAGCCTAGTGCTTCCATATACCTCCACAGCCAAGCTGATTATACTCACACCCATAGGCGCATATCGAAACCGAGTCCTGGAACAAAAGAGCATGACCCAAGCTAATGCTCAAATGGCTTGTCCAGGGAGAGGACATGCCCGCAGGGTCTTTGCTTAAGGGTGGATGTCCAAAGCCTAGACCAGAGCCAGGCTAGCAGTGTAGGCTACAAGTTTGCGATGTCCCCTGGCCCTCCTTGCCCATTCCCTGGACATATTTGCCACCTCAGGAGTGGTGACTGCACAAGGTTAAGCACAGTCCTGGTCTCAGCAACAGAAGGGAATGCAGCTGCTCTGCAGCTGTGTTCTCTGGGCTGTATTGTCTGTACACAAGCCCTGGTGTGATTCCCCCTCTCCCCTCTGCAGCCCAGCCTGGCTTGGAGATTTCCACCTTTCTTTTCCAATGATGCAGGCTACAAGGCATGGTGTTTACTCCAGGGCTCAGCCTAAGAGAAGGAAGGTGTTTCGTATTACTGCTCCTCCACAGGCCAGGCAGAGGAAGCAGTGTCCGACAGTGAGAGAACCCTGAACTTCAGTTAATAAATGCGTACTTTGCTCTCAGCCTCTCTTCCATGGCAAATGCTACTTATTGTAGCAAGAGCTGCTTGGACTTAGCCAGGAATCAGCCCTGTGAGTTTACAGGATTCACAATTCACAGATGTTAGGAACTATCAGGCTGAGTGTGGGTGGAGAATGTCAAGT
This sequence comes from Amazona ochrocephala, assembly GCA_039720435.1. Classification (NCBI taxonomy): domain Eukaryota; kingdom Metazoa; phylum Chordata; class Aves; order Psittaciformes; family Psittacidae; genus Amazona; species Amazona ochrocephala. Next base: position 2,682,554 of record CM077884.1, on the reverse strand, counting down.
CTGAAATAGCTCCCTTGCCACCCTGGCACAGGCAGCAAAGAAAATGTTTCCACATGACATTCTTCGAACCAAAATTTCCTACAAGGAAAACACAGAGGGGGGGGAACAAGAAGCAATTGCTGCCATCTCAGAGAGCTCCTGGCTTTTGCTCGGGAGGTTAGCATTTGTGCTGACGCCAGCGTGAAAGATGCACTGTAGGTGAGCTGTAGGGCAGCCCCTTCCCCTCTCGTTGTACACACAAACATATACATCTGCTTGAAGATGCAATCCCACTGGTGCATAGATACATGGACGCTATTTTTTTCCTGCTGGAATCCATTTTAATTTAGCTCCTGATTCATATTTCATTCATTCCCCAAAACCACAAAACCAGGATAGGTTTACAGCCTGTACTATTTGGATGAACCATGCAGGGGGGAAAACGGGGATAAACCAGATTGCTTTCCTGTGTAATTTTCTGTGTTACTTAAAAAAAGGGGTGAGAGGGCAGGAGTTGAAGCCTTTCTTCCTGGTTTTTATCCTTTATTTTCAGGAAAATTCGATCCGCTGTTCATCTTTGGTAGTTCATTTTGGTGGGCTTCACTCTTGCTTCTTTAGATTTAGGGGCCTGAAAAATATATGATTTTTATTTCCTCCTTACTTTTATGTTTTTCTCAAGATATTTGAAGATACTGAGATACTGTTGCTTTTCATATGGAAAATGTATATGCCATTTACAGAACATTAAAACAATGACAGATTTCTATATTGTCTCAATTCTCTTTGAAAATAAAGTCAAAAGATATAGAGGGTATCATCAACAATCACAACTACAAGTTTTCTTGGGGGGAGGAGGACAGGAAGGGGAGGAAGAGGAGCAAAAGGTCAGAGTTAATTTTAATTGAGGAATTTCCCCATATTTTGTCATTCAGCTTTTGAAACTGTGACCACAACAGGCTGTTTGAACTGTGGTGTGAGAGAGACTGAGAATTTCCCCAGGCAACTCTGCACAGGTACTAGCCACGGAGCTGACAAGGAAAGCTTTCAAAGCGCAATGAAATGCAGCACGGGAGCTGCACCCAGAAGAGGAAACTCCGGCCATCTGGAGATGAGGATGACCAGCGGCTACAGCAGTTTGTAAAAATGCAAGAGCTGCCAAAATTAAACTGTGAAGTCAGTCAGGAAGGCAACCAATGACCGCTGAGATCAGAAGTTCAGAGATGCCCCAGATGAGCTCCCAACAACAAGTGTGGCCGGCGTGCACCAAAGTTTATTAAGGATGTTGAGAGGAGGGGAAAGTATCTGTGCAGAAGATGCCCAGCTGGTGAGGAGGGACTGGTGGTGATGCTCAGGTCACTTGATGAATCCCATTGGCCAAGCCCCTGGGAGATCCCACCCATTCGCAAGTGTAAAATAAATCTCTAAAGTTGTACCTCATGTACCACTTGACCTTATTGCTTTTAGCCTGCTGGCTTTGTATCTGTTTATTTATTTTATTTTGGTTTGTACCCAAAGAGGGGCTCAAAGGAAATGAATTTTGAACCAGCACCTTTCACCACCTTGCAGTACTACCCTGATCCCTGCATCCAGCGGTGAGTCTCTGAGTGTGACGTAACTCTCTTCTATCACAGGTTTGATCTGAATGTCTTGTGTAATTGTTAACTTTTCTGCTATCGGCCGGTGGCAGCTGGGCTGCACGTGGAAAAAATGTGCTGCTCTCTTCATGCTCAGTGGAGCTTATTATTATTTTTGGCTTTCTAACAGGTTACTGTTTAATTATAGGCATCCGTTTCAAATATCTCCCTTTTCCTCTTTGGCATTAGAGAAAAAAAAATACCCAAGCTAAATAACACGAAAGCTGATAGTATCTTTTCCCCGTGTTTTGGAGCAGACAGTTACTCTGCTTTGGGTAGTGCAGGAATTGCTTTAGCTTTCTGTAGTGTGTTTATTTGTTCCTTTAAATGAAAAAGCTCCTGGAAAGAATAAAAGCTTAGCTATTAAACTCTGAGATTTTGGAATTTAAAGAATAAATAAATCATTTAAAAGATTTGGAGAAGAAAGCAACTGCCTTCTGAGAGTCTTTTCCAAGAGTATTTTTTCATTCTGTCTAACAGCCAACCTCAGAGCCTGACAACCACTCTTATTTTAGCTTTGTTGTTATGCTGAGTTTTATAACTTTCCAGCAGATAAAAGAGCATGTCTGCAGGAGGTATCACAGTATCACATTGTCAGTTTGTTTGTTTCTCCCAATGGAAGATACTATATTTAAGCATGTAAATGACATGTAGATGGTATTTTTCCAGTCGTAAAGTTCAGAGAGGTGAAATCCTCCGAACACAGTCACTTGTCGAGCGACTTTAAGGCTAGTTTCTGGCTGTATTTTGAAAAAGCCCTGCCTGGTGTCTCGCCAAGGCATTTGATACCCTGAAGGGTTAACCATTAACTGCATCTTCTGCAGGGTACTGGGGAAGGCTGCTTGTGTTTTATAGCTGTTGAAGAAAGGGCCACAGCATTACATTGTGATCTCTTTTTTTCTTTCCCCCATGGTATCATGATGTGTTACGATGTTTGTTGGGGTGTTTGTTCCCCCTCAATCTGCTGGGTGCTTGGTGTCACCACTGTATGAAGGTCCTGGGGAGGAGTGTGGAGACCTGACAGTGAGGTGGGGCCATATTTGGGGCCAGCAAAGGGGAAGAAGGGGAGGGGAGCTGAGAAATAGGACACGGTCCTTGCCTGTGCTGCTGTGGCAGAGGAATATGGCACGAAGCCGGGGGTATTGGATTCCCCAGCAAGACCTTCCACAGCACAAGCCCCAGGGCTGGCCAGGCACATGCAGCCATGCTTTGATCTCCTGCAAATCCACCCAGCCCTGCTGATCCCATGGGGATGTGCCTGTGTCTGGGAGAAGAGCAGTATGAGAGCCATGCCCACCTGGGAGGGCAGATTTGGGCTGGCAGCAGTAGGGTCTCTAGCAGACAAATAAGTTTCAGTGGCTGGAAGCCACAGCCAGGAGAATTCCCAAATATAAAATTTAAATAAAAATAAAAGAATAAATGAATCATAAAGATACATTGGGAAGTGTACCTGAGCTCTGGGACTGCTTCCCAGCCCCTGTGAACTCCTGCCAATCACATCCCATCCCATGTTAAAGAACAGGTTCATGAAACTGGTGCTGCAGGTCAGGCAAAAAAAAAAACAACATCCAAAGCAGGAATTAAAGAAAAAAAATAACCCCTTGCCTGCATTCCGTAGAACTTTTTAAGTGGCCTTTCTCCCTTCAAACCTGCATCCTCCAGCAAGTCAGGCCTTTCACTAGAAGCGCTTCTCCTTTTCACATGCTTTGGCAGCGTGATGAGTTTTTAAGTGACTATTAGTGTGGGAAGCCTCAGGACAGCTTGGGACAGATAGAGTTTGTGACGCCCTTCAGTCATAAAACCTGATCGAGATGTAGCTCAGAGTGATGTGCCTCAGCTGTTATGCATGTCTGTTTACATGAGCTGAGAGTGGCATTTGTCCAGTGGCTGAGATACTTTACTCAGTCTGAAGATATAGACGGTCTTCAGCTTTAGGCTCTGTTGGTCGGATATTCATGATGTGCTGGGTGACATTTGTCTGAGTGATTCCACAAAACTGAATAGTTTCATAATTGCATTTATTTTACACAGTTTGAAACACTTTAGCTTCAATGCGGTCAAAGTGCTTTATTTAGCTAATACCAGTGTGTTTCTTTGCAACTCTAAAATTGCATGTAGCAATAATCTAAACTGCAAGCTGTAACATTGAGCTGAGGCATGCTGGCAAAATAATGATAGTGAAAAGTGTTTGAAACCCTGTTAAAACGGGTGGGTGGGTGTGTCACACAGATTTCCCTGTAGGTCAGTGTGGAGGGGGAATCAGTTATGAATCCCAGATAGGTCTAAGATTTGTGGCTTAGATTTACCCTCTGTCATTGCTTCATCTGTTAATCTCTTCACTTTGGGGTGTCCAGCAGGCAGATGATGTGGGAGCCAGCTAAAACATTTCCTCTGTCAAGAGGTGAATACAGATCATACTTAGGAGCATTAATTAACGTGCCATTATAATGCTTGTATGCTTTACTGCCTGTCATTTCACAGCAGTGGAACTGTGCTGCTGTTACGATTTATTCAAACAACACAGTAATTCAGTGGTACAGCTGAGGAGAAACAGCTGGGTGCCCAGATTCCCAGTGCTGTGTGTTACTATTTATGCCACTCTAGCCTCTGTCTCATCAGCCCAGCTCTCATTTAGCCTATTTATTTCTCTGTAAATGTTGGTATCAAAGCAAAGGACTCCCTGCGTCACACAAAAGTACAAGCAATCAGCTGGGGTACAGAACAGCAGCCTCCTTCACAGCCCCACTTGTCACTACGAGCCCTAGAGTTCAGTGCTGTAGCTGCAGCCCAGCTGAAAGAAGGGCACTGGGCATTGGGCATTGACAGGGATGTACATCCCTGTTCAGAGGTGAGGGATGCCAATGTAGTATGCAAATGCCACAAGTGAGGTTAGAAAGGTATCTCCTCAGTGTGCTCATCGTTCTTCTTATACACAAAGAGCTGAGATGCTAAAATTCAGCAATAGCAGAGCTGAGCAAAACCCTCAAAGTTTTTCTGCTTCTGCTCTTCCTATAAAGAGATTTCCACGAAATGCGTGAAATCAGTGCTGAAGAATGCTCAGTGCTCTGGCTCCTGAGCCTGAGAAGGTGCTGCTGTATGGACAGAAGCACCTGTGCTGAAGTGTTAGGTCACTGACACCCATGAGTTACTTGTTTGGATAGTACCATCGAAGCTCATCCTGTGCTACCTCCAAGACTTAAAATGAGCTAGCTATCTGAAACTGGCAGGATTTCCACCTTCAACAAAGTGCCCACCTAGCTGCAGCTGAAAGCCACTAATGTAAGATGAAGAAGGCACTGTAATTAAGATCAAAGTCCAGCTGTTGAGCACTATGTAATCAGCCCCTCTCTCCAAAGACCCTTTTTTTCCCCCCAGCTAATGCCTGGTTGGGGGAGTGATGTTTACAGATAAGTTACTTGTATTCCTGGAAATAATGGTCATTAGGCTGTTTTACCCAGGAGCTCTCTTCTTTTGGGGCAGTTGGGAATGTACCTGCAGGTGCACTGGTCCTGCCTGCTCTGCTCATCCCTTACCCCATGGCCAGGCTAATTGGTGGCCTCAGGATTTCACATCACTGATGTGTTGAAGGCATTCACTGTGGCTTACTCACTCCTTTTGAGTAAAAGGCTTCTCACACAAGCTGTTCTTTCCTCTTTCATTTCTGGCTTTGTATTCTCACACGGTGTGGTATGGCCCAGCCTTGCAAATCTCACTAATAACAGAGGCTTCAGGAACAATCCTGAAATCCTCTGATTTCTGCAGTATCTGCTGGAAACCTGGTTTCTCAGGCATGGTCCTGGGTTTTGGGGTGTTGCCAAAAAAAAAGAAATCAAACAAACAAACAAAAAAAAACCCAACTGAAAACAACCACTTATGTAGGAAAAAATCTCTATTTTTAGAAGAGGATGAGGAAAACTGTCAGAAATGAGTTGGAGCATGGAAGGGAGGGGAGGGCATGGGACATGGCAGCATCATCTATTGGGTGCTGTATCTGGTTGGATTTTGGTGACCAGGGTCTAGTTCCAGCCACCCAGAGCTCCCAGCTTCAAAGGGATCTTTTGTTGGGAGCACTGCATGTGTCACTTCATCTTTCTTCATTGGCTCCCACATGTATCAAACAGGGCTGGTAAATGGACTGCAATTATCAGATAGGAGTCTCGCCAATGTTAATGCTTGCAGTGCAGCACAAAGGTGGAAAACTCACTGTGCCCAGTGCTTGTCATTACTAATAGACAGTAATGAAACAGCAGGTTTCCTCCCTTTGGGTTGGGAGTGGGCATGTACAAACAAAACCTTCCGGCTACCCTTCCTGATCACAGGCAGCAGCATGCTATACCCCTTCATTGGTCATGAATCAATGCTGGCATAAGCAGCTCTCCTTTCACTTGTGTATTAGCTGGGTGACATTGTGACAGAGCTTTGCTTAAGCATCATAGGGTAATACCTTACAAGAGTGTTTCATCCCATGTGCAGGCTCTGCACAATCCTTGCATTTGGGCAACTGCACACTTTTTCCATGCTTTGCTGAATAATAACTGAACTCCTGCTGTGATAGGGTGGACAGTATCATCTGCCTTCACCTTTGAGATGGGAGCCCAAATTTGCTGTGTAGGCAGAAAACCTGAAGCCAAATAAGCAAAGCCACATGACTTGGTATAGATCTATTTGCAGAAACAGCCAGTGATAAAGCAGGTACTTTCCAAAGACTCAGAGAGGGGCCACAAATTGTTCTGAGCAGCTTGTGGTGTGCTCAGAACAGCTGGTGACTTTCGGAGGAGAAGAATTGGCTCCATGCAGGAAGGAAAGGTGGAGGAGAGATGAGGAGGTGCTTTTTTAACTGGCCTTGGTAAGCTCTCCTGTGAGGTGGTGGTCACCTTCATGGCTGTAGTGGCCCCACTTGGACTCAGATGCACACAAGAGGACAGCACAAGGTGTACCAAAAATAGTTATTGCAGGGTAGCCTCACAGGTGAGAACAGCTCTGCAGTAAGGACTTGCTGCCAGCATGGGACCTCTCAGCTGCTCCCCCCAGCACCTTGCTAAGATGTGCACTGCTGCTGGTGAGGAAGGGAGGAGGGTATTTGCCTCATCTTTGAGGTCTGTTCTTTGGTTGCTTTCCTGTTCTATACTGCAGTCTTATCAGAAGACTGGATTCGGGAGTAGAAGATAGGATCTTTGCAAAACACCGCTCAAGTGCAGCATTCTAAACCCTCTTCAGTTCTTCCTCGCAGAGTCCCTGCAGTCTGCTCGTCCCCACTACTCTCCTCCATTTTGTTCCCACTGGACCTCTTTGCTCTATGTCAGACTTCATTATGCTGGCTGGGGATGTCACAACCCCTTCACAGTCATTGCCAAAGACATGACGTTTTTCCTCTTCACAAACAGTATGCGCCCCTCAAGAGTGTTATTATAAGAAAACATTAGTCTGCTTGCAGGTGTTTTTAGTACTGCTTACTGGATTAAAGTGGAACCAAATTTAAAGTTGGTTGGTTGGTGTGGTTTTTTTTTAACAGATCTCGAAGGACTGTAAGGAGAACATGTGAAGTCTTTTATGTCATCCTTTCTGCTATAAGGAGAGGATACCTAACTCATAGTAACTTTCTCAGCTTCCAAAAATACTGAAGAAATTAAACAAGCAAGTTCTCAATATCTCATCTGTTCAGAGATCTTCAGGGTGTTCATAGTACATGTTATAAATTATAATCCCTTGCTGCTTTGCATGGTACCTTCTGCTACAAACTAGTTTGCAATGGCTCCTCTCAATAAACACAAGTATTTCTGGCTTGATACAAAGTAGAAGTGCTTGGCTTTGATTTTTGGAGACAGTAAAACCCTCTGACATCCTATGAGTGGCCAAGGGAGTATTGAGCACATATAAAAATATCCATAGGTGCCACAAGTCACGGGGGAGGAAGGAGGGTCTTGGATGAGGAAAAAATTAAGGAAACTTAGCTTTTAATTTAGTGCCTGGTCTAACCTAGTTTTGCACTTACGTGGAAACCTTCTTGTGAACATGGGCATTGTAGAGGGAGCCAATGGTTACACTGCCATACAAATATTGATTTCTGTTTAGTTCAAAATTATGTAGCCCATGATCAAAACTGAGATAATCAGAAGGAAAATGTCTCATTATAATAGATTTCCGAGGTCTATTTGACTAGGTATGCTGATAATAGATAGGCAATATCCTTTCATCGACTTAGCTTCATGAAAACAGATGTATCTCTCCCTTGGGAGTTTTTGGTGTCTGTTTATAATCGCTTACTACTGTGTAGTAAGAGATCATCTCACCACAGTATTTTGCTGCAGTCTTCTCCAGTCAGGTGTCTGAATGCCACAGGTGGCCTGATGTGATAAATACTGATGCACTTAAGCAAGGAGAATTCGATTAATGCATTGAACTCTAAAGAGAACAGGCCACCTCCAAGACTGAGAAGGGGGAAACTGCAGTAAGTGATTGGAGGTTCAATAGGTTTTTTGCAGCATGAAAAAGGTTTGCTTACAAAACCTTGCTCAGAGAGGTTCAGTGTCTGCCTAGTTTAGCAATGTTGATATGTACCTAATTATGTATCATGCTGAAATATGCATGCTGAAAAAATGCATGGAAAGAAGCTTGTAGTGTGCTGGTGAGCTGGAAGCTACAAGCAGCAGCTGCTCAGCTCTGTATTGCCAGCTGTGTCTGCCTCTACACTCAGAAGAGTCAGAGCTGGTGGGGCAAAACAGTGGGAATGCAGGGATTGCTCTCAGTGGGGTCTATGAGGTAGTTGGGACTGCTGTGAAATTATAGTTCAGCTGCATCTGAGAGCTAGCATGGACATGAGGTGGTCAAATATTACAGGATTAAAAATCTTAACAGAATTCCTTTACATTCTCTTGCAATTTTGATTGATCATATTTGTGAATTTTCCTCTTCAAATATGCAGGCTGCAACCTTCTGGTTTTGATAAAACAGGAGACTTTGATGTATTCTTAGCACTCCAGGAGCTACTGCTTTAAGATAATCACAAGCAGAAATCATAAATCACATTAGGTGTGGCAATGTATTGATGAAATTACAGGGAGCCAACCCTGTAATTTCTTAGCACCAGGCACAGTTGCAAAAGTAAAGATCCTGTGAGCACCCCAGGTAGTGTTCCCTTACACACCAGCAGTGTTTCTGATAAACAGTTCACTTGTTCCTGTCTTCCAGGACTATAATCTGCTCTTAATTCTATGTCCTTCATCTGCCCTGTCTTGCAGCTATTTTGTGACACAGAGAAAGGTTTTTGCAAGTGCTCTTATTTTTGACAGAAGGATTTTCTGCCTCAGGGTTTAACAATAGTTGGCCTGTTACAGAGTTGCTACCTCCTGAAAAATGCAGCCAGCATGGTATATAGTAGAAGATTTCATTTTCTCATAGGAGTATCCCTAGTGTCAGGGGTGTGGAAAGGAAGTTGTTATTTGTCATCTAAAACACACGAGATTTAGCTGGTTGCCTGTGGGGTAACGAGTAGGATCTTCAACCGAATTCATATTACGAGAACCAGCACCTAACATCTGCTTTGCTGGCGTTTCTGTTTTGCATCTGAATTATTTACTGAAACACAGGATGTTGCTGTTTATTGTTTCCTGCTTCTAAAGAGTTCTGGGGACTTTTTGTACCATCATGATGATTTATTTAATATTCTTGTAAAATTCAACTTTCTTGAGATAGTTTGAGAGAGGGAATTGAGATCCTGTGAGTAGTTCATAGACAAAAGAATTTGTGTAACTATAGACTAAATCAACTTTCGTAAGAGTAGGTGCCTTTAGGGAGCAAAGGGTTTTACCTGGCTCAACTCAAAATGTCACAAGTCTCTTGCATTAGACAGTCTGAGACCTTCCTGTCCTAAAAAAGAACCACATATTTCATATCCTCTGCTTGGGGACGCTGTCCCTCTCCTCTCTGACTGTATTTATATGACTAAATTCCCTGCTACACATTGTATCCCAGGGCTCAAAATCAGTATGGGCTTCATGATTTCTCTTGTATTTCTTCTTTCTGGTGGGGGCCCATGTTGAGATCTGTGTAGAATACCCCCACACCCGTCTCCTCCTGCTGCCTCCTCATGTTGTCCAAATGTTGGGAATGCCTGTCCTGTATGAACTGGGACAGGAGCAACTCAGTACCAGCTGCTCAGCCTGCAGGGGTGCCCAGCAATTTCCCCGTGGTTATAGCTGTAGCACACCAAACACCTGGGCAAACAAACTCCAAGAGTTGTTGAGGCAACCCTGGCAGGAAGAGGATCTGATTCCTTCACACGTCAAACAGGTTGAAATTGTGGTATGTTTAAAAGAAACTCTGTTCTTGGTAGAATGTGTTAGTGTTCTGGAGGACCATAAGCCCTTAACGCTACTGATGGTGATATGGCACAAGCAGGGAAAAGACTGATTGCAAGAAACCTGTGCCAGGCTTTAAAGAGAGCTCAGAGCGTGTTGCAGGACTGCAACCACAGTATGAGCAATCAGGGCTGCAAGCCCAGCCAAGGGGTGCTCTACGTACCTCTGCCATGCTGCAGAGTCTGCATGGTCCAGAAAAAGCACACTTGGTTCCATGAATGCAGGTGTAGCAAAGGTGGGAAGGAGACGAATCCTGCATCTCTCATTTTGTTTGCCTCTGGAGTGTTTTGGATGGCGGAAGTGCTTGGGAATGGTTTGGAGAGGATTAAAACTTCCTTACCAGAGAGAAGAGATAGAAGCCACTTTCTCTTGCTGGCTGGAATCACCACAGAGTTTAGTGCAGAAGACAGGTGGTCTATTTAGCCCATTACCAAGACCAGATCTGAGAGCAGAGCCTCCTGAACACCTCACTCCTGACCCACAGACCTACACCCAGTATCTTCATCCCAGGGACAGGGAGGGCAGTCAGACATCTGGAGATCTGAGCTGGGCTTACCTGGTTTTCCAAAGTCCACGGTCACATGCTGCAAAAGTCTCCTCTTTTCCCGCTAAGCCTCACAGCAGCATGCTGAATGAGATGCACACAGCTTGTGGTCAGGAGTGGCTGCATGCCACAGTGTCACAGCGTCTGTGGAGCTGCCTCAGAAGTATTCTACATAAATGCATCGTATCTAATAGCGGAGTCACCCCATCAGTTCCCACACACTACATTTTTATGTGTGTCTGACACTAAATGAGAATACTCTGCTTAAAATGACTTCTTATCTGTATGCCATGGTCTTGAGCACTGTATATCAGCACTGTGAGGGTTCCTCATACGAAGCTTCATCCTCGCGCTCCCTGGGAGCAGCGCTGAGCCTGATTTCATCTCTGCAGGCATTAGCATCGCATGTGAGATGTTGTTGGGTTATGACTGTTTTAAAAGAGGCACGAACTGATCTTTGGTTTGTGTTTTGTTTTCTTTTTTCTGGGTTAACCAGGTTACTGTCTGGGAGAAATGCTGCTCTGGCTTTGGTCCCTAGCCTGTAACAGCGGCTCTTTGCACTATGTAATCCCATTTTTATTATGTTAAGAAGCAATCCAGTCAGGAACACAAAGAGATCTGCCTGGTAGGTACTCACAACAGTGCATGTCCCTGCTGTGGGGGACTGACCGTGCTCATGGCAAACCCTTGATCTGAGTGTTTCTCTCAGGTTTGCTTGGCAGTGTGCTACCTGTGGCTGGTGCTTGCTCTGATGGAAGAGATAAACTCAGGATATTTGATGGTATACTGGACTGTAGAAAGCTCAGCCTGGACCATGCCTAACTGGATCATGCCTAACTTGTCCATGCTACATAAAACGAGAGGTTGGAATCAGCAGTGCTCACAGTCATTTCATCTCTGGACAATCCAGAGCTCAGGATTTCAGAGCTCATGTCTGAAAAATGTGCTTACATGTAGATAAAGGATAGTACACAAACCAGACCTTGAACCTGGGCCATACTGGCAGTGTGAATGTAGCGAAAGGCTTTCCTTGCTGCCCTGGCTACAAGTGGAACATTTCTGCTGGGTTTGGTTCTTTTCTTTCCTCCTAGCACTGGCCTCTTTCAGAGCCTTGTAGTACCTAATGAGAGCCAGTTCCTGACATCCCAACTGCTTTTCTGAAGCTCTGATACACTTGGCTGAATTGTTTTATCATCTGTAGTAAAATAATTTCTCATTCTGTGTTGTGGTCTATTAGTGTGATGGAGGTAGACTCGTGAAACGAGAGATGCTGGTTGCACTCAACGCTGCAAAATTTCAGCGGACAATAGTTAAAAGAGTCATTTCCTGTGGGAAATACTGAAAGCAAGTTCCTTGTAAAAAACAGACAGCAGTGAACTGCTGTAGATAATGTTATTAGGTAAATGCTGTGCTCACAGGAAAAATAACTGATGAGCAAAACTCAAATGGGGAATTTTATTCAGCAAGCCTCAGGAAGATCATATTTCTGGCCACTGCCTCTTCAGAACTTTTCAATTTTCCTTATTGCATACCTTAATTTACTAGAGAAGAGTAGTGATGAAGGCCTGTAATAGCTGTCTTCTGTCATGACTGTGGTCTCTTCAAAATGATCTCAGCTGTTTTCATTTCCAGGGCTGTTGCTTTCTTTTCTTTTAATATTCCGCAATGTTGCAGAGATCTGGATAACTGGAAAGGATGCAGTTAGCTGTTTTGGGCTGCTTTGGGTATTTAACACCTGCCCTTTCCTCCTCCTCCCCCAGAAAAGATGAGCGGTCTCCCCATACTGTGCAGTGGAACACAACAGAAGAGATCTCTGAGTCTCCTTGTTCCCAGGCAGTTTGTGGAAGTGCACCAAGGCACCAAGAATGGGATGGTTCTGGTGTAGGCAGTCCCCTTGGGAGGCACAAAAGATGGTCTCTGTTTTCTTTAATTGCAGCTGGGCAGCAGAGGCTGGCACGTGGCAGCAGGGCTGGTGGCAGCCCTGACCCAGCAGAAGACCTCTCAGGAGAGATTTTGTGCTCATCCTCTCCTGCGCAGAGGGGGAAAGTATCATTCCATTTTTCCTGCCACAGAACTATCAGGCCTGGCTGGCTGGCTACAAAAAGTCTTGTATAAACTTAGAAAGACAGACCCAAATGCGTGTTCTCAGCTGGGTGTCTGAAACTGAGTAAATGGTGTCTATTATGTAGACTAAAGGGATTTTTATGTTTTTTTAGTGGACTTGAAGGTGTTTTGTGGCCTCTGAACAGTTTGCCCGTAAAGTTTATCTTACAGTACTTATTTTTGGACTTGGCTTAAAAATACCTCAGAACCTTGAGGGCCGGGCCTGGATTTTCCACTGTGTTGTTTTCGAAAAGCCTTTCTCACTTGCTTTAGTGAAAACTCTCACCTCTGTCCAGCAGCTCTGACTCCTCCCTCTCCAGATGGGCACAGCTTTTAACCATCGCTGCAAATAGCTTTGAGGAAGGGATTGACTGGTTTTGGTTTAATGTTTCACAAAAGTTGATGGAGGTTTAAATTTTCTTTTATTATTTAAATTTGCAAATTCTGACGACCATGTTTCCCTGGAGGTGGAATGGTGATGGTCCCTGTGTGCTTTACAAAGGTGGCGGCCCTGCTGTATGTCAGGAACAGAAAGGCAAAGATGAACAGATCACCTAAGGACCAGGAGCGCTGCCTCTTCAGGGTGTCCTGATCTCCAGCAGGCTTGTGCTCTAACTCTGGTCTTCCCAGCACAGGTTCCTCAGGCTCCTAGGTGGTCTTCTGGAGGTTATGAGGGCTCTGTACCCCAGACTAGAAAGCAGCAATCGCAGTGGGCAGGTGGAAGAATTGCCGTGTCCATGCTTTCACCTTGGCCAAAGCTCCATCTCTCTCAGTCCCTGCTGAGAAAGGGAGTGGGTGTCAGGCTGAGAAGGAGAGGGGATGTTCCCAACTGGGTGAGGAGATAGTTTCCAAAGATGAGTGAGAAGGAGAAGGCGGAGAAGCGGGGTGTCCAAGGTTGAGTGGGAGATAAGAGAGGTCTTGGAAAGTTCACAAGGTGCTGAAGGAATTCTTGGAGGGAAAAAAGGAGAATTAACGGTGACTTGCTCCAACAATGAGGGGATGGTGCCTCTGAAGCCCTGAGGACAAAGAAATGCTTCTGTCATGTAGAAGTGGTCACTGCTGTTTGGCTGATAATGATGACATATAGGTAGCAGATGTAATGAGGTATAGATAGGAGATGTGGTGGATTCCTGGGCTGTAGGTGTTACTGACAGTACTCTGAACTCATTCGGCCTCTAGAAGCTATTCCCAGCAGTCTGCAGGGAGCAGGCCATGCAGTGGCCAAGCTGGGAACCCCTCAGTGTGGTAGCAAAGTGAATGCAGAGGGAGCCTTTTTCTCCCAAAGGGGCTCTGCTGCCAACACTAGAGCAGGGCGTTGGTGTGGGGCCCAAGTCTGCAGTGGTATGATGTGCTTTGAGGTGCCACCGCAAAGCTGCAAATGCTGCATCCACTTAGGAGGATGCATACTCTTGCTCAAGATGACTCTAACTGAAAGAAGGTGATGAATGAAAGAAAATCCCCATCGTGTTTTCAGCATGGTGATTCGGCAGGATCATTCTGTGCAGCCAGTTTCACTATTTGATATAGGTCAGTCTTGCCCATGCACTAAAGGCTTGAATAAAGAGGAACCAGAAAGCCCAACCATCCCTTCCTACCCCTTTCCATCCAGCTCACGCACGTATGTTTCCGAAAGGGAAACCTAAGTCACAGAGAGATCAGGTTGTACTTTTACGGTAGACTTTAGCAGAACACAGAGATTTTGTAAACAACACAATCAGCATTTCTCTGAGACAAAATTGCTTTAATTCCTCTAAATATCACACATCTCACACCTGAAACAGGCCGTGCTCAGTACAAGTGTCATTTGGCTAGAGAACAGGAAAAAGCCAACAGTCATCCTTAGGCTGTCCTCAACAGATGCTGTAGGACACCATCAGTGTCACAACCCTTTGCCACTCTCACTCCAAGCTCCTTCCTGTGTTCCCTGTATGTCCTTAGTTGGTGGCTACTTCTGAGATTAGGGTTCCCCCTTTGGGCAGTTAGCTTCTTTCATTTTCTAATGCACATCTCTGTGCCACTGGACCACTTTTCTCTCAGCTGCCTCTCCCTGTAACCCAGGCTGCTCTTCACATCCTTTTTAGTGAGATATCAGATCTGGGAAACATCTAAAAATATGGGATCTGGTAAAAAAGAATGGACATTTGAACCACAGGTGAAAGTTATGTTCTGTCTCCAAAAAATCCTATTGGTGTTTGTTATTCTTTACATTCACCCTTCCAAACCCATGCATCCACCAGTCTTCTTCCAGAGATATTTTCCAGGACCAACATATTAAACAATGTTATATGGTAGGAAAATCTGAAGAATTTAAAAACGTTGCTGGAAGTCTAATTTTAAAAAGGTAAATCTAAAAGCTGAGCTAGAAATCTTAATTATTAGAATAAATAGTTGTGAGTGCAGTTCAGCAGGACCTGCTGGAGCTGGGATGGGAGTCAGTCTCTTTTGGGTTCACATGAGCCGAGACCTATGAATATAGCATCAGGCAGAGAAACAGGAAAACACACAGCACAGTGCAGTTCCTGCTGGGAAGGGGACTGTTTGTTGATGAAGTAGACACAGATAGAGGCAGAGACTGGGGTTCAATACAGATCCCTGAATTTCAACAGCAATCTCCTCTCTGAGAGGGTTGAGAACCTGCTTGTTCACTGTTTGGCTTTCATTTTGGCTTCCTGCTTTGCAGCCATGAACTTGTTTTGATTACCAGAGGTCTCTAATGGGTGCTTCCAGGGTGTGCCTTACCATCTTAGGGTAGCTGATGCAGCCATGGGGGCTAAGCGTGCTCCACACTTCGGGGAATTCCAGATGACAATGCCTGCCAGGCACACACTTGTCCTGTGCTGCCAGACCCTGCTTCCTTCTCCTCTTGCACAGCTGTGAGCTTCATTAGGTAGCAATGTCTGCAAATCACTGCAGTGTTAAAATGCAGAGCAGGGGGAATTCTAGCAGTATGTGGGTTGCCAAGTTCCTTGAGTTTTAAAGGTATGATCTGAAAAAGAGACCCCTCCCCACTCAACTAAAATACAACACCAAGATTCAGGCAATTAAGTGTAATGGTCATGAACTTTAAACCATTTGTTTACCATTGCTTCTGATGCACTTTAGGGTCTAACTGGAGAAAGCAGAAAGCACATGGATTAGGATTGCTGGAGCTGAGGCTGCCAACTTCTCTGCTCTGTGACTTCTCTATCCAGCCCACACCTCTTGATGTTTGAGGCTAATATATTAATCTATGCATGTGTTAAGGTCTGCTAAGGGGTTAACTGCTGTAAGCATTCAGGAAGAAAAATTGGTTTTTAGTCTAGGTGTATGGGTTTGAATCCTACTTCCACCCTGAACTCTGACTGTGGGTTAAAGCTGGTCACAGCATTTCTGCAGCCTTTATATTCATTACTAGGCATTAGCATTCTGGTCCCTGCAGATAAATTAGGTTTGGGAGTTTCTTGCTCTGGGAAGTGCAGTGCATACTTTACCTGAAGAAATTAAGGCCTTTCTGAATTTCTCTATCTAGACAGGCGCAAACTCCTTTTAGAGTAACACCAGACTGGGACTCAAGCAACCAAGGTTGTATTTCTGGCTGCACAACTGGCTTACTGAGTAATCCTATGACCTCCTGGCACCTTAGTTTTCCCACAGGTAAATTACACTGTCTTCTTTTGTAGAGCACTTTGAGAGCTATGAATAAAATAAGCCATATTAGATATCATTATTTAGGCATTATAAAATATTCTTTGGGTACATTTGTATAACGTGGAAGTGCTTTCTTCATAAGAGTCGATGTTCTTCTTTTTGCATCAAGGTTTCCTAAATACTTCACAAGCAGATCCTTTAAAGGAATATATCTTGTGGGGAAAAAGAAAGAAAAAAAAACACAAAACAAACCCTAACAAACAAGAGAACAATAAACCCAAAACAAACCCCCCACAAAATCTGTAGTTTACAAAGAAGGCCTTCTTTGACCCCATCAGCTTGTCTACTGACTAAGGACTACAGACCAAGTGTCAGAAAATTGTACACTCTTGGTAGCCATTTGGTGGGGAGAAGCAGAAAGCAACATTCTGTAACTTTGGCAAAAGCACAATAAAACCTCCAAATTATTTTGGAAAGTGAAAGTGAAGGTGAAAGATTTCTTCTCACAAGATTTTACACTGTGGCTTTACACCAAGCCATGAAGTTTGGCATCTATAAAGCACACTGTTAGTTTCCGAGAGTTTGCACATCATGCAGGAGAAACACAAACCGCCACAGCACTCCAGCTTCTGAGAGAAGCTAAGGAGAACTGGAGATGCTTGGATCTCTTGAAACCCAACATAACAGCTTTACTGAGATACCTTATTTCTGCTTTCACCACAAACTCTACTATTCACCCGGGGGCAGATCAAAATGTTGAAGCTCCAAGCCTATTTTGCATGAAAAAACAGAAAACTATACTGTATCTTGGTTGAGAGAATCTTTTGCATTCTTGGAAGAAGTTTGCTGGACCCTGTCTCAGATCCAGCCCTGTATCAGTGAAAGCATGTGGCATCTGCCTTTAAGGTTAAAGCTATAGAGGAGGGGCTGTGCATGCTCACTAACAAACCTAGGTCTTGCTTTCCTCAGGACCTTGTATCTTTCCCCCAGTGGTAAGTCAAGCCTTGGTGTTTTGGGTTTATTCCTTTCTAAGAATGGTTGGTTGCAGTGAAAGGTGGATTTTGGGGTGAGAAGTGTTGCTGCATTGCAATAGTTGAATTTAATAGTTTTCTATCACTTTTTCTGGTGTGGAAAGTGGTTTGGATTTTTTTGCTTGTTTGTTTCCTTTTCTTTAATGCCTTTGATGTGAAGGTAGGAAGGGGGAAAATGTGGTGAAGAGTTGAAGCATGTGCTTGCAGTGGGATAGCGGGAGCAGAAATGTCTTGTTTTCTCTCTGGTTTGCCACCAGTTTATGTCATGCTGGGCCAAGCAGTCAGGATTTCATTTCCACATGCACTGGGAAGCTTGGCTCCAGGGAAAGGCAATAGCAGTACAGATGGGCTAAGGCTCATGAAAGGCAAATGCTGTGCTTGCTAGGGGTATTTTGTTTGGTTGTTGGCTTTTGTTGGGGTGGCCTTTGGTTCAGGTTTTTGGTTTGGGTTCTGGTTTGTTTTTTTTGGGGAAGTTTAACCTTCCCAACTTTCTAGGAAACCCTGATGTTGAGTGTGGTGTGGCTACAGCTATAGGGGCATGTTGTTCTCATTGCCATATTTTGCAGAGATCTCACTCAGCAGTGTGATGACAAACTGAATCAGCTGGGATGCAGTCCTACTCTAGTGGGCTGTAATGAAGCTCTTCTGGGGAAACAATCAAGAGGCGGGGAAAAAATCAGTGTGCCCCAGGCTTCAGCTCACCATATGAATCTGAAAAGTACTTTCACCTGGAGTCTGGGCTGCTCTCCCTTCAGCAAAATAAATAGGATGGAGCTGAGCTTGACCTCAGTGGGAGTGCATGGCTGGCTGAAAGTTGTCCTGGGATTCAGTCGTTCAGGAGCAGTGTCCCAGCACTGCTCAGGGAAACGTTGTGGTTTTGGTGAGGTGCTGGTTTTCAGAGAAAATTTAACCTGCAATTTCTGTTCATAAGCCCCTACTGTTTTTTAAAGGAAGAGATTGTGGATGCAGTGTTCTATTCAGCTTGGAGTTTCAAGGGTGCTCTAAATCCCTCTGCAGTTCCAAACTAGTGCAGTTAGTGCTCTCTGCTTGTGGCAAGCTGCTTGCTAACTATTTCAGTAGTTAATGCAGGGAATTAGCTTGTGGACTTGATGTGGAAGACAAGATAGACTATACTCACTACATGCTTTGTTCTGTCATAGTAGTTAGTGTAACAGCCTGTGTTTGGTAGTGCCTCCCACAATGTGCTTTGTGATGAGTTCTGGGTGAAAGTGATGTCTAAATGTCTTTTAATGAAAAAA
The DNA here is from genome assembly GCA_039720435.1 of Amazona ochrocephala. Classification (NCBI taxonomy): domain Eukaryota; kingdom Metazoa; phylum Chordata; class Aves; order Psittaciformes; family Psittacidae; genus Amazona; species Amazona ochrocephala. The sequence continues at coordinate 2,664,020 of CM077884.1, read as the reverse complement.
AGCAGCTGGTAGGAGCAATTTGAACCATGTGAACTCCTGCTGTCTTGTGATTAACTTTAGTCAGTCACTGATTATTTTATTGAAGATCGAGCATTTGCTGATGTAGGAAAAGGCAACTGAAGCAGTGAAATGCACGCGTGGATCTTAGGCTTTAGCTGTTATTTTCTTGTGGAAGAGCAAATTTGGGCTTTTAGGTATTCTGTAGAGGAGTACACAGGGGCTACTCCTCTATGTTGAAAGCTATTAAGAAAAATGGCACTAGGTTTAGATTTTAAGATTGCAGGGAAGGAGACAATTCAGCTTGTATGAAGCTTTGTGCTGAACTAAAGTTGGTTTTCTTGTGACTTGGCAGCTCTTTCCCACCTGAAAGCAGGATCCAGCAAACAGTAAAAAAGCGATTCTCTCCACCTCTATAATACTGTATCCTCCTCACAGGTGCCTTGCCTGCTCATAGGTGCCCCTGATGATGCAGCCTCCTTTAAAAACAGTATGGGTAGTAAAGGTGTTGAAGGAGTCTCTCAGATTTTTCTTATGTAAAAGTATTAATCGGGGAACTTCTTTTGTGTAATACAGGAAAACACACCTTTTTGACTATGGGATAGGATCTGGTAATGCTCTTCTTGGTAAGCCAGGAGCTTGGTTGAGTACAGGGATAAAGACGACACAGCTGGAAAATGCCTTTCTTTGGAGAAATTTGGGGCTGTGTTTAGTACAGGCATGAACTGGTTGTGTCCCTAACTGGTTCGACTCTTTACAATAGCTCTGTTAGCTCCAGAGGCATAGAATAACAAATCTGGCTACATCAGTCTGTGCAGCTAATACCTCCTTTCTCTCCTGTGCTGCAGGCTGTGGGCACTGTGAGGGGTGCTTGCTTGGGGTAGGCTTATGATAACCAGATTCTGCTTTGCTGCTGAGTAGGACTGCACTGGGTAGCTTTGCCTTCTTGAAACCTAGGACTTTGCGCAGCTGTGAACCAAAGTTGGGCATGTAGTGGCACTGAGACTTTCTGAAAGAAAGGTCTCTGAGGAAGGTCCGTTTTGTAAGAATTCATCCTGGTGAAGTTGGTTCCTGTGTACATAGAAATGAGCCTTGTGTGGATACCTTGGCAATGGATTCAGAAAAAGTGATTTTAGTGTTCAAGTCATGGGCAGTTGTTATAAGTCATGAATAATGAGCACTTTGGTGGCTTCTCTGCCCATTCCTTGGAGGTCAGGATTGAGTGCAGGGTATTGAGCAGTGCCTGGACTCTGGGTTGGAGCATGTATTCCCCATTACTCTCCTCTAAAGCTTGTGGTAGTGTTGATTTGCAGGCTTAGGTGAGATCTGCTTTTCTGGGTTTCAGTTTGGCACTCGTGCAAGTGCCTTACCAGACTGAAATCTTGAAAGTAGTAATTTCTGGTACTTTGTGGGGTAACTGCTGTTCTCAGAGGATTTGTGATTATTTATTCATATGCAGTGTGGGGATATGCTCACATCTGTGAGGCAGAGCTATTAGCTATGACACTTCTGAATTTTATTTTTATCTCTGGCTGTTCATGAACTTTTAAAGGATGTTGGGTTCTTTTTCTTAATCAGAAAAAGCAACTGAAGTGATACTCACACCTATTTTGAGGCATGCCCAGCTATGGCTCTGGGGGCTGAAAGAGCTTAGATTTTTGTTAGCTTAGGAAAACTGCTCTTTTCAAAGAGCTTGCAGTTCCGTGGGCAGCATAGGTGAGGAAAGCCCTGCTTTTTGTAAACCAGACACATCCTCAAAACAGAAGAGGCCATACAAATTCAGTAAAGAGAGCCAGATTCCTCTCTGACAGCAGCCAGAAATACTTCAGGAAAGAACAGAGGAAAAGAACCACTGTAGTACGATCTTCCCTCCGAAACACTCTTGCTTAATTTTAGCAGCTCAATAATTAAGGTTTTCCATGCAGTTGCTTAGACCGTTGTGCTGAACAGCACCAAAGCCAAACGAAACGTTAGCCCGGTTCTCTTTTGAAACCGTTCATAGCCCTGGCTCCTGCCACAGCCATTCCCCCAGCAGGGAGCGTGGCCGTTCACCAGAACAACTCTTTTGTTTGAAGGCTTTGCAGGGTGCCCCAGGCCTTGTGGCACGAAAGGCAGTCACCTGCCTCCTACTCCAATGAAGTTGAACCAGGAGATTTTGTCAACTGCAAATATACTCAAGAAATTCCTCCCGCCCCCCACCCCTTACATCTCTGCAGCCATCGAGTGTTTTGACATGGGTGTAAAAGCTGCTGAGTTTGAATTTAGAAATTGGCCAGTGGGATGAGAATGTGCAGCTGTGGAAAGCGCGAGTGCTCCAGCTTCGTCACTGCTCCTCTTGAGCCCACCTATTTCTGTGAGGCTTGTGGGAGCTTAAGGGGATAAAAATGGCTAAGGTAATTAGCAGATCTGGCAGAAATCAGCTGGCTGGACTCGGAAATAATTGCAGGCAAGAAGGCAGTAGAAAAGCCATCAGATATAGTCTGATGTGGTGGAACTTATTTCCATAGAAAATAAAGCAAAAAGAAGGGGGGTATTGTTGTTGTTGTTGTTGTTGTTACTATTCATTTCTTCAAAACCAACCTCCTCTTATTTTAGTCCAAGACCTCATCTGCAGTGGCTGGGTATAGGAAAAGTCAGCTAAATCATCCAAGGGCATGCAATCTAGAGAGACAACCAGTTAGGAACAGTGGAATTACATGGAGGTGCTCCATCTGCTGCAACGGCTGCCTGCTTTGTATGGAAAGTTGCTTATTTGGGGGTAAAACAGAAGGTAGCATTTTTTATCATTTTTTTCTCCTGTTGGATTCTTATGACACAGCGTTCCAGTGAACTCTAAGGGGTATTTAACTTACTGGGAAGCTTCTCCTGTCTAAATACAGCATCTGCAGCAGTGTGGAATGTGTGGTGTACAGCTGTGAATGTTCTAGGCATTCGGTGTGTCTCCTCTTTCACACAATAGCTTCTATTTATGGGATTTCATTGCCTTGTGCTCACACATTCAACATAGCTTTGTGTATGTGCTCTTTTCTTTTCCCTCTTTTTTTTTTTTCCCTTTTGTTTTTTAAGGTTTGTAGAAACTCCGAGCCACTTCTCCTGGAAGGAGAATTACTACCGATCAGCCATGTCCCAGAGCTCGCAGCCCAGGGAATTCCTCAGCCCAGAGGTGCTCCAGCATATCTGGGACATCCTGGAACAGTAAGTAGCCCTTACACAAAACCTGTAGAAGAAAATGTGTTGGGACAGGATGTCCCTATAAGTAGGCTACTCAGGGGACTGATGATGGGGTATTTGGAGTCTTCTGTACCTGTTGATTAGAAGATGTGTGTGAGAGTCTGTGACAAGTGACAACTCTTGAGCTCTCCAGAGGTTCTACAGCCAGGCTATATGAAACAGGTGCAGAGATCAGTAGTGACAGTGACTCTCTTGAAGACCTCTGGTGGTTGGCATTTTACCCTAAGGAAACAGATTCATTGCTTCATGTCCAGGCTGCATGTTTTCCTCTCTTGTCACAGAGGGACAGGAGATGGAGATGGTGCAGAGTTCATCCAATCAGGTCATTTGAAGGAAATAAAACCAACTTTTTTCCCATTCCTGACTTGCCACGACTGATGCTGAGACAGTTACTGCTATAAATCCTCCACAAGTTCTGTCTTTCAGTGATTTAACGCCTGTGTTCCTACCTCATTTTTTTGGTGAGACAAGTGAAATGTCCCTTCAGGCTCTGTCCCATTCAGGGACTGCTGTTAGCATAGCAGGTGATGAGGTAGTTGCCCATTAGTAATTACTTACTTTGCCCTGAGACTGGTCTGTGGCCATGCCTGAGTCCTGGGTGACACCCTAGCATGGAGGACAAGGTGGGGAATGGGAAATGGAATTTGGCCAATTTTAACTGCATTTAACTGTTCTTTTCAGGCCAATACGCTCGGTTCAGCCGATCGATTTAAATTTCATCGACAGCCCATCTGAAAATGGCCCTACTAACAAAATAGAGATCAGCATGGACTGCGTCCGGGTGCAGGACACAGAGCTGAATGACCCAATGTGGGTGAGTAGCGAGAACTTCCTTAACCTTTGGGGACAGACGAGTGTTTGCAGGAGCTATTCTTGCTGCATTGCCTGAGGTCATCTTTCCCTTCTTGATGGAGGAGCTGTGGCCACTGCCTGTGATCCAGGAAGTTCCTTCTTGCTTTGCCTGTGGTGTCACACTTACAGAAGCTGGTTGGAAGCGTGGCTTTGCCAAGTGACTCTGGTGGTGGTGAGCAGAGGTTCTGTACATGTGGCTAAGCTGGACAGTGTGTGGCCCCTAGAAAGGCTTCACTCCTCCATGCCTCCCAAGTGCTGCAAGGGGAAGCAGGCTGGCTCCTTACCTGCTCCTCTTCATCTGCTTCAGCAGTGGTGGGAGAGAGGGATGAAGCAGCTAAACAGGCAGAAGAGCTGAGGAGTCTCTTGCACTTGCCTGGTCGTTCAACTGTCATTGCTCTTTCCCTGCTTAGAGCTACTTTATGTGACCTCAGGGGTAAAGTAGCTAAAATAACTGGTATTCTGGGCACAGCTGCAATTTTGCTGATCAGGGGCAGGGGTTATTAATGGGTTTTTCTTCTCTTGAAGGTCAGATATGAACGAAAAAAAAAAAAACCCTTGGTTTCAGACTATAGCTGGTTTTTTTGTTTGTTTGTTTATTTTTTTCCTGGTGTTTTTGTTTGGTTGGTTGGTTGTTTTTTTATTTATTTATTTATTTGTTTGTTTTGGGTTTTTTTTTCCCCATTCTGCATCTCCACATAGGCAAAGCTAGAGAGTGTTTGTAGCCAGCCTTGGCTGTGGGTGTCTTGCCAGTATGGATCAAGACTAGAATGTACATGAGGCACTGGTAGTTCGTTGCAGGTTCATTGCCTTTGGTACAAACTGACCAGCTTTTTCTTAGCGATAGCTTTGAAGAAGCCAGGAGCTGCTCTTGCAGGCTGGAGTAGGAGCTAGTTCAGGAGTTCGAGCTGTTCATGTCCTCTTTTGTTCTTCCGGGGTTTTGTATACTTTGGGGTAAAAATCATGTCTGGTTTGAAACTTGTGTTGCCATGTGTAAATTTTCTTGTTCCTCTGTGTTTCCATCCTGAGAAACTGTGTCAATTTATTCCCTGGCTAATCAACCACTATTTTTCATGTGGCAAACAATGGGTTGTTGGTAGCCTGCCTCCTGGCAGTGTTAGTAACCTGGAGGATATCATATCTGCAAAGAATTTGCTCCCAGGTCATGCTGATTGCAGTCCTCAGTGACAGAAGGCTTGACCTGGTACTGCTGCTCCTCATGTGCCAGGGAGACTGCAGTTCTCTTCTCTTTCCTTGTGACATCACAAAGGGTAAAAAGGCCACCTTGAGGTTGGGTATGTGCTTGGCTAAGGTGGTGGAAGCTAACCCAAGTGCACAAGGAGAGGTGACTGACAGGTTATCTTTTGATTCTGCATTCAGGTTAGGTGTACAAGCCTTCAATCAGCATCTGGATCTCAGCTTTTCCCAACAGCATGGCACAGCCCCAGTAAAATGGTGTCTTTTCAGTAGCTAGTCCAAAATATTCTTCATGGTTAGAGAGACTCCTAGTTTTCAAAGTGGCTGGTAATGTTCTGATTGAACTATGTCCCCTTAAAAAACAATCCTCGACAGTTTGAATGTTGTCAGCAGAATTTTTGCTCCTTCCATGCTCTAGCACTAGCTATGTTGAGCCCCAGCAAAACCTCCCCATCTCCAGCTCCTCTGAAATGCCTGCAGAGCACTGTGGTAGCTGATGGGCTCACTCAAAGCTCTTGTTCAGAGTCTTCTTCCTACCTGTGGTGCAGCGAAATATGAATGGAAAATCCCTTCCTCTTGTCCTCTCTGAGTGTGGCTGAAGTGAGCCCTGGGGCTAGGAGAGGAGGACAGGCAGTTTTTGCTATGCAATTACCTCTTGTTTATGATGGGTTTGATCCCAGCCTTGCAGGAGGTATTTCTGCAAAGGCTGAGCTGCACAGTGACTTTTTTAAAAAGGGTTTTTCATTGACATGACAAGCTGAAGGGGGAGCAGGGAAATTCCATCCCATCCTCACCCTTACTGTAAGGCAGCAGCTTAGAGTACATTAAAGTATGTACATTAATAAATGTTCCAGTTTGTCTTCAGTGGAAGACAGCACCTTCACTCAGTTGAATGTTGGACAAAAGCCTTTACAAAGCAAAATATGCACTGCAAACCTGTGCAAACAGCCCGTCTTTTAAAATGAGGAAAGCTCTTTTTACTCCCCTTACCACTACCACCACCTCCCTATAAATTTGCAAACATCCCTGACAGGTGACAACTCCCCCTTGGAGAGAAGTCCACGTTTGCTTTGCTGTTTATGGGTCTCGCAGCCGCTGCAGCTTGCATTGGCAGAGAATGTGTAGCCTGGGGCAAGGTGTTTGCTTTAATCTGAAATACCTTACAACCCTCTTCCCCTGCAGCTTCTCTTTTCCTTTGGATAGCTTCAGGGCAAGAGCTCCCTTTCCACCTGTCTCTCCCGTAACCCCAGTCATGTCACTTCTAAGCACGAGGTGCTGCATGCAGCTGATCGCAGCTAAAGAGTTGAAGAGGGCAGATAAACACAAAGGAATGCAGCAGAAACAGGGGCCCTGGCAGATGAACACTGAGATCAAGGCAGACAGCTTTTTATTATCACATTTGTCTTAGGAAAAGAGCAAAGCCAGCTTTTCTCCAGAATATACCACCATGTAAGACTGAAATAGGTGCAAAGTAATTAGGACTGGTTTATTTAAAGCAATTGTCCTTACAAGGACTTCAAGGCAATCCCAGTCAGCCTTTAAAATGAGCTTTGCACCTTCTTGCAACTTATGGCTGGAAAATTAAGCTTTTAGACTTGAAAGATGTCCACCCTTGATTCCCAGAGTTCTGTTGGTGAGAGAGCTATTATTTCTTCATTGTTTCATTTTTAGTGGGGTACAGCTGTTTGTTCACAACAGAGCTGGCAGTGGGGAAGGAGCTACAGTGTTCAGAGCAGTATCTCAAGGTTCTGTCCCACTGGCGGGCTGGAAACTGAGCATGAGTCCAGCCTTGCTGCACCCATCGGTTTTGTTTGTTGCCTTAAAAATGCAACTATCTGGGGGGAGAGCTGGAAAAGAAGGTTGAGTGACAAGGAAACACCTCATCTGAGTTACAGCTCTGGCTCGTGCTGAGCCAAGACCTTGCAGTTCTCACACTCTTGTTTATAAGGAAGAAATATGCTTCCTGTGCCCCATATAAGAAAGGGGTAAGGGTGCTGATCACCATTTTCTACCTGGGGATGAAAAGACCTGGAGGGGACAGGAAGAGGGTTTGTGGGTCTGGGGTAACATTAGACAGACAGTACCCTTCCTGAGCTGTGTGCCTTCTAACTGGCTCTTTCACAATGTCCTGGGACATCTGTGAGGCTGGTGGCTCGGCCACTTCCTCTCCCATGGTGTTGACCACAGGCAGGCTGGGAAATCCCAGCATAGATCTGCCGTTTTGCGTAACTGGAGTGAGGGCCTGGTGGTCCTTGTGAGTGCAGAGAACTATTAGTCTCTGCCATGGCCCTCATGTGGGAAGGAGCTGCAGATGGCCAGGAAGGTAAGTTGAATGTCAGTTCCTGTGGGCTACCCTCTATTTGCTAGACCAACCAAAAAGGTGTTCCCCAGCCTATTCCCTGACAAAGGATGTAGCCAGCAACCATGGCTGTTATAGGAATTTCTTTGTTTTGATTTGTCTTTGTTTCCTGACTGACTAAATACCCTGGAACTACAGGAAGGAGGGGTCTGGAGGCATCTCTAGAAATGAGCTGTATGGTGGTGTAATAGCCCCTGTATTGCCCTGGAGCCCTCGCTGTGTGTTGTCAGCCTGTCATACCAGGTGCAAAATTGCTTTCCTTCACCATCTCCCAGAAGTCCTTAAAACTGCTCACTAACACTACGAGATGCTAGTCTGGACCCAAACAAACCTTGTTTGGGCTAAGGACTTCAGCAGACAGCATGCTGATAAAAGCATTATTTGACAGGTTTGCAGAGTCTAGAAGTCTTCTGCCATCATCCTAGAAGCGTGTCCCGGGCCCTGGAGACCTTGCTGGTGGGAGCAGGAGTGCTGTCCCCAGTGATGGAGCAGCTCGTCCCCCTCCCCCTGTACATACCTTCCTTTTATGCCCCTGAGCAAGCCGCCCTCCCACAGCCCCTTGCCTAACCAGTTCAGTGGAATGCCTTTTCCCCAGACAGTCACTGTGGTCAGAGTTTTCTTAACCTGGATCCCTTCCCTCCCCTCCCCATAAAACGGAGAGAATTCCTTGCCCTTTTTATTTTTAATTTTTATATATATATATATATATTTACTTTATCTGTCCTTCCTCATCTTCTGCAACTCTTGTGGGGATTTGCTGGGCACGGCTTGGTTAGGCACCACTGAGCTCCCCATGGGGTGGGTTTCTGCCCTGGGGATGATGGTGTAGGTGCTTCAGACAGGGCTGTGTCTTTTTGGGTTTGAGTCCTCAGCTTTGTTGGCTGTGGATGTCCCAAGCCTGGTGGCTAAAGAAATTTTGGAGGTGCAACATGTGTTTCATATTTTTAAAAGTGAAATCTTCAGCTCTGTAACTTTGCTGTTCTCCTTTATACACAAAGACGTAGATAAAACCAGGCTGTAGGGAGAGACTGGATGTGGCCTGTATAAGACATGGAGGTGTTGAGGCCCTCCGCTTCAGCCCTCACACTAATGAGTTGGTATTTGGTACTTCCTAACGGAAAGAAGAAACCTTTCCCAGGTTTAACCTCCTGTAGGCTCACGGAAGAGCTACCCCAGTCAACTTGCACAGAATACATCCGCCATGCTGCAGTGCTAGAGAGGAGTGGGACTGAGGACCCTATAGAGCTACCTTGGCTCAAAGTGGCTGTGGCTCTCTGCATACTTTTAGCCTTCACATCATGTAAATCAGTTCAGCAGTTCATTTAGTGGTCATGCACTGAATTCCTGGGACCCTGGGAGCCCATCACCTGGGGACTGTGGTCAGGATCAGGTATGCAACAATATGATGGACAGGCATAAGAAAAACCAACCCGCTGTCCAGAAGGATATCTATTGAGTCCAATCCGATGCTTTAACAGAGATCAGAGACTGCACTTCAATATTAATTTTAGCTGCTTACTTGAAAGTGTTTTTCTAGATCAGGAGAAGAGAACTCCATTTGCTGCAAGGTAATGGTTGAGGAAACAGATGACAGCTGGTTAAGGGCTGGTGAGACTGCAGGGTAGGGAGGGCATCCCTGTGTACTGACAGCAGAGCAGGGAGTTTGTGTGGCATGTGTGGTGTGGTTGAGCAGTGCAAGAAGAGTGTCTCGGTGCACAGATTGACTATGCCTGGTGTGTGCATCCCAGGTCTCTAGCAGGTGCAACAGCCCTGTGTTTTGTTGGGAAATGGTTTTGCACCTGGAGGATAAGGCAGATTTGATAAGTAGATATGGCAAAGTGGGTTGTGTGGCGTCTGTTTTCATGCCTAAGTATTCCCTGCTTGACTGTAGAAAGGAAGGAAGGGCTCTTTACAGCACAGGGATGTGATCAAAGCTTTTATTACTGTCTGGTTTGTGCTTGAGAGAGTTTGTAGCTTGCCAAGTTTCTCTTCTTTGTGGGTATTTGTTCATTCCAGAGTGTGCAAAGAAAGTTGAGATTATGCAAAGGCATTTCCCTAATGAGCAAATGCATTATTCTGTTGGAAGTTTCCCTCCAGCGCCTCTCGTTTGCAGTGGAACTCATAAGCTCTCCTAATTTAGACTTGGCTTTGTAATCCTGCTAAATGTTTAATTTTCTGCAGTGTAGGTCCCTCCAAATGATCTAATCATCTCATTTAGGCTTGCAGATTTACATCCAGAAATGGTCAGTTCTTTCAGATAAAGGGTGCACTTAGACAATGTGTATGTACATTGTTTGGCAAAAGTCTGAAGACTTCTCTTATTCTGTGTGTAGTGGGGCTCTAAAGACATATTTATGTTTCTTTAAAGTCATTTTTCACTAGCTCCCTTTCCTGTGCTGTTTTACCCTAGTTGTGGCTGCAGACCAGGGCTGGCTGCATTTCTTTCTGTAGTAATGCAGTCACTTGATGAGTATCGTTATACCAAGTGTTTAGTTTTTAATGCCAATTCCCTAAATTCTCAATGGTATTGGAAGAAAACAAATGGGTGATCTGTCTGCTATGCTATATAAGCGTGTATAAAATTCCTTCAAATATTTCTGGCCTTTCAAGTATCTTGTTTTACATTCATCTGGTAAGGAATAAATTAATTTTAAGCTGAAAATCACAAACTCTTCTGAAAGAGAGCCATGAGTGAGATGGGGTGCTTTGTGTTCATTCTGGCCTGGCTCCTCTGGAGGGCTGGCTTTGACTCCCTGATTCATATTGTTATGAGCACTTGAGGTGGAAGAGTGTTGCAATTTCAAGACCTGTCATCTGCCTACACACAAATGCTTCTAAACAAAGGAAGCAGTCGCTTCAGAAGACCTCCTCCCCAAGCAGCTAGGCCTGCCTCCAAAGGTTTCCATGGTGCCACACGTGCTCCTTGCTTAAGTATGGAGCAATAATGCATTAGCACTTATTTTGCATCTTTAAAAGGTCTGCACAAACGCTTAATTAAAAGGCATCTTGATCTTGGAGCAACAGATTGGAGGCACTTTTGCCTCTGGAGCAAATTTATGCTGCCTGATGGGAACATCACTCTTATGTTTCTATCTAGATGATAGGAGCCCCTTCTTTTCTTTCTTTTTTATTGGTTTTTTTTTCCCTCCTCCTCAAACTATAAACATAATTCCCATATTTGTTGGGAGCACTTTGATTGGATTAGCGTCTGTAAGTGATAAAACCCTTGGGCAACTGGTGCTTCAGCAAGCCACAAAACACATCTTGAACGCCAACAGGAGTGGAGTGGCCATCCCAAAAATTTGCTTTCCTCTGGACTTTGTGGACTTCATTAATTTGTTCATTTTGGGCAAAACCCCAGCAAATGGGGTTTTGAGATTATTATTTTTTTTTTATTAAGCACATTGCTGGAAGAAGGAAGATGAGGCCCTTTTCTCTTGTTAGCTAGAAGTAGGGTAACAAATTGAGCTGCCCATATCCAGCCAAATGAAAACTTTGCTGAGCTTTGTGGCACTCTACTTTGTGGAGTGAGATGGATGGAGAGCATCTTGCAGTGCTGTTGCAAGCTGCAGTGCTGTCCATGCTGGGAGAATGGCCAGGCACATGGGACATTCCTTTCGTGCCAAGACAAACCTGGAGCACAGCCCTGGGATCATCCGCTCCCCTTCCTTGCCCAACACAGCCAAAGTGAATGGGCTGCAGTGAGCTGTGTGGTATAGCTTTTGTTTTTAAAGTCCTCTCTTGCATTAATTGGGATTCTTGCTTTGAAGAAAGTCTTATGCATCCAAAGTCTCACTATATATTTTGCTTTGTGGTTCTGCCCACAGTCCTGTTAATGACTCTTATTTTTTCTCCAGTATTTCAAGAGGATACTTTTAAGTAATATTTTCTTCTGAATGCCTCTACCATCTGCTTCCCATGTCACTGTTGCTGATTTGATAGCATTGGAATTAATGAGGGGGTGAATTGTCAGGCAGTCACAGAAAATTAGATCAGTCTCTGTGAACTGTAGATTAAGGAGTGGTTTGTGGCCTATGTTAGTTTGCTTACTGCTGAATGAACTCCTTGCTAATCAGTGTCTGAATTTTCTGAGATTAATGAAAGATCAAAGGAGTTTTCAGTAACAAATGTAACTGTCACTCTAAAAGCAGCATATCTCCAGGCTGCTTAAAAAGAAAGCAAAGAAAAAGATACCTTAAAGCACTCTTCTCTTTGAGGGCATGGATGGGTAGAGTGGACCTCATGGTGATGTCCAGGCTAGATTAAAACGAAACAAGTCAGAAACTAAAGTGTTTGGTCTTCTGAGGAAGGTCTCTGGCCACATAACTGAACCCTATGGCTGTTCACCCTGTGGTGGTGGTTGTATATGGTGGTGGGCTGAGGGTACCCAGATGAAGACCTACACTGTAAAATACAACAACTCTGCATAGGAAACAAGGAACAAAGAGGGTCCCTGGTTGCCCTGGCTTATACCTTGTGGACCACCACATAAGGGCAACATAGGATAATGGCCATGTGCACATGTGAGCAGCTCATATGAGGAGCCATCAGTTGCAGGGTCAGGGTTTAACCAGAGGTTTGAGAGACTGTTCTCAAATTATTGCAAATGGGTAACCTTTTTTTCAAAAACCATTGGATTATTGTGCAAGGTGGGAGGGAGTTGGCAGCATAGCAGAGGCTGGCTAGAGAGCTGCTGTGATTGTGCGTTTATGAATGGTTAATGCGTTTCCTGAGAGCAATCTGTAGTTTATACAAGATAAGGGAAGAACAACACTTTCCCCTCAACTGCTTATGCAAGAACAATCCTGGTCTGTCAACAGTTGCTCCTCTCTCATTAAAAACAAAAGACTCTAATCTGTTGCTATCTCCTGTTTTTTCCTTTCCCTGGCTGGAATGATCTGTCTCTGGGATGCAGGTTTGTGCCATGACCCTGTCCCACCTCTAGCTGGAGGGATGAGGCTGTTCACGCTGCTCAGGAGCAATTTTTATAATTTTCTCATGTAATTTCTTCTCTCTTACTTTTACAAAAATTTGGGGTGGAGATAGGCAAGTGGATGGAGTGGGGACACCAGTTGCACAGGTCAAGCATGCTGTGATCCAAAGCTCCTCACTGGGGGAAATCTCAGGTTGAATGTCAAGGGTTGTTACTCCAACAAAATTGCTGTTGATAGAGGCTTGAACCCCTAAGATCCTCTGGTCATGTCTCCATGCACCAGTGTCTGCTGACCCATGGTTTTGCACTCATCAGTGCAGAAGTGTCTGCTGACCAGTGGTTTTGCAGGTTTATCAGTTGCCTTGCAAAGATCTCTGTGTACAGACAGTCGGTTCCTTTTATCTCTAAGCTTTTTTAGTAAAAGCAACTGTTCTTTAAAGAGTCACTAGTGTACATGAAAGTGGAAAAATTGGGTAAAATGAGCAGCAGGAATAAACAGACACTTTCTGATAAATCAGCTGCATGCTCAGTGCCCATCCTGTCATATGATAAATGTGGGAAGTGAGTCCCTGTTGCCACTTGGGTGGAAATGACCTCCCTTGATGGGGTTGGAGGGAGTTTGGTTGTGAAAGTGGAGGGGAATGCGTGGAGACCTTGCATCACCTTGGCTGGAAAGCTGGATCTCTTCAGAGGAGTGTTTTGCTCTCTAAATAAATGGAACTCTGCAGCTGGAGGGCAGAGTCCCCAGGCACTGCGTGTGCCCTTCCTAAACCAATACTGCACTGTGGTTGTGAAGGGAACTGGTTTTCTTTCACAATTCCTTTCCACCTTCCCTCTCCCTGCTCCCCCCTTATAGCGTTATCTTCTGACATGATGCCATTAACTCTCTAATTAGCCCTAGGGGTGTTCTGGGGGAGATAACGAGGCTGTAAGAGCTCAAACAAGCAGCGTGCGCAGATGTTTACCCAGGGTCGCAGGGCAGGGCTCTTGTGACAGACGATTGCCTTGGGGAGAGCGTGCTACCTGGGGGAAGGAGAAGCCGACCTGTGCGGTGGGCAGAGCTGGGCTCTCCTGCCCTTGGCGAATCCATCTCTTTACCCTGCCCTTTCAAAAGGGGGGGGAGGGATGAGGGGGGTGTTGCGGGGGGGGGGGGGAGGGTCGGCGAATAATGTAATTTGAATTCCTTGGAAGAAGGGATTGATCCTCAGTATTAAGCAGCTGCAGCAAGGGCATGTTTCTACCTCGACAGTTCAGACACTTCAGTGCTTTCCAAAGGAAGTGCTGGGCATCACGCCTACCCCGAGACGGTGTTGGAGAAGCCAGGAGGGCACTGAATCTTTTGTGCTCGTGGCTGCAGCAGACCAGTTAACTCTGTGACGGCTGGAGGTGCCCGTTCCTCTGTTGCTTAGGGATGATCTACATTTTCTTTACTGTAAGGGTGGTGAGGCACTGGGATGGGTTGCCCAGGGAAGTTGTGCGTGGTCCATCCCTGGCGGTGTTCAAGGCCAGGCTGGACAGAGCCTTGGGGGGCATGATTTAGTAGGAGGTGTCCCTGGTCACGACAGGGGGGTTGGAACTAGATGATCTTAAAGTCCTTTCCAACCCTAACTATTCTACGATTCTATGATTCTATTTCCCATGCAGTGCATGGAGCAGTCTGCCCAGGGTGCACAGAAGGCTGTATCCAGACAGCAGCGGGAAGGATGCTGTCTGCCAGCAGCATCTCTTTTTTAATTTGTTTTGTCTTGCCATAGACGATTTTTTTAAGGGGGAAGTCCCTGTTTCAGTATGAGCTGGGCTCTTTTCCCCCTCTTCCTTATGGTTTGAGCAATGAAGACCAGCTTTGCCTGAGTTTTCAAGAAGGGAGGGTGACTTTAACATTTTTGAAAGCATTTGCTACTTGCTCTAGAACCTGGTTGTCTGCTATTGCAGTCTATCACATCTGTTCCTGTAAAGGCTTCACTTGAAAGACTCCCAAAGCCAATTGGCAGAGGCTTGGTTTTTGAGCATTCAGCAGTTATTCAGATGTAACAAACAACAAAACCAAACCAAGCCCCACATTCTATTTTTTTCCCTCCTCCTTCTGTTATCTCGGTCCTAATTTGTAAACATGTCTGAATGAATGCCGCAGTCCGTGGTGGCGCGGTTGATCCAGGTGCTATTTTTGTAAGAGTGGAGAGGTCTGAGCAGACAATTTTATTTCTTTGATCTGCAGGAAATTCTGCATGAGCCTCCCAACAAGCGTGCGGGTGCATGCGCACACACGCCCCTTCCATGAGAAATTACACAATTAACACTACAATTGGGGCAATGACATTTTTAATCGTCATGAGTTAGCACACTTGCCTTGCACCCAGGAAGAGTTATTGAAAACTTGTGAGAGGTACCAGTGAGAGAGGCTGGGACGAGCTATAGAGCAGCGTGGGGAAAGTACATTCAAACAAAGAACCTGAATCAGCAGTTTGACTTGGTTGGTGCCTGGTTTTGGAAACCTAGGGGTCTTGTTTGCATATTACTGCATTCTTCAGCATACCAGCAGGGTCACAAAGTGTTACCAGAAGCTTTCTAGAATATCTGAGTCAGACCTGGGAGGGTTGCTGCTGAAACTTTCAAATCTAACTGGCGATTATTATTTCTACTTTACTACAGTATTGGAGGTAAATTCCTTTAAAGAGGATTCCTTTCCTGAGGCTGAGCTGCTCTGCTTCAGTTCAGTCCAACTGAATATCAGAAATGTGAAGTACCAGGCTTTGCACAGTTCCTGATGCTTTGGGTTGATTTCTTTATTTTCTAGTTTATTCTTTTCCTGTTCGGAGTGGGAGAGAGCTAGTTGGACTAGAACAGAGTTAAACTTGTTCATCTCTACTCTGCTCTTGTGAGACCTCACTTGGAGTATTGTATGCAGTTCTGGTGTCCTCAACAGAAAAAGGACATGGAACTGTTGGAACAAGTGCAGAGGAGGGCCATGAGGATGATCAGGGGGCTGGAGCACCTCCCGTATGAAGATAGGCTGAGAAAGTTTGGGCTGTTCAGCCTGGAGAAGAGAAGGCTGCGTGGAGACCTCATAGCAGCCTTCCAATACCTGAAGGGGGCCTATAGGGATGCTGGGGAGGGACTCTTCATGAGGGACTGTAGTGAGAGGACAAGGGGTAATGGGTTCAAACTTAAACAGGGGAAGTTTAGATTGGCTATGAGGAGGAAATTCTTTACTGTAAGGGTGGTGAGGCCCTGGAATGGGTTGCCCAGGGAAGTTGTGAATGCTCCATTGCTGGCGGTGTTCAAGGAGGGGTTGGACATAGCCCTGGATGGCATGGTTTAGTGGGAGTTGTCGCTGCCCATGGGAGGGGGGTTGGAACTAGATGATCTTAAGGTCCTTTCCAACCCTAACTATTCTATGATCTGGCCTCAGTATAAAGTAATTCATTTTAACATGTGAGAGGGCCTTTGCCTCAATCTGTTTACTTTCTCTGACTAGGCTAATTGGTATAACAAGGTATAATCTCTATCTGCAAAGATTGACTTGCCATGGCTTTCAGCCATCACAGTTGCAACAGGACTGATGCTGATGTGTTTCCCTTGGAGACCTGTCCAGAAGGCTCAGATGAATAGTAACTGTCGCTGCCTCATTGCTGAGAAGTGAGTGTGCAGTTTGAGGAGGTGGGGGTCCCTTTGGTTTTGTGACTCAGCCATTTAAGCATGCATTATTTCAAGGAGTCAAGTTTTCATCTGAGAGCCTCTAACGATGCTGCCTCACTGCTGTTAGATTGTTGGACACTCATCTACGGGAAATTTTTGGCATCTGCAAAAGGGGGGAACCAAATGAGACTCCAGGAACTTTTCTCTCTTATGGTAAAGCACAAAGGCAAGTGATCAAGCCTCTTACTCTTTTCTTGCACCGTCACTGCTAATATCATAATTCAGGCATGACACCAGCCCGTGGAATGGGGGAAAGAATCTTATGACAGGGATGCATTTAGTTCTGCAGCCAGTGAAAGAAATTTTACAGCCCTGGTGTGATGAGAGGGGTACACTTGTGCCTGGACTGTAGCAGCATTGGTAGGTGCAGTGTCTTGTATGTGCTCTGTTATCTCCTGTCACCTCTGGTAGGGTGGTGGTGGCCTCCTTTGTGTCACTTGTGAATGACTGATTTGCAAAAAGTCTCTTGTCCAACATCCACTTCAAGGTGACTGCACAGTCTAATGCCTCTAAAACACTGAGCCAGGTCAGAGCTGTGTGTACAGAGAGCACAGATTCGTGCTGACGTGTCAATTTATTCATGCTATATTCACTTCTCATGTTTGACATGCAGATCTCTTTGAATAAACTTCCACATATCTCTGAATCTGGGTGTTGCTTCACCCACAACCACCTCCAGCCACCTGTGGGACAGAAGATGGCAGATACCTAGCACAACAGTGCTGTATAAATGACTTGGAAAAGGGGGATCTTCTGAGCTTCATAGCACAACTAATGAAAGAGGTTTTTGCAATGACTTGCTGAGGCTGGGGAATCTATGTATGTACCTTCTCCTCCTCATTCCTTCCCCTCCATAGCTTTTGATACCTGATACTGGCTTTGGGCCAGTATTAAAAACCTGACAGAAGATCAAAATGATCCTCTGAGCACAGTATAACTTTTCCTCACTACTAGACAACAGAAAACCTACAGGTAATTTCCAGTTCTGTGCAAACTTTTCAGTGGTGCTGCAAAGTTTGGCTGTTGGCACAGTGGCTGCTCCCAGTAAACCTTGCCTGTATCTCCAGATTAGTGCCTGTGTGGCTTTTTGGCTTGTACCCATCTTGGGTGAGATCAGGTATGCATGCAACTTTACCTGATTTCACCCTAGGCTCACCCAAAGCATAGCCTCTGGTGTTAGGTGGTGCCAGGGAAGATGAAGAGGAGGGGAAGGGTCTGCAGCAGTGGTCTACTGAGTTGCTGTGATGTAGGAAACCTGCTGTGTGCTCAGCAGGCTTTTGCTGGTAGTTCAGGAATGCTGAAGGTGTGTGTGGCCCCAACCCAAGCTGAGATGTTGCTGGTGGTGGTAGGTAGGGTTCTACCTGGGCTAGGAAGGGCTCAGCAATTTTCTCTGGAGCACCTCCTTGCATAGTCCTCAGTGAGAAGACATTGGGAAGGTGCACTGGGAACACTGACAACTCTTGTGCCCAGCAGCGCTCTGTTGAGCTGTGCTTGCAGCGTTAGAGCTAAATGAGGTATCTACCTTGCTTCTCGTGGTGAGGAGCTGTTGCAGGGTAGAGAGGGCACTGCAATTGTGCTGCTCTGTGTTTGCGCTTGTGTTGGTTCCTGGATGGTTTTGCCCCATTTTATTAGAGGCAGTCTTTTGCCTGTTTCCAGCCTGGAGAGAGGCTGGTGTGAGCTTGCAGTGTTCTTTAATTCACTGATTGGCAGAAAGTTAGTGATGGCTTCTGCTGCTGCTGTGCAGCCCATACAGCCTTTAGCACCCTCAGCAGCACATCCCGCTTACCTTCATCTTCCTGTGAACCTGGAGTCCCCTCCCTTTTGTGCCCAGAAAGTTGGGGTTAAATGATGCCCAAAGGCAAGGGAGTCAGCGTGGCAGGAGCAGCAGCAGCTCCAGGGCAGAGGCTCAGTTGCAGAAGTGTTGAAGCCACGGGTGGGTTTCAGCCCTGACCAGAACTCCTCTTCCCCTGCAAAGCACCTGTGGGTCAGTTGCTCACTCCCCGCGGCGGGAGGTTTAGTGTAGACTGTGGGCGCTTGCAGTTCATGGGGGTGCTCAGCAATTAGGCACCGTTCTGCTTGAAGACAGGTCCTCAAATAAAAGTCTGAAATGCTGTCATTAGGCTGGGAGGGCAGGCGGCTGTGCTCTGATCTGGATGTTTGGTTTCCTCTCTTCCCCCTCCCCACTCCTTAAAAGGTGTTTTGTTTCCCCTTGCTCTATGGCGCTTACCCTGCTCTTTGTGAGCAGGCAAAACGAGCCGGCTTTTGTTCTCGCCGTGCATCCCGCTCGCTCAATGGGGCGGCGGTGGACCCTTTCCAGTGGGGCGGTTCAGAGCGGCTCATGGTGAGCCAGCTCTGATCTGAGAGGGTGGCCAGTACTGGCGCAGCCCAGACCTTGCACTGCCGGCAAGCTCCGGGCATCTCTGCCGGGACAGTGTGGAGGATCTTGTCTGCTCGTTCAGAGTAAAATCACAG
This sequence comes from Amazona ochrocephala, assembly GCA_039720435.1. Classification (NCBI taxonomy): domain Eukaryota; kingdom Metazoa; phylum Chordata; class Aves; order Psittaciformes; family Psittacidae; genus Amazona; species Amazona ochrocephala. Next base: position 2,645,286 of record CM077884.1, on the reverse strand, counting down.
TGAGGCCCTTCTCATCTGCTTGTCTGCTCACTCTGTTCTCCCACAGGTAGAGCCTCGGCTAAGTCTTTCTCCTATCTTTCTTTTAGTTTGCTGTGGGCAAGTCAGGTAGTTTTTACTGAGCAATACTGACCAACTTCTCCCATATATTAATTAAAAATTGTGAGTCCCTTTGGATGAGTTGCCTTTTTCCTCTTTGTTTTTTGTGTTTTTTGTTTTGTTTTTTCATGCTGCAGCAGCCAGAGGCTCGGCTGTGTCACTGCACTGCCCTTCTGAAGCATTGCATCTCACTCCTGTCCCGAACACTTTGCGCTTTGATAGCGTCAAAGTCCATGCATGAAAACAAACCAAACCCTGGAGTTTTCTCAGAAAATAAGTAAGTTGGAAGTTTCTTGGGGCGACTCCTTTGGAGCAACTCCGTGGCTGTCTTTTGAGTTCCCAAATGCATAGAAAAGTGACAAGGGAAAGTTATAGTTTCCTTTCTTTTTCCTCTCTCTTTTTCTTTTTCTTTTTTTGGTGTGTCATTCTCCCCCTTCCCTTCGCTTTGCTTTTTAGAGATTGGTGATAAGGAATTCTAACTACTTAATGAGCTGGGAGAGGCCTCTCTCCATTGGAGTGGAGGACTCCAGGTGGCACTTTGACAGATTGGACAGGTAAAGCAGGAGAGCCCCACCTCCTCCTCCTTGCCTATAGTTAGGTATATAAGGGAAACTTCAATTATGCGGAGAGGCACACTCTGAGTCCTGTTATCTTCCAAGTAGCATCACATATTTTTAGGGTCTTCTAGGGGGTGGGAGGTGTTTGTCAAAATCCTGGAGCCAGAAGAAAGAACAGCAGCATTGATCAATTTGACTGCTAACATGTTGTACCTGGAAAACAATGCCCAGTCCCAGTATAGCGAGGTAAGGATTCTAGGTTTGCGCGATGATATCTTCAATGTATTTTTGTGTTTAGTGAATTCGTGTGATTTCTTCACCCCTGTAGTCCTGAAGTTAGGTGTGGAATACACACTTGCTTTTCTGAAACTTTTGCACTTTACAATGTGGAGTTTGCTGGGCTAAATACCTATATAAGAGTGATCTTTGAGTCTTCACATTTGGGACAGTGAATTTGTTTTGGGAAGCATGATGAGCCTCTCTATATATTCTCTTCATTGGAGAAGCAAGGCAAAACAGCCACTTATGGGCAGAGCATACCGATCATATTCCTGTAGCAGTCTGAACAATATACGTGATGACAGCATTATAACTCATTTACTAGTCTTTTATTGCTAAAATCACTGCTCGTGGTTAAAAGTGGATGGTATATAGGAAATAACAAAATGCATTATAAATCCCTTCTTAGATTATCTTTTTCAAGTAAAATAATATGCAAACCAAGGATCTCTGCTGCGAGTGTTGCTTCCACACCAATAACTGTTTTACTCAGTGCTGTTAATACCTTGCCTCATGTCTTACAGCAGCAGCGAGATTTTATATAGGGTTTTGTCTAAACATATATTGTATGAGGATGGATAGGTGTACAATGGATGCATTTTCCTTTCCGTCGCTTTTTGCACTGCATGGGCACCAGTGGAACGAAAACTGCAGTTGCAGCTTTGATTTTATTTTTTCTTTGCAGGGGTTTGTTTTTTCTTGTTGTTGTTTAACTGTCTTTAACCTGCTGGGTTGATGCATTGTAAGGTGACAGTGGAGAGAATTGCCACACACTGTGCAAATCTTTGAGGAAGTTACCTGGGGTTGAGAGAGATCTAACAACAATACTGGTTTACATTCCAGTGGAGACAGCAGCTGTGTTGACACTCGTCAGGATGGCAATGCAGCTAAAGCTCCTCTGTGTGAATGTGAGTGTACGCGCGTGTGTGTACTCCTGGTCAGAATGCTTCAAGTGGGGGCACAGAGTGTGAGACCCAAAGCAGACAGAAACTCATCCTCATAGAAAAGAAAACAAAATAGATATTGCAGGGCTGATAGCCTGGCTAGGAGATGTGGTAGCTGGTGAGGAAAAGCCTGTTAAGAGTACACTTGGGGCTTGCACGCCTGGGATCACAGGTTTGCAGTTCGGGGAGAGCAAGGGGTAAACCGAAACCATCGTGCTTTCCCTGTCCCCTTCTGCAGAGAGTACAAACACCCAGCATATGCATGGTCTCTTACTGTTTCTGCTGCATGGAAGACCCAAATTGGCTGCTCCTTTTCTCTTTTTTAACTCTTGGTTAATTATAAACTCAAATGTGGAAAGAGCACTTCTTGGAGTGTTTGCTTGGCGTTATTTGTCTGCTGCTATCTGATCAACTTTCGCTGAATAGCAGCAGTGGAGCTGTGGAGTCCCTATGGTTGACTTGCGCTCATCTGTCAGAAGCGAGGCGTTCAGAAGCGTTCTTGCTCCGCTTAAATGCCGCTCATCACTGTTGCTGTCAGAGGAGGGTTTTTAAAAGGCTTTAACTCTGATTTTAACCCTCTCCAGCCCTCTTTTCGCATCTTGGATTTGAACATGGTGCACCAACTTTGTTCACCCAGTGAAGTGTTTGTTGTACGCTGGGGAAGAAAAACTCAACACTGACTTGGCTTTATTTCTGAGGAAGCGCAACCATTATAATGACTAGTCTCAAAAGAGGGAGACTTGTTATTGCTCAATTAAAATATATTGGTGATGATGAACCTTGCCCATTCTAAGCCTGACAACAAGATGTAGGCTTTGGCATGGTTTCCTTCAAAAAGAAAAAAAAATAAAAATAAGTAAAAGCCTCAGTGTGGAAATAGAAGTAGCAATTTGTTGTGTCTGCTGCTTGCTGGAGTTTAGATTTTTGGAGCTGTTACTGGACTGGGCAGAAGGGACCCATAGTAAATCATTAAAAACTTGGTGTAGACTGTAGTTTGGGTTTAAAAGCAGACAAAATAAATACTTTTTAAGTTCCTGGAATCAAGTTTTAATATTGAGAGTAGGGAGTCCCTTCCCACCTGAAACCCATGTCTTGGGTGCTTTGCCCAGCTGCCCCAGGATGCTCACTGCCTGCTTGCAAATGCTAGGCTCTACCCTTCACATCCAGTGGTAGTACAGTGTGTTCCACCCTGCAGCCTGGGAACCAGCCCTTGTGCAAGCCCCTGCGCGGGTTGCAGGGTCAGGGTGGTGAGCTTGCACCATCGCCTACAGTGCCTATGCCCGCAAGCATGGTGCTGGCTGCCACGGTGAGATGACAAGTTCTTCCCAAATGGGCAAAATCTGGTTGAGAAAAAGGTGTGAAAGGGGAGAAGGGTGTTGAAGTGAATCACAGTACTGAGAGGCTGGAGGTGGAACCTGCCCCAACCACTTTTCCAGTTTAATCTAGCCCTGCATTTGATCTGGGTTGACTATAAGAACGACTAAGCTCTTTGTTGGCAGAGCACTGGACTTGATGACCCTGGAGATCCATTCCTGTGTGTTTATGAGTAGGAGATGTGAAAAGGAGAGAGGCGCTGAGGTTGTTATAATGGAGTGATGAGGTACTGATGAACAGAGCCCTTTGGATCTCATTGTGTCTTCCTACCTCATCTCCATACCTGGAATTTTAGGTGTTGCGCACAAATGTTTGTGGGGGAGCATGCACAAAATTGGGTGTTAAGTGGGTATCTGCAAGTTTGTCCAGTCTTGTCCAAGTTTCCTGTGTGCTAGGAGGGGAGGATGAGAGTGATAGGCTCCATCTGCAGACTCTGGATTCTGCAGTTTGGCTGAGATGATGATGCAGAGTTCGGAGTGTTTGCTAAAATCATATTAAAGCATTGCCAAAAGAATGAACACGTCTTGTTCAAACACTGATAAGAAATGTGTGCCATGACTTTGATTATATTCTTCAACCTTCTTAAAGATCTTCCTGCTCTTTGTAGGAGAGAGGCAAATTAAGGAATCTCTTTCTGTTAAGATGTTTATCACAGTTTGGGGAGGGGAGTGGGGGAAAACTACTTTTGGACTAAAACATCTCGTGCTCTGCTTTACGGCTTTTTGGCAGCATTCCTTCACGCTGAAAATTAAGAAAAACTGTATAGAGATTGCTGAAAATATCTTCGAGGTTTAGGATAGCCTGTTTAGAAAGGTGTAATTTGGTTGGTTTTGTTTTCCCTTTTAGCTTTTACAATAATAATTCAAGTGTGTATTTGAGCTGTAGTGCCCTGGATGCGAGTCCTTCCTCTTTGCAGGAGCAGACATGTGTGTCTCGGGTGGTGGCCTGGAAGGATGTCCTGAGGAAGCTCAAGCTCCTCAGTGAGAGGAAAATTCCTTGCACCTATCTTGAACATTGGTTCAGCAAACATTAATTTCGGGTTAAGGAATCTGGGAATTGAGCTGCAGCTCATTTTTGAGCATCAGATTCATTAATATACAGTGAATGTGTGATGGGCTTATTATCACTGCTGTCAGCCTGGATTTGGTTGTGAAACAACAAAGAGAACAAAACCATGGCCACCCTAGTGCTGCTTTCCTCGGCTGTTTTTGGCCTATGGCATTGGTCACCCCAACTGCATTTGGCAAAGGCTCTTCTCATGCTATCCTTTTTCTGTGGCCTTCAGCCAAACCTGTGGCAAAGGAAGTGGTCTCTGAGGGATGCTGCCTGGTCACTGCCCAGGAAAGCAGCCCACTGTCTCCCTTCCTCTAGTCTGGAGATACTAGGGAGAAAGGCTCATCTGTGCCATACCCTCTACAACCCACATCTCATCCTATCCCAGGATGAAAGCACTTGGATAGATGCTATATGAATCCTAGTGAGTTTCTCAGTGTAGGTTTTGGCTAAACCTGACCCTTTTTCCTGGTTCTTCCCCCTCTTATTTGTGACAATGTCTCAGGATTCTGCTGGCTCCTAGTAGGCAAATAACTCCTGATCCTCATGAGGAAAACTCTCCAAGCTATACCAGGTTGAGATACGAGCGCTGTGCCTTTCAGTGGCCTCTGTTGATTGAAACAGTATCAACACCCTACACATTTGGGCGCAGTCTCTCATTAGGAGCAAGAAATAGGGAGATACATTCGGGGTTGTGCTCCTTGACAGGGTCCAGCTGCAATTCCAGCTGTACTTATGTGTATCCATCCTTTGCTTTTGCTGTAATTGCACTTAAGGGGCTAAAGTTTTTGTTATGTGATGTCTTCTGTGCAGGCTTTTGAGGCATGTGTCTTACTCTTGGGCTGCAACAGCCTTCTTCAAGGATGTAGAGGTCCTGTATGACCAAGTACTTTTTTCTGTGATATGTTTTAAAACTGCAGTTCAGTTGCGAAGGTTTAACCTGAGATAGAAAAGCCTAAGGTTAGACATGCCTGTATCTGTTGTTTGAAAAGACTCAGGGTGATAATGCCCTTTTTGTGTCTGCCAATGAAGAGATTGAAGTAGCCTAGAGAGATAAGCAATGGGAAGCTAAGACCTGCCTCTTGCTATGCGCTCCTGTTTCCCTCCCAGCTGAAATAAGAGGACCACTCTGGGGGAAAAACACAGGGTTAAGAACCAAGTATGTTTTGGATGAGGGTCCAGCCACTTATTGGAGTGAGTTTGTTATGCATAGGTGGTCATCTGTTGTTTCATAATTGGTTAACGAATAATTCTGGTGATGTCAGTCTTGGCAGTAGTGGCAATCTGTCCCCCATGTTGAGCAGTGAATTGAGGATGTTACCTGGAGAAATCCTCCCTCTCCTTTAGATCGAGGAACTGGACCTTGGCAGTCTAAGGCTGCAGGTGTAGCTCAGAAATAAGTGATTGTAACCTGAATGTGAGTGGAAAGAGTGTATACGTCCTTTACAAAAATGAAATTCTATGAGGTTCTGCCCTTCTGCGCAGCATCAACTTCTCAGTGTGTGGTGTGAAACAGTTCTGCAGAAATCAGGATAGTTTGGCCATGTGTAAAATGTCGTAACTGCTCAGTAGCACGTTTTGTAGTCTGCACAGTAATGCAATTACACTAGAAAACATTGGAAATTGCGTCTCCATTTTACAATTTTCCATACTTGGAATGAGGGTTAATAAGAAGGATGAAATTAGGGACAGGGGATCTTCTCAGTTGCTGGCAAGTTGTTAGCTTGTCTCATTTGGCAAGAAACTAATGCTAGATATTTTCTAGAATGAAAATGTTTTCACTGTGAGAGATGGAAAAGAGCTTCCATTGCAGTAGAGCGAGGATGTTTTACATTTTGAACTGGTGGTTGTAATGGATCCATTTTTGTTTGCTGTAAAATGGTCTCAGTTGAGACAGGATGAAATTATCCATACACTTTCTGTTCAGGATTATCCCTTGTGGAATACAAGAACTGCTGTTTTGACTGGTTATTTTTATCAGTCTGATGGCTTGAATCTTCCACCGTATCACCAACACCTGAATTCTCCGATTTCTTCTGACCCAGGCCCAGTTATGTTACCATGTAACTCCCTCAGGAGCTGTTATTCTTTCTTTTTACTTTGCTATTTTAATAATGAACTAATGGGTTTAAGTCAAGTGAAACTGCTTTTCTTTTCTCCCTGAGTGTAGAGAAACAACAGAAGGAAAATTTGTCTGCCTTGTGTGTTTCAACCCATCTGATGGCAACCCTTTTGGGTTGTGTCAGCCAAGCTATGCCTGGTGGAAGGGTTTGTTTCCAATTGCGGCTCTGTTTTCTGTGAGACACAAACTTCACTATCTCCATGAGGAAGACATGGCATCTGCAACAGGAAAGCTGTGGATGCGGGATTTGAGAGGGTATAAATCGTGTGCTTTGCGCTTTCTTTCCTCTGGAAGATGTTGGCTATAACTAGTGAAGAAACTACTTATTTCATTATCATGAAGGGCTGAATAAAAGCGGGTGTTGCCTGGCTCAAGGCAAATTTTACATTCTATTTACAAAATGTTCCCACTAAAAAAAAAAAAATCTGGAAACGCTTCAGAAAGGAGCTCTTGCACCGATGGATTTGCGCTAGACACTGTTAAGCCCTGTTATTTTTCTGGCACTGCCTCCAACGCCTCTTGAGAATGTGCAGAGTAGGCAATAAAATGAATGCAACTCTTTTAAAGCAAGGTTGCATAAATCATCAGAAAGGAGAGGAGCTTCTCATATACCATCAGTAACACTCCATCTATCCTCTCCAGTGGAGAAATGAGCTCAGGCTCTTTGTGCCCCTTGGCCTGGATTAGCGTCAAGTCACTTTTCATATCAAGTGGAATTAAGAGAAAATTATTTCTCTCTAAGGGTGTTTAACCTCAAACTTGTTTTATTGTTTGTTTGGTTTTTTACTTGCATGTGTTTTCTAGGCTCTCTGCTGTGTTGGTGCCATGATCACCTTGGAGTTCCTTGGTAACTAACCAAAGCCATGATCTTTAGAGTAGCATGTGAGTTTAGCCATGGTTATGCATGTGAGTCTCTCCAAGTGAATAAACTTTATGTTCTTCAAAAACTTCCTGGGTGGTATGTTGTTTTGTTTTGTTTTGTTTTTTCGATTATAGTTTTAAATGATTTATGAGAAATATTCCAGGTTTTAGTCTCCCAAATGGAGCTTCCATCCAAGCTTTGCTGTGCTGTGAGAAGATGCTGTAACTGTTGGGGGGATTAAAGAGCTGCTTTCCACTAGGGGCAAGCCATGGGATAAATTAAAGCCTTAGTAGAGCAGCCCAGGTCACACAGTAGTTTGCAGGTTGTGATTTGGTTGTGAGCTACTAGGAAGGAATTGCTGTGAAACATAAGGATGAACCTATTTCTTAGAAACAGACTGGCTCCCAGGCGAGGGTCCTAACTCTTTTCTAAGGAAGAAACTATGAGAAGCTTTCAAGGTTTAGCATAGCTGCTTGCAGTTATTTTGAGCAAGGAGCAAATAGAACAGGATGAGATTTAAGGTAATTGGGGTTTTATATCTGTAAGGTTTCTAACACAAGGAGCAAAATCAGTAACAAACGACTGTTCAGGAAGTCTTGGACAAGGCACATGAAAGCTTTAGTTTCTTGGCACTGGCAAAGTAAACTTGAATCCTTTTTGGGAATTTGAATCTAAATTTGGTGATTTTGTTTGAAATTACTAACCACTGTTATGAGCTCCATGCACAAGCAAGCAACAGAAACATGAGATAGGTGGTTTTCAATGGCTTGATGTTGGGTTTGGGTTTTTTTTTATTTTTTATTTGCACTATCTTTGAGTCATTTGGGAATTGATCCAAGAACAGTCAATGATATCTTGTGTTTTTGCAAATCTCCTGACACTACTGTCTAACCTGAAGTCTTCATGGTACAACTAAAGCAGCAATGTTTTAACCAGGGTGTGTGTGTTGGTATCTAGAATAAATAGCTTAAGGTGTGATGCATTTCTGGGCTTGTGCTCAGTTGTCCTCTCTGTTTGGAAGTGGACCCAAGTGGCAAGGCTGAGCATGCTTGAAAATTAATGCATTGATGGAAGCCCAGCAGCCTCTTGGGATTGATTCCAGAGTTTGGATCCGGATTAAAATTCCCCCCAAGGACTTTGGGAAGTGGTATACAAGGGGACCTGGTGAAATTTGAGATGAGTCCAACTTCCTCAAGGTGGCAAGAAGATGAATGTTTTTACCAAGGGCAAGAGAGTGGGAGGAAACGCCCAGTTTAGGGAGGGAAGGGGAAATATTTTATGGTGGGGTAGTGTCTGGGAATGAAAGGGATGAATTGTGTCTAGGCAGATATGAATCTTTCTGTTTTAATCCACATCTAGGAAGTAAATACAAAGAATCTTGCCGAATCTTCTGGGAAGGGGGAGAGGGGAGGAGGTGCAGCACTGAGCTTTTTTGACTGTGCTGCTGAGGCAGAAATCCCTGTGCTGCAGTCCAGATGCGTAAGGGACCTGATGCACAGGGCTGGTGCATGATGCCTCAGGAGAGGAGGTGAACAGAACAATAGGAATAGGTGCTGGATGAGCTCTCTCAGTCTGCAACCTTATAGGACTTAAGCATGCTGTCCGCAAAATTGTCAAGTCAGCAAGTGGATCTCTGCTGCATGGGCAGTGACTTAAAGTATTTAGTAATTTCACTTGGGTTGGGGGGGGGGTTAGGAGATGCCATATTTTTGTTCATTACAAATACTTCTTGGGGATGTGACTGCTAAAAGAAAAGAATAAAATTCTGAGTGACTTCTCTGTAAAATTTGGATTCTGCAGATTTAAGTTGTATCTGTGAGATCCTCAATAGCCTCTTCGAGCTTTTCCTGTGATTTCTTACTGCTCAGTTTTACTCTGAGTTTTATCCATAGCATAAGACTTGACACTCTCAGGAGCAGTGGTGGTGACTGACTAGAACTAAAGAGATGAGTAGATTTCCCGCCACCTTCTTTCAGCAGCAGATAAGTGTGCAAGAAGTATGTAAAAATGAAACTAGAACATGCACTGGCTGGGTGTGATCTAATATTTTTGCAACAGGAAACTACTACTTGAATATTAAGGTGGGAAAGCAGTTGAGATGAGCTGAGTACCTCAAATGTAGATCTCCGAAGCTGTGCCCTGTATAAGTGACTGTGGCACCATGTGTTTTAATGTTTGTTGAAGTCAGCAGGATTGGATGGGGAGGTACGGAAAAGTAGATTTGGTCATGCTGTTAGACACCAGAGGGCCCATACCAGAGAACCTTGTGGAAATCCTGGGTGTGGTAATGTGATATAAATGGCTGGAGAAAATATTCTTGATGGTTGTAAGTCTGACGGAGTGAAGTCACTGAGGAAGAACTACTGTTTTTACATGCACATTGTGTCTAACACATACCCTCCCCCTCTAAATATCAGCTTTTGGATCTGGTGTGTGCAGAGCCTGGCATCTTTGGAAAATGCACATAGCTCCTGCTGATGTCTTAGAAGTGGGTTGCAGCAGTGGTGTGAAGCTGTGCTTCCAACATGCACCACAGAGGAAGGGTAGTAAGGGTGGTCTCTCCACTTCATGCATCCTTCTGTACTGCACCCCAACAGATCCTTGGGTGCAGGCAACACCAGCTTGATGCAGGTCAGGAGCTGTTTTAATACAAAAGAAAGTGTTGGAAGGCAAAGCCCTGCCTCCTTTTATTCTCTACATTTGGGGCATAATCAGTTTGGCAGCCAGTCTTCCTGACTCCCCACTCAATCTTGAAAGACCCTCAGTCTGCTGTTTGGTGTCTCTGGCTTTTGAGAACATCAGCCAGAAGTTTTCTCATCTGGTTTGGACAGATGGAATGGCCAAATAGAATAGAAAATTCGGTAGATCTTCCTTTTAATCTATGGAGACTCTCATGCTGCAGTGTAACCCTTTTCCTTTACTTGCTCTAACTTGTTTTAATTTGCCCTTTGCCCTCCTATAATTCTTCTTATGAATTCTTATATTCCGTAGCTGCACCATGCTTCAAAGAGTGGCTGTGGGGGGTTTATATGTGTGGCTTTTTTTCTTTTTTTTCCTTTTTTTTTCCTTTTGTGTGTGCGTAACTGCTTGACTTATATAATTTGCAGATGATCTGAATTCTGAATTTCTTGTTCTGACTAACATGCTACCTAACCGGAGTATTTTACCCTGGTAAAACTAAATAGCTAGCTAACTTCAACTCCTGGTGCTTTTCTGACCTTTATTATTTATTGTCCTTGTGCCCTATGGCCATACTTTGTTGGTTTCAGAGTCTGCAGCCTTTCATTGTGCATGACACACAGATATCCTGTCCAGCCTAATGCTGCCCTCTCAACACAATAAAATGCTGCATGTCTGAAATGACTGATAACCATCCATGGTTAGTGTCCAGTAAAGAGGTCAAGAAACAAGGCAGCTTTAATCAACCACTGTAGTTTTCCTCTCCAGTCCCTGTTTCTCCATCCCACCTTCCCACTTGTATTTTAATTGATTCTTCTTATACGTAAATATTTCTTTTTTTCTCTCCAACTTTTCAGCATTTCTGTACTAACTCAGCACATAGGAGGATTTCTGTGCACCTGGACAAGCTGTGATCCCACACTTCTCAGACACTGAAATCAGGCAAAACAAAAAAAAGCCTTGCTGAAGCCTTGCAGTGTGTCTCTAGTTTTCCTGATGTAGGTCTTTGTCTTTGGTTAGGGTTACATCTCTTGGGAACATAAGGGGGTGCCTTTCCAAATCGTCTGTACTTATGGCTCTTCAGATCTTTGTTGACGTGTTGTCCAGCTGGTAACAGGAGAATATAGGAAACTCTCAGTCTCTGTTTTAGTTTTAGGAAGCTGAGTGTTTGGGTTATTTAATCAATTTGCTCTACATCGTGAGGTTCTGATGTCTTGTGATTTCTTGCATTTCATCAAGATGATACTATATGATTTTTCTTTTTTTCCTTCTCTTTTTGCTGTATGTTTTCCAATTACATGTCAAATAAGTTGCTGTGCAAAAGCTCAGAGTAAGAAATTACTGTGTGCAGGGATCTGGGTCTCGGACTTTTCCTGTTTAAAATTGTCTGAATTTTCAAAATAATTAAGCATAGCCTAGACACTAAAATGAAAGGTCTGGCTTTCAGAAATGAAATTGTTTTCTATAGAAGGAGATCTTTTCTTTCAAGAACCCAATTCAGGTTTTTTGGGGGGTTGTTTGGGGTTTTTGGGTTTTTTTGGTTGTTTAAAAAAAAAAGAAAAGAAAAAGCCTAAGGCACAGCTCTAGGGAAGTCAGTGATACTGGGTTTGTATTAATTGGAAAATATGCAGAAATATTTACACAATGTAGGATGTCCAGATTTAATATTTGTGTGAAGTGGAAAGCCCTGTCATTCTGATAATCCTCGAATTAGACAAGCTTTTTTACATGAACCTGTGGCAGGTGGTAGAAGTCAGGAATTACAGGCATTCCTGCTTTGGGCTGTGCTTGTTTTAAAAGGAACCCTGCTTCTGGCTGAAAAACACTTCTTGCTGAGTTAAATGAATTAACCAAGGGGCAAAACTCAAAGCTTTAGCTGAAAAGGAGAACAATTACAGCTGGGGGGAAACAAGTCAACTCCAATGCTTACAAACCTTATGGGTGGACAGAAACTTGTCTTCATGTTGCTTTCCATTAACTTGTCATCTTCTCCAAGCCTAAAAATACCTGTATATGTGGACTTTAACTTGAGCAGGAAGTTCTGCTGAGTTCAACAGAACAGTGTCTCAGTGGAAACAAAAGGGTTGCAGCCTTACTGGGCATGGCTCTTAAAATTGTGCTGCTTTTGCAAATTTAAGGCCGTGGATGAGGTATGGCATGTAGACTGGAATAGCTAACCCCAGTAAAAATTGCCCATATTTTCCTCTCTCACCCCAGTATACAAAACATAGCGTTTCTCAGGTGTGATGGGGTGTGTTCGCAAATTACTGATGTGCACTGATTTCTCTTGTTTAGCTTATGTAGTGTGTTGTCTACCAAGCTGGCCATGGCCAAAAGGCTGATTGGCAGCTGCTGGAAGGGAAGGGATGCTCTGTAAAGTAAGCAGAGCAGGCAATCTCTTTTTAAACTTGCATATCTGAACTTTAAACATGAAAACCATGCCGTGATTTCAGTTGGTCACTTACTATTGGTTGGGGAGGGGGTTGGGGAAGTGAGGAGGAAAGATTTTGTCTGTCTCCTTTTTTATTTATTTATTTTTTAATGTTTTCCCCAGCTGGGTGAAATGAAGAACTGTTTTCTTTACTTTGTGCTTTATGTGTTTAGGTGGTGTTGGAAGCTGTCCAGGCAACCTGCTGGGGTTATCTAACTACTTAACATGAAATACCTATACAGGGCAATTGTGGAAAGAGAGAGATACACACACTCTCTTAATTTTTCTTTCCTTTTATTTTTCCTTTTTCCATTTTTTTTTTTTTTTCAGAAGACTTACCCCCTTTGGGGGAAGAATATTTTTTTTTCTTTATTCTTGAATTCAGTGTCTTAAAATTATTGTGATTGTGCTTATTGCACAGCTTTGTAGACCTCAAATAGATCCTCTCCTAAATAATACAGGAGACAGTATGCAGAAATATTTGTGCTCCCAGCTGGGAGTAAGCTGATACATTAAATGTTTGGTTGTGCTGCAACAGGTCTAATAGCCAGGACAAGAGTTACTGACTCCAAGGCCTCTTTTAGTACAATGCACTTCATCATGCTGGGAACCTGTAATGCTACTGAGATGTGAAATAGTCTCATCTTTTCCTGGAAAAATCCACGACACAACAGTGAGATTAGTCAAATCAGACTAATCTGTTACAGTATAAAAAGTCATGAGACATAGTAATTAAAGCTCAGGAGCTATAGTACCTGTGGACCTATCTTGGTAATTGTTGATAACTTTAGTTCAACCAAGTTATTTGCTCTCTCGCTCTTCACATTGAGTACATGGTACACACTGCCATTTATCTGTGGGCTTCCAAATGTTTGATGCATTTAGCTGTACAGTACCTCTGGGGAAAAACCTCTTCAGAACAGATGTACAGGATTTGTTTCCATTTTAGAAATGGAGCTGCGGAGAGTGCAGAGGCCAAGAGACCTGTTGTTGGCTCTCTCTGGGGATCTGGGCTTGAGCTGATGTAGAAATACCTGTGCATGTCTTCCTCTCATGGCTTGGAGAAATGTCCAAACTAAGCTTATTCCTCCTGAAAGGAGTGCAGTCCAGATGTATGTGAGCTGAGTGGAAAGTCTGATTCATAAAGTATTTCAGTCTCACTTTTTTGATGAGAAAAGCGGCTAGAGATGCAAAGCAAATCACACCTTTCATTGGGATGAGTGAGTTAGATATCTCTTTGGACTTCAGCCCTGATGTTAGCTGTGGGGCATGGGTGGGGCCTTCATTTCTTGGCACTTCTTTGTAATGGCACAAGCAGCAGGCCTACATCGGGTATTGTATCAGCTGCCTTCTGAGCAATTGGCAAAGATGCGTAGCCTTGCAGTCAGCAATATCTTGATTACTAATTATGATTGAAGCATTTCTGTTGAGATTAAGTGCTTTATTTCCACCCACTAAATTGCTTTGCTAAGAAGGTCTGAAAACCAGGTTGATTTAAATTTTTCTTGATGTATTTGTGGTGTCCATCCTCTAGTTTTGATAGGCATTGAGCACTCTGGAAAACATGCATCCTGCTGCTCTGGAGAGCTGTTCCCCAGCAGGAATCTGAATCTCTACCTGGTTCAGCACTGAAATAATGCTGTAAATTGCTCTTACTGGTGCACCAGGCCTACAGTCCTGCAGCTGTTAGCCCTGGTGCATCAGCTGTGGTACAGTTAAGGACAAATCCCAGAATTAGCAAACTGCCTTGCAAAATCTTCTTGTTTGTAACAGCCTTGACAGTTTGTTAGTTTCACCTCCTCCTATCTTCAGAGAATAAGCACCAGTGGTGATGTTTTGCAAGGCTTTTTCAGTGGCTGGACAATGCTTTTAGCCACATAGATCTAGCAGTGAAAATCAAGATTTTTTTGGTTCAGGTGCACAACACGGATGTGCATACTTTTGTTGATACAGAGAAGGGTTTTGGTAGGGGTGGAGGCATCTAAGTGTTCTACACCTGAAGATGGTAACTTTTCCTTTATTTTCTCAAGTGGAGAAACTCCCAAAACTTTCCTTGAAATGATGATAACTGGGTGGTTAAAAGCGGAGCTGCATATTTTAGGGGATTTTTAGCATGGAAGTCCCCTTGAGAGCTTTTCTTCACTTTTGTTACTTCCCTTGTGCTTTCATACCGGGGGTGTGTGTCTCTCATTGCAGATCTCTAATCGATTAACACAATGGCTTTAAAAGCAGGCTGTGACCAAAGAACTGGGGTGAGCTTTTGCTCAAGGGCAGGAACAGAAGGGCTCCGACTTGAGTGGGTCGGGGAGTCTTCCCTGGCACATCAGAACCTACACGCATGGTGGAGCATTTGCATTGCCCTCTTGTGGCAAGTGACCCAGTGCCGCTGGGGTCAGGAGGATTTCTTCTTGTCCACCACATTAGTTAGGGAGACCTGTCCTCCCAGCCGCAGAACCATGATTAAACAATTGTGCCGTTTTCAGTCTGGGTTTTAATTCAGCAGGCTCTCCAGTGAAACCATGACTTTCCCAATCTAGAAGTGTGCATTAGCATGAAAACCTGAAAGTGAAGCTGATGGGATGTCGGAAGAGAAACTGAAAGCTCAAGATAAATTTTTTGAAACAGTGTTCCAAAATACATAATTTTCGATCTAATTGTAGCTCTCTAATAATCTGCAGTTACGCTTGCCTGAAGGTTTCTGTAATGCCTCAGTGATATATTAATAGTTCCAGAAACTTGATGTTGAGAACAAAGGCACTGAAAATTAGACAGTCTTTTCTTTCAGCTTTGCATGCATTTCTCTCCATCAAATTGCATTTTCCTTCTGCCAGAAACTGGTGGTGGGACTACATCCTGCAGTTGTTTAAACAGCACCACAGTAAAACATGAGCATGTGCTAAATTCTGGGCTGCCAGCCTCTTGAGAATTAACTTCTGAATTAAATGCTGTTGTGTTTCTTTCTGTAAATGGTGGAAGGAGGCTGTTTGTGTACACACACACCCTGCAGACCCCTCTTGGAGAGCAATGCCTTGCAGACGTGCCCGCAGCTCCTCATTCTCTTTGTTCTCACCATCCACAGCGTGGCTGGGGCGAAGGGGTTTTATTGCAGCCGGCGAATTCCTGCGCACGCCTTCACCAGGCCTGCTGCCCCTCTAATTGTTGTGTTGTCAGAAGGCGTGTGCCTCCAAAAGCCTTATCTGATTCCTCCCAAAGCCTTGCAAGCAATTCAGATGTTGACCCCTTGAGAGCAAACAACTCTCCGCCTGCCTTGGGGCATAGCTTCGAGACGAGGGGTAGTGCTCGTGTGTGCAAAGCCGGCGGCTGGCTTTGTCGCTGGGACGGAGCACCTGCCTGGGGAGGGGAGCAAGGGGCCAGGCTGGTGGGACTTAGAGGGGGAGAAGGAGAGTCCAACAGCTGCTTATGTCAGCGTGAGGATAAGTGCAAGGAGATTAATAGTTATTTAAAGAGTAAATGGGGACATGGCATTCGGCTGTGGCATGTGAGTGTATTGAATGCCGTGGAATGGCTGCTCCACGGGTAACATTTAGACAGATGGTCCTTGGACTGAAAGGAATGAAAAGGATCTTTGATTCTCTTCGGGATAACTTAAATTTTAATGCAGCATTTTTTTTTTTAATTTATTTAATTATTTGTTTTTACTTCCCGGCAGCACCTTCAGCATTTCCAGACTGTTCAGTCCTGTTAACACCAACTGCCCATTTAATGATCTTTCTCCATCATCTTTAGTAGCCTGGGATTAGAAGAAATAGTTTTTTAAGTGAAAGCTGAAACACTATTGTTGTCTGTATGGCTGAGCTGTTTTAGGAGGCTGTTTTCATCACAGCTGCCTTTTCATCATTTGCTGGTTAGGGAGTGTGTCTGATAGCAATCTCCATGAGGAATGAAACAACTGAGTGATACTTTTACATTTTTGAGAAGTCTTCAGGTTTTATTATTCTGGGGCAGGAGGGCAGGGAGATTTGTTTTTTTATTAAATACAAAATTATTGAGCTGGAAAAAGACTGTTCCTCATGCAGTACATCAGTATTCTGTCTCCTTCCATACAGAATTAGCCTCAAGGAAAGACACATACCAGAAGTCTGTTAAATAGGTCTTGGTTGGCTGAATAGCCTGCAGGAGATGAGACATAACTGTCATCTGCATTGCTAAAGCTGCAGTCTTCTTTTGGAGAACCACCAGTCTGGATTGTTTTCTCCTGTGTCAACTGTTTACCATGCTTTGAGTCCACTTGCAGGTACTTGCTTGCCCATCTAACAGGGATGCTGAGCATCTATAACATCCCTGCTGCTGTAGATGGGGAAACTGAGGCAGGGAGGACAAATGACTAACCTGAGGCAACATGGAGAGTCACTGGTTCACCCAGGATTAGGACTCAATATGTAATTGCTTTTATTACTCTGCTGCCTAAAGGCCTCCGACTAAACAGAGGCCCATTAAGCAGGGCGCTTTTTACATAGTAAGGAGCAATCCTTGCCCTGCAGACTTTGCTGCCTGAAGTAGGTTGAGGGTGGAGAGGGAGGTGAGGCGGCTTGCCCAAGGACACAGCCCATTGCTGACAGATCAAGGGAGAGAACCAGCTCTTGCTTCTCTCTGCAGACCATCCCAGGTCCCAAAATGAAGTCCTCTGTGCTGTTCCCCACCAGACCTTGTCCTTCCCAGCAGAGCTGATAGGAGCAAGCTGATCCATCTCTGGAAGGTCCTGTGTGCTTCACTGAAGACTACAGAGCCCCAGCCTCACCTTGAGTTTATAAACAAAATTCCATAAAATATCAGCCTCTACCAATGAAACAGACAGTAACCTAAGGAAGAGCTCTAGTTGGGGGTTTAAATTTCTCTGCTTCCTTCTTTTGTGGAAGGACAGCTGAGATCACTAAGTATTTGGGTATAGGGAGAGCACTTCATCCTTGCAGGGAGATCAGCCTGTTTTCCTACATGGCTGAAAAGACTGGCTAAGCTGGGCATTAAATGGCTTGTCCAAAGTGCCTGGGGAGCTCAGAAGATAGCTTCTGCCATTTCTTTTCAGGGCCATGGAAGAGTGATGGTGTGCTTCTCAAAGCTTCCACAGGGCTGGTGGGATTCCCAGTACTGGGAAAGCTTTTTGTTATGAGTCTTGCAGTTGGTGCTCTGACTCAAGGAACCTTTGCTACTTGGCTGCAAAGTTGTCTCTGGAAATGAAGCAACTGTTGGAAAGAAGAGAGAAGTCAGGAGAAACTGGCTGAAACACTAAGATACGTGTGAGCTTGATGGCTCTGGGTGGGATTGAAGCTGTAGGATGTGGAGAGAAATGAGGTACATAGGCAAGGGGAAGATCCAGAGTCCCTTCTGCCATGTCAGCAGCCAACAGCAGAACCAGGTGTGTTTTACTGCTGTGTGTTCCTGGTTGAACCCAGGGCTGTTGGGGATGGGTACCACAAACTTTTGGATGCTGTTCTCCCTGAGCTGGACACAAACTACACCCTTTAGGCACACGCAGGACTGAGACTAGTGTACCTGGCTGAACCCCGTGTGTACTGCTCTCCTGCTGCCCTGTCTTTGTGGCTAGTGCCAGGTACTTAGCAGGTCTAAAGCAGGGTAGTTGTGTAACTTTCTTTCCCCACAGAACTTTCCCATCTTCCAACTGTTTGTGGTTCAGAATTTTAAAATCAGATATGCTTGCCTTGATGGATTTTTCTCAAGCAGAACTTGTCCAATGCCTTTTTGAACGTATGTAGACTTAGTATCCGCAGCATTTTGTGGCAGAAAATTCATGTTGCTTTGTGAAGAACAACTCTGTGTGTTCTAACCAAAATCCTGCTCAGGATGTCTCCCTGTTCTCCAGCTCCTCTATTAGGACATCACGAAAATTAATTTCCTATTTGCCTTTTCCCATATAATTTATAAATTTATTCACTTCTGTCATATAAGGTTCCACCTCTCATTTCATTGTCTTTTCCAGGATGAAAAGTCATAATCTACTGCTGTGTTACAGGAAGGCATTGAAAGGGTTTACTGATTCTTGCCACCTTTTTCTGGACTTAGTTCACTTCTCATCTCTTTGAGTTGGGGGACCAGGGCTACATATAGAACTGAGGGCATTAGGCACGTTGTTTTTCTGCTAACCTCTCCCTAATCTATCCTCTGCTTTTCTGTGCTCTATTCCCTAGCCTTTGTTTGTGATGTCTTCAGTTGTTCCGCATGTTCTTTGTACCTGGAGGCTACTTTTGGGGCACAACCATGTCTGCTCATTTAAGTGCTATGCAGAGTGGAACTGCTACTTCTGAAGTATGTGGGGAAGCCTTCCATGCTGTGGCCCTCCATGCTACTTGATGAGACCTTTAATTCTTCTCCACTACTGTCTGTGACCGGTCACTGGGAATGGAGTGCATAGTGCAATCTGGTTAAGTGCTATGAACCTTTCCTTCAGTGAGCATTCAGTTACTACCTGAGAGAGAGGTCCTAAATGTCTATGTGCATAGCAGGATCGGATCCACAAGAAGAGGAGCAATCTTTGTGTAGAGCGCAGGACCGTCAGATGTAGCCTTGTACAAGTTAAAGTCAGTTGCACTGTAATGAACCCAATGATTTTTATCAGGTCCCTCCAAAAAGGTCTCAGTCTGTGTGTTTCCAGACAAAGGGACTCTATCTCCTTATGATGACTTGCTGCCAGGAGAATCACATCCTTGTGATGTGCAAGCTCTTTTCCCAGTTTGGCTGTTGATCCACTGTGTGACTGTGAGAAGCTGTACTTTTTCTGTTTCAGTCACCAGTGTAAAAAGGGACATATCCTTTGCAGATCTCCTTTCTGCTTGTGTGACACATATTCGGTGGTGCTGAGATTATGCTGTGCATCCTCCATTGTGAAGGCCATGCTGTAGGTTGCCAGCCTGTGCTAATGTTTCTTCTGTAACATTTGTGTATATCTCTTTGCCTCTAGCCGCAGTACACGAACCTGGGGCTCCTGAACAGCATGGACCAGCAGATCCAGAATGGCTCTTCCTCCACCAGCCCCTACAACACTGAGCATGCACAGAACAGCGTCACGGCCCCTTCGCCTTATGCCCAGCCCAGCTCAACTTTTGATGCCCTCTCACCTTCCCCAGCCATCCCTTCCAACACAGACTACCCAGGACCTCACAGCTTTGATGTATCATTTCAACAGTCTAGCACAGCAAAGTCAGCAACATGGACGGTAAGGACATAGCATCACTTTGCTCCTTATCTGGCTTCAGTCCCAGTGGTGACATTATTCATATGATACATAGCCAGGCTTGTGCAAGAACAGAGTGACCCGTGTCCTCCTCAGTGCATGACATGTCACACACAGGAGAGATACTTATCTTGGCTGCTCTGGGAGGGTGTGGTGGGAATTTAACCCTCAGTAATATCACTAAATCCCAGGTGAATAAAATGCCTTGCAAAATGACAGTCACATAAAGTCCATGTGTGATGAAACAGTGGCTCTCCTTTTGGGTCTAGGAGGTATGCCTGAGTAAAACATAAGGCAGGCATAAGCATGGCTTCAGAACTTGCCTTGGATTTCTTCAGCATCCATGGGTTTGCATGAGGTTGGGCATGTGGGCTGTGCTACAAGGACAGAGGTGGTGCTCCTTGGTTCGACCCATGGAGTGCAGGGCTTTTTCTCCACATCCTTTGCTGTTGCAGCTGGTGCAGGAACCCCTGTGAGCTTTGCTGAGCTTTGCTCAGCCTTGTGGTATTTGGGTTATTTGCATATATGTTTATTTCTTTCCTAATGCTTTGCTCTTGCTGTCAGAATAGTACCTTTCTTATGAAAAAGAGAAAAAGTATGGAGCTTGAAACTTGAAGCCCAGCTCCTGATTTTTTGTAGAGCCAGCTTGGTTGTTCCAGCTCTAGAAACTTCACAGCCCAGGACACAGTGTGTCTGGAGCCAAACATCCTCTTGCAGTTCATGGCTCTAGACTAGAGATGTTTGCAGTGGAGAATATTGCTGTCTAAAAAACGTTCAATATTTGCCTTCCTCTCCTTCAGGCACTCGGAGTAGATGCAGTGAATAATGGTTTACCCTGTGCTAGCTAAGTAAAAGCAGGGACTTGGGGAATTTATTAAGTAGAAAAGATACGCTTTCTACTAAAAGCTAAGACCATTAATTTTTTTTTTCTTTCTTTTTTAAGCTGAGGAACTACTTTCAGCTTAAATTTAAAGACAAGCTAGCTGGTGTTGCAACTAGCAAATAAGCTAGCCCATGTACTCCAATCTGCCACATAATAATAAACCACCAAGTTATGCATATTTTAAAAGCTTTTGCTGAAAAAAATTGTCTAAAATCGGTAACAATAACTTTGTTCAGAAAATTGTGTTAAATGGGGCTAAAATTTGATAGGTCTGCTCGAGATCTTATTTTTCATTTGTTTACATGTCAAATGGTGACGCATTTTTAAGCGAGGTTGAAATGATATGTTTTCCTTATCTGTACTTGGCAGCGATACCTTGCTATAGTTCACACTTCTTTTTGTGTCCAGGTTTCTCCCTTTACACTGTATGCTGTATTTTCGCTTACCTTTAGGTAAGGAAAATGTTGGCCAGCTCTACTTGCTGTTTCTCAGAGCAAGAAAATGCTGCCCTGGGATTTTTGCAGGCTGTTCTGAAGGCCCTTTGAAGGAAATATGAAAAGTTGTTCTCTTTTGATATATATGGTACAAAGAATTGTCTAATGCAGCTGCAGGGAACCAGAGCTTTTGATGCTGTCCTTTCAACTACCAAAAGCGGTCTTCTGAAATGAGGTATGAACATACGTAGTAGGCTGTTCTAGCGAAGCTGAAGACAAGTGAACTACTCGCAGGCTTAAAGTTAAGCAAGCACTTAAGATGTTTCACTGTAGTGATAATGGCTTTCTGGGATAGAGGTAGTAGTCAAAGATCAGATTATATGCTGTCTTTGAAAAATAAATAAAATTACTCCTTGGTGACTACAGTCACCAAACATGTGCAGCCTGGGGGAAAACACATTTTCATTCCCCTCCTTTTCTGATATGGACCATGCTACCAGCAGAAAGTGTGCTCCTTGTGCCTGTTGCAGTTCATCTGGGTTTAAATTTGTGTATTTTACTAAAGGAATGGGCTCCCAAACAGCTTTCTGATTAGGGATGAGTGAGTGTGGTCCAGGTGTCCCTGCACTGAGCTAAGTGACCTAGATTTAGCTGCTCATGCAGGAGCTGGTAGTGTGCTGTATGTTGGCAGTGAATGATGACCATCTTGTGGTGGTGGCTGGGGACCTTCAATCAATACGCCTTTCACAGTAGAGCATCTTTCTATCTTCAGAGCTCTGCCCTTCTGCTAATTAATCCACCAACTCATTTCACATGGGCTCTTGAGCAGTTGGTAATATGTGTTCGACAGCTTTATCAGTGGGGTGGGTGGGGAGGGACGTGAAGGCGCTCTTTCCCGCTGCCGTCCTGAGAAATGTGGAAACATGCATGAAATGTTGATGAAAGGAGGAGTGATTTCCCCATCCTCTCAGCAACAGCAAGTTCTCAGAGTTGCTCATCCCCCCATGTGACTTCATATGCTTTGATTAATGCCTGTCGTCTTTTTTTAATGATGGATTAGGAACTTACCCAACTGGAAGAGTTTCTTCCATTGCAGTGACCTATTAAAAGTTTAATTACTTGATGGCCCCACCCTTATTAAGAGTCCAAAACTTGAAAGCTTTGTTTCTTAGCTCTTTTTTTTTTTATCCCTGTTGCCATTCCCCAGGATAACAGTATTAAGGAATCCATTGTATTGTATTTTCCCCTTTTAGGGAGAGGATGAGCCAGGCTGATTTTGCCATGCTGGGAAGGTTTGGTGGTGACTGGCAGGGGATCTACTGCCCTGGCTGACAGCATGCTTCACTGGAGCTCCTCTGAGCTTCTGGGCTGAGTCATGTCAGATTAGGTCATGGGAGTGAAGGTTGTGGGCTTGGTAAAAGGGCTGGTTTATTTCTCTTAAAAGCAAGAGCTGCTTTCATGAGAGGATTAGAGACCTGTGAAGGTACTTCATATTTCTCAGCTACTTTGTGCATTTAGCTATTTAGCTCCTGATCTGTGTGCTTTGGAGGTGGTAATCTGGAATCATCTGTAGATTCCAAGGTTGCCTCTTTTGGAGGTGGAGGAAAGCAGACAAGGGTACTCACTGAGTACATGCTATGCCTCCGAAAATTGCCCTGAAATATTCATTTCCCTTAACTCCCCTCCAAGTTCTGCAGACTCTTTCTATGGGGCAGGTTTATTGTCCTAGGAGAGCAGGCACCCTTTGCCAAGTCAGCAGCATTTGTATAGGATAGGCTGAGAGGGAGACGAGTGTAACATCAGGATTGCTTCTCTGCTCAGGTTTGTGATGGGCTCCTAACTAGAGATTAGGGGATTAGTGGGGAGGGAAATGGCCAAAAACTGCAGAGAGAAACAGTAGCTGCAGTTAGGTGAGAAGGGTGATTTCATATGTATGAGCAGCTCACTTTGATAATATTACAAATTTTCTCTCTGAAGTCTTTCATGACCTGAAGTAGGAATTCCAGTAAAACATGCTGTCTAATCAAGTTAGGTCTTCATTTGTATGCAATGTTGAACTAATTAATGATGACAAATTGAGATTGGATTGCAGAGGACTTTATAAGCAGCCTTGATTATTTTTTTTAATTAATGACCTGGGAACACAAGAACATAAGCAGGTTAATCAGTCTTTTCAGAAGGAAAATCTTTAACAATTGAAACTTTACTGAAGTGTTTAAAAACAAAAGCCTTAATAGGCTAAATTGAACAAAGCTTCTCTCAAGTTTCTTTCATAGCACAATAAAACCTTCTCGAAAATCATGCTGCGAAGGAAACAGCCATTATAAATTGTAACACTGAGATAGAGAGTAGGTTGTTGAGGTTGAGTGAGAAGCTCTATGAATTGGGTGAAGTAAAACCTTAAGCAGAACTGCATCTCATTTACTGTGGGATATTTCCTTCGTGGATACCCATATTCCCATGCCTTGCAGTATCATCTGTTTCTGCAGCAGAAGAAAACCGAAGCATTTCAAAAGTCTGCCCCTCAGATTTCTTTTCTTTGTGCAAGTGAGTTGTGTGCCCATCTTCCCCACCCACTCTGAGTGCAAATAAATAAATAAACAACTGCACTGGCTTTTCCCCCTCAAAAAAGATTTGGCAATCACCTGCCACTAGCAGAACCTGTTACATGGGGAAGAATTGCAGTAGGAAAGTAAAAATTCAAGTTGTATGTCAAGGTAAGTAAAAGTTAACGTTACTGCCAAACACGAGCTATCAAAAAATGAATCGGATCCACCCATCCCCATAAGCAAGATACCACCTTGTAAGTCATGAGACACTTCTTAAAAGACAAACAGGTTCTTATTCTTCCCCAGGTTTTTGAGCCTTTGGGGTGCATCTACCAAGTTTTTTTCTAATTTTCTTTGTCACCGTGGGGTTTAAGAAACTTTGCTGTAAGGTTTTAAATGAAAGGAGAAATTTATTTGCAAGTTTCTGATTCTGCTGAAGACAGGCACCCAGCCCCGCAAGACTTGCATAATTCAGGTGTTGGCAATACCTGAGTTTAGCAGTTTATTCTCATGCCCTGAAGTAGGTTGGAGCTGAGCTGGGTTGATCCTTGCAGGACTTTGTTATGAAACACAGAGCTCTACAAAGCTGCAATGTGTGTTCCAGTCAGGATCACCGCTTCTCCTGCTCTCAGTAAACGCAGCTGTACCTGCAGCTGTAAAAACTGCTCAGAATTTGGGCTTTTCTTTGCTAGCAAAGCTGGGTAACAGCCTGTGCAACCTTCATGAAAGCAAGCAAAAGGATTGTGCTGGCTGGGGTTAGTGTATTTGAAGAAGCTGCATTTTAAGAAAGCTGAAAGGAATGCACTTAAATTAGGCCACACGAGCAATAACAGGTTTTTGTGGTTGAGAGTACAGATTCCTTGGCTGGGCTATCTCAGTCTTTTTATTTCAGATTGTTCCATTCCATCTTAATTTTAAATGTATTCTGTGTCCTGAATCACCTGGTAAAACTGATTTTCCCCCCACCCTCCCATCTCTATAAAGGAAATTAGAGGACTGTGCACAAGCACAGTGAAGCAGTGAGAGGGCGATGAGATGTGCACAATGACTCAACAACACTTAATTATGTGTTCAGGGTTCTCTACATAATCTATTCAAATAGTGCACTGTTTCAGTAACACTGGTAATGTCCACTACTGTCCTGGCTGCTGATTATCTCTCTGCATCATACATTAAACTTTGTTTTCTGTTGTTTTGTTTTGTTTTGTTTTTTTAAGGCTGGTGACTCTCCCGATGAACATACATGTGGGGCCGTGCTAAGTGTTCATGTGAAATCTTAGCTTTGTTATTCCCTGGTGGTATGCTGGTCAGTGCAATTTGAGCTTTCCAGTTTCACCCTTTAATGTTATTTTTAAAGCTGTCAGGAGAAAGGGAGTGGAAGTGGTCTTGTTACAGGATTTTGAATTTCCCTGTCCTCAGAGGCTCCTAGTCAGCAGTGGTGTAGGCTTTAACTGTTTGCCCAGGGTGGCTGAGAAGGGTCCCTGTAAGAGACTCTTTTGTGAAGAAGGTCTGCAGACCTCACCAACAACTGAAACTGGTCACCTGCTAATCCTTTCATGCCTTTAAATGTAGGCTTTCTCTGGTTGCCCAGCCAATGCTGATGATACCACCACTTGTTGCAGTAGGAATGAAGAAGGGAAAGGATGCCTGCAATCTAAAGGTAGAGAACTGATCTAGAAGGAGAAGGTGGCAGAGGAGGAGATGGGGTTGCAGCCTTCGAGCACACACGCTGCAGGCTGTGAGAGCTGATGCAATGATGTGAGCTAAGGGCTTGGCTCTTCCCTGATCCCAGAGAAGCAGGAGCATTTCCATGTGTGGGCATTTGTCTAGGATGAGAAGTAAAGGCTTGGCTTTCTCAAGCTCTCTGCAGCTGTGCCCACCTGAGGAGGCTGTTTCCAGTACCTATGGAGCTGGCAGGGTGGGTGTGGATTGCCACCATACGTCTTGTGCAGGGAGAAGTGGTGATCCCACTTTCCTGCTTGAAGATAACTGCAAAGTGTTTCCCTCAGTGTGATATTACAAGGCCTAACACTAAGGCTGTTGATGCGTATGTAACTTGGCCTAGGTCATCTGCCTGGAAAGAGAAGAGCTTGTTGTCTTTGAAGGAGGTGCCTTTCTCATGGCAGAGAGGTGTTTTCATGCTAGCAAAGCTGAAAAGAACCAGCCCATCTGTGAGAACCAGCCAGGAGGGGCCTGCTGGCTTCTGTTTGGGTTTTTATACTTGAGTAAAAGGAGACATGAGTGCATTATGTTTCCATTAGAATGTAATTGTGACTTTTTTCCCCCCTAATTTCTTTGTCACATGTATTTTGTTTTCATCAGCATTTATCTTCTTCTGTTACCTCTTACAAGCAGCTGTACAGAGCCATGTAATAGTTTCCAGAAAATGTCCTGAATGTTCTATGATATAAGCTGTCTTGTTTTGTTTTGGGCTTTTTTTCTTTCCCTTTTTGTATCCCTGATTGTTTTTTAAATTCTATCAAGGTGCTATAGACTCCCTGTATGAACTCCCCATATGGCCTGGAGTTTTGCTATATGCTCTTTATTAGACCAGTGTCCTCTGTGATGGCAGAGCTGTGCTGTGGTATAAGACCATGCTGTGAGGGGTAGTCCGTACCCCACACAGGAAGGATAAGATGAGAAGTTATTCACTTATTACATGAATTAGTATCTGCCAGCACTGGGAACAAAATGTGAGTCTCTTGCTTTCTGATGGCATGTGTTCTGCTCTTTAAACAGCACAGTCAGTGTTGGACACCCAGCATGCCTGACCCACTGAGACAAAGCAGGCTTCAGATGGTGCGAACATCCTTCTCTTTCAACTGGGATTTAGCCTCTTGGTTGCTATGTTTGCGGCTGATTCTCCCCCAGTGTAACAGGAGAGCAGTTAGAGCTTGCCACAGGTCTCCCAGGATCTGCAAGCAAAAAAAGCCTGAGACATTAGGGTGAGACATAGGAGCATTGAGAAAGTAGACATGGGAAAGGGGTTGTGTGTCCCCCAGGGGCAGAAGATCTCTCTGCTGTTTTGCACAAGCAACTTCAAACTGTACTGGCATTACTTTCCCTGCCCCCTTCAGAAACCTAGTTTTAAGGTTTTAGTTAATTTTGAAGAAAAATTCAGAGGGAGAGAATTAAGAGCAAGAAGCGTTTGTTTTGGTTCTCAATGAGGGTTCCTTTGTCTATGTGGAGAGGAAAAAGTGTTAATTAAACATAATTTCCATCAATGCAACTTGCACAAAAAAGCCCCACCTACTTTCATGAGAAAGGAATAAAGAGAATCGTAATCCTGGATTAGATATCTTTCACTGCGCATATATAAAAACACCACCGTGTGAAAAGGGGGAAAATATATATGTGTATATACACACACACCAAACGTACCAATGTGCCTCCAGCAGTATTACCAAAGGAATTAGCTTCACAAGAAGCAGCCACAGCCTGGAAGGAAGCCATTCTTCAAATAAAACCTGAATGAGAATTGTGGTTTCAGAGAACTATGAGAAGGAAGGGTTAAAAAAACATTTCCAGATAAGAATAACTGATGCTGGGAGATGAGTGAATGTCTTGAAGTAGGGGAGGGTCCCTAATTAAACCACTTTTTTTGTTTTGTTTCTCTTCTCTTAGTTAAAAATTGGCTTCTACTAAGAGCAACATGTAGGATTAATGTAGTACTTTAAATCTTCAAAGTGCTGCGCAAATATTACTTCCCTAATCAGCAAACACCTTTGCCTGGTAGGCAAATCAGGAGGGTAGTAGCCATTTTAGAGAAGGGAAACCAAAGCACCAGAATAGGAGACGAAACTTCTGGACTAATAGCTTTTAGGAGTTGTGGTGTTTGTCTGGTTTGTTTGTTTTAATGGTTTGTTCGTTTTAATGCTTTGTTTTTTGGTTGCTTTTTTTTTGGGGGGGGGTGGTTATGGGATGGCTTTTGTTGTTTCAGGGGTTTTTTTTGTTTGTTTTTGTGTTGTGTTGTTTTTGGTTTTTTTTTTCTCTGAGTTTTTTGTAGTGTTCAGCATGGGGACTGCCTCCAGGCTGGCTTGTAAAAGCTGCTGAGCTCTCCTGCATTTCACAAGTGCTAAGCATGCAAAGCAGCCCGACAGAGCTCAAAGGGAGGCATCGATGGAGTTGCCTCCTTACCTTTCCAAAGGTCATGGCAGGCTGGGCCAGAAGAGAGGCAGCCTCCTCCAGGGCAAGGAGGGTTTCCTAAAAAGTTGACAGGTTCCCCTATACCATTGAGCTGTATAATTTAAGCTGCATCACCTGAGCACTGTTAGAAGATATTTCAACCCTAAAAGAAAAGGTTGTGCAAAAAAAAACCCAAACAAACATTTCGGTTACTTTTTAATAAGTTACTTTTGGGTAAAGGTTTTCAGGTAGGCTAGCACAACAGGTATTTCTCACCTTGCCAAGACTGCCCTTGGAGATGGTCATTCCTTTTCCTTAGATAAGCTGAAATATCACAGTTGTCATAGATATTATTTCCCTGCCAACTTGATCCAGAACCAGCAGCAGTTTGGTGGTGTGCTGAAGCAAGTCTGATTTTGTGTGTGTTGCATTGGTGGTGCTTTCTACCATGCGAGGGTTCGGCTCCAGTGCTTGGCAGACCATGTGCTATGAAGAAATTCCTGCTTTAAAAGAAGTGTCGTGGGTAGGGATGGCTTCTGCATAGAAAGAGCATGAACTTTATTATGCAATGGAAATCTTTTCATGAGGTTTTGTTATGTGCAGGCGTGTCAGATTTTATTAATGTAAACACAGTAGGATAGCTACCCAAATAAGAGCTTAGATCCTCTTGCAAATAGACCTGAGTATGGATACAAACTTCATCATTTCCCGTTGTTAAAGATAAGTGGAACAAAACTTGGTGAAGCCACAGGAGGAATGTGCTACTCTTCCCTCATTTTTTTCAGATGTATTCTATGAGAGTGGAGATTTTAAGGAGAGAAAAATACTACTTGTCTGATAAAAAAGGAGCATTTTATTATCTGCGGATATACGTTATTGGCTGAAATTCATCTAAACTCAGCTTTACTGAAAGCTGAAAAATGTGGTAGAGAAAGCAGCACTTAAAGGCTGACCTAAACAAATGAGACAGGGCTTGGGTCTAAATTTTCTGGCTCTGTTTTCCCTGTTGATGGCCATGCTGCCTTGGGGTTCTCCTCCCCAGCTGTTGTGTGCCCTGGGGTGCACCGTGCTTTCCTCCTAGGGAGCGAAGCCACGCTGCCTGGAGATGCCCTGCTAGGGAGCAGCCCTGGTGAGCAGCGGATTTGGCTCCAAGCCCAGCCTCAGAGCTGCTCCTGCCCTGTGATTTAGATGTAATCTGGGTAATGTTGTGCAAGTCATTCCTTCTGCCTCCGTTCCTCCTCTTTCCTCTTTCCGCACAGCCACCCTCTACTTTGGGACTGTGTCACTGAGATCCCATGTTGTAAAACACTTAGACCCCTCATATGAAATGCCTGGAGGAGGAACAGCTGGGGACTGCTGCTGGCTGTGCAAGTCATATCATCAGCCTTAGCTTTCAGGCTTCTTATTTTGACTTGTTTACAGAACAGTTTTTGCAAACTAACTTTTGAAGGAACCAAGTTATCTCCAGGCTGAAGCTTGAAACTGCCCAAGTGTCAGTTTGGTTATTGTGTCTCCTGCTTGAGATCTCAAGCTTTACCAGCATCAGGCCCACCAGATGTGAAAATCCGGTGGAGAGGAGGTCTACGGCATGAAGGGAAGCCTCTTCCTTTTATGTAGCCAGAGCATGATGCTGTACCATCACTGTTGTGTTAGCTGTGGTGCAGAGCCTCATCAGACTCGCCCTGCCACTTGTTGGGGCTTATTAGCTCAAACACATGAGCTGTGGCTGGGAGCTGACTTTCTCCTGACCTTGCAACAGGAGCAGAGTGAACATAGATTTGCTATCAAACTGCAGCCAGAGCTCCTTGGACCTACCTAAATACATAGCGCTGGAAAGTATTCCTAAGGGGAAGGGATGGGAGCGGTGCCGCTGGGTCAGTGCCCAGCATGGAGGGTGTTCACAGAGCCTGTGCAGGGCAGGCAGCACACCGCTCTGTTTGCATTCGAGTGTCAGCATTGCCATGGGTGGGAGAGAAAAAGTCTTCCTGTGGGATGTTTGTTGGGTGGCTGAGCACTGAGTGACACCTGTTCATTAATCAGTGAGGTGGTGGCTGGTTTTGTGATGAGTTCCTTGTCTCCCATCTCTTCTGCTGCAAACGGCTCATATTACTCATTCTTAGTCATTTTTTTTGACCCATCCTTGGTGCTTTCTTGTGGGTGTATGAGCAAAGGGGACCCCAGCAAAAACCAGTCTGTGCATTTCTTGGTATCCTACTAAAATCACACTGTACTGGCACACATAAGGGAAGAGGTGAGGACCCCAAGGAAAGCTTTAGAAGCGTCATTGTTAGTTCTGTCAGGTTTGACAAAGACGAAGCATACGGACTGATTTGCTTTACAATACAGTTTCTATAAGGAATTAATAAATTTGACCTTTGTTTGGTGTCCCTTATGTGTGCTGGCTTCTTGGATGAGTCATTTTTGCCCATTTCCTTTGCCATGCCCCTCAAAGGGGCAATAGAGGTTGAAGTCTTCCTTTCTGTGCAAGATCTGTGCAAGATAAAGATATGGAGAGCTGGGCTGGGCTGGTGCTGCTGGCATTTAGAAGGAGAGCAGCTCCATGGGTGACCTGTGTTCCAGATTGAATTTTCAGGGACATGTGCTGGAAGAAAACAATTTCTGTGCTGCAGCATGTCTTCTGTTGTGAGTGCAAAAATGCCCTGATGCTGTTAGCCACTGTGCTCACTGCAATCTGTTTGATGTGAATGCTTTGTTTCAGTACGCTAATATTCTGATGCATGTTTTGCAACTTGTTTCAGCAAAGCTTTCTAAAGACAGAACTCACGGGGTCTTTCTCTCAAGTGGGATGGCTTGGTAGCATTTTAAGGACTGATAAAGTACATGGCTTGGTTAATGATAAGGAGTAACTCACTCATGACCCCCTCCCTCTCCGCAAGCAGGTCTGAGCTGCTGCCAACCACCCATTGCCTCTGAAACCCGAAGTCCTGTAATGCATCTTACCCAAACCCCCCAGATTGTGCCACATCCACAGTGTGACCCCAGGATAACCTGCTTGCTAGGGAAGTCAGCATTTCTCTGCTCCCCAGAGAAGCAGAGCTGAGCAGGTAGGCAGGCACTGACTGCCAGGGAGTGGTGCAGGATGGTCAGGTACTCCTGAGCGTTGGGGGCTCTCCATCTCTGTGCAGCATGCTGCCTGCAGCCCACCTGGCATGGCTCAGCAAGGGTGTAACAGTTCACTGAGCTTTTTCTATTACTATTATTTTATTCTTTTCTTTATTATTATAATTTTTTCCACTGGCCATACCAATCTGATTACACCTTCAAGGTATCATCTGCCCCTAAAGCTTAATTAAGGAGCTCTTGTCTGACTCGTCACTGACTCACCTGCCACTGTATGAGCTCATGTCTGACTTGTCCTAGGAAGATAGTGAAATATGTCAGGCCTCTCTGAAATATAGCAGGTTTTTGTTTTATTGCACCCCTGACATTGCTGTTGGGTGCTGCAGAGGCGAACAGAAAGACAACTGCCCCAACTTGGTTACATTTATCTAAGCTTAGTCGCTTGCCTCTTTGTGCCTTGAAAAACCAGATGGGGTTTTGCTTGCACAGCTGTAGGTATGTCAGAGTTAATAAAAAAAAAAATATTAAAAATTAAATAACCTTTGAGTTTTGGCTTCAGGCAAAGTAGGTGAAATGATGTGTTTTGGAGATGAATGCTCTTGCAGGAGGCAAGATGTAGCTTGCAGGAGAACATCTGCAACCAATCCATTCTGTATGAGATGGGGCCAAGACTTGTTTGTATCTCACTACCTGTTCAAACATGTTGCACAGCAAAAAGAAGTTTTGAATGCATTGAGGAAGGGTGGGTAAGAAGGGAAGGAGACATCAAGCTGAATGTTTGCTTAATAGCCTTGATTTCTTCATTAAACTTTTTAAGTACTTTAATAATTTCATTAGCTACTTTCAGAGCACTGTAGAATCTGGGGTTTGGGTTCATTTTTGTGTGTTTTTTCCTCTCTTTCTTTCTGCTTCTTATAAGACAGAAAAACCCTACTGATTGATCTTTGTGCTGCTAAATGAGTTCGCTTTCTGGCCTGGAGCGAAGCTGGTAACCGTTTGTTACCTTTATGTACCCACCCCGAGGACCATGGGTGGAAGGGTCTTCTGTAATAGATTGATCAAAGAGTGTGCAGAGATTCAGTTACCAGGCTGACTGCCTGGACACCAGAATGCAGCTTCCCAGTCAAATGTTCCTTGCCTGCTATTCCCATTGTCTTTGTTCTGCAAGAACTGAATGTAGAATGAACATCTAGCAACTGCAGTTTGCAGAGCTTGTTCGCTTGCCTTTAATTGTGCACTTGAAATGCCTCTTCCTCAAAGCCTGTGGCAGCATAGAACAGTTATATGACTCAGGAGCAGCTGAAGTGGTGAGGTTGGTAATAGAGGCTCTCATATTGAGGTTCTCATATCATCATACTGGTAGTTCTCATCATCATACCGAGCTCTGCATTTTTGGGGTTTTGTTTGTGTTTTTCTTTTAAGCTGACTCCCGAGATGTACATGCAGCTGTATTTCTAGTTTGCCTATGTAACAAATGAGTTTTGAATGAGCAGACTGTGTGTGACTGGGATCTGTTGTCAGTAGAGTGTAGCAGCTGTTGATGAGATCTTTTTCCTTGTCTTATGGGCTGGATTCCTTGCTGGGGATGTGGGGAGAACTGATTCTGGCTGAATAAGGTGGAGAATGTGAACACAATGCATCTAAAATCCTACCAGAGGAAAGGAGCATGCATCCAAAGTGCTCTGTTCTATGTAGATGGGTGTGTAATACTACCTGAGTAGTATTTTGCCAGTGCTTAAAACCAGCAGGCTACAACTTCCATATATTTTTTTCTCTTCCCCTTGCCTCACACCAAATCCTGCTGTGACTTCTTCAGCAGAAGTACTTGTTTAAGTGAGGCAGCCCCAGTCATGTGCTAATGCTCTTCAAGGCCCCAACACCTAAGCAAATTAAGGAACTGCAAGATGCAGAAATGCCTGTCCTCTGCCTTTGATGTAGACAGAGCTCTTCCATTGTGCATTTGCTCATCAGAATGAGGTTACTCTTACTCCTGTGTTTTCATGCATTTGTCAAGTCCCTTTGACTCTCAGTGCTGCTGTTCACCTGTGCTCGCTCGCTGGCTACCAGGAAGGCCTCCTACAGCTTGTCCATGCTCAGCAGACAGACACCCACACTAGGGGTAGCCTAAGGCTCCATCCAATCCTGTATGGACTTGTCGGGCTGTGCCTAGAAAGAGAACTGTTGTTTCTATGAGGTGCTGCAGCAACAGGTTGCATTTGTTGGCTCTAGCACGCTGCAACTTGAGTGTGACAGTCTGGGGTCTATCCAGAGTTGGCTTGGCAGTGTCTGAGCTCCTTTCCTCTACATGTCACATCCTGGGTGAGCATGTGGCAAGACAGCAGTACGTGTAGCTGCACTATCGGCATGCCTTTAGCAGGCCTTAGGCAAGAGCACTGGTTGCTTTTACCTTGCCCTGCAAGGAGCATCCTGACCTAGAGAGGTAGTCAGGCCTGAGTTCAGCTGCAGGTTGTACCTCACTACCCACACTTAGGGCTTCAGATGAAGGCTTTAGATGGCCCTCTTATCTTTCCTTGAGTTTGCTCTGCTGGGCTGCGTAAAAAGCCTAATGGAAATTCAAGCTGCTTGAACCGTCTCTGTCCTGATGCACTGGTGACTCATGCAATCTTCTTTTTCTGCCTTCAGAGCTATGTTGCCGTGACACTCTTGAGCAACAGCAGAGCTCATCTCTGGAGACATCTTCTTTTGGAGTTTCCAAAATGGTTGTGTTTTGTTTGCTTGCTTTGGAGGTTCTATCACAAAATCACCAAGGATGGTGGCCAAAGCCACGTTGTGGGAAGGACACTGTCTTAGTCAAGCATTGGCTTAACAACCTGGTTTTATCTCTGTCCTGCGAAAACACTGCCTTATTCCCAGGTTCCTCCAGCCACCCCTATACCATAGAGAGAAATCTCTGTTCACTCTTTCTCTGAATTGCATGATGTATTTATGCCTCCCAGCCCCCTCCTACAGTATGAAAATAGGTCACTCTTGATTTTGCAAGGATTTTTCAGAGAACTTGCTCTTTGGAGATGCAGCACATGGAGAAGCATTCATCAGCCTGTGTGGGAATGAGGTAGGGGGGGTGTATTTTGATTTTTTTTCCCCTTGACTACATGAGCAGCTAAAACCTGTAACCCACAGGAGTTGGAAGCTCCATGCAGAAAATTAGCTTAAGTTGGTGGAAGAGTCAAGATCACATTTTTCTTGGCTAATTAAAGGATTAAAGGTGCTGAGATTTAGAGTGAACTGTCAGTGTGCTACAGAAGAGAGCCTTTGATGGTTGAATCCAACTTGAGATTAAACAAATTGCATTTAAATAAGAAATGTGTGGCAACAGTTACGGTCTAGCTGGGCCCCTACTGTTTGCTGTCCTCCAGGGTCAGGCAGCTGGTGTGCTGTGACTAGGGCTTCTCCTTCCCCACCAGCTTGCTTCTTCCCAAGTGTTTATCTCTGGATTGTTTTGATCTGTTGCCCCCATGTTTTGCAGAACTGGGCTTATTTCTTCTCACCTAGTGTTTCGTGCAGAGGAGCCTTGTATGCTACCTTACTGGATTATGATCCTGCTGCCCATGCTCCAGGAGTAGCATGGTCACATCCTTGTGGTGTATGTTGTCATATCTCTGATCCTGTTTAGTTGGGTTTTTTTGATTGTTTGTTTGTTTCATCCTGGTGCTTTGCTGTCTGCAGCTGGAAACACTTGTTTCTCTGTGGACTCTTTTCCAAGGTGGGTGATGGAAAGAGTCTTTGGGTTATGCCATCAGTTTAATGGTGTTTTCCCCTACATAGTGGTGGCTGATGAAATTCTGGAGGGGTAGTTAGCTCCTGCAAGTTCAAAGTCCTTGCTTTCTTTGGTGCCAGTTGATTGTCATTAATGGCCTACACTTGCAAATGGCTTGACAGAGCTGGTCCCAACCCTTCTCCCTCCTTTTTGTTTCATCAAATTTCATCAAATTTCTTTCATCAAATTCCATCAAATTCAGTGTTAAGTCTTACCCTTGATAACACTTGCAGTGGTGCAAACTTACGAGATTAATAGTAGCAATCTCGGGACAAAGCTTGCTTCCTGCAAGAGCAGGAATTCATCTGCACAGCATCATGCAGCAAAACAGCACGTTCTGTCCATGGAGGTTCCGCACCTTCCTCTGATGCATCATGTATGAGCTGTAAGGAAAATGGGAGTGCCGGACAGTGTGAGCCAATAACTTCTTATGTTGCAACTCTGTCTTGTTTCGCTCCATTTTGTTCTATTTGTTTTTATGGAGGATGGGGCTTGTCTTTAGTTACCTTCGACCCAAGTAAGATTGCGAGGGGGGTTTGTTTTGTTGTTTGTTTGGTTTTTTGTTTTGTTTTGGGGAATATGGAGGAAATCACAAAATTGAAACTGAAAAATCTGCTGGGATTCCATAATCACTCAAAAACATAGCATTACTTACTAATTGGGTGTGGTGAGTTGGGAAATCTGACTTTAAAATTATGTTTCCCAGGGAACTATTCCTGTTCTCATTGCTATAAAGTAACAGAGTGCTTTTTGTTTGTGAAAGCAGTCTTGTTTTGAATGGGATAGGTCTTTTCACGAAGCATCCATGGCTTGGGGTCTTCAGAACCTGCAGTTTGCAAACAGAGCCGTGCTGAGCCATCTTCTGATTGTGGTCATGAGGATTTGCATCTAAATCCATATTCATTCTTGCTTTATTTAGGTCATGCAGTTGACATGATTATCTTTCAGTTAGTAAGTGAATCAATCGCTAGGTATTGATTACTTGCTGTATTCTGTTTCCAGTAATTTAGAGACCTGTAACTATGTCATGGAGCATTTGCGCAATTATTGCTGTTGAGTTTACTAGCAGGCTTGCAGATTTGCTTGTAAAGTGCATCCAGGTCCATGAAAGTTTGCTTTATGCACTTGTGCATTCTTGCTGAAATTATAAAACAACTGAAGAAGTGGCTAAAGCAGGTGCGGACTATGCCGTGTTAAAGCCTTCCATTTCTCATGCAGTATGTTACTGCACTTCTTCCTTTGGCTTGCATGTCAGCTGGGGTGTGGCTTTCCATTCTCCTCCTGAAGGGTAGGAGATTCAAAATGTAAGATTGTGATTTCTATAAGTGTTAGTTCGGACTGCTTGTAACATTTCCCAGGCTAATTGCAAACCTTCTTCCCTTTCTAAGTGTTGCTC
This sequence comes from Amazona ochrocephala, assembly GCA_039720435.1. Classification (NCBI taxonomy): domain Eukaryota; kingdom Metazoa; phylum Chordata; class Aves; order Psittaciformes; family Psittacidae; genus Amazona; species Amazona ochrocephala. The sequence continues at coordinate 2,609,436 of CM077884.1, read as the reverse complement.
TGCCAAATGTTTGTCTTCCCTTGCCTGCTGCAGTTGTGTAGCTTCAGGGCTGCTGGAAAGCTTGAGAAAAGCTAGAGGAATATCCTAAGCCTGGGATGAGCTTGTTGCTCTTCCCAGCAGAGAAGATGCCATAGCATTGCCACTAGCTGCTTGGCCATGAGGTGCTGCATTCTAGAGTTGAAGACCTCTTCAGCGGCCTGATGGCTGCAGCAGTGACACTGCTATGTTCTTCAGTGTGGTTCTTGACAAGTTGTTTCCCACGGTATGTAGGAAAATCAAGGTCTCAGTTCAGTAAGGCATTCAAGTGAGTGCATAACCTCTAGCACGTGAATATTCCCTGCAAAATCTATTGGATTCTGTTGGAGTCAGCAAGGCTGCTCCCATCCTTAAAGGTAGGCATCTGCTAAAACACCTTGCTGAATCATGTCTTGACTTTGAAAGGAGGCTCAGGAGAAACCACATGAGTTGACTCAAGGACTGTGCTTAGCCAGGTCATTGAGGATGGAAGGAGAGGATTGAGAGAGAGGAGGAGGATCTGGGTGAAATACAGATTCCCAGAACCTTACAAATGCCAGTAATAGCTAGTGACTGTGTTCTTGCCTGACTTTTTTGCCAATCATTCACAAAGCTTAATTGTATGAATAAAAGGTTTAAAGGTTTGACTTGGTCACCATTCATCCTAAATATGCTAGAGCTGCTGTCACACTTTACTGATCCAGCTCAGATCCAAATTACTACGTTTTTGTTTCAGTAAAACTATAACTTACTCAGGTGTGATTTTTGTCTTTCCTAATCTTGTTTTCTCTGACTCAGAACTAGAGCGTACCCTGTTGGGTCTCTAACCTTTGCAGAAAAGGTCTGGCTCAGTTTGGACCTTCTGTCTTCTGGGAGGAGGATAGGGCCCTTATCAGATGGTCTTCATAGAAAGAAAGAAAAATTGTCTTTGCTCAGTGTCTGTGTGTTTGTTGCCTTGCTCACTATCCTAGCCAGAAAAGCTTTGCTGGCTTTTCACTTTAATTATCAGTGAAATGCTCCGCAAGCAGGAGAACAATATTTGCATAGATGTAATTCTGGAAACTGAGTGTAATGTGATCAGGAAATGGGACAGGCTCTGGCTGTTATCATGGAAGAGACTTGCTGCTACCTGCGCTTTGTTTCAAATATAATAAGGTCTGACTCAGGAAAGTTTCCTGGAAGTTAATAGAGAAAGCTCCCTTTTGGCAAGGGACTGGTGCTGACCTTCATGCACAGGAACAAGAGGTTTCTTATGAATTCATAAATCTGTTCTGAAAGGACTGCTAACAGTATGCTGACAATTTAGAGGGAAATGGTCTCCTTTGGAGCAGAAAGGCAGGGGTGTTTGAGCATGTGTGTTCAGGACTTTCTTTTTCTGAGATAGAAGCCAAGGAACAAGGCACTTGTGTGCACTGCCAGTGAAATCTCAGTGGGAAGACATGATGCTACTTGCAAGGTATGCACAAGACAAGACCAGAGGCGCCGCACTGCTTGATTACTGTCAAGGGCTCAGTTGGAACTTGCCTTTGCTCTTTGGCCTGCAGCATTTATGTAGAAATTGGGGACGCTGCTGCTTGCTTCCAAAGCTTTGCCTTGATGGGTCCTACCCACATCTTAGGAGGGGAGGAAGGGGGGGAGGGCTCACAGCCTATGAAGTAAACAGGAAAATTACTCACCTTAATGATGCATTTCACTGGCATTGCCGCTTTGAGAGCCTGTCAGATTTAATACTTTCTGTCTTTCTTTCCATCGCCTCCCATAGGTGTGATTAATACTTTATTGGAAGGATGAAGTGGAGAGGTATCTGTACTTTCCCTCTGGTGAAATAAATGGGGGGGGGGGGGGGGGGGAGAGAGGGGAGAGAAAGAAGATGAGTACGAGAGAAAGGGGATCACCTTTTTCCATTGGAGCCACTCAGTTTTTGTTGAGAGTACACATACAGAAAAACGCTCACTGACTGACTTGGCTGGTGGCCCCTTATTTTATCATAATGTTCAAGTTCACACCTGAGACCATTGGCCTCTTGGTTAGCTCGTAGCCCTGCTCCATGTGGTGCAGTGGCTGGTTCCCCACTCAAGAGACAGCCAGGGAGTAGTCCCACATTTAGTCACAGCACAACATTGAAATAGGCATGCCCAGCCAAGAAAATACCCACAGAGTCATCAGCCTGCTCAAACTGCTCAAGTATGGGCTGTCTGGAAAGAGTAGAAAAGCTGATCCTCATGGTTTATGGGGAACCAAGAGAGGGATCTCTTATGGTCATGTGCACAAGGCTCAATATATAACAGAAGGCCAACTACATCTTAGTAGTGTTTTAGGAAGGGAAGAAAAAATTCAGATAATCTTCATATGATCTTTCATTGTCTGTCCTTGAAGTAGATTCCATTGAATCTAAACTCTAAGTCAAGAAAGAGTGAACAGGAGAGATAATGTATCTGGGCAAAGGTGTTAAGTATGAGAGGTCTGAAGACATTAGACCCGGTTTTAGCATTGAATACTTTGAGTTTTCTCTCCTGCAGCTGCCTATCAGAATGAGAATGTGCAAAGCTGACCAGCCTGCTTCTCCTTTGAGCTTGCCAGTGACCCAGCTAGGATGATGGGCTCATATTTGACACATACCCTTACTTTTGCAATATGCTGACCCTATGGCATTTTGCAACTAGGTCAGCCTTTGACATGAGCCAGAATTTTGGTGTAAATCTGTCACCATCTAGCAAAGTGTCCTGCTTTCTAGAGTGTTGTAGTCTGTGGAAGTGTGCCTGATATCTCTGGGTCTGACTCTGCTCCTAAATTACAGGCTTGGGAGGTATGTTGCTGATAGAAAGGACTATGTTGGCAGAAAAATCTCATTGTGTGCTCTTTGTGGTTTTTGGGGGGAGAGGTTGGGGGGTGTTTGTTTTCTGTTGTGTGGGGTTTTTTGTTTTTTTTTTTTTTTTTTTTTTTTTTGTTTTTTTTTTTTTTTTTGTTGTTTAGTTGGTTTGAGTGGAGTTTGTTGTCTTTATAGGGGTTTTTTATTTGCTTGCTTGTTGGTATTTTGTTGGGTTTTCTTTCATAGCTTGCCTTCCCTCTGCTGTAACAGATACTGTACTAATGACTTTACTTTCCTCTAAGATATTAATGAAATCCCCTTATTTGCAAATGAGGAAACTAAACAGAGTTTTGGAGTTAGGTCTTACATCTGCCATTTCCTTGTATCCTATTTCCTTCCCTTGATTTTCAGCTGGTGTGGAGCTACCTGAGCCTATGACTGTATCCCAGATTGCTGAGCCAAAGCCTGTGTCTGCTCTGTAGCGGGCTTCAAGGCTTGACCTGCTTGTCGGGGACTCTACAGCTGACTCATGTTGATGAAACCAGGTTAGCTTTGGTGTAAGCAGGCTGATTTTGAAGAGCATTAGGATTTTTGCTTTGCCATTTACTTATATTAATTGAGCACACACAGAAACAATCAGTAGGGATAACCTCTATGTACTGCTGTTATTGTTTCCTCCTTATCGTTGAGTTCATCGCCCTTTGACTTTCAGCAGGGGACAAAAGTGTCTGGGAGATGCACTAGAATTTGGTGTCTGATTACTGCAGACAATGTTTCCTCTGGCTGGTTAGAGTTTTTTGGAGTTTGCCTGGTAGGATAGAGCATGCTGGAACATGTGGACTTGAAACAAATGAGATCTGGGAGGCTAATCTGAAACAAACAACAGCCTTCCTCTTTGGCTGAACCTGAGACACACGATTGTAAAAAGGTTTAATCCCCCACGCCAAGCTAAGAGGAGGTTTGAAGTGGCCAACTTGAGCTTTACTTAAAGTAGTCTATGAGTAGAACAGGTTCTGGTGTTCAGTATCTGAGGCTGAGGCACGTGAGTCAGAAGTAATAGTGGTGGGGTGCATTTGCTGTAGGGAGCCTGAATATGTTCTTTCCAGTTCATTTCTGGAGTCCTTTATAAGAAAATTCTGGTTGCCTTTAAAATACAAGTTGAATCAGACCTTTCTTCAGTCCAGCTTTGGCTTCACACATGCCCTTATGGAGAGGCATGCTGACTTGAGGGGGCAGTGGTTAACGGTGTCATCAAAAATTAATTATATGCTGAAGAGCATTTTGGGGGGGTCAAGTCTTGGAGGTTTTTACCTGTACCTTTGGTGTATACATTCTGGTGTAATGAGTTAGAATTGTCTGGAAGGACTATTGCTGGTTATGCCACTGTCACAGCATCTAGCTGATGCGATGCTTGGGGTCATACTAATCGACTTATTTACCCCATGTGTTTGCTTACATTAAACTATATGAGCCATATGGTTCCCTGCATTACCTGCCAGCAGGTATGTGTATTTTATATAGGGTCAAATATTTGTAACTTCAGTGTAGCACTTCATTTACACTGTAGTCCCCTCCTACTAGGAGGATGTGAAACAGCTGAGTGGAGTTGAGCTGAGAAAGGAGGGAAGAAATGCAGTGGAGTTATTAGTGGAGCTTCTTCTACGTTCACTGGAAGGACTAAAAATCTTGCTGTAAAAATTTTGACTCCTTTATTAATGCTCAGTAATTGAAGCAGATGTTTCTCAAATCCAATTTTAACTAATGTTTTAGCCTATCTTGTTTCAATCCTCACGGGCTGTTCTGCCAAATTTTAACACTTCATAACCTTTAGGTGAATTTGGGTAGCATGAGAATGGAATTCCTACAGTGTATGCTAATCAGTGTTGTATTTTCTTTGGTAGTCAAACTGGTTGCTTATGTTGTCATGCATTTGTAATACAGAAGTCACTGGGAGCCCTAGATATCAATTTGAGAAGCTGAGTTGAACAGGATAAAAACAGCCTGTGTCCAGTCCTTACATACACACACAAAGCAAAAACAAAATGCAGAAAAATCCCTAATGCTTGAAGCATAACAATGCAGCATGAGACCCCATCCATGGGAAGCTTTATTTGCAAAGTCGTCCTAAAGAAAAGTCCTTCGAGGAAGGAGATACCACACAGTGTTTTAGTTATGGTCTGTAAATTGATCATGTTCATGTCAGTTAATCAAGAGAGCCTACAAAATCACAGGGATGTGCAGAGTCATGAGCTGGGAGACATGCTGATCCTGTGGAAATCAGCACAGCATCCAGAGCCTCAGGTCCTTGCAAAGCACATGTGCTTTGGTCAGTTACATTGCATCAGAGGGGACCATGCTACAGCTGGGATAATTCTTGGGTGTTTTGTGTATGTGTGTAAACTTGTGTCTGTGAGAAGCTATCTGAAAGTGTACCTCAGACTTTGAGCAATAACATAAAATACATGCTCCCTGTGGAAGCTACTTCATCCAGTGAAAATTCCCGTGTTATTTTGTGATGTGGGATCCTGCTGTCAGTGGGCACTTACTGGAACCCAAAGGGGAAGATGTTGTTTAGCATTGGCTCAGCTTTGGCTTTCAGCACATTCTCTCTTGTTTCATCCCTTCACCTCACTTGCAAAATTTCCAGTCCAAAGTAGCCTATCAGAAGTGCAAACGACCAGACATTGTTAGCATCTGAAACTCATTTGGTACTGCTAGAATTTCAGTTTGGAAACTGGATACGATACACAAGCAGAGTATGAGTAGGGTGCGCAAGGTAAGGTCATTCGACTGCAGGAGTCTGATGTTTTGATTTTTAAAGAAAATAATTTCAAAGAGATTTAAAACAAAGGCTAGCAAAGGAAGAGAACTTAACTGACAAAATCAAAGGTTTCCAGACTTTGTTGGTTTGGTTTGGTTTTTTTCTCTTGAAGCAGGATACTTTTCAGTTAATTCTTTTTTTCTTCTGTTCATTTAAAAATATTTTTGAGCCAGACCTCAGTACGTCTTAATTTGTTGATGAAATAAGTCTGTAGATTGGAAGCTGAAACATAAATGCCCTCAAATGTAAGATTTTAAAGTTCAAACTGTTTCACAGTGCGAAACTAGTATGAGAAAATAGCAGTGATACTTCTGTTTATCATTGTGGCTTTGCAGGCAACATTAGGCAGGAATATTCCTAGAGCAGATACTACATCAAGCTAGTTTTGAATTTAAATCTCTGGGACCCTCAAGCAAGACGCTGAAATATGGTTGCATGAAGGAATTATCTCATTTTCCTACAGAAAGGAGAATCTAGCGAGTGCTCTGAATTCAGTATTTGGGGGAATTTCAGGGAGTCTCCTATAGCATGACCACTTACTTGTGTCCCTGAACACCATCTTGGCCTGTTTCAGCCCCTTCTTCTGAGGCAGAGTGCAGGGCTGGGGCTGGGTGTTTGAGGGGTTGTGATGGGGGTCCGGACGGGATGCAGAGGAACTTTGAGGTGATTGTACGTGGTTGGGGGAGCTTGGTGCTGGCTCTCTCTGCCAAGGCGAGCAGGTGCCTGCGCACACCGCTCCGCGTCTGCTAGAGGAGGAAAAAAGCTGCTTTTCCCTCCTTTCGCATCGCGGAGTGAGCTGCGGCAGCCCTGCCGAGCGCAGGCTTCCCCGAGCCCCGCGGCAGGCGGCGAAGGGGGGACCCGACGCACCAGCCGCCTTCCTGCTGAATCCGTACCCGCAGGCTGCGCTTCTCCGTTCTCCTCCCAGCCACCCCTTCCCTTCCCCGTTACCTAAGCAGGTCAGCGCGCACACACACATACGCACGCGTATATATTTTTATTTATTTATTTATTTCTTCACCAAGGTTTCCGAGGTGCAGCGCCCGGTCCGGCGTCGGGAGTGCCGCCCGCCCCGGGGCACTGATACGCTGTTCCCCGCTGTTTCCCCGCGGTTTCCGCGGCTCTGCCCGTCTCCACGCCGCTCGTGGGTCTCATCCCCCCATCCGGGCTGGCGGCCGGGGGGACGCGGGGCCCACCTGCCTGATGTCAACATCTCGGAGGGTGAGGCCGGGCAGGAATGTGCCGCTCCCAGCCCGGCGCAGGTAATTAATCCCTGCGACTGACAGGTGGCAACAGGCGGCCTTTGGCTGCGGCTCCTGGGGAAAAGCGCTCGGAGGAAGGATTTTAACAGCTCCTCAGCACCGGTCGTGCGCGGCGGCAGGGCCGGCGCGGGGGCAGAGGAGCTCAACGGGAAAATGAAGTGTAAGTCTCTGCAGAGGAGGACGCCATTGGGTGAATCGCTGCCCTTCCTCAAGAAGGGATAAAAGGATGACATGGCTTTTTTTTCTCTCCTTTGCTCCGGGGTGGAAAAGTTTGGTAAATGTCTGCAAAGCACTGGTGGGGCTGCATCTTCCCGGGTATGGCACGGTGGTTTCCTTGCGATGCTTACAGGGAATGCCCAGGCAGGCGATGCTTAGAGGCCATGTCCCTCTCGCTGGTGCCGTGGGTTGTGTGTGAGTCCGGGCGTTGCTGTCACACTTAGTGGATCTGTAGGCACGTTGGGGTTGGCGATCACTGAACCTGTCGGTCACGCCCATGGTTTGAATGTCTGCTGCGTCCACTAGCAGCAAACTGATTGCCTTTTTCTGAAGCCTGACAAGATAGAGCACCTCAAACTGGAGCTGGAATAAACTGGCTAATAAGTGATGGGCTGAGGTTGTGCAGAGCCAAAACCTGGCAGGGGACTTCCATGTCCGCAGCACTTCTGGTAGAGCTGCTCTTGGGCTTCCCTGCTGAACATCCTTTCTGTACAAGTCAGTTCCTGAGCCTGTGTCTGCATGTGCACACATTGGTAGCTGGTGTCCTCCCATACCCGCAACAGTTTTTTTGTGAATGAAAAGGCACTGTTCATCAAAGCAAAAACATTTAAGATGCATGTGTAAATGTGTTAGGGTTTTATTCTTAGTAGGTAGCTTCCTTTTTTTCCCCACTACCTGTTTTCTCCTGAAGGAATAAACCTTAAGCAGGAGATTTTCTATTTCTTTGTCACTCTCCTTGTTCTCATCTGTGACCATTTTGGTGCAAGTAAATGTTGTTTTCCCACTCTTCTGATTCTTTTTTCCCCCTCTTGGAGTTAGTTGATAGGGGAGAAAGCATAACTGACCGATGGCTTTAAACATGTCAAGTAAAATAAATCTAGTATTTAACTGAGTTGAACTAAAATGAGACTACTTGAAAGAAGTTTGCAAAAGATTTGAAAGACCTGTTGATCTAAGCAGAAGGGGCTCAGGGAGCTGTCATGCCATAAGCCAACCTCTGGGATCACCTTCAAGTTGACATCCATCAGCATTCATAGAGCTGACTGAACCCCACTCCTTTTAAAGACTTACGGGCTGTAATCCCTCAGCTAGATCAGATGGCAAAACAGATGTTAGAGGTAGATTTCCAAAGCACAGTTTGGGGGATTTTGCTGCATCAAAGTTTTGCAGGTAAATTGAATTCTCAGTGAAAAACCCATTGCAGCTTGATTTGAACCGTGCGGTTACATTCAGGAGACTTCTGTCCTTTCCAGCAAAAATTCTCCTTTTGAGAGGTGACCAGTGGTTTGCTTTCTCCTTTAAGCCCCTTGTTGACACACCTTCCGGAGAAGGGGCTTGCTGAGAAATCAGACAGGTGTTGCCTGATGGTAGCTGGCATGTGCGCACTGTGATACTGAATTACCAGCCAGGGTGCCAACAGTGGGTAATACAGTATGTCTGCACAGGCAGGTGGGGAGGGCAAAGCTGCAGGTACTGGAATGTTTCCTTCTTTCCTTTTAAGACATACTAGCAAGCAAAAAGCTAAGTTCACTGTTGTTCTTAGCAATCTTGTGGAGTCTGCTTATTTGGGCATGACATACAGTACTTGAATATGAAAGAGAAGTCTGAGCCAAAGCTCTTTCCTCTCTCTCTCAAATGGTTACACATTGCCAATATCCACTCTATTGTTTTAAACAGCTTTCTGGTCTTTATATCTGGTAGAAGTGGTGTTTGTATTTCTCAGGCTGTTGGCACAACTTTTGTTCCTGCTGCCCTATAATGACTGTTGTCATCTTGCTAAATGATAGGCTTGTTGATTGGGTCAAGCTCATTTTTGGTATTTTCGTTCCCAATTAATTTGTTTTCCTATTCAAGCAAGTAACAGAAGTGCAGTGATTTATAGTCATGTTCTGGTTTTCTGGTAATTACTCATCTTGTGTTCTTGCCCCTTATACAGTGAGCATCTCTCAGTTCCCATAGCAAAATGGTGGGCAAGGGGACTGTCATCTCCTGCAAGGTAGGGCGGTTTGGCGACCACTGTGGAGAGGCACCTGTGCCAAGAGGGGCAGCCCTTGCTTGCAAGCACTCTTTGAATGCGCAGACAGTTCCTGCCTTGGGTTTGGGTTTGGGTTTGGGTTTGTTTGGGGTATTTTTTTTTTTTGGGGTGTTTTTTTTCTTTTTTCCCTGCACCTTGTTTGCTTTGAAATCTATATACAATATCCTGTCTTGCTCCGTGGATATAGCGATTATCACTGATCCAGTACGAAGTCACTATGACCTAGTTGTTGGCATCTATTTATGCCAATAAATGGCTGGGTGTTATGTTACCTACGGTTGCAACAAAGTTGGCAGGGTGGGAAACTCAAGACCCTTGCTGTCTGACAGCAGGTACGCCATGAACGGATTTACACGGGTGTTAAATGACCGGCTGCTCAGTGTTTACACGCTTGGGGGTGGCTGTGCTTGGGGTAGATGTGAAATCATGGCTGTATGCCATGTCCCCAAGGCCCGTGTAGTGCCCGTGAGGCTTGAACTCCTCTTGCAATCAGGCGACAAAAAGGCAGCACAACCATCCTTCTGTCTTGTCTCTCTCTGTGCTGTGTGCTGCTGCTTGCCTCCCTGTGCCCTGACTATGTCCCAAAGCAGAGGTGGGCTCCTGGTCACCCTCCTTTTCTGACATGCCATGTTCAAGGCATGCTGGCCAGAGCCTGAAGCTCTTGAGTCTCTCCTGTGTTTTGGGGACATATATATGGATATTTCTTTGTTGGACAGGCTTGTTCATCATAACCCATTAGCCCCTTGCTGGTTGCTTCCGTGAATTTAAGCTACAGGTCTGATGCCTTCCAAGGTGGTTGTAGCAAAAGGAGTCGGACAGTTGGGGTGCCAAAGGGTGAATGAGGAGATCACTTCCTTTGCTGGCAGAGGGACCACACTGTTTGATCTGGACTCTCAGTATTCATGCTCCTGTTGGGCTCCTGTCGTTCTGAAAGTAGTAATTTTTGGGTTGGTTTGGTTTGTTTTGTTTGGGGTTTATTTATTTATTTATTTATTTATTTATTTATGGTCACTCCCCTTCCCCCAACTTGTAACCCCATCTTTTGTCCTTGAAGATGTTATACATAAAACTACAGTCAACACCAACACCCCTGATATGTGACGAAGGGGTGTGTATCTCCTTCCATTTGTTCAATTCTCCAAATGCCTGCAGACACCGGACACTTTGGCTCCTGGCGTGTGCTGTGCCTTCCCTGTGCCATTGCACTTCCATATTTATGCTTTCCTTTCAGCCCATGGCCTTTGGGTGCCCAATTTCTTTACACTTCAATTATATCAAGGCATCCAAGTGATTAGGTGGCTTTTTGAGATTTTTGAGGCTTTCTTTCCTTGAAACCTTCACAATGCCGTTAGCAAGCTGATGCGTTGAGGGAAAAAAATGCTTTCTAAATTTTCTTCTTCTAAATCTAAGTGATTCTTTTCCTACTTCTTGAGATGAAAAGACAACATAGTGAGCTCACTTTTACCTTCAGTAAGGAATTGCTTTTTTAATTAAAAAACAATGAGGAATTTCAGGTAAAAAGATGTACGATATAAATCACCATCCAGATCTCTTTCGCAACTTTTATTTTTGTAATTGTTTGGCATGTTCCCCATTTCCGCGGGCTGGGTAAATCCTTTGTGGGTTTAATCTGTAGCCTGGAGGCACATAAAATACATTGCACAATTTGGCCTTTGCATTTTTAAAGAATTTTTTTTCCTTAGCTTAAATACCTGTAGCATCTTCTCTGCCATATGGATGGGTGGCGTTGAGTGAGGAAGGAAGGGATTGGTTTGGCTTATTTTTAATCTCTCTCCTCCTTGGTGTCTCTCGCAACTTTGGTTTTGTCTATGTTAGCAATGTGTAGGTTTTGAAATCCAAATAATCCCTGAATATCGCTAGCTAATCCTTCTGCTGCCACATCACCCACCACCCACCCATGCATGCGCTGGCTCTTCTCAATCCAGCAGGGTGGATGGCCACATCTTGCTCTCGACCAGCATGAACCTGCCAGTGCTGTGTTTGAACAGTTGGGACTGGGTTGTATCGGCCATGGCTGCTAGAGATGTTTTTTGAGAAAACAACCACCTTGGGGCTTTCACTTTTTTTTTCTGTGCAAGAACCGAAGAGATGGAAGTGGGGAAATACCAGCAATTCCTGTGGGTTACGTGGTTAGAGTTACTGGAAGAGCTCTGTGCTTGCAAATGTGTGAGCACCTGGAGAAAACTGAACACCTCTGAAGTGGGCCACTGATGAAAAATACTGTGTTCTGGAACAGCAGAGGAGACTGGAGACTCTCCTTCATGGGGGACATCCAGAAAAATGGGTTTGGATTACTGAACTATGTAAGAGTTGCCTTGCAAGCCATTCGTGCTAAGCACACGCCCTTATTTCAGCGAGGGCATTTGAACAGAAACCAATGACTTCAGCTCATGCCTTGATATTTTGCTGAGTAAAGTTTTCCAGATGTGAACACACTTCAGGGAAAAAGCTGCACCACTGTTACTGCTTTAGTGGGGAACATCTTAAAAGAGGTAATATGCTTCAAGTTAGCACAGTGAATAAAAGCATCTAGCTCTGCTCCAGGTGTTCATTGCACGGTTGCAACTTCCCTTTTGGAGTCAACTGCTGGGTTGTGTTCTAGGTCTTGCCGTGGACCTGGTCTTTGGAGTGTTCACCTTTTTTGATTATTAAAAAAAGAATATTTTTTTACCTTTTGTGGACATACTATTTTGAGTTTGGAAGTGTGGAGATTGCTACGGAAGTAGTAAGCAGAGGTGTGAGATGTTTTTAAAAGGTGACTAAAATGTCAGATTTGGTACAACTCCCAGATTGGTCAGGGTCTTGCTTTCAACTGCTGTACAACTTGAAGGCTAATGTTTTTATTTCAGCTCTCTTCAAAAGTAGGAAAGCTTCTTACAAAACAAGTTGCAACACCTTGTGTGTGGCTTCCAGGATTACAGTGTGCCGTGGAAAGAATAGTAGCCATTTTGTTAGGGAGGTAATATATGTCTCTTGTAAAAGTGACTGTGTGCCCAAGAGTAATAAATACTATTTGTTCATGTAAAAGTGGTGCTCTTCAAGAAAACTAAGACATAGATTTATATTCTGCTATTCTAAACCAGGCATAGGTGTAGAGCTTTTGCCACTTGTCTGGAAATGTGGCTTTTGTGTAACCAAATGCAATGCACATGCAGTAGCTGGTGCATTCAGTGATATGTGCAAACCCATCTCAGTCCTTCTGGCATGCATTCATTCCTAGCTGAACATTCTGTCTCTCTCTTGCTCTGTTTCCTCACCCAGTATTCCACTGAACTGAAAAAGCTGTACTGCCAGATCGCCAAGACATGTCCCATTCAGATCAAAGTGATGACCCCACCGCCCCAGGGAGCTGTTATCAGGGCTATGCCAGTCTACAAGAAAGCTGAACATGTCACTGAAGTGGTCAAACGCTGCCCGAACCATGAGCTGAGCCGGGAGTTCAACGAAGGTGAGGAAGGCAGCGCATTTCTGGCAGTCCCTCTCCAGAGCTGCTCGTCTGATGTGTGACCAGTGTGGGGATTTGGTGGCAGCTTTACAGCAAGCCTCCTGGAGGCAGACCGCCCTGCAACATCTTGTGCAGCTTTTTACTTCCCATGCTTAGCAGGAAGCTTTATGCTATACTTCAGCTGCCCCTGTGCAAGCATGTCCTTGGGAAGAAAGTACCGAAATAAATCTCATGCCTGCCCAGGTTGGATGGATGTCTGTCCTCATGGCAGGCAATACCCTTCTGGCAGCCTTTCCCTGCTCTGCTTTTGCTCCCGCAATGAGAAGCAGCTGTTCTTGTGTTCAGGAATGAGCTTCCACGTCGCCGGGACAAGGATCTAGTAACAGGATGCAATATCATCTCCGGCCCTTAATCCGTGCCTCAAAGACAGAGGTGCTGTTTATCTCTGGCAGAATAGCACTAAGTGCCAGCATCAACCGCAGGCAACCTTCCTGTACATTTAATGCTATTGGTTCAGTATTAATGTTTTAATCTTCTACTTGCTGCTTCTTGTGTTAGTGAAGGAACAGCAGTTTCAAAAATGTCCTGGGGTTTTCTGCAAACTCATAGGCTGGGCTCTTGGTCATTTGAGTTCACATAACTTCAGATGAGCATCTGGTTTATTCTACGTGCATTATTTATCTCCTACTGTAAAAAAACCCCTTGTTGGTGTCAGTTAGCAGGATGTCTTAGGAGCCCAGATCCCTTTGCTGACTGCAAAGCAGCCAGCTAGACAGGCACAAAAATAAGCAAGGACTTAGGAGTGCAAAATCAGAGTGAAGTGGAGAGGTCTTCAAAATAGTTTTTCATGTTAGAAAGTACTTTTCTAACAGAACTGGATTTTTTGAGGGTTCATTAATAGAGTTTTTATAAAGAAAAAATAAAACTATGAATCTTTATACCGAAATAATTATTTCTCTAGAAATATGATGTATTTAGATTAAGAAATGAACAAAACACAATTGAAATAAACACTACAAATTCTTGAGATGAACCTGTAATAGGCTTGTCTCCTCAGAATTTAGAAACAAGAAAATTTGCAGGAAGGAAACTTTTTTAATCATTGGAAAGAGGCCTACAAACAAAGAAGATTATGTTCCCTTCTGCCACTGCTGTAAGCAAGTGTGATTTTTCAAGTTGACCATTAATTAAATGCATATTTCTCTCGCTGTTTGAATCTTTCTTGGCTCCTTAGGATAAAGACTGATAGGAGGCAACAGAACAGGGCTAGCAATTTACAGAAAAAGAGTAGGAGTTGAGCCTTGCAGGAATTTGCTTTGTGTGTGCATTTGGGGAAGGAAAAGAAAGGCTTTCGTCTGGTGTGAAAATCCACATGGATTCTGAAAGAGTTTCTGTGAGCTGCTATTCAGTTGACATTTGGGCTTGCTTAGCCTGGGATCATGAAAGCCATGTTCAAGTTTACTCACAGGTATCCAGTGTGAGCTTGGGAAAATCTGTTGCTTTTGTTGTCTGGCAGAGGGGACCTTGAGAAGGGATGCTTCAAGGATTGGGAGGCATATGTGTGCTCTGATAGATGGATGGTTTCTTTTGGTGGAAGATCTTGCTGCCCTGTGTCTGATCTTGCTTCACTAAATGGTGTCTCTTGGTTTTTTTGCCTCCTTGCCTTTGCAGGGCAGATTGCGCCTCCCAGCCACCTGATCAGGGTGGAAGGGAACAGTCATGCCCAGTATGTAGAAGACCCCATCACTGGGAGGCAGAGCGTGCTGGTCCCCTATGAGCCACCCCAGGTATGTTGTGAGCTCAGGGTAGTGACATTCCCAATATACAAAGGGGCGGGGGTTGAAGGAGTCAGGATCTTGTGCTTTCTTCATCCTCATCAATCTCTTTCTCCTCTTTGTCAAAAATGAGCTTTCAAATGCCCTCTCTATCCTTTGAGAGTTGATTTCTTACTTTCCTTTAAGAAGTCCTTGCAGTGTGGTCTATTTCATGCTAGTCTGCAACACAGCTGTGGAAGTACCAGAGGAGAGTCTGGAAAAAAACAAAGCTTTCTATACACCATTTTTTCTGTTCGTCTCCTTTGTCTCATCCAGGTTGGTACAGAGTTCACAACAGTCTTGTACAACTTCATGTGTAACAGTAGCTGCGTGGGAGGGATGAACCGGCGCCCAATCCTCATCATTGTGACACTGGAAACCAGAGAGTAAGTAGTGCATCACCTTTGCTTTGCATGTGGCCTTTGGGCTTTTCTTCTGTTTGAGGCAGCATTGCATATCCTTAGGGACAGCTTGATGCAAAAGGCCGTAGGGTAGTTTTCAATTCTGCCCAGCACCAGGGATATCCTGACTGGAAAATGGGAGGTTTGAGTCTGTCTGTGCACTGTCTGGTGTGACGTTAAGGGATGCTGATAGCCTGCATCTAAGCTGCCAGCTGACATTGCCTCTCACCTCTCTTCCCAGTGGGCAAGTCTTGGGCCGCCGATGTTTTGAAGCCCGCATTTGTGCTTGCCCAGGCAGAGACCGCAAAGCAGATGAGGACAGCATCCGTAAGCAGCAAGTCTCTGACAGCACAAAGAATGGTGATGGTACGAAGCGCCGTAAGTAGCTGGCAGAGCTGGGCAGATTGCAAATCGTGGGAGCAGTTGCAACCTTGGCTCTTGTGCTGTGGGGATGTGTGGTGCTGTGCATGAGCTTGGAGGCAGGAGGGCTTTAGACATTCTCCTGAAAAATGAGCTGGTGTTCACAAGATGGGTTTGTGGGCTCCCCTGCAGCACTCCCTGTGTTAGATTGGACCTGCCAGCAGTGGATGGATGGGGTGTTTGTTTGCCACCCTAAAGTTTCATGGCTGTGATTCTGTAACCGCTTTTTGAACCTTCACTGCTTGTTTGGGACTGCACTGCCATTCTCTGCTCCTTTTAGCCAGTGTCTCGTGCTGCAGCATATGTCTTCCAGCCACAGGGATCTAGATTAAGATTGCATATAAACCCTCCTGTGCATTGGAGGTGCTCTGGCAAGTGGCCTCTCTCTGCTCTAAAGAGTGCAATGTACTCATCAGACAGCACGACGTGGAACACTGTCTTTGGTTTCCTGCTTATGCTCAGCTAGGTACTAGGCTGAATGAGGCAAGATTGGAGAGGGGGCTTTGTTTTTGCAGTGAATTCTGCATGCTCTCTGCCTGTTGTCTTCACGGATCACTGATCCACCAAACAGCTCCTGAGCACTCTTACACCAAAGCTTGCAGTCGTTTCTGCAAAGAGCCAGGGCTTGTTCTAGGTATGGCTATCTGGGATTTTGCCATATGTCTAGCACTCCTTGGCTGATGTTTTCCCAAACAGTATGGTCACCCACCATCCACAAAGTCGTGTCTGCCTTATGGAGCTGCAAGAAGAGTTCTGGAGTGCCATAGGCAGAGATCTTTCCAGAGCACTGCGGATCAAAGACTCTAATGTCTCTCTTGTATTGCTCTCTTTTTATTTTTGTTTTAAGTTTTTATTTCTCCACCCATAACCCTCTCCCTTTTTTTCCTTTTCTTTCCTTCCCCCCTTTTCAATGGGATGCTTTTGGGGTTTCTCTTCCAGCTTTTCGACAAGGAACTCATGGCATACAGATGACATCTATCAAAAAAAGACGGTCTCCAGATGATGAGCTCTTATACTTGCCGGTGAGTTCTCTCTGTCTTTGCATTTACTTTGTTTAGTATCTTCCTCAGTGACTTGAGGCAAGCCAGTGGCTTACCTAGACTTCAAAGAGAACTGAGGACGGGATGTGGATTTTTGTATTACTTTTTTTTAATCCCCTGAGCTATCTATTTTAAATACATGTTCCAAACAAAAAATACAGAAAATTCAGGTAGCTGCTGACTGACAGCAGCTTGTGCAAGGCATATGAGAATATCCCAAGGGATCTGTCTGTCCTGGTGGAAAAATTGCCTTGGAGACCTAACTGGGTTTCCTCCTTTGTCATTTCTGGATATGTGGCACTTCCTCTAGAGATAATGGGTGTTTTCTTACTGACCAAGGTGGATGCTTCTGTGGCTTTTGTATGTATTACTATTGCAATATAGTGATAGAAGTGAAATATGCTGTATTGTGTGGGATCAGAAAGGGTAAGAAGTGTCTGTACTTGGTCATTTAGCTGCTTTCTCATGAGTCACATTTGGTTGGATAAATCAGAAACAACCACGGTGTTCCTAGAGGAGAAGGAGATCCAAACCCAGCACTGAAATTCAAGTACTCATTTTCCTCAATGCATGTAAGATTCAGCAAAAGATCTGCTTGCATCTGAGACAGCTAAAGATGTTTTCTGTCTAACAGATTGGATAAGAATATTGCTTTTGTTTGGCACAGATTTATATTGAGCCAGATGACAAACCCAAGATGTTCACTAACCTTCAGTGTCAGATTATCACTCTTCAACATTATCCGCTGTACCTCTAGAACAAGGTTTAGCAACAAGATTTTGCTGCATATCATTGTGTATAAACAGAGTATTTTCATCCTGCAATGGTTGTTTCTTGACTATACCTAAAGCTCACTAAGGTGGCTGTCACTAAGGATTATAGATGAAGTACTTTAAGGCTTTCTTCCCCTCCTCCCCCTTTCCTTCTCCCATGATCCAGGTGAGGGGACGTGAGACCTATGAAATGCTACTAAAGATCAAAGAGTCCCTGGAACTTATGCAGTACCTTCCCCAGCACACAATTGAGACCTACCGTCAACAGCAGCAGCAGCAGCACCAGCACTTGCTCCAGAAGCAGTGAGTATGAGTGTGCTTGCAGTGATCTGTGCAGTGAAGATGCTGGGGAGGAGGCAGAGAGGAGAGAGACACAGAAGGCTTCTGCACACTTGCTGGTAGGGATGCGGTGCTCAACTGAGAACCGAGCACTTCTACTGCAGTGCAGTACAGTACTGTGCTGGCAAAATCTTTTCCAACAGCATAGCTGCTTGTTAATTCTGTGGTCGGAGCGGATAGAAATTGATGCCAGGAGTTTAGCCAAAGCCAAGTTTCTGTACAGAACTTGAGAGACTCCGAGTCTGAGATCCAGATTTCATGACCTGTGCAGTAGGACAAAGCAGTCCTCAACACCCAGGCACATCCTGACTGCTTTCAAGGTCCCCCTCTAGTCTCTTGTCCCACACAGTTCACCTTTTGGCTTCGGAGGATCAATGGCAGGTTAGCGCCTCGTTCTTGACTTCCAACCAGAGCCTACAGTGCAGTGCAGAAAGGCAGTGCCACTGAACAACCTGCACACAGAAACCAGGTGCCTGTGCACACCTGAGCTGGGGAGCACAGGCTGGGTGTGCTCTTCTCTTGTCTGGTCGATAGGAACAGCAGCAAATGTGGAGCCATCCCTATACCTGCTGCAGGGTATCCATCTGAGTATCTTGCCATGAGCATGTGGAGCTGGGAGTGTGAGCACCAGCTCGGCTGAGTGCTTGAACCCTGCTGCTGTGTGTCTCTGGTGCTGTTGAAAGGCTGGTGTCTCAGTGGGATACAAATGCTGTAGGTTCCTCAGCTATAAAACAGGAAGCTGAAAGTTGGGAGCAAGAGTGAAACACGTAATACATTTGTGACCAGTGGGAACTTCGAAGAAAGACTCTACATGTGCAGTTTTATAGTGGTTTTAGAAATTACACTTTGTCACTGACTCTCCACATTGCACATGAGAAACTTTCCATCCAGGCAGACATAAGCCCAATCTGAACTCAGCTGGGAGAGCTGTGCCAGGATTACTTTGGGTGGCGTAAGTGCCAGGAGGATGGGGAGAAGAAGAAGAGCCAAATAACTGTCTGGTTTCCATTTTCCCCTCTGTTCCCAAAGCTTTGCAGTTGCAGACACTGGGTCAGAGAATGACTTCCCAGACAGACCGTAAGTGGTGTCGCTTGTGGGCATTGCTTCACCTGCCGTATCGGGTGACAGAAAACAGCCAGCCGGGCTGTAGGTAGCCGCCAGCGGTAGTGCTTAGGATCTCACACGTTCCTGCTGGTAAGCTCACGTGTCAGGAGGCTGCAGGAATAACTCATTCTCTGCAGAGGTTAGCAGGAGGCCAAGGCACCGCATAAGTCCCACTTGAGCCTGTAGGGATTTATTTTGGTGCCTTGGCCTTGTCTCAGGAGTTCTGCAATGCCGCGGCTTTCTGCCAGATCTGTGCATGTGTTCACATTTCAACCTGTGGGTATTTAGTGTCAGCTGGAGTCTTGTGGAGGTGTGAAAAAAGCCTTGTGCCAAAATGGCTGGAGCATCCAGGGGCTCTGGACAATTTTTTGGGGCACTTAAAATTATCGTTATCTTTATCAGTCATCTGCACTGTTTGTTTATACTATAGCTTGTATTTACTAGCTCCTAGGCATTGCTGCCTTTGTGCGCTGGCTGCGTGTCTTCAAAGCTCCACCTGAGCTACAGCCATTTCAGTTGAGAAATGGTTTTGTAAGCAGAAATGGATGGCAGCAGATGACTGCTTTCCCTTGGTGCTGAAAGTTGCTTTGCCGTAATTACTGCGTTCATTCTTCCTATATCAATAGGATGGGTTCCTGGCAACTGAGGTTGGTGTTTGTGTTACCTTTAAGACCAGCATGTGTAAGTCCAGCCATTTAATTCAATGAAGCTTCTTTCGGCATGTTTCCTGGCACTTGTCCAGTTATAACTCATTTTTCTCAGCTGCTGAGTGTGCTCAGATACTGGGGAGAAAGATGAAGAGCTCTTAAAGATACCAGAAGTGGGGAGAAAAATAACTTTGAGTGTTTGTCCAGAGCTGCTGCAGTTGTTACTGCCGACAGCTTGCCATCAAGCATCAGTGCATGTTCAGGCAATAGCTACATAGCTGCAGTTGGGTTCTGGTGTTTTTTCCTCTGTAATCCAGGGTTTGACTTAAGTTCTGAAGGAATGTATTCAGGGTAAAGGAGCATTTAGGCTGAAAAGACTCATAGACACAATTCCACCCAGAAAAGAATCTTAAAGGAGCTTTAGGTCTCAACATAAGAATGGGGAGAGAAGTCATTTTGCGGCAACTGGTTTGGGTAAGAGCAACCTTGACTGTGAGCAGGCTGCTGGGAGATATACTACCACTGCTTGCTTGTCAAGCTAGTAAAACCCAGCAGCACAGTGACACCTTTGCAAGTCTATTCTGGCTTTAAAAGAAAATGACTTTCACTTTGTAAGTAGGGATGTACTTTCAAAATTCAGTCTGATTTCTTTCATTCAAAGTGTGTGTTAAAATTGGGAGCTAGGAAAGTGAATATGCAGTGACCAAGTGTGAATGTGTAGGAGCCTGTAGGTACTAGCAGGGCTCTCTTGGATGGGATGTTTGCGAGTTGCCTTTGTCTCTTTCTTCTCAAAATGGAGCTGCACTACAGTGCTCCACAGTCAAGCCTTGATGGCGGAATTCCTTGATTTTTCAGTTTACTTTTATGAGCAACAGTTAACATAGAAAAGCTACCTAGGTGTGTGGGAAGATGTTTCCTTTTTGTTCCTACACCATGGAAAGCTTTGTCTTTTTAAAATAGTAGGAAAAGGATGAAATTATCATGGCGAAAAGTAGTTTTAAAAAGATAAACCTGTCATTTGGAAAACAACTGTATAATTGCTTTCATGCACATACAGACCAGCATTGCATTTGGCAGGTCAGGAGATGCAACCATCTTACTGTTCTGGACTAAAAAAGGCAAACCTAGCAATAATTTAAAAGCTCCGTGTCCCACAAAATGACCAAAATACTGCAATGCTCCGTGTTGTGCCAGACCGCACATCTTTCTCTGTCTCATCTCCTCTCTCTGTTTGCTCCTTTGTGCATGGTTTTCTTGCATTTACTGTTATGCCAAATACCTTCATGATCATAGGTGGGAAGTTTTGGGTTTTTTTTTTTGCTGCAGTTTCTATTCTTCCTTTTTCACTGTCAAATCCTGGGGCCCATACTTGAACAACAGTGCACACATTTATTTAGACTTCCTTTTCATGGTCTGCCTCCATTTGTTTTGAATACCTATTTGCCAGAAGATCCCTGCTGCCAGAGGTACCAGAGGTAGCTTGTGCATGAAAGTTTTCTTTGAAAGACTGCTGTGAAACACAATTACCATCAGTATTCCCAGGGAGTATCTGAACAGCCTGTAAGGGTTTCACTGGAAAATGCTTTTTCATATACAGCAAAATTTCCTTGGTGGGTTTCACAATACTGAGCACTGTTGTCAATCTTTATTTCAATTCTTTGTTGCAGCATAGAATCATAAAACATTTCGTGTTGTAAGGTATGCATGAGGATCATCAAGTCCAACTCCCATGATTGAAGGGTTTTTGCAGTCTTCCAATGGCTACCAAGAAGAGGGCTCTTATGTCCAAGTAGGATCTTGTATCCCAGCAAATATTTCTTTTCTATCAGCAGCTATCAGCCCACTGGCTGCCTTTCAATCTAGTGAGTAGCACAGCTCATTATCCAATGGGAAGCAGTTAACTCCCTGAGTGAGGTATGACATAGCTGAGTTGTTCAGCCTGGAGTGCTCCAGTGAGATAGTTGCTGCAAGGATCCTCATGCTTGCAGTCACAGGGAGGGGGCTAGTGGGGAAGGTGTTCTTCATACCTCCACCTAGTTATTCTCATTCTTGGTGTGGAAGCTAATAGTGTATTTTTGCATGATTTGGTTTGGTTTTATAGTGCTGTGCTTGCATGCATTGTGAACTGCAGGCATTCAGATAGTGTTCTCACTAGAGAACTGCCAAGAGGAAAGTAAGCAAGAAAAAGCGGGGGATTAGGTGTATGAAGACATGCTGCATTTGCTTTGCTGGCTCTGAGGGAGCAATGACTTCTGCATCAGCTGGCAGCCCCAGGGACCCCTTGGCTTTAGTGCACAGGGTCCCTCAGCTTTGAAAAAGAGTATTTGAGATGTAATCAGTATGGCCCTTTAACAGAAGGCACTGTCCTTTCTCCCTAGCACCAGCTTCTGGGTTTTAAGTAATTGAAGTTTGAAGTGGGCTCAATGGAAGCCGCTTCTCTCCTTTTCTCCTTTGGCTGAGTGCTTTTTTGCCTTTTGTACTATATGCTGGGAACTGTATTGAGACACCATTAGCCAGCATGAGACAGGGACACAGAAATCAGATTTCCCTATCAACTAGTTATTTTGTTGTTGTTGTTGCCAAGCACCCACTTGTACCTGGGGCATTCCAGCTTTCTAAATCTCCCTGTCATGTATCCTCACTGTGGGTGCTAAGGCATCTGCTTTTCCTCTCCTTCAAAGCCCATACTGTGATCATGAATGTGGAAACTGTTTCTCTCTTGGTGGCTGGTGAAAGGTCCTGTACATTCATCTTTTTCTTTTCTCTGGTTCCTTCTCTACAGTCTCCTTTCGGCCTGCTTCAGAAGTGAACTCACGGACTCAAGGAGAGACCCTCCCAAACAGACCGATGCCATCCTAAAACATTCCAGCCCCCCAAACCCATCAGTATATCCATAAACTGAGCTGGTGGGGTCACTTTGCCCAGCTGGCAGGACTAGGAACAGTGGGGCAAATACACAGCCTGACAGCAACAGAGTAAATAGAGCAATATTCTGAAGGGACTCAAACTTGCAAAACAACAGACATTTGTACAGACCTCTTAGCTGCAGCCCATAGCATTGGGAGGTCAGGAACCACAATGTTGTCTGTCTTGATGTAACGTTTTCTTCCTGGTTTTGTAATGTGTTGATACTCTTTCCTCTTCTGTATTTGTGAAATTCAGCAGTATTTCTCTGAGCAGGTCTCAATTTTAAAATGGCTCTTGTCTTGTTTAAAAATGTGTTTATGGGCTAGGGTGTGGGGTAGAAGAGGGGTGTCGTTTAAACAGTCTGTGATAGTCAGTTTGGCCTGTTTTAATGCCAGTCATGCAGTAATAGTACAAGTAGCTGAAGTATTTTACTACTGGACATGAGGTAACAATGATATGAATTGGCATTGGTAAGAAATCCATTTTATTTTATTTTTTTCCCTGTAGAAATGCCCACTAATTTGGCATCATGAATTGTTTCCCCTTATTTCGCAACTCAAAGGGTCTGACTCTGACATGAAAATTGTAGGGAAGACTGGGTGACTGACTTTGTGTCAGCACCCTGGCATTTATCCAGCTTTGCTGAGTTTAGGAAAATCCTTCTTGACTCTGTGGGCTCAATCCAAAAGGGCTGAGCTGCACAGGTTGAATGTGAGGTTGAAGTCTTTCCGTGTTATGACATCCATGAGTCTCTGCTCCCTTTGCAGCTGAGGATGTAAAGGGCAGTGTCCAACACTGCTCATTGCCCTACCTGTGAAAAGAGGTTTGAGCTTGACCCTTTCCTTGCAGATGTTCAGCAGTTATTAGATGTTGCCTTCGAGTTTTCATCAACCATATTGCATTTTACTCCATCACTACAAACCTCATGGTGCAAAGGGAAAGCAGTGCCAGCATATGCCTCAGGCCATGCCCATCTTGTCCATTAATCCTGCAACCAGTGGCTTTTGCTTATTGTGTACATGAAGTGCATCCTCGCTTAGCAATTCCTGCACAGAAGACTTGTAAATCCTTGCACTGCTTGTATCAGACTTTACCTCTGAAAATCATTTGTATGGAGCTTAACAAGCAGGATTTGAATCATTTGGAAACTTCATTTCTCAGTGTGAACCTCAGACCAGCGCAAAGGAGAAAAGCTCAACATGCAAGTAACATGCCACGGACTTAACCTGGCACTAGGTGTGGATACTGGTGATGGGGGAGGAGCTATCTGAGAGTGGGAATGATGCCTGCTGGGGCTTTCCCCACTGGGAGGTGCTCAAGCATCCTTACATGAACAGTAGCCCTTAATGCTGGTAGAGAAGTGTCATTCAAACCACATTTTAAGCCAGTGGCATCTCTCCTGAGGAACCCTCGTGTTCACGGCTGCAGGAAACAGGAGTGGGAAGAACTTACTGAAGGTACACCAGGAATTATGTCCCCTGTGAGCTTGTGTCTACCCAGATCAGCAATGGTTGAAGAGAAGAGCTTGGTCACAAATGCCAGTGATCAATAGCCCCTGAGAAATACAAAGGGCTAGGTTGATACTGATGAGAAGCTGCGTGCCTGCAGTGCAATCGATACCAGATTTATTTGGGGCAGGTGCATGCCCAGCTCTGATACAGTAGTGGTTAGGTACAGCCTGAAGAGAAGGTGCCTTCCAAATGCAGAGTGAGCCCCCTGGCCACCCACCAAGGGAAAAAGCCTGATACAGTGGGAGAACACTTTTATCTCTGCACATCAGATCATCTGCTTCCAGGCAGCAGAGCTGTGATCTGAGCAGGTGATGACTCGTGCTAACATCATCTTTGGGAGCTCTATCACATCTTTGGATATCTCCTTCGTTGTCTTAGCAAGACTTGTTCTACCACAGCAGTGTGGGGGAGGGCTGATGGAGGGAAAAAAAAAACAACAGAATTACGATTTAGTATACGTAATAACTAATTAAGCACTAGCAGTGATTTCTTCATATAGTTGCAGCTCTATCACTGTTCCTTGTGTAAAGCTAACCAAATCAAGTACCTCTCTACTTTGCCTGGAAACCCCAGGAAGGACTGTAAGATTACAAAGCAGGTAACTGTTGCTCTGTGCCTTTTTTATTTGTGAGAAGAAAGGCTATTCCTTCCTCTGTGAGAGGTGGGAACCTGAACTGCAAATGCGGCCCAGATGCAGGATTATGGCATTATCAATCTGTCCTTTCAATGAAGGCTTATTACTGGACCTTGGGTCTGTCTGCTCGCGGATGGCAATACCGAAATACTGCAACAAACGCACAAACCTCTATCTAGAGCTCTGCTCCACAGCCTGTCCACCAGCAAGTTTGAGGAGGCAGCCCACCAAAAGGTATAAGACGCCTATAGCCCGACCAGGGAGATTCCAGCTCATGCTCCATTTCATCGTCTGGTCTGATCTCTAGGAAATCTTTTGTACCATGATGGGCAATAGAGCACCTGAGACTTCCACCAAATAAGAATCTAAATATTTGAAACTTACTGCTCTCTGAAAGGGCTTTCCAATTTGTCCTCCTTACCTATAAGAGGATGATGATAGTGAAGCTGGTCTTAATGGTGACTTGATGTGCTCTCCAGCTTACAAAGTGGTTATCTTAGAAGGTACTTTATTTTTTTATCACATAACCCAAAGCTGGAAGTGATTGAGTTACTTCATAGTTGGTCTTCTGCAGGAAAAAGAAGAAAACTTTTTCCCAGCTGTCTTTTGATTAATTCTTTGTCATCTCTGGACCTTTGGAAAAAGCCTTTTCTTTTCAAGGAATAACAGAGTAGAATAATAGGACCTTATCAGTCACGGAGGTTATATCATATCGCATAGTTGATGTATATCCACTCCCTGTATTATGGCTTTGTTTCCTGGAGAGCAGATTGCATCTGCTGCCTGCCATGGGAAATTCCCATACCTGAAATCTAAGAGGAGTCATTATTGCCACCTTTGCCCCTGTTCTGTAGTTACTATGTGCCTAGTGACCATCAGGGCTCCTCCTTTCCATGATCCCATTTACACAATAGCTTGTCCCAAGTCTACAAAGCACTTGCGTGGTTTAAAGATGCACTACTGCTTGCTTTAGAATAGCAGCTGTTAGAGATATGGAGAGCAAGGGCATTGCTCTGCTTTTTAGTGTCTCACTTCATGGGCCTTCAAAGCGGATAAGTGCAACTGAGCGAGCGTCATCTGTGTCACTTGTGTGCTATTACTAGGCCACATCAGTGACATCCCAGTGTTATGCAGCCCAGTGGGCAGCCTTGCATGAAAAAAATGTTACCGATGGTCATGTTGACCATGTGTGAGCTTGGGATGTAATCCTTACTGCTCCTTCTGTGGCTAGTGTAAGGAAAGGCAAGCCCAGAACTGGACAGCTTTGGTTCTGTTTGGGTCTCTCTGCATCATGACTAGCTCTAGGTCTTCAGGGATAGAAAATCGTAAGCACAAGGGCTTGGATGAAATCTTAAATGCTCTGAGCCTGAGCTGCCCTATTCTTAATGGACCTTGATTTGCATTAAGGCTGTTTACATGACGGTGTACTCATCTAATGTGAATGAGGAGTCTGGGACTTGTCTACTGAATCAGGTAATTGTTCTATCCAAGTAGTTTCCTACCTCTGGTGAAGGGCTGATATCCAGTAAGCTGGGAAAGTGCAGAATTATATAAGGTAGCTTGTGACCTGAACTGTGCTTCTTATGTGGGAAAAGGAATTTCCTTCCTTACCTCTTGAGGTGATCACTATATGCCTTGAAGGCTATTGCCCTCATATGAGCTTGCATAACTACAAAAGTTATTAGCTAAATAATTACATAGCCTCTTGAAGGGAGAAATATCAGTTGCAGAATGTGATTCAGTGCCTTTCGTATCAGACTGTTCCAAGAAGTTATAACAGTCTCTTAATTGAAGTCCTTATACCTTGATATTAAAATGCATTTCATTGGCAATGATATCAAAGAAATGTTAATGCTCCTACTTCTAATCTTTCTTGAGACATAGTAAGTATAACTTTAATGAAAATCACTGTGCATGATACTCTTATAATACCTGGGCTTTTAAAAAAGGAGGAAAAAAAAGAAATGAAATATATTTTAAATGAATCCTCAAACACCATGTAGTCTGTGTGTTCAATACCAAATCATTTTCTTGTGTTTCTGAGGCTGTTGCTATATTGATGTGTGACATTCATTTTCAATAAAATTTTGCATCTTGGTTTATCTTGGGACTTTTCTTTGACTAGATGGCTTTCTCCAGACCTTTTACATCCTCACGTGATGGAATAGTTGAGTTGAAATGAGCATGGGTATGAAGAAAATATAATAATATAATGCTTTTGTTTCCCATTTTATTCACTTGAGCTTGATTCTCTTAATCTTGATTCTTATGAGTATGAATGAGATAAGAACGGAGTCCTTAAGCTGTATGATAAAGTATGCATTTGTTTCCTCTATAGTGTAGATTGCTTTGGGTTTGCTTGTGTTTGCCCATCTTTTTATTGTAAATCCCTAAAGTGTTTTCTAGTCTTCTAACTAGCTTTGCTGAGATCAGTGTTGGTGCAGATGGCAAAGTTAAGCCCACTACTGACCTCCTTGGAGAATCTTGTTTCAGCACCAGGCATCCTTGGCAAAAAAAACCCAAAAATGTTTCTAGTCAGGAGCTCTCTGACTAAAATCTGCCCTGAGCCTGAACAATGCAACTAAATCTTTTTTGGGAAGTCTTTGATTTGGAATTTCACTGTGTACATGGTGACCTCCTCACTTGCATATCATGCAGATTTTACCCTAAGAGACTACTTAGATATGTATTAATTTCAGCTGAAGCTCAGTTAAGATAGGCGCCTGAACCTGTAAATCAGAAATACTCATTCTGGTCCTAAATCCAGAAGCCTCTGAGGTTAAGGGTGGTGTCAAACCTGACTTGAATTTCATGGCTGGCTTCAGCTTTCATAATTGGTGAATTGAAACCTCAGATCTGAATCATTCTCTTTACCCTGAAAGGTTAGGTCTGAACTTCATGGCTCAGTTTCACTTCCCCTTGGGAGCTGCTGCCATCATTAATATTAATTTGTGAAGCTTCTTGCGCTTTCCACTTCCTTGAGTCTATGAAGTTTGCTGGATCTTGTCCTGCATCTTCACTGCCAAAGGACAGTTCACACCCTCCTGTACCTCCTGTAATTCTGTAATTAGGTAACATTTCTTCAGGCCCTTAGATACTCTAGGCTGTTAGCATACATGTTTTCTGCGCCCAACACTGCAAGTCTTAAAAGTGCAGGAAGCTGGAGACAATGTAATTGTATGAAACTTGACTTTGAGTGCGGCAGGTTTTAATAAATTATCTAGGTATAAGCCTTTTCTTTCCTTTTACACTTTGCTTATTTGAAGTAATAACTATTCCCTTTGCATAGAAGGAAAGCCAGTTCTCAGGAATTGGTGTAACCAGTTATATCCAGACAAACAAGTTTCCCAATGGGAAATAAGATGGGAATGTGCCCTTGCACATTCTCTGGGGGGGTCACGGTGATACAGGCGAACAAGTGCCAGGCTCCATGGTGAGCTGGGCAACTTGTGCTATGCTGGACAAGCATGGATTGTGTGGGTATGTTGTGTGTGGGAAGTATGCCTGCTTCCCCAGCATCTTTGCGTAGTCTTGCAAATGCCCCTGGTGCCAGAGAGAGAAAAAACTGCTCTCTTGTGGCATGGTGGTGCTCTGCCAATTGGACCCGTTTTAATGGTAATTTTCTGCATATCCCAAGTAAGACCCCACTCCAGATGGGATGCCGCAGCCGTAACTTGATCTGCTGGGCTGCCGTTCAGAAGCAGTCTGGTCTTCACACTCTGGATCACTTACAAGGCAGGATTGCAGCGGGACCCTTGGGGCTGCGTAGCAGGGGAGCTCACCAGCAAGCCTCTCTGTCCCAGTTTGCAGATATGCTGGATGGAGTTTGGGGCTGTCTGGACTTGAGGAAGGCTAATGCTGTTGTCGAGTGGTTGGAATACGATGCTCTTTGCAAGCAGCCTGTAGGGTTTGGATACCAGGTTCTCCTTAATACCAGCAAAAGCTGTATGTTAGTGTCCCAGGCAGCTCTGACCATCTCAGCAGTGGTCTCTAAGGTGTATGGAGCTGTTCTTGAGCAAAGAGCCTCTGGCAGTTATACATATGCCTGATAACAATCTGATTACATGAATAAATAGGAATTTTGGAGTAACCAAGATAATAAATGTAACCCGATCTGAAAATGGCTTCTGCAGTCAGGTTATAGGGGTAGTTACCATGGATTGAGATGGCATCCTCAGTTCTTGTTCTTATGAACAAGTCTTTGACCACAAGGAAAGCTTAACTTAAAAATGCACATTTTGAGTTTTGGCAGCTGTTTGCTGGCTTTGCTTATGTTGTTTTCAACTGAAAACCTTAGAAACCTTTCCTTAAATAAAAAATTTGAACTGAAAGTGAAGCTTCCCTTTGTCAGTGTTTCACTATTAATTTTATAAAGGTCCAACATATCTGGGAAACTTCTTCTTTACTGTTATTTACTCTCTCTCCAGTGATCTTTATCTGCGATGCTTCTAGGTTGTCAGTGATTTCACTAGCAGGTCACTACTGCCACAAACAGCAAACATAGCCCATTGGGTGCATACTCTTACCAACTGCTGTGATTCCTGTCCTAACATCTCCTTGGTTTGCAGGACCTCCATGCAGTCACAGTCATCCTATGGCTCCAACTCTCCGCCACTGAGCAAAATGAACAGCATGAACAAGCTGCCCTCGGTCAGCCAGCTAATTAACCCCCAGCAGCGCAATGCCCTGACCCCAACCACCATCCCTGACGGCATGGGAACCAACAGTAAGAAACCTTTGCTGCTTCTTCTCCTGTTTTATGTGTACTCCCTGCTAGTCTGGGCAAGGAGACTTGGCATCTCCAAGCAGGTAGTGTTAGGCTGGGGAGCCTGGAGTAATTGCTGGAAATATGCAGAGCCAAATACTGCTCACTGCTGTGCCACAGGGCAGGGCTTCAGCATCCTGCTGTAAGCCTCATAGAGGTGAACAGAGCTACTTCTTGCTGCACATCTGGCTGGCTGCGCTGTCATCTGTCCTTCAAGACTTGTTTTTTCTTCCTTTCCCAGCAGAGGAGATGCAAATGTTGGCAAACCTTTTTTTTTCCCTCAGTTCAATTAAGACATGTCTTAGTTTCAAAGGAAATATCTGCATCTCGTAGCTCTGTATCCTGCTTCCTCCTGGCTGCTGAAGAGTGCCCAGCAGCCCTGTAAATCCAGGATGACAGATATGGTTCTGGGGGCTGAGTTTTGTTGCCCCTGTTTTTTAATTTCAAAAGCACTGGACCCTTGCCCACACCTGTCGCTGATCCCCTTCGGCTGCTCTCAGTGTCTCTGAAAACAAAGCTATTTGGCTTCTGTATTGGGTTACGCTGCTGGCTCTGTCCTACTCCCCTCCTGCGGCAGGGAAAGCTGAGATGAGGCTTGCTTAGTTGCTTAGGTTTCTGCTGAGCCTGTTTGTAAGGGAAGGTGATGCGGCAGTGCTGCTGCCGACAGTTATTCCAGCGAGGGGAGAGCTCCCGAAGGACTGTCTGTCATCTGGTCCTTGTGCAGATTGCAGCCCTGCCTGAAATTCCCCTTGAGCTTGCTCCATGTAGGGCTTTGCAGGAGATTTAAAGCTGCTTTGTCACTGGATGCTGTCCTTTGATGCTGTACTGGGGGTGAAGCGGGGGTCCAGGGATGCCTGGGTAACAATGTGCTCCTCCTTCTCTCCTCCAGTTCCCATGATGGGCACCCACATGGCCATGACCGGTGACATGAATGGCCTCAGCCCCACGCAGGCACTGCCTCCTCCCCTCTCCATGCCTTCAACGTCCCACTGCACCCCCCCTCCTCCGTACCCCACAGACTGCAGCATCGTCAGGTGAGCAGGAGCAGGCTGCCCAGCGCACTTTTCCCATCTGCAGGGAGCGGAGGCCTCGTGTCCGGGGTTTTGAAGGGTCCTGCTGGGACCCTTGACCCATTCTCCTGGAGCACTGGATCCTGGTGGGTCTTGGTAGTCCTGGGGCTAGCACCCTCTAGGCACCAAGCCTTTAACCCCCATCTCTGAGCAGCTGAGAGGAACAGGGATGTTAGGTCTGCAAGAAGCCAAGCGATGCAGCATCTGTTGGACTGGTGGAGCTGAGGGTACCAGGCAGTCTTCGCAAACATTTCTTTTTTCTTTTTTCTTTTTTTTTTTTTTCCCTTTTTTCCCCCTTTGGCCACCCAAGACAAGCCATGGCTGGGTTCAGAAAGCTCCTCTGCCCTCCATGAGGTCAAACAGGTTGAAAGATGCTGCCCCTAAAGGAAGAATCCTTTACGCTGAGGGAGGAATGTGCTGACTTGATGTACTTTGTTTGCATGATGTGTCTGAGCCCCAGACCCGCTGCCTTGCTGAAGCCCTCTATCCATGCAGCAGGCTGCCGTGGGCTCAGCCGCCTTCTGGGTGAAGTGACCTGGCAGGATGGCCCATGTGAGCCTTCCTGCCCCAAGATCCAGGCTGTGCAGCACTGGCTCTTGACTAACGCAATGTGCTGCCCCAAGGGTTGTCTGCTAGGTGCTGAGCTGAAGGACTCCCTCATTCGTTTGATATGGCAGCAATGTGGCTTGCTGGCCTGGGATGTCTTGGAGAAGGTTAAGCCAAGGGTGAAAGCTTTGTTTCCTGTTGCTGCAGGTTGGCTGAGTGTTTGGTTTTTCTGTGGTTTGGGCTGTTGCAGCCAGGGTGATCCTTTTTCTTTCTCCTTCCTTCCTTCCTCCTCTGCAGCTTCTTAGCGAGGTTGGGCTGCTCATCCTGTGTGGATTATTTCACGACCCAGGGGCTGACCACCATCTATCAGATTGAGCATTACTCCATGGATGTAAGTAACTCCTCACCGTTTCCTTTGTTTGCCCTCTTGGCCCTGCTTTAGGAATGGGTCAGAAATCCAGACTCAGTATATTTTTATTTTATATGATTAGCTTGATTTAAGACTGTTGCACACAGAAGACATATTGTGAGGTGAAAAGCGGCTGCATTTAGGGCCGGCATTGTAACTGCCTTGCCTGGCACAGAGAAAGAGTGTCTCCCCCTCCTCACCGCTCTGTTTTAGCCCCAAAAGTGGCCCCAGCCCACATGCCTGTTAATTCTGCAAGGCTTGGTTTCAGTTTACACTGCTCTGAAACACCTCAGTCGCCTGCAGACACGCAGGCTGTCCAGAAGTGGTCTGTGTTTTTCCCTCCCTGCTTCTATTTTCTGGCCTTACCTTGATCTTCCCTTGCCACTGGCGTCTCTGCCCTGTTTTGGTTTTGATTTTTTTTCTCTTGCATGGCGCTCGCTGCCGGGTTTCTGCTTCCTCTCCTGTGCCATTGCTCTCCTCTGAGCTGGCTGCCCCGGTTTTTTGCCCCAAGATTTTGCAAAGCTGTGGTGCTTTTGCTTCCTAGCATGGGCTGCCTTCCTTCTGCTGCTGCTATAATTAGAAAAGCTGACCCAAATTAACCAAAGCTGGTTGCTAATTTTTTCAGAAGCTGCTATCACATTTCCCAGAGTCTAGGTAATGCTGCCCTCAGGTACTGCACCAGGGATGGTGAGGCCTCAAAGTTTTGTAAGGTTATATGTCTGTTCATAAACTTCAGTTATGTTGAAGTAAGTAAGGCAGTTCCTATAGGGTCAGATCCAGAGCTTTGAATACTGGAGCTCAGGCTTGAATTCTAAAATCCTTCTGCAGGCTTTGGAATAAACACAGCAGTTTTCAAAGCCATTGTATTTCTGCATCCTAGCATCCCCTGCCATAGGCAACCAGCAGATCTCCCAGAGGTTGGCTTGGATGCCTTGCAGTCCAGTTAAACATCTAGCTTGATGTCACCATATCTCATGCCTGAATGTGTGTTTTGTGTAACTTCAGAACAGACCTTGTGTTCTTGCTGCCTCTTGGCTGGATGCTCTTGTTAAAAAGTGAACCACCACCTTCAGGAGCAGTGGTTTGTCTCCTGCAGTGCATCATGGCCAATTTTAGCAGCGTTGTTGGTTAGTGGGCATTTGCAGAGTGGCCCAGAGGCTTCTTCTGTTCCCAGCTTGCTCAGGGATCACTCTGTTAAGCCCTCCACCTTGCCTTTCCAGGATCTGGTGAGCCTCAAGATCCCGGAGCAGTTCCGCCATGCCATCTGGAAGGGCATCCTGGACCACCGGCAGCTCCATGACTTCTCCTCCCCTCCCCACCTCCTGCGCACCCCCAGCGGCGCCTCCACGGTCAGCGTGGGCTCCAGCGAGACACGGGGGGAGCGGGTCATCGACGCGGTCCGCTTCACACTCCGGCAGACCATTTCCTTCCCTCCCCGTGACGAGTGGAATGACTTCAACTTTGACATGGATGCCAGGCGCAACAAACAGCAACGCATCAAGGAGGAAGGGGAGTGAGCACCATGGACCCCGCACCACCCCGCCTCGGCCACAAACTGCTCAGCCCTTGTCTTCCTTCTGCTTGGTACTGCACCCCTGGACGAAGGGCGGAGGGAACCTTCTTGCTCATTTATTCTGGGTTATGCCCTTGATGCTGTCTGGGTCGTACTCCTGGACCGCAGCTTCCACCCCAGCTCTTGCAAGGGGAAGAGCAGGTGGTATTTCCTTGAAAGCCGTTGACCTTCTCGAGAAGGCGGTGTTCTTGTTTTGTGTTTTCCTTTGGGGAGAGGGCTTCTTTTCTTGACTTTTGAATCCTCACACATCTTGTGGGCATCCTGACCTTCAGACTTGTCTCTCTCATCCAGCGATCTCACTTTGAAAAGCAGGAAGGTGAAAGTTTTCTTAAAAGCAAAAAAAAAAAAACCAACCCCATCTCAACCCCAAAACCAAATGCAAAAAAAACAAAGCCACCAAACTCTGAACTGGCAGTTCATCTGAAAAATAAATGGGAATCGGTCTGCTAAACGTTGCACTTAACCAGCGTCTTCCCACGGAGCTGAGTGCTCTGTTAATGTGTAATATTCTCCAGCGGAGACAGCACATGCACTTTGCTGGGCAGGCTAGTGCTTACAGCCACCTGCAACTCACTTTTTCTTTTTCCCTCACCTTCTCTGGGAAAAGAAACAAACCTGCTGTCTCTTCTTGTTTTGAATTTACATTCATATCTATGCCCTGGTTTGCTTGTTTCAGGATATAAATGCAATTACAACCATTGATCACTCTTGATCAATGTCAACTGCCCTTGACCCAACCTTTAGCCGTTCTGTGCTACTACTGACATTTAAGCTAGAGAATTAGGCTTTGCCACATATGCAGCCTGGGTAGTTTAGTGTAAGGATTTGCCTGCCTAGCCTCCAGTTGAACAGAGAACCAACTGAGAGCCACACACTGATTTGTAGTGCTTCAGCTATCCTAAACCCAGAAAATCTTTTACGTGGACCGTGCTAGATTGGTTTCATGCCAAGTAAACTAGAACCATCTTTAGATACATCTGTAATAGGCTGGAGCCTGTTGTGGTTTGTTGCTGGTGACTATAGACTAAGTGATGAGCAACTAGAAGTGGAGAGTGAAAAAAGAAAGATATTGCCAACTGCCTTGGAACAAGGATGGGTTCCTGGTAATATGAGTGTTGCTACTGCAGAAAGTCATGTTTACATGAGAAATTGATTCTTCTCTGTGGTTGGTTTTTGGGTTTGTTTTTTGTTTTATGGATTTGTTTTTTGTGTTTTCTTCATTGGTTCTACAGCAGCTGTGTTCTGAAGCATTTCTTCTGGCTGCCAGTGATCTTGTGGACAAGTAACTGAACAGAGAGCATGTTTTCGCATTTATATTGGCCAAGGTAGTGAGACTCTAACATACACAAAACAAGCCTAAATGGAGGAGCTCAGCTCAGCGCAGCTGCTTTCAAGTTGGCCTGCTCTTTTTAACAGTAAGCCTGACTTTATGTTGTTTTTTTTTAGCTGAGGAAAGATGAAAAAAGCAGCTTAAATCACTTGTCATCCTACCTTGCTATAACCAAATCATCTCGTTTCAATGCAGTGGCTTTTTTCTGGGCCCTGCTGTGTGCCATGTATTTCATTTAAGCCTGATATTGTTAGCATCCTACTCCATCTGTCTGTTGTGCCAGGTCTATGTTGCATTCAAAGACTGCCTTTCAGTAACTGTGCAAGCCTATTTTGGATAGCTCTAAATGGTGTTGCAAGATTGTTACCCTGTAAAGTGTGTATATAAGCATTTTTTTGTATGTGTAATTTTTGTTTCCTACAGCATAACATGCCAATTTTTTGTTTCTTCTTGGGCTACCGGGTCTGACAGAACCACAATAAAATGTTGTTTGTTTTTCTGTTGTTTTTTTTTAATTATTATTTTTATGCAGAATGCTTACAGTATACCTTGTAACAAATGGCTCATCACTGGATAAATATATTTGTATTTTTCATACTGAGATTACTGTGTTACTTTGCAGTTGAGGGGGAGGGGAGCAGGTACAGGAAGCCTGTTTTATCATTTATTTCGTAACACTTCAAAGAGCAGCGTCCTAGATTTCAAAGTATTTAACATGCTCAGTGTGAAAACTTACTATGTCTTTTTGTTGTTGTTGTTTTCCTATATGCCATAAAAGAAGCAAGTCATCCTGCTCTTGACTTGGTGCAAGAATTAATTCAGCTGGGCAGTATTAGTGTGGGGAAAGTGTTAGTGTGGATACTTTGCAAATTCCTGGAGGTGAACTGGGCTGTGCCCTTCTCACCTCCCAGGTTTTGCATTACCGTTGTGTAATCCTTCTGAGCTGCTTCAGCATTGTACCAACATTGATGCAAAAATGCTGTCATTTTAGGAACTAGGAAGCTTCTGACTATAAAGGTTAATGCAGTTAAGGCTGTGCCCAGAGTCTGGGTGCAAGAACTTCAGTGTCTGCCTTTCAACTCAGCAGTAAGATGGTCAGCAGTCAGCTTTGCTGCTGCATCACTAATGATTAAAATATATGCTGTGAAAACCTTTCTACTGTATACCGCTATGGAGCCCACTTCTGTATAACTGGAATCTTCAAGTGAGTTTGAACTGCTGTAGCTTTTACTCTCCTCTGTAGAGCTGTGATTTGTTTTGTTTTGTTTTGATACATCAAAGCATATGGGTTAATTGAGCTGAGAATCTGCCAATGCTTGTAGCAATGACAGTGTTGCATGCACCAAGACCTGTGTGTGCTTTGGAACACCTTGTTGTTGAAGTCAGTGAAAATAAAAGCCAAAGTGAAAATGACGCTGAATTCCCAATTTCTTTTGTTACCTGTGTGCCTTCTTGAAAGTGAGCATGAGTCTTTGCTGCTGCTTCATCCTCTGAGCAGTCAGGGCTCAGCGTTGCCTTTGCCCACGTGTGTAGTTTTCTCCTCCCCACACCATCCATGTCACAACAGGGTGTCTTAAGGTGCCATCGCACACCCATCTGCCACCTTTCTGGCGCATTGAATGGGTCAGCCCCCTTAAGCCTCGTCATGAACTGCGAAGTTCTGGCTTTGGCATTGTTTGCATGGCTCTGGGTTTTTTGTTTTGGTTTGGTTTTTTTTTTTGCCCTCTCATCAGGTTTCTTCTTTCTGGTTTTGAGCAGGGCACTGGGAAGTGCCCTGTGTTCCACGTTCTGCTCAGGCACAATGGAGCTGTGGTTTCTGTGTGCCCTAGTTGGGAGGAAGGAAGGTACACTTGGAGCAAGCAGGGTCAATGCTGCCCTTTCTTACCTCGGCACTTGTGAAACAGCCTTCTACAGCCATCTCTACCATCCCCTGTGGAGCCTGGGGAGGATTGTCCTCCTTATGCAACTTACACCAAAGGCTTTATACATCACCCTGAGAATCCTCTCTCCTACCAAAGCCATTTCCTTTTCTTTGGTATCTCAATAATTCTTTCAAGGATTTGAAAGAAGAGCAGCTCAGAGCCAGTGGGGTGGCTGTCCTGAAAGTGATGGAGTGGCTGGCCCCTGTGAGCCCAGCTTCATCAGTGGTTTCTATATGGGGCCCATGCCTGTCTTTTACAGATTTCCTTGATTACGAGTCAAAAAAAAAAACCCACCCAAACAACAACAACAACAAAAAAATCCCCCAAACATCTCAGAAGAATGAAAGCCCATGGCTTTCCTTAGGAGTTAGTTTCACATTTACCGTTGGGGTAGGGAATGCCTGTCTGATTTATTTGGTTCTGATCACTGTTTCTTTTCCTTTTTGGCAAAAAATTTAGATTTTGATGAAAGCAGTTATCTCTGGGTATCAATCTCAAGAGGCCTGTTTGCACTCTGGCAGTCAGGGATTGCTTGAATGTGATGTTAAAAACTAGTATCTTGCCCTCAAAGAGGAAAGTCCTGCTACAGTGGCTGCAAGAACTTGCTGTTTCAGCTGATAGACTCTGCCTCTAGATGGGCAAATTGGATGAGGTGAAATAGGACTTTAGTTCCGTTAACCAGGTAAGCTTGAAATATGCTTGCCAATGGTTGTAATTGCGGTCTGCTGTGATCCGCTGTCAGAGTAGGGAACTTCTGCATTCCTTTAGGTTACAGCAAGGATTTCAGGAGTGAGGAATCCCAAGCTGGTGCTCTCCCTTTTGCCCTCCACCCATACTCATTGGAATTTTGTCTTTGGATATTGGGATGCTTTATATGCAGGCATGAGGTTTTCAGGGCAGGGATCCATTACAAGCTTCCAGCTGTGTTTTTCAAGCTTGGGTGGACCTCTGAAAACGTGCATGCCCTTCTATGCTGCTAGTTCTAAGCATGCTGAAGCTAGCAGTCCCCTGGCATGAAACTTATCCGGACACAACAAACCTTGGCAAACCTCTGAGTAGAGCCTGTAAAGGGTGTCTTGCTCATTACATTCTTCCTGCCCTGCATGGCTTAGCAGAAACCCTTTCCTGACAGCAAAGAGCCTGCCTGTGCTGTGGGGGGAGGAGTGCAGGACCGGGCCTCCCACTCTGCCTCTTTGCAAGTAGTTTCTCAGCAGGACAACTGTGTGGGCAGCCCAGCCCTAGCACCAATTGGGGCATGGGCTACTTGGCCTTCTGATTTACTGAGCTATAAAATGTACAGCTTGTATCAACTGTGTGAGGGTCAGTGAGCAGCTACTCCAGGCCCTGCAGGGCTCTCCTGTGTGGTCTGCTCCATGTGGCAGCAGCGCACAGTCCCTACCGAGATATGGAGTGTGGCCACCTCAGCGTGGGCTGTGTTTGTGCTGAGCTTTCACCAGCCGGGTTTGGCAAGTAGCCTCACCTGGCTGGCAGGCTCAAGCTAGTGGTTTCTGGGTCCTGAGATAGTTTGGCTCCCTGTGACCCATGACAGCAGCAAATTGTGTCTTCCTGAGCCTATAGCAAAGAGCGGAGGTTGGAATTCTGGAGCCTTACTGTTGATGTTTGCGTACACTGGCCATGAACATAAACTGGGAGGAAAAGAATCTTTATGCTCTGTTGGAAAGGACTGGCTGCAGCTTTCTCCCAGCTTGCTTCCCTAAGACCAAGAAGCCAAAATTTAAGACAGAGGCATATGACAGTTCTCTTTGCTACAGTTTTGCTCTCCTGGTCCTGGCCCATGCGCTGATCCCTTTTCTTCATGCCCAGCCTCTCTCAACTGTATCTACCGTCCCTTCAGCACAAGGCCTTAACATCAGCACTGCGGAACCAGCTGGTTTATTTTGTGTGTATGTGCATTTCTGTTAGCAGGTGCTTTTCATTCAGTGAGGAGCTGGAGCCTCTCTGCAATCCCCCTTCATCTGACTTTGGCTGTTGCAGGGCTGCCCATTGGAGTCATGCCCTGCTGCTAGGTGAGTGTGCTGCGTTCTTCCTTAGCTCAAACTGGTCAAAGTCCTTTTCTGGGGAGGTGGGGGGATCAGTTGGTTTTATTAAAATTACTTCCTTGTAAACATTCCTACAGTGTCATAAGTTTTGTTCTTAGGAAACATCAGCTCTGCCTTCAGGAAGTGAGCCAGACGCCTGGGACCAGTGGTGAGTAAAGGAAAAGGTATGTGAGATTGGGGGGCAAAATATGCAGGATTTGGGGTGGGACATGGGGGCTGCTGCTGCAGCCCCCAGCACATGGGCAAGCACCAAGGTGTATTTCTGGGGACGGTGTACCCTAACTGTGTGCCTACAGCATGGAGGCCAGGAGGAAGGGTCCCGATCACACCAGCGAACATTGCTTGTCCCCAGTGTGTTTCTGCTTTGGTGGCTGCAGTCACAGCAGTACCACACCTTGCTCTGTTCCCACAGCAACATCAGACACAGGCCCATGGGCAACTGGATTTCAACTTGACAGCTCTAAGATTCAGTG
Organism: Amazona ochrocephala; assembly: GCA_039720435.1. NCBI lineage: Eukaryota > Metazoa > Chordata > Aves > Psittaciformes > Psittacidae > Amazona > Amazona ochrocephala. Next base: position 2,571,077 of record CM077884.1, on the reverse strand, counting down.
TTTGGCAAGGGTCTCCATGCATCATTCAGCTGATTTGCTTACTGCTGCTGCAGTTCACTCTCCTTGCATGCAGTGATAATGTGAGCATGGCAGCCAGCGGCTTTTTTGGCTGAGCCACTTCCCCAGACGATGGGGAAACATGCTCCAACAGGAGGTAAATGCCTTCTGGCATGCTCAGCAATCACTCACAACAGATTGGCTGATATCAACCATTACAGCATGCAAGGGAGATGCTTACATTGTCTCTCCTAACTGCCTAGGGTAGGAGATTAGGTTCTCTGCATCATCAGTGGCAAGAAAGTCCCTGGGGAGGCATTCAGAGTGTATTAGCTTCCCACTCTGAATCGTGCCCTGGAAGATGTGGTCTCATTATTGCCTGCATCAAGGCCAAGGAAAGACTAACCTTGTTTGTTGACATTAAGTGGGATGGCTCTGTCCATACAATCAGCTTTGCCAAGTTCCTAACGCTTGTGGCTCACTGCAAAAGGCACTCTCATGGCACAGTCATGTACAGTCGAGCAGCGAGTAACTGGTTGAAGGGCTCTGTGTGAGGCAAAGAAACTGGTGCAGGGTCTGAAGAGAAACAGGGAAAAACTGAAACATCTCTCCCCCAGGCAGGCATTAAAAACATAAACCAAAATTGAGACACCGGGAGATCTGGCTGCCATGGAGCCAATGCGCTTCCGAGTGCAGCATCTCCAACCCGCGCTGGTTCCTCTGTGAAGGGGATTTGTAACGCTACCTTCATCTCACAGACAAGAGCACAGCAGCTCGGAGGACCGCGGCGATGCGCAGGCGGTCAGCGGCGGAGCGGAGCGGGAGGGCGGTGGCCTCGCTGCCCGGGGAGCCACTGCCCTCTAGTGGGACCCGCTCCGCGCCCGGCTCCGAGAGCCTCTGCTGTTCTGCGGCCTGCAGCCTCAACAGGGGTACAGGGGCTCGCTGCAGCTGAAGGTGGCTGTGGCTGGTGGCTCATGGTGCCAGCCCTCCTTCTCCTGCCGCCGTTGTGGTCCCATGTGGGTGCAACCCGAATCACTGAGCCTGTGCCCCCTCTCAGCCGTTCAAATGGCTCCTGGGCATCGGTTTCATGAAACTGCCTTGTTCAACACCTTTTCCCTTGCATCCCACATGCAAGAGCTGCAGCAGCAGCTCTTGTTTGCTTATTTTGCATGGGTAGAGTAAGTAAGTGATCTACTGGTGTTTCAGACCAAGCTTTACTGTAGTTGCTTCTCGGGGAAAGCTGCTGCTCTCTCGCCCTTTGCTGTGCACCCAGGCAATCCCCAGGGTTGTGCCCATGCCAACCAACACCAGCACAGATGAGAAATTCAGAGGAGGAAGATGAAAAACCATCACCTGCCAAGCCGGCAGACTGCTGCTCTCACCCCAGGCTGCAAAAAGCCTGAAGCTGTCCCCTTGGGTGGTGAACCAGAGATGTCTCCAGAGCCAGGAGGCTGGTTGGAGGTGCACTGGGGGTAAGCAGCCCTGCACAGTTACCTGGTGCGGCAACACCTTGCAGCTACAGCCATCATGCAGCAGCACCCCAGGCTCCCAGCACCATGCATGCATGCCCAAGGGCATGAGAGGTGCTCCACCTTCCCTCCGCACACGCACGCAGAGTCTTGGTGGCAGAAGTTCTCCTGCCAAAGCGATACACATCTCTTCTTCCAGCTGAGAAAATGCCACCAGGTATGTTGCGGGGAGCGCACGAGCAGCCAGGAACTCCCACAGCAGCACCTGGCTGGAGCGCTGGTGGGGGGCTCCAGGCTCCCACGCCACCGCTGCAGCAGCCAGCTCAGCCAGTCTGGGTGGGGAGCCCAGCACCCTGCCAGCTCCAACCCGCCTGCGGCACCCAGCTCCCCCCTGTGCACCTGTGTGGCTCCGTAAGGTGCTGCACACAGAGGGACGTGCTCCCCAGGGCTGCTTGCTTGGAGGCTGTGGGCTGGCTCCAGCTCAGTTTGGTGGTACATGCTTTGGAAGCTCACCCTGTTCTTTTAATGGCTCTGCCCCATGGGAGGCCAAACGTGACAGCAGCCCCAGCACTGGGGAGGCACCACTTCAGTTCAGGTCTGTGCCATGAGGACAGTTTGCAGCTCCCAAGGGAGACAGCTGGGGAGCTGGAGAGGATGGCACCCACTTTGGGTGGTGGGTGAGGAGGGGTGTGCGGTGCTGCCAGCTATGGGCAGTGCTTGTATGGGATTTGGGCTCCGTGGCCATGCTCTGCCCACCCCTGCCCTGGCCTTCAGGTCCGTGCCTAGCTTTCCTGACCTGGGTCACCCTGGTCTGCAGGGAGCCAAGAGGGAAAACTGCCCACACCACTCATCTGCACACAACGAAGTGAGCTGGGTGCTTGGTTCTCAGGGGTGGGCAAGTGTTTGTCAGGCATTTCTCTTCAGTTATTTAGCATTCAGCCCAAATATTTGCAAGCACTCTCCAACGTGGCCATCCCCAGTCTCTACCTGTACTTTGCCCCATCAGCAAATTCAACGTGAAGCTGGGCAGGAGCAGGTCTGAAGGGGAGTATGTTGGGGTGGCCCCTTGGTCCTTTGGAAGGGATTTTCATCTCTGTCCTACATCAGTAAACTTTGGCAAGATGTTTTCTAGGAGAGCTTCTGATTTTCTCCAGTTTTTCCTAAGTTTCCTAAAGAGCGCCACAGGGAATCTGCTGACTTTTTCCAGTTTTCTTCCTGAGGTTGTTTTTGGGTTTTTGGATGGTTCTTTTTTAGTTTTGTTTCGTCTTCCCAAATCCTTCTGTGAGCTTCTGATTAATACAGCTTCTGATTCATTGGAAATCGCCTCTGGAAACAGTGCTGAAGATCTCTACACATGTGATCCTTCTTCTTGGTTACATAGCCCTCAGTGCTGGAATTGGGTAAGAAATGTTACAACAGATCCGAGTGCTCTGTGGCAGGGATGTTAGGAAACAAAATACTGCGCAGTGCTGTGTGAAAAGCACTTTGATTAATTAAAGGCGTGGGTGGCTGAACAATTGCATCAGATTATCCACGCACCATGGCAAAATGTGAGATAAATGTATTGATTTCTTACTCCAAGGACGCTGTCAAGCAGCCCTTGTTGAACCTGGACACAGTTGACAACCTGAAGCTGAACATGAATATTTTCATTGAGATGTTTTTCATAGAAACAGGAGATAAGGGTTCACCTCCTGTACAATGTGCCTAGAAGGTGCTGCAATGGCTCTGTGTATGAAGCCTGGCCCTAAAGCAGTGTCCAGCACTCTTCCTCCACAGCAGGATTTGGCCCTCTGAAGGCTGATGCAGAGCTCCTGCTTGCTGAGCTGAGCAAATAGCCAGCCCTGAGCATTGGCATGTGTGAGCTGGTCCCTTCCTTATGGCATTTAGGCTTTGGCCTGAGCCTCAGTCCCACACCACCTGCTGAAAGGCCTGAGCAGGGCTTCCATTCTCCAGAGGAGCAGGCTGCGGCAGTGCCTGCCTGTCACTGAGGGTGAGGGCTGGAGGACACAGACCTCACTGTTTGCTCTCCCTACAAAAAAATTTTCTTCCAGCTTGAAGAGCTATGGGTAGCAAGACAGTTACTTCTATTAAAGTTTGTATTCTAGCCTTTACTACCACTTAATTAGTGACTTTAACAGAAGGAAATCAGTGTTTAGGAGCTATCAGCAGGTGGGATTGTGCTGTGTGTTGAAGGTTAAGGGCTTATGGTATAAACACATGCACCAAAACCGCACACAAACTCGATTTGCACATCTCTAACAGCAGTGTCTCAGCCTGCCCCAAAGAAGCGATGGCTGGACATGTTCCACCTGGACCTGAAACTTATCATTTCACCCCAGGGTAGAGTATTAGCAAGTAGCCATTAAAGTGCATTACAGTCAGGCCATGGGCAGCATTTCCCACAGATTATTTCAGCCTTGCCTTGGAGGTGAGGAAATTGGACGAGATGGAAAGCCCTGCTAGGGATGGCAGCAGCCCAATGAAGGGCAGGAGAGGAGGTGAAGGCAAAGGCACTCTCCATCCCATGTAGGCTGTGACCAGCTGCTGCCTGGAGAGGCCTCAGGAGCAGAGAGTGCTGACTGAAGTTTCATTGGTTTTACTTTTTTCCTGTTGTTTTTTTCAGTGGTGCCCCAATGGCAAGGAAGCAGCACAAAGTTACTGCAGCATTTCACAAGAGATGAAGCCCAGCAAGACAGTCTGGCTTGGGAAGGTACGGACCACAAATTGCAGCACTTGACTCTTTAACACATCTTCAAGACAAATGAGTACAGCCTTACGTCTGCTCCATTTGAACTGAGGTGAAGCTGGGCCCAAACAGCGCTTTGGTTGACCCTTGCATGCCTGGCTAGGCCGGGGCATCTGGAATACCTTTGAGAAGGCTCTCAGCTAGTTGAGGCAGCTGAATCAAACCCAGTGAGGCTGCAGAAAAGGGTGCCCAAGACAGACATCTATATTAATACAGGTAAATTTCCTAAGCCTGATTTTCTTCCCATTCATGCTGCTTTAGCTGGTTGTGAGCATTCCCATTGCACATGGAAGAAGAGCAATGCTGAAGAATCTCTGGGTGATGCTTTCAGAGCTGGCCTGGGTTTCCAGGAAGCAATCTGCCCTTGTCCCCCTCCTAAGGTAGAACAGGATGATCCCTCTGGTCCATTTATCTCTGTTTATACCAGGTGTGTCTGCAAGCCTTCAGACGTGCATGGCCTGGCAGCATGGCGACTAATGACTTGTAAGAGCTGCCAAGGGAGGTGAAGGCAAAGAGTTCTGTTGGGGTTTTCCTGAAATCTTCAAGGTGTTTAGGAGGAATCCACAGCAGCTATGTCATCCCTTGGGAAGACTGGAAGTGCTGCAAGTGAGATGCAGTTTGAAAGCAGCAGGGGAGAACCCAAGTCGTGCCTGGGATATGCACCATGTGGGTTTCACCTACGTGTCAGTAGTATACGGTGTTCACAGCTAGGGCAAATGGGCGCTGAGGGATGGAGACTCTTCTGCATGGCCTGGAGCATGGGCTACCCAGTGGTAGCTTCTGACCTGGAAAACTTCTTTTGCTGCTAGGCCCATCGTGAGAGCAGGAGAGATGTTTGTTATCTTTTGTCTGGTGGTGCCAGCGGTTGAGCAAGAGGAGCAGGAGGCCAGCTGCCGGCATCTTATTCATGCCATCTGGAGCTCCTACCTAATCCTGCTGGGTGGAGGACTCACAGGCTTGGTAACATTCCTGGAATGGTGCATCTCACCTTTTGTTTCAGTATAATTAGTCTGAAAGGAGAGAAAGGATGTGGCATCTTCCACCTCAAGGGGAACTGTTAAAGATTCGTTATGCTCCCAGAGCAAACACAGTTTGTAGGTTTGGCCCCAAGCAGTGATGCCAGCAACTCCAGCCAGCGCCATCAGTCCCAGCCACGAGTGAGATGGGGAAAACCCTCCTGGGCTGCTTTGCTTGCTGGGAGGGCAGGATGAGTCACCTGGGGAAGCACAGGGCATGGCCGGGCTGGGCAGAAAGTCTGTATATACTTTATCCCATCCCTAAGTCTCTGTCAGGGCCATGTTTTGATGTGGGGACAGTTATTCTGAAAGTGTTTGAACACAGCACCTCAGGGTGTCAACTGCATGTGGCTGAGGGCTTTCCCTGGGGACCTTTGGTGACAAACCCCTTCCCTGCAGCTGTACAGAATAAGTCCAGGCTACAAAGCCAGGACTTTTGGCGATCACCCCACTGCTGATGAGGAGCTCACAGCCTGCCCTATCCTCTCGCTGAGCCATGGACTGAGTGCCCATATTAAAGGCTTCATTTTTGCTTTGACCTGTTGGGCAGAGCAAGGAAGGATGGACCCATGCTAGAGGTTTTTCCAGTGTCCTTGGTGGGGACATGAAAACTGCCGTGCGAGGTGTCTGAGGGCTTTCCCCACTGAAAAACATTTCCTCTGCTCAGAGGAGCCAGGCTGTGGCCCTACTGCTGTAGGCAGGTAACTGTCACATAGAAGACAAGACATGAAACTACTCAGCTCCTTCTGCCTCACCCAGGGCCAGAAGGGTTTTTTGGAAAACAAAAATAAAGGGGAAAACTCAGCCACCACCCATCCACCCAATTTGGACGGCAAATCAAATAAAGCAATCTCGAGCTGGCACCACAGGAGCAGTGGATGCCAGCTCCCAGCTTCTCACATGAGCTGTCGAAAGGAAAAAAGATGAGCAAACAACCCCCAGGTGCCTGGGGGCAGCAAACTGGTTTTAAGATGCTGGTGGGTTGTTTGCTTCCTGTGTGGTGGTGGGAGCAGCTTCCCGCATCCCCCCTGGCACTGGGCAGCTGCCCTTCACAGCACTTGGCAACCCCTGGGCCATGAGCACAAGTTGATGGGGCTCCACAAGAATGCCTTTGTGCAGAAATGCTTGTCACCACAGCTGGGTTTTGTGGGCATCCTGACGTGGGGCTATGTGGCCAGTGACTAACAATGTGGTGAAGGGGATGTCAGGCACAGGCATCATCTCGGCTGTGCCCAGCCACTACAGAGAGCCCTGTAGGGCCTGGTTCCAAGGTACCCCACAGCACTTGGACCATATATGCCCAGTTACTGCAACTAATATGAGGTTTTTGAAATACAGAGCTTTTGTTTCAGTGGTTTTCTACCCAAGACTCCCCTACAAGAGCTATGTACAATACGAGGTGTCTCTAAGTTTGCCATGAACAGACCTCGTCACAGGTCTGACAGATCTTTGCAGAATTTGTCAAGGGGCCCACATTATCCCCTCTGTAAGGGGGATTGTAAGAGAGTTTCTTCTCCACCTTTGCTACAGTCCAGTTAAAGCACCGTGAGCAGTTGGGAGGTGCCTTGCAGGGCATTCATACTTCTTTCCAGCTTCTGCCTCACTGTAGTCAAATCAGCTGGGTTCATTTGTTGCACTGGAGCTGCCCAAAGCATATTGGTAGCAAGCAGTGGTTTCATTTCTCACGGAGAAGCTTTCAGCCAAGTGCTTTCAGCCGGCATTGGATGCAGAAGCACTGCAAGGAGGAGCTGGTGATGCTGAGCTTTGCCAAGAGGTCAGCCATGCTCCTGGCACTGCCGGAAGGAGCCAAGTCAGTTCAATACAACGCGTTTCCCCTGAACCTGCGATCAAAGCCATCCTTAGGCCACTGAAAAAAAGCCATGTGTGATAAAAGGGATGTTCTTTCCGGTATTTCCCTGTGTGCTGGAGCCAGTGGCATGCAAGCATTGTGGGAGCTGCCAATCAGCTCACCCCATCATAGCAGCAGACTGATGGTGCCGCTACCAACTCTGCTGTTAATCTCATTACAAATAAAGGAGGGGTAGGAGCTGAACTAAACTCATATTAATTCCTCCTGCCCTGGCCTGCTCAACTTCTGGAAACACCTACTAGAATTGCCATTCTTATCATCCAAACCACCCCTGGAAATGATCATTAGCCAATTTGCTCCTTTGCCAAGCACGTCCACTCGCCAGCCTGATTCCGTTTGCACACAGGGCCCTCGCATTCCCTGGTCTGGCCACTGCATGCACTGTGGTTGCCAGCATCCGCTATCTCTTTCCATGGCCTCATATGCTGCCCACTGATGCATGTCCGGACCCAGGCGGAGCCCTGCTCCCCTGAAGCTCACCAGTGCTTTCAACCAGAAACAAGGTGAGGGTGGCTAGGCAGCTCCCAGAGTTGCTTGTTTTGATTTCTTAAGTTCCTGTAGTGTGTTGGACTGATATTTGGCAGGGTTGGCTGGTGGCCAGGGGGTTGGGACGTGTTGGCATTTATGATTTTTTTTCTTTTTTTTTTTTTTTTTATTTTGCATAGCAAAGTTTTGATAAATGAGAAGGAAACAAACTCAGTGCCAGCTTTCACCATGTGTTCAAAACAAGATAAAGGTAATGCTGGGCTGGCGACGGCATCCACCAGACCTGTGGAGACAGAAGTTTGCTGGTGCAGTGTGTGCTCTGGGGACAGAAAGTGACCCATACTCACTACACTATGCTCCAGGAGGATATGGGGGGCCCTGTTGTTCTTAGTGACACCCATTCTACCTGTTCATATGGGCTCCCCAGGGAAAAAGTGAAGGTAGGCCTGTGCCTGGGGTGAAAAAAGGTGCAGGATCTGGTTTTGTGCACAGCTGCACTCTGTTGGTTCTTGGGTGCCAGGGCTGTCACAGGCACCAAGGCATCATATACATGGAGTCTGACTGCCTGCTGTTGAAATGGAGTGGTGGGAGGAGAAGCACATATACATATATATATATATATATGTGTGTGTGTATAAATATATGCCCATCTACAACTGGGGAAGAGCACAGCATCATGGGACCTGGCCAGGGTCATACCCAGATGCACAGACAAGCAGCAACATTTCCTTCACAAAAAGGTGGCTCTTCTGGTGGGATGTGGGCATAGGAGTAGTTGTGGAAACAAAAGACATGCATGTCTTGTTCCTTTTTTAATATAGTTCTTCCCCAAAGCAGGACTAACCCATTTTTATCTCACTGCCAGCTGTTTTGTTCTTTTTTCCCCCAGGCTCGGCAAGGGTGTGGACAGGAGGAAACAGCTTTATTTTTAATGACAGTTTTTCATGGGAAGATGTTCAGCTGCCTCTGAGTGCTCAGGGTGGCTCTGCCCAGGTTTAATCAGGAGGGATGAGCAGTGCTCACTGCAGCCTCTGTCTCCTTTCACTCACAGCTTTTTCCTGGCTGAGTTGCTGCAGCTTGCAGGCAGCCCACATTGTAATGCAAAGATGACAAATCTGCCCAGGCTCTGCTCCCACCCATGCCCACAGTGCCTCCAATTTGGGGAAACCCTTGCAGAAGGACTGGCTAACCTTAGTGCAGCAGTCAGCAGGGATGGTGCCACCCAAATTGTCCATCGCCGGGGCAGACACCAAGCAGCAGGGCAGGGAGACAGCAGAGGAATGCAGCTGCAGGGTGGGATGGAGTGGCAGCAGAAGGGGCTTTCAGCCAGGCTGGTGGCTTGCAGGGTTTGTCGCTGGGTCTCCAAGGGTGATCAAAGCTGCTGTATTTCTGCCTGTCAGTCTAGATCCTGAAGAATAAAGGGGTCAAAAGATTCAAGTGCACCATATTTTATAAGCTTGTCATGCTCTGCCTTGGAATCAATGGGGATTACTTATCATCCAGTGGAGTTTATGGAGTTTATGGGGACTGACTTGTTCACATGGCTCTAAGCCTCCACAGCAATTTTGGTGAGTTCAATTGCTTACAATTAACACCTCAAAAGGTCTCACAGGCCATGAACATTCCCAGGTTTTACTAGACTCTGTAGCCACTGGACATAACATAAAGAGCCTTAGATATTTCAGACTTGACTATGGATTCAGGAATTTGTAAATACCCACAAGTCTCATTTTAATTTGAGGTTTCAGAGGTGAGCTTTTGGCTGGAGAGAAACTTTCAGCAGCCACTTGCATTAAGGCATGTTTATGGCACAGATTTGGTTTCTCCAGCCCCCAGCAACCCCTACCAGCAGCCTTGTGCAAGGGGTGACCAAACTTTGCTTGGTCCCATGTGGATGTCAAAACAAAAACAAAGCTTCTCTCTAGTAAAGATCCCCTGGCATTGAGTAACACTGTGCAGGGCTTTGCTTCCAGAGCAATGGCCGCACACAAGCATGTGTACACACACACAGAGCCACTTCAGTTGTTGCTTTAGTTACCTTTTAATACTATTTTGTTTCCTTTATGAGTTGTTTTCTTTTGGTGGTTTCTTTTTCCCCATTGACTGTCATAGATCAACCCTGCTAATCCCACCTTGCATGTATTATTAGTATTAGGAGGGGCACAGCAAAGTTAACAAGGAACTGAGACACAGTTCAAGCATCTCCAGCTCCTATTGCCAGTGATACAACTGGGGCATACATAGCAAAATGGCCAACACCTAATTAGGTTGTGGCTCCCTTCAGTGGCCAAGCCTTGACTGGAGGAGCTTGGAGCTGGCCCAGGAGCCATGAAACTTGCTCTGAAATACACTTCAGGTTTATTCTAGTGGTGTGACTTCAGACACTGCCTCTGCAGGGAGCTGCTTCATGTTGGGACTTTGGGAAACAGCAATTACCAGACTGGTAGGGCAAGAAGGGGAATAACCAACCTGAATCAATGTAGCAGGAAGCAAAAATGTTACCGCATCTTGTTGTCCCTGGGGCGTATTTGACCAAGGAGGAGTGTATATATTCAGTATTATTGTTAGCTTGCGTTCTTTTTCCAGGGATGTGGGTGCCCTGCGGGCAGCCAGGATATAACCCTGACAGCTCTGGCACATATCACAGAATCACACAGAATCACAGAATAGTAAGGGCTGGAAAGGCCCTCAAGATCATCGAGCTCCAACCCCCCCGCCATGGGCAGGGACACCTCCCACTAAACCATGCCATCCAAGGCTATGTCCAACCCCACCTTGAACGCCGCCAGGGATGAAGCATTCACAACTTCCCTGGGAAACCCATTCCAGGGCCCCACCACCCTCACAGTATAGAACTTCTTCCTCAGATCCAATCTAAACCTCCCCTGTTTAAGTTTAAACCCATTACCCCTTGTCCTCTCACCACAGTCCCTAATGAAGAGTCCCTCCCCAGCATCCCTATAGGCCCCCTTCAGGTATTGGAAGGCTGCTATGAGGTCTCCACGCAGCCTTCTCTTCTCCAGGCTGAACAGCCCCAATTTTCTCAGCCTATCTTCATACGAGAGGTGCTCCAGTCCCCTGATCATCTTCGTGGCCCTCCTCTGGACTTGTTCTAACACTTCCATGTCCTTTTTATGTTGAGGACACCAGAACTGCACACAATACTCCAAGTGAGGTCTCACGAGAGCAGAGTAGAGGGGCAGGAGCACCTCCCTCGACCTGCTGGTCACACTCCTTTTGATGCAGCCCAGGATACGGTTGGCCTTCTGGGCTGCAAGCGCACACTGCCGGCTCATGTTCATTTTTTCATCAACCCACACCCCCAAGTCCTTCTCCACAGGGCTGCTCTCAATCTCCTCCCCGCCCAACCTGTAGCTGTGCCTGGCATTGCTCCGACCCAGGTGGAGGACTTTGCACTTGGCATGGTTAAACTTCATCAGGTTGGCATCAGCCCACCTCACAAGCGTGTCAAGGTCCCTCTGGATGGCATTCCTTCCCTCCAATGTATCAACCGAACCACACAGCTTGGTGTCATCGGCAAACTTGCTGAGGGCGCACTCAATCCCACTGTCCATGTCACCCACAAAGATGTTGAACAAGACCGGTCCCAACACCGATCCCTGGGGGACACCACTCGTTACTGGTCTCCAGCTGGACACTGAGCCACTGAGCACTACTCTTTGCGTGCGGCCATCCAGCCAGTTCTTTATCCACCGAGTGGTCCACCTATCAAATTGATGTCTCTCCAACTTAGAGAGAAGGATGTCATGTGAGACAGTGTCAAAGGCTTTACACAAGTCCAGGCAGATGACATCAACTGCTCTGCCCCTGTCCATCAGTTCCGTAGCCCCTTCATAAAAGGTCACCAGATTGGTCAGGCAGGATTTCCCCTTAGTGAAGCCATGCTGGCTGTCACCAACAACCTTGTTGGTTTTCATGTGCCTTAGCATGGCTTCCAGGATAATCCGCTCCAAGATTTTGCCAGGCACAGAGGTGAGACTGACTGGTCTGTAATTCCCCGGCTCATCCATATCAGGCCCCTACATCAAATATTAGAGTTAAAATACATTTCTCAGAGATCAGGCCACCTTGGTGGCAACCCATCCCATTCAGATACAAAAGAGACCCAAAAGCCTAGATTATGCTTTGGTGCATGTTCCAGAGAGCTCTGTAACTTGCTCTTGTGAGGCTACAGTGTGCCAATAAACCTGGCAACCACCTCTGCTGTTGCAGCAGAAACACAAATCCAATTCTGAGCTAGACTTTGCCAGAGCAGAGAGCTGTAAAAACCAGCAAAGAGGAAAACTGCTTTTGACTCTCTGCATCCCTGTTTCCCGGCTTCAGCCTGGCACGGACCACCATCAGGTCTCGGTGGCAGAGCAGCACAGTCAGTGACATGGCCCAGGCAGCCAGGAATCTTTCCCCTTGGCACACAGGGGTCATGTTTGCAACTGAGTCATGAAGTATTGCATCCTTCTGAGGCTCCTTTCCTTCTTGGTCACAAGTTTAAGCACCTTGCCTAGTGTAAGGCACCATTCTTCACCAAAGCTGTTGTTTCACCAGAAGCCAGCCTGGCACCCCATTTCGCTCCCCAGCCTCCTGCATATCCCAGCAGCACATAGCAGCTGCAACATCCTCCTCTTGCTCTCCAAATTACCCAAAGCATGCCAATGGTAGCTAAGTTGATAGGTAACTGGATACAGAGCAAAGGAGATGGACAGGCAGCCAAATGTACACACACAACTTTGACCCTGTCCAGGCTTCCCCCCGTGCCTGTTCCAGAATGCAGGGGCTTGCTTTAGGGCCTGAGGCAGGAAACCCTAAAGGGAAAGACACCATCATGAGATAAACCACACACCCCCTGCTCTCCCCTTCTAATATTTGGCTAAAAAAAGTCAAAGACAGGCACAGACATCATGTTTAGTTTATTTCCTCTGGATTTAGACACAGCCCTGGCTAACCACCACAGCAATAAACCAACTGCGACAGGCATTCCCTCCTGACAGAGGACCAGCTGGTGGGATCCCTGCAGCCTCCAGGAGGGCAGAGGATGCACCCTGCTGCTTGGAGGGGCAGCTCTGCAGGATGCACTCAGGCAGACACGGTTGTAAGGCTATGGCAGCAGAAACTCATGCTGAACATGCAGCATATAGGAATCGAACCTTGGATGCAACAGCATGGTGGAGACAGAGGCACAATGTAATGTGTTTCAGCTCTCCAGCTGCCCTCCCCTTCTTCCCCCAGACTTCCTCTGGCTGTTTTGAAAAGGGGAGTTTCTTTCATGCATCCCAAGCTATTAGCAAGAGAAGGGAGAAAACACAAGCAACAGACCCTATTCCACCAGAGTCCACTGCAAGTCAAACCCCTTCATGCCTGTGCGTAGCTCATGCCCCTGCCCAGCAGATGCTTTCCAAAAGCTTTGCTCAGAATTAATACCAAACACCAGCATTGCATGGTTACAGAGAGATATGCATTTTGCTAGGACTTAGGTTTTCCTTCGGTTTTTTGTTCTTTGTTTCCCCCCCCCCCCCCAAAGCATATTTCAAAGGGTGAAGGGCTCCAAGGTGGAAAGGACAGCCATAATGAACCTGTGCTCCAGCACTGCCCAGGTCTTCAGCCAGCACTTAGCAGGGGCAGGAAGACTGGTCAGTTAGCACACCTGAGACATTTCTCTAGCAGAAGCTAAAGAGAAGCAGCTATCTCAGACAGAGGAAGGAAAAAGAAAGCCCCCCAAAAAGAGGTTCTCCAAAGGGATACAGCGGGGTTGAATAAATCCTGAGAAGTGCTAGAGAAGAGCATGGAATGCTGGAGGCAATCGGCCCCAGCAGGAGATGCTGGTAGAGGCATGAGAGGTCACAGCAAGAGCTGTGCTAAACACAGAAGAGGCATTCCTGAAACTCCATAATCATATTTACCTGTTAATTTATACAGTGTCTCTGTACAAAAATAGAAGGGTTCTAATAAGATTAACAATATTAAATAAATATTTAATAGAAAAAGTCTTTGGCCTAGTTCATAGCTCATCCTTTGGGTTGATGTCCATTTCACTGGGTCCTAGATGCTTCTGGTCCAACATCGCAATCACTTCATCTGCCTGGATTCGCTCCTGCAAGAGGGGAAGAAACCATAAGCAGCAGCATTTCAGTACCTGCTCTCAGCTTATTCAGCACTGCTCAGCCTGCTGAGAGGACCCACAGCAAGAAGCTCATCCAAGGACCAGCTGTGTAGTTGAGAGGGCAGGGGACAGCCTGGGGATTTGCTGGGCAAAATTAAATCACTCTGCGCCTTAATATCCAATCCCCTTCTCCCTCCAGGGGCCGCAGTGGCTGGGGGAAGAATTTGGAGGTTGCTTGGTGCAAGGCACCACAGCCCAGACCTTCCAAGGCATCTGGATGCCCAGTCGCATGGACTTCAGGCTGCCAAACTATCTTTGAGGACCTAGCAGCAACCATCACCCCGGCCTCTGAGCTGTGGATGGCTGTGGAGGACTTCATCAAGTTATTGCCACTAGGTGTCAGAAACGGCCAGCCCAGCCCTACACAGCCCTCCTGCACTCAGCACCTCAGCCCAGCCCTGCACCCACAGGATAAGGGTGATAGGTGCCCAAGAGCATGGCCAGCAGAGAAAACCATTTGGTTCCTGGGCCAGCAGCTCATGTCCCCATAGTGCAGCTGATGGGAATGCTACTGCAGGGGGTGTGATGTGCTGGGACTGGAGGCTGAAGACGGTCCTGATTCCTTTGGGGTGATGAGTACCCCCCCAGCTCCCCTTACATCATGGTGGAGGGACTCACCAACTCTCTGTAAAGTGGGTCCAAGGTGAACCAGAGAGCCACAGCACACCGCTGGCCTTTGGTAACTGCCTTCACCCCATGGGGGTTCTCACCGCCCGATGAGAAGCTGATCATTCGCCCGCACTTGGGCTTGATGGAGGCCTGAGAAAACAAGCAATACCAGGGTAGCAAGGAGCAGCACTGCTGCACACACTGGGCATGTCTGGGCTTGCAGTGGTCCAGGGTCTGAGACCTTACTGGGCATCTCTCTGCATCACCTCAGGACCTGGTGAGTTGCTGCTGGGGTAAATAGGGAGGTGTGAGGCTTGGTCCTACTGCACAGACATAATGCAGAAAGGAGATAGTAGCATGGAGTCCTTGCAAAGCCTGCAGGTGACCACCTACAGTATACAGGACCATGGCATAACTCCAGGGAGGTTCAGGCTAACCCTGGCAAGGGCTGTGAAACACATCTTTTTTCCCTCTGCTGAATCCACAAGAGGTAACCTGCAGGACCTCGGGGGCAGAAGTGCAACCAAGTCAACCCTCAGGCACAGGGAGATGAAATCTACCCTCCAGCATCTATCGGGCTCCAGAGCCACAGCATGGTGCCCAGACCCTCTGTGTAACCATGGAGGGTGGTGTCTCCCGTGCGGAAGTGGGGACTCATGCCTGAGCCCCATCCTCCTCATGGACTGATGTCTACCACCATGAACACCTCTGGACAAGAGGCCAGAGCCAGTCACCGTGTATGTAGGAGGGCATCACCTCATGTTTGCCACGAGATGGGGTGGGAGCTCAGCAGTCCTCCAGGCAGGAACAACTACCAGCCATCCCTCTGCTTGTACGGGGTAGTGCAACCCCCCGATCTGCAGGTTTCCTGCTCAAGCAGCCTCTGGGAAGGGAAGAGAAGGTCTGGTACCTCTGCTAGCAGGATTTTGTATAGTCTCTTTGCAAGGTAGGAGCCATAGGCTGCTCAGGGAAGCCCAGAGCTCCTGAGCATGTGCTACTAAGAAGCAGCATTTGTTCCACAGCATTGACTTACCGTCACAGTTTTGGCATCCATCTCAGTGAAAATGAACTCGCCTCCTTCAAAATCTGCATTCATATACAGCAGGGCACTGGGGAAGGAAGCAGGGGACCCCTGTGAGGGGAGCAGTGGGGAGGGCTCAAGGCTGACCCCTACCTCTGGGGCAGATCCCACATTGCTCCATCAAGACATGGGTAGCAGTCCCACTGAGGAGCTGGTTGGGGCTACCTGGGCTACCCCCATTTTGGAGCCAGTGCTGAGAAGCAGCAGATCTCACCTTGGCTAGGGAACAATTACCACAATGTCCCCTAGGTCCCATGAGCTCCCATCCTCCCATTTTGCACCAAACACACCTGACAGAGACACAGTCCTGTGGGCCACAGCTGGGATCTCCCAGCCCTAAAATATCACAGCTGTTGTAGTTAAACTCAGCATGAAGCTTACTCGTGATGCTTGCTGCCACCAGAAACTACCTGTTGGATCTTACTTCTGCCATGGTTGGGATGTACCAGTTTCAGGTCTGTGAAGCAACATGCCCTACCTTGGGGAGGGTCCCTGGGAGCCCTTGAGAGCAGCTCCCCCCTCCTTCCTACCTGTAATCCCGGAAGGTGTAAGCAGGAGGCTCTTTCCAGCACTCGTTGGCCTCAGGGTCCAAGAGACAGTTGTCAGCATGGATGGGGTGGCTCAGGTCATTCCTTCTCTCCTGCTGGCCTAGGCAGGACCATGTGGAGGAAGGAGGAAGGAGAAGGGATGGATGAGATGGAAATGTCATGCTCTGTGGGGTCTGTCATGGGGTGGGAGCATGCCCCTACCCCACTCTGGGTGGTGTTCACAGGTGAGAAGAGGGGAGGAAAGGCTGGAGAGAAAAGCAACATCTGAGGACTCAGATTTGCACAGCTCTGCTTGTTTCTTACTGTCGGGAAGTGAGATGGAGAGCTGGGCATGGGACAGAAAACAGAAGGGATGATGAGAAGAGGCAAGAGAAGAGGGAGGAGAAAAGAGGAAGAGTTGGAGACATGAAAAACAAGAGACATCCCAGAAATTAGCTCCTTTGGGACAGCAGTGCCTACCCTTTGCTGCTACAGGGACAGTGACTTTACTCAGCCCTTGGCCACCAGTTAAACTTCAGGCAAAACAAAGCTGCTCTCAGGGTTGAGCCCCCACTTGTAAACCCCTGTGAGGAGCTGACCCCCTCCTGTCCCCCCAGCTCTGCCTTCCTGCTGGCCCCCCGAACCCTCACCAGAGAGAGCAGTGCGGCACACCAGGTGGGTGTAGGAGAAGTAGAGTGTGGAGTTGAGCATGAAGTAGGACTCGACAATCCTGCGAGCCTTCTCGCTGATGTCGTAGAAGAGCCGGGCGCTTTTCAGCGGGACACGGCCCTCGTAGCCATACTGAGCAAGGAGAAAGGGTGAGAGAGGGTCAACACCATGCACCAGCTGGGAGGGAGGGCATGGGAGAGGAGGAGGAGGAAGGAGCTGTACCTTGAGGGCCTTGAGGACAGTGGCTCCTTCAAATCTCTCATTTGGGGTGTGGGGGGATGTTTTTCCCCTGTAACCATCTCCAGCCAACATGATCCCCTGAAAGACATGACCATGAGTGAGGGATGAACCGGTTCCCCAGAAGAGGAGGAGCTGCAATGGAAGCAACTGGCCCTCTCTTCCCTGAATACCTCAAGGCTGCATTCATCAGGACAGGTGAGTTAGGTGGGAAGGCACTGCAGTTATCCATGAACATGGTCCATTCTGAGATGCTGGAAAACAGCCACCCATCTCCCTGCTGGGGATGTTCAGGCACCATCAGTCCCTTCCCAGGCTCAGCTAATGATGAATGAGAAGGTTCAACCAGGCTTTGTGGATGGGCATCCTTTGTGGTTGTATATAACATGGGTCAGAGAGCTATTTCTGCACAGGGTCTGTCTTGCAGCATATTTCTAAGAATGGCCCAAAGAAGTGGCTCCCATGCAGTTACATGGGTGTGTTATGGGGACAAGCATCTGACTGCTCTCCACAGGCATCCTGCCATCAGTTCCAACACTAAAGAGTAAGGTATGAACTTGGATCCTTTCCAGTGGCTGATCACACATTCAGCCCTCACAAGTCAGATCTGGGGAGAGCATCAGGCGCTTAGCCCAGGTGACAGTCGTGTCGCACCCAGGGACATCACCTACTCACACTGGCCACCCTGTGAAGTTCTTGGCACTGCTCCTCTGAGATGACATTATCCAGTAGTACTCGCTGGGTACCATTCAGCTGCTGCGAGTTGTAGACAAACTTCACATCGCTGTAGAGAAGCGGACCTCCTGATGGAAACAGACGCAAAATGACCTTGCTGAACATGCCCTGGCCTCATTGACATCTTGTACTGTGGCTGAGGGCCAGCTGCAGTCACCTGGGTGTGCTGCCAGGGAAAGAAATTCACAGCAGAGAGCAGAGTTTGGCCTCACATCACCAACAAAAGAAACAGAAGCAATGGAAACACCTGGAGATGAAATCAGCCTGCTGCAAGAGCCTCAGCATTTTCCACCTTCTCATTAGCTTCCTTGCAAATGTAAGGGCCACAGCCTAAAAATGCTAAAACCTGATGGGACACGATGAGAAACATGAACATCGGCTAACTTGGCTCTCCTGCCCAGCAGCCAACATCAGTGAAGGCCATGAGTTTCCATTGCATTTGTGCTGTGTGGATCTTGCCAGCTTGGCATGCAAAGCCACTTTCTGCAATTGTCATCAGTGGGTTTTTTTGTCTTTTGCACACATAGAAAACCTAGTGTGGTGCTGAGCTTGCAGCAAGTATCACTTGCTGTCCACCAAAGAGGGGGCTGTGAATGGGTGAACTGGAAGATCCTGAGGACAATCTTCCTCTGCAAAGGAACTGCCATGGCATGAGGTAGAGATTAGCTTTTTACATGAAGTTTGGATCCATCCCCATTAAATTTACCTGATCAGAAAAACATGGTGAGGACACTAAATCACCATCTTCTGAAGCCTCTGCCCCTGACCTCCTCAAAGAAAGAGAATTAAAGAGATGGCGACAATAAAAACCTAAACCAGATATTTCTCCAGGAGGAAGGTGAAATGCATCTAAATTGTGGGGAAGATTATCTCTTGTCACAGAATCACAACAAAATAGAGGCAACAGAGTCACAGATCTCCTCTCACCATGTGGCACAAGGAAACTTCTCAGTTGCGCTGCTTTTATAATTGCTACTCTCTCTGTCTGTTGAGGCATACTCTGTGTTTTTGTAAGGTCTCCTTGGCCTATGGATGACACATAACCCTGAGGGCAGAGCCCTGCCACTAGCCCATGGCTTTATTTTTGAAGAGTTAGGTCTTCTCATGTTCACTTTGCTGTTCTTGTTGCTCAATAATAACATTTATTATAAATGCAGCTGGATCAGAAACAAGACTCTGAAATCTAGACTCCTGGCACACTCCAACCCAGGCTGAGTTTTCCAGCTCGGATGTTGCTCTTCCCCAGCCGTAGGCACACAAGGGATGAGCCTGGAAGCCATCACTCATCACTTCCCCAGCTCCTTCTGTTCCTCCCAGGGAACTAGCAGGGGCTGCCCTGTGCCATGAACACTGAACCCTTGTCCCACACCAGCAGTGTGCTCCTGGCTGTCTTCCACACCCCCACCGCCTCTAAGCACCAGCAGAGAGACCTATTTCCTGTGTGTATGCTCTGTGAAAAACACCACAAAGAAATTGGAGAATTCTTTGCACTTTTGGGAGTGAAGGAATTGGTAGAAGGGAGGAAGGGGAAGAAAGAGAGAAGTACAGAAGAGGAGGAGTACAAAATTAAAATAGACTTCTCTTTTTCTCTTTTGGTCTTTTCTTTTTTCCAAGTGAAAAAAGAGAAAGGAGAAAAGACAATACAGAAAGGAAGCAGCTGGATGGACAAAAATACCGCTCTCATTTTGAATGGTTTCAGTTTTCTTTGCAAACTTGAAAACATTCTGCAACTAAACCAGAATAAAAACACAGAGAGAAGAAACAATAGAGAAAGACACACTCTGGAATTACTTCATTATGGAAGGCAAACAGGCCAAAAACAAATGTAACACAACAAGCTCTTGCCTTCAGCAAGCTCTTCAGGATCCTCCTGTGATATTTGCCTATTTTATGTATGGCTAAAGAAGGGATAACAATACTTTGAACATGACACTTAATAGCTGGAGATAACTTGGGCCATGGAAAGATGTTAAATTCCCTAGAAAAAGCACAACCATCCATTGCATTATAGGGAGATTTAATTGCCTGCTGCTGTGGAGCTGATCCACTAGAGACACAGGCCACCTCCTGGCTGGAGACCTATTGTTTTGCAGAGAGGTGCATGCTTTGGTATTTGGCTACAATGTAATTTTTCAAAATGGTTATGGGAGAGATCTCGTCTTTTGACGTTACGGTATTTTCTGTGGTTCCTGAAAATGTGCTGAAATCCGTTGAAATGTCTGCTGACAAGCCTTAAAACTGAGTGATTTGATGTAAGCCAAGACATCGCAAGCCAGTCTGCAAGCAGAAATGGTTCCTAATATGCTGTGATCCAGCACATTCACCAAAGCATTATGACCAGAATCATAGAATCATAGAATAGTTAGGGTTGGAAAGGCCCTCAAGATCATCGAGTTCCAACCCCCCTGCCATGGGCAGGGACACCTCCCACTAAACCATGCCATCCAAGGCTCTGTCCAACCCCACCTTGAACACCGCCAGGGATGGAGCATTCACAACTTCCCTGGGCAACCCATTCCAGGGCCTCACCACCCTCACAGTAAAGAATTTCTTCCTCAGATCCAATCTAAACTTCCCCTGTTCAAGTTTGAACCCATTACCCCTTGTCCTCTCACTACAGTCCCTAATGAAGAGTCCCTCCCCAGCATCCCTATAGGCCCCCTTCAGATACTGGAAGGCTGCTATGAGGTCTCCATGCAGCCTTCTCTTCTCCAGGCTGAACAGCCCCAACTTTCTCAGCCTGTCTTCATACGGGAGGTGCTCCAGTCCCCTGATCATCCTCGTGGCCCTCCTCTGCACTTGTTCCAACAGTTCCATGTCCTTTTTATGTTGAGGACACCAGAACTGCACACAATACTCCAAGTGAGGTCTCGCGAGAGCAGAGTAGAGGGGCAGGATCACCTCCCTCGACCTGCTGGTCACACTCCTTTTGATGCAGCCCAGGATACGGTTGGCTTTCTGGGCTGCAAGCGCACACTGCCGGCTCTTGTTCATTTTCTCATCAACCAACACCCCCAAGTCCTTCTCCACCAGACTTCCCAAAACTTAATGCCTCCAGCATAATGTCCTTCTGCAGCCTGGACAAGAGGGAGCATTTTAATCTTAGAAACACCTAGAGCAAAAAATACTGTTTGCTGGTGCCACCTTCCCCACAGTGAGGAGGACCCAGCCTCCCAGCTCCACATCGCAGGGCTCTGTAATGAGTGGCTCAGCAGGTGGGAAAAGCAAGTCCAAAAGCAGAGCAATGATGGTGCGATCCACAGACCCAGAAATGCTGTGGCATCATGGAAGACTTCTTTGCGTCTTAAACACAATTTCAACACCCTCAGGCAGCATTGGCCTTCATTGCTCAGCAGCCAACCTTCTCAGTCTGCAGTCTCCAGCAACAGGAAAATAACTTCTGATTTTGTTGAAACATATTCATCAGACTTACCCTCCTTCAACTCTCGATCTGATTTTGGCATGGGTTTCTTTGCCAGGAATAGCCTAGGCCCTTCCTC
This sequence comes from Amazona ochrocephala, assembly GCA_039720435.1. Lineage (NCBI taxonomy): Eukaryota > Metazoa > Chordata > Aves > Psittaciformes > Psittacidae > Amazona > Amazona ochrocephala. The sequence continues at coordinate 2,549,957 of CM077884.1, read as the reverse complement.
TGGTTCACTGCTAATACTTGATGGGACACTGAGGAACAAGAGAAAAGAAGAACATCATGACTTGGGCCACAGGTCTCCAGTTTCTGGGAACTGCACAGTTTTGCTCCCTTTGGAAATCAATACGTTAAAAAACTGGACAACTTGGTACATTGTACAAATGTCACAACCACACACGTAGAAATTTTCACACTATCTGTGAAAAACAGTGTTTTTCTAGTAATAGGAACAACAGTTTCCACCAGCAAAGCACAGACACCAACAAACATGAACAGCACCGCTTGACTCATTGACCAAGTTCCCTCTAGCTAAAATAAGGTGCTTGTGGAACGTTTGTGATTATCAGCCATGATGGTGTGCTGGGCTGGATGGGCAGCACCCACTAAAGTGGCAGGCTTGTACCCCCTACCATGGGGATACCCCAAGTGCAGGGACTGGTGAAGCCACAGGCTTAGCTGGGGTAAGTGGTGGCTCACCTGTGCTCATCCTGGCGGGCACCATACCTGTTCCAGTAATTCTGCAGGAAAAAAGAGAGGTCATGCTTCTTCAATTATTGCTCCAGATGAAACCACAGAGCTACCTGCTCTGCCTCACTCCCAGCCTCTCTGACATCAGCCAGCCTCTCTGGTATGGATCTATCCCACACAACTTTGGGCAGTTGCCTGGGGTCACCAAATTGAAAATGCAACACCAACCCAACCTGGAATCATATGAACGAATACAGAGGGAACCCAGCTTGCCCAGCCTTCTCTGTCCCACCCAACCACCATGGCAGTGACTGAGAGCCAGACTAGGCTGTGTCTGCATTTCCTTCAGCCTGGGAATGGTTGCCTTCCTTGCTTTGCTACCAACATTTTCCCATAGGGAACAAACCAGGCCAAGATCCAGCTCTTAAGTCACCTACACGGGACTTCCTTTTTAAGAAAAGGGAGAAGGGAAGTGGTCCTATAGCTGTGAACTCCTGCAGGTCCTCGCCATAGCAGACCCAGGAATTACCGGCTCCGTGTAAGTGTATCCAAGGCCAGCTGCAGCCACTTGCAAAAGGTGAGACTCCAGCTTATGGCGCCTCAGCAGCGTTTTTGCTTCCTGAAAAGAAAAGGAAAAGGGGAGTAGTTGCCCATGTAGCTTTCACAAGACACAGACAATACACCTGTACTTCAAGAGGGGTTTGTTTTTCATGAAACACTGCAGACTCCTATGGGGTGAAGGATGCTTGGGTCATGCTTTCGAGCAACCACAGACACAGAGCTGAGCCACTCACTACATTACACAAGTGGAGGTGTTCAGCAGCTCATCTGGGAAGCTTGAATCCCCAAAATACATGGCAAAGCAGAGACTCTGGTTGGGCTGTGCCTTGGTTCCCCAAGTGTGATGCAGAGCCCAAGGAGCAACCCACAGAGCCTGGTGGTGGGCGGACGGCAGCATCACAAGCTGGGATGTGCTCAGGGTACTCAGACAGGGACCACAAAGCACAAACAGCTGAAAAGCGCCCATCAGAGGGCTTCTTTTTTGAATTACATAGTTCTAAACAAAACACTGGGGGGTTTCTCCTAGAAAATTACTTTGGAAAGCAAAAACCAGGTAATTTTATTTTTTTGTTTTACAGAAAACTTCAGAACACTGAAAACAATGACATGTTTTTGTCAAGTTTAGGTTTTTTCTTAGATTCACTTTGTGAGAAGAAACAATAACTGCTCCAGTTTTCTTCTTTATCATTTTCCTTTTTAGTGTTTTACCAAATTCATCTTGATTTTTCTGGAAATCAAGGAATTCGCAAGGGAATGGAAAATCCAGTTCCTCCCTGCCCTCAGCTTATGACATAAGGGGAACGAGCCCCCTCACAACTGTGATGGGATGGGAGGAACTTCTCCTTTTCTGTACTGTGAGAGAGGCAGCCCCAGGGCCTCAGATAAAGGCTGCCCAGACCAAAGAAGACTGTCCCACTGGGTGACTGAACACATACTGTTTGGTTATTTGACCCCAGCCTAACCCTGTGATAGCAAAGCTACTTCCCACAAAGCAGGCCGAGTGCTGAACTCCAACCTCAGGGACTTGAGAGTAACACTGACATCCCAGCCTCCCCTTGGGAAAATATTTCTCATCCCTCTCATAACTAAGGTTACCCTCTGCTCAGCACTTCATTGCATTCCTCCTCTGTGTCTCCCCTGGAGCACTGAACCAGAGGAGGATCTATGCTGCTGAGGCACTCGGTCATTGCCCTCTCTGCGCTTGCTTGGGTTTTGCTAAGCTGAAGTCCCCATTTAAAGAAGATTCTGCCCTCCAGTTTCTCCCCTACGCTAGTGGCTCTGAACTCACATCCTGACAATTAGCTTTGCCAGCTAGTCCCGCATCTCCGCATCTGTTTTAAAAGTGGACTTTGGGAAAAAAGCACTTTAGGAAAGCTGCCAAGCTGCTTTCATTTCCAACCAGAGCTTTTGTTAAAGCTTCCCACCTAGGCTCCTAGGTGACACTCACTCTCACCTTTCTGGGTTTCACAGTGTCTGGATCCACTGTACCTTCCAAGAGACCCTCGTAATAACTTGCATTCTCCAAGACATCTTCATCATCCGGGTGGAAAAGAAGGTAGGACTTGGCACACTCCAGGGCTTTTATGTAGTCACCGACTGGGAGGCAACACAATAGTTATTGGGGGGGCAGAGAAGGAAACAGCCCTGACAGTAGTGCTGGGAGCTCATGAGGAACACGGCAGGGCAGAGCTGAGGAGGGGAGCTGCAGAGAGGGAGGGCACAGCTTGAGCTCTCCATCAGCAGAAGGATGAGCCCCATGCTTTACAAGGCTCTTTTGATGCAACTTTGTCTTAACTGCTCCATTTCACCAGCAGGGAAACTGAGGTACAGAGACATGACTTCTCTGTGGTCATGCAGAGGTCAGATGGGATCCAAATTAGATTCAAATGGGTAGGCAGGATGTGGATGCTGTCCAGCAGCAAACTGCTTCTCTTCTGTGCAGCATCTTTGAGGGCTCTGGGGCAGTCTACCCATCACATTAAACCTCTAACTGGGCAGAAGAACAATAAAGCCCGTACACCACGCACAAAATGCTTCTGACTCCTCCAGCTTTCTTCCCATTGCATTGATGAATGAAGAAGCTTTATGTCTGAGTAGCAGTTCTACCCCTCACTCATTCTGCCCTTTTCAGGAGAGAGCTCTTAGCACAAGCCTGAGATAGCAGAATTCTGCCGAGATTTTCTTTTGTGTAACAGGACATAATAAAATACTATACAGGACCACACAACTCGCAGCATATTATAGCACTGCCAACTCCTGATATTCTGCAATGTAGCCAACTCCTGCAGTTTTACAGTGAATCTTAAAATATTTGGTAATTAGCAAAAATTGGCATCTTGGGCTAAGCTTGCCCTAACTTGTGTATCTATAAATGTATTAACTCAGAAAATGCATCAATTGGTTTCAGAAAATGTGAAACGTATAAATCCCCAGAACTTTAATGTCAAAAGGCAAATGAAACAATCCTAAAAAAGCATTAATTATTTAAAGAATAAGAATATTTAACTTAAAGGTTGGACTTTAAAAACCTGACTGATGACTTTAAACACTTTTACAGAAATGCTTAATTGCATTTCAGTCAACCTGATATTTGAAGAGCAAATTTCCAATGTCCTTTCCTTACTGACTCGTTCAGACCATGCCACTGCATCACAGCAGTGTGAACATCATGTGTTTCCCTGATTTTCCCAATTCAAACTTGCATAAAAGGTAACAAAACTCTGCAAGCACTATGAGGAACAGAAAGGCAGCCTTTACCTCTGTAATAGGCAAACTGCAAGTAGTCATAATGGAGGGGAAGGAAATTTTCAATGGGTGAGATTCTGCCAGAACGTGTGGCGAGTTCTCGAACACAGTCATGTTTGCAGGCCAGGACTTGCATGTAGTGATCTGCAAAGAAAGGGGGGAGAAAACAGACTGAACTGAGAAGGATGGTGGAAGCGCTGAGACGAGGACGGACAGAGATTAAATATCCCTGGCTGAAGGACGTGCAACTTGCGCTGCTCTGGTCCCGTAGGTGTCTTCGTGCCGAAAGAGCTCAGGCTCTTTTCCAAAGCCAATGGAGAGTAGCAGTCACACTTTCGCTCCCCCTTGAGAAATGCCCTTCTCCTTCTGTCAACTGTAGAGGGAGCTTGAGCACCTCTTTTGTATTCCAGGGGCTGCTGCTTCAGCCCGGGAAAGACGGATGGGAGCAGGGACATGCAGTTGGCAGGTAACTCTTCAACCCCAAAAGCCAAACCAAAGGTGAGGACACCCACAGAGAAAGCAGAGATGTGAAGAGAGGGTGGCCACATGTGCTACCACAGGAAAGCCATCTCCACGCTCCCTTCCTTCAGCTCATCTTTAATCCTCTCCTTTCTGCAGCAAGAACGCTTCTAAGCGCACAGGGGGTGTTAGATGAGAGGGGTCAGTGCAGCTTCTCAAGCATGGCAAAGCAAGGCACCTGCAACGCAAGTCTGAAAGGTCTAAAGTGTAAATACTGGCAGCAAAATCCCCATTTGCTGCTTCTCAAAGATGAGGGATCTCCCAGGGAAACACGAACATGTGGCAAACGTCTGCCATTAGCAAAGTTTCTTAATTGGTGGGAGTTCACAATATAGGCATTGTATCAGCTGTACAATTTCAAAGCCAATGCTGACATCTGATTCCAGTTTGGAGTCTTTGCTGCAAGGTACTTACAAATCGACTTTACTTGTTCTTTGTACACCATTAAAAAACTAAAGAAACAAACATGGGCTTAAAAAAAAAAATAAAATTAAGTGTGCTCAGCTACTAAAGCAGCCAAGAAAACAGCCTGAGGAATTTGCAATGAAATCAAGTGGGAACTCAGAATAGACCCCATTTGCCCTGGGGAGGTAGTCTGGGTAGTTATCTGATTTACCATACACATCCAGGTAATTACATTAAGAAAAGCAAGCAGGAAAAGGACATAAATAAAGTTGTTGCAATTTAAACCTATTTAAGCATCCTAGACCTGAAATGATCTATCACTGAGAAGCACTGCTTTTTCTTGGTACTATCAAGGTGCCCTAGAAACTGGCTATGTAGACAGGAATCAATTCACTGAAATGCATCTGTCCCCATGGCGGAGAGGTGAACCCCACACAGCAGCACAGCAAATCAGCTTGGGATTGAAAAGGTAAATTAGTTTTGAAGAGATTTATACTCTCTTTTCTTGTTGCATTAGTGCTCCTGCTCCCTTCTGAAACATCTGGGGCTGAGCGCCCTGGACCCAGGGGTAAACTCTGGATTAAGCTGTCCTGTAAACAACCACTTAGTTGCATTATGTATCTTATTTACCTCTGTTCGCCCTCACTTCCCTGCTTCTTCGGGTGCCTTAATGGCCCTGGGATTTGGAGTTGTTACTCCCAGGCATATCTGGGCAAACCAAGGCAGAGCACCTGCAGAGACCAACTGGCTTTTGTTCTCACTCCCAAGTGATGTGTTGTGTTGACGGCCACCACGCCATGACCGTATCTGTGCTCCAGCCCAGAAGTATCTTCTCTGCTCACTGGAGCTGCAGTTGACTCCTACAGCACAGAAGCAATTTAACAGAGACCTGTTTGATGAACAGCAGCTTTCAGTCAGAAGGAAGGTAGGTTTTCAGTGAGAAGGAAGGCAGGTTTTCTTTGCCAATAAAGGCTGATCTCTTGGAAGGCTTGATAGGGTACTTGGTGCCCTGGTTATGGCTTTAAAAGCAGGCATGACCAGCTGCCAGATACACTGGTACCAGGTCAGCCCTTACAACACTTCTGATATTTTCTGCATGGGTAAATAAACCCAACAAAGGCAACTTCCCATCCAGTGTGTTGGTATTTTCTCAGGTTGGTTGTTTCAATTAGATTTCCTGCCTTGACACAAGCAAAAACTAGGCAAAACTGAAGAACAGTTTGCAAACAAATGAAGTATTTTCCACACAAGAAGGAAAACTGCAGAGCTTGATGTAACTCCAAGGCCATGAACAGATAGATAAATAAGATTCCTGTCACCAAACAAATCTTAATTTATTGCTTTTCTTTCCCTTACGACTAATTAAATGTAATCTCATTTCTACTGTCAATGAACTGTTTTAATCCCCTCTGGCTCAGAGCCACACATGCAGATCTGAAGATTACACAGCAACATTTAATTCTCTCCAGAGAATTCAGTCAAGATCATAATTAGGTGGGCCTCTGCTAATGACAAATCCATGCGTTTGGATAGAGAGGAAATCTATGTTCTGAGTCTTTTTGGCAACTTTCCTGGTCATCTGGAGTATGACCAAGAGGACTCTGCTGCTCTCTTCATATGCATCGAAGAACAGAAAATAAAAACAGAGGCCAGCAATATCTAGATTTCAGTGAGGTATGTGAGACTGTGTACAGGGGAAGTGGAGGCAGTTTATGTTAAAGCACCCATATTTCCAGCTCTTATGGAGAGCTGCAAGTGCTCCACACATCTGGAAATGCAATTTTTCTGGCCCAGCTTTCATTCAGGTCCAAAATGAGATGCTCTAGCTCCCTGTCCTCTGGATTTGCATTTTCTGGCTTTCCAAGTGCCTCCTGTAGCATTACTTACCAGCAGCAGTAATGGAAGGGAAGACACTTCACCAAATCTAGCCAAACGCCCAAACTCGAAAATATTTCAGGGCCAGGGATGAGATCACTAAAGGTGCAAAAAGATCTTACCTGCAATAGCTTCGTAGAGGCCAGCCTTGTACTCCAGGTACTCATGCTCCTCAAATCTCTGTGGTCCCTCGCACATGATCTGGCAATCTTCATCCTCAGAGTAGTACCCTTGCAATGCACTCTCCAAGAAGTCAATGGCCAGCTTGTACTCCTCCTTGTCGTAGTGCTTTACCCCAGCACTGTAGTCTTCCTGCAAAGTAGGTAGGCAGAAGACAAGACCATGAGTGGGCTATGCTGCTTGGACCACAGCATCCTGCCCTTGACAACTGCAGGTGCTTCTCAGAACAAGCAGGCAGGGACAGAATAATCTCCTGGTACTAGACACAAGCGGTTGCACCAAATTATGTTTAAGCCGTCAATGGACTTTTGGACCAGTGGACCTTGTTAATCTGCCTAAATGCTCTTTTGAAATCCTACACACTTAGGGAAACTTCAGTGCCACCTCTGGATTATGCATTATTTGAAAAAACACTTCTTTGTTTTTACCCTCCTACCCAGCAATTACACTGGATGCCAAAGGAAAAGACTGCTCTTTACCCAGGCACATCTCTTAGAATAGCCCCTGCGGGGCACCTCCATCCATTACACAAAAAGAGCCACTCCTGCTTCCTTGTGTCTTGAGAAATCACAAAGTTGGGGGCATCCCTGGCATCTGTGCTGGGCTTTCACTTTGGGGAGGTGGAAATAGTTGCCACTCTCCTGCCTGCCACCCTTCACCCTCACCAGCAAAGCCACAAGCACATATCCAGCCCAGGTGGGAGAACCCAGCTCAAAAGAGCCACAGCCATGGATGACCCCAGAGTTCCCTGAAGGGAGGGGTAGAGCAGTGTGCCTTGAAAAAGCAGGAGCTAGCTTGACTTAAAGAGAGTGCTGAAAGGGAGAGTTTGCTTTCCTGTATTGTAATATGGACCTTAGTAAGAATCTCCCCACTCAAAGATGATGCTCTCTTAACCTCCTACATCTCCTCTCTCCATACTGCCTGACACTTAACCCAGGCACCTCTTTAGCTCAGACTCACCATGTGCTGCTTGGCCTCCCGGTCAATCAAGCTGACCTTCCCTGCTGTGTTCTTGTAGTTTTCAATGTCCTGCTGTATCTCCATGTGCTCAGGGTTTGCCATGAAGAAGGTGTGAGCTGCATTTGCTGCCTCCTCCAGCTTGTTCAGCTGTAACAAGATAAGAAAGACCAAGTGAATTTGTGATGTAGGATAGTGAACACAGCAGTTTGTGCCACACATTCTGACACCATTTTGACACCACTGGTTTGGTCAATGATGGGATAGTCAATGAAAACCTGTATGCAGAAGCTGTGTCAAGTTACTTTGGATTTAGAGATTCAAAACTGAGACAGAATCAGTTTCACCCTGGAGAGATCCTCACAAACAGACAAAAATGCTAGTGCTAAACACACCCACAGCAGCTGCCAGGAGCTCAGGGAGCAGGACAGATGTTCAGGTGAAACATCTGCATGACTTAGCAGGAGAGAGAGGAGCCACTTCCATGGCTAATGTGCTTGCTCCTGAAAGAAAGCCACCATCACTGACTACCAGCAAGATGCAGAGTCAGGCCCCTGGGATAGGTCTGCAGTCCGAGCAGGCTCACCTAAGCTTGTTAGCCAGGATCAGGCTAATGCTAGCCTTGGCAAGGCTGTGTCCAGGTACTCCTTGATAGCAAAATTCACCCTCAACCCTGGGCCACTACTTCTAGGCTCCTCCTGAGCCATGAGAGCCAGTGAGCTTAGGCATACCTATGCTATGCAGAAATCTGCACTTGTACCCATTAGACAACTCAAATGGCAAAATGATGAGAACTGAAAAACCAGCCAGGCATACAGTAACTAGTTTAATCTCTGACCTGTGTTTATCCTTAGAGATGTGGTTGAACTGTCAATTGTCTGAGCAGTCACCTCATCAGCAGGTGGCCATGTGGCTTGTTACCTCAGCAGAAATGTTTGCAACCATCTTTAAAATTAAAATACACATCCGATGGCACATTAACTCATTGAACCAAGTGGGATTGGCATCTGGGTGAAATCACAGGGCCTTTTCCTTGAGGGATGCCCCGACATACATATCCTATAGCGATGTTGCATGAGCGGCTTATGAAAGTGATGAAGTGCTAAAGGAAAAAATGCAAACGATTGCTCAGGGCACTTGGCTGCAGTAACAGCATGGCAAAACCTTTTTTTTTATGCTGAGCATTGCTCTGAGCAGGAACAGCTGGAGTGGGGCAAGAGTAACAGGTTTCATTTGGCTGGACAAAGGAGAGTCCCACTGGAAGCCCCAGGCCAACACCAAATCACTTGGCAAATCTGCTCCTATTTGGAAAGTGGAGCTGTTTGCCAGCACTAATAAAATACCCCAGTTGTTTAACTGGCAGAATGATGCCTCCTTTCCTACTGCACGCAAAGCTTGGCAAGACTCCGGAAAACACAGGGTGAAGACATGCATTATTTTTGCAAGGTAACCTTCTCTTAGGGCAGCATGGAGGATGTGTGTGTGTTTTGACTGTGAAGGAAGGAGCCAATGCCTTTTGAATCTCCACTCTGAAACAAAATTTCCAAGGCACATATTAAAAAATTATTGTAATGGGTTTCCTTTGGCTTTTCCTCAAAACAAGGTGGAATTAGAAAGTTCAGCAAGCTGCTGAAAACAACTTTTTTCATTTAAAAAATATATATATTGATGTCAATGATAGGGAGCCCAACTTGAATTTGAGGGAAGCTTGAAAGATGCAGAGCACATCAGGACATGCATTTAGCCTCCTGGGACTCAGTGTATCCCCAGAGAAGTGCCCAGTGCTTTCATCTGGGCTGTTTAGATTAGGACAAGTGCAAACACAGTCTGCAAAACAAACAAGGGGGCTACCATGAGTCAAACTGGTGGTGACGGGAGGCATCACCGTTGTTGGAAATCACTGGCTGAGCTTGACAGGGATGCCTGGGTGATTCTGATTAGCGAGACACTGAAGGGGACCAGACACACAACTATTACCAGGGGGTTTGTGAAACTGGCACTTTGATATCAGGTGAGCCATTCTGGACATGCTCTCACATTGCTTGCTGGGGCATGGAGACATTTTGAAAGCAGGTGCCTGGATACATGAAGACCTCCTGGAGGAAAAGCCCAGCCGTTGCTGCGGGGCCTTACCCACTCCAGCACAGCCAAAATCGCTCGCGTGGTTCCCTGACAGGCAAGAGCAAAGCTGGCCAAAGAAGCACGCATGAATACCCCCAAAAGGAAGATGAAAAAGCTCTGGTCAGAGAGCATCTCAGCCCGCTCCCCAGATCTGCCCTTTGAACACCAAAGCACCGCTGTGCTGCAATGCCCACAGAAACACAAAAAATGTGCCTTGTGTAAACTTCAGAAGTTTTCCAGGATTAGCTCTGTGCTGACAACACATGCAGGGAAGCCAGCTTTTACTGCAAAAACAACATCGGTTCCAGTCCTTCTCTTGGAGTTTTCCTAAGGACACCACTCTTCGGGATCACCTCCCGGCTTCCCAGGCAAGCAAAATGACTGTAAGAAATTTCTTTTTTCAGGTCAACGCTAAAAAAACCCCAAACCTCTTCAGTGTGGATTTTTTTTCTTTTTTTTTTTAAGAGACATTCCTATTCAGAAACATGCATCATGTCTTGAAAAAGCTTGTCTCAATGTAATCCCACCATGAAAAAGGTCATCACAGCTGGATAGCATCTGATACAGGACAAAGGATGGACCAGAGCATCTCACGATGGGAATTTTCAGGTCACGCTGAGTGTAGGTGGGACTGTCACTGCAGCCGGTAATTAGAAAGGCTGAGATGGGCCAAGAGGTTTGTTGGAGACACGTGAGCTGCTGACCTGATCCAGAGGACTTCTATTTAGCCACTATTTGAGCTGCTCAGGAGAATTACATTCTTCCATGCCACATCACAGATGTCTATTCACAGGCAGTATCCTGTCTGTGCAGACTTAAAAGGGACCAAATGCATCTCAGCAAGGGACTGGTCCCTCTAGACACAAGCTGCAATTGTCTGCTGTGTGATGTTCTTTTTTCCTTTGGTTTTAGCTCCTTTTCAGAGAGCTGTCAAAAACTGTCACAGATCCTAGGATGGGCTCAGTTCTTCCTGGATAACATCCACTTCTGTGAGATAGGAAGAGTCTGATTTCTAGACACAACAGAAAATATCTTTCCCGCCCTTCAAACAAGGCTCATGCTGTGTATAGTCCTCCTGGCTCTTCACAGCAGAGATGACCTTTGAGGGTTACTAAGTGGACTCAAAGCAGAACACTTCACCTTAAGACTTTTCAATTTGTCATGCCGCATATTTGCCTCAAAAACATTCAAGTGACAGAAAGAAGCCAATAGCTGCCAAGTTTGGCGGAGTTTTTCAGTGGATGTGTGTATACAAAAGCGAATTCCTAACTGGTAAGACACATTCAGAGTCAAGCACTGACATTAATTATGAAACACTCCGGGGAAACTTTTGCCAAAAACACTTTGAATTCACAAGGAGCAGGATATTTTGGTTTTTGAAGGTCTGGGCTGGGACTCAGGACACCTGGACTCAGTTTCTGGCCCTGTCACAATCTCACTGTGCAGCCACTGGAAAAAACATTTTGTTTTCTTTGCGCCTGATTTTCCATTGTTTTAAATGAGTAACAATAAAAATAACAGCATTTTTTCCTACAGGGCAATCATTTTGTATATTTAGATGGCAAGTAACTCAGGGATGTAACACAAGGGGATTTTGATGTTTGTACGACCCCTGCTGAATGAAAATCTGCAAGGAGAAAATGACAACTGTAGAATCACAACCTTAGCATGTGCTCTGAGGTCTGCTTGTTCACCCCACTGAAATGATATTGCTGGGCTATAGCTGCAGCTTTGCACCAAACCCTGTGTAATTTGCCCAGAGATGACACACAAAATCAACACCAGCTCTGAGAGAACCCCAGGAACACCGTGTCCCTTTTGATCTTACCATGACAATGGCGAGAGACAAGAAGGGGAAAACACAAGGCACCAGTGTTCACCCCAATTCTGGGGTTTCATGCTGAAATTCTTTTATTTATTTTTTTGTTCAAATATTAGCAGTATTTCATTTCACAGAAAAAGAGGACAATTATTTTAAGCAGCAAAACCTCAAATTAAGGAATTTCAGAAAATTGCAAATGCTCAGTTTCATTCCCATCTGGAACAGTGCTGGCCTAGACTTCAGTGTGACTGCAACTTCCAGCTTCCAGTAGTGGCTTGGATTAGGAAGGCTGTTTTAACTGGAACACTGGATAGAACCACAGGCTGGGATAAGGACCTTGAATTAACAGTTTGAACATCACCATACAATTGACTCCGAGTCTCATTGATAACCATTGAGAAAATGGAGCTTTCATGGGCTGCTTGATGGAACATGAGCTAACAGTTCCTTAATAGCTCATTGTCATTCTGGTAACTGTCAAGCTATGTAACAGCCAGTAAACTCCATGCTGAGCAATCTGATTTGTACCTGTAATGCCACTGTCACAAACCTGACATGCTTAGGAAATAAACTGTCTCACTGGAACATGTCTAACCTTCTTTTTGATTTTATCATAACCTCAGCAGCTGTATCCTCAAAGAGAGACACAGAGCATACACCTCATCACTAATGCTCACATGAAAACAGCTCAGACTGGCTCAGCATCACGTGCAGGCATGTGCTCCGAATTCACACTTGCCCTCACTATGCGCAGATGAATGAATTGCGACTGAAGCCCACCTCATACCAGGTGCTCAGAGAGCGTGCATAAACCCTACGTCACACACCACCACCATGGTTTTAGCTATAATGACCCTAAACTTGCAGCCCTTGAAGTTTGTTCTCTGATGCTTGGCAGTGGGGATAATGAAGTGGAACAGGAAGTGTACCAGGTCTATGAAATGAACATTTGACAGCCTTACAGTCTGCTTGTGCAACCACCACCACTTCACTTGCACACTGACCTAGTGCCATTTACGGGCAGAAGAAGCTGTACCCAGAAAATCTACAGGTATTGAGGTGCTCCCAGTTTACCTTGAAGATTTCTTGGCAAGAGCAAGGATAAAAGAAGTGCAAAAGTCAGAGCATTCTAGAGAGAATGTAGCCCAAGCAGTATTGATTCTGACCACCTGAGACAAGGAGTCACAGGGCATGATATAACCAAGACCTCAGACTATTTCTCACAATGAGTTCCCATTTCACTGAACTATTATCAGACATCGGTAACTGTCATGCATTCTGTGTGACCGCTATAATCCAACCTGCTTCTAGAGTAAGGTATCTTCAACATGTAAGACATAGTTTGAATAAAAAACTTCTTTTTTTGGGAGGGAAAGATGAGAAAGGCTTACACACTGAAAAATGGATCACATCCCTCAAAACCCTAGCATTGCTTGACACATCAAGACTGGACCTACCTGCACAGTTAATTGCTGAGTGCCTGAACTTGGCACGGAGACTGTGAGAAAAAATTTCAGGCTGACCTAGAAACCAAAGTCTCCAAAACTGTTCAATGGTTTGCTGAACAAATATTGAGTTTTCAAACTTCTCCATAGGTCGACTGCTGCTGTGCTGTATCAGAGGTTTAGTGTACTGTGCTCTGCAGAGGAGGAACACTCTGAACTTGATAAACACAGATAACAAGGAAAATAAAAGGCTCAGTGTCGCGAAGGATTAATCTCATTGAGTCTGTGGAGAGTTTACTGCCTGGGCGAGTAGAAGCAAGTACCAATGAGATGGCTACAAATAGCATGTGACTTCCTCTCAACTATTTTATTATTGCAATTAGAGAAAGAAGAACATTTCCAGAGAAGTTTTCCCTCTGCTGATGGGATTTTACATTTGCCAAAAGGTGCTCGAGCTGTCTGCCACCCACAACAGCAACCACTGACCCTGCAAAACACTAAACTCAGAGAGAAAGGCAAGCATATGCCACAAAGAGCCTTACTCAAGGGTAGGGAATGGGTACAAAGTGACAAAGATGTGAAGCAGCCTTCGAGCTCATTAGCACACCATCCCCTGCTCTCCAAAGAGTTTACTAGTTTCTTGTCTTCCAATTCAAGATAAATATGGTTGGACCCTGCCCTTGCTGCTACTGTGACAGGGAGCAACAGTGGTGCTTTCCTGGAGGATCCTCATGGATCTTTTCAGAGGTCTCCATTTCCAAGATGCGGGCAGTCTCCCTTCAGTGTGCTTTGGACACTTCTTCTCAGACCACCCCAGCGTGCTCTGCTGCTCACCAGTCACTCTGGAGGACCCAGATCCAAACTAGAACAAATTTGGAGAATTAGTACAGGGAAAACTTCTCATCAGAAAGGAAAATCAGGAAGGGTTTGGGTTTTTTCGTTATTCCAACAAGCAATTTTTCAGTACACAAAACACATGCAGAATGGTAGGTATTTGGTGAAAAGAGATGACTAAACATTGGATTAGTCTCTGGAAAGTGGCAGATAATTAGAAATTTAAAACCAAACTAAACAAATCACTTGAGTATTCTTCATGAAACAAATTTTTTCAACTAACCAAGGACAGAAATCAGATTTCCTAACAAATCTCTCACTTGAACCATGCTGACAGTATTTTATGTAAGTGTACACGTGCACGTGCCCAGCAGACTGACTACATCACCCCACCCCACCTCGCCTGAAAAGGATATTTTGCGCTGAGAAAGCAAATTAGACTGAGACACTTCCTTCCTTCCTTCCCTCTCCAATGCGTGCTTCTCTTAAACTGTTTCCAAACAGGTAAGAATGAAGATTTTCACACATTTCTGGCTGTGCATTGTATGCTTCAGTGCATGCATGATCTAACAAATACTGCACAAGGAGCAGCACATTACTCACAGCAAGTGACTTGTAAAACCACTTCACAGCAGGAAAGACCCTTCCCACATAAATCCGCATAGCAGGCAGTGGGAAATGTGTTTGTGTTTACTGATTGTGAAAACACTGAGGCAGATTTTGTCCTGTGTAAGCACTCAGCTCCAACATACTCTGATGACAGCTAAGTTGCATGTGAAACAGTATTTTCAGGCAAGTAAAAATTCCTAGAACATATAACGTGGGCTCTCCTGGCAAAAAACAAACCCCTACAACTGAGATGTTAAAGCTTGGGCAAGAAATTGCTTGTAGATGGGATTCTTCTTTCTGCACCAGCAGAGGACAGGTGAGATCACAAACAGGAGCTGGCAGTATACAGATTTCAGCACGCTACTCTGTACAGAAAAAGGTGATTTCTATCAGCTGATAGCTGACCAGTTGTCCCCTTCCCTCCAGCTGCAAACATAAAACCACACTGCCAAGACACAACGACCATGCCACAGTCAGTGGTGCAAAAACGCCCTGGACCACAGGCTCTGAGCAGCTCCTCCAAAAGCTGTGTCTGGCTAAAAATGGGCTCTTTCTCTATTTTTAAGGATGTCAGCGTAATTTCAAAGGTAAGTAAGAGCTTATAATTTTCACTGGAAGAGGTGGAAAGTATTCAATGCTCAGGAGTCTGTGCAGATGGTTGCCCATGAGGCTCCTACACCCTTGAGTTTTCCTTGATCAGGTGATTAGAGATGAGCCACTGGCCTTTGGAGATGAGTAGCATGGGAGAAGCAACACTTTCAATCTAATGGCAACAAGCAGTGGTAGATACTAGAAGATGTGGGGTATTAAGCCAGCCAGGATTTCCAGAGCAGAGGTTTTCTCATGCATGTCCTTCCTCCTGTTGTTATAGCATCCTTGTGGCAGCCCCAGTCATTGCATACCTGGGATAAGCCCACCCATTTTAAACAAATGAAATAGAGCAGCTGGGAACAAGCACTATGTGACTATCCCCTTCTCACAGACCACCAGCAAGTGTCCCATGGGCAGCAGGCTGTTCAACAAATAAGGAGCTTTCATCTGATACATTGTCTGATAACAGTCAGAGAGGCCTGCACAGTCCCCTGCAGAGAGTCTGGGAAATACCTGGGAAGAAAGAGGTGAATCTTACTAAAACTGCTGGCAAAGAGCGAGGGAGACCTTTGCCCATGAAGGGAGGAAAGTCGAGGCTGAAATGCTTCAATCTCATTTAAGTTAAAACTGATTGAATGCTTTTAGGGAAAAAACAGGACAAACCAAAGTTGGCAGGCAATTAAAAGGGCTGCAGGGTGCATCAAGTAAGCTGAGTCACAGGAAGAAGCAGACAGGGCACGCTCTCCAGCAGCAGAGGTGCCACGGGAACATAACAACATTCTACATTTCCACAAAGTCTTCCAGCCTTAGGAAACCAAAGGCATTTGATTTGGGCCAAGAACAAACTTATCTGTGATGAAATAACTGAAGCGAAGTGATGACATAGACATGGAATGGAGAACGCCTGGGAAAGGATCACTTTTTTATAGTGTATATACAAGTATAATCCACAACACAGAAACAAATTTAACAGTGTTTATTCTAAGAAGGTTGAAGGCCAAAGTACGCTGCAGCACATCTTTATCAAAAGACTTGCTATCAGTAAAGCATTTCATTAAAACAAGTGACACACAACCTCCTCTTCCAATGAGGAGATGAAGGTTATACTCTTGTGACTAAGTTGATTAATAAATACACAAGCAATGGTGAATAATCTGAGAGCTGTGTACGACAGCTTGATGCCATGCATGTACCAACAAGAATAAGGCAACGTAGCTTATTCTGACAAACTTCCGGATATCAGTACTTCTCCTGGGAAAGGACTGATGGCATTTGTCCAGTATGTTAGCAAGAATGCAGAAAGCATGTCAGAGACTGGATCCAAAATTAGCAGAACTGTCACATATTCTTTGTTTTCCAGATTCTGCATTTTCCCTGCATCTTCCCTCTCTGAATCCCATAAAGCAGTATCTTCACAGTTTAGTTAATTTTTTTCTCTCATCCTGCCTCCCTGGACATTGCAACTAGTCCTGCTGCACTGGTTGATAACATCAGGCACTGAGTCAGACTCCTGAGCTGTCTCTACACTGGTATCTCTATAGAAATAATTACTAAAACACTTCAGAAAAACCCAACACAAAAATCAGAGGCAACCAGAAAAATTCTTACGGCAGAAACTTTCCACCCTTCACAAAGTTTAGCAATGGCTCAGCACCTTTTAAAAGAATCAGACATGATGAGTTGTTGAATGCCCTTCATGAGCCAAAGTTTCCTGTGAAAATGCATATGCTTGTCTGCTGTTATTCAATATCATCCACACAGCTATGCGTGCCCCTAGAATATGCCTTTCTGAGAGGACGCACAGATTACTCATAACCATTCTGGAGCATGACTGTTGATAAAATGACACTCCTTTTTTGCAGCCCTCTTCTGATGTAAATAGAATTTTCTCAAATGGCTTATCTAAGCCCTGCTCCAAGCCTGAAGACTGCCTCTCACTACTTTTCCCCTGAGCAATAGAAAGCTCATCTTCTGAAGAAGGTACTGACTGCCTGATAGTGATTATGGTCAGTTTATTTGACTAACAACAGAAGATCTGTTTGAAAAGCAGAGTGCAGACCCATGAGGGTGGGCTGCAAACATGACTGTGCTATCTGAGAAAGAGGTTGTTATCTCTCTGTTCCCTGAGCCACAACGGGGCAACAAAGGGAGAAACAAACAATCCATAAATCCCAAGGAGAAAAGAGAGGCATAGCTATTTATCCCTTCACCCAAAACCCTTGACAGTCTTCAAGGAAATGGCTTTAATTACCATGTTTTTTTTTCCAGATACAACGAATACCTTTTCTAGGGCTCAAGTCGTAAGCTAATGGATCACAATTTGCAACTGCTGAATGTTTGGAAACCATCATGGTAGTGATGGACATTAGGGCACTGCAGACCTGATTAGATAAAGCATCAGACCACTATTCCAATTCAACATTTTAGCATTTAGCAAAGACAAAAGATCTACAGATCAGGTGTGGGCTCTGCTCACCATGAGGGGAGCTGACCTATACCAGGAGAAAGCAAACTGAGCTTATGCCTTAGGTGACCTTGGGAAAAATTGCCCTCTTTGAAAAGAGGCTTTCGTGCTGATCTAGTAGATTCACCACTACTGGGCCAGCACAAAGCTGCCACATTGGAAGCAAAGCTTGTAGAGAAGGAGAGAAACTACAAGGAGAGAAGTGAAAATAATTCTGCACTATCATCTCAGCTGGTCTGGAAAGCAAAGGAAAGGTCTTGCAAGGGGCACTACCTTTCCCCCAGCAGTGGCCAGGGGTGGACACTCGTGGGCAGAGCATAAGGACACGGTAGGTACATAGTGACCCTCACACCCAGGGTATTGTCAGGGAAAGCAGCGGCTTACAGGCTTCCTGAATCAGGATTTTACTCCGGACCGCTGTGCTTAAAAGCCGCTGATGGACCTATGCTCTGATGTGCTGTGCAGTCCTTTCTGGAACACATTTATACAAGCTGCAATAAATAAGGGATTTAGGAGATTTTAAGACATCAGTATATTATTTTCCCCAGAGTAGATGCATGGCTGAGAAAGACCTACCACTAGGCTGTGTTAGAGTTTTCAGAAGAGGTGGGGTTGCTGTAAAATACACTTGCAAGCACATTTGCATGCCTGGAAGGCAAGAGCCATTGCAGCAACACTGCAAACTTCCTCAGGCTCCTCCAGTGTTTGTTCACTACACTTAAACTCAAACCCATCTGAGTAAAACAGGGATTTAGGCTGCTGCTCGGGCTCTTGGTGCAGCTCCAGCACCTCCTGTGGAGTTTCATCGGGGTGAATTTGGCTCATGCTTCAGTGAGCATGGCCACATACCACTTGGACAATTGCCTCCATACATGACACACATCACAAGTCTCAGCTGGATTTGCTGCTTCTGAAATGAAAACACTTTGCTCACTTTCCCCAGCCTTAGCTTGGTAATCTTTACTAAACACCTATCAACTAGACGGCCTTCATTTCCTGAGAGCCTGGACCTAATTACACCAGGGAACACTCTACTTTTTCTTCAGACACTGAGAAATGTTGGTTTCTGAGCCCTCCTCCTACAAAATCAACCTCTGCTCTGATTAGTAGAGGGTAGGGCCAGGGGGAGGAATGCAGCTAGATCTCATAAGGCAAACTGCTGTGATTATTCACAGAGATGCTCTGGCTTCACTCTACATCGTTAATAATAACAATAAAATGTCACATCTCCCTTCCATCCTTTATTAATCTTAGCTGAGCCCTGCAAGGCCCCTGCAAAAAGGTATCACTTTCCCCAGCTTGCAGGTAAGGAGTCCAATGTCTCACGGCAAATCAGAACCAGATCTCTGGGTTGCTGGCTCCTAACACCATTCCTCGAAGGAGTGAAACAAGCTCCCTCAGCTCCATTTCTTTATCAGGACATTTGATACAGTGGTGGGATGAAGCAGCCCTTGCCAAATGTGCTGCACACAGAACAGCACTTTCAAAACCCTCCTTTGTGCCACAGGGCCAGCTGGGATGTCGAACTACAATTACATGCTTGTAATAGAGCTCAGAATATCACCATCAAATCAAACTGTTGGTTAATTAGTGTATGAAAAAAGACCTACAAACGCACAGTAATGGAGTTTTCATGCCAGTAGCACCAAATCACAAGATCTGCTGTTCCATCAGTTTTACCCCGTGAGCTGCTCAGCCCGTCCAGGTGGGCAGCCAAGCCTCAGTTGTGGTGCCACATCTTATGGGAGCAATACACAGCAAAATCTGCTTGGGCAAGAAAGACAATGAAGACTTGTGCTTCCTCTGATGGTGGTTTCCAGACAGTCTCATTATTTCTATTATCCTTGCTCATGAAAAAGCCTACAGAAAGTAAGAGCAGAACTGTGGCCCTCCTAGTGCTGCAGTTTTCCCTTTGCATGAGTTGGTGAAATGGCATGGATGGGACGTGTGAGCTTCCACTGTGGCCAGTGCATGTGTGTCCAAGGGGTGACCTAGGGGGAAGTGAGCGTACCTCTTTCCAAGAGAGAGACCAAGAGATGTGCCCTCTGCAAAGGGCTGATCAGCAGCACATCCCACATTTTTCACTCTGGGTTGTGTGAAAAAACTTTACCTTTTTTCCTCCTCCAGACAAAAGGTGGAAATAAGACACATACCTAGTACCCCAGACAAAAGCAGTCAGAGGACTACAATCTTGGGAACTGGTATAAACCAGAAGGGAAGCCAATGCATTAGAGCAAATACTTCCCATTTACCTCTCCAGCATTGACCAAGCATCAAACTGGAAGCACCAAACACCCTGAATGAGACAGAGCTGAGGTTTTTTCTACCGCCATTCTCCCTGGCCTACCATCACAAACATGTTGCCAGTGACACTGTGGGGGAAGATGCTTAGTCCTTGGGCAGGGAGGCTTCTAAGCCTCAACACAATATCCCACACAGACTACTGCTCAGGCACAGGGACATCTGCAACAGCTGCTTGCAGAGCAGCACTTTAGAGAAGAGACTTGTGTTTACCACTGAAATAAGCACAGAGACAAAATACACCAATATCTACCTCTGACCAGATAAATGCTTGATCTGCACAGATTCCTGTACTGAAGACAGTTATGGATAGTCAGATTGGATGCCAGGTACACAATGAAAAAAACATATAATGTTTAGCTCCAACTTCTGACACCCTCATGGCCCTACTTGCAGGAAACCCTGTAGAGACACACTCCTCCACAACCTTCTTCACGTCAGGGTCTTAAAAGCATCCATGGTGGTAGATGTTCTTCACTGCTCTCTTATCCAAGTGCTGGCTCCTCCATTTCTCAGCTGTCACTGGCACCAGGAAGCAACATCTTGAAGGATGCATGTGTCACTTGTAGTCACAACACAGGTGTTTATTCCATTAGTGCTTGCTTTGGTCTGCCTGCGTGAGGTGGATGGGGAAAGCAGCTGCTTGGTGCAGCTCCAGGGAAGGATGCCTCTGGAGAGGCAGCCCTGCCTGCAACTGTGGGATGAGCAGCAGCACAGAGCCTGCAGGGAGTAGGACACGAATATCACGCAGCAGCACACACAGGCGGTCGTATCTCCCACAGGGATGCTGGCAGGGATCCCCCCCAAGCACAGGCTGTTATTACTCACATTCTGCATCCCAGCTGCCAGCTGCAGCCCTACCACTGATGTCACCCTGGCAGGCTGAGAAGCACTACCTGCCGTCTGGGGCAAAACTGTTCTAGTACGCAAAAATGAGAAGCTGTCTGCCCTCACTGAGGACACGTCTGAAGTCATGCTCCTGCCAGAAGCCAGTGTTTTCTGAGCGCTTCTGAGGGGAGTCTGGTTTTCTAATTCTTGGCTCTGGTTCTGAGTTACTGGGAATTCTTCTACCAGTCACTGCATATCTCCATGACTCAGTTTCCCTGTTAAACAGGAGCACAAATGTTTTTGGCCCTGGCTGCTGGGAAGCTGAATGACAGCATTTAAATACCTCAGATGATGTCTCAGGGCTTAAGACCTAGCAAGATTTTTCTGTTGATCTTCAAATTACGCCCCCGTCTCCTGTGAGAGCTCATTCAATCCTCCTAAGCGGCTCTTTGTTACTGTTCCCATCCACACCCTGGCTCCTCTTTGAAAGGCAAATACCATAAAAGGCTGTTTATAGAGACTGAGATATAGAAAGAAGTCAAACAGGGTCAGGCTCACTACAGCTTTGCTGCCTTGAGCTGCGGCCAGGCAGGGGTGGTTTTCCACTCCCCTGGCGATCCATAGGGAACAGCAGCCCTACTGTCCTAGGAGCCTCCAATGTGGGTGGGTGTCTCCTGCCCCTTCCCAATGAAACGTTTTATCTCCAGTGGAAACAGCTAAGACGGAAAAGGCGGATGGTGCCAAGATTAAATACGAGAATTAGGAAAATAGCCAGCGTCCCTAATCAATCATGCTTGGACAGTGAGGGTTTTATGTGCACAAAGACTTCCCTTAAATTCTTTTTTGCATTTATCCACAAGAAAAAAAAAGTGGTGGCTGAAAAAATCGCCAGATGTTGATTCACCCTTGCTCTCTGCAGATGTTCCCATTTTGTTGAAAACCCAATTTGCAAGCTCAGGAACCCTCAATATTTATTTTTATTTTATTTTTTTTTTTAATTAAAACCTGGAAGCAGCTCCAATGACAGCACATGACGTGGATGAAGGCAGAGGAACTCTGCCATCCAGCAGACTTCATGATGCTAATTTCTCCCTGGCCTGGAGCAGCAGAAGCAAACTGGTCACTCTCCCTGTCTGGTACCATAGATTCATAGAATCAATTAGGTTGGGAAAGACCTTTAAGATCACCAAGTCCAACCATTATCCCAGCACTGCCAAGTCCACCACCAAACCATGTCACTGAGGGCCTCATCTACACAGTTTTTCGACACTTCCAAGGATGGTGATTCCGTCACTTTCCTGGGCAGCGTCTTCCAACATCTAGTCTAAACCATCCCTGCTACAGCTTGAAGCTGTTATCTCTTGTCATATCACTTGTGTTATATCTAACTCCTTTCAGATTGTTGTAGAGGTAGTTGTATAAGGCAGTTGTATAAGGTCCATCCTGAGCCCTCTCTTCTTCAGACCAAACAACCCCAATTTCCTCAGCCATTCCTCATAAGGCTTATTCTCCAGACCCTCAAGTATGGGTTTTCCCTGGCATGGAGAAAAGAATGTGTAAAGAAACAGGTGCTTCAATGCCGATTTTTTAAAGAAAATATGTGTAACTACAATAAACTTTATTGTTAAAGATCCTAATCATCATCTATTCACAGAGGTCCTTTAACTTGCTAGCACTGCAAGGGGCAGAGACTGAAAAACAAGCCACAGAAGGCAGCAAGATAGCCAGCATGTAACGACATCCCACGGACTCACTCCAAACACCCGAGTGGAAACCACAGGCCCTGAGAAATCCCATCAAAACCCATGAGAAGGATCTGCATTTTGCATCCCAGTCCAAAGACAGCATCTTCAGTACAGCAGCCCCTTAAAAACAGCTCAGGAGTCATTCCAGTGCTGACTTTAAAAGACATCACTTAGGAAGTCATCTATAACTTCATATCTCATCTCTCATGGGACCCAAAGCACACTTGCTCAGCCTGAGTAATCCACAAAACCTACAGCCTAACCAGTAGGCCTGGCTTCCAAAAAAAACCCCTAAACCTGAGTTGTGTCTGCAGCAGGCGACGGTACACCACAGACCACACAGCAACCGGTGGGTTTCCCAGGTCCCACACACCACCATGCACCACTGTCTCAGAGCATACCATACTGCAGAGTGCAGGAGCTGCGCCACTGTCCAACATCTCTGTTCTGAACATACACTTACAGCCACCTATTGTTGGATTAAATATGAGGGGGAGGCTAAGTCACAAGTCTATTGTCTTATTTACTCACTTAGCCTCCTGGCATGTGCACCTAACCATGATATCACATTTAATTTTGGTTCTGTTAAAAAAAAACCAACAAAACAAACAAAAATGCCCAAAACAAACAAACAAAAACCCAACCAAACAAAAAACTTTGGACTTACTCTCCGCAGCCCTTCTGTTCTATTTACTACATAACAGCTGTTCACTTCAAGAAGCTGTTGGAAAAGCACTCATCTGCTCCCAGCCCAGACTACTGTTAAGAAGCAGAGCATACTTCTTACACTGAAAAAATAAATAAAGATGCTTTAAAAATATAAATATGAAGAATGTTGGACAAATGTGTTTTGGTAGTTGCTGAGGCTAATTCAAAACATAAACCGCTGCAGGTGGAACTTCACCGGAAACACATGGCTTTCCATCCAAAATAAATCTAGGCCACACAACAAAATCTGCGCAACCTAAATGGTGACTTGGTTGGCAAACGGAGGCAGGGGCAGGCTTGCATAGCTAACACCAGTACCGCATTCAGCTGTCTGGGTTATTACTTATAGATGTTTCCTATGACAACAGCATGCCTCTCCTCCTGCTTTTTGGGAGCACTTCCCTGGCGCAGGATGCTCCTGAGCCTCTCCCCACGCAGGGAAGCAAGGCTCACCGAGCTGAAGCCACTCTGCAAGCCCATGAAGCAGGGAACAGGGCACAGGTCTCTTGGTTGCATTGCAAAGCCCAGCAAAGCATGGCACAGCAGGGCTCAGTCCTGAGCCTGTTTTGGGGTCCTAGGCTGTACCTACAAGCCTCCACGGACTGGCAGAGCAAACACAGCTCACACTGCTGTGCTGTGGCACAGGCGCACACAGCAACCATCCCAGGAATGACACAAATACAAAGAAAAGCTGGTTGCCAGTGACAGCAGCTGAAAACTCTCTGGCTGCCAGACCACAAACAAGCTGGAGACGTTTCCCTCCCTCATCCTACTTGACATGAGACCTGAGCCAAGCTCCTTCTTCAGCAGCTCTCCAAAGGATTTACCATGAGACTGTCTGTACATCTGATTCCTGGTTGCACAGACTATTCTTGCACTGACAAGGTGAAAAGCCTATGATTTATGGGGCACTGGTGGCAAAAGCACCATCTTGTGATAGGTCAAGAGGGTCAACAACAACCTCCAATTTTCCAGCAACCCTGGGCTAGATTTTCACCAGACCAGGAACAGCAGTAGCAGCTTTCAGCTCTTCTGGGAAAAATAGGAGTTGCTTTGAGTGAAACACCAGGAAGGGCCAAGCTTTTTAATAGCTGCAGACCTTAGTTTGCTTGGGCATACGGGCAGAACAGGGTGGGCTTCTCACTGCAGCTCCTTCAGGCAGCGCTAGGTTGACACTTGAACTCAATGATCTTAAAGGTCTTTTCCAACCTAAATGATTCTATGATTCTGTGGTCTGAGGGCTGCCTACCATGCTTGGACACCTCAAATGAGGGCTGCTGGGCAATTGCCACATCTCATTCATGCCGTATCACACACTTTTCTCTTGTGCTGAACAGGTCAGCTGGATTGCAAGCACTTGTGGTCCCAGGCTGTGCAGGGAAAGAGGGACTTACATGCCCATTAACTGCAAAGACAAACAGTCCTCTTCATCAGCCCTACCACTGAGAAGCTATTACTTACATACCTCATGACAGCAGTCCAAAGAGGCAGCTCAGAGCAGGGCCCTCTAAGGCAGCTGGCCAATGCCGCTGCAGACTTCTCGTCCTATGCCTGAGTTAACTGAAGGTTTTAAGATGCCTTCACCCCAGAGGGCTCATGAATGAGGTTAAAGGAAGGCACCAGAGAACAGTGAGGATAAGAGGGATACAATAAAGCTTAGCTTTTGGAAAGCAGATGGGCCCAAATCATGCAAAAAGTCTTTACGATCCCTCAAGCAGGAAATTAGTGATGACACACTGTCATGTTGCTGTGTCAACAGCTGACACATCACAGCAGGGTAATTTCAAGGATGCACAAGTTATTTTAAAAGCTCTCTTCAAAACTGCGGAGCTGGGGCACAGGAGCATCAAAAGCCCTGCAGAAAAATGGCTCTGCAGAAGACCTGCTGTTGTGGGAGACCTCAGTCCCTTAGGAACCAGCCTGTGTAGAGGAGCTGCAGCCAGCCCTGCCATCCATGGAAAAGGCATCTGGGGCTTACCACAGACAGCTGCTGATACAAGACAAAAGCACCAGCCTGCTTTCCCTTTCCCCTTCCAAAATAACAGTACTCTGACCCAAAATGCGTTCAAAGGGTTCATTGTTGTCTGACCAGCATATGTGATTCTTGAAGCTAGCCTGGAAGTCTTCAAGGCTGTGGACAAAGTTCTGCATGTCCCAAACATGCTACAGTACTTGTGAGAGTCTCCTTCATCCTTAAGAGGGTTTTTTTGTTTGCTTTTAACATTATGCACCAGAAAAAAACATTCCTCCCTTCTGCTGCTCTCCCTCTTTCTTATCAGAAGCAGCCACTGTCATTTACACTGACAACATCGCCAGGCTGTTATTCTAAAGGTCTGCATATTTACTTTCTCTGCTTTTTTTCAGCAGTAGGGTGCAGGAGCCAAACCCTTGAGGACTGAACTACAGTGTCCTGCCATGCTGGACACCAGGAGGGATATCTCCAGGAAACTGTGGATTTCACAGCACTGCCAACTGGAACTGCATTGCTGCTTCCAGCAGTGGGTTCGGCACAAAGCACATACTCAGATATCGGCAGAAAGAATAAAACCCATGTTTCTTCTGAGCCTCATGGAAAGACTACCCCTATTTAACACAAATTCTGCAAAACCCATTCAGTCTCTAAGGAACATCTGCATTTACAATCTGGTCTCATTTTCTGACCAATGATGTTAGATACAGCATCTGTGTAGATGCATCTCCCATGTGGTTTTGGTTTTCAGAATGATCCTGCCTTTGGGAGAAGTTTGCTGGAGTTACCAAGTGAACATACACAACCTTCCCCTTGGAAAGCAGCATGTTAGGAAATGGCCTGGGCTTACACATCAGTTTGCTTGTTAACCTATTCATTTACTCACCCCAGCAAAGCCTCCCCCCTGCTCCAAGTTAATGCTTTCACACCCTGCAGCAAGCGGGCACACACGAGTATCACCAGCAGATCTGCTCTGAACCAGCCGCAGAGCTGCCGGCCAAAGCAGGAGGCAGGAGGCAGGATGCTGGGCCATGGCCATGACTCACTCTGCTGGCCCTGCCAAAGAAGCAGTTTTGGAGTGAAGAAGTGACAGGGAGACTTAAATGAGAAAGCTGGTGAAACAAAATGAAAGAAAATCCTCTTCAGCTCTCCTTGCTTGGGTCCAGCAGGGAAAAACGGGAAACGGTATGCAAAGCATGAGAGGTGTCAGAACCAATGCTGAGATGGGCTCTGGCCAAGCAACCTTTTCTTCTACCAGAGTGTAACACCCTTTTCAGCTTTCCATCACCCAATCTAGGGGAGTGATGACTGTCCACACTGCCATTCAGCATACAGCATGCAAGTCAGTGCACTATATGGGCATGTCAATATGCTGTGCAGGCTGCTGCAAATCAAAGTGTCCCAAAACCAGATTCTCCAGGTTTGCCTATCCTTTCAAAGCCTGTCCCCAAGCCCTCTCACAGTTTAGCAGATCAAACCTAGCTGTTTGTAACATATTGGCCCATAGCTAGTTGCTGCACTAGCTGGACTAGTGCTCCTGCTGCAGCATAGTCACAGGTGCACAGAAGCAGACAGGGTGGCACTCAGCTGACAGCTCTCCTCCCCTCCAGCTCACACTTCTTCCTTCTTCACCACAGGGACACTCCTAAGAAAGACACATCTGCCTCTGATTATCACCATAGACAGGCTGGGTCACAGGGGTTCCTACACGCCTTCTGCCCTCCATAGTCAGGCATTACCTCCACAGTTTAATAAGTAGTTATATCAAATCTGCAGATGGGGAGAGAGGAACTTTTTAAGTCAGCCCACTTTCTCCTCAGCGTGCAGACTCAACCCAAGTGACGTGTTTCTGTTTCCCAGCAGTCCCAAGAACAGATTTTTACCTTGAAAGATGCTTGGGAGAAATAACAGGAGAGGTTCTGTACTGGAAAGTCTGGCTGCTGATGCAAAGAGATGCTATTAACTGTGGTGGTTTATTTTACATGTTAAGCTAGAAGTAACAGTGGCAAATTCTGGAGTTGTAACATCTGGGTTTATGTTAGGAGCATAAGAGATGCAGTACTTCTCTGACCAGGGCATAGCTTACTGTGCACACTGTCCTTGCTGGTGTTGAGTTGATGTGACCAAGTCCTGCTAGAAGAGCTCCTAGCCCTTACGAGCATGTGTCCTGGCATCGTGCATACTTATCACAGCTATGCTGCTGTGGGCGGGCATCATACTTGGAGCTCTTTGTATGCAGCCATCCAGCCAATTCTAATCCACCAAGTGGTCCACCTATCATATTGATGTCTCTCCAATTTAGAGACAAGGATGTCATGTGAGACAGTGTCAAAGGCTTTACACAAGTCCAGGCAGATGACATCAACTGCTTTACCCCTGTCCATCAGTTCCGTAGCTCCATCATAGAAGACCACTAAATGAGTCAGGCAGGATTTCCCCTTAGTGAAGCCATGCTGGCTGTCACCAACCACCTTGTTGGTTTTCATGTGCCTCAGCATGCCTTCCAGGAGAATCCGCTCCAAAACTTTGCCAGGCACAGAGGTGAGACTGACTGGTCTGTAGTTCCCTGGCTCATCCATTTTCACCTTCTTAAAAATGGGGGTTATATTTCCCTTTTTCCAGTCATCGGGAACTTCACCTGACTGCCATGATTTTTCAAATATGATGGACAGAGTCTTAGCAACTTCATTTGCCAGCTCCTTCAGGATCCGCGGATGGATTTCATCCGGTCCCATGGACTTGTGCACATTCACACATTAGCCAATGAAGACTGAGGCAAAGAAGTCATTAAGAACCTCAGCCTTCTCCAAATCCAAGGTAGCCAGTTCTCCCGATAGCTTCCGGAGGGGGCCCACATTGTCCCTAGCCTATCTCTTGTTTGCTACGAACCTATAGAATCCCTTCCTGTTATCTTTAACATCCCTAATGAAGTTTAATTCTAACTGGGCCTTAGCTTTCCTAACCTGGTCCCTAGCTTCCCGGACAACATCCCTGTATTCTTCCCAGAACATGTGTCCTCTCTTCCACCTTTTATAAGCTTCTTTTTACCCCTCAAAGTTTCCTCAGCAGCTCCTTATCCATCCAAGGAGGTCTCCTGGCCCACCTGCTACACTTCCTTCTAGTTGGGATGCATCGCTCCTGAGCTTGTAGCAGGTGATCCTTGAATATCAACCAACAGTCTTGGGCCCCCCTGCCCTCTAGGGCTGTATCCCATGGAACCTTACTGAGCAGGTTCCTGAAGAGGCCAAAGTCTGCTCTCTTGAAGTCCAGGGCAGTGAGCTTGCTGCACGCTCTTCTCACTGTCCTGAGGATCTCGAACTTGACCATCTCATGATCTCTGCAATCAAGGCTGCCCTGGAGCGTCACATTCCCAACCAGCCCTTCCCTGTTGGTGAGGACGAGGTCAAGCATGGCACCTCTCCTTGTCGGCTCCTCTATTACTTGCAGAAGGAAGTCGTCTTCCACATAATCTGTCCCTCCTGGTGCCGCCCCCTGTGAGTCCCTGCTCGCCTCAGCGGAGCTTGTGGCTCCTGGGCAAGGCCTGGCGAGGGCTCAAGGCTCCCATGGTGGCTCTCGCTGCTCAGAACTGAGGCTCCCAGATGTGGAGCTTCCCCTCTCTTCAGGGTTGAAGGCTCCTCTCTGGAGCTGCTCACCTCAGCAAATGGCTGTCAGTGGCCGATGATGACTAGTTTAAATCAGCCGCCTGGGCCTGAACCTGCTCTGACATGATGGGACTAAGCAGATCCCTGCTTTGAGGGTTCACAGTCATCACAGGATACACATCCTGGAACAGTTACAACCAAGCCAAACCTGACCCTTCTTCCTATGCTTATGTCCCTGAGCCAGGATGCTTCTACAGAAAACTCATGATACCCAGCCCCCCCCACACCTTTTGTACAAAAACCTGTGCCAAGTTTCAGCCTGTGGCTGAGATTTGATAGCCAAGTTAATAACTCAGGGCGGTGACAGTTCAGAGCAAGGAGGATGACAAAGTCAGGCTCACCTTTTCCCTACAACCAGATAAGTAGGACAAGCATCAGGAAAGGGAGTAGGATTCTGTGCCACAGCCCTTGGGAAATCCCATTGCAAGACTGGCCAGGCAGGGTGGATCAGCTCCCAGTCAGGCAGGACAGATGTTGTCGAGGAAAGAAAAGGTCTGATTAGGGCTTTCTACCACTAATAATATCAAAATCTCGTATTGCTTTAATTTGCAGTCAAGCAGAAAATGAAACGGTGCACAAAGGAGAAGCAGCAGGTGAAGTAGATTGGAATAACGTGGTGTCTGCAGGAAGTGCCCTTAATACTCAAGTTTTTTGCTTGCACATCAGGAGATCTGTGAGGTACAAGCTATCAACTCCTAGTCACCAGCCCATGGGACTCCTCCTACACTCCTGCCTTTGCATTGCTGGCATATTGACAAGTATCTCCTCCAAGCTAGAGCAAGCCCTTGGGAAACACGAGTTGGATGGTCCTCTCGCCCACTCTGATGTGCTGGAGGAAGAAAATCCTCACTTTCTACCTCCGAGAGCTATTAAAGTGCACTTTCTTCAGTGCCTTGGTTCTACTGCGCTGGGTCCATCACGCCCCACCTGCCCCACAGCCCAGAGCCTGGGCTCACTGGTGCAGGAAGAGTTTTGTGACATGACTGTACACTGATCAACACTGACCTTTTCTGACTCCCTACTGCTATGGCAGCAAAACTAAATAAAGGCAGGAATATGAAAGACTTATTTGAAGCAACTTACTGGTACTCTCTAGAGTGTTCCTAAATTAGCATTTATTTTTCCCTGCAGATCCTGTGTAAAACCCAGCGCACATGATGGGAGGGAAACAGCATGCGTATGGGAGCACATGCTAGCAGGTACCCTACAGTGGGGGATAAAGGCACTGTAAATCCTCAGGATGCTTCCAGGCTGCAGTTGCTTGAAAGCATTACAGCTATCATCTAAACACTCAAGCATGCTCATACACAGCAGCAGGCATATTGTGACAGCATGCAAAATGTGCACGGTGTTTGTACAGACCTACATGCACTTAGCTATGGTGTATATATCATAACAAGGGCAAACCACATGCTTGGAGTCAAAGCTAGGAGGAAAGGCTGAATGCAAATTGTCCGCTAATTCATGGAAATACCAAACTGGTCTGCAGCAGGGTTAAGCATGCTCCGGAGTTCAGCCGCCCTTCAACCCCAAACTAGCACCAGTGGAGTTCAAGAAAGCAAATGGAAACTCTCAGGTTGTGAGGCTCAAACCTCAGCCTGCTCAGAGCTCTATCGAACCTGCCACCCAGAAATTGCCACAGGGCTTGGGAGGATGACAGAAGGCTCCATGCATAGAATCATAGAATAGTTAGGGTTGGAAAGGACCCCAAGATCATCTAGCTCAAATCCCCCTGCCATGGGCAGGGACACCTCACACTAAACCATGCCATCCAAGGCTATGTCCAGCCTGGCCTTGAACACCGCCAGTAATGGAGCATTCACAACTTCCCTGGGAAACCCATTCCAGGGCCTCACCACCCTCACAGTAAAGAATTTCTTCCTCAGATCCAATCTAAACTTCCCCTGTTTCACTCTGAACGCATTACCCCTTGTCCTCTCACTACAGTCCCTAATGAAGAGTCCCTCCCCAGCATCCCTATAGGCCCCCTTCAGGTATTGGAAGGCTGCTATGAGGTCACCACGCAGCCTTCTCTTCTCCAGGCTGAACAGCCCCAATTTTCTCAGCCTATCTTCATACGGGAGGTGCTCCAGTCCCCTCATCATCCTCGGGGCCCTCCTCTGGACTTGTTCCAACAGTTCCATGTCCTTTTTATGTTGAGGACACCAGAACTGCACACAATACTCCAAGTGAGGTCTCACAAGAGTAGAGTAGAGGGGCAGGATCACCTCCCTCGACCTGCTGGTCACACTCCTTTTGATGCAGCCCAGGATACGGTTGGCTTTCTGGGCTGCAAGCGCACACTGCCGGCTCATGTTCATTTTTTCATCAACCCACACCCCCAAGTCCTTCTCCACAGGGCTGCTCTGAATCTCTTCTCTGCCCAACCTGTAGCTGTGCCTGGCATTGCTCCCACCCAGGTGTAGGACCTTGCACTTGGCATGGTTAAACTGCATCAGGTTGGCATCAGCCCACCTCACAAGCGTGTCAAGGTCCCTCTGGATGGCATTCCTTCTTTCCAATGTATCAACTGAACCACACAGCTTGGTGTCATCGGCAAACTTGCTGAGGGCGCACTCAATCCCACTGTCCATGTCACCCACAAAGATGTTGAACAAGACCGGTCCCAACACTGATCTCTGAGGGACACCACTCGTTACTGGTCTCCAGCTGGACATTGAGCCACTGAGCACTACTCTTTGTGTGCAGCCATCCAGCCAGCTCTTTATCCACCGAGTGGTCCACCTATCAAATTGATGTCTCTCCAACTTAGAGACAAGGATGTCATGTGAGACAGTGTCAAACGCTTTGCACAAGTCCAGGCAGATGACATCAACTGCTTTACCCTTGTCCATCAGTTCTGTAGCTCCATCATAGAAGGCCACCAGATTGGTCAGGCAGGATTTCCCCTTAGTGAAGCCATGCTGGCTGTCACCAAGCACCTTGTTGGTTTTCATGTGCCTCAGCATGCCTTCCAGGAGAATCCACTCCAAGATTTTGCCAGGCACAGAGGTGACACTGACTGGTCTGTAATTCCCCAGCTCATCCATTTTCCCCTTCTTAAAAATGGGGGTTATATTTCCCTTTTTCCAGTCATCGGGAACTTCACCTGACTGCCATGATTTTTCAAATATGATGGACAGTGGCTCAGCAACTTCATTTGCCAGCTCCTTCAGGACCCATGGATGGATTTCATCAGGTCCCATGGACTTGTATATGTTCAGGTTCTTAAGATGGTCTCAGACCAGATCCTCTCCTACATTGGACCCAGGGTCTTCATTCTCACAGTCCCTGTGTCTGCCTTCCAAGACTTGGGTGGTGTGGTCAGAGCATTTGCCGGTAAAGACTGAGGCAAAGAAGTCATTAAGAACCTCAGCCTTCTCCAAATCCAGGGTAGCCAGTTCTCCCGATAGCTTCCAGAGGGGGCCCACGTTGTCCCTAACCTGTCTTTTATTGGCAATGTACCTATAGAATCCCTTCCTGTTAGCCTTAACATCCCTAGCCAAGTTTAATTCTAAGTGGGCCTTAGCTTTCCTAACCTGGTCCCTAGCTTCCCGGACAACATCCCTGTATTCTTCCCAGGTCGCCTGTCCTTGCTTCTACCTTTTAAGACTCTTTTTTCCTTCGAATTTTCCTCAGCAGCTCCTTATCCATCCAAGGAGGTCTCCTGGCCCACCTGCTACACTTCCTTCTAGTTGGGATGCATCACTCCTGAGCTTGCAGCTGGTGATCCTTGAATATCAACCAACAGTCTTGGGCCCCCCTGCCCTCTAGGGCTGTATCCCACGGAACCTTACTGAGCAGGTTCCTGAAGAGGCCAAAGTCTGCTCTCTTGAAGTCCAGGGCAGTGAGCTTGCTGCACGCTCTTCTCACTGTCCTGAGGATCTCAAACTCAACCATCTCATGATCGCTGCAATCAAGGCTGCCCTGGAGCTTCACCTTTCCAACCATCCGTTCCCTGTTGGTGAGGACGAGGTCAAGCATGGCACCTCTCCTTGTCAGCTCCTCTATTACTTGCAGAAGAAAGTTGCACTGCAAATCTCCTGCCTTTGCATGAAGAGGGTTACAAAGTGTTAAAGATAGGGGCACTACACCTGGCCGTGGGTGAGCAAGATGAGGAGGCAAGCCGCTGAGCCTCCTTCTCTGGGATGCTAAGACCGGATGGCTTTTGCTGCTTTCAGTAGTCTGAGCAAAGAACAGATGCTTTTTCCGTACACAAAACAAATTACTTCCTTGCTCTCAAGGAGACACTTCCCTCCCACACATCCATCTAATTGCTGTACATTTCCAGCTCCTCAAGGGAAGGAAAAGACCCCCACTGCACCTCAGCTGCTTGGCACTTTCCTTCCTATGAGCAAGCAGCCCCTTTGCTGGCAGAGTGGGGTCCCCTGGGAGGTGAAGGCCAGCAATCACGGCCAGGATTTGGGTCGAGCTGACTGCTGCCTGTGCCAGAGAGAAAATAAGTAAATAAAAACCAGGGGGCTGGGGAGTCAATGTCGTTAAGTATCTGACAGCTGGAAAATGTGAGCAGCCATTGTTTGCAGCCCCCCCACAGCGCCTCCCACCAAACAAGTCTGCTGAAAGCAGCAGTAATAAAGCATAAAAGCCAATACTGGAAATATTGACTCCCCTTTCTGCCCTGCTGCTCCCACTGAAGGGACTGGAGTGCTCTGAGCTCACCCCACCTCAGCTCATGGACCCATGGCTTCCCTGCACCCCCAGTCCGCTGCCCTCATTCCTGCTTTGAGGCAGCAGCTCCAGGATTTGTGCGGGTGGGGGGCATTGCAGGAGTTTTCTCATCTTTCACCCACTCAGAGCAGCTGCGCTCCATCTTCACACACAGCACTCATGCTGCTGCTGTCACAATGGGGGTGAGCAAACTGCTTCAAGCGCAGCTTCTGTCTCCACTGAGCTGCTATAGGGAGAGAAAGAGCAAGCCAGCAACACCCCACATCACTGAAAAATCAAACACATTGCTACTGCCCCTTCTCCCAGCCCCACTGATGAAAGATGCTATAGAGCCTGGGAGCTGCTGGCTGTCAGCTGAAACAAAACTGGTCCTCTGTAGCCTGAGAAGTGACCCTTACACTGCTTCTTCAGTGTATCTGAATGTTTTAGCCTTGGCTTTATGAGAAGAGAAAGAAATCCAGAGTCATGCCCAGTGTCAAACTGATCTAGTGCCAACCTGAGAAGAAGCATAGAGAATGCAGCATTGAGGAACTTAGTTCAGGGGTGAACATCTGATGGTAAATTTTGGCTTTTTTCCTTTAAAGCTTCCAGAGATTTTTAATCAAAAAATCTTCACAGTCTTATTCTGGAAGCGCTAAGCTCAGTCGCTGAAACTACATCACACCTCATCTCCCAAAACAATGGGCAAGTAAACCAAAGAATCGGTTCCAGGAGGTACTTTCAAGCAACTCAAGTTGCATGGACAGATGTTGTGGGATTTCTTTTCCCAGGTCCACGCATCAGGCTTCGGGTTTGTATCTGATCACAAGCAGGTGCCAGGCTCTACTGTCACATCAGTCAAAGGACTGGAGGGAATTGCCACTGGTCTTGTTCAACCTACCCCAGACTTCAACAAGAAATGAAGAATTGCTTTCACAATAGCATGAGAATTTAAACTAACCTGTGCTCATACCTAGATGCTCCCTTTCACATCTTGATCGGGTCCTTCTGCAACTCACATTGATAAACTTGCAACCTACCTACAGTTTTTTCAATCCTCACACAGGAAGGCAAGTAGCAGCTGGTAAGCAGCACTTCCAGGTTTCCTTTTCTTGGTGGAAGTAAGCAGATTTGACTATTTTGTAATAGCTAGCAGCTCAGAACAGACCCAAGCCACATTGCCTGGGAAGGTATAACCACAGCTCCTTCCCTCTCACATCCCTGAAAACTCCTGTGGAAACATAGAGAAGGACTTTGTATGGCGTGCAACTTCTACACTGCCAAAAGACATATTCCCTGGCACATCCTAAAGGAGATTGCAAGGAAAGGGATGTTCAGCTTAGGCTGAACCCACTGTTAAGATACTGAAAGTATAGTCCTCTTGCAAAAAGTGTCCTTAAAACACCTGACAGCACATCCACCCCGCAGGTTTCAAGCCAAACAGCGGTGTGAGTGATGATGTGATGGCCACTCAGACACCTGCTCCTGGCTGGTCACAGAGGAGGAATTATTTTTGGCCATGACAGATTTTCCTCTGTCCTGCTGATCTGCTAACTGCTGGGTTCTTGGAAAAGAACATTGTGGGACTATGCCTCTCCCTTGTGCTCAGATGCAGGTGCAGACCCATTCTGATTGGAAAGCTCGGATGTTGCTTAACTGGAATTGCACAAAAAGGAGGTGAGGAAATAATTGAGAAGAAACTGAGACTTCTGGCTTGGTCTTTTTCACCTCATTGTCTCTCTGAGACTTGGCAATGTCCTTTAAGAGTTTGGTGATCGTGTTTCATAAGCAGTGTCCTGAAGTGATAACACATGCGCAATGAGGTTTCTCATTAGCTTACTCATGTGGGTCAAACCCTGTGAAACACTAAATGACACCAATACCCCTTGACCTTAAGAGCCCTTTGCTCAGCGACACATCATTAGGTGATACAACTGTAACAGATCTACAGCAATAGCATGACAAGTACACACCCCCACATACATGCAATAGCAATAACTGAAAACCCAAAGACAATTTTCTCACCACATTCCCTGCCGAGTCCCACACACTTCCGGAACAAACAGGAGGATGCTGATCAAGGCAATTCTCAGGGGTACAAGCCACATTTTCCGCGGTGTTTTCCTCGCTGGAACTCCAAAAAGAGCATCAGAACACCTCACAGCAGCTTGTTTCAAAGCCTTTGTGCCTCCTTCCAGGCCAGCTGCCTTCCTCTGCCTTGCCTTCATGCAACTGGAAGCACATATTTAATTACATTCATTTATGTTCAAACAGGCCTTCTGGAAAATAAGTGGATTAAAAGCTGGTCTGGAAAAAGAATTCAATCCTATTGCATTGCAGCACAGCCTGCGTACTTAGGCTCCTATGTAATGCAGGCAATGGGAAGTCTCCTCTGCAATAGGCATTGGAAATTGAATGTTACAGCACAGCCAGCCCTGCTGCCTGTGATACGTTTAGCAGATGGCAGAGACCCACAGCCTCATCCATCTACCTTTGATCTTATGTTCTAGTCCTTCCTTCCAAGTCTAAGCAGTCATTTAACCACTGCAGAGGCTCAGTACATTTCTGCAAATTTATCTGAACTGCTCTCTGAACTCGCAAGGGTAGGAGCTGCACCTATTCACCTCCAGGCAGCAAAAGCCTACATGCACTCATTCAGAACCTCACTCACCTCATTGTCATCCAAGACCCACATATGGATATTCAGCTTGAACACGGCCTTTCCATTGCA
Source organism: Amazona ochrocephala (assembly GCA_039720435.1). NCBI lineage: Eukaryota > Metazoa > Chordata > Aves > Psittaciformes > Psittacidae > Amazona > Amazona ochrocephala. Next base: position 2,513,753 of record CM077884.1, on the reverse strand, counting down.
GCAGACAGTCAATGCTATAAATGATCTGGCTGGGAGCTTGCTACTGAGTTTGAACACCAACACCTTCCTGTCTGTACTTCCCACCAGTGAGCGTAGCCAGGCCAGCACTGCTCAGCCTCCAGCTTTCCAGGAGAGGACCCCTCTGCAGGCAATGAAGAGACCAAGACTATGTAAACCTTTCCTACCTCTAGACCTCAAAGTCCTACAAAAATAGAGACAAAGAGTCAGAATTATGAAGCACCAGGCATGTCCACCCCATGGGTGTAAAGACAGCTGACAGTACATAGCATACACAGGCCTGGAAGCAGTGAGACTGCTCAGTCCAGAGATCAGGACAATGCAGCTGCGACGAAATAAGCACATTTCCAGGGTGCTGTGCTGAAACAAGTTAAGTTCTGCCTGGAGTGTTTCTCAGCTGAGAGCAGAGCAGTATGCAAATGCAGCCGTACTGTTTCCAGACCTGTGCAGGTAGCTCTGCTCCATGCTAACTTGCTGGCCCAGATGCTGGCTATCACAGGACATCCACTTTCCACACGTCCAAAGCAACCATGGGGGGTGCTAGAAACAAATCTCCAGGACTTGTTAAGCCCCACGCCTTCTCTTCCAATCTATTCCGTACCAAGCTGCTGGCTCTGAGAGTTGGCTTTGTGTGGGGAAGAAAAGAACTGACACGAGAAGGAAAAACTTCAAATAGCTTTTGCAGCCCAGTGAAAAAGTTCAGCATCATTTGTCAGACCATTAAGACCTGCACAAAACTACTTTGCTTCAGGCTTCCTCTAAGTTTTCACTCTCAGCATTGCTTGCCTCCCTTCCCTAGCACAGCAAGAATGCTGAGCAGGCATGCTCTTTCATTTAATTAAGCAATAACAATTAGGCAACAACACATTTTTAAGCGGTTCTCTTGCAGCTGAGCTTGCTGATCCTTGGGAAAAGGCTGGCTTCAACACTAAACCAGCAGCTGTGTTCAAAGTGCCAAATCACTTTGTGAGGAAGAGGGAGCTTTATATGTAAACAACCTTGTCACTAATTACCCCAAGCTTTCCAGTGAATTGTCCTGGCTTCCAGCCTCAACTTCCTCAGGAGCAGGGCAAGCAAGCAAGCAAGGATGCTGCAAGAAGCAGGGTTTTTTCTAATGGTTAAACCAGAGTGGGGAGACATAACAGGAAAATTATCACTGAATATTTAGTATGGTACAAACCCAGCCACCAAAGGCCTGTTAATGGAGCGGTCCCTCTCAGCACAGGCTTGGAGAATTTACTCCTCTGTCCCACAGGCTCTGCACTGAGGTTTATTACAGCAGATTGCATAGGAGAGATGCTGTTTTCCTCTAGTCCTTTGGAGCTGAATTCATAGATTGTTGCCCCCCCCTCAGAAACTCCTCAGCAGGGACCCAGCAGATCAGGGGGAAGGGGAGGACTCCATTGCACTGGCAGGGAATTGCACTCAGTTTTCCTCCTCACTCCAGAGGAATACCAAGGACTCCATGTGATCCACGTGGTGCTGAAAACATTCCAAAATTCCTGAGAAAAATGCTGAGGAACTCTCCCACAAACAGTGTTCAGCAGCTGCAAAGTAAGCGATGCCTGGAGGACGGTGTCCAAGGCACCATGGCTCCAGCTGTAATCCACCGGGAAGCAGCCGCATGCAACAGCAACACTAGGATGGGCTCCCAGGCAGCACCTCCACTCTGTGTTTCTTTTGCCTCCTCTCCATGCCTTTGGCTTCCACTGGGATGGAAATGGCTGCTCTTCCCCTGCTTCAATGAGAGCGAAGGCTGCCAAGAACACCCAGTAAATCACATGCACATGCTCCACTTCTATTTTGCTGAGTATTTACAAATTTCCAAACTGCTGAACCTCTTCCAGTCATTCAGCTTCTGCTTCAATCTGTAGTATCTATAGCACTTCTGAGATTTTCCTGCAGCAATCCTAAACTAATGAGAATAGGAAACTAGGCTTCATCTGTAACCCTAAAGGTCAACCACATCATTTTGCTTCAGCATGCCGAACAGGCCAGAAGAAAACAAACAGATGGAGTTTCCCAAAGGAAGATAGAAGAGCCCTGTCCCAAAGGAAAGCAAAAGATCTAACCTAAGAAGTATGATTCAAAATAGTTATTCCTATCTGTCTAGGTAGTGGTAACATATGCAATGCCTGGATGCTAGCAAGATACCCCAAGTTACGTGGGTTTTCCCTGTTATTTTCAAGAGGTGAAAAAACTTCCCCCTTTTTTTTTTTTTTGCTATTTTAGGAAAATGCCACCATAAAAATTTTGTATTCAAGATTAAATGCAGTTTTGTAGATCTGAGGGAAACCCCAGGACAGCCCCAAGTGGCTTCTCCCCTGTCCAGGCCACAACACCCGTGTTATGCTGAGAGCACAGCTGCCAGGGCAGGAATCCCACCCCAGGAAATGGGGAGGGCTTCATAGCCTGAAATCACTGGAAACACCAAACAGCAAGTTCCAAATTATAAGTCACCTCACTGGATGTGAGGATACACTGGTTCCACCAATGTGCACAATAGCATGCACTGCATATCCTGAGCTCCACAGGTTGCCCCATCTGGTACCACCAGCATAGAGCACTGCCATGGGGCCTTAGCTCTGAGATGATGGCATGTAGATTTCCAGCTATCCAGAGATGGGTGCAGTGTCCCCCACCACATGCATTTCAAGGACCAGTACCAGTGACGTGAAGGCAAAGCCACATCTCCAGCTATGAGAATGGCTAATTCTGCCCTTGCTACCCAAACAGGCAATCACACTCCAAGGGAGATGTCAAAAGATAAGTGAAAATAAAATGCAGTCACCAACAGTTCAGAATTATGGGATTGGAGGACAAAGCATGACTTCTTTGCCTCAGTCTTCACCGACAAATGCTCTGACCACACCACCCAAGTCTTAGAAGGCAGACGCAGGGACTGTGAGAATGAAGATCCTGGGCCCACAGTAGGAGAGGATCTGGTTTGAGACCATCTTAAGAACCTGAATGTATACAAGTCCATGGGACCTGATGAAATCCATCCGCAGGTCCTGAAGGAGCTGGCAAATGAAGTTGCTAAGCCACTGTCCATCATATTTGAAAAATCATGGCAGTCAGGTGAAGTTCCCGATGACTGGAAAAAGGGAAATATAACCCCTATTTTCAAGAAGGGAAAAATGGATGAGCTGGGGAATTACAGACCCGTCAGTCTCACCTCTGTGCCTGGCAAAATCTTGGAGCGGATTCTCCTGGAAGGCATGCTGAGGCACATGAAAACCAACAAGGTGCTTGGTGACAGCCAGCATGGCTTCACTAAGGGGAAATCCTGCCTGAAAAATCTGGTGGCCTTCTATGAAGGGGCTATGGAACTGATGGACAGGGGTAGAGCAGTTGATATCATCTGCCTGGACTTGTGCAAAGCGTTTGACACTGTCTCACATGACATCCTTCTCTCTAAGTTGGAGAGACATCAATTTGATAGGTGGACCACTCAGTGGATAAGGAACTGGCTGGATGGCCGCACGCAAAGAGTAGTGCTCAGTGGCTCAGTGTCCAGCTGGAGACCAGTAACGAGTGGTGTCCCCCAGGGATCAGTGTTGGGACCGGTCTTGTTCAATATCTTTGTTGGTGACATGGACAGTGGGATTGAGTGCGCCCTCAGCAAGTCTGCCGATGACACCAAGCTGGGTGGTTCGGTTGATACGTTGGAGGGAAGGAATGCCATCCAGAGGGACCTTGACATGCTTGTGAGGTGGGCTGATGCCAACCTGATGAAGTTTAACCATGACAAGTGCAAGGTCCTACACCTGGGTCAGAGCAATCCCAGGCACAGCTACAGGTTGGGCAGAGAAGAGATTGAGAGCAGCCCTGTGGAGAAGGACTTGGGGGTGTTGGTCGATGAAAAAATGAACATGAGCCGGCAGTGTGCGCTTGCAGCCCAGAAAGCCAACCGTATCCTGGGCTGCATCAAAAGGAGCGTGACCAGCAGGTCGAGGGAGGTGATCCTGCCCCTCTACTCTGCTCTCGTGAGACCTCACTTGGAGTCCTGTGCGCAGTTCTGGTGTCCTCAACATAAAAAGGACATGGAACTGTTGGAACAAGTGCAGAGGAGGGCCACGAGGATGATCAGGGGACTGGAGCACCTCCCGTATGAAGACAGGATGAGAAAGTTGGGTCTGTTCAGCCTGGAGAAGAGAAGGCTGCGTGGAGACCTCATAGCAGCCTTCCAGTATCTGAAGGGGGGCTATAACGATGCTGGGGAGGGACTCTTCATGAGGGCCTATAGTGAGAGGACAAGGGGTAATGGGTTCAAACTTGAACAGGGGAAGTTTAGATTGGATATGAGGAAGAAATTCTTTACTGTGAGGGTGGTGAGGCACTGGAATGGGTTTCCCAGGGAAGTTGTGAATGCTCCACCGCTGGCAGTGCTCAAGGCTGAGTTGGACAGAGCCTTGGATGGCATTGTTTAGTGGGAGGTGTCCCTGCCAATGGCAGGGGGGTTGGAACTAGATGATCTTGGGGTCCTTTCCAACCCTAACTATTCTATGATTCTATGAAAATGAGTAATGGTCATCTGAGGGACTGCACACAGATTGAAAGTTGAGTTTTCCTGCTTTTGCCAAGGCAGAAGAAAATCCATCATCCATTGGTAGCTTCTAAAACTCTCTTTCTCTAACCATCCCCATTCCACCTACATGTGACCAACAGGAAGCAGTGGCTGTGTTTCACCACTTACAGCCCATAACCAGCACCCGCTCCTGTGTCCCAGACCTTGTGCATAGACTTAAATCATAATTCCCACAAGCATTGCTCAGGCTCTTGATGCAACGTATGAAATCATGCTCCATGTGACAGCAGACTCTGGATTTAAATCACATGTTTGCTATCTGTGTTTTCTCTTCAGTAGAAAATAATCAAATATAAAGAAGCATCTTGAAAGCTTCTCCAGGTGCTTCACTTTCTAGCTAGTATAATACTGTCAAAGTAACATCCCTCATTTCTAATTCATATACTGCTTCATTGCCTTTAATTGCACTTTTCCCCAAATGTGCAAACTCTCTTCTGCCTAAAGCACTAATTTCCATTACCTCAAGAGGTATCAAATTCCAAACCTTTGCTGCAGTTTCAGGTTTTCACACTTTAGTTATAGACACCTCATTAGCCTCCCCACATCTGGTCTAGGCTACAGGGTGTTTGTTCTGTGACACGCCAGAATCAGTCAACACAACTGTCTGATTATGTACAGGCTCCAAAATGTCTCATGTATAAAAAGAAGAAATTAAGCAGATGGCCTGCAGAGCACTGAGATTTGCAATTTTCTTCCTGGAAAACCTCTGTCAACCCCAGTTCCAAAAATAATACCAGAATAGCCCTCCATGTGGGAAGGAAGCATCTTCTAAACACCTTTGATCTTTGTGTTCCAGAGGGGGGAACGGACACATTAATCACAACATATTGCTGAATGGGGTTGCTATCTCCCACCTTAGGACAAGACCAAAGTGGGTATTTACATATTGGTGTCCAGCTTCCGACAGAAATTTACTGTGGATTTCTTTTTCCCATGATCTTTTTTCAATTAACAAAATAGCAACATACCAGTTCAACTCTTCCATAATCCCTACTGTCATCTGTCCCCTAAATCACCGCTTGCCTCCTACTGAAATTTCTTTCCAACAGTTCTCACCCAGAAATTTTGCACATCTGTATGTGTGCTTTTTTTAATATAAATGCATTTTGAGACTTTTGAAAGACAATAAATCTATCTATGGCTACTAACCTCATTTTACAAACAAGGCACAGAGACATAGTGGAGCATGAGCATGCACTTGGTGAGAACTTCAGTGATTTACATCCAAGGGATAAATCCAGGTAGTCAACACCCCAGAATGACCTTGGAGTGTCCCAAAACTCTGCAGGATAAATGTCACACACACACACACATCTTCCTCCACCCAGGTTTCATTGTTATCCAGAAAGTACAGGTAAAACACTTTCCAAATTGGATTTCTTTGCATGTACCCTCTTCTTTGTGACTTATGAACACTCTCAGGGGTCATCTATGGAGGACACTCATTCCTGCCCAAATCTTTACCTAATCAGTGTGAAGGGCCTTTGCCATCTAGTCCTTCTTTCTGAGAATGCTTCCTCGTTTCTTACATTACAAATAAAACACAAGGGACAACGTGGGCCCCCTCCAGAAGCTATCGGGAGAAGGGAGAACTGGCTACCCTGGATTTGGAGAAGGCTGAGGTTCTTAATGACTTCTTTGCCTCAGTCTTCACCGACAAATGCTCTGACCACACCACCCAAGTCTTAGAAGGCAGACGCAGGGACTGTGAGAATGAAGATCCTGGGCCCACAGTAGGAGAGGATCTGGTTTGAGACCATCTTAAGAACCTGAACATATACAAGTCCATGGGACCTGATGAAATCCATCCACGGGTCCTGAAGGAGCTGGCAAATGAAGTTGCTAAGCCACTGTCCATCATATTTGAAAAATCATGGCAGTCAGGTGAAGTTCCCAATGACTGGAAAAAGGGAAATATAACCCCCATTTTTAAGAAGGGAAAAATGGATGAGCCAGGGAATTACAGACCAGTCAGTCTCACCTCTGTGCCTGGCAAAACCTTGGAGCGGGTTCTCCTGGAAGGCATGCTGAGGCACATGAAAAACAACAACGTGCTTGCTGACAGCCAGCATGGCTTCACTAAGGGGAAATCCTGCCTGACCCATTTGGTGGCCTTCTATGATGGAGCTATGGAATTGATGGACAGGGGTAGAGCAGTTGATGTCATCTACCTGGACTTGTGCAAAGCCTTTGACACTGTCTCACATGACATCCTTGTCTCTAAATTGGAGAGATATGAATTTGACAGGTAGACCACTCGGTGGATAAAGAACTGGCTGGATGGCTGCATGCAAAGAGTTGTGGTCAATGGCTCAATGTCCAGCTGGAGACCAGTAACAAGTGGTGTCCCTCAGGGATCGGTGTTGGGACCGGTCTTGTTCAATATCTTTGTTGGTGACATGGACAGTGGGATTGAGTGCGCCCTCAGCAAGTTTGCTGATGACACCAAGCTGGGTGGTTCGGTTGATACATTGGAGGGAAGGAATGCCATCCAGAGGGACCTTGACAGGCTTGTGAAGTGGGCTGATGCCAACCTGATGAAATCTAACCATGCCAAGTGCAAGGTCCTACACCTGGGTCGGAGCAATCCCAGGCACAGCTACAGGTTGGGCAGGGGAGAGATTGAGAGCAGCCCTGTGGAGAAGGACTTGGGGGTGTTGGTCGATGAGAAAATGACCAGCAGGTCGAGGGAGGTGATCCTGCCCCTCTATTCTGTTCTTGTGAGACCTCACTTGGAGTCCTGTGCGCAGTTCTGGTGTCCTCAACATAAAAAGGACATGGAACTGTTGGAACAAGTCCCGAGGAGGGCCACGAGGATGATTAGGGGGACTGGAGCACCTCCCGTATGAAGACAGGATGAGAAAGTTGGGTCTGTTCAGCCTGGAGAAGAGAAGGCTGCGTGGTGACCTCATAGCAGCCTTCCAGTATCTGAAGGGGGCCTATATGGATGCTGGGAAGGACTCTTCATGAGGGACTGTAGCAATAGGAGAAGGGGTAATGGGTTTAAACTTAAACAGGGGAAGATTAGATTGGATATGAGGAAGAAATTCTTTACTGTAAAGGTGGCGAGGCACTGGAATGGGTTTCCCAGGGAAATTGTGAATGCTCCATTACTGGCAGTGTTCAAGGCCAGGCTGGATAGAGCCTTGGGTGACATGGTTTAGCAGGAGGCGTCCCTCCCCATGGCAGGCGGGTTGGAGCTAGATGATCTTGGGGTCCTTTCCAACCCTAACTATTCTATGATTCTATGATTTTGGAAACAGCATCTCCAGCTAATCACTGGCTCCTTTTCCCCATACTCCAGCAGCAGCAGAGCCAAGTCTCTGGACACAGGAACACATTGCAGAGCTCACATCCTCTTACAGAATTGTCTCTTTCTATAGAGACAGCAAGCTATAAGCACTTGTTTGGATTCCTTTCCTGGATAAAACCTTGCTTGATGCATTTCATTTTCCCCACTTCTTCCACTTTCCCTTTGTAATAACATGAAGCAGTACTTTTTCCTCTATAAAAACTGAGATTGGGAGCATACAACCTTACTTTCAAGGTGTTTATAATTTTTGGCCCATGCAGTCTCAGCATCACTCTGCCAAACCCTACTTGCTGCTTGGAAGACTGACAAAATATGATCAGTCATAAACAAATGAACTTTAACTCCACAACAGGAGAGAAGGGAAGTGGAGGGAGAGAAAAGGAGAGAAAAGGAGGAGAAGGGAGGGGAGGTTTAAAATTTTATACTTTTTAACTAGAACTCTAAATCTGGTAAAACCAAATGCAAACAGTATGAAAGGGGAATATGTAAAGCTGTTTGAAATCAATACGACAAGGAGGTAGATGTATTAGAGCAAATGTTATCAGACATCTGTCACTTCTGCTCTTTTGAAGTAGTGAAGGATGACAACCCGGCTGCAGAATAACAGCACACTTACAGGCTGGTAACTATGCAGTTATCTACCATCAGTTTATGGTAACTATGAAGCCAGGATGAGAAGAAGACAGATTGTGAGCTCTCTTTGCAGTTGGAGAGAACAGAGTGAGGGGGGAAAGGTGAAAAACACATCTCATTTTCTAAAGAGAGCTCATCTAAGAGCTTTAGCCTGAAGGAGCACATACTCTGTGATACTTTATTCACAGACATTACTGTAATAGAAATGCATGGGTTGAGCTGTTTATTGATGTTCACCTCTGAAAAGGGATATAGGAAAGCAGAAAACCAGCTACCAAATTTCGATGGTTGGAATTTGGCATAGCAATCTGAACTGTATTAAGTTTCCATCCATTTGAGTACTACTTGGAGGAGATTCTCAACCACTGTTCTTGTATCCTGTGCTTCCACATTGTAAAACAAGTTAATTTACAAAGAATCTGAGTTATCTCAGAGAAGGAGAATGATGAGAGACTTCCTCTGTCTGGATCTGATAATTCATTACCTAGTGGATGGGAATTTGCTTATATGGGTGACCACAGGCAATTCAGTGACACACTAAGCAACTCATTGTCTTCAACACTAGTTGAAGCTTCCTGGTGCTGTGTAGCTGGCTCAGACCCCATCCTATAACCTTATGCCATTAACCAGTTCCCAGCAAGGCAGGAAGCTCCCTAAATGCCATCTGCTTTCACAGGAATAACCTGCAGCTCTATTCCTCCTCTCTAGACCCCTCCTTATGAACTCAGCAGTGTTTTCCATCATGACTGCTAGGCAGCAGCATCTAGCGTCTCCCATATGTGCTGGCAGAGCACAGCACGTGTGGCCGTTGCACTGCACACCATTAAGCAAGGGCTTAGCACCATGAACTCTCTTGCCCTGGGAACTGAAGAATCCCACTGCAACACTGAACAACAGGAAGTATTAAATCAGCATCTCCTCTGGAAAAACACTAGAAGAAACCACCCACGGGACTCTTTTCTTCTTGCTCTTTTGGCCCTGAATCCAGCTTCCTCAGCAAATTACCCATCTCAGACAGGAAATGCTACCTTTGCCCATCCTATCACCTCTGAAACATCTGCTCATCTGTGCAGGCTGTTAGCGTTCTCAAGTAGGCATCATCCCCACTTGGTCTGTATCTGTGACAGGTCCCCCAGTAGGAAATCCCTTTCCACAAACGCTCTCCTTCAGCAAAAAAAATACCTCTTTTAGCCCTGCATAGTTTCAACCCAGCCTTGGACTTACAAATGGAGGATACACCTGCATGACAAATAATCTGCAGAAATTTAAGTGCTGGAATAACTTGAAGAATGTGGGCTGCTTTTGCAAACAGCATATGTCACAATAACAAGAGTTATTACAGGACATGAGCTTATGCTTTGGGAAAAGTGAACACAAGCTAAGCAAGAGTCCAGCAGAGCCAGGATGGAAGCAGGAGGGAAGAAAGAGACAAAATGGCTCTACAAGTTCAGGTCCAGGAGGGAGGAAAGTACTGGATTTTTTCAAGCTAAAATTGAAAAAAGCAAGAGGGGTGCTGAAAACAGCCTTCAAATGTATAAAATACATAAGAAGAAAGGTGATGAGGAGCCAAAGTATACCCACTGGTTTAATTTGTAGTGTGCAGAAATGTTAATCTAGGTATCAGGAAAAAAATTCCCAACATTTTGCTTTGGGAATTCAGGATTCTCCTTCTCAGGAGAATTTAAAAACCACATGTGATAAATACCTACAATGGACCTATCTCATTGTAGCTCCTTGGAGTAGGTAAGTTTTTAAGTGCCTCCCAACACTCACACAAATCTGCGACTTTTCAGAATTAATTTCGATTTTTGAAAGACTTTGGACACTTCTTGTTCAGAAAATTTCCCAGGACACAGGCTTTACACAAGTTCTTAATGAATCATCACAACTACTAACTGCCCTCTATACTGAAAATGAGCATCCTATTCATGCTCTGAACTCGTCCAGTTCCAGGTCCCAGCAGACCCTGTTACAGGTTTATTGTGGGGACGCAGAGCCTTCTCCTGGCGTTCTGATTTTCCCACACTCCCCTGAAACCCCTCCAACCCAACAACCCCCCCATCCTGCCTCCTTCTTCCCCCACACAAATATACATGCACATTATTAATAAGGTACACAAGTCTATATGTCAGTAATCTGCATGGAAGAACAATTCAAATAGCACCACTTACACAGTGACATTGCCTCCTTTTTTTTAACTGGGTTAGGTTTTCTTTTTTTAGGAATTTTTAGATTTCTGAAAGTGTTGACTGTGTCACCAGTAAGTAAATACATTACAATAAGAGGCAGCAAGAGGAAGGGGACTATTTCAGACCAAACGCAAGTCTTTGTGCAAAGCATCATTACACTTTGAAGGGACAGCAGATGCAAAACCTTTATGAAAGCTCAAAAGCAACCAGACAAATTCACAGAGAGAGAATCCAGTGGAGGCTCTCACAAGTACAGACACCAACCTCAGATCTAGGCTGCTCCACAGCCACCAGGTCTGGAGGCTAGGCGAGCATTTGAGGCAAGTGTCACAACATTTTCCCTTCTCTTTCTTTGAGTGCCCAGTGCGAGCCACTCTTAGGGCCCTTTATTCTAACTGGATACAGCTGCTCTTCTGTCAGTTGCCTAAAAGCAAAAACAAACCTCCCCCTCCCACCATACCATTAATCATCTGGTTTTTAGTGCACACAATGTTACTAAGAATAACAACAACAATAAAAAAAGGCCTGGGACAAATAGATTTTCTCACTAGAAAATCCAAATGTGGTTTCTGCAAAGCATGTCCATAGTCTGTTATTGCGAAGAGCTTCAAAGGAGCAGAATTGCAGGGAAGGGTTTATGACACATCTGGTATAGGGGTTGAGTTTATCTCCAAGGGATCTTAATTGGAACAGAAAATTCCCAATTAAGATTGGAATCCCTAACAACCTTCCCAGCACCCAAACAGGAAATTCCAGGTGGGAAACTGCTTCTCTTCCAAAGCTGCCTTCTCCTGAAACCAGAATTCAAAAGACCCCTGTTTGGCCAGGCAATGTGCCACCTCTGATTTCATGCTGCTCTTTGGCACCCTCCCAAACACAATGGGATAGACCTGATTAAAAAGGAAGATGAAAAAAAGATGCTTGACTTTGAAAACACAGGAGCAGAACATTAATCTGAAATGCAAGATCAGTGCATCAGGGACAGCAGCCACTTGTGCACCCTGCCTTATTAGCCTTCTCTTCTGGTACCTCAAGCTTCAGCCTAATTTACTGCTCTCCCTCAGAGCTCCCAAAGAGCCTCTGATTGTTTCCTCATACTGGGACATTTCAGCTGAAGCGTCTATTGCATGAGAAGCATCAACAAGTCACTTGATGAAAGGCAGATGAGCACTTCACACTTTTTAGGGTAAAAATAACCAAAGGAAACTGGGATTCATCCCAAAACACACTAGACAACTCACATTACACAGGGGATGATATACCTGTCTCATTTCTAGCCCTTCACCTCCTCTTGTCTAGCAAGATAAATGGCAAAGAAAACAAACCAACACCCAAAAAGTTATTTTTTTTATGTAAGGATCCAGTTTCCATGAGACAAGTCTGCTGTGAGCTGGAAAATAAACCAGAGCTCTGCTCTTTCTCAAGGGCCGAAGTGAAGAGGCTGTGTACAACTAAGAATGAAAAAGCCCATGACTCTCTCTACATTTTCCAGGCTCCACTCCAGGCTAGCTGTTTATAAATGAAGTTGTGAAAAAAGTATAGCAACTCTCTTCCCGGAAATGATCTCTCTGAGACTAAAGTCACAATATAGGCATTTTCCAGCATCTTCCCCATCTGCCTTCCCAAATCAGCACTACAGTAACTTCCCAGGCCAGCAAGGTTTATCAGCTTCAGGTGCTGAACAGGCAACATCACAGCCCAAAACATCACGGACAGAGAGTGTCCTGACTCCCCAAGGCTGAAGCAGGAGGCGTTCAGCTGTCTGAGAGGCCAAAGCCAACATTTACCTCTGGAACTTCACTGTTTGTGGCAGTTGTCAGTACTCAGAGCTTCTGAAAACTTACTTGCCCTCCTATAAAACAAGACAGCAAACTGCAGACTCCTGGTTTCAAACTGTTCTGACCATATGGCTCTCAGTGACATACAGAGGTCCGTTCTGTGACTTTCCAGATAAAGCCATGTTGGTATTTCTACTCTGACCTATTCAGTGTTGCTTCTGTTGACACAGTGCAAGTACAGCAATTGCCATATCCCAGGTAAGGGGTTAAGAATTGGGAGCAATTCCCGGAATCCATACAACTCAAGTCTTCAGGTGATGAGCTTCTGGAGCCATAGGATCAACCATGTTTCCTGCATGGAAAAGACATGAAAATCCAGGTCTTTCCTCTGCTCTTTCCCTGAAGGATGAATCAAGCCCCTTCATTCTACTTTTAGCTGAAACCACGATGAGCAACTGGGAGGTCCGCAAGGGTGGAAAAACCTGGGAAGTCTGAGTCTCAGCCTACATCATCTCTGGGATGCAACTGCTTGACTCAGCAAGCTGTAAGGGAGTAAGACCGGCATCTGCGGTAACCAAGAGCCTCCTCCCCCCCTTGCAAAAATGTGCAGTTGTTGCACAGCTAGATTCTTAGCAAGCAGTGTATTCAGAGCTGAAAGTGAGGTGAAATAAAATTATCTTCCTTATCTAGCAGATTACAGCAAGACTTTCTCAGTGGGGAGTGTGAAATGTCAGCTGTCTCAGGGAGGCAGCTCTGGCATCACAGCTTTTATAGTAAAACGATTTCACTGCTCTGTTTACTTCATATCATGCTTGAAACAGCCAGAGAGGGTAGCCAGTGGTATGTCTGCATCCACTGAAAGATGTGGCAAACCTCTGCCTTGGAATATTAAGGAAAGACCAAGAGCATTTCCCCCCCTTACACCTTACTTGTAGATGTGGTTTGGTCCAGAAGCTCAGGGTGGAAGAAAGTGGCCATGCTGGTGAACCAGTGTCATGGGTTCAGCAGCAGTCATTTTTTCTCCTTCATAGTAGCTGGTGCAGTGCTGTGTTTTCGACTTTCGGCCTGGGAACAGCGCTGATTAACACCGATGTTTCTAGTTACAGCTTAGAATGTTTTGGTCTGACCAAGGACTTTCTGAATCTCATGCTCTGCCAGGGAGGAGGGGAAGCTGAGAGGAAGCAGAAACAGGATACCTGACCCAGACTGACCAAAGAGGTATTCTATACCACAGCACGTCATGCCCAGGATGTAAAAACGGAGAGCAGAGACCCAGAAGGGTGGTGGGGGTGCACTGTGGGGGGTGCACTGCTTGGTCGGGTTGAGATTGGTGGTGAGCAATTGTATTCTTTTCCCTTGTATTTCTCTTGTCATTATTATTACTGGTGGCAGCAGCAGTGGTTTGTGTTATACCTTAGTTATTGGACTGTTCTTATCTCAACCTATGGGAGTTGCATTCTTTTGATTCTCCTTCCCATCCCTCCAGGAGCGGAGGGAAGAAAGAGTGGGGAGTGAGTGAGAGAGCGACTGCGTGGCTGAGAGGCTTAAACCACGACAACCAGATAGCATCTGGTGTGGGAAGGAGATCCAGAAGAAATGCAACATGAAATGCAGGCAGCAATTCTCACCTTCTGCCCCACAGCAAGTTAAAATCAAACATTCACAGCTTGCTAATGGAGACAACACTCTTGTCTGTCTTCCAACACACACAGCTCAGCCCTATACCACAGTGCAGCCGCCTTCTTTCTGCAGTTATCTGCAGTAAAAACGTGTAGAGCAAAACCTCCTACCTGCACATGAGTTTGAACAGCTATGCATACATGACCGAAATGAACTTAAAAAATGAAGAAAGAGGGAGGGACTTCAGGTCATCAGAGACACCCAGGCTGTCCACAACAGGGCACAGAGCAGCCCCGCTGGCCCACTTGCCATTGCTACCCTTCTGTCATAACATTGCTTTTTGGTTGGTTTTTTTTACATTTTCTATGGAAGGCAATTTACTGGGGCCTTTCAGTCTTCTCAACTGAATAATTCTAATAAGTCATGGTGTGATCTGTGGCAAAGCACATGATCAGACTCCTAGCCTCTTCATATCTTTCCATTTTATTGAAGTGGTGGATGTCTGATGCCCGGAAGATTCTGCCCACAGTCACAAACTGAGAGCAGCAAACTCATTCCTCCTTTTATCTTGCTGAACTTATGCACTCTTGTTAATTTATCTACTGCATCAGCACAAGCACTGCAGGCTCTTTGAGATGAAAGCCCATCAACTCCAGAAGTTTGTATACTTGTTACTGGCTCTGAGCATCCCATCTGATTGCACAGAGCAGAACCACTGACTCTGTGCAGATTACACATGAAAAAATCATAAGCTGGAGGAGAAAAAAAAAAAAGCCATTATCAGCATGAAAGAGGAAAGCCGTTAGATGAGTTTTGTGTGCTTATTTAGCTAAGGCAAGCTTCTTGCCTAGGACCCCCACAGCACAGACAGAAGAAACAGCTTTTCTTTCTCCAGACCAAGAAGTCTTCTCATCTTTTATTCATACTCTAACAACTTTGTATAGGATGTGAGCAAATAACATCAATCATTTCTGTCTGATTGCTACCTTGCTGCTTAAGCAACAAATAATATGATTAATGAACCTCTAGGGGAGAAAACAGAGGCTCTACTGAACATAAAACACCAGCTAAGCACTGTGAAGTCTTTTAAAATTCCCTAAAAATGAAGAGCAGCTGCCTGGCACCAATCTCCCCAAGCAGCAGCAACTTCAGCATTCAGAGCCGCTCTTGATGCTTCTGAAAATAGTCACGATCTTGTGCCAAAGAAAATAATCCCTTAATTTTATGGGTGTCTGAATAAAAAATAGAAAAAAATTGAAAATGAGAGTGTCTGAGGAGACACATTTTATGCATCACCTAGTGTCTAAAAAGGCGTTTTCCTTTTCCCCTCTTCAAGTGTTGGCAAGTAGAACTTCACTGAATGCAAACTGAGAGTTCAAGGGGTTCAAACAAAAAACCTTCTCCCTTGATGTTCAGTTTTTTGGGGTTAGTCCGCTCAAAAAAGAGTTTTAAAGATAAGATTTTAGGTTCCCTACATAGCAGCGGCATACACTGTCAGTGTCTTCTGATGTGAAATCAGACGGGACAATAAGCTGGGAAAAAAATACAGTTTTTGCTCCTGGGTAACTCTTCTGGTCTACATTACCAGTAGCCGGAGGAGTCAGGTTGGAAGAAACCTTGATAGGGCTCTGTGGTGAGTGTGGAAAGAGGACGCTTGTGCCAAAGAGGATATGTGCCATTCTGGGGAGGTCTGAAATCCCCTTGCCAGGAAATCTGCACCCAGGAGAAGGAGCAATAAGAAATCTTACGACTGCCCATTCCACAGTGCCCCGCTAACCCAGTGGTGAATCACTGAAGCAACACATGAGCCTCTGGAACAACTTCTAGAGAGAAAGCAGGGAAAGCTCCCATGACACAAAGCATGACACAAAGCTCTGAAGTTATTTAAAGCATGGAAAATACCAAGAATGGCCCACGAAACAGCAGCTGTTTGGGACCAGCCTTTTATAAGCTACTCTAAAGAAAGCACTGAATATTTTACTTATGTTGAAAATTACATAGTTTATTTCCATATTTAGTGCAGAGCTGCAGAGGTAGCTGGAGGACTGGACACATTCATACTCCGTCTTTAGCACAGTGCCACCCAGATCCATATGTGATTTTGGCCTTCTACCCTGTATTTAAACTACAATAAACTGTGCTCTGCATTCAAGGAAAAAAAAGTAGAAATGAATCCAGACCTTTGTGGAGAAGGTTTCAGTGAAAAGGCTGGCTGCTTTTCTGTGGTCACTGAGGTAATGAAACTTCAACAGAGGCTCACACAATGTCAGAGGGGAAGAAATTCTAAGCATCTACTAGAAAGGTTTTAAGTTACTCAAAAGCCTTACTGATAGGATTTCAGAGCCAGCTACTCTGTTCAGACACTAATGTGCAAGCGAACACGTCTTTCAAAACTACATGCGGCCAGCTACTCATACTCCCAGTCTTGTTCCCTACCATTCATAAGTAGGAGTGTGAAGCAGCAGGACAAATAAAATAAATGACTTCATTCCTCTAGGGATGTGAGCAAATGTGAACAAAGAAGCAAACATTCACAAATCAGGATGCCATATTTTTGCCAAATTTTCTTCCAGTGGGGAGCTCTGAAGAATTCAAGGAATACAGCTACTATCTTCTGTCTTAAAGCTCTGCATCTATGAGTGCACACAAGCCTGGGTGCACAAGCAAGCTCTGAGCATTCCCAAATCCACAAGATGCCCTGCACCGCTCTGCAGAAGACATTACACAGCAGTCTAATTTACTAACTCTTGTATAACTGGTTACAATTTACAGTCTCAAAGCAGATCTGGCGTGCTGCACCACATGCCAGGTAAGCGTATCCCTTTTGCTAAAACAAAGGCTAAAAGCCCCCAGAAATCCTCACTTTGTAGTGGAAAGGGTATTCACGAACAGACTAAGATGCTCACAATTGCTAACCTGGGAGCCATCAAAAGAACAATCAGCTTCACTGTGAATTTTCTTCTGCAGCAACACATGTAGCTGTAGTTCAGAAAAGAAATGCGTCTGTGCTTGCCACTGAAGACCAATGCGCTACAAAAGAAAGTTTGTTATAAATATGAAATCTTCTTCTGGGATCTAGTTGGGAGAAAAAATAACAATAATTTTGGACATGCTTCATTGATGGGAAAACCTGATGCACACTACCTGAGAGCAACCCTGGCTAAACCTCTCCAGCTACCTGGCCTGGAAGACTCATCCCTCCTGAAGAAGGACCAAATCCCCCGTGTGACAGCACTGACTGCCAAGCAGCTGGTACACGGGCTTTGCAGTGCGCTGGGGTAGAAGTGAAGTTATGCAGGCTTCAAAACTATGATGCAAACAAGATACTTGGCAAGTTAAAAGACAGCTCTTTGCTTCGTACAGTGTCAAGACCTCATGAGATACTACCATCATCTCCCTCTTTCCACACAAACTCTTGCTCCAGTTTTCTGCACGAAGATGTTCAAATACAACTTCTTTTCATGTTCCTCCTTTCAAAACAAACCAAACCCATCACTACTTCTTCTCCTCAAAACTTCCACAGGTGAGTGTCCCACAACAGGACAGCATCCACATGACCTCCTCCTCTGGTTTGGCACAGGAATCTGCCAAGCGCATTTGACAGTGTGACTCGTTTCCCCCAACTCCTCTGTCGTTTCTGTTCCCTGACCCACTTCTCTCACATACATTTCCCTTTTGACTCTCACATGGCAGGAAGACAAACTGAAATATGCTCCACAGCTGAAATTACAGTTCACTCCATGGATTTGAAATTAAGCAGAATATCGACTTTCCAAAAACCTCTCAATGGATGTTGAAATAATTACTTTTCCAGCAGTGATTTCATTTTTCTTTTAAATCAGAGCAATCTGAAAACTCGATAAAGTCTTGCTGCAAATGGAGAGTCACTCTCAGCAGCTCTCCTCAAGCAGCACAGCTACAGGCAGGATGAGCTGTCACTCCTGCTTAGCCCCATGGCTGGTTGGGCTATGAAGATGGGTTTGACAATCCCTGCAATAACTTGTGCTGATTGTAAGGGTTTTACTGATGAGGTTCAACAGAAAGAAATACAGAGGTGTTCAGAGCAGATTCCCAGGGGAATTTGTGGTGTGATGATGGGATGGGATTTATGACAGAGTGTGGTGATGTGACAGAGGGATAGGATTGGGTTCAAGACACTGAGGACTCCCACTTCAGCCTCCGTCTTCAGCCAGATAAGTCCTTCTCTGTGAAATGAAATCTCTTGCCCCTGGACAAGGCAGCTAGGTTTCCAGATTCAGCCCAAGTCCCAACCAGAAAGTATACGTAACTCAGGAACCACTCAAAAAAATCCCTTGGGTCACATTTCCTGCAGTGATCCTATCAGGCTTTGAAGGCCAAAACAAGGAGAACCATTATTCTGCATCTTGATAATAATTTAGGGCTCCCACTCATCTGAGTTGCTCAATTTCCCACAGATCCCACAGATGTCATCAGGTTTTGAGGGCCCTTTAAACAGCAGCAGTAGCAGCTCAGGTGAAAAAACATTTGGAATAAAATACACTGAAGGTCCCAAAGTCAAAAAGATCTCTGCAAAGGTAATAATACCTAACCACAAACGTTTGCTGTATGGATTCCTGTGCTGCTGAACACAGCTCTATGTGAAGGAGCTCTAAAGAAGGGTCATGTCTGAAGCTGACCTGTTCTGGACCCACATGGCTGTCATGTATGTCTCCTCTTACATACGCAGGACACTTGTGACTGTTCATACTACTGTATGACTGGTTTCTGCTGAGAGGACAGTTAGCTTACGCTCTGCTAATAAGCCAGGCAGCACTACTGACTCTGAGCAAACCACTGCCATAATTGGGGCTTTTCTCTTGCAGTACAGGACATCTTTAATTAATTTGCTACTGTTTATGCATGCTATTCCAGTCAGAGCTCATTCACAGCGCTTAGACATCATGCAGCGCATCTGACATTCTCCAAACACGTGATGTCGGTTATGTCTCACAATGACGAGTGCCTGGTGTATAATTACTGCACATCAAACTCATTCCACAGATGGGCAAATGAGGGCATGGAGTGCCGGGCTGGACCAAAGCCAACCATTTGTGTCCTGCCTCAGGAACTGTTGCTGGTGGCCACAGCAGCACTTATCTGGTGCCACTCCCAAATAAAGCACAGTTGGGACCATCAGGCGGTTGCGATGTATAAGCAGGAGATCTGACAGATCGCACCTAAGTGCTGTACAGAATGAAAACACTCTGGATTCAAAATATATGATTCAACGCACAATGCAGTTGTGCTTTAGTAAATCACCTAGCATCAATCTGAGCTATTAGAACTGATGTAAGTCCAGAGCCAGTGGGAGCTAAGGGTGCAACACCTTCAGCTCCCCCAGGCAGGCAAATGTGCTGCAATAGTAACCCAGATGAATGCTACAGGCCAGGCATGGGCATTATCTGGGGAGGGAGCTCTGTGGCGAGCAGAGTTAGCTGCCTACAGCTGAATAACTGCCAAGTGGATGCACATACAGATAAAACACGGCACTGTTGTCTGCCACTGCAGCCAAGCAGAGGGGGCTGCAGGATGCTCATACAGCTCAGAATCAGGCAAATCAGAGAGGCAAAGACTTATGGGCACTGTTGGAGATGACTGCCCGATGTAAAGGGGGTTGGAACCTGATGATGTCTTTTGCATCCTTTCAACACACAAGACATGCTCACAGATAGCTACCAGCAGCTTGCAGCATAGCCTGGGCTGTACAGAAGGGACATGTAGCTGACAGCTGCTGGGTGAACAAACTGCTTCCTAAAGCGGCGCACTGCTGTTTTATTTGCTATTTGCCTGCCTTATAAAAGGATCCAGTCTGAAATCAAGTTTTATTAGCAGCAATAACAGTGAGCCAAGGTATCTGGCTGGGAGGAAGAGACAAACCCAAATGGGCAGTCACAGCCAGCAAGTCTGTGATTGACCCCAGAGCATCAACTCCAGAGAAGCAGCAGAGCTAGCAGTAACTGGACACCAGGATGCAAGGAAACAGAGTAAGACTGTCAACCAAGGCATTAAGAGAACTACAGGCTGCCAAATGACATTAGTTTTTAAAGCAAAAGGAAAAGAAATGACCAAATACAAGAGCAATTCAACTCGTGCCACGCTGTCCGTTTGAAGAGGCTGTGTTGGCTGTTAGGCACCACAGTCTGCACTGACACCGGTGATGCTGGTGCTGGGGGCTGCGTTTTGGTCCACTTATCACCCAGATGAGCCCATTCGCGGACAACCCAGGTGGCGCTTAATACCTTCTGCACCATGTCAATCAGCTTCACGGCTGCATGCAGCTGTGTGAAAAGGGTACCTTCTGCCTCCCCCAGGAATGGAGAAGTCCCTGCAAGCCTGTAGACCGGCTTCTCCAGCAGCCCACAACAGGGATTTGAAGTCACTCCAACACCCTCAAATGCCTATGCACAGTGTGATCTCTCTGCACCACAGTAATTCACAGCACAGGATGCACCAGCACCAGCCACTCAGCCTGCAGCAAATCCTGCCCAACCTCCTGCTCTCAGCAGGAATGATTAGCAGGACCAAGGAACACCACCAAGCAATCAAAGCCTTTCCCAAAGGTGACAGAAGGCCGCTCTTCCCTCACTCACTTACAGAGATCAACGCATCTCACAACTCTTCACAACCTGCAAATGCTGCCCCGCCAACCAGTGCAGCCCATATGTCAGACAACTCCTGCCTGTTCTCAGCCCCTGTGACACAAACACCAGCATGGCAGGTAGGATGCTTTGCAACACATCTGAAAGGGACACAGGTGAGGTGAACTCTCTCAAAGTAATGGGGTGTAACTAATTCTAGCTTCCTTAAAATAGAATAAGGTTTAACAGTCCTTAAAAAAGAGCAAATCCTTATCGCCCACTTGCATGTCTCCAAGATTATCCCTAGAAAGACTCTCAAGAACAAAATCTTTTGTTCAGGGAAGCATCTCAGGAATAGCAGTGCATAGGGGACAAAAAAAAAAAAAAAAAGAAAAGAAAAAAGAAAAAAAATCCACTTATTACACAGCTCTTGAAGTAAGAAAAATTGGACTAAGGCACAATGCATTTTCCTCCCCATCACTCAAATATTTTACTCAATTACAGATCCTTTGGATGGGACTGGCAGCCATGGATGGGGAAGTGTTTTCCAGCAGCAGTGCAGTGCAACATACCACAAGTCAATGCCCTTCCTTTCAGGCTATTTCAATGAAACTGCAGTTTCTCATCGGCTTCCAAAGAGACAGAGTAACTCAGGACACGGATGCCCCAGAATATATATATATATATAAGCCTTGGAACAGGCAGTACCTTGGCAAAAACCTCTTCAAAAAATAGAACCTTCTAAGCAAGGGAACCAACAGACTCTCCTTCAGTCCCCAGGCAGCCACAGCAACACCTTCAGCAAATATTTTGAAGGATATTTTCCAAGTTCTTTCTCTCTGTACCACACTGATCTTTTCTGGGAAGGGATATGGCTGGCTCCATCCTCAAAAGAAGTTGTACCCACAGCCCTGGGCTATGAACTTCAGCACAACTCCCCATCACACCCTCGGGAGTCCAGCCCCATCCTCAAAGATCTGTGGTTTCAGGCAGTGCCCTACCTGCAATACTCACACAGGATTTGCCCACCCTTTGTTTTGCAGAAGGCTCTGCACCCTTTGCAGGCAAAAGGCTTTCCAGATTCAAGTGCTCCTGCCTCTGACCTTCACAGGACATAGCACGGCCTCAGGCTCATCTTTCTCGAGGCACACAATGTGCGACCAAGGCCACCACTGCAGCAGCTTTGGAAAAAACATGGTGAAAAGCAAGATGCTCGTGCCTTAAAAGCCATTTTGTGATTTCTGGGGGATTTATTTTGTTTTGCTTCTATTCCACTGCAAAATCCACGTGTGCTGGGAGGGAGAAGAGCATGTGCAAGACCCAGGGAAACTTTGAACTGAAGAGGTGCAGAGAACCTGCTGAAGGGTCTCCATGCAAAGGAAGGAGTGATGCCACTTAGCAATACAGCAAGCAAAGGTTTGGCTCTGCTAGGGTAGAAACCCACCAGCATCATACAGGTCAGCAAGCAGACACGTTAGCATCAATTGCCATCTATTGCAGCCACAGCTACTCTCAATGGCCGTGCTGTGTCCAGCCCCACTTGCACAGCTATACGTCATGGAACCCATACAACACTACAGACAGCTCGGACATGCATGTGGCTGGGGACAACTGCACACAAAATGGTATTGCCCTGAAGAAACCCAGTGATGGGAGAGAACACCATGTGCTGCTTCTGGGAGCCAGCAGCATCCCCAAAACATGCTTCTGATCTGCTGTAAGTAAGTCCATAACTGAAGGGCACAGCTTGCTATAGATTTTTTAAAAGGCACAAACATGAGTCTGGCTTTGGATGTAAATCTCAGTTTTCAAGCAATGAATGCATTTTCCATAGGAGCCGCTGTCATTCAGCATGTTCAGGGAAACCCTTCACAAACCTGCTGTTAGTGCTTTAGTGTGAAACTCTTGGGACACAGGTACATTTTGGTGGTGCAGAGTTCATTTCTGACAACATCATTTCATTTTCTTCTCCTGAAAGGGTTCTCTGCCACCTCCCAGATGTTCCCCCCAACCTTAACAAAACCTTCAGTGCTACAAAGACAGAAATTTCTCCTGCTCTTGGCTATTCCATATTTAAAACCTCCTGGCTGCCCTGCACCCATGGTGCCAATGACATTCTCCCAAGCAGCCCTTCTGCAAATTCTACCTGATCTGAGAACCAGTATCAGGGCAGGGAGCAGATGGAGGTGGCAGCTGTCACCAGCCGACTTCTACATGGCCAGCCTGTCACCTCTGTGCTCCAAGGGAACACGTTCCACAGCACAACAGCGTGGTCAGCATGCTGTCCCACACCCTATCTCAGCACAGACTCGCCTTTCATCCAATCCTGAAAGAACGTGGGTTTTCTCCCTTTTTTTTTTTTTGTGTGAATAAGAAGCTACAAGCAAGTATTTGGCCTCCACAACTGATGGGATGCAGCCAAACTCTGCCATATGTTCCAGCTAATACATGTGGGCTTGGTTTCTCATCCAAGAAAGGAGAAAAAAAGGACATTTATGAGCCGGGATTCAGCAGGAGTATGTGGGAAGGAAGGGGTGAGAGGGGATGCTATTTTTGTTGTTGTAATTATTTGGTGGCCAAATCCCTGACCCTTGATGTCAGCTCTGGAGGGTCTGTTTAACTGACCAGTTGTCATGGAAAGAAGGACTGGTTGGGAGGTACAGGGTGATAGGGGACAGCCCTTTGCTGCCTGAACCCACCCACAGGCAGACCCCCTGCCTCTGTTAGTCATCAGCAGCTCGCAGCCAAGAAATAAAAATGTCAATACCTTATAGCCGATACATTGGCTGGAAACAAAAGCATCCAGGGAACTTCGCACCCTCCTTCCTGCCTTCAGTTACTGTTAAAAAGCACAGGCCAAATCCTGAGCTCAGTTTCCCCAGTGTAAAGGATAAGAAAATCCATGGCCCCCAGCTGGGTCACTCTGGGTTCACATCGATTTATCCAAACTCAGCCTGGCCTTGGTCCAGACTACACACATGGAAATATGCCATGTGCAGAGTACAGGGGTCCCTACTCCTCGGGAACAAACCCAATCACAATGACTAATTCATATCACCTCCAAAGGAAAAAACTAAGATAAATAACCCTTGATTCCCTTGCTCCAGATGTCAAGCACTGCCTCGAGCCCAGAGGCCTGCTAGCAAGGCTCCTGCAAGGCTCAGGAGGTTGGCAGCAAATGGCTCAGTTACTGACATGATGGTTTCTGATTACTCCCCATGCCATCCATGACGAAATCACCAGTTGTGCAAGGAAATGGGAATAATCCTTGTTGAAACCTTAGGCACAGCTAGTGAGTACTAGCCATTAGTTTGTTTAGCAGAGCTAAATTGCACTGCTCATTCACATGCAGTTTATTATCAACTGCCATTAGTTATTACTGTAGCCAAGGGCAACAAAAGGACTCAGCAGATGCCAGAGCAGAGCTCACTAGGACGTATGGATGAAATTTAACAGGCAGGGCAAAAAAACATTTAACCAATCTCAGAGCAACACAGCACACAGACAGGGCAGCTCAGCCGCAAGGCTCTGCCAAGGAGCAGCCAGTGGAGGAAGCCATTGTGAGACAAGTGAAGAGCAAGGTGCAAAAAACCCACAGGAAACTAAGGAGATAAAAGAACAAGGAAGGGGCATGTGCCTGGGTTACAGCACAGAATCAGGAATCTGTTCTCCAAAGCAAATGGGCTCTTCTACACTACTGATGGCCAGTTTTTCTTCAAGGTGGGATGTTAACCTAGCTCAGGAGCTGGAATGCTTTTAGATCAAGACCTCAAAGGACCCAGTGAAACCATGTGAGTCACACCACTGTCCTACTATCATGCAAGGCATGGCACCAGGAATTGCCAAGAAATAAGGAGGAATCCAGGCTTACCTTTCATTCTCTAAAAGAGTGAGAAATTTTGCAGGCTGTGACTTGCCACAAGTACATTTTGGAGCCCTGGCATGATTGCATTGCTATGAGGTGAGAAAGAGGAACTTGGCAAGACAAAGTAGTCATGGCCATCAAATGCTGACTCCTGGCCTGTACGAAATGAGCTTAGCGAGTCTAAGACCAGTCAGTGCTAACTGTTTGTGTCCTGATCTGCAGTGCTGCTGAGCACAGCTGTGCTAATTTACTATCAATGGAAATGATGTAGAAATCTGCAGACACCATAGTTGTACTTTTGGATTTGCTCTATTTAAAAAAAAAAAAAAAAAAAGTCTTCCAAAAATAAAAAAATTAAATCAAATTAAAAAAAGAAAATCCACACAGCAGGAAGTCAATACAACCATCTAGTGTAAGGTGTAAGTTTTAGTACAGCAACAGCCAGTCAAGGCCAGAAAGTCAAAACCACATCTCTTACGAAGACAGCAAATGTCCACTGTGATTCTTGGTTTCAACTGCCAGTTCACCTTCAGGACAAAAATGCATGCCTAGTCTGCATTTGCTACTGTCAATACTGAACAGCTGGGTCACTTCTTTTCCCCTATGATAATACTTTTAACCCAAAATTCAACATTTCTGAAACATCTCACTGACATGGGCAGCAAGAACAGGGGCAGAGGCAGTTGGGTCAGTATCCCTGACCCAACCATGAAGACTCAGTTTTCCATCCCATAAACTGAGTTTATTTTTGTCTACATGATTTTAACTTTCTGAACACTAACGTTTACCCTCTGGTGAGGACTAGGAATGCTCTCTCAGAAAATCTAAATAAAGAGACTTTCCAAGAGCTTAATTCTGGGATCTATCTATTTATCCAGTATCTGAGCAATACCAATTCTCAAGATTAAAGATAAACAAACACCATTAACAGTAATAATCTAAATAATTATGATTATCTGATGGCTCTACTACAGGTCTTTGTCTGGGATGTGTCATATAAATCCTACAAAAGCAAGACCAGCTGACCAGGCAGACCTCAGGACTTGTGGTGACTGTGGCAAGAAATAGCCTCAGTAGGCTGCTCCCACAGAGACTCTTAAGTGGTGGGATTTTGCACGTTACTCTCATTTTACTACCCATGAAACACTGTAAGTGAAATTGCCACCTTTCCCTCAAAGGCTGCAGCTCACCCCAGGACACCCTATTATCTGCTTAAGCCCATGCAGCATTGCCGCAGGAAGAAAAACAGAACGAAATATTCATGGAAAATATCAGTGAAATAAAACAAATTCCCAGAGCAACTACATTAGTGAGAATTCAAAATTACTCCATGACCCCTAGGTGTCTAGGGACACATCCAGATGTCTGTCAAGCACACAAAAGACTCTGGCCAGTGCAACAGCACAGAGATGGGCAGCAGTGAGTAGTTACTCAAGGTGGAAAGAATTCAGATGTCTTAACTATCATCCCGGGGCTTGTTGCAAGCACTCAGAGACAGACACCTAAGCACGACTGGTGGTAAGGCACAAGCACAGAAGGATGTGCTTATGTGAGCTGGCAAAAGACAGAACAATCAGTCTGGAGTAGTTAGAGGATTTACACACACAAGTGTTCTCCCTTGAGCTTTGATTCTCATAAACAGGGAGTTTTCAAAGGCAGAACTGGAGTAGGGTGATAATCTGTATCAGAAAAGTTTCTGAGGTTTGGGTTCCCACATTGGGTTTTTTTATTTTATTTTTTAAATTTATTTCTTTTCCTCCTATAGACTCTTATCAAGGCAGTATTGTGTCCGTGCTGCATTTCAGAAATCTTGGTGCCCTGTGTGGGCAGGACAGCACAGTGCGACCCAAGGACACACTCCCAGCAGTGCCTCCTCCACCGCCCCATCAGCTCTAGTGTGGAAGACCCAGCAGAGAAGACAACGCTAAAAAGTCAAAGTCCTCCCCAGACAAGACCACTAGAAAGATTCAGCTGCTTGTACAAAGTTTGTGTGACCAGCAAAACATTATTTATTTTTTTATTTAAAGGACAAATCATCAGTCTTTCCTACAACACAGATATCCTAAACATTATTGTTTTATGCTTGCAATACATGAAATCATGTTGATAATAGAGCTGAAGCGCATCTCTGACACTGCAAGGGAGACCTCAAGACAACAACAGAATAAGCCAGACATAGTCACGCTTTTGCACCTTTTGGTCCACCTACAATCTAACATTACTGAGGGAGGAGCAATACCTTACCTGCTGGAAACTTGTTTTATTTATTGCTTTAACCCAAGAATAGGCTAAAATACTCTTCCTCATCGATCCAAAGCTGGTGGTTACAGACCACATATGTACAATTCCTGCTATGCTTCATCAATGTGCAATGAGGCATGCAGGCAAGTGGGAAAATGAGACCATTGCAAGTCAGCATCTACAAAACGGGAGCAAGTGGTCAGTAACAGCACACCAATGTACAGAGAAAGTGAAAATGGGCTATAACAATCAACTCCTCAAACAGGCCAGGGGATGCTGTGGCTGGGAACAAGACAAGATGAGGGAAAGAAACCTCGAGGGAAGGGTTAGTAGGGTACAAAAGAGGCAAGACTTGGTTTTGCAATTGATACCATGATTAGCTTTTCCAGATTACTTGTTATTTTTGGACCAAGATGACTTTCAGAGTCTAAATGGGGACTGGAAGCAATGTCTGTCAATAGGATTGGTGGCAAACCGTCCACAACAAGCTCCAACACAGCTACCGAGTCAGCAGCTGGCAGCCAGCAAACATGGTATACATTATTTCCTTTTTCTCTACTTGCTCTGAGAGCTAGAAAATCCTCAAAAAAGGAGGTTAGAAACATCATGGCCTGCAGGCCAGGATTTAGCAGAAAGAAGATGACCAAGGCACCAAAATGAGGCAAACGTGATTAATATAATATTTAAGAAGGCAAAAAGATCCCCCCACACCCACCTGCCAAGCCTAGAGGGTGTTTCAATGACAAAGACCAACCACACAATACACAGGAGAGAACCATCAGCATAAGGCAAAATGCCTTTCTGCTCACAGGACATGACATCAGAAACCCCCTGAAGGACCTTTTCTCTGTGGGCTAGAGAGCCCTCTACATGTGCTACGATAGTTAGATCACATGCTCTCATCACCTTATCTGTCCCCATATCTTCTCAAAAGTCCATCTCATTCTAACTGCCCCAGCTAGCCGTACCCAATATAGCTCTGAATTGCCTGAAAACATCAGCTATCCTAGGAAAAGGAGCTGTCTTCCTACTTGCAGAACATATGGAAGCTGCCAAGACTTGCAAGCACATTTGGACTTGGGCTGCTTGTTCAATACAATTTATCTAGTCCCTGTAGTTAATTTCAGAGGTCTGATCCAGAGCCCAAATTCCATAGAAAACTCCAGCTATAAGCTGTCCCAGCCCTGCAGTGCACCACAGTCTCTCCTCACATCATGTTGGAGTCACCAAAACCACTCAGATCACATCTCTAAAACAGAATGGTGGTCTTCATAAGACCACGGTTTCTATTTAGGAAATATACAGAGAAAGAAATTAGGAAATAATTCAAGGAACTGATAGGATGACATGGATTTAAAGGCTGATGGGACATATTCTTACAGAGTGATGCCACTGGTATTTCACCTATTCACATTATCACCTCCCTGCCCCTTTGTGCTCCATGCAGGAGTATCTTGAGCATCTGCTCAGAAGCAGGAGCAACACAGATGCTGCTATGGTCCACTAAACAGCAAAGAAAGTCCCAAACCTCCAACTGTAACACCAGTTTTCCACCAGTTCACTGCAGAGACTAATCCATATCACAACTGGGTCACGCTGTGCTGGTGCCTGCTCGGCAGTGAGAGACCAGCAGCAGGAGACCTCAACCTGCTCCCAGGACTCATGGGGTAGCTCTTTTGCCTCAAAAGCAGCAGAGACACACACAGTGTTGGCCAATATTTGGCCTGTGCATCTATCCAGCAGGACTAAAAGCCTTTGCTTTTCATACCCCACCAGAGTGTTGCAAGGATTAGCTCATGTATATTCGGCACCAGCTTTCAAAGCACTGCACAAGAGCCAAACCTTCTGATTTTTTTAAACTGCTCCTTGTTCTGTCACTCCCTCCTGGAGGGATGCGATTCCCCCCTCCTGAGAAACAAACAAGCACGAGGTCAGCGGGAGTGGGAGGTGGGAAGCACATTCCAGGCTGCTCCTCCTCTCCCAAACCACAAATGCCACCAAACCCTGCCCTCTGTCCAGCCCTGCCGGCACCTTGCACAACTGCTCAGCATCTCAGCCTCCCCACGCAGCCGGGGGAGGGCCGGACGGGATACGCAGCAGGGTGTTAAACCTCATCTCATTTCCTTTTCGGTTTCAAGGAGCAATCGGGGGGGGGGGGGGGGGGGGGGGGAAACAGCCACCCCTGGAGTCATGCAGCCAGCCCATGCACCCGCAGCAAGGTAGGGGGGCTCCGCACAAGCCCTGCTTTGCAGTTCCCCTTCTCTGTCAAAGCACGGAGCAGATGCTACAGACAAGGTCTCCCTGGAGGCTGCATGTGCCAATGCATCCCAGCCCTAGGGGAACATGACAAAGCCTTGGCATTCAGCCTTGGCACGATGGTTCACATTTGAGTCTATGTAACTGCTAGACATTAGACCTTGTATTTTGCACAAGTGCAGGCAAATCCGACATGGGGCAGTTTCTTCTACGCACAGACTTGTTGAGCCAGATCAAAAGAGCAATGCTGGGAACATAGTTCATGTACAGGCAGCAGCAAGGGGAGGATGCGGACAAAGCACAACAAGTTAGTCTGTGGGACAAAGCCAATCAAATTGCAGCTTACGAAACCCAAAAGCATCATAAAGGGTTAAAGAAAAAGCTGTTAAAACCATAAACAGCTCTACTCGGAGCATCTTCCCTTGGCTACAGTGCCCAAACCCTGAGCATCCATGCAGAGAGCAAGCACATCCACTACTTCATCACAGAGCAGCAAAATCAAAGTGTCAGAAGGAATATAAAATCTCCAGATGTTGCAAAAGCAAATTAAGATGAGTCACAAATAAGAAAAAAGACTGCTTTCAGCACATTGTTTTGATAAGTTTACAAGGCATTTTTAAGTGAGCAAAATAAACCCCTCAGACCTAGTAGAAGCAGAAAAAAAACAGACAATACCCCCAAACCATCTGCATTTTTGTACATTGATTTTACTGAAATTGGAAACAAAATCGCATACCATAATTTAAAGTTTGTTGTTGTTGTTTTTTTTAATGACCTCGGCATGAGCAAACCTTTGTGACTCTGGGGAAGGCTTTGAATTCAGGAGAAGAAATCATTTGATTCTTTAGCATGGCACATTTAGTGTCACTTCCCACAGATGGCACACCTGTGTACACAGATGTGGCATTACATAGAGCATCTTTCAGGGAAAGGACCGCAGGAAAATTTTCCCAGCTTCACTGGAATCATACATGAGCCAAATTATAGTCCCATTTCACTCTAGGATTTCTTTCAGGAATTATGCAGCACATTGGCACCAGAGTTTAAGCCAATACAGCTCTAGCCCCTGGCTTGTAAAATTGACATTAAGCCAACAGCAGAAAAGGAAGTACAGGGAAAAGCAACACGACTACAATTTTCCAAAAGGTTTTAAAATGTAGTAGCTGATGATTTGCTTCCTTGATCTGCAGCTGTGCAGGCACTACACCACAGGCACAGGCACTGGCACTGCCTAGGGCAAAGGTTTCCTCATCCAACTAGAAATGGATTTCAGCAGAAACACCCTCCCCATGCTCCACTGTGCAGGTCTTCACCTATTAAGCTGCCTATAGCAACTAAAAGGTTATGAATGTGCTCAAATACAGCACGAGTCCAGAGGGAAATGTTCCAGAAAGGTTTTAAAAATCCATCTTGGCATGAAGTAAAAGTCCCACAGCAGCTGTCCTTACTAGTCATGAACAGGAAGTCTTACTACAGGTACCTGGCTTGATAGAGCACAAATCTTGAACTAAAAGAAAAACACCATCAACTATCCTGGTTTGGGGTAAATTTTGTTGTTGTTTGGGGGGAGGGGGAGTTTAATTCTTTTTGGCAAGGAAGTTGAAAGAATAACACCATTTTCCTCAGGGAAGGTAACAGCTACAAGGCAGATTGGGATAAGAGGATGATATTCAAGATGTCAATGGCTACTGAATAGACTGTACAGTGTCATGCAAAGCATTTCATATCACGCAACAGGATAAGGACCACCACATCTCAGCAGCAGAGATTCTATACCTCTCAGCTTCACACACACTTCCAGCTCCCGGAACAGAGCACGAGTTGAGTTTATTTAAAAGGGAACCCCTGGCAGAAAATATCGGGATGTTACTGTGGGGCTTCTGAAGGCCTTAAGCAAACTGAAGGCAGATCATTCTCTGAATTATACTATGTTATGCTAAAAGACAAACAAAACCATCCCTCCCGAAAACAAAAAAATAAATCAGGAAAATTCTTCACTTTCAGGATGGCAAGACACTGGCACAGGTTGCCCAGAGAAGTTGTGGCTGCCCCATCCCCACAGTGTTCAAGGCCAGGCTGGACAGGGCTTTGAGCAACCTGGTCTAGTGGAAAGTGTCCCTGCCTGTGGCAGGGCAGTTGGAACTGGATGAGCTTTAAGGTCGTTTCCAACCCAAACCATTTTATGATTATGAATAGCACAGGTAAGCCATGGCAGCACAGAGTCCGAGTTGTCATCTGGGACGCTCTGTTTTGGGAACAGGCCATGACCACTGAATGGAAGAGCGGACCAGACCTGGGCAGCTTGAGAAAGATGGAAGGGGAGCACCGCACCTGGGATGTTTTGGAAGGATGGAAGAGCGGATAACTTTTGGGAGGAGGTCAGGAGGGACGGCGCGGGGGACTGCCCTGCGGGGGGGGCGGGCGGTGCCTACCTGGATGTAGGCGCGCTGGAGGTAACTGTAGGGCACCCTGCGTTGGAAGTCGGCGCGCACCTCCTCGGCGGCGCGGTGGCGGGAGGCTGCTCCCAGGCGCGGTTCCTCGCAGCGCCGTACGCAGCCGGCACGCCGCAGCACCGAGCTGAAGAAGGGCAGGTCTCCACCGGCACCCGGTGCCGGCGCCACCAACCGCACCTGCCCGCGGCACAGCCGCCGGCACCGCAACCTCGTGTCGCGCAGCTCCCGCCGGCTGCGCAGCGCCCGCTCCAGGCACCGCGCCGCGCCCGCGAAGTCTCCGCCGTAGTACGCCTCCACGCCGGTGGCGTACAGCGCGTCGAAGGGCTCCAGCGGGCCGCCTTCCCCCGCGCACCCGCCGCCTGCCCGGCACGCCGCCGGCAGCAGCAGCAGCAGCAGAAGCAGGGCCCCCCAGGGCCGGCTCCCGGAGGCCATGCCCGCAGCCCCGGCGGGCCGTGAGATGGGGAGCGGGGGTCCGGTACAACGAGGGGTGCGGGCACTGCGTAGCGGGGCTTGGTGCGGTAGGGTCCGGAGGCGGGCTGCAACCGGGGGCGGGGCGGTAGGGTCCGGGGGTCCGCGCAGTGGAGTCCGCAGCGGCTGGGTCCGTGCTACGGGAGCTGGACACCGTACAATGGATCAGAACGCGAAGATGTCCGGGGGTCCGCGCAGTGGGAGCGGGGCACCGTGCAACGGTTCTCAGTGCAGCGGGGTGGGGGGACCAAGCGCAGGGCTTCGCTGCGGGTCTGCCTGTGCAGTGGCAGGGCCGCGGCCCGGCTCCATGCACGCCCGGCCCTGTGCCGCCCTCCCGCGCTGCCGGCATCTCTTAAAGGGCCCCGCTACGCCAACCCGGCCCGTCCCCTCCCAGCAGCGAGCGGTGGCACGGGGCGGGCGCCGCTCGGAGCATCCCCGCTGCCCGGCTCGCCCACGGTGCAGGGCTTTTAAATGACGTCATGAAATGTACATCGCCCCGGAGTGATTAAAATGGCAGTAGCAGCCTTCCCTCCCTCTTTTCCCTTCCGTGCCCCACACCTCCTCCTGCTTCCCCATGTCTCCGCGGCTGGCGTCGTTATTCGCAGGATGCTTTATTTGTCCCCCTCGGGAAAGCCAGTTCCTCGAGGCAGTAGCTCGGAGCCATTTTTCGCTGGGCTCTCCACCCGTAGCCACTCTTATCCCGACAGCATCCCACCTCTGGGAATCCCGCAAGTAAATCATCTGGGATGGGCACAGTGAGTGGCTGGTGAAGCCTTTTCAGCTTCCAGCAGTGTGTTTGTCTGGCTTCCCCCAAGGTTTCTTCTTCCAGTGCTGCAAAGCCTTTTCTTGCCAAAAATGTTACTTGGTTTTTTTGGGGTTTTTTTTTGCATGTATTTGAAGGCATTCTTGTGACGAGACACTTGGCAATGCAGCCTAGTGACACATAAAAACACTATCTTGGTTGGCATTTCAAATAATCTGAGTGTTGAACACCTGTCTGCAAGGTTTTCTTTCATAGCAATATAATTCATTTGGCTGAAATCAGTTGTTCCTGTGTGAGAGGGAACGAGCAAATCCTGAATCCCAGCAGCTGTTTTACTGTAAGCTGTTCTGAGTTCAAGGACTTCAAATCCTGTGCATATAGCACTGTGGTCAGTAGTCTCTCACAAGAGATTGTGGCCTTATTTCAGACATTTCATGAATATCTCTATAGATGCTAGCTATCTTTTCATAGACTAAAATAGCTGCAAATGGGAGACGCTTGAAATCCATTTGGGTCCAGATTTTGTTATTGTGTTAAGCCAGATGTTCCTCACAGTCATGATAGGCTTTTCCCTCTGCATCTCTAATGGCTTTGATCAAATTGTGCCCTGTTTCTACTGCTGTGTCCAAGACCAAAACAAGGGCCCAACGCCCTGTCTTTGGGCAAGTGACCAGATTATGGAGTCTGGTTTACAGTGGTTTCACATAAGGGAAGGCTTTTTTCCACATGGCTAGAGATTTGCTAGAGTTCTTAGTGAAGAGCTTTCCCATCTGGCAAAGATTGCATAACAATCTTCCCCATTGCTTTCTTGTAAATTGGCACAAAATGTTTTAAAGGTTTGGGTATCCCTCCATCCTTCTGCCCTGACAGACTGGTGTGCTGGGGAGAGTGCTCACAACAGGAGAACCAAACACCCTGCAGGGAGGTATCCAGCAGGAGAGGTATGTGGTGTAACCACTTGCCTATGAAATATGAGTTCTCAGATCCAGATAAAGACTTCTGCAAGGGAAGAGTTATCAGCACTCCAGGGGAACAGAGGCGACACTATGAGGGGCCTACTCCAGCCTTAAGGGTCACAGAGATGCCACTGGTGACTGCCCAAGTTTAAAGTAGGAGCCAGCTCTGTCCCATATCACAGAGATAAAGCATCTGTCTCCTTGGGAGCACTTTCTGAAGGATGCATCTCACATGATCTATTTGCAGAAGTGCTGTATGTAATCCTATATTGCTTCCAAGTCAGCAACATCTCTTCGCATGCAGTGATAACATTGAGGCCCTGCACAGGAAGGAACGCAGAAAGTGCTTTCTGGAGAGAGAAAGAAGTAAAACAAAATATTTTATTTCAGCTTGCTGCATTGTCTGATCCAAATGTTTCTTCTTCAAGTCCTTTTTGAAACAGTACAGGAAAGGTTCTTAGTCCTGACACCCTGCAGCCCAATTTTGCTGCATCTCCTCTAGAGCCTTCTCTAGGCACCCACTAAGACCAGAGTTCCACTACTCCCACTTTCTAGTCCTCCTGCCTAGGGTCATGCTTTCTTTGTTCACAAAGTTTGTGGGCTTTCTCACTTTGATGCTTCATTGCTACCTAATTGCGGCAAAGAGCTCAAAACCGGTTGGCATTTACAAGCAATCAACCCAGGCTATCTCTGGGGCATTCAATGCCCTTGCTTGAACAGCCACCCTTATTTTAGTACTGCTATTCATTGCCTAAATGAAAAATCAGCAACCAGGTGGAAAGAAGCTTGCTCGTCCCCTGACTGGGGGTCTCGTTCTTGCAGAAGACCTGCACGATAACAACCCAGCAATACAGTTGCTAGAGCCAGCAGCATCATAGGCATGGTGTGCTTGCCTTCTTGGAGCTGGAAAGGAGCTGGGTTTAGAAGCCCTGCACATATAAAGGCAGGATTTCACCTGGCAGAGCAATTGCTTGTTTAGGATGTTACAACTCTGAATCAGGCCCCAGGATGCCCAAGATATCCCTCATGCCTGTAATGAAAGGAATAATTCTAAAAATGTAACAACTCAGCCCGTGTTCAGATGTTGATCCTGGCCCCTGTGCAGCTGTTTTGAAAGACCTTTTCCTACGTAAATAGGTTCATCTGAAGCTTTTTTTCTTTGAGGAAATCTCTGATCTATGGGTCAAACCACTGATGATTTGGCAACAAGATAAGAGCAAATTTTAGAATGCCTTTCAAAACGGCTTTTCAGCATGCACTTTGCAAGCAGACTTCAGTTTCAAGCCCTCTCTGTTTCATTTGTAGACTAGCCTCTGTACTTAATTCATGGACAAACTTTGTAATTCCCAAATCAAACACAGGTGACCTCTTCAGCCGTGTACCTTAGTAAGAGAGAGTCTTGAATTAGATGGAAAAGTACAACACACCTTAACTGAAGGGCTTTGGTCCTTGCCTCATGTACCAAAGTACAAGTATATTGAATATATCAAAACTATTACCAAAGTACTTAATCATAGAACAGTCTGGCCTGGAAGGGATCTTCAAAGGTCTCTTCTAGTCCAACCCCGTGATTTAGACCCAATTCAGACCTGAATTTTGTAGAATGCCTTCATCTACCCAACTCCTCTTTTTATTCAAGACGGTGTGGGAGAGATGGTGATGTCACTAGATGTCAGGAACTAGTAATACCAAATAAATAGGCATAAGCAATAATAATAATGAACCACATTTTCAGGATTCTCCGTGCAGGAAAAATCCACCAACTAAGTTACATAAAACTAGTCTAGGTTTGGAGGAGGGGGAGAAGGGGGTGAGGGAGGGGGAGGAGAAGGATGAGTGACCAAGGAGGAACTTTCCTTGTAATTTATTGTTCTTGTTATAGCACATTGCAGCACATTGCAACAGAGCAGGATACGGATGGAGAGAATACAAAGTGCATGCTGGGGATGCTGCTGCATCTGCTATAGGATGTACATGTAGGTTTCTTTGTTACTGAATTACAAATCTGCATCCCCGCAGTTGTTCCACTGTACGTTTGAGGCTGCCTCTGATACGTTGCTCCACTGGATCACTGGTGACTTGAGGTCAGCACAGATAAGCTGAAGGCCTTCAATTTTTCTTCCTAAACCTTTTCACTTTTACTTCCTCCTACAAATATTTCCCTAGGCTCAGGACCTGGGAGCAGCTGGCTCTTCTCATTTTCTTCCAGACATCTGACCTGTGATCAAATGCTGTATGTTCTTCTCCATGAACTGGTCACAAGAACCCAGGATGTCCTCTGTCCTAGCAGACCTCTACCCTGACATTTCCCCAAAGCATGTTCGTCTCATATCTTGCTGATGACAGCCTCTTTTTATTATGACTTCCTCTTGACATCCCTTGACATCCAGAGAGACATTACCTCTGCCATGGACAAAATGACTGCCAGCAAAGCTTTGCTTACAATGTTGCTGTTGTGTATCCTTCCTCAACACACTGTCAAGGTCATCTCATCCTCCTTTGCAGCATCCAGTAAAGTTGCCTTGGCCCAGGCTTGTCCGTATCTTCTCTCTGCTGCACTCCATTATTAATACCAGCTTTGACAGCTCATTCTTTTCTTTATCCTGGTCTGGTCTGACTCTGTGCTTCAGTTCATAGGATTTATTCTATCTCTGCCTCTTTTGGACAAAGTTTTGTGCTCTAGAATTTGTCATTGCTTCTCTACTTCAGCACAGACCAAAACTAGCTCCCCAAATCCATCTCCGCTGTGATCCCTCCATTGCACCTCTCAAGGCTTTGGACATGTGCGTTAGCTTGCAGGCGCTCAGTTATACACAGAAACCCCTGTGCTGGATCTGTTATAAAAACCTTAATACAAGAGCACAGACAAGTACAACACAAGGCTTGCTGTTGGCACTCAGCAGAGAAATACAATCACATAAATCACATAAGCAGAAGATCCTTGTGTCTTCCCATGTGGAGGCAACAGTATAACCTTATTAAATTCCAACTGCCTGTACACTTTGCTTACTCAGAAACTTGGACTCTACTGCTGCTATAAATTAAAAACCAATAAAAATGAAGTTCAAAAAGTACAAAACACACAACCACAGGCGCACTGGTGTTTTGGAGGGGTTGGCCACATGCCTGTGTTTTTAAGCTTTGATTTAAAATACCTTCATGGGTTATATTATTTAGGATGACAACAACTGATAACACTTGGGAATTATTATATTGTGCTCTGCATAGCACTTTTCCTACACTGACTGCACAAAAAGTTATACATATCTAGAGAGACTTGCTGTTTTGAAGAGGAATGTACCTAAAAATGATATAAACTGAGAAAATTTAATCATAGACTCAAATGACACAGTTATTTTCAACACAAAGTCCAGAGTCAACGAGACGTGTGAATGGTTTCATTGTGTAACAGTCTGAACTTCAGATGTGGTGGTTTCAGTTTCAGAGGGTGAACAGGGTCCAATTCATGACTGCTGTAATTGGACCAAATTGGTGACTAAAATGATAGGTCAAGTGTAGAGTATGTGCACGCACAGCCAGAGTCTGGCTACAGATCTAGGAGGTCTAGGTTCACCATTCACGTGGTGAATGAATAGGGGTAGACAGGCTGGTTGAAGTGGCCTGCTTGAGTAAGGTTTGAAGGACATGAAATTTATCTAGGAGGGGTAAAGCCACCAGTGATGTTTCTCTCCAGCATAACTATGGTACTCTGTGATGGTGTGTGAAGGGAAAAGAAAGACAGGGGATGGTGGAGGCATGATATACATAGCAAACTTCCTCTTCTGTCCAAAGTGAGGTGGTTGATGCAGATGAGAGCGTGTGAATGGAGTGGCCCCAACTTCCACATAGCTGGCGTGGATGTTTGAGGACTCACCACCTCTCCAGAGAAGAGCTCCTTACAAAAACCATAACTGCGAAAACCTCTGGAGTAAACATCTGGTGGATTTGATCCCAGGTTTCCATGTGCTGGCAGCTCTGCTGCTGCAACAGGGTTGCTCACGCTGAAAGTGTAAGGACTGAGCTGCTGTGGAGTGTCATGGGAGAAGCACAGTTTGTGAAAGCGAGATGTGGGCATCAAGTGGGACAACAGCGAAAATACCCAAGGGGCCCTCAAGAGCTACCTGAAGCAGTTTATATCTTCTAGTGGCAATGTCAAATAAATGCCCATTAAAATCAATACAACTGCCCCTAAATCCAGTTTGGCTATATTTTCCTCTGCGTGACCTCATGCTCATTTTTCCTAGGCATTAACTCATAATCTGGACATTAACTATTTTTGTCATTCCCTTTATCAGTTCTTGTCTGGTCTCAAAATATCATCCAGCGCTTAGAAGACATTTAAAAATAAGATTACATGGAAGCCATGGGGCTGCTGAGCCAGCTCAGGTAGATGCTACAATCTACCACAAAACGTAACTTGCAAACAGCAAGGTTTCCTCCACAGACTTTTCTACCCATATTGTCCAGCAGTGAGAGACTGGGTTTCCAAGAGCAAATATTTCCTTTTCCTGCAGAGCTCTCGATGTGAGCCAGATCCTGACTTATTGTGGGAAGAAAGAAGGAAATGTCAGGCAGGGGAAAGAGGCCCACTAGAAGGGCAACCCAATGGGAGAGAATGGAGAGATGTCACAGGGGGAAACCCAAAGTCCTGCCCGTGAAATCAAAGTAGGGGAGAGAGCTGCAGGGGAAGCCCAAGAGGCAGAAAAAATCCATTGAGGAAATTAGAAACAAATTTGGCAACAGTAGGACATGCACTGTGGAGAGGAGCTCCCTCGAAGAGGCATAGTGATAACCAGGAGCGCTTTCTTTCCCCAGCAGGACCACAGCAAACACCAGCAGCTCTTGCCTCCGGTGGCACAGCAGAAGCAGATTGGGGCTCTTGTGTTGCCAATCTGTCCCAGTTTCAATTTTTCTGATGCAGTGAAAAAGTGGGGGGCTGAGAGGCTATTAAAAACATTGAGCTCACTTCTTTCACAAGCATCGCGTTCCTTGTGGCTCCCCTTTCACAGCCCATCTTTCTTGTACATTAATGCAGTTCTGACTAATCTGACCAAGAGATGTAAATTAATACCTACACCTGATAGGCTGCAACACAAGGGAAACTGGAAGAAATGGTGTGCAGTTAAGTATAAGTCAGTGTAGCTCCCTGATCTCCTCAAAGACCTGACCTAGTTAAAAGTCAAAAATCCTCATGAGGGTGAAGTGATATTGGGGTACTGTGCATGTAGAGACAGAAGCCCAGAGGTATATCCCAAAGTGCTTTTGGCTGAATAATTTTTATTGCAAGATGCTAGGTTTATATGGCACTAGTTTTCATACTGGAGAATCCTAAAATGCTCTGCTAATTCTATACTCATAAAACTCACTTCACTACAGCTGCTAGGCTGACAGGTTGCCGGCACACTGCTTCCCACTCGGATGTGGGAAGGGAATAACCAACCCAGCACATCTCAGCAAAATCCCGTCTTCAGGGAAATTACTCCTGGGAAATGAGGCAGAACTTGAATTCTTAACATTTTATGTAATATATAGACCTCTGGGTGTCCTGGTCTCTCCTCACAGATGTAATTCTGTAGGTGGAGCACTGAAGCCAACTATGTGGCCCTGGAGCAAATGAGATGATGCACCGAGACCTCAGAGTTGCACCGAAGCATGCAGTGGATCAAGCATGGATTCACTTGGGAAAGGGTCCATAGCAGCTACTCTGCACTGCTTGGTACCAGCTTGGTACCAGCAGCAGTGCGGGTACCTCCTGGCTCCCAAATCATGAGAAACTTTCTGACACTTGATCAGCCCTAACCGAGAAGCCTGACCAAAAGGAATCTGGAGAATGAGGGTCTGTGGCCAGCAAAGGCATGCAGGAGATAGCATCATCACTCCTCCTCTCACCCCATCCTTTGTACCTGCATCTGCAACTGGGGAAAGCTGGATGCGGCACAGGTGCTACGCAGAGCTCCTCCTGCTGGAAAAAGTTCTGGGAAGGCCGGAAGGGGTGAGTGGAGGAAGAAGACTGGGATAGGTGGCTGAGTAACACCCTTACTTGCAGAGCTGCTGCAGGCCAGTGGAAAACATTCAGTTTGGGAACAATTCTGCCAACCCAAGCAATGACATGTTCCCTCATTCTCTTTTTTTTTTTTTCCCTTTTTTTCCTCCATGGCTAATTTTTAGGCTTCTATAAAGCTGAAGTAAACCTGGACAAATTCCTCTGTAGCAGTGTATTTACTCTGATTTCTTAGTGGTCTAAATGGGTGAGAAAAAATGACAGCAGTTACGGAAAAAATGGATGTCAAAACCATGGGATATGGTGAAACAGTAGTGTAAGAATATAGAGAGACTCTGAGACAACAGAGACTTGCTCAAGATCAGCACTTAAACCTGTGAGAACGGTACCTGCTGTGAGCTCCCCTGTGTCACCGCATCCTTCGCATCTATGGGATGCCAAGCACCAGGGATGCCATTGCACCCGGTGGCAGCACTGCAGAGGGTGACTGTAACATCAGCTAGGGAGCATATGGCAAGAGCAGCAAATCCAGCTGGTGATAACGAAGTGGAGAGGAGCAAATATCCTGTCACATTGAAGTGGTACCTATAATTAGAGAAACTGCAGAAGAGAAACACTGCTGAAGAATGGGAAGGGAAGTTGCCTCTATGTTCCCCGTGGTATAATGCTCTGTGAAAGCTGATGTTGCTGTGATTAGCATTTGTCTCTCCAAGGGGAGCAAGAGAATGCTTCAGAGGGAGCAGATTCCCAACACCCAGGCAGAGAAGCAGGCAGCCTGAAATCACTCAGGACTAAAGAATCTAACTCTCCTCTCTGGGACCTGGCATGGGCATGGGGACACCCTTTGCTAGGTCAGGCACTGCAGGCGAGCACCCCAGCAGAGAGGGTGTCACTGGCAGCGACTCATGAAAGCTGTTCACTACAGCTTCAGCAGTTTCTCCAGGGCCTTTTTTGGCTGAGGATGGACTTGGAATGAGGGGGAGCGGGTCTCAGCTTCACTGTAATCACTAAAAATAGACCCTAATGTGCATTGCTCCCTCTCTCCTAGATTGTATTACCTCTGGGACTTGTCCAAAAAAAGATTTAAGAGGGTAGCCAACAGGAGAGCTCTGGACACAGTAGCAAGGACTCTGGTTTTCCTTAATTTCTAGTTTCTGTAATATAACTTTTAGTGAAAATAAGTAAGCCACAGACAGTGCTGCTTTTGTATCTGCTCCTTGCACTAAAGGTCTCAGCTGTTAGAAATTAGAGTGTGGTTACTTCTTTGACCCCTGTAATTTCTGTGGAGAACAGTGATCTGGTCTCACAAGCATCCCCCTGGCCAAGCCTTCAGGACTAGGAGTGAGATTTGCTCAGTATGCTAGGCCAATGGTGCTGTTTGAAGTATATGCTCAGAGAAAGAGAGCTAAAAACTTCAGCAACCTTTTGCTGCATTAATCCATCACACTCTGACAAGCGGATGGCTTAAATAAACTGGATCCTTCATGAGAGGAGGGAGGATTCTCGTGAGAAGTAGGATTTTAATGGCAAAAGAGATATGTGAAAGCTTTAATCTTTGTGCCAGGGTGTGTTTCTGTTTAAGGAGATTCTGACCTTATCTGTCAGGAAGGGTTGCTGTGAACCTGGCTCTACAACTGGCCAGACTGTATATTTATTTCTTTAGAACAGCCTCCATTGTTCCAAGTCAGGAGGGTCACTCTGAGCAGCTGCTGCTGAAGAGGCTGGCAGGCACCCCAAAGCAAAGGCCAGCAGAGCATTTCCAAGCAGGGTGTAGGGCATTTCCACAGGATTAGCGGCTGGTTGCATAAAGATGCAGTCTTAGAAAGCATCTCGGAGGTCCTTTGAGGCAGCTGGGTGCTACACAAACAGCCCTGGAAAGTGTTTCCCCCCTTGCTTCAGGAAAGCTTTTAAAGCTCAAGACTCAAATTGAGGCAAAACACATCACAGCACACTTCTGAGGGAAACAGGGTCTTACTTCCATGTTAGAACCACTTCCCATGGGACACAAGTGCTTATTGTGACATGGGTAGACTCCAAAATCCTCCTTTGCCACTATGGAAGAAGCAGGCGAAGCAACAAAAGGCCACTCTGAAAGCTTAGGGATGCTCTCGGCCCTTGGATAGAGTTGGCAGATGAGCCATTAAGAGGGAAGAAGGCAGCACAGCCTCCAAAATTTTCTGAACGTCAGCTTAGAAAATGCCACCAAATGCTTGAGCCCCACAGCAGAGTGGGTAAAGAGGCAAATCATTACATTAGATGGGATCCTTTGGTATTTCACACAACCAAGGAAGGCTCTTAAAGTGAGAGAGCCCAAACAGAAAAGAAATCAGGGATGATGGAGCATGTGATCAAACCTATGGCACTTTGGAGGTGTGAATGAGTAGTCACTCTGCTGTTTTGCAGACGGCAACAGAACTTGGGACAAATTATGCTGATACACTACAGGATTTTCAAACACATCTTGTGCTAATTTTCCAGACTTGTGGGAAATGTAGAGCGTATGCAGGATTTTGTACCTAGTTAATTTTATGGAGTGCATTGAGTAAGGGTGGATTTATTTTCTGAGCTAGACATCATTTTAAACATTGCTATGTGTCTCTCCATTTGGGATGCAGGGTACCGTTTTATTGCCTTGTAGAAATTGCTTGTTGTTTTATTGAAGCATAAAAACACTTGGCAAGGCTACAGCACCCCATTATCTTTCAATTGGGTGGGCAATAATTCCTTAAACAAACACGAAACCTTATTAAATTCTCAAATGCCTAGAAATCAAAACCTAAGAATAGGGACATGCAATATGCTGTGGGTAACGAAGAAATGAATGTGCGTTTTAACTACTGAACACAATTAAATCTGAAAAACCACCTTGAAAGCTAAAATAAAAGCAAGTCTGCTGTTAGCAGTGTTTCCTTGGTTTTCTTTCTGCTTCTGTCTCTGCTCAGAAGCATGCTACATGGCTAACACCAGACTGGTGCTGACCAAATCCCAAGGAACTGCTGATATTCTGCTTCCAGGTAAGGTTACAGATATTAATCCAGCAGGGAGAGATAGCAAAGGAAAGGCTGGCAGAGTTTCTTGTTTTGATCAGCCCTTGGAGAGGGTTGTGTGCCAGTGCTGGACTCTGCTCTGGGGCTGTTGCTGGTGCCTCTTTGTATGCATACGGAACGGAGACCAAGTCAACAGCTAACCCCCTTCTGCAGCATTTGTGCTTTGTGAAAGCTGACCTCATCTCAGACAAACCTCAGCACATTCATCACCAGGAATTTGTGAGTCATCGCTGGGAAACTTCTCCCTCTGCACTAACCATATGAACAAAACAGCTCACACTGCATTGGCCGGGGGTTGGCTGCCAGGTGGGGCTTCAGGCTGCCCTGAAAGCAGCTTGTGAATTAGGATCCTGCCTATCAGTGGTACAAGGAGGGCAGTGCCCAGATTTTTCTTCAACCCCTTCTCCCTAAAGAACAGCACCCTGGTAGAGATGCAAAGGTCAGTCCATAGGCCAGGTGGGATGGCTCTCCTACATTACAGCAGCTAGAAACAGAGCCTAAGGAGAGAACATGGCAAAATCTAGCTGCGCTGACAGCGCTGAGGGCTGCCATCGACAGCAGGGTCAGTGCCACCAGGCCTGTGACTGAGTCACAGTCAACTCACCAGCTGCTTAAAAACTGCCACCACCTTTGGCTCCTGTCCTCAGCACAGCATATCTCCCACTAGAGGTTACATGGGAGCAAAGAAACCTGTCCTGAGTGTCACTCCCCAGAAATGAAGGGTCAATAAGATCTACCATAAGCCCTGTGCCCAAGCTGAAATGAGAGACTGCACTGATTTTTCAAGCTCATGATGGTCAGGTTGAAAGGAACACCAAAGGTCTGTGACCCTCTTCCTCACTCATGAATTGTGGCAGGTCTTTGCGGGGCATTGACCATGGTTTGCAGAAGCCCCAGAGCCCCCCTGCCCTAAGAATTGAAGATGTAGATGAGCCTGAAGAAGGACCTATGTTATATAAGTATGCTTTTAAAGCATACTTTAGCTCCAGGACAAACTGAGCACCACGCTGACAGGAAGAGATGAACAAGAGAGTAGAGAACCCTAGGCAAAATAATACTGCCCCCGTTACAGTGAGGGAAATATCAAATCACGTAGCACATCAGATGGTGATAGATTTTCCCTAACGTGCTGTATCCATTACACACAGACTTTGTGCTTCCACGAGAAGAAACGCTACCTGTAAAAGGAAACAAGGGAGGAGTTTCGTTTTCTAGAGGGGCTTCATCTAGCATGTCTATCCCATGGGCATTTGCAGAGAGGCCCTGCTCAGTAGATGTCTTCCCCAAATTTAGCATTTAGGAGAAAGGAAGCTAATTTCTGCTCCCAGATGGGAGGATGGTGTGGAATGAGTTTGGGCAGCTGGAGGAAATGGCAGTGAAGGCATTAGGAATTCTCATAAATCATCTGTGAGTGTTTGGACGCTTCATTTTATGCTTATGCCAACATGCTTACTTTCTGGGCCAAGCATCACTGATTTTGTTGGAGTTTCCCCAATCAGGCCTGGCAAGGAGAAAATGGGATCTTTTTTCTTGAGCTGTGCATCCACTTTTTCATCACAAAACATCACAGCAATTCATTCTTCCCCACACTACACCCTCAGGTTTGCACACACACCATTTCTGAGTGAATAGAGTGAGCTTCTGAGCTAAAGAAAGCATTACTTGAGGATTGCGTGTGCCCAGCCTAAAAGCTATGTCAAGGCTGAGTTGTTCTGCTCTGAACACAGAGCAGGGTTAATGCAGAAGTGGGCTGTGTTAGCCTCAAATACAAGGGAAATCTGCTACTGGTGTCAGGAGTGCTTTGTCTCCCTGTAGTGGTTTGGCTA
This sequence comes from Amazona ochrocephala, assembly GCA_039720435.1. Taxonomy (NCBI): domain Eukaryota; kingdom Metazoa; phylum Chordata; class Aves; order Psittaciformes; family Psittacidae; genus Amazona; species Amazona ochrocephala. The sequence goes on along the minus strand of CM077884.1, from coordinate 2,469,136 downwards.
CAAGAGACTGCTGCTGCACTTAGCACAGCAAAACTGCAGACTGGGACATTTCAGCGACATTCAGCAATCTGACAGCGAGACAATAAATCCTTGCATTTGGGAACTGAGATACTGCTGCTCCTCATATCAAAGGGGAAGTCTCTGGGCAGACATCCAAGCATACAGACTGCCCTCATCTACCCCCCTTCCTCCAGCTATCCTATTTGCCTTATGTGTGTCTTAGACGATTTGTTCTTCTCCTTTATCCAAACAGCGTGTCTCCCCTAAGCATATTTTGAGCCAGACTTTTACCCTGTATCAGCGCTACCTGCTTATTTCAAGGAGATCGCTGCTGACTTCCAGCACAGTCTGTGAAGCACAGCGCTTAAGCCAGATCCCTGGGGCAGACGCTTCTCCCTGAAGGGCTGAGTGTTGGTTAAGATATAACCAGTGCTGCTCAGTACTAAATGATCTCTCACAGTGACAGGTGCATGTGAGAAAATTCAGACAGAAATCTCTGACCACATGTGATATTTCAGCAACTGTCAGGTTAAATATAGTACTCCTGCTACCACAGGACAAGAACCAGACAGCTGTGTTGGTATACAAGCTGGTCTAAGTGTTAGATTCATGGTCTTACCATAAGACTAAGAAGCCACATAACCCATTATATATCCAGGAAACTTTAGAATGTATATGTATTATGGCAACACTCAGGACTTGTGCATAGTGCTGTACAAATGCAGAACAAAAAGCCCCAGTCCCCTCTCTCAGGATCTTGCAACATAAAACCAGAAAGCAGTCAGATACAGAGAAAAGTAGATAAAAAGATTGCCTTATTATGCCCAAAAAAGCCACCACCATTCATTTGATTTACTCACCACATTAATTGACTCCTATTTCCTTGTGTCTGCAGTCACGTCTGATTTCACAGGACAACTATTAGCTGGTGAAAGTGGGTACTCTGGTTGAGAACACTGTGTGCTGAGAACTGGTCTCAGGGTGCTGTTTAAAAGCACAGACTAGGGGCACATCTCTTTGGTAATACCTTTAAGATGAGACCTGATTTAGTACAGCCATCAGATGTCAAGTCTTAAATAAGCGATTTTCCATGAGGTTTTGCCACAAAAGGAAACAAAGATCTTGCTGACTCTCTAAGGACAAGTAAAGCTACTGCAATAGGCTGAGTAATTAGTGGCTGCTACCTGAAAGCTGCTGCTCCCAGCAGCTGTGCCACACCTGCTGTGATTTGGCATGAGCTGGGAAGAGGAAGATCATGGTTCTATGTAAAAGTCTGCTACATGCAACTGAGACAGATCTGGCAGACAGAAAGTGCAGACTTCAGGGCCAGGTCTCTGCATGAGCCTCTTACCTCTCTAGAACCGTGTTCCCAGGATTCTGGTAATGTTTCAGCCGCAGTTTGAAGGCTAGAGGTGCTACTTATGTGCTAAATGCTGTTTCTAATTTAAGCTAATAGGTATGATATTACCTGCATTTGTGCCAAAAAAAAACATAGGGGTTTGTATGACTTCCACACTAACCTACAAATCAGCCTAGGGTCTTTGGGAGCTTAAAGTAAACTGCCTGTGGAGAAGGTGGGTGAAGGGTTTGTCATCCAGATTCATGGGCTCATAATAAAAAACAAACCAAGGGAAACCTTCTCCTTCCCATCACACCACCCAGTCCCAAGTTATGAAAAAGGTGCCAGCCGCCAGCTGCCCTTCCTCCCCTTGGTCCCAACCTGGCATCTTGGATTAGGGGGAGAGAAGAGAACCCACAGTGAGTTATAGAGATTAAATTGTTTGGCATTCATCTAGTGTACAAAAAATCTGAAGGAACACCAAAGATGAGCCTGACCAGATTTCTGAAAGAACCATAGAACCTCAAGAGATCCACAGGATTAATGCAAGCCCAAGGAAGGTCAAAGGGTGAGGGATACTGAAGGCAAATCACAAATAAATGGCTTTATCATGTCACACAAGGATGTTCTCTGTTCCTAAATTGGCTGAGTAAAATGAAGGATAATTTTTCTCCATCACACATTAATCCAAAAGCTTGGGAGTAATTTATGATGAAAATAAGCTTAATGTTGTGCAAAGGTGGCTTCTTTGTGGGTGAGACATGATCAGCATCCTCACAAGGAGAGCAGAAACAGAATGGAGACCCCACTTTGCTGACAGTCATCTAGAGTGGATTTTTAGGGCGAATATAGTAAATAGAAGAATAATGGGGTTTATACGTCTCCAGACAAGCAAACAAATATTTTTGGGAGGCATAAGCAAAATGTATTGACTGTGTGTATAAGGTGGGCATGTTCTGTCAAATCTTCAGGCTTTGGCAGCACTTTGTTTTCTCAACAAACCAGAGACAATGATCAAAACTACATATGCGTCTCAAATCTTAGCCACAGAGAATAGGACAATTATAGCTGAAACTTTCCAAAACCATGGAAATGCCTGAGGCAGACAAGCCACATGGAAACCTTTTTAGTTCAGAGTTTTTGACAGCTGCAGAGGAAGGTCTTCTGCTAGGAGGTGCTGGCCAGAAGAGCAGGTGGGCACCCAGCCCATGCTCTGTGCCTATTGTGCCTATAGAAGCAATACTGTCGAAGGATGGGGTCCTGCGTCATGGCTAAGCTCTGGCATCCCTCCCAAGCCAGATGTCCCCACACTGCTGCCTATTGTTGAGATAGAGCCCTTATGAGTGTGGCTAAACCTCACAAAAAGCAACATGAGTAGGAAGTGGCAATGGAATCCCTGTATAGCCTCTGTATCCTCCTCTGATGTTGAACAGAAGCTCAGATTATTTTCAGTATCAACAACTATTTACTGGTCTGGGAGGGACCCTGCAGGATTGAGGCACAAAATTTGCTGTCGCGGCATCCAGTTCCTGCTCCAGTGAATAATGAAAGAGGAACTGCTGGAAAGAGGGAGAAAAAACACAGGGTAGCGGAGGCTGGTGTGCAGCATGCTGAGCCGGGGCCACTGCTCCTGGCAGGGGCTGTGCCGGGGTGGTCAAATGCCCAGCTACTGTATGATGGCAAATGCACAAAAGATTGTGCTGGATCGAGGCCTTGGTGTGGATTTAGTTGTCATGTAGGACTGGACATGTAATTTCCCCGGAACTGTAAAACAACTTCTGGATGTTTTTGCTTATTTGAAATAGCAAGTGTTTGAGTGCTGGGAAATAGGTCAGATAGCATCACTATGCCTAGTTATATGGTCATGGTGGTTTTTAATTAAACTCATAACTCTTTTTGGTTGCCTAGTCCAGGCTTTTGTGCAACATCATCAGACACTAATAGACAAGTGTGAGATGGGATGTAAAGAACTCCAAAATCCCTGTGGCTATCCTGTAATTGTCATTGCTGTGGTACCTTTTACAGCCAGGTAAACTGACACTAAATCATTTGCACAGCAGATGTTGGCTATTCTGACTGCAGGCAGGTGCATCTGCCGTAATGTTTAATCTTCTCTAATGAAATCCAGAGGATGATGGCCCCAGAGCAAGGATAATAAACTGTTAGGAGTCCTGTTTGGGCTGTCCTTGCTCTAGCTTGCCTAGAAACATGGAGAAAAGACAGCAAAAATTAAACTGGCAGGAAGGTGTGTGTATGAGCCTTGGATCCATTGATGGCACTTGAGTCCAGAAAGACAGAGGTTCAGCACAGTTTTCTGAAGAGTATGTGTCTTTGTTACCCAGGGTCAACAACAGGTTGGGTGGGCCCATCTCGTGATTTACTTAGTCATGGCTTTACTGCTGGGGCTGCCCTCAAGCAGCCAGGTTGGTTATTATTCCCTAAGCAAGAGGAGCCACTGCCTGGCACAAGATTGAAGCCGCCAGGCTCACTTTGCAGGGCAAGCACTTGACTCCTTCCAGATGGTCTTGCACAATGTTCCCACGGAGGTCCCATCTCAGGACATCATGAGCAGAGAAGACTGGAGATAGCTCTTCTCCTTCCCCATCCTGGATGGACTACAAGTAATTGTCCAGGAATCACGGGGTTCACAGCACCTCTTTCTAAAAGAAGCCTGCTTGATGCATGGTACATTTGGGGTTGTGGAAAAAATTATGAAGTGCGCTGTGCGTGACAGCTTTTTCCAGGAGGGCTTTGAGTCAATTTTCTTCCAAGAGTCTGCATTCAGTTATAGTTTGGAATATGTGATCTCATGGTGTTTGTATTTATTCCTCTCACAAAACCATTTTTACAGCATCGGTATCTATAGGTTACTGTGAGGCACCAAGTGAAGTCATTGTAAGGTCACTCACAGCATACTGCCTCCTGCGTGGAGCACATCAGTTTGGCTGAAGGATAGCTACAGCTGAAGTTACTTTCTGTGGCTACGAACTGAAGAAACACAAGCAAGGGATATTAAAGTGATGAAATAACACAATATAAAGGGAAAATATGTTACAGGAAAAACACCCCCCTGGCTAGGGTCAGTTATAAGGATTTGATACTGGAAGAGGGCTTCTCCATCACCTGTTCCCATGTTAGGAAACTAAGCAACAAGCTCAAAGCGCTGTTTCTTTCATGACTCCTTCAAAGAGACTCTTATGTCTGATAAATGAATAACGTTTCCATACTGAGATATTCTGTATCTAGCCCAAGATTCCTAAGCTCTCCTGGGAATACCCCCTACAACTGCCTCCCCCCCCCCCCCCCCAGTGCAAGTGACACCCTTGTTACTTATCAGTGTAACAGGAGGCAGCAAATTGGCCTCACACCACACAAGAGGCTTGGCTTTTACATGGGGGGTTCTTCTTCCCTCTTCTCAACCCATTTTCAGAGGGAAAAAAAGTAACATCCTTATTGGAGGAAGGGAAAGCACGGCATAAGACACCAGAAGAAGAAAAGGTGCAGAGAAGGTTTGAGCCTCAGCCTTTGACTCTAAGGCCTTCCCTGTGTAATTGAGGGGGGACACAGGCTCCGTAAGTCCAATCTATGAGCCAGAGCATGGAAACATCCATGATGTGGGACAGAAGCACCCCACAGGAGCTCCTGGAAATCTGAATCTCAAAGGTTCTTCTGAAATGAGCTCTGCTGCATACGCAGCTGCATGAGCCTAGGGAATAGGATTTGGACCTCGTGTCATAGCAGTGGGATAAATACGGGCCTTGCAGGGAGTTTGGCTCATTTGCCAGGTAAGCTCTTTGCACAGAACACAAATAGGAGCATCTGTCTGACCCGGGCTGCATGCTCTTGTAACAAGCTGGTGTTAAGAAACACCCTGATTTCCAAACTGCTCAGTGCTCCAAGATGACTTACAGTGCCCTAACTGCCCAGAGCTTGTAAGGAAAAAAAAAGAAAAAAAAAAGTGTTTTTTTCTTTTTTTCTCATTTTCCTGCATTCAGCATTTTTTCTTTTTTCTTCTTTATATTTTTTTTGCATGAAGGACACCTAGTGATAGTGACAGTGGTAACACAACCATTCCTGGAGCTCATGATTGCTGATCATTTTTCGCAGTGGAAAACCCTCCTTTACTCATTAAGACAGTCAAACTAATTCTGTCAAGTAGCTCAGAGGCATTTCAGCACCCACTGGAATGTGGTGGTAGCTTTCCCACCGACTTCAATAGGCACAAAATATTCCCAAGACTGGAAACCCCAAATTACCTGCATCTGTTCTGCACATTTCTGAAGCTTTCCAACTACTAACAAGACTATCATGTTGCAAGAATAAGCACATCTATGTGAAACATTAGCAAGATTGTGTGTCTTGGTCTAAGTCCTGGTCTACTCCAGTTGATTGGAAAACTGCCATAAACAAATCAGAATTTGGCTTCAAACGTGCCGAAAACTAAGGCCAGGTTCTTTAGCATGCTGTGTGCCTAAGAAGCAGCCCTTGGCTTGGGATGCATGGTAGGCTATTATTCCATACTATGATTTCTATAGCTGCCCAGGGAGCTTGAATGCTTCCCACCCACCTTGTCTTCAACTTCTTGGCTACGATGGGTGCAGGGGTAAGAAGATACAGCTCCCGGTACACTGAAGCAGTGAGGGTGGCTTCCATTCTTGGGAAGCAGGTCAAGAAAGAATGTATAGGAGTGTCATAGAAGGAATAGAGGAGCATATAGGGAGTATCTGGGGACTTGCTGGAGGATGTAGAGGGTAGCAAGCAAGCAAGAGGTCTGTATTGCAGAAGAAATTTGGGATGCAGTGAGATGCAGCAATAGTGGGGGGAACAGCAGGAGAATGAACCACTGGAGAGAAGATATGGTCTCCCTGGTCTTTCTCTTCCCTAACTCCTGCCCTAGGCCCTTGTCTCAGGACTCTGTTGTCCTCCCTCCGGTTCTTTCTCTGAGGCTGGAGTGCTAGGGAGCGTTGCTGAAAACTGATGCCAGAGCAGAGGAAGGAATAGGATGGTCAAGAGGAAGGTGTGAGGTTCATGCTGGGTGCAGACAAACTGAGGGGGGCGAAGAAAAACAGGCAGGAGATGAGCATGAGGGAGACCTCCCCACTCCTAGGAGTGGGAGTGCTTGCCCAGGCCCCCATCCTGGGAGAATTCAAGTCTCTGAAAGACAAGATGAAAAGATATCAGCCCATGGTAGGAAGTCTCACCCTTTCTTTTCCCATGTGTTTGTCCCACTCAGCACTTTATCATCCTGCCAGAGTAGTATCATGTCCAGGAGACATTCTGCTGCCCCTTGCACCCCCCTGGTATCTCATCCACTCCCACAGAATGCAGCAATACCTCACCATTGAATTCCTCTCCTCTTGGACAAGTAAGATGATGCCTGCAAAACATCTCACTTATACAGGGAAATATAAAAAGGAAAATTAAATTGGTAGAACTATAAGGATTAAGTTCACATAATTCTTGTGTAACAGAGATAGAAGCTGTATAAGGCAAACAAAAACCATGGAAAAGAGGAGTGATAGCACAGGGGAGGCAGAAAGGACTTGAGTAGTCCTATTTTGACATCTGAAGTTATAGCTGGCAGCCTCTTGAAGAGGTCAGTCAGCATTTTGGGGACAAAAGTGCCTGGCTGTATGGAAGAGGCAGAAAACTTTGAGAACAAAGTCATGCCTTTTCTTGACAAGTGCTGGCTCATAGGGATCAAGCAGGGTACAATGCCTTCCTTCTGGTTCACTCCCCTGCCTTTCATTCCCTGCAAGGCGGGTGAGCAGCCACCCCTGCATTCAAGCAGGGGAGAAAGGGGCAATGGTAGGAAGGCCAGAACCAGCTGGCTCATAGATGAATTCCTCCTTCCTTCCTCCACATGGTCACTCAACTAGAGGCTGGGTAACAAACGCTGGGACCAGCTGTAAGCAACACACAGAGTTGTCTGGGATATGGTTGACTTTTGGGACTCTGGGTGTCCTGTAGCTGAGGGCACAGGGCTCTGCATGGCAGGACTTTGGGCTGAGAGCCCGTAACCCGGGCAATAGCTTGAGCTCCCCTTGCCATGATCCATCCCCGCTGCAGCAGCTCTGTAGGGGAGCGATGCCAGGGTCACACCACCATCTGCTGGCCTGTCCTAGCCGCACAGCTGCTGCGGGCGGGCCCAGCCTCCGAGGCTGCCGGAGGCATCCTCCCGTCTCCGCGGCAGCGCCAGCGGAGTCCCGCTACCGACTGCACAGAGCTGACCCAGGGATCGTAAGCAGCTCCACACTCCTGGGGTTTCTCAGAGACAGAGACCATCTTTATTCTGCTGGCTTTCTCAGCTGTGTGCAACAGCAGTTTTCCCATCACCTGTATCTTCCTAATTGCCATCTTTTAGTTTTGAAGCAATCAAGGCATGTTCTGCTCCTGACTGCACTGCTTGGATTTACCATTTGTGAAAGTGCAAGTGGATCGATGCTACCTATGTGCTTCTTCAAAAACTTACTTCATATGGAAAGCTTGCAAACCTGCGGGTGAAGCCAGGCAGCCCAGATGTGCCAAGAAAGGCACCAGGCTTGGTCGTGCGGCCTGAAATCTCAAGTGTTGGTCTCTGCATCACACAAATGAGCTGATGAAAGAACCACGCTTGATTGCTAAAGAAGTGAACAGAATCATGGGGGCTCATTTCACACAGGCTGGTCACATCGGCCCTGACAAGGTCATATGCACAACAGGTTACAAAACCTCTTCTGGAAGTCTTAATGAGAGTCTTCTACTTTAAGTTCTCTCAAATGAAGAGATTTTTGAGAGAACATTGTTTACCTTCATGGAGGGCAGTAACATTAACATTGCACTTCAGATATCTAGAGCACTTTGCAGGGATTAACTAGTTAATCCCCATAACAGCTCTAAGCAACCTTTGCTGAGCCATTATTATCCTCCATTTTATATATGACAGGTGGTGAGATTTCTCCAAGCCTATAATTCAGAGCCAGCAGTTCCCAGATTCTAGGCTGATACCCAGTCTAATTGTTCCTGCTGCCATTTTCTCCTCATGGATGGATAAGCAGGGGCTGTGCATGTAGACACAAGAGACAGGGTGTAAAGTGCTCATCTAGCTGACAGGAAGGACCATGCTCATATTTTCTTAGGATAATAGGATCAACACACATCCCATGAGCAATCCAGCCTGAATACTTTGCTTCAAACAGAGCTGGAAGCCTGATGGACCAACCATCTCTGGCTCATTTTATCAGCTTTGTTATCATGTGCCAAGGAAAACTGTCAAGTTAAAAGCCTTGAAGGCTAGTGCTCCTGTTTATCTTGTAAGCTTGTACAACAGCAGCAAACACCATGAAACCTTACTGGACAGTGAGTCAGCCATGAGCTGAGGAGCCTCTTTCTTCCTAGGCAGTTTTCCAGAGTCTGCTCCAGTACCCGAACGTTCTCATCTGCGAAGAATTTGCTGAGCTCTGTCCACAGACATCTCAGAGCAGGTGCCTTTCACAACGCACAGCAAACAGGGCATGAATGGCATATGTAAGACCCACACTAGGTTTTGTAGGACTGCTGTTAATGAGCTTGCATTGCTATCATAATTAATGCAAGACCACAAGGCACCTCCTCAGTCATGGTGGCTCCTGGATTATCAGTTTTAGCTGGAGATGAGAGTGTTTAAGGTCTTCTGAGTTCTCATATCCTCTCCTTGTGGAGTGCTAATCTGAGCATTCACCATCTGAGTCAATGCAGTAACCCTATGGCAATGGTTTCAAAGGTATACAAGAAACACCATCACAACTGTTGCAGCTACCAAAGGAGCAATGGGATGGTCTGTGGATGATATGGGCTCTCCGGAAGAGAGAGACTGCCATGGTGCGGAGGGACCAGCCACAGCCCTGTACGAGGCTGCGAGCAGGATGCCACAAGCCCCTGCATGTCCTGAAGAGCACACAATGAAAAGGGACACCAGGACGATGAAATGTTGTTACAGGCTCAGGCTTAACTGCTGCTGGACTTTTCACCAAAGCCAAATACACCTTCCTGCCTCCTCCAGGGTCAGCCGCATGCGGCAGCAGGTAATGTGGGCAGATGAGGACAGACATCCCACGCACTCCTAAAACCACCTTTCCCAGGACTTGCTGCCCAAGGCTTTGTGGTTCTGTTCTCCAGAGAAACCCATTAGTGAGCAGAAAAATTGCTAGAGAGTTTAAAAATGTGGATGTCAGCAAATGGTTCACATCACCTCAGGAGCTCATCAGGGACAGGAGATGAGGATACCACCACCCACCCTTCCTCTCCTCATAGCTAGACGATGAATTTCCCCTCAGTGTCCTATGAAATCCTGTTGCGAGGGAAGATCTGAAAGAGGGTAAGAAGAATCTTGCAGACTGGTTGAAAGAGTTTGGAGGGTGAAGCGTGAGAAGGCACTGCTCGGTGGGGCTGACGTGAGACAACCGGGAAGAGCGGCACCCCGGTGTCGCAACCAAGGGCAGGAACCTGACAGAAAGGGCCAGACGGCGACGGGCTGTGCAGAGCAGGCAAGACCAACGTAACCTGTCTGGAAATCTCCGCTCCGGGGAGCCGAGCTCTGTGCAGGCACAGCCCGGGTGAGCACCTGCAGGTGGAGCTGCGAGAACGGCGGAGCAGCAGCCAGCATCTCCTGCCGGCAAAGAACGGCTGCGCTGTTGGGTGAGGTGAAGCAGGGGGCCAGGCAGGGGTGGGGGGAGCACAGACCCTCATCTGGCCGCACACTTTGGCACGGAAAGGTCGAGGCTCAGCAGGCTGGGAAAGAGTCTTTATGTTTGGAGGAATCTGGTGACGCTCTGTGACCAGTTTCCTAACTGGCAAGAAATCCCAGAAATGGGGTGAAATAAAAGCCCTGCCAACAGCAGATCAACAGCCACTAACCCAAATGTCAGGCCATTTGCTTAGGAAACAGACTAAAATTTGCCTTCTATACAGTTTAAGGTAGGGAGTAGTACTACTACCACACGGAGCTGTGGAGGCAGCCTTCACCTTGTGAGGCTTTAGCATAAATATTCAATGCTCACTGATGCAGAAAGACTGACCCTGTCCCCAGGGTCTGGCAGGAGAGGTTCCTACTAGAACCTCCTCATGTTTCTGTCTCTTTCTGCAAAAACTCCTTCCCAAAGCATAAAAATATTATCAAAGGAAAACCTAAATGCCACATACTGCCATGAAACATTCTGCAAAGTTTTCCAGTTTTGTGGAAAACTGCTGCCATGAGCTCTCTCTTACCACAAAGCCTCACTGGAGCAGTGGCTGGGGCAATGCCCCCTGGTTCCCTGTAGTCACAGCACAGCACAAGAAGGATGCAGGAGGCTGCATATTTCCCCTTCCAATTCCACGTCCTTTCCCGGTGCAAGGGCAGCCGTCAGGCCCTGAGGTGCTCCAGCAGCCTCTCTGGAGCAGTGCCGTTCTCCGGCAGCTTGACTGCCTGCACTCTCAGCCCTGATTTGGAAGCAAGAGTAGGGAGAGTGCTTGAAGCGGAAACTCATCTCAGAGCCGTCCAGGAGCAGCAGGTTCCTGCATTCTTGGCAAAGAAAAAAGCCAAAACAAAACAAAACCCCACACCAGTAAGTGGGCAGATGTGATGCTGGTGTGAGTAGAAGTGGGGGATGATCTGTGTATCAGTCCGGGGAGGGGAGGATAACATCAGAGTGATACAGTCCCTGCAGAATGCTCTCTGCTGGGTGGTAAAACACTTAGTCTCTCTAAGCTCCCGCACCCAGAAAACAGCCCATCCCTATGCACCCCTCCCGGGTTGGGCATCAGCCACATTTCACCTGAAAAAAAGACTCTTTTTCTTGCTGTTGTTTAGTGTGAGAGCAGCCAGGAAGGTGGAGGTGTGCAAAGAGATGATCAGCTAGCAAGAGAGAAACGCTCTGTGGTACAGAAATCATTCAGAGACTGGCTTATTTCCCTGTCGAGCTCCCTGCAGCCCCCAGGATCCTGCCTCCAGCGAGATGCGAGCCCGACCCGTAGGTCCATTTCCCAGGCTCAGCTGCTCTGAAATGACCCCACTCCCTAGGAGGGGGCTGCAGGATCCAACTATCCAGGAGGCCAAACAAGGAGCGCCATTCTTGGCAGAGGAGAAAAGGACCTGGAAGGCCCGCTTTGCTCAGGTGACCCACCCGACCCCCACTGCAAACAGCTATAAATCCTCCTGCTTCCCCACCACAGCATTCCCCGGCACTCCCTCTCTCACTGGAGCTGGGCCTGGCTCTGCAAAGCATGTCAGTGTTGGATGGCCTTGGAAGGTAAATATGCAGCCGGCTGTCTTACTTATCAGAGGGGTTTTTCTGGCTGAGAACTAAGCTGACTTTAACCAGTGCATAGTTGCTAGCACAAGCTGGCTTTTTGGCTTTGCTGGGCTGCCTGTAGGATTGGTTCACCTGGACTCCGTTATCCAGGTTCATCAAGGCTCAATGTGGTCCCTGCCAGGAGCCCCAGGGCGGTAAGCCTGGCACTGGGCACTCTCTTCCCATTGACATCAGGCTGGATTCACTTGGTCTCTGCCAAGTTAGCAGTGAGCAGTGTTTCCACCAGGCACAGAAGGATGAGGTATCACAGCTGACTCCTGCAAGTCTTTAGAGAAGGGTTAAATTGATAGAGATTAGTGGATCTGCATATCTGTCTTCAGAGCCTCTCCCTCCTCTGCTCATTTGCGAGGGAAAGCTGGGAAACTGCCTGCCAGGTTTTCTTTGCTGGCTCTTCCCCCAGCTCCATCCCCTAAGCCCAGTGAGGTTGATCTCTCAGTCCCCACATTCCACTGTCACCTTCTTACCCTACACCAGCCTCTCCTCCCTAGCCAAGCCTCCAAGCACTCCCTCTTTCCAAATCCCCCTTTCTGTACAGTATGTCCTGCCTCCTCCCTTCCAGAATCGCACATACAGACCCCTGTCCCCCCAACTCCTCACCATCCCAAGTCCTGTGTTACTGGCTTAGTTCTCCCTCAACATAAGCCTGCCAGGGAGGTATGAGTATCTTCTCCACACAGTGGGAAGCCCTCTGGCAGGACTGTTACCTTAGCTCTCTGCCACACGGTCACAGTTTTGGTTAGCCTGGAGCAATAGAAAGCCTATGGATGCCGCTGCCTGAGATCAGGGTCCAGGAGCTCCTGAGCACTCTGCATATGATTTATGGGTTCATGGGTGCTCAATACCCTAGAAACCTGGTGTTTTACGTAAGTGACTGTTAATTGTCACCAGCATGGGGCTTATCCACAGTGATGGCACATGAATCACACCTAGTGCAGATTTCAGCTCCTCCTCTGGCAGATAAGAGAAATTAAATGCATGCTAAGATTGTTTGGACAAAGATGACAAGGTGCCAAGGGATCACCCATGTGGGAGGCAGTGTGCTGGTTTGGGGGTGCTGTCTTGCATTGCTGCTTCTGTCCCACTGCAGCACTCACAGCACAAGCTGCCAGCAGGGGTGCGGCAGTGTCCTGCTGGATCTAGGTCTCAGGGGCCACCAGCCGAAGCCAGGAGTGGCAGTGTGGTGGGACAGGCAGAGCAGTGGAAACAGTGCCTGGCGAATTCCAGGCAGAAGGGCCACGACCCTGTAGTGCTCAGGCAGGTCAGGTGAATCATGCCTTCCTCCCAGTTTCTCCCCATCGATTATGAAAGGAGCCGAGATGGCTGCTGTAGATACCGCTGTCCGCTCCCCAGCTGCCCTGTGCCCGGCTCCACAGCAGCAATCACACACAGAGGCCCGGGCCACTGAGGATCTGCAGCCCCTGGGACAGAGACCCAACATCTCAAAGATGTTTTTAAGAGGTTTCTGGCACTTTGGTTAAGCAAGGTGACTACCTGCACAGAGTAGTTTGCAGTGCAAACAGCACAGAGGGACCGCTTCTTAGGGAGCCTCCCTGCTGTGGGGAGCCAAAACCTGCTAAACCTCACCAAATGTCCACCAGCACCTTTCCCTCCCTCCCCCAGTCCTTAAGGCTTGACTGCCCATGCCTAGCTGTGTCCCACCAACTTTCTGAGATTTAACAATATTATCCTTGGGAGTGTTAAGCTCTAATATATAAGAGACTCGCAGGTAGTTAATCTAAATAACAAGCTCAAGGCTTCCAAGAGATACTTCCTCACCAGCCCAACCCAGCTCCCCAAGATGTGAGTGCCTTATGAGTGATCACACCAGGTAGAGTCAGGATATTTGCCATTATCTCCAAAGCTTTCTATTAATCCATCTTCTGGAGCTGCAATGGTTCATCATTGTCCTGTGTTTTAAACAGATGGAAACAGTCATGGGAATATTGCAGACAGAGGTTTATCCATCACCTCTGTCACCCTTAGCAGTGCTCACATTTGAGATGGAGCACCCTCTGATATCCTGCCCAGCTGACTTTTTTTTCTTGCTTGCTCCAAAAGCCATCAGTTTCCACTGGCAGAATATCCCCCTTGTTTCAGGCAAGAGCTGTGCTAAGAATTACTATTTAGACAGTGCCAGTTCCACACTTCAGTCAGGAATGTCCTTTTCTCCTTTTTTTTTTCAATTTCAGGAATGTCGTAAGTAAATTCACAGCTGAACGACAGTGGGAATGGAAACCTCAGAGCTGATGGCTGTGACATTACAGGTACAGTAATCCCAAACTGATCCTCCTTTGTGCTGATAACAGGGCTGGCTATTGTTTTCCTGAAGTCCACATGTCCGAAAACACCGCAGGCATAGATAATTGCAGTGAGCATGTGCTTTTGAATCTGTTTCTAAAACATGCCTGGGATTTAAGCTTTTTTAAAATCATGATCCTGATTCTGCTTTTTTCAAGCTCAAAAGCAGAAATTCCTTTGGCTCAAAATGAAGAAGGGTCTAGCTCTTAAATACAACTTACAAAGAGGCAAATGTGTCCCTGTTTTTTTCTTCCTTGTGATGAAAGAACAAAGCCTGAAAGCTTTCAGCATTTACCCAGTTTCTTTTTTTCTTCCACTTTGATTTGATTTCCTTTTTTAGCTGTAGAAAGACAGATCTTATCTGAAGTGACTGGACAATTTGAAACTCACCCGATTTCTTTCACTATTTTACTCTGATGATGGTGCTCATTTAGTTTAAGCTTTGTCTTAGGGCATAGCATAGGGTTTCTTTGTAGCTTTTGGCTGGGCATTTGGCTCACAATATCCACCTTTCATCCTTTCATCTTTTCATGTTGTGAAGACTGCAAACTTCATACGGCTAAAGAGAGAAAACAAATGAGGAATACCTTAATGAGCAGGATGCTTCCATAGGCTGTTTTCTGATGAAAACTAAAGTAGTACTTTTCAGCCTGTCTGTTATCCAACAGGGTAGTACAGGTTTGGGGACCGTTCACTTGGGCTCTGAATCTTCATTTTACTTTTGCTGGATGTGAGCTGTTGCTCTGCACTCCCTTCATCATCAATACACCAGCAAAGCACATGACACACAATGGAAAACGGGGAAAATCCTGAATAATTGTACTCTGCAGTACAATATTTTCAGGACAGGATACAAGAAAGGAAAATTAAATAGAAGTTGCCTTATGTCCCTGTGTCATTCTTCCCCACCTCACCTTGCACAAAAAAAGATTTTATGAGGTGTCCCTGCCCACGGCAGGGGGGTTGGAACTCGATGATCTTAAGGTCCTTTCCAACCCTAACTATTTTATGATTCTATGATTCTGTTTTATCCTGGCCAAGGTACAATGTGCCGACAGTTACGTTATCACAGGGCTGGCTCGGCTGGGATAAATGTGAAGTTGTAAACATGTTGTTACTTGGGGCCTAATTCCCCATGGTGTAACAGGGCTGCACGGCTGATGTTTGTGCCATGCATCCGTTGGCTCCTCAAGTCCCAGCTTAGAGGGATTATAATTACATCTCACCTTACTGATCTTTTTGGCTTGCCTGCCTTGAATTGCTTCCACAGACCTGCTCAACTTGTTTGTCTGCTGCTTATTATTCAGCACAAGCCCCCACCCACTGCCCTTTCATGTACATTCATGTTTGTCTCTAAAAGGCACAAAGGGACATTTTTTGAGGGGGAAGGTGATGAGCATTGGCTGCTGACCTGACCCCCAGCTCCCTGGACTCCAGGGGCTAGTCATGGGGTAGGGGGGAGCCATGTGCTTGCTTTAGCACACAGGGCAAGGACAAAGCAGTGGCTGGCTCAGTTGAAGTGAGTCACTACATTTCAAAATATGGAAAATGTAATGAGATGCTTCCTGAAACCTGAGTTTTGCGCCTGCAAAGCACAGGAACAAATGCAAAGCAGAATAGAGTAAGCAGCCAAGACAAGGGTGTAGATACACCCTCTACCAGAAATGGAGCTCGGTTCCTTCCTGCTCTCCCTCCTTGTAACTTCAAAGTGTGTTTTGCACAGGCAGGTGCAGGCAGCACTGATGGAAACAACTTCTCCAGGTCAGGTGAATCTCTGCTCTCTCCAGTGATGGCAGCTCCTACCTCATGTGGAAAAAACTGGCCTCACATTGGTTCTCTGAGCAACAAGGCTCAGACATTAGCAGAGAGAATTCCCTTGCTGAACACAGGCTGGCTTTTTTCTCTAGGCTTCATCCTACCTCTTGCAAAAGGACTTTCTATGTGTAGAGGAACATGCTAAGGGTTAATAATGATGCAGGAGATTTCAGACTGCTCTGGTTTTGCAAGGAGAAATGGCTGTGCAGCTCCATGAGTAGCAATGAAATGGAAGAGGGTTTTTGCAGCAGGTCTCTTGCTACCTTGGACTTTGCATTTTGCTGTTGCCCTTTAGACAATGACTAAAGCAGCAGTTAATCTTGTACCTAAATCCATAAATCCTAGAGTGACACCTTTATCAAGTCTTATTCACTCGAGTCTGAAATCACATCGTTATTTAAGAGGTGCTTCTCAGTAATGTCAAATGGGAGAGTTGGGCTGAGTCAGCCACCGAGACTGCTGATTGACTTGTCTCAGATGGGAATGGACCAAGCTCCTGGGCCATAGTTCCTCACTCAGGGGTGCTCATGTACCCAGTAGGATCCCGAGCTTTCACCAAACTGTGTCAAGGTGCCCAGGAGCGGAGCTCATGCAAAGGAGCAGCTCAAGCTGGACACCTAAAAGACAAACTCACAGGCATTTCCCCAGCCTCTGCCCCAGGCTCGCTCAATGCCAAAAATAGGGCCAGCTTGAGCAAGTGCAGCCTGTGCAGGTGCTGGCAGTTGGGATGTCCACGTGAGAGGTGGAAGATTCAATTCACGCTCCTGCTCTGGTCAGTTCAAATGCTGCAAGCATCCTCCCAAGGGAGTGCCCTATCCTTGGACTGCCGGGTGGCTCCTAGTCCTCCACACCGCTCAAGGTGTGCCTGGGTGTGAAAACACTCATCAAGAAAGACAGGACTCAGACAAGACTCCTGTGCTTCTGGCAAGTTAACCACCACTCCGGACATCCGAGTCATGCAGTACTTGGACTGAAAAGCCCAGCTTCAGCAACTGTGATCCCTCCATTCCTGCTCCCCATGTGACACTGCTAGGCCAATGTCTCAGGAAAAGGCTCTGTGGTTTCTCTTTGGATGTCTGGGTACAGATGTACAAGGGGAGTGGGCATCATTAAGGTTTCATCAGACTTCTAAGACACTGCCATTGGAGCAAGCCTGAGCATGACTGAGTGAGGCAGTTGGGACAACAAATTCCAGGGGAGAAGAAATTGCACCAGAACAAAGGAAGTTTGTCTGAAGACAGAAACACAAAGAAAAGTTTTCCTTGTTGTAGCTCTAAGAGGGAGATTAAACTGTTTCTAAAGTTAGGTAACACTCCCTACCTCCCAGCCATCCTTCGCTGGTCACCCAAATTACATTGAGTCCCGGGGCAGCATCTACATTTAGTAAACTGAGTTATCTGCATCCAAAAAGAGTCGTTAAAAAAGAAGGTTCAGGCAATGCTGCTGATCTTGTTCACCTGACCTGCTTCCAGATTATGGTAGGACTTTGGATTGTATTTACACTTCTCTGGCATCTCATTCTGGTGGAGTTATAACTACCTTGCCACAGTGCAGATGAACTGACAACCACATCTATTGATGCAAAGAATATACTCCCCTGAGTGGTACCATCCAGGAGCTGTGGCAGAGGCAGAAGCAGGAAGCCTCCCTCCACCTGCGCTCTATGGCAGGTGCTGTGACCAGGCAGTGCGCCCTGCCTGCTCCCTCCCCACTGAAACTGCTTCTGACCTTAACGGAAACAGGGAGGGTCGTTTCGGATGACTCACAACATTGAATATTATGTTGGGAAATGAGCCGTTGAGATCAGCAAATTGCTTTCATTTTCTGGTGTGACTGTGGTGTTGGATGGGGATCAGGGAGGCAAAGGGTGGTTTGTTTATCCAAAAGGAGAAAGGGCTTTGTCAAAGTTTTGGTGGCTGATGAAAGTCCAGAGTTGGTAGCCAAGGATTGCCTCAGGGCACTTCCAGATCTGAAAATGTGATGGCATTTCCAAACACTAACAGTCTGGAAAGACTGGGATCATTTCTGGGTTTGAACTGACGTGAGCACCTGAATGAAGCAGGGGCTCACAACTAGTTTTCTCAGACGCTTGTCAACTACATTTAGGACATTTTATCTCAGACCTCAAGGGCTTTATTTGATCAGCTACAGTTGGGAGTTTCTATTATCAGAACCAAGGGAAACCCTTTCCTAATGGGGTCCGATATACCCCTTCCTGCTCTGGCATAAGGAAAGGTAAATGCGTTACATCTTTGATCTGCTGCTTGCTTAATTTAATCTAGATAAAAGCTGGCTTTAACTTAATACTGTTTACTGAATGGTAGCTATGGACAAGACCTTTGCTAGTTGAATACAGACCACAGCCTGATGAGAAAAGGGATATGATGACAAAGGTAGCTGTAATAGCAGGATAAAAGGAAAACCTCTTCCCTTCCTGTGTTGTTACAGCAAACAAATGGGCTTAGCTTCTTTCCAGTGGGAACCCAATATAAAAATAACAGAATTTGCCCCACAAATGGCAGCAGTCCCAAACTTTCATTACCTTTATGATGCCACTGGAAGCCTTTTCAAGCAGACACTGTGACTGTCTAACATGCTGGAATTTGCCCTTGCAAAGGTAATCCAGTGTGGGTATGTCACCTATGTGTGTGCACACATTCACACAAACACACTTTTAATCCTGCAGGTCCTAATCAGAGCGGATACCCATCCTCCACTCTACTGAGTAATTTAACTTCACCCTGCTGAAGGCTCCCTGCGTTGGGCTGTGCTATGTTACACTGACAAACATGCACAGCATTTCCAAAAGACAGAATTACCCTGAGAGACTGACATCATCAGTCAGCTTAAAATTTGAGTGATCATCTGTACAGAGTCTCGCTAACTGGTTTTCACAGATGAGTAAGAACAGATACTGCTGGGGTTTTTAATTGCTACCATCAAGCTTAATTGGATATTCAAGCTGAATGAGTGTAAGTATACACAGGCGGGTGTGGGAATGTGTCCCAGATTGCACCCACCACATTCTTCTGGTTGTCTCTGGAAGGAAATACTATCATTATAGTAACCCTCCTTAGCCTTCCCACAGGTTTTTGGCTGGATGGAGCCCAGAGCCTTGCTTCCCCACCTGCTGTGGACAACCAGTGATAATGTGTGGGAAGCTGATGCTGCTCCCACCCTGTTCCTCTGGTTTGTACACACAGCAGCCTCCACAAACAGAATGAAATCCATATGGAAACATCCACCAGGAAAAAAATCTCTGACATGGAAGAGATTGCACTGCCAAGAGGACTAGGAAGAGCACAGAGAGGAAGAGAGCTGCTGCTCAGTTCCTGGTGTTAGGAGCAGACCCATGTGTCATGCTTGTGGTGAGGGACACCTTCTCCCGTCCCAGACTGAGTGTTACAGCACATGCAGCAGCAAGTGCACCAGTGATCTTGGCAACTACGTGTGGCCACCTATCCAGAGAATTAAAACACTGCTATAGACACTGAGCAGAAACAGCCTTTTGCAGGAGATCGCCTCAATTGCTCTTAAGAGGAAAATGCACAACTCCGAGAGGAACCTTTTTGGTCTTGATAGCTGCATTGTGGGTTGTTTTGCAGATGAATTCCAGGGGCAGAAGGAAGAGCATTTATTTAACTTTTATCAGCATTGCTGTTCTGAATGAAAGTAAAAACTGAAAGAATCTCCAATGGAACGTGATGGTGGTTGTAATCACTGCTTTTAGCTCCCATTTGTCCAGGAGGTGTGAATCATAATTGTTCATGTCACAGGGAAGCCCCAAACGAGCCTTTCTCTAAATTTCTTTGTGGAAATACTCACACTGCTTTACTTGCACATCTCTCCTCTGGCAGGAAAGGAGCAGAGGTTGCCCTGCACTTCATGTGTCATCTGTAGCTATTCTGTAAGAAATATGGTACTGATCAAAACAGGGATGGGACTTCGGTCAGTCCCAGGACCCTCTGTGCTTTGTTTGTCCTGTCATTTCCATAGGCATCCCTTCTTTAAAATCAATAGAAAGAGCCAAGTTGCATCCCAAAGGGGAGTCAAGTACTGCTATTCCCAGTGCAGGCTCAGGGACACTGAATGCAATACTGCCTGCTTCACCAGAACTATTACTATGCTTTGGTCATGCATGAGCAAGTTGATTGAAGTGTATATGTTTGATTCTGTTCCCCCCTTAAAACATTACATATTTTTTCAAGCTTTGAGATGTTCATACAGCAGCTGGCTAAACTGAAGCCACTGCTGAGGGGCTGGGACCAATGCCATCTATATAAATACTGGAAGAATTGGGGTTAGCAGCACACTCATGGCAGAACTTTGCCGGTTAACATGCAGTGTATCACTGCTCCTTTCACGCCACATGGATTTCGTTATCCAGGTGAATAATAGGAGGAAAGAGAGGGCAAACTTCTGAAAGCTAAGACATAGATAAGCAAGTTTGCCAATGTTAGGAGGGGGTAAGCTGGTTTAAAGCAGTTACTTTATGAATCAGCTTGAATCCCCTCCAAAACCCTTGTGGTTTTGGGTCCAAACAGACAAAGCAATGCAATCCTTCAAGTGTTCTCAGTATTGACACACACTGCTGAGCCCTGTGTATGCCAAGATAAAAAGAGGCAGCCTCCACTGGTCCATTATTCAGTGCTAGACAACTTGATTATGGTGGCAACAAACTACACTTTTGCAATATTGACATTGTGGTCTATGGTAACAAACAAGTTATAAAAGGCCTACCACATTTTTAACTACTGCTACAGCTGTGATTAATGGTTTTAACTCAATCTGAAACATCTGATCTATCTTCTTTGGAAGAAAGTTCATGCAAAGTGCAATGCTGTAAAGGAAGTTTTCATCCGCTCCTAACTTGGGTCATGATGTCATCACCTTTCAAAGCTGGCCTGAGCCTGGTTCTGGGGAAAAATTGTAAGGAAATTCCTATTGAAGTATGGTCTTGTGGTGATAAGAGCTGCACTGCATCAGGACTAATTCATGCCTTCAGCCAAATTAGGTGTGTGCAAGGAAAGCTTGGTCATTTCTCTGCGTCATTACTCTGCAGCATCAAACACCAGAAAGACCCTTACTTGCTCCAGTTTCTGAGCAATTCTGCAGAAAGGCTGGGAGCTTTGCTGGCCTGACGTGCTCAGGGCTTGCCAGAGCCAAAAGCATGGTCCTACCCCACTGCTCTGCCTTTCTCCCCTGCCCTTGAGCTGAATGGTCTCAAACCTGCTCCCTGGTTTCTGCTGGTCTGATCACCCATGTGACAAACCTGGCTCAGCTCAGCATGCTTCAGAGGTGGCAAAAAGGAGGCAAGAGCACATGGCCAGCAAGAATGGAGCAAGGATGCCTTTCCAGGGTAGCCTGTGGACAAAATGGTCCATCTTTACCCTGTGCTGCAGCCTGAGCCAAATAACTCATAGCAGCTGGTCAGTCCCATGCCAACACATACAGAGCTCCCCAAGTACACGATGGATTTGTGAAGGAGGAGAAGAAAAGTTAGAGCACCAGCACAGTTGACAGGAAACACAAGTTCAAAGCCTCATGGATCTGAAGGAACTTCCCTTGATTTCCAGGATTTAAGGTTTAGGGTTATACTTTGCCTGCTGCCCATCTGTAAGCAGAATGAACACACCATCCTAAACCACTAGGCTGCTCTGAGTGTGACGAAGAATTTAGCTGTGCAGATAAAACTGTAAAGACCTGTGTAAGTCCCATGGAGATAAATACTTGCCCTGGAGTTAGCTTGAATTTCTAACAAGTATTTTCTCTATCTGCAAGGTGTAGTGCTGCAGACTTACCCTTAAACACAAAGCAGCCTGGAGCAGTCCCATGAGCTCTAGTGCTGCATAGGTGTAAACAATTATTAATAACAAATCTACTAGGCAAACTGGAAGGCATATTTGAGCTGTGGCAACGTTGTATCCCAAAGCAGAACCAGATCATAGAGTGGTAGTTATTCACTTTCAATGCACGTCTGTCTGTCCAGTGTCTCCGCAAGATGCATCACCCTGGCACCCCAGTCCGTGCTTGGAGGTCACTCGTGTTATTTCTGTTATCATCACTGGTACTAACAACAACACCCTCACCATCATTGTCCAGACTCAAAAAGCAGCAGTCTGGGGAAAGATTGCAGACAGGGAGTAGAGCTTTGTTTTTTGATATTGTCATCAGTTATCTGGGGTCAGTCCAAAAGCTTTAGGGAAATATTGCTTGATCCAGTGCTGACACTTTGAGTCTAATTAACCTGAACATTAGTTCTTAATGAAAAGTGAGTGTTACCACAGCTGATCCTACCTGGCTCTGGAGGGTCCAGGAGGCTGCTCCCCACAGCTCAGCCCCAGGTGAGCTGCTGCCCCAGTATTTTCACAAGGATGGTCCAACCACAGGCCATGGTGGTGTTGTTTTTCACGCCGATGGAACATACCGCCATTCCAATGTGAGTGAACATATTAACATCAACAGAGTCTTTTCCCCAAGCTAAACATATTACGGCATCAGCAAATTACAGGGCACTGTAAATTAGACTCCCTCTTGTGCAGACTCTGCTTGCTGGGCCAAGGCCACATCCCTCCCTTAAGGAAGGCAGCAACAAAGCTTTCATTACTTCTCAGTTTCCCTTGCTCCTTGCACAGGGCTGTGTGCTTAGGCATGGGCACATTTCTGCTCATGCTCCCTAAGCATCCATCCTATGTGCACTCCCCAGAGGATGTTTATGCCATGGTACACCATGCCAGTGGCTAACAACCCCCCACAAAAGAGACAACCCATGTCTGGATCAATGGTAGGGCATTTTCACCCATTAAAAAAATGTCTTCCCCTTTCTGAGCACCCAAAGTCAGAAAAGGTCCAAACAGCTCCCCAGACCACCTGCACTGAAATCCTGGAGTCAGGTAGACAAGCAGACCTGGCTCACTGACAGATGGGTTTTGATCAACGTGGTTTTACCAGACCTTTTCTAGAGAACTACAAAGTGTGGAGAAATGCTATTGAAGGTCTGGGAGAAACAATGATTGAAATGAATTGTTGAGCTGTTTTCACTGGAAAAACAACAAATGCAGCCCACACTCTCCCATCCCCCCTACCACAGCTGGCAGCTTTGCTTGCAGGAGTAACCCAGGGCCACCAGCTCTAGCTCCAATTACATGCGGCAGTGCTCTGCCAGCTCCAGTGCCAAGGCTGTGCCACACTCATGTCAGTGCAGCCACCCCTCCAGGAGCTGCATTTAAGAAGACAGACCCTAAAAAAATGCAGCAAAAGAGCAGTACACACAGGTAAATGATTATTTACAGCTGCTGCATGGGAAGTGTTACACAAGGGGAGGGTGGAGTGCGTTCCACCGCCCTTCCACAGCCTGTGGACAGAAAAGCCTGTCACTGCTGTGATGTTTCTACTCCCCCAAGATGGAGTTAATACTGTTTACCTTGTAATACGAATTCTATTTCTTGCTATTTTTTCCCTTGGTTGAGCTTGT
This sequence comes from Amazona ochrocephala, assembly GCA_039720435.1. Lineage (NCBI taxonomy): Eukaryota > Metazoa > Chordata > Aves > Psittaciformes > Psittacidae > Amazona > Amazona ochrocephala. The sequence goes on along the minus strand of CM077884.1, from coordinate 2,445,900 downwards.
TTTCACAGCTCCCCTGCTGCTTTCCTGCTGGGGGAGGTGGCTCTGAAGGCAGCCAGGAGCATGGGGCTGGGAGTACCAGCATCCCACCCTCCCACCTGCTGAATGTTACTGTATGGTTCCCAAATTAAAAATCAAAGCCCTTGCCTGCAGTGGGAGGTGTATCCATGGCAGGGGAGAACACTGGTACTAGCATTAAGCTGTTCTCACATAGCTTGGTCTTTCCTGGAAGCCAGAGAAATAGGAAAGCTTGGCACTAGCTAGTCCCTATTGTTCTTCCCTCCCAGCCTCCTGCAGGCTAAAGCTCTTGTCACCTTTTTTCTGTTTATATGTTTGTTTGGTTTCTTTTTTCAGTAAAAGCCACCTGCAAAATATAAGGCATTGGCAAAAGCTGTCCTTATGCCCCCTTAGTTTGTCGGCAGTACAAACAGAAGTCCTTAACTGTGACCCTTTGCTCTCAGCCCTGATGTGAAAATGCAGCTCTTATGTCAGTCACATCCTTCACCTTCCTGGACAAGAGTCAGTGATGTACTTTTTGCAGATATGGTATTTTATGATGTGGTAGGTGAAGTACAAAAATACCATGGTAAGAATGGGGACCTGGACAATGTCCCAGAATGTGCCACCAACTCATCTAACCCAGCCCGCTGTACTGGTCAGGAACAGCTCAGTGTGGTCAGGTGGACCTGGTGATGCAAGGACTTCAGAAACATCATTTCTCAAGGAGGAAGGAGGACCTGGACGAATGCAGAGAAGGGCAACAGGTGAGCAGAACCCACTTTTAGAGTAACGCAAAACCTGAACACACAGAAATACCTTAATATGGGAACCTCAACATCAGAATTCAGGTTTCCGACATGAAACCTGCCCTGGGCCTGGCTGATAAACCAGACAGGAACAGAGGGAAGATTCTGTTCTTCACGGCAAACTGGGTGGAAGGATTGGCTGCATGGGTTGCCCAGTGCTGAGCCCCCAGCCTGGGCAGGACCCACTAGCTGGTGGCTGCTTGCAGCCCCTGTGGCAGCCAAGCAGAAGCACCTACTGGCTCCCATGGCAAGGGGCTCCTGCTGTCTGCAGCAGTTCTCTGAAAGAAATGTAGACCCTAGAAACACCAAGTCCCTGATGCAGTATGCTAGGAATCCAGGCAGGGCTTTTCTGGAAAAGCTGTAGGAGTTGGGATGTTTTCCAATTGAGCACATGAGGCTCAACAAAGGAGTGTTTTTCCCTTTCTGCTCAGTGATGCAGATGCCATAGCACACAGGACTTCTGCAGGAACTACAGCAATGTGCTGTAGAAGAGCAAGCTGCTTGTCACAGGCTGGACTTCTAGAAGCAGGAAAACAGCAACCAGGCAAATTGAAGAACCAGTGGGATTGGAGAAATAAAGTCTGATGACGGCAATAATGAGGAAATCCTTGCAATGCTGTTTGCGTTGCAATCAAAGGGCCAGTTTGGAAAGCTCAGGTCCCTTCGACTCAGAGCCCTGGCTGAAACATGTGGTTGTGTGCCTGTGGCTGGTGGGGTAAACCGCATCACCCTCTGAAAAACTAGTGCCCCTGGACCAGTGCAATCCTATTCCTCTGGGACCTCTGCAGAGTCCAGATCATGCTTTGCCTAGAAAATTTGGACCAGGTGATCCTTGACGTTCCTTCCAACCTGATATTCTGTGATTCTAAGATTCGACTGCAGCTCTGTCAGTGTGCAAAGAACTGACTCTGCAGAATGCCTTTTCAGGTAGACACAGGTGTTAAGACCCTGGAAGATACTTCTACTGTTGGCACCTTTTAGATGTCCTTTGTTAAAACACTGAGACAATTTTACAACATAGTCAATTCACTGACTGTGCCAGCTATCCCATATTTCTCCATGCTCAGGACAAAGGCTCAGGCTTTTTCAGTCTGGTTACTCATTTAGATTTGTAAATCTGCTACATTTGAGCAACTTCAGGAAGTTACTGGCATTTATGGGGTTTGCTTTTAAGCAGAAGTGCTGCATTAATCTCTTTCCCTCAGCAATGCCATCATTTCTGCTTCTGCCTTATGTGAAAAAGAGTCCGAGTTCATACCAATATTTCATGCCACCAGCTCTATAGGTTATTTCCGAGATCGCCACTGTCAGAATTTTCAGCACTTTAATACACTTCGTGTGCTCGGAGCAGTACAGAAAACAAAGGCAAATTTATTATAAGAAGCTCACGGGTAAATCAGACGCTGTGTCTGATAAAGGATTAGCATAGACAGTTTCTTAAAATTATTGAGGCGGAGAAGCCAAGAAATCCAAAAAGCTGATGCTATTCCAAAAACATCTTGAGCTCTCTAAGTCCTTTGAAATATCTAAGTAATACAAATGAGCATGCAATTCCAACTGACAGTGAAGTTCTCTGCATATTATACTATGCAGACTCCATGTAAATAATAAATATGGTGTGGAAGAAGATGCCAAGAAACAAAGTTCCCATTGTCTGTACATACAAACACCATTATTTCGTTGTAAGATGGCTTTAGCAGCAGGAATGTCAGTCATATGCAAGAACTGAAACCCAGCTGGAAACTCCAACTTTCAACCCATGTTATGCCTTTTCTCTGCAACCTATTGCAGAGAGAGCCAAAGGGCTGCAGAAAACAAGGCCAAGTGTATTGCAAAAAGTCAAGGGGCGAAAAGGGTTGGGGTCAACTCATGAGACATCAGCTCTCCAGGAGATATTGCACCTTGCCACCACTGGACAGGAATCTGGATCACGAGCCATAACATTATATTTACCCCTGAACTTCACCACTGGCTTTCTAGCCAGCCTGCCAGCAATCCACAAACCAAGTGAAAGTTTGGCTATGAATTTTGTCAAGTTAAACATATGGCAAACAAACAAGCTAGCCTCTGGCTTCTTCCTCTGTGCCCATCTCGCACACAGAGATGCGTACCTCCTGCAATGGCCTATTTTTACCAGCAGCTGAGAAGCCCTACTGATCATTTTATAGGTGAGATTGCTTTCTTCTCTTGTTCTTCTGCCTAGGAAACTTCAGAGTGGAACTTGCAAAAGCCCTAGGAGAGGGAGCGAGCATGAAAACATGGGAAAAAATTAATCTCAATGGAAATCCTTGATTAATTGACAGGTTGGAATAAGAATGACCATAGACCCCAAACTATGCCAGGCAACCAGCCTGCTCCAGGCACTGCAAGCTTACTCAGCCAGCCACATGCCTGGCTGTTTTGCTCTGCCAGCTTTACAAGGCCTAATTAGTTTTATTCCTTTTGTTTGTAATTACAAAAGCAAACAGCCCTTGGAGAGCAAAGGAACAGAGGAGGCAGCTCCTTGACTGAGCTTAAGAGAAGGTTTTAAATAAAGTTTGCATCTCATCACATGTACTTGAAAATATGAAAGGGGTGAACAAAAGAGCCCTGGTAAATGGAAAAAAGGCTTCTAGGCAAGGTAGAAGCACGGGGCATAGAGCCTTGCTGTCGTAGGGAGGTATCAGTGCAGGTTGGAAGAAACTACTCCCAGTTGGAACCATTTTCTACCTAGCCTGCAAAAATGGTATACCAACTGGTTGCACCCATTGCCACAGCTGAGAGCACAATATCATCCCAAGGGGCCTTTAGAGCAAGATGGATCCTCCCACAGCCCACCTCTTCATCATCCTGCTAATCCATAAATCATAAATTCATAGAAGCAACTGGATGGAAAAGATCATCAAGTCCAACTGTTACCCTGTGATTGCCAAGTCCACCACTAAACCATGTCACTGAGGGCCTTATCTAGTTTCTGAATGCTTCCAGGGACAGCAATTCCACCACTTCCCTGGGAAGCCTGCTCCAATGCCCGATTTCGTTTCTTGCTTCATTCAAGAATTTCTTCAGTAAAGAAATTTTTCCTAATATTCTATCTAAACCTCCCCTAGCCCAGCTTGAGGCCTTGCACACAAAGCTTTGAGACACACAGATAAGTCTTTCTCCTCTGAAGCTACAGAGAGCAAAGCACTGCTGAAACACAGAGCACTTCTCCCAGGAGTGCTTGGGCTCCACACCCCATCCCTTCCCCATTCCTGCAGCTCCCACTCCCCTGCAAAGGAGCCATCTGCCATCCCCCTACCCCTTCCTGCTCCGCCCAGGGTGCAGCCTGCTTGTGACAAGGAGCAGATCTTCTGGTTCCTGAGCTGCAATCACTGCAGATTACTGGTTGAATTTCTGCCAGAGGCCACAACTGCCTGACTCACTGCAGAAGATCTGTCCCCACCTACGTCTGCTGTAGATACACAGCTAAACAAGCTCCATACTGGCAGGCAGGCTCCCGAAAGCCCAAGTCCAACTCTTCTCTTCCATACATGCTGTCCAAATTCTGCTTAAAATCAAGAAATTAAGTAATACAGTCCAATTTTCCTTAAAAAAAAAAAAAGTTCATTTATTGAAATTGTTTAAACACTTTATACAAGTTCCCAATACAAGCATCTGCTCCCTGGCTCAGGGTTAATGCATATACAAAAGCACAGACTTCAGGAGTTCTTTAATGTGACCTGAACTGCCACCTCCTAAGATGAGGTCTTCTGAGGCAGCTGCTACACACAGCCAATTCCCCATGAAGAAGCAGAAGCCACATGACCCAGCTTCAAGTACAGGTCACCATCAACTCAAGCCTGAAGCAAATGCTCTGGTTGATTTCTTTTAGTAACTTTATGTTGCAGTCAGGTCAAACAGAGGTACAAGGCTTATACGAACCACCAATGCCACGGCTGTACATAGCTCAGCCCCAGAGGCTCTCCCTGTCTACAGAAAGAAACAGAGATCTGATGTCTCTGAACACACGCACAATTATAAAGTCTGGTCAGAAACCATCAGTTTCCTTCTGCAGGAAAAGCAAGGCAGAGCTTTGGGGAGCTAGTACCATCCTTCCAGGCATCTGAGACTTAACTCCAGAGAGCCTTAGCCAGTGTTAGTCAAACACTAAGTGACTAACCGGGGAAGGGTGGGAACTTCTGATGAACTGCTTCTTTTTTTGTTTTTTATTCTTTTTTTAATATACAGCTTAATATGCAAGGATGGCTTTATCTTGAAAATGCTAGTTTCTTCCTCTTTGGTGAGCTCAGATTACTATAAAAATGCCATAACCTTTGGGTCAGTTTCCTTGGAATTTGCCTTCATATAATCACTGAACATGTTTACAAGAAAAAAAAGACAGGATCAAATGGCAGCATGTGAGGTATCCTTGGGGAAACATCAGGGAGCAGCAGTGCATTCTGTTTGGTTTAATACATTTAGCTGCATAAGACAAACAGATCAGTAAACTAAGCCCAAATGAGAAAGACTTAAGGGAAGAGGAGATTGTCTGTTAAAAGGTGGCCTGCAACACAAAGGGGATAAAGCTTCAAGCTCAGTTAGGTACTGGGATGGTAAGATGGAAAAGCAATCACCTGCAACACCCTTAGTGTCTAAGGAACAGCAACAGCCCCACCAGAGACAGCCAGTGAAAACAAAAGGCAATCATTTTTCTCAAGCTTTTCCCCAGCACCAGGGAAACCTGCATCCACCCTGGGAGTCTGCTAACCTCTGCAGTTGCCACCTCACACTGCATCTTCTGCTGGCCAACAGCATGTGCATGGACACTTCCAATGTAAGTCACAGCAATTTAATTGTCCATCCCTATGTCATGCCAATCTACACAGAAAGTAGGGTAGTGAAGATGATACTAATAAGAGTACAAGAGCATTTCTGATCTCTTCAAACATTCCTACACGTAAAATCTTTTCCCCAAAATTATGTTCCCCCTTAAGCTATTGCTTCCATCACTTTGTATATTATATATGTTCCTTTAATTTCTACACACCACACTTGGCTCTAACTTAATGGGATATGGGACTGAACTGTTACCATCTAATTAAAAAACACAACTAAAAAAGCACCAACATCCATCTAAAAAACAGTATCATTTTCCCTTTTGCTCCCAAATACTAAACTTAACCCAAGCTTGGAGGTTTCATCTTTCCAGTGGCAACACCTATGAACCTAGGCTAGCCTTCCTCCATGGGCTGGGAGAGAAAGGAGAAGTTACGTCCAGTAGCAAAGAGGATTATAAAAATATACACATTTTTCGGAGAAGAGGAAGGCAGAACACCTAGAGTCTGAATTCTGCTCAGGACAGTGGCATTGTAGTGTCCTCTCCAAAACGCTTCCACTAGCAGTGCTGGCGACTCCTTTGCTTCCATTATACGTAATCCTTCCCTGTGGAGGGGGCATTTTTTGGGTAGCTTCTGGAGGGTGGATATGAAGTTTCTCTCCGGGGACAGGAGCAGCAGAGGAAGGCCCCCCCCAGAATGGCCAGAGAAGCAGCTGCCCAACCAATGAAGAGAGCTGATCCAAACTCAAATCTGAGGGAGAAAGAAGAAAGTGAATACAAGTAATACCTCTGAATTACAGTGTTAGCTTTTCACATTGGGTTAGCCCACTCTTTCAGGTCACCCTGCACAGCTCAGAAAGGCCAAGCTCTGTGTAAACCGGGCCTTAAGAATTTAGTGGACGAAAATCACAGAAGTCACATCAGTTTGGTCCCTGGCAGTGATGCTGCATTAAAACAAAGCCAAGACCAAAGAGCCACATGGATGATGAGACCCAATAGTCTTTTCTGCACGGTTTGAAGCCAACGCAGCTAGCTCAGGAAATTCTCTTATTTTGAGCTACAACTAATCAAAACTAAGCCTCATGTGCATTTGACGTGCTATATTACAGTGTTATATCAAATAATCAGTACCTGGTGTTGACAGGGGTGTAAGGGTCATAAAAGGCTTGAGCCACTCTGTTGCCGTACCATGATGTGGCCACCAGTGCTGCCAAACCTACATGTGAAGGAAACAATGTCATGACTTGAGAAAAAAAATTAACAAAATCACGGCAAAAAATAAGCATGTAGCAGAACCAGCATCTGGAGTCATGCTGAGCTGCTGCCACCCTGCTAAGTTCTGAGCTGTTATTAAGAGAGGATTCGGTGTTACCTATAGTTACACTGCACCAAGAGCAGAACTGCTGACAGCCTTTCACTGGAACAGGGTGTACAGGTCAAGCTCAGCTCCACTAACACAGTTGGAAGGCATGCAGTCCATATAGAAAGTATAATGCTAGTGCCAAAAAATTTTGGCAGCTGCCATGCCAAAGTCAACTAAGGAATTCCCAGCCCAAAATGCTTTTGGAGCAGTGGCAACAAGCCTTCACATCCTATGCAGGATAAACACTGTTTACAAGTGTCACATATAATGCTAAGAACATCTGTATGTTACCAACCTGCAGTGATGAAAATCACCCCACCAAAGACAGCCATCCGCATCTTCTTCACCTGATCATCTTCCATACACTTCATGCATTTCATGCCAGTCACAGAAACAAATATAGCAACAAGGCCCAGGAGTATTGCAGCCACCATCAAAGCCCGAGTGGCCTGCAGACTGCCTAGAAGACATTAATATTTGTGTTACCACAAACGAAATTCAAGAGACAAAGAGAAATTCAAACTACTGGGCTCAGTAATCATGTGTCAAAATACTCTGTTCCCTGCTACACAAGATACAACCAAACAAGTCACTCTTTTTTAGCTTTAAGCTCTCAGGCATCAGGATCAGAGGGCTCTCAGCCTCTTCCAAAATGCATGGCAAAGGAAGGCATGCAGCTTTTTGCAGGAAATGACCTGGGAATTGCCCTCGGACATCTTTTGTTCCTTGATCATTTGAATCCCAATTGGAAGGACATATCTGTTTATCAAAAGAAGCATTCAGATTTAGGTTCTACTTTGACAAAGCATTTAGGCACATGTTTTAATATGAATAGCACCATACATATGAATAGTCCCACAGCAGACAGTAAGGCCTCTTTATTGCTTAACACTTCTAAAACCTGTCTTTTATACAAGAGCATAGGGTGATGCCTCCTCATAGATGAGGGTTGTATTTGTCTACATTCTCAGCAGACAGACTCAAGGTATCCCTTTATCCGAGACCTACTTTTATATGACTCATCTGAAGGCATAGACACACTAACCCTATGTATGTGAGCTATTGAATTCGTATTTTCTTCGTACCAAAGGACAAATAATGATATAAATTCAGTCATTACAAAAAAAAATAAAAATAAAATAGAAGTGAAAGAGCCTGAGCATAACTGCTTGGCAAATAAAGTTTACTTGAACAGCAAGTAGTAAGATACAGTCCTGTTAAAGATCTGGGAACAAACAGTGCTGGTTAATCAAAGGAACAGACTCCCAGGAACATGCAATAAAAATAAAAACCAAGGCAAAATTGTCCCCTGACACAAAGGGTTATCTAGCAGTGACACGTGTATAGTTTTAGTAAAGCATCACCAGAATCTGTCCCCATGTCTGGAGCTCACCCCTCAGAAAGCACAGACTGCATACTGCAAGACCTCTGCAAAGCTCTTCAAGCTTGGACAACTGCACCTGCAAACTCATCAGTCAGCACTGGCTGCGGTGAACCCACGGGAGCCTGTGCTACAACAATGGGTTCTTTGGCTCTACCTGAAACACAGACAGCAGTTTAAATCCGATACTGGCCAGGAGGGTAGTGTAGCCTCACACCTATCCTCAGCAGCTTCAGGACACTTTGCTCTACAGCACTTCTTGTGCAGGAAAATTCTTGTGACCCACACCAACAACAGCCTGTCAGGCTCTAGTTCTGCTGTAAAATAAACCTGGATCTACCTCTACACACAACCTTGTTGTTCTGCAAATATATGATGAAACCAGTTAAAGATAATACAATAAGGCAGCAATATTCAGAGCAATAGGAAGTGACACACTTCCTTAAGAGTCTTGGTTTTCTTGGGAAAAATCCCAGTCAGTTTACCTAATGTCATCTCTCATTGCTTTCAAAGGGGAAAGGTGACACACCTCTACACCATCCAGGAGTTAATCAAAACCCATCTGCTGCACTGATCACAGAAATTAATCTACAAAGCCCTTTATCACAACAGCAGTATCCAAGCACATTTTTTATAGATTTATTTCCAATGTCAGAGATACACTCAAAATAATTTCTATCAAAGTTACACCAATTTTCAGGAAGGTTCAGCTGACAGGTTACCACCCATGCAACCGACTCAGACTCAATGTATTTATTTAAAGCTAAATTGTGCATTACAGCAGCAGCTCTGGAGAGGCCAGTGGCTGAACATTAGTTCATACTTTGCATGGGAAAGGTAGAAGTACCAAATCTGTTTCATCAAGTCTACAGTAAGTCCGGCTTAGGCTTGCTGCAGAAACAAAATTACGTTATTAGAAGAGGGTTTAGAAAGTTATTTCATGAAGCTGACAATAGAAAATGTTACCTGAAACAACTAGAAAACTATCTATAATGGTGGGAAGAGACCTCTCACCTTCAAGCATGGTACTATGGGACAAACACAGGAAGATGCTTGAATGTTTCTATGACCTCAAAATACCTCGCTATGAAACCTGCCAGAATCTCAAGATGTACAAGTATTAACTGGGTGCATGCCACAGCAGCTTTGCAGAAGCAGCTGAAAAAAAAGCAGCATTGTGAGCATTTCCCAGGGCTGCCCGCTTTCAGCAGATCTCCTGGTGTCCTCACCCTCCCTTACACATGGCATGAGGGCAGAAGCATTTAGGAAGATCGCAGTAGGACAAAACCAGGTTGGAGCATTTGCAGAACAGACTGTCCCTTTATCCCAAGAAGTTTTACTGTGACAGGACTGTATTAGCCAACCACCCTCCCTCCGCCCAGCGTGGCTGCCCATAGCAGATGGAGCTTTTGTCTTCCACCACTTTTGCAATGTCTGCAGCACACTGACTGTGGTTAATCGCCATACTAGCTATTAGTTATTACGCACACATTAACAGCCACGTTGTTAATGGAAGCTGCACATCCAGAAAGCTAGCTGAGAAAGCTAGCTTAATAATAGTTCTGTTGTTCACAATGGGCCTTCCCAGGTGCTTTAAAAATCCCAAATGATATGATATTGTCTTAACCTGCTAAACAGGACTGGCTACCCACAACAAATAGAAGTACTCCATAGCAATTCACCTTTACAACATCTATCATATTAGAGAAACAGGATTTCCCCTACACTCCTTGCTGCTGCAACTCTCTCAGGAGTTCTTTGGGAAAGAAAAGGAAAGTCCTGTACAAGGTGGCAGGCCAAGACAAACTGGCCTGGCACCCAACAACTCCTGTCACATGGCAACAGCATTTTGTCAATATAGAAACCGCGACTGACTGGGAAGCCAAGCCTTTTTATTGTTTATTAGTAGAGAGAGACCTGGCCTGAAAAGCCCGCAGCAAGAAAGCAGCAAGTACTGAAGGACAGAGGCATAAAACTACTGATAATGGTTAACAAAGCATGTGAATTCTGCAAGCACAGAATATCATGCAAGTCCACAAAAGTGACACAGTAGCTCACATCCGTTTCACATAATGAAGCCCACTTCTTTTTAACACGCTCACAGTCCTGACTTAGTGGGTTTGGATGCAAACCACACAATGCATCTTATCACAAGACTTTTTTCCCTTCCCACAACTATTATTACCTGACACAGAAATAATTGCTGGCAACTGCTTAGTTATATACATTAAAACAGACTTCACCAGCATATGTTTGAGGTTATTTTTCTGTCATCACATTTCCTTATTTACCCTGTTTATGTCATCTACATTATAAAAAAGCTGCTGGGAAAGTGCCATGGAATTTTTGTAATGCCTGTTTATAATGCCAAATTGCTGTAATGGCTCTGTGTGCAGATCATTTTCCGATAGGGATGCTCACTGACTGCCTTGTTTGTATTTAAATTATGGACTTTTCATTCCCTTCCCATGGGCCTCCATACAACCAAGCGATGACAGAATACAGGTGAAACAGATGCTGTGCAGCTCCCTCTAATCTCTATAAGGGAAGTTGCCCAGGAATTACAAGCACCCCTGTAGCGGAGGAAGCATTATACACTGCCCACCTCCAATAAAAGCAGCTTTCCCACTGGGGTTTCATTGAAGTCTTCACTTCTGGAAGGAGTGGGATCCAAGATCCTGCTGTTCTGCTCTGCCAGCCCATGAAAGTTACTTTTGTGCAGCAGGCAAGGGAATGAAGCAAGCAGTAGCAGCTTTAGAAATAGTCAGCAAACATCTCTTACACCTTGCCATCATTCTGGCACAACCCAAAAGCCTCCAATATCTTGTAGGCTTTCAATCCACTTACCAGACCCTGCACACCCATCACCATCAGATCTTAGGAGTCTGGACCCCTTCAAAGCATCTCCCCACAAGTCTAGAAGATTGTACAGAGGAACCCAAGTAGGACACAGATTCAGACAGGGTCATGTTTCCTGCTGAGGTGGGAAGGCTGGGAACTCCTCACTGCATGATCCAGTGCAAGAGAGGCAAGTTCAGTAGGTAGCAGTGGCCTTGTACTCTGCCTACCTCGAAGAAAACAAGGTTCAATGCCCTCTGGCAGTCACTCAAACAGCAGATGAAGCTTGCTGGCAACATACGCAACACCTAGTACCACCATTTCTTGACTCCTGGTCAGGAGATAACTGGGCAGCCTGTTTTCCTGCAAAACCTGCAAATTCCCTTACTAGGAGATTTAGTAACACACAGTAACAGCAGCTACAAAACTGTTCAGAAGCTGGCTGTAGAGCAATAAAACCAGTGGATTGCAACAGACTCCCATACCTTCTTGCAGACACAACACACCACCACACAGGAACAGCCTTGGTGGCATTCCATGTAACCCTCTACCTTCTGAAAGAGCAGCACATGTGAAACTTTCATCACTTGATCATGATTTTTCACAGGAAGGAACAGAGATTGAGAAACAAGCCTTAACCCTTACCCACATGAAGGCACAGATACCAACAGGTTCTACCTGCTTACTCCAGATGCAAAGATGGAGAGATGACAAACTATTTGAACACATATGTCCCTCATGCTAGCTTTGTCCCTCTCTTGGCCACCCTCACAACTCCCCCACAATCACAACAGAGCAGCATTAACCTGAGCATAAACCCTTACTTCCCACCACCCCTTCTCCAGCTCATGGAACAAGCTCAGCCGGGACTGCAAATACGTAGGAGAGAAGATTTCACATTTCAGTGATGCTGCTTAACCCAGAGGGCATCCAAACCCTTGTTTATTTTCTGTGCTAGGGCACAAAGGCCTATTGTGGATGTACTACATTTGGCGATGAAGTGGTAGATGAGTCTCAGCTTGTCTCAAGCAGAGAACCTCTCCCAGCAAACCCAAACAGGACAATGAGTATCTTAAGCTAAAACAGTAAAAACAGCCTACACAGGACCCAGAATAACCTCTGGTCTGAACAGAAGAGTGTGGATACGTGGGGCTTAAAGCTTCCAGAAACAGGTACCAGGAGCTCTTCTCCCTCTTGTGAGACTACCTCTCCTGAGACCCTGGAGGAGCACAAAGCTGAGCTGAACTCCATGGATGATGCTGGAGGGCTACAAGAACAATGCTGAGGCTGTGCAACAAAGCCTTGTTGCAAAGGTGGCTTTTGTTGCCTCTATGTCTGCGTGTGGCCACGCACTGCTTTTCATGTAAGCCAGCAAAACGCAGCCTTTCTGTTGCCTGAATAGGAGCACTGACATAAGCCCTCAGCTGAACGCAGCTGAGGGACAAGTGCCAGCATGGGCGCACTCCAGCAGTGTGGCCACCCAGGAAGCTGGAGGGCCCTCAGTTGGCTAACAGTGTTCACCAGCTTGTGCTAACCCCATCTCTGATAGGCTACATCAGTTCAGGCAGCCAAACACTGACACATCAAAAGGAACAGCAATAGCTACCAGATGCCCAAAAGCTGCTGGCAAAACTTCCCAGCATTCCCACAACCATGAATTACTGTAGGTGTGAGGAGGCTCAGTCCTTTCTACAGGGACAAAGTAATTACAGATCTGAACCTCTCCCATCAGCACATGAGTCTCTCACATGTGGCTCAGAGAGCTCAGGGCATGTGAAGCTCTGTCAGGCAAGTGTGTCCTGGCAGAAGCTTTCCTGCCCACATTGCTACCACCTCCACCATGGTATAAGTGAATGCAGTAAGGGAGCTCTTACTGCACAGCTCCAGGTATCCCAGGGTACAGCAGTTGAACTGAGCATAAGTGGGGGTTTTTTTTGCACCTCCACCCAAAACAGCACTGCTGGTCCCTGTCCACGCCTGTGTGGCTGTAAGACCTTGAGATCAGGCAGGGGGAAAAAGGATAAGGTGTACATCCCCAGGCATGATCGGTTTTCAGGTGGGAAAGGTGCGCCCTAAACAAGCTGGGATATCGAAAGAACAAGGAAACCTTTCTTATGAGTCCTCACCGACTCCCAACAAGGAAAACAGACCCTGTGATTTTTGTGTTTCTTGGACTTTGCAGGAACTTTCAGGCAAGCGTGCCTTGCAAGGCATGGGGCTCAAGCACAAAAGGCCACCGATAGCTCAGCCTAGGTCCCTGGCACCTCATTCCCCCGTAGCCTTGAAAAAGGAGAAAAGCTGTTACTGTTTGCCGGACAAAGACGAGGGAAGCAGCTGGTTTTCAGCGCTCAGCCATGAATGGGCCAGGTCTGGAGGGCCTGGGGCAGGTTTTAAGAGTCCGTTCAAGCCAGGCTCCACATCTGATTCTGCTGGGAGGACTCATTTACAGCACAATGGGCTGCAGCCGTACAGCCCCCGAGGCAAGTTTACCTTTCGCAACTCATCCAGGGGGTAGCTGGAGATTCCACAGCCCTGCTGGCATCTTTGCTCCCCATCCCCAGTGCGAGATAAGAGGCATGAAGCTCAGCTTATACATAATTACTACTCAAACTATCCCGGACTGTGTGCTTAGCCCAACCCCGATTGCTCACAGCCCTACAACCTGTTAGCGCTAAATGCGTGCACCGCACTCCTCAAGGGAGTAATATGCACTTCTACCAGCTGCAGGGTCCACGGGTTATCGCTACAAGGGAGCGGGAGTGACTGATGTGGGATGGCAATGAAAGTAGAGACCGGGGTGTCCGGCTGCGCCGAGTGATACTAAGGAAGGGCTGGTGACAACCTGATTCGGGGATACTCCCCGTGGTCCTCGGTTTATGTGAAACTCCTTGCTCATTCCTTTGGGAAAAAGAAAGTGGCCAAGGCGGCAATTATTATTTTGCTAATTCGGTGAAGGTGTTCCAGGACACTACTTGACTCGGGACGAGGGAAGGGATATCGAGAAAGTACGATTTTATTATTCTTTAACCCCTTTGGGTGTCAGCGTTGTTATATGCCCCAGAGCTCTAGAAACAGCTCTTACCGGGGCTCTAGGTCGGCGTGGCAGTCCCAAGTGATACCCCAGCAAGCCAGACTACAGTTCCTGCGCGCGAGGTGGTTTCGCCATCCCAGGACGGGTTAAGAGATCTAGAGATTAGCTTGATGTACTGGTCTGCCTAAAAGGTACAGGCAGTGCAAGCTGGGCTGGAGTCCAGCTCACCTGCCTGCCCTTTGTTTAAAAGCCTCACGGGAGCAGCAGCTCCTTTTCCAGAGAATAAAAGATCAAAACAGGCAAACGCAAAAAAGATCCGTGCTCGAAAAGACCACTTCAGAACCGCTGAACTTCGCCTCGAACCGAACCATGCTCTGTATCAAGTTCTACAACCAAAAGCTCTTGTTCTCAAGAACGGCGCTTCCCCTAATATGCGTGCTGGATCCGACACTTACACTCCCGGGATGTTTTTAGGGGAGACGGGGAGTGCGGAAAGGCTTCGGCTTCCTCCCCCAGTAGCGCGTCTCTTCCCCCCCCCCGGTGGGCCACTCCTGCCGCGGAGTGCGCCTCAGCAGAGCTCCGGCTGACCTAAAGGACAGGCATCGGGAGAGTCACCCTCAGCCCCGGCGGGGAGAGAAACCGGGGGAACCCCAAGAGACACGCATCCGAGCGGCGGCAGGGTGAGGAGCAAAAAGATAGGTGACCCCAAGCCCTGCACCTTCAACCCCGAAGGGACAAACTGCGTGACCCCAACGGGACAGAGATCTAGCGATCCGACAGCGACGGCACCCCCGGCGGAGCAGGCACTATTGTAAGGACACACACACACGACAGGACTAGCACTCCC
Organism: Amazona ochrocephala; assembly: GCA_039720435.1. Classification (NCBI taxonomy): domain Eukaryota; kingdom Metazoa; phylum Chordata; class Aves; order Psittaciformes; family Psittacidae; genus Amazona; species Amazona ochrocephala. The sequence continues at coordinate 2,430,839 of CM077884.1, read as the reverse complement.
AGTCCTTCAGCCAGACCCCCGACGCTACTGGCACCGGCTTGGGGGTAGTGACCCTCAGCCCCGACCGGAGAGGAGGGGCTGGCCCCGACGGGACGGGCATCCCAGCACGCGCACTCCCCAGCCCCGACTTACTTTCCAGTTTGAGCAGCGAGTCGTAGACCTTGCACTGGATCTGCCCGGTGCTCTGCATGGCGCAAGACATCCACAGCCCCTCGTAGAGCGCCTGGGCCGTGACGATGTTGTCCCCCGCGTAGGATGCCATCTTCCACTGGGGCATGGCGGTGCTAATGATGATGCCGATCCAGCCCAGGAAGGCCAGCACGAAGCCCAGGAGCTGCAGTCCCCCGCTAGCCATGGCTGCGCGGGGTAGGGGGGGAACGGGTAGCTGCGAGGGAAGCGGGAAAGCGCGCCCAGCTCCGCGCAACACACTGCCGCTCGCGCGCCGCCCCGCGCACCTTTTAAAACCGCGCAAAGCGCGCCCCCTGGTGGCTGCGCGTCCCGCCCCGCCCAGCGGGGTTTTCCGCGGACCAGCGCACCCCCAACCTTCCTCCTCGGGGAAGCCAGGAGCCACCCCCCCCCCCTTACCTCTCACCGGGGAAGGACCCCTCCTCCTTCAAGGTTTCGCCCCGACCCACAGCCCCTGGGGCTCGCCTTGCCTCTCGCTGCCTCTGGAGAAGCGGCCGGTGGGACTGTCCCTCCTGTCCCCATGGGGCGTGCCGGCGGTGCTTTGGCATCTCCAAACGTGCCCTGGTTGTGCTCTCCTGGGTCTCCCCCCTATTTAGAGCTGGGGTGCCTGATATCAGGACCCCACATTAACCTTCCCTGGGTCTTGCTGCTTGTCACTGTGCTTTACCGGCCGCGGTTATCAAATTCCCTTCCCTGTGAAGACCTCCTCCCTCGCCGAGTGGCCCGCTGGCCGGTGGGGTGTAGGTTGAGCTGTCCCGCTGGTGTCTGACTGATCCACCTTCCCCTGGTCAGTGCTACAACTGCAAGGCAAGGGCAAGGGGCATTTCCCACCTGGCAGACTCACTGGGCACATAGTACACGTGGGAACACACTGTTCCAGAGGAAGCAATAGCGAAGTCATGGAAATTATCAGTACTATGATTTTAAAGAGCTTTCAGAGAGGCAGCTGAGCAAACAGTCATCATCCATGTACAAATGCTGCCAGGACCCTAAAACCAAACTTCTGAATGTACCATTTTAATAAGGACTGTGTGCAGTACATCTTTGCATTACCGTCTGTCTCTTAAAAGAGAAATTTCGATATTTGAATGCCTCAGTGATGTGATAAGGTTTATTGAACAAGGGGATTCCAGACCAGGAAGGAGTGTCCTCTTTCTTGGGTGTGTATTTGCCCAGTTACTATAGTTGCCCTTTCTCCTGCGTGAATGTTTGAATATTGACAGATCCAGAATGAGCAGAATGAGGTAATACTGTCTCCTTCAAGGGGGCTGGGGAGAACACGATGTGGTCTGGGTGGTGCCTCCTGCATTCACCACGGGCTGGATGGAGGGGACGTTCAGCCGGGATGTTCAGCCTGGACCTGCTGTAATTCCAGGCTCAGAGATAAACAGGTGATAATTACTGATAAACATCCTGCTGGAGGTAGGGATGGGGCTGTATTGTTTTGACACGGTGGTTTGCTGAGTTCTGATGATTTAGGAGATTTTGCTGGAGCTGCTTCCTGAGATTTGCAAACAGACAAACAAACAAGACTCGTGATTACCTGACTGGTCCTGCGCAATGCTGGGGGTCAAAGAGGAGAAAAGCAGCTGCAATCTCGCCACACCGGGCAGAGACAAAGCAAGGCTGGTTTGCTCTGAAAACATTTGCTGCTGCCGTTTCCCCACGTCCAGGCAGCAGTGCTGGTGTGATGAAATCCATACTAGTTACCTGGTCGCAAACTTTTCCAGCCGTGTCCTTTTTCACTTTTGAATGTATTAGGGAGCTGTGAATCTGGAGCTAAAGAAATGGTGTTTTCCTGGGTCTCTGTGGACCCCAGTTTTATAGCTTTGGGAGTGAAAAATAGAAAAGCAGCAAAGTTTTCTTTGGCAGTGCAAGAACAACAAAGTAGATACATCTCTCTGTGTATTCATCAAGAACTCTGCTACAGGGAGTAGAGAAACCAGCATGGTGCTGGCTGTTGGAGCTGATCCTTGGGAGGAACAGTTTCTCGCCTGATGAAGAGGTAGGGCAGAACCCCATTTGAACTTGAAGAGAGCAGGGTTAGGAGTGTCAGGATTTGATCATTATGTCTGTGTAGTCATATCAGCCTGATAATGTCCATCTGCAAAGGAATGTGCAGTGTTCCCAGGTGCTTCAGAGTGATGAACTGACTCACTCCTCCCCTGATCCTCCTGCCACCCCCCCAGACAGATCAGACAGCTCCTCACTGACTCCTGCAGAGAAAGGTCAGCTCTGGACAGTGGTAAAAGACACTTTTAGCAGGTTCAGGTACTTTTGGCTACAGGCTTGGAGCAGCCAGGAGGGGGAACAGCCGTTTTGTGTGAGAAGGACTTGGGCTTTCTACTGAACCTTCTAGGAAAGTACAGGGAGGAGTCCTCCATGGCAATGATCCGATTGCACTTGCACTGGGAGGGACATCAAGAGTGGTCTTGAGGAGATGCATGTAGCAGGCATGCAGGCGTGTGCTGTATAAAGTAACCATGCTGCGGCTCTTGGAACGACTGCAATCCATGCCTACCTATAATTGGGAAAACTTGGCTTAGGTTGTGTCCTGGTGGCATCTTTCAGCCAGTTTGTGCCACATCTGTCCACAGTGTGAGCCTGACTGCTTAGACATACAGTAGAACACCATGTGTCAGTTTCTTCCCCTTCCATGCAGCTAAGACTGAAGAAAAACTTATTCTGTGAGAGCCTGTAGGATTACAGCCTACAGCTGCCAAAAGGGTGGGTGCTCTGCAGCTGTCCCACTGCCCCTCTGTCCCTGTTGGGTGCTACACTGGGCACTAGGTAAATGCAAGCAGCCTTGGCTCAAACAAAGCTATTGAAAGGCAATACTGAGATACACCCATGTGCTCTTGGACCTCTGATAGTCCACGTAGTCTGAAGCACAGGCTCCTCCCTGTGCTTCTGTGCACTCTTCATAGGCACAACTTCTGTACCTGCAGCTTGCTTTGAAGACAAGTTGCTCATGTCTGACCACCAAACACCTCTGACAACCTGTGTAAACACCTAGTGCACAGAGTTGCAGCTTCATAACCACTCAATTTATATCGTGTTTTCCATTGACACTATGAAAGTGATACTTATTACTCATTTCATGAGAAATTTCAAAATCCATCAACTCTTTCTGTGGATATCACAAGGAATTTACAAAGCAAGATAAATACTGAAACTCCACATTTCCCCATCATCACTCATCAGTGTTCTCAGTGCTCTGGAATTTGCAGTGAATTTTACAGCATCCCTAAGAGCACAGTCTCCTTTGCCGGACCTTCTTCCTTTCTTTGAGACATGAAATATTTCTTTAGATTAACTTCTGCACTTGTTCAACGGGCAAAGTAAGCCATCTTTTTACTCAACCATCACTGCCTTTCCTCCTCTGCCGAAGATTCTTTTTTTCACTGTGAGTTCCAAATATTTTCACCAATTTTTCTGCCTGACTTTTGGGGAAATACCATTCCTTCAGCTCATTAATCTCAGCTGAAAGACCTGGGTTTAGCCAAACTGTTGCAATCTCCTCTGTATTCTCTAGGCTAAAGGTACTGACAGTCCTTAGTGAGTGGCCTGTTCTGAAGTAAACATGTGAGTATTCATGTTTTGCCCTTTACAAAGGCAGGTTCAAGTGAGAAGAGGCGTGCATATAGACAGTTACTGAAATCAGACTGGGGTGGTTTACTCTGCAGGTAGACAGACTCCTCTAATTGTTCAAAGAGATTGTCTTCATGTGCAACAGTCCTTGCTGCACTGAGCAAATGCTTAACACCTTGGTCATATCGCTCTTTTGGGTGGTGTTAGCCAGATGAGCAGCCTCACCTCTGTACTCGGCAGGGATCTGTGCTCTGTGAGTAGTAAATGATACCTGTTTCCTTTTCTGGCAAAAACAAGATTTAATACTTGCCAGGACTTGCAGGTGAGCAGAAGGTTTCCTCTTCTCTCAGATATTTCTTGAGGAAGGTTTCACTGTGCAATGCTTGTGTTTGGAGTGCATGGGGCCATATGTGATCCTATGTCCTGGTGTCCCCTAAAACTGGCCCCTAGGCTGCCCTGAATTAGTCCTTGAGCTAAAACTGATGTATTAGGGGGAAACATCTCATTCTGATATGTTACTATAACTATGGGCAGGTGTGCAGAGCAAGCACAGCTTCATGATGCAGATTTTAGAGTGAAGACACAAGCTCCACATCTGGACCAGAAAATGGAAATGGCCAGACAATATCAACCCAGTCTGTTGTTTCTGGTGGCAGCCCATTGTAGAGACAGTTGTAGAGCACACACTGATGCTACCCCAAACTGTGTTACAGCCCACCATGATCCATGTCTGAATATATCCTGAGCCAGTGCCAGTACATTGAACTTTCACTTTGCTCACTTGATTTTTCCTTCATAAATTCAGCTGTTTGTTTTTTAGGCTTCTGGCACCTGCAGTATCCTGCAGCAAGGAGTTTTGCAGGTTTCCTCTGTGTTTCACTGGAAAATACAAGATCTTGCTTCGTTGGAACCCTATGGTTTGCTGTTTCATGTGGTGTCCCCAAGGTTCTGGGGGAAAAGGGCAGGCTGGTGGGATCACATGCCTGGTTTACATTGTCTACAAAAAACTTACAATGATTTTGTTGTTTGTCTACAGGCTGCTTTTTCTTCTCTCTCTCTCTCACTCCCCCATCCATTCAGGAGAAACACCCCTGCCGAACCTTAGCTCCAAGCACTGTTTTGCAGGCAGCATCCACATGTCAGGAAGATCTAAGACAGCTGCAAATCTTCCCTGGGATTAGTCAGGATTGCATCCAACCCAGACTGCAGTGAGGAGCAGACATTGTGTTTGACCATGGTAGCTGCTGAAGCAGCCAAAGATCACAGCTTGCAGGGCTGCAGGGCACAGGAGCACAAATAAAGCTTCATCAGCTGGTCACCATTGCAGGACTGCCATTCAGTACAAAGTTTTGAAAAAGGTTGTTGGAGAAGACCTCCTCTAAATGATTCTTATGGCCTAAAAGGGAGCAGGATAGTGAATAAAACCAAAACCAGAGCTTTTTCCCACACGGCCAAATTGAAATCTCCATTTCCAGGAAGAAGCTCAGGTTTGGAATTGAAACTTATGGTTGGTGGAGGAAGCATCGGTCAGAGGGACTGACTGGGGTTATTTGGTACTGACTACGCGCAGGGAATACATTGTGAAAATTGGGTTTCAAATGGGCTGTATGAATTATTTCTTCTTAAATGTTGGGGGTCTGAAACACCATTAACCTGTCTGTGTTTGGTCAGCAGACATGACCTGGAATTCCTAAGCTGTTGGAGATAAACCAAGCTAATAATCAACCCTCTTCTTGCAGTCCTTCAAACATTCATGTTTCCTCACCATCTGTGGTAAAGCTACAGTTTTGGGAACAGTTTCACTGTACCCTTCACATGATGGATTTCATCTGGCTCTAGTTAAAATGTGCTTGTATGTAACACACTGAAGTTGTGTAAGCCTGGAGGATGGCTGAACTCCTGGCTTCTCCTCCAAACCACGCTTCAGTGAGAGCTCTGGAAGGGATTTTGCCTCCTCTGCAGCTCCTAGGTTTTCACCTGTTCTCTTTGGTTTTGATCCTCTCATGAATCAGCAACCCACAAATGACCACAAAGCCTGAAATTGTCCCTCAGAATGCCCCAAAACACGAAAATCATTCATGCCTGTAAACAACTGGGTTTGGCATGTATAAGGCTTCACTGTGGGTGTCATTACCCACAGCTCTCAGATTGCCAGGCTTGTGTGTGCAAGGCAGGAAGCTGCTGAGAAATAAAGGTGGCCACTCATGTTGTTTTCCAGAGTGATACTGAAAACTCTGATAGAGATTCCATGGCACGAAACCATCCCGTGGAGGCCAAGAGATTTGACCCAAACAGTAGGATTTATTTTTCTTTCGATTTTTCTATTTTAGGATTTTTCTTTCACTGGACATTCTGTACTAGAAGCCAGATATAAAACAAAAGCCAACATTCAAATTAAGAGAAGCAAAGAGTTTTACAGTGTTAGAGAAGTAATGGTGGGAAAAACGTTGCTTCTGCATGCTGTCAATAGAAGATAGCTCTATGTCATATCATCAACAAAAGTCTGTCTCAAAATGTGTGAAACTACTTATTGTGTCAGATTATGGGACAGCTGTGGTGGGGCATGTGGGGAAGAGGCTTAGCAGTGAAGTGTCTGGTGGAGAGCATCTTGTTGGAAGGGTTAACCCCAAAGTGTGCCACTTTCCCTACCATGTGCCACTACTGCCAGCTGGAGCAGAGCAGCTTTTTGGGTCCAAGTCCCAGAGCAGGAGAGGGGGAGTAAAGAGAATAAGTGAGACTCAAGCCTTACTGACAGGGAGACAGATGCGTATGTGTGTGAGTGTCATACTCAGTGTGCCCGCCATAAGAGTTGTGCACCAAGGTCCTGACAAGATAAAATTCATCCCTGGTACCATCTATGGAAGAATTTTCTATGTGCAATTAGGAAAACATCTCTCAGAGACTCCAGGAAATGGGCGCTGTGAAGACCTAACCTTTGATACCCTTCTTGTGTGCTCTCACCATGTTCGTGATTCCTGCAATGTCTTGGCCCTGGTCCTCCAAGGACCAGTTATAGCAGGGATCATATTTCTACCTATATCTCCCTAAGTCTTCACCAGGGACTCGGTGATAGGTAGTGTCGGTGCTCACGTATGAGGTTGATGTCCTAGTTATTTAATGAATTTCCTGAGACTGACAAGACTCTGATCACCTTCAGGATCACCACTGAAAAAATTTCCTCTTTGGAAGAGCCTCAGGTTGTTCATCCTGAAATCAGATGAAGGAAGGAGGGCACATTGGAATGGAATGATATAACAAACAGGTAGAAGGAGGAAGAATAGAAGATCCCTAATGACTAGATCTGGAGTCTTCCACAGGAACTGCTGTTCAGCCAGTACTGAAGACGGGTACCTCCATGAAGCCAAAAGTATTATGATTTATTGCTCACCCACTGAGGAACTAAGCCATCATTACCTGAGAATCTGATTTTTGTCATGAAAAAGCCCAGGCTATATTCAGCATTTTCGAGATTACTCAGTGATTCCCATCCCAGGGTATGGCTATGTCTCACCTTTTGTGCTTGGACCACAACCTTTATCCACTTCCTCGGCCCTTATGACGTGCCAGGTAATCAGTTGTGGGAAGATAAAGGGATCCAGGGTTCTTCCTAGAAAGGCTCTGCCATGAAGTGCTGCAAGATTTGTAGATCAGATTTTCAGGGGCAATGTAAAGGCTAGGAGATGAGGTTTCAGGTCTTTTATCGGGGGGGGGGTTGTTGAACTTAGTCCCTTCCCCATACTGCTAGAAATTCCCCTAAAGATCCCTAAGACCTAACCTATTTGGGATGTCCTAGCAGGTATTAGAACAATCCAAGATACACAGATTACTGTGCTGTAGGAAATCTTCCGACAGGCCAGAACTGGTGAACAGTTGTATAGCATCCTTACTGGTGTGCCAGCCCTGCACAATCAACTTCCAACAAGCAGTCATCTCTGGAAAGTAAGAGGAGCAGTAGGATGGGATTTTTAAGTATTGATATCCAATATGCCTCAGTCTCCTTTAGAACACTGAAATCAGAGCCAGGTATTTTTGAAACACTTGGTAGCTGCTGCTGTGACACACATGGATGGATTTTCCAGTGGGGAGCAGCACCAAGCAAGTTTTCAAATGTGGCCAGTTATTCTAGTGCCTACATGGGAAGAAAACTCCTAAAAATCCTTTGCTGAGTGCGAGACTTGTCTGCAGTGGAAGCAGAGCTTGTGCATGCACATGTGTGCAAGGCAGAGGAGGAGGGAAGTAGCTTCTCCCCCAGACTTCCTAACACACCCTTTAAGACTGGGAGAGCAAACTGGTGACACAAGGTCATATTTCATTGCCTAAAGGGAGTTTAAAACCCCAGTTACCTGGCTGGAGGCCAGAGGCTGGAGGTGTTTCTGTCCCATCTGTCTCTCTGCTCATGAAAACTCTTCCTTAAGCCTCAAGTACACAGAGGCTTTGCTGATGGGTAATTTGGGAGCACTTGGATGAGCCCACACCCTGTGCTGTTGACAAAGAAGGCGCAAACGAAGCCAGAAGGCGAGAAGGCGGTGGGATGGGCTCCTCTGGGAGAGCTTAGATGAGGAACAGCACATCTCCATAAAGAACAGAGAAGGAAACCAAGCCCTATGTGAAACACAGCTACCAGGGCAGAATAGGGACAGAATGTGAGAAAGAAGGAAAGGACATGTTGTGCTCTCTCCTCTCCTGCACAGACAGACTCTGATAAGAGGGGGAGGGTAGGCAAGGATACAGGACGGGAGGCCTCTGAAGACACTTCTTATATAAATGTATTGGGTGAGATGAGCACCGGAGGCTGGAGTCACCCACTGTTGTCTCCTGTCCCATGTCTTCTCATTCCTCAGGGAGTTTCCAACAAGGATTAGGCTGCCCTTGCCCTTCCTCTCTCCTCTTCATCCATGATTTTGTCCTTCAGCATACAGCACAGGTTGGCTGCAAGGTGAAGGTGGAGGGTGATGGGGTGTTTGTGAGAGATGAGGAGCACTGATCCCATTAGTTTGCTCAGCAGCCCGGCATCCTTGCCCTGTCTCCTTCTCATGCAGGGAAAGAGCTGGAATAAGGGGGTGGCCCCATGGGAATCTTCAGGGTGCTTGCAGTTGGTTCTTCCCCTTGCCAGAACCTGGCTGTGCACAGAAGTTTCAGTGTCTCATGGTGTGGGCAGAGTTGGGGTTGCACTGTGTCATCTCTGGGCAGCATTCAATGTGCAGTTTGGATGTTAGGTATGAGCAGAGGGGACAGTGAGTGTGTGGTAAAAGACTGGTGATGGGCAGGTGGGCACACATTGATTTTAAGAGAGTGGCAGCTCTTCAGGGAAACTCCTTGCAGATGCCGTAATCGAACCTGACCCACACTCACCTAACCACGTCCCAAAACTGTCGCATGCTCAGGGGCTGTGAATCACAGCAGCAACTGTTTTCTCCAAGCCTCAGTTCTTGTCCTCCTTGCCTTTTTATAGCAGATCAAACATCCTGTTACCAAGCTGCATTTCTAACACAGTAGTTACTTTTATCCCCTCCTCGATGACTCTCCTAGTGAGTCTTTCATCACTCTCCGATAAGCAGGTTGGTGAACAGGAGCAAGGGGCACAGAGGTCTGAAGCGGATGTTTCTTCTGAAGTGAGTCACAAGAGGGGCTGGATTTCAGCCAGCAGAGCCTTCAGGGTGAAGCACACATATGACCCCTCTCACTTCCCTCACTTACACTAAGGTGGGCTGAGTGTTTGAGAAGCAGCTGACAGAGCACAGACACAATACAAAGCCCTTCTTCCATGGGACATTTCTTCCTTTGCTTTTCTCTGGTACTGTGGAAAGAGCAAAATATTTACCTTGCTCTCCCTTCCCTTCCTGCATGTCTGCTTTTAGTGGTACAGACCTTGTGCTTCACTTGTGTTTTATCACCTTTGCACCAGGGCACGAGAAAGTTCCGGCTCACACTGGGAAACACACCCTTGGATGAGGATGACGCCACAGGGACGTGGCAGGGCATCAACAGCCCCCGGGGTGCTTGGGGACTAGGGCTATTCACTGGAACTACTGACATGCCAAGAAAAGGTGTGTCTAATGCACTGCCCAGCTCCTCCGCCTGTACACGCCTGCATGTAGCTGGTATGCAGCGACAGCACGGTGTGTTCTTGGTGGCTGCTTTCAGGAAACCTGAGTGGTCATGCATGTTTTCACCGATAAGGATCTCACCACACCTATGAGAGGGTACTGCCCCGGTATTAAAGAGGAGAGGGACTGTGAATCCACACTCTCCATTTAAGGCATTTAGTCAGTGCCTTGGTTTCCCTGGCTCTAAAATAGTGTTAGTAAAATGTCATTGAGATTATGTGTTTCTCAGGTGTGGGATTTCATAGGCAGCTATAAAACAAAGTTTATTGCACTGAAGAGAAGCTGCATCTTACTTTAAGAGCCTGAAGAGTCTGTATGAAATGTTTATTTTATTATTTATTGCATTGGAGTAATTGAAAAAATGTTTTAAAGGAGTGTATGTAAGCATCACACCTGTGTGTCCAGTATACATACACAACATACACACGGTTTTTACTTACCAATCCTTCAAGCTCATATCTACTAGAAAATCCCTTTGCTTTCTTATTTTCTCTTAATCCTATATATTGCCTGTTTGAAAAGCCACAGGTGGAATCCTCAATGTTGAACACTTTTAAGATTCATCTGGACAGCGTGCTGGGACATCTACTCTAGGTCATGTTTTGCCAAGAAAGGTTGGACCGAATGATCCTTTATATTCTTCCAACCTGATATTCTATGATAGGTTTCTCAGAGTCTCACTGTTTTCCTTGGGGTTACGAAGCTAATTCCAACTCAAATTCCAGTGGTTTGTGACCATATGAGCATGGCTGGAGTGGTACATTACAGCTGACATGCACCGCTCCATAATTCATCTGTGTTGCATCTCATGTCCCAGGAGCACTGCTCTGGACTTAAAGACACTTACATAGAGGCCATGGATGGATGGTGTATAAAGCAGGAAAACGGAGTGGGGTACAACCAGGATGGAGGAGTGGGAAAAGTTGAGCAGTCAAGCCCATGGCATCTTCCATAGCAGCAGAAGAGCTCTTAGCGAAACCCCTCCTAAAGCTCTTCATCGCCTCTGACTCCTGAGCCATGCTCTTCGGACAAGCCTCTGGCCCTGGACACATCAGTCACCTCACTGACTGCTTGCTTCCTTGCAGTTAGGTCCATATTTCATGCATTAATGTGCAGCATCACCACTTCCCTCTTGCTCAAGGCCCTCCACTACACTATGTATTAGGCACTGTGGGAGTAAAGCGAGGACACAACCCTGCCCTGCTCATGGGGCTGTGACCTCATTGTGGTGTTGCTGCAAGAATGGTTTTGTAGGTAGACAGATGGAAACCAGCTACGATCCTCCCAGTACTAGCAGTAGTTTCTGTTTCTCTCTGCAACATGATGGCTTGGCTTTAGCAGAAAGCACAGACCACCTTGTGTTAATGAGTAATAAAAGCAATCCCGTATTGCATTTGTCTCTTAGCTGGGAGTGTGTGTAGATAAGATGGTAAGGCTCTTACACTAGCGAAGTTATGTTGCGTTGATAGCACACAGTTTAAGAGCCATTCAAGGCCAAGCTGTGACAATTAAGTATTAAGATACCCTAATGCTTTTGGTATTGTCAAAGCGCTGTATATATTAAGTTAGTCAAGAGAATAAGATATAGGTAGAATACATAGTACAGCCTACAAATCCATTTGAAAGCTGTATGAAGTCATGTCAGCCAGGTTTTAGGCTATACAAAGAGGTAATTTTGGGAAAACTGTTTTCCGAAGCTGAAGGTCATCTGTCATGCTAAACTAGGAAAGAAGAGTATCATGAGAAACTGCTGCAGGCTTGCTTCATGAAAATGCTGACTTGTTTAAATGAAGAGTATTAAATATGTACTTTGCCAGTTTCTACTGAATAAGAATACTGTGTTCTTTCTAATAATTCCAGAAGTCTCCATGGGACTGTTTGGAGACATGGACCCAAAGAAGGACTATATTTTGAATTGGCCACTCTGTCAGATGAAAATCACAAGCCATCTTCATCGTGTTGCATGCTCTGTAACAGTCTTACACCACAGAAAACTGGAGGATCCTGACCTGCACTGGTGTTGGGTTGAGGATGCTCCTGAGCCCAGAGCTAGATGCATATGGCTGGTGTGAATCCATTTCCCATCCCCCAGTGACTCATGGCCAGGGAAGCACTGGCATCCTGCTCTAGGAAGGGTCACTCTCCTGCCCTGCCCTGCAGGGAGGGTGAACACCAGGAAATGGATGGAGCTGGGATAGCAACAGGAATTGCTGGTCATGTGGAAAATAAACAAGACTTTTCCAGGACTGGGGTGATAGCTATGGAGAGATGGAGCAAAGCACAGGCAACACTGGCACCTCCACACGCTGCCCTCATCCCTTAGTGGAGTTTGCCCCTTGGGCTGACATTCATGGACACTTGAAAGGCTAAGTGGGAAGAACAGAGTATTATGGACCCATTACCAAAGCTTAGAAACACCACTTTGGCTGTTACTATGATCCCGCTATTCCCCAGGGAGTTCTTCACTTTCCACCTCTGTAATATTTGTATTGGGGACACTTTCACCATGAACCAAGTGAGGAAAAATGGCCCCAGGTCTCCCAGTCTTATCCCCTCTAAGAGAGGCTTGTATTTGGGTGTGGGACAGACTGAGAAGGCAAGGAGATCCATATGGTTATTATACGTTTCCTGGGAAATCCAGGTTCTGATACCGTCAAACTTAGTTCTTGCCACTGCTAACAACTTAATTCAGGTTATCCAGGCCTTTTCTGAGCTCACCACACCACTTTTTCAAAGTTACTAGTAGTAACAACTATCTAGGATATCTCGTTTTGAAAACTGGTGCAGCCATAGGTTAATTAATACAGTGCAAGACTAGTACAGGAAGATGGCGCATATTGTTACCATCTGTCTCATGTCGATGCAATCTCTATATATATGGCCTGTTTATAGGACATGTGTGGCCAGTGTCACTGTGGGTCAGAACCAATGGAAACACAACTCTACCCTTGTTACAGAAAGCCATAAAGTGTTTGTTTATTTGTTTGTGTTGGTTTATTTTGGGGAGTTTTGGTTGGTTGGTTTTGTTTGTTTTGATTTGGGTTTTTTTTGTGTTTATCTCTTTTTTTGGTGGTGTTTTTTTTTTGTTTGGTTGGGTTTTTTTGCTTATGCTTACATGTGGGTAAGAGAAAACTCAGCAGAAAGTATCATACCCACATAACCATATTAAAACATGCATCTGGCAGAGAAGGAAAAAGCTCTTACTTGTCGGTGTCTATGAATAGAATTAGAAAACAGAGAGCAGAAAAATGAAAGCTGCAGGGAGTGGTGCATGCCCTGGCCTTTTGAACCTGGTACTTTTGTTCTCTACCTAATGTCTTCCAAAGCATGTGCTAAGGACCTCTTCTGCAGGGTGAACTCTGAGAAACAGAGTGATCCTGGGATCAAGGCAAAAGGCTGTTAACTCTTACAGTAAAACTGCCTCATGAGGTTATGACAGGAATTATACGGGTTATATATTGTAAGAATAATAGACTTGTTATTGCTATCATGTTCGGAGGGAAATCTCTCAGGAGAAAGCAAGCTTTGAGCTATTCTGCAAAAGTACCGACGGGCTCCATCTGGAGGAGACACCTGATATTTCAGACACCATCAGTTCAGGCAAGCAGAACATAAGCAGAGCAAGAATCTGTTCCTCAGCCCTGTGTTGAATAGTTGCCCACTACAGGCAGGTGTCCAGTGTTTTTAAGGCTCTTCTTTAAAAACCTAGAGATTACTGAGGATGTTATGGTTTCTGTGCATCTCTGGGATGGGAGGAATTTCTAGTCTCATATCTCACTCCCCCTTGGTTTTCCTGGAAACCGTGGAGCGTTGCTGGGTTTCTCAGCACTGCGTGAGAGGAGACACTTGAGTGAGAAGACTGCTTACAGAGGCTGTGTCCTTCTGTCCCAGCAGCCTGTGTGACCTCTGCTCGCCCAGGGAGTCCTGCAGGAAAACTGGAAGGTTGTAATGGCAGTAAGTGATCCGGTAAAATCCAGCCAAAGCCCCCCACACTGGCACTTCTTTGGAAAGTTTGCTTGAGCCAGACTCAGGCCACGAGCAAATAGAAGTCCAGAGCATGAAAACTATCTAGGTTTGGCTTAAATGCAGAATACAGAGCTCCGTATCTGAGCTGGGATGGTTGTTGGTTTTGGCAATGCAGTCCCATGGCTGCTACTTTTCCCCTTCCCTTTCTAGTGACATTCCTGCATTGAACTAGATCGTCACTGCATCAGAGACCAATAGGGTAACCAAAGGGCCACCAAGATACTTTATAGTTGCTCAGTGCTAGGCCGTGAACTGATGTACAGGAATAAACATGCGTGCACATGAAAGCTCTTCTGTGTGTCTCTTGCTCAAAACTTCTGCCCTGGAGAACAAGTTTTGATTGTTTTTTAATCCCTGCATTGCCAAACCCTGCAATGATACCTGTTTTCCTTGCAAGTCCAGTACTCCAGTTACTTGCATGCCACTTCTGCACAACCCCATTTCTCTTCAGCCAGGCATGACACGAGCTTTAACTGTGCAGGGCGGATTGGCTGCAGCAGCTCCCGTGGGTGCTCTCACCCTCCTCCCTTCCCCATTGCAGGTGAGCATTGCTCCTGCAGCCATCACTAACAGATGGCATCAGCAGAAGTGACAAGTTCTGGCTGTTCACGGCCACTGGAAGGGGCTGGCAGTGCCCTGGGACAGTAAGGTTCTGTCTTTACCTCAGCTGTGAGAACAAGGGCTGGGCACTGTTTTCCTCACCCACTGGATGTGCTGAGCACCTGCTGGCATGAGGTTTTTCCTCCAGTATGTGGGCTGTTTTTTTGCTTTCTTGTCTACTGGGTTTTTGATAGCATCTACCTGGACAGACTGCTGGATGGTGAATGCTGATGATTCCCTGGAGGTAAGATTGGGGTGAGGAGAGCCTGGTCACCAAAATAAATATGTCCTAGAGAGACCAAATGGTTCCTGACATCATTTCTCCACTCCCATGCGCTTTTTCCCTGTTGTGCTGGATGAAAGTGGATGAAAATTAAATGAATGACTCTGTTAAGAGCAGGGGATAAGTGTTATTTTGTGCAGCTCTCTCTACCAGACTATTATCCAGACTCTGCTCTCAATTAGTAAGTTCAGGAAAGGTCTACAGGCTCTATGTTTAAATGTGCATGAATTTCAGTACAGTTATCCTGCATCTCTAGCCTGCATGGGTAGTTTGCATGGATAGAAACATGGATGTTTCTAGTTTTGTAGGTCAGACTTGGTGAACAAGTCCAGTGTGTACACCTGTGCTCTTCTTTTTCTTAACAGCCGTTGAACTATAGGGTTAGCAGAAATTTACTGGATGCGTGGGGACTGGCATCAGATCCAGCACTCAAAAATATCTTCTTGAACTTGTGCAGAAAATAGCACTCTCCTGTTAGAGAAAGGTATTGGCAAAAGTAAGTTGCAAATGAGGAAGCAGAGTGGTGCTTGCATGCAAGGTGTGCCCCAGAGACTCCAGACCCCCAAACCATCACCATTTCTCCATCACTCAGTTTGTATTCTCCTTCCCAGAGCAGCCAGCAGTTTCTGCACATTTAGGGGCTGCAGTGTGGGCATCTGCTCTCTAGCAAAGAGGATACTTTATGCAGTGAAGATGAAACACCTTCCAAGACAGAGAGTTCAGCTGAATCTATCAGGAAGAAACTTTCTATTGGCTATCCAGCATAGGAAACCAGAAGAGCTCCTCTGTAGTCAGTGATTGCAAGGCAACGTTAAGCTGCATCACATCAAGTAATGAATTATCTGAGGAAAGAAGGATAGAACTTCTTGTAAGAAAAATACGTTTTTTCTCTATGCCACAAGAAATCCAGACAATCTGATTGCCAGTCTCACCGTAGAAGGTGGCTGGAGATGACCGAGGTGGTCATAGATCCAATGCAGTGAGGTTGCTGATGGTCAGTGTGTCTGCTCAGTGAGCCTCTTTGCAGGGAGAACAGTGTGCACCCACTGATGCTGGCTGGGATATCACTCTGCATGTATCATCTTAAATTGACAAGATATTTTAGATTCATTTCAGAAAGATGTAATTGTCTGTAATCAGCTGAAGATATCAGTATACTCAGAAAAGCCAAATGGATCCTGGATTGTGGGGAAAAAAAGAGGAGGGAAACCCAGCTCCTGAACAGAATGAGTCCAGGAAAGAACCAGCCTGTTACCCTGAGGCTGTGTAACCTTGTCTTCTTGGCACAAAGGCACCTGTGCTGGGCTGTGAGAAGTGCTCCATTAACACCCAGTTTGGTAATTAGCAGCCACTACTCTCACATTCCTGCTCTGAGTGTGAATACTAAACAATGAAGCAAAACCGCCCCCAGCCTTAATACCTGACCACTGATCTCCTTAATGGCCCTAATGACTCACTACCTCTCTAAACAGGGGAATGCAGGTAAACTGTCCATGGCCAGAAAGGCGTGGGATCCACAATGACTCCTGTTTTCAGCTGGAATAAGGATAAGTCAGGCAACTTCGACTTCAAGAGAAAGGAACTCTCTTTTCCAGCATTAGTCACAGAATCGCTAGGGTTGGAAGGGACCTTTGAAGATCACCTCCCCTGCCAAGCATCTAGAGTAGGTTACAAAGGAGCATTTCCAGGTGGGTTTTGAATGTCCCCAAAGAGGGAGACTCTGCAACCCCTGTGGGCATCCTGTTCCAGTGCTCTGCCACCCTCAACACAAAGTTCTTCCTCATCTTGAGGTGAAACTTGTTGTGTTTTAGTTTATGGCTATTGCTCCTCATCCTGTCACTGGGCACCACTGCGAAGAGTCTGGCACCATCCTCCTGGCACTGCCTTTGAGGTATTTGTATACATTAACAAGATCCCTCAAAGCTGCTTGGCTTTGACCCTGGCCCCCAGCAGCTGGGAGGGTGTGAAGCCCTCACTGTGGTTCCGCTGGAGAGGAGCAGTTCAGGAGAAAGCAGCCAGGTAGTCGTGGGAGCAGCGGCCTTGGAGAGGCTGCAGGCACCCCTGCCAACTCTCACCACCTTTGTCTTCCCTTCAGGTACAACCAGGTTAGGTACAGCAACAAAGTTAGTTGTTTAAGCTGATGAGTTCTGTGTGATCATCAAGACAAGCCTGGGTCGATTTTTACACTAGTTTGTGCTGGAAAAAACCATAATGTGCTTCCCAGCAAACGCTATGTTGTGTACACAGTCCCTCCCTGTTGCAGGAAGATTAAAAATATTATCACTGTTAAATGCTGCCTGTCTTACTCTTGTGCTGGGTTTGTAATCATTGTAGGTTGGCATCTTTTTATAGTGCGATATAACCCCGTGACTAGCATCACTCACATGTTTGTCTTCTCCGCTTTCGCCAGAGGGGGAAGTGTGTGCTTGTTCTCTCATTTTCTTTTTGTATTAGAATTATTTTAATATTAATTATACATTATGCATAGCATGTAATTACATATATTGCAGTCATTATGCAGTTTATGTTTTACATATGTACTTGTGTTAGGGAAAGCAGGTCGTGGCAATGTGTTTCATAATCCAAGTGGGGGATGAGGAGTTTGGCTGTGATGCCTCACTTCTCAGGGCGTCTTTGGCTGTGCCCAGGGAAGCTGGAGTAAATTTGCTATGGGGGGAAAGAGGTGATAGCAAATTAGTGCTGCTAACATGAGACCAGCCATGGGATGGAGAAATCCATGTCCTTATGTGACACCCTTGTCCCCTCTCCCATTTACAGCAGTGAGTTCCCATATGCCTGCAGGTCTGTGCAGCCTGTGCAAGGTATGATGCTCAAGGATGGTTTGGGAGGAGATTAACAACCTAAAGGACAAAGGGTGCACAAAGATATGGGATGGCCAAGGAGGTGAAGAGGCAGATAACCGAGACCTGAATAGCCCAGCAGTGGCTCCGGCCAGTCACAGATCCCCTCTCTGACATCTGTTCCCCTCCCTTCTGCAGCAGGCAATGAGGCACTTATCCCTGCCTGTGCATGGGATGCATAGAGATGGGCTGATCCCTGCTTCTGCCCTTGTTCAGCACTAGCAGGAGTGACAACTGAAACATCCCAAGAAACACAAAACATTTATCAAGTCTGGAAAGGGGGGTGTTTCACAAGCTAGAGCATGATCACAACTGTTGCACTGCAAGACTTCTGTTTTGCTTGGAGACTGACAAAGCCTGGAATCCTGTTAGTCCTTTTGTAAATAATTTAGACAAAGATGCTGCTTGTAAGATTTTAAAACCAACACAAATTCAAAGAAGTGAGGAAGTAACTGAGAGTGTTAGCTGAATACAGAGTAGCATGAATAAGCCTATGGTGGTTTGGAAGGAACATTAAATGATACAAATGCAAGTGGAAAAATATATAATTTAATAAAAATACGCTAATTTCACGCACAGCCTGCATGGTGGGGTGTTAAGACAGAAGCGGAGCTGTGGCTGGATAAAGAGGGCCACGGTAGAAACCTACATCTAATACAAAAATGGCATGTTGTTTTACATAACACTGTTCTCTTGAGAAACACTGAATCAAGAAAACCAAGTTTTCCAGCACTGCCTCTAATTTCTTGGTGATATCTTTCATTAAACCTGCACTGAAATTCTCAGAAATTGTAAGTAGTTCTCATCTTAATGAAAGAAAATGTAGCTACTTTTCATTTAAATATAATAGTATCTTTTTTTTGCCACCATGAAGTAGCAAGTCATTTTTTCTTGCCTTTATCCACAGTGCAGTGTCACAGAGAAGGTGTATAGTTTGGCTCAGGTATTGTAGTGTGGAAAAATACTGCAGTTGGCTATAGACTTCAATGTGTTTTGAATGAGACTCTATTAACAGGCTCAGATGTGTTACCTGCTTTGTGATCTACACAGTGCAAGAAAAATGAATTTATTGCATCATCCAAGCAAGCTGGTCCCCTTCCCCAGCATGAAACAATTCCCTGGGAGGGTTTCTCCTTCCATTAACTGCACTGGGTGTCGCTGGCAGCAGCAGGGCAGGCTGGAGTTGAAAGCTGAACCAACATTAATGCTGCTCCTTGTATGAGCAATTCCAGGAATGTTTTAGAGGTGCTTGTTGTCATATTTGCATTGGTAATGAAAATGCCTCCCATAATAAAGTGATTTATGGAAGGCTGGTCATGATGCCTACATTTCAAGACAGCAGAGACAATTAGCCATGATGCTACTGCAACGTCTGCCCGAGCCTGGATGTCTCAGCAATGAGCATGGCTAGTGCACACGTGGTCCCATAGCCTGCAGAGCACCCGGAGGCACAGGACCAGGATCAACGCCAGCTGCCTATCATTTTCCAGCCAGTCTTTATGGCTGAGTCGTTTGGGGGAAGCCCTCCACATTCCTTTGGAGAAGGGCTTGCTTCCACACCTCTGCTCAGCAGCAAAGCTGTCCTTCACCACACCATGGGTCACCTCCTATAGCAGGTGCAATGCTTGCCCTGACAGTCACACTCCCCTCTGGGCTGCTCTTTCTCGTCAGGAGGATGGTGTAAGGGGAGCATGGGCGGCAAAGTCTCAGGTCATCTGATACATAGACCTGCCCTGCTCAGCTTAGACAAGTATTTGGCAAGGAGTGATCAAACCTGCTCTTAGATCTCCCCCGTCAGCCACCCCCCAACTTCCTTTAGGGTTTTTATCCTTACCAATAGGAAGTTGTGGGTTTTTTCTTTTCCTAAGGTCTACTCTGAATTTCTTTTTCTCTAGTTTAAAACTATTAGTAGTCACACAGAAAAAAATGTGCTTTTTCTCCATCTTGATACTGTTTTTCTTCTTCAAGTTTCACAACTCTGGTTTACCATTGACGGAATGGGACCAGGATTTCTGTTGAAGGGCCTAGCTGACCATCCGCTGTGTTGGTGGGTATATTAACTTATGGTATTATTTCTTTTCTCAACCAACAGGTGAGTACAAAATGCCGTGGCCTATGGTGGGAATGTGTCACAAACGTTTTTGATGGGATCCAAACTTGTGATGAGTACGACTCTATCTTCGCCGAGCACCCTGGTACGTAAGAGTCAAAGATGTTTCTACGAGTGGTGGGGATACCCAAGTGTATACAAAAAGAGTATCTGTTCTACTCAGTGAGACATGATTTAGTGCGCATACATATTAAAGCCATGTTTCTTTTCTTAGTGAAGTGTTACTCCCAGGGGAAGCTGGAGATAGCTGCACCCCAGGAAAAAGATGTTCCCACAGGATCTGTCCCCCTTACCCACCCACATTTCCATTTCTTGTGCACTAGAAAGATTTGCTTTTGTCCTGCAGTGAAGCTGGTCCTGACCAGAGCCATGATGATCACAGCAGATATCCTGGCAGGATTTGGATTTCTCTTCCTTGTCCTGGGACTGGACTGTGTGAAATTCCTTCCTGATGAGCCACTCATCAAGCTGCGCATCTGCCTGGTGTCTGGAGTTATGTTGCTCATTGCAGGTATTCCCTTGCTGTGCCTGCATCCTGCAGGACACTCTTTGGGAAAGTGGGAAAGCTTTAAAGCCTTCTCTTATTTTGAGGAGAGGAGCTTGTGATTTTCTAGAGGATAAAGATGGGAGAAGGATCTTTATTTGCTTTATTTGTGCAAATACCTCTGTTCACTGCCTGCCCCTAACAGCACATATAATTTATCCACTTGTATTTCATGCATTGACCAGGTGACTTGGCTCTGAGTTAACTGACTTCCATTTACTACTATATTATTGTGAAGAAGTGAGTGTTGTTGACAAGGCAAAGGGATCTAATTGTAGAAGGACTACAAAGCCCCAGAATCCTGGTTCAGTTCCTGTCTCTGCCACAGATTGTGTGACCTTGAGCAAGTCACTAAGCCCAAAATCTCTGCAGCCAATCTCTAATAAAAGGATAATAACACATCTGTCCTCCTAGGTGAATAAATACCCAACTAAGGTGCTTTGCTGTTACAGCCAGTGGGAGAATTTTAAATGCAAAAATAAATAGCTAACTAGATACCAAGTAATTTCACTTGACTTCATGCCAATATTGAGCATCTACCTCTGCTTCATTGTAAACAGATTTAACACATAACTCTCCCCAGCCACTGGGAGCACACGTAAAAAACTTGAGAGTTTCTGTTAAGAATCCTCCATTCACCAGCCAAAGTTTGTCTGAAAAACACTGTCAAAGTTCTGCAAGTCAAGAGAGATTAGAAAATCAAATTCTTGGAGCAACTTTGCAGCAGGTTGTTAAATAAGCTGAGAAGGAAGGAGGTTTCTGCATTATACTGCAGAAATGTAAGTGCTGCCAGCTGGCGCTGATGGTGTCTGTGAGTGCTGCGAAGTATAGCTTCTGCCTGACAGCTTTCCACCTGGTATCAGTAGGAGCCAGGATGAACACGTCAAAGTGACTGCTGAGACTGAACAGGGACCAAAACCTGCTGTCCGAGGAAAGTCTTTCCATCTTAAAGTCTGACTCATCATACAGCAGGCTATAGCTCCAGGTTCTTTTTGTGATCTTGTGATCCATCTGGGGGCTCTGTGTGGTACCTCCCTCCTGTCCTGCAGGTCTCCCAGGAATTACTGGCTCGGTGTGGTATGCCATTGATGTCTACGTGGAACGCTCCTCTCTGGTCTTCCACAACGTGTTTCTGGGCATCCAGTACAAGTTTGGCTGGTCGTGTTGGCTCGGCATGGCGGGGTCACTCGGCTGTTTCTTATCTGGGGCCCTGCTCACCTGCTGCATGTATCTTTTCAGAGGTGAGGAACTGTGGCAGGGCTAAGACACGGTTCAGAGGTAGAGCCACTGCTCAGGTTGTGCTGCAGGTGCTCAGGGTGTGCTACAGGCACACAGGGTGGAGAAGGTTCTTTGGGGGCATTCTTCTGGGTGGTTGCTCATCCCCAGTCGCAATGTCTTCAGCTGTAAAATGGGAAGAGTCTTATTTCAGCATCTCTAGAAAGCACATCAAGGTCTTCAGGTGGGAGCTGAGGTGTCAGTATCACATTAAAGGTGTTATTATGTCATATCTTAGAGTGCTGCTTTCTCTGCATTTTGTGGCTTTGCAGCTGGAAGTCACCAAGCACTCATTAGCAGCTCCTGTTTCTCTCCCTGTGCCTCACAGAGACCAGCTCTGGAAGACTCCACTCTCCTTACTCCTTGAGGAAAGGCTATTCCTCAGCTGGGACAATTGTAACAAATGTACACTTGCCATCCTCGCAAACAGCTACTGCCAAAATGTATGCGCTTGACACAAGAGTATGAGGAGGAGGTAAGCACTCCAGAGCAAGCTCTACTTGCACTTGTATGGCTTGCACAGAGACCCAAGCTCCTGGTTGCCACACAAATGTGAAGTTAAATTTTAGGGATGTACTGTATGCTGTAATATTTGCATTATGAGAGATTAAAAAAAAAATCCTTCAAGAAAGTAATCTCTGAGAAGATCTTGTTTTAGGGAATCCATTGTCTTGAGTGCCAAGGCTACTTTCATAAGCACGGACTGAAATAACCAGCACAAAGTCTTTCAGCATTTGTCTCAATAATATCAATATGAGTGAGATAAATCAGCTGCTCCTGGATCAGATGCCAGCGTCCTGCACGGAGATCCCCAAACTGTAAGATGGATCTGTTCCATGTCTGCAATGTGTCGAACAGACTGTGCAAAGCAGAAAATACAGGTGAAGAGAGGGACTGATCATCCAGCCATCATCTGGACCATGCATATCCAGCATAGGGGTCTGCTGCACTTAAAGGCAGCCGGAGAGTTCAGTAGAAGATAAAGAGCTGTGTTAAATGCCTGGCTCTCTCTTTGGCCTGTGAACCTCTGCACTGAGGAAACACTGTAATTCCAGGTGCACATTACAGTCCTTCTCAGTATGTGTCAAAATGTATGTTACAGATGCTCTAGACTCACAGATCTGGAAATTGCTAGCTTCTTTATGCTTAGTAAAAGTTTTGCCTGGACAAAGTGAGTGAAGAGCCAAGATCTGATGTTGTGCATGCCAATGTATCTATATCAGCTAGAAACTAGGATAAATGATAGTAAAACCTACTGTTTCTTTCTATCAACAGATATTTAAATCTGGTTCAGGACTGCTGTTCCCTGCCACAATCCAGGCTGCCATAGGCTGGATGAGGCTAGAGCGTCAGCTATGTCTTCACTAGCATGGATGAAAAAAACCCCGTGTGGTTTAACATGTTCCATAAGGATGGATGCAAAAGTTCTTCTGTGCCTCTAACGGAAAGAGAAACTGAGACACAATTTTCTTAGGGCTGGTAGGAACTGTCCAAGTCCAGTCCTTTCTACAGTGGGCACCACATTATATAGTCATGGGGACCAGGGGTTGGGAAAGGCTCTCAGCACAGCGATATACCTGCCACTAGGTCAGTGGAGAAGTAACAGTGGAGTCTCAGGAGGGTGTGCACAGCCATAGGTACTGAGGCACCGCCAGAGGTAGGCTTCCTCCACTAACTGCTTGGTGGGGAGACTGAATGGAGAAACTTCCTTTCTTCCCCCAGGCAAATTGAAGTGAAGCCTTATGTTATGAGTGCCAGAAGGAGATGGGATGGCTGTGGATGGAGTGGGTTGTGTTCCAGACAGCACCTCTGATAGCCCCTACAGTGGAAGATGAGGGGTTGAGTCGTCTCACAGGTTATCCTGGAAGCAGTGTCTTGTGCTGCAGCACAGAACTGACCAGCAATGTTAAAGCATAACCCAATCCTGACATGGCTTCTAATCAAATAACATTCAGGCCCTGGGACAGAGAGGACAGCAGCAGGTCCACATGGCTTTGCTATGGGCTCAAGCTCCTCCACAAGGCTCAGGCCATAATGAGCCCATCTCAACAACAGCCCTCATGGCAGCACTGCTGCCCAAGCAAGGGAGGCTTTGTGCCTGCAGAGGTCATGCTGCTTCTGTTGTCAGACATTTATGTTAGCCAAACTGAAAGCAACTTGTTGCCAGCAGATGAGCCATATTGAACAGATGTAAACACAGTAGGAGAAGTGACAAATGCTTTTTTACAAAGTCCTGAGAGACAAAGAGTATAGGAGTTATGAGCGATGTAATGAATCCATGGATTCTACCAAGATCTCTCAAAGAGATCTGGAGGTGATAGAAATTTCTTCCTGCTATTGCAGGAAACTGCATCCAAAGCGTTTCTCTTTCTTACCTTTTTCAGTGATGTTAGAACCATGTATTTGCTGTCAGGCTTTTGGGGCAGAAGAGCTGGTGCTGGTATGGCTGTGCCAGGGCAGGGAAGATCTGTGGGTTTGTGAGTGTGATTCCTGGGCTGTGGCCCTGCTTCCCTGCTCCTTCAGGGATACGCTAGCAAGGAGAGGGAGGGTGAACCCACTGCAGAGACAAAGCTGTACTTGGCATCTGCTCCAGTGCCCACTTGCAGTGTTCCTCCCCAGAGAGGCAAATGTTCTCGTGACCTCCTCAAGGCAGGAGAGTCAGCAATGCCAGGGACTGCCCAAGCCCAACTCACCCAGTGCAGAGATGCTCTTCAGGAGGAGGTGCCAAGCAAAGACATCATCATGGACCAAAATCCTGGATCAAATCCTTCCCAGACTGTGCAGCCAGCACATTAATCCTCCCCACTAACACTCAGGGACAGCCTCTTGGTTTCTGTTTTCTGTAGCTTTTTAGGAGACATGAAGATTATCTCTGACTGTGAAGATGTATTTCTTGTTTAGCAGGTGAAAAGTAGTCTGGGATCACCTGCTAATCATGAAATCATAGAATGGTTTGCATTGTAAGGGACCTTGAAGATCATCTAGTTATGTGAATGTAATGAAGATCTCAGATCACTGATTTCTTCTGTTATTTTCCTCCCTTATGCTGTAGTTGAGGAGACTTCTGGGCATTTGTCCTGAAGGTCTTCAGGTTGTTTCAAGGTGCTGGGGACTGTTTTGTGACTTGCAACACTTGGATCACACCAAGCACTGCTCAACGGGCACTTTGGGGTCAGGGGTGAATGTAAAGGACTGGTCTCATTAATCCCTCCAGATCTGTGCTCCTCCTGGGGCTACACAGATAGGGCACATACATACCCCAAATACTACCTTAACTCACGGTCCATCATCCTCAAATACACTTTGCATATGAAGAACATACATACAAATATTCTTTTCATACAAAGAACATTGAATAAACATTTGTGATCCTTTCTCTTCTACAGAATCTGTGTAGAATAAGGGTTAATTCTTTAACCATACTCCTGCTTTAGCCACACTCTAGGACAGCTTTTGAGGATCTATCTCCTGCACAAGAAGTCTAGGAAAAGGTCACAGCAACCCTTAGGTTTTCCAGGTTAATATTTTGTAACAGCCAGTCCAATGATGCATTGCTTCGTTATTCACATCCTGCTGGCAGTCTATCTGATGTTTTGATCAGTTGTTAATATTTAATTGTTAATCCACTGATTTAGTTCTGACTCTGATTTCATGACTGCAGTATTTACTCCTCATTAGCTCATTACAATGCCATAATGCAGATCTATTTTAGTTTGGTTGTTTATTCATTAGCGAGAAACCTCCCAGAAAGCACGCAAGATTTACTTTTTCTTTCAACATCACAAACTAAAGATGCGGCAGATGAACTCAGATATTAAGGTATTTCCTTAGTACCTACCTAAGAAGAAGCATTTCAGAAGCAGATCATTTGGTATTAGAACAGATTGACTTTGCCTTCTGATGGCCATTGGTGGCTTACCAAAGCTCTTTGCTCAGTTGCAATTTCTAGCTGAGGCCCAGCATTTAATCTTTCAGTGCCAGCACCTTTTAGGCTTCTCTAGACTTTCACTAATTTCCAAGGAGTATTTTTGTACATTTGGGCACCTCGTTGCTCTATTTCCCAGGGTGTAGGCAGGGTCAGGTACTTAGCTGAGAGCTGGAATTCTCAAGTTTCCTCCCTGCTGTATCTGCTCCCTGGTGACTCCTTGAACATGGGGCTCCTCATTGCCCTCACCACTGACAGCACACAGATTGGTGCAGTCTGCCAGGTATCTGCCTGGTTGCATGTTATGGAAAAGAGCAAAGTCGTGTGGGTAAGCTCTTTGTTAAGTTGATTTCATTTCGTAAAGATAGGTATTGATTTCCCATTTTGATACATGCAAATGAGAGAGATAATTAAAAAAATCTGAAATAGCTGTCTTTTTCTGCATGCAGTATTTTGTCCTCTCACTACCTGAATCAGCCTTGTTCATAGGGGCTCTTAATAACTCTGCATGTAATTAGAACTCGCTCTTACCTTGTGAACTAGACTATCTCCTACTGCAGCTGCATGAATATTTCCCAAAATACAGATTTCTCACCTTTTCACACACATTGAAATATGATTTGGTTCTGAATTCAGTAGATCCGAACAATTATTTTCAGTAGATAAGAATGCTACTCAAGAATTCTGTTTTCCTTACATATTGTAACATTAGTGAGATACAATAAATGCAGCTGCCTTTGAACATTGTGTTTCTCTAACCCACATCCAGATTTCATCCAGAAAGGTGTTTTGCCAGGTGACCTGCTCTGACTCATGTCAGGGAAATCACTGCTCTCCTGCAAGGACACAAAAAAGGCAGCAGCACAAACAGGACCAGCCATTGGGACAGTGGGGTGGGATTTTGGAGTCTGCCCAGACCTTTGCTGACAGCTATAGACCTCAAGCCTCACTGCACACCTGCAGCAATGGCCCTTTGACAACTGTAGACTTTATCCCCAGTTTAAACACATCTACTTATAGTCATTTTATCACCTTTCCAAGTGAGAAAAGTAAAATTCCAGCAAAAAGTGAGTTTTTCTCTCTCAGATGGGGCTGGGCCTTCCCCTGCCCTGCCCCATCCCCAGTTTGCTCTTCTGCATCTGTTAAATATTGTGGGCAAGCAAATAATGATGAAATTACTCTGTCCAAGCACTGTTACTGGGAGCAGAGAACAATTTTCTCCCAGTAGCTCTTGGGTCCCTGCTGTAAGACGCCTTTAAGCGAGAAAAGCAAGAGCCAGAATTGTGCCATCTAATGACCCAAAGAAGGGGAGGATCTGTCTCTAGCCCTTCCCAGCACAAAAGGGTTTAGGCCATAATCCAGAGTCTTCAGATGGCAATAAAAACCAGATTAATGAGCATCTCTAGTATTTTCCCACCTTTCATGTGCAACTCTCCTGACAGCTCTTACTGATTCCCTTTTATGATTCAGCTGCCTATGGTTTTGCTCTGTTTTGCCTGAGAGCCAGTTTATGACTTTATTGTTCAGCTCTTGATGTGCAGAGGTGAAAGTCCAGCTGTGTACCTCACCATGTTCTGTTTGTCTTTTGCTTTCAGATGGTCACTGAGCAATTAGCTCCTCTGCACTGCTCCTGTTTCCCCCTTTTAAGGCTTACTGACAAATTCCCATCCCCAAATACATCAGCCTTATATGTTTTCTGGGGTTTTCTAGAGCAGTTTGCCACTTCTCAAAGTCAGCAGGAAGTGTAAGTCAGAGGATGTGTGGCAGCCAGAAGATCACAGCAGAACAAGTGTTTTTCCAAAGTGCACCCTATTCCTAAGATGTGAATTATGAAGAAAAGGTTCATCTTTACTTATAACTCAGGAGACGCCAGCCAAACTGCATTAACTGCTTTCATTAAGGGATGGGTGCTTAGAAAAGCATACCAAGCAAAACCTCTGCTTTTGTAAGAATGGGAACTGAGGTTTGGGTATCCTGAGCCATTCTGCTGGAGTACCTGGGAGCAGGTGGCAGGCTTTTGTGGGCGGCAGTAGATTGGCAAGGCCATCCCAAACCCATTTGTAGAATTAAGGAAGGAGTCCATCCTTTTGTCCATTTCAGTGATGAGGAAGCCAAGGTCCAGGCCACTGATCACTGAGCTTCCTCTCAGGGTACTCTCCTTCCTTACCCCAAGCCAGCAGCAAGGTCAGGTTATCCCCCCTAAGCAACCCTACACAAACTTTGGGGTTTTTTTTAAGATGTCTTCACGTCTTCAGCAGGGTTTGGAAGCAGCTATGGCTCCCGTCATGTTGCACAAATACTGCAGTACACAGCTTCTCCCATGCTGGTGATTCTGTCTGGAGCCTAATTCTGTGACACCCACCAGCTTGCTTTACTATAAGCCACTTGATACAGTTTTGACGGAATAATTTTATTCCTTTTGTGAATAATTAAAGCACCCAAACCGTGAAGCTGAATGTGCTTGAATGAACACTCGTGGCAGGGAAACAAGAACCCGCTCCCCCGAACGTTTGTGCAAGAGCAGATGCCTCCTGAGAGCGCTGCTGAAAGCCTCGCTTGCCCTCTGCTGGGCAAGGATTTATTGCCTCGGTAATTGGTGCCGCTTCCGGGAGCTTGTAAAAGAGGGATGAACAGCGAAGAAGGCATTGAAATCAGAGCAGTCCTTGCTTGTTAGCCTTTCCAGCCATTTGATTAGAAGGTGACATTCAATGAAATTATAGGCAGCAATTTATTTAGAACCAAGCAATTAATAAGCGGGAGACAGCAATGTTTTATGCAGCATATAATGCAGACAACCTGTGGAGTTAACTTCCACCACGGGGTCACTGAAGCAAATGCAGTGTATAGGAGGGAAGGAAGCTATGGCTGATTTAATGCCCAGTAGGCAGGCTATGCAAGCTGAAGTGACAAACATAATCAAATCTCATGCTTAAGGGCATAAATTGAAGGGGTTGAGTAGCAGAAGCACTTATGTATGTAAAAGGTCTGATCCTGAGAGGTGCTGATAACCTGCAATTCCTAGTAAGCTCTGCCAGCAAAAGGACACTCCAGAATTGCTCAGCTTCTCTGCTGGCTGAGTCTGTACTTGCTAATTGTCCTTATTAATAAACCATGTAACATTTTATCCTGCTGGCACAAACATTCATTTTGCTACAGTAACATTTATTTCCTTTCACACAACAGTCAAACAGTGAAGCTGTTTCTAAAATAAGATTTTATGGAGATAATTTGCGGTGGTGCTGGCAGAGAATTTGTCTCTCAAAATACGCTGTAATTCCTTATCTAGTGAAGGTACTTATATAGCCTCATTATGAAAATATGTGAGCACTTCATAACCTTTAGTGGATTTATCTTCCCAGTTTCCTTCCTGAACAGGAGAACTGGTACTAACCACGCTCTGCAGGTGGGGAGCTGCTCCACAAGGCAGGCTATGGGCTTCCATCAATCTTCTGTGGTACCTAACATGGACCCAGCTGTCCACTTTGACTGTGAGCCCGTGGCTGCATGGGCATGCAGTGCATGGTACTGGGTGTGACATTTACCTTCTGTACCAAGAGGGATCTGATTGCAGCCCCCCGCCCTTGCCATTGGGAGATCAGATCAGAGGTGGAGAGGTCAGACAGGCTGAATCCAGCCTTCAGTGACCTGCCCATGACAAAGGAAATCTTTGCTTTCATCTGGAATCCAGTTCAGGGGGAAATTCAGCATCTTTCCACAGTAATTTGGGAACTAGGCAGGCTCATACCTCCTAGGAATGGCTTATGCAGTGCTGATCCTTCTTGAGTATAAGGCAGTCTGGATGGCTTCTCGAGCTCTCTTCCCATCCAGCCTGCAGTGGACATCTCAAAGAAAATTACGTTCTTTATCCCAATAATTTTCTGTAGCTAAGCACCAAATACCTAACTCCATTATTCATGTCTGTGGGGAACTGCCAGGTGGGTCCTGGGCAATTTAAACCCTGCAGGTCTGCAGTGCTAGGGCAAGAGCAGCTGGGGACAGTCACTATGAAATTAAGAACAGTTGAAATGAGCAAACTCACTTTTTTTCTGTGCTCTGTAACCATCTCTTGCTTCTGCTGCTCCCCCCATAATCCCCATCTCTTGTTTTCCCTTTCCTGGCTATAAATTTGCTGCTTTTCACACTAGGCAAATCTGATATGTTGTGCTAAATATTTTAAATGTGGCAAACGATCCTTCATCACAGAGCGGCATGATTGCATTACAGTGTATTAGAACAACATGACTTTGCCAGAGGGTGTTTGTTGGCACTGTGCCGAATGAAAGAGGCAGACCAAGTTTGAGAAGGAACTATCAAGTCATTTGTCAACACTGGGTCCTAAACTGCACAGGTTTGCACCAGCTCAAGCAACCTTACAGAGATAAATGGGGAGGCTGGGACAGAAACCCTGAGTGCAGACAAACCTTTGAGGGAGCTTCTTGAAACCCAGAGCCCTATTAAAATGCCCTATCAAAAAATCAAAATGAATTTGTCCTGTGACAAATTCAACACATGCTTTTGGCATTTATTCCGTTGCATTTAGTCTCCCCTTTTAGGTGTAGATGAAGTATGTGCTGTTTCCAGTCTCTTGGCCAGCCTGTGGAAAGGGCTGATTTGATCTCACACTACTATAGCATCATGGAAAATCTCTGATGAAAAAAATGGAATCACAGAAAGCAAACATGTGGCATCTAGAGCTTGTTTTCCTTCATAATATCCTCATAAGATGGAGGCAACTCAGTTTCCCCAAGGCTGAACCGTGGGGCAGGAGAAGACATCTCCATCGTCATGCAGGAGCTCATTGATCCAGACAACGGGCACTGAGGTGTTTCACTCGCTGGGGAAAAAGCAAAGCATTAACCATACAGCAGACAGGCATGAAGAGCAAGTGTGGGGTGAGAGGGGCGAGCCTGGGAGGAGCTGCCCAACCACCTGGAAACCAGAAAGGCACGGATGTAATTTTTTAAGCATGGCATCACAAAGCTGCTCACCACAAACTCCAGATACAAGAAGTGAGAACAGAGGAATCTGGGTGGGTTTGGGGTGGGTCCTCCCTGTGGAGATGCTGTTCATGACCACACAGAAAGCATGCAGTACCTTTTCTGGGAAACACTTAGCCTAATGACTGGTTTAGCTTTGTTCTTCTTGGAGGGACTGTTGTTTGGCCCAGCCTGTTGATGTACTGGCAATACTCCAGGTTAGTGCTGGGTGCTACACATAGTCATTATAGCCCAGTCTTCAAAAGTCTGGATGCTCTGGGGCAGTGCCGAGGGTGCTA
The DNA here is from genome assembly GCA_039720435.1 of Amazona ochrocephala. Taxonomy (NCBI): domain Eukaryota; kingdom Metazoa; phylum Chordata; class Aves; order Psittaciformes; family Psittacidae; genus Amazona; species Amazona ochrocephala. The sequence continues at coordinate 2,400,056 of CM077884.1, read as the reverse complement.
CCACAGTGAACAGCACTCACCAGCACAACTTTCTGACAGACCCCAGGGTGCTGCTGGTGGCTCAAGTAGGCTGGTGCAGTCTTGCCTAGACAAGAAATGGAGGCCTTGTGTTGGAAAGGGCTGTCTGCCCTCAGGCAGTGCCTGTGGCTGTGTATGTTTTGGCTGCTAAACACTCTAATACTGAGGAGAAGGTCTCACATGCTTCAAGAGTTAGTATGGCCAAGCCCTGACTAGAGCCTTTGGGACACAGAGGGACAGCACTGAGTTCAGCTAAGGTATAGCTGGGGCAGTGGATGTAGCTGGCTTAAGCCCTCCAGTGCATGGTCCAAACATCCCCACAAGATGCCCGAGCTGGGCACCCCACTGCTTGCCAGAAACACAGCACCCAGCTGCAGCCCAGCTCTCACTGAAGCCTGGCTGCCTCTCAGTGGGCTATGGATGGGCCACGGGGAACCCCAGGGGGGCCAATGGGGGACTTTGCAGCAGGTAGTGACAGGACTAACCGCAAAAGGCATCTGAACTGCTGAGTGCAAAGACAGCCAGGGTACGCCGGTGGGGGAGGCAGCTCCGCCGTTTCAGCCAGCACTGCAGGGAGCAGCAGATCCCGCAGGACAGGAGCAAGGCCAGGAAAAACAACATCAGGAACCTGAGGCAGAGGCAGGAGGGGAGGAACAGTACCATCACCATCTGCAGACAGCACCGACAGATGGCTGCCTGTCTTCAAATTAACATATTCATTAACTTCTTTTGCAAATAGCTGTTAAATGCTGCCGTTTCCCCACCAGCGTACTGGACATGATCAAAGTCCCTGGAAACCAGTGTCTCAGTGCTGAGTGCTCAGTGCTGAGTGCTGGCTGGAAATTCAAACATTTCTCCCTAAAATCGTTCATTGGTTTTGTGCAGCTCAGTTGTCAGCATACAGTGAGGAGGATATGGATAAATGATTTCCATTAGTCTGTAAAGACAGAACACAGGGACAGCCCAGGAGCAATGCTCCCTAGCCATCAGTCTCTCTTAATGCCTTTCTATTTCTATATCCATCAAAGAATATTATTTGCCAGTTCTCCCTTCCAGAACAGATCTGAAACTTACCACACATACCAGCTGCTAAAGTTTTCATCACTTTGCCTGATGCACCTAACAAGGGAAAAAAAAAAAGGAACTCTCAGCCCTGTGTGAAGGGATTGTAATGGCTCCAATGCACGTCTACCAACACAAAGAAAAGCATCATTGGTAAGCAGAGGGTTGAGAAGTTTTCTTCTATCAAGGGAACCCTATTAAAAGTTTCTTCATGTAGATGGAAGCCGATGCACATGAAGTAGGAAGCAGCCTGAAACTGGTTTGCCTTTCAACATTGCCACCCACCACCAACATTTTTAATGAAACCAAAGGGTTGCCAGCCTCCTTTTCCTCTTTTAGAAGACAAGGTGAATGGCCGTTTCCTGGAAGCCCTCATTTCTCTGCCATGCCAGTGTGCCAGGCAGGAGCACAGAATCCCTGAAAGAGCTCAGTTTGGGAGCAGCTGAGAGTGAGAAAACAGAGCGCCATACTCATAGAATCATAGAATCATAGAATAGTTAGGGCTGGAAAGGACCTCAAGATCATCGAGTTCCAACCCCCCTGCCATGGGCAGGGACACCTCCCACTAAACCATGCCATCCAAGGCTATGTCCATCCCCACCTTGAACGCCGCCAGGGATGAAGCATTCACAGCTTCCTTGGGCAACTCATTCCAGGGCCTCACCACCCTCACAGTAAAGAACTTCTTCCTCATATCCAATCTAAATTTCCCCTGTTTAAGTTTAAACCCATTACCCCTTGTCCTCTCACCACAGTCCATAATGAAGAGTCCCTCCCCAGCACCCCTATAGGCCCCCTTCAGGTATTGGAAGGCTGCTATGAGGTCTCCACGCAGCCTTCTCTTCTCCAGCCTGAACAGCCCCAACTTTCTCAGCCTATCTTCATACGGGAGGTGCTCCAGTCCCCTGATCATCCTCGTGGCCCTCCTCTGGACTTGTTCTAACAGTTCCATGTCCTTATTATGTTGAGGACACCAGAACTGCACACAATACTCCAAATGAGGTCTCACGAGAGCAGAGTAGAGGGGCAGGATCACCTCCCTCGACCTGCTGGTCACGCTCCTTTTGATGCAGCCCAGGATACAGTTGGCTTTCTGGGCTGCAAGCGCACACTGCCGGCTCATGTTCATTTTTTCATCAACCCACACCCCCAAGTTCTTCTCCACAGGGCTGCTCTCAATCTCCTCCCCGCCCAACCTGTAGCTGTGCCTGGCATTGCTCCCACCCAGGTGTAGGACCTGGCACTTGGCATGGTTCAACTTCATCAGGTTGGCATCAGCCCACCTCACAAGCGTGTCAAGGTCCCTCTGGATGGCATTCCTTCCCTCCAACGTATCAACCGAACCACCCAGCTTGGTGTCATCGGCAAACTTGCTGAGGGCGCACTCAATCCCACTGTCCATGTCACTCACAAAGATGTTGAACAAGACCGGTCCCAACACCGATCCCTGGGAGGCACCACTCGCTACCGGTCTCCAGCTGGACACTGAGCCACTGAGCACTACTCTTTGTGTGCGGCCAGCCAGCCAGTTCTTTAACCACCGAGTGGTCCACCTATCAAATTGATGTCTCTCCAACTTAGAGAGAAGGATGTCATGGGAGACAGTGTCAAAGGCTTTACACAAGTCCAGGTAGGTACTCACCTCTTGCCAAGCTCACAGTCCGACGCAGAGTCTGCTAACTGAAAACACACATGTAAATCAGAAAGGGCAGATATGTGTTGGGTTCTTTATAATTAAACAGTATAATTACTGATCTTAGAACGGGGAGTTGGAGAGGAAAAGCCATAAAGGTGCCTCTGAGTGTCTCTGGTCTGACTTAGCCTGCATCAAAAGCAGTGGATAAACTGATAGAGAGCTTGATAAATTCAATAGTTTGCAGATGAAAGCTGGGACAAAGGGAAAGCATTTCTTTTGATGTGAAAGAGGGAAGGACAAGAGCAGGGAGACTCAAGCAGGTGTCAGAGACCTGTTTACAGAACTGGGCTTTGTTATTCAGAAATGTCTGCTCAAAAGGTCCAGTCCCCACATTATTGGCTTGTGGCTCATTTTTGAGTAGCTAATTGTACATGTAGCTGTAAACCGGAGCTGTTTTGACCAGACTTGTGCTCTACCCAGCATTTTCCTTTTTTCAGATAGTAGTAGTGCATCATTCCCAGTGTCAGGTTTCACGTATAGCAAATACGTGAACCTGAAGCTTGTTTTTCAGGTGTATGTTCTACTCTCTACTCAAGCAAGCTTATTTTTGCCAGCCTTCTTGATCTTTGCCTCAGTTTCAGGTTATCTGGGGAAAAAGTAACCGGAGTGGTTCATCAGTGTGATTCAATCAAATCCAATGCAATTTTTGGCTGACTCACATTATTTGTGTTATAACACTTGCCCAACTTTGCTACAAAAATCTTCTGATCAGACACAGAATTGCAATAACACTGGCAAGAAGAATGAGCAAGATCGAAAACTTGAATTTTATTTCTTGGAGAGAACTTTGGAACATAATTTGTAAATCATTACTTTACTTTGGATTGGCTTCTGCGTACATCCAAAGCACGTAGAGATTTCTGACTTTCTTTAAGCCAAACTGGAAAGCTCTGTTCTGTATTAGAAATTTGTATCAAATACATGTAATTGAGAGATATCATATTGCATCTCTAATTCACAGGACTTCTTCGTAAGGATTTTGTTGTCCAAAGCTTGTGTCACTGTAAGCAGCAAGAAATCACTGCACAAATCTCTGTAATGTATCTGATCCTGTGCAGACACTGCCTTTCTGTCCCTAGTTTCACCAGAGGTCTTTAGGTATAGTAAGTCTTTCACATAAAACATTATCTATGAAATTTCATGAGCAGTTGAAGCCCAAATGAGGAATAGAGAAAAGGACAGAAGCTTCAGCTCTTCCAGACATATCCTTTTAAAATTGAGCTAATTTGCCATGTCACATATATACCCTGGTGCAGAATACTTTAATTTTATTTTTGCACTTCACCTGATTGTTGGAATAACAGGTCAAAACCAGATAGCTGATTGCTGTGATTACGTGTACCCTGAGCGTTCTTCATGCCTGAATGACAGCCTCTGGACTCTCCTTTGTCATCCTTCAAACTACCTCAGCAGAGCTACCTTAGTGTAGTTAAACTGCAGCAAAGTGCATCTGCTCTGAGGTAGTAATCTGTCAATGCAGCCAACCACCCACCCATGCTGCTGGAGGCCCATGCTCTTCCATTTCAGTAGCCATAGACAGAATGAAGGATTAAGGCAGTTGTCTTTTCTCTGCATTAACTGGAACTGTTGTGAGCTTTAAATCCTCCCCAAATCTGTCAGGTCCTCAAGGAATTCTTTCCCAAAAAATAGAGAGCTGATGACTAAATTATATAAAAGTTGAAGTCTTTCTCCCACCCCAAGATCCTTAAAATCAGCCTCGTCCCAGTGAAGGGTTTGATTACCTGCAAGAAGCTTAAACACAGAACTCCAGTTCCTGTGATCCATGGAGTGAGATACAAAGCTCCAGGTCTTTGCATCACTAGCAGGAGAAATGTGGGAAGAGCTTTGTTTGCAGCAGTGTTTCACCCTCTGTAATTTGGAGCTTTTAAAACTTCTTTGCATGTCGTGCCTTCAGCCAAAAATCACACTACCCAATGGGTTCCCGTGCTTCAGAAATTACCGCTAGCTGGGGAAGGGATTTGGGTTTGCATGGACACACTCAAATAGCTGCTAGAAGTTAAAGGAACACTAGTTTAAGGTCAGCACCTTGTAGTTATTTTGGTATTTTCATAGCTGTTCACAGATTCCTGTTACTGAAGCTTAGTTCCATATTAACCCACGGCTGTATTTAACAGGCCCTACTACAAATAATCACTAGAGACTATATTGTGAGGCCATGCTTTCATTGCATGCTGCCTTCAGCTGCAATTCTGGCATTGTAGAAAAAGCATAGTTACCTCCAACCATCTCCTTTGCACTATGACTACCACCTCAAACGTGCGCAAGGATGAAGGAAATTCTTCCCAGCCTGAGACAACCACTACCAGTACCTCTGCTGCTGCTATGCAGCTGCCAGGGGCTGGTTTGCTGGGAAAATGCATCCAAAAAACCACACATCCCCAGTGGTTCTCATAAGGGATACAAAATTTCATTGCACAGTATAAGAACCAATTTGATCCTAATGGGTTCCTCCAGATGACACAGTAAAACTGGGGTGGGAGATGCTTTGCTCCATAGCTCTGATCACTGCAGAATGATGATGCCAGTTTGTTTGGCTGTCAGTGGTAGATTGTCACTGAAGTTTACAGCCTGTGGCTGAAATGCACCATTAACTATGGTTCTTCCAGATTTAACACAAAGGGTGTTGCTGTGAATACGTTTAGCTGTCACTCCAGAAGTTAAGCATTACGTTGTGATGCCATTACTTCAGTAATGATTGACAAAGCTAAGCTGCTCTCAAGATATTCCTCTGTGGCTGTGCTTCAACTAAAAGGTCAAGAAGTCTAACCAACTCTGATACACATATTCAATCCAGGTTTGTTATTTATTGTTAAAGTCTTGCATAAACCTAGTCCAAACCCTGGTGTTCTCAAATGTTTACTTTCAGCTCACTACTAATTAAAGGCAAGCCTCTGAAACGATTCCCTCTGAGAAGGCAACTCTCATAATGGTACTAAGCACATGTGCTACGCAATATAAATGATCTGAACACATTGTTTGTCCTGGTTCAGATCAATTATTTTCAATTTTGTTCAACAGTAGATCACCAAAACAATTTTTTAGCTGTTCTCTTAAAAGAAAAAGCCCTGAAGTGTAGGAACGTGCACAGCCTTGCTGGGAACCTTGCGACTCTTACAATTTCAGACTTCGAAGAGATCATCTATCATTGAACTAATTTCAGATTTCTTCTTTTCACAATTACTTCCCTCATGCCAGCACCCAGGGTACATGCAATTTAGAGCTACTGGATGAATCATCCCCAGCATTTCAGGGAGCAGGTACCACAATGAGCTCCTGGTACTGAAAAATACCACGTAGTGTCTATTCTCGATCTGTTTCTAGAATAAAAGGGGAAATATTGAATTCTGCCACTGCCGATTGCCTGGCCTCGAAGCAAACTTTGAAGTTTCTGCCAGTGGGTCCCATACGGAGGCTTCAAGTGGTGGTGGCAATTTGTGAAGCCAGTTCTTTTTTTCTCTGTGATGTTGATATTGAGAGGAGAGAGAGTTGGCTAAGAGGGGTCCACATACTTCTCTGTCTTTTGCTTCAGGCATGATCCTGGTACTGAAAAGAGCTGCTGCTTCAGCAGGAAAACTCTCCCTGTCCATGATCTGCTGAGCATCTTGAATACATGAATGTCATAAAGAGCCCCAGCACTTGCTCTAAGGCAGACAGAGTTTGACACTGAAAGCCCAGAGGATCTCTGCATTGAAACCCATGGAGGGCTGTGACCCTTCTTGCCCACTCTCTGCCTACTGTGACACTGCTGCCTTTGGGTTTCTGCAATATTGAGAGAAACGTCTTCTGGGTAGTTCTGTGTCCAAGGAAAATCTCCAGTCTAGGCTTTCTGTCATGTCCCCTACAAAGAGATACATATGTATATATCTACATGCAGGTAACCCCTGCTCCCACCACTTCATCCATTTGCTGATGTAAAGTTAGGTATCTCTTGCCTCCTCTATCAATTATATCTACCTCTTCAGCAGACATGGGAGGCTGCTCTCTGTTAGATGTTAACTCCTGGCCATTAGATGAAAAATCTGTTATTTCCTCGTCACCTTATATCGTTGCTAGGTGACAAATGCATCTGCCAGGCAGCAACAGGGACTACTGCAACATACGGCAATTTACAATTGTCCATTATCTTTTTGCTTAAAGTGCCCACTCCTTTCAATGAGAGGAAGATGTGCAGTTGTAGGAGTATCAAAAGGGTGACTTCTAGAGTTGCCCCAGTAACCACCTCTACTGGGGCTGGCTCTTGCTGGACTTCATGAGAAGGGATGCAAGACTGGGAGAGAGAAAGAATTTGGGAGAAGCTGATTTAACTTGTTAAGGCTGATAGGGCTGAGGTTGGATTAGGAGTCTGAATTTCGGAAACCAGTCTTGTTCTTTTACTTACGTGTGCTAGACGTGATGGCTTTTGCTTGCCATACAATAGTTTGCAGTCATACTCTTGGTGTGAGCCACAGTTTCAGGGAATACTCTGGAGACCTCTGGATCTTGGTGGGAGTGGTGAGGAATTCACTAACAAACAGGAGCCAACACAGAGCCCCTGACAGCTCATAAGCACAGTTAGCAGTTTAAACCTGTTTAAGATTCTTCCTTAGATGTCTTCAGAGCATTTGTTGACTGCTGGGAATGACTTTTGGGAAAGCAATCACCATGCTAAGCTCCAACCAGCTTCTCTGTACAGTCCTAAATGGGACTGTGAAAGTCTTTTCCAGAAAGCAAGGAAGGAGGGTGGTGAGAGGAGAGGTGGGACCGACACAGGGAAGGACATGAGACATAATGGAGAATGCACAGTTGTGATGTGGAAGGGAGACAAGCAAAGCCAGGCCAGCCCCGCTCTCTACATTAAGGTCAGCTGACAAGAGTTAATTAAACATGTGTTGCCTTTTTTATGTTGCAGTGTTTTCACATCACCACCACAATCAGTTTTTCCTCCAGACCAAGTCCACTGAGAAGTCGTCCCTCCCTACACAACTTCACCAAGGTGGCTGGCTCAGTCTTTGCTTTTGCAGCTACATCCTCAGCACCTAGGCTCAGCCAGGCTGCAATTATCCCTCCTGGCCTGGCCTGGGAAGACCCAAGGCAGGTAAATTCAGTTTAGCCCAAGAGCAGGGTAACAGGAAGGACTGAGGATTGCCTTTCTGCAACACAGCTAAAGCACCTTCGGTCTCATCCTCACAAAATGAAAGCTGCAAGGGGCTGCTTGCTCCCTACAAACACAAGAATAAATCCAGCAAGAGGAGAGCTATTTAAGATAATGGCCAGTGCTGGCATGGGAACAAATGGAAGCAAACTGGCCATGAATAAATTGAGGCTGGAAATGCAAAGAAGGTTCACACCACCCAGAGCAGTGAGGTTGTGTAGCAGCTTGTCCGTGGGAGGAGTGTGGGCACAAAACCAAATGGCTCCCAGGATGGAAGGCATCAAGCTCCCACAGGGGATATAACTCCTTCAACAGAGCTGGCTGACCCAGGGGATCCTTTCTGACCCCATGGAAACCACCCGACTTGGCCCTTAAACCCATTCGCATGCACAAGAGTCAGCCAGCACAGCCTCAGGCTTGTGTGAGCGAGGAAGGATGAATTCTTTAAAATAAGCCTTAGCAGAGTTGGCACAGCCTGTTGTCTTTCAAAAGGATTATAACTAGTTGCTGCTCACTGATGAATACGGCCCTTTGTGAGGCTGTGCGGGGGACGTGCTGCACAGGGGGAAGGAAAGACTCCAAGCACTGATTTAAATGAGTGCAAACAAGGATGACATTATTCAGCTGCATCCTCCCCAGGAGCAAGGCTTTGCAGGTCACCCTCAGATTTGATGCAACTGCAACTATCTCCGCTGTTTCAGATGGTCCAGAGAGCCCTACTGTTTGTCTTGGTCTATCAGTGGGGAAAATCCAGCAGAGAATGGTATCAGTGAGGCCTTTTGCCTTGCAGAAAGCTAAAGGAAAGGGATTCTCCTTTTAGGTTAGTTAATTGCAAAAGGGATTTCTCCTATATGTTCGTGCATATCCCAGACTGAGAACTGCAGAAAAGTGTCTTCAATAAATACGTATTCATGGAGCCTCAAATCCTTAATACGCACGATCATGGGAAGTCAAAAGTTCAAAAATATCCAAAGTATAAACCTTATTGAACTGTTGTGAGAAATTGTTGTGAATTATCCAAACACCCCTGTTCCAACCCTATAGTGAACACCTGAAATAGATACTGCAACAACTGAAATATTGAGCAAACATGAAGGTATTAAGACAGGAGATTTCTTGCTCTGGAATTCACAGGGGGAAGAAACTTTGAGAAATGGACCTAACAAGCATCTTGTGTATGCCAACAACTCTGGTGCCGACTCCCCATTAAAACAAGAAAACAGTGTGCAGTGTTTTACAGAGAACTGTGTTATGGGGGAGCAATGGGAAGCTGAAATTTAGTGCTTTGTTGAGTTTTGTTTTGAAAATGTGAGTTGAACCCTAAAAAAAAAGGGCCAAACCAACTGGATAAGGCTAAGCTTGGCAGTTGACAGAATAACATTCGAAGATCTACTGCACCTGAGGAGTAAATTGTTGTTTGGCTTCTCTTATTTCTGGCTTGGACATCAGGACTTGCAATAATTCCCAGATGACTTCTCACATAGCCATGAACATTACAGCCCACCTGGAAAAAGAGTGTAAGAGACCTTTCATCTTGCAAGTTCCCCAGAAAGGCCCTGTACCTCCCACAGAGCATGTCAGAAATCAGTTCAAAGAGCTGGATAACCCTCAAGGCTTGAGGAACAGACAAGCAGAATTAAGTATAAAGTTGATAAAATTAAGAGCAGCTTGAATAAAGCAAAAGTTGAAGTATACCAGAAATACAGGCAAAGTAACCACCAGCAGAAATTTTCCCCTTTATTTTTTTTAATGTGAAATTGAAGCTGATTACAGCTACTTGAATCCTGAAGCCTGCTGCCATTTCTTTGTGCTCAAACAGGTCCTCTTACTCTTAATAAGTTAAATTTGTATTTGTATTTTAATCATTAGAAAATATATTTGGGTTTTAATTTTTTTTAATTTATCTTTTTTTTGTTACTCTGTTGCCAGAAGCTAAAAAATTACAGTTAAAAAATTAAATGTCTTTTGTATTTTAATTCCTGTAATTTACTTAGCTGCTGGATGTAAAATACAAAAGGAGAATAAATTGCTTGAAAGCAGATAGAGGCTTCATTTTCCCCTGCATTTGAGTTACTGATATCATATTGGACACCACATGGGAGGTTTTGGCTGAGAAATTAGCATGAGAATATCTGGCACATCCTGAAACACATTTTCAAGTAAATTTTCCAGGCAGAACCACATAGCAATGAATGCTGAAATATATCATGCTGCCACATGTGCTACTTTGCCAGGAAACCCATGGGTCTGCAAAAGGGGCCACATGGGCACAGGGACACCCTTGGTGCCTGCTGCAAGACCTAGACCCCAGGCACGAAAGGTACAATGTGCTGTAACCATGAGACATTTTCTGTCATTTTAGACTAAGGCTTCCTCAGGTTTTCCAAATACCTATGGGCTGTTGCCACAGTCGACTGCTTACAGCTTTGCCTTGCATCTTGAGTTCTTGCCAGTTGCCCTTTACAGGTTAATTTAGAATTGTTGGAGGCCTCAGGAGAAGCCTGTCCCTGCCAAGCACTGGGATGCAGGCAGGAAAGAGCAGTGATTTCAGACCCTCATTTCTCACAGGCAGAGTCAGCTCAGGACAGGCTGCAGCCAAATGCCTGCATACCCATAATTAGGGAAGGCACTTACAGATTCAAAAACACAGCATCAGCAGGCTGCTAACTTTCACAACAGGTGAAAAGTAAAATGCTCTGCCTGGGAAACTGGTGAGTTGATGCTTAGGGTGAGATGCTGTGTACCCACCTGCCTTGTGCTCTCCAAGCATACTGTAGCAGCGTAGGTTGGATCAGGGTAAGGAGGAGACTATGAAGCTCCCCCAAGTTTGCTCCCTCTCTACATCAGCTCCAGACCCCTGTAGCACAACCAGGCTGCCCACTAGCCACCCAGTTCAGCTCATCCCTTCTCCAGGCTGGTACCACGGCGAGAAATGGCGGCTGGTAGACCAGATGGAGAGTTGTATCTTTCTCTCTGCTCTGCAGGAGCTTGCTGTATATATAAACTGAGAGAAATGGGGTTTTTTTCCAGGGCAGTCAGGGATTGCAAATAAGACCACTCAAAAGCCATGCCTAGCATCGCCCTCTCTCCCCCTCACCTTGCATATCCTCCACCAGCTTTACTGTTCCCCTAGCTCTCCCTATTCTTTATCTTCCCCAGTAATATGACTGAAGAACATAGTCATGTTTTGAAATTCAGCACATGCAAATGGCCAGACTCTGCACACATCTGGCTTTAACCTGTCGCTTAAAACCCATCCTTTGATTTCCCCATTGACCCTTGCTCCCTCAATTTCCTGATGGCCAAGCAGCATTGTCCTAGCAACATGAACCTTCCCAAGCTCACCTCCCCTCCCTAGAGACCTAGCTTTAATTTACCAGAAAGCCTTACCTTACCTTGAAGCAGGTTTTTATATTCCCTCTAACTCCCACAGGTCTTTGCAGCTCTGGAAGCAAACGGTGCAAACATTCAGAGCTGCCCTTAAAACATGTGAAGGTAGTTGTGTAGGACCTACTTAACAGGAGGGGAAAGTGATCTCTGTCCCACATTTACACTGATGATAATCTTTTCCTTCTAGAGTAAAAAAATGCCAACAGGCCATTTCTGTAAACTCATTTCTGGTTTGGTTTTGTTTTGTTTGCAGGGGTTTTGTTGTGTTGTTTTTTTTTGTGTGTGTGCTGTAATAACAGTTATATGTGCAAGGTGCTAAGGGCTATATAAATGTCAGGCTTCTGATACATATGATAGTCTGGGTGTCAGAAAAGTGACATTCTTCTCACTTCCACATCAATTAACCCCAATCCTATGAGAGAAGAAGAAAATATTTATTTCATGTTGCCTCTTGTGATGCTTGGCTATAGTGTTTGAGTGAGAGAACGCAGCCTCCCAGGATCCTGGTGGCAGTGCTGGGGCTGGGACCCAGGAGTGCTGAGGTTCAACAGTGCTATCACAGCTTGCACACCTAAAAGGTATCCCTGAGAAAGGAATTCTAGAGGAACACCCTTGGAGCAGCCGAGCAACCCCATTATGAACATTGAAAATCACAGCTCAGGCACCCACCTCCTCCCCTGTGCACAGACCTCATTCACCTTCCTTGAGATTCTCATCCATGCTCCCATGTTCTCCTCAATCTCACAAGCCCCGGTGTCAGGGACAGAAGAAATGAGACTAGTCCTGCAAGACACAGACTTTCCACTGCCTGCAGGCAGGATGAATGGTGCTGGGTCATCCTTGGGGTGCAACTCAGGCAGTTGGCTCCTGCCAGGCAGGATGCTGCAGCAGGGGCCCAACACTGCACTGGCTACAGCCAGAGCCAGCAGAGCAGGCTCTGAATGGTGCACAACCATTTGTGAATTTACTATTCTTTCTCAAATGCTAATTAGTTATTTACATAAAACTTTGGAACATTCTAATTAGTTACGTTAATTTAGAATTCACAGAAAGAAAGCTATAAAGGTCTATTATATAGGACACTTATTCAAATGAAGCTTGAAATGGCACATGGTGATGTACTCGCAAATCTCCTGCCAACACAGTGAGAAAAAAGAGAGGGTGGCCAGGCTTTGAGGCAGCAGGGAGATTGGCGTTTCTGCTGCACTGGGTAAATCTCAGAAGCTGGCTCTGGTTAGAGAGATGGTCCTTTCCCACTTGAGGTCTCAGCTTGACAGCCACAGACTCAACATCGTTGTATTTGACATGTCCTCCTTCTCAGGGGAGCCTTGACACTTCATTCTTTTCCACTGGTCACCTATTTTTCCTAAATTTGTAGGAAGTCACTTACTATGTTCAAATTGATTTGAGATGATTCGAATCAGAGTAAAAATGGTCAACAGTAATAAGATGGATGGTCATCAGTCATATGATCATGCTGCCCTGTTTCTTTAGGAGATTAGGTGATGCAAACAAGTGCACTTCCATTATGTACCTTCCAGGTGGGCTATACTCTCTTCTTGGACTGTTTCACAAGTCTTTGACATTCAGCTCAAGCCCTGGGATGGGCACCACAAGGCAGAAAACCTCCTTCCTGCTCTGTACAGCTTATGACAGCATGCCCAGACCCCTCCTCTGCTATCCCACTTGTGGTTACTGCCTACACTGACAATAAAGGCAAGTGTGCTGGTCCTGCATCAGCTAGACCTTTATTCTCAAAGCAGGCGGAGAAAGACTTTCATCAATTTCTTCCTTTCCTAGTCACTAAATTAAATTTAAGCAAAGCCACCTGAATGTGGCTGGGCTGATAACTCTGTAAATCTGTGTGTCTCAAGTTGTTACAGAATCTAAGTTACACCATCACCATTAATCTCAAGATAGAGAAATGCCCAAGCAGCTCTATAAAATAAGAGGCACTCTGCCCTAAGATTTCATCTGGCAGGGAATTTTTTTTCTATATTAAATGCAGCACATGTTACCTCTTGAGGTTAAAGACTTGATTCAATAAATCTAAAATTACTCCAAGTATATTTTTACTTGGAAACTATCTTCCTTGAAGAAATGTAAGTGCCACCATCACACCCAGTTGTGATAAAGATGCTGTCTGCCTGAAGAGTTTGAGGACTGCATGGAGTGAGGGAAACCCAATGCTATATCCAAAACACTACAAACAGAATTAACGGGTCCTGACATTGAAAAAGAGAGGGAGCCACAACCTGTACAGCAAAACACCTGTTCTCTTGGGGCTTACAGAAAGTCTAGGAATATTTTTAGTTCATTTTCTAAAAATCAATAGTACAGCAGGAGCAGTGTACTAAAACAGATCCACTCCACTAAATCAAAGGTCTGCTGGGCTGCCGGTACTTCTTTGATGGCCCTAGTTTGCTGCTTTTCAGGCTGTGGGGCAAATAATGCTAGAAGGACCATGTTTTAAAACCAGAAAGAAGGTTTTGGCTGCTTGGACTCCATAGACATCTATTACTGGGCACAGATACTGGAAAATGTAAGTTATTTTTCATAGCAGGGAAAGAGTACAGAGGACCGTCATGAGAGGCAAGACCTGATTATCAGGAGCAAATGAGCTGTTCATCAGTCTATGGGTTACACTTGAAGAGTAAATCCTGTTATAAAACCTGTTAAGGGGAGTGGAGAACATACTGTAAGGTTCAGCTCTATCTCGCCTGGGAAAGCAGGTGAACCAGTTAACCTAAGGATCTACTAGTTCACCTGGAGAATAACCTGGAGGTGGCTGCTTCCATCTTTAATGTCTGTGGCTTCAGAGGAAAGGATTAGGGCATAGCTCAAGACTGTGCAGTCCCATGAGAGTAGATGTGTTGATTTGATGGAGGCTAGCCTGAGATTGTTGTTTCAGTCTTTATCAAAGATGAAGAGCCTGAAGATACTTTGAGAATCACCATCAAGGCAAATTGGAAATATCCTCTGGGCAAGAATTTGCTTGATGGTAACAACAGGAGGAAATGAAACTAGAAGGCACTGGCAGCCAACTGGCAGGTAGTTCATGGGTGTCAAATCCTTTAATCCAACCTTTTAAAACCCATCAAAAGATTTTACAGCCAGCATATAAATGCCCATGGAATGCAAGGCTGCTGGAAATTACTGAGGACAAGAGCCAAGCACAATTCAGAAATAAATTGGACATCAACATGGAAAAGGAGAATTTGCAGAACAATGAAGCATTTTTTTGGAAAGCCTTTACATTTTGATGCCTAAACTAGATTCACACTAACAGAGGTGCAGAAGAAACATAACTTGTAATTATTCTCTTACTTTCCTCTGGCCATAGTGGGAGCCAGGACACCAGAACTGTGCTCAGCACAGCAATCCCTATTTCCAGTTCTGGGCTCTTGCTGTTTATTCAGAGCTCACTCGTTGACCCCTCTTCCTGTCGCAAACTTTTTAACTGCATGTCAGGACTGTCTGCAATGTAAAGCAATCAGTGAAAAGGAAAAGGGAACTGGAAGGTATGAAACAAGTAGCTTTTTACTACTGACTTCACTGTGAAGCAGCTGGAAGCCACGGCAGGGCAGTGGCACAGGTCAGGACAGTCCAGAGGGTGAGCCATGGAAATGGCTGGGGAGCTCAGCCCAGAAAAGGCACTTCAGCATTGCCTGACATGAAAGCCTATGTCCTGGGTTCAGCAGTAGCAGTCCTTTTTCTCCTCCTTAGTAGCTGGTGCAGTGCTGTGTTTTTGACTTTCGGCTTGGGACCAGCGCTGATAACACCGATGTTTTCAGTTATGGCTTAGAATGTTTAGGCTGGCCAAGGGCTTTCTGAGCCTCATGCTCCGCCAGGGAAGAGGGGAAGCCAGGAGGAAGCAGAGACAGGACACCTGACCCAAACTGACCAAAGAGGTACTCCATACCACAGTGCATCATCCCCAGGATGAAAAAACGGAGGGCAGGGACCCAAAAGTGGGGGTTCGCTGCTGGTGGGTGCATTGCTTGATCGGGCTGGGTATAGGTGGTGAGCGATTGTATTCTTTTCCCTTGTATTTCTCTTGTCATTATTATTATTGGTGGTAGCAGTAGTGGTTTGTGTTATACCTTAGTTACTAAACTGTTCTTATCTCAACCAGTGGGAGTTGCATTCTTTCAATTCTCCTTCCCATCCCTCCGGGACTGGGGGAAGAAAGAGGGGGGAGTGAGTGAGCAAACTGCCTGTGAGGCTTAAACCACTACAGCCTACATGGAGGACCAGCCCATAGGAAACAGGGGCACGTGGTCTGGCCCCCTGAGTGTAGAAATAAGGCCCTCTCTCATCACCAAAAAATGAATAAGCTTGGTCTCAACATCTTCCATATGGAGGATTCAAACTGTGGCTTTAATTAAACTGAGGAGGAAAGGATAGGAGGAATGATAAAACAGGGTTCAGGAGGTTGTGGTTTTGTTTTGTTCAGTATCTTGTGAGTGAAATGGAACAACATAGCAGAAAACGGTACTGGAGAGTGCTGCCACAGCATCAGGGCCAGGGAGGCAATGTCCCAGTGCTTGATGGCTATCCTGTGCTTCCAGTGACAGCTTTGCCATCTCCCAGGTTAGCCAGAACTTCCCAGGGCTGCAGCCAGGGTGAGAGGAATTGCCTTAACAAAGGGGTAGATCTTTCCTCACCAGCTGGGAAGCGTGAGCAGATCTGTTTACACTTTATCAGAAAACAGTTTTGCAAAGCTTGTGTACTCAGGTGATGAAGAATTGCACTTGGCAGATAGCAAATGCACATCACATCCTGTAAATCACTCCTAAAAGGGCATCACAAATTAATCTCTCTGCTGGAGTTCTTCATTTTTTTCAGAGCATCATTTATCAATTTAATTTAACATTACTTCAGTTGCCGAGGAGCCATGATTGGAAACCTACACCAAACAGATTTGAACACTAATGTGTGGTCATATAATCGGAAAATATTAAAAAAATCAAACTGACCCCTACTCTCTCCAGAACACAGACACATGGAAATGTTCCCTATTATATATAATAACACTATTAGTCAAGACTTGTAACTGTTGGAGAGAACAGCAAAATCACAAAAGGTTCAATAAAAATGACTGGCAAATTAATCTCATTATGCTTGAAATTGAACTGCTTTCCATGCTCCTGACAGAGATACCTCAAGGATACTGCAATTGCCTGTGCCTCTTTATTTCATTTCATATTATGATCTTTCTGCTCTGCACAGTAATGCAGTAAGTCTCCATCAGGCCAGTGACGGGAAGGGGAATGTTTACTTCGTGATGTGTGAAATGATTAATAGAACTTGAGGAAGTTTAGGGGGGAGAGGGCAGTGAGGGGAGAAATTTATTACATTATTGGGTCATCATCTACTCCAGAAATTTTGCACATCTTTCAAATAATGAGCATCAAGTGGGGGGCAGGGGAGGAAAGAAAGGTAGGGGGCTGGTTCAAATTTCTGCACATCTGAAGATGCATCTGCATTTCAATTAAATTTTGACCTATTTTTAATCAAAAGAGCCTGCTGTGTCTTGCTATCTCAGAAGACTGGCAATGCCAGCAGGATGTTGCAGTCTCAGATCCTGGCTCACTGAGGAGCCATGGAGTCTTTCCTTGGGTCAGCACAGTGCCAGAGCAGCATGCAGGCAGGTCTGCTTTCACAGGGGCCATAGACTGCATCCCATGTTTGTTGAAGTGCCTCTCCTCACTGCCATTTCTGCAGGGGAGGGCTGGAGCAAACACAAGGAATAAAACGAGTTATCTGCTGTCTTACAGCAAGTCTCAAGTGTACCAGCAACAGGAACCATAAGAATGAGTCAGGCCCTCCAGCTGTGATAGCCCTGCGCATAGCACAGGCTGGGGCATTGCATTGAAGCCCGCTGTGGGGTCACAAAAAGGGACCTGTGCTGTCACTGAAAGGGACAAGACAGAGATGCAGGTCAGTACTTTTTCTAGATGAGTATTTTTAAAGAAGAAGATAGAGCAATGTTCTGAATAAGCTTCTGCAACAGAAATAATAAATAAACAATATCATATCAATATGCAAACATACACATATACAAACATTATGAAGAGCTCTTCTTTACTCATTAATTCCCTTGGGAGTTAGAAAATTACAGCTGAAAACAACTACTTGTATGCAGAGACAGAATTTTCTGGTTTATACTAAGACAACACTTTTTGGAAAAACACCCAGATGAACATGGGCCATACTCAATACTGTTGTCTAAAAACTAGCGAAGGATTAATTTTAAATCAGGGAGGAAATAACAAAGCTGATTGATTTTTATATTTGCAATTTCATAAGCTTTAATTTTATTGCACTATTCTCAAGACCTGACCAATTCAACCCGTGCAATAAAGCTTCTAAACAGCTGAGTGTATATTGCACTGGGAATGGTTCGGCATGAAATAGGGTTGGGAGGTACTCACCAGAAAAAAGGCAAAACTCTCCAAATTTGAATGTAAGTGGGCTTAGGCCAATGCTTCCACTTTTTTGATTCATCTTCAAAGACAATAATCACCCAGTTCTCCTAGGCATACTTGTTTCTGACAATTGGGCAGGCGAGCCATGAGCCTGCAGCTCTGCTTGCTCCTGCCATCCCTTGCTCTCACCACCGGCAATGGTGGACACAGGCAGTTCCACTTCAGCCCCCCACTTCCATTTGTGTTGCATCTTTGAACCACAAGGCACAAATCCTTGAGCAATAATATTTGATCTGATATTGCATAATCTGCTGAGCATATGAAAATCGGTAAGACCAGAATAATGTCTTCTGGCAGAAAGAGTTTGATGATACTCACTTAAGAAAATAAAAGTTATTAAAAAATTACATGTTTTCCACAGGCATTGGGAGGATGAGATGCTCCCTAAAACTTGAAGTGACTTTCAGTCAATGTTTCCTGCAGTTTTTTTTTGGACTTTTGTAGCATCCTCTTGACTTTATCTCTAATCTAAAACACTGAAGATTTAATCAAACATTGTTCTCCTTGCTCTTAGAATCAAACCAGTTCAAAGTACTTGTATTTACTGGATGTCATTAGGTCACAGTGATGAAGTAGTTGTGCTTGTATCTTTAATCCACTCCTATTACAAAGCAACATAAGATAGAGCTGTCTTTGCCCTGTAGCACTTTACCAAGTAAAGCCCCAGACACTGTACCAAAGCACAATGATGGGAGGAGAAAAGGGCTATCTTCCACATTTCTCTAGGCTGATTTTATAGGTTAATGGAAGGAGGAGACCAGATGCCTTTTGAATTACTAATTTACACGTGAAATGTTTCTTGCATTGAATGCAAGGTTGGGGTGTTCCTTATTTTGTTACAGAACCTAGCAGGAGTTGATTTTACCCACAGTGCCACCAAATTTTATCAATCTCATGCCTGGAGAGTTGTTTCAGGAAGAGATGACAGATGTTACCAGCAATAACAAAAGCACATGCCCTTTGGATATATAACTGAAATGGAAAGGACTTAGCTAGCTACTTCCAGAAGTACATGCTTCTGGCTACAGCAGGAGACAAAAATGGAAAGCTGCTCCCTGGGGATATGCAATAGCTCCTTTGCTCTGAAGACAGGCATATTGGAGGCCTGTGTGATTCGCTAGCTTTACTACTGGGTACACACACCACCACTTTAGCCGAGTCTTTAGCAATTCGCGTTGCTCGGTTTTTCACTATTTAAAGCAAGCCCCAGCTAAGATTTGAGCAACGATTGTTCCAGAGACCCTGCTGCTCAGAGCCACAAAACCTAATGGTGCAAATGCTCCCTTGTTGGGGCTCATTAGGAGTTAAAATAATGACAATATCTGTCACACGTACTTTCAGGAATGACAAAACATCACCCTGCACTGCAGTTGCTGAGCTGTTGGCTGCACCTCCCTGTTTGTAAATGCATAAATACTGAATATTTTGAACAAATACTTCTCAAACTTCAAACTCTTTTCATCAGGGTATTCCCTAGTGATAATTTGTGCTTCACATTAAAAGAAACTGATTCTCTGCTAACAAATGAAATATCTGCCGGAACGGCATTTTAAGAAACAAAACTCTCCACCCCTCTACCACCAGGCAGGTCCCAGCTTTACCGGCCTACAGAAGGGACCTTGCTGCACTCATCATGCAGAAACTCCCCTCAGCCCTCCTCCCCTGCATCACCAACAAATACCTCCACGGTCAACATCTGAGACCACCAAGTCCCTTGGGGGCTGGACTTGAGGTACGAAAGCCCAGAGTCACTTACAGTCCAAACCACATGAATGCTTTCAGAAGCAGATGCAACATCTCTGGGCTGTTTTGCCTTGAATATATGTAATGTGTCTTTTACTTGGCAAGTAATCAAATAGGTGTTCTCTCACTATATGTAAAAGAGGAGTTAAGCTTGTCCTTAATTTGTAGGATAGTATCTAAGGTTAAACTCATGTTTAAAAAACAAGCTTTTTTTTTTTTTTCCTCTTTTAATTAAGATTCATACAGGTTCCCATCTGTAGGCAGAGCAATGAAGTCCTAACGAGCAGAGAGTCTAATTATGATGATTTTGTAATTGAAATAATGGTGTGCCTCAGAATAAGACTGCTATGTTGCCAGATAATGGACTAATGAGCTCCATAGAAGGACTAACAAAGGTTTGTAAAAGACCCCTGCAGTTCTTAGCAGGATACACTTGCAAACACCTCCATGTAGAATTCAAACGCGCATAAAGTAACATATAGTGTGACATGTCCAAAGATTTATATCAAGGTGTTGGTAATGGCTGAAGGCCAAGGACATGCCAAAAACAATAAAATTAATTATTAATGTGAGATAGAAGAAAATAAGCCAGAGAAGGCTGCATGAAGTGATGCAGGAGACAGATTGGAAGTATAAAAAGGGAAGTCAGTGGGAGCCAACACTGGGAAAACAATCAACATTCGCCACAATATTGGTCCCATTGGCTGAAACCAGCTCCCTCCATACTCTGACTGATGAAATGCACTTGAATCCAAGACTTTTTTCTTGCCTAAATGACCAGTTCTAATCACAGCTCCACACATTGCTGCTTTCTTCATCATTCAGCTGGTCAGGAAAGAAAAGATAATTGCAGAATGTTTGTTTAATAATTGTCTGGTCTTATTTTGGTGTTTGCTTCTGGTGCTAACAAATGCAACTCCATTATGTCATTTATCATGCAAACAGTCAGGTTGAGGAACATTTTAAATCAGGAACTATTTCAGTTTGCATGAGAAATAACCCCACAGAACAACTGACAGCATGTGTGAGCAGAAAAATTCCATGCCTGAAAATGATAGGTTAGGTGATTTCACCAGATAAAAAGCTTGAGGAAGTCTCTTTTCACCAGCAAAGCAGAGTGCTCACGGGGAAGAGTTCCATCCCCATATTTAGCCTCATGAGGAAGTCCAGATTGCGAGTTATTTAACTTTCTAGAAGACACTTGTTTTCTGTTACCTTTTCTGCTATCACCCATTGCAATGGAGAACTTTTATTTAGATCCTGAATGTGCTAAAAATTATGCTCTAAGATGACATGGGTTGTAATTATACCTCAGGTATGGCAAGAGCAAGAAGGGGAGATAAGGTGAGGCACCAGCCAGACCTTACACACAGGTACATCTGGAAAGTGATGGGGAATCATAGCTCTTGTCCAAACAGATCCCTCCTTATAAATCCCTGTTTGCATCAGAAACATTCAGTTCACCATGTTGTACTGTAGCACCAGGTACACAACTTTTTCGTGACTTAATATGGCCCAACACAACGCACTTGTCCATTAGGGTGGGATCTCATGTGTATCCCAGATCCTATGAACAGGCGCCATTCTTGGTGAACCTGAACATGGTGATTTGGGCTCAGCAGAGGAAAAAGGTGGGTGGCAGCATGCAACCGTGTGAGAACAAGCCAGAAATTTCCTCTAAGGGTATTTTCAACCTCAAAATGATTTCTAACTGATTGCACAACCTGGGTTGAGAAACCTGTCTGAAGGAACAGGACAAAGAAAAAACATCCATTTAACAGGGTGCTTTCCCAGTGATAGTGGAACAGAAGTTGTTTTACAATACTTTGGGTAATATCTTGAAGACTGTAGATGACTAATAATAGCAATGCCTTTTTTCAAGAAATATGAAAGTCATAAAAATGATGATTTAGAGGGACCAAAACTATTTATAAACTGAAGAAGGATTCAGTGAAGAGTTTTGACTAAAAAGAAGCAGAGCGGAGAATTTTAATGTGCTTGAAATAGATGTCAAATCTAAAAGAAAAAAAAAAGCAAATTTAAAGTATTTTAAATAGTTTTAAATTAAAGTTGAGTGGCTTAAACATGAAAGGATACCTTTCCTTTCAGATCGGATGAAGATTTTGTATTTCCCAGGATGAGCAAGCTTGCTTTGAAACATCCTCTAACTTCATCATTCTGAGGATGAGCAGAGGACTTCAGTTCACCCATGATCTTCCATGCATGCTATACACAGATAAATAATACTAAATAAATCTAGCAGAAAAACAAAACAAAACAAACCCAAAACACACACAAAAAAGAAACAAACAAACAAAAAAAAACCAAACCAACCAAACAAACAAACAAACAAAAATTTCCCAGGATCATCGACTTCCATCAGAGGGTTTATTGTTAATTTCCCTTTGGCCAGTTACTCTCTTCAGAAGTTTCCCTGGCATATTATGCAGACCAAGCCTTAAACCTGGGAGGTAGTTTAACTTGCAGCCTGCCAAGCACATCTTTATATTGCTGGTTAACGACTTGTGAACTTCATTGTCAGATGATGCTTTTCGACTTTGCATCGACAGTTGATGGCTCTCTGCCATGAGCCCAGCAACTGATGGGGTTTGAGAGTGCCTCTCGCCCTTGTGAAATTCAAGTTCATTCTTTTCCTGCTCCCCTCGCTTTCTCCCTGCAAATTTATGACTTGCTAACAAATGCATTGCTCTTGATTCCCTCCTCTTCAGTGATCTTAAAGATCTCTCATCTCATAAGGAAGAGGCAGGTGGGAGATCTGCTTAAAAAAAAAGTTTCCACAAGTATGGCATGTGTCTTAAGGCTGCCTATATATCTGTACAATTTCTGTTGACTTAATTCAGCCTTTTTGTCAAATTACATAGCAGTAATTACCTGCCCTAACCAAAACGTTTTCCTCAAGGTGCCAACATTCCTGTGCGAGCCATAGGCTGCTGTATACAAGCAGCATCCTTCCTTTCACCATTCTTCGTACAAATTGAATACTTCCTCCGGTGATCTTTACATCTGTTTTCTGAACACCATCCACACTTAATTAAATATTCCTGCAGCTCACCCAGTCCTCCAAAAACCTTCGTCCAAGCTTATTATGCCCTAAGAAGCTAACAACTGTTTTTGCACCTTTGCTGATTTTCTCACGATCCCTCTTCCTGCTACAGGAAGGAAAATAGTCTCAAAGGCTTTTGGTTTTCCCTTGAAGATAGATTTGAAAACCCAGGACTGGAAGTTACCAGAAACATACCTGAGACCTGCGCTCTGCTTTCACAGAGCTCATGATGACATTTATAATCATCTGATTTCCATTTAAATATTGGTCAATCTGTTAGCCTGCTTTACCCTTCCTGCATCTGCCAGGAGGCTACTCCAGAAACTTTCCTCCTTGGTGCTTAAGGAGGTAAAGGTAAAAGGGCAGAATGGGCCTTTTGCAGAAGCCACCCATGTCCAAGCAGCACCATTGCTGCGACAGAGTGCCAGCAAAGACAGCTTGTCCCCCTGCTCCTGCCACCCGCGTTGGTCCATTGCAGCTGCACGGGGCTGCATTGCGCTGATCTGGCACCCAGGAAATCAATAGCAGTAGAGGTGGAAGGAAGTACAGCACGTTCCCAGTAATTGTGCAAATAGAAATTTATTACTCCAAAGTCTTCTCTAATGTAAATCTAGTGAGGTCAATGGAGTTAGAGTAAAACTGGCCATTTTGTTTCATCTGTTATGCTAATTTTTATAATGATGGATAGCAGCTATTAAGAGAAAGGAAATTTCAAATGCCTGGAAACACACTAACCTGGGAAATGAGCTGCAAGGATGCCAGGAATTACTTTTTGTGCAGATGGGTATTCTGCCTCACGACAGTGCTTAACTTTGCCAAAAACCTCCACCAGTGTGAACTGCTACAGCTCCATCAGCGTAGTGCTGATTAGCGGGAGCAGAGGGTCCTGCCCTTTGGTTAAAACACGCCAGCCTGTTACAGAGGAATTCCTGATCTTGGCAAGTAACAGCATCTCCCTACATCAAAACCTTGCTAACCTGCAGGTGCCCTCCCCCGGGATTGTGTAAGGTTTTCTGCAGTTTCTTGAGTTTGCTCCTAAAATCTTCTGTTGCTTGTGTAACCATTCTAAGACTTACACAAAAGGATTATTTTCTTTAAGAAATCCTCAACTTATGCACAGATAAACTCAGAGTCTAAAGGTCAATGTTGCCTCATCACTGCTGAAGTGAAATCAAAGATTTAAAAGGCCATTCTGCAAAATAATATTTCAATTTTAGGAGGAAAAGTAAACTGTTATTGATTAGGATAATAAGCTTTTGGCATGTGCTAATGGATTTTTTTTTCCTTTACCTGACATGGTGCTTTCTTTTTTCCATGACCATTGCAGTTCCATCAGCACAGTTACTCAGAAAAGCTGGGTTTTGTTCAGAAAGAACGACTATTGAAAAACTATTAAAGCATCAAACCACTTGTATAAACTTATGTCAATACAGGAAGAGCTTTTACATTTAGGTAGGATAAAACCAGGATGTATTAAGGCTTTTCCTGTATTATTAAGATCTTTTAATTGGCTCCATTTAACCAGGAAAGACAGCGTGCTACCTTCAGTACCTTTCCCCTCTGCAGTGGTGTCAGCAAAAAATCAGCCAGAGAAGCGAGAGAAGAAAGAAAAGCCAGAAAACACCCCCAGAGACCACTCTGTGTAGAAACACCCTTCAGTAGGGAATTGCCTAGACAACTAAGGCTGTATTTAGACTATCTAGCTTTATTAATTTGCTGACAGCCTGACACTTCTCACTGGCATCAGCAAGCAAGCAAGGTAAGCTGCAGCTAATTAATGCCCAGGCTGCTTTCTTCAAAGACTGTTTTCGACTGATGCTGGTCTTGTCCAACTGAAATGCCAACCCAGTTTAAGTGTCCCTGCAAACTCCAAGGTCAGGCAATTTATACAAATTCGGTATATTTGAATGTGTTGTGCAGAAGGATGTCCAGGTATCGTAAATATGAACCATGTCCAACACATACTTGTAGGTCAGATAATTATCAAAAGTGGAAGCCTTTAGCAGGATGAGAAGATATTCCTCTCCATCGTAGATTTGTAATAGTTTCAGCTTGTATGAAACACAGACTCATAGGACTGGAAAACATCTCCAGCCTTAGGCTGTATCAAAACATTTGTGACAGATTTGAATGGACTTAGGTGCAAGTCATGTAAGGTCAAGTTTCCATTTGAGAAACCATTTGTGTTAGTGGTCCTACCACCACGGTAACACAGAGAAAGAAGCACTGATAATGTTTAGCACATTAACATGGGGAACAGCGATTTGCTACATCCTCAAGAATAAATGTAGAAGAACTCCTAGCGAAGCTGTGCTTCCAATCCTTCCTTGTTGCGCAGGGTTTTTATAGAGGTTCCCACAACATGCCTCACTGTGGAGTGAGATGATTTGGAACCTAGTTTGGACACAGAATGTCAATATGGAAAAGAATATATGATGTGTGTTAGTCAAACCCACCTGATTCAATTGTAACTCCTCGTGCATTTTGGTGAATGAGCAGTGCATACCTGTCTGAAAGCCATGTGTGCCTGCTCAGACAGGCATAGGTTCCTCGCTGGAAAATGGTCTGGGGAGAAAATATTCAGCCCTTACACCCATGTGAGGGTAAGCTTCCTTGACAGAAGCAGATGGGAGGTTCATGTGCTTCTATGTTAGAAACGTCTGTCATTCTCCTGTTTCTTCTATGTCCTGTTTCTTGGGTTATGAGGCATGCTCTTCTCAATGCCAGTTAAAATGTAGGTGTAAAACACAGAAGGCACGTTCATTTATAACTACACAGACTATAATTATGTGTAGTCTAGGGCTTGTTTCCTGAACTAGAAAGGAGGAAAAATGGGTTAGGTGGGTGTGAGTAAAGTAACAAGCAGGAACATATCTTTCAGAGGTTATGAAACCACCTTGATTTCCCAGTATCAGAAATGTTGGCTATGAGCAAACAAATCAGAGAACTGCCCGAAGGCTGACAGCTGGGACAAATACAAGAGAATTGAAAACTGATAAGGGAATATTAACAAATTTCTGATCCAGCCTGGGAACTTAATACTGCAAGCAAAAATGGAGGAGAAATAGGAAGTCACCCCTACAGCTTATTTGCAGAAAGATAAACGCAATCTTGGGATTACCAGGTGAGATATTTCAGTGAGAAACAGGGACTTTCACGTCATTGTATGAACCACCAGTGAGACCTCTTCCCATTTAATATTATAACTACTTTTAGTCATCCATATGCACTTAAAGATTAATTGAAACCAGAGGAGATGGAGGGAAGAGGTCTGAGGTGAATTGAGAGTCATTTAGGAAAGAAGATTGAAAAGCCAGTCCTATGTAGCTTGCAGGGAGGAAGGAAGGAGACAAGAACCAGCTCCATAAAAATACTTGAGTAAGGAGTGGTGAGCAAAACAGCTACTGAAATGAAAGCCGGTGCTGGTGCCCGAATATGTGGGAATAAATTGGTGCTGGACGTGACAGGAGAGCTCCTGACTGTCAGGATCATGGACAGTCTGGAAGACTCTCCTATAAGGAGTAACAGGCAGAAAACACAACCTTGCTTTAAGTTGGAGCATAGCCTTTTCATGAAAATAACCATAAACAACATTGTGTGTGACAAGGCAGAGAACTGGGCTATGTAGTCCAGGATCCTCCTGTGCTTCTAGTTCTAAATTGCCTAACTGGAATAGAACAGCAGCCAACCAAGGCCTTTGGCCACTCATTACTGGAGATCTGTGGAATATTTCCGCAGCAGTTGCAATGCCAGCAGCTCCAGTGTCCTGGCTAAACCCCAGTATATTCCTCTGCTATTTAAGTCCCCCCCGTGGTTTCACTTAGTAATGCTACTCTGCTCCCTGCCCAAAAATTGTGGCACAATGCTCGGGTTTTTTTGTGCTTAAAAAATGTTTCCTATTTACTGAATTGCTCTTCAAACTGTAGTATAATTCACTCTTGAGTGTAACTGTGTTGCATTTTAACCTCCACAGAAATAGCATGTGCAAGTGTGGAGAGAGGACGGGAGAAAAAATAGCTATACAAAAATAATCCTTATGACAGCACTGAGCCCAAGTGAGCAATATTACCCTTATTTTACAATACGGAATTGCTGATTCTTTTACTCTATAAGTAAATAGGGTTTGAAACCTTTCCTGTGAAAACACAATAAGCAGGTGTGGTTTGGGGCTTTGCTATCAGCTGTAGCCTTAAAACTATCTCTGGAAACTTGCTCTTCTATCTTAAGTCATAAGCATTTCAATGAAGTCTGAAGTTGAATTCTGGCTTTCTGTCAAAATCAGAGAAAATTAATGACAGTGGCCTAAAGATCCTAATTTGCACTGGCAGGCTAGGATTTTGGAACAGTATGAATTTCCCAAGGTGTGTGTGTCAATGACTGTTAACCTGCATTACCAGTATTGCAACAGTGCCTGAATCCTCCCAAACAAGAATAATGACATGTCCTATCCCAGATCTGTATCTATGGATAGCAGATATTACATAGAACAAGGTGTCATTATTATTATTATTATTTAATTCCTGTAACAATCGCTGGAGCGGCAGAGCTACTCCCACGGCTGCATGAAATATCATGACTAAAATATGTAATCCTTTCATTATTTCATCTTCTATGAGAAACGTGAACTGTCGTGTTTCAACAGAAGATTTTAAGTGCACACTTCTGTAAGTATGATGAAAAATACAGCTCACAAAATGTGCCTTGCTATTCCAGTTTTTCCTTTATTCAGCAATGCAGACAAGTATACGGATACCTCATGTAGCTCTAGACAATATGGCTTGGGTCCTAGAGCTGTGCAGGTAGTATGGAGCAAAACATGGACTCATCTGCCTCAAGAGTGGGATAAATTAGCCTACGCAGAGCTCTGCCTTGATAAGTTACTTTAATATTTGGATGGATTTGGGTTAGAGATGGCTCGAGTAGAGCTGACTATAAGCACAAGCCAAGTAGGCTGATTTTCAAGGGCATTTACCACCAGGACATGAAAGCTGCTGAGTTAAGAAACTTTTTGCCTAATTTTGCTGTGCCAGAGTCCCTGGGAAGGAAAGATACAGGAGGAAAAGCTGTTCCTGCTGGAGCCACCGGAACAGTGCTGGCCTCCCACTGTGATTCTTTCACACCCTGTGGCACAGACAGGCCACTCTTCCTTGGGGTCTGGGAGAACTTCAGGTGTGCTAGCCTTGATGATCTTGGGTAGGCAGCCGAGGGCCAAGACCCCCTTTCTCAGCAGCAGTGTGTGTGCAGTGGTGCCTCCCATGGCTTTGCAGAGATGTGTGCTAGCAGCAGCTCCAAGAGGTTGCACCACATGTCTGGCCAGGCCCTGCTCTCCGGGACAGGTTTGTTGCAGAGGAGCTTCATGGGGTGGAGTGAAATTTGGTCTGTTAGATGTCCTGGAACCACCTACTGGGGATAATGACTGAAATATTGAACACAGTCCAAGTGTAGTAGCCAGTAGTGTTAAGAAGTGCTGCAGCATTTCGAGCCAACAGTTCCCCTGGTGCTAAATGCTTTGGGTCCAGACATACCACTTTGCTAATAGGCGACAAAAGCACAAATAGGGCCAGGTCACTCACTGCCAGGATGGAAGAGCCTCCTGCCCAACCTGATAGGGAAAGCTTTAATCCCTGATAAGGGCAAGGGCACTCATACACCAGAGGCTGTGCTGATTATCCCTGTTCACACTCTCTAGGAGGAGGTGCCAGCCCACATTCATGAAGGCTCTTCTTCCACTCCTCAGCCTCACTGTCACTTCCCTCACGGTCTGTTTCCAGGTGCTCACTCCTCATCCATCAGCCTCATCCGGGCTGCACCCATGGCAAGGATGCAGCAGAAAGACGCCACTTCCTTGTGGCGTGGCAGCACCGCAGTGCCCAGGCTCTCTGTGGGTGCCAACCCATCGCAGAAGGGAAATGCTTTCCCGGGGGGCAAGTGACCCCGGAGAGTGCAGAGGCTGCAGCAGAGTTAGTGGTACGTACTGACACACAGTGTCAGGCTCCAAAGGCTCGGATGCCACTCGGCCGCCCTGATCCGAGGCAGCAGCCCGCCCGCCCGCAGCACCAGCGGCTTCGAGCCGGCAGGACCGCTCGGGCCAGGAGAGGGAGCCGTGGCCCGCGCTCGGAGCCTGCCGCCTGCCGGCAGGACACCGTGAGCCGCAGGAGGGACTCCACGGCAGTGCTTCCGCGTTGCAAACTCGCCTCAGCCCGGCCGCGCTCGCCACCAGCCGCCTGGGGCTCCCCCCGCCACGGCTGCTGCCAGTTCCCAGGAGTAACTTTCCCCGCCTCCCTTCCCTGCGCTGGGGATAAGGGGCGGCCGGTGAGAGTGGGGCGGAGTCGGGGGAACGAGGAAAAAGAAGCCGGAGGAAGAGGAGAGCGCGGAGCTCGCTGTATCCTCAGGTGAGGGGTGCACGCGTGTTCCCGTGGGTAGGGGTAGCGGGGGGTCCCGCTCCGCCCCGCGCCGCGAACTTCCCCCCACGCAGAGGGAAAGTTTCTGGCGGCAGAGGCAGCGGGTTCGATCTCGGCGGGGCGCAGCCGGCTGCAGCCTCTGCTTGTCGGCCGGCCCGGAGGAAGCTTGGGGGAGCACGGCGTCTTCGGGCAGAGGGAGAGGCGCCGCTGCACGGTGAGAGCGAACGTGAGGGCCGGGGTTGTTGGGAGCCAGAGCCGGGACGGGCGCCTGTGCTCCCAGAGCCGCGCGATGGAGGACGCGGCCGGTGTGAAGGCAGGTCAGAGCCGCAGCGCCGTGGATGCGTGTCTCGCCGCCTGGGCAGAATTTCCTCCCCCTCGCCGTGCCTCCGCACCCGGGATGCGGAGCGCTTTGCTCAAATTCCCTCCTTTGGGCTAGGGGAATTTGGATGCTCCAAGCTAGAGCGCTGCGTGCACCGACGAATGCAACTTTGTCATCCGCATCGCAAACGCGTGAGCTGCTGATACGTGCTCTCTTTCGCTGTTAAACGCTTTTTTTTAAATGGAAGAGGGGAGAGGAAGGGGTTAGACTTAAGCCACAGCAAGAAAATAAAGTGAAAGAGATGCATCTAAGAAAAAGCTGAAAGTGATTAGATGCTGGCAGCAAGATGCCTTTTGCAGTGTGTTTGTTGGGGACAGCTGCCCCCTTACGTGAAGCATTGTTTTGGGGGTATCTGGATGGAAACTGGGCAGTAGTAATGCTTTTCTGAAAAGAAAAAAACAAAACAAAACAACAAAACAAAACCCAACAAAACCAAAAACGTGGGGGGAAGGACAGAAAAGAGACCACCAGAGCTCTAGTGCTTCAGGTGGCCTTTTTCTGTGCCAGTGTCACTTCCCTTCATTACAGTGGCAGTGCTTGTTCCTCAGCCCAGGCTGTTTCTCAAGAGTGTGTCTGTGCGGTGCTTGGCACGACAGGATCCTCATCTCGGGGCCTTAGGATGTTTCTGTAAACTGGGCTATAAATACACTCTCACACACACACTCTCTTTCCATCCCAGCCTCTGCTTTGTGAATAGCTGGTTATAATGTGTGGATAAAAATTCTGGTTTTCTGTACAGATCTTATTTTCTTATAAAATGGTGCTTTTGCTCCATGTGTTTAGTTCTGTGTTCCTAGGAAAGGCTTTTTATTCCTACATTTGGGAGACTGTAGCAAGCTCTTTATCTTTCGTAAAAAAAATTATTTGCTATGTAATTAAAAAGTGCTATTTTCCTGACACTCCATTTTTAACTGTGGCCCCTCTTGGGTAAGCAGAACTGTCACTAAACTTAAACTTCCATACACAGAAGGATTAGGAGTATTATTTATTAACTGTACTGTGGAAAGTCCATATCTCATAACTTAGAAGGCCATTTGTAATAGGTTGTTTTTGGCAGCTCCAGAAGATTTACTTGCTGTCTTGTGTTCCTTGCAGGAAAAGCCTCTCCTATTTGCATTGAAAGCATCCTTCCAGCCCAAGGGCTTTCTGTTGGGAGGGCTTGGTGCTGGAAAGGGTCCTGCTTTCTGTCTCCACTGCCTGCCTGTGGTGAGCAGGGGAGGCAAGCAGAGAGGATTAATCTCCAACACCCACTCTCCTTCCTTGGAAGTAGGTACAAAGTTGTTGCTGCCACTGGAAAGACCTTCTCTGTTGGATCAGTTCAGGATGAGGAATAACAAGGGATGCTGGGAAGGTGGGAGCTGCTGCATGAAGGTGAAGCAGGGGGCTGTGTGGTGAGAGGTTGTGTTTCAAACACAATGCCCTGTGTAAGGCAGAGGGCAGGCCTACCTGCACACAGCCTTTCTTCCCATGTCTGTGGATGTAGCTTGAGTTAAAGTGGTTATGAATTACATAGGAAGAACTGTGATTGCTCAAGTCTGCCTATGCCTGGTCCCTCCAGAGTCCGTGAAGGAAAGCTGGGTCTGAACTTCTATGGGCTGTCTCCTTTCAGACCTTCAGCACTCTGCACAGGTATCCTGCATCTGAGTATTAGCTAGTGTGCATCAGGGATGAATACTGAGATGGTCCAGATTTGAGAAAGCTCATACTCTGGGTCAGGTAGTGCTACCCCAAAGTGCCTGGCAGGAACACATAGATGAGAGACTTCAGAGGGTTAGGGGAGTGGAATGGCAACATGTTGGATGGTGCCTGGATACATGGAGGTATGGGAAAACCTCCTTGCTGCCCCCAGTGCTGTAATTTTAAGCTCTGAAATATGCGTATGAGAAGCACTAGTCAGGGAGAGTTTGTCCTAGCTTTATTCCTTCAGGCCCGCATGTGCCAGCTGCTGGCACTAGGGAAGAAGCATTTCACTCCTTCAGAGTAAGAGGCCAGAACATGTTCTTTTATTCCTTCTTCTCACTTATGTTTGGATTTTTATATTGGTTATTTTGGCAGGCGCATTATTCATATACCTTTCCCCATCTGTCCTAGGTCCCCCACTGTTGTTGAATGCCCTTCCATTTCAGCAAGACTCCAACTTGCCAAAACTTGCTCCAAAGTGACCGTTGCAGCTGGCTGGGTGGGAGAGGTGTTCCACCTTGGCTCTTGGAGCACAGGTTGTATTAGCAAGGTGGACAGTTAGGAAGACTATGACCACTTTTATAATGTGAATGTGTTCACGTATCTGTGAGCATCCGGTCTTTCTTTTCATCATACAGCAACATGGAATGCTTCAGGAATAAAAATAGATCTATGGAAAAGCCTGTATAAGCTGAAATCTGTGAACAGCGCCACGTTATCTGGGAACTGAAATGCTTTCCACAGTGAAGCTCACAGTTCGGATGTTGCCTGCTCTCCTCCTTCCTCCCCTGCGTTTCTCTTGACACAGCTCATGGATTTCACTGCCCACATAAGCAAAGCCAAGAGCCATCTCCTCTGCGGTGCCAGGCTGATACAGCCCAGCTGGTAGCATCTCTGTACCTGTGGGGTGAGAGCTGGCGCTCCTCCGGCTGCATGAGGTGGGCCAGACGTAGAGGCAGAAGGAAGGCCAAGCTGGCTGTCCTGTTTGCCACACTTGAGCTGACCCCCTCTCTTGCACGAGCATGAGCTCTGCAGCCTGGGTATAGCTTTGGGGCCCACGTGCAGGCAGGTTTCTTTCCCTCCAGGGTTTGTAACTGCTTTGTTCTGTTCCACCATCAGCAGAATGTATGGCTGAGATTTGGTAACTGCTAAACTGCAATGAAACAGCTTCTTCTTCTGGGAGGTATTTTAGGATTTCTCCCCACACCCCGATGTTTTCAAAAAGCAGGCTTATCTCACGTTTCTCAGCCCCAGTGTTATGTGTAGGGCTTTTGCATGCGACAGATCCACGTGTATCCTCAGAGAGTGTAAAATGAAAACTGATTTGGGGAAATTAGTTCGAATTGTGCCTACGCTTTTGGGAATTTTTATCTTAGCCATTACACTTGCTATCTTCAACCTCAGAGGTCCAATGAGACATATGCATAGATAATGTTCATAAATTCAGAGTCTTATTTAACAGAAAATAAAATAGAGGAACCTGAATATACAAGTGTATGTATTTTGTTATAGGATTCCTAAAAATAGTTGCTGGTAAAACAGGATTTCTATTACAAGCCAAGGATTGTCTTTAGTCAGCCCGTTGTTAATTTAGCAATTCTCAGTTTCATCAAATGGGGGCTTTATCCCCAGGGATTCCTCCTGACACCAGTTTCTCCCGAGTCTGGATGATTATCCAATTACAATTGTAAGATAATTACAGCAAAGAGAACTGGCTAAAGATAGAACTCTCTGAGAGTGCTGGGGAAAGAGAAGGAAGGAGTGTGAGAGAGTGAGAGCTTCACTTTTTCATATAAGAGAGTAAAATGAGAAGAATTATACCAGTCCTTAACTTTTGCAGTGAATGGAGTCAAGGTCCCCGGTGTCGGCTTTGGATTTTCTTGCTTTCCTTCTTTCTTTCTTTCTACTTCTCTGTCTTTTTTATATGCCAACTCCATATTTATATGAAAAAGTTTCATTGATTCTTATGGAGTCTTTTTAGATTTACACATGTTAACAAAAAGGGATTGTTACCTTAAAAGCTCTTTGTGGTGCAGGGAATAAGAGAATGCTGTGAATTCTGGGCTGAGTCATAGAATCATAGAATAGTTAGGGTTGGAAAGGACCTTAAGATCATCTAGTTCCAACCCCCCTGCCATGGGCAGGGACACCTCCCACTAAACCATGCCACCCAGGGCTCTGTCCAACCCGGCCTTGAACACTGCCAGCGATGGAGCATTCACAACTTCCCTGGGCAACCCATTCCAGGGCCTCACCACCCTTACAGTAAAGAATTTCTTCCTTATATCCAATCTAAACTTCCCCTGTTTAAGTTTGAACCCATTACCCCTTGTCCTCTCACCACAGTCCCTAATGAAGAGTCCCTCCCCAGCACCCCTATAGGCCCCCTTCAGATACTGGAAGGCTGCTATGAGGTCTCCACGCAGCCTTCTCTTCTCCAGGCTCAACAGCCCCAATTTTCTCAGCCTATCTTCATACAGGAGGTGCTCCAGTCCCCTGATCATCCTCGTGGTCCTCCTCTGCACTTGTTCCAACAGTTCCATGTCCTTTTTATGTTGAGGACACCAGAACTGCACACAAGACTCCAAGTGAGGTATCATGAGAGCAGAGTAGACAGGCAGGATCACCTCCGTCGACCTGCTGGTCACACTCCTTTTGATGCAGCCCAGGATACGGTTGGCATTCTGGGCTGCAAGCGCACACTGCCGGCTCATGCTCATGTTTTCATCGACCAACACCCCCAAGTCCTTCTCCGCAGGGCTGCTCTGAATCTCTTCCCTGCCCAACCTGTAGCTGTGCCTGGCATTGCTCTGACCCAGGTGTAGGACCTTGTACTTGTCATGGTTAAACTGCAGCAGGTTGGCATCAGCCCACCTCACAAGCATGTCAAGGTCCCTCTGGATGGCATTCCTTCTTTCCAATGTATCAACCGAACCACACAGCTTGGTGTCATCGGCAAACTTGCTGAGGGCGCACTCAATCCCACTGTCCATGTCACCCACAAAGATGTTGAACAAGACCGGTCCCAACACCGATCCCTGGGGGACACCACTCGTTACTGGTCTCCAGCTGGACATTGAGCCACTGAGCTCTTTGTGTGCGGCCATCCAGCCAGTTCTTTATCCACCGAGTGGTCCACCTATCAAATTGATGTCTCTCCAACTTAGAGAGAAGGATGTCATGGGAGACAGTGTCAAAGGCTTTACACAAGTCCAGGTAGATGACATCAACTGCTCTACCCCTGTCCATCAGTTCCGTAGCCCCATCATAGAAGATCACCAGATTGTTCTGGCAGGATTTCCCCTTAGTGAAGCCATGCTGGCTGTCCCCAAGCACCTTGTTGGTTTTCATGTGCCTCAGCATGCCTTCCAGGAGAATCTGCTCCAAGATTTTGCCAGGCACAGAGGTGAGACTGACTGGTCTGTAATTCCCTGGCTCATCCATTTCCCCCTTCTTGAAAATGGGGGTTATATTTCCCTTTTTCCAGTCATCGGGAACTTCACCTGACTGCCATGATTTTTCAAATATGATGGACAGTGGCTTAGCAACTTCATTTGCCAGCTCCTCCAGGACTCGCGGATGAATTTCATCATGTCCCATGGACTTGTGTACATTCAGGTTCTTAAGATGGTCTCAAACCAGATCCTGTCCTACATTGGGCCTAGGGTCTTCATTCTCAGAGTCCCTGCGTCTGCCTTCTAGGACTTGGGTGGTGTGGTCAGAGCATTTGCTGGTGAAGACTGAGGCAAAGAAGTCATTAAGAACCTCAGCCTTCTCCAAATCCAGGGTAGCCAGTTCTCCCGATAGCTTCTGGAGAGGACCCACGGTGTCCCTAACCTGTCTTTCATTTGCAGTGTACCTATAGAATCCCTTCCTGTTATCTTTAACATCCCTAGCCAAGTTTAATTCTAAGTGGGCCTTAGCTTTCCTAACCTGGTCCCTAGCTTCCCGGACAACATCCCTGTATTCTTCCCAGGCCACCTGTCCTTACTTCCACCATTTATAAGCCTCTTTTTTCCTTTGAATTTTCCTCAGCAGCTCCTTATTCATCCAAGGTGGTCTCCTGGCCCTCCTGCTAAACTTCCTTCTAGTTGGGATGCATCGCTCCTGAGCTTGCAGCAGGTGATCCTTGAATATCAACCAAGAGTCTTGGGCCCCCCTGTCCTCTAGGGCTGTATCCCATGGAACCTTACTGAGCAGGTTCCTGAAGAGCCCAAAGTCTGCTCTCTTGAAGTCCAGGGCACTGAGCTTGCTGCACACTCTTCTCACTGCCCTGATGATCTCAAATTCAACCATCTCATGATCACTGCAATCAAGGCTGCCCTGGAGCGTCACATTCCCAACCAGCCCTTCCCTGTTGGTGAGGACGAGGTCAAGCATGGCACCTCTCCTTGTCGGCTCCTCTATTACTTGCAGAAGGAAGTTGTCTTCCACACAATCGAGGAACCTCCTGGATTGCTTGTGCCGGGCCGTGCCATCCCTCCAACAGATATCAGGGTGGTTGAAGTCCCCCATGAGAACAAGGGCCTGCGAGCGTGAGGCTGCTCCTATCTGTCTATAGAGCGCTTCATCCACCAACGCCCCTTGGTCAGGCAGTCTGTAACAGATCCCCACAATAATGTCTCCCATAGCTGTTCTCCCTTTAACCCTGACCCACAAACTCTCTGTCGACTGCTCACCTGTTCCCAGACAGAGTTCCATACTCTCCAGCCCATCCCTAACATAAATAGCAACTCCCCCTCCCCGTCTGCCGGGCCTGTCTTTGCTAAAGAGCTGGTAACCTTCCATTCCAACACACCAGTCATAGAAGCCATCCCACCATGTTTCTGTGATGCCTGTGATATTATACCCCCGTAGATGTGCACACATCTCCAATTCCTCTTGTTTGTTCCCCATCTATGGGTGTTTGTATAGAGGCATCTGAGCCGAGCTCCAATTGAAGCCAGCTCATTGGCTGGAGCAGCTGGAATATCTCTATACATTGCTCTGAACGTTTATTATAGGTACTGGCAACTGACTGGGTGTGTTGGGAGCATCCTTGACCAGTCTGGCAAGTCTCCTACCAAATCCACTCTTCCCTTTCTTTGTCAGACCAGCTCCACCAGCCTCCAGTAGACCTGGCCTACTAAACTGTGTCCCATGTTCAAGGTACCCAAACCCCTGACTACAGCACCTCTCTTCTAACCATTTATTAACCTGCCCAATCCTCCTAGCTTTTTTAAGTCCTGCGCTGTATCCTGGAGAATTGACGAAAAGACAATCTGAGCTCCAGAGCCCTTAACCACCTCTCCCAGAGCTCTGTAGTCCTTCTTTATGTTCTCCAGGCTACTGCTATCTATATCAGTAGCACCCACATGGATCACTAGAAGTGGGTAATAGTCAGTGGGACCGACTAGAGCAGGCAGCTTCTCGGCCACATCCCTGATCCGAGCCCCTGGTAGGCAACACACCTCCCTTGAGCCTGGGTCAGGCCGGCAGATGGGTGCCTCTGTGCCTTTCAGTGTAGAGTCCCCTATTACTCTGGCCCACCGCTTTTACCTGGCAGCACCAGTAGTGATCTTCTTTACCAGTGCATCAGCCGGTTGTTCCTGGTGGGAGTGTGGTTCCTCATCAGCCCCCTGCAGGACAGCAAAGCGGTTCTGGGTGGGGACAACAGATGTAGGAGGAAGCCCCTTGCTTTTAATTGTCCTCTTCCTCCTTTTTTTGTTGTTTATTTCTGTTACTGTTTCCCAGCTTCCTGGGTTAGCAGCCTCCTTTCCTGCATGGGCAACAGTGGACGCTTGAGGCCCCTGCACAGTCTGGTCCTGGAGCAAGCAGTGCTGCTCCCCCTCAGCTTCCTTGACATCTTTCATCCTAGTAACAGCCTCCCGCAGCTCAGCCACCTGCTGCAGGAGGACCTCCACCAGGGAGCACCGAGTGCAGCCCTGCCCATTGTGCACCCTCCTCCCAGGAGAGCAGTGCGGCCGCTCTCTACACCCCGTGCTCTGCACTGCAGCCTCCCTTCTCATCGGCTCTGTCTGGGTGCCTACGCTAGCCACCCCCCAGGAAGCCAGAGCAGAGCTCCCTGGTCATACGGCGAGCGTTCACTGTTCCGCTCACCTGCCTGCACGAACTGCCTCGAACCCGCCCTGTTCGCCACGCTCCCTGGGGCAGGTTTTTATCCATTCAGGGCTGGTGCCGCTCCTGGCGCCGCCCCCTCTGAGTCAGCTCCTCGTGTCCGCTGAGCTGCCGGCTCATGGGAAAGTCCTGTTGAGGACTCGAGGCTCCCTCGGTGCCTGCTGCTGCTCCGAGGTGAAGCTCCTGGATGCCGAGCTTCTCCTGGGAACAGCCATTACCTTGGAAATCCCACCCAGAGCAGCGTCTTTTAGAGCTCCCTCTAGGTGGCCACAGAAGATGATCATATTGTCATGCCTGGA
Source organism: Amazona ochrocephala (assembly GCA_039720435.1). Lineage (NCBI taxonomy): Eukaryota > Metazoa > Chordata > Aves > Psittaciformes > Psittacidae > Amazona > Amazona ochrocephala. Next base: position 2,362,564 of record CM077884.1, on the reverse strand, counting down.
AGGAGAGCTGCATGCACTCCCATCCCATGCCCATCATGGGTATTAGCATCCCTGAGCTGGTGTGAGAGACTGTCTAGTTGATTCAGAAGCATCTGATGCTGCCCTCAAGCCCATTTACTCTTCTTTATTGCTAACAGCTCTCTTAAATGGGACTGGGCAAGCTTTAATGTTTAACCTTTGCAGCTTTGGATCTGGCTTCAGCCAGCGTGGCAGTGGGGCAGCAGGTTGTCTGGGCACAAGCTGCATTGCAGCCTGGAAGTACCATGTTAAAAGGCTGGTTGTTAGCTTCGCATGAAGCTCCTTGAGCAGTTTTGCTGTGTGACTGAAAGGCAAAGATAGAACAGGAATCATGCACTTGCACAAATGCTTGAGGAGCTCTTCAGCTTTACTGAGACAAGGTGTTACCAGAATTAGAAGAAGACTTAAAGAAAGAAAAAAAGTAAGTGTTAATACCTCTCTGCCTCTTTACCTAGAAAAGCTGCTGTGTGAGGTTTTTGTTTGTTCGGTCTTTTCTTCTCTCCTGGTTTTGCTTAATCCTTTGCATGACTGAAATAAAGGTGTAATGGAATATCTTGACTCTCTTAGGCCTGATGCTGTCCACTTCCAGCAATGTGACATTTTCAGATGTTCAGAGCGTGATTCTTATATATTTGATCAACTTGTGTATAAAAGCTTGCGAAACTGTGACCTAAATGCTTATCCTTAGTGCTGACAGGATGCTGTGGAGCTGTTTAACTATGTATTTATAACAGTTATGCTGGTTGGTGAGAAAGACATGATGTTTTCCTCTCTGAGGGGTTTTTTGTTTTGTTTTGTTTTGTTTTTTCTTTTTGCCTTTTCGTGCCTGTGATTTGTGGTTATAGTTGCCTTTCTTCATCATTTTACCTTTGTCCTAAATGTAAATAAAGAGCTAATTACAGTTAATCTCAGTGCAGAGGAGTGAAATCTTTTAGAGTGAAAAATAACTCCCATCTGTTACATTTGCAGTAGCATTTTGGGGTTTGCCTTCTACTCGGAAGGAAGCCAAAACTTATCTTGCTCAGTTTAAAGTTTTCCTTGGTAATATTTAAACTGGATTTTCAACAATTTAAAAAACAAACAGAAATGGAAATAGCTTTTCAAATGATGTTTGGCCACGTTCTTAATGCCCTGGTTGCTAAAACCTGAACAGCTTTGTCATATTCCTGCTGAAATGAGTTGAAATCCCATTACCAGATTCTATAGGAACAGGTTTATGACCTTATTACGGAAAAAGCATCTATTTTTCATAGTAGTTTATTACATTTCTGTGTTTCCTGCCGCTGGGGCTCCATGTGCCAGCCAACCAGCCCCAAAATGACTTGTTCCAAAGGAACTGCTGCTCAAGTAGTTACTATGTAAGACAGGCTCAAAGCCGAAGTTATGCGTGGTGGATGTGTGGTACATTTAGCCCCATCAGCTCCAGTGACTGCTGAGCTCAGGGAATTAATCTATACTTTGCACTCATATGTTATCTTTCATCTTGGAATCTCCAAGCACTTTAGAGACATTAAGATGCACAGCTGTGGTGTGAGGTGGAGAGAGGCTGTTATAAATGTGGCTGGGGAAACAGATTTTAGAAACCTCTACTAATGCGCTCAGTTCAAGGGACGGCCATCTATAAGCTCTGTGGTGCTTGATTGTCAGTGAGGTACTACAGTTTCTCATGCACTGCCATTAGTGATTAATGCCCCTGTAGGTTTCATGTAGATTAACCAGAAACTCATGTTGCTATCCTAAACTACCAGACTGTTTTAAAATCTTCAACCTTGGAGACTTGCAGGAACATAGTAAATGGCAGTGGCAGGAGCCCAAATTTCTAGCTATTTTTTTGCAGAGGTTAGCCTTGTTGCAAAAAGCAAATCCCACAGGGAACCAAAAGTAAAACAATCTCAGATCTGTCCCAGCACAGTAACATCCAGGGCCCCACCTACATAAATTTACCAGCAATCTGTTGATCCAGAGCTCTGAGATCTATAAAATACTTATTCTGGCAGTAACAGCCATACAAATCCACTCTAATACAAATATTTGGATTTGTTCTGTTGAGAAATAGCTGCCTTCCTTCAAGAAATAGCTGCCTACCTCATCTTCCTTCAAGAACAGACACCTCCCAGCCCTTGTTTATAAGGAGGGATCCAGATAACAGCAGGAGGATGTAGGTGTTGCTGCCCAGTGCAATAACACCGTGAGGTTGTGAAGGTCTTGTAGGGCATCCAACCTGTTTAAATGAGCACAGATGTGCTGTTGGATCCCAGAATATGGTGCTCCAGCAAATTGTGCTGGTTGCAGTTGAGCAGGACAGGGCGGATGTGTTGAGGTGATTGCAGGATGTTGCTCTGCTGGAGTAACATCACCATGGACTGAGTTGTCTTTCACCCTCATCCATTCTCCTGCAAAAATATCCATAGCCTCAGTGCATTTACCTTTCTCTACCTTCCGTTGTTCTCTCTCATGTTGCTATGTGGACTTCAGGGAGGCTCTGTTGCACACACACAGACACCCCTTACCTAAACCCATAGAGAGATGGAAAAGCTTTTCTTGAGATTTACTGCGCCCTCTTCCCATTGCACAGGGAATGTGCATCTTGGCATTTCTTGGCTACTGAATAGCCCTGGTTTGTGTCTACCCAGGAAGGCAATGTTTTCCCCTTTCTAAGCTCCCCTCCATGGCTCTTATCTGCAGGTGTAATGACTCCATAGTTGGTGACAAGAAGTTTCAAAGAGCAAGAAGGAAACTCAACCCACCTTTCTAAAGTTGCTTGGTGATTGCTTCCTCTTAATACAAAGAGGTGAGGCAGCTGAAGACTAGGGTCAGTGCCTATTTGAGAATATGAAGGCTTCTGCTTCCTGGCATTGAAAGTACCCAGAAAGGAAAATTTTTGAGACTTCTCAGATTTTTGGCCCTTTGTAGCAGGCTTTTATCACAGCACAGTTTCCTCCTGTCGCTGCTCCTTGTAGCCCTTGGAAATGTCAGCAGTGCATATATTGCCTTTTGTTTGTCATTCAGCTGCAGAAAGGAATTCATTGCCCTCCTGAGATCAATCTTATTCTCCCCAAATAATGAATATTGATGACGGTCACATCATACTGCTGCCTGCAGCTCCCTCTCAACCTTACCACTGTGTAGGGGCAGTGGGTCACAGAGCAGACCTTCTTGTAGGAGGCTCCTGGGCTTGAAAAGTCAGGGTGCCATTTGTTGAAGGTTGAATTTAGAGCTGCAGTGATGGGGTCGGTGCAGGCAGAGCCTGAGCAAGTTCCTTGTCGTGGTGCAACCTAATATTTGCAGAAGGAAATGTTAGAGATGTGGGGAGCAAATGTGATGCACATGACATGGGAAGGATTGTCTTGTTCTGTTCCTCTTTTCTTCCTTTTCTCTATTTGTACCCAGCTTTTTCTAGTTCCCTTTTCAGACCACAACTGTACTGTGCTGACCAGGAAGGGGCAGAAGAAAATTGCTCAGATAGTCACCAGTAGGACCAAGGTTAGGAATGTGCAGGGCTAAAAGGACCTCTGGAGAACTGCTTGTAGGTGGCGTGTTGTCCTGGGCTTTCAGTGCCTTTGCTGTTCCTTCTTCGATTACTTTAAATTTTGCTGTGGATTGATGTGTAAAGCACACTCACAGAGCAGGTTCAGCTGGAGGAGGGGGAATGAAGCATCCTCACATCTTATTCTTGTTTACTTTTTCTTATAAGGCTAAATGTGATTAAATTAACATGATTAATAAAAATGCCAGGCGTGGAAACACTGCGTGGCCCTAGCTTGGAAAACAAAAAACTTGTCTGACTTGCTTTTACCCCTGAATGCGTTGCTTATCGCAGGATACCTGGAGTCACTTAAGGAAATCCTCCTCTTGTGCTGCAAGGAGAGCTGGGGATCGGGCTTTCACCACTTGGCAGCAGCATGGGTAAACCTGCTAGCAGTGCTAGAGACATTGCAGTTTGCCTGGGGATTTTGTGGCAATGGCACAGTAAAAGAGATGCTTGGAAAGGGGAATGAAAGACAGTGGTAGTGTGCTTTGGAGCACGGTTGTGCTTGGAGGCTTTTTACCTGCTGTGTCCCTCTCTGGGGGAAGAAGAAGGGGAAGGTGTTGGTTGAATACAGAGCAGCCACCCTGGGAGCCCCGGTGGTCTGCAAGAGCTGAGGGCTGTAAGGGCAAGAAATGAAGTGAAAGAGCAGGTATGCAGCTGGCAGCAAGGGCTTGAACTTAAGAAAAGAAACTCTTGGAACATTTTTTGGGACCGAGAGCCTATGGCAGCTGGTGCTCAGCAGGGCTGTGTGCAGCTTTGTGGCGATGGGGATGTGCAGTGGGGCTGCAGATCACCGGCTGTGTCAGGCTCGGCTTGTGAAGAGATGCCTCTCCTGGGAAAGCTGCTCTTGGGGTTAAGAGTCCCAGGCTGGTCCTGTGAAAGGCAGTAAGCCCAGCTGATAACCCTGCTTGCGTCTGCATTGTATTTTCTGGATTTAGTGACTTGGGCTGATCTAGCCTGGGGTTGCTGCTGTGCAATCTGTTGCACAATGTGGATGTGCTGATGTGTCCACAGGGACAGTGGAATTAACTTCATAGGGAGGGCGTCAGAGTTGCTTACATCTAAAAGCTATTAAGGTTGGGAGGCAGGGTGTATGAGTTAAATGCTTGTTCTCAGATGTCTTCAGGTGCTCCATGAAAGCTAATCGGAGCTCTACCAGCAAGGGAGGAATCTCACTCTGGATTCCTTAAGTCTCCTCAGGTCTTTGAGCCATGTTGGTTGCAGATTTCTTTTTCTTTCTAATCAAAGATTAGTTTGTCAGTTTATTTCCCGGTAGCACAATATGTGGGTATTTCTCAGAGCTCTCCTTTCACTGTAACATTGCTGTCCAAAATAGAAGCATTGTGTTTGGCTTCGTGGAAGGTCTCAGCTCTCTTTGAAGCTCTGTTGGAAGCTTTTCATTCCCTGGCTTATTCAGACTTAAAAAATAGACTGTCTTGGTTGGATACCTTTTCCTTGAGCACAGAAGTGCTCTTGTACACTGGTGTTTGAACTGCTCAGCCGCCAGTGTGTATGCATTTGTAATCCGTGCTGTTTGATTTCTTAGTTCTGGCTCTACCTGCCCCTCTTCAGCCCACTTCACAGATCTCTTGGTGGCAGTCCCAGTGGTTTATTTCTCTCGTCCAGGCGTGCATATATTTTGGAGAGGTGACAGATTATTGAGGTAGTTTATTTTAAATGTATGAAATGCAGCATGCTCTGCCTGCTAAACAGCTGCCAGAGTATAATCAGCAGTACCCTGGGCTCCAGCAGAGCAGTGAGCAAGATCTGTAGCGTTTCTGCGTTGCCAGGCCCTGAGAAGACTGCAGGAGAACTGCAAAGGAAAGGAGGGGGGATACTGACTTTCTTCAGATATATTTTCAGGCTCCCTCTGTCCCCTTCTTTCCACATGTCTATATGGTGCTTTTTTCTTTCCTCTTGAGAGGGGCAAAAAGTAGCTGCTGCTTCTAAATTCTGATTGTTAGTGTTAAATCTGTTGAGCAAAAAGGATGCCAGGAGGTCTCATACCTAAATGCCGGTAGTGGATCACAAACTCCCGGGCTGGCAGTCACCTCCATGTCCCAAACACTGGCACCAGCAGAGGCAAATCTTGCACTATGAGGGAAGCTCACAGAAATTACTCATTGTAAATTAACATCTCCCCACTTTTCCCTGAGCCTCTGAGCTCAAGGTGGGGCTGCTGCTTGCTCTGCCCTTGGAAGCTCTTGGTGCTCTTAGAAGGGCAGCCTTGCTCCTAGAGTTTGTGTGCTGTGTTGAAGGAGAAATAGCTTGGGACCACCTCCTGGAGTAACCCCAGAGTGACACACTGCTGAGTTGGTTCATCCTTATGTTGGGGATTTGGTAAAGTAATTATTAAAAAGCCAGCAGACTGCAGCACTTGGCCTAGATATGCAGGCAGGAGGCCAGGGAAGGCCAGTGGTGGATCACAGGCAAAGGTGTCATGCCTGGTGTCGTGTCCTCAGCTGGCAAAGAGCTGGCGAAGAAGACTCTTTCCAGATTTTCTTATTCCCCCCTTTTTTTTTTTTAATTATTATTATTCCTTTCCTCTTCTGGGTACTTGGCAAACCTGGGTGTAAAGCTGTGCTGAGCACTGTAGCTCCCCAGTGCTAGGAGCCAGTGCTTTCAGGTCCTGTGTGATGGTGGCCTGGCAAAGGAAGCTCTGGCAAATGAAGACAGAAGATGCTTTGTGTTAAGTAATGACTCCATCTGACTCCCACTAGTTTAATTCCACCCCCCACAAAAGAAAGTGTTTAATATAGGCTGTGATTCTAGATGGCAAAAAAGTTTCAGTCTGCTCAAATGTAAATGTTTCCTTTGAATCTGATGATATAAATTACTTTTATAATAGAAACGTTTCAGATCAAAAGCCTTTCAGCCTCCTGTCATTGGGCATGAGACAGCCTGGTGAGTGCAGCCACCCTGGCAAAAGTAGGACTTGACCATCCATCTCCCAGGTTTGTGCCTTGATTGTGTTGCCATTAGATGCCCTGATTGGGTCGCATTCATGGCTCCTATGATATCCCTGATTACAGGCCAGGCTTCAGCCCTGGCTGATTCCTGATGAAATGTGTATGGCTGTTAGGGAGCTGCTGCCAAGACAAATTGGGCTCCCTGCTCTTAGGAGAGATGCAAGTGTTTTTCCAAGGACAGCGCTGGGGGCCCTTGGTTGGTCAGTGTGCCTGCGTTTGAAGTGGTGAGCATGGCACAGCATGCACTACAGCAGCGGCAGTGCTCTGAGCTGCTTATGGCATTCGTCATCCAACTGCCATTGGTTTCCACCCCATTCTGTTCCTGGAAGCTGTCTGGGGAGGAAATCTTTAATGAATGTGCTAATTCCTCCTAGAGAGAAAAAGCTGGACTTGTGAAACTTCTCGCCTGCCTTTCTACCCTGTCTCCAGGGATTTTGGTGCAACGTTGTGTCGCTCAGGAGGGCTGTCTGCGGAGACAGGCCAGCTGGCTGCAGGGGTGGTCCTGCTCCAGGCAGTGGCGCAAGTGAAATACTGCTGCTGCGGTGAAAACCAGTGCCGTGTGATACCCACACAGCCTCCGGAGGAGAGGCAGGTCGGAGAGATGCTGCACCAATCCTGGCTAAGTGCCACCAAGATGGTTTATGCTACACTAATTCTTTTGTCTGAATTACTCCTGCACATACTGAAAAGCAAAAGTGTTTCCTGGAGGGCTGAAGGGCCTTTTCCCACTTTCCATTAGTGTTTTTGCTATTACTTTTCTGCAGCTGCTTTTGCAGGCTGCTCTTTGCCTTTTGGATTCTTTGAGTTTACTTGGACTGTACATCTATTTTCTCCTTAATAAAGCCCAGCAAACTCACTGAGCAGCCTTCTCCAATGCTGCTGTGTGATGATGCAGTAGCCCAGGGCTTGTCATGCAGCAGTATGGGAGTAGAGGACCTGTTCTCTCCTGAGCACCAGCCTTGCTCTACAGCCCTTCAGCTCTGTTCAGTGTCCTTCAGTGTGGCATTGAAGCAAAGCATTTCTTAAGCTAGCCCACCTGGTTTCTGCTAAACTTCCTGTGTCTGCATCCTTTTTCCCGAGGCCAGTCCAGTGCTCCTGAATGCTTTTGACTCAGAGGGCTTGGTACAGAATTACATAAAGAAAACAATGTGTAAACCCAGCTCTGGCTGATGTTATTATTTAGCTCTTTCTGAAACTGCTTTATTTTAAATGTCCTTTCAGCCAGAGGACTTACTGGCAAGGTTTTGAAGGGGCTTTTGTTCTACATGCTGTAGTGTGACTTCTCAGTGAAAAGCAAAAAACCTGTCAGCTCTCCCTAGGTATTGGTGGTTAGGAGGGACAAAGGCATTTTCTTGGAAAATGCGGCTGTGTTCTCTAGAATCGGTGCAGTGACTTTGAGAATAGGTGTACAGTAGTTACTTTGAGTGCCGCTCTCCTCATTATTTGTTTGACATCTGTCTTGGGTTTTATAATTGCTTGGAAAGTGCGTGGGCTTTGTGGGGTCCATGCTGCTAAAGGCAGGAGTGAACAATGCCTTGCCTAGGTCTGCTTGGGAAGGGTGTCTTATTAAAAGATGTTTTTTATGAAGATGCTCACAGCCTTTTCTGACATAAAGGCCACTTCTGGCCAGTATCAAATGTACCAAACCTTTCCACAGCCTCTGCTTTTAAGAACATGAGACACTTCCATGGCTGTGTTTCCCTCCACCCTGCTTTTCTTTGCTGCCCAATAGACAGAAGGTGAAAGTTTGAAGCAGAAAATGCTCAGAAATTAAAAGGAAAGAATTTCTGATCTGAGGAAAAAAAAAACACCAAACAAAAAAGAAACACCCTCCCCCCCCAAAAAAAAAAACAACCAAAAAATAAAAACCCACCAACCCCCCCCCACCAAACTAACAATAAAAGCCTTTTCAAATTATTGCCTTAAAAAAATTCTAGCAACTGCACAACAGCAGTGATTGATTGTTTTTCCCAACTGCTCTGTGAGTTATTATTAAAATGTTAATTTATGGAGACATTAAGAACGCTTTGGAGCATACTGGTCTTGTGAGAAGTTTCTGGAGAGCTGAGGATGTATCAGAGCACTCCAGCCTTCTTCTGGCTGCTCTGATTGTCTGCTTTTTAGCTGTGGTGGGATTTCTGAGCTGCTATGCTCCTCTGCTCATTGAGTTTATTCCCTATTCTCTTTAGTGTTTGCTTTTTATTTTATTCGCTTGTGTACTAGAGGTGAAGTCTGTGACCTTTTTGGGTGGATGCAGCTGCATGAACCCCTCCACTGCAGATTGGGGTTTGCAGTCTCTGACCTCTGGCTGCTTCGATTGCAGCCAGGGATGCTGGTGTTTCAGTGCAGTGATACTCACTTGTGCAGGAAGTTAATCAGACGCCACTGGGATTGCATCATGCACAGGCAAAATGCTTCCTGATGTCACAAACAAAGAAGCAGGTTGCTGGAAAAGGTTGAGAAAGCTATTCTGTTCCTGGCAAGACCGGGGAGGGCTGTAGTCTTATGGCATCAGGTTCTTACATGCATTGCAAAACCCACCCCATCTCTCTGTGGCTGAATGGATGCAATGCTCTTTTCCTGGTGTCACTGCAGAATCATGTAATCTTCCCTGGGAGAAATGACGACATTATGTGACCACAGGGCTGCTGTGGAAAGACCTTTCTTTTGGAGGATATATCACAGATTTTTAGGCCATTTAAAGCAAAGCTTCCTGTGGTAGCAGCACTAGTGCATAAGAATTGGTCCCCCTGCTGTGTTAGTAGTACAAACCATCAGATCTTGTGGCATTAATTAATTTGTTTTTTGAATAACCATGTGCTACAGCAACAAAGCTGAACTGCAGAAGTCATCCCGCAGAAGCCATCCTGCTCTACAGTCCCCTTTGTTTCCTTCATTGTGTGTACAACCTCTCAATTTCTTTACCCAAGGGGAAAGCCCTCTTTCTTCACCTCGTCTGGCAAATTTTGGTGTGGTCAGAGCACCCAGGAGGTTGTCACAGCTCCCCTTGACCAGCCCTTGACTCTGTGCAGCGTGCCTTCCATGGCCCCTTGTATTTTGTATAGCTGTGGTCAGCTGAATCCCATTCCTATAGCAGAGAAATTGCTGTAACCTGACAGGCTCTGTGCCTGTCTAGCTCCACTGGCAACATCTCTGGAGAGCCTGGATTGAACCAGAAGTGAATCACACTGTTTAGAGCTTTTGATTTTATAGCTGGGTAGAGCAAGAAACAAGAATATTCCTACTAGCAGGCAAAGCATGGAACTGCTGGATACCTTGTTCGTGGGAAGAGAAACCTGGTGGCTCTTTGAGACAGTTGAGAGAAGCATATTCCTACGAGCATAGTTAATGGCTGTAAATATTAGCTGACTTCAGAGTTCATGTATCACAGAGTAAAACATAGTAGTTTATTTTGGCCTGGGGCCATGTAAATGGCCTTGCTCTAATTGAGAGAAACTCATCCAAAGTCAGTAGTTGTTCCTACTTGCTTCAGGGCTGAATTCACTCCAATTTGTGCAAAATGCAGGAGAGAATCACTGGAAAGTAAGGGTGAGTTAGGACATACTGTGCATTTATCTAATGACAAATGGAGAGGGAACCTTAACGGATTTTTTATGTTCACACTCCCTCTCTTCCAGCATCTGAATTCCCAAAAGTTCCTAAATTCTTACCAGAAGTGCAGCGTATTGGTTCTTTCTACCTGATGTGATGCCATAAAGAACTATCTTCAGCATTTTCAGAGTGTAGGAGTACTAAAACAAACTAATTTTATTACCTCCCTGTGAAGTCTTCTTCAGTGATATTGAGATGTGGTTGTAGATAGGAATAGAGAAAGGTTTAATTAGCAGCTGGCACTTTGGTTTGGATGGAGGAGGTAGGGGACAACCAGCCCTTTCAGCTGGAGCCCAGAAAGAAAACTCACGTTCTTCTTAGCTTCTTGCCCATTTCTGAAGGCCGATGGCTTCCGAGGCAGTCTGCAGCCCTTTGCGTGGCCTGTGCAGAGAAGAGCAGGCTTTCTCTGGATTTTCTTTGTCTCTTTGAGATGAGCCCAGCAGAGGGAAAGCATCATACAAAGGCTTTTCAGAAGCAAGCATTGAAAAGGAAGGATTCAATATCCGCTGCTGGATTTTGAGTAGTGCAGTTCACATTTCCCGTTCTTGTTAATCTCTGCAATCTTAGGTGCTCTCTGCTTATGCTCAAAGCCCTTCTATGTAATGCATATATTATGGACGGGTTTATGAGGGACATGTTTAAGAGAGCTCTGTTACTTCTTTCCCCACTGTTTTAGCTCATCCTGATGGAGCAGATTCCCTCATGAGTCTGTATAGCAGCATCATGAGTGTGCTCCTGACAGTATCACCATGCTCGTTACTGCATCTGCCTGGCAGAGTCAAGGTGCTTTAATGAAGTTCAGCCTTTTAACCATCTCTTCTCCCTTTGTCATCTGACAGCATCCAGGAACATGAAATGCAACCTTCACCCCTTTAATGAGGCCATGTAGTAAATGTCAGCTCTCATGACTACTGGCTTATAAGTTGCATCCTGGAAAACCTAGAAACACAGGAAAACTTAATTCCAGTGTGTGAATGGCTGTGAGATCTGAATGCCAGGTACCAGCGTGGGTGGTGAGTGAAACACTGTCAGTGTTCATTTATCCTGAATTTCAGAAAACTGTGCTCTGTAGTGGGAATAGAGAAGTCTGGGATTGTTGTTTGTCTGTCAGTGCCACTTTGAAAGTGCAAACTGTAATTCAGATCATTTGCAAAAAGCGTATAAACCTGTCAGTTGTTTACTCCTGTAAGGCGGTTGTTTGAAGGCGGGTTTGCCTGGAGAGAGCCTTGTCCTGCCTGCAGGTATGGGGTGAAGCAGTCAGGAATCTGGCAGCAGGTCACCAGCAGCAGACATTGTAAATTCAGACTGTACCAGCATGGTTGTCATGCTGAACTGTCAGATATGTGTTCAGTGCAAATGTTCTTCAGCTGCCCTGCCATTCACCCTTGCATATACTTTGTGCACTCCTTCTTAGAAACGAGCAGAATGAGGTCTTGGCAAAGGACCTTGGTGTTTTGGAAGTAACAGCTTGGGACTTCTAGCCCACAAGTATCTACCTTACTCCTTGTGCTCATGGATATAGACTGTTCCAGGGATTTAAGTCAATTAACTGGTTCTTTTTGGGGCCACCACCTGCCAGGACTGTAGAGCTTGCGCAGCTGCCTGAAGGCAGAGTGATGCTGCAATACAGACGCTGTTCTTAAGGAATATTAATGAAATACAAAAACAACATACCAGAATTAAAGGATTACTGGGTGGAGGAATAAACAGGTACACTCAAAGTTAAAAAATTGAATGCAGTGATGAAATAATAGAGGATCTGGTTATTTGACACTGTGTGCTTTGTCTCAGCAGGATGAAGATGGTCAGTGTCATGCTGGTTGCGCTCTGGCTGTGGATGGTCGCCCTTGTCAGTGGTTCTGGTAAGGACCTGGCACGCGATGGGTCTGCTCACTTATCATGGGAAGAGCTGATCTGAGGCCAGAGAAAGAAAACTGGCTATAGCGATTTTTTAGCATTTACAGTATTCCTGGATGAAATGTTCACGTATAAGACACTTCAGCAAAATGCATGAACATGATGTTAATTCTGTGTGTGTATTGTATAATGCTCGCCTATAGAAGCTTGGTGTAAATGGGTACGTTAGTAAGTAACAGTAAGCTCCGCCTCAACTTGAAAGTACTTTGCAAATTCAAGCTGCCCACTTCGTGTTGTTATTCCTCTTCTGTGAGGGGCGAAACCAGGGCTTGGCACGTGCTGCTGCTTTGTCACTGAGTTGCAAACAGGACCTGGGCTTGAACCTGAACTCTGCTATTCCTGCTTGGATCTGGAGGGGGTTGAGATTCCGGCTGTTAATTCTGACTCAAGGGGAGAGGAGAACTTCTCATAAGAGCAAGAGGAGCTCTCATACCAGTCTCACTGAGTCACTTTCCTAACAGGAAATATGTTGTCATGCTTGCAGCTCCTCTGGCACACGTTCAGCCCAGCTCTTATGAAGAGGCAGATTGTACATGTCTCTGCTTGGACTTCCTATTCGGGGGCGGAAAGAGACAGCATGATTTGCAGGAGGCGAGTGAAAAGGGGGAGGGAGGAAAGAACAGACACAGGCTTTATAGGGGGAAATGTCCAGAAATAAGGGCTGTGCAGGGGATTGACAAGTTCCCCCATGAGCCTTTGCCCCTCTGCAGTGCTGGCAAGCAAGCAGTTTTAATACCCTGAGCAGATGAACAGCTCTTGTATCATTATCTCTTGGACCACGCTGAATATTTGGGCCAGATTCACAGCACGCACTGCAGCAAGGTTCATCTCGGTGCAGGACTCATTGCAGAGGCTCAGGCCTGGGAGTCTCTTCTCTTTGGGTTGCCCAAGGGCTGCAGAATGCCCAAGGGCTGTGGAATGCCCAAGGCATTCACAGTAGGCTGTAGTGTTCAGTAGGGGATGTCCCATCCTGTCTGAAAGGGGCCTGGTTGAAGTGGTGAGCAGTGGGGAAGCAGCAAAGACCAGATCTCCTTCACTAAGTCCTAGGTAGCAGGAGTTCTTGCCTCTAATCACTGGGAAAATCCCTGCTTTGTGTGTGTCTCTGGATGTGCTGTTCTGCTCTCCACCAACGCAATGTCCTCCTCCTGCTGAGGCAGTGTTACGACACCCCACTTTCTGTCATCGTGGACTTTTTCAGAAATGGGAGGTAGGTGCAATTGAATCGGGATTGCCCGGGAAATGTCAGAGCAACTCTAAAAGCTGAGTGTGTCAGCTGGGAGCTGTGAAATGGGAACTCTGGTGCTTGGATCACACTGGCTTGTGCCGACTGGTCAGGCAGAACCCTCCATGCTTTTCTGTGAGGTATTTAATGCTTTTAAAATATCCTTTAGCAGAGTTCTTCTCTACGGTTAGAGCCCTTCTAGAGTGCCTCAAGAATGTAAGTGTCAAAGTGTGGCGCACGGGACATGTGATGAGTTAAAGTACATTTCTTCTGCAAATCCACTCTAGTGTATGCATTTCGTTTCTGCAGGTCTATGGGCGACAGACCCACTTTTCTGTTCAGTGCTCCTTTTTTGTTCCATGGACATCATAAACCACTTTGGACTGTCAAAACGTCTTTTGTTATTCATGACAGACTTGGATGGCTGGTTTGTACTTGGATGGAGAGGCGACCGTCTGTGCAACCCTCTGTTACACTGCAGGGTTTCCTGAGACTGGCACCAAAAGGCAACTGCAGCTCGTTTCACCCTTGCAAAGTCGTAAAGAGCGAGCTGTGTGGGAGGCTGGACATTCTCTGATAATGTTACAGCACTTGTAACATAACTTGCTTTTTCTTCGTGGAGCAGGGAGTGAAGGTGGAGGAAGCAGAGCAGAGATTATTTGGAGTGAATGTACACAGTCTGTAGCTGCTCCAGCGATCTAACAATGCATGAGGCAATGGATATGTGGAGTTCTCACCAGGGAACCTGGCTCCTGGGATAGTTAAGATGTGTAACTTGGTAGGGATTTGTCATTTCAGCTGTGCCTTTTTCTGTGATTTGCTATTTTAGACATCTAATGCTGTATTGTAAGGACAAATTCTCTCTTCAGCTCAGGCTGACAGGGGGCTGGGGAAGGCTGGAGCCAGGGGCAGGAGACCTGTCATGGTTTGCTGTCCCTTTTCCTGCCTGCCCCTGCAGCCCTTCCCACGGAAGTAGCATGATCAGCAGCGCTGACCAGAGACCACCCAAGCCAGGGGTACTGGCTCAGCTGAGTCCTAAGCTCCCAGAGCTTGCAGAGGGGATGAGGAGCTAACACTCCATAAATTTCAGCTATGAAACACCAGCGCTGATCCGCTAAAATGCAGATGGCCTTTCCGTCCAGTTCAGCCAGTGTGACAGTCTCCCTGGCAGTGTGTCAGAAAGCTTCAGCATTGTACTTTACCCTATTTCTTCTTACTGGAGAGACAAATCTGCAAACTTTATTCCCCTCCGCAGATTTTGCTAACAGCACTGTGGCTCTAAACATCTGTTCTTTGGGCTCTGCTGTCTGTGGAGGCTGGTGCTGTAACAAAATCATTTGCTGAAAGGGAGCCACAAACTGGAAGAGGAAAGAAATGTGATCTGAGTAGTGTAAAGTAAGAGACTTGAGACTGAATTTGTGTTGGAGTCTGCTACTCACTCATGTTGTACGCAAGGCCAAATCTTGAGAATATACAGGATCTGCAGGGACTGGGTTTTAATTCCTTTCTTGTGACATTTGGGACACTGTTTGCAATGGTACTTGGGGTCTTCTGCATTCCTTTCTTCAGCTAAGCCATCCTTAAGATGGAAAATAAGCCTCGGTCTCTGCACTTGTGTTGTAGGATGCTTAATCAACCCAGCTGTTCTGATATCCAGAGAAGGATAGCAAGGCCTGATGAATCCAGTTTTGGTCTTAAAATTATTTCATTGGCACTACTGAAGTCATATAAATATACAGTGGCCTAAAAGAGATTAAAAACCAGTCAGACAAAAAAAAACCAAAAATAATATTATAATATTGTCCCCTTCTTTCCAAATAAAGCTGGCCTATGTTAGATATTGACTTACGTAGAAGATGTAGCTGTAGTTTGCACCTTGTTCCATTCTTCTCTTTCTGCTAACCAGGCTGCTCTCTCATTGTGCAAGAGCTTCAAGCTTTTGAAGCGTAAGTGCTGGAAAGACTATTGTCTTGGGGAATTAGAAAAGCAGAAAGATATTGCTGCCAGGAGAGGAGGAGCAGCCTCATGCTGATTATCTGAAGGACTCACCTAGTGTGAACAGGTACCTGCTGTGCATAAATAGCTGGTTGGTGGGAGGAAGCATCATGTTTGCAGAGAAAACTCCTCTGACGGTTCCCTTGAGGGCTATCAGACAGGCTGAGTGGTATGATGAGCCTGGGACGGGGGCCAGAAGCCCAGATTGACACCCCAGCGTGGCAGGCAGTGTCTGTAAGGCAGCCAGGAGCCTCTGTCCTGGGAATTTTGTTTCAGGCTTTGCTGTTGCTTGCTGGATTGTGATCATGTCTCTTACACTCCCCTGTACCAGAGGCTCTCAGACACTGGTTTTGCCCCAGTGATTCTGGCTCCAAAGTGCTGGATGTCACCAGTGCTTCTCGAGTCAGGTGGTGGCTGGAGCTACGAAGTTCTGACTGCAGTGAGTAAGAAACTGAAGTCTGGCTCTGGAGGTCAGAGCTACTGCCAGCACCACCCCAGGTGCCGATCTGAGCTGCATGTCTTGTGCTTTGCAGAGAGGCAGAGCAGTTGCTTATGGCCAGGGGAAATTTGCAGATTAAAAAATTACTGTCTGTAAAACACTTCAAAGATGGAAAGCACTGCACACCTCCTCAGGATTATTACTGTATAGCTCTTATTCTACTGATGGGGTTCCAATGGCCTTATTTTCCTTATGATTTGTGACAGCCCCAGAAGCTGAGAAGCTTATTTTAGTGTGTAAAGTCGAAAGAAAACTAGATTAAACTGCGTTATTGTTTCCTGAAGGGACTAAATCCCTCCCCCATCATTTTCTCCTGGGATTTCCTGACTTCCTCCTACTCTTCCAATATCAGGTCCTTGCTGTCCTAATTTAGGACATGATTTCATAGCCATCCTTGCCCACCTGTGAGTTACTGTGATTGTAGTTCATGGTGCTTGGGGGAATGAAGTTACTGAACACTGAGGGTGCTAAAAGGTGCATAGCCCTGAAGCAGATGGCAATAAAACCAGCAGAGGATAGTTGGCCTGGGTGCAGATGTGTAACCACAGCCACCACCGTTCCTCTGCACCAGCCAGAATTGTGCCCACTAAGGTGATAAGACCTCATGTCTGCTTCTTGTCAGCTGAGGAAATAGGTTGTGAGAGGTGAGTTTTGAGCAGGGGTCAATATGATGTGACACAACTGCACTGAAGTGCAGAAAAGTGTGGAGGAAAGCAGCTCATTTTGAGTATGTTGTTGATGTGCTAATGGATGGTCACTTTTGCTCCTCTGTGTGTATCAAATTGGGGGTCAGGGGACACTGGGGATGTGTCTCCTACCTTCCTTATCCATCATGTCTTGTTGCTGCACCTGCTGCTGCACAGTCATGTGCTCAGTCTATATGTTTTATTGCACACAAGTGATCGCTGCCAGGCTTGCAGGCTTGTAGAACCTTATGGGGCATTTTACTGCTTGTTCTGTTTTTTCAGTTCCTGTCCTCATCCAACAATGCTGCAGTGCTTGGGGTATTTTTTTGTTTGTCTGTTTGTTTGGGTTTGTTTGGTTTTTTTTCTTGTTTTTTTTTTGGTTTTTGTATGCAGACATCCATGAGGATGCTTGTGGTGGGCAGTGCAGAATTGTTGACATTTTAAAGCAGGCAACAGAGACCCTGGCTAAGTACAATAACTCGTTTGCATGGGTTTAACTAAGCAAGCCTGTGGCAGAGCCAGGAGTTGAGTCTGGACCTTTTCAAGTCCCAGTGTGATGTCTTAGACACACAGAAGAGGCCCTGCCAGCTTGAGAACAGGTCTGCGCTGGTGCTGGTCAGGTAAACCTCCTTTTCGCGCTGCCTCTCGTACAGATGATTTTGCAATGGGCTGTTCTCTTTCCTGTCCCTCTCTGTCCTCCTCCTGTGCTTCTCTGCTTTGCTTCATGCAGCAGTTTCCTCGGTGAAGTGGGATAGAAAGCAGCCATGTGCTCCTTTTCTCCTTCAGCCTTTGAAGCAGTTTTTACCCCTACCTTTATTGTTTTGATCTCAGTTTAAAAATAAAACCAACCCCAAAGACCCGAACACCCTTAGGCAAACATGTCAACCTTGCTAGAGAAAACTGGATGATTTTTTTTTTGGCCCAGTTGCTGGAGGGAACGAAAATGCTCTGTGCCACATACAGTAAACAGTTTTAAGCACAGATCAAGAGTGAAGGCATGGAGCTCACTGTGGTGTTTTAAAAAACACAGACAACCCCTTCCCATGTTACAGGCTGTGCTCGATTAGATAGATGAAACTTGGAGTGAGGAGCCATGGGTTCCATTACAGAGTCACTGTTTTTAGATGTTGTGCCTTGGCTGCTGCTTCTGAAGTCGACAGAAGTTTACACAATCAGCTTCTTTTTTATGAATTTGGCAGAGAGGCAGACCATCTCACCTGTTTAAACTAGACTTTTAGGGTCTGAAGTTAGACGACCACAATGTGTAAATGCTTTTGGAAACGAAGAGCCGTTCTGCAGCAGAAAGTCCTTTTCCTTCTTCCTTTTTCGGCTGTTCGATCTATTTAAATGACAAAAGTAGTTGAAGAGAGTGAGACAGACACTTCATCCTCATGTACAGCAGCCAGTGGGTCTCTTCCATGGGAGCATCACAGCTCAGTGTCAACACAGGATGAATATGGTGAGACTTGGGAGAAGCGTGAAACCGTGTTGCCAGTGCCATTGCAGCAGAGCTGTGTGAATAGGGCTGGGCTGTGAGCTGTAGGTCAGAGCTGGTCACAGGGAGGTTTCTCCCAGGACCACTTCGATTTACTTGCTCTATTAGGAGGAAGGCAATGAGGGTATGACAGGGGTTTTTTTTGATGATTTCCACTGGAAGTAAGATTATAAATTCCTGAAGAGTTCATGCAGCTTCCGGACCGAGCCTCCAAGGCAGCAATGGGCTACAACCAGTTTTTAGACATTCTCTGACCACTGTTGCTGCTGTGGAGATAGCAAATAGTGAAAGCTAGCTTATCTTGGCTAGGGCTAACCCAGGTTCTCTGTCATTCACACCAATTGCAGTGCATTTGCATCTGTGCCTCTTCTCCCAGTTCAGGAAAGATGTTCTCTTTTGTTTCATTCCATGCTACCCTCCCTTTGCTGTGTTGTGTTGTCAGATGGGATACAGACTGCATGGGAACCACTGCCCTGCTCTGCTGAGTAAAGTACACAGCCTCAGAGCATGGGGTGGTCTTTTGCAAGGTGCATGTGTGAAAGCAAAAACACAGACACGGTGGAAGAGTGGGTGCTCCTGGAACTGGCATTAATGGGAATCTACGTGTGGCTGCTGGCCACAGATGGTACCTCCCATGCTCAGTGCAACTCCTCTATTCAGCCCAGCTTCCTCTGCTTCCTTCTCACTGACTGCTGTGAGCTTGAAAGATGGTGGGGGGAATTTTTTTCTTTAGGGTTGTAATGATTAATTCTCACTTAATCGCTCTGAGTGACCACGTTTTTCTGCTTTATTGATGCCGATTCTTGCATCAAGCTAACTGCTGGCCTGTCTGCACTCCCTGAGTGGAGGCTGACTCATACCAGCTTTGCTTTAAGATAATGCAGCAGGGGTGGCTGAAGAAAGTAGGATGCTGTTGAGATTGTGCAGCCCCATCTGATGCTGCTGCTGAAAGTGGATGGAGAAGAGGGGTCTGCCACGTCATTCAACCAGCATTGATGGTTGAGTTTTAGCATCAATGGTTAAGTTTCAGCATTGGTGGCTTTGTGTCCTCCTGTGGCTGCGTGGTCTCAGCCTGTGTGCAAGGCAGGCCCCCTCCCAAAATTAGAGACAGTAGAGAAGGGCACATCAATTTGCAAATGGTGGGGTTATTTGTGCCAGCATGATAGATGGCTTCTCACAAGGATGGCTTTTCATTATTTCTTCATGGAAATTTCAACTAGGGGAAGCCTTTGTTTGAAGCCCCAGGGGAGGGAAGGGCTGGAGGCGGTGTGGAGCTGGTAGACTTCTGGTGCTTGAGATATTATTCTTTTGACTGGTAGCATTTAAAATAACTACATAGAAATGCCAAGCTGTAGACAAAATGGAATGACATTTCTTGATATGGCCTTACTCTGGTTTTCTTTTTTGATCCATGGGTTAAGCAGTTTGTCTCTTCTTGAAAAATGCAAATAATTGCACCAGTTTAATCTCTGTTTTGGCTGGATGGGTGCTTGTAATGGGTATTGCAGATGCATCTCAGGAGCATTACAGACGTGTATATTCAGAGCTCTATTCAAAAGTACATAAATCAGTGCAAGTGAAAGGTTTGGAAAGGTTTCCAGAAGTGCCTGGTTTCACCCTTATGCAACTGAACCACATAGCTATTTTTTTCTTCCCTCTCATTTAATTTTCTACTTTACATCTAGAGAAGCCACTTTCTTCAGCTTGCTTTGGCTTCTGAGGTGTCTGTTTTGGGATACCTGATTTTTAAGGGCATTGCAGCACCAGATTCAGAAATGAGACAGACCTATTTCTATAACAGAAGATGTTTCTGTCCCTTGTATCAGTAGAAAAATATCCCTGTGAACAGATTGCAACGTACAGTCCAAACACTGAAGACATTTGGAGTTAACTTTGCTACTCCACTTAGTTCCCTATGTTCATCAAGGAGGAGCAGTAGGGCAGCAGCCCACTCGTATGTTTATCTCAAGGCACAGAAAATCAAGATGGACATCCTCACCCTGACCTTTCTGACTGTGCTTTCTCTTCCAGTGCTGGAGGTGAGTGCTTCCTTCTACCACGCAGCCTCTCTAGCCTGTATAATCCCTTTTCCTAAGCAGGGCTCTAGAAACAAGACTGTTTCTTGCCTTTTTCCTACATTGTCAGTCATGGCTAGGTATTATGTGTCACAGATTGCCTTGCAATGTGATTACAGAGTACCCAGCAGTGAGAGGGGTCAATTGAGGCATTTGCAGTGCACCTCCTTTGTTATGAGAAAAAGATGAATTATTTCAAATGTGTTTTGCAGAGGCATTTCTAGGAAGATGCATTTGTGGGATTTGGTGGATTTTTAAGAGATTTTTATTGTATACCTCGGTGGTGTGTCGTGCTCCATTTGCTGCAACATAGAAGGGACAATGGAGTTGCATATAGCTCCTTATCTCTTCAGTGGTTTCCATTTGTTGCTGAACCTCTGAAGTCAGAGCATGAATTCTGCTCGTTTATTCAGAAGCTGCTCTAAACTTCAGCAGCTGTTTTGTGCAGGAAACATTTCAAG
The DNA here is from genome assembly GCA_039720435.1 of Amazona ochrocephala. Lineage (NCBI taxonomy): Eukaryota > Metazoa > Chordata > Aves > Psittaciformes > Psittacidae > Amazona > Amazona ochrocephala. Next base: position 2,342,086 of record CM077884.1, on the reverse strand, counting down.
AGAAGAAACTCACTTCCTAGGCTGAGCCAGTGAAGACAAGTGCGGCTTGCTGCAAATGGACACAGCAGAAGTTACTACTGTTTCTCACAATTAGAACTGAGTCCTTAAATCTTCTTTCTGCAGTGATCCCTCAAATAGTGTTGCTGGAGTCAGGATATATCAAGATACGTGTGTGCTTTTTTTTATAGTGGGAATTGCTTTATGCCAGTGAGGTTCACTGTGAAGTCATGCCACTCTTTCAGGTTATCTCCAGTTTAGACTGATGTCCAAGTAGCTGCATGCTGCTGTTAGCAGCAAGTAGGCTCTGAATGTCCAGTAAATGTTAAAATACTGGAAATAGCACAAAAATGTTGCAGGGAGCTGTTGGGTGCAAATAGTTACAGCAATAATAATGTGAACATCCCCTCTGCTTTCGCACATGTGGGGAGTGCAGCTGGCTGGCTGGGCTTGATCTAGCTGGTGGGGTCTGCATTGAAAGGGCACAGGGACAAGAGCTATATCACAGCCAAGGAGGAATAGGCTCATAAAGGTGTGTGTGAGTGATGTCCTGCAGTCCCCTCACATGCTGTGTCAGGCAGAGCCCATCTATCTCATGCATAAAACACCCGCATGGCGTGAGGAGGAGGGAAGTTGTGTGAAGCACCACAACTTCTGTCCTTGGTGTTTTATGCATAAAAGAGGTCTCACTCACGCCTGTGGTGTTTCTGTCATCTCTGCTGTGAGCAATGGGTTGTGGCTTTGATCCCTGAGCCCTCAAAGCCATGCTGGGCTGGCTTTGCCCTGGAAGCCTGGGGGAGTCTTTGCCAGCGGGGTGGAAGCATAGCCTGTGATCTCAAGCTGCATGGCTTCTCCTGCAGTGTAGCTGCTCATTACGCAGCATGGTTATGTGCTGTTTCGGGTTCAGCTCAAAGCACACAGCACCCCAAGACAGGTCACACATAAGGAGCCTTAGGACTAGCTGCTCAGTGTGACAGTGAAGGCAGGTGAATTAGCCAGCTCTGAGGCAAAATCTCCAGGTACAGCTCTTATAGTGAAGAAACAGTAGCAGTCGTCTCTTCCCTGGTCAAGAAGGCAAAATCCATACATTGCTTTTGGTTAATCTAGGAAGAAAAAAAATTAAATAGTTATACTTATTTTCAATAACTCATTCAGGTAGAGTGGGTAAGTAGTTTTAGTGTTGATTTATGAGCTGTTACAAAATGCAAGAGCTGTTTATGATGGCAAATTGAATTGATTTTGACTCCAATAATTCCAGTACTGCAGTGTTTTATTGCAGAAGAATTTTCTTCCTCTCCAGTCCTGCCATTTGAAGTAATTAGGGCAGTAATAAGGACCTTTATACAGCCCAAGAGGAGACTGCAAAGTCAGGTGCTGGGAAGAGAATCCAGATGTCCTGATTTACAGTCCCAGGTCTGCTCTTCCAGAGGAAAAGCCTTTCTTTATTAAAAAGAAATAATAATGCCCCCACCCTTCATGAATAATAATTCATGTTTTATCATGCAAATAGCAAGTAGTGTCTGGTAGGCTCATTTGTCTCATTTACTCCTCCATGGGAATTTGACCGTGTCAGTAACTTGACCCTACCAGCCTAAAGCAGCATACTTGTTCCGGTGGGCTTTGACCATGGTACTGACTGGTATCTATGCACCTTCCCATGGTGTAAGGCTTCCAGTAGTGGTTTAGTCTTTCAAAATGAGCCTTGGTGCTGGCTGTGCTAGCAGCTGTACTAGACGATGCAGTCTTGAAAGAAGTATCTGTATGTTTCTTAGATGACAAACAACGACACTCCAGTCGTTTGAGTTTGAGGCTCCTGCTAGCAAATACTTGTACACTGTCTCTTCCTAGCCCAGTTCATTCTCTTCCTCCAGAAGCAGCGCTCTCATATGGGTGTTTGGCACACCACAGGAGGAGCAGTGCAGTTTGTGTTTGCATTTATATGTAAATCCGCCAGAAAACCTTTTTATTCTTAACGGCTCAGATTCCTCCTCAGTGTGACTGGGTATTGCCGAGCCACAAGATTTAGCATTGCTGCCTTTAAGTGCGGTGGGCCCATTTTCTCAAAGGTTTATCTCTTTGCTTTTTCTAATTAAGCATGAATTCAGGGCCAAGCTACATCTCACTGTCTATTTAAGAAAGATAAAATGCCAGAAGTCCTGCTTCGGGCCTGTGAAGTCAGGTCAGGAGAATTGGGCTCAAAGAGCATATTGTGTTCTGTTTTTCCTCTCAGTCTGAGTGTTTTAATATCTGCAGACTGGAGAGGCTTTGCAGTGTCTCTCTGGTGTGCTGTGATATGCAGAGACACTGCTCCTGGGAACTGCTGCAGGCAGTATACCCTTCTCCTGTTCCACTAATTTTGGGCTCTTGGACATCAGGCTGCCCTAGCTAATGCCTCCCAGCAGCTACAAGAGATGTGCTGGGAAGTGTGCTGTGCCACACTCTGCCTTGTCAGTGTGGGGAGGCAGGAGATGCCGTGACAGTGGCTTCTCTGGGTGTCTTAGCTGGCACTGGAAATGCAGGTTGCTCTTACATTTGCTGACATGCTGGTACCATGCTTTGCTTACACCAAGTCCCTTTGTGACTAGGCATTTTGATGGCAGGAGGAATGGAGTGGAAAGGAACACTTGGAAGGAAAATGGCTTTTGACTGCGCTCTTTGTACTGAAACTATTCACTAATGACAAGAATAAATAAAAAAAAGGAAAGAAAGCACAAGGCACTGCGTAGCTTTTTTTCACCCAGCCCAGTTTCTGCATCAGCCTGAGCGTGCCATGAGTCACACTGCGCCTGTTGACTATACTTGGGGATTGTGCCTGGGAGCTGCCCAGGGATCCCCAAGAGAACCTGCCGCTGCTGCCACTTCTTCCATACTGTCTCTTCTGCCCCTCAGCCTCCCTTCCCCAACTTCAGTGTAAACAGTCACTCTGCATCAATTATTACTGCTTGTACTCTTTGTGTCATTATGCCTCTGCGCAGGCGACACATGAATCCATCACGGCAAAGACAGTCCTCACTTCCCAGAACCCACAGTCCAGCTGCTTCTTGCAGTGTCAGTACTCTGTAGCTCTAAGGGAGGGTTGATGTTTGCGTCGTTGTTTCTTTTTTTATCTCTTATTTACACACCTCTATCTCTATCTTCCTTGTCACTGTGTGTAGATGCACATGCACCTCTAGCAGTGGTTTTTGTCCAAATTTTATCTTCCCACACAAGATTTGAGGGTTGAATTTTCTCGGAGCTCTCTAGGAAGCCTGGTATTATGCAGGAATATCCTATCCTATTGTCCTAATGGGAGATAAATAGCTTGGAAGAAATGTAAGAGGTGTACAAATGAAAGCAGAAGTTTGCAGGTTCTCTAGAAATTGATCTAGAATTCTTTCCCTGCTTTATAAAACTACAGTTTGCTTCCACTGAAAAGACTACATTTTTGCCTCTGATTTTAATGGGGACAAGACGAAGGGTTGCAGGGAACATGAGCGGAACTTATTTTCTCCTGCAGGCTTGCAGGCTAAGTTACCTTCTTTCTGGCTGCAGAACGCTGTGATGACTGGGGTGTGGACACCATGAAGCAGATCCAGATTTATGAAGGGGAACCTGCCAAGATCAAATGCCCACTTTTTGAGACCTTCTTAAAGTACAACTACAGCACAGCCCATTCTGCAGGCTTAACCCTGATCTGGTACAGGATTGCACAGGACCGGGATCTGGAGGAGCCTATTAATTTTCGTCTCCCAGACAATCACATCAGTAAGGAGAAAGATACCCTTTGGTTCTGGCCTGCTCTTCTCAATGACACTGGCAATTATACATGCATGCTCAGGTAGGTTGTATGGTGCAGCTTCTATAAGTCTCCAGCGTAACTGAAGGACTTTCATGGAAGGAGGAAAATTATGCTGTTAGCACCAGATCTTTCTGTTGGGAGAAGACCATTTACAAAATCATTAATGGGGAAAGAATGTTACGATTATGAGACCACTCAGTGTTGAGTCAATTTACTTTGTAATAATGCTTGAAGCTTTGCAAGCATTAATGAGCATGCCTCTCCTTGCTAGCTGCAAGTGTCCATGAAAATATTATTGCTGAGCTCATGGCAAATTCCACAGGCACTCACCATTAAGAAGTGACCTGTATGTCTAGAGTAAAAATAGCTTCAGATGCAGGGGTAATGTTTTGCCTGCATGCTAATTTGGCTAAGATTCATGAGATTCAGACTTCTAGGAAATTAAGTGTCTCTAAGTGTGGTACAAAATGAGCATAGCATCTGCTATGCAACTGAACACAAGAGCTCTTTTTGATCTTCCTCACATTGTCTCTTGTTCATTGTGTCTTTGACCTTATTATCTGCTTTACCAGCAGGGGAGTGGATGTTGCTTGTTAGTCATCTTTATAGGCTTTTCTGAGCTGTGTGACCATCTCTGATGGAGTTTTTTTCCATTTATAAATGAGTCAACTGAAGTTGTGTGTACCTCATCAGTGCTATGATGCTCATTATTGCAGATGTGATTTTTGTTTCATTGAACTGCTATAGGAGTAAACAAGTTTTAACTAATCATCAGCCCTATCCTACTCTGTCCTTAGAAATACAACCTACTGCAGCAAAGTTGCATTTCCCTTGGAGGTTGTTCCGAAAGACCAACACTCTTGTGTGAGCCATTCAATAAAACCCTTTGAGGAGATGTTCTACTTGGAGCATACCAATGAGATCATATGTCCAGACATCGACGGGTTTTACCCTGCTAGTGTAACACCAACTGTCAAGTGGTACTTGGTAAGAAAGACTCATTTGGTCAGTTGGGGAATGCAGTGTTGTATCTGAAAAAGCAATGGCTATCATGAGAATTATAGAGCTAAGTTTTAGAGCCTCCACAGTGATGACGCTGTTAATGAAGCTCTTTAATTTTAAGAACTTTTATTTTCTTTTGAGTTCAAGGGTAAAGGTGCTCTTGGATGGGAGTTGGGAGCTAGCACTGAAGCCTTTTTGACCAGTGTGCACAAGTGGAGAGTAGCAGGAATTTAGAAATCTGAGTTCAGCTGTGGGCTGTATATTTAACCTGTTGTATGAGCCAGTCGCTATCCCTGTAAAGGACACTGTGATTCATATTCCCTCTTCTGTAAAAAAAAAAAAACCCTAGTGAAAATAGCATCCTTTCCAAAATGCCCTGAGGTCAGGAAATGAAATTGTACATCAGGCTGCTGCAAGGACCATAGGTGCCTATTTGACACAATTCAGCAAACCTCTTTTCTGAAGATGGAGACATTCCTGGCCCACCCTCCATGCTGCTCTGATAATTAGGCTGTCTCCAATCATCCTCAGACTCTTGCCTGAAGAATCACTGCTCAATGTTATTTAATTCTGACTTCAGTATTCTTCTCTAGGTGGACGCCTTTGGTCAACAGAGAAAAAGAATTCTCAGGGGATGTGCAGTCAGAGGGTTATGGGTCTGAATTCTCTATCTACTCTTAAAGAGCTTCTGAATTTCTGGATAGAAGGTTCTTTATGAGTGGATTTAATTATAAGGGGTGTTGACAACAAGTATATCTGCTGATTTTAAAAAAAACAACCAAAAACCAAACAACGCACGCACACACACAGAGAAAACAAAACCACAGAAAAAAAAAACCCAAACAAACAAAACCAACAACAAAACACAGCAAACCAATCGAGCAAAAAACCCAACCACCTCAAAAGAGTAAATATAACTCTAAAACGTTTCAGGAAAAAGTTACTTTTGTATCCAAGTGGAGCATTTTCACTCCAGTAGTTGAAATTCTTTACTTGTCCCATTCATTGAAATTCACATCTCAGCAATCAGTTGGCAGGATGAAACAAAATGCCCCAATGAAGTAATTTTTCAGGCAGCAAATCATCCCATGCCTAATAAAAATCATTAAAAATGGTATATGACCCCTGTCTTAAACTGCCTCATTAGGATGTATCTGATTTAGAAATGTACCATTCAGAAATAATCTCTTATAAAATATGCACATCTTTGGGTTTTATGACAATCAAGATGTCATCTACATAATCCCTTCTGAAAAGGGATCTCTAGCTTGGTATTTGACAGAGTTTTCCTGCCTCGCCTGACAGAAAGAGAAGAGTTATTAAAGCTTCGGTACTGCAGATTCTCATTTGCCAGTTGCCAATTTTGGGGCCTCATCCTCAGCTGAAGTCAGTCAGGGTAGCTTGATTAGTCCCGAAAGACTGACATCAACAGGGGACATGTCCTTTAGTCTTAGTATCCATTTGTGAATGCATCATCATTTTCTTCCTCTCTGTCGTAGTTTAAGCCCAGTCAGTAGCTCAGCTATGCAGCCACTCATTCACTCCCCCCCCCTCTCCCCTGCTCCCGGAGGGATAGGGAGGGGAATCAAAAGGATGTAACTCCCACGGGCTGAGATAAGAACAGTCCCGTAACTAAGGTATAACACAAACCACTGCTGCTACCACCCATAATAATAATGATAAGGGAAACAACAAGGGAAGAGAACACAACCACTCACCACCTGCCAACCGACACCCAGCCCGACCCCAGCAGTGATCTAACCCTTCTGTGTAACTGCCCCCAGTTTATATACTGGGCATGACGTGCTGTGGTATGGAATACCTCTTTGGTCAGTTTGGGTCAGGTGTCCTGTCTCTGCTTCCTCCCGACTTCCCCTCCTCCCTGTCAGAACATGAGGCTCAGAAAGTCCTTGGTCAGCCTAAACATTACTGAGCAGCAACTAAAAGCGTTGGTGTTATCAACGCTGTCCCCAGGCCAAAAGCCAAAAACACAGCACTTCACCAGCTACTAAGAAGGAGAAAAATGACGGCTACTGCTGAACCCAGGACACTCTCTCTTCTTACTTTTATTCTGATGAGGTGCTCACCTTGACTGTAAATGTACTTCTGGATCAGAGATCTCTCTTTTATAAAATTGTCTGTATTTGATGTGTGATTAAACCTATTAGGGTCATCTGTTTCTTCAGCTCATTTTCAAGGTGAATACCAGTTTGTATTCTAACATGCCTGAAGTATTTAGGTCTGACCTACAACACAATCCCAAGTATCATATTCATAGTTTTAAAAAGATCTTTGTAGTAGTGTTTAAGCCAATATCTTTACTTTTGAATCCCAAAACTCAAGTGTTTTTCTATCTGACTCCAGAACTGCAACTTGGTGGATCACTTCTATGAGCGATACCCTCAAGGGCCCAGGCTTGTCATTGGCATTGTCCGCAGCGTGTACAGAGGGAATTACACTTGCATTGTGACATTCAAGGACCATGGAAGAACCTATAATCTCACCAGAACCATAAACATGAAGGTGGTGGGTAAGAATGATTTTATAATGTGTACAATGCAAGTGAATGTCTGCAGAAGTGGTGAAAACAGCTCGAAGAATCTGTCACAGGATCCATTTGTAGTTGTGCTCAATCTGCATTACCCAACTGACCTGGTAAATTTTTGCTTGCTGCGATCAGCCTTGTGTTACTGCCCATAACATGTTGCACTGGAGGTCCTACGACCACCATGCCCAAAGCCCCAAGCAACACAGCTTGTGACCAGGCTTAGGCTGGTGAGATACAGTCCATGAGATGGCCAGGGATACCCTCTGCTGGCATATGAATGCATAACCCAGGCATTCTTGCTCATTTTTGTTTCCAGTGCCCTTTTCTCATCATTATTTGTGAGATTGTCCCATTATAGCCAACTTGCCTTGGTTTTCTTGGAATCCCAAAGCTTTGTGTACCAAGGCCGAGATTGTAAATTCGTCAGGCAGGGCTCCAGTTACCCAGCCCAGTGTTTGGATGGATCCATCCTAGGCACAAGGGCTCAGCTAACCTGCCAGGGAATTCTAGGCAGAACTTAAAAACCTAGGGAACAGTAGAGCATCTGCTGAGTCCTATGGCAACTGCTCCTTTAACAGCTGAATTAAATACTTGCAACAGGAAGTGATGCTTTTATTCTGGTTTTCAGAAGCATCAGTAAAAAGAAACCGATACAGGTTGTGCCTTATGGGAGATGTTGAGTGGGAGATGAGATGGGGATGGAGCTTTTCTGATGTGAGAGGCACAAAAACTTGCATGTAGACTTACCTAAAATTTGGTGGAGCCTCAAAATCTGTGTCTGGGCAAGGTTGGGGACTAGGATTAGATTTCTCTTTGCATGGAACTCTGCAGCAGGGTAATATCACAAGCTGAATTTGGAGCATGTGGAGCGGGGTGCAAGGGCATCATGAATGAGGCTGGAAGGACACCAGGTCCTCGTGAAGTCCTGTTCCCCATGGAGGGCCCTCTGTTCTCTCCTGCAGGATCTCCAAACAAGGCTTTGCCACCACAATTCATCTCTCCAAATGAGAAAGTTGTCTACGAACTGGAAGCAGGTAAATTACAATGCTTGCTGCCTTCTGTTGCTGCCCTGGCAGCCTGCCTGCTGGGACAGGATGGGAAGACCCAGCCAGACACAGAAGCTCTCTCCTTCTCCTGCATTCCCAGTGCTTTTACTTTGATTTTTGCACATGAACTGCCACAAAGATGCCTGGCAGTGTGGGGTGCCAGTTCTCAGTGCCAGAATAGGAAAGCTTTAAAAGTTTATTTTTGCAAGAATAAATAAACAGCCATGGAGATGCAGGACTTCAGGTTCAGAGTTGGATGAAATGGGGACCCTCAGCTGCTGAAAAAAATTCCTTTAGGAGCATGTCTCAGCCCTGTCCCTGGCTGTGCTTTGCTCCAACCTTCCTTCATTCAGTCCCACAGTGGCTCCAGCGTCCTGGCCACATCTTACTCATTTCCTCTCCCTTTTTGGCCAGTTGCTTCCTAATTAATGACAGCTCTCCTTTTGCTGGCCTCACAGCATTGTGTAAGGGGGTACCACACCACTTTCCCCACCACATCAGTTTATACTGATGGCTTTTTGGAGCAATTCCCTGTATTGAATGGATTGTGTCCCATTACACTACTGTAATAAATGTGGTGCCAATGATGATTAGCAGCAGTCTTCACTTTAAAGCATGGCTTTTTTGGCTTAGAACGTCCGACTTCTTCTGTAGTCATTCTGTGAGATAAAATCACTTATGGACTGATCACAAAGATATTCATGCTCCCAAGCCTGATCTTGAAGGAAAGTTAAATGGCTGAACAAGTGTTCCCATACCAAAATGCTTTTGTGGAGCTATATCCTTTGCTTTATGGCATCTGTCTAATGAGCAGTGGGGATGATTACACTGCCTGACTTTAAAAGGAAGTGGTTGGCATGGAGCATCTCCCTTCAGATGTGTCACTTGGTGCACTCAAGGAATTTGTAACACATTTGAGAAGGCCGGATATTTTCTTCTATTTATTTGTCTGTCATAACAGTTTAACACCCTGTACATGTTGGTTTATCAGATGTCTGAAGGTGGATGCTGGCCTCATTCCCTTATAAAGGAAGGCACAGCTCAGGATTGTAGGACCATTGGAAACCATAAAAATCAGGTTGATGCTGTTCCTGCTTTGCAATATCACACCATTTTCCTTTCTTCCCAGGAGATGACCTCGTTCTGTCCTGTGAGGTCTTCTTCACCTTCCTGAAGGAATCCAGGACTGAGGTGTGGTGGACCATAGATGAGAAAAACACAGGTGACATCACGGACCCGAAGATAAAAGTCACACAAAGGTAACACAGTAATGTGAGCCTTCATTTGTATCTAAACATCTCTTGGGTCCTGCAGAGGGAAATGGGCACAGACATGCGATAGTCCCATTTTCCTTTGCAAGGGAGTGTGGGGTCCCCCAATTCCCTCTTAATCAGAAACCCCTGGGCTTGCACTGTGCTGTGATGAACGAGGAGCTCCAGGAAGGAGGCCTGCAGACCTGAACAGTATCTTGTCTTACAGAAGGATTCGAGGGAACTTCATTTACCAATTCACATCATTCCTTGTTCAGGTCCTGGTAGTGGTGCCAACAGCTGGTGCTATTGTGGAACTGCTAAAACAGGAGCAGCCACTATTTTATTTAGAGGAATGTTCCCAAATAGCTTTAATGATAAAAAGGTTTAAAAAAACAGAGGCTGAAAACAGACATGTAGTATTATAGATAGTATTGATTAGAAGGAATAGGGATTCATTTATATGAAGAACTCAAATGAGGTTCAGAATCCCATTTGCTGTGTGCTGAATTACATGTGGAAGGCAGTTTTTGCGCCAATAGGTTTGCAAACCTATGTGGAGAAAGGAAAGGCAAAAGTAAATACTATTATCCCCATCTTGCAGATGAGCAATTCAGGCAGAGAGACACAAACTGACTCATCCAGGTTTGCACAGGGAATGTAATGTGGGCTCTGAATCCTGATCTTGTTGCTCTGCAAGCAAGAAATTCCTTTCTCTAAAATGCAATGTGACACAGCTGCAATGAGAAAATTGAGTGGCAAAATAAATATTAAGGACAATCGGACAAAGAAAGAGCTCCAGCTCTGTTAAAATCTGAAGTGTGTATCAATTCATAAATATCAGTTTAGGTGGTTTGGTTTTTTGTTTGTTTGTTTGGGGTTTTTTTCTGAAAGAAAGAATCGGGTTACCCGAGGGAAAGGAATGTTTGTCACTAAGAACGTGCTGCACTTTCACATATGTAATGCTCTAGTTTTTCTCTTACAGTGAAATTACTAGAGATTTTGAAGACAAAACTATCATAAGGACTCTAACAGTTGCAAAAGCCACACCAGAGGACTTGAAACGGAATTATACTTGTTATGCCAGAAATGCCAAAGGCGAGGACCGTAGCCAGGCCATAGTGCGCATGAAAGGTAAAATACATGCAGAGCATGGGTGTGAAATGAGGCACGTTCAAAAGCTGTTGGTCCTGCCTTGAGCCTTACCTTGCAAAACAGCAAGGGAGCAAATAATTTCATCAGGCCTTTTTCCCCAACACACTGTTCTATATGCACTACTGTCTTACTGCTGTCATACTGCACCACTTCTTGGAGGCAGGGAGCCAAGGATGCGTGTCACATATACCCTGCCACGGTCAAGTTCCTGGGAAGAAAGAGGGGTGGATAGACCTGTCTCATCCCATCCATGTACCACAATTGAAGCAGATCTGAGGAGACAGGCTACTTGAAATTATTTTGGGTTACTTGATTGTGTGAGGGTTTTGCATGACACAACAGCTACCAGTTAGCATCCTTCAGAAGGCAGACTGCATTCATTGATGTTGCTCAGGGAGTGAGACAGTCTAACCATGATGCTCTGATTTTACTCTTTGCCATGATGATGCTCCAGTCTAGATACTGTCATCTCAGCATGAATGGTATAGATTGATACAGGTCTATTCAGTGTGGGGTGTCCCCTGAATCTTTCTTTCATCAAAGATTTTGTTCTTGTTTCCCAGACCACTTCTCAGTAATAGAAACTGAGTCTTCACTATAGATATGTGAGGTTTCCTGATTCAGGTGGACACTTCTACCTCCTTATCAACCTCATCAGAGCTTCAATGTTTGCTGTAGGTTGGACCTCCCCTCTCCCATAAGGGATGCTGCCCTGCCTTGTGTAGTTCATTCTTCCCTGTGTGGCTACCTTTTTCCCCTGACTCTGCCTTATTAACATGGGAAGGCTTACAAAGGTCTTTTCCAGAAGAGATCTTTCTCTTCCTTCTTGGTACTTGTCCTTCTTCCTTTTTAGTCCCATTCCGTTGAGACAAACCTTTTCTGGATCATTAGCAAGGAACAATAGAGCAAGCACAACTGAAGCTGAAACCATCTGCCAGTGTGTTCATCCTGCAAATGTAATTTATCTGGGATGATGTTTATACATGTAGCAGAAGTGAATCTAAAAACTTCAGATTCTTTCTCTATACAGAAGTGTCTAAATGCTGTTTTCTAGTGGGCTGATCCGTACTCTCTCTTCTTCCACTCTCTGGTCCTGGGCAGTTGAGTGGGTTTGCTCTGAAGAGGCCTGGTTACTCAGCATGCCTCCTTTCTACTGTGTTCCACAGCAAAATCTAAGAACAATCCCTAACCACTGCTGGCAGGGCAACCTTACACTAAGTTCGCTGTAGACCATCCCACAGCACACAAGAACATCAAGCATGCCAGAACCTAACCCCTCAGCACTTGTCTTCCAGGTTTTAGTGAGTAACTATATATGTTGGCTCCAACTCTTTCATTACATTAGGTTATATAAGTTTCCTGCTTTTTCTTGGATTACTTCCCTCCCTTTCTCATGTACTTCTGCAGCTCATCACCTGTTGAAAGTTGTTAAATTTCTTCCATTTTCTTTCTTGTAATTCAGTTTCTAACAAAACTTATAAAATCTTGGAATTTGGTGGTTTCCAGTCACTGCTGTTCTTTTATCATGTAGTTTGACAGTGGGCATGTCAGCTGCCATCTGAATTGCCATAAAATTGGAGTTGCCCAGGGATACAGTTAGAAGTTCTGTCCTTAACACAAAGAAGTAGCAGTGGTGTGACAGACACTGTATGAGCTGAAGGGGGGCCTGTGATGTTCTGGCTTGATGTCCACAGGTTTTTCTATTTGTTTTTAAATATTTCAGCTTTTCTGTAATAAACTCTGATTCATCTTTCATGGTAGAAAACAATCAGGCTGTGGGTAGTTACATCCTTGCTGTCAGTCTGAGACAAGCCACAAGAACTTTCGGCGTTGATGGGCTGGGAAAATGGTGGCCATTGCCTTCATTTTACCGCAGGTCAGCTTTGGCTGGCTGTCCTATAACTAAGTGCCGTAGTGTTGTCCCAAGGGTTTGCATGTACTCCTGAGAAGGTTATGTTCACAAGCTGGCTTTGGACTGTGCAAGTGGTTTCCATCAACAGATCATTCTACCATCTGGCTGCTCCCAGGGTCTTGCTCAGAGGCAGAAGTCCAGCCTGTGCTTTGACTTGCTCTGCCAGGCCAACCAGACCTAGTAACCCTCAATGGGGATTCCAACGTGGCCATTCATTATGTCCTGCCAGAAAAGTCTTGGCTTGGCCAGCTTGGCTCCTGAATGTTCCTCTGTGGTGTTTGGCTACATGTGACACAAGCATGCTTCTGCTTAGCTGAAGGCCCAACCTGCTCTGCAAAGCATGCCTCCTATTTCTTTTTGAACCCAGCTGTAGCACCGAAGTACACCGTGGAGCTCGCCTGTGGACTGGGAGCAACCATCCTACTCATTGTGGTACTGATAGTCATCTATCATGTTTATTGGCTGGAAATGGTCCTCTTCTATCGGGCTCATTTTGGAACAGATGAAACCATTCTAGGTAAGGAGCTAAAGGACTTGCATTTATTTTACCCTGCTACAGGGCAGACCCTCCATTTTCATATAGGAGTGTTCATATAAGCTATTTTTAACCCTTTTCACAGCATAATGACATTTTGACCTTCCATTTGTGTGAGTCGTTTTAGAGAAAGAGAAGTCAGGTTTGGGTCAGGGGAAAGGAGAGATAAGTCCTCTGTATTCCCTGCAGTGGTAAAGCATGGATGTATCAGGCTCCCTGGGGCACTGCTCTGCTGATGGCTATCTGTTTCATCTGATCTAGAAGGTCAAAATAAGTTGATAAGTTTCAGTAAGTCCCTGGTTTCTTTGACGAAATGATTCATTGAAATCCAGGATTTGCTTTAAAATGTGGGAAGGTGTCCAACTGTCCTCAGTTCTTCCACAGCTTCCCTGTGTTGCTGGGAGTTCATCTCTTAGGACTCAGAGCTGAGATTTCTGCCTTTGTAGGACAAGGAGGGTGTTCAAGTCCTTGCAGCTTGGGGTGTGAACCTGCCAAGGGGGTGCTTGGAGGGTGTAGGCAGGGTGCAAGTCTCTGTCTGGTGAGACTGCTCTTGTGGATAGACAGCACTGAGAGGAAGCAATGTCAGAGATGTCAAAAGACAAAAGGACCCTGAACAGAATGTGTTAGTCATCTTGCTGTGGTCTCATGCTTTCAGTGACCCAGCAGAGTTTGAGTGCCTGCATGTTCATGCAGGGTAGTTAAAGAGGCAGTGCTGCTGTCTTGTAACTACTCATCTTAATGTATGGTGCCCAGGCTTAAAGTGAGCCTTCATATATTTAGTGAGCTTTCACTGCTTTTCCCGTGGAACAAGTCAAAGTCTCAGCATGTGCAGTATTACAAATGTTTCTTCTGCTATTTGTGTTTCTCTGCACTTCCAATGCTCAGACGGGAAGGAGTATGATGTGTACGTGTCCTACGCACGCAATGCTGAGGAGGAGGAATTTGTGCTACTGACCCTGCGGGGAGTCTTAGAGAACGAGTTTGGGTACAAGCTGTGTATCTTCGACAGAGACAGCCTTCCTGGGGGAAGTGAGTATTTCACAGGGGCTGTGCTCCAGGCACACCCTCTCTTTATTGTTCTTTAATGTACTGAAAACCGATAGGAACAGGCTTATCCAGATTAATTTTATTCTTTATTTTTCTCTCCATCTCTATTAATGATCTCTTTTTGATATCTTCTAATGTGTTTGCTTCACATGACAATGTTGCAGATGCTCCAGAACACCAAAAAGGCTGTGGTGGGCAAGTTGGCTGTTTTAGTTGCTCTCCCCAGGAGTGACCTGCAGGAGTGATTGATCTATCAACGTGAGGGAAACAGACCACTAACCTTCATGCAAACTGTCTGATCTGCCTTAAAAAAAGGAATAAGGTCAAAGCTAGAAAGGAGGCAGGGGATATGTGATGCTGACCAGACTGGTAGCTCACAGAGTGCCTGCAAAAACCAAGAACGTCTGCTTCAGGGAGGTGTGGAAAGCATTCATGCCAACATCAGTGGGAAGATAAAGTGCCCTCCCAGAAGTCCTCCCACTCAACTTCATTAGAGAATCTATATCTTAACATGGCATACAATTGAGTTGCTATGATTAAGAGTACTTTGCAGGTAGTGAGATTCATCTCTTCACTAAGATATAGATATTTTTTTCACTGTTTCAAGCTAAATCATGTAAGCTTCTGGACACAGCATCTCTTCAAGGGAATCACCAAGAATGAAAGTTTGTGAAACTCTCCAGATATGCATACAGTTACACAGGTGCTATGGAAAGGGCACAAATCTAGCCAAGACTCTCAGTTTCCAGTGTCCTGACTGTATTAGCCCTGATGCCTACTGAAAGCTCAAAACCTGAGCTTTTGCCAGTGCAGACTGCCCTACTTTGAATTCACGGGCTTTGGGTCAGGACCCCACCGATGACAAGCTGTGCTGATAAAGTCCATTGGGGTCCCTTTTGGGTAGGACACGGGGGACTCCTGGGGTCCCAACCCAGCTGCATGACTGAGGGAGCAGAAGTGGTCTGGGATCTGTTATCTTTATCTCCTAGACTGTTGCCAGAACACAGCATCTCTAAGTTTAAAGGCAAATAAATATATGTGCCTCAGGGTACAGGCAGAGAGCTGCACTCCTCATAGTGTTCCTTCTAGTGAGACCCTGGATGACATGGCAGGACCCCCTCCAGGCTCTATTTGCTTGATGCCAGTGTCAGGCTCAGAGTAGGTGAGCTGTTCCCACAAGTTCCTCCTCAAGATATACATCTCCCTCCTGTTCTCTTTGCCACTTCTTGCCATCCTTCCCTTCTCTCTTTGTAGGGTCTTGTTTTCCTGCCAGTGCAGCATTCCTGGGCTCCCTGCCCTTCAGCCTTACCCCTGGACCACTGCCACCCTGATCACTGTGGCAGTGAATACCAGTCTCAATACAGCATCAGCCCTCCAGGGCACTGCTGGGGTGGCTTGTCATTGCACTGCCATTTGCAACACTGCTGGGGCTTCCCCATTGCTTCTTAGCTAGGATTTGACTCATTTTCTTGGGGAAGCATGGTGGGCCAGGAAATAAATAGCTTTTGGCAGCTGGTGTCATGCCTCCAGAATGTGCATCTGTGTCACAGGAAGAGCTATGTTGTCATTGATGAAGAAACAGTGGGAAATGGATTATCCTGCAAGTTTGCTAATGGGAACTAATCAAACTTGCTTGACAGCTAAATGAAGTTGCCTGTCAGCGTTATTCTATTCTTCATTGTATTTTCTAACCAGTCAAGAGCGTTCCCTTGTCAATGAAGTGCAGCAAAGAGTGCAAAGGGGATTCGCACTTGCAAGGAATTTTCACATTAATTAAGGAAAGGTGCCTAAGGACAGTCTACCTGCTGATGTTAGAAATTCCAAGAAGATCCACAGTTACCATGACATGTGTCCAGCTTGAAGGGTGTTACTTTTGGGACACTTTATTAACAGTCCTCAGAGCTTGTCACTTCTATCAACACTCAAATCTGTGTTCATCGATGATAGCAACAGGAACAGCTGGATGAGTAACAGGAGTTAGGATGGTAGTATTTCCAAAGCAAATTAACCCGTGAGGGCACTCAGGGAGGGTGTGAATACTTAGTGTTTGGTGTGGGTAAACCGAGGCAAGATGAGTGAAGGGAAAACCCAGAGTCATTCTGGACATCTGCCAGAGGACGATGTAAGTAGTCATTTGAGCTTCCTGATGCCTCTCCAGGCAGAGTCTTTTCCAGCTGGCAATTTTTCTGTTTTGCTTTGGAGCCTCTTTTTCCACTCTCACTACAAGGAAGCTAAATCTGAACCTACTAGAGCAGCCCTCTTGGCCCCGTAGCATTCTTGTACCATTAGGTAGTGTCATTGACACATAGAACAGTGCCTTTTAGATGTAGCTACATCAGGTATCTGTGTGGCAGGGGGAGGAAGAAACACATGCACATGCAGCCTGGGGCTGGGAGTAGAAGATGTTGCTGAAGATGTCACTGTATGGGGCAGTGGGTACCAGTGATGGTGTAGGAGGCCCTACCTGGAATCACTTGCAGGGTTGGGAAACACCAGTATAGTCTCTAGAGAGTACCTCCAAGGGATTTGATTGCCCCCTTCAAGAGACGACCAGGGCCACACTAGCAGCTCAGCAGCATGTTCTCAGCCATCACTAACCACCTCAATGTTTCTTTCTCCCAGTTGTCACAGACGAAACCCTGAGCTTCATCCAGAAAAGTCGACGTCTGCTTGTTGTCCTGAGCCCCAACTACGTCTTGCAGGGAACACAGGCCCTGCTGGAGCTTAAAGCTGGTCTAGAGAATATGGCCTCCAAGGGCAACATCAAAGTCATTCTAGTGCAGTACAAAGCCATCAAGAAAAGCACAGTGAAGGAGCTGAAGAAGGCCATGGCGGCCTTGACTGTCATTAAATGGAAAGGCGAGAAATCCAAATTCCCAAAGGGCAGGTTCTGGAATCAGTTGTGGGTGGAAATGCCAGTGGAAAAACTTAGCAGGAGTCTGAGCCTTGATAGGCTCATAAGTATCCCTGAAAAATGTTTGACACCATCAGAAATCAAAACAAAACAAAGCCCAGAAATCCACAAGTCAGGCCAGGGAGTGCGAAGGAACTCAGCCTTTTTCCCATAAAGGACTGCCCCAAAGCATTTCAGAGGATAGTTGTGCCTCCCTACAGCTCTTCTATTGCCCTGGCAGTAGAGACACCAAAGATGCATACACCTCCTCTCTGCAAATGCATGTCCTTGTCATTAACTGCAGAAGCCCTCAGCTCAAGGTTGAAATTTGGGCTGTCCAGGTGGGATGCAGTCAGCACCTTGTGATAGCATGGTATTTGAATAGGCCAGTACTCCTAGATCCAAATCCTATGGGACCTTCATTAGCTTCCAGGACAGAACTCCTTTTTTCTCTGAGGTGGCTTCACTCTGTCCGGTCTTTGGTCCCTGTTGCAGAGGCTGGGGAGAACAGTTTGAAAGGTGGCTCCAGTATAGCGCCTTTCATACATGTCTCAGCTATCTAGTCCTGATTACTGGGAGATCACAGTTCTGCTTCAGTGGGAGGATTGCAGACTCTTGAGGCTCCTCATCTTTGCTCCCCACATTTCTGAAGGAGCAGATGCATTCAGATAGTTTGGCAATCTGAAATGGTGGTTACAAAAGCATTAAAAAAAAAACAAAACAAAAACAAACCCCAAACCCCCCCCAAAAAGCTCTGTACTGCAACATTTCTACTAATAAGTGGTCAGTCTCTGTGACTCTGCAGTCTCCCAAGTATCCCAGATCTTTCAGAGCTGTAATGCTCATAATCCAGGGGAAATTTCTTGTTAGTACAGGCCATGGGGCATATCTGAGAGGTGCATCTTTGTAAACTCAGGGATTTCACGAGCACTGTAAGGAGCCCCAGTTTACTACTGAACCTGCCCACTGTCTCTGTGCTGCTGGCTGGGGGAAAGCGTCATGCTAGGTGCTGCCAAGGCCTCTGGGATGACAGTGGATATGTGTCCAACTCCCCAGGAGACCCCAAAAACTTATTTGAACTTACTATAAATTACACTAGCTCTATCCAGCTTGGTAAGACTGTGTGGAAAAGCTGAGAGAGCTGGGGCTGTTCAGCCTGGAGTGGGCCAGAGACCTTATTGTTGTCTTTCGGTACTTACATGGGGCTTTATAAGAAAGATAGGCGCAGACTTTTTAGTAGGGCCCGTTGCAATAGGACAAGGGGTAGAGGTTTAAACTGAAAGAAGGGAGATTCAGACTAGATTTAAGGAAGAAAATTTCACAGTAAGGGTGGTGAAACACTGGCACAGGTTGTCCAGAGAGGTGATAATTGCCCCATCCCTGGGAACCTTCAAGGTCAGGTTGGATGGGACTCTGAGCAATCCAGCGACCTAGTTGCCCCTGCTCATTGTAGGGTGGTTGGACTAGATAACCTTTGAAAGTCCCTTCCAACCCAGACTATTTTATGATTCTGTGAAAATTTGGTGTTCTCTGCCTGCGTATGAAAAACATCACCATTTATAACGCAGGGCTCAGGTTTAACCTATACTTGGCTTTACGAAGCAAGTCTCCACCTATCCTATTTCAAGCCCAGAGTAATAGAATAGAGGATGTATCTCAGGTTCATCAACCTTTGCACAAAATGTAAGTATAAAAGCCACTGAGTACCAGTCCTTGCTTCAGTGGGAGGCAGCAGGCACAGGAGAGGATCTGGTGAGTTAACCCTGCGAGACCAGGGAGGGAAGTGTCCCTTCCCTTGTAGGATAGACCAGAGCACAGCAGGACCCTGACACTGACTGGTACTGTTGTTGACAGTATTTTCACATAAAACTACAAGCTCTGGGGGTGTCTCCATAGTCCTACAGCTCCCAGTGCAAGGTCCTGCCCACTTAACTGTGCAATTCAGTATTGCGCATGCTAAGTGCATGCTTATTTTTTATTGATAATGGTTGCTCCCGAGTCACCTCTGACTCGTGTTTTCACTCTGTTCGTGTCCATCAGGTGAAGCATATCCATTCATAGTGGCATTAAAAAAGCACTACGATTTGCAATCTACACATTATTCACCCAGCTGAGCAAGAAGGTTTGAGGGCATCCCAGTAAACAGCCCAGTCTTAAAGGTGTGGGCTGGATCTTGACAGCAGTGAAGCCTCTTGCTCTTAGCATCTTATGGTTATAATATTATTCCAGGGCACCAGGGAGCTGCCATTGGGCAGGTACGGTACAAATATGGAATAAATAGAGCTTCTTTCCCACCTTCTTCATCCTCCCCACCCCAAATAAGCTTTGCTTTAAGAAGGTAAAATTGCAGTTAGCTTCACTGAAGGCAACTCATCTGCTCAGAGGTGCTTAAAAGCTTTGCTGTTACAAGCTTTTCTGCTGTGTCTGTGGAGGGACAGAGATGCCTCCCACACTCCAGAAAGCTTCATTTGTGTTAGATAGCACCCAAAACCATGCTCAGTTTTGTGAATCCCTTGCAACCATGTCATTTTGCCCAGCTTCACCCTTTTTGTGTTTTCAGCATCTCTGTGATCAGCTGCCCAATCTGCAGGCAGAGGAAAGGCCCTCAGGCTAAAGCAGAACTGTGTTAGATTCCAATTTGATTTTTAAAAACTTGTCACAAAAATATGCATAAATTCAATTAACATCCCAGACCTCACCACATCACATCTCATTTTTGGCTGAGGTACCAAGAGAACTGCTGATGTTTTAGTAAGTCTGATTATTTTAGGAAGTTAAATCCACCTCATTTGATTTGCTGATTTTATTCAAGGGGTTTTCCAAGTAAGTAGTAGACCAGGATTTTCTCCAGCATCCGTTGCTTTGGTCCTTGGTGCTATTGCAACTCCAGAACAAGATTACTGAGAGACATCAGCAGAGTACCCACAAGGCAAAAGGCTTGATGGTCTTAAGGGAGCCTGAGAGGTCCAGAGGGAGCAGAACGGAAGGAATACCACTGGAGCAGGCTCTGCTCCCCTGGAAGCTTTACCTCTGGATTTCTGGGAGCTGTCAAGCCGGGGGTATAGCCCAGTCCCAGCTGTAATGCAGATCTGCAAAGCACCTCATATACGCCTGCCATTTCATTGTATGCCATGTGTGGTTTCCATTGTGGGATTCTGTCACAGCATGTTTACTTCAGTTGATTCATTCGAATTTCTGTGCTCTAATCTAACATTTATCAATATGCAGCTCATACAAAGTTCCTCATTGTTATTTCATGGGGAAGCAGTGTGGCATAAATAGCAAAAAATACCTTCTCCATGCCATTTGATGTTGTACAGCTGTTCCAGAGTTTTCCCTTCTCTTTTCTGTATGTTTTTGCCTTTTTGTTATTTGGTCTGTGAAGTGTCAGTATTATTTTATTTTGTTTTTCAATAAAACATTTCCACTTTTGCATTTCAGTCCTTGTGCATTTCTCATAAGTATAATTTTCCTCCCCATTATGTCTGCAAAAGGCCATTAAAGAAAGATGACTCTGTGTAGTCCAAGCATCAGGATCATTTGGGGACATCTCCTTAGTGGTGGGGCATTTTCTTGTCTGTTTCATGATGTGCCTGCAGATAACCTGAGGCACCACCACTGCTACCAAGGCATGCAAGTGGTAACACAATGACACACAGCATTCAAGTGTCACCCAGCATTGGACGGACATGCACACACAGAAAGCCACTGACCCAAAGAGTGCTCACTCAGCAATCACAGGATAGAAAGATGGGAAGGAAACACCATCCCTTTGCTTGAGAGACCAAGCCAGAATGTTGAACAGAAATCTCGGAAAACTGGCCTAACCACAGAAATCAAACTCACTCTTCGTCCACTTTGCCCACCACCTTCCAGGTAGTTGGGTAGAAAAGGTTCATTCAGCTTTGTATTTTCTCATCCAAGCCACTTTCTGGGATTTTTCCTTGTTTGTGTGCTAGCAAGTATGCTGGGAGAGAGCCTAGCACTTCCAGACCACTAGCAAAATGAATACTTGAGACAATCTATAGATCTGGGGTCTATGGGGTATGAATATGGGGCCTACGAGCCCCCAGCTTTTATTGGGCTGGGAGACAAATACAGCTCTTACAATCTTGCGTTAGATCTCTGGGGTGCACTAGGCAAGACGCAAGTAAACAAACAAAAATATGCAGTGATTTTGTAACCATGTAGTAAACATGGGAGTTTTTTAGTATAAAGCAGATATCCAGGATTATCAAATTCCAAGTTCTGTTGGTACCCAAATCCCTGCAGTGTTACTGCTGCCTGTTCCATCTTGTGCTGTTCGTGTCACTGGGAGGGACCATCCTCCCTGCACACTGAAGTGGCCACTCAGGATTTTTCATGAGCTGGAATTACGCTGTAAACTGAACATCTCAAGCTATCCCAGTCAGCCAAGTCTAAATGCATCCCATTCTCAGACGTCAAATCTGTCTTTGGGAACTTGAGCATTTTCCCTGCCAAAAAAATGTCAAGTCTCAGAAAGTGTTGCAAATTCAAAATTGATGAAAGAAAACTGTCACTGTCAGCTCAATCAAAACATTTCATTTCAGCAGTGTTGGGATCATTTGCATTAATTGAACTTGTGCTTTTTGAGCAGGCAGGTACAATAGGTGACTTCCCAGAGGCTGCTCCTGCCTACGTTGCACTGTGATTTCTGTGATTCCAGTTTCAAAAAGAAACCTTTCAAACCAGGAAAGAAGCTTTTTCTTTCACAAAATGTTGAAGCTTGGCTGATTTCAAAATAGATCTCAACCAGTTATAGAAAGGTTTGAATGAGGTCTGGACTCAGTAAATTAGGAGATAGCTGCCAATTCTTTGTGCCTTTGAAATAGAGTGGTAAGAATGATTCACAGCGTTAAGTGACAATTCTGACAGAACTGGCTTTATCTTCTACTTTTGGTTTCAATGAATCAGTGTTTTCATGTGTGTGGCAGGGGAAATCCGCCCAAACCTTGTGTACAAGAGAAAATGCTCCAAATAGTCTGATTTAATTTCCAGTATTATGTTAAAGAACCAGACAGTGCCTTGCTTTCTCTATTCCACTGCCACTCACCATCCACCTCCCAGGATATTACTATGCAGTCATTTTTCCTATCCCAAGTTCTTGGTCCCCAAATAATCTTGTGACAGTGAGTTTTACAGCTAGTCATATGCCTTTAAAAAGATGTATATATATATTGCTCTTTATAATATTAAAAAAAGATGCATCCAGCAACAACACAGTGCACCTTCTGCTGTGAGATGAGGAAAGAGACAGTCAAGCGCTGGAATAATAAGAGGCATTGCCATTGCAGGGAAGGACAAGTATTTTGCATTGGTACAAAAGAGCAGTGTTCCACTGGCAGGGAGAGAAATGAGTCTCCAGATGGAGGAATCAAGGCTTTAGCTTTCAGTGTAAAAGGCAATGGAAGCAGCAGGTAGCCCTTTTCCCCAGGACAGCTTTTTGCAGGACATTCTACAGGGAGGTTTTTCTCTCCGAGTGCGCAAGAGCTCTTACACTGATGACCCCTGTCTTGCTTGAATCACCTCGTCCTCAGGTCCACCCCGTCTCAGGCACCAGCACTCAGTAAGGGGTGGGGTTTTTAAGTTTTTACAGTTCTGTTAATCAGCTTGGGTTAATTTGCTGAGCCACATAACCCTATTAATTCACATCCTTTCCACTGCTCACTATTAGCCATAACATCTTCAATATGCTTACTGCAGCTCAAGCCATAGATAGAAGTCCAAGGTCATCCTTAAGGTTTGCTGCTTTTCAACATTCATAATGAAAGAGATGCTGCCTTGCCTGGCACCGTTCCAACTAAGAATCTTGCTGACCTTTAGAAACTGCAATTAATCCCAAGACGTGCTTTTGAAGGATGGTATTTTCACCCCCCATGATGGCTAGGGAAACTGATGGGGAGACTTACAGCTGACTTTTGCTTTCTAAGTTTGGAGGCTTCCATTTCTGGATGAGAGAGCATGACAGGGAGAGTGGTGGGACTCAGCAGTGTAAACTGTGGCATGATGACTAGATTGCTTCCCTTTGTTCCCCCCATGCAAAGGGCTGTTAGAGCTGTGGGCGGGTGGTTCCCGAACAAGACCTGCCCTTTATCAGATGCCTGCACTTCCCTGGTCAGGAGTGATGCTGTGCAGGGCAGAAGTCAAGAGTATGTCTTGGCGTATCCTACCATCCTCACTTCTTATTTACCACTTCAGCCTTCTCAAAAGCACACTGCAAAGCAAAAATGCTGCTTATTGCTCCTGACAACAGGATCATGGACAAATTGAAAGTCACTGGACTTGTGCCAGGTTTTCCTCTGTGGGAAGGGGGGGACCTGTGCAAGTATGCCACCAAAAACCTTCCTTCAGCTTTTCTCTCCCTGCTCCTTCCCACTTATGCGCCCCAATTCCTCTGCCCTTGCACTTTTAGATACCACTGAAGCTGTGTTTGACTTCATCCAGAGGAGCCGCAGGATGATCGTGGTCCTGAGCCCTGATTACTTGACAGAGAAGAGCATCAGCCTTTTGGAGTTCAAGCTGGGCATCATGTGCCAAAATGCCATCGCCACCAAGCTTATCGTGGTGGAGTACAGGCCACTGCAGTGTACCCACCCCAGTATCCTCCAGCTGAAGGAATCCGTCTCCTTTGTCACCTGGAAGGGAGAGAAGTCCAAGCGCTCCGGCTCCCAGTTCTGGAAGGCATTACGGCTTGCCCTGCCTCTGCGCAGCCTGAATGCTGGGACCGGCTGGAATGAGAGCTGCTCCTCCCAGTCGGACATCAGCCTGGACCCCATCCAGAGGAAAAGGAGTCGGTTGAAAGGGCAGCCTAACCCACGGGGTGCCACAGCAGTGACTCTTGCTCCTGGAGGGGCAGCCACAGCCCCCAAGTCAAAGGTCAGACATCAAGCCAAGCACTTCTTGACATGCCGATGTTGTGGGACCTATTGCAATGGTGGCAGCAGACTCAAGCGCAAGCATCGGGCTGCGACTGAGCACAGGTGGGACACTCAACTCTGCAAGTCGGGCTCAGGCAGACCCACAGCACAGGGGATTCAAAGCAGAAGTCGACCTGACCCCCCATCGGCACAGGCTCCTGGTCTTGCCCTGTGCCATTACAGTGACCTGTCAAACAACAACGACTTCTATGTACTTTAGCCAAGTGGCTGATGGCACTGCAGGTGCTGGGCAGCAGAAGGAACTCACTGCAGCCTCAAGTAAGATAACTTTATGACATGGTGTTGTTCACCATCAGTCCCATGTCAGCACGAGGGCTGCAGCAATATCGCCAGTGCTGGTGATCTGAGCCAGGGACCTGCAGCCACACACAGAGCAGTGGCTGGGGGCTGCCTGCCCAGGTCCCTCTCCTTTATTTAAATTGTAAAGTGGAGCGGAAAATGGGTTTCTCTGGCATTGCTTTTCCCAGCTGTGGTTGTGTTCAAGCCTCAGGACTGCTGCTGGGGTCAGGCCCTCAGCCACAGGTCGGGAGGGAGGGAGGGAGGTGGAAGAAGCTGTGCTCCTGGAAGTAACCTCTGGAGAAGGGAGTGCAAGCCTGTGTTTTGCAAAGGATAAAACGCTGCTAATGTGGGCAGGAGTGCACTGTGCAATATGGTGTGGTATCCACTGTTGTTTAAAACAACTTGTTCGAAAGTTTAAAGACAAGTCCCTTCTCTCTAAATAAAACTGATTTCTTTAACTTGTTGTTGTTACAAGTGCCATCAGAACTGGTAAACATTGGAACTGTGTGCATCAGGTGGTGCCTGGGGAGGTGGTTTGCCCAAGCTGGCCAAGGTCCCTTCCTGTTCCCAGTGCTTGCAGTGGGCCCCTGGGCTTGGTCCCTCTCCCGGCTTCACCATATGATGAATTTGTTCTGTCAGTCGCATGACCTTTCAAGCAGCAACAAAGAAAACCATTACAAACCTAGGGAAATATGATCTAAAAAATTCTCCAAGTAGTCAATGAGCTCAGGGATAAGAACAAGACCTCAAAAACCAGAAAACCCGAGGGGCTGAAGCTGAGGGGGTCAAAACTCAACCACACTTTGTTAAAAAACAGAAAGAGCATTTGAAGAGTCTCCCTGGGGCTGCCATTTCATCAGCCCATTGAGATGGCTGTCAGCAGTGTTTGCCACTCTTCACCCTCAATGAAAACTTCATTTGCTTCATTCTGCTTTGTACAATGACTTTTTTCCCCACCAAGGAAGAGAGTTAATCCTGAGAGTCAGCCGCTCACCTTTGTTGATGCTCAGACATGCCAGACAGGGCAGTACACTGCATTTGTTTTCCTGAGACAAAAAAGGGTCTCCTTCACCACTGTTCAGCCTAGTTGTTGCCTCTCAGGCAGGAAAATCATTGTTTTACTTCTGCCTTGGAAATACAAACTGAGCCCTGGGGTACAGGGTCTGTGGCCTCCACAACAGACCCTTATCTGATGTCCTTATGTGCAGCCCAAGTGAATCTGCTGGACATCTTGCCCTTTTTCATATTGCTGAAGCCCAGCTATAACTCACACATTGATTTCCTTCCAACAACAGCCCCTCTTCCCTAGGATTGCCCAGACTTTTTTAACATTCCCTTCTGAGATCAAGCACTGCTGATGGCTCTCCTGTGCTGCAACAGACCAAGAAAACAGGAAACAAAAAATCTTGTGCGGAGTCGACCTAGATAAAAACAGGGTAACTGCCCCCCGCCATGTCGTAGGAATTAGAAATTTAGACTCCAGAGAACTCTCAAGGAGTGAATTTCTCTGTAATTTCAAGCAGACACATTGTGAATTGCTCAGGAAAGTTTTGCCCATATGTGGCCATTCTCAGTGAGCAAAGAGAAGCAGAAATGAGATATTTGCAAAGCAAACTGATAAATGGTAGGATGCTTTGTGAGAAGTAAAATCAATACCATTAAATGGTTAAATGGTTCCAGTAGCTTACAACTATAGGTGGGATGATACTCATTGATTCTGGTAGAGCTGAAAACACAAGCTACAAAATACAAATACTTTGCAATACGCCAGCCTCCAGAGTCAGCATATGTGTTATTTGTTGGCATTTAAACAGCTTTTATTTACAGACTTTGCCCTTATTTGACTGTGTTGTTGTCTCAGTCAACTACAGCAAACCAAAGATGCAGGAAGCAACAGCTGGAGCTTCTAACAGATATGCAGAATGTGCAAATCCAGCCTTTTAGCACAGACTGTCATCTCTTCATGAAAGAACAAATGTAAACTGGTAAGGACCATTGCTTCTCCTGTTGCTTCAACAGAGCTAGTACAATTTTACTACCCCTTTCCTAGACACCAGATGGACCCAGGGCTTCAGTTGTTCTCATAACAAATACTGAGATATGGTGGATTTCAGTGTGTGCAGAGGCTTTGCCCTCTGAGGCCAATGCCCCAGAGCCCAAAGGCACACCGTACTGGGTGGGATATCTCAGCAAGAACACACGGACCAAACATGAGAAACCTTCCATTTTATTTGTCTCTCATCCTAAGCAAGTTGCTTAGAAATATCCACAAATGCCAGCACGAGCTCCTGCTTTAAGACCAGAGCAAACTCTTCACCGAGTTGAATTCTGTTCTCTGAAAACCAGTTAAAACTTTTCCATGTCCCATCTGACACCAACTAGTGCATATGGACTGTAGTTACTGCTTTCTTCTCTGGTATACATGTATTTGTCAGTTGTATAAATAAAAATGCAATCATCTCCAAAGTTAACAGTCAGAACAATACTACAATCCCCTTCACCCCACACAAACCTCTCTAGAGAACTGTTCAGAGGAGAGCAGAGTTAGCATATACGGAGAAATTCTACTCTATCCTAATATAAAAACATTCGTACAACTTTGTATATTCTGCTCATGGCATGTACAAGACAAGCAGGTCATAATGGGCACAGCGATTTTTGCAATATTTCCACTGTTACCTAGATTTTTTCAATCTGTGAAAGGCTGGTGGTGTCATGAAGACACTGAACAGAGCTAGCTAGGCAGTTAGGGAACACAGGCAAGTCAGTCCAGCTCAGCATCAACCTGTCTTTACCTCTGACTGCAAAGCTCTGGTACTCAGCAGGTCTCTCCCTAGCAAGTCCACTGGGCATGCAAATAACATGCTGCTCCTAACATCTTAAATGTTGGATGAAACACCAGCCTGGAAGAACTTCATAAAATTTTCTTCCTAACATCAACAAGTTCTTTATTCTCCTCTATTACACTAGATGCTGATCTTAGAGCATCTGATCTAAGAGTATTTATAACATATATTTTCCCAAATAATGACAAGATTGTGAAGAAACTAATAGATTCCAGAAATAGGGAAAAATGTTTCAGACCTTTAATCCTAGCTCCACATTTATATATATTTTTTTCTCCCATGGTCAGGTCACCATAATACCTGTGAAGGGTGGCAACGCCTCTAGGATAGTGTCTGCCCAGTGTGACATACTCAGTGTAAGAGTATTACCCACAGCCACGTCAAGCAGGCGAGGGTACGCAAGAGGGTACACCCACAGCACAGAGCTGCAGCCTGTGGGATGTAAGCCTGCTCACCACCACTTGGCTTCACCTGGCATGCAGGAAAATGTGTTGCTGTTCTGGAAATGCAGGAGTTAAACCACTGTAGCAGGAGTAAGGAGAAACATCAGTGAATGACCCCATAGCTGCCTACTCAAATCCATGTGAAAGAGGCAAGGTTTAACTCTTGTTCATGCTATACACCATTACTGATCAAGCTGGGGAGACACTGCAGCTTTTAAACGACTTAATAACTGCACCACTCAGGCCCTTTTTTGCGAAGATGTTAATGAGATCCATAAATGTTGCAGAATGGTTTCTAGAGTAATATGGCTTTAATTCTTCATAATAACAAACGTGGCAATGGCCAGACATCAGGCAACGCAACATTTACCCTGATATGCCTGTAATTAGGCTAACGATTTGTACCTTACTGAAACATATCTGCCACAAAGTTATTTGGCTTGGAAACATCAAAGAGGTTTCCCACTCATCAGCGTTTGTTCAAGTGAATAATCAGCCTTACCCTTTATATCATGCTTGATTGTTGTTCTGCCTGGCTTTTGCTTCCAGACAGAGCTCTTGTTCTACCTTTCTCTGCTACAGCAAAGAGACTTCTCATGCATTTTAATGTGGCAATCCATTGCCTATGATAGGCTTGTTCTCAGGTTTTCCAAAAAGTTCTTTTCCTCTGCTGTTAATTTCAGACCACGGGCGGCAGAGATGTCTCTCCTGTTGCCTGGGCTGCACAAGGAGGGGAAGTCCCTGACCCATGGTTATTCACTGCTTCCCACTGACTTTCCTTTGTGCCAATACATCTCAGTGGGGAACCTGACTTCATTGCTCATCCATTCCACCACCTTTCCAAGGACATATTATGGCTGAGGTGCCCCCCAGCACTCTGCTGGCATAATCTCAGAAATTAATTTTTTATTACACTGCAGTGTATCTGCTTGGGGCCAGTTCATCAGGCAATCCAGATCACGTTGCATGCTTGATGAAGCGGGAAAGAGCGATGACAGACAATCTTTGTGCCATCTGCCACGGTTGTTAGCTAATGATGTTTTATTTATCTCCAAATCAGCCACGAAGACACTGACTCCCACTAGAAACATGTTAAATGACACGTTCTCATCTTTTGAGATCTATAGGTTAATGAATGAAGAACCAAAACCCCGCTGCTGATGTGCACAATGGAGTGCTTACAAAACTCTACTACATCTATATACCCACAGTTATTATTGATGGAAAAAGGTCATTTGGGAATATCTGCTCTCATCAAGCTATGTTGACTGGTTACCAGTTAATTACACTGGCACTTCGAAGTTCTACATGTGGGCAATTCCATATTGACTCATCTGAAAATGAGCCTGCAGTAACACATACAGATTCATAAAGAACTTGAGTTTCCTATTCAAAAGAAATCACACTATTTTGTTTTGCTTTGTTTTTTCTCCTCTCTTCTCATCAAACAGAACACAAATAGCACAAACGACATCAGAATTTTCCATGAAATTTTCTTAGCAATCTATATCCATAGCAAATGAAAAATGTCTGATTCTCATTTTAGCTTCTAATTTCTTTAACTTACTTAAACATGCTTTGAAAAGTTTTTTAAATAAAGCTCAAAATGTGCTATGCCAAAAGTGTCAAAACCATGTTGGTACTTCACTTCTGTTTTGCTTACAGCATGCTTTGTTAAGACTAATCCCTTCTAAAACATTTAAACTTGAATGAAAACAGCATTTTGCTTTGAAAAGCAGCTTTCATTTTAAACACACCATCAGATCTGCATTGGTTATCAAGCCTGCCTGTTTCTGCATATTAGCTCAGCATTCTCAGTTTTCTGTATTTACAGTTTCCCAGTCTTCTAAGATTTACTAAAGAATTAGGTCAGTCATGCCATGAGCTCCTCAACCGGCTCCCTAGCAATTGAAAAGCCTCCAACTGTGTTCTGACAGCTAGCTGGAAAAAATCAACATGTTTGCACACCTGATCATATCAGCAACTCAAATCTCACTCATGTTTGTGGATCAGGACCCAGAACTTGGCTGCGGATAATGCCTTACTGCCTCTTTCTTCCTATATGTTGCCAACACAAATGGAGATGTCTCTGAAGAGAGTAATCCATGCCTTCTCCTTTGCTCATGCTCTTTTGATGCGTGCTGTTGCCAGTGAAAGATATTTCTGCTCCATTCATGCTTATATTTTAATTGCATGCTCCTTTCTGGAGGCAGGCAAGAGTAACATATATCATTTTGTTTCACATCTTTGCCTTGAAAGCATCTGCTCCACTTGTAATGCACAAGAGAGCAGCTGCTTGCTCCCATTCAGTGTCAGCCTCACTGGCACATGTTCATTTACCTGCACTTGATGATGGAGTCAGACAGTATTTCAGACTTGGTCATTATACCCTTCAGACTGGCACACATAAAACAAAAAACAAAAATCCCAAACCCCACAAAACAACAAATATCTGCCTATTGTCCCCTCATATCCACATCTATTTTGAATGGTTTCATCCACTCCACCAGCACAATCCTGCCAGAGTTCGGGTTCACCCGAACAACTGTAAATGCTCAGTTGGTCTACTTTAGCCTAGCATTTGGGCACAAAGCTGGACCTGAATAGGGAAAAATGAAGCCATCTGAGTTATATCAACATCTAGTTACCACCCAGCTCCTCAAATAACCATCAGAGCCCATATAAGGCTGCTCTATTAATACTGGGTGCTAGTTTTCTGCTTGCTTGGCTTCGTGCTTCCTTTCCCCTTGAGGTCCTTAAGGATATAGTTTAATAAATGCCAATAATGTCAGCAGAATCCATTCATATCACTGTAAGTTTAAGTATTTATTATTGCTTTTTGGGGATGTATAGAAATAGACCCAAGTAACTAGGCTAAATGACCTTTTCCCCAGGGACACCTCGCACTTCTGGTTTGCTTTGCTCTTATCAGTAAGCCAGACCTCTCCCACATGCCACGTTTCACTCTTACACACAGATGTCATTGGGAAGATGCCCAGAGCTTACTTCAAACCTAATGCCTTGCCCAGTGTGGCTCAACTGCTTGCAACTCCTCTTACATGAATGACCCAAGGTAAACTAGATCAAGATGATTTAGCTTCTTACCCTAATTTCTAATTTAAATACCCCTCTTTCTTGCTGGCCTGTATCTGTGTATTGTCATGCACACAAGTAGCAGCCAGATATTTACAGCTGCTTTGCACACCTGCCTATTACTGGGAGACAGACTTAGCGGGTGATTGGAGCTCACCACCCAGCTGTACTCCAGCCTACCTGCTTGCTTGCTTTCTTTCTCTCACTGGAATACAACAGCTTACCTCTCGCCCTTATACCCCTCTGCCATAACAGTATCTGGACAACTCTATTTCCAGCATATTCTTCCTTTCCATCCTTCATGCGTAAGGAAGAGTGTGTCAGGTGCTACAAAGATATCAGGAGGTCCAAATCTGTGTGTAGATGCCCACCTGCCAGTCACCAGCATAATGCTGGAGCATCCAGACCCAAGCAGCCTGCAGGGTGTCACTTCTTGTCACCAACTGTTTCAGTTTGGTGGGTAGCTTATATTTAGTCTCTAGTAGGTGATGTTATGGAAGGAGATGGAGCCAGGAAAGATGTGGCAGAGAAAATAGATCACATGATTACAATAAAAAAATTCATTCATCCTGGCGTTTTCAATTGAATTTTATGACAGAGTTAACTTTTCTTGAGAGAGTGATGAATTCAGTACTTGGAAGGCAAATAGCAGCTCTCCATTATAGTACTACAAAGTGAAACCGTGGCCACTCATTTCACAGACTAAAGACCCTTTTCTTCCTCTTTTTAGCCAACACTTTTACAGAAACACTAAAATAAGAAAGCAACTTGTCCAAAAGCAAGGACTATTGTTGAGAATTCACAGCTTCCTGGCTGACACCCTAGAAGCAGTCACTATTAGCTGCTACCACCTTTATCACTCAATGGGAGCAAGTACTGAATTATTTGATTTTCATTTCTTTGCTCTCAGGTTGAGGTTCAGCCTTTCTTTTTAAATATCAGATGCTATAACTTCCCTGCCCTTAATTAGGGATAGTCAGAAAAAATCTTCCTACCTCTCATCACTGTGCAGACAGGATTAATACTAGAATAGTTACATTAATATTTTCCTTCGCTTTTGAAGGATAGAAAGCACCAAATAATTGAATAACATTGATGAGGCAGGGAGAAAACTTGCAGTAAGTCCCACCTGAAACAGATCCTTTGTTGCCTCAAGCAACTGACTTAAGGGTCACTAATTAAGCAATGCTTATAATTACATCAGCTGTGCCTGAGGTATATAGCTAAGCAAGCAAGCCTTCAATTCAATTATTGAGAAGCAGAGTTGTTTGAGTTGTATGATGATATGCTTGCTTTGGAAGTAGAAGGTGAAGGCCACCAGAAATCAATTTTCCTGTGGGTTACCATGGTAAAGTATGACTTATTATCTTCCTTCAAGAAATACGATGAGCGGGGGACATCTGTCCTGGGTTCAGCAGTAGCAGTCATTTTTCTCCTTCTTAGTAGCTGGTGTTTTTGACTTTTGGTCTGGGGACAGTGTTGATAACACTGATGTTTGTAGCTGCTGCCTAGTAATATTTAGTCTGACCAAGGGCTTTCTGAGCCTCATGCCCTGCCAGGGAGGAGGGGAAGCTGGAAGGAAGCAGAAACAGGACACCTGACCAAACTAGCCAAAGAGGTATTCCATACTGCAGCACATCATGCCCACTATATAAACTAGGGGCAGTCATCTAGAAGGGTTAGGTCGCTGCTTGGTGGGGCTGGGTATTGTTTGGCAGGTGATGAGTGGTTGTATTCTATTCCCTTGTTGTTTCCTTTATCATTATTATTGTTGGTGGCAGCAGCAGTGGTTTGTGTTATACCTTAGTTACTGAACTGTTCTTATCTCAACCTGTGGAAGTTACATTCTTCCAATTCTCCTCCCCATCTCTCTGGGAGAGGGAAGGAAGAGGGGGAGTGAGCTAATGACTGCATGGCTGATTTATGGCTGGGCTTAAATCATGACAACATCTGAGTGCTTCCAGATACCTTACTGTAGATAATTACCTCTGGTTACATAAAGACTTCATTATAGAGCAGACAGCCAAATTTTGCCACTCTTAGGCTTAGTCTGCTTAGCTGAAATATAGGTTTTATATTGTCTCTATGGAAAAACTGAAAGGAAATGTGCTGCTGCTTCCCTGCTATTTTCAAAATTAGCTCCTTTAGGTTTTGGGATCCAGATTCCTGGTACTGGCAAAGCTGGCTAGACAAGACTGCTCTCTCTCTTGTGTATCTTCGTGTCCTGTTACGTGCCAAACAGATGCTTTAACTGGTGAGCTCAGTAATCTTTAATGTTTGCTCCCCCTTTCCATGTTTTTGTGAAGTTGGCCCTTTATATGAAGCTCCTAGACTGGCTATTGTAATGCACAGGCTATTCTGGACAATCTCAGACTTTTTCAAACCGTGCTATATTTTTTCCTTTTATTTTTGTTTCTATTTCCCTGACTGCCTACTGCTTCTCTGCTGGCCCATTTGGTTTTGAAGAGATGCACATAGAATCTTGCAAATGCCTGACACCACGTTCATGACTTGCTCTGTGCAGAAGTAGTTGGATAATCAGTAATGATAAATATGTGACATCCATAACCAGTTTGTATCTTTCCCACTGCGCCATCAGCTGTAGCTGCCTGATTCACAAACTGGGAGTGGATCACACCTTTCTGGAGAGCCTGTAGAGAGTGTGTGTGTAGGAAGGCAGAGTGGGGGAAAGGAATGTGAGTAGGCTATTTTGGCCTGATCTGTATTTGGCCTTCTAATATGTAACTTCATATATGAGGGTGAAGGGTCCGGTTGTTCTGTTGGTGGTTTCTGTTTTTTTTCCTTTCCCCTTTTCGCTGGAGCCTTCTAGCAGCTGTGCTTCCCTGTTAACCCCTGCTGTGTTTCCAAGGCTGGACAATCATCTACAGAGACTAGTGATGTTTTCTGCAGATGGAGTCAGACAGTGCCCTTCAGGTGCAGCCTAAAAGGCAGGTTATCCTCATAGGAACTGCAACCAGCAGTTTGCACTTCTCTTGGCATTAAGCACATGCCAGAAAGATCAGTAGATGGCTGGCAGGGGCCCTTCAGGTAGGATGCAGCATTGGGCTTGGCTGTGGATTGTCCTGCTTGGAGCACAGACAGCTGGCATCCAGCTTTCATGGGCACTGGGTTCATTCACATCTCTACCACAGGACATCACACCCTGCCATCCCAATAAGGCAGGTCTTTCGAGATGTTTTGTTTGCCCTGGATGCTCCTGCATAGAGACATCGGCTCTTATTCTGTTAATGTGCATCTTGGGAGTGCTGTGATATTTGCTCTGTGTTCAGGATGGGAGCTCTTCTAGCTACCCCCACCTACTTCACACGCAGATGCATGCACTTCAAGCTGTCCAGTGCATCTCAAGAGTGGAAAGTATTCGCTAAAAATATTCATGCAGAAGTTATTTATGGCTTGGCCCACATCAACCCTGTGGCAGTCATTGCGCAATGTCACACAAAAAAGCCCTTATCTAGAGGAGCACACATCCAGCTTTACAGCCCACAAGTTACCAAAAGGCAATCCTACTGACTTCTCAATCAAATCCAAGGAATTTGGGGCCTGGACGTTCAATTTGGATGTCAAAACTTGCCAAGCAGGCTCTGCCAAGCTGCTTTCTCATGCCTCCCAATTCAGAGGGGAATCTGGTAGAGAGGATCAGAAAGCTTTGCACTACCCCAAGACATGGTACTTTTCTCCCAGAAAGCTAGGGGTAGGCAAAGCACATATTCCTAGCTGGAATTTAGTTCAAGGTTAGAATTATTTTCTCTATCTACACGTTGTAGAAAGCATTGTAATAGTCTGTCAAAGGGGAAGGAGGCTTGCTCCTCAGCTGATGCTGAGCACAGAAATCAGATTAGGGTCACAAATGCGCTTCACTGCTGGAGTGCACATCTAACCTGGGTGGTGTTTGGCTCAAGCTAGTAAGGTATGGAGTGTCTATAAAAATTAAAATCTATAAAAGAAATTATTCAAAATTTGGTGCAAGAGAGATCCAGCCTTTCGTTCTGGACCATCTCCACAGTCATACAGCTCTTCTGATTACATTTATGGTCTTCAGTGTCCTCATGGGTGCTGATCTTTAAAGGTCTGGACTAAAACTTCCAGCCTTGCCTGTTATGGCAAGGTCATAAGAAGTGAGCTTATGCAGGTAAGAAAGCAGAAGATACTCTCAAATTAATGACACTGGTGGGATGCAAATGTGCTACAGGAATGACAGGAATATTAGCATTTCCCTGCCCAGCTGCTCAGGACCAGTGCTCATGAGTCAGTTGTGGTTAGAACATAATTCCTCAGTTTGCTTATGAGATGGCAGAGCAGGTAAAAGCATTGAAAGCTTTACTGATCCTGAGCTAGGCTTGTACACATGCGTTTCCCCTTCTTCATCAGGTCACTTGCCTTCTCCAAGAATTCAGATTGGTTTGACATTTTTGTTTTCATCAGATTCCTGGTGGTAGGTTTCATTATGTTTGGTACTAATGATCAGATACTCAGTAATACCTTGCATGTCCTGGCTTCTGGAAAGGCTAGTCCTCTGCCCTCTTCTTAAGATACTGTGTCCTTTTCCCCTCCTTTAAGGCTGTGCTGTCGTCTTCGCTTCCTTCAGTGTGATCACTAATGGTTCAGAGATTCAGTTCAGCTAATCCTTTGAACACTCCAAGAGGAATGGCAGTAGCCCTTGACAGCTAGAATACATGTTTTTTTTTTTAAGTCTGGATGTTTCTGTAAATCATTCTTCCATTATGATCTTTCACAGTAACCTATTCCCTTACTACAGATAGACATCTTAATTGCTTATTAGAATTAACTCGTTTTTGAAAAGTAGAACAAAATTCAGTCTGAGTACTTTAGCTTTGTCATGGGGGTATGTTTGGTTTCTGGGTTTATTTGTTTTCTGTTTTTTTTTTCTGTTGTGGGGTTTTGTTGGTTGTTTTTTTTGATTATTTTTTTTTTTCCCCTTGTTTGCTTTTCCCCATTAAGATGTTGGTAACACCTTTTGTCCCAGCTGGTTTCTATTTGTCTTGCACTTCCACCTCCCTTCTTGTGGATGGCCAGGCCAAAGCGCTGCCTCCTCAGGACTCCTTATAGAAAAAAGGACAAAGAAACTTCCAGGGATGGAGAATCAGGTGGGATATGCACGCTGGTAACACCTGTCTGCTCCTCGTCAAAGATCTTCATGGGACTGTGGGACTTAATCAGCAGCACTTGGGTGCAGGTGGGCAGCACTGAAAGAAGCTTGTGCCCTGTTATGCACTTGCTAATTTTAATACTGTTAGATCTGCCTTGGGCAGATTACAGCAGCTTTCAACCACACCTGTCTCTGTGTTATCTGGGTCCCCCAGGCTGAGGAGAATGGGATTTGTGGAGCTCCCACTAAACAGCCAAAGTAGCTTCATGCTGCCTCAGCTGTGTTCAAGCCTACACTGCAGCCCTGCATAGCTGGGTCTGCCCAGCACTAGCACTTGGTTATTATCAGAAGCAAGATATTGAACATTTGTTTATGGTACAGCTGCTTCTATGTCTCTAAAGGGTCAAAAAAACCAGGAAGATGTTTTAAAAGCCTCAAAATCATAGTTTTAGCTTATCCGATTTTGGACGGATTGCCTGCATTAGTTTATAGTCCTTGGGATGGTAAGGAGAAGTGTGGCTAGAAATCCATATGCACTGTAATTGACAGTGAATGCAGGTAAATGGAGTTTGCCTGTATAAGAGCAGCCCATGTCTTACAGATACTTTATGGTTGTATCTACCTACCTTTAAAACTAACTTGCCAAGAGGAAGGCCATGCTCAAGCCAAACTGCCTCTGTCTCACCTTGCTGGATGCTATCTCTAGTGGCTGCTGGGGCCAGGAGCTCTTAGACAAGAGCACAAAATTTATACAACAACCAGTCTTTTGTGATGCACACGCTGCAAGTAATGATTATTCCTGGAGTCATAAAGTTAGAAATCAGTTAAGACCACTCCTAATTATCTACTGCCCTTAATCAAGCCACTGAATCCATGGAAGAGCCCAGTACAGACATGGCCCAGCAAAATTTGGCCAGCTGTAGCCTAGAAAAGCCCAGCAGGAAACAATTTCTGAAAGGGAATTTTTTGTAGAAAAACAAAAGGAGCATCCTTAAAGAAAAAAAAACAGGTGCTAATAAGCTCTTGATATCCAGCGTGGATATGGAGCTGGCAACCAGAGAGCAGTTTCAGATGTGGCTACAAACTTCATGTCTTTCCCAGTTTCTTCCAAATCCTTCTGCAGAAAGTATAGGTGATCTAACAACCAGAGCCAAACTTGTCTTTCCCTACCAACGGTACCCCAGCTAATGACACTGCTTTGAGGAAAATACTAATTAAGACTGAGTTCTTAGATGCAGTTGTAGGTATTGGAATATCCAAATAAAATAGCTTTTGAAATCAGTAACTGCGCAAGCCCTTTAATGCAGTCTTGACTCTTTCACAGATCAGTTGGGATGGGTTTTTGTTTGTTTCGTGTGTTGTGGTTTTTCCTCATTCTACCCAGTGGTGTGAAAGAGTGGCTTCCAGCCTGCCTGCAACATTCTCTGTTAATCTTTGCACAGATGCTCAAGACCATTTATAGGCTTCGGTTTTCCTTAAAATTCATGTATGGTTCCAAATTATATTTTTAGTTAACATTATTATTCAAAGTGTCCTTTTGATTTTCTTTTCTGAGTATTTGAGAAAATGCTAATACTTACTCATCAAAACATCTAGATGGATTTTGAGCTTCTGTAAAATCTTATACATAAAACCACAAAAATTCCTTTTCTATCACTTGATCATAACCCTATTTTCTGATCACAAGAGTTGACTGTGTAAGAGTTTCCAAATCGAAATCTGATTTCATTTCTGTGATGCTAAGGAATCTAACTCCATTTGCTTTCTTGGATTATATTGGATCTTAGCAAAAGTTTCTCAAATTTAGCAAAGACAAACTAGCATTTTAAAACTATAAAATATTAATATTTTTTCTTAAGCTTAAAGGAAAAAAATTTCTATACAGTGTTTCAAAGGCTTTGCTTTTTGTACAGCTCAGCAATTGCAAATATGTAGATATCTTAGTGGGAGATGTCCCTGCCCATGGCAGGGGGGTTGGAACTCGATGATCTTGAGGTCCTTTCCAACCCTTACTATTCTATGATTCTATGACCTCTGTTCCCTTGCTACTGTTTAAACAAAGGTCTGTGTTGTTATTAGCTTTCCAACTAAGAGCTCTTTTAATAGTCACACAGGCCATAGATCACAAAGTCTATGCCTCCATAGATCACAAAATATGAGCTCATATGCTGATGAATCGTTGATTGTTTCCAAAGAGTTTGTAGGAAACACAGCTTCGGAAAGGAATGTGGAGCAACTATTTTTGCTTCCATTATTCATCCATTCTTTCTCCCCCAAATAGCCTCTTTTCAGGTCCAAGGCATGTGCAGACTAGAAATAGCACCAGCCCTGGAGAGGATTTTCCTTTACAATTCACTCAGACATTGATTTCCCTATTTAGGGTGTCTATTCTCAACTTTTCAGAATAGCATCTCCTTCCCTTGCTCCATCCTACATGCCCCTGAGGCAGTGGTGATCAGGAGATGGATATTCTCAATTAGGCCAAAGAAAGTCAGAACAACCCCACTGCTTGTCTACCAGCCAGCAGTTATAGCAGAACTGGATTTTTATTGACTGGAATAGATAGCACAACATTCCCTGTTTTATGCTTAATAGCCACTAGAGGGCAAAGCAAGTCTCTGTAAGACAATCCTGCAGCCCAAAGGGGGGTTACCTTGCTCTTGCCTTTGGCTCCTGAGGATATGGTGCGGAGCCCTGTCTGCAGAACAGGGCAGACAGTCCCAGCCTGACTGCTGATTTACCAGGTTTGGAACACAGTCAAGTTTGTCCAGAGACAGCAATTCTCATGTATTTCTGCTTTTGGAACTCAGTGTTGGAATCTTTAATATTATTTTGCTTGTAGAAAAGCATCTTATAAGGTCAGGGTTCTTGTAGTCCAGAATTCATCCAGTCATGCATCTTGCTGCTAGGGGATGCCAAAAGAAAAATATATTGGGTTGTTTTCCCCAGAATATCCTTCCAGCCAACTGTGGATCATGCAGTTAAGGATGCAGAGCTCAGACCTTTGTAGATAATATGTAATTTTCTTGAGTTTCTGATAGCTTTTTGCATCTCAGTAGCTCTTACGGATCTGCAGTGCTCTTGCACAGGAGGCCCAGAGTTTATTTGGCCACTGCAAGGAAAAAATACCTCCTTTTATCTCTCTCGAACACACTGCTGGGTTGCTTCATACTGTCCCTCCAAGCTGATTCCAGAGGCAGCAAGCTGAAGCCACCTTTACATACTTGACAAGCTCGCTGTGAGTTCAAGTAGCTCTGCCATGTTCTGGCTTTTATTTTCACACATCCCTTCTCCTGGGGTGAAAATCCTTAATGTACGTAGTGGTTTTGGCCCTTACTAAGTCATATGTCCTGCATGGGAGATCAGAAACCACCCCTTGAATTCACTGTGAAGCTAACCAGGGAAAAATTGACAGGGAAGGCAGAAGAAGGCACTGAGAGAATGACACTTAGTGATGACAACTGCAGGGCAACACAACATTTTTCTTCACATAGCTGTGTCCTCAACATACTGAGAAAGTGCACCTAAGCCAGGATAACAAAAGGTGCCAATGAAGCCTTAAGTATCTCATATGCAGGGGTAAAAACTATTGATATTGTCCCCGAAGTAAGTCGTTTTCATTTTAGTGGGTACTAAAATGCCTTTAGAGAGTGCTTAAGTAGCAAGAAGCCTTGACTCTGTAAACCTTAGATTTGTGTTGCTGGACTTCTTGATTCTTGGCATCTTGAGTAATATTTCTGCTCCTAAAATTAGGAGCAGAAATGTTCAAGTGTTTCTAAAATAAATGGTAGACTTCAAGATCTGCTGACCAAAAGAAACTTCAGTCCAAAGTGTTCCATTTATTACTGAAATGTTTTAAAAAGCCTTTTGTTGCTCTTCACAGACCTGAAAACCCATTTATTTATTTCCCCAATCAATTTGGCTAGAAGGTTTTGAGCACCAAGATTCACGTCAATGTCTGCAATGAGTCTCCATTGCTCCATACTCCGCACTTACTGAGTCCTGCTCACATGGAAGTGGAGGTCACTATGGGCCAGCTTATGTGTCAGAAACACTTGAGCTGTTGGCAGGTGTGCCTGATGCCATGGAGGTGGATTGAGCTCCAGGTGGGAAGAGCCTCAACAAGGGATTTCATGAGCAGTAAGATTTCCCTTTCTAGAGTGCCAGTGTATTTTTCCCTGTATGAGAAAGGTTTTTTCAGTCCATAGGGCTTTACCCTGAGATGGCGAGTCAGCTCATAAGTGGCACCTCAGGCAAATTGATATACCCAACCCTAGGCTAAAATCAACAAAGCCTGTGCTCAGGCCTTGCTGCTGAGAAGTGATAATTGCTTTTTCAGTTGTGCAAATATCCCACATAGAACCATTTAGCTGAGATTTTCTTTTGTTACCATGAAATTCCCGAAATGAACATGGTGCATGTAACTGTCACAAAGCAAAGAGGTTGTAGAGGTCAGGACTTTCCAGATAATGGGATTGCAGATTAGCATCCGTGGGCATCTAGCTCCACTTGGCACTCTCAGCAGAGACAGGTGAACTATCTGTGGGCAGCATACGTGGCCCATGTGATACAGAGTGGTGCCAGAGAATGCAGCAGTTGCTGAGCCCCTGGCTAGAGCTGCTCTGCTTTTAGGAAAGACCAACTCTTCCATGCTAGGAGTCCCATGAAAGTCAATGGGAGGATGCATTTTATTTTGATGTATCCACATTTGACCCTACTGCAGGAAAGATAAGGATCTAAAATGTTTTTTTTCTTTTACATTTAAAGTTAGGCATCTGAATGCCTGGCCTAGACCTTTTGACTGCTGAGCAGCCACAGCTCACACTGAGCACAGGGATAACTAAATTTTGGTCTCTTCTGGAAAATGGGCCATTAAATAGGTCATTAAGTATAGCATTAGCTGCCTCATTTTAACCACCCAGGCTGAAGAAATTTGGCTGTTGAAAGGCAAACAGAGGCTCAGATTAGTGCTGGGTGCAGGCTGGTTAATCATATTGTTGCTCCCTGCTGCACTACAACAGCACAGGCAACCTGGGAGCCTTCAAACACATACCATGAAGTCCTCCCTGGCATTTAATAATCCACCTTCTCTGGGGGTAACAGAACTTTCCTTAAATCATTTTTCTAGGACACAGAGGAGATCCACAGTCCTATAGGATGTCTGAAAGTAGAAATCAAAGTTATACATTTTCAGACTGTAGAAACATAGAATGGTTTGGGTGGGAATGGTCTGGGTTAGACAGGTTAGCCCTCTCTAACCTGGCCTTGAATACTTCTGGGGAATGGGGCGCTGGTCACTGACTCATGTATGGTTCAGGCTGGAAGGTCATTCAGACAGTGGCTCTTGGTGTCCTGCTGTGAAATGAGCTGACTGCGATGTCTTTAGGAGCCTGCCTGTCTGCAGGAGAAGGACCTTGGGTCCCCACAGAAATGGTCTCCTGTGAACATTAGAATGGCCATACTGCCTCAATCTGAAGGTCCATCTAGCCCAATAGGCTGTCTCTAGTAGTGATAAAAGTGATGCACATTAAAACATGTGAGAACTTGGCAAGGATGTATGACTCTCCTTAATGCAACTGTTTTCTGCTCAGGAACTGCCAGAGCCAGCCAGAGTTTCTTTGTACTCAGTAACTCAATACATTTTTCTTTCATAAATTTTCTCTGTCTTCCTGGGTCTCATATAGACTTGTAGTTATCCATAGCATCCTTAGACAGGGATAGGCTGAGTGAATCTGAGAAGTGAATTGGAGAGAATGGGCATGAGAAACAGTTGGAAGCAGCAGAAGACAGCAAGCCAGCTCTAGTTTCTCCTTGATGCAGCTGTAAGGAGGCCTTTTCCAAACATCCTGGGTCTTTGCCACAGCTTTGGATTTGCTGAACCAGTTTTTGAAGAATCAGGAACATACAGGAAAAAAAACATTTAGCATGCATGGAACTATGGGATGACCGTGGCCAAACCCACATGTGTTCTGTAGGTCCTGGAAAAAAACTGAGGACTTAAATAGCATCATTGTACTGCAGAGAGCTCTCTTTTTTGAAACATTTAATGATAAATGTTTAAACAGCTGCCCTCATAGGATCTGGGGAAGGAGAGCAGTGAGGCATTGTCTTGTATTAAAGCCACAACTGGACCCTGGCCAGAGCTGAAGAATTTGTAGGTGACATGAGTAGGTTTTTCATGTGTTTTGCTGAATCCCCTGCATGGCATAACTTTCTCTGTGGGAGATTTAGCCAAACAGTCTGAAGAAAAGAAAGAAATGTGGACAAACCAGCTTCTGTGATTTATTGCCTCAAAGCCATTCAGTAGAGAGTGTTGCAGCTGGTCATAAACTACATATTTGCTACTTCAGTGGAGGGGAAGAAGGATACTGGATGCACATTTTGCCCAGATAGAGATCTTTATTCTTTAATATATCTCACACACTTAGGACAAATGAATAGTTGTGTTGATCTTATCCAATGCATAATTTCTTGTTTGTTTTTTTCTTTTCTCAGTCTTCCCCCCTTTTCCACTCCCTCCCAGGTCAGGTGAGGTTTACAGAAAGAGAAATAGGCCCATCCCTTACTCAGCAAGATGGGAAGTTTCTCATATTAGCTGTATGTGTGGCTGGAGGGTTGACAACACTTATAAATCAACAACCTTGGAGATCAAGGCAAAGGAAACCTTATTTGTCTCATATCCTTAGTAACCATAATGCCTTAGCGGGTGTGATCCCCGAGAATACAAATACTCAAGGAGTATGGAGTCCTTATTTTTTTGCTCTTAGCACTGCTGTGATTTCCTTCCTAAATATGGGTTGAGATTACAGATCCATTAATTGAAACAGCTGTGAAGACCTGTGTGTCTGTATTAGTGTTTCAGTTCATATCATGAGCTTGCTTTAGAAGGCTGGTTTGCACTGTGGTGCCATCTTAAGGATGTTTGAATTAGTGTCCCTTTGGAAGAAACTTATCTGGAATACGCCTCCCCTAATCCATCCCAGTTGCTGCTGGGAAATCAGTCTCCTAGGACCAGACTGTGGATGACGTGAATTGAAAAAAATAACAAACAAACCCAAACAAAACTATAAACCACAACAAAACCCCAAAACAATCCAACAGTGAAATGCACTTACCATGGATGTCAAGCCCTCAGCAAAAGTTTTCCTGGTCTGTGGCTCTGCTCCTCTCAGTTGATCCTACTTGCTAATGCATTCATAGTCATAGAAAATCCACAGATGATCCTCAGAGAATTTGAAGGCTTCATGGCTAAGCAATTCCAGCATAAACCACAAAGTAACAGTAAGAAATTAAATGAGTCAGAGGCCAGGTGTGTTGTCTGTCACCTGTCTGCCCTCGAGCCATATGCAATGCAAAATTGTCTGTTATGACAGGTAGGAATTATTTAAAACACGAATAGTCTTCTTGTATTTTCATGTAAATAAATTCTTATTTGTACAATATGCTGATTGTTGGGGCTGGGAAACCCTCCATGAAAAGGAAGCAAACTTGGGTTTCCTCTGGTAGACCTGTATGTGCTTCAGGACTTGAAGAGCAGCTTTGCATTGTACAAAATTCTATGCCAAAATGTTTTCCACACATCCAGAAAACCATCTATCATGGATGCATTCATTGTCTGGGGTGTGATCCTGCCCACCCGCAGCACTGGCATCTCAACACTGCTGATGGCTTGTCCTTCAGCCTCGGGGACAACAACCCACCAAACATCACACAAGTACAAATCCCCACATCTCATCACCTCCCACACCCTTCACCTCCTCTGCCCATTCAGATGACTGTAGTTACATCCTTCATTCGTCAGAGCTGCCTATGGTACAGTAATTGTAGCATTACGGGGGCAGAGGGATGCAGCATGAGGGAGGCTGCACTGTTGGGAGTATGATTAAGTGCTCCACACCATTGCAGCTGGAAGTCCCTGCACCAACCCCATGCTCTGACCTGAGTGCACACACTTTGCTGTTTTCTGGTGACAAAGAAATCAAGTCAAATCAGCTGAGACTGATTCTTTTGAGGAGAGAGGAGAAAGCAAAAGAGATGGGCTGATATGTGCCTGATCCTCACATGGCTGCTGTGGAGGCTGATGGACAGGTAGCAACGCCAAGCAGCATGTCCTGCTTGGAGTTAAGTCAGAAGATGCAGAGCTAAAAAAGCAGACGCTACCTCTGTCACCTCGCTACCTCCAAGGATTAAATGTTCTCCAGAAGTGAGCTAAGGGATCATTTTGTTCAAGCGTTGGCAAGATCTCCGAGTTTACAGTAGCAGATTGCGAAAGGGTTATTGGTTTATTCCTTGGGACTTTCCATAAAACTACTGAATGCAAACTTCTCTCTTTTCAGAAACATGCACACAGGTGCTAACACCCCACCTGATGTCAACCATCATTTCAGTAATGAGAGAATCACTTTATCCTCAATTTTTTCACCCATAAGCAACCCAGCCACCATGAATACTTAGAAGGAGGTTTGTGATGGTGCTGAAAATCAGAACAAAGTTTGATTTCTAGCTCTGCTATACTTTGTGGTGTTGTTGTTATTCAAACATTTTATAATAAAAAAAGAAAGTTCTGGAAAAGGTCAATAGTTCTGATTTTTTGCTTAAACCTCTTGGCTGAAATTTTACTTTCAATTAACATATGTTACTTCTTCAATAACCCACAGTATTAAATGTTCTTTTTGCAGGACTTTTAAAGGAAATTATGGGCAATTAAAATGTAAAGGATTGTTAACAATTATGACAAAATAATAACCTACCAGATATACCCTGTTCTATTTAATTTTTAAATCTGTGAAGCCTGATACACTGAAGTGCTGTGCTACCAGCACGCAAGAAACCCATGCTCTAACCTCTCTGGTGTAATCTGCAGAGGCTGATGTGTGTAACTGTAGTTGCTTTTTGGCAAACATCTGACTTTAGAGATCTGTCCTTTTCCAGACAGTCAGGGTAGAAGCCTTGCCCTCTTCTTGTCCATTGGTTTCCCAGGGCTTTC
The DNA here is from genome assembly GCA_039720435.1 of Amazona ochrocephala. Lineage (NCBI taxonomy): Eukaryota > Metazoa > Chordata > Aves > Psittaciformes > Psittacidae > Amazona > Amazona ochrocephala. The sequence goes on along the minus strand of CM077884.1, from coordinate 2,297,189 downwards.
ATGGAAGAAAAACTGATACAGAGAGAATTAATCAGTCAGCTTTCCCTACAGACATGAGATCTGCATGTGGAAATTCCTGACAAACGCAGCCCTCAAAACTCACCATACAGCCTTGGGATTTAAGGGCACATTTGCACTTCACAAAAATAAGCAACTCAGTGAGTATGAATAGTTATGGACTACTGATTTGCAACTTAGATACCACTTCTGCAAACACAGTGGTTCATAACTGAAAGGAGAAATATGTCTTGCAACACCTGCCAGCTTCTACAGCCTAGGTGGTTTCCCACCTGAGTGCCTCACTGAGCTGTTTTTATGCTGTAAAGAGGTTACAGCACCATGCTGGCCATTATTTCCTTTACCTAACAGGTGCTGGCGATACTTTATTTTGCAAATGAGGCATTTCATGAACTATCATGAGAATAAAGAACTACTACAGCTGAGGGAGGGGTGAAGTGGAAAGAATGGAGGAAGGAGGGAGAGAGGGCAGAGAATTACTTTGCAGACAAATCCTCCACACTATTGAATCTTTGCTGGCATAGAAAAGAAACAAACATCAGAAAAGTCACGCTTCAATTCTCTACCATTGCATTATCTTTTTCCTTTTCTTTTGCTTGTTCGAAATGCCTACAAGTATGCTGCCCTCCTTGAAGCAGCCTCCTTGAAAATTCAGTGTGCGTTTCAAAGACTGTGCACAATATAACTCTTTGTGTTTGGCTTGGAGAAATATTTGTTGGGTGTAAAGGAAAATGGAATTTGTGCAGCTGATAGTAAGCAAATGTTTCACCACTGCCTGGTCAAAACACATGGAAAGCAAGGACAGGTCTTCATCTTGCTGGAGAGGAGCTGCATCTTGAGACCTTAGAAGAGAATGGGAGCTGTTAACAGAGCATCGCAAAAAAATCAAACACCCCAAAACCTGTCAGACATATCCACAAATGGGTGAGTTCACATTTGTGAGTGTGGCAATGCCACGGAGATGGTGGTGAGGACAGATTGCTTCAGCATCTGTCCCTAGTCCTGGGCAGGGATCCTGAGCTCCCTGTGCACAGTTGTGCTGCTGTTTCTAGCTGGTTTGAAGTGTTCACGTGCAGCAACAGCAAAAATATGTTATGTTGTCTGATAACATCCCCTTCCCGCTCCCTTGCTTTGATCTCCTTATCCTCTCCAAACCTCTGAGAGTTAGGAAAATGCTAGTATCCCATGTGTACATAAGGGGACCCAAGGCCCAGATAGAGAGAACTAGAAACTGCTTGGATATTGCTGCTAATTTGTGTTACAAGTTTGCTTCACTGCATCCACTGAAGTTATCACCGATGAAAGAACAAGAGGGTTTTTTTTTTCATTCCAAAACTGGTGACTTGATAGTAAGTCAACTTTTTTTCCTTGATTCCACACTCAAACCAAATGCTTCCAGAATAGGGCTTCTGGTGAGCTGGCAGGAGAAATTATGATGAATTCACCACCCAGGTGACATGCTCTACCTGCTCTACATTCCTCAGGCAAATCAGATCAGTGAGGACAGCTGATGTGAATTGCTTTTTGTTTGCTGAGCAATGTACAGATGGAATGATTAGCTCAAATGAGTGGGTAGGACTGAACTTTCTTAACATACATTTGTTCTGTCCTCATTTCTTTTTATATGGTCTCAGGTGCCAAGCACGTTATCATAATGCTGAATATACAAAGGTCTTAGAAAATTAGGATTAAATTTGTGTATTTTTTGTAAGTTGAGACATCATATAAAAGGGGACTCTAAGTTTAGTTTAAATAGCTATCAACCTACTTCTGTTTGTTTTTCTGTCCAATTGTCTAAGGGTGCTATGCCTCGTGTTTCAAAATAATACTCGAGCTGATCTGATGCCAGGCAGCATCTCTATTCTCAAGGTACCCAAGCAGCACGTACTCACCTGAGGAGAACAAGACAGGTGCTTAAGTCTGGTGTTGCCTGAAGCTTCAATGTGTTACTCGCTCGACACTCCGCCACTTTATGGCTAAGCCAGGGATAAAACACATCTGGATTTAGTTTCTTGCTTGGGCATTACCCAGACCAACAGGAAAGCTTTGCCATGCTTTTGTGGTTGGCTTTTTTTTGGTGGGTTGTTTTGTTCTGTTTTGCCTTTTTTTTTTCTCTTTTTTTTTTTTTGGGGGGGGGTGTTGTTTATTATTTTATTTTTTTCGTGGTTTGGGTTCTTTGTTGCTGTTGTTTGTTTGTGTTTGGTTTTGCTTTTCAATTTCCAAACTGTCATAATCCTCTGAGTTAGCAATTTCCTGGGCATAATAGCTTAACAAATTTGGATTTGCTTGAGCCAGGACTTGAATTATTCCATCCACATTCAGAGAAGATGTAAGACTTTCCCTAATTAAGCTTATTTGAAACCTCATTTTCATGCAACACCCTAAAAGAAACTCAGCTTTATACATGTAGAAGAGGTACCTCAGTTAGTGCTGGAAATAATTCCTAGGGAACGCTAATTTCTCACAGTTTTTGTGACAATCTGAAACTTCAGTTTTCAAACAATTCAGGCCTGAAGCTGTACCACAGCAGAACCGAACATTTCAGGAGAACTAATAATTTCCTCATCTTTTGAATTCCAGACTAAAACCAAATGTGACTTCCCTTGAAAGAAGTAAAAAAATCCAATTATTAGTTCATTTTGAAAGATCACATGGAAATAAAAAAATGGAAACATTGTTTTAATGGTTTAGAAAAACACCATTCTATTTTTGGCTTTACTATACTGCTTTTCCATTTAGATGAAAACAATGTTTTGGTTCACAAGTAGTTCAATTAAAATCTTCCTTTTAGCTGTCTTTGTGCTCCTCTCCTGTACAAGACAAGCTCAGCAGAGGTTACAGGAACAAGACGAAAATCAACCACCATATTGATCTGGGCAGGCAAAGCCTGCATCGTCAATCCATACTCTGAAAGATGTGCAGCTCCTGGCATCAAACTGCTCAATCCTCTGGTACCCGTTACCAAGAGCTGCCAGCTGATGCAAGAATAGCAGTTTTCCTGCCCAGAACCTCTGAGGTAAGGTATTCATTACTTGCTTCCATGGGGAATAAATAGAGGAAGAGATGGCTGATTAAACAAAAAATGCCAAGTTCAATACCAATTAAAACTATGTTTTCCATTCCAGGTACAATCAGGGAATTCAGTGTTATTTTACATCATTCTGGTCAAGAATATCACAATATGCATAAAAGTTCTTGGACCTGAGATGAATGCATTTGTATCTCTACATGCACATACACACATATCTCCAAAGTTATCGTGATTCTAATATATGTGCATGTAACATTTAACCTTCTGTGTTAGTGCCACAAAGATATTTAGACCCTAATCTGTATTTAGGACTTAAATTCCCATTGAAATCTAGGAGCCTAGACAGGCTGCTTTCCAAATCTTTCTCTTGTCCTGTTATGGTGTGTGCATTATTCCAGCTCAATTAATCTGACCTGAGTGCTGCGGCTCGAAGCAGTGGTCTGCTGAGCCAGTCTCTGTGCTCTTTGAGATGAAAATGTGCAAGCAAAAAACCTGTCCCACCTTAGGATGGACTCATATTCGCATGGAGGAGGGCCAGGTTGCCTACACTGGCATCACGGCCACAAGGCAGCAGCTTCCAGGGGAGTTCAGGTACCTGGGACCTGCCAGGCATTGTATGAGTATGTCCGAATTGCAAGTTTCAAAGCCATTGGAAAGCAGTGGGTCAGTGGAGGAAGAAGGAAAGGATCTGATAAATTCTTTGTTAAAGGCTTGTTCCAGTTCTAATTAATCACATTCAACAGCAATTCAATTAGTGTCATGAGTTAAAAATTACCAAGTTAGCTGCATATACAGAGATGGACCCATTCAAGGCTGAGATAAAAATAGGCTGGCAGAAATGAGAGGCATTGAGCAAGGTAATGATCTCTTGGGACATTTCTGGAAATCTTTCATAGCTATTTTCCATGTCCTCATTCTCCAAAAGCTTCTAGTATCACTTTCCTTCTCTGTCCTAGGCCCTCCATGATACTTTTCTCACTCACTTTCTAAGGAGCAGAGTGAAGAATACTAGTATGAGCGTGCTGGTGTGGTTAGTCAAGCAGACTGGAGCCTCTCTGAGAAACCCACTCTGTTAAGACCTTTCTCTACCCAAAACAAAAAACCCCACATACTGGAGAAGACCTGGGAAGTCAAATACAGACAAAGCAACAAGCAAAAGGCATATGATTAAATAGGATCAGTCTCTCTGAAAGTCAATGGTTCCAAAAGTTCAGCTGTCAGGCCTCAGGCTGCTGAATACCACAGTCGTGTTTACCAATAGGAAATATATTGTATAGCATCTTCCCTTTGACTTCTATAAGCCATTTCTTTATGTAGTTTGCCTCTTTCAGCTTTTACAGTTCTTCAAGTGTGTTCACTGTTCATATTGCATTAAATACAACAGGGGTATGACTTGGCTTGCTGGCTGGTAAAGTAGGAGGTCAAGTGAAAGTCATCATCCCAGGCTTCAGAGCATTAAAAAAATTAGTGACATAACTATACTTCAGGAGCAGAGAAACTCTTTTACACAGGGGAAACAAGAAACACCAGACTAAAAATTCTCAGTGATTCTTCCAATAAGAAGATAAAAATTAAACAATGGAAATAATCTTCTGCAAGCAAGGACCATATTCTGCCCCGCATCTTTGAGATGAAATGTTTTTCGGTTGCTTTGCAAGGCATTTGTTCCTCTTTTTTCCACTTTTAAAGTTCTTTTGGGATGTGTCAGAGAGAGATGTTCCACCTGGGGAAAAGGGAGCACAGCCAGAATATTGTGGAAATGCGACTTCTGTACACACATACAAACAAATATATCCATGCCCGCACACCAGCAACATGTCATTGCTGTCTCTAAATATATCAGGCTGGTGGAGGTACAGATCCTATCTCACTTGAAAGGTGACCTGTGGAGTAGATTCATTTCTTCTTGGCTTGCTGAGTCACTTTTGCTTTACTGTGATAGTGCCATCATGAAGATTCTTCACGCAGGTTCCAAAATTTCTTTTAATTTCCAGAATCAAGAACACTGTTTTGTTTCAAAACAAACTTGTCTTTCCCTTACCTGAACTCAGATGTCACTGCTCAAACAGTATCTTACAGGAATGTAGACAGTTACCTTTCTATTCAGTGCATCTCCATGTGGCGCTTCATCAGTAAGTCACAATATTGACCTCTAATCTCATTTTGTATTGAAAAGTATGAACAAATTGCAGTTGAAATCAACCAGGACAATATATACCATTTTGTGTAAATTAATCAGAGCTGTTTTCTCATATGTCACCAACCAGGAGACAGCTGGAGCAGTGTTAGTGATGGGGCTAATGTACAACATGGGTATAACTACTGAAACAGGGTCTTTGGAGAGGAAAAGTGGAAAAATAAACCTTTAACCCAGCAGACAGATGAATGGTGGGAATAATTTCTTCAGCAGTGTCCCGTGGCCTGCAGCACAATAGGTGCTGATGTGTTGTTACATGATGATTCAATGTCCATTCACCACAGGAAAGGAGCTTCCTATTAAGTTTTTGGGCTTTCTACTTGTCTTATGGAGGCAACTGCTAACTTGTTCAAGTCACAGGTGCATAAGCCTCTCTCTAGGATGAACTATTATTTTAAGGGGTGGGCACCAAGCAAGCAGGAGGCTGCAGAAATTCTCAAGGATCCCAGAGTAATTTAATCACTTTCTTCTAAAGGCTAATAGCACTGCTGAGACATGTGCAATCATAGCCTTTAAGATGGTGCTTCTGCACATGGGTTGGGGCCCTGACACCACTAATAGCTCTTAATTGCCCAGATCAACCTCACCTGGGTCCTCCACCTGCAGCCCTTGCTCTCTGGCCCAGGGATCCTATTTAAGCTCAGCCTGGGCTCTTCAGTTTTGGATTGAGCTATGCTGCAGAAAATTGGTGGGTCATAATTTGGCTATGGTCTTTCCTGGTAATAAGCCCCATTGATCCAGATCTCAATACATAGGCTGGCTTCCTGGCCTGATACTGGATATGTCTTGCTGCTGTAGACTTGCTTAGCTATAGCTGTATCTGGCCTGTGGATTGGCTTCCTGGTTTGACTTCAAATCTGCCCCATCACCATAGATTTCTCTAGTGACCTGGATTTTTAGCTGAACCTGGCTGCTTTCCGTGACCTGCCTCGCTTTGGTGTTGTTCATGGGGTCCTGGTTGGTGAGACCCCTGTGCTACCAACCGGTTCTCAAAAATATGTATGATGCCTTGGATGCGGAGATCTCTATGTAGTAGTTGAAGACATTATATCTACTGTTTAAGACGTGGAATTGTCAAGGTGGTCTTCAAAGTGGGTGTGTTAAAGATATGCCTTTACTTTCAAGGTTTCCTTTTTATTGTGATAAAAGTGGGTTAAGGCATATACCACTCCTGCATCCCATGCAGGCTTTGTTTTAAGAGAAGTAGTTACAGTGGCCTGTTCTCAGCTGCTACCTCCTCCACATGCTCCTTAGCTGGGTGTAGTGCAGGAATCTGGCCCTTGACAGCAGTCTGAATTCACTGAAGCCAGCCTTGGCAGAGGGAGGATCAGGTCTGTGATCTTTACAAATGTAATAGTACCTGAATAGGTTTAACCAAGACCCCATAGTATGCCAAGGCTATAAACTGTTTTTGGCAAGGAATATTTTTTTAGCGTGTATAGAAACCCACCTTTGTGTGGTCTTGGTCATGTTTCCAGGTGCTGTTGTAATGTAAATACTTACTAGAATAATATTCAAGCTGCAGATGCCTTTGTTTTGCTTTTCATAAGCTCACATTCCAGAGAAGACTGAAATTGAGGAGTTACCAATAATAGACCCTGTTCTAAAGGTGATCTGTTGTCACTGGCAGTACATAAAGATGGGCGAGGTTTGTTGGCAGATAGCAGACATGGTTGCTCTTGAGAATATTTAGCTAGGGTTGCTCTGGGACTACCTGCAGAATTGTTTAACCCACAGTACCTGTCCTGCTGGCTGAAAATATTTAGAACTATTCACTAGTTCAGGAGGAACTTGCTCTCTGTACTTTTCATCTCAGACCTAGAAAATTACCTGGTTTTGGAGAGAAAACAGCGTTCTTTGCTTCCTACCTCTTTATAGTACAATTTCTCTCCAACTCTTCAGTGCAGCAGACAGACTTTTGAGGCTGTTCAACATTAGTAATTAATGACTGGTGCAGCTGAAAATGGGCACCTCTGGCATTTGGATTTTGAAGTTGAAATTTGTTCCTTGACTTCTCCTTTTGAGGAAAAGCCTCAGATCAATTTGGTGTACAAGCAGATAAAGTAATAGGTATTTTGTAGCTGTTTAATCAGTGCTGACTATATTATCACACAGAAGGGACTTCCATCTTTGTTTACATGCTGTTAAATATATTTCACTACTTCTATATATACTCATCACGATATATACATAGATATTACCCTGCAAATGTGCTTTCTCTTGGTTGCAGGTATTTTCCTATTTGTGTAAATGGCACTGTTTGGATGAATAAGCATTTGCGAGATCAAATATTACATGCATGTGTGTACCTATGTGTAAGCTTTTGATATCAGTCTCAATCAGAAATGTAGGGACCAAGAGCTTCCTCTGATAAACCGCAATTTATCTAAAGGTGTTTTAGCAGTTGATTCCAGTGGGAAAGACGCATTGGTAGAGTGGGAACAGGGCCCAGTGACTGCAGGACATGTTGGCCAAGTTTCTAGTTTTTGGAGCTGCTGTGGGGTTTGAAAACCTAGTTTTTGTTTCAAAAATCTATTTTGTCAATTGATGTAGATAAGTTATTTCAACCTATTATGTTTTGAGACAAAAGCAGAGCCTTTGCTGTGCAAATAATAGAGGCTGTAGTGCTAGCATCTCCCTTGCCTCAGCTGCAGTAGTCCACGCACTCCTTTGTACCACTTGACCAGAATATGATCCCTCATGTCTGAGCGTTTGAGACAAACCGGTTAAAATTGTCTGAGGTCAGAGCACAAGGCTGAGGATTAGCAAGCCTTGATGGAGGGGGATAAATAATGAGTTTCAGTGTGTCTGTTGGCTTTGGTAACCGTTCACACCTGGGTATCATAGAACTTCAGTGTGCTCCTTCAGGCAATGCTTGTGCAGACATCCAAGGGGATTCTAGTCTGTAATTCAGTATCAAACAGCCTAATAGCTAAATTTGTAGTGTCTCAGTTTGCTCTGTTTTGTGCTGCATCTTTGCCATACCCACTGCTGTCTGTAAGGCACAGCTCTTTGGTTCCTTATGTTCTTCGACTTGCAGTAGCACACGATGATGCAAAATCTTACTAGCGGGACAGATACAGAAATCTTAGACCTAGTTGTTAAGTGCTCGGATTTGGTCTTACAGCAGTTTTGTACACAACTTATGCAATGGAGCCTAAACCTGCAAATACAATGTAAGTAGCAGATGGGCATAATTATAGTGCTGTTAAGCAGTGTTTTGTAAGCAGCCTCCTGGCAAGGTAACCTCCTGTGTGGGCTTTTATGCAAGACATTTCCATTTCCCTTTTATTAATTAATGCTAATTATGTTTTCATTGTGAATGATCCATTAACAAGCTTACCATGAAAGAGTTGAAAAAGAAAAAAAATCACTTGCTCAGGGGATAAGCAGAAAAAGCAAGAATAACTCTTGGACGGGTGTCTCACTGCTGCTTGGTTTCTTCAGACATATTTCTTACCACTGTTTATTGGCTTTTAGGCTCAGTGGACTGTACAGCTTGTAAAAGGTGCATTCCTTCTTTCTAGTGCAAGTCATTTAAGGTCTGAGTATTTTAATTTAAAAAATGCAAGCTTTTGCTACATGTAAAAGCCTATTAGTGGTGGCTAAGATGTGGCTTGAATGCTTTAACCAGTAACACTGGCTGTGAAACTTAAACAATGTCATCAGTCATTACAGATCTGATCCACTTGGAACATGGCATTGCTTCTAATTAAATCTGGACACAATCTTTTCTTGAGATACCTGTGAGGGAGATGCTGCATGTTTTCATCTTCTGAATAAGTTTTAACAGCAAGGATTTAATCACAAGTGTTTGCTTTATGGGATGTGAATGCCAATGCTTATCCAGAAAAGCAGGGCCCCTAGTGGGTAAAAAGAAGTTTAACTGAAGATTGATGTCTGTAGAAGCATATATAGATAGGACTAATCTGATTGTGGATGCAACCTGGTTTCAGCACCCTAACAGTATTCTAAAATACTTATTGAGTAAACCAGATAGAATCTATAAACAAAAATAATCATATATTTGGATAATCCACCTCTTCATCTACTAAACAGTTTAAACAAGAGGGAGTCCAAAAGGAACAGGGATTTATCAAGCTGCTTGCTTGCAAAGCAGGAATATATAATTAGATATTGTTAAGATCCCAGGTTCAGAAAATGAGTCATTAAAAATATCATAGTAAAAAACCTCGTAATCCTAGTGTTAACTGTGTAACGTTCTGAAGCTATTACAAACAGGAGGTGAAAAGAAACAGTCTGCTGCTCAGGCTACCAACAGGACTGGTAAAAGAGCAGTCAGGCAGAGACTATTAGCACTGTCACAGTAACACATGAATAGTAACCCAGGAGTTGGAGAAGACCTGTATTAGCTGCCCCCTCACTGCCTGCATGTGATGGTGCTTCAGTGGAAGGACTCTCCTGAACCATCTCCAGAGAGAACAGGGAAAATGGGGCAGTGTGAAAAGGATCTTGGAAATCATGCGCAAAATGCCCATGTTGTGCTGCTCTGGGGAGGAATTACAGACTGCCCCAGTGCACCTGCAGCAGTTCTCTGGCACTGCCCCATGCCTTGACTCGTCAGGTGTATTTCTGCAGGAGGAGCAGGGAACCCGGTTACTGTAAATACTATGTATGCTATGATGTTTGTGGTTTTCCTTCTTTATCCTATTATATTTTATTCTCTTTGGTTAAACTTATTTTTGTTGTTTGCTCTTTTCTTGTTGTTTTGTTTTAAATTCATAGTTAACCCCCCCATCTTGTTTATCTAAAGGATAAAGAGTGCACAGTTTAGGGACTGGCCAAAAGTAGTCAAAATTATTACAGGTTCAAGAGGTGTGATGTGTAAATATTCAACTACTTCCTCAATGGAATGTGACGCACAGCCACAGGGCAGGTGCTCCCCAACAAACATAAAAGAAAGTATAGGACATCCAGATTTCTCCTATGTCTTCCAGTCTGCAGGTAGAGTTGGGCAAAAGCTCTACAGGCTGATTAATTTTCTGGAAATCTAGAGGGATTTTTGTGTAAATGAGCTGCAGATGAAGGTGCTTGGAATGCTGTATTCAAGATGGGGATAATATTGGGGAAGCTAGTCTTGAGCAAAGTTTTTCCACAGTGATGCAGAGAAAATGGATCTTTTCAGTTTAGACAAAGGAGCCTTAATTTGTGCAGATGGTTCCAAAAGCAGAAAGGACCAAGGAGATGGACAGTCACTTCCCATCCAGGTGTCAGGGTCAGACTGACAGTGAATGCAGCTTCTCACATCTGTGCCTATTTGGTGCAAAAGCATTAATTTACAGGTTGATGGGGCTGCAACTCTGAATATTGGGGCAATGGGTACACAATCAGATCTCCACAAGCTATGTATTGCATATGTTTAAGTTTATTTTGCATCTGAATTGGAAGTATATGGTCTGTTACTGCAAGTATCATCCATTGAATTTAGATTTTCAGTTTGTATTACTTGGGCCCCAAAGATTAAATTTTGTGGATACTGGTCTGGAACAGATCAGACTAACTATAAAGTGACTCTGTTATTTCTTTACTAAGCATGATGAGGGTGCTTAAATGATTGATAACCATTTTAATTTATAACAATTTTAATATAGCTGAAGTATGGGATAGAACTTGGAGTATAAATGCTCTAAATTCTAAGAAAAAGCTTTCAATGAACTTTGATTTCAAATGTTTTTATATTTTTTCACAGAATCACTTTTCAAGCATCTGTTACAAATAGCTGCTGGATTCCAGATAGCTGTTTTCACACCCTTCCTGCACCCTAGCACATCACTGCAGCTTAACTGAAGTTGGACTTGTGACCTGTATCTCTGTGCCCTACATTGCAGCTTGTTTTAGCAAGAAAGTACAGTACACAATTCTGACCAGAAGATGGCAATGAGAAATGAGGTTTTAAACTTTTTCTTTCTCAAGCATTGATCAGTGATGCTTCAAGCTTATCACAGTTCATATGTCAAAGGCTTTCAGACAGATTTTTTTTAATAATTAAACAAAAGCAATTTCACCTCTACCTGTATGAGCTGTCAGTGGGTTGTGTCTGGGGACATCCAGCAGTAGTGATGTAGGTGGCAGTTTAAAATCAATTTTCCTATAATTACTTTTTCATAGATGGTTTCCGTGGACTGCACAGTGGTTGAAAAACCCAGAAGTGATCAGCAGCTGATTTTTAAGGGGCTTAGGAGCACCTAACAGGTGGGGCTTCACCTGGGCACTGAGGCCCCAGTGTACCTACTGCCTCAGGGTTTCACTGTCTTGTTTCCCAGGTGTTTGCTGGGAATTTTTAATAGTGCAAGGAGGATTTGTTAAAAATGTTTTATTTCTTAAGTTTCTCACATTCAATAGGAATATACCTGTTTTAACACTGGGTTCATGGTCAGAGGTTCCTCAGCACAGCTGAAAACAAAGCTGTGTGGTTACCCTTCGGGAGCTGTATGCATGGGAGACCTATTTCTCACCTGCCTCAGGGACATGAGGGTGTTGTTTCCCATGTGGCTGTGAACCTGGTGTGAGCTCTGACTCCATCACTTGATGTAACCCCCCAGATCACTTTGTGCTGTGTTTCTTTTGGTTTTACTCTTGCTTTTGGAAAGCCCTGATTCTTGGTACAGGATGTGAAACTTCTGGGAGTCTTCAAAACTGCTTCCCAGTAGTCTTGTTTTTATCACACTGATTCCTAATATATATCAGGAGTAGCACAGTGGAGACGGCAGAGGCATACTCACAGTGGTAGAAGAGGAAATCTCCTCCTTTAGTATCTGTTTGACTGAAAACAGTGTGTACTGTATGCACAGATATTCTGTATGGGGTTTACTAGTGGTGAGTAACTTACAACTGAGCAGTCCCTCTGACCTGTATGAATGATCAGTCCTTTCAGATTTTCAAACAGGAAACAAAATTGATAAAACCAGTGTTTGGAATCTTTGCTAACTATCATTTGTTGATCCCCAGAAACTGCTATCTATTCCCAGTGGGAAAATGAATAGCAGGAGACAGCCTGAACACCAAAGAGATCAGACAGAAAATTAAAGCCATGAAGGGAAGAAGGGCAGAAGTTAGTGTCAGAGCCAGGCTGAGAGCTTGCCTTATTGTCTAACCGCTGCTGATTCCTCAGTTGATGTCTCTTGAGATGGGGAGCTCATACCCCACAATTTCACAGTCCTAGTGAGGCTGTTCTTTGATTCCTCCTTACCTACAGAAGCTGAAGGTAGCTCCTGAACTATTCTGCAGTTCCTTTTTGGGGAAGGAGAGCATTTGAGGTTCTCTCTCAAATGTAGAGTAGGATAAGGGGGCAAGTCTGTGGTGTATGTTCTGCATAGTGATGGCAATTTGTGTGCCAGTGATTTGTTCTGGCTTCCTTGTTTGTATTCATTTCAGCTGTCATAATGAAGAATCTCCAGTATCCTTTGCTGTTGTTTAACAATTCAACCAGACCTAGTGTCAATAAGGAAACATCTAACCAAAAGCTGCTGTTGTAAATGATCAGATCCATGATAACACAATTAATGCACATTCCTCCACAAGTGCCCCTTGCCCACTCTGTTTGTCTTTCCTTGGTTCTGCATTAACCTGGCACTGCCATCCTCCTTCTCTATGGGCTGATGATCACAACTCTGTCATTTGATGAGACTGCATGCATGGAAGTATCTGGATGCATAATTTTCTCTCCTTGTTCTTTTTTGATGGAGCTGTGAATTGGCTTCCTTAAGAGGCAGTCTGCAGAGGCTGTGTCTGGTTAAACAGTCCAAGTTTGGGTTTTTTCTTTCACAGGGCACATTCTGACATGCTGATTCATGCTCAGGTGGACTTGACTGCAGTGGCTTATGGCAGGATGCAACACAAAGGAGTTCATTCTCTGTCACTCTAGGTTGAATTCTGATTTTCCTGGAATTATTCTGTCACTCTACCTGCTCAGTATGTGCTGTTCAATATGTCAATTGTGGTGAGGGCTCAGCCAGCAGGCTGATGGATGTGGGGCAGAAGCTAAGCCTTTACTGCAATCATAGAATCACAGAATGGTTAGAGTCAGAAGGGACCTTAAAGATCACCTAGTTCCTACCCCTCTGCCACAGGCAGGGACATCTTACACTGACCCAGATTGCACAAAGCTGCATCCAACCTGTCCCTCTGTGTCAGAGGCAAAGATGACCATCCTCCCTGGCTCTGCTCAGGTTGTGGTTGGAATGGGGGTAACAGTTGGACAAGAATGTAAAATCAGAGGCTTGTGTTTTTTTAACACGTATTTTCAAGATCCTGTGGCTTCTGCATGGACAAAGATCTTCCCTGATCTTTGACTTCAGTGCATTTTAGCTGTAGATTGTGTGCCAGTGGGCTATTGCTTTCCTAGCTTGAGGCTACAGCGAGGAGGGAAATCTGATTATGCAATTTCTCTGCTAAAGAGATGTGAGCAAAATCAGAAGCAAGTGCAGAATGCAGAGCTCAAAGTTTTTTTGATAGGAAAATACAACAGAAAGGCAAAATAATCAGTTCTTCCTCCTCATCTTCTCTTATGGTCTTTTCTTTTGGTTGGTTGGTTTTTTAGGTTGGCTTTTCTGGGGGGGTTGGTTGGTTCTCTTGTTGGTTTGTTTGTTTGTTTGTTTGTTTCTCTCTAGTTTCTGCTTCTTTTCTGCTTAGGTACCTAGTTCCAGCCTTTCACATGCAAAATGTGTTTTGGCAGTAGGCATAGAGACTCCAATCTGACATTAGTCTCAGTCTAGCAGGGCACCTGCTGGGACTGCTAGGTTGCCTAAAGTTGAGTCTGCAAAAGTGAGTGTCTGGAGATTCAGCTGTAGAAGACATGCAGAGAAGCATCATGGCTGGATGATCTCTTCGGTTGCTTTTTTCGTCGTTTTTGTGGCAGAAGAAGAGGTGCCAAGCAATCGAACCCTTTTTATACCATTGCAAGTAATAAATCAAGGCTCTGATATTTTAAGCAGTAGGTTGTGCAACATTTCTGAAAGGAAGAATGAGAGTTATGCTGGCCATGCTGGTTATTCACCATCTCCATCAGTTTAGCCAGTGTCACATATTCAAGTTGTTCTTTCCCTCCTTTTATTTCTTATTAAGAATTACTTTATTTTCTAGCGAGCATAGAAATAAGAATAGAGAATGAACATAATAATGACAAATGGTTACTTTGGCCTTCTCTGGGAAGACTGTGATAACCTAGGTCTGGTCTTTGTGTGTGTGTTCCTTCTGTCTCACAGTATGAGTTCACTGAGGTGGCCCTGGACTGGCAGACTTCCAAATTGGCGTGTGCCTGACATTGTTCAGTGGGAACACTCTGTGCAGACCCAGGCATCCTCCTCTCCTTGGCATCAGAGGAAAGAAAACAAAAGACCCGGGTCCCAAGTTCTTTGGCTTTATCAGGGCACATTATGGTTGCCTCCTCCATCTTCAAAGAGCTGTTGCCACCCCAAAATCTGATTACTGGTGCTATCGGGCAAATCCCTCTTTGTTTGCCAGTCATAGACAACTGGCTTGCTTGGAGCTGATGAGTAACGCTTCTGTCCCTCAAGCTGGTTACAAGCATAGAGGGATGGCTGACATCAATAAATCACTAATTACTGTCATCCTGTCTACCTCTTTGTTCAGCTTAAGCTTAATTTTGGTGCAGAACTGATTTCACCAGGGCCTCTGTGGGCAGCTTGATCTCCCACACTGAGAAAGTTTGCATTGGATGGTTCTGTTTTCCCTGTTCCATCTTGGACTTCAAAGCTGCAGGAGGCTTTCCAGGAAAATTTCAGTAGAACTCTATTCCATCAGAAAATGCAGTTCTCAAATTAAAATATTTCAATAAACACTGATGATTTTGAGGAGATTGACATTTCAGTCAGAAAATGCATCCAAATGTGTTGTACTTCAAAGTTTTGGACGTAACTTTTTAATTTTACTTTCCCATTTTTCCAAAATGAAAACTAAGGCTATAATATCAGTGCTCAACAAATGGAATTGCCAGTTTTCAGCTTAGCTTTAGGGAGAATCAAACTGTAGTTGTAAAGACTGTGATCAGACTTCTCAGGTTGGTATAGGGGATGAATTACTGTGGAAATGCAAAGTAATCTCTTACAGCTGATTTTTAAATTGGATTTCAAGTTAGGATGTAAAAATTGCTTTTAGTCAGACTAAGTGCAACTCTCTGCTCCTGAGCAAAGAGCTGAAGTTGGTTTCCCACCTCTTGCTCTGATCATGTAACTGTGAGGGAGTGTGAGAGGAGTGAATAAGGGGAATATGGTTGGAATAGTTATTTGCCAATATCAGTAACAGCTTGATTCCATTAATAAAGTGTAATGAATGAAAGGTGGTGTGGAAAGTGCTGGTTGCGACATGCCTCCTTCTCACTTCATCCTCTGCTAAAGAAAACTTATCACCTCTGTTGTAGCAGCAATCTGAGCACCATCTCCTTGAGCTGCAGCTCTTCCCACCTACCTGGGAAGGATAGAAGCTTGTGCCCAAAGCAGTGCTTGTGCCCATACAGCTGAGTCCCAATGCTGAGCTGTTTCCTCTCCTTAGGTTTTCACTTGGAATTTCTCCTATGAAATGTAATGGTGTAAGTTCATGATGGACTCAGCCTACTTGAAGGCGAGCATGGACATAACATCCTGAGAGGACTGCTGCTCAAAAGCAAAAATCCAGCATGCCGCCTGGGCCAAGTGACATCCCACATTGTTGTAAAAGTTGCAATATAGAGTCTTCATGCAAACTTTTTGCACAGGACTAACCAGGAGAGAGCAAACTCCTGCTCTGGGACTCTGAACTATGATGCAATCTCAAGAGGGGCTTGCATCTGTGCTTAGCTAGTGGCCTGTTAGAAACAGCCACTAACAGAGGAGATGCTTCCACTTGTACAGGTTTTTTCCAGTGTTGGACCTATTGGTTGGGTGACCAACTGGGAAGTATTAAGTGGAATCTAAGCAGCTCTGATCTGTGTTAATGAGGGATAACAAGAGACAAACAATTATTCCACTCATATTAAACATTAAACATGAAAGAGTTGCATTAAAATGCCCTAAGAGAAACGAATTAATTGAGTCTTTTTGATCTGAGGGTATTTCTTCTAGAAGATTTGGCCCTGGCATGTGTCTGACTTGGTACCCTAGTTATATTTTAAACAACAATAGGGGTTGAATTATCTTTTTGAAAGAGAATGAGCACACAGCTAAGGTTAATACAGAAACTGCCACAAATGTATGTCCTTTGATATTCCTAGGGGAAGGGTTAGAGTGGATAGCTGCAATTTCTGTATTCTGCTTCTAGATTAATTTGGACAGGAGGAACAAAGTGTCAGGTTATAAGGAAAAATCCATGAACCTATATAACTGGGGGAAAAAGGAAAGGGATGAATCATGGTTTAGCTAATGATGGCTAGTCCAAGAAAGACACGTACTGACTGATTTTTACCTGCAGGTAGATAGTACACAAAGAGATGGCTGATCATGTGTGGATTTGGAATCACTGAAATATTGAAAATCTGAGGTAGAAGAAGACCTATACAGATTTTCTGGTTCAACCTCTAGCTCAAATCAGGGATGACTTTGAAGGTGAATTGGGTTGCTTAGTCAGAAGGTGGCTAGATGTATCTGAAGATGGACATCACCTACATGAGTCCTTGCAGCAGTGTTTGCTTTGACTGTAAGGATTTGTGTCCTTATCTAGAAATATATGTATCCTTAGTTGTCTCCACTCAACATAAAGATAATGGAAAGAGAAAGGCCAACATAAATATATCTGAGGGTTTCCTAAAAGAGGCTGGAAACCACTCGGGAGAGGAAAGACAACTGATGAGTGAATGATGGTGCTCAGGAGGTAAGCTTTAGCTTCAGGGTAAATAAGAACCAAAGGGAAAGATGTTCCTCTCTTGTAGCTAGATCAAAGAGAGCTTAAGAAACCAAGAAAGCCATATGCTTCTCACAATTCATTGTCCTTTTACCTCCATGAGCATTACCCCCGTGCTTCTCTGTCTCTTGGTTTCCTGTTGCCTTAGAGTTAGAGAAGAGAGGTCTTGGGTAAACACTGCAATTCCTTTCTCTGCTTCAGGCGCTGACCGGAGAAGGCAATGAGCCTCCAGTTGCCTTGGACAAGCATGGTTTGCTGATCCTATGGGCTAGTGGCCAGTACATTTGCTTTGTTCTTGTAGCCTCCATTGGGATGCAAAGAGAGTGCCAGCCACAAATTTCATTAATTCCACCATCAGTAGGTCTGAATTCATTGCCACTAATACAATGCCTTTTTCTATGTGCTGCGCCAGGGGCATTTTTTTTTTGACACCATGTGTGACCTCCTGTTATTTCTCAACAAACGTTGGCAGGCAAAACACAGCTGGCAGAGCAAAACAGCACAGTGTGTCACAAACTGCTGAGTGCATCCATGCTGAAATGAACAGCCAATTCCAGAGTGGGCTGAAAATTAAATCAACAAGAAACACATAAAATCCTGCTCCCATTTTACTCCAGTTTTGACTGCTGCTTCCCTTTGCACGTGTTATCTCTCCTGAGTTGGACTCAGGCAACAGCCAGAGCAAGGTTATTTCATTTCTGTTCTAACCTTCTAAAACTTCCCCAAACTGCTGTAAACACGTGTTTCTGAACTATTCCTAAGCAACTTCCCTACTAATACCTTCCTCTTACTGATGTTCATACTATGCTTTTTGCCTTTTACAGGAGGGTTTAAACTACTCAAATCATATATTACAAATTATTATGAAAAACACTGGTTGTTTCCATCACTGGATAACCACCCAGTTCCTGCTCTCCTCTCTTCTTTGGGGTTCTGTATTTGCTCCCTGTTGCTGCATGTGTGCCTGTTGCCTGGATGAGGAGAGCAGGGTGAAGGGCTGTGGTTAGCCATAGGCAGCCTGAGGTTTTCTAGTGACAGAAGTAGTTGTGAAGGGTTTAACTGCTCAGATGCAGAATTGAAGACTGCAGCATTGCAGTGCATGTTGCTGGGGGTACTGGGTTTGCTTCTTTACTCCATCCTGCGCTAGGAAGCAGCTGTGCCATCCTAGGAACTCCCACTGCCCCAGTCATGCTGCAGCATCTCTCCCCTCTGCTCAAGCCCCTGCATCATCGTAATCAGCCCAGAGCTCCGGCTGCTGTGACTCTCTCAGCCCTAAAAGTCTTCAGCTAAGGGTGGCTGATGTTCAGCCCTGTCCTTCAGAGTGGCTAACACACAAGCACATTTGGGCTTCTGTCTTCTGACAGGGTTTTATTTAGAAGCTGTCAGTTATGGTGAAATGAATTTGACCTGTCTTAGGATGACCATGGTAGGAGGCAAGTGTCCATGGAGCAAATTCATGCTGGGACACCCTCTGCACTCTGTCACGTGCATGCATATGTTTTTGTGTGCTCAGTATGGTGCACTGGACTTGGGAGTTGGGAGATATGTTCCCCTGCCAACATGCCTTTCAAGAAGGCAAGGCAAAAGGAAATAGCTTCAATACAACCATCCTGCAGGCCTGGTGCTGCAGAGAATTGTCATTTTTTTGGCACCAAGGGGAGCATTTCAAGCTGATGAGAAAATGCAATAGGCTGATTTACTTAGAATCATAGAATAGTTAGGGTTGGAAAGGACCTTAAGATCATCTAGTTCCAACCCCCCTGCCATGTACTTGCTTTCAGTGCTTCTTTGACTTTAGCCAGGGGAGGCCGTAAGAGGGGTAGAGAAAACCAAAATGCTGCACAAGGCTTGTTTGTATGCACTGGGGCTTGCAGGCACTTGCTAAACTTG
Source organism: Amazona ochrocephala (assembly GCA_039720435.1). NCBI lineage: Eukaryota > Metazoa > Chordata > Aves > Psittaciformes > Psittacidae > Amazona > Amazona ochrocephala. Next base: position 2,278,200 of record CM077884.1, on the reverse strand, counting down.
TACCTGCACGTGGGCCAAGTGGAAAAGGAGGGCAGGCAAAGGGAATTTTCTTTCTGCTCAGCCCCTGCAGAAGCAGATTAACTTCCACTGTGAAGGAGCCCCAAGTGAGGCCATGCAGCTTGGAAAGGTTTTGAAGAAAAGTGGGGTCGCGCCTACCGAATCTGCAGCCACGATCTCTTGCAGAAGATTTCGATTGTTCCAGGCCCTGTGGGCGCACCCTCCTCTTCCTCCTCGCGGGTGCAGGCCTGGAGGGCCAGGGCCCACCAGGTGGCACTGGCGGGATGAAGGATCCAGCAAGCAGGGAGGAGAAACACCAAGCCTTAAAAGGATGGAAATTACCCCGTTTCTCATTTTTTTGAGGAAGCCTTGTTTCTGTTGAAGTGCCTATTCCAGATGGAAGTAAGGGTAAGCAGAGGCCCTGAGTGACGTGCCCTGGAGCAATATGCTGCTGGTAGGACATGCTTTACTGGGAGGAGCATCTTATGTCTGCTCTGCTTTCTGAAGATGGCTGGTTTGCTGGCTCCTTGGGGTCCCTTTCCAGGCTGCAGCAAGGCTCTGTGAGATACTGGGGTGACACTAATTGTTTTTCTGGCTGAAGTGTTTTGATGTCAGAGGATGACACAGGCAGAAATGAGGATGTGAGAATAAAGTCCTGGCAGACAGCACCACCCAACAATAGTATTAGATACCTCTTAGAAGTGGGCCAGTGTGACCCATTGTCTTGGCTCCAGGCCTGGCACTAAGATTTGTACAGCAGAAAGCCAAAAAGAGGGTATTGCAGGGAAAGCTTGCTGGGCAATGGTGATGGTGGCTCAGTTCCTGGTGGCAGTTGCTAAAGCTGAGCATAAGCCTTACACATTTGCAGTTATTTCTTTTGTAGAAGAAAACATGTCCTTGGAGACTCTGACTTTCAATTTGCAGTGCATTTAGGGTGTGAGGTATCATAAAACTCATGCCCCTGTTTTGATGTGGAGCCCAGCACTGCATCTCTGGAGTAGCACAACACAACTACTATTCTGGTAGTGGCTCTTGTGAACCTTTTTTACAGCATGGAAACCTGAGTCTCAGAGGCTGACTGGTCTTGTGTTTCAATATGCCGCCTCTAATTATACTCAGACCTGATTGCCTATTCCAGAAACTGAATCAGACCAGAATTTACTGGATGGTCCTTTTCTCTGTTGCCTGTGTCATTAGTGTCCAGGGGCTCAAACTCAACTGTACCTGCTTTTCCAGGTGTTTCATGTGTTCTGGTCACATCTTCTGGAGAGCTAGCCTGAAGGTTGTGTGCTGGTAGCTTCTCCCTTCCTGGCTGACACAGTAAAACATGTCTGATAGTGCTTCTGGTTTCTGGAGCTGTAGTATACTGCTCCAAAGTCTTCCCCCTATGAATTGTGAATTAAATTAGGACTTGCTTTACAAGAAAACTTAGATAATGTCTGCTTGTGTCCACAGCTCAGTTCTTTGGGTGTAGCCCAGTAGTCTGAACAGCCTGTGATTTACTGCCACCAGTGGAATGAAACAGAATCACTTTCTCTGATTTATATCCTCTATTGTAGTTAAATATTTACACAGTATCAAGATCTTAGTAATTGAATGGCTAACAGATAAGTAGCAAATGTTTATATACTTCTGAAATGGCCACAGGGCCACTGAGGTAATGACACTTCATTCTGATGAAAGATCTCTCAGTAAGAAGAAACTTAAAGCTCTTTCTGCTCCATTTTGTTCTCAAGGGTAGTAATAACTCATACTGATTTCAGAGGGTTAGTTCAATTTTATAGATTACGAAAATGACCATTTCAGAAAAATACTCTGGATGAAATGAAGCAGTTGTTGTGGAGGAACACAATGTTTTGCACACAGCAGTATTGTTGGTTGCTTTGGGTAAGAAAAAAATACCAGGCTAATATCAATCTTTGAAGGAAACTGAATCTGGCAGGTTTAAACAATACCTACCAGTATTAAATCAAGACTTCTCCATTCACTTGCAGAAAGGTACCATTAAATATTTCATGACCCATAGGTAATCAAAATTAGCCATGTTTCCTGAAGCAAGAAGGAATCCTGTCATTCCTACTTATTAATTCTTTGTCCAGCTGAGGTAACTGGAATTCAATGTAGGTGCAACAGCTCTAACTGACAGTGAATACTATTGAGCTGAAATCTTTTTTACAGTAATATTTGAAGCTTGTAACTGAGCTGACCTGGGTTACACTATTGTCAAGTTTGGGTTTTGTTTAGGCCTGGCCAGGGTGTGCATTTCTTAGAGGAGTTACTTTTATCTTGGAACTGTGTGGCTTTATAACCAAAAGGGATGTCAACTTTTCTTAAACACAAAATCTCATAAAGCTTTCTACTGACATAGATTTTCTTTTTTTTTTTTTTTATATTATTGCTTGAAATTGTCAGATAATTTTCTACTGTTGTGTTTTGAATGGGACTGGACAGGCAATGAATAGGAGAGCAGCAGCAAGACAGTTTTTATGATTTTCTATCTCTTGATTACTGAAACTCATTTTAGCAGACCTGTAATGTAATTCCAGAGTGCATGTTGGGAAAAAGAGAAACACTGTATGTTTCAGGTCCCACTTATAATAGTGTGATTTTAAAAAAAGCTTTAGAAAAGAGGGAGGCTATTTGGGATCCTAGACAGTGAAAATGAGAACAGAATTCATTACATTCACTGCAGAGTGGTTAAGATTTTTTAATGCAATTTCCAATATACTAGAGCCCATATCTCTATCTGGGTAGTCTACATAATCCCATAACGGAGTAATAATTATTTTAATTATCTGTAATAAATGTTTCTGTAGTATCAAGCTTAATACCTGGAGCTTTATCCTCAACAGACATGCAAGGCTTCAGAGGTTTCAAAGGTCTTGGGGATTTCTTGGATTCTCCAACCTAGGTGAGAGGCAGTTGATATATTTCTCTGTATCTGGAATAAAAAGCAGTTCATGACCGGTAGGGGGAGCTTTCTAGTTTACGGTCTCTCTACTTGCAGTGATACATGTGGGATACCTGGCCATTCATGCAGCTTCTGGAGTGCACCTGCCTGTGACCCAGCTACCTTGTAGCCTGGACAGAGGAGGCAAGCACGGTTTGTACCTATAAACTGCCAGCTGTGTTTACCAGGGTTGCAGTCCTGGGCACACAGTATTTCTCTCCTGTTACTTAACCTCACTCATGTCATCTACAGATACTACCTCGAGATTTCAGAAAGGTCATTCTTCTAACCCACGGCCATCATGTGTGACAGGGTCTTTCGAGCGTTGGTAACGGAACAAAGATGTTCCGCCCCCCTTAGATCGGTTCCGATGTTGCAGGATCTCTCTGTACTGGGGGACGCTTGTTCGGCCGCCCGCCCGCCCGCCCGCCCGCCCGGGGGCTCACGCACCTTCGCGCCCGCGCTGCTCTCAGGAGCCCGGGCGCCGCGGCCACTTCAGCACCCTGGCCAGAGCCTCGCGGCGGGGCCGCTGCTGAGCCCCTCAGCTCTTGAGAGCTGGGGGATCTACCTCGCCCATAGGCATCACCGGTGTCCGGGGCCTGGCTGCTGGTATTTGCACATCCGGAAAGATGGTGGTCATTTGGGGCACTGACCGTGCATGTTGGCTCTCTGATGTGCTTCAGCCTGCAGTGCTTCAGGCCTTCAGTCTGCATAGCTGTGGGCTAGGATTCCTGGCCTGCATTCCCGCTCATCTAATGACATGTATTGTACCTCTGAAAGCGTCATATAGTTCCACACTCCCAGTTCCTGACCCTGTGTTCTGTGATCATTAACAGGGAATAATGTGGTGCTGCAAAATGTTATATGTGCAAACACTGTTTAGTAAATGAATGCTTAGAGAGTGTTCTTTGACTAGTAACAGCTTCTGAGGCAATTCTTGGGAGTTTCAGCTAACCATACCCCTATTACAGCCACAGTTTGAGAGTGGGATATTTTAACAAATTGGGGAAAAATAAGGACCTCAGACCTCCCATGTCTTCATGCCCTACTGATTTTTATAATCTATTGCTCATGCACCATTATTATACTGATTTCCTTGGGCTGCACTGCACGTAAATACTTATCCTTGAAATAACTTCATGATGCACAACTAATGAAGCGGAGGAATGACTGGAGAGATGGCATTTTAGGTGAATCACAGCTATTCCACACATTATTTATAGACTGCTGTCTCTTTATGACTGGATGTCAGCTACCTGGCAACAAGCCAGAGTGCTTATGAATCATCTAATATAGTTGTTATGGCTTTCAGAGGAGGGCAAAAGAGATTAAGGAAGGCTCACTTTGTATCTTTTAATAAACAATAAACAGTCCAATGAAAAAGATATTTCTCTGGTCCCAGTTGATGCATGGTTAACTAATAAACCTGGCTGTGATCAGAAAAGAGAGTGCAGTAGCACAGCTTTACTTCTGTTGTCAAATATAGCTGACTAAATAGAGATATGAAGTCTTTACTTAGGTTTTCTCTCTCATCTTCAGTTTCTTTACACAACACCTCAGTGCTATTTTACAGTTCAACATTTCAGAGTCATAATTAGAAGTACTCAGAGTACTATGATGAATCAGGATGCTCATCTACCTCATTAAAAAGGTATATGTCTATTAAGTAAGAGAAACTGATGCTGCAAAAGTAACAGAAGAAACACACAGTACCTCTCTCCTAGTAATTTTGTAGCATGGGATATATTTCTAAGTCAAAACAACAACGGATCACTGCAATATGCTGTGCAAGCCTGAAAGGAGCATTCCTGTGGCTGTTACATCTTTACCTCTGTTATATTATGACTAAGAATTGCACCTCCTTGTGTGGATGGATGCTTGTGCTTGCAGGAAGTCGAGGTCCCTTTCAGGCTTCTGGAGGTGTGTAGGTGCCAGGTATGGTGCTGAGAAACAGCAGCATTCTTTAATAGATGCTGAAGTGGGCAGAAATAATTGCATCAATTAGATGTTAAGTTTTATTAGACATAACTTAATGCCACTGATAAAGCTGACATTTACATATAATCATGGCCTTTTTAGTCACAAAAATCATGAATGTCAACATATTAAGTGTTAAATTAACTTCCATTTCTACTAGCATGTCTTTCTAAAAACATGGATTGTTTTAAGGTGTGCAGCTGCATGTTACATTCACATAATAAAGCAAACAAAGGTCAAATAAAAAAATAAAACAAACATGTTAATACCAGGTAGCTATTTACAGACAATGAAGTTCACTGCTGCTCAAAGAACCTCATAGGGCCCCTGGGCCATTCAAGTTGTACTTCCCCATCCTGGAGGTATATGGGCCTGGTACTGATCCTTGGTAAAAGGGAACTTCTCATGCAATTTGCAGCAGCAAGAATCATGTTTTCTGGTTAAATTGCTATGAACTGGTCTAGTGGAGGGCTTCATAGAAACCAAAGTACAGAAACAAAGTGTAATACCAGAGGCAATATTGGAACTCAGAACCTCTGCCTCCTGCTCTTCTATTCCAGCTGCTTGATTTGTTTTTGAAGTTAGAAGTACAGTACTAAGCTGAAACTCTTTATCTCTACAATCCCCTGGCTACCTAGTTGTGATGGCTTTGTGAAGAACTGTATTTCACTTTTTGCTTTCATTCCTATTGATGTCTAGCTACCTCTGTGGCATGGTAATGTGTCACAGGCTTCCCTGGGCTTTACCTCATGTTTTCCATGAGTAGCAGGGTGGCTTTAGCTCTGTTTTATTACTGAGAATGGGATACAAAATGACAAACAGGAAGCATCAGGCCCAAATCATGACTGAACCCCCACCTCAAAACCTACTTTAGGCTTTGTACAGGCAAGATCTCCCCTCTCACGTCTTTGCAGGCCAAAGAACTGTGCAGACTGGACAGTAATTAAAAGCAAATAAGCATTTCCAGAATTTTATTTTATGAAGAAAAAACCAGTGTGTTTAGGCTCTAGTTTTATGGCTGACCTTTAAAGTTCAATGTAGGGTGCATCTACTGTGTGCCTACACACCGAGGAGCTAGATTCAGGCTCACTAGTATCAAGTTAGTAGCAGTTTTGCTGCTGCACCCCATCCTGCACCTAAGGTCATAGGCCCTTCTGGGAGGTAAAGGCAAATAAGGTGGAAGTAGTGCCTTATTAAAGCAGCTTTACTCCTTTCAGGCTCAAGGAAGTCACAGGGACAGAGAATGTCAAATCAACATGTCAAACCAGCACCAGCCCAGGTAGTAACCATCCTCTATATCCCACCATTTGGCAGCAATCTACTGTAAGATTTCCACATCTATTTTATCTGCATGGACGTGGGATTTCCAGAAGAACCAGGCAGTTTTCGAGTGTGGTATGGGGAGTAAAGGCTTGCTTCTGGCAAGAGGAGCAACATTTTTCTAAAGGAATGGTTTGGTCACTGGGACTTGTCCTCAATGAGAATGGCACTACTGAACTTATCAGGAATATTACAGAGAAACAAAAAAGCAGAAGAGTCTCATTCCTCACCTTGGGGCTAACTTGCTTGCTGTGGGCTGGTGTTAGACATAGAATAGTTTGTTTCTATTGTTCTTCATAATAACTCAAGAAATACTATTTTTTTTAATAACTTATTTGCTATGAGAGAAGGGGCCCAGTCATCCCTTTATAAAAGGCTGGTGAAGGTTCAAGCATCACTTTGTTCCTGTTGAAACCCCTTTGAGATTGTACCAAAGATCTGACAGTTTTGTCCTGGCTCTCTGCAGGGGAAGTTCCTGCATGCAGTGATATAAAAACAAGGAGAGAAAATATCAAATATGTGGAAAGCTTTTTCTCTTTAGAGAAAAAAAAATAAATTAATAATTTGCTGATGGGACAAATGTACTTATTACTGCTGCTGACACCATAGCATTGAAAAACATAAGAAATAGCACTCAAAAGTGATAGAAAACACAGACAGATCTGCCTCTGCTTATGTTCTACAGCTGTTTTGAAAGGTGTGGCGTCTACAGCTGTGCTGGGTGTAATCTTCTGGACACACTGCTTACTCTTGGCATGCTGGTCATCCCACGCACCACACTCTCCAGGGTCTCACATCAGGTATTCATGTTAAAGCCAAGCATTTTCTACACTACCACACGCATCAATATACATTCCGGTGACAGGAGTATTTTCTTCAATGCTGTCTTATATAGTAGGGCATGGGAAGTTTAATAGAAAAGAAATGCCTTGAGAAATAAATTAGTTGCTTGTAGGACAGGATTTTTCTTCTGTTCTCATTGAAAAGCTGAAAAGTACTATAGAAACAGTGGTCTTGTCTGACCAGTCTTCATCAGCTGCCCTTATTTTTATCGATCACAACAAAACCTCCAAATACTTGCATTTATTCTTGTGCATTGGTTTTGTTTGTTTTGGTTTTGTGAGGTTTTTTTTTATATCCAGTGCAATAATGCCTACAATCAGTGCTTTCAAATTGCCTATTCTGGAAGTCTGCCCCATGACTGACTTTAAAGTAACTACCCAGAAATACAGAGTTTGTTTATATAGAAGTCTTCTGGGAAATCAGAATATTATATATAGAAACCCAAATATTGCAATTCCATATTAAGTATAGATTCTATATTAAATATGTATTAAATATAGAATCCCAAATATTGTCATTCTAAGGCACAGGAGGCTATTCAGGAGATATTTTTATCCTCTACAAATACAGGAATATCCAGTTTTCTATAGGAAAATAAGCCACTTGAAGGAAATCCTCTATTACGGTAATTTTTACTTAAGTACTTCCTTAATGTCCCTGGGACAATTCTGAAAGCAAAAATACCCAAATCACTGTACTTCCAGTACTTAGGCATCAAACTACTGTAAAGCAGAGAACAAAGGTAACATAAAACATTACTAGTGAATTTACTTCACATCAGTTAACTTCATGTCATTAGTAGTGTTACTAAAACTCAAGTCCTGTGCAGTGCTAGAGCACCTTCTCTGCAGAGGTTTTTAAAGTATTCTCAAGCTAGCAAGGGTCTTAGCTTCGGCCCACCACTGCCTGGCAGAGACATGGGTAGGGAAGAGCTGGTGTTGAAGGTTGTGCTTCTGAAATGCTCACTCTGCCACCAAGAAGAAACATTCCCGTGGAAGTGCGGGGTTATGGGAGGAGGAAGAAGCAGCCCTGACTCTGGGCTGATGTTGATTGCAGGTAGATTTATGTGTGATCTCAGAGATCAGGACAAAGAGCTCAAGAAGTTGTTCCCTAGAAAGAAAATCTCTAGTTTCACAAACGCAGCTCTTGATATCGTAAAAAAAGCCCCACTGGAGCCACAGAAATTGCTTATGAAGCCAGGAGTGGTTCTCTTTTGAGAGGGCTTCCAAAATCCCTCATAATTAGGCAGGTAAACACAGACTAAAATCCATCAAAATATTCGCGGGATGCTGCAGACAAGAAGAATGAATTCTTCGCAGAAGAAAGAAGAGCTCTAAGTGTGCATTATCCACAGATGAGACAATTTCTGCCACTAATATATTGGGCCAGGGACTTGGCTGGTGGTGATAGTGTCATTACCAAACCTCCAATTCCAGTTCCTATTCCAGGGCTCATACTTTTTAAACTCCTTTTATCTGACAGGTAAAATACCTTTAAAACACAACGCAGTAAACATTAATCTCCTGATCACACTTTAAGAAAATCCTCTGAACTTGCTGAATCACTTGTAATTAAGTAGCCTTCAGGCAATAGAATCAAATCCTGTTTATTTTAAGGCATCATCAAAGAATGTGACAGTACCATGCGACTGCAGGTAAGTCAGCCTAGTGTAGCACACTAACAAATACCCATGATTGCCTTAATCCAAGGCAAACTCTGTAGGCAGGAGAGACACAAATCACTTCGAAACTGCTGATCCTCAACCTATGCCTCCTTTGTCATCTGTGGATACCTGAGAAAAGTGCTATTTCCAAACTGTATTCCCCAAATGCTTTCAATCATCGAAGCTGAAAGCACTCCAACCTTGTTAAGTACCAGTTAACAAGGAGTATCTGATGATAGAAAAAACATGAAGCAAGTAAAACCAGGTATCTCAACACAAGCACAAGAGAAGTGTACATCCAGCCTGGGGCAGATAAATGTCCAAGTGCAATATCGAGCCACACCTGTAAGTATCTGGAAGGGAATGAGGAGTGGGTACGTGATGGAGGAGCATGTATCAGAGCCCAAAAGGGCTCATTTTTGATGCCTATATCTGTCTCAAGCACAAGACGAAGTGTCTGTCTTCTGCATCTCCTATGGCTGACCCTCAGTGCAGGTGCATTATTAAGCCTGCTTGGGCACCCAGGTGAATCTCCATCCTCCATCATCATCCCTGCGCACAAAGGCTTGTCCTTGGTGGAAGGTGTGTGTTCTCACATTGCGGTGAGGACTTAGTGATGTTGTGAAGGCCATTTCTGTTTTGTTGGGTGACAAACTGCCAGTCAAATAAGGCAACCCACAGGCTGGGAGGGAGGAAACGCTTGGCACTGATGAGACACATTCTGCTGAAGAAAACTGAGGAAGGAAGCGAGAGTCCTCACTGCATGGATGAGTACTGTTGTTAGCTGAAGGCACATGGCTGCAGCTATATGTTGCTGACACTCCTTCACTGTGGTCATAGTCTGTTGCTTCCCCAGTGCTTAGGCAGTACGTGTCTTTCCCAAGGTCTGAGGAGAGGGCACTGTAGTTAGCTGAAGTTTCATCAATGGTGTTCACATCTTTTAATCCTAAAGTCTGCAAGACCCAGCTGTCTACAGCAGGGCTGGCTTGCTGCTCACAGGCAGTGAATTCATTAAAGAGGTTCCTTCTGGCTTTGGAAGCATGGGGAGTTTCTTGAGGAGCAAAGCAGTGGTACTCTTTTAGTCTCCTCTTGGTACTTTTGAGAATAGCACAGGTTTTTTGGCCATGGCAGGAAAGCAGTTTCTATCAGGGAAAAAAAAATAAAAAAATGTGAGAGAGAAGATTAAAATCTGAATTTCCAGTTATTGGGAAGCAATGTGTTCCTGATCTTGGCTTTTAGATGGGCAAGATTGTTACTACTGTCCTTACACAAGATATTTTTTCTTCCACCCTGTGGAAGTCATATGGATATGACTATTTTGTGTCTTACGGTCTCTGTAACAGTCAAGTCCTTGAGAAAGAAGAATGTGACAATGTCAACAAGGCCTGTGCTTTGATCGTATTCTCACTCAGTACAGCATGAAATGAGAGCTCCTGCCTGGTTGTATGGCACTGCTCTGTGCTGCTGCTGCCAGCAGCATTTGGCAGGCGAGCAGGGTATGAGGGGGAAATGTGGCAACCTGACACAAAGGGAGGATATGAAGGTAAGTCATACTGAGGCAGGTGGGATCCTGGCCAAGGAGTGCTCAGAGCAGCAGCCTGAGTGGCTTAAGCCCATTAATCCATCTCAGTTGTCATTATCCCAGGACAAGGGCCCTTCAGGCATCCAGGGACAGTCAAAGGAAGGCAGGAATAACAAGGAAGCTTCCCCACCATCTCATAAATTCATTGCTCAGACACTTCCTGTGATGGTTTCATACTGGACTGTCCTCCACATGACATAGAGGGGTGGCCATGTCTCCCTGCTGTGCCCAGTGAAGGAGACCTTTTCTACTGCCAGGAGCCAGGTTTTGGCATGGAAGGACACACCACACTGTCAACACAGAATAGGATGGAAAAGGAAAGTCTGCTATTTTTTACAGGCTTTTTTACTTCATGCCCAATCTACAGAGCTGAGGAAATAATAAATAGTTCCGTTTCATGAGGCTGGAATAGCAAAAAACGTCTTTAAGCCAACAAGAAATAATTATCTTCTGGACTAGAAACAGAGAATCAAAATATTTAATAAAAAACCCAACCTATTCACACTTAGTTTAACAAAATGTTTCATCCAACCTGAAGTGCTTAATTTGGTATTTCATCTTAAAGAAAGAAAAAAACCAAACCAAAACAAAAACCACACTTTTTAATTAAATGACTTTGAAAAAATTAGGAGATCCATACTCTAATGTAAATGAATAAAATGTATGATTGGAAGATGACAAAACAAAACATAAACCAGAAAGTATCCAAAACATAAAAAAAGAAAAAATAATCTTTATCAAAACAGGTAATTGACAAAATGGACACAGTAGAGAAATATATGTTCAAATTTGAATTTTTCACTGAAAAAGAATGTTAGATGGGATAATTTTTGCCTTGCTTATAAACTTAACTTACTTATAGCTAACTTACTCATTAACTAAATTTAACCATGCCATGGGCTATACTGTCTCCACAATCAGAACTTGATAGGATGTCATTCCTGGGGGAAACTGTCACCTTAGATCCATGACTAGCAATTTGGCAGCTCTGTGAAGTTAAACAGATCTCACACTGCAGGTTGCCTACACTCTTAGACTTTGCATGTATTTTAATAGCATGTGCCTGTTTCAACCTATTCAACCTGTTTCTTTTGCGCATGTCTATACAACAGGTTTGGACACAATACCTTGGCTTTTTCTTCTAAACACTTAATCAGGGCAGAATTCAGGTATTGTCGGAGGTTATTATTTTCTTCATGTAACCTAGCAAGTTCCTCTTCCTTCTGAAGCAAAGTATCTTGAAGCTGTGAAATAGAGATACTGATGAATAGATGTTGACTCTGTAACTTAATAGCAATTGCCCTATGGCGCAGGCTGCTTGGATTTGATGATCTGGGTGTTTGCTTTGTGAACTCAACCTAGCCCTCCAGCCTCTTGTCTCTGTAAACCTAAGTGGCACAACTATTCACTTTTCACTTTTGACTTTATTCTTCAGTGAGTGTTTGAGATTAGTCTGGAAAAAAAACACCATGGAATAATAACAGACAAGAATTACAGGTAGCCCTGTGAATAGCCAGAAACCAATATGGGCATGGCAGCAGCTACCAGATCTCCAGAGCAGCAGTAAGCATCCCTTTGCACCCCTCTCATTCCAATTTATTGTTGACTGGTAGGGAAAAGGAGAAGGTGGAACTGCAGGCTAACAATTTATGGCAGTAGAGTGCAGAAGGAAAATGCAGCTGCCATTCTTTATGATACAGAAGTACTCAGTGACCTCTTCAATCCCAGGCTCTACTGTGCCAGTCCCAGCACAAGTATAGAGCTGAGATAATCCCTGGTCCCAAGAGCTGAACAGGTAGATTTTGATTTGCCTACACCTGACACTTTTTTATGGGAAGTCCTATGTATATGCAGAAAGATTTTTCCCTCCTGATCATAACTCTGAAGACTCCTTTAGAGGAACAAAGGATCTTCTGTCAAGGATCTCAGGCATCTGCTGACCACAGGCTGAAAAGCAGAGATTTAAATGACTGAGGTAGAGTCAAAGGAAGAAATACACTGTCTGGAACTAGGGATAGATTCCAGGGACCTTGAAGTTAGTAAATCAATTTCTATCAACTTCACTGTGTTAAAATGTCATTTCGCAATCACAGCCCAGGAAGCCAACCATATCCTGGGCTGCATCAAAAGGAGTGTGACCAGCCGGTCGAAGGAGGTGATCCTGCCCCTTTACTCTGCTCTCGTGAGACCTTGCTTGGAATACTGTGTGCAGTTCTGGTGTCCTCAACATAAAAAGGACATGGAACTGTTGGAACAAGTGCAGAGGAGGGCCACGAGGATGATCAGGGGACTGGAGGACCTCCCATATGAAGATAGGATGAGAAAGCTGGGGCTGTTCAGCCTAGAGAAGAGAAGGCTGCATGGAGACCTCATAGCAGCCTTCCAACATCTCAAGGGCGCCTATAGAGATGCTGGGGAGGGACTCTTCATTAGGGACTGTAGTGAGAGGACAAAGGGTAATGGGTTCAAACTTAAACAGGGGAAATTTAGATTGGATATAAGAAGGAAGTCCTTTACTGTGAGGGTGGTGAGGCACTGGAATGGGTTGCCCAGGAAAACTGACTGCTCCATCCCTGGCAGTGTTCAAGGCCAGGTTGGACAGAGCCTTGAGTGGCATGGTTTAGTGGGAGGTGTCCCTGCCCATGGCAGGGGGGTTGGAACTAGATGATCTTGAGGTCCTTTCCAACCCTAACTATTCTATGATTCTATGATTTGAAATATTTGATCGGAATGATCTTTCTGGGGTTCCTTCACCCAGGAGTGTTCAGAGTTTCTCCTTTCCCCTTGATGGGATTTACAAGGAAAAAAAGAAAAAAAAGGAAAGAAGAGAGAAAACAAAGTAAACAAGTAAATGTTTGTTGGTCAAAATGGCTGATCATTCATGTAAGTAGGTAATTCTGGTGGAATCATTTCTCAGGACTCAGGAGGACACACACTATGTATTTTTTGTCAACAACATGAGGCCCTGCATCATCAGAGCCTGAGAGACTCCCTGGTCATGCCCCTGGGTCCTCTTTACTGCCAAGGCAGCTGGTGCAATATTCTGTTAGAAGGATGAACAGGGAACCAAGTTCATGTTGGACAAATACTTTCCACAAAACCCACCAACATAAAAGTAGTTTGCCACCGTTTCCTCTATCTGTACCAGTGAGAGATGCCATAAACCAATCCAGAAGGTGCAATACATAACACAAAGTTCATGAACCTCGTGGGGTTAAAGCGAAGTTTCTGGGGGGCGTGGAGCCTTTACCTGTTTGTTCCTGTAGAGCTGGGAGGACAGCTGCTCTCCCTGCCACGCCGCGTCCTGAGCACCGAGCTGCGAGCTGCAGAACTGCCCTGGAGCGGAGCACACCGAGGGGTTAGCCCGCTCCCACTTCCTCGCCCAGCCCGGCAGCGGGGCCGCGGCCGGGCCCACCTCCCTTCTTGGCGGCGGGAGCGCACTTACCCGGCGGCCGCGTTTCCCGCCGGCCCCGGTTCGGCGGCAGCTCCGCGGTGCAGGCGGCAGCCCAGGTCTCCTTGGAAACACCGGCAGGGACGGACCAGGGGTAGGCGCAGCGCGGGACCCCGGCGAACCCTGGCTCCGGGCACGGCCGGCCGGTGCTCTGTGGAGGCAAGGGACCGTGGCGATGGGACGCTCGGCAGGCGGCTATCCCCTACCGCCCCGCCAGCCCGCGGGCTGCAGCGGGCCCCGAGGGGAGGCGGTGTCAGCCCCGTTCCGGCCCCGCCGCTTCCCGGCGAGAGGCCCCCCTGCGCTGCGGGCTGGTCCCTGCTCCCCGCCTGCTCCTGTCCCAGCCGGGGTTTAGCTCGGATACCTGCCGCAGGACAGCACCGGAGCCCCGGCTGCCTCTGCCAGGCGCTGGAGCTCCCAGCCGTGAGTCGGGTGCCCGCTCTCCCCCGCACCCTCCTCCCGGTGGCACCGCATCGCCCTGCTGCCTCCGCTGGACGCTGGGCAATGCTCCCCCGCCGCAGCCCCCCACCACAGACGGGCTCCAACTAAAAGTATGCCAGGAAGGTGGCTGAGTTTCCTGCAATCCCTTAGGAAATACTACGGTCCTGAGTGGGTTTAAGAGGCAGGGAGGACCCAGGCTGTCCTCGGCCAGGGCGTTCCTCCCACCTTGGGGGCTTGATTCAGCTCTGAAGCAGCACACAGAGCCAGCAGTGTCACCTCCAGGCTGCTCGTACTCTCTTCTGCCCCTGCAGTTCTGCAGGAGTCCCAGACCGTGCAGTGGCAAACCCTGGAGTTGTCTCTGGATTCACCCTTTTCCCTCCTCCCAGCAAACCCGATCTGCACCAGCTCTAAACCTCTGCAAGGCAACGGCAGAGCCTGGAACCTCAAGCAGGGAATCTGCTCACCCATGGGAAGGCACAGCAGCAGAAACTGCTCTTGCAGGTAGAGGAGAGCTGTCTTTCTTCACCATCGTAAAGAAGGCACAAAACCTACTGCAAGCCCACAAGGCGAAGAGACCATCTTCTCCTTTCCTGCCTCCAGGTCGACAAAAATGCAAAGAGCACTTACCATGTTAGTGGAAGAATGAAATGCAGGTCTTGGGAGCACGTTTCTGTTAAAGCCCCAGAGAGGTTTAAATGGCTCTGAAGGAGGGGGAGAGGGGGGAAACCAGAGAGGCGAGTTTAATCTAAAGGAGCTCCCAGTGACGCCTCAGAGCTCTCCTGAAACCCAGCAATCTGATTTGGTGTAAAGCTGTCAAACTTGTGACGTGAATAAACAGCAAACTTGCTGAAATCAAAGTCATTCTGGCCCCACAAATCAACACAAGGAAGGAGGGAAAAGAAAAGAAGGAGAGAGAGGGGAAAAATAAAAGCCTCCACACACTTCAGGACAGCCCTGAAGTGGTGTGTCTGATTTTCCCTCCAGGAAATGAACAGGGATCCATGGAAGCATCCCACATGTTCAGAGCAGGGCTGCTGGTGTTACTGATAAATTTTTTGTTTTGTTTTCAAGCCTTGTCTGCACTTGTAAAATCCAGCAGGAAGAAGCAGGTTTGTCCAATATGCCTGGCTGAGGGAGTGGGTTTTCCACAGCTTCCCAGGGGTATGTAGATGCAAATATGATTCAGAGTACTTCTGCGGACAGTTCTGAGGGAGAAAGTCCAGGTTTCAGAACAATACAGTCTGTAATAACAACTTCCTGCAAATGTCTCACAATGTTGGGAACTGATGTCCTGTCAAGCCCCAGGCTTCCAGAAAAATGTCTCAGGATATAAATGCTGTGACAGATTTACTATCATAAAGGGTCGTGTTGCAAAAGCCATATGCAAGTGAATGAAAGATGTAGATTGTCTGCATAAAGTCACTTCTAATTTGCATCAGATCCCCATAGCAATTAAAATCCACAGATAGGCTTGAGTTTTTTCTCAGGGAAATAAATAAAATCCAAACAACTCTTTACTAAGGGTCCATTTTTGAATAGTGTAGGGGATGGTGGGACCAAATCTAACAGCAGAGCAGTTGTTCAGACAGGATCCTTCCTCCTGCATGGCAAGGGCTATACAAGGAGGTAACCTGACCTACCTGCAGACACAATATACAGCCAAGGGTGAGGTTGGGCCAAAGGCAGGCCGTGCTGGCATATGAGATGGTCTTTTATTTCTCTCTTGGAGGATGTTCAGTGCTGTTACTCCAATAGCAAGGCTCAGGGACAATACAAACCAAGAAGGCTGTTTTCCTTTCATTCTTTTGTTACCGGTGTATTTTCCTAGGTTGCTGCCCAAAGTAAACTTGCAGCTATACCAAATCAAATCAGCGCCATCTCCCTCTTGCATTACGTTTTTTCCAACAGAGACACTTTAGAAAGGTCTCATGCTCCATACACTGCACCCAGCTTTGTGTCACTCTTTAGCTCTCCAAACACCATCTCTGTGATTCTCTGACATTTGAGAACTGCTGCGATAACCCATAATCTTCAGCTGCCAATCCATCTCCTGCATGGAGCATAGGGTGGCACTTGCTGGCTAGCACGAAACACAAGCTCCATGAAATACTTTCAGCAAGTGCCAAGCCCCAGCACAGTCATCCTTGGCTTGGTTTAGTCTCTTTGCCCTTTCCTGGGCTGCCTCAGGGTGCTTTCCGGGGCGCTGTGGCAGCGGTGGCTCCCTCACCCAGGGCACGCACCCCAGGCAAGCACTGCTACCGTGAGGGTCTGTATCACACCAGGGAAGGGCCTGGGGAAAGCCACAGCCCCGAGGCTGCCGGCGCCTGCCAGCAGAGGCTCTGGGCCCGGCAGCCTCTGTCGGGCTGTACGGTGAGGCAGACAACCCAGCGTAGGCTGCAGAAGCCCCCAGAGGCCGGAGCAACCCCCTGAAAGATGCAAGGCCCCCACAGCATCCTCCCAGCCCCAAAAGCCCCTCCGGACACCGCGGCCTCGGCCTCGGGCTTCCCGACACAGCGACCATCTTGGAGCTGCCCCTGAGGCGCGGGAGCGCTGAGCCCGGCCATTGGGGGAGGCGAGCGGCCCCGGTGACGTCATCACGCCGCGCCAGCCGCAGGAGGGAATGGTGGCTGCGGGGAGGGGGCAGTCGCCTCTGTCCATCCCGGTTGAGATGTGGGTGTCCTGTGCTTCCTTTCCCGGACACATGGTCTCTCTCCTGGCATCCCCAGGTAGCCCTGGGGATAGGCAGGAGCAGTGGGGAGGCCTGGTGCGTGCAGGGGGTGCCAGGCTCCGCCTTGTACCACCTCTGGATCACCTCACCGCTTGTGCCTGGGGACAGAGGGTACCTGCAGAGAGAGGAGAGTTGAGCATCTGAACAGCACATTTAGGGAGGGACAACGAGTGGGCAAGGTTTCCTTCCCACTTTGTGTGGATGTGGGCGTGGAGAGAAGCATTGCTGGCTCCTGGCTGCTCCTAGGGAGGGCCCTTTGCCTGGTACAATGCTGGTGGCTTTGTCTCTGCTTCCTCTTGGCAGAGAACTGTATGCTTAGGCACGCTGTTTGCTTCTGAGAAGTGGTGGGAGGAGTATGGGCACGCTCTTGGAGTGAAAACAGGTATGAAAAAAACCCTGTGGTCACTCCATTGTTGCTTTTGCACAGTTGGTACTGTGTTGGTTTGGGTTTTGAGAGAGCTTTGCTTACTGAGCTCAAGGAATTCATGTCAGCTCACTGTACCATGGTTTCTGTGTTGTGGAGCGAAAGAAGGTACATGGGTAAAAGGCCACCAAATCAGAGGCCATGAAGCTTGTAGGTTTGGGGACTTAACTTTTGGGTCACTGTCAAGGAAAGACAAATGCTGCTTAAGTAGGAGAGTTAATTTTGCAAAATCATGCATGGGTGTCACACACGATGTTAGAAAGTCTTCAAGTCAGAGCAGCAATTACACATCATGTGCAGTGTAAAACAAACCCAAGTAACAATCATCTGCTAATTCTTTTCCTGTTCACCTGAGTCAGCCCCTCTCAGAGCTCTTACTTATTACAGTTATTGACGCACTTTCATTGGAAATGAAGTTCAGAGATGAAATATTTATCAAGACAACCATAGTGCTTCAGTGGAGATAGGATTTCGCTTTGGTGTTATAGGAGCTCTTTTCTGAAGTTTTGGGAACACACTAACATGCACTGCAGTGTGTCAATTCCCATGTGTTCTTTGTACCTATGTTTCTTTTGTAATGTCAATGATTTTTCATGTTTAAATGACAGTGGTGAAACTAATCCTTCAGATTAAAAAAAAAACCTAAAAGAAACATCAAACTTTGTTGGTTGATATTCAAGGATCACCTACTACAAGCTCAGGAGTATTGCATCCCAACTAGAAGGAAGTGCAGCAGGAGGGCCAGGAGACCACCTTGGATGGATGAGGAGCTGCTGAGGAAAATTCGAAGGAAGAAAGAGGCTTATAAAAGGTGGAAGCAAGGACAGGCGGCCTGGGAAGAATACAGGGATGTTGTCCGGGAAGCTCAGGACCAGGTTAGGAAAGCTAAGGCCCACTTAGAATTAACCTTGGCTAGAGATGTTAAAGATAGCAGGAAGTGATTCTATAGGTACGTAGCAAACAAGAGACAGACTAGGGACTTCTCCAGAAGCTATCAGGAGAACTGGTTACTGGTTCTTAATGACTTCTTTGCCTCAGTCTTCACCAGCAAATGCTCTGATCACACCACCCAAGCCTTGGAAGTCAAACACAGGCACTCTAAGAATGAAGACCCTGGGCCCACTGTAGGAGAGGATCTGGTTTGAGACCATCTTAAGAACCTGAACATGCACAAGTCCATGGGACCTGATGAAATCCATCCACGGGTCCTGAAGGAGCTGGCAAATGAAGTTGCTAAGCCACTGTCCATCATATTTGAAAAATCATGGCAGTCAGGTGAAGTTCCCGATGACTGGAAAAAGGGAAATATAACCCCCATTTTCAAGAAGGGGAAAATGGATGAGCCGGGGAATTACAGACCAGTCAGTCTCACCTCTGTGCCTGGCAAAATCTTGGAGCAGGTTCTCCTGGAAGGCATGCTGAGGCACATGAAAACCAACAAGGTGCTTGGTGACAGCCAGCATGGCTTCACTAAGGGGAAATCCTGCCAGACTGGTGGCCTTCTATGATGGGGCTACGGAACTGATGGACAGGGGTAGAGCAGTTGATGTCATCTACCTGGACTTGTGCAAAGCATTCAACACTGTCCCACACGACATCCTTGTCTCTAAATTGGAGAGACATCAATTTGATAGGTGGACCACTCGGTGGATAAAGAACTGGCTGGATGGCTGCACACAAAGAGTTGTGCTCAGTGGCTCAATGACCACAATGGCTCCAGTGCCTGGAGACCAGTAACGAGTGGTGTCCCTCAGGGATCGGTGTTGGGACCAGTTTTGTTCAACATCTTTGTTGGTGACACAGACAGTGGGATTGAGTGCGCCCTCAGCAAGTTTGCCGATGACACCAAGCTGTGTGGTTTGGTTGATACATTGGAGGGAAGGAATGCCATCCAGAGGGACCCTGACACGCTTGTGAGGTGGGCTGATGTCAACCTGATGAAGTTTAACCATGACAAGTGCAAGGTCCTCCACCTGGGTCGGAGCAATCCTAGGCACAGCTACAGGTTGGGCAGAGAAGAGATTCAGAGCAGCCCTGCAGAGAAGGACTTGGTGGTGTTGGTCGATGAGAAAATGAGCATGAGCCGGCTTCAGTGTGCGCTTGCAGCCCAGAAAGCCAACCATATCCTGGGCTGCATCAAAAGGAACGTGACCAGCAGGTCGAAGGAGGTGATCCTGCCCCTCTACTCTGCTCTCGTGAGACCTCACTTGGAGTATTGTGTGCAGTTCTGGTGTCCTCAACATAAAAAGGACGTGGAACTGTTGGAACAAGTGCAGAGGAGGACCACAAGGATGATCAGGGGACTGGAGCACCTCCTGTATGAAGATAGGCTGAGAAAATTGGGGTTGTTCAGCCTGGAGAAGAGAAGGCTGCGTGGAGACCTCATAGCAGCCTTCCAGTATCTGAAGGAGGGCTGTAAGGATGCTGGGGAGGGACTCTTCATTAGGGACTGTGGTGATAGGACAAGGGGTAACGGGTTCAAACTTAAACAGGGGAAATTTAGATTGGATATGAGGAAGAAATTCTTTACTGTAAGGGTGGTGAGGCCCTGGAATGGGTTGTCCAGGGAAGTTGTGAATGCTCCATTGCTGGCAATGTTCAAGGCCGGGTTGGATAGAGCCTTGGGTGACATGGTTTAGTGGGAGGAGTCCCTGCCCATGGCAGGGGGGTTGGAACTCGATGATCTTGAGGTCCTTTCCAACCCTAACTATTCTATGATTCTAAACTTGGATTTTTATTTATTTTTTTTTTTTGTTTGACTTATTTTTGTGTAGAAATGGCCCTAAAATTGCATTTGGACCATTGTGAACTGGCTGTCATAAGAGATGGCACACAGAAGAAAAATATTAACAAGTAGTTTAATTCAACTTTTATACCAGATTTAGTACAATCTGTTACTTTTCATGCTAACACTGGCACAGGTGTCTAAACCCACCCCAAGTCCTCTTCACTTACCCTGCCATATTGCTGTTGCATTGCTTCTTACCCCTCTTAAGAAAGATTAGTATATCTGTGGTAAATAGAGGCTTACTTAATAACTCCAGATATTAATCCATAGTCTGGCACACACAGGTATCTGTCACTGGCATGAATCTCTAATAACGTTTGTGATCTAAAGGTGTGATTAGTTAAATTTGATGAGACTGTTTTGCAAGAATGCTTCTGAATGGAAATTTATGCAGATACAGGTTCTGGTTGTCCTCTGATAGTCCTCCTGCTTGAATGCAGGACTAAAAGGCACTTCCCAAATCCAGTCCCCTGCTGTTGAGACATTCTTAAACTTTTCAGGCTCCCTCTTAAAACTAATTAGGTTATTTTCCTTCTGTTATTCCTGTGTGAGGCTACACCATATTGAGAGCTCTGAGGGCTAGACACTTTCTAGTTTCCAGTCTGAATGTATTCATAGCAGGTATAATCCCTTTTGTCATTGTGCCAAACTCTTGCTTTACTTTAGACACTTCTCCTCCCTCTGTAGCGTTTAGCTATGATGTCCTTGCAGAATGCTGTCACATGTTGTCTTTTCCTTTGCTTTTTAGGTGAAAAAAAGGCAGTTTCTTTTTCAGTCTTCGCTAACATAAGGGCTACAGAAACCCATCTCAGGGAAAATTTCACCTGACATTAACCTGTTTTTCAGATGAGTGACCAAAATTACTGGATCTGCTGTGTAGTGCACCAATGGTTTAGAAAAAAGCATTGGCCAATCTTTATCTCTTTTATCTTTTCCTAGTACCTTTTAGGGTAATGTTTACCTTTTCCATCACTCTGTCACACCAGTTACTAGTTCTGGAATCATTGTCAGCTGGCAGTAAATACACCTGTGGACTTCATTTGCTGTGAAATGCAATTAGTCAAACTGAATCTTCAATGCTGTTGAGCTCCAGCTTTCTGATGCTGATACTCTCTAGTACTGTGGAGTTTCAGAGGTATTAAGGAGCAAAGAAAAAGATGACTTCAAGCTGGAAAAGCTATAATAGACTTTTCTGACTTTAACTGTAATTTCTCACTGCAAGAGTGGTGAGTCAGTGGATTCAGGCCATCCCACCTGGGTGTGATTCTTATGGTGACTTCAGTGTTTTCTTCTGGCCTGCAGTAGAGACGTGCAGTGTAATTAAGTATATGTGATTTTGTTTCTGTGTTTTCTGTTACACACTGGATGAGATTTATCTCTCGTGGACATTTGGAAGGGAATTTGGTATTACTAGTGCTCAATAGTTTGTGTTCAGAAGCAAGCTGGTTTTTTTGAAAGGAATAAGTTGTATTTTAGCAGCAGTATGGAAAGGGGTAATATAGTGATCTGGAAACTTAATTTGAGTAGTGAATATTGCCTGATGGATTTGTGTGTGTGTGTGGTACTATGTAGGTTCAAATTAAATAGCGAAGATAGAAATGTGTATCTGTCACAATCGGTCCCATCCGTTTAATCTTGAGTTGCTTTGAAACTATTTGTGGGCTTGTAGAAAATGTCTTAAGATGTTCAGTGTGCTGAGAAGTTATATTCCTTCAGGTCTGTGGTCATCTTCCATATTTATTCTCTGGGTAGCAACTGTGCAAGGAACTCATCAACTCCCCATGCAGACATTAAGATTTTGAAGATATATTGTTTATTGGACATGATTAATTTTGAATTGGTATATCATGTTAAAATCACATCATATTTCCTTGTGAAAATGGAGTTCCATAGTTTTGCAGCCATGCTTCAGATTTGCCTGAAGAAGTTTGTTTTATACATAAGTAGTGACTCTAGAATATCCTTGTAGATGAAATATGTAAGTAGTATGGTTGAATAATTTGTGTGGCATGTGTGTGTGCCATGTGTTGTGCACACAGGTGCTCACCCATCTGTCATTACCCCTGTTCCTTTAACAGCTCAGCTTGGTTCTGTCCTGTGGATGAAACTATTGTTTCGCAAAGGACAGAAGAGTCCTTCTTCAAAGAGAAATCTGCTAGGTAAAGCACAAATAATTACTCAGAAGAACTAGGACTAGAAGGGACTTCTGGGTTGTCTTGTCCCATCTTCTACTTTAGTTAGGCAGTCGGTTCATGAAACTTCAATGCCAGACCTCCAGTGCTTTCTCTGGTGGCGCTGGTACTGCTGCTTCTACTCCTTGAATGTTTGAAGTATTAATCTAAATTCTGATCTAAATTTATTCATGAAGAGATGTGGGGTTTGTGCCATTTTTGGGTTTTAACTTTTTCATTTTATCCTGTGTGCTTGCCATTTTGATATAGAAGCAATCTATGATGGTTTTGTCTGGTTTTGTAATTACAAATTTTGTAATTTCTGTCTTTCTGACTATCTGAGGAGCATTTAACTCACCTCTAGTAGATAACCCTTGTCTTTCATCAGTGTGGGTGACTGTTTATTTTTTTCTACAGCCCTCTAGAGTGCAGTTCGGTACACCCCCAGATACAGTAATGAGGAATCATCTGAAAAGGAAACACAAATGGAGAAAGTGAGGGGTTTATGTAGCACAGACTATGTTTATGAAATTCACTACTACAGAGTGCCATCAAGAGTGCGAATATTGTAGTATTAAAATAATTTATCATTCTGGGGTTTTATTTTGAATGTTTTTGTTAATTCTACTGTGTATTTGATCCTCTGTCTGAAGGGGACACCAATTGCACTGGTTTATGGGCATGTCCTCGCAGAACGCATCCTAGTCCATAAGTATGGCATGTGTCTTGCCCTTTCCTTTTGAGTGGCTGGAATTGTATCATAAAAAAATATTGAGGTCCTAAGGAGATATGAGTCTCAGGTCTGGCTTTTAACAAGAAGATGGTTTCCCTTTAAAACTTCAGGTGGAAATCTTACTATTGCAATCTGATTGGTGTGTGGAAGAGAAGTGTGTTCTCCTCCTGGGTCTGATGTTCTACAGTTTTAAAGCAGCACTTAAATATAAGGTCTGAAACCTCAGAATGTCACCTATTTACTGTATAGGCCCAAGCTGGTCTCTGCATCTTTGTGTTTCAGTTCCTCATCTATTAATCAGCAGTGGTGTGTCTACTTAGATATCACATTGCTAATAATCAAAAATGTACTTGCATAGCCCCTGGTCAATTGAATCCCTTTTTCTTGTCTGTGACCACGGGGTTCTACAAGAGCAATATTAATTGTGAGCAGAAAGCTTTCCATGAGTTTTAGGGGCTAATTGGATGGGATATTTAATGTAAACCTTGATGCTGTTTTGGAACCAAAGCTTATTCTTGGTCAGCACACTTCTACATTGATGTTCCTCCATGCAGAGGTTACCAGCCAACTGAGTTGGCATGCTGCAGCTAAGAAACCTTTTCATCAAAGAACAGTGATTCAGTTGTGTAAACAAATGCACTGAGGTAGTCCCATGGTTAAATGGCAGATGATAAAAACAGTTTCTCTTGACTATGTTATTAGCGTTGACCATCATGGTTTGGGGGAAATTGCCGACTCTATGAGTGAAAGACTGATGTGCTGAAAAGCTGTGTTTTTCTCCATGGTGTTTTCTATTGAAGTCAAACTATTTTGCAGGGAGACCTGCCATAAAAGCCTAGCTCACGGGTTTTGTCCAAATTAGGATGAATTTTCATGGGACCAGATACAGAGCTGAATGGGGCCCTGAGTCTATTCAGCCCCCGATGTAAGCATCTGCTGCTTCATAACCTGTCCTGTGAGCTTCTCCAGTGTACACTCTGCTACTAATACCTATCTACTGGGCTTCACCTATTTAATAGTGCTTTTCCTCTTGGCTGGTGCTCAGGAGTTGGTATTCTGGCTCCCCTCCATCTCTCTTTGGGTGTAGAGCTGTGCACTTTCCATTCTTGGCTGGCAGTTGGGAGCTTTGGCAGAGATCTCTGATCTGAGTAAATATGTGTGAGGGCATCTCTCCACTGCAGAGCTGTATGGCATTGCTTTCCCTAATCAATAATGAAAGAAAGATTGTAGGATGTGTGGAAATGTGTTGGGGGTCAGAAGGTGAAGGATGTTGTTGTCACAAGCTGAGAAAGACGTCAGGATTTTTGTGCATACTGTTGAAAGGCCGAGTTAAAACAGTAAGTCACTAGGGTGGCATTCTAGTAAAACAGATCTGTCTGTATACGTAAAATTTCCAGCTCCTTGTCCGTGCAGGTAGTATTCGATGAACTGCTGATGAAAAGGAATTAGTTGGCTGGTAATTCATCTGAAAGATTGGCAGAGGATTTTGCAGGCTTACAGCAGAGCTGGCTGGAGACAATAATGTGTTTTCTTGAAGAATGCTGAGGTCCTGACGCCCAGCTCGTTGGAATGAAACCTGAATGCTTTTTAATTCTTTGTGAGAGATTTTTTTTTCACCCCCTCTTTAGTTTTTGTTTTTAGGAAGGAACAAAATGTTTCATTGTGATTTTGTCAATGATTTTGATATAATGGATTTAAAGAGTAAATGTCTTCCAAATCCCAAAGCCTTTTGAAAGAAGAATTCCATTCAAAACACATCAGAGCTGTTTTCTCCCTGAATTTTTGCTGGAATTTAATTTTAAGCAAAAGTTTACACACTTCAGTGGCAGTGTGGGTTCCCTTGCAACAATGATATGCAGTGGAGAATAACTGTGAACAGGATTTTTTTTGGTCAAGTTATATTTTATGCTATCCTGGAGGTGAAAGGGGCAGGGGGGGAGGTTTATATCCACTTGGTAGCCTTGTGCTGTGCCAAGCAGTGTAAAAAGGCCTTGGAGTGAATAAGAAACAAGAGAAGTCTTTGGTTTTTAACTGCCCCTGGATGAGAGACCAGGATTCATCGATGCCTTACTGTATTTTTACAATTCCATTGCAAGCTGTAATAGGACAGCAGGGGAAGAAAGAAGAGGTTAGTACAGTGCAACAGAATAGGCTTCAGAGAGGAGACGTTTTCTCTTGGCTCAAGGTCCTTGTGTCTTAGCCTCCTGGTGTGGCTGGAAGGAACAGAGACTTAAATGGCAGCTACAGATTTGCCCAGAAGCTCCCATGGCTTCCATTTCATCTTTCTTTTCTTTTTCTAGTCAGACAGAAATGTAATCTCTTGACATCCACAGAACCCCCAGTGACTTGTGTGTCATCCATGGCTAGCGCTGAAGCTCAGCAGTCTCCTGACATGCATGTTGGGACCCTTTTTGATCAGCCTTCACCAACTTCCCTCTTAGAGATGGAAAGGTGTACCTTTGTTTAAAAAGCAACATGTTCATCTGAAGTGAAGTAATTTAATCTGGGATGCCACTATTAGCTATTGGATGTTGTTTTGTGACTCCTCATATTTCGAGGGAGCTTGTATTCAGTGATAGGGGTTAGTCCTACCTGTAATCTGCAGCACCCTGTAATCAGCATTTGTATCAGGAGACACAAATCTACAAGGAAGGTTCTGGGGAAGCACACTGGTGCATCAGGCAGAAAAGAGCTGTTACCCCATGGACCAAAACACTGGGAAACTGAAAGGCTCTGCAGTGGTCATTTCTGGGTTGGCTGCTGCCCTGCAAAATGGCCTTCAATAATTCACTTTTATTTCTTTGTTTACCCCAAATGTGTGATGAAGGTACTGTGTTAGAAGTTGTCCTCAGTAATTGCTGGTGGGTTTAGTTTCAAGAGTAACACTGACTGTAGACTATTCTTTTGAAGATGTGGTTTGGTGCCATGAATTTGGAGGAGTAGCTTACTGCTGAAAACATTTCGGTTTTCATGCATTCCTGGATGTCAGTGTGTTTTATAGAAGCATGCAGGAGGTGGGCACTAGCTAGCGTCTCTCACTCTGGTCCCACCCGTGCAGAACAATAAGGTTGTTCAGCAGAGTAAGTCAGGGAGCCTTCACTCAGGTTCTTACAATTGTATTTAAGTTTGGAGTGGGGTACTGAGAAACATAGAAGCATACGGCTCTGCTCACCTTCCATCTCTGATGGTGCTGGGCAAGAAAATTCAGGTAATTCCAGATACTAAAGCTGGGAGAAAGGCTAGTTTGGTTTTGGGAGCAGCACACAATTATCTTTATTTATTCACAGAGAACAACCATTCACCAGATTATTGCCCTTAATAAGTCCAGGACTATATTTTTTTAGTATTTTTGTTTGCTTTCCTCCCATTTCCCCCAGCTTATGCTCTTCCACCAACATTTTCCAAATCCAAAAGAATTGGTTAATTTTGTCTGATGGTGTAAATCTGTACATTTTCCCTCACTGGAGCAATGTTGCTGTCAGCTTATTTTTTGAATCAAAACCAGAAAAGTGGTTTAAAGTGGTGTGTTTTTTTGTTTTGTTTTATATGTATATGTATACACACTAAAATCGGTATTGTCTATGTAAGGAGTTAAAATAATAGAAATCATAGTCCCTGAATCTTGAATACTATAGAATAATATATATGTTTTAAATTTTATTATTATATAATAATATACGTGAAACTATTGTTAGATTTATGAAAGTTCAAATTTTAAAAGATTGGATTTTTTTCCTGCATCTCTGAGACCTTTTAAGGTGGCATTCTGAGGTAAATATTGTCTCAGAAACGAAAGCCTTTAGACAGCTCTTTAATATTCTGAAGTATCTCTACTACAGTGTAAAACCGCTGTAGCATGGAGGTAGCACAGAGCTGTGTGCTCAGATTCTGCAGCCTTGGTTTCTGAAACTAGGTTCTGAAGTGTATATTTGATAATAAAGATTTACTGCCTTTCAGTCGTGTTCTGAAAAACAGCTCCATGAAAGTCTGTGTCTGCATTTCACTGTCTTCTGAAGCTGCTAGCTGTTACTATTAAAAACTTTGCTTAACGGTTCATTTATAAATGGCATTGAAAAAATAAAGGAAAAGACTGATAGGGTGGTTGGGTTTTGTGGGGTTTTTTGGTGTGGTTTTTTTGTGTGTGTGTTGGTTTGTTTTTGTTTGTTTCTTCTTTTTTGCATGTGTGTTTGGTTTTATATTGGGATCTCTGCTTCCATTTAAAGATTGGTTTAGAGTCTACAATTAATGATTACTCTGCAACTGTGATGTTAATATCGCCTATTTACAGCTGCTGTATATTAATATAGTCATTTGGCCATGTTAGCCCTGATATGCCTGCTGAACTATTGTTCAGACTGAGCAGGATGGAGATGCCAAGCCATCCCTTCCTTAAAGAACATTATTAGGGGTCAGGTACTCTTGAAGTACCAGCATCCCTATTTCCACATGCTTTCCAAACTCTGTGGTCTAGATGAACTTTTCTCTGAAAACAAAAAAATGGTGTTTATTGCTGAAAAGCAAGTAGACGCTGTATCACAGGGCAGGAAAGCAGAACATCTGCAGCTGGAATGTGTGTGTGTTGAAACTGAATGAATTTTTTTGAGCATGGGGTTTTGGCTGTGATAATCAGGTTTAACATTTTCCTTTGTCGTTGTTTCGCTTTGGGGTTTTGTTTTGTTTTACCTACAGGTGCAAGAGGCCTTTGACAAGACTACTTAATATGTAACAGAAAGATAAGGAACCCCATTAGAATCAACAGTGTCTCTTACGTTTTCTTCTGGTTTTTAGAAGACTGATTTTTAATTATGTCCAAGTTTCCAAAATTCAACCTTTTTCAGGAAAAAAAAAAAGTTATTTGAATTTGGGCATGTACGTGACAGAAGAGATTGGGTTAGAGAAGGAATTGGTGTTGCTGAGGTGGCAATAGGAAGCAGTGTGGAAAAGAAGTTCTGAAATAATTTTTACCTTTCCTTGGACTGAACTGGAAATTTCAGTAGCTATATTTGACAGATGATCTAAAATTTAGAAGTTTCTGCTAAAATTGTGTGGGAGATATCCATAGGTTTGGGGTGGGTTTTTTGGGGGGTGCTTTTTGAATGCGTCAAAATGAAGTAGAAGAGGAAAGAGCGAATACTCAAACTAGGACCAGGGCTCCAGCCTGTGCTCTCAGAGCGCCTGTCTGGGAGAGAGGGACTGGGCTTTCTTTCTGCAGTAATAGCAGTTTGTGTGTTTTATCCAGTGAAAGTTCACTATAAAATCCAAAACAGCTGGAGAGAGGACAGTTCTCTCTCTCTCTCTTCCCTTGGGAGTTGTATCCTGACCACTGGGCTGTGAAATTATTCTTGCTCTCTTCTTGCTGTAAAGCATCTTGAATTCCTTTTTCTACAGCCTCTGCAAGAGATTTGAAGCATGACTGTAGCTTTACAGCTAGGAGCACTAATGAATCCTGAAAATGTACTTGTGGAGTTGAGTATTTCCAAGATTAGTCAGCAGCTCCCAAGCCTTTTCAGAGTACAGACTGGACTGGTCATCACACCTTCATACAGACTTCTGCGCCTCAGTTGCCCCTCAAGGATGTTTTGATTTCATAGGATTTGTGTTTGCACATACACAGTAGAGAACAGGCAAATCTGAGCATCGCTATTGCAGAGGTGGCAGTGGCAAAGTGACTCCACAGTGATGGAGAGTAGGCTGAGAAGAGAGGAGCTTGCTAGCCAGAGCAGCCAGTTCCTCTTGCAAAGGGGACTAGAGGAGCCAGGGCAACAACAAATTTTCTTAGAGGACGGAGCAGTTAAGGGAGGTAGCAAGAAAGCAGGAGGGATAAGCACAGCAGTGAAGCAGCCTGAGAAGGCTGCTGAAGGGCCAGGGCTGGCAGAGGCAAGAGGCTGGTGCGGAAAGAGCAGAAACAGGGGAAAGGAATTGTTTCTTAGATGCGTCCTCACGGGTTCCATTGGCCCCAGGAGGACAACAGCACTTCCTCCAACTTACAGCAACAACCTTTTCAAGTGCATCTGTAACCAAATAAAAGTTGCCAGAGGAGGCATTGCAAGCTTTGTTTCAGTTAAACCTCCCGGCAGAGTGATTGCACTAGCAGTTAATTACAAGCATTCTGCCATTTAGTTGTAGGTGATACTCAGGTTGCCTGAGTAACTCTGTAGTCCATGGAGGTGCAGAACCTTAGGATGGGCAAGCTCTGGATTCATGTGTTGTGGATCACTTTCTAGGGGTCTCCAGCACCCTCCATTGCCTGTAGGGAGCCTGGCTTAATACCAGGCAGTGTGACTATTGCCATGTCCTTTCCCAAATAAGGGGGAATAACCTGAGCTCAATCTGGTATCAACAAACTGAAAACACAAGAACTTCTCTTTAGTGTGACATACCTAGGCCTGGACCGTCACTGGACTTATTCTAACTTGCTCTTTTCACTCATTTTTAAAAGAAAAAAACCAAAACAAACCACAACCCACAGCATACCAAAAAAACCAACAAAACATAACCCCAAATGTAGTAGGGTTTTCTTTTTTGGTTGGGGTTTTTTTGCTTCTTTTGTAATTTTTTAGCAGCTGCATCTCCTGAGGTTCACTGGAGCAGGGAGCAGAGGTGACCACCGTGTACTTTTCTGGAGATTGGGTTGTTCACAAGATATACCCTAGTCATGACACTATCTGCTAAAGTATGCAGTTGAACACAGTGCTATGTGGAGCATGCTCACCTTGAAATGGTGTTTTAGCTAGCCTGTCTCACCCTGGCAATGTTGGTTTTGCTCCACTTCACCTGCTATCTAAGCTGTCACTCAATACGTTTGACTGGTTTAAAAACAATTATACCACTAGGTCCCACCTTAAGTGTGTAACCTTTGACCACAGCACTGGGGAATAAGAGCCAGAATGGCTTTGAAAGTCAATTTGCTACCAACAACGAGCCTTGCAGCAATGGGTTAAGCAGGGCCATCCCTTAGACTGTCACTCACCAGACTTATTTTTGAGTTGACTGCTAGGATTTTTCCTTTTTCTCCCACCCCTTCCTCTTCTCTTTTTTCCTCTTTATTCTCTTTCTCAAATCTCTTTTGATTTCATGCTGGCTTTTTAAATTGAGGATAAAGTTAATTCACCATACAATGCCGCAGCTGGAACAAAATATGTCCAGTCGCCCATGTGGAGGGGAGGGCTTCGTGCTGGCTGGGGGTGGCTTGTTGCATCTTCTAAGGCCGCTACGGGCTGTCACTGATTTATCAATAGTGCCTCTAGTAACAAAGCAAGAAGTTAACTAATTATGAACATATGGTTCAGCTCATGCTTGACTCAGCAGCCACCTTGTTAGCCTGCAGCTGCCTAGGTGTTCAGAAGCAGGAGAAGAGGAAAGTTTTGGGTGGAAGGTGTGGTCCAAAGTCCCACTGGCAAGCCAGAGGGAGACTTGATTGATCCTAAGCTATTATTTTTTTGTTAGGAGGCAGCATATTGCTGTCAGAAACAGCTTGGTAATAACAGATTTGTGGCCTCTAAGTCCTTCTGGTTATAGTCAGCATGCGACACTCAGTTGGCTCCTTGCATGCTCTGTACTTAATTGGTCTCAATGGTGGGGTCTGAAATGAGACGGTAGTTCAAGGTGCAACACATGCTATACCTGAAATTGCAGCCTGTGAGTTGCTGCACAGATGTCAGCTTTTTACTGGTGGACTTACCACTGGGGACCCAGAGGGTCCATACAGAAAGGGACAAGGGGTATCTGAGAGGACCCTGCAGATTTTCAGAGCTTAATATGGAATTAATTAGAGGGAAATTTAGAGAGAGAGAGTGGCTGGTGGAGGAACAAGGAGGGAGACACACAGAACTTGTTAGGAAGTTATTGAGGTGGATTGCAATTTTGTTTGCATTGAGTGATCAGCGTGCATTGTCTGGACGCAGGAGAGTATTTAATGGGAATTGATACCATCTAAAGGGGGGAGGAGGGTGTCTCTTTCTGTCCATCTGTTGGTCTTTCACAAATGAATTGGGCTATGCCACAGGATTCCAAACAGTGTAGTTAGAGGCTATTTTTTTTCATGGGCAGACATTGTCTCCGGGAAGAGTGAGCTATTGCTGTCCAGACTTTTAAAACAGTTTTTGGGTTCTTACAGTTTGCTTAACTGGAAATGCTGAGCATAGAAATACATCAATTTTAATAATACGCAGCAGAAAGAACTCCAGGGATGAATGATTTGTCAAAATTAACAAATGGGTTATTTTATGACTGTCTAGACAAAGCAAAATTGGGTTATCTGTATACTGAAATATATTGGCAAGGCCACAGTCAGGAGGTTGAGGGAGACGGTTAGTGACTTTTACTAGGCACTGGTGAAGCTGTGTCTGAAATACTGCATCTAGTTCTGGTCTTCACAGTGCAAGAAAATTGTTGACAAGCTGGAGAATCTATCAGGAGGCCCACAATGCTGGTTAGGAGGCTAGAGCATGTAAGGGTTGGGGAGCTGGGTTTGCTTAGCTTGGAGGAAAGAGCTAAGGGAGTCTGATGGCAATCTTCTACTGACATGGGGAGTATGGAGAGGACAGGACAGCTCTTCAGACATGCAGAGTGAAAGAACTTGGAATGGTCAAAATCTGACACAAGTTATGTTCCAACTAGATATGAGGTGAGGAAAAAAAAACCCGCAACAACCACACCCCACCACCCAAACTGCTAAACATGATAAGCTAGAGAGGCTATGGAATAGCTGTCCATGGAGGTTTTCATAACTTGCTTTGTTTAGATCCTGGGTAATGTGATGTAAATTCGAAAGGGACTCTTAATTTTTCTATGACCATGCTGCAGCTGGAGCACAGCCCAGGGCCTGGGACAGAGCGATATGCCTCACATCCTGTCATGCACTGCTGTGCTGGCTGGCTCGCAGCTCTGGTTTCATACCATGGTGCACATGGCAATTATCATTGTCTCTCCTATAATGAAATGAGTTAGAACAGTTGATTGGTGGATGAAGTCGATCTGCACACAACAGTTTGGAATATAATCACCCAGATACAGCAATAACTTTGCTTAGAAGAGGCTGTGCTTTAAGCCGTGGTTGGCTGGTTAGAGCAAAAATGACTGTTGTGGCTAAGTGCCTGTCCCTCAGCTATTTCTTATTGCCTCTGTGGGAAGATGCTGCAGTCTCATGTGAGTTGGGGACTAGAATGTGAGGGGCCCTGTGAGACCTCATGCTGCTGCTGAAGATGGTTTGAGCTCACCTGGTTGACTATATTCATGCAGGTTGGAAGCACTGATGTAACTTGTGCTGCAGATTCAGGATGTTGATGTTAATCTCTAGTTAAGTCACCTAAAAAAAGTGGAGGGATAAATTCTCAGGCTACTAAAGCTGCTTTTACAGTGAATTTCTGACTAAAGCCTTGCTTTTAGTTTGCCTGCAGGGACCTTCTGTGGCTGAAAGCTTTGCCTGCTATGGAACCAAATAGGCATAATGACTTTTTAATGATATCGCTGTGTCAGCATCTCTGTCGTGGTATACATATTAAACAAAGAACTGAGACTAAATATTTAGGCTTAAATTTTCATTTGTGTCACTGTAATAGTTTGTGAGAGAGAGATCTGAAGGAAGCAGCACTTAAGCCTAGTGTAGCACCTTATAAGCCTGTCTGTATGGTGCAGTTTTGGAGGAAATAAGAACAATGATTTGGTGCTTCCCTGTTTCTTCTCGGGATCCATTTCTCATCCATTCTTTATCCAGCAAAGCTGCACAGACCAGTAAAGCAGTGTCAACATTCCTCACCGCATAAAGCAGCCACTGCTTTGGTCTGTGGCAAGTGCAGGTCATTTCAGAAGATGAGACCATGTTCTCGAAAATTCAAACAAACTAGGCTGTCTGGATCATTGGTGGCTTTATACCCAAGTCCAAAAGACCTGTGGGTGCAGATTTAGATGGTGATCCAAAAATCCTGTAAATACTCAGGAACATGTGAATTTGAGTCCAATTTCAGATTTGCTGCCAGGGAGATGCATCTCCCCAGTTAGGGGGAGCTTTTCTGACTTGGGTTTGAAGCTATCGCTACAAGGCAGATCTGTATCTGAGTGGGAGCAGTTAGTTGGTTTAGCTGGTGCCAAATGGGAATTGGGTAGCAGTGATCATAGTTTTCTGGATGCCTTATTTTCTCTGGAGTTGGCTGAAAGTGGGGAAAAAAGTAAGCAGACCTCCTAGTGCTAATGAGTGAGACCAGCACATGCAGATCAAAGGCAGAGACTGTAATGAGCCATTACGAAGTGAAAACCTGTGTTCTCTGTAAGTAACACTGTGTTCCTGCTCAAGCCTGTTGGGGACTTGGAGCTTCTTTACTGCTCAGTTAATGAAATTACTTGTCGACAGGTGCAGATGTTGGACAAAGGTTGTTACACCTCTAATTTTATACTCAGAAACCTCTTTCTTTCCAGAGAGCTTTGCATCATTACAAACAAACTCGTTGGGTGTTTTCCCGTGCAGAATTCAATGGTATTTCCCCATCTGCTGATTTCCTTTGGCTTCCCAGATGAAACCCAGATCCGTGTCACAGTGCTCCTATTATGACACTGATTGCTGCTCCCTTTCCCGCCAAACGCAGATGTGGCCATTAGGATGACTTGCATCCTGCTGCAAGCAGTATGTCCAATCTTTACACTACAAAGGTGTTGTTTAAAGGGCTCTGGAGATTTTGAACAAACTGGCCTGGCAGGGGGACTTTCAACTTCCCCTCCCTTATGGGTGCAACAGCCTGTGTTTGTAAACAGAGCCTAAGAGGAGTGGTGAGAGCCACCAGAGGACTGTCAGGTAGTTAATTGGATGTCAGCTCCCTGCCGGTGTTGGAGGCTAATGAGTCATCCCACATAAAGGAAATGGCCCTGAGAGAAAGGCAAAGAATTGGACAGCAAGAATTGCATCTATAGAAGAGCCCAGAGCCCACCTGTTGGGATAAAGGCAGAGCAGCATTTGGGGATGGAGGGCTTCCCTCTTTGGGTTTCATTAAGCAGAGATTAAGCAAGTTCTGAATTTTTAAAGTTAAGATATTACTATTGGTTTGTGTGTGTTTAAGCATGTGCTCATGTGCATGGTCCGTGGACTAGTATGCAATATAAACGCTTTCAGTCTGTATATTTTGGTTGCTTTTTTTCTGAAAAATACACAATCTTTTAAAAGTAAAATCAAAATGAAATATTAATGGAGAGTTTCATACAGGAAGTGGCAAGAAGGAACACTGCAGTCACTACTTTAAGTTAGGGAACTATTTTTTTCTGGTGAAAAGATAAGCGAAAGGAAGTCCATCTTGCTGAAAACTGTTTTGTAAGATGATATTTTCATTGAGAACCTAACATTAAAAAAAGAAGTGAAATCTATTGGAAGTTAGCATTCTGTACAAGTTCATGTTATTTCAAAGAACATTTTGATTGAAAATGTGGTTACATGAATAGAGGGGTTTTTATTTATGTCTTTTTTTAAGGCAGCATGAATGACAGAAAGAAGTAGTCAGACACCAAAGAAAGGTACTATAAAGGTTAAAAGAAAAGATGGCTGTAAGAAATCCTGGGAAGTCATTAGGCCTGAATGTATGCCCTAAAAGCTGCTCTTTATCTGGGCTGTGCTTGATGGGGGTTTGCCTAGCCAGCTCTAAAAACCAAAAAAAAAGAGAAGAATGGAAGATGCCTTGCCAACCAATTCCAGCAGGCCACTGTTCTACCTGCAGAGGTTTTTTCCTTGATGTTCAATTGAAACCATCCTTGTTGCAATTGAAGTCCATTGCTTCATGTCCTGTGCTCCTTCAACATAAAAATTAATTTCCTTTCCTCCTTCAGTAATCTTTGTCATATTTAATGCCTGCCTTAAATCTTCTTCAGAGCAAGCACAATATTGTTTTCTTCTTTTATGGTATCAAGATCACTGATCTTTCTAGTGTCTTCCGACAGGACTTTCCCTATTTGCTAGTTATATTTCCTGAACAAGCAAGAGAAGAGGGGCGTGGGGGGAAGGGAGAGAGAGAAACCAGGACCTGCTGCAAAGAGAATTTGTTAGCCAGGAGAACTTTTGTAGGTAGAAGCTACCTGCTAATTAGAGTGCTGGTGAAGTGGTGCGGGGTACAGCCAAGCCACAGCTGGCATCCTAAAGTTTCACCATGTCTCAGTTCTGTGCGGCCCACCCTCATCTTGTCCTTTAAAGCACGTAAGTAGTGTGCACCCTGATCCTATTATAACTCATGGCAGTAGCACCAGGAAGACCTGTATGCCTCAGTGCTCTTAAGTCATTCAAAAACGGCAATTCATACAGGCCAATAGCCAACTGAGTACATGAGGTATTGGCTTCTTTCCAGATTTATGCAACATGCTGGATTTTATCAGTGCTTCTCTGAGGTTTTCAGTACAGGCAAAAAAGCAATTCGACAAAGTGATGTTTCCCTTGATCTAGTCATCTCTAGATAGCCCAAAGCTGCTCTGAAGCAGTTGAGAAAATACTTTATCTAGTTTCTAGAATTGCTGAAGTACTTCATAGTGGCCTGGAACTATAGGACTTCATGGCCAGGGAAGTTCTATTTTGAAGGCAGTAGATCCCTCAGTGGCTGTGACAGTCACAGGAAATCATTTTTGCCTTGGGCCCTGTTTTTGCCTTCTAACAAGGTGGCTGTTTTGGAGATTAAGGTTTCTCATCGGCCACTGTGTAAAAGATTAAAATAACCCAACAGTTTGCAGAGAGCTGAAGGGACAGTGTAGTTCCAGTTACCCAAGGGAGGATGAAGCATCGTGTCACCTTCCAGAGCAAGAAAGCCATGTTAGCTGGGTAGCATGTTATATTTACCTGGCTGCTGCTCATGCTAGATCTGATCTGTGGAGCAAAATCAAAAGGCTGTCAATCCTGCACCAAATTAAAACAGAATCAAGAGAATTAACATGCTTTATAAATGTGGGTTAAGCACACTGTAAGGACACTGTAATTACGGTCAGCTGCCTGGCTAGTGCAATCCAGTAGCACTGAGTTTAGGAATTAAGTTGAATATACAATTAATAGCAGCTTATATTAAAGGCATTAATAGAGTTACAAAAGCTTTGTAACAACAGCGTGACCCAGCCTTGGACACAGACAATGGGTTTTTGTGTGTTATAATTAGCACACACAGAGCCTCCCCATTAACTTGACAGTTTTCCATTTGTTCTTCAAAGAATTGAGCAGTGCAAAGTGCTCTCTGCCCGTCAGAGATGGGAGCTGTGCAGTCAGTATGGAAGTGTTGTTGATCTCAACATTGTCTCTCTTTGGGGAGTGCCAACTGTTCAGCTGAGATGCCTAATGAAATAATTTACCTACAAGGTTAAACTCTGCCCCTGAACTGCCTGTGCATGCCTGAGTGATACCAGGACCAGCACACGGAGTTGTGATCAGCCCTATGAAGAGCTGCTTCTCGTTTTTCTCCTCCTTAGTCACATAAAACAAATATACCTCAGTGGAGAGAAATATTTTGACCTGTTGCAGGACCTGAGAGTTAAGGGGGAGGAGCAAATGCAGAAGGAGGGAAGGAATTTTCTCATACATGAGCTAAAGTGTTAGAATAAATCTTGCATTGAATCTAAGACCATCATAGCGGTAATTGCGAGAGCTGGCATCTTTGAGATCACTCTGCAAGTCTAGGATAGAGCTTGAGAAAGACTGTACAAATCTAAGATAACCAGCTGCAGAGGCTATGTGAAGGTCTATGTAGGACATTTGAACCTGAACAAGTGGAGAAAAGCTGAACTTAATGACTAATGGAAAGCCTTTTTGAAGCAAAAAATGTTCAGCAACAGTTTATTTGCTCTGAGTCCCACATAAAATTCAGGTGGGACTTAACATGTAGTCTTTTGAGGGCATGTTGTCTGTGTGACTGAAGTGGAGCCTGGTGGTTGAGGATGAGGAAAATGATTTGTGTTCACCCTCATCTCAGACAGTGTGAAGTTGTGCTAATTAGCTGCTGAGATGCTCCACTCATGAGACTTACATCACTGGTGCCACTGATCTTTGGGACAGGGCTGGCAGTGCTTGCAGGCCTGTGGCAGTGAAAGACACGGCAATGTGCTGTAGCTCCTGGGGTTTAAGGCGTACAGACCTCGGATCTTCTCCCTTCATCCACTAAAGACAGATTTCTCCTCTTGAGTTTCACAAGGATACCTGTGATAAGATTCTTACCCACTAAGCAGAACTTCCCCTCTTAAGAGAGAAGAGATGGCTGAGATGCAATAAAATGCCTGACAAGGTCTTTCTGTGCTAGGACAAGCACCTCTGAAACATGGTAGCTAGATAGAGAGGTCATCCCAGGGCAGAAGTACCGCACTGAGCATGCAATATTTCTGCCCAGATTTTATGACTTTATTCTACTGACTATTTGCTTCAAGTAAAACACAGTCATTTCCTAACTTCAAGCCTCTCATAGGAGAACCTTTTCTGATATTATTTCGCACTTAGGTTGACCTGGTTTTCCCCTTAAGATTTGGCTTGCACCTAATGCCCCTCCAAAGCCCCTCTGTATTCTTGAGAGAAGCTCTTCTCTCTCCCTTTTTGCTGTCATCCTGCAAATCTAGGGACATGCGTTAATCCCTATGTTATTTCCGTCAAAACTTCCCTGCTACGTGAGTGTGTGTGTGGACCTGCGCAGTATTCTGGTGCTCACCTGAGCCAGAAGCATCCGTTTTCAGGGATCAGGTATTTTGTAGATAAGGTGATGCTATTTTTCTGTTTAAAAGAGAAACTTTCTTTTGCACTTGGGTTTCAAAATTTTGCCACTTGCATAAAAATGCTGTATTTCCAAGTGGCTGCACAGAAGATCAGAATCACTGGATGAAAATAATTCCTTATCTCTTCCTTCCTTTTCTATTAGCTACACAGTCTGTGCTGAAGCTTTCTATAAAGCATGCATTACTAGTGGCTCTTTCTTTCCTGTAGGGCACTAAAATGTAATACAAATGACATCTTTTGTGTTTGATTTGTTCTGGTGCTTAAGTCAAGGCAAGAATAGCTCTCACTTGTGATGGGAAGTTTGAGTATCTCACTCTGTGTTGGACTGTCTCGCAACTTGCTATTGTCAGTAAAGACAGCCATTCTTCTCTGAAGTGAAACAGAAGCCCTACTGATGCACTAGTTGCTAGTTCTAAATACAAAGGCAATGCTTCTAGAAGTTCCTGAGCTACAAATTCCTTGCATCTAGAAAAATATATGGCTGACATATCGCCCTGATCTTTCATTCTTTCCTGGGTATCCTCTATTGGCCATAGAAGACAGGTTCTAGAGCTAAATGGTCCATTGGTACTGTTGTATCTACAGATTCGTAGAGGTTAATTGATTAAATTTTACTCCTTCTCAGAATAAAGGCAGATTATCCAGTTGTGTGGTATCATGCTGTTTAATTTGTCCAACATTTGCCACTTCTCTTCCTAAAGGTGATGCTAGCTGGATGGTTAATGTTATCTGGGGTTTTGCTAGTGATGGGTTAGAAAAGATGACTAAAATAAAATATTCCAGCCTAGACAATTGTTCGCTATCTTATTGTCATCTTGAATGGTGAAAAAACTTGAAACATCAAAATTCTTATTGAATGACATTTTCAAAATTAAATTAGAGAATTTATTTGCTTCTTATTTTGCTCTACCCTACAAATCTGCTCCAGGTTGTCTTAGTCCGTGTCTTCTCTGCCACCTGGTTCTTGACTGTCTGTCACATGTTACTCCCTGCCCCGTGTCAGTCTGTACTGGGGGTGCAAAGGCTTTCTCCTGTGCTGCTTTGGTGACCTGTGGCTTGTTTCTTCTTTTATTTCTTTTTTTCCTTAAATTATTTAATTCATTGCCTGAATGTCTCAGTTTCTGTTAATTCAACCTTTTGTTCTTTGGTATTGGCATAATTAATAATTTTATAAAGTTTTTTAGTAGATTGCTTGCATGAAGCATAAGCAAATAAATTACTCATGGTTTGCTTAGAATTGTAGGTGAAAACAATGTTTAATTACACTCTGATGTGCATGTACTTTTTATCTGATCAATGTATGGTTTAGACAACACACATGGACACAAGTGTATATACCCAGTCTGCTTTATCACACATTTGTATGCACTCCTGTTGTGTGCATTAAGTCCAGATAGGTTTCATACACATGCTTTGACCATCTGATTGTTGCTATTATGCTTCAGAGTATGTTTTCAAAAATAATTTCCTGCCACATTCCTGACTGTATTTGTAGGCCGAGCTTATCCTCTTCCCTGCTGTTCCATGATCTGCCCCAAGGTTACTAACAACCCCAACAGACAGCCTGGCTCATGCTACCTGCTGCTTAGATGCAGATTAACTCACTACCAGCCATATGGACTACCAACTTCATAAATTCCTCTCCTTTTGCTTTCTGCGCTCAGAAGAGTTAATGGACAGTTTGCTAGTAAAGAAAGCACAAAACAAAACCCCAAACCTGTGACATAATCACCTGGGCTTAACACAACTGGCCCCTCCATCTGCCTTTATGCTGGGATTTGTGCATATAAAGCAGAATATGGGGCTCATAGTGGTGACTTTCCATTGAGGCCTAGGTACTTGTTTGCAACACAATGGAATTAGAAGAAGGTGTTATACGTATATTGCACACATATAACCATATATGACTTTGTATTCTTAAAATTGTCCCCATTGTGGGGTTGAGCTGTAATTACGAGCAACTGTTGTGGTTGTTTCTTAAATGTTATTAGACTGGCAGACCATGTTCCCAGGCGATTTTCGTAGTGAGCTCACAAAATACATGTTTAAGGAGGGGTGGATGTGAGGACAGAAAAATAATTTTCAGGAAGTTAAGATGCTGTGACATAAATAAGGAGAGGGCTGGAAGAATGCCTGTGTTCCATTACTAGTGTTGCATCTCAAGATTTTATCAGAAAACAGCTCTTTAATGACAAGTGTTGACTTTAGGGTGCCCTTTCTAAATATTATTTACTGTCTGTTTTTTAGAGTCCGGGAGCTGGGATGCTCAGGAATTAATGGGCTGAGTTTCAGAAGAGCTCAGGGCCCAGCATTCACAAATGTTAGTGATGTGCTCTGCCCCTACCCTGTAGCTGGACCTGTTATGCTTATGGATCCCATCCGGACTGAGTCCTGATTTACTCTGCTTGGGCTTCTTGACATCTGGGGTAGATGAGGACATCCAAAAGAGATGGTAGTATTTATCTGAGCTCTCAAAAATGTTCTGTGCCATCTGAGACACAAATGAAACGTGCCTTAAGCTGCCTCAGGCAGTAACTAGTCACGAAATACCTTTTTGTCACTGCGACACTCTTGTATTTAAGACTTAGATTACGGGCATGCAACATACAGTCATTTGTGAATTACAGTTTATGTTGGCAGTTTGTATCATATGCTTATCTGCAGAATGTATGTTCATGTATAGGTAGTCTGGTACATATAAATATTTCAGATTATCATATATATTACTGTTGCTTGGTTGTTTTTTTTTCTTGTTTGTTTGTTTGTTTTCTGAAAGTTGGATTCTTAATTTAATCCTGGAGTTCAGACTTTGCATCCCAGCTTGCAAGCGTTAGCTTATTTAGTCTTTATGTTCCTTTGATAAAAGACTGAGTGGTTATGGAAGCAAGCAAGACTTAAGTTAGCCCATTGATATGCAACGCTATAAGTGGCATAACTGCTGTGACAGTTCCAGCACTGCTGGGTTTACAAATATCATAGAATCATAGAATAGTTAGTGTTGGAAAGGACCTTAAGATCATCGAGTTCCAACCCCCCTGCCATGGGCAGGGACACCTCACAACTAAACCATGCCATCCAAGGCTCTGTCCAACCCAGCCTTGAACACCACCAGTGATGGAACATTCACAACTTCCCTGGGCAACCCATTCCAGTGTCTCACCACCCTCACAGTAAAGGACTTCCTTCTTATATCCAATCTAAACTTCCCCCTGTTTAAGTTTGAACCCATTACCCCTTGTCCTCTCACTACAGTCCCTCATGAAGAGTCCCTCCCCAGCATCCCTGTAGGCGCCCTTGAGATATTGGAAGGCTGCTATGAGGTCTCCATGCAGCCTTCTCTTCTGCAGGCTGAACAGCCCCAACTTTCTCATCCTGGCTTCATACGGGAGATGCTCCAGTCCCCTGATCATCCTCGTGGCCCTCCTCTGGACTTGTTCCAATATATACTTTCCTAAGTTATTCTAGAGGGTTTTTTTTCTTTGAATATTTTGGCAAATTGAAGATTTTAAACCTTTGGGAAGAACCAAGTGAAAAATACAATATAAACTGGTTTAAATGAAAAGAAGTTTGTTTTTTTTATTTTTTTTTTCCAATATTCTGACTTTTGAGTAAGAATTACATATTATTTTTACAGTCTCCTTAACTTTCACATGTGTGTTGCAACATAGAAATTCAAAGCTATCTTATTGGACTTGATCCAGCACTTTGCAGGCTACCACTTTTCCTCATCTCTCCCCAAAATTAACAGTTTTTCCAAAGTTTTTTTTGGTTCTTCAAGTTTTTCAATCTTTGGAAGGAAGTTAAAAAAAAGGAGTAAAGGAGTCCTCAAAATAAAAAGCAAGTATGGCTTCTTCATTAACAGAATGGAAATTAGGATAGAAGAATAGGAAGACACTGAAGTATAGCTAGTTCTTCTTTTCCAAATGATTGAGGGGCTTTCACGCATACAAAAAAAATGAATCTAATGTTCCTTTTTAGAAAAAACAATCTTTCAAAATATCACAACTCATTATTTACCTTTTGAGCTCTCTTACTGAATACCTGTAGAAGAGGCAGGCTGTGAAATACTTGAAAAACCCCAACATTGGAAGTTTCACATCAGATGGTGTCTTCACATTTCTCATGCTTTGGTTCCTGCCTTGAGCTGTAGTTGCTGCTGCAAAAATTGGGAGCATAAAATTGAAGCCAGAATCTATGCTTTTAATTGAATGAGATTTAGAAGTGATTTTTAAGAAATTATGATTATGCTGAAAGAGTATCTGCATTTTTGTATGCTGCATTTTGTAATGTAAGTGCCTTTAAATTGTCTGTACAGAGACAAGCCTTTCTCCTGGTTTTATGTAAGCTGGTAACAGAGAAATGAGATTAACGGAATGAGTTGGTTTACAGGTGGATTAATTGAATGATTCTGATGATTGAATTATTCTAACAGCAGAATGTCATTCTCTGCAGCTGAGTGGATTTACTTGTGTGACTGAAGCATCCTGACGTTTTTCCCCTCTGAGCTTAATGAAGAAAATCCCCCACTTTCATCTCAAATCTAGATTAAATATTTGTACTGTTATTTAAAATTGTTGGGTCTGTTTATTGACTTCCTTGTCCTGAGCCAAATGGATCTCACCCTCTTGGTTCTGCTGTTCTAGCTGTCTGAGGGCAGGGCAGAGGCAGGCCTGGAGGCAAGATAAGATTGGAAAAGCAGGAATCATAGAATGGTTGGGGTTGGAAGGGACCTTAAAGCTCATCCACAGGAACACCTTCCACTAGACCAGGTTGGTCCAAGCCCTGTCCAACCTGGCCTTGAGCACTGCCAGGGATGGGGCAACCACAGTCTCTCTGGGCAACCTGTGCCAGGGTCTCACCACGATGTCTGTCTTTAGTGTTTGGGGTATGGGAATTTTTATTTAGTTCTGAGGTCTGACATACCTCTTCAGAAAGGAGGGAAACCCAAAGAGTGGCCTCCAAGGTGCCAACCAACTGTATAGCTCTGCAGCTGACATCCAGTAGCATCCAGAGATGACCAAGAGCAGCAATTCCTCTGGTTATTCCATCACATGAGTAGTGCATGAGAAGAGGGGATTCACTGCTGGTTGCTCTCCTATGTGTGGCTTACATGCGCCCTGTCATGGTCAGAGGAATAGACACGATGTACAGTTGTAAAGTCTTTTCCTCTTCGATAATACATATTCAGCTTGAGGTCTCTGTCCCATTGTTGTGTAATGAAAATTTCTCAGCAGGGTGGTGACTTGTGCTGTGGCCCCAGGTTCTTGGGAGGAGGGGCGAGGGGGAAGGAAGAGATTTCTGTATCAGCAAATACCTTAGAAGTGGATGCAGGATATTTAGTGAGCACGTGCAAGCCACCATGAGAGCAACAGGGAACCAAAGTCTTAATGAAACCCTTTGACAGGAGGGTAAGGCTGGCTGGCGTGGTCACTGGTGCTTAGCTCTGGTGCAGACGCCAGCCAGGCCCTGTGAAATAATCCTCTTAGGGAAAGAAAGAGTAGAAAGCACTTCCATGTGCTGCACGTTCTCTCTGGATGCAGTGTTTGCAGTGTCCAAGTCTTCTATGTTTCTCCCTGTCTTCTGTCTCTGAGGCATAGCAGGTGACCTTTGGAAGGGAGAAGAGCTGGA
The DNA here is from genome assembly GCA_039720435.1 of Amazona ochrocephala. Taxonomy (NCBI): domain Eukaryota; kingdom Metazoa; phylum Chordata; class Aves; order Psittaciformes; family Psittacidae; genus Amazona; species Amazona ochrocephala. The sequence goes on along the minus strand of CM077884.1, from coordinate 2,234,803 downwards.
AGTTGTGGTCTGCCTCATTTGGACTTGGATGTAACCATGGATATGGGAAGGGGAACGATAGAAATTGGTCTACGTCCCATTAATCACTATGAGTATGGGCTGGCAACCCTTACAGCCTGCCTTGCTGCCTCTGTATATTTGCACGTTATTCATCTTGTCTTTCTCTTCCAATGCTGGATCACACTGCTTTTCTCTTGATATGATTACCTCCTTAAAGATCTCATGCAGAGTCATTCTGCTTGCCACAAGCTGACTTCTACAGTTTTGGTGATTATTTCACGTCTCTTTGGGGAAAAAAGATGCTAAGATCAGTATTCCAGGATACTTCAGTTCTGGTACCAAAATCCTGAATCCAGCCACCTGTGTTTTGATGGAAGGAAGGAAACTGTGATGTAGGTCTGAATTTTGCTAATTGTAATCTGAAACAAATATTTTTCACCTTTTTAAAGAAGGAATTACAAAAGCAGATTTCCCACCAATTTGAAGAGCTTGAGAGGAGCTTCTCTCTGACTGCTATGAAACACAGAACTGGATGCTGCTTGGTGCCTCTGGACTCTCTCAAAGAATGTGTAAAACACATGGATTAGGGTTTGCCATCTTCAGTCTAAAATAACAGGTCTCTGTATGTTCAGAACGAATCAAACCCTCCCACCCTGTTTTTGCTTCCATACTGTGGAGTTTTGGTTTCTCTTTTTTTTTTGTGTGTGTGGACAATCTTCGGCACTTACTTTGTGGCATTAAATTTGAAGGTTTTTAGACTAATGGCATGCAACATCCGTGGTGCACTGTGCACTTGCTATTCTAGGAGAAGCTGGTCTTAGTCATGTGGGTTTTGGTCTTTGTACTGGCCAGGTTAGGTAGAGGGGCAGCATGTTTATTTCAATATTAAGCTGTCAGCAGATTATAACAATATATTGCAAGGAAAAAGAGGTTCCTGAATATTATTAAGTCTTTAGTTTGGGATTAGGAGGTTTTAAGACAGATTTAATTAAACAGAGTAGGGATACCTTTATGAACCTAAAGTTAGGGTTAATTCACACCCCTAATGTGCTCCGTTTCTTGATTACGCAAAGATGAAACAAATTCCATGTCCTACCTGGGGAGCCTGGGACGGGAATGTGAAGTTTCATCTCCAGACAGTACAGTGCCCTGTCAGTGAGACCATGATTAATAACCGTGTCAGGGGACTCTGGTGATGGAATGAAATGAAATCGAGCCATGTCTGACAGTGAGCCAGTGCCACACAGGGTGCTTTCATGGAGATGGTGGTCCTGGCTGAATGGACCTGATAAAAGATGCCCTTCAGAGCTGCACAAGGTGGGGGAAGAGGAGAGTAGGGTCCAGAAGTTGTCAGGAGCTCATGATTAATGGAACCAGACATAGGTGTTTGTTTAAATTTGCCTTCGTGCTTGGCATCTCTTGGGCTGTGATGAGCCCCTTTTCAGTGAAGTGGTCAAACTGCTCAGATGCAATTAGAGCTTACTCCAACTGCCACCACCCTGGTAACCGGACACAAACAAACCCTTTTCAGAGCTTTTTTGAATTTCTGATGGTTCTTCACAAGGTATTTCCCACTTTTGCTTATTTCTGAACCCCATGGCTCAGTGTTCAAGTGCAGAAGATCTGCAGATGAGAGCACTGTTTGTTACACCTAGCAAGCTTTTTCCTCTTTAAGCGTGTATTCATACACACGTGGACCTTACATTTATGAGTTTCATGCCAAATGCATAATGAAAAAATTTAAACATTAAAAGATTTTATCAGAAGAAATGATTGTGTCTGGATGCATGGGAACATTGCAGCAAATTTTGTGTTTTGTCGAATCACGTTTACAGAGCTTTAAACCCAAAAGAGACCCTCTTGCCTCTGACACCATATCAGACAAAGATCACTGTCAGTTTTTGCCTTAACTCCCTCTACACTGAGGTTTGTATATGATTAAAACATCCCCCAGGAGGCACCTGCCCTGATTTTGAGTTACTAGGGGTAGGGGGTCGCTGTGTGCAAGACAGCTCCCGTGTTTAACCACTGTTGTCGTTTAAGGTTTTCACCTTCTTTCTGTTGTGAGCGGCAGCTTCCAGCTGTTGAATGAAAGATCCTGTATGTACCTGGAATTGGAACCATGCTCACACATGGCTATTGATCTCATCCCAGTGCTCTCTTTTTATGCAGACTGAACAGACTGATCTCTCTCCACCTCCGCCAGGTCTCAGTCCCCTGAGTCTTTAACCAGCTGATATTACTTACATACTTAACTCACCAGTGTTTCTACAAACCACGCCCCCCCCGTTTTTACACAGTGGACCCTCCTTCTCTCCACACATCCTTAATGTTAACTTTTTTCCCTTTTGTCCCAACATACTGGGAAGAATTACGTTGCCTTTCTTTCCCACTGTGTTCTCCAGTTCCTTCGAAGCACCACCGCTGTCCAGAGTATTATACTCTTCCTCAATTTTGCATATGCAGGTAGTAAAATTAGTAAAAAATTCCATTTGTATGAGCCCAGTTCCCAGAGAGTTTAGGCCACTTTCTAATGTTTTTTTATTTAGCTGGATCGGTATGTTTTATTATCAGAGCTTTTATGTTTATTAACAGGTTATTGATAAAAATGCTGAGTACTGATCCTATGCTCTACAGGATGCTAAGATATTCTCAGTTAAGTGTACACTGCCAGATTTTGGGATGGTGCATTCTTTGCAAACCCAGCAGTCAGCACGTGAACTGCTGTTTACATTCTTGTATTTCTTTTAGGCTTATTCCTCTAGTTTCTAGGTTTGAACTAAGTCACATCAGACTACAAGTGTGTTATTAGGCAAAAAAGATGGTTCTCAATCCAAATACACCACAAATGCCGGGCAAGACACGGGAAAGATTGGTTCTCTGTTTTGTACTTTCAGGTCTGTACCTGAAATGCATAGCTATGTGCTCGCTTAAAAAAAAAACAAAACCAAAACACCAAACCCAAAAGTTTCAAATCCTTCATGTGAACTGAAGGTAGAGGAGCATGAAAAACAATTTCTTTGGTTTATATTCTTTTCTCTATATTTTCTTGTTTTTCTTGTATTCTTTGCAACTGTTTTCTTATTTCTTTTTCCCAGCAGCTGTATAAATCTGACAGGAGTTCCTGCTGTGGGCAATCACAGCGGAACGCTGAGTCAAGAATACAAATGAAGTCCAGATTTCCAACATGTTATTTTAAAAGTTCTCTACAGTTAATGCATTATAAGTCCAACAGTGAAGTTCACATCAGACCGCTTCACACACTGTTTGGGGAAAAGGAGGAATCGGGATTTTGCTTTGTCTAGTATTCTGAATGCATCATGGTCCAGACTTGATTTTCTCCCTTTTTATTGTTTTTGTTTGTTTGTTTGTTTCTAGAATACCAAGCAGCTTGTTTGTAGCAAAATTGTAGCACTACTGACATGCAGATCTGGACTCCGGCCCTGCAGCCAGTTAAGGAAGGGAAATAATGCCACCTTATGTCCTGATTTGTCACTGCCGATCCTGATGTTTGGTTCAAGCCAAATTCATTATGTGCAAGGAGTGCTGTGGAGTGAGTTCCCCCTGCTTTCTGGAGTTACTTCCACTTGGTCAGAAAGAATGAGATGTATGTGTAATGTTTGGTGTGCTGGTAGAGATTTGGCTCCTACTTTGGATGCGTTTGGCAGTATCAAAGCCGGAAAAAAAAACAAACCAAAACCAAAGAAGATTCAGCCCCAAAGCACTAACATCAAACTGTGTGAATGTGATATTGCAAGTCTTTAAATCTGTGAATATTTACACAAAACACTTTCTGGGTTATTAGTAGATGAGATAAAGTTTGTAAAACAGCTTAGGCAAGTGTTGGCAATTTGAAAATTTGCACAACAAATTTAAAAGGTTTTTAAAATGACACCAGAAATGGAACTGCATTGGAAATGTACATTTACAGGCAGTAGACTTCCCCCTGTTTTCGACTGTTGCCTCATATTTGTGCTATTTGATTAGGGTTTTCTACAAAAATTTGAATTATTTAGAAAATACAGTTGTTATCTGGAATTTGGGAGGAATGTATTTTATAGTACTAGTTCAAATTGCAGGAACTTATTGAGCATTAATATGGCCAGACTTAAAGTCAACACTTAAAAAGGGTCTCCTATTATTGGTTCATAGTCCCAGTCTTTTGCCACAGTAGGACTTATTAAAAATAAACACACAGAATTATGGCTTTAGTGGCTAACTGACTGGTCTTGCATGATTCTCTGGAATCAAGACTTTATACAGGACACTTAATTCAGCAGTACTTCAAAGCAGCAATTCCCATTGTGCTTCCAGTTACAGCTGACTACTCTTTGTTTTCGCTTCTGTTTCCTGGGTGCTGCATGCCTGATATCTCGCAGCCTGTGGAGGAAATATGGCCCTTCCCTGCAGAAAGGGGCAGTCAAGGAGCATTTCATTTCTCTCAGTGGAAAAAAAACAAACAGACCAAACAGATTTTGATCTTCCAGTTTCACTACGGCACAGATTTGTTCTTCTTCGTACACAGATTGCATGGTAGGGGGTTGCTGTTGTCTAAGCAACTTCATTGGGATGGAATCCCATAGAGAGAAAGAAAAAAGAATCCACTAACTCTCCTGCTTTTGTATTCTTATTCCAGGGTTTTGGCGTCATCTCTTTGTGTATCTGTTGTGCAGTTTAGAGAACATTTTACTCTGTCTTTGCTATCTTTATGCCCCTACGGTCTCCTCCATAAGTAACACCTCTTTCTTGGATCAAGTTAATTTCATTTGCTTTCCTCATGAACCATTATCTCCTTGGTTAAATAGAGAGTTGAAATAGTTGGCAAACTTTGAGCATTTTCAGTTATCATTAGTAAATTGTTGAGAACACAGTGGACAATGATGGTCTGGTCTTCAGAGTGCCATTAAAAGAGATTAGAAAAGGCTGTTTGTATGCGTTGTACAAATTTGTTTGTTTTCAAGCACTGAGAGTATAATGAAAATGTCCCGGCCAGGCTTAGCTGTTGCCGTAGTACCAGTCAAAGCCTGGGACATCCGAATGAGGCATAGTTGTTCTGGGTTACCCAGGACCTCTGGGTTACTGAAACCGGCCCTTCTGAGCAGAAGGTTTGCAGAGCAAAATGAAAGCCAAGTGCAGACTGCCAGTCCTACCTTTTTGTAAACCTGTCCTGGAATAGCACTTGCAAGTGAATTGTGAAGCCATTTGTATATAATGACGTTACTTAATTATATACATCGGTAATATACAGGATGGATATCTCAGGTGGATAAATACATTACCTCCTGCAAAGATCAATAACAAATGCTTTAGTTAAGAATGCGATAAAAAATAATATGGTCTCAAGCACCCTCAAGGGAAGTTTCAGTTGGAGGTAATGAGTGCTCAGCTTGTTCTGACATACAGGCAGTTAGATCTTTTAAGTGCTTGTTTTGTCTAATATAAAAATACATTTGTGTTTTACTCTGTGCAAGAACTCCTGTCAACATTTGGTGTCAGTAATGTCTTATGTCTGAAGAATTTACCGGGATAAATCTCCCAGCACCAGTGTGTGTAGTGAGAGCGTGGTGAGAAAAGGGTCAGAAAGATGGGGCCCTGCTGCTGGCTATAGGTCTTCTGGCTTGGTTGAAATTACTATGGAAAGCTTTTCTGGTTATGTGTGTCAAACAGGAGAGATGTTAGAAATATCCTTCATGCTTTGTAGAAATTAATCTGAATTTTCACTTTGTGTTACCCATGTGTTTCTCACAGCAAATTTGTCACTTCATTTTTGGATTCACACATGAGTTCGAACTATTGAAGTGGAGCTTGACAAAATGTCTTGAGTTTCTCACTTTCATCAAAATTCTAAGTGGTTGTATTTCAACTCAAAGATACTTTCAGGTTTCCTTGGAAATGTGCCAACCTCTACCGAGCAGTTACAGACATGCTATCTTCAAGCTTATTAAGATATCTAGTGGGTTTGATGTGATTTCTCATAGTGTTTTGCTGAAAGTTTCAGTTGGCTTTTTTGTGTGGATATCATGGTCCAAGCTCTGCATAGCTATTTATTGTAGTGTAAGGTGGAATTAGGAGCTGTCTAGAGAGGGATTACAGATCCTCCAGAAAAATACACTCTATGAGCTCCAATACCAAGTTTTGCTTAGCTGAGCTGCCTAATACGCGTTGCTGCAGCTCACTGTATGAGACAGCTTGGATACGTAGGAGAGATGGTTCCAATTTCCCCACATGTAAAGTGTTAAGGACTGTTTTCAACAGAGATAATCTGAGAATTTTGCTGGCCCCACAAATCACCAAATGATTTTGGACATTACTACCTGAAAGACCTTACATGTTAGAGACTGAAGGTCTCCTTGCCAAAAGATACTGTAGAGGCTAAACTTGTATTCAAGGGAAGACTGGAGAAGTTCAGAAAAGAGAAATACAGCCAGCATTACTAGCCATACTAACCATAAAAAGCACTCCTCTGACTTGGGAAGTTCTTGGGTTTGAAATAGTTGGAAGAATTTAAGGGAGAAGTATCATATATCTATGTGCTGTGTCTAGTAACTGTCAAGGTCACAACTGAGGCTATGTGCTTGCTAAGGTAGGTATTCATTCTGATCCAATGCAACAAGGTTTACTAGGTTTTTGTATAAAGCTTCTTTCTATGAACCATTTTTTCTCATAACCGTCTATTTTTCTTAACCATAATATTTAGTTTTAGTGAATTCTCAGGTGACTTGGGTATGGCTTGAGATATTTTCATCTCAGCAGGATATTGCTATTGTCTCCAGCTGAATGAAGACCATTGGGCATGCAAGTGAATCTGGATTTGATGCAAGTTTTTTACTTTATAAGGGTACTGTAGTCATGCAGAAAATAATGTTTGTACTTATTGTGCCATCAGTTACTTCCTCTCTTTGCTCTGTGGCTGCTATACTTTGGGCTCAAGTGGGAACTCTACAGCAACAGTTAGCAAAACCACTGTGCACAGTAGAAGGGCAGCAGACAACAAATGTTTAACATTTCTTTCAGCCACTTTGCCTGCCTAGTATTAATTAATCCACTGATTAAGTTGTGTTTGAGTAAGACACCTGACTACCTATTGCAGTGACGGAGAAGAGGGCACATATCCCCTTTGCTGACCTGCTATGCAGGCAGTGACTTCCAGCAGAAGACCTGAGTTAGCCACAGGTCAATGTGTGCTACCTCTGCTGGGAGAGCAGCTGTCCTCTGGGAAACCACGGGAAGAAAGGTGGTAGAGAAGGAAGAATAAACCACTGGTCTGGTGGCTTCATGAGACAGTAACAACCTGTATGAAAGTGTTTTAAGTTGTCAATGACTTCACATGGTTGGTTTAGTCGGAGAAACTAGAACTATCAAAGTAAGGCTCAGAGGAAGGAAGAAGGTTCAACCAAAACAGGTTGAGATGGGAGTTTTTGTCTATTCCTGCAGGTCTTTGGCACCATCACTGCAGCATATTCCTGCCCACATGGTGTTGGAGCAGAGTGGCCGTTTCTCATGGCGCTGCATGTGATGCAGCCCTTCTGTCCTTCCTCTTTTTGACCCCCTAATCAATTTTTTCCACTTTCATTTGAGAAGAAAGAAAAGATTTTGTGGGGGTGGGAGAAGCAATTTCCTTTTAATTGCTTGTTTGTCCTTGTCTATTCTCTCACCCTTTCAGATTTCTCAGAGCAGGGTTTGGGGTGTTTTGTCTCTTTTTTTCTCATTTTCAGTGGTATCGATGGGGAAGAATGACATTTTCTGCTTGGATAGAAACCAATCACCTCCCCAGACCCCCTTAAAAAATGCCTAATTTGCTCAACTAGTCAGTAGTCTGTCTTCGTTTAAAAAGTCCCAGACTGGAATTTGGATTTAATCCTTTGACTCACGTTTGTGCTTCTCTCCCTGCTTTCCTCATCCCAATTATACTTCCCAAAGTATTTTCTTCACCACTTTATTTTTTTTTCATTACACTGCACTCAAGTTACCCTTAGCTCAGAATGAAAAAGACAAAAAAATCCCCCCCAAACAAAAGCAAATAAAAAGCTCCTCACCAAAGTAAACAAATAAGTAGACAGAGAAAACAAGCTACTAGTTCATTTTCTTCTGCCTTTCCCTTAAGGCATAAGGTAATGCCAAACTATTTAGTGTGTGATGCAACTGCCTGATGGACATGCAGAGAACCCCAGCAGTGGCAAAAACAGAGTTTACCCAAGCGCAAGTTGGCAGTGAGAGCAGTCTTTCCAACAAAAGGCTATTTAAAGCCACAATGTGATGCATTTTTAACATTTTTATTCAGCACAAGATTTAATTGCTCACAGACAAACCACCTAGACATTTGTGCCTGGGTGTTTGTGACTGGAATTGTTTGCTATCTGTGTGTTGCTTCAGAGCTGTTCAGCGGTCAACTGAGAGTTTGAGGCAGGAATGGGAATTTGTTCCCTTAGCACCTGATGTCTGAGATTGATCAGGACAGGTTTTGCCCTCTGGTCATGTCTTGCCTCTTCCATTTTTTTTTTTCTCCAGTTATTTCTTCCCAGTAACTTTTCCTCTTCTGCCAGCCTGTTCATGAAGGATAGTGGTGGATGGGGTCAGAAGATGTACTGAATTAGCTTCACCCAAAATGAGAAGCTGTAGCACTGAGAGATTAAGTGCCTTGCTGGAGAATGCAGAGATAATCTGTGACAGAATGAGAAATAGCCACAGTCCCTGACTTGGAGGCACCAGGGTGGCTTGGCCATGCAGTTGAGCTTTATGCTAGCTAGCTTGGCAGCAACACGGCTACAGCATAGCCTACCTGCTAGAACTTTACAGCTTGATCTCAGGTCTGTGACCTTACGTATGATGCTGTTACCACATCCACTGTAGCTATTTGAGGATAACTCCTAAATATCCATACACCTTGGTGTTCCAAGCCTTGAATGAATATCACTGCATGCCAGAAATAAGTTATGTATACTCTTAATCAACAGGAAAATATGATCCTCAATTACCTGTACATTTCTGTCTTTAGTCCTTACCTGCCTCTTCGTCAGCCTTGAGGTTGAGTTAATTTTACAAATTAAAACCCGCTAGCACTTAAAAAATGTGCTGCATCAAAGTCAAGCCATGTTGTCTCATAGCACTCAAAGGCCATGTTTCAGTGCTCTGTTGAGTTGGGGCCTTAATATGTACTGAATGTTTAGACATCTTTGGAAAGGACCAGCTTTGTGCCAGTCAGTGAAGGTTGATGGAGCTGCACACGCAGCTCAACAGATTTATTTCATTAGAGCAATCCAAGAAGATGAACCTTAGCAGGATCTTTTGAAAGGTGTCAGCAGTGAGCTGGTATTTTCAGCAACTAAACCACCAAAGTAACCAATATTTTTACTAGTGTGGGCTTGCAGGAGTCACTGCATCTTTCAGTGCCTCAGTTTCCTCACTTGGTGAATGGCAGCAACAGTGATTGTCTTCCTTTGTGAAGCCTTCAGAAACCACTGATGCTCCCTGCAGGCAGGCACTGCCAGCTCCCAGGAGGTCTCTGCGGGTACTGATCATTTACATGCAACAGAAATGAGAGAGGAATCCAAGATATCCCAGTAGCCTCCTTTCCGTCATGGCACAACTTCCAATACTCTTTGCTTAAGTATTAATTAAAAATCGCTTAAATAATTGGCTTGGTTGGACTGCCCATTCCATCAAGGCTTCTAGGGTTTTCGGTTGGTTTTTTTTTTCCCCCTTCTTTCTTTTCTTTTTTCTTTTTAAATCAAGGCAATGTGTTAAATGTGGTGACTGTGTTGACATTGCACAATATAGAACCACCAGCTCCTGTATCAGGGCCTTCACTGCCTTTGCATAGGAAGTTACTGCAGAAACATGTTGCCGGGACATTGCGCTTTATGCCATTTTGTTGCATGGCAGGAGTCCAGGCCAGCACCCGGGAGTGAGTCAATGCATGCGATTAGTTTAATCCTCTCTCAGAATATTCTGATGGGGAGGGGAAGGACAATGACCTACTGCCAGCATTTATTTTGTCCACAAGTTCAGTTTAAATAGGGAGGAGAAGGCGGTGGTGGTGGGGAAAGGAGAGGGGGGAAAGAAACCTTCCTGGAATTCATTTTGTCTGGAGTGTTGCCAGACCTGGGGGGGCAGCTTGAGAATGGGGAGTGAAGAAAAGGGGGGAAAGAAGAGTGGAATGATGATTAGAAACAACAAATGAAAGAATCCCGAAGGGGAGGAGGAGGAGAGAAGAAAAAACAACAAAAAACCTTCTCTGCTTCTCTGGGTATGCGTAGGGAGGAAAAAATTCCTTGCCTTTTCTAAGGGTCCTATTCAATAGCAGATGTGCTTGCTCTGCTGCCAAGGGAAAAGGAGCACCCTGAGCAGTCCTCCCCTCTCTCCTTGGGGAGGCACCTACTGGCTCAGCCTCGGTGTGAGAAAATACTGTCTCCTTCCTGCTGAAGTTTCGGTTGTGCCTACTGCTTGTTGCAGGGCCCTTCAGTCTATCTCCTTTCACCCCAGCTGCACTTGCACTGGCCGTCAAAGTTTCGCTACGGGTGAAATGTGCTCTTCTGTTTTTAAAGAGAGAAGCTCGTGTGTTGTTTCGAAACACACCCAGCAAAGGTTCCTGCTCCGCTTTCTGCTGTGGCTCACTGACTGAAGCGCACCCCTTGCACACCTCCGCCGGCTCAGCATCCCACCTCTTGCCAGGGACTTGGCGGGAGGGTCTGCCCCTCCTCCGGGGTGAACCTTGCATCCCTGGTCACAGCTTCATCAGGGAGGGGGCGCTTGTGGGTCTCACAGCGGCAGCCCTGGCGCTGTGCTCCGGTCCCCGGGCAGCGGGGCCGCGCGGCTGGCACGCGTGCTGCCGCAGGTCCCTGGTGCGAGCCCCGGCCCGCCGCGGCAGTGCGCCCACAGCGCCACCTCGCGGCTCTCACGGGGGCCCCGGCCTCGGCCCGCAGCAGCGCTCCCGGAGGCGGCGCTTCTGGTCTGGGGAGGAACGATCCCACCTCGGACCCCGGCCGCAGCGCATGGAGAGGGGGAAGCCCTTGCTGCAGCGTAATGAGCTCTCCCACTCTGGCTTTGTCCTGCTTCCCCATGTAACACACATCCCGTTCTCTTTGAAAACATTGTGAGGAAAGAAAGAAATGAATAGACAATATATTATCCAAGACGACCGCTGGGTGAAGATAAAATAGATTCTAGCCACTGCTATGGAACCCTATGAGCACAGATCTCTTGGTGTTTAATGAGTACATGATTATTTTATTTAGTTTTTTTTTTTGTGTGTGTGTGTGCTTTTTCTGTTTGTGTTTTTGTGAGTTTTGGGTTTGCTTTTTTTCGTTGTTGTGTGTTTTCAGTGTTTTTGTTTGTTTTTTGTTGTGTTGGTTGTGTTTGGGTTTGTTTGGTTTTTTTTTTGTATTGGGTTTTTTGGTTGTTTGGTTTGGTTTTTATTTTTTGGGGTTTTTGTGGGAACAACAGATGCGATGTTCAGATCCAAATCTGGGTCTCTAACTGAACTTCCTCACAAATCAGGTTTCTTTTGTTCTGGAACCCCGTTTTAGTTTTGTGGGCAGTTAGAGAAACAGAAACGTGTTTTCTGGAAGCAGTCTGGGCAATGCTGGATCGTTAAGTACCAACAGGAATGACTGAAATACCACATGTGAGTGCTAGTGGACACTCTAACAACTATGGAACACTGAAGCCTTCTTGATGGAGTGCTACAAAATGTAATTGTTTAATCTAGTGGGACAGAATAAATGTATTTGGATGCTGGAGGTCTATTGATGCAGGTGGTTTCCTGCTGCTCCTGCCTCAATGTGCTTGCTATCAAGCATGCTTATTGCATTAATTTCTGCTGTTATTTTATATTACTTTTGACTACTTTTTGAACACATCATCAGGGCTCTCTGAGAGTGGCAGAGCTGCAGCGGAATAAGATACCTATTCGTGTAAGAATTGTCTCATAGAAGGGTGAAGATCACCTTGCTCTGCCCAGCCCCTGACAATTGCTCTGGCTGTGTTTCTTCTGAAGCTTATTCTTCACTGGGAGCAGAGTACCGAGGTTCATGTATTTTCAATTGATGTCATTTGGGAATCAGAAACGCAGGAGCTGTGTAATCCCAGAGGGGTTGCAGAGACTTCGCTGCTGGTTCAGGTGTGCTTGCCCATCGGAATTCAAACTGAGAGCCCTGGGATACCCCATTCCCCAGCCAATAGGACCATGTGCAGTAATAGTTAAATCCACCACATCTGAGTGTGACAACACCAGGCACATTTATCCCGGGTTTTCAATTAGTTCACAGGAAGCTGTCAGGAAAGAAACATTCCTGGAGCAGCCCACCAAGTGTAGAGTTTAGTTCCTCTGTATATTTTTTGAAAGTGATCTCAGATAATAACTCTGAAAGTGGAAATCCAGGGGCTGAAATTTACTGTGCAGTTCCATGGTAAAGAGTATGTGTGCATTAAAGGGGTGGAGAGAATCCTATGGGGCTGAGAGCTGCCTACAGGCTTAAATTGTGTGAGATGTTATTGGTACTCAAACCTGAATCGTTATTCTTGTAACTACCTTCTGTAGGAAGAGCATACTTCAGGGATCATTTTGCTCTACATTTAACAGTTTTGTAACCATTCAGGCTATGTGCTTAGTTTTTCCTCCTTTTGCACGCAAAATTCCAGGCAGTGAGGAATCTCATACAACATAAATGCACAGGTTTGGTTTTGGAAGTGATTTCCGATGCAGCCTTTAATTGCAGTGTTAAATCCTACACAAAAATCAGGCAACAATTGAATACATGCGCTGTTATTTTGTCTATAAGAAGCTTCATTATTATTAGCTGTCTCACATGAGAAAGCTGAGTCAGGGGCATGCATCATAGAATCACAGAATAGTTAGGGTTGGAAAGGACCTTAAGATCATCGAGTTCCAACCCCCCTGCCATGGGCAGGGACACCTCCCACTGAACCATGCCATCCAAGGCTCTGTCCAACCTGGCCTTGACCATCACCAGCGATGCGTCAGTTGTGCATTAAGGCAGACCAACAGTCAGCATCAGAGTTGTGGGAAGGACACTGTGGCTTTAACATTGCAAGCGATATTTGGGGTATTTTATCATGTCAATATATCCAACTGGTAACTGGTTAAATATCCAGCCCTATTTTCCTGCTGCGTTGCTAGACAGCCTACTCCAGAATGGAATAGTCATTACAGCTGTGAGTAGCCTGGCCTCTGTGTGGCAATAGCCTGTTATAATGTGTGTCTCTTGTATGAGTTTCAATAGCACAAAGCGTAGTGCGTGTTCTTGGCAAGTTAGGCACCTGCAGATTGTCTAATTCAACAAAGTAACCAAGATTTCGCTGGCATCCAGCTCCAGTGAATGGCAGGATATGAGCACCAGGACGGGGTGCAGATGCTTTATTGTATGTTTAGTTGGTAAATGTGCAACATCATTTGCAATTGTGTTGGTTTCTATTATTGCAATTAAATTTAGGTTGTTACAGTGGCTTGCAATAAACCTGGTCAAATATTGCAAGTTGGTGTTAATATTCATGTTGCCTTTTTGATCGATACCTTAGATTTTGAAGCGCATAGTAGCAAACAAATGCTGTTAGTGTAACAGGGTGGGAAACAGAAGCACAGCAGGTTTGTTCTCAGAGTAACTTGAGTGGCTTTGGTTTGTTTGTCTCACTTTGAAAAGTGCTGCTGAAAAAGCTCCGTGCCCGTTTCCTTGCCACATCCCTATGGAACTCATTACAGAAAGATGAGGAACTCGGCCTAATCGTGATTTTTTGTTTTTTTGTTTTTTTTTTTTTTTCCTGGTAGCAACCTTCAGGCCAAGACCTAAGATACTAAAGCATGGGTATTTAGGTTCAAAACCTTTTATCTGGCCAGGAATCAGCCAGTTTTCCACCACGCACCTCTGCCTTCTACAAGACCAAGGGAAAAACAGCAGTGCAGCACTGCACGGTGTAGGACCATGCAGGTTTGTTTGTTGACACCTCTGTTCTTTGTGTTTGCAGGAATACCCAAAATCAGATGAAAGCACATATGTGCTTAGGTGCTTTAGAGGGTTAACATTGCTCAAAAGAGGGGAAGGGGTCAGCTCATTTACTGGGGTAGTGTTTGAATGCTAGTTCTTGCAAGTGCATAAAGCACAGTGTTTATTCAACCAAGCTCCTTGGGTGGGATTTTTCACTCCGCTGGCACTGGGCTTTGTTCAGATTTTTGCTCTAACCAGCTCTAGAGAATGTCCTCCCCACAATAGCAGCAACAGTGCAATTTTGTTGTCTGTATGCACTTTATCAGGGCCTGTCCACTCTGGTGTAGCTTAGTGCAGTTTAGCCTTGCACCTCAGCCTTTTCCACATACAGCAGCTAGCAAAGGGTTATGTCACACTGGGTATGACAGTAAACTGTCTGCAGAGGGCCACCTTTGTGGTTAGTAAGTTTTTCCCATGTGCCAGAAATGCCTCTGTGTGTGGGGGGGCAATCCTGGCCCAGGCTAACAACAGTGGGAGTTTTGCCATTGACGTCAGCAAAGCAGTAATTTCACCAAGTCCCCCAACAAGATGTGATGGACACAAACCAGGACTCCAGAACAAACTGTTCCATATCCCATTACTCATCTCCTGCGCCAACCACTCTCCCTGTGCAGCATGTGGCATAATCTTGGGATATTCCTCAGTGTACAAACACAGCACCTCTTTATTAGAAACTGGAGATAACAGCAACATCTCTGCTGAGTGATGCTCTTTCATGCGCCCATCCTTGTTCAGGTCCTGTACCCCACAGAGCCCTCTGTATCAGCCTGGTTTGCCTAGTGCTCCTTTCAGGAAGCACAGCTGCTGGCTGAGGCTGGGGCAGTGTTTGTATGCCCTTCTCTCTGTCTGCAGCAAATGCTTGGATAACTGACACAGCCCTGTATCTTTCTAGCCAAAAAAGCAAAAGCATTTATTTGAAAAGCAGGTCACTGAGGAGTGCTTATAAAGGCTCAGATTCATTCTGAGAGGTGATAAAGCCTTTCATAAAGCTCATTAAGAACCTGCTGCACAAAGCGAGTTGCAGCTTTGTGACAAATTGTCTCAGGCTGTCACACAAAGGCAGCTTAATGTGAACTGCCGTGTATTATTTAGGCTCGTGAGTGATGGAGGAGGAGAAGTGCTGGAAATGAGAAAGGGTATTAAGTGAAGGGAAACCATGTCCTGGGCTTTTGACCGATAATGGGCTTTAGCATAGATCACTTGAATGGCAGGCTGTTAAGCTGGCCTTAGACCTATAGGTCTACCTTAAAAATAGCAGCATCTTAATGATTTAAGAAAGTATTAGTATCAGTACGTGTGAAGTGACCAGAAATTTGCTGGTGTAATTCCAGGAGCCTTCTGCTGTGTGGTTGGACTCAATGCCAAAGTAGAGGATGTGGGGCATTCTTAAAAACTGGAAAACATCTAGAAAGAATTAGCTGTGGAAAGATTTCCTGTCTTTATTGAATCTGCATATATAAGAATGCACATGTATTTTAGCAAACATATTTCTGTTCTGGTTTCAGGTTTATATGATTGATTTGTAATTTATTAGGGATTTAAAACTGTCACAGGAGGAAAAAGAAGTTACTTCTGTAGTGCAAGCAAAGGGCTGCCTGTTGATTTAAGGTCTGTTGTGGTGAGTGATTGTATTTGCTTCCTACAGCTACTATACATGCAGGCAAATATAGAATTATGTGGTAGACACACTAAATGTTTATGAGTTTTTCAAGGCTAACCACAAAGTGAAAATGAAAAACAGAAGGCAAATAAACTCTTGTTCTTCAGGCTTTCCTCTGACTAATGGAAGGAAATGTCTCTAGTCTGGTTAGTGATTCACTGTCCACAACAGAGGCCCCTGACCCAGCCTGCTAGTTATGTTTGAATTTAGCCCTTGAAATTATCAGATCTGGTAATTCCTGCTTTCCTTCCCAGAAGGTGCCAACACAAAGTAATTGGGAGCCCTTGCGCTCTTCGCTCTGGTTGCAACTCTTTTCCTACCATATCCAGGAATGCACTTTGGAGTTCCCAGATCATCACCCTGCAGAAAGCTGGGACAGTCCTTTGTGATCTTCCTCTCAAAGCTGCTACTCAGGACCCAAAAGGTACCTTTGCTTCTGCACGTGTGCGCATGTAGATATTACACCTAAAACTTCAATGGGGTAGCAAGAGTAAAATTCAGGTTCTTCAGCTGCAGAAAATGTGTAGATAGCTTGGATATTTCTCTTTGTTACTGCTTGCTGGATGCCCTGATACCACCTGGCAGAGGAAAATGGTGCACATGCATGCAGATACGCACATGTACCACTTAGGAGCAATGCTTAGTGTTGTGTGCAGAATGTTTTTCTTCCTTAAGAGGCAGTGTGCTTCAGATTTCATAAGTCTTAACAATTCATGCTAAAGGGATCAAGAACCTAATGGAAAAACCAGTCTTGGAAAATGTCTATGTGCAAAATGGTTACTGTCACACCAGAGGGTTGGTGTTGCTTTGCTTATTAGATCTGCTGGTGCTTGAGAGTGGTGGAGCACTTTACCAGATCTGCAAGACCAAGGAAGCTGGCAGGTTTAGGTTTCCTCCTTTGCTAGTAGATGAAATCTAAACCTATCAGGCAGAAGAAAGAAACATTTTAAGACGTGAACACCAAGATAAGAATTTGCTGCTTGTCAACATTTGCTCTGAGAGGGATGTGACCAACATTAAGGAGGACTGGCTCTAGCAGATGTCAACTTTGCACTGGAGAGAGTAGTTAGAAAAATAGAGTCAGCCTTGCTAAAATCGCATCTATACTGTCATGTGCACCAAATAACCCAAAAGAGTACAGTATGTTTCTGTAATGTGACTTACAGGGCCAAATAACACTTCTCCAAATCTTTCGCTAACAGGCATAAAGTTATCTTTAAAGAGAGGCTGTCAGTGAGAAAAATCATTATATGTTTAGTTTGGAGATCTGTGTCTACATTAACATTCCTGACCTGTATAACTGAAATACGCCACTGCTGCTTTTTCTCTTTAAAGCTCACTGAGACTTTGCCATTTTTCTGGTCTATTTGCCTCAAATCAATTTTGTTTTCAAAATCTGTCTAGTCAGTTCCCCTTTGATCCGCAGGCCTTTTTAATGACAGCATCAGTAAAAGGAAAAATGACAATTCTTTTGCCATTTAATCTAATGTGGTGTGTTTGGGGGCATTTTCCCCTAACTCGCACATTTTCAGCTTTCCACACATTTGGAGGTGTTTTTTTTTTTCCACTACACCACTTCTGTTGTTTTAGCCGCTGGTTAGGTGGTCATTACCATGTCTCTAAGGCATTTTATTCTAAGTTACTGAGTAGTCGTTGCTGAGTTCTAGAATATTTTGTCCAGAATATGAATGAGCTGCTGTTTGGGACTATCTTGATTGCTGTTTTTAATCCCCCTGATACATTGAATTCCACAGTCAGACTTAATTCGGTTCTTGCTTCACAGGTTTACAGTCTAAAAAAAGATAAACCAGAAAAAAATGAAAAATTTGAAAATGGAAGCAGAAACTCTGTTAACTGTTCCTGAAATGTTTGAAGGCAGTTTGTGGCCTTTTGTCAGGAAGGAGCTCACTCAGGCCCATCTCCATATAGAGGGATATTTTTTGCTGTTAATTACACTTTCCTGCTGCCTGGTGCATCTGCCAGCCCTTTGCATTTGCTTCTCTCAAGAAATAGAGGCACTGGAAAGCTTTTTTGCTTCTTTTCCAGGCTGGCAGTAAGCTGCATTCTACCTCATGATGTTCTGATGAAAGGTATCTGGTCGGCACAGAGCTTAATTGCTCTTTGTCTCCTGGCTTCTGCCAGTAGTCTCCTTATCCCTGAATTTCAAAGGAAATGAGTACCTGCAAGTGTAGCCCAGCAGCATGGAGGGCTAATGAATGTTTGCAAAATGTTGTGAGATCACATTTTAGAAGAACCTCTTTCGAGCGTATTTTCTCACTGAACTGTTAAGCCTAAGGAAAAGATACCAGGTGAGGTATATTTTTTAAAACAATGAGAAAGCAGGAAGCAAGAGAGAGCTTTGCTCTACTCGAAGCAATCGCAAGCAACACCTTCTTTCGCATCAGTTCAGATAATTGTTGTGACATGTTAGTGACATACAGTTCAAAAATCCAGGTCTGAGGGTGAGGGTGATTAGATAAACGGAGTTTCCGGTTCAAACAGACCTTGTTACAGCATGTGGCGTTTGTGTTCCTCTTAGATCGCTTGTTTATGATCAGAAGCTCTCCTGCTTGAAACACAGCTGCAGTTTTTCAGTATACACCTGACAACACTTAGTTTCAATGTCTCTTTCTCTGGCTCTGCCACAGACTGCATGTTTTGCTTTTGGGCATCTCAATCTATCAGTGGCCCACTTCCCATAGAGCGGGGACCTCTGTCCTCTTTCATTAGTCTCTGGGAGGGATCTGGGGAAGTTGGAGTAGATTCACCAGTACAAAACAGCAATGGGTATGTACAAATAGCTGTCCTGTGTCTAACAGCAGTTCCAGCAGAGATTTCTTACAGAAAGGTAACTAAGCCCAAATACGGATTAACCAAGAAGGGTCTGGGTTCTGCAGCACTGGAGGTATTTGTCTGTATGCAGCCGAACTCCAAGGATTCCTCCTGGCCTGAGTTTAATCTTGAATTCTGTGAAACCAGGACAAATAGTCATAACCACAATGATGCAATACCCTCAGGTTCTCTTGACATTACTATGAAACCCTTCAGAAGTGGATAGCCTTGAAATAGCGGGTTTTCATCTTGCAAACCATACCCATCACAGGATATTTACCATCATTAGGTTTTTATGCTTATTTGAGACTCCTTTCAATCACTGGGAATAGCTACAGGTTTATGAAATCTGAACTGCTATAATCCTCTTCACAGCTTAATATTATTCATGTCCTGCATTTTGAATAATATCTACATTTAATAGCAACAATACCTGAAGTCAGTGAAATGCAAACAGCAATTTTAGCCATTGGAGAAGAAAATATTAATGAACAGTCCATTAACTCCCAAAGCTTTAGTTCAAGTTTGGGATGACAATTCAGCTCCATCCTCCTCCTAATTGAATGTGCTCCCAGCTTGACTGTGACATAAAAATAAGTTAATCTTAGTGGAAAAATTTTGGTAGGCTGAATTCTGTATTGCTGTAGTATTTGGTTGATCCAAAAAGTAATAAAAGTTGTCCTCATCACTGGGTGAAGACAACATGAGAAGGCTGTAACTCAGCAAGACCCAAGTGGATCTTGCACTACCCATCATCAGTTTGGTTCTGACCACAGGCACTCTTATTCTTACTGTATATTTTACTATGATTACATTTTATCTCTATGAGTTATTTTATAGTTTCTGCTTTGCAATCATTGTGGTGAACTTGCTGGAGTGGATATTAATTTTGGATATTCAGCAGCAGAACTTCTATCTCAAGACACTCAGCTACCTTTCTTTCTTGGTGTTAAAAAGCCAGGTCTACCTTGATGTAAACTCTAGTGATGTGAATAAAGAGGGATAGCGTGTTTGGAGGGTGGATGATAACATCTTTCACCAAGAAATTAGAAGCTTTTTGTTTCATACATAGTAACATGAAGCTGTACAAATGCGGTTTG
Source organism: Amazona ochrocephala (assembly GCA_039720435.1). Classification (NCBI taxonomy): domain Eukaryota; kingdom Metazoa; phylum Chordata; class Aves; order Psittaciformes; family Psittacidae; genus Amazona; species Amazona ochrocephala. Next base: position 2,215,211 of record CM077884.1, on the reverse strand, counting down.
TCTTCAGATACTATCTTGTAGCACCTCTGTAATGCAGGAAAACGTAATCTTTTACTGTGTGAATATTAGTAAAATGCATCTCTAGTTTTAAGAGGTTTTCTCTATAATCCTTATTTTATTTTCAAACTGAGGAATGTGAATCCTTGTTAAATAACCTTTTCTGATTGTTACTAAATTCCAGGGATTAAGGCTAGTACTGCAAGACAAAAGGGAAAAATAAAAAGCATTCTTAATTAAGAGTCTGAACCCTTGGTTTGCCATGGTAGGTATCAGAGGGAGGTCCACAATACTAGCCAGGAATGTTTGTTTTGACATAAAATTTCAACAGGCATAAAAAGCATTTTTGTTTCTGGGAAAACATAAATAAATTACTTCTAGAATATCTTACGCTAAAATTGAAGACAGAAATCAGCATTTGAAAATCCACTGGATCCTATGTGAGTCTGTGTAATATGAATGCAGAGGCTGCAAGACTCTAGTCTTCTACCAAAAGTGATGCCCCTCAAGTCTGAATCATGAAGGGTGCAGTCAAAGAGGTTATTGAACTACTGTCTTTGATCCTCCTTTGACTTCAGCTAGAAAAAATTCATCGACTCCCTTAGCTCACTCATAGTCTTGCCTAAAACCTGGAGCAAAAGCTCACCAAAGTTAATGGAGTTCTTTCTCTTAACTTTAATAATCCTTGAATCAAGCCTAAGATGGTAGAATGATGTTTCTACCATGAAAGCAAATAAATGTGCCTATAAAAAAGAGTGCAAAAACTTGATGAAGAATAAGTTGTGAAATTCAATCAGTATTTCTCCATGTTCAGTTGTGTAACTGTCAGTGCTGTTCTCATTTCTTGAAGCTTTGGTACAATTAGTTCCCTGTATGATATCCAAGAGATTTTAGGGGATATAGGAAGTTTCAGTATCAATAGACAACATCTGGCTTTCTGACATACACGTCTGCATGAAGTAGGATTTATTCTGCAATTCAGGATCATCATTATAACATTTGTTTCAATATTTCAAAAGTGTATGTCTGCTCATCCTCAGTAATCCTGCAGGGATATGCACTGTTTTCACTGTGTTTTTCAAGTCGCTGTGGTAACAAGGAGATATTCCACTTATTATTTTCCACGTGCCAGATCTGTGCCCTGGCTATTGGCCCAATTTTACGAGGTATTTAATACCACCTGAAAGTGTCGTCAACTCACACGTAAACCAAAAGTTACTGAGGGCATTTAGTCAACCTCACTGTTGTGAAAATGGCTGCATGCCTATTGATAATCAGGGAAGAATCTGATGCGCCTTTTTGGCTGCAGTTACCTGCCAAGTGATGCAATTTATCAGCGAGGCCAAGCACAGAACATGGGATAAGTGAGGCGGAGATGTCTTCTGTAGCACAAGAAACGGAGGGAAATCAGGTTCTAGATATTAAAAATATCTAGAGTTTCATGTGGTTTTTTTGTTGTGGTGTTTTTTTTTTGTTATTTTTTTGTTTTTACTGGCTTTTTGTTTGTTTGTTTGTTTTGTTTTGTTTTTGTGTTTTAACAGGCTTTGTCCCATAATTTGTACTTTGATTTCTAGTCAGCGTCAACTGGGCAGGTGTTGCTTTGTGTAGGATCTCCACAGTTAGAGCGCACTTGAAAGCCAGAGACAGGCTTCTCTGAGTGCTCTCTTTCACTATGTGGCCACACGATCTCTTGCAGTAGCTGCTTCGCTCATGCAGTACAAAGTAGAATAGGTATTTGTCCAAATCAGCCCATTCCTTGTGTTGCTATTGAACTAAAGTTACTTATTCCCTTTCTGTAAATTTAGTGTTCCTGTGCTTTTACTGTCCTTTCTCAGCAACGTAGGGTTCGCTACATGAAAGTGCGTGGCAGAGCTTTCTGGAGACTAAATTATGCCTTATATAGGTGCACAGAAAACTGTATCAACAGAGGAATAATCCATAGAAACTTCATACCAATTCCACTCTGTCCTGCCAGCTACTCACTGCGTGCTGCTCAGGGTAACAATTTGCTACTATAGACTCATCAGCTTTGCATATGGTCAAAGTAAGATTAAGTGTCTAACTAAAGCATGTTCTGATGCTACCTGCAGAATGTTATTTTGTCAGTGTTGCTGCCCCTTTCTAGTGAAGGCTGTGGACTTACTCAACACAGACTGTACTGTATGTGCATTCACTGGGCTAGAGCAAACTGGAGAGCAGTAGTGATGGACGCTGCAACTGGCAACTGCTGGGGGTGGTACCATCACTCTTTTTCTTTCTGCTAGACCTGTGGAAACTTCCAGGTTAGGATTTCTGGAAGATTCAACAGTGATTGCTATATATTGCTTAAGAAAACATTGTCTAAAATTCATCTTTGACTAGGGAATTGCTTCACAGGAGGGGCAGGCACACTCTGTGTGGTAGAAATGGATATTACTGGGAACCCTTATGTGCAAAGCTCCTGCAAACTCTGAGGAATATGCGTAAATAATAAGGTGCAGCATACCAGTTAGAGTATGCTCTAAATGCTGGCACCAGACAGTTCATGACCTTGCATAACTCTGTGTTGGGCTGAAAGCATCTGACTTCTAACTGATAAATTACAGTTTTCTTAGTGCTTGACATAGAGCTCAGACTTGCAGTTTTCAGCTTGATGTACATATGCTGTGGAATTGGCATTATGAACCCAAATGTCAGTAGAAATGTTGTGCATCTTCCCATTGGTTATTTACTTGTGCAGAGCAGCATTATGCTGCAAAATTTAATGCTGACTCTTAGCTGTGCGAAGCTCTTCTGTATTTCCCTTTCAAGAGATTGCACAAGTACTTCGATGCGATGGAAAATCCTATGACAGGAAAGTTTTGCCTTGCAAAACTTGCCAGAGTGAGGTCCCATGGAATTCGCTTTTTTTAAAATTTATATAAATTTATTTTTGTCAAGATGTTAATTTCTAAAAAGTATCCTTTCCAAGCTTTGTTGTTGCAAAACTTCTATTAATCAGCATTAGTACATGTTCAATGCTTTCAGGAGTTGTTTAAATGAATACTTCAAAAACTCTCACGCTGGAGCAATTAGAGAAATACATATATTCTGATAAAAGGATACACCTGAATGTTGGTTTGCATTATCAAGTCAGAGAGGGGAGCATGGGCTTACTAGCTAAGGTTCTGGGAAACTCTGATGTTCTGCACTGTGTTGTGCTTTGGGCTTCTTTTGTGACCATGGAAAAACTGGGTTTGGATAAATGCTCACATTGCTGTAGATCAACAAATTACTGCATGTCATCTGAGTCATGGTTGTTGTCTTGATACAGAAGCTCAGGTCTCCATCTGAAGTCATACTGCGCCAGTGAAAATTCCTTTATTGCATGCTAAGTCTTACTGCTTTGCATTTGCTGAGAGTCAAGAGCCTTTACAGAGGTGGCTCACCCAAATCAGCTGGTGCATGGTAGTTTACTTGTCTCCCTGGGTGAATTGTACTTTGAACAGAAGTTTACTTTTGCTATGGCATATGGCTGGAGAAAGGTGCAGTGGAGGGCCAGGCTGAATATAAAGCAAGGTTTTTGCCCTGCATGGCTTGTGTTTCTCTGCCAATGTGAATCAGCTGAACTTCAAACTGAGTGTAACTGTGCGGGTTATTGCAGAGCTTAGCTTGAGTATAAATCCTTGCCTTTATTTTCCCGCTCTAAACTAGGGAAGGCCACACATCTCCATCAAACAGCTGAATTGTGAGGATAAGTATATAAAAAGTCAAGATATGAGAACTGCTAATTGCACTCAATTGACATTGCCTGGAAAATTTTATCCTATGCACATGCTGGCTTATAGGCTAAAGAGCAGGCCAGAGTCACTCCTGGATCAAAAGTAGTGAGTTTTGGGTTTTTTTCCCTGATTTCCCCATACAGTAACCAACACCAAGCACTGGCACACAGTGATCATTTTATTCAGAAATGAAGGTGAATGCCTTGAAAAGAGTGCCATGGAAGGGTAGAGCAGAACCTCGGTTTAAGACAGTAATGGCTGTAGTTGTATCTAGTCCTGTGTAGTTTATTGTCAGGTTCACTTAAGTAGGTTGGGACGCAGAAGCCCTCAGTGGCTCTTCCAGCCCAGATGCATGATTTTAGGCAAGTCACATATCCCTCTATCTCCATGTCCAGTAGGTAATCACACCCCAGTGTTGTAAAGTGCTGTGAGACCTTCCAGCGAGTGCTAGGTATGATTCATTATCCTTATAGCAAATATACAACATATTCTGCTTAGCATCATAGGTACTGTAGTTCCAAAGGCTTGGCAGCCTGCCATTACAGGTCACTGTAGCTCTTCATGTACTGGACATAAAAGCCTCAGTCACAGCCATTATTGCTTACCTTCTAGTTCAACCAAATTTCATGGGTATTTGTATAGGAAAGAATGGGCTGGAGTTAAGTGATAGATAAGTTAGGTGAGATCATGTCTGAGGAAGGCACATCTTGAATAAAGATCACCAGTCTCACATTTGGTTTCCTTAGTGATACTACAAATAGCAAAAACAAGCCAGAGAAGATTGCACGAGAGTGTTAAAGCTGTGCTCCAGTCATGAGGATGTAAATCTGTCCAGTTCAGCATGCAGGTGTATTTTCAGAAGGACATTAAACACGAACTTGCGGGGCACAGATGGTCTAGATACTGCTGAATCCCCTGAACCTGGGGCATCTTTCTGCACATGTACTCCTGTTTCTTCTGGATTTTGAGGTAAATAAAGGAGTTTGTTGTGATTTGTGTTTTCTACAGTCATGTAAGAGAAATGGAAAAATTAACACTTTTGAAACTTCACAGTCCTGTTGGGTGTAGATGTGGGGCAATGAAACAAGAAATATGCAAGAATTAAAGCATGGTTAGATGGGGTTGGTTCCATCCAAATTCCAAGTATTAGACAATCTAGGTCTTGAAGATTCATTCATATCATTTTTATCTTTTTTTGTTGACAGTAAATGGTAGGCAAAGTTTCTTCTCTTTATTTAAGAATGTAAGACATAATTTCTATGAGTATGTTCTTTTACATTTTTGTATTGTAAGAAAGTGTCTTGATCAAGAGACATTTCTGTTAGTGTAGTCACTTAGGGATGGGGGGAATGACAGGGACATAACAAAAATAGTAAAATAGTGACTTGAGAAAATATGAAGGCTGGCATTTTTTGAGTTGCCTTTTTGTCCATTTCATGCCCAGAAAGAAAAGGAGAGAAAATTTAGCCACATAGGAAATCTGGGAGAAAACCAGGTAACTCCCATAAAACATCCTTATTAAAACGTCCTTGGCATTGGAGGATACTCCCAAGCACCTGGATGGGCTAGCATGTATCATGTGGAGTGCCAAGTTAGAGAGACCTGAGCTATCTCTGAACAAGCTATTGCAGCTGTATCACACAGGGTAGTGTCACATGGAGCCTGTAGCTCTGCCATGTTCACCCAGCCATGCAGTGGGCTGCTTCGCCATGTGTTTTAGCAGTACTGATTTGACCAAGTGGAATAGAGCACTGATGTGTTATTCCACATTCAAAGGCATCTACTGTGGGACTACGTTAGCCTCACACGGACATGCCCTCAACATGCTAGAACGTTTTTCTCTCTGATAGGAATCAGTGGCGGTTAAGGATAGTACTGATCAGCAGAGATGAATGTGGGCAATAAAAGTAACTGAGCTTGTTTGTGTGAAAGTCAGCAGCATGTGGTGAGCTGAGCTATGTAGAGCTAAGCGATAAAACTGGGAGGTTCTCAATAATAGATCCTGTGTACAGAGCCCAGAAATGGGCAGTGTCCGTGATCTGACTGGGGTCTGGTCAGTTAGAGCCGAATGAGCCTGATTGCATCCCAATAGCACAGAAGAGAGAGCAACACTGTGCAGCACCACCTGTGCCCCCAGGTGATCTATCATTTACATCGCACCATTCTCATGCTCTGTGAGTTCTTTGCAGTTCCTCATGGTTTCTTCTTGCTGGATATGTTCATCATCACCTTGTTGTGAGACTGATGAACCTATTACCAGAAATTCTGAAAATTATTTGGAAAATCAATGAAGTAAAGAAAGACTGTTAGCATTTAATATGCTATGCAAGCACACTACCTTAGAAGGTCATTGCTAAAAGAAGGAATTATTTTCCTCTTCTCAGTGCTATGGCTGGAAGCTGTTAATGTCATGCAGCACTATGCAGGCCAAAGAGAAATGAGTGGTGTGAAACCTGCCAAGTTTTATTCAAAGCACTGGTGTCCATATCAGAAACCTTGCCACCCCAGTGAACTTATGGGAAGGAGTAGAAAACAAGTGGGAAAAGAGTTTTGTACAATCATTTATGTGTGGTTTTTTTTTTTAGCAAACTCTCATTCTTAAAATGAACTGAAACACCAGCAGTGCAGCCTTGAATGTTCAAATATTGTTGGTCATCGGGTGGCTGTACTCTGCCAATGTAAGCTCAGCCAGGTGTATTAGGCAGGTGACCTGTGGAAACGGGGCTGTTCTTATCCCACTGTAAAAGTGCTGGTAAAATATCTGGAAATGGAGCTGCAGTGCACAGTAGAAAGGCTCTGGAAATTGAGCACAGGCTGGCAGTGTTTGGGATGGAGAACTGGTAGGACAAGAAAGAATAGCAAAGGAAGACAGGTCTCAAAAGGAGCCCGGGTCAGAGCAAGAACTGATGCTGCCCAGGTACATTGGGGTGAAGAGCCAGTGGAGATGACAATGATTAGCTCCTTCTGTGTGATCTAATCAATCTTCCTGAGAGACTAAGTAGCGTGAAGGGCGGGGCAGAGCAAGCTGGGGGAGAACAAGGAGGAAAAGCCCAACCCTGTGGTGAAGAGGCGTAGGGGCCAGAGCTGACGTAGGGTTAAGATTCTGAAAGGGCATAGAAGAGTGTCTTTGCAGAGACAGGAGAAGAGGAAGCATGTTTGAGATCCCTGTGATACAAATCATTGACGATTAATAACTCTGCTGGTACCAAAAGGCATTTGCCAGGTTAGGTCCCTCTGTCCTGTGTTTTCTATGGTGCTATGATAAATATCATTGCCTTGACCAAAGGCAGAAGTCATCCTGGATGGGGAAAGAAACATGAGAAGATGAGAATGAAAGCAGATGTGCATTTCTCAGCCAGCCTGCTCTGGAGATGACAGCCAGTGTAGAGCAACTGCCTTCTGTGGGGCTGGTGGAGGTCTGCTTGGGCTTAGCATGCTCAGTTCTGTAGGTCTGAGCAAAGAGCACGGGCTGGAAGTGGAAACAGCCTCCCATGCTCTTTGTCACACAGTACCTAGAAAAAGCTTACCCGGAACACGCTCATGCCATGTCATTCACAGCGCTTCCCTGCTTCTCCTCCTCACTTGTGGTGCCTTTGAACATGCCCCAGACCATTTGGCAGGAGAGCTGAGAGATACTGCAGGAATGCCCAAAGGGTTGTCCTGCCAGGCTCTGTGGGGAACTCCTGCGAACCCAGAGAAATGAGGGACAAGACAACCACTGTGGTTACAACTGGACTGAGCTGCTTTGTTCTCTGAGACTGTAGAAACAGGACAATTTCCCCAGAACCCTCCAACTCAGCATTGTATTTGGATAGTCTGCTGGGCTTCCTGTACACCTGTGTATTCTCACTGAGCATCTTAAAGCATTTTGGCCAGCACCACAGGTAAAAGTTCCCTTCTGTTACTAATATTCTTTTTCCTGCATTTTAATTTAATTTCCCCTATAATTTCTTCTTTTTCCACTGCACGTTTCCCCTTGAAAGCTAAGATTTCACAAACGGATGCATATTCTTCCTCCCTAAGTGCATGTAGCCTCTTCTCTGCTGTTTGAAGAAATCAACATTTCAGCTGAAGTGCATCTGCAATTTCCATTAATGTAACAGAGTGAAACTGACCCATTGGTAAAGAGAAAGAAGCTCTGAACTCCCTTCCTCTGACAACAGATCTCAGGGGAGGAAAAGAAGAAGACCCGAAAGGTGGTAGGGAAGTCTGTTTTCTAAGCATTGGCAATATATAGCTGTTGATGGAGACTGCATGTTCAAATCTTTCTCATGTACTTAAGCCTAGGCTTGCCGTTAGGTGCTTTACTCTGAAGAGGCATGCAGTGCAAACCCACTGATTCTTGCTAGGGTATTTAATCCTGTATTGGTATCATCCATAGATATGTGACCCAGATGGATGAGCTAAAAGCTTCTGTAAATCAAACTACGTCTGCTGAAGCTCTATAGATTGGAGGAGAAGGAGAAATGAGGGGACGGGAGGAGGGGAAAGAAATGCCTCATGTTGAGCGGCAAGACATAAGCAAGCAACTTCTGCTAATGGTTGTGTATGTCCTGATTGTCCATTTAGGGCATCTTAATGTTACCCTAGGGCTGCATTTTAGGATTTCAGTGGGTACAGAAATACATTACCAGTGAATAAGTTTAAAACAGAGAGAAATTGTGAGCAAATGGGAAGTTTGCTGCTTAATAGTGAAATGCAAAGGTGTAATTCTGGTCCCCCAATCCAGTAAAACTGGTTAAATTCTGACAGAAGCTGTACATGAAGAGCAATCTATCTGTTCTTTCCTAGTATACTTCTTGTTTGCCAAATAGTTTGGAAAATTGCATATATAGAGTGCATCTGCTTTTGTTCATGCAAGCTGTTCCTTGTTTGATGTTTGTGGCATATCCAGATGATGGAGTATTTTTCTTCACCTCTGATGGTGGTAACTGAAGTGTGAAAGTAGGGCACTGTCAGTAAGGCTTACAGAAGAACACATTAATTTGGATGAAGAATAAGACAAAGTCTCCAAAGACTTTAGGTTCCAAGTGTTTTGCTTACTATGTCCTGTTAATAGATCAAGACCTAAAAAGTCACTGGGAACAGTGGAGATGGGGAAGGATGCACATTCTGTGCTATGCAATGCTCACCTAGACTTTACCTTCCAGTAAGTCTTTACCTTCCTGCTCTTTATCAGCGTTGTGAAAGCCCATACGGTTTATAGCTATCTTGCTGGCTCTGGTTATGAAAGAAAAAAACAGTGTAAAGAGCAAGATTTGTCTTATCTGAATGGTGGATCTATTTTCCTATGGGTACTGCAGAAGCTGAGTCATGGGGAAAAGATGAAAATGTTAAGAAGGGACATGGCAGGTAACCGATTACAGAATGGCCGCAAAGAGTCTTTTGCAAAAATTACAGGATATGAGCATTTACAGACTGTCCACCTATGCTACTTCATATCTTGTTCTGAGACTATGAGGGCTGCATATTTCCTTTCCATTCCTTGTGAAGTAGCTCATGTTAATGAGATTCCATGTAGGAGCTCATCTTCAGTTCCGTTTCTCCCAGACCTTTGTGTGATTACTACCTATTAGCATCCATAATGCTCTCCTGCTTTAGCCATTCTTCTCAGACCTCTGCTGCGACAATGTCCCATGATAAGTGCACAAAAAGGTTTTCGTTCTGTATCCTTCTCCATGGTGGAGGCATGTGTGGTTCAAAATACTCTCTCATCTTCCCTTTCTGTATGGAGCTGGTAGATAGCGCTGTCCCTTTGCCAGATAGAGCAGATCAACACCTTTCATATCACACGCTGTACTCTCAGCTGTTTTCAGAGGAAGGTTCTTGGTGTTTCGTGCTGGCACATCAGCTGGGGATTGAGATCAAGACACTCTCACACATCTTCATGGTGGGCAGCAGCCTCGAGGACCAGCTCCTGCAACACTTACTTCTGGGCAGAATTCCAGTTGTACTTGCCAGGTAGTCTTCACTGTGTTGGGCAACAAGAGGATTTTGCTTTGATGTAGGAAGGGCAGGTAGGAAGCTATTGAACCAACACAGTATTTTTGGTTGTTTTATATGATGTGCATTCACTTTGTTAGAATTTCAGCATCTCAGCAGTTGTTTAAAAATTGGAAATAGGCAGAAAGAGCAGAGGAGGCGGTGGCATTGAAAGGAAAAAATGTAGAACAGAATTTCACCATGAAAGATAGCTGAATTCAAAGTGTGTTTTTCTTATTTTCTTTCTTTAGAATAGGAAATGAGTCCCAGATTCCAAACTGTATTTCTCATATTAAACAGCAGGAGCTGTTAAAGCTGAATTGGGTGCAAACAGGAACAAAACTGGGCCTTCAAAGTTCAATGGGAATTGTGGCTAGTGAGTTCACTTTGTGAAAAGTCAGACTTCCTGATATATTAAATTACTACTCACTGTTGCATTAGCCCTCTCAGCTTCAGGGACTGACACCCCAGCACAGGGGGTCTGCAGTTCGTAGTGCTGGGCATTTGTGTATCCCAGTGAGCCAGAAAGTGGGATCTGCAAGGAAAAGAGGAAAAAACAAACAAACAAAACAACAAACAAACAAACAAAAATACCAAAAAAAAAACCAACAAAACAAACCAATTGAGAACCAAAACCAAATCTCATAGTCCAGCTGGCAAATATTCCCATGCCACAATTGTCTTTGGCTTCCCTCCACCTCCCAAGGTCTCCAATGGTTCTGAGCCCCCCACCACAAGAAAAAGGGGAGATGGCCAAAGCTGCTATCTTGTTTCCTGGGAGCAATCCTCAGACATCCAAGGGCAGGGAGGAGAGTGAGTAGCTGTAACCTTCCTGCAGAGAGGTGGGCACCCTGCTCCAGTGGGAAATAGCTCACACACCATTCTTTTAGATGTTATGTGGTGCTGGCACATGACATCTGGATTGACCTCAGAGCAGACTGTTGAACAGGTAGCGAAGATGCGCACTGGGAACCCCAGCATATAGACTGGATGTCAGTCAGCATCCTACCAAACAATCAGGATTAAAGTTCTGTGTCTTGCACAAAGAGCATTTACTTTGCTTTAGCATCCCCATGAAGGCAAGGTGGCAGGTCCTTAATCTGCCTCTCATGGCAGCCATCTTACTGCTCAAAAACTTGCCCTACCTCCTGACCTGAGCCTAGCTTGGCTGCTGCAAGCTGGCAACATCCGGCACCACTTTTGTCAGATGGAAGGTGACAGAAGAGAGGGCTGAGCACACAAGTGTCTCTCATGGGTGGTAGAGATGGGCATGAGTCGTTGTCTCCCATGGCCATGGGGAGCTGTCAGGCTGCTGTAGCAGATCTCTCTGAGAATGAGCTCAGCCTTTGTTGCTGCTAACAGTTACAAGCAATGGATATCTCTGTAGAAATGCCATAAGTGAAGAAGAGTAATTTTGCTATTAAAAATTCTAAAATCTTCCATATGGAAAAAAGGGTTGTTTTTTATTTTGTTTTTACTTGCTATTTCTTTTTCTCATTGTGCCCTAAATATACATAGCATCATCCAGCTGGCTGAACCACAAAGCAGAATGAAGTATCTGCCCAATCTATAAAGGAACAAGCCTATAAAGTCCAGATGACAGACTGAAGTCTCAAATCTTTGCTCTGTTCACATATATGAAAGTTTAACCATTGGCTTCAACGAGGCCAGAACCAGTATTTGGCATACGTGAAAGGAGCATTAGCCGTATGAGCACAGGCACATGAGTCAGAAGTTCTGGGTTGACTACTGCTGTTCCCACTGTTTGGCTGATTTCTTCACTGCTCTCTGCCTCAGTTTACCTTATGCATAAGAGATTAAGGATACAAATGCATAATTGATTAAGGATATCTTATCTAATTACTAAGTTAATTAAACTCCCACTTTGTATCTACCACTATTTTTGTAAGAGGCTTTTGGAACTCCACTAAAGGTGCATTTTTTTCTGGCATAAACCTTTTTTGTATCATAAGGAGTATAGCTCTGTACATCTGTCTCTGTTTGCTCATTCCTGACAGTTGTGTCTACAAAAAGACCATGACATCATTTATTTTAAACACAAGTTTATGTGTTCAGGTACAAAGAAGCCACATTCACTGCTTTGAAAAAGTGTCTGATTTTCTAGAAAAGGGATGACAGCAAGGAGCTTTCCATTTCCCCCACAGAATTGTAGGTTGGTTTCGAGAGGTGTACCGCTACAGAAGCTCTGCAGATACAGCTCCAAATAAGACAAGGTCGCCACTGCAGGGGCATTACTGTGGTTAGTACAGGCACCATTGTGACCATCTAAGGACTTAAATGCATATGCATGGCTTACTAGATAAAGCAAAGTGGGAAAAGCCATTCAGTAAATATAACTCGGTGTTATTTTTGGATTATTTCAGCTTTTCTCTCAAATGCTATCTTTGTGCTTAGTGAATGGTTTCTCTCACTGTATTGCTGTGGTTAGAGTGCAATGCACAGGACAGCATAGTTTGCGTTAATAATAATGAGTGCAGTACGATAGCAATTGTTGCCCCTTGATTCAAGCGTGGCATCTCTACTGTTAAGATAGATAAGTTTACTATGGACTCCAGAGGCTTTGTGTCATTTTTCAAAATCTTTATTTTCTTACTTTTTGTAGCTTTATTATTTCAAGATTCTAAGGTCTTCTGCCAGGCTTATATTATCGGGTTTATATTTATTTGGCTTCCCATTGAAACCATTCATTCATCCAGTTTCCATAAAACCCCTAATAACTATTTTAAAGTTTTTGTTCTTGGCTCTTTCCAAACCTATAAATGCTGGTTTGAAAACCCAGACTGAGTTCTGTGCAAATAATCCTCTCTACCACCCCTTCTTCTCTGGTTATAAGAAAGACCTTCAGCGTTTTGCTTCCCAGTGCTTGTCGATTATCAGTTGTCTGCATGCCTCTTGTTTTAGGGCAAAAAAGGTTATTGTGGCATATAAGCAATCTAATAGACAATGTCTCAGAGATATGATGGTTGCAGTGGCAAAAGAAAGTAGCAGATAAATCAGTTGAAAAACAGTCGCACTCAAAACTTGTCTTTCCTTCCTGCCTTACTGTAATCTTATATTTAGCATATGCATGCCCCTGAGTGAGCCACATAGTTCGCTCACTCACTCCCCCCTCTTTCTTCCCCCCTCTCCTGGAGGGATGAGGAGGAGAATCAAAAGAATGTAACTCCCACGGGTTGAGATAAGAACAGTCCAATAACTAAGGTATAACACAAACCACTGCGGCTACCACCAGTAATAATAATGACAAGGGAAACAGCAAGGGAAGAGAATACAACTGCTCACCACCTGATACGAAGTCTGACCGATATCAGTAAACTCACTTCCTGGGTCCCTGCCCCAGTTTTTACATCCTGGGCATGATGCACTGGGTATGGAATACCTCTTTGGTTAGTTTGGGTCAGGTCTGCTTCCTCCCGGCTTCCCCTCCTCCCTGGCAGAGCACAAGACTCTGAAAGTCCTTGGTCAGAATAAATATTACTGCAACAACTAAAAACATCGGTGTTATCAGTGCTGTTCCCAGGCCAAAAGTCAAAAACACAGCACTGCACCAGCTACTAAGAAGGAGAAAAATGACTGCTACTGCTGAACCCAGGACAGGAGGCCATTATGCTTGTCAACAGCTTTCAAATTTTGTGTGGCAAACACAAACCAAGCCCAGTCCCCTGCAGTGAGTCATGCTAGTGGATGGGGAAAGCCCTGAGAGACTCATGACTTGCCCTGTGATTTTCAATCTTGTGACAAGTTGGGTTCTCGTGAGAGGAGAAATCATAGCCGTGTCCTGAGGGGCCTGACCTGTGCAGCTGTGTTGCTTGACAGACAGTGTGGAGGATGAAGCAGTAGAGAAGTCCTAGCAAAATATCTGTGCCTTGAGGAGATACGGCTAATGGTTGTTTAAAGATCTGCTTTTTGGATGAGAAGACAGTCCTGGTCTCTTTTTGTCCCGAGAGTAAGACTTGTCACTGGTATCTAAGGTGATGTCTGCTTATTATGGAAAAGTTTTGTTGTTCTTGTCAAAAAGTAGACCCCTTTATACAAAGCTCATCCCTAGGAAGTTTCTCACTGTGCTTGTACCTGTGGTGATATGAAGCTAAATCAGGATGCAGAGAACACTCATGGTCTCATACCAAGTCTGTCAAGGGAGAGCTGGGTTGAGTATCTTGTCTTTTCTTTGTGTTGTGCTGGCCCTTTTTCGCATTGTTTAGGTGCTAGGATGCTGGGTCCTGATGGCAATGAAATTGTCTTGTCCCAGTTTGTGCAACCATGGGCAACCTAGATTTATTGCAGCTAATCAGAGGCAGCTCTTCACTTAACAAGTGTCCGAAGTGAAGTGAATGCAGGATCAGATGTTTATCTCATGTACTTCACAGATGCTCAGACTAACTGGTGTTACAAGCAGGAGGCAAGAAATAGAGCTATTGAACTTAATGGAAAAAAAAGCCAAACCAAAACTGTGTCATCAGAAGCTTTGGAACTTCACCAGAGATAAAAGCAAATATTCCAATATGCTTCTTTTTATGTAGAGACACTGAGCGAGGCTTCTGGCCAAGATCTGAAAAGCAAAGGCCTAAATTTAGGCCCCTGAAATACCAAGAGCAGTGAGTGGTTCCAACTGATACCAAGTTAGGAAAAAGGGCCTGAAATAAACAGATTCCTCAGTAACCAAGATCCTGTTTTTGAGACAAGTGTTCATTCTCACAAATCAAAACAACAAGAAACCAGAAGGAAAAAGAATGAAAACATCAAATCGAATCTCAGCAAACCGATGATATTATCAGCCAAAGCACGTCTTACTAGGATGTTTTCCAGAATTCCTCAGGGAGTACCAGTGAGCCATGAAGAGGACATTGGTCTTTTCTGAAGTGTTAGATTGGTTTTCTTTTGTTTCGAACACAACACACTTGTTCATGTAACAAATCTGTCCTTCTGTTAGGTCTTGTATCTGCTGTGTGGTTCTTTTGTCCCTTGTGAAGTTTCTTCCTTTTCCAGGCTTATTGCTGCAAGATGTATACATTTTTGAAAGTATTTTTCTTGTCATCTTTTTGGCTTTGTGATGAACAGTATGATTATTTGTCTTATGTGGCAGGTAAAGTGAGGAAGCAATTAGCAGCAATAAATACTCTGTCAAGAGGGTGAGATTGATGTCCAGGGTCTATCTTGCTTTGATAGGTGTGTGTACACATTGTTCAGTGCAGTTCTGTTCCCCAGCTGAAATTGTTGGGAGTACTAATATATGAATGTCATAAAATATTAATAGAAATAACAGCAATCCGGAGAGCATCTATGATTTCTTTAGAAACAGTTCTTGGATGTGGTTTTCAGGCCTCTTCTAATTCTATGTTTTTCCTTTCTGCATATGATGAAAGTGTCCATATTATTGCATTTCATATTACTTTCATGTCTCAATTAGGAACATCTACTTTATATTTCAGGATTAATGACTAAACAATAAGGAATAGGAAGCTTAAAAAGATAATTAGTTTTCTTAAAATTATACATATAATTGTTACAGTGGCTTGAGCTTTCACTTATATTTACTGTTGTACTTTGATTGCTATATTGTCCCGGCACCCTACTTGTCAGTCAAGATCTCATTGTACAATTGCATCATCAGTAGACAGTTTCTGATCCAGGATATCATGTACCTGCTCGAGATCATGTACCTGTCTGACCCTCCACGATTCAGGGGAGGCCTACCAGCCTGAACTGTGTAGCTCCCCAAAGCAGCCTGTTTTGGGTGCCAACCAATTTTTTGGTATGCATCTGTAGAGAACCTAGGAGAATTAGTGTAATTCCCGGTTTAGTTCTCATGCCTTTAATATAGGATAAATAAGCAGTATCTCAAAGAAATATGTACCTTGACATCTGTGAGTGAGAATGCATATAGAAAGCACCTTGAAATACACAGCAAAGAAAAAAGATGTGTTCCTGTGGCTGTTCAGTACTAGAAATAAAGTCTTCTCAGTTCTGCACAATCTCATTTCTAACAATTTTTTTTCTTTCTACCTATTCTGACCACGTGAGCTCCCATTGGGTACCATGCCACCAGATTGTCCTGGCTGGTGTAGACAGGGCAGATGAGAAAGAGCAAAGAAAACAGAGTTAAAGTACTCCCAGGGCAGAAAAACTGCTATAAAAGGTCAATAGAGAGTCCAATCATCTTTATGAAATGCAGCAAGAGCTTCCTTTTTTTGACGAGGCATATGAACAAGGGCTGGGTTTCTTCCTGCACTGCAGTCCCTAACGTTGTGTGTCCTTTCTCTGTAGCTAGTGAACCAGTAGTCCCCGTAGATGGAGATAGGAAAAAAGCTGAAGCTTCCAGAAGCCCTACTGGCAACTTGCTTTGTAGTCTGATTTAGAGGGAGATGGTCAGAAACTTGAGGGACTGGCATGGTTGGAAAACCCTAGATAGACCCTGACATAGACAAAACGCTTTTTGCAATGCTCTGCATAGTAAAGCCTTTTCCATTTTAAATTCAAGTGCAGTCACAGTGGCAATAGTGACTTGTTCTGACCAGTATCAGTTTATGATGGAACATAAATGTAGTTTTAAAAATATGTATTAGGTTTAAATGCAGCTCAAAATGTCAGCATATTACTCTGTGGTCTTGCAACAGCAGTGTTATAATAAAATCATAGCCCTTCAGCTTCTGGAAGACAACAGAGAGAATGATACTTTTCTGGTACTGTAAATTATATTTTCCCTTTATTATATTTTCCCCAGCTCTTTCAAGAAATCTGCCAGTTCAGTGATATCGAGACAAAAGCAATCTTAAGCAAACCTGAACTCTGCCTAGAAAGGAATCTTCAAGTTACCTCTGTTTGAAGCTTCCTACCTCTAATTCTAACCGAATATTTTGATGATCTAAGGGGGTTTTATATGCATGCAGAGCAGGAGGTGTTAACATTCCTCTCCTCCATCTCCATTGAAGAAGCGTCCTGCGGCTGTTTTAGTAAGGAGGCATTCCTTCTCTGGAGAGCTCCAAAGGCACCCAAGGCACTAACACATAGCTCAGTAGTGCACTCTGTGTGTGCGTAAGTGTGAATTCCATCTCTCCCACAGACCCTTCCCTGACAGCAACACTGAAGTGGTGAAAGAGTTGGGTCACTCTTCAGTGGCTTGCTGCAGGCACCCCTGTGATTCCACAGCCCAGCAGCCACTGTAACCTTAGTGAAGTGTACTAAAGACGACCAGGTGAACAGAACAGTTCCTTTATAAGGGTTGATGGGACAGACTGGGACTCCTCAGCCTGGGAAAGAGACACTGAATATGGTGATATGAGAGAGGCTAATAAAATTATGATGTGTGGCACTCAGCTACTAAGCACTGCCTCTGCCCAGCCTTGAGACTCAAAAGAATGCTCTTTCTCTGCTTCCTAATATATCTGCAATTTCTCTCAGACTTTACTTTCCTATTAACCCCAGTTTTCCTGAAATTACAGCATTTTTTTGTGTAACATCACTTCAGCTAAACACTTTGGAGTGCATCACTGAGGGTGTGACATAGTAGAAGGATTTGTGCCAGCAGAGGTACGTGGTAACTCTGAAAAATAATGTGACTTTGTTCAAAACATAAAAAAAGTTATGTCTTTTTCTGCTGCTGGTGTCATTATGGGATAAGTATTACCTTTCTTCTGTGAAGGTAATAGACTCAGTGTTGATGAGCCAGGCTTCAGTAGACCTGTGCTGATTCACACCAGCTGAAGATCAAAGCAAATTTGAAGTTGTGTGGCATCTAGAGTTGGAGCAAGAACCTTAAAACAGAGGTCTTTTCCATCTGTAATGTGGGTATGGCAATAAGGTTATCCATTGAAAGGCACATGCAATACTGTAAAAAGATGCAGCTCAGTTCCTTTATCTTGTGGGTTCTGTAGTTAGCAGAACTCCTAACTCAAATGCCGTGCTGTGTCTTCTGGATCCAGATGAGTCATGCAGTGTAGCTGCTTCTGTCCCTAAAGAACAGGAAGGCAGTGTGTCCTTCCTTTTTCCAGGGGCCTTGTCTCCATCAGCAGCAGCAAGGAAATACTGTTCCTTTGCCAGGCAGAAAAGGCAAGTCACCACATCAGCTTTCCAGCCTGGAACCAGCCCCGGAGCTGGCAAGGCTCAGGCTCTGGTGAACCAGGAAGCTAAGTCATGTCTTCTCTGCTCCTGAACAAGGTTGCAGCCAGCATGCCAGTTTCAAACACTTCCCTGGCTTTCTGCTTGCTTTCTGCCACATGGGCAATGTCTCTAATGCAACACTTACATCCTGTATGTGTTATTGTCTGTCTGTATATGTACATACCCAGACATGCATTTGCCTTCCAGGACTTAACATGTTTCCACACACTGTTTGCCCAGTGCACTCCAAGCCTGGGGCAGTGCGGATGTAAAATAGCTCAGCTCAGTCTGCAGTAAGGGAAAGTTAAAGTGAACCAGGTCCTGTTGTAAACTGAGCACGAACAAAAACTACTATAGTCAGCTTAATGTATTGTTAATTTGGCTATGCCCAAATCCTTTGATTGTAAGGCTGTGGGACAGAAGAAGGTCTTTCTGTTCTCTTTACACAGTTTCTGACACGTTAGTGCTTTGACCTCTGTTTGGGACCACAGTGAGTGGTAATCTAATTTTGTGTTTTGCTTAAACTGCAGCTCAGGTACAGTAATTCTCTGAGGCTCAGAAACTAAGGATAATAAAATATCTCATGGTCTAGTTTCCTTGGATTTCATGAGTCCTTGCAAACCTGATTACACGGGGTTTCCTGCCATGCTGGTACATTAGCTCAAGTATTAAGACTTTCATGGAATTCACATGGTCATGGACAAATGCAGACCAATAAACAGGTGTAACAGTCTTCAGTCCCCTGCTGGGGGCTGAAACAGAGCTTTGGTCTTCTTCTGCATCCGTCATGCGTGTCTGGCTTTATGCCTTCAGCTTTCCACACAGAGAAGTAAAATCTGCGCTGTCCATTAAAGCCCTTGTCCTTTAGTGGAGGTAGGGTGACCTATTCTGCCCTGAGAGTAATATTTATTTGAAGTACAGAGCATTGGTGTGAAGTATAGGGCATCAAAAAGCCCAGAATTGAATGTCAACCCCACATGATGGCCATGAACTAGGGCTTGCTAGCTGTACCCATGGTGAAGAAGGGGCACAGCCACAGCAATGAATTTCTCACCTCAAGGTGGAATAGCAGACTTTCTCCACTCGTACGTATGCAAAGCCAATCCCTTTTCCAAAAGCCAGTGTGCTCATGTTACACAGTGTTCAAAAGTCCTTGCTGTTCCCAGAATATTTCTTTTTGCTCGTTTGACCAGTGAGGGGCACAAGGGAAAGTAATTACTGCAGCAAAGGTGGAAAATGGAGGTAACGGTTCTGTCTAATCTCCACCCCACCATGGAGAAAGCTGCATCTCTTCTAACCACAGAGGAGGTGTTTAGTGCTCCAGCTCAAGGCAAATATTTCCTCATCACTCAGCAGCAGTTAGGCAGGATGTGACAAAGCCAGTCAGGTCTTGCAGTGTGAGGAAAACAGGAGCTGCATGGAACTGTCATCAGCCACAAGAGTCCTAGAGTTTAGACAGCTCTTCTTGCTGCACTCAAACAGATGACAGGCCACATTACCCAGCTACAGAGATTAAAGTGCAACAGACCTGAGTGCAGGGCTAGTGGCTGATCGTTGCATTTAACTCTTTGAAGATTGTAAATGTCACATGCACCCTTCTTGCAAGAGTCTAGAAGACACCAACAAGGAATCCCTTCCGGGTGAAGTGTGGCTGGTGCAGACAATCCCTTTTGCAGCCATGATGGATGAGGTTTCTGTACACTGAGCCACTGGCTAACTCAGTGCAAAGAGGGGCAGCCTTTCATAACCCGCCTTCTCTTGGGATGAGTTCCTGTTCCTGTAGAATCAGGGACCAGGATGCGTATGATGGACACCAAGGTCTTTGCATCCAGCTGACAGAAGGGAGATAAACCAGGCCAGCCTGATCTCATTCAGATCAACTTTACGTCAGTCAGGCTTGCTGAATAAATTCTCTTGATGTTACTCCTGACTGAGCTCAGGACCCTACGTGCTGGATTTGTTATAAACATGCATGACAATTATTTTCCTTCAAGTGCTTGTGTTTGTAAAGCATTACCAGGTGGAAGAGGAGCTTCTTAGGAGACAGCTGCTGTAGCCTGAAAGTGTGTTAACAAGATAGATGTTTTGATAGCTCCAATATGCTACAGTTGAACTACAATCAAATTCTTACCTCATTTCCAATGGTGGGGATCCTGTATATTGTTGGAATTACATTTCTTCAACTAATGTAATTGTGCTGGTTTGGCTGCAATAGAGTTAATTTTCTTCATAGTAGCTAGTATGGGGCTATGTTTTGGATTTGGAAACAGTGTTGATAATTCAAAGATGTTTTACTGCTGAGCAGAGTCAAGGCCTTCTCTGTTCCTCGTATTGTATCACCAGTGAGGAGGCTGGCTGCACAAAAAGTTGGGAGGCAATTCGGATGGGACAACTGACCCCAACTGACCCAAGGGATATTCCAGACCATATCACATCATGCTCATAAAGAAAATTAGGGGGAAGGTGGGCTGGGGCAGCCTGCTGCTCAGGGACTGGGGAGCATCAGTTGGTGGTGAGCAGCTGTTTTCATTTGGATCACTTGTCTTTTTTGGGTTTTATTTCTCTCTCTTTTTATTATTTTCCTTGTCATTACAATTTATGATGATTTTTGATATCAGTTATTAAGCTGTTCTTGTCTCAATCCATGAGTTTTCTCACTTCTACCCTTTCGATTCTCTTCCACCTCATCCTTCTGGCCAGAAAAAGGGCTAAGTGTAGTATAGCTTTTTCCTTCAGATATATAGGTCTGAGGGTTATAAAATCTTGCTTGCCGTATTGTAGACAATTGCATCATAGAATCATAGAATCATAGAATCATAGAATAGTCAGGGTTGGAAAGGACCTCAAGATCATCGAGTTCCAACCCCCCTGCCATGGTCAGGGACACCTCCCACTAAACCATGCCATCCAAGGCTATGTCCAACCCCACCTTGAACGCCGCCAGGGATGAAGCATCCACAACCTCCCTGGGCAACCCATTCCAGGGCCTCACCACCCTCACAGTAAAGAATTTCTTCCTCAGATCCAATCTAAACTTCCCCTGTTTAAGTTTAAACCCATTACCCCTTGTCCTCTCACCACAGTCCCTAATGAAGAGTCCCTCCCCAGCATCCCTATAGGCCCCCTTCAGATACTGGAAGGCTGCTATGAGGTCTCCACGCAGCCTTCTCTTCTCCAGCCTGAACAGCCCCAACTTTCTCAGCCTTTCTTCACACGGGAGGTGCTCCAGTCCCCTGATCATCCTCGTGGCCCTCCTCTGCCCTTGTTCTAACAGTTCCATGTCCTTTTTATGTTGAGGACACCAGAACTGCACACAATACTCAGTTCATACCGTTTATGAACTGATCAGAGTACAAAGCAGAGCTTTGCTCAGACTGTGTCCTATGTGTTGAACTGCTTCTGCTGATCAGCAGTAGTTAGGTTCTTTACTTTCATTTTGGATCAAGTCCAAGAAGTGATATTTTACCCATTAACAAATAGCCACTTACATCTGGTTTATGACTAAAAACTTGATGTAGAAGTTGCTGAAAGAAACAATCCAAATGAGCCTTCTCAAAGCTTCAACATAGAACACTGCTTCTCTGCAGATCAATTTATAAATTTATGTATACTGGTGCCAAACTGCACTCACATATGATGACTTTTCAGCATGAATGGTATGTACTGCCTGTTGGTACCCTACATGCAATTTTCTCGGAGATGTTTTAAGTCTCTAAGAAGTTACTAAAAAGATCTCAATAATTACAAAGGAATTTTAGAAGGAGCAATTAAAAATATTAGTTATTTACTATATCAAATGTCAAGTCACATACTTTTGTTTAATGAAATCAGTTTCCAATAGAGTTCATAACATCATCAATGACCTAAACAGTGCACTCAAGAGCTTGCCTGCCATTTCGAGCTATAAGTCTGGGCAAGTAATGATATATCGAACAAGAAAAGGTCAGTAAATGCAGAAATGTGTGGAGAATATAATCTTTCCTTGGCACTTGTTATTCTTCTATTTTCACTCTCCTTTCATTTTATAATCTGTCACATTAAACTAGTCATGCTTGGCAAGAGCCTGATCAGGATAAGGTTCCGATAAAGCTGCATCCATTCTTGCCACACTGCATCAGGTAGACAAAGGCAATACGTGAGTGCAGATCTGGAAATATGCAAGGGGAGAACTCTCTTCTGGAAATGTGATTAAAGGAGGAGCCATTAATGTATGTAAATATGTTACATTTGAGAAAGAGATAGGAAAAACTACAGAAGCCACTCATCTCTTCACACACAATTAAAAAGGTTTCTGGTGAGTTTGGTTTGGTTCTGAACAAAGCTGCTTCTGTTGAGAACAGAAATGTCTTAGGCTTCTGAGCAGTAGACCTGGTAGTCATTCCATTGCCAGTGCACTTTTTTTTTCCCCTGTAGTGTGCTTAACACTTTGCCCAGTCCAGAAAGAAATGACTCAGTCAAAAGGACTTCCTCCTTCTCCCTTGGGTGATTGTTCCACAGCCTATAGGTCTCCCCATTAGGAAATGTTTCCAACATCATTTTCCCCGTGCTTACTTTTAAAGCATTATTCTATGATTAGATGTTATTCTAAACAATGTTTTTCCATCATTAGTGTTTCCATCTCTTCTGTGCTTGTCTATGGCTATTATATCTCCTCCAGCATTTCACTGGTGTTTAGTAGAGCTGCAGATGTTTAATGTATTCAATCTGGAATGCCAAGCATAGGACTGGCACCAGGATATTTATACACCATTAAACAAGGGCGGTGTCTGCTAAATGTAATTACTTTCTTCTGATGCTTTCACAGTAGAAGTTGTGCTAGAGAACAAGAGCAGCTTCTATTCTAAACTACATGGAAAAGGTGCAACTGCTGAGCAAGAATGAATTACAAACAAGCTACATATAGTTATATATTAATATAGTATCCAGGCTTGATTTACATCCACAGGGGAAGCAGTTAAATTTAATTGATGCTGGCCTCTCAAACAAAGATATCGCATGTATGTGTGCACACAAGAAATTCCAAGCAAACTGATGAATATTATAATTTTTGCTAGGCTTCTGTATTTTAACTGTAAAAAATAACTCTAAAACCACGAGAGTCTTTTAGACTGTGGGAAACATTGCAAATGTTACCACACTCTGTCTTGATGCATTATATGTATGTATTTTTGTATCTCGACATATTTGGGTTCAGATTTTCTTCAGTATGCGAAGCTTACTTCAGGGGTAGTTATATAGTCGCTGTATTGTATATTACCCAAAATGCTGATATCTCCTGCTGTCTTAAACTCAATATATTTTTTGAATTAAAGATAGAGATGACATCTCTGTCTCTTATTGAAGTTTTAAACATTTCTCATTTCATTATCTTTGGTTGCTTATGAATTTTCTATGCTGTAAGTCTTCGGGTTGAAATTTTCAACATCAACTCTCAAACAAAATATGGAATGTGTATGTAAATGTTAAAATCTTTTCAGTAAATTTTTTTAGGCTTTCCTGAGAACAAGAAAACAGGAAAATATGATATAAAAATGCAAGAACAGTCATACCAGGTCAGACCAGACATCTGTGTAGCTCAGGATACTCACTCTGACTGCAGCCAGTACTGCAAGCATATTTGACACTTCCTTCAAATATTCTCCCAGCCTCCAACAATTTGTGGCTGAGAGATTTTAGAACCAGACATAATATTTTGTACTTAGCAGTCCTTGAGGGATTTTCCTTGGTGACTTTGTTTATGAATCCGTGTAAGCTTTTGGCATCTAGTATATAATTTGGCGAGAAGATCCACTGTTTAAATACACACTGGTTGTTGTAAAGAGGTCCTTTCTGTTTTTTGAGCCTACTTCCTGTAATTTTCAATTAAAGATCCCAAGCTGTTATATTCGAAGCAATCATTTTGAAGGTCTGCCCCTGCCAAAACCCCCTTTGCTTCTCATTTTGGAATAGAAATAATCAGCTCAGAGCCCTTTGCTATGTAAGTAAAGCAGAAGTATTTAAGATTGTTTCTTCCTGTGTGCATCTCTTCACATTTATTCACACTCACTGTTGTCTGCCCTTTTTCTGACCAGACACTCCATCTTGTCACCTTCATCTCAAATTTTTCTTAGTCATTCCTTAATACCTCGAAAACCTTATTATCGGTAGCAAACTGTCTTCTGTTGTCTGTCCTTTATAGATCAATGTATAAAACTTATTTTTCTCAAGTTAAAAATGTTATCAGTTTTCTTTGAGCATCTCGAGCCACTTCATAGTATAGAAAAGAGGAAGTGGGAGTCAGTATTGTCAGGAACATGCGTACTGCTATGCCCATGAGTATATAAACATTTTGTGGGTCATGTAAAAGAGTGAAGCAGATGCTCAAGAGCAATGATCAAGGAAACTGTTTCAGTGAAAGATAAGTACCTTTTACTCATGTAACTTTAAAAGGCTGACTTCAGCTACCAAGGATCAACAGATTTTGGCCAAAATACTGAATAGCAGACCCCAAGCTGACTGACATTGAGCCTGAGACTTGCTTAGAAGTCAGTAGGGTGTTGCATCAGATGTAAAAACAACGTTCCTGGGCTGAAGAATGAATAGGAACTGTTCCAGGAAAACAATTAAGTAAATGTCTAACTGTACATGCTCGAGTAAATATTTTCAGTGGGGATACATATTCTGAAATTGAAAACCATACTTAAATGCTTTGCTGGATCTCTTGAGGAGTTTTATAGCTGTCAGTAAATACTGAATATATATGAACTGTTTAAAATGTATGACCAATTTGAAAATAACTTGTTTATCAGAGTGCTTCTATCAACCTGGGTTGTTTGATTCTTTTTCATACATCTCTCCCAGGTTTCTGGCGAGCTGCAGACTTTGTGGTTTTTCCCTGGGGTCTGGTTTGGTCCTCACTGAAGTTAATAAGGAGCAAAGTTTATCAAAAAAGTATCAGCATGATTTTATCCTTTTTTTTCCTTTCTTCTTCTTTTTTTTTTTTCCTTTCAAAATGAAGTTTCTCAATCTTCTCCATTCCTTCCCACTGTTCCTGTCTGGGAGATCCATTCCACATGGCCCATGGAATTTTGGCTTCTCATTAATATTTGGAAGAAAGACAAATTTCAAAATGTTGGAATTTCTCACAGATCAGAGATTCTTTTTTCCAGATAGTTCTTCATGAAAGGGTCTCAGTGGCTTCTGTGGCACTCAGATTGCCATCATAGGATTGTCAGGCAGATGTGGCAACATCTGGATGGAGGAGGAGGAAGGACTCTATAGCAGCACACCTGCCACCTTGCCACAAGATAAAGCATCTTCTGCCTCAGTGATGATAACTGAGGCCTCCTAAGACTCCTCTTCTCTGATCCTGCTAAATCTGTTCCAGAATAATAGCTCGTTTGCTGAGTCAGCTTAACACTTCCAGCTGTGAAGGGAGTGGATATCTTTGTTAGAGATGGGATTCTCAGAAGTTCCTAAGAGGCAGCTGGTAACTCTTAGCAGCTTTCACTGGGACTTTTCAATCCTAGCTTACCAGCGAGGGGGAACTCTGAAGTATGCCAGGAGATTTTATTCCTTCAGATAGTGATGATAATTTTTCCCAGATATAAAATAAAAAAAATAATAATAGAAATAGGAGATTTCACTTAGTAGAAAAGGAATTGAAATAATCTTAATGTGTTCCTTTACACTGTCCCTGCAGTTATTGTTTCACCTTTCAGTGTGTTATTTTTGTTATTCACTCTCCAGTTTCTTTCTGTTAAATTTCTTGGGATGATAGAAGAAAGACAAAATCCATGGAAGTGCAGTAGAAGCAGGGATAAGGGGAGACAAGAAGCTCATTTTACATGGGATAAAAATGTAGGATATAAATTATTTGGGAAAAAATATGTAGGGTGGCAAGGCACAGGTAGGGATGTGAGGGATTTCTCAGCTGCTGCTGCATTCTTGCAATACCAAATGTGACTCTACACATGCAATATTTGAGCGTAGGTGTGACATGGGTCTTCATTCACCAAAGCTCATGTCTCCTGTAGTCATTTCCACGAATATGAAAAATATGTAACAAGCTACAGTTTCACTGCTTCTGACCTCTTGTTTTCCATGGTAGAGGGCAGTCAAGGTTTACACTTGCACAGATGAGAGCGTCACTAGAGCAAATTTTATAGCACTTCTTCCATAAATGACAATGAATTGTCTTTTCTTTGTTGGAAAACAATGATTAAAGGAGGTCTAGCTGATCTGATTTGTTTACAGCACCCTACGACAAAGTCAGTCACAAAATGTTCTTACAGAAATTGAGTAGTCAGGAAAGAATGATAAAATACTGAGTAATGGGGAAAAAAAAAGACATAAAATGATTTTTAGTGTTTCTTAAGGGACAACAGCAGATACCTCAAGGTTTAGTGTTAAAATTTAGCATATTAAGGTTTTAGAAGATTAGACAAATATGAAGCTTGCAGAATTTTATAAATTTAACTTTATTTTATTTGTGTTAGTCGCAGCTAGGAAAAACTATAACTGATTTCATAGATCATAGACTGGTTTGGGTTGGAAGGGACCTTAAAGATTATCTAGTTTCACCCCCACTGCCACATGCAGGGTCACCTTTCACTAGAGCAGGTCACTCAAAGCCCCATGCAATTCTGACCCCTGAGGAATGCCAGTCATTGAATCAAAGAATCATAGAATAGTTAGGGTTTGAAAGGACCTCAAGATCATCGAGTTCCAACCCCCACTGCAATGGGAAGGGACACCTCACACTAAACCATGTCACCCAAGGCTCTGTCCAACCTGGCCTTGAGCACTGCCTGGGATGGAGCATTTACGATTTCTTTGGACAACCCATTCCAGTGCCTCACCCCCCTCACAGTAAAGAACTTTGTCCTTATATTTAACCTGAACTTCCCCTGTTTAAGTTTAAACCCATTACCCCTTGTCCTGTCCTACAGTCCCTGATGAAGAATCCCTCTCTGGTACCCTCATAGGGCCCTTTCAGATACTGGAAGGCTGCTATGAGGTCGCCATTCAGACTCATCACTGGTCTCCACTTGGACATTGAGCTTTTGTCCACAACCTCTGAATGTTACCAACCAACCAATTCCTTATCCACCGAGTGGGCCATCTGTCAAATCCGTACCTCTCCAATTTAGATACAAGAGTGCCATGCAGAACAATGCCAAATGCCTTTCACAAATCCAGGTGGACGTCAGTCACTCTTCCCTTACCCAACAGTGTTGTGGAACTGTTATACAGAGGTCCAACTCAATGGGGTTTCAATTCAGGGACAAAGTTTTCAAGTACCACAGCAATGCAAAAAGTAGGCAGTAGAAATAATTGGAGAAGATTTAGTTGTGAGAAAACAGAAATCCCTTAGTTTTGTGGCAGTAGTTACAGTGTATCAACATGCACAGGATCTTTGCTGGGAAACTCTGTTCTAAGCTCTGCTCTCTGAAGTCACTCAGTAACATGAGTCTCAGATTAGGCTTTCTTCATAGAGCCCTCTTGGAGACCAAGAAATCCCTCTGCATATAGCCTCACAATATAATGTTCCTGACAAGCAGGTCCATGCTGGCACCATGCAAATTCATTGCACAGCCACCCCATGTGTATGAGCTGTGGTGTCATCGCTGACCGGTGTGGGTTCAGGAAAGGCAGCAGTCTAATATGAAACACCATCATCCCAGGTTCAGAGCATACTCACATAACTGTCCAAAGTGAATTAACCTTCTTCTAGTGAAGCCTGTGGATATGTTAACTTCAGAGACATGTTTTGTTTGGTTGGGTTTTGCCTTTGCACTACAGTACACTCTGAACATAGAATCATAGAATAGTTAGGGTTGGAAAGGACCTTTAGATCATCTAGTTCCAACCCCCCTGCCATGTGCAGGGTCACCTCACACTAAACCATGCCATCCAAGGCTATGTCCAACCTGGCCTTGGACACCGCCAGCGATGGAGCATTCACAACTTCCCTGGGCAACCCATTCCAGTGCCTCACCACCCTTACAGTAAAGAATTTCTTCCTCATATCCAATCTAAACTTCCCCTGTTTAAGTTTATGACCCTTAGGGTATTTTGCTTTCTTCCATACCTCAGGGCTTGTGACTTCTGCTTGCAAACTCCAGGACCTGGGTGACACTTTCATTACACCTTGGGCTTTAGCTGCCCCCCTGAAATCACAAAGCCATATGCAACCGAATGCATACCATTCTCATTTCTACTCTGGGTTGCTCAACATTGCTGTCGTTTGGGGATAAAGAAGTGTAGGCAGCAGCAGTGTGACCTTCTATTTAGCCAGAGATGTGAAGATAAAAGCAGTTTCCTTGGATTTTCTACCTCACACATAGAGAACATAAATGTTTTCACCTTCATGTGCATCTTTTCAAAAGACTTAGCAGCAGCTAAGCACAGCTCTGGTAGGAAAAAGAGTCAGTCCCTCACAGTAGCAACTTCCATGAGCATTGAATCAAATTTTGAAAGTGTTCAGGGAAAAGAAATGAAGGCAAAAACCAAAGAGATGAGTCAAATTCCCAGAGAAAGGAGCTGAGGGAAGATGGGATAAAGGCATGTGCCTTTCAGAGTCTTGAAGTAAGGAATAGAAGAGACTCTTTGGAAATGCCTTTCGCATCACTGCCTGACTGTATAAACACTGTTCATGACACCCACCAGCCAGGTTGCACTTGTAATGCGTCTGCCTCAAAGCTGTCTCTGAGTACATGATGTTTGAAAGGGAGATGAAGGAGCTGTCATAGGTAGGGGTGGTATACCTGGTCATTTCCTTCTATTCTAGTGCAGATTATCAGTGGAAAACACCACTGCTCTAAGGCAGAAGCTGCTTTATATGGCTCTGTTCAGGCTTCGCTCTACTTTTATCCTGGACTAACTCCTTGAATTTTAACTTTTTCTTTTTTTTTTTTCCTAATTGACACCAGTGCAAAGAGAAGAAAATCAAGTGATAAAAATCTCTTCCAGTAAGTGATCCTGCATCTGTCTTTACCATTAAAGTCTCTCTTCACAGCAGGGTCTTCAGAAAACTCAAGGAATGCATGTCTGTCAATCCATGAGGAGGCACAACAAGTCTAAGCGCCTTCCTGAACCACTGCCTTAAAATAACTCCACCAATGGCCGCTTGTGCAGTGACAGTCTGGAAATTCGTACCACCTTATTAGAAAACTCGACCGTGAATACCAGGCATTTCATTGTGGTTCCTGGGATGTCAGCCCAGAATCCCAGCAGCCTTCCCCATCTGCATAGCTCAGAAAGGCAGTTTTTGTGTTCAAATCTTCATGTAAAATAACAGATGTTATGAGATGGGAAGCTTCATAGATTGAAAAATGTCAGTTGGTTTTGTGGAGGTTGCTTACTTATTTTCACCTCGTTAACATTTCAGAAGGGATTCTAGCACTTTGTTAAACTGCTGCCGTATCAGAGCCTTCCATGTTTACACGTACACACCTAGTGAACTCCCTGAAGTAGCAAAAGCGCCTGGTTTCAGCAGCCCCATGGCTGGTGACTTGGGCTTTTGATTTTTTTTGTCGTGCTGTATTAACGTCCTGATAGACAAACCTGAGCAAGGTGTGCACATTGCATCCAGATGTTTGTTCTCTGGAGAAATGTGAGGGCTCACCAGCTAACCTCTTTAATCCAGGTGCACTTGTCCAAAGTAGGCTGATCATTAAACACCTAACTCAAAGTGTCCTTTCTTTGGCAGCTGCAGCCAAATCTCTGGTTTCTGTTTAGAGCTATTTGCTTAATTTCGGACTTGTGCAGCTTACCTGTCACGCTCAGTGCAGGCAGGTCCAGCACTCTGTTGAAGACTTGTAGAAGACTTATTGTAAGGCAGGATTCCAGCTTGACATAGGTCAGCTTAGCTCCAGCCAAGGTTATTGGCCAGATTCTTAACTGCTGGAAAGTTTAGTTGATTCAAAGTCGTTGTGAAAATCTGTGCAGTTCTGTACAGTGATTTGTCTCCACTTTCAGGGTATTTGTGCTGACTTGCCCCACTGGGAGCTGGTGGAGTACAGCAGTGTTTCCTCTGATTTCAGCTGCTCTCAGAGTGCTCTCATTCTCCTGGATGACATCTTCATTTCAGTTACACCAAAGTAAATGCTACTGAGAAAAAAGAAGCTATAACACCAAAATAATCCTGTGACAGGAAAGGGACTTTTTATTTATTTTGCTGGTTTATCTTTCAACCTTTCCCAGTGCAGGGGGTCAGCCTCAGCCCTAAACATCCCCTCCGATCCTGCTGGTGGAGTTCATTCTGCAGCTCACTAGCCGTGGCACTTGGGGTACCACTGCTGAACATCGCCCCATATGTGTTTTCTAGGTAGTATCAGTGGTTAAGCTTTCACCTAGCAAAAGTCAGCATGAGCCAATGAAGTCAGCAGTTTTGGGACAGAGACAGGGAGATAAGTGTCATGGGCTAAAGTTGCAGTGCAAAAGGTTTTTGCACGGGTGTCAAGGGATGTGTTTATGACAGTCACCAGGCTAGCTTAACCATCTGGACAATATCTTCTGCATCTGTGAGTCTTTTTTATTCCATTATTTTTGTTGAGCCGTATACCTCCCTCATCTGGAATATATGCATTGATGTCAGTGAATTTCTTAGGATTTTCATCAGCTCTAAAGAATATCTAGTTCATTGCTCATAGTACTGACACTACCTCAACCTTGCAATGACTATGGCAAACGGGCCAAATACAAAGCTGGAGTAGGCAAGAATATCCTCCATTAGAAATTTTGGGTACAGATTTTGCGATCTTGTTTACCTGTGCAGATCAGACCTAATCAGTGTGTAAGGTGGCCAGGAAAAGTGTCTAAACAAAACCGGTGTAAAAATGGTGTGCAAAATGAACACGACTTTCATTTCACTGGGGCAAAGGGTATGTACTGAGCAGCACAAAAGGAGAAGTATAATGCAGAGTACATGTATGAGAACATAGCTGTATAAAGACCAAGAGAAAACAAACCCTGCACACATTTACGTCATCTGCCTATTTAGCTGTCAGTATTTCGGTAGATCTATTGTTGCTACTACAGCCATCAGGAGCATGCAAAAAGGGTGAAGTTTGTGATTTTTTAAAAAGCATTGAGGATGATTTCCTTAATTCCCAGCTCTTTGGAGGGCAGTACCTAAAGCAGTGCATTGATTATGGGAGGGAAGGAGCAAATGATCTGCACTTTGGAACTTCCTTGGGTATAATACTTGCTCTGCTCACATGGTCTCCAAAAAGCTGCTGTACCTACCTGGATGCCCACATTCAGTGTGCTACAGGGGCTTTTCCAGTAATGCACATCCCTCCTGCCACACTCGTACTAAGATTCAATGTCCATCATTCTGCTGTGCTGAGGACAGACTGCATTGCAGGCAAGAAGCATTCACTCTCTCCCAATTCTTCTGCTGCCCAGGCAGAAAGGGGAGGGAATGTGTTAAAGGCTCTATAAAGAGAAGAGTGATTTTTCCTGGCAGCTCTTTCAGTTTTGCTTCCAGAATGTGTACAGTTGTCATTGATGCTCCTTTAAATTCTTCCCTTTTCTTAGAAGAGGTCGGTGCATAGAAAGAATATGGATTATTAGTCTGCTGGCACTGGCCTGCATTTTCCACTGTGTGTGCTTGGAATACAGTTTGATCTTGTGCCTCTCCTGATTTGTTTACCTTCTCCCTTCCCCCTTCCTGACACCTCCACCCCTGCCCACCCTCTATAAGCTGTTGGATACCTCTTTCAAAATTTTTAAGTGAGCCATTAAATCACTTTTGCAGTTCCTCTGAAAACCCTGAAATTGCACATTTGATCTCTCAAATGGTGAAGAACCCAATGAAATGACCAAGACATGTTAATGCTTGGATCCTCAGAACACACCTAATTTGGGTCCTTACTACGGAAACAAGAGCTTTGAATATGTTGTATCTAATCCTGTACCCAGAGGTGCCATAGTTGTCAGTCTAAGCTGATCTGTTTGCAGATGGGGAAGTCCCCAGCACCTAGTGCAATGTCACACCTAGTATCGGTATAGGACAGGTAGGAACTCCCTGCTTCTTCTGTTGCTGCCATTTCTAGTGTGCTGCAAAATGAAGCCTCTGTTCTAGGAGGCACTGAGTAGCCAAAATGTAAAAAGAGGAGCAAAGGGACTACAAAAGCAGCTGAGAAGACCTTTCTTTAGTTGTTCCTGTTCAGTGTTCCTGTACCCTTTAAAACAGAAAGTGGTTGAACAGAACTGGACAGGGACAGAACAACTCTGAATCTATCTGCATTGTAGATCTTCGCACAAAGATGCTCTTCAACTCTTCTGAGCTTAAACACCTGTGGTTTTGAGTATCAGTGCTCCTGACTTACGTGTCTAAGCCAAGTATTGCAGTCTGGAATTCTGCACAATGGATTCAAATCTAGCACTGAGCTACAGTGAACAGCAGTGATCACCATTTCATAGCCAGCTGACAGGTCCCTGGGAAATGAGAACTCCTAGCCTTATCTTTTTCAGCCGTAGTTAACATCATGAAAAGGGCCACCTTGGCCTATGTGACATCTCTGCTACTTGGAATCAATGTTTTTAGGAAGGTAATTTTATTTTAGGAAGGAAAATGATTTCTACTAACAAAGATAAGTTTAACTAGAGGGTTTCTGTCTTGCAAATCTTTAGCACATTCAGCTGGTAATGAAAAGACTAGAGGGTCAAGCCCACCCAGGAATACATTGTCCCGTTTCTTCTGCCCATGTCAGGGGGGTTGGAACCAGATGATTATAAAGGTTCTTTCAAACTAAAACCATTTTGTGATACTGGGCTGTAGGATTTTGCCATGAAAGGCTCTCTGTTGTAAAGTGTGATATATTTCTGCTGGTAGTACCTAGCACAGAGGAGAAAAGTGATTGCTCCCTGCACCCACACAGTGATACTAGGGCATGGGACTGGGGAGGCGGTGGATGTACTTCCCAATGAGATGTCAAGGGATGCCTATGTTCAGATGATAAAAAGTTGTGGTTCCTAGGAACCATCCCTGCTCCAGAGCAAGCAACAGAAGTAATACCGCTTCTACTGCTGTTTTGCTCGAAAAGAAATATTAATGTAAAAATAGAGTAATTTAGAAATAGCTGTCTTCCCCCAGCTATCTATCATGGCAGCAAAAAACCCTAACAGTACCAGTCCCTGAGCCAAGGTTATTTCTAAACCACTTCTAATTCGTGGAAACTAACTTGCAATATTTGGGGTGGTTTGGGAATAAGAAAAGTCATTTTACAAATCATTGTCTGCTGCAGGAAAAGCAATTGTCATGGACCCAGAGCATAAAAGCAATATGGGGTTTTTTTAGTGTATCAAGTCATGTGACAAATTAGAGGGATACCAAATAGCATAATTTCAACACAGTTAAACAGCTCATTCTCTGCTTGCATGGTGATTATCCTCTCAGTTTACACAGATCTTTGCACTCCTGTGGTGCGTTAATAACATCGCTTTAAAACCCTGACATTTGGGTAATGTGAGGAGCAGCAAACACTCACAGCACCTACAGTCATCTGTCACTGTCAGCTCCAGGGTGAGGTTTCTCTGCTTTCTAACTATGTGGCTGTACGTTTAGCTTAAACTCCTTTTTGTAACACTGGGTATTTCCCATATCCCCTAGAAGACAACCCGGAGAGACATGGGTTGGTGTTCCCAGCTGCCTGAAGCCTCAAGAGCCTGTGCAGACACCAGGCGAAGGGAGAGGTTTGTAGTTGAGTGTCAAATGCTGCTCGTTAACTGTAGCTGCTCCCTGAGGACAGTGCTGGTTACCTTGTGTTGTTTGTATAGCAGTAGAAGGACATGCTGAGATGAAGGGGAGGGGGAAAAAAACCACTGAATAATAGATGACATCCTTTTGTCTAAGAAACCAAAGAAACCAAGTGGAAAAGGGATGGAAGAAGGGTAGGATTGAGGTGCTTCATGTACTGGCTGTGTGTGATAAATGCCTTGAAGAAGCAGTGTCTCACTTTTCTCACCTTTCATTCTATGCAGCCAGCCTTGGGTTTTGTAAGTACTGGTGAAATCACACACAGCTCCACTGACATCAGTGCAATGACAGCACATTCTGCTGTCAGGGCTGTTGTCCTAATTGAGCAGTTACTCAATTTACAACCTGGCCAAATCAAAGCCAGTCCTGTGCCTAGGATGAGAATACCAGGACTGGCTGGTAGCTGGCTGTGTTTTCTGTTTGTTGGCTATCTATTTGGTTAGTGAGAACCAAATTCATCACAATGAAATGGACACTCCCTGCTCCTAACAATGAGGCTTTGCTACAGCAAAGCTGGGCTGTGGGGAGTGTAGATGCTTCAGACCCATGAAACGTCTTGTGATGTGATATCCCATCTTCTGTGACATGATGCAGTTCTGTAGCCCCGTTCTAGATCCTCTCCCATCTGGTCATTGGGATTGTGTGCTTTGGTGGCAGTGTGCTTGATTTGGAGCTGGAAGACAGGGCTTGGAGTGCTTAGTCAGTATTATCTGCTCTGTTTCATTCCACTGGTTGGCTGGTTTTAAATATATTTTGGATGCCTAATAATTCCAATAACAAATTTCTAAAAGAACATCAGAAAAGCCATCCACAGTATTTAAATCACTATGTTAATGCGACTGAGCTCATGCGGCTAAGAGATTGCAAATCATTTTCAGATGCCATCAGCATCTTTTTTTTTGCGCCTGTCTATGTCCTCCCATGACCATTGCTTGGAGAGCCGTGTACACACTCGAAGGATTTGCTTTGAAGGGAGGGCTCAAATATCAAAGTGGAGAAGAAGCATTCAAACCTAAAAGCTGACCATAAAGCCCAGCACATAATTTTCAGCAGAACATTATTGTTACTCTGCTGACAAACTTCTTTTGAGGGCAGCAGCACAATCCAGCACCGTTTCAGATTTGTGTTGAAGCTGCATGTAACCAAAATAAATACATGGTTACATAAGAAACTATATTATGTTCTTGCTCCTGAGTTCCAAGTCTAATTGTAAAGTAAGCACAAATCCAGTATTTCTGCCCTTACAGAGGTAGAGGGCCAGCCCCTTCTCAGAGGCGATCCAGTTAATTCACACCTGGGATAAATGGGTCAACCCTGCGGAAGGAAGGTGGTTTTGTCCCTTCTCCTAATGTTCTTGTAGAAGATGTGGAGGCCCTCTGTGAAGGTGAAGAAAAAGGGACAGACAGGGAGAGGCACTGAACAGGCTCAGAGGGCAGCCACATCTCAGGAAGGGCAGTATGTGGGGTTTGGACATAGCCTGGCTTGGCGTGAGTAACCGAAGCCCGGAAGATTGCTTTGCGCGCATGAATCAATAACGATTTATGCAGCTCCATTAGTATGCCAACAGCAATGCCTATAGTTATAGTGACTTAATGCTTTGCATGGTACAAGCCTGCTTTCTGCTGCATATGACTAGGGAAAGAATCATGTTGCGAAGCTGTGATAAACCTGTACTTTTAGAGCTAGGCTTAGAGATTTGGCAGGGGATAATTGTACTTCTTTGCCCCTAAAGGTGTTGTGAAAATATATGAATCACTGTTTGTTTCCAAAGTGCTTGGACACTGTAACTTCAAATGGGGGTAGGAAAACCCATGAAGAAATCCAGTTTGCTTCAGGGCAGAGATCCTCACAAAAGACAAACATTGGCCGACAGAGGGGAAGGTCCTGGCCGTGTTTGGCAATGCTAGGACCTTGAGTTTTCTGAGGTTGGCAGTCTCTCAACTTTAATCCAGCACAAATTATTCAATTCCATGCAGAAAGGACTGGATAATGTTCACTGCCCTGCACTCCCTATAGGAACAAAATTGGAGGTTCTCCCTGGCTTCCAGGCTCGGCTAGGATACAGCTGCCACAGAGGGGAAAACTGAAAGATGAAAGGGCATTTTCCATGTCATGATGTTCTGAACAGGACTTTATAGCCCCTAGGTATAGCATACTGTACAGTGCTCAGTGTTCTGCCTCCATTTCTAGACCTGTAGTGTAGTAGAATGATATGTGTGTGTGTGTGTGTGTGAGCTCCTCAAAAAAGGACACTGCAGCAGAGAAGGTAAGTAAATCTAAGGCACCTGGGCATCAGGACAGTGACTGATCTAAAAGCCCACATGGAAGAGAGTGTTGTCAATGTGAGCTGCCGCACATTGACAGAGGAGAGACATCAATTTGATAGGTGGACCACTCGGTGGATAAAGAACTGGCTGGATGGCCGCACGCAAAGAGTAGTGCTCAGTGGCTCAGTGTCCAGCTGGAGACCAGTAACGAGTGGTGTCCCCCAGGGATCGGTGTTGGGACCGGTCTTGTTCAACATCTTTGTGGGTGACATGGACAGTGGGATTGAGTGCGCCCTCAGCAAGTTTGCCGATGACACCAAGCTGTGTGGTTCGGTTGATACATTGGAGGGAAGGAATGCCATCCAGAGGGACCTTGACACGCTTGTGAGGTGGGCTGATGCCAACCTGATGAAGTTCAACCATGCTAAGTGCAAAGTCCTCCACCTGGGTCGGAGCAATGCCAGGCACAGCTACAGGTTGGGCGGGGAGGAGATTGAGAGCAGCCCTGCAGAGAAGGACTTGGGGGTGTGGGTTGATGAAAAAATGAACATGAGCCGGCAGTGTGCGCTTGCAGCCCAGAAGGCCAACCGTATCCTGGGCTGCATCAAAAGGAGTGTGACCAGCAGGTCGAGGGAGGTGATCCTGCCCCTCTACTCTGCTCTCGTGAGACCTCACTTGGAGTATTGTGTGCAGTTCTGGTGTCCTCAACATAAAAAGGACATGGAAGTATTAGAACAAGTCCAGAGGAGGGCCACGAAGATGATCAGGGGACTGGAGCACCTCTCGTATGAAGATAGGCTGAGAAAATTGGGGCTGTTCAGCCTGGAGAAGAGAAGGCTGCGTGGAGACCTCATAGCAGCCTTCCAATACCTGAAGGGGGCCTATAGGGATGCTGGGGAGGGACTCTTCATTAGGGACTGTGGTGAGAGGACAAGGGGTAATGGGTTTAAACTTAAACAGGGGAGGTTTAGATTGGATCTGAGGAAGAAGTTCTATACTGTGAGGGTGGTGGGGCCCTGGAATGGGTTGCCCAGGGAAGTTGTGAATGCTTCATCCCTGGCGGTGTTCAAGGTGGGGTTGGACATAGCCTTGGATGGCATGGTTTAGTGGGAGGTGTCCCTGCCCATGGCGGGGGGGTTGGAACTCGATGATCTTGAGGTCCTTTCCAGCCCTTACTATTCTGTGATTCTGTGATTCTGTGATGATAAAGCAGTTGCCTGTGAAGGACAAATGAAAATACACCCACCTTGGACAACCAAAGCTTGAAATCTCTTTACAAAAGAAGGCCAGTAGCATCACCACTTTGGACACTAAGGCTCAGAGAGCCGAATCATCTAGTGAAGGCAGAAGTGAAGCTGGGACTAACCTCATGCACCTACAGAGGCTGAGGGATGAATGTCTGGAGGGCAGGTTTCAGAAAAGACCTGAGGTGGGTGAGCTGACCATGAGCCATTAGTGCCCTTACATCAGAGCAGGCCAGCAGCATCCCAGGCCGTGTTAGTGTGTGCACGCATCTAGAGTGATGGGCTTCCCAGTACGAGGGAGGAATGGACATACTGGAAGGACCACATATTGAAGCATCTGGCATATATGAGCTGAAGCTGAGCAAGCTGGGGTTGTAGAGCAGGGGTGAACTTATCAATGCATATAAATACCTGATGAGAGAAAGAAAACAGAGCCAGACTCTTTTCAGCAGTGCCTAGTAAATGTACAAGAAGCAATGGGCACAAACTGAATACAGGAAATTCCACCTAAACATCAGATTTTTTTTTGTACTGTGGCAGTGGCAGAACAATGGACAGGCTGCCTACAGAGGTTGGGGAGTCTCCATCTTTGCAGGTATTCAAAGCTCAACACAGCCCTGACCAAACTGTTTTAGTTGACCCTGCTTTGAGCATGGGTGTTGAGCTAGGCACTGTCCAGAGGTCCCTTCCAATCTCCACCATGCTGTGATTCTGTGACAGAACACAGCTCTCCAGAATCCCAGGGTAATGTTCGCAATGAAATCATTCCTGGGATTCTGGACTTCTGCTCTTTTTTTTTGTTTAAATGTGGCCAACAGAACTGTACGTTCAGGTACGGAGATGCACATGTGCAGACGGTCTGTACATTTGTGTGGCTACCTGGAAAATCCCTCCATACGTAGGCAAGGCAGTGCAGTGCATGCGGCCAGGCTGCCAGAAAAAAAAAGTGAAAATTTGCTGAATTCCACCAAGACAGAATTTCCAGCTGGAAAAAAGGAGGATGTGTCTGGGGAAACCTGGCCATGAGTT
This sequence comes from Amazona ochrocephala, assembly GCA_039720435.1. Classification (NCBI taxonomy): domain Eukaryota; kingdom Metazoa; phylum Chordata; class Aves; order Psittaciformes; family Psittacidae; genus Amazona; species Amazona ochrocephala. The sequence goes on along the minus strand of CM077884.1, from coordinate 2,177,086 downwards.
ATTCCTGCCTCCAGGAAGCTGCGCTGAGTCTTTCTCTGCACAGAAGAGTTTCTCTTTAAATAAATACCTATTCAAACAAGGTCTTTGCACACATAAAACAGTATATTCATCACTCGATTATATTGTGGGTTACTTGCTATTCATCACTCTTTATATTCTTCCTTTTAAAAATTCTTAGCTATAATAGTCAAGGGAAAGAAACGAGAGTGCATGGCTGTGTTTATACGTAAAGGTCTCCTGCTTTTGTCATAACATGTTCAGCTTGCATGGGCAAAATCAACTAATGCGGCTGTGCACTGGTTTAATTCATGCACATTGCTGTATAAAAAAATAAGTTGTAGAAGAAGAGAATTTAGTCTGGGGGCTATTTTTACTGGTTTTCATTGTAGCTGTGTCATATAGTTCCTCCTCTGTGTTTCACTCCTCTCTGCAGTAGTACAACTGTGAAATATATGAATACAAAATGCTGCAAATTGGGTGACCTCCCAAGTAAGACAGGGAAGGAATAATCGAGGAGCTGACAGTTCAGCGCTCAGTAATTTCTTCCTGTAATGGTATATGGATCTACTCTAATCAGCAAATATCTTCCTCTTGCTGCATACAAAAGTGCCTGGTCTGCCAGGTAACTCATTTAGGGCAAACCCAAATCAGCTCTACGCACAATGTGGCTACCTCTAGAGGGCGATGACTGACTGATTAATGTTTGTGCTGCGGTAGAAATCGATTGCCGGATTATCCGGGATTAATCCAGCTGTGATGCTGCAGCTCTTTAACAAATTACAGCTTCACTGCAGAAAGGTGCCGAGTCTGGCAAGGAAAGGATTCTGTCCAGTTGAAGTGATAGAGGAAATGTGACCCGGTAATGTAGTAGAGCCAATCTGACCAAGGCAAACTGTCATGAAATCTTTAGTTCTTACAAATACCAGAAACCTTAATTTCTAGTACATCATTTGATTCTGCTGTCCCTTGCAGGAGCTAGTCCATAAATACGTTTAAACCAGACCAAAACAAAAAGAGTTTATTTCAGTGACAGGTGACATTAGGACACATGTCTTTGGCTGGGGAGGCAGTGTGAATGCATTAGCACCAATCCCTCTCTTCTCTCTTAGCATGGAAAGGTTGGGCTGGTTCTTAGTTTATCTTTGCATTTAGCATTGTCTCCTCATAGCATAGCTAGAGGGGATGGAAACCCAGTCTCCTATTTTCATTCCCATTTTGCCAGTTTGAATTAGGACCAAGCTGGTATTATCCCAGAAATATTATCATTTCCTTAGTACTTTGAGACCTCTCTGTGTGGTTTTGTTGCCATTAGCTTGTGAATCACCATGTCCACAGCACAAAAGGCCCTGTCACTCTTCTTGGTCATCTTCACTCCTTATGGAGGTCTTGGACTATAAACCATAAGTCAGTGCCATGGGCAGAAAACATAAATTGTCTTTTGTATTTCCCAACACATCCTTCTACATCATAACATGACTGCTACAGAAAAACCCCTGCATTTCAATAAACTGACCTTTTGGGGGATTTTTTATTTGTTTTGTGAGTGCTTTTCATGGATTCTTCTATGTCATGACCCAGCACCTATCACAAGCACTTAGTTATAGCAAAGGACTTTTTAAAGATACATATATAGAAACTGCTAGTAGAAAGCCTAACATTCCTGAAAAATGTTACTGTCTTCAGTTTTATATGCTACCTTTTCTTTGAGGGTTTTGCTTCTCCCAAACTATCTAGCTGCAAGGAGTCATCTGAAATAAAGGTGACACAGCAAAGGCTACTATGATGGTTTGCAGATTTAAAAACAGCTGTCTTAACATAGTTTTTCCTTCCAAGGTAGAATGTACCTTCAGTTGGAAAACATGCATGCACGTTGTTAATGCAGCATCTCTTGCATAGTTCTATTTTACAGTGAGTCATCTGCTGTCTGGCTTTGTTTATCTACACAAAAAATTGGTGGGAATCAGCTTGGTTTCTGAAATTCCCTCTGATGTATTGACTGAAAAATCTGTGGTGGTCATGTTTCAGTGGGAGAAGAAAAAGATTAAAAGTACAATAAAGAAAATTAGCAAGCATGTGTGTTCACAAGATTTTTAAGATGAGGTCTGACAAACCCAGATATAGTTTCCACAGAGAAGGATGATGAAGAGCAAGATTGCTTAACACCTACGGAAGTGAACCTTTGCTAACTCCTGCTCTCTGAATAAGAACTCGTCTACTAAAGGAATTAAGGAAAACATCTAGGCAGCTCAACTGATTTGCGAACTAGTGTCACTAGAGTTACAGAAATTGCTTAGTGAGAGTATGAGGGCAGCAGGGAGGCAAGTTTGTCTTTCTTTTGAATTGTAACAAAAAAAACTTCATGTCTTGTGTCCTTACCTCCTCCAATTTCCTTCTTTTTGTTCTCATAGTTGAGAAAATCACATTATGTTTTTTATCCATTTATGGTTAAAGCAATAAATATTCCTTCCAAACTCTTGGTTGCCCTAACTTAATTATACTTATAGTAGAATTAAAGCACAGTAGTGCTGAGGATGTCTGTTTCTTGGGCACTCTGCCAGCTAAGTCACCACCATAAACCTTTTTCATTATCTGGGAAGTCTTTCTTAGCAGCCTTCTCCAGAACATGCCCAAAAGGTATCTGTAAGTTGCTGCTAAATCTAGTCTATTAAGAGCAGGAAATTAAATGTTAGTATTTCAACACACTATTCTCTTTTCCTGTTTTTTTTTTCCTTGTGTTTGTTTGTTTGTTTGTGGTTTTTTTGTTTGTTTGTTTTGTTTTTTACCAGAAAAAAACACTGTGTGCTGGTAACAGGTCCTCTTCGAAGGTCGATAGCAGCCCATGAACATGACTAATTGCTCAGATCTGAGTATTTCACACCTCCCAGTCAGAGATGATGGTTGTGTGCATCAGCAACCATTTTGGAAATCTTTTAGATTGTATGCTTTTGTAGGGAGAGCACAGTGATAAATTGGTTTTGAAACAGAAAGAGTGCATGTTACTTTTCTAAAAGAAAAAGCCACAACTTCACAGTGAGCTCATTGATCAGTGGAGAGCCTGAAAGCAAATTTTAATACCAGGTCTTAGACGTCCTCTTGGAGTCGAAGGAGTTGACGGTATGGTTGTATTCCTCCTCCAGAGTTTTCTGCAGCCCACTGTCCCACTCACTGGTGGGGTGCTAAACTTTGACCAGATGAATCTCAGCCATTGTCTACACTTTACCCTGTGCTGTGAAATACTGAAATGACCACATTACCAGCATTCAGTTGTCTGTCATCAACTTACTGTCAGTGGCAAAGCCTATGTCTCCCACCAGCTTCATCACCACCAAACGTGGTAACAGAATGGAGGCCTATAGAGATCCTGCTTAAAGAGCTTGAGATAGGGTTTGTAAAAACAACTCCCAAGAGGAGTACATGCCATGCGTGCTGCCTTGTGTCCTTTCAACAGAAAAAAGAGAGAAAAAAGAGAAACCAAGTGCCTAGAACTGCAGTAGTTAGTAGGCAGCACCTCATAGTGTGTAGCAAAGGTACCCCATGAATCTAATAATATCTTGTGTTTAGGTCAAGGTTATTATTTTTCCCACGAGATCCTGCTCACATGTTTTATAGATACCAGTCAAGTACTGCAGTGTCCTTGGAATTCCAGCAACAAGCCACCATATAAATGCAGGTAGCACTGTAAAAGAGTGTTAGTCCAGTTCTTTTCCTGTGGCAGCATTTTTAGCTGAGTTTCAGCAGTATGGCATTGTTTGGCTCTACGCTTTTGATTCTCTGCTGCTCTAGCATCCACAGAGCCCACTTGGATCTCTGTAGCTGTCTTCACTGTTCTGCTGTGCTCTACAATGACAAAATGGTCCCAAACTGCCTGCTCCAGCCTGCCATCAGTGTGGGTGCTCATGTGGTTAGTGCTTATTTGTGCAGCACCATGCGGGGCCATGTTTTGCTCCTGTACCTGCCTATACTGAGAGATGCTATAGAAATTCTTGCTTTGCCTCTCCTTGTTGTCTGGGGCTGTACATTTGTGTTGTGCTCATGTGTTGTGCAAAATCAGCCTCTCATTCTTCAATGGCTCTTTTTTTCCCTTGACACCTCAGTCAGGCAGTGTGACAAAAACATGCCTTGCAATGATCTAACCTGATTTGGTGCTTCAGGCCAGCTCTGCAAAGTTCTGCAGCTATCCTTACCTAAGAAATGAGCTGTGGGACAATATGACTAAATTCTTGCTTTTCCCTAATCATTCTGATCAAGAGAAATGATGAAATCAAAGCTTTTGCTCCCTGGCTGGCAAATTTTCCCCACCTATCTCAAAGTTGCATTTGAAATTTCCTTTTGTTCTCCATTGCTTGTAGGAAAAGGTTTTAGCAAGTCGGAGTAAAACCTGTTTTGAAAGTATTGTGCCTATCTATTTAGAGAATAAAGTCACTATGAATTAACCATTAAGATGCCTGCACATGCTGGAATTTTAGGCCCCAAAACTGGTCTGCAATTGCTGTGTGAGTCAATTAAAAACCAAAATTTAAAAAAAGAGGGAACAGACTTATTCTAGTGAGGAAAACAGGGAAAGAAATAGGTCCTCCGGTACTGCTTAGGGAAGATAGGCAACTTCATAGCTCACACTTTGCAATCATTTCTATAACTGAAAAGAAGTGTCTTAAAGACTGAAATTCTTGTGACTTGCTTTACAAAACACGCTCCTTTTCTTATGCTTATGTTGCAGTAGTGTCGGTTTGCTTAAAATGCACTAATTAATTTCTTCCTGAAGATAATAAAGTCCTAAAGTTATTCCTGTTGCAACTGAGAAATGAAGTTAAAAACACCACCGAAAAAGTATCAGGACATCAGGTTTCTGTACTGCAGAAGCAAGAGGTTAGAGGACTGGAGATGCTGCTGAAAATCTTTCCTCTCCCATGGCTGTCTGAATCTTGAAAGAAAAAGGAAAAAAAATACCCCACCACCAACAAAACCCTAGACCTTTAATTATAACCTAATCATCTTGATCAGAGCAATAAATATAACAAATGTGAGGCAAGTGTGTGTGTGAGAGTGCAGGACAGAGAAAGGTTTAGGGCAAGGATCAGTGGAAAATCTTTAGAAATGATGTAAGAGAAAGCAAAGGCAGGGATTGGAGTTTGTAGCCTACAGCAGAGACTATAAAAACTCTGAAAGAAAGCTGAACATTAGGGACAAGTTAGGGGGAAGAATATAGCAGGACCACTAAGGCTGGAATTTCTTGTACCCAACGCAAGGTAAGAGGAGCGAGGACAGAGATGTTTTGGGGATGTTTTGTGTCTTCTGCTCTGTTTACAGAAGCTTTCTTCCCTTCTGTGCTTGCTTCCTTTTATTTTTTCTTTTTTTCAAGTTTTGGTATTAACAGGCATGCACAAGGTATACACGTGCCCATGTCTGATGGGAAAAGCACAGCTTCTTTTTCCACTTTGGGATTAAGATAATAAGGGGCTTATCACCTAGTATTTTTGGTACTAAAGCTGAACTAATAATATTCAGTGGAAACTTACTTTCTCCAGGTAATCAGCCAATATTTACACTAAATGTGTCAGTGTATTTTACAACAGTGACTAGTTACTTTCATGCTTTTGCAGTGCTTTGCAGTAAAGTGCTGTCTGTTTATATTGTTATGGACGTTCCTCTGTGTATGTTATTGTCAAATGCATATTGCTTTTAATATAAACTGAAGAGCTATGACATAATAGTTTCTTTGCATTGCTAAATAACATATGTGGTAGACAAGTTTGCTGCATGTAATATATGGTAAACCACAAGATAAATGATTTATGGAATGTCTTTAATTTATGAATCTGCAAAAGGATTTTATTATATACCGTATTAGATAGATGTTGATCCAGATTCTTCCACAGTCCCACAATAATAGAATAACCCTGCAAAAACATTCCTACACAGGGCAATTATCCAATGATCTGACTATTTCAGCTTTGTAAATGAAGGCAGACTCTGATTCAGTGATAGTCATTGTAATTTCTTCATTCTGAGTTCAAAACTATTTCACTGTTTCTTTTTGCCTGTCAGACTGGAGTTGTATAAGTAAATACATGAGAATAACCTTTCGTTTAGATGTCCAGAGGCTACAGTAAAGTTCAGAATACACTAATTTTTGAAGTACAAGCACATAGTGCCTTTAGCATTTTTTACTTGGCTTTTCAATTTGGAATGACCATACCCTCATGGGGAGTGCAGAGCTGAAAGCTGAGGAGCTGCAGGAACATTTTGTGCTCTTACCTTCTGATTCACACAGGGTGCATGAGGCAAATTACTACATATATCTGCCTCTGCTCACCTGTATTCAAAATTCAGCTCAATCTGCATTTCTTGTAAAACACTACAAATGTAATGAAGAATACCAGACAAGTAATCCACCCTAAACCAGGGAAAACTATGGTGGAAATGATGGGAAAACTGCAAAATATAAGTGGCTGGGCCAGGTGTTCCCCAGTATTTGAAAATCACTGCCACTCTGGTTTTGGTAGATTAGGGTTTTGCTTTCACTTTTGAATGAATGACCAGTGTACCTCTCTGGGCTTCTAAACCAGCAAATTAAAAATGTGAACCACACAACAGTTCTAAGAGTTCTCTTGACTGACCACGACAAAGATTGCAAGTGGCTGCAACTTTCTTTTTCATCTCAGTCAACCCAGAGAAACGGATCATACTCTCTAATTTCCCTTTGCGGTGCATCTTCACCGAGACTTTTCTTCAAGTAATATCATTGCTCAGAACACTTACGTGTTTAGCCAGTAAATCAGCATCAGTGTTTGAGTCTCATTGTGAAATTCCAGTGCCATTCTTGTCTCTTAAGAGCTTATCTTGAAGGTGTATCTTGAATGATATTTTTACTAGGCTTTAAATGGTCTCTGTTTTTATACTGATAATGTATTCCGCTAATGTACTCTTCAGATCAGGTATGAAGAACTTCCACTTACCACTCCAATGATGAAAGGAAAGGAGATATTTTTTCTAATACAGAAATACATTTCTTGATTTTTATTGATAGAAAAGTTTATTGGTTTTACTTCAAATGCTGAAGATGGCACTCTAATAATGAATGGTTTCAGTTCTCATGCTAAAGATGAAAAAAGATATATGTAAAATTGTTACAAATGGTTAGAAAAGTTGGCACATTCAATTAGTACATATATAAATAGCAGAGGGTTGTGAGTTTGTTGGCAATGAAGAATAGTCTAATAATGTTTTGTTTTCCATTATGCATACCAGAAATACTGCAGCTCTTTCAATTACCTTACTTAGGAAAGGTGCAAATAGGTTCTTCCCATTAAGAGGTATTTTCTTACACTTCATATCATCCTCCTTATATAAAAATCCTGAGGCTTCTAGATGGATTTTGCCGCTTCTATTTGTGTCTTCAGCTTCATGGTCTACTTTTATGCAATTGACTTGAGCTGGGAGTTTCAATTTCTAAAATCTGTTGTTAGAAATGGATGTATTACACAGTGTAGTCAGTTTTGCAAGATGTCCAATTTGCATCCTTCCTGCCCGTTCTAAGGAAAAGTGTCCTCACTTGCTCTGTGTGGCCATTTCGTTTCATGCTCTGTGTTCAAATGAAGAGATGAGGACCATGACTGACCGGTCTTCCACAAGTGTTTGTTCAACTTGGCTAGTTTTTTTTTTCCTGAATCGTGCTTATGTCTGTTAAGCAAACATACCTCAGCAAGGCTGTGTTCATTTGTACAGTTTCCAAACTCTGCATTGGAAATAGAGGACACATTTTCAGTCCTTCTTCATACAAATTTTGCAGTTTGCCTGATGCTCCCACATGCTTCGTGTCTTCCAGTCAGGGTCAGTGCAGAGTCTAGTCCAAGCCCTGAAGGAACTAAATCGTTGCTGCGTCTGTTTTATCTGATGGTAGGAATAGTTGTATACTGAGCATCTCTCTGACCACATCTGTGCCTACCAAAAGCACAGCTATCAATAGCTTAGCATTTGTAGTAGATAATTCATTGAAATACAGGCAAAGATGACTGTCATTGTGATAACAAAACATGTCAGGACCAAACACTGCAAATCATGCAGTAAGTGCAATTATTGAAATGAAGACTTTGAAAAGTTATGACTAATCAAAGTGCCTTCTTGAGAAACCTTTTTAGAACTCCATTTTCACAAAGTGAACATCCTTGGCCTTGAAATACTGTCTGACAAAATGTTCGATTTGGAATACAGCAATATCTAGGCATTATCTCAAAATCACTACTCATATTCCTCTTGCAGAAGCTAACGAATTTTAAGATCTCTCTGATTCCATCAGATGAAAACTACCTGCATCTATTTATCTATGTAGTCAGGAAATTGAAAATAGAGGGTAATTTACTTTGCAGAAGTTGTCAGTGTCTATACCATGTATCTAATGGAAATACATGGCATTGTTTGAAAATTTACACCTACTCCAGAAATCATTAATAACACAACCTGGCACTGACTGCTTACATTTAATTTCACCAGAGTCCCATGATTCAATGTCTTGCTTCAGTATCTTTTTAGAAAGCAGTGTAAGAAATGCTCCATATCACATCTGTTGGATGAGAACAAAAGCACCACTTCAACCTACGTTTGGACTCTGCTTTTGTTTCTGAGGGTGGGTTTTGGTTAGACTTTTCTCCCTTTTCTTTGCTATTTACATGACTAGAAACTTACACTTGAGATACACAAGGTCCCTTGGGAATTTTTGAAATCACTGAAACTGCTGGTATGGACTTATTTTTCACTCTGTGGTAATGAACGTGATCAGAAGATCTACCCTACAACTTAAAAAGCAGGCCAGATTTTTCTCAGCAGGAGCAGACTTGTTCTCAGAGCTACACACAAGCCATTTTGAAGTTGTTCTTTTGGTAAGGTATTCATCAACCGTAACTTTTTTTGGCCAGGGTAGATTATCATCAGGTGTCCATTCAAAGGCTAGTAAGGCCAATGTTAGGACTCAGTGGTATATTTGATTAAGATAGGTTCTATTTTGTAACATTGGAGCAGCAATAAAATACCTCAGTAACTGTCTTACATACACAGATGTGATTTCCCCAGCCAGTTGGAAGAGGTCCTTTTGGCTAAGAGGTAATGAAGGCTCACCAGTACCATCCCAGTGCTCGTAAAGCAGGTCTGGAGTCCTAATGGTACTGCTAGGAGCTTCCCAGTACCTGTAGGATAGTCATGCTTTGGCTTTACATCAGGTCAGCTTGGGAGCATACAGCACAAAACCTCAAGGGCTTCTGGGGTCCTCCACAATGTGCTAGTTGCAAGTGCAAGGTCCTCACTTGCAGGTGAGCTGAGGCATGTCCCATATTGTTGCAACAACAAGAAGAGCATAGTCATCGGTATATAGTGGCAGCTGAAGTGAAAGATTATGGTGCAAGGCATGATGTCTTGCCTCAGTTCTCTTGCTAACGGGCCAGCAAGAAAAATAAAACTCTTGTGATTTATGCTTACAGAGTAATCTCCACAATAATGTGAAATATGATAGTTCAAATGGGTAAGAGCAATGATAGCTGTTACCATTTTTGACAGGCAATGGGTTCGGAGCTTTGTGATGAATTGCATGCTATCTGGGATTTGTTCAGCCCACTTATCTTCAAGATGTCATTTTGGTTTTTTGTTTTGTGTTTCTTGTTTTGTTCTGGGTTGTTTTGGCTTTTTTTTCTTTAAAAGACAAACATCTTTATAGTTTTCCGGTTTGATGTTGGAGATTTACAGTTTGTTTGGTAAAGAATTTTGCTTTCTTATGATCTTTTCTTGGAAAATGGCTCTGCATAGATTCCTGAGAAGAAGTTTTGAATGTTTATACAGCTTTGATAAGGTAGGATAATGTTCTCTGTTTCATCTTTAATTTTATTTTAATTGGACCTGCAACAACATCCCTAATTATATGAGAAATTTTAGTTTTGACGCTTTCGAGCTAAAATATCACTAAACCACATAAATATGTCTGAATTTCAGACTTGCAATTACATTTAGGAAAGGGTAAACCATATTTTATGTCAAATAACACCAGACCCTGAGATATTAAAGACATGGAATTATACCCTAATCCCTTGACCCGTCTGTGTAAGATTGATGGTAAAGTGTTTTCCAGGAGGATGGAAATTCAATAGAACTGGTAAGGGTGAGCCTTGCAAAGGCCCATGTTGTCATAAGAGCTTTGCTTACTCTTCTTCACTCACAAATACTGCCAAGCCTCACTCTAGGTCTCTCTTGGAATGAGTCAAGGTTAAATGTGGATGGGGTAAAGCAAAACCCAGTGTATGGCTGGAAAAGCTCCTTTAGGCAGGAGAGCTCTGCTTATCCAGCTGCTCAGATGAGCTCAAGGAGGAAAAGCAACAACTTATTTTAACAACTAAGGTCCTGTGACATGGCTGAAGGTGGAAAGTGAAGTCCCTGAGTGGCAGAAAGCAGTGTGATTTTAATTATGTTTACACAATCTTCATTGAACCCGAAGTTTTGCAAATGCTTTTCTAGAGCTAAACTTCTTCCAGTAGAACAACCCTGCTTCTTTGCCCCCCCTTGGTCCCATCAGAGCATGAGAATCAGCACAACAGGCTTCTGCTGGACTTAAATTTTGCTCTCTTGTAAACCAGCAACGTTGCTTCTTAGCTACTCATTTCCATGGGAACTAGAGCCAAGCTTTAAGTTTTTACAGTTTCCTTCTCTTTTAATTTCACTGGCATTGAGCTCTGACCACTTAATCAAATGTCTTTTGTGTTGCAGGTGTCTTAGTGTTTATTTTGATTAGTGTACCAGTTGCTATTTTTAGCAATTTGGTCCCCGGGTTATATGAATACCAGCACAGACCTTCAACCATAATAAACCTGTGTTTTTAACCTTGCCATTTATTTTCATGTCTCTGCTTCCAAATAATCAGGATGTGGTTACCTGTGAAGGTAGTAGGCTACTACTTCAAATTTCAATGCATGCCCACATACAAAAATATACATTGTAGAGGGTTGCAGCTTTAAAAACACCCAGACAGACTCTTGTCTGACTTTAATGCTGTTGCCACCAAACTGAGAGACAGTGGTACCACCTGGCTTACTTGACTTTGTCCTTTGATTCCAGTGAACTAAATCTGCTTCATCCCTACAGAATAATCAGCAGCTTTCTTCCTCACTACTGATCCCTAGTGGACAATGTATATAAAAAATTGTACATATAATATATACTGAGGTAACCAAATAGAATACAGAAGCACACGTAAAACATATTGGAAAAAGCCAAGTGCTGTTTTAAGAAACAACACTACAAATATTACATCTTTACATTATAAAACTGGACTCCAACACTTTTGTGGCTTTTTTCCTTTGTAGTCTGGGGAAAAATTACAAAGCCAAACGTTTTTTCCCATGTATTTCTGGCTGATGGGAAATTTTCTATGCAAAGGATGAAACAACTGTCATAGATCATGGAAATGTACATACATCCTTTCTATTTCTGCTTTTGCCAAGTGAAGAATCAGCAAACAACAGCAGAATCAGGCTTGAATTACACTCTGGGGCTGGACCTGGAGAAAGAGTTATCAGCAAATTAGTAGATACTTTTGGCACTAGAGGCCCCAGCCTAGTTCTTATTAACATCAGCTGAAGTATTCCTGTCTGGAATATTTCTTTTTCAGGTGTGGGAGCTGCATAATTTTTTTCCAGGATCCCAGGAAGATCATGGAAGTTGTGGCTACTGTTAACTCATGTGAGAACTGGTGAAATGCAGCCTTGCATTCAAAATGCTGCTGGAGAGTTGTGTGATTTCTGTTACAGGTTTAAGCAGCTATCCACCATCCGGGAGGTCATTGTCAGCCTGGGTGACAATGAGCTAAAGTCTCCCTGCTTACAAGTGAGTGTCCAGTTCATCCAATTCTAACACAAGTTTGAGGTCATTACTGCTGCCACTTCAAGGACTGGGCCATGCACAGACAGGAATTGAAAGATTTGTAGGGCTGTAAAGAAGGAAAGAGGAGGGAGCTCGTTTTGTACCCGAAGGTGAAGAGCATTCAGGTGGCACTGTCTGGTTGCTGGGTTTTATACAGTGACTCCGTAAGATAAAACATACTAACAGCCGTGGAACAGAATCTCTCTTTGCTTTCACTTGTTTAATACCTTCAGAGCAAGGTTCCAAGGGAACACAGCTGTGAAGTTTTTAACAGATTGTTCTCCTTTGCAGATGCTGCCGTTCCAGCTTGTTGGGGTGCACTTGGCCCTTGTAATTACCCTGCTGCAGTGGCATTCTACCTCAGTGCTCCTTGTGGCGGCAGCTTCAGAGGTAGGTGAATGATTCTGGTGATAGCCACATAACACTGCTCTTCCTTTGGTTGTTCTTTGCCACAGAGTGGAAAAGACAACACAGTACCCTAACAGCGTTGGAAGGTAAACAGCCAGTATCGACTCCGCAAGGGCAAAGGAGGAGCCTAGTGAAGAGAGTGATGCAAATTGTGCAGCTCTGGGAGGACAGAATGATTCATGCAACCTCTCCTGAAATGCCATGGGATTTTCTCTGTGTTGAAATATTGTCCAGTGACTTCTGGTAGAAAACTTCCTAAAGAAGGGAAGGACATGATGGCAAGGGAGGGAGGGAAGCAAACTCTTCTAACGCTGACCGAAAGGTTTCATTCTTCTTAAAGAGAAATACTAGCATGAGAAGTCTGCAGCTTTCAGAAGCCATAAGGAGATCCCTGACAGAAGACAAAAGTTACAAATTAAAGGAGACTGAACAGACCAGGAGAGGGAAGGTGCAAAGTAATTTACCTAAGCTTGTGAAGGAAAGCAGCAGATGAAATGGGAGAATTGTCTCATGTTTCATGCAGCGTATGCAGGGATTGCGCCTGAAAACACTTCTATTGCATTCTCTTTTTTATTAATGTTGTACTGACACTGAACGGATTATGCAGTGGTTTCACGTCGTAAGAAAAATCAAGGATCTGAAAGTTGAATCAAAGTAGCACTATGTAGCTGTAGGGTTTTTACGTGGGTTTTTAAGATCAGCTTAGAAGTGAGATGCTTACAGGGGAGTGCTGATGGATCCTTCTACCTTACTCTCTGTCTTCAAATGAGGGTGCCCTGATTATGCAAAGTAACATTTGTTATAGAAAATAAGGCTTGGGGAAACCACTCCGTACACCAGTGCTGCAGCAACTGCTGTTTTGACACTAAAAAGTTCTGGTAGCCTGTCTTTAAGAATGAAATTTGTTTATTATGATATATTCATTTGTGAAAAAAAAAATAGGAACAGAACACCTCCATAGACTTGCACTGGACCAGGGCACTTTGTAACTGCTGACGATCCATGACGTCTTTTGGCAATTCATTCCACTGCATTCTATGTGCTGTGTTTAATAAGTTGCTCCTTGTATTTGTTTTAAATCCACTGTCTGTTGACTTTACTGGGTGGATTGAGAAGCTCTTTTTCTGGAGGAAAAAAAGGCTAGTATTTATTCACCTTTTTGCTGTTCGTAAGTTTATAAACCTTCCACTCTACCCACCGTAAGCCATAATTACCTCTGCTTATCTGTGAAGTTGTACTTTGTTCAGTGGTTCACCACAGGAAAACTGTTTTCTGCTTCTCATTATCATTTTAGCTGTCTCTTCCTACAATTCCATTATATCCTTTTTAAGACAAAGTAAGTGGGACTGCACGAAGTATTCAAGAGCAGAGGCTATTTTTGACCTTCTAGTTTTAAGCATTATTTCAGCTATCTATCCCCACTAACCAAAGGGGAGAGCTCGGACTTTTTTAAAGGCTTAAGGTTTTTGCAGACCTTTATGAAAGTTTTATAACCCTGAAAGGGAACAGAAAGGATTGTTCAGTGCACTTGAGGCTCATAAAAAGTGAAGTCAGAGGACAGTATGAGATCCTTCACAAAAGTATTGACAGTGCTATATCATTTGTGTGATCGTTGAGGTTATGTCTTCCTCCTTACATGAAGATCACTGTTTTATATACTCCATCACTGGTTATGCCTCCCCCATCAGTAGTGGGAAACATCACCACCACAATTATGGTGTAGACCACAGTAGAGACACGCACATTAAATCATCCATGTGATGGCTTGCTTTACATTTGTACTAAGCTCACTGTCTATGAGTAAGAGAGTGGTGTGCTTCTGAAGATAGAGGAAAACATGCTTCAAGTCACATAATAAAAGTTATAGTCAGAAATTCCTATCTAATTCTGTGAAGATCAGGTGGAGCAAGAAGGCAAACAATTCATCTGAAGAAAGAATGATTTGGCTTAACATCTCCTGTAGACTAGTTGTTGCCCTATTTTTCTGTTATTTGGAAAACAACTATTTCACTTTGATTTGTATCATTTCCCTCTTGACAGACCCCAATGTTCTCAGCTATTCTGGGTAGCAAAGTAAAGCTTGGTTTTGAAAAGATGTTATGCGTAATGTCGTAACTAAGGTTCAAAGCGCTGTGTCAATTCAACATACTGTTCTTTCCTTTCCTCCTCCCTGCATGGTGTTATTGCATAAACTCTTTGAATGTCAGTGCTGAGCAAGTTTATCTTGGGATATTTTTTGAGTAACAATTAATTAATTAGTCAGCTTTGAGTGGAAAATTCTGTAGACGTTTTTATTATTATTTATTAACATTCATTAAAAAATGAAAAGCAGTTTCCTGAAAAATATCAGGATGAATATTGGAGTCCGGTAATGGTGGTTGCATTTTTAAAAAGGATTAAATTACTTGGTTCATGCTATAAGTGATACTAATCACACTGCTGAGACAGGGATAGTGGGCTCACCTGCAAAAACAGACTTTGTGAAGTACTGCATTTTGATAATTCTTGCAATAGTAATGAAGGCAAGCTCAATAATTTCAACTCTGTCAAAAAAAAAATATCTCAACTTTTTATAGCAAACTTCGGTGGGTGGAAAATGGTCATGGTTCACAGAAGGGTCTTTGTTTTAAAACATCATCCCACATTCAGTGTTCTAGTGAGTATGTATTTATAGGACTGCTGCTGTGATGCTGGTTGAAACTGTTCTTCTGCAACTTGAGCAGCAAGCAAACATCCCTGTTTTCTTTTGCAGCCTTTGGAGCCTTCTGCTGCTCTGAGCATTGGAGCACATCCCTTTGCCAGTGAAGAGAATTCAGCCACCAACCTGGCAGCCAAACTGTTCGTTCTTGATGAGCTGGTGTCTCTGGAGAATGAGGTGACTGAGACCAAGAAGAAGAGAAGTTTCCCAGGATTTGGGTCCCCGATCGACAGAATTTCTTCTACCTCTGTGGATGTTAAAGGCAAACAGAGGTAAATTCTTAGATGCTCCTACAGGTGATAAAGTTGGAAGAAGGCTTTTGGTAAATGTCCGGGATACAGATGGGTTAGCTTTAATCACCAGCAGGTTTAATGGCCACTTGTGAGGTGCCTCTGATCAAGATGCCATAATCTCTTCAGAAACCATTCTGGTTGCATGGTGTGTAATCCTTCAGCTGTGATGAATACTACATGCATGCACTAATTAATGTATCCTTACAGTGCCATAAAACTAACAAAAACCACTCAAACTTATGTGAGGTTTTTTTAGTGCACTTCTTTACACTGATGTGAACTAACATTCAGTTTAAAACTGCCTTTTTGATTATAAGATTATTTAAAGCAAAAATATGCCTGAGGTTTAAAAGCAGAGGGGAAGAGCCCGATATTCCCAAGGCTGGGATCAAAAGAAGTTATGGTGATGTGCATGTCTTGAATATAAAGACGAAAAGATTTTGGCAGATGGTAGAATGAGCTTCAAGACCTCTATCAGTTTATAATAAGCCAGAATTTAATCAATACAGCAGTACAGCCACAACTTCACAGTACATGTCTGAAGATAAGCTAACCAATGAGGCTTTATGTCAGTGAGGACAGCCTGTGAGTTTGGGGCGAAGCTCCAAAAGGGCTGTTCGCTATATCTGAAAGAGCTTAGCTGTCTTGTTCCCTTCTTTCTGCTGTCTTCTTTTGGATGGAATCCCCAATGCCACAAAGTATTTAATAACATGCTTAAAGCTTAATCTGGAAGTGGAAAGTATTCAAAAGAGCCAGTCAATGCTACAAGTAATTTTTTTTTTTTTCAGTTTTGCAATATTTTCTTGCTGGTTTTCCATTTATCCACCCAGTCAGCTACTAGGACTTTTGGACTGCAGCTAAATGGGATAAAATATGAAATTCTTAAAACCCTGAGTAGAACATTCTGTTCTGTATCTCTCTTCAGGGGATCAAAATTGTCTCATTCTTTGTTTGCTTTTTAGCATGTTTTCCCTTTCCAGGGGAAGAAATACAAGATCAATTTTGAAGCTGCAGTTCCTTTCTTATGAAAAGTACATGGTATTCCCATTTTATCTCATGCTTTTTGGGTGGAAACCTTTTTGGTGAAATTTGACCAAGTTTTCAAACAGCTTGCCTTTGAAATGGTCATCATCGGCCACTAATGGTCATTTGCTGAGATGAATAGCTCCAGAGAGGACGCCTTCAACATCAGAGTGAGGGGATACCCAGTGTCCAGGATAACAGGAAGGGCTTCTATAAGTATGTTGCAAACAGAAGACACACTAAAGGTAATATGAGCCCTCTCTGGAAGCTGTCGGGAGAACTGGCTACCCTGGATTTGGAGAAGGCTGAGGTTCTTAATGAATTTTCTGCCTCAGTCTTCACCGGCAAGTGCTCTGACCATGGCATGCAAGTCTTGGAAGGCGGATGCAGGGACTGTGAGAATGAATACCTTAGGCCTACTGAAGGAGAGGATCAGGTCTGAGATCATTTTAAGAACCTGAGTGTATACAAGTCCATGGGACCGGATGAAATCCATCCACGGGTCCTGAAGGAGCTGGCAAATGAAGTTGCTAAGCCACTGTCCATCATATTTGAAAAATCATGGCAGTCAGGTGAAGTTCCTGACGACTGGAAAAAGGGAAATATAACCCCTATTTTCAAGAAGGAGAAAATGGATGAGCCAGGGAACTACAAACCAGTCAGTCTCACCTCTGTGCCTGGCAAAATCTTGGAGGAGATTCTCCTGGAAGGCATGCTGAGGCACATGAAAACCAACAAGGTGCTTGGTGGCAGCCAGCATGGCTTCACTAAGAGGAAATCCTGCCTGACGAATTTGGTTGTCTTCTATGATGGGGCTATGGAACTGATGGACAAGGGTAGAGCAGTTGATGTCATCTACCTGGACTTGCGCAAAGCTTTCAACACTGTCCCACACGACATCCTTGTGTCTAAATTGGAGAGACATCGATTTGATAGATGAACCACTCGGTGGATAAAGAACTGGCTGGATGTCTGCACGCAAATAGTTGTGGTCAATGGCACAATGTCCAGTTAGAGTCTGGTAACGAGTGGTGTCCCTCAAGGGTCAGTGTTGGGACTGATCTTATTCGACATCTTTGTCGGTGACATGGACAGTGGGATTGAATGCACCCTCAGCAAGTTTGCCAATGACACCAAGCTGTGTGATTCGGTTGATATGCTGGAGGGAAGGAATGCCATCCAGAGGGACCTTGACACACTTGTGAGGTGGGCTGATGCCAACCTGATGAAGTTCAACAAGGCCAAGTACAAGGTTCAGAGCCTTGGGCAACACAGTGTAGTGGAAGGTATCCCTGCCCATGGCAGCGGGGTTGGAACTAGACGATTTTAAGGTCCTTTCCAAACCTAACTATTCTACGAATAATGAGATCATGCAAATGAGTGACACACACAAAAATCTTCCTTTCTCAGCATCATCAGCACAGTTTGCAGTTTTGTGTTGAGATTATCACTTTGGGGGAACTGATTAGTTCTTAAGTTTGGGATTGCCTCATTTATTAGAACCAGCTGAGTTGCCTTGATTGCTGCATTGATAGTCAGACACTACCTTAAGCATGGACAGCAGATCAGATGAGTGCTAGCTATGAACCCATAATAAGACTGAGCCTGTAGGTGGAAGCAGGCAGAGGCTTCTGCACTCAGAGGCGTGAAACAGGACTGAGCACCCCACTGCTGTTGTGTACACAGTAGATAACAGCCCATTCCTGCACCAGTTAGGATAGTTACCTTTAGAGACCAGATAATGACTTTTGAAGTGTGAAACTTATTAAGCAGATTCGGCCCCCTTAATTAATACAGTGTGTGTAGTACTGCCTGGCAACACAGCAGAAACTTTCGGAAAAGAGTAGACCAAATGTAAGTCCGCTTAACAGCTTGTGGTGGCACCCACCAGTTACAGCACGGCCCAGATCCTAATCTTTCTTGTCAATGTCAAGTCCTAAAGCTTTGAAAGCATTGGAAAAGCATGCAAGAAGACATGAGTCTTCAGAAGAAGTAGAAAGATCCATAGACAGACAGACGCCAAGACTCAGGAATCTTAGAAAAGGCTGCTTTTAAATATGAAACATCACTTTCTCCCTAGTAAGTGCTGAAATAGATATGGTCTGGTTTGCAAGATGGGGAGTGTTGGCTGTCCTGTTGTAGCTCGGGATGGCCACGAGAGGGGAAGCTTCACTGCCTGCCTGCCTGCTCAAGCCTTCACAGCCTTTCCCATGGGCATGACTTTACAATTTCCTTCTCTATTTAACTACAGAGCATGACGGTGTTAAAACTAATGCTGCAGAACCTGACCTCCGCCACCTGAAAATCCAGTCTGGGAAATTAATTTCCCTTTTGTCAAGTGAGACTCACTATAACCCCAGCAGCCCAAATTTCCCTCCTGCCTCCCATCAGCTTGTGCCTACAGGTTTGGAAAAGAGTGCTGCCCTTGAGTAAACAGACTAAAGATCACCTCTTGGCTTGCTTTCTCTTTGCTTTTTCTATGTCATAATGCTAGAGTGCAGCTGTCTGAGGAAGGGAGAAAGAGGGCTATACAAATGGCTCCCCTTCATTTGGGATGTTTTGTAGCAACTCCAGGGTGACCAATACGATGTTTCTTACATACATGGTACACTGTCGGTTCCTGTTTCTTGACCTCATCTGAAAAGTAGAGGCAGTGAGAAATGGGCTGCTGATGCTCTGGGCTTCAGCCCATGCCTGAGAGGTGTGAGGAAAGGAGACTGCTCGGATGAGACCATGGACTAGAGAGATACTTCTGGGTGTGGTTTGCAGAGCCCCCAAAGCCACCAGCTGAGTGAGCACGGCCATACTAGCACAAAGGGTTAGACTTGAGCGCACGGTAGCATGCTTTCCTGATAGTTACTTTGCATTTGCCAACTTACAGTACAAAATTTTGCTTTATTTATGTTCCTTGACAAGGACAGAGGAAAGAGTTCATCTTCCAGGGCTTCTCTTGTACCTGCATTTCACTGACAAATATTTCCAAGAGCAAAAGTAGAGGTTATTCTGAGCTGCAGAAACTCTCAACATTGCCACAATTAAACAAGACTTTTGCTGGTGGAAAAAATACTAAAAAATTCTGAATTAGGATGGGAACCCTTCTTTTACATACATATTTTTTAAAATTGTAATAAAATATTCCTTCATAGAAATCTCATGATTTTCTCATGCCCTTATTCGTGAAATCATCAGGAAATATAACACATGGAGGAAAACCCAAAACCAACCCCCTCCCATTTTCAATCTCTTCAAAAAGCTATTACTATGCAATTTTAAGAACAGTGCATTGCAGGAGTTCTCAGAGGAAAATTCCGCTAGAGTTCATCTGTTACTGTGAAATACTTTCTACCTCCTTGCTCATCCTAGTCCTAGTTGGCCCTGGAGATTTCAAAGATCCTGGACCACCTAAAGTGGATGATACTATGCATGAAACAATTCCACTTTATACATGCAACATATCTTCTTTCTTTTATGAATGGCAGTTAACCTGTGAAGTAATCTGTTTGCTGACTAATAAAAGCAGGGATAGTGGATCAACATTAGCCAGTCTGTAAAACAGGTACAACTCCCGCCTATTCTTTTGCAAGACAAGTAATGCATCTTATTTTTAAACACTCATATCTTTGGCTGCTCCTGTACAGCTGTTCTTTCTGAACAATAAGTTATTAGTGGGATGAATGAAGGAATCGAAGTTGCAGTAACATTTTCATTATCCCTATAATGTCCTTCCCCAGACTTTTCCCCTCTTTCATTGCTTGTCTTCCCTGTGCAGGAAAATGGTTGAGCTGCCAAAGAGACGTTTTGGAGTTCCTCTTGACCGGATTGGAGTGAGCCATCTTGGCAACACCAAGGGTTAGCAGTTCCTGCAAGTAAGCCAAAGTACTCTGGGTGTGGGCATGCTGGGAGAACCCCACCTACTCTCAGTTACACAGAGGTACTCAAGTTGTGCCAGTAGGCTTGGAAAGTGTGGCTTGGGGAATGATGGCTTCTTACAATGTGGATTGTGACTGTCAATTTAGCTTGAATGTTCTAAATTACAACTTAGTACCCCCCTACAAGAAAACAAGTATTCATGACATTTTCATCTCCTGTGGACCACCTCACAGTGTGCTTGTTCAAGCCTTACATTTCTGACATGGGAAAATGTAATGCTTACTGCTTTTCTGCCTACAGGTGCTTCTGTTCTGAATGACTGACGCTGTATTGGAAACGTTACAGAAATCCAGAAGATGCATCACAACATGCCTTGTCATTGACTAATGATACAATACTCACAGAATTGACCTCCTGCAGAATTGTTCCACACTGCATTTTATAAATGTTGCATTTACAAATAATAACACATTCAATTAATCAAGTCTTAATGCTCTCACATTTGTGCACGGTGTCACTGATAGGAGGGGACAGAAAGTATGTATATAATTTAATTGCATGGCATTTATTTCTTAAACCGGCAGAAGTTCGTTATCCTAGCAAGGACTGTTAGATTTTTTGGATTGAAAATAAAACCTCCAGAGATGCCCGCAGCAGTCCATGGAAAGCAGACAGTTTGCTTTGCACATTTCTTTCAAGGGGGTGTTTGTTTGGTAGAGGAAGGGAGGATTTAACAGTTATGGGACAAACATAGAATTTATTTCAGCTGCTGTCTGCGAGATGTCCACTGACTTCACTAGGAGTTAGTCTGAGTAAGAACGGTTGCAATACCTTAATATTTGTCCTGGTGGTTTTAGTAGTCTTTCTCATATCTCTGCACCACATTCAGACGTATTTTCATTGTATGGCAGATCCTGAAATGTGGTGAGACTTCTAGTTTCCTACTCTAAGCTGATGAATATATTTCACTCCTCCCTATGCATAACATAGGATAGCATCCAAATATGAAGTCATCTACTTCCTAGGCCATCTGCACCATATGCCTTATTTTAGTCTCTTCATGTGTGCACAGGACATAATCTGACATCTAATTCTGAAAGTTCAAGTATTCCTTGCTCTGGTAAAATGTAAACATGCCCTCTCCATTTCAGAGTAAACCAGATTATCTTAAATCCTGTTTCAGGCTTTTCCATGCTTTTTTCTTTTTTCCAGATTATAAAATATAGCTGAAAAGAGCTGTTTGCTGAAATCTCAATGCTCAGATTTGTAGCTGATGTTTTCTAAACCTTACATGCTTCTTGGACTTCGGTCCATGTCAGCTAAATTCCTTGGATTGCTATTTTGGGTATCTATCTTCCTTAGCATTGCAAAAGAAGATATATTGAGAAGGGGATTATGCAGGACAAAGATAAAAATAATCTTTACAAACACTCTGTATCGGGCAGAGAGTATGGCTGGGGATAGGATTTAAGTGTTGAATTCTTAATCTTATATGAGGCACAAAGTATCTGACCATCAGCTAGGGGAAAATACAGTCAGATTCTTACTCAGTTACAGGAAAGGAGCTGGGAAGTCTGTGAGTCTTTGAAGCTGAAGCTATTGTAAGGATTTGGAGTTTGGGGCAATTGCCCCATTTCAGGCCATGGTGGGAGATGAGGCTCACACTCAGGAGGGCAGGTAGCATCCAATTTATGCCTGGGAGGGGGCAGTGTTCAGCCATAGCAGGGGCTTTTCCCATTTTGCTCTGTGCTTACAGCTCTGCCCTGAGACTGGCCCTGGCCCAGCCGCAGGAAGTTTGCAAGAGACTTTGCTTTTCTTCACATTTTCAATATAAATCAATGCTGCTAAGGGCAGCTGCCCAAACCAGTGAATCACATCAAGAGATGCCCTGTCTTTCCCATCAAGCAGAGCAATCTTTAGCTGAGTTGGGTGATCATTCCTCCTTTGATGGGTGAGTTGTGTCCTTATGGGTGAGGTGAAGCACTGCAGATGCTCTTGAGACCAAGATCTTGAAAGTTGTAGAAAGAAATAAGAGCTGTAAGACCCCATACGGTCATCTTGGGGTTTTGTCTCCTGCTTTTCCTCTGGTCTTACTGCTCATTTTCTGTGTTAAAATTGCATGTGAAGGCTTGAAGAGCTGGATTGAGTGGATACATGTAGACTGGCTGACTAAAGACGAGATTTTCTGTCCATGCTAGAAATGAGCCTGCAAATGCAGGCCCAGACAAGCCTACCCTTCTGCAGTGCACTGCCACCACCTATCCTAAGCCTACTCTGGGGTTTAGTGAGCAGTTATCTTCTTGCACTGAGCTCATCCAGTCTTCAGATAATCTGCTTGCAAGGTAGCCATATGTATGGGACATGGGCAGATTAAGGAAGTGATGATCAGACCACTCATACAGTTGTCAAAAGCAGCATGGACAGAGTCATTGTATGATGTATTTTGAGAGGCTGAGATCAGAGGAATCAAGTGCTAACACAGCAGCTTTGCAAAGACACTGCTGGATCATAAGAGTATTGAACAGTTCTCAAGTATTTGGGCTTCCTAAAAAAGAGGAGGCTTAAAGCCTGTTAATTGTGAGCAGAAATGCCCTTTATCTGAAGGATTATGTGAAAGCAAAGCAGGACAGATGTGTCTGTGGTGGTGTTTCTTGGAACTGGGAGCTGGAAGCTTCAGTCCTGTTTTTGGCTTCCACAGTACTGTGTGGATTACTTGGGAGAAAGGAACAGCCTTTCCGTTTCTCTGCCCTAACCATCACAGAGCGCTCTATGACCTCCTGTGGCTGAAAAAGCACTATATAAAATCCATAAATTGACAGGTGTTGTTTGTGATATGATGATGTCTAAAAGGCTGAACACCACAATTTGTTTTCGTAGACAATGTTGGATAGCTTCTCTCATGGTGCCTAGCATAGAGGTCAACAAATGTGAAATGAGAATATACTGCAGGATCCATTGCAGTAGATTTGCCTTGTGCCGCCTGTTTGCAAATCCATTCAGATAGATAATAAATCAACATGGTCTACTACAATGTCTGGGGCAAATCTCTTTAATTATTGCCTGTGGGTCATTAACTTTAGCAAGAGTGACTGCCCAAGCATGTGTAAATTGTGAGCAGCCACAATGTGGAGGGTGGCACCTGAGAAAGATTTTCTCTTCTGCTTGTATAGGAGAAAGAACAGTACCCTCATAGTGACATGTTGAGGGTGAGCCTAGGGAAAGCATCCCCACCTTTGCTTCAAATTAGTAAGTGAATTGAATTCAACACTTGCTCGTCACTCTAGTAGAAGCACATAACATTGCAGCATGTAGCTCATGTAAGGAAGTAGAGGGGTAGTCTGTGTACTACGAGAAAGTAAATAACTGTGCTGATAGGCTGTAGCACACCATGTGGGTTAAAAATCACTGCTAAGCAGCATGGTGCATTGCACTTCAGGAAATTCCTGTGTCTAGGATCAGACCAAGCTGTTAAAAAGCCACAGATGCTATATTCCTTTTCCTGACTTGCTGGTGAGCTGCCACACTGGTTCGGGAAGGCATAACGACAGCTAGCAGGTAACAGATAGAGCCTGCTGCTCTGGCTTTTCATTGCACTGGGATTTCTTGCAAGCTGAAAGCATCTGAGCTGAAGACCAGCTTGGGGCATGCAGTGAAGCTCTTGTAACGCACCTCCCTTTCAGGCAGAGCACCAAACCCTTAAAGAAAGAGAGATCCTTCTCTTGGCAATAGGCTGTGATTTCTTTCCTGGATTTGGTGCTGTTGTGAGGGTATGTGAAAGTCTGCTTCCACGTGCCTTTTCATTTGCACAAAAGCAACAGGAAATGCGTTATGAAATAACAAAGAATTAATGCTAATAGCAAACTGTATTTTGCATGTCATTATAGCTCACTGATGTAATCAAGCTGGTTTTATTCCATGGATGTTGGCTTTGCCCTGTAATAGGATGAACACATCTCCTGTTAATGAAGTACACGAAAAGTACTGCTGTGGTTAAGCATGCACTTCTTGCCAGAGCCCAAGGCAATAAATGTAGCCTGGTAATTACAGCTTTGGGAGAGGTAAAGCTTTGAAGAATATGCAGTATGCAAGTTGCAGTTAAATATCTTAACTTGGTGGGGCTGGAGAGAAAGTTCAATTCTAATCAAAGTCAGTCCACACATTACTAGGAGCCACCAGATTCTGCTCTCGTTTACACTCTTGGAAACCACAAAGTTAACATAGAATCATAGAATAGTCAGGGTTGGAAAGGACCTCAAGATCATCGAGTTCCAACCCCTCTGCCATGGGCAGGGGCACCTCCCACTAAACCATGCCATCCGAGGCTATGTCCAGCCCCACCTTGAACGCCGCCAGGGATGAAGCATTCACAGCTTCCCTGGGCAACCCATTCCAGTGCCTCACCACCCTTACAGTAAAGAATTTCTTCCTCATATCCAAAATTTCTTCATCAGGATTTACTCTGGGAATATGGTACTTTTTTTTTTTTTTTTTCCAAATAAGTGTGAATAATGTGACTTAAGATGAATATATGTAAGAGCCAGTGATAGATCATGATCCCTTTTTTTTGGACAGGGGTAGACATAATTCTGTAGTAGAAAAAGACAGCTAGCATCTGCACTGGCCAGCCAGATGAGTCAAAAATATCTGCTTAAAACAGCTTTTAGGGGTGAATAGTTAGAAATCAGAGTGTCTGGTCAAGTCCTCTGGGGATAGCAGCCCACACATACTCCTGAGGAAGACACAACTAGCATTCCTGATCCTGGCCAAAAGGAAGGCCTCTTCAGGCACATTGAAAGAGACCAGTGTTGCTGTACCTAGGTGTTTAATGGGAGCCTTTTTGCCATTGTAAGCTTCAAATGAACCATTAAGGTAACAAAGGCCTACATTAAGGGAAATGTGCTGTCCTTTGGGCCTCTGCAGGGGGTGAGAAAGAAAACAGCATGTGCTTCTGTGCAACAGAAAATCTTTATTGGAATGATATCCAAGGGATCCAGACTTTGGTGTCTGTCCTCCCCCAGACCTGCTGTGCACACTGACAGGACACAACAAGGAACAGCCCTGGCTCAGCAAGTCGAGGCAGGCACCCCTGAGCCCTTCACATTCCACCCAATCTGCCTTCCTGTCCCAACAGAGTGTTAGGTCATCACAGACCTACTTGTAGGAGGTGCTAGGAAATGGAGACATCACTGTGAGCAGTGTCTGGAGATGTGGGCAGAGGCCCAAACTCAGTGGAACTAAGTTAGTTTTTGGTGCCTTAGGGGATCTGGTGAGAAGGGGAAGAGTGTACAGTGGCAGCAGACTGAGTGGCACACACAGGACAGTAAGGGAAGTTGGTGAGCATCTTCCACGTGGAAGATCACAGTGGGATAAACCTGCAATGAAGGAACAGTTGAGAGTGGTAGTGGGTTACCGGCTCTTGTCACAGTCCCTGTTAGAGTTGGCTGTTGTATAGTCATGGAGGATGGCATCCAACTTAGCAGCATGATGACAGAACAGAACAAACTCTTAACACATTAACACCCAGCAAGGCATTTGGGGAAGGGCTCATGTTCATCCTCCAGTCCTGGCAAGCCTTCAGATGCAGTATTTCCAAAAGCAGGCTGGGAAGGGATATAAGAGAAGGATGTTAGTATCCAAAGAAGTTTTCCAGCTTATTCTAGCCCCATGTCTTGAGAGAGTTGGAGTGTGAAGCTAGAATTGTGGTTTCTGGGCACATCTCAATAACCAGCTTTAACTTCATATAAAACTTTTAGAAAGTGTTTCTTTTAGCTGCTTATAGTGTAAATAAGGGGTGTAAAAGTTGCTTCCATGTTGCTTGATTTATAAGGGTTGTTTTTTCCTTTTGCTGTACTTCAGCACTAACAGGAACAAGCTTTTTCTTTCCTGTCTATTGGCCAACAGTTTTGCTGTCTCAGAGGTGTGTGCAGGATTTTTCACCCGTGGCTGACTTGAAAATCAGGATACTGACTTGGAGAGATCAGATCTGGTCATTACAGGTTTTATTAAAACCCAGGCACTCAGTTGGTAACTGGCCTTCAAACAACACTGAACTCTGTGGGAGCTTCTAGGCAGACTAGACTGGGGGAGTATGCGCATTTAAGTGCTGGAAAAAACAGCTGTATCACCAGCATGCCCTGTTCATTGAATCTTTTGTGGGTCTCCTATTGTTAAGTATGAGAAGAGACTTGTACCTTGTTTTTGAAAGCAGGATCTTGGGACAAAGCTTCTACTGAATCAGCAGTGCTCATGCTGACATGAGATTCTCCTATACTGGAAGGACTTTAGATGAAGGCAAACATTCTCGGGCAGAATCTGATTTAAACCTGGCAGGGCAAAGTAGTTTAATCTGCATTTGAACCTTCCAGACTGGTGGGGGCATTAATTCGATTAGCCAAACTAAAGACAGCCTCCAGGGTTGCCTATAAATTGCAGATTGTCTCAGGATCACCTGAGCCCTTAAGCAAGCCTTGCACAAAAGGATTTTCTCTTGGCTGGTCGGCAGGTTGTCAGCTTGCATGTGCACAGAACATGTGGGGTAAGGGCAGAACAAGCTCTTTTGGGTTTAGGCCAGATCTGTCATCAGTGACTTCTGGTTTACAGCTGCCACAGCTCTGTGGAGGAATCCACTGAAAACCAGCAGGAATGGTATTGTCCATGTGCTTGTCGGGGTGCCCTTGCAGGAGCACTGCTGTTATGTGCTCCTGAGTCACTGAACACAGACTGGACAAAGCCTGGAGATCAACTGGGGGACCTAACGAATCTTAGTTCCCTGCATTCTCGATTTCCACATCCTTTTTAGCTGCTTTTCAACAGCAAGAACAAGTGCTCCTTTGTTCTCTGGAGGGAGGCAGTGACCTTGGTAGACAGGAATGCATGCCACATTCATCATTATGCCTTCAGCAATAGCTTTGTGCCCAGAGCAAAGCAATGGGTGCACTTAGGGGATGTATTCATACAGAACTCATCCCCTCCAGGACAAGCACTCGTTGCTCATATAACCCCATGTTCCTCTGTGAAAAGCACGATGCAACACTGACTGCCTTCAGTAACGTCCTGGGTGTGCAGACCTGGTGTATTTGCCCTGACAGCAGACAGGGTTGGATACACAGTTCTTGTCTACTTCTCTCAATGGCTGCTAAACCAGCCAGCCATTAACAAGAGAGGGCCAGGACTCCTAGAAAAGGTGCCAACCTTTTTTTCAGCATATTTGGGTCATGTTTACTGTCACTGTCTTTGTTGCAGAAAGGAAGCCCTGGAGATGAGAGCTGAATGGGATGGCTGCAGGGCAATAACCCAAAACCTACCGCGTTTTTTGGGCTGGGATGCTGAAAGACTTTCCAAGGCATAGGCCACTTCTGACCCTTCCTCAGTTGAGAGCTGATCCTTCAACTTCTCCAGCTGTTTAAACACAAGCACAGCAGTAAACAAATGCTCCATCATGAGGAGCTCCGCAGCATGCTGGCAAGCACAGGGCAACTCAGAGGCAGGAGGTACAGGCGACCTGGTTGTTGGTATCACGGGGGAAGACAGAGTCTTCCCTGGAGCAGGACCATTGCAGGAGGAGCTACCTTTGGAGCTTTCAAACCTCCTTGTGTCCTCCTCCATTAAGCTGCCTGTTTGGTGGCAGCAGTGTAGGCGCTCTCTTCTCTTCCCCCCACCCCAAGGTGCAAACCCCTGTAGCGAGAAGGCTGCATAGAAGGATATTGCACCACTAATTGTCAAGTCACTGCTGGGGAAGGAGGTCTCCAGGCATCCACCCACTGCAGCAGAGAGCATTGCTTCTCCGTTGCTCTATGTTGTCCCTTCTCTCCCTTCTCCCGGTTCTTGCTAACTTCCCTTGGTTAGAATGTAGAAAGTCCACGGTATTTCTTCTCCATCTGCAGCTACTCTTTTCTAGTAGACTGGGAACATCTGTGGCCCACATGTAGACTTCTCTGGACATGTTACTCCCAGGAAGCCAGAGCTTGGTGTCCCTCAGCACTGGAGCGAGGGACTAGGGTAGGATCTAGCAGCCTTCCATCTGGCATGCCACACTGTGATTTTTCAGTCTGAAGTGGAAAGTGCCAAGAGGAACCCAGCAGGACCTCCAGGGTCCATGCGGCCATGTGGACTTGACCTGAGAAAGAGGAAAAAGGGTTTCCACTGCCTGTGGGGTTTGGGGCACAGTGGGAGCCATGTCAAGGTTCCAGCACGCCTTTCCCTGTTCCTGAGACTGGATGTAGGATGAGCTTTAATCTCGCTGTCTGTGTGTGTGTCCACTCTGCCCAGCACAGCAGGGCCCTGACCCTGGGTAGGGCCTCTCTGACTAGTAAAGAGTTCAGGCAAAACTAATTCTGGATAGGCACGCAGTGGCTATCCCTAACTTCAACCTGTTACCTAATGCAGCCAGCTGATGCAATGCCTAGGAAGGCAGCATGATCCTCTTCTCCATCCCTTTTCTTCCATGGAGATTTGCTTTGGCGTGCATTTTTTTCCTGGCTTGGCCTTCTCTAGCATTCCACTGGTGGCAGAGGGAAGAGCTGCCTCAGCTTGTACTAGGCTAGTCTATAGCCTTGCTCTCTTTTTATCTTTTCCAGCCTATGCAGCTATTTAGCCCAGGTTCTGCTTTTCTCTTTGCGTGATATATGCTTGTATTGTAGCAGCAGAATGAAAAGTAGAAAGATGCAAAGATAGAAGAATAGGGCATTAAGACAGTATGCATAATTCTTTAGCTATTCATACAACAATATGCATGTATGTGTCTCTGTATTTGCTACTCTCACCTTTTCAAGCTCTTCAAATTTCTTTGCCAGCTCCCAGTCTGCAAGAAGGAGGAGAGTAACATCAGTATCTGCATTGCTTCCCGAAGCTCAAATAAAAAACACGTTCTTCATTTAACCACTTCAAGGGTTGACAAAAGACCTAGTTATCACCTCATTCCTGTTAGTGATCTCCAAATCTGTGGTAGCAGAATCAATGGCAGAAAAGCAGGCTTGCTCTGCGGAGTTCTATGGACTTCACTCTAATTGTCCATTGATGAGGAAGGACTCTTTTTTGTTCACCAGGCTGTAGGAGAATTGGCCCAACAAGGCCACATACTGTACAATACCAACTCAGATGAACTTATTTGCCGCTTTTTCATTTTTTTTCTGCTAACAGCAAATCTCTAATTCTGGCTTTCCTGTCACTGGCCTTTTATACGAACTCCCACTGCTTCCTCTAAGACTTGTGTACTCTCACATCACCCATTCAGGCAGAAGTTAGAAGACACAACTTTAGCTTAGCATTGCTTCTTGCTTTATAAGTCAGCAAACATCAGGGTTGACAGAGTCAAGCAACAGCAGTGACTGCACAGATTCTACACTTCTAAATGTTAGGGGAGCACAGGGGCCTGGGGGCCAGCTTCATAGATTAGATTTAGAGATCTCAAGGCTGAGCAGTACTGTACTGGAATGCCAAAAAAATATGAATTAACTGCCCTGAGATAACACATCCAGGACAAGGAAAGAGTTATGTGCCTAGGAACAGTATCTAAAACCTCCAGCTGAATTGGGAAGGGCCTGGACTAACAGTAGGAAAAGCTGCAGGAAGGGATGAGGGATTTCATCCTCTTGAGGACTGAGATACCATATTCCAGACTCAAACTGATGTCAAAACCAGTTATTAACAAAAAAAAAAAAAAAAAATAAAAATAGATGAAACAATGAAAAGCACCATGACAAAATAAGCTAAATCAAAGCTGACTGACTGGACTAGAGCAGTTCTCCTAGGAGGGGAGCACAAAGTGATCAGCTGGCTTGAAGTGTCGATTTTGGAACAAATGCATTAAACTAAGCAGAAGGGCCAGGAAAGAGCTGAAGAATGTCTCTGCTGTGCCTGACAAGAAAGCCAAAACCCAGCCCTGGAGCTGCCTCCTTTGCCTGCTCCTAACATGGCAGCAGGCGTTGATCTGCATCTCCAAGAGGATTTAAGATATAATTTCGCCTGATTTCTGATAAGACTTCAGCACAAAGACACATTGCCAGACTTAGGTTTTTTTAAGAAACATTTGAAACTGAGCAGGCAAGGGAGAGCTGACCGCCTTCCCAGCTTCTCCTTCAAAAAGGAAACAGTTCAGTTGAAATATCCTGAATATTTTATGACTGATATTAATCCAGCAGAAAAAGCAGAAGTTCCTAACCAAATCCATTGCATCAGAGCTTGATTTAAGAGATAGTCTGGGTATGGGCTGGGATTTGGGAGGTGGGAGCTCTGTTTCTCTTGCTGCCAGCAATGACCTCAAGCAGATTCCTTTTAAGAATGTCTTTATGTATCCATAAGGTAAAGACACCCAGGCCTGCAGATCTACAAGTCAAAAGTGGCACTTAAGAGATTATTATTTTATTATTATTGTTACTATTATTATACACATTTTTACCTCTTTCAGAATTTCAAGTGTATGTTTTGGCTTAACTTTCTGCAAACAGTAATCTTGGCCAATGACTGCTATGAATAGAAAATGAACAGCGGTTGAAATTTGGAACAGATTATCTCAAGCAGGGGGAAAGAAGTTAATTTATGGATGCAGCCTTCAGAAACTGTCTGCTGTAAATCCTCTGTCTGTGCTCTGCTCAGAGATTCATTAGATTCAATTGTCTGGCATAAAATGCAGCCTTTCCTCTAGGAGCAATAAGTGCAATAATCCATAAACCAATCATAAAAATGTTATTTCTTGAATGCATCCTCTTTGCAAGAAGAATGCCGTGCTTAGAATAAGGATTTGATTTATCTGTGTTTACTTATTTGTCCTAGGATTGTTTAACCACTGCTTCACTGCATTAACAAGGAGCTGGGGAAGAGCACCGAGTGATTTTGACAAATGGATTTTCATAACAAAATTTTTGCTGGGCCCCATTCTTGGCTGTTTTCACAAGGAAGATTCCTGCTCCAAGACCACCACATACAGCCCAAACCCTCCCATCTCTGGTGGCCGTGGGAATAGTTGACCCCTGAAATCCATACAGCAGTTGTGATTGCTGTGTGTAGTGTCACAGAAAGCCCAAACTTTTCTTCAGTGTGTCTGAGTTTAGCCACGTGCGGGTGGCTTTAAATTTGGTGTCTGTTCACAGAGCACAGACAGGAAAATCCTCCACATGATCCATCTTTGGCCTCTGTGCTGTGTGGGAAAAGCCTGTTGTCCCAACCTCCTCCAGCAGTAGCAGTGGCTTAGGCTCAGATAGGAGCTCCCACTACCCCTGTCCCAACCTACACCTGACCCCAAGGGATGGATCTTAGCCATCTGATCTCCGCAATCCTGACTCTGCCCCACTGCCTCATATGCTCACAAGATGCTGCTGGTTTTAGCAAACCAGCAAGCCACTGAGCTGCATCTCAAAATCACGTGAGGTTGTATGGAGTGTGGTCGGAGAGGTGACTCCCAAGGCTGGCCCATGCAGTAAACAACATCTCAGGGATAGCAGGGGACAGCGACTCAGTAACACCTTTTCTTTCTATTACTTTTGTGCACACACATGCATCCTTGCCAGCTCAGTGTTAAGTGTCTGAGGATCTAGGGTGCATGTTTTGGGGCAGCTTTATGTCGCATTGCAAAAGCATGTCCAGGAGCTCCATGATGGGGAGCATCTCACATTAATCACATACAGACACCACACTGGGTGCTTCTGCTTTCTGAGCAGTTGGCATTTCTGAGAAACCTGAGAAGCAGGTTCCTTGCATTTATGCAAAGATGGATTCAAGAGGATGAGCTCCCTGATCCCGTTCACTTACCAATATTTTCTGGTCTCCGCCATGCGAGTTTCTTATTAAGAAGCAGAGTTAGCAGTGTTTCCTCATGATTTGTGTCTTCTCCCTCTGGAAGCACTCGGTTATCTGCAGCACAAAAACCCGAGCTTTCTCAGTCTCTAGTGATAAAATGGATGGACCCCAGCCCCCAGCATTAAACCAAAGATTAAGTAGGCTGATAAGTGGAAGGAAAACATCTCCTGTCAGCACCTGTCCTCCTGTCCATCAGGGTGGAAAGACATCTGGGGAACAAGAAGATGTGTGAGCATAGAATAAAACAGTCCAGGCAGTGAGGGCTGCACAGTGAAAGGGTGTGGAATGGGGGAGCCTTCCCTGTCAGCTCCAGAGTGCTAGCCAGTCTCACTGCAGCCTCATCAGCATGGCTGGCTGCAGAGAGCTGGAGCCATCACCTTGATTTATACAGTCCAGACCTCTTGTGTAGTGGATGCCTCTGCAAAGACAGGCAGGAATCCACGAGATCTTCTCAAAACTGCTGGTGTTACCCCACTCACACCATTCATCTTCCCAGGGCCAAAAGAGGTGGGAACTTCATCCTCATGAGGGCTGACGTGCGGGTACCACAACTGAAAAGCCTTGCAGCTCTGCAGTCTATTCTTGCACTCACTCAGCCTTGGGGCTGCCCAATCTGATTGTCAGTGGTATCATAGGATTCCTCTTGAACAGAGCCAAAGTGTGGAGGAGCTTAAAGCAAGCCTCTTTATTTCTGAGGAAGCATCTTACAGCAGTTTTAGACCATGCAGAATCTTCCTGTTTTCCAGGGAAAATCTCTCCAAACTGCTGTCCTAAAGCAATTTGGACTTCTTTATGAGTCCTCTTTAGGGAGCTTTCTCAGTGGTTTCGCTTTAGTGGTTGTGGCTATGCCCTCAAATGAATGGTTGGGAAGGTCAAGGGTTTAACAGAAACCAGTGGACACACAGGACGGGACTCATCAGAGCCCTAAAGGCTCTCAGATCCTCCCAGCTCTGACGAACAGATTTCCAGAATAATGAAACTTGAATTTTGCATTCGTTTTTGAGAATGACAGAATGGGAGCCAGACTTTACAGGGAGAATGGTCATTCCCCAAAACCTTTGGTCTGAACACCCCTGCCCCACGCCCAGATTCTACAAAGCCCTAGAAGATGCCTAGATTTCCAGAACTGGAAACTACAGAAAAGCTTATTTTCTCTTCTTCCGGGATCTTTAGGATCTGCTCACTCCATCCAAGGAGGTGACAGAGGAAAAAATGGTCTCGTATAGCCACCAGCTCTTCATAGGTGTGATGCAGTTATTTCTGATACACGAGACAAAACATCGTACCAGATGAGTCTTACGGATGCTCAAGAGTGTATGGGAATCAGCTCCATTAGCTAAAATCACATAAATCTGCAGAAGCAGAGGAGCCCTGCCCAAAGTGATGCTCCAAGTATTTGGCCGGACTGAACCTTGCCTCACGCTGCAACTGAAGCCCCTGGTCCTGATTGTGATCTCTAGAAAAAACCCCAAGGGAGTTGGTAGAGCTACATGCTGAGTAAAACTCGTGTGGAGTGCTACAAACCTCATTCCTAAGTCTGAAAGACATTTATTATTCTAAAATAGCTACTTCGAGTAATTTGGGGGATTTGCTACAGAAAAAAAACAACACCCTATAAACACTCCAGCAAAAACTAAAGAGAAGCATTATGTAGGTAAAGTGGCTTCAGTAATGTTTTGGTTGACATTACAAAAATAAATAGGTGATATAAGAGGAAAAATCATTTGAAAAGCAGTGTTATTTTCAAGCCTATATTTAGCATCTCTTTTTCTTATTTCCACTGCCAAGTCTCTTTAAGAAAGGAGATTAATGATTGACATTTCCCTGCAGAACAAGTTCAAGCAAAGATTAATTTAAATCATGGGAGAACATATAAAAAGAAGTTTTGTGAATAAAAAAAGTTCAGCAGCACCCTACTACTGACATTTATGAGCTGTCAAATCTCATATGGTACATACTGGAATTGCTACTCTGTGATATTTTAATGTTTTTCTTTGGAAATTTTCTTTTGGGAGAGAAA
The DNA here is from genome assembly GCA_039720435.1 of Amazona ochrocephala. NCBI lineage: Eukaryota > Metazoa > Chordata > Aves > Psittaciformes > Psittacidae > Amazona > Amazona ochrocephala. The sequence goes on along the minus strand of CM077884.1, from coordinate 2,143,086 downwards.
GAGCTACCCTTACCAGATTTCACCAGATCTGATATTTTTACTGATTAGCGGAATATATCATATGATCAACTGCAGACAAGAAGGACAGCTTTAGCTCATGCTAATATGAACAAGTCTCTGGGTAGCACCCATGTTAACCTTTTAGTATTGCTCAAGGTTCATTTTGTTTTCTTCCACACGTAAGGGAGTGTTGCATTGGCCACAACAAGCAGCAAAGCAAAACGAAAATATTGTCACCTACCTGTGTCATCTAGTCTGTATTCCAGCTTACCTTGTAGTAAAAAAGGCTCTCCATGTGTAGATGGGATATACGCAGTCATGGTCAAGATGGCTAGCACCCCAAGGAACAGCTGGACAGACCACATCTTCTCCACGTTCCCTCTACCCAAAAGCATTCTTCCTTCAGGCACGGTGAAGGACTTCAATGCAACCCAGTGCCAGATGAGCTCACTTTTAAGAGGCAGTGGATGTGCCGTGATTGCAAATGGCCTTTGGAGGAGGGGAGAAAAATATCTCTGGAGACATAATTCAACTTGTCAATATGATTCACTCCTTTGGGAGTGGACAGAACAACCCAGTTACAGATGTCAGATGGAACCTGTTCAATATATCTCATATCAGACTGATGTAATGAATTCTGATGTTCCCACCGGCATGCACTGTGCACACACATTGATATACATTCCATACGTACATGCATTTAAAATACTTTTTGGTGGCTGCTCCTTTAATAGTGCTCAGACACAAAGACTCCCACATTAGCAAGAAAGATTTGTCTAATGCACAGTTGCCATATGTCACCAGTTTGGATGGAATTAGGTTAATGGGTTTTTGTCATTTATCGTCTCACTTCCTAGTGCCTATATTAATTAATGTGAGCTATAATGAGCGCTGAAGTGGTGGGAAACAGAAAGGGAGAGCTCTTTTCATTTAACTGATTGGAGGATGTTGAGTGTGTCTCACCGTGACTTATGGCTTTGTCAACGGGAAAGGCTTCGCATCCTATTTTGGGATTGTGTCTGAGTGGGGGAGTGCAGATTTGGCAGCAGATATGGAATACATCAAGGATGGGCAACTGTCTTCAGTTTTTTTTTTGAGAAAAAGAAGAAGTGGAAGGTCAGATGCTGGTTCTGGCTGCACAGCCATATTTTATTAGTTCAGAGCAAAGCACTGAGTATTGAGGTACATTGCACGTATTCCATGTCTTCTCAGAAACCCTATTTGTTGCCTATCCATCCCTATTCATTAGGGACCTGCTACTAGTTTCTATTACAACCTTACCAAGAAAAATGTCATAATAGTAACAGTGCTAAGCTTTGTTCTTCACTTCTGCTTCTTCTGCAGAACTGAATCATCTGTACTTGTCATGGTCTAACCCCAGGCAGCAACTAAGCACTAAACAGCCACTCACTCCCCACCATGGTGGGATGGGGGAGAGAATCAGGCCAATCTCTGATTTGTACATACACTCCTAGTGACTCACTTTGTGTGCCTTTTTGACACCACATTATGCCAGATTTCCCAACATAGCTTCTTCCTCTGATGGTACCTGCACTTCATCTTAACTAAAAGACAGTATGATTTCCATATTTGGGCTTTTGGCTTCTAGTCCCCAGCTCTCCCTACAACGCACTGTGCCGTAGAATGACTAGCCTTTTAATATCCCTTTACATATTTACTTTTTACTAAAAAATAGTGGGAGAGAGGCTCAGATTTTTGCAAGAAGTGCCTATGAAAATGAATGTGATGCTTCTATTAAGCAATACTTGTTTACTGAGAAAATATTCCAAAATTTTCCCTACAGTTATAATATGATAATATGTATAAATAAACCAAACTTGTCTTTTCCCTCAGCCTTGTGAACCAGCTGAAGTACTCCCCTTCTTCATGAATTCTGGACTGAAGGACAGCTTTGTCCTAATGGGAACACATTTCCAGCTGCCTCTGTGTCCCTAAGATGCCTCTTTCAAACTGCTCACAGGTGAACAGCCCCCATGAGGCAGAGGTCATAATTTGATGAGCACCAACTTGCACAGGAGTCCAAGGTGAACAATACTAGATCTGACTCAAAACTGTATCCTTAAGGGAAGGTCAGGTCTGTTTTACTTGGTATTAAATAGTTTTCCAGGTCCCTACTAGTCTGTTTTGAGATCTGCTGTAAAACTGACTTTGCCTTGATGCAGAAGGTGGGTTTCCCCATCTCATCTAAGTTTATGCAGTATCCACAGACTCTGACTGGTTTTTCATACCCTTGGCTATAAGGCATCATGGGCCATTGCCAGGCTCTTTCAGGAGGATGAGCTATTCTCTGAGATTTCCTCTTTCACTGTGGAAAAACTTCAATTCTGGATCACTGCAACTTTTAAGCCCCCAAAACAAAGTGTGCCAGTGCTTTCAATGAGGGCCCTGGTGAAGATGAGGAACCGCCAGTCTGCATTTACATACTAGAAGGGAGATTACTGGATGCTGTAAGGGATGGATGCTCTGATCAGGTGGATGGGTGGGTGGATAGATGCTTGAGTACTGCTGCCAGACATTAGTGGACTTTTTGCATTTGTTGCAGTTATGAGGGTTGATTTGCAGTGTTGGGCTTCTATAAGACTCCCATCTAGAAAATTCCTTTGCTTTTAGCCCATTTGTGCGAGTGCTGGAAACACTATTATATTTTATTGGTCTTATGTATTTTATTCCCAATAGGAAAACAACATTGTCTCCATATTCCCCTTATTACTTCATTCATCCGTAATGTCTTTTACATCACCCACTGAGCGTTTTTGTCTAGAGCTCAAAGATAGTGGGAATATCTCTACATCCCATGGCATCATTCTGTTTAAGCCTCTTCTTGTAGAAGTTTCTTTTTTCATAGAGCCATGCAGACTTCAGGTAACCCAGCACAATCAAACTGGAAAATTGAAAAGGGTGGACAAAGCCAATAGGTCTAGAAGGCAAGAATGAAGAAGACTTAGCCCAAACAGATGCCACTAAACTCAGCTGCATTAGCTGGATCAGCTGGATCCTGAAGGTGTTAACAGCCCCAAGCAGCCTCACCTGAGGCCTCTATCACTCTCTCTGCCCATAGGCTGAGGAACCCTATTTAAGTTCAGCCCTGAGGTGCCTTTACTTCTGCTTGGGCTATGCTGGATGAATGCTGATATGCAGCTCACCTGTGTCTTTGTCTGCCCATGACCCCTACTAATTTGGACCCAGACATGCAGCTTAATTTCCCTGTTTGACCTCAAATGCGTTCCATCACTGTGGACCTGTCTGGTGGTCACTGGATTGTGTTTGACTCTGATGGCTACTATCAGGCCTGATTCTGACAAGTGGATTCACTTCCAGCTTGAATCTGGATCTGCCAAGGCTTCCCTGATCATTGGAGCTCTTGGCTGAATCTGGTTGCTGTCTCTGGGCCTGCTCTGCTTGCATCCCTTGGGATGAGTCCCTCCTCTCTTGGCAGCATGACTGCACTTGATTCTCTATTCCCTAGGGAGCAGCTGGCCCTTGCTGCTCTTGGACATAATCTTCCTCAAGATGTTCAGCTTCTTTCTGTGCATAGACTCCTTTGTCAGGTAGATTTGCAGATATTGGAATAGCGAAGGCTTTTGGGTATGTTATATAAAATCCCAGTTTCTCTGAAGTCACTTTGGGCTTTGCTGTTAGCAATAACAAAGCTAGAGCTGCCTTTTGAAAAGATGTGATCCCCAAATAACCTAACCTTAGTTTAACCGCAAAACAATAACCCTTACTGCTTCAGTATAAACCTCAGACAAGGGGAATTTGGTGCGGGTTTAGAGGGGAGGAGTGCAGGTGGCAGTGTTGAGCTGCTTGAAGGCAGAACGTGAAAGGGCTACTTTGGAGCCAGCTTGGAATGGCAGCTTTCCAGACCACTTTGTATGTTGTACATCTGGGAGCTGGAGAGAGAGAATATTCTTATTTTTCCCAGACCTTCCCGAAAATGCATGAAAACATCACATGCATCATGTATTTCAGTTGAACCTCAACAGCATCAACAGCCTTTGCTATGGTTTCAACCACAGTTTGCTTGTGTCAAAGCGAACAACCTGCTGTGAGGGGACCTGTCAGGGAAGAGCCTTCACATAAGGTTGGAAGAAAAGGCATATGAGCCCTCTTGCAACCTCTGCACCAGGCTTGGGACTTGGCTGCAATCAGCTGGTCTCAGCTGTCAGAGACAGGACTCCAGTACAGATAGGGAGGCTCCTGTATCATTGTTTTCTTGCCTAGAGTGTTTCTAAGAATAAGATGAGAGCGGGGAACAGCAGCCCCAGCAAAGCAGGGAAAGGTTAGTGAGCTTTTAGCAGCCAAGAAAAGGGAGCTGCCCTCACAGCAGAAATGAAGTGAGCTTCACACACAATGTCAGAAAGGCAGAAGTCATCTTGCTCCTCCTCCTGGTTAGTGACTTATGGTCTACCATCTGCCTCTATCACATCTGTCAATTTACATGCCCAACAAACTGTTTCCATTTTCTGCTGCCAAGCACTTTCTCTCTTTCATAGTGTCTGCCTTTCTTGCCTGTATCACCATTGTAGACCTGGCACTATTTATCTCTTCTATGTTCTTGTTGCATCTATCTGCCCCTCTGTGTCTCCAACTGTGCTTCACCTGGTAGAAATCAGAGTAGAAGGTATTGAAAACCACCCTGTCCTATTCAGCCCTCATCCCTTATACATTTAATATCTGATTGCTCCTCTACTTCTTACTCCTACCCTGGAGTGAACTTGAGAAAAGAAAGCACACTCCAGTCCTATTAAAGTGATACTCAGAAGTGGTCAAATACTTTGCTGATGAGTGCTGCAAAGTCCTTGAGAGAGCAGCTTGGCTGCAGAAAGGAATTAAAATATTGTGCACATAAGCCAGGAGAACAGTCCCTCCTTGCAGCTCCCTGAGAGGAGGGAGTACATAATGGGAAGGGAGGTGTAGGTACAAGATGAGATACTCTGGTCCTTGGGGGACTGTTAAAACCAGTCAATATTTATGAAGCTTTTAGTCTGACTCATGCAATTTGCTCCCCCTTCTATGTGCTTGTCTTCAGGATTCAGCTGTTGCTTGGCGTGTTACTGCCATAAAATCAGATGCTATGGTTTAACTGTATTCTTGTTCAGAGAAAATGGAAAGGCCCAAGGAAGACTGTAAAGCAAATCAAGTTGTCACCTTACTGCAAGCAACCAAGGGAGCACACAGAGGGAAGCATCACCAGCTCCCATCAGATGACCATTGTACTGAAGAGAAACAGCACCTCATGGTTAAGGCAGCAGAGGGTAAGAAGTGCAAATGGCCTGGCTTTTACATTCGCTGTGGGGGTTGTCAGGAAGCCACTCAACTTTTCAGAGAACAAGCCAGCTCCAAAGTATCCTCCTGGAGTGAAGGACTGAAAAACTAATGCAGGAATATGAAAGCATTGGATGTGGAAGGAGGCAGCCCGTGAAGAGAAAGCAGTGAGCAGTTATTTGTGGTGCCATTCTCACCCCTGCCTCTTAATCCTGGAGGAGCTGGAGCACCTCCTCTAGACTCAGTCTCCCATCCCTATTGACTGGGGTTACTTGGCTGAGGTTCCTGGTGAGGAGTTTAAAGCAGTACAGAAACATTTTCTGTTTTGAGATGTGCTGTGACTTGCTGGTCTCAAAGAAATTTCCAGTGATGCTCCTGAGCGGTAAGTACTGGTGTGGCTGGGTAGGGATTAATAAGATCCCTGTGCCAGGAGAGTGTCCTGAAGAGGCTTTGTCTAGAATGACCTAGTTATAACATCAGATTTACCCTCGGCTTGACCCCCCCCCCCCCGCTCTGTTCTGACTCAGCTTCTGCAAGCCCTGAGTCCATCCTGGATAATGGGTGTGAGCAGTGTCCTTGGACTTGGCAAGGACATCAAGTGTTTAGTGATGCTGTGAGGTGTCTTTACAAGACTAGTGTCACCTACACAAGCTAGTACTCCAGTAAAGCAATGGAAGTAGGAAAGCTGAGAGTGATTTGGAACAGGAGTCTGCCTGGTTTTCTGGAGAACCTCTTCCCTCTCCATCATTTATAGGAAATTGAAGAACAGACACTGTGAAAATGGAAACTGAGGTAAGAAAGCAGCACATGGCCAACAAGAAGTAATTTTTAGAGCTGGGACTTGCCCTCCACAAATGTGGTTACAAATCCATCACCTTGACAGTAGTGGCAGGCTTCACCTTATTTATTCTTTCTAGAAGGTGGGTATCAGCAGTCGGTATCACTTTTCCTGTGGGCACACAAAGCCAGGAGGAACCCAAAGTGGTGGCCTTGGCATGTGGCTTCTGATGGAGCTTGCCATTATCTGCATGGAGGGGGAAAGTAAGGGCAACCAAGTATAAGATGCATTATCTCTACTGAGTAATAGCAGGCTGTGCCAGACAGCCTCAGCTTGATGCCAGGGAGCTGATGCATCTCCCCAGTGAGGTGGATACCCTAGATGGGTCACCAAAACCCCATATGTGCTTATCAGTGTGGCAGTTGGGATGGACTAATGAATCTGTCTTCTGGATGAAATTGCTAGGATAGCAGGGCTGGTTCTGGGATAGCTTTTGCTGAGCTAGCACACAGGGCACTGCCTGCCTGCATGGAATTATGTATTCAGAAATCCCTACTTCCTCAGAAGTTTTGAGGCTGTTGGGGTGAGGCACTGTGTCCTACAACGGGTAAAATTAATTGACTGCGGTACAAGCTAACGTGGATGTGGCAGCTCCCAGTGTGACCTTGGAGGAATCAGCTGTCTCTTGATTTTGTTGTTGTTGTTGCAGGTGTTAGGCTGATGATGCCCAATACTACCTGCATCAAGAACCCCTGTGAGGAGTCTTTGGTGTGGTCAGCAACCATTGTATGGGAATGAGTGTATGCATCCATCTCTGAACTTTCCCCTGAATTTTGCACACTGTGTTCTACTTTGATCAGCCATTCCCAGTAAGTCTAAATTGAGTGCAGATTGCACATATACTACTTTGGGTAACACAGCCACATAGAAAAGGCTGGGTGATTTCCTGCTAAAAGTGCTGGTTGGGGCACTTTAAAGGTTGTGGAGGTCTACCCTATCTGTCAACTTTCACACTGTTGTTCCTCTTTCTCACTCTTCCTTCTCTCAGTTCTCATCATCTGGCTTTTGGTTTATTGAGAAATGTTACCCATTTGTTTTTCTAACTCTCATGGCAGGTCACCCAAGAGAGGGCTTAGAGGGTACACAGATCGGAGTTGGTTTGAAGAAACTTGTGTAGACAGCCATGACCTTTGCATTTTGGAAAGCCTGTCTTCTTAACTAGCTTTTCATTTGCACCCAGGCCTTCTGACACTGTGACACTTCCGCACATGCAAAATAGTGTTTTGAGTGAACACCAATACTTTGTGGACCTAAACTTGCATGTACAAAATCATGACTTGAAATGAGAGATCCAATTGGGACTGTAAGATATACCTATTCCTCACCTTCTGGCCTGCTTGCCACCCTGCAGCTTGGGAAACAAAGGGAGCAGAAGGGATAACACAGGATTTTGGTTGGTTGGTTGGTTGGTTTTAGTTTGGTTTTTTGTGTGTTTGGGTTTTGTTTTTGTTTTGTTTGTTTGTTTATATATCTATTTATATACAGAAAAGGATCGTCAGGTGGAAATCAAAATAGGTGATTTTCAGGTAGATCTAGAAATCTTTTCAGAGTGGAATATAGCAAACTCACTGCTAAGCAAGAGCTTCATTGACTTCAACCCCCATCACACTCCCTTTAGCAATGTTAGCGTGTTGAAGTTTCATCCAGGTAGTTGTGACTGAATAGCTGAGAACTGGCCAAGGTGCTTCATCACTATCTGCCACATTTGTTAGGATTCTTACACTTCCATTGTGTGGATTTGCAGGCAGCTCCCAGCAGAACACTGGGTGAATAATATACTGTTCTGGTGGGTTCTGTTCTTCTGACATGTAAGATTAAGGAAAGATGCACAGTGAATGAGGGAAGAAGTAGCAAATGTACCACTTTTGGTATTACTTCTCGCTTTCATTGGTTAAAGAGAATTTTTGGAAGACATTTGTTATCTTTTGCTGAAGTGAAACTTAACACTTTCACTTGGAAAAAAAAATCACTAAACCCCTTGCAAATGTATTTGTAAAATTGTAGGCAGAGATGCAGAGCTAATTTGGACCTTGCATTTTCCGGGGTAGCTTACACAAACATCCCTGCATGTAACAAAGCTGTGAGTAGCTTCATACCTGACTTCAGATTGTATGAGTTCTCTCTACAACTTAAAAGCCAATAAAAACCCTTGTTCTGTAAATGCATGACTCACGATTTCCCTAGTACCCCTCATTATGTTACATGTAAGCTCAAGTTTAGCTTCCTCTTTGTTCATTCTCTGTAATCATTCTATTCATTACCCCTGGTGTGTTCTATAATACCTTAATCCTTGCCAGCTCCTACTCTCCTTGTTCTTCAGGAAGCCTGAATTCCCACTGGCACTGTTCAGCTGCCTACGGAAATTGCACACCTGCTTCTTAGTGTTCCTTGCCAATGCTATAATGTTCGCTTCCTCTCATCAGTCCCTTCTGGCACAGGATTTCAGACCTCTCTTGAAGTGTCTTAGCTTAGAAATGCAGGGAGGTTAATAACTGAAGTGTCTGGGTTTTTTCCTAGTGTGTTTTCCCCCTGGGTCCCTACATCACCTGTCCCCCAGAAGACCCTGCAGCATCCTGTAGAGTTGATAGCAAATCCTATTTGAGACCCCAAACCTTGATTTTTATGTATTACAGGAAGAAAATGGGATGCTTGTGACCTCTAAGCTTCCTGAAGATAGAAAGGAGCCTTATGCTTGTTTTTATGCCAAGAATTTGACTTTGGGGAGAAAAAACAAAAGCGTGTATCCTCAGCTCAGGTGCAAAGGAAGGTCAGTCCTCTGGCATCAGTCACCACTGACCTACAGGTTTTAGACATGGGTTTGTGTAGCACCTGATATCATGACAGACACAAACCCATTTTTCCCCATCCCTTTTCACTGACCATTATCTGATGCACACAACTGTAGAATGTAGAATCATTATCTTCTGTGTGTATTTCTACAGCAGCCTGATCAGTTGGAAGTCAGCCTTGCCATTGTTAAGGAAGCTAACAAAGACTGTTTTGTTGAAAGTTAACATCTTGATGAGACCTAATTTATTTCACAGTTGTTATCCTGTTGACCTGAAATGACAGCAGGAGACTTGGAAAGGTGCCCAGTTTATTTAAGAAGCAGGCACAAAATTATCTCTCCCAGTGCACAGAAAGAACTTAGCAGCATAAGGCACTCCTTGCTCCTGATCCCAATGCTCTGCCTGGCTGCTCCTACCCCTAACAGCTCACCATGGCTTTTCTGAGGGCCAGCCGAGACCATGTGGCTTTTGTCTGATTTTAAAAGCTCCAGCCTCTGCTTTACACATCTCCTCACAACTGTTTTCAACGCTGTGAGAGCTGGGAAGTGTTGTGTGGTGCACCAGCATCACAAACTGCATACACTCCAGGAGTGATGTGTTTGGGGGCAGGATAAAATATATGGGGGCAGGTAGGTTAAGAACGTAGTCATAGAATCATAGAATAGTTAGGGCTGGAAAGGAGCTTAAGATCATCTAGTTCCAACCCACCTGCCATGGGCAGGGACACTTCACATTAAACCATGCCATCCAAGGCTATGTCCAACCTGGCCTTGAACACCACCAGCAATGGAGCATTCACAAGTTCCCTGGGCAACCCATTCCAGGGCCTCACCACCCTTACAGTAAAAAATTTCTTCCTCATATCCAATCTAAACTTCCCCTGTTTAAGTTTGAACCCATTACCCCTTGTCCTCTCACTACAGTCCCTAATGAAGAGTCCCTCCCCAGCATCCCTATAGGCCCCCTTCAGATATTGGAAGGCTGCTATGAGGTCTCCACGCAGCCTTCTCTTCCCCAGGCTCAACAGCCCCAACTTTCTCAGCCTATCTTCATACAGGAGGTGCTCCAGTCCCCTGATCGTCCTCATGGCCCTCCTCTGGACTTGTTCTAACAGTTCCATGTCCTTTTTATGTTGAGGACACCAGAACTGCACACAATACTCCAAGTGAGGTCTCACGAGAGCAGAGTAGAGGGGCAGGATCACCTCCCTTGACCTGCTGGTCACACTCCTTTTGATGCAGCCCAGGATATGGTTGGCTTTCTGGGCTGCAAGCGCACACTGAAGCCAGCTCCTGTTGAGTTTCTCGTCAACCAACACCCCCAAGTCCTTCTCTGCAGGGCTGCTCTGAATCTCTTCCCTGCCCAACCTGTAGCTGTGCCTGGGATTGCTCCAACCCAGGTGTAGGACCTTGCACTTGGCATGGTTAAACTTCATCAAGTTGGTATCAGCCCACCTCACAAGCATGTCAAGGTCCCACTGGATGGCATTCCTTCCCTCCAACGTATCAACCGAACTACACAGCTTGGTGTCATCGGCAAACTTGCCGAGGGTGCACTCAATCCCACTGTCCATGTCACCCACAAATATATTAAACAAGACTGGTCTCAACAGTGATCCCTGAGGGACACCACTCACTACCAGCCTCCACTGGACATTGAGCCGTTGGGCACAACTCTTTGCATGCAGACATCCAGCCAGTTCTTTATCCACCGAGTGCTCCACCTATCAAATTGATGTCTCTCCAACTTAGAGACAAGGATGTCATGGGAGACAGTGTCAAACGCTTTGCACAAGTCCAGGTAGATGACATCAACTGCTCTACCCCTGTCCATCAGGCTGTAGCCCCACCATAAAAGGCCACCACATTGTTCTGGCAGGATTTCCCCTTAGTGAAGCCATGCTGGCTGTCACCAAGCACCTTGTTGGTTTTCATGTGCCTCAGCATGCCTTCCAGGAGAATCTCCTCCAAGATTTTGCCAGGCACAGAGGTGAGACTGACTGGTCTGTAATTCCCTGGGTCATCCATTTTTCCCTTCTTGAAAATGGGGGTTATATTTCCCTTTTTCCAGTCATTGGGAACTTCACCTGACTGCCATGATTTTTCAAATATGATGGACAGTGGCTCAGCAACTTCATTTGCCAGCTCCTTCAGGACCCGTGGATGGATTTCATCAGGTCCCATGGACTTGTATACATTCATGTTCCTAAGATGGTCTCGAACCACATCCTCTCCTACAGTGGGCCCAGGGTCTTCATTCTCACTGTCCCTGCGTCTGCCTTCCAAGACTTGGGTGGTGTGGTCAGAGCATTTTCGAGTGAAGACTGAGGCAAAGAAGTCATTAAGAACCTCAGCCTTCTCCAAATCCAGGGTAGCCATTTCTCCTGATAGGTTCTGGAGAGGGCCCACGTTGTCCCTCGCCTGCCTTTTATTTGCAGTATACCTACAGAATCCCTTCCTGTTATCTTTAACATCCCTAGCCAAGTTTAATTCTAAGTGGGCCTTAGCTTTCCTAACCTGGTCCCTAGCTTCCCGGACAACATCCCTGTATTCTTCCCAGGCTGCCTGTCCTTGCTTCCACCTTTTATAAGCCTCTTTTTTCCTTTGAATTTTTCTCAGCAGCTCCTTATCCATCCAAGGAGGTCTCCTGGCCCTCCTGCTGAACTTCCTGGGGATCCCTGGGGTTTAAGACTTGTGTGGAGGCACAGTCCCAGCTGCAGCATCATCTCTGAGCCCCTGCCCACAGCTGTCTGCTGAATCACACTCCTCACTGGTCATGGTGTACCTGGTACATGGGATTTGCCAAGGGAGAAAAGCTGCTGGAAAGCGCAAACTAGGCACACAAAGGTAGGACAAGGGTCCAGAATCGCAGCGTGCACAAAGAAGAATTCTCCCTGGATATAAGGAGAAAAATCACGGTAAGCAAAGAATGGAAGAGAAGCTCAGAGAGGTGGTATGATGTCCAGTTCTGGAGATTTTCAAAACTCACCTGGGAAAGGCACTGAGCAACCTCATCAGATTTTGAAGCCTGTCCTGCTTTGAGCAGGGAGTGGGACTAGAGCCGAGCAAATTCCCTCCTGATTGAAGTTACTCTGTGAAAGAAGAGTTAAAGGTGCATGCCACATACTTCAGCTTTCCAGTTGCTTTGGTCCTGTGAAATTATATGGGCTTGTCTTCCAACAGAAACTCCTGTGAGATTAAGTACCTGCTTTGATGAAAGATCGAAGTGTCGTTTTATTATCTTAGAGTGGTTAGTTGTGCCAGCTTTATTTGGATTCATCTACCCACTGTAACATATACCATTTGTCAAGCTAGATGCTGTACAATTTGCACAGAAAAAGCTGATGTCAGTCTAGCAGAACAAAAACCTCCCGTGCTGCTTAGAAGCAGCTTTTAGACACAAGTGAGAGTTGAGAGGGCAATTTGAGATCCACCACAATAAGGCGCTCTTTAGGAGCGTAAGATGTCATAACGCTGCAGTGCTAGCATTACATCAGCAACTAGTTCCTTAGAGCTTGTTTAATTCCCTCATCCTCAGTCCTGCTGTGGTCAGTTTTGGGTTTTGTAGCTGTCTTTGAAACTTTCTGCAGTCTTCAAGTGATTTATGCCATCTTCCAATCTCAGAAACTTCATTAGAATACATCTTGAAAATCAAGCTAAGATGAGAGGGAAATCCAGTGTCAAGAATGCAAAGAAAAGATTTTGGTGTGCAGGACCCTGTCTTTGGGAAGAGTGTTCCCAAAGAACAGAAGCCTGTTCCAACCTTTCTGTGCTCTGACAGCTAGACATGTTTCCCTCAGTTCCAGCACCAAGAAAATAATGCCACTTACACTGTCACCCTGTATTTTCCTTGGGTCCTGTCAGAGCTCACCATCCCACTGCTATCACTGAGCTTTAGCAGATCTTGCAAGAACAAATAAATTTGCATGATTAAGGGAACCATAGGAAGGCATGAGGTGCTACATAATTTATGTAGTAGAAACCTGAACCGAGGAACCTCACGCACTACTCTGCTGTGATCCTGAGCATGAAGTACCAGATCTGTCTTTAGTGAAGCTGCACATAGCCAGGAGGAACACAGCTCTCTCTTAACAGCAGCCAGACACATCAGACCAACACAGTATCTCTTGAATGCAGTGCAGGTTATGACTAATTGATGTTGCTGGATTTGGCCCTAGCCAGACAAATTAATATGATATAAATTCATTGCTGAAGACTGGAGCAAATAATTGTATGCATAGAGTAAAACACATGATCACCAAGATATACTGCTTAAAATTTGTGTTCATAAATGTAGAGTCAAAGTGGGTTCTGTTGTATTAAAGCTGCCACGATAATGTGAACACCTTAAGCTTTCAGCTTCTGCTGCTTTGCACTGAATACCTTATACTAAGAGAAGGGCAGGAGAAAACCCTATTCCAGTTTCAGAAAGCTGTGACCTGTGTCAGATCAGTGCATTCTGTGCCACTTCTCCCGCGCATTCCTGGTTGCTTGGCCTCTTTTTTGTCCTCTCTTTTGTCACTAATCAATGCTTATTCAGCAACCAAAAAGCTTGATTAGTGAAAGGTGAAGGATGGCTGGAGGAACAGACTGAGTTTGGAATATACTGAGTTCAAATTTAGGAGAAACTAGAAATGGACTTTTAGACTCTTCCTAGTTATGGAGTTGGCTGCAACCATGGGGATTATTTGCGAGCCGTCTGGTTGTATCCCTTGTGTGAATAGCAGGGGATTTAGAAGGAGGAGCTGGGTCTGTGACAGGAGATAATCTGTGTGAGCTGCCCCTTGGAGGGACAAGACCCCATGACAAGCTCCCATGTGTATGGTCACAGGTAGTACCTTGTAGTAGGGGTCATCCTGGGCACTACTCACCTCTTGGGAAATGGGTAAAATGGCCTTCTAGGCAGAGGGCTTGTCAGCTCTCAGCGTATGTCAGCACACAGAGATGTGTGCTAGGCGTAAGTGAGAAGGGATCAATAAACACAGACAATTCAGTGACATTTTCTGTGGAAAAGGCTCAGTAGATGATGGAAAAGTAAAGGCACTCAGGTTAAAGACATAGTGTATGTATACCAGCTTTGAAGATGGTGAAGTACTGTTTGAAAGGGGCAGAATTAAGGACTAACAGTTCCTGAGTTTTGGAAAACAGGCCCAAAAAGTTCTGGGGTAGCACAAGGCTAACCCTCTGGAGATGGACTCTTTTTTTGTTTTCAGTCAGTTTCTTCCATGTTTTTATTTTTTAGCAAAAATGATATTTTATTTGCCATTTTTTTCTGAGATCTGATATCCCACTATGGCTCCCTCTCAGCTCTTGTCCTAGTCGCCTAGGAGCTCCCTGGAGCCTGTTTAAGAGAGGGAGCAGCAGAAGGGCTCTCCACCATCACTATATCCTGTACTCACCACGGTGTAGGGGCCACAGGACATTAGAATAGAAATTGGAGGCCACTCATTTCAAACGTGGTAATATCGACTTTGTCTGCTGCTTGCATACTCCTGAGATACATGTTTATTTATGATCAAACCATTAAACGGTTGACATGAGTATTTGGTTGTACTGAACGGACAAGTTCTGACATCTCTAAACCCCAAATCCTCTTCATTTTATCTCCTCCTGTTAGTCTAGAGGACATTATCTTATGCTGTTTTTTTGCTGCTGAAAAACGGTGGTGGTCTGCAATTGTGAGTCCTCACCATCTCAGCGGAAGGCTGGCTCTAACCCTTACGTGGCAGTGTGTTACTAGGGTCCAAAGGCCTCAAGGTGCTTCTTGGCCAGAAATCTCTTGTCTACACTGCTTTCCTTCAGATGTGGCCATCCCAACAGGCAAACTCATCCTATCCCCCTTACTTCCTCTCCCTGAAGGGGTCGGGCTAGCCGCTGGGCAGTTGGCTCGGCTGGAGGCACACATGCAGGTACTGGGGACAGATACCTTTGGGACGGGGAAGAGGGGGAAGAGACCCCCGCGTCCGGCACGGCAAGCGCCGGGGACCCAAGCTGTCCGAGCGGTTTGAAAAGCCGCTCCGACAGCAGTAGGGGATCCCCCCGTCTAAAGAAAATAAAACAGTAAAATTAACCATAAAGAAACGCGCCCGGCGGCTGCCCCCCATCCTCCCCCTCCGCTGGAGAAGGGAAGGCGCGAAAGCCGGAACGCCGCCGTCCAGCAACTGGGAAGGGGGGCCGAGGGGCGGTGAGCGGTGGCCCCGCCCCGGCGCTTTCTGTCCCCTCCGCCGCGCCGTACGGCCGGGCACTCCGTCTCCATCCGCTGCCAACTTTGTACCGCGGGGCGCGGGCGGCACCGCCGCGGCTCTGCCCTCACCTCAACGGGGGGGGGGGGGGCGAGGTACCATCCCACAATGGCCGGGATCGGCATCGACCACTCCAAGCTGCCCGGAGTCAAAGAAGGTAGGGGTGACCCTCGGGGAGGGAGCGCAAAGCCCGGCCCCGGGGGGCTGGACGGGACGGGGCGGTTTGGGGGGAAGAACGGGGTAAACTATTTTGAAACAAAGCCTTATTTTACATTTTCCGCCTGCTCCCCGTTAGGGCTGTGTCAGCGGAGCGGAAATAGGGGGCTCCGTGACACGGTTGCGGGGACCCTTCGGGGTTTGCGGGACCCGTCCCACTTTCCCGTGCGTTGTCCGCAGCGGCTGTGCTGGTCAGTGGGGGGGCGGGGAAGGAGCAGCTTTGGCTTGATGGAGAGCCGCTGCCGTCCTGCGGGCCCGGTTCCCGTCCCCGGGCCGGGAAGGGCCGCCTCTCCGCGGGAGAAGACGAGGAGCGGCGGGGGGAGGGGGCAGCCCTTTGTCTGCGCCGAGGCTACCACCGGCGCTTCGGCTCCGTTCCCCGCGTTGCGCCCGGCCAGCGGGCGGGGGTCGGGCCGGGCTGGGAGCGTGGTCCGGTGCGCTCTCACGGGAGGTGAGCCGTGATGTGAGAGAGCCGGGAGACCCTGCAGGTAGTGACGTGCAGACGTGTAACTCACGGTTACTGCTCGGCTGGGCGTGGGGGCTCCGCTCGGGGCTTTGAAACTGGGAGCAGAACTGCGAATATCCACGAACTTGGTGATTTGAGGAGGGCTGGGGTTGTTGAGAACTCGGTTAAAAATACTTTAGCCTGCGGGGCTTTTGTGAAGACAATGCCCCAAGCGCTGAGCTTTGGAGTACCAAGCTGCCTCCTCCGCCCTGCAGATCCCTTTTGCGCTCCAAGAGTGCAGGGGAAGGTTGGGCTGCAAGCAGCCCTGCTCCCTTTCTGGGTGTGTGGCCAGAGTGGCTGACTTCTTAGCCTGGGCTCAGATCCACCTTTAGTCGGGCCAGATGGGCCTCAGCTTCCCTGTTAGCAGAGTATCTGCTTCACATGTGTGCCTTTAAGCTTAATTAAAGGTGCCCTGGAGCTGCTTTAGGTTTAGAAAGCTTTGTACTGGGTAGAGTCTGTTCATTCTGACAGTGGTATAAATCTGCAGAAGCTCTGTCAAAATCAAGTTAGTTCAGATTTACACTGTAGTGGTAATGGAAAACACTGTGTGCCTGTCAAAATATAGCTAAAATGCCTTAATTTGTTTTCCTTGCCACTGGCCTTTTGTTTTCCTCTTTGTACATTTCGGTTTGTAGAGAATAACAAATGTGAATTTCGTGGTTCAGCTGGTTAAGAGTAAAAGGCATATGTCTGTACAGGAAGCTGGAAGTCCCTTTTGACTTCTTGTCATCCTTTAATGCTTCACTTCTTACTGCTACTGAAAGAAAAGCAATATCGGTGTTCTGAAGTTTTGGAGGTTAATGTTGGTCCTATTAAGTCATTGGCAAAATTGTTGCTAGTTATTTTAGCATGGCCAAGGTATCATTCTGAGAGTCTGTCCACACATGGTTATTTGAGAAAATGAATCCAATTAACCTTTCCAATGGGTTGATTAAAGTGAATTAAACTCCTGTGTAGATGCTCTTATTCAGCATTTAAGTAGCCTAGATTTGATTTATCTTGATTCATTTTTGACATGGACAGAGTTAAGGGGTCACTTATCGGCTGAATGAAAGTATGTTTACGGGGTTGCAGTGTAGCTCAACCAGCCCTTGCTAAATTTGCACCCACAGTTGTAATGGATTAAGTTTCAAGAATGCCCTAATATGACAGTATGTTGTTACTCAATAGCAGTTGAATGAAAGTAACATCCCAGAGCAGCTCCAGCATGCAAAGCTGGTAAGGACTGAGCCATGTTCTACAAAGCCTCAGGCATGTTTCACACTTTTAGTTTAGTGACATCATTTGTTTTTATTGTGGAAGGTGTTGAAACCAAGGTATGCTTTGGATTAGATCTTTTCTTGCCCGGTGTTAACTCCAACCAAGAAAAGAAATGCATCACCTTCCATACCTAGGGAACTATTTACTGTTCCTGTTAGAGAAATCACTGTTGATCCTTAGGAAAAAACATTCCCTTTATTCATTTTGAGTAAAGGTCAGCTTAGTCATTCATTAACAGTGAAGAACTTTGTTTTATTTTGAGTACTTTGTTCTTCAGCAGCCCTCCTTTGGATGGGAAGATGGTGTGTCTAGGTTCTTTCTCCCTGGCTGTAGGTAGTGAGACAGGCTCATCCTCCTCTTCTGGTGTGGTCTCAAAAACTCTTCTACAGGTGCTGTCATTTCTGTGCAGTAATAGCAGTGAAAATCTGGTAACTGTAGCTAGGTGTTGCAAGAAACCTTGCTTCTTCTGTTTGCTTTCTTTTTTTATCTTTAAAAGCATTTATATTAGCCAAAGCCCTGATAGAGATGGCATGTGCTGGTGAAAACTGCTTCAGCTGGTCCAGTTTATTTTGTGGGCAGGGGTTTACTGATGT
Source organism: Amazona ochrocephala (assembly GCA_039720435.1). Classification (NCBI taxonomy): domain Eukaryota; kingdom Metazoa; phylum Chordata; class Aves; order Psittaciformes; family Psittacidae; genus Amazona; species Amazona ochrocephala. Next base: position 2,125,361 of record CM077884.1, on the reverse strand, counting down.
AAAATACACCCTCAAAACTCTTTTTCTAGTATAAAGTAGGCCTTGGGGCTGCAGCCTAGTGTTACAGAGCCATTTTTCCATGAGCAGTAAAGTGGATGTTCTGACCACAGTGGTCAGTAAAGCTCTTGTAAGTTATTTGCTGGAGGTTTTAGTGTTAGTAGCAATCTGTGGGCCGAGTTTTTCTGCCTGTGTTTCTGTGTGACTCTCAAGTGTCTGTGACATTTTCTCTTCACAAAGTAGCATTTGCTCTGTGCTCCCCCCCCCCCCCCCCCCCCCCCGGAATTGTTCAGCTCTGTGTGTGTAGATCATTTTTACTAGAGGTCTCATTTGTAAGCCTTTTGTGGACAAAAGCATCCTGGAAATATTATTTCAGTTAGTTACTTATAACGCAAATAAAAGAAACTTAGCTTGGATTCTGCCTGACCTCTGTGTCTCATCTCTTGTGATTTGATGCATTACTAGCAGCTAGAACTGTGAAGGGGTACACCCCCTCCTTGGCTGCATGTTTTAAATGAACTCTTCAGTGCAGCTGCCCATGCCATCTCAGTGCTGCATATTGCGTCTTGGACCTGGGAGGCATCTCTGCCTGCTGGATGTACCTGTGGTCCCATCTGTTGTTCCTGCCTTTGCCAAAGGGCTGAGGTCTGTGGCAATGGCTTTGTGAAGGGAATCCTGTCTGCTAGGACTGACGCTTAGTCCCTCATCCCATGCAGTCTATGAGAGCCATCCGTTGTTAGCAGTGGCAGGTAAAACCCAGGTACAGGGCTCCTCACCAGGGCTCCTGATTTTCCTGCTGGTTTGGATCCTTTGTGAGGAGAGAGAAGGGAGGAGTGTGGGGAGAAGAGGAGGGACCCTGAGCTCTGCCCCAGCAGTATATGGCTCTTTGAAGTGTGAAAAAATTAGTGGCTTAAGTGATTTTATTTAATTCTTTTTTTAATAATGCTGTAAAGTCATTACATCTGTGCCAATCATTAGTGCCAACCATGCCATGCTGCTGTCTCTTGAGTTCCGACCTTGACAGAAGCTGCTTGTGCCACCCATGCTTGAAAAGACAGGGCAGCAATGCTCACACTACAGTTTCAGCTCTTCATTAAACAGCAGATTTGACTTTCTGAAGCTCCTGAGCTATATGTTTAATGCTGCTAGTTGTAGTCTGCTGACAGAGAGGCCAATTTTGCAAATGTGGTAGTAAAAGATATACCTCTGGCTGCAGCCTTAGGGAAACAGGAAGGGCTTGAATCTTTGTTTTCTGTCTTGGCAAGGCGCTTGCTGGAGCAGGCAGCCTGGCTGGCTCTTTTTTGCCTCAACATAAATTGAATGGAAGTTTGCTGTAAGCATCAGTCTTCCTTTTCCTCCCAACAACAGCACCTTCCCTCTGACCTCTGCAGCTTAACATAACTTTTGCTGAGACTCCTGCAATAGGAACCTGGCTGCTGACTTTCCAAGTGACTGGGAAGGGGAGTGACAGCTGTGAGATGCAGTGTCTCAGGCTCCCATGGAACAGACTGATGTTATTGGCTTATATTGGGACTTCTGGTGCCTATGTATGCTCAGCAACACAACAGTGGACAAGAGAAACTTCATGTCTGTCAGAAGTGGAAGTGGGTTCAGAAAGTGTTGATGGCTGGCAGGGTGTCTGGTGAGGAGGGATTCTGCTTTGGGATTTCTCGGGGGCTGATGTTGAGGGATGAGGTGTCAGCTGTACTCGTGTAGAGGAAGGGTTGGCCTTTATCTGGATTAGTATAATCATGACAACAATTCTGAAAGCAGCGAGGGTCAGCGCAGTCACTGTGAAGCCACCTGCCCTGTGCCCTTTGGCTCCAGCTGAGGTTTTTGCTTGCAGCGTGTTTTGCCTGTCATGGTTTTCTGCTTTATGACTTCCTCAGAGAAGGGCTCTGAAAAATTCAGGCAAGCTGGAGGGCTCAAGGGCAACAATGAGGTGGAAACTGATGGGGCATGGACGCAGGTCACTGATTCACATCCAGCTCTTCTAATTAACAGAAGGTCTGCTTTTCCAGCATGCATGAGTTCAGTAGCTGAGGCTGTGATACTCATTTCACTTCTAGTTAAAGCTGGGTGAAAGTTTTGTTTTGCATTCAGTTGTTCTGGGTCTGCAGTGCTTGGCAGAGGAGATGGGCAGGTTTAGCGTATTTCATACTTTTGGCTCTAAAATGTAACTGAGCAAGCAGGTCTGCCTCCTTCTTCCTTAAATCCTTAGCACTTGTCCTCTGCAAACTGTCATGGAGGTTGTATTGAGGCAAAAAGATTGCTCAAAAAAGCAGTCTTTGGCAGAGAGGAGCTTCCAGACTCATGTTGATGCCTTCTGCAGAGACATTTCCTTAGTTACTGACAAGTTTTTGGACTGGGATGAGAGGGGGCACAGTCTGTTTTGCCCTAATTCCTGGGGATGCAGGGAGGGGGGCTTCCCCCATCTGTGATACGAGGACATTGGCCATCACCCGTTGTTGCTGTCCAGGTAATGATTCCAGCTGAGTGGTGTGTTGCAGATGGCATTGTGTTTGCTGTGCCCACTGGCTTCTGATTAATCTTTCATTTCTGGTGACCATGAACGACATTGGAGAGTGTGTACGTGCCAGGCAGGAGTTGGAGTTGGCCGCTGCGAGGAGCCCAGGATGCCAGTTGTGCACTCACTTCTAGCAGGGCTAGAATGCGTCACCCTGCATGTGTAAAAGATGCAAGGCAGGGCTGTTGTGAACCTTGCATTGGGCAATGGAGACCAGTTAGGCCTGGGTGCTCATGAAATCTATCCTGTAACCCCAGGCACCTTGTGAATTAAGTTGAGTGGGTGTATTGCTTTCCCTGGGGAGAAAGGTGTGGATAAAAGCCTGCTGAGAAGCCTGACGCAGCCCTTCTGCCCCTGCCCGAGGATTTTGTGTCAGGCTTCAGAAGCCCAACTGAGGAGTATTTTAACTGCATGCTAACCATGGTGCCACCACAGTGCTCTGTCAGCCAAACAAAACTAGTGAGAGCTTTTTGACTCAGGCCTGGGTTGGTGGTAGTTTGGTCTGTACACTCTCGACAGTGTTGCCTGTGGTGAGTGCTCTTCAAGACTGAAAGTCGAAGTGGGTTTGCAAGTGAGTCAGTCATCTTCACTTCTGTTTCCAGAGGAGGTATAAAAAGCTGTGTGCAGTAAAACTTTGAGTTCCTGTGTGCATATGGGTATAGTTTGTTCTCTTCCCAGCCCTTCTGCTGAGCCAGGACTCAGTGGCTGGAGGAATCGACTTAAGAGGAAATGTTACATGGTCTCAGTATGTGGTGTTCAGTAAGTGATGACAAGGGGAAAGAGGACACAAATGAGCAAATATTTGAAGGCACTGGGAGACAGGCATATGTTAAGGGCAATGCTGACCTGAGAAGTAATGGGACAAAAGGGAGGAAGGAAGTTTATGAAAACACCAGTATTTCCTGGCAGGGAGAGGTGTTGGGTTTCTTTCTTTCTTTCTGCAGAAACCTCTCCGAAAGACATGGTGATTATAACTTTGGCCCTTTACAGTCAGACAGGAAGAGGCTTGAGTGTGCCCCATCAGGGAATGTTCCTTGCAGAAGTACTGTCATCCCCGACCTGGAATGTCAGCTGGGGAACTGCTAGCCTGCCTTGCGCATCCCCAGCATTGGTGGAAAGCCTCTCCCCCTCTGCACAGTGGAATGGCTTTGCATTGCAAAAGCACCTAAGCTTATCTGTCGTATGTCTGTTATGGATATGGCAAATGTTACTTGTGGGATCCTGGTGGGAAGAATTTTTTTCTCCCTCTATTCTGAAGTTAGCTATATTTATTGGGGCACTGGCTGTTGGGATGGGAGGTTTTTATGTTCTGAATTCACCAGTGCCTCCTGGAGCCTTTGGCAGGGCTGCTGGAAGTGGTGGAGGGCAGCAGGGAAAGACCTGGGAATTCTCCAAGCCGCCAGGGTGTTGCCTGTTTTTGTGGCATGCAGAGAGCACTGCTTTCTCACAGGACTGTGCTCTCCTGCAGGCGATTCAGTTGGCGCCAGGTTTCCAAAGGAAGCTGGTGTTGGGAAGAGGCAGGGCTCCCCTGAACTTACTTGCAGTGCTGGAGGGACTGGGTCCTTGGCTAAGGCTACACAGCCCTGCCTGCATTCCTCACATCCCTGATCCAAGGTGCAAAAGGCAGGTTTGCCTGGAGCTGTGATTGCAGTGCTCAGTTACCTGGTACTCCAGGCTGTTGGGATTGCCCAGAGCATCAGTTTTGGCCATGTAACAGGTGAACATGTTAGGTGAGCATTGTTTGTTTCTTTGTTTTTTATTCTAAAAACTGTGAGAATATAATATCACCTGAAGGTGATTTAGCTCCCAAAGCAAAAATCTTACTTCTGACTGACTTGGACCTAATTTTGTGATCTAGGAAAGGAGACTTTTAAAAGGCTGCCAGCCTGCTGCATCTTCCTTGTGCTTTGAAATGCACATGAGCTGTGGGCACAGATGCCACAGAATGGTTTGCTCCCGGTTGATGCTGGGATCTCTGCCTCCTTGTCCATCTGGCCCTAGAGGCCAGGGTCTTAGTTTTACTGTCTAATGCCCCTGTTTTAAATCTGTAGTTGCTCAGGGGGCAGTGTGCCAATGTAAGGCTGTGATAGGAAAGGGGACATGTATTGTTAGTGCTGCAACTTTACTGATTTGTAACTCTCTTGTAGATGGCTGTGACTGTTTGTCTGATCTGGGGCCAGCTTTGGTACTTTGTGTTCTCCTGAGCTGCCTAATAAACCTGGAGAACTTAAGTGGAGGAAGTGCAGGGGGGAAAGGAAAGAGTACCCTCGAGGAGCTGGCAGAACAAAGAAAAGGGGTTTTGAAACAAATCAGAGCATCCTCGGGTGGTTAGATAGAGGAAGGTTGTTCTCACAGAGCAGATTCGCAGTGTTGGCAGCAGCTGAACAGGTGGCAGACAGGAGTCCTAGAAGCTGCCTTTCTAGGAAAAAGGAAGCTGATGGAATCTGCAAGAATCAGAGCTGATTGCAGGATCGGTTCAGACATCCCCAGCTTCCAATGCAGCAGCTGGCCACATTTCCAGCAAGCTTGGGAGGCTGCTCTGAGGCCCGTCCTGTTGGAGCTTTTCTTCTCCTTGTGTCTCATCTGGATGAATCAAACCTAGTGTTTTCATGTGCACACCAATGTTGTAGCCCATCTTTCCAGCTGCAGCTCTGGTTTAGCTACTAGACTCAGACTAGGCTTGGTTTTTCACCTGAAGTCTGAAAAGAAAGTGGCACCTCTGATGGAGTCTTTCTTCCCCTTGTTCTCTCCAGAGGTGATTGTTCCTCCATATGACTGTGGGTCTCTGGTGTAAAACCACACTGTGAGGTTGTGAGAGGAGCTGGAACCTTTTTTTTGGAGCTTGGCACCTTTGTATGGGCATGAGGTTTCCACCATTCAGGCTTTCTTAAACAGTCACCAGACTGAGTCAGTGAGTGAACTTGTGTCGGAGGGGCATTGAGAGCTCTCTTTCTGAATCCCTAGTATTTTGCTACATTATCTTTTAGGATTAAGCTGGAGGAGAAGCCTGGGAGAGCTGACACTTCAAATTATCTCCGCTCCCAGATGCCAGCCTGCCTCTCTGGAGCTGCTGTGTGAGCTTATTCACCACAGGGCTTTAGAAATGCTAGTGAAGCATCCAGGGTGCCATGGCTCCTGAAAGCCGCCTTGAACCACAAATTGGACCTGCCAGCTCTCTGCAGAGAAGCTACTGAACTGAGCAAGGGATTTAGGTTTGTATTCAGCAGAGAACAGAAGTTTTGGGAAATTCGGCATGTCCTTCTAAGAGTTATGTAGTGTGAAATGGCTTAAAATGCTGAAATAGAAGTTGAAATTAACAAATCCAAGCACAATATGGTGATCATTGAGATGAGTGTGGGGAAGGGAGCCTATATAGTGCAAATCTCTTGAGATGTAAACTTCATGCTTGAGCAGTTCTCTGAGTTGGTGGCTGTTTTGAGTTGTGCAAGAAAGGAAACTGTTTTTCTTCCCCCCCCTCATTTACACCAGTTTAAATGAGTGGTGTTGGGTGTAAAACTGAAACTGTCCTGACATCCTGTCTGCAAAAGAAACAGTCCTCCAGAAAAGAACAGTGTCATATGATCTGTGGGATGCTGCTGAAGGCATGGTTTACAGCTACAGTAGTGCCCATGGGGATACCTGTGAGCCAGGGATTTTAACTTCTTCTGGGGAAGGTAACTCCTGCTCCTCTCTCCAGTGATTTTTGTGGTGCTTTGCCTTTGGGCAAAGTGAGGGTAAGTCGCACATGTTGGAGGCAGTGGTGTTTATGTTGCTGTGATCCATGGTTGGGAGGCAGTGGTAAAAGCTGACTGCTAGGAAAACTCCCTGTCTTTATTTTTGGTTGGTCATTTTGCACATGGGGTGTTAGCTGAGTCAGCTGAAGCTATATCAGATGCTGGAAAGAATGAACTACACAAGCAACTTTCTTCTTAATTGATTATTAAGATTAACTTCCTCTACACACAGACCCAGGTATGTATCAGATATTGTGCATGAGGTATGTGCTTGGCTGCCTGTGGTCTGGCAGCCAAGTCAACAATGACTCCTGCACCTGGGTCGGAGCAATCCCAGGCACAGCTACAGGTTGGGCAGAGAAGAGGTTCAGAGCAGCCCTGCGGAGAAGGACTTGGGGGTGTTGGTCGACGAGAAACTCAACAGGAGCTGGCTTCAGTGTGCGCTTGCAGCCCAGAAAGCCAACCATATCCTGGGCTGCATCAAAAGGAGCGTGACCAGCAGGTCGAGGGAGGTGCTCCTGCCCCTCTACTCTGCTCTTGTGAGACCTCACTTGGAGTATTGTGTGCAGTTCTGGTGTCCTCAACATAAAAAGGACATGGAACTGTTGGAACAAGTCCAGAGGAGGGCCACAAGGATGAGCAGGGGACTGGAGCACCTCCCATATGAAGATAGGATGAGAAAGTTGGGGCTGTTGAGCCTGGAGAAGAGAAGGCTGCATGGAGACCTCATAGCAGCCTTCCATTATCAGATGGGGGGCTATAAGGATACTGGGGAGGGACTCTTCATTAGGGACTGTAGTCATAGAACAAGGGATGATGGGTTAAAACTTAAACAGGGGAAGTTTTGATTGGATTTAAGGAAGAAGTTGTATACTGTAAGGGTGGTGAGGCCCTGGAATGGGTTGCCCAAGGAAGTTGTGAATGCTCCATCATTGGCAGTGTTCAAGGCCAGGTGGACAGAGCCTTGGGTGACGCGATTTAGTGTGAGGTGTCCCTGCCCATGGCATGGGACTGGAACTGGATGATTTTAAGGTCCTTTCTAACCCTAACTATTCTATAATTCTATGACTCGGCTGGTTGTCAAACTAGCCAAGCCATATCTGACCAATATATTTACCTTGAGGTTTTTATGCCTGTCCACATGGATGTTGCTGATGGGTACACAGTGCAGTGGCTAAGCTTACCAGTGACTGGGCCTAGGCAGTTCTGTACAGGCTGATGGACACTGGGTCACTCAAGAAAGCTACAGAGATACTAGTATTATGAGCCTGGCGGGTAATGGCTTACAGACGTTAGCATATGGTGGCTTCTACACCTGCTGTCTGATTTAATAGTGGGAAAATAGTGTATATATTCAATTCCTCAATGCACAGGCATTTCTGGAATAGGAGGTAGCAGCTGTAGCAGCAGTGTTGGCTGTAGGACTGATGGGTTTTGGAAAGCTCTTGTGGCTCAAGAATACTTCACATCTGGGGACTCAGCTGGACCTGGCTGAAAAGGCTGAATTCTCAAAGCATGGCTGCCAGTACTCAATGCCATTTTCAAGTATGTCTGTATGTTCAAGCTCGAGCAAAGGCTTGGGGAAGGGTGGTTTCAATTCAACATTTTCTTCTGGAAGTCAAAGACATGGCCTTTAACATTCTTGATCTGTTGGTTGTGTTTTAACCTTGAGAGATAAGAAGAGTTGCTCTAACTTAGATTGCAGAGTTGTGGATGCTTCATCCCTGGCGGCGTTCAAGGCGGGCTTGGACTTAGCCTTGGATGGCATGGTTTAGTGGGAGGTGTCCCCGCCCATGGCAGGGGGGTTGGAACTCGATGATCTTAAGGTCCTTTCCAACCCTAACTATTCTATGATTCTATGATACAAGGTGCGATTATCCAATGATGAAAAAGATGGCAGCGTTCTGTAATAAAGGCAGAATGATAAATTTTATCAATTTCTGTGGCTGGGGTATGCTCGAAGATGACCTTTTGGGGCCCCTTGTGGTACTGGATTTTTGTGATCTTGGGCATCTCCAGCTTCCTGTTTATACTGTGCAAGAACATCTTCTGCATTGAGGTATTCAGCAGATGCACTCTCAGCTTGAGGACTGCTCTATGGTACTGACTGCAGGCTTGTTTACTGAAGTATGTCAAACTAGTAGCTTTAGAGAGGGCATTCTGTGAATGCTGCAGATTTCTGTTTCAAGACGGGTTAAAAAATAGACTCATGTTCTAAGAATTTGGTTCCAAAATACGTGGTCTTCCTTTGTAAAGCATTGTTAGGCATATGAGAGCTTATTATTGGAGAACAGTGCAGATAGAGCCCAAACCTCTCATGGCCTTGTCCTCAAGGCATTAGCTTAGAGCAGAGAGGGTGACTGCCTTCCCAAATTGCAAGCTGTTCTTAGTTTCCAAGCCAAGACTGCCATTAAAAACCCCCATGGTTCTTCGATAATTTTATTTTTTTTTTTAATTTATTTTGCATGTTTACACTGTTGAGAATTAGACCCCTCAGCCTGTTCCTCAGTTTGATTCCTTATGGGGCTGCCCAGTTTCTTTATACTGTCTCGTAGCTCCCAGCTACATGAGATACTCTGGTGCTGTGTCTGAGAAGCAGAAGTTGTTCCCTTCCCCAGGCAGCCCTGCCCTCCGCCTGGGAGCCACCTTCTTCCTGTTGGAGTTTCCTGATGTCCTTGGCGTGGATGGTGCCTGGTGAACAAGGTCATCGGAATGCTGCATGTGTAACTGCAGCTGCAGCCGCTGAGACATGTCCTGGCCAGTCCAGCATCCCTGTGTGGTAGCAGGGATTTAGTAATCTCCTGGTGTGATGGGAGAGGCAGGACAGAAATGACACATGCTGAGATCAGGCCATGTATCTCACAGAGCGGTGTTGTTCGGGGTGAGAAGAAATGTCGTATTTGCATGTTTCCTCTGGAAGCTGCCCTCAGGGGTGCTCCAGTTGATGGCTGCTTGGTCATGTTGGCTTCATTTTGAGGAAACAATTGGCAGATTTTGGAGAGTTTACCTGGCTTGGAGTGGCCTGGTTGTCCCTGCTGGTAAGTCTCCATGAGGTGCCTCCTTGTTTTCTAACCTATAAGGATCTTCATAACTCAACATCTTGAAACCACTGACTTGTAACAGGCTGCAGTTGCTGCTTGCCACTTACTTTGTCAGCTCTGGGGGCCATGAAAAGTGATTTTTAGCTGATGAAGCTTTTTTTTCTATGTCACTTTTATCTTTCCTCTCCCTCCTGTCCTTCAGTTCAGGATTCAAAAACTGCAGATGCTCTAAACTAAGCATGACTCACACTTTCTAGCTTATTTTGTGAATTATCCCGCATGTGATGCTGACGGGAAAATGTTGGGAGTGGAGGAGGTGGGGAGCAGAATATCTTTTTTAAGACCCAAAAGGAAATGCTTGGGGCATGCATGTGTGATTCCTGGATCACTTAAGTAGATGATGTCCCAGAGCACAGCATATGGGCCATGTGAACCAAGGGGCCCCTTGGGGCCTTCAGTGGATGTCAAAACAATCTACTACTTCAGGCAGAAGTGGGGAGTGTGTTTTGCTGCAAGCCTTGCTTATGAAGCCAGGGGGCTTTGACCTCTTGTAGAGACAGTACGCATTCATGCCACCCATTCCTGGATGTTACCTGCCTCTTTGTCACACACCTAACCATTGCTAGCACCATCTGAGGCTGTCTCTGCTCCTGTGTTTTGGTTACCTCACTTTCTTTGAAGCAGTTTGATGTTAGAAATGCTGAGCCAGGGAGCTGGAGAAAGCTAGTGAAGCAGATGACAGAATATGAAAAGGAAAAGGTTATTTAGTGAATTTTTTCCAGTTTGTTGTACCTAGAGACATTCTTATCTTGACGGTAGAGGCCAGGCTTGCAACTGTGCTTGCAAGAGCCTCAGATGCACTGACGCTTAGAGAGGCATATTTTCAGGGTGAACTCCTCCCAGTGGAGAAGATGTGTTCTTGGAACTTGCAGAGACTCTCTTCAGGATCGCCCTTTCATGCCACTGCATGAATTTTGCAGCCCACCACTGCTGCAAAGGATGATGCTTCCAGCCATGCTTCTGCCCTCATCCTCTCCTGGTGGCGCCTCTGCTGGCTGTGGCAGCGGCTGGAATTCCTGGGCTGGCATTTCTTTTATTGACAGCTGTGCCAGAAGTGCATATTCCTGGCCTGCTCCCTGCTGTGCCAAGGCAGATTGGCTTAATCAGACTATAGTAAACCTGTTGTGTTTCACGCTTCACTGGACTTGCCAATTGTAGCTGCTCAAATGCATCCCTGCTGCTTGTTTGACTCTCAGCCAGAGCCCAGGAATGGGAAGTCAAGTTAATTCACAGTAGTGAATGTAACATTAATCTTCCTTTTCACTTTTTAGGTATACACTTAGGAAATAAGAGAGAGTTTTCTTTTCCCTTAAAGATGAAGCTTTTTGGAGAGGAGGAACTGTGAGTCTCTGAGTTGTCATTGAGCCATCCTATTTCTCAGCACAAACCCAGTGCACATGATGCCTCATAATGAGTGTGCTGGGGCCGCACTGAGACTGGGCAGGGTTTGAAGACCAGCGCTGATGAAGCTTCATTTCAGACCATGCTTGGCTGATCCACATCTCAAATTATTTCATAGTTGCCTCATTGTTGGTTCCATATGTTCAAGGATGGAGGGTTGGTTTCCTTGGCCTTACTTACAGCTGCAATCATGCTTGATTCATGGGTGCTGGGTGAATTTTTGAGGGAATGCTCTGCTCTTGCCATCATCCCAGACTTGCTACGGAGTTGCAGGTGTCCCCATCTCTTGCCACCTGGCTAGCTGACAGTGCTTCGTTGTATTCGTAATGGGGTGTTCTCATCTTCCTTTGAGCGTTGTTCTCACGCTGATGAGACTTGGGAATAATGTGCTCTGATGAGTTGGAGGCAGCCAGCCCAGCCGAGTTTCTGACAGTGACAAAATGTCTTCTTGTGCTGTCTGCCCTGCCAGCAGCTTCAGCAGCACAAAGCAAGGGCTGTGTGCTCGAGCCGTCCATTTGTGGGTTTGTAAGAGCAGTTTAATGGGAGTGCGAATGCACTCAGTTGGCTTCTTCAGCAGCGTGTGCATGAATCCAAGCGTGTGAACAATCCCTGGGCTTGCTGCTGCCCCGCCAGTCTGCTCCATGCTGTGTGCTCTGTGAGATGGGGGCACCATGGAAGCCCAGATACTTGGGAGCTTTCAGCATCCATGTTGTTAATAACCGTCCAGCTTCCTTCTCTCTATAGTGGATCTTGATGGGATAATTGTCACTGGTTTAAGACTAAGCCCTGCTATTCATGTCTAGGCTCTTCAACTTGGTAGCTCCTTTGGGGGCATTGTCCCCCCTTGCTTTTGTGCCTCTGTGCAGAGACAATGTGGGTGGTGGTTTGGTGCAGCCTCAGGCTTGGGTGCTGCTTGGCTGTGTTAAGAGCGGTGCTGGATCCGAACTAGGCTATTTTGGGTCCTGAGCTGGGAAGTGCAGGTGATGGTACCCTGTGCTGTGTCTGCTTCCTGGCCCATGCAGTTTGCTCCAGGTGGCACTCACCAGTCCTGAAGAGCCAAAAAAACTCAGACATGGTCCCTGCTTTATGTCTCTGGCATCTGGCAGCTTTTGGCTGTGGCTTGTAGGAAGAGGGGACCAGAGGAGTTTGTTTTGTTTTCTTTATTTTTGCTTGTTTGTGTGACTGTGGAGGCCCATGGACTACTTCAAACAGATCTCTGGAGGAGCAGCTAGAGCAACACAGAAGTATACGCACGTCGGCTTTTGAGTCCATGCTTTCTTTAGAAAGTTTTTAGTGGCCTGTCAGTCCAAAAGGATTAAGCAATCATTGCTATATTGTAGGAGATAATCACTGGTGGAGATGAGACTTTTTGGGAGTTGGTGCAAGACTGTGTTCTACTACGGCCCCCCCTACTTTCTTGCCTGTATGCCAAGCATGTTTCTGTCAACATGTCATTTCACAAATAGAGAAGTGTGTCTGGGTGTGGGTTGAATGGAGTCAAAAACCCCAAAGTCCTCTGCTGCACGTGTGCTTCTCTGGGGACTATGTAGGAAAGGTCTTCCAGAACCATCAGCAGTGAGCCACAAGGCAGAATTCTTGAATACCATGGGGCTCAGAGCAGTGTATGAGCCTGTGCAGAGAGGAGCTGGAAAGAGCAGGGATGCAGTTTCATAAGCATTTCTTGCAGCAGCAATTTTTGTGCAAAGATGATGCAGCTCCGAAAAGTTCCCCCTTGTTCCCGTGCTGCCTGCTTTGTCTTTACTAGTACAACAGTTCAGGTAGCTGTGCAGTGGACTTGCTCAGAGACCCATCGCAGTTAAAAATAACACTTCCCTCCCTATTTATTTTTCTGTCAGGAGCAAGTGCTGCTTCTTGAAGTTGTGTGGTAAAAGCTCAGACCTAGATTTAGGCAGACTGTGGCTTTGTACTGAGGTGTTTTTCTTTAGCTCTGAACTGACAGCAGGGCTCAAACCTTCAAGTTGGTTGTCCCCTTCCAGGAGGCCAGATGATGCTTGTTGTAAGCAAAAGGTGATTGTTCCACAGTTGTACTGTGTAGCTGAAGTACTATTAGGGACCACAGAAATAAAGTCTATGGGCAAGATCCCCTTGCCCTATCCCGTAGAAAAATGTTCATGGCCTCCAAGCGCCCTGGGTAAGTCACCTGTAAAATACCATTGCTGCCTGCGACTCAGCTGTGGCTTTGCCAGATCTGTGGCTGAAGGCAGCATTTGTTTATTTATATACATCTGCCCGTTGGAAGTGTTTCTGTGCTATTTAGTGGTTTTTATCCTCTCCTTTTTTTAACAGAAGTTGCAATAAGAAAACCCCAAACAAGCAAAACACAACAAAACCTTAATTGCACCATCCAGAATTGTACTTACTTAAAGTGAGTCACCCTAGTTTTTGTCCTCATCTCCACCTTGCTGCTTCTCATTCTCCTTCCCGGAAGCACTGCTCTCGCTGCTTGGAGCTTTTGTCATCTCTAAAACACCCTTAAATGCAGAACGACTCAACCAAAAACTCTGTTGAAAATCCTTTTTTTATCATGTATCCTGACCTCTTAGTGTACACAACTAGAAACTTCGGTAGGATATTTTGTGAAAATACCTGGGTGCACAGGAACATCTCGATGCTTCTCCAGCAGAGCATTTGCTTCAGTGCAAGTAGAGGGATGGCTTGTCAGACTGTGGCTTGGGAAGATGCGGCTACCCTCTTGTTCCCTTGTGTTTTCCACCCTTTGTAGTGATGGAAGTGTTTTATCTTCTCTGAACCCTTTTCATAAATGGATTCCTCATAAATTCCTCATGTAGTTTTGGTACATTCTGGGGTGTTTGTGGTTATTTTCACATTCTCTTCTAGGCTGTCACTGTGCTCTGCTAAAGAGAAACCATAGGCTTTCCTGGGTTTTTTTTTCTGTGGAGCACAGTGGCAGTGTGCTCCCTCTGTGGCTCTGGAAGGACCCTTCTAGTTCTCTGCTTTGTGCCGTGTGTTCCAGATGGGGCATACTCCCCTCTCAGGTCATGTTAAACTGCTTGGCTTGTCACATTGAGGGAAACACAAGTGACAGACCTCTCCAGTGTAAATTGTTCAGTGCGCCTACCTGCCTCAAACTCCCCTTGAAGCCGACAGGAGCCCTGTGTATGGCAGATGTGTGGAGCGGGGCCCCATCCTGCAGTCTGGGGACACAGGGCAGAGTTTGTTCTTGGTTCACTGGGAAGTTAATGTGCACCTACCACCAAAAAGCTGAACCAGGTGCTGTGTGTGTCCTCCTGTCCCAGTGTGTATGCAAGTTGTGTTTTGTTGACCTGCTGCCTATCATAACAAGTTAAAAATAAGTACTGGTGTTTTTCTACAGTGTGGGTAAAGCATTCCTTTGAAAGTTCAAATGTGAAAGTGATAGGCATTGGCGAAAATCTGCTGGTTTCAGATTGGTGCCAAAGAGAGCTTGTCACCCTTCCGTTCAACTTGTTTCTGGGTTGTTTTCAGCATCTTTTAAGAAGCTGTGCTTACCCCTGCTGTTAATACTGTGGTTGACCCCTTATCTGGGTTCTAGGTACAAATCCAGTATCTGCACTTGAAAAAAAGATCAGTGAAGCTTACAGAAGACAACTGTAAAATTATGCCTGAGCTGGTAGAAATGCCTTGCAGTGAGATCCTTGGAGCTCAGTCTGCTCCCCTCCCGACAGGTGACAGTGTGCATGTGCCTTTGTGCAGAGAAAATACTATTCCTGGACTCTTAACATGGCAAAGGAAGTCATAGTAGGCACAAACCCTTGTTCTTGGTTGAAGTTGAACACAGTGTGGGCATCGGTATAAATCTGTGTGGAATTACAGGGGTTTTTAATCCAGTGGCAATTCTGGTCTTCAACTAAAGAAGCAGAGGTGAAAGGGAATGTGGAGAAGGCTCTTTATGCAAACAGGGACGAAGAAGTAAATGCATGCAAAAATAGCCACACGGACAGGGAAAACAGGCCAAGTCCAGACCTTGGCTGGTAGAAAGTATGTCAGGAATCTCTGTGTATGTATGCTCCCCTGACACCCATAGCTTTTTGATGCTTTCTTTTTTTGGTCTGGATGCTAATTCTCTTGGCTTTCTTTCCCTATCTAGTGTGTCGAGACTTTGCTATTTTGGAAGATCATACTTTGGCCCACAACTTACAGGAGCAGGAAAGTAAGTAGCAATGATCTTTGGAATAAACAGAAACATTTTCCCCAGCAGATACGTCTTTGGTTTTGTTAAAAAAAATCCTCTTTTCTTTTCTTTCATTTTTTGCTAAGAAAAACCTTCCTTCCTTTGATTTAATTTCTGTTCTTCTTAATGGAATACAGATTATTACTACTGCCTTCACTGTCCTGTAACACCACTCTGGTTTGTGCCCCAGCTCATGTTGTACCCTAGAGATACAACCTCACGTTGTACCTAGAGGGCTGTATTTGATGTTTTAATTTTGTGCTCTCTTTTTAGATATGAGTTTGTTTCTGCTGTTCATGATAAAACTGCATGTAGGAGTGTACTTGAAGTTTTGTTGCTGTGCACGTTTTTTAGAAATGACTAGCAATTTTGGAAGCTTCCAGTTTTATAGACTGACCTGAAATGCGACCAGAAGAGGTCTGTTTATGTGCTTTCTTTACAATTGCTAGTGCTTGCCTTTTGAAAGGAAGCTTCCTTATAAGACGCTTTGAGGTAGAGCAGCTGTACACTACAAGGGTTTAAAAAGGAGGAAAAAAAGTACAGCCAGGAACTTCAAAGTGACTGGCGATTTTTATGTATTTTCTTTTTTTAACTTGTCTGGTACTTTTGGTATGTTTGCATTGCAGCTTCTGGTGTGGTGGCCTCTCTAATCTGCTTTGCTGGGTGCCAAGACCATTGGTATCTACCATTGCTAGGTGCTAATACCATTCCAGCTGCTCTGCCAAGTGTGTAGCTGGCAATGAAGTTCTGCCCTTGCTGCTGGAACCTGAGAACACTGAATTAAAGATGGCTCTCTCAGCTGCTGCTCACATTGCCATCTTTTCTTGCAGACAGTATCCATGTATGGTAAAGGATTCACTATAGTGCTCGGTTGCACTGTTACTAAATATAAAGGTAATGAGATTCTGGAAACGGTTATGTTGAGAGTAAGAAGAGTTTCCTCCTCCAGAGGTTCTTGAGAACAAATTACCAAAGCATCTATCAGAAGTGGTTTAGGTTCAGCTCATCCTCACTGTCCTCTGGTGGTCCCTTCCAGCCATAATTTATTAATCTAGGGTAGTTTCCTATGGCCAGAAAATGGGATTCAAAGCCTAAAAAGCATGCCCTCTAAACCTGGATGTGATGAAGATATGCAGATCTTATTTTGGTAGCACACATATACAGCCCCCTCAGTGCTGACATGAGGCAATCTGAAGCTGCTAGCGTAGTTTCAGTTCAGGACTTTGCTACCTTTAGACATACTACATGTTTCGCTGCCAAGAACTGTCTTCACTTCTGGCCTGGCATCTCCCTCTCACTTGCTTTGTCTCATTCACACCATAAAGTTCTGCAGGCTGATTTGGGGGTTCTTGTCTGTGTTTATTTCCAGTTGAGCATCACTTGGCAACAAATGTTCAGCGTAATCGTCTTGTGAAACATGACTTGCAGGTGGCCAAGCAACTGCAAGAAGAAGAGGATCTGAAAGCACGTGCTCAAATCCAAAAACACCAAAAAGACTTGTGAGTTTGGGATGGAGCTGCGGAAATGCTAGTCCTGTTTGGTCAGAGCACTGAAATCAGCTGACATGAGTTGAGTGATTGACAATATGCGGGATACAGGTTGATCAGCTTTTTATTTCCTTTTTCCTTTGGCTATCTGTTGCTGTAAAAGTATTGATACTACTAGCCCTGGCACACAGTAATGAAAACAAGACTGAGAGTAAGTGGTCCTGGGACCAATCCTGGCTTAGTTTGTGTTGCCTGACCATGGGAAGGAGCCTTCCTGTTCTGCTCTCTGTGGGCAAATGAGGTAACTTGTCCACTTGCTTCTACCTTGTCTCTGGCTGAAGTCTAAGAAAGAAGAAATCGCACCACAGAAATGCACAGTGTTACAGTGAATTCTCTGTCTTTTGGAAATTGCACGTTGGTGTGTTTGCATTGTGCCTCATGAGTGCTTTTGAGGGGCTCATGCTTGCGCTTACAGATATTCCAGTGTGAAGTGACCTGGGAAGAGAGGCTCCTGCCCCGGGGTGGAGATGGGTGTTGGGCTACAGGCCTTCTCGTGCAAACTCTTGAGTTGTGCAGCAGCTGTGGGATGATGTTTAATGAGGGATTCAGTTTACTCTGCAGATTGGCTTAGGCCCCACACACCAGATCTGACTCTGCGGCCCGTGATTTGGCTTTGTGTGTGCCATGGCTCTTAAGCTGTGGAGGTGGTGTAGAAATGAAACAATGGCGGTGTGGGGCAAAGCAAGCTGTACTTTTCAATCCAGAGTGGATGTTGGTGCTTTTCTTTTCTGATTTTTTGTTTGTTTGTGTTGACTTTTGGGTTTGGGTTTTTTGTTCGGTTCTTTTTGTGTGTATTTGGTGCATTTTGCTTCCCCCCAGCTTAGTCTCTTGCAATGTAGGAGACAAATGGATCGTATGACAGGGTTCAGTCAGTTCCCAGTGATGCAAGATGGGAAGATGGGGCTCCCTGCAAATACAGGGTGTGCATGGCAGGATGCATCTCCCAGCAGGTGTGCTGCCTCCCTGCTTGTGTTGTGCTCTGTGATGCCACCCACCAGCTGCAGTTGGGTGGCTCATCTGGCAGACATAGCGATGAAGTAGAAAAGCTCTGTATTGCAGATGTACGAGATATAGGACTGGCTTCAAAGGAGCTGTTCATAAAAGATCTGAAGCTGGGGCGTGAGAGATCAGTCAGTGTTTTAAATGATCCCAGCATGCTCAGGCCGCACTGGGTAGATACATGTGTGTATCTGAAGTCTGTGCTTTCTTTCAATAGTTTTGTCTTCGTTACCAATTAGAGATGTGAGCATGTAAGTGACAACATAAAAATTAATTTTGCATGGCAGAGATGATTCCTTTGTGTTACTTGCTGGGAACTGCAAACCATTTTCTTTTTGTAGGACTCTAAAGCTGTATTTATGATCTTTATGGGCCAAGTTACAGGCAGAACTGCTGATGAAAAATGTTGTGTCAGCAGCAGTTCTGCTCCTGAAAGCTTGAGCTCTTCTTCAAGGATAGTAAAAAAAGTTGGAGGCATCCTTTTGTAATTGGATCTTTTTCTTCCTTAATTCTTTGTACGTTCCCACTGTTGTCTTGTGCAAGATCAGCATGTTCTTGCAACAAAATGATTTTTGCTGTTGTTGCTTTCCATATCGTCTAGGCCAGTTTGACACTGCAAGGTGATCATAGGAGTAAGTGGGCAGAACTGGGTGGCCTTTAGAAACAGGGAACATAAAAAAACTCTTCAAATTTATGGGCTTTCTTTTGTCTTTCAAATCCTAGATTCTCTCAGAAAGACTTTGTGAAGATAAATGAGGGAATAGAAATAACTTTAAGAATTCAGGGAAGCATCAAACCTTATTTTCATGCTTCTTTAGAAGCATCTCTCGCATCTAGATGAGCAATCTGTATGCTGCCAAGCATAGTAGCAAGGTTGCTAAAATAACTGTTGGGAATACTGTGAAAATATGCTCCTTCCTTGTTTCTCTTCTAGTGCTGTGATGGTTCTATTACACTAACATGAGCAGTTCCTTTAAACAGTTCCCTTAAACCTTTTAATTTTTTTTTTAACTCCTCATTTAACAACAGTGAGTTCCTGCAGCCAATGTGAATGTCTTCTAATCACACTGACTTTTTTCCTCTTTTTCCTAAATGAATGCAGAGGTTCCCTGATACTCTTAATACTCCTGGCTGCCCAGGAACAATGGGCATGTACATAGTAGTGATGGTCAGGGATGATGATGTTTATGTCGCTCTAGCCAATTTCTGGGGACTGATGGGCACTTGAACTCACACTAAAGAAACTGAAGGACAAGAAGAGCTGTCAGAGTTCTTTAATCTACTTTCTTATGCTCAGTCAAGTTGAGCCACTAGGTTATGTTGATTAACTGTTCAAGTCTCAATATTTACCACTGAGCAGTAAAACACAGAATATGATTCCCTGTTGCTGTTCAGTGGTTCTTAGAGATTGATATGGTGTATTCCAAGATGTGTGTCATTGGGAACAAGCAAATGCTTCTGCTTTTGCACTGCTTGTAGGATTCTTTGCTGTAAATGAAGAGGCAATGACCTTGTTGCCTTGGCTCTGAAAGATGATTAGCTGTTTTTATCTCCTGTTTATCTGCAGCAAGATGTATTCTAAGCATTTAGCAAGTCAGTTGGAGCTGATGAACTTGGCACCTTAGCTCAGTTCACAGGTGTCGAGGAACTGGAGATGTGCAATGCCTTGATACGTCTGACCTTTCTAACTGATTTTCTACCTGGATTCATGTCCTCTGAGACTTGGGTCATAAGGGATTTGCTTTCTTAGGCCTACTGACAGCCTACTGCTCAGGATTTGCATACTCAGCTATTGTTTTGCCGGGGACTGGTTCCCTGCTGGTGGCAGGTTTGCCAAGGTCTCTTTTTGTATGGCAGGTTCAAGAGCTAGATTTGCTCCTGTGTGAGCTTGTGTGCCCTTGAACAGGGCTTTCTTTTGAGTCAAGTGAAATGCATACAGGAGCACACACAAAATGCCAGGTTTTATTACCTGGATAAGAGAACCTGATATATGAAGATATTTGATCTATTGATAATTCCAGCCCTACAAACACTGAAATTCCTGAGTGCTTTTCAGGGTGTTTCTAGATGTGGGTGAGTTTATGGATATGCGTAATTGTTTGTGAGTGTGGTGGTGTGGGAAATGGAAGGAAATGTTGTAACACTGACTTGGGGTTCATATGTGCTTGGGGAAGGGAATATAGATAACATGCAGTACCCAGTTGCACGTCTGCTTCTAAGGAGCAGTTGACAGAAATAAAGAAGCTTCTTTTCCTTCCTGCTGCCTGTTCCTTGTTGTTACCTATGACAGATTAGTTGTCTCTTAGTGGCATTTGTTCTGTAAACCCTCTTCTTATTGCAGCATCCCTTCTCACCACCCTAAGCCACTCTTCTGCTTCTCTCACTCCACTTTCTATAAACGAAGGCTTTATGGTGCCACTGGCTGCTTCAGCCATACCACTTTCTCTGTTTTGCTACTGAAAGTGCTTGTCTGCGCTTACTATTTTCCTACATACATGTCCGAGACTCTCTTCCAGTCCTTTTCCTCCAGGTTCACTAGGTCATTTATGCTGTGATCCTTGCTCAAGCCAAGAACTAGTTGCTTCAGTCCACACAGCACAACTTCGACATAGCTGAACCTGCTTCTCTTAAATATTTGCTTGACTTCCATAATATGCTCTTTGTAGTCCTTCCATCACCTATCTGATCATTGTCAGTGTATTCTTCAAAAGACAATATACTAATAATGCAAGCTCTGCCTGTTGCTCTTCCCATTCTCCTCCTCCTTCTATGTCTTCCTTTGCAGTAGCCTTAATTGCAGTGATAGCTTAGATTAGTTTTTCTGACCTGTTTAGAGCTAGTCTTTGGCTCAGTTTCAACAGTGATGAAAAAGAGAGCTCATAATCTTTCTTCTCAAATCCCTCAGCCCTTTTCTGGAACCCCTGGCCATCCTGTTTGCTGGGCATCAGAGTGCACAGTTGAATGTGACACAATTCTTGCAGATGCTTTCTGTATGACATCCCTGAAATATGGCCTTCCCAGTCTATCTGCACAGATGAAACTCTCATTTCATGTCTCAATTACTCCAGTATCTCTCTGTCCTCAGTTAATACAATCTTGTGTTCCCACATCCACCTCTGCACTGCGACAATGGCTGACGCCTCGTTTTGACGCACGTCGTTCTCTTGCCTCTTGGCTCTGATTCTGCTTTTGTGTCTCATCCCACCACAGCAGCATTTCTCATTCATTACTGAACAGCCACCTCCAGCCTCCACTTGGCCTATGTTCTGCATTTTACTATCAGCATTTCTGCACTTTTTCCCTCTTGGTTTTCATGTGAAGACCACTTCTCAGAAATGCCTGCATTAACCTAAACCCCTCCTTTGGCACCACATGCGTGAAAACTCTTCAGCAGAATTAGACTCCTCGCGCTGCCTTGGCCTATCCTGTGGTACCTACTTCCTTTCTTAGGAAACTGACTATGAATCTGTTTTCTCTTGCTTCATACTCTGTGAAAGTTTTGAGACCTATTTTCTGAATTTGGCCAGCAGTAAGTACAGGGAATTCTGGTCCCTGGGGAGGATTTGTAGGCTCTGTGCTAACACTGGGCAATAATTCTTCTGTATAAATTGGATGGATTCTTTAGCTCCTATATCCCTTTTTCCAGGCTGCTGATGCCTGTGACTTTAGCTGCCTATAATCCTTGTCTCCTTGCCTTCTAGAGAACGACAGGACTGCGAGATTGCTCAGGAAATCCAAGTGAAGCTTGTGTTTGAAGCGGAGCAGCGCCGCAGGCAAGAGGAGAAAGATGAGGTAACCTTTAAAGCTGCAGGGATGGCAGGGCTATTTGTAGCAGCCCTTTCAGTGCAGGTATTTCATGGCCATTAGCCACAGGAGCTGGCTTGTGTGGTGTCAGGCCTGGTCTTCACATATCTCTGCATGCACAGAGATTTTGGGGAGTCCTGTTACAGGAATAAGATACAGTCAATACACACACTCAAGGGTCACAAGAGTTGTTGATGGCAGTGGCCTTGCTAGAGAAGAGGGGAAGTAATACACAAGAAGACAGGTTACTACTTTTGGGAGAATCCTAGGTCGTGATTTCTTTTGGCAAAGACTTCAGCAGCACCCTCAGCCCAACCATCCATCTCTGGCTTCTCCATTACCTTACTTCATCTTTACTTTAGTCTTTCACAGTCTGAACACCCTGTTGCAGTTTCTTGGTAGCAGATTGCTTTTGTGATTTCAGAATCACAAAACAACACTGCTGCTATTCCTTGAGAGCAGGCAGTATGTTTTGTCCATGGATTTGGCTTGATCACCTTATTGCGTCAGCCTGTCAAATTGGGTATTCAAGAAAGCCACAGGTTGGAGGAGCACCCGTGTGAGCCTGGAGTGTGGCCCCAGTATTACAGATAGTTTCCTAAGAAGTCTGAGTAGTCTGTAGATGCTCAAGAGGCATCCGGTGGAATTTTCTGTATAGCAAGAGCTTGGACACAATACTGTCTCCTGGAAAAGCCTGAAATAGGAATCTGTCCTTACCTGACTGTTGCATCCATTTGCTTGTGCAAGATCTCATTTTCTTCTTATTCCATTTGTTCCAAGCAAGTACTGAAAGGCTGCCCAAGCAGATGTGGAAGGGCTTCCAAGAGAAGCTTGTGGTAACAGGGGTGGGAGGAACGCTCTGGCTAAAGGGTTGGTGCTATAAGTGTGACAATCTGTCTTACTTTTATCAGGAAGGCAGTAGGGGTGCAATACTACTCATGTTGCCTATGGGAATTGCATAGAATCATAGAATAGTCAGGGTTGGAAAGGACCTCAAGATCATCGAGTTCCAACCCACCTGCCATGGGCAGGGACACCTCCCACTAAACCATGCCATCCAAGGCTATGTCCAACCCCACCTTGAACGCCGCCAGGGATGAAGCATTCACAACCTCCCTGGGCAACCCATTCCAGGGCCTCACCACCCTTACAGTAAAGAATTTCTTCCTCATATCCAATCTAATCTTTCCTTCCTGCTTTACATAGAAAGCTGCTGGCATGTTAGCAGTCTGACAACAGGTCCCTGCAACTTGTCACACATGAAGGTGTAGTAGCTGCCCACTGTACACAATAGCTTTCTAGTATCAGTAGTGGCTAGTAGTGTTATGCCAATGCTGTGCTTGAGGCAGATCCAGTCTGGTCTGCAGTGTTTTTAAATGAAGTGCTAAGCCTACCTGCTTGTAAGTCCAGTTTCTAAGAAGTGGTTTGTGTGGATTTGCAAGTCCTGAGCTGTCTCAGTCCTGGAGATACTGTGCTTAAGCCCATATATTTATAGACCTACTGTATTTGCTAGCAGACATTAACCTTGTCAGGGGAAGGAAATTGGTGGGGGGAGGTAGGGTTTCCTTTTTTATCGGTAAAGAGCCTCCACAGGCTCTGCACAAGAATTGTCACTGAGCAGATCTGGTCTGAATCCTAAAATAATCGTTTGTGCTTGAACACCAATTCAGTGTCCTCCAGTGCTGGCTTCTTTTCTTTCGAGGGTGTTGATACTCTTAGTTTGCATTTCAGTGATGCTGTTCATGCCTGCAGTGTTGCAATTTACATGCATGGCTCTGTAAAGGTCCTGAGGATTAGGGAGGCTTAAAGGAATAGAATCCAAAGGGCTAGCGTGCCCTTCTGCTGTCTTCCAGCTTTTTTCCCTGGCTTCAGACTAGCTCCACTGACTCAGCAAGCTTCTGGGCCCTAAATGTGCAAGCCCTAGGGAGCTGTTTGCTGTTGATGGGCCTTGTTGATCCATTAGTCATTTCAAAGGAAAACCAGTTGGGAAAATGGAGTACTGTTCTCCTTAATGGCGTATCTACCAAAACTGTGATAGAAGATAAATGTCTGCAGTCCCTACAGCAGTCCTGCCTTGTTCCTGGCCTGTTCCTCCTAATGTCCCTTTCGATTTTCTTTTCCTTCAGCCTCTGTCTGTCAAACTGATTCATTTCCCTGCCTACCATCTTACAGTCCCTGTAAATTACAGCCAGTTTGAAGCAAGTTCATGACTTGCTCTGGGACCTTCTTCCAATCAGAAGTGGCTTCAATTGTAGACATTCTTTGCCTCCGATTTCCTTTTGTAGTCCAGCATGAGGTCTAGTGCACTTGTGTGAGCGGGTGTGTGCTTGCTTGACTTTCAAATCCTTGCTGAAGGCCTGAGGTACCACACACAATTCCTTCTGCCATGCTTTGGCCATTAGAGCTCTGCAGGCTTGTGTGCAAGGGGAACAGGAACCTGCAAGTCTACCACAGTGCTGGAAGCTCAGTTGGTGGGCCTGGGTGAGGTTGGATACTGGTTGCTGAAATGGTTCCTTGTCTCAACTGCTAAGTTGGAACCTCGTCCAGCCCAGGGATTGAATTTCAGAGTAACCCTGTTGTTTAATTTTTCAGGTAGGTTTTTTATAATTAAGAATTTGAATAGAAGCATCTGGAGACATTTTTTAGGGGGAAAGGTAATGTCTGTTTCCTTTCATCTCTGCAGGACATTGCCCGTCTTCTACAACAGAAAGAACTGCAAGAAGAAAAAAAGCGGAAGAAGCACTACACGGAATCCCAGGGACACGCAGGCTGTAAAGATAGCTATTATGCAGAAAATGGAGGTATGTTTCTGCTAGATAGGAGAATCAAGATCATGGCAGTATAGGTGAACCTGGTCTGGCAACTCTGTTTAGACGACTTCCCTTATCCCACAGTTCTGCATTCAGTACTGTAGCACTGCGTCAGTTTTCAGGGTCAAGATCAGGCTTTTATACAAGAATCAAGAAATATTTAAAAAACCTCCAGAAAAGCAAAAAAAGAAACAAACCACAGAAAAAAGCCGAGAAGACAATTTTGTTATTTTTTATGTCCTAGAAGATGGCCTAAAGCGCAGGGTTAGGGTGTGTGTATGTGCAAGCACACACATGCACGCATGTTTTAAAGTGGCTTGTAAAAAATGACGGTAGCTGATAAACCAGTTACTTGTGTGTAACCCCACAAGCATTGCAAGTGGGACCCCACTTGTACAGCCCCTACAAATGGGAGAGAAATGCAAACGCAACTCTGTGCTTGAATCTAAAAGGAAACAGTTTCATGTGCTCTTCTGCAATGCTGGCGCAACTGCGTAAATGAATAAATGCTCGTTCATGGATCAGCCTTTCAAAACTCCGTGCAGGTATGTATCCAAGCTTTAAAATTAGCACAACTGCTTTGAATGAATGACTTACTGAATAACAAGGTCATCTCCACAGAATGTCTTTGCTGTGACTATCATCTGGGGCTATACATAGGGGAAAAAATATGACCCACAGCTCTGTATTGCTTTCTCTTGTCCATCTTTTATGATTGAATACAGACCTCCTTTAAACAGGGAGGAGAGAATCAGGGTATTTTTAATTATGGAGCAATCTGGGGATGGCTTTGCTGTGCACTGGTGGTGGTTCTTGTGTTCTTTCTTACAAAAAGTGGTGGGGAAAAGATGGGCTGCTTTTGATTAACAGATTGTGAAGATGAAGATCAGTCCTCTTTCTTATTTTAACATCAATGCCATTGGTGTCTCATTTTAATATCATTGCTGCTGTTGATTTTAAATGACTTTTATTTGAACTTGCACAAAACATTTTCATTTCAATTGGGAAGAAGTTCAAGGATGGCCAAGAAAACACAAAGCACAAGTGCAAAACAGTAACCAAGTGGAAACTTCATGACCACATGTCCTGCTACATGTACAGAGCTGGGAAAGACTTTGATCTGGGAGTCTTATGGCGAACCCATGCTCCAGCTTTTCAGAATTAAATGGTTCAAGTCCCTGAAAAAATACAGTATAGATAGTAGTGTTGCCATGTGGAGATGGTAGGACAGGGATATATTTTTATAACAGAAATCAGTTGACAAAAGCCTATGTCTCTTTGAACTGAGACTGTGATGTGGATTTGGATAGCAGGATATCTTGTGGGTCTGATTTTTTTTCTTTGTGCAGTAATCTGTAGTCTTGGAGGTGACGTGGAAGTTGTTTTGCCTGGCCATTCAATAGTAGTGCTGCTCTTGTTCCATGCTCCTTAAAAACAAGAAAGGACTGTAGTGGATTTTGGTGCTTGGCTTCTATTGATCTGGAACCTCTTAAAATACTTGAGCAGCATTTGATTAGGCTTCATCATCCTTGGTTTGTATTGTCTTCATTATTTGTGAACTTCAACCAAAAAGAAAGCCTTTTTGTTTGGGATTTAGTCTGTCTCGAGACTGGATAAAAGTCTCTCCACATCCAGGAAGTATGTGGGTTAGGGCTAGTGCTCCAAAGCAATGTCAGCTCTTAAAAACTGTTAAAATAAACATGAAAAGACTCAGCATTCCTCCCTTCCAGAGTGTCTATGCCATGAAAAACATTTCTGTATTTGCTCAGTCACTTGCTGTCTAAAAGAGTAACACCAGGACCTAAAGAGTGTTTACACAGCCCCTGTGGAAGGTGCCATAGAAACTGGTGCCTGCTGAGGAGTTAATCTCCCTGAGATACCCCAAAAGCAAATCTTCTGCTTGGGCTCCCTGGCATAGTTGTAATACCTGTAGCAGTCCTTTCCAGTGTAGCTGTGCTTTGCTCTTTCACGGTCTCCTCTGTCTGCTGCTGTATTTATTGAGCTTTCCTTAATAACAAAATTAAATTCTTAGACTGTAGTTAATATTGTTCCAAATCTGACTCTTGCTTCCAGGCTCTCGTCTCTGTTGTTCAGTAAGTCACTTAGATGGTTTTACTGGATAATTTGCTGTAAATCATGTGAATGATCTAAAACCGAACAGGAAGAACAGCCAGTTAAGAGTAACCACAGCGGTTCCTAGGTTTTTAAAAATACACCTGTGGCTGAAAGTCACACAGATTTGTTTTCAAGGTGGGTTTTCTGGAGGCTTTGTTTTCACTGGCTTTGGAAGATGTTTCTGAATAGAATGACTTGAAGGGAGCATTCAGATTGGGTGGAGTGGTGGTGTTGGTTTTAGGTTGAAGGGTTGTTTTTTTTGTTGGTCCCACCCCAAATCTAGATGATAAAGGGAGGCAGATCTCTTTCTTCAAACAGAATGAAGCTTATGTGCGGTGAAATCTATTTTAAATATTTTCAGAGACAATAAAAAACACCATTTCTCATTGAGAAGGAAAGTCTTACGCTGCTGGTTTTTGGGTTTGGTGTTTTTGTGGGTTGGGGGCTTCTTTATTTTGTTTGTTTGGTGCAGTGTTTTGGGGTTTTTTTTTGCGTAGTTCTGTTTCAAATCAGCCTCTGCTTCAAGGCAATTTTTTTCCTCAGAAATAAGCTTTCATTCTGAAAAGCTGCTGTATAGAAATAATAATTCACTCGGCGCAATGATTTTTCTTAGCAAATAAGTTGATTGGAAAATAAATCAAACAGGCAGACTGCTGCATCCCCATAGCTGTGTCAGGTTTATTACTGAAACTAAAAGCAAAGAAAATTTCCACCTGCTTTCTGGAAAGCACGGAGGAAAAAAGCCCCACCAAGCTGCTGAGGAAGCGGCTTTTCCAGCTATGTTGCTGAAGTCAGGAGCCTGGGTTTTGGGAAGTCTTCTGCTGCCCTTAAATCTGTGTTGTAGCCCTTTCTGCAGTCAGAGCCTAAACTTCTATTTAGACAATGAATGTGTGCAGGTAGTGAAACTTGTGGGTCTGCAAGAGGTACATGACAGTCTGTTGTGTCACACACACAGATACCTCCCCATCTGCTTACCTGCATCTTGTACCCTCCTTGCAAGACTTTCTCTGGTGGTTTCAGTATCCTGCAGCAGTGCCATACCACCAGATGCGCTTTTCTGCTGGCTATTTTTCAGCCCCAGGGACATCACTGGAAGTCCTTCATCTCCATATTGGCTTGTCCTTGTCTTGGGACGTGCTTGGACACACTTTCTGGCTGGACCTGTGCTTTTAGCTCCAACTCTGTTGCCTCCTATGCTGCTTTGCTGATGGCCGGGCTACAATTTCACTCTATCCCCCATTATATCTTGAAGAATTATATCCCAGTTATTCTTCTTTCTGACCCCATCATGCTTTGCATGTATTTCCAGCTTCTTCTTGCATCAAGCTCCCTCATCTGCATGCTACGAGTCTGGCCTTGCTGAACCACTGTTAACCCTTGCACCACTAACCTGGTCGTTGTTTGTCCCCCATTGCTCAGAGCACCCCAGGGGTGATCACAGAAAGCAGGTTTCTGAGCCTCGCAGGGCACGCAGTGGTGACAGGCGCACGCGCTTGCAGAGAGAGCACCGAGAAGCACCCTTGCCTTTGTCCAGCAGTGAGGCCAAACACAGGCATTCCACCTTGGAGGATCATCAGAGGTCTGCTCAACTGAGTGAGGCCAGCAGTGGCCATCAGCAGGAGTGGAAATCAGCCAGCCAGGGCAGGTCCAGGAGACATCCCAGCCCTGACCTGGAAGGAGAGGCTGAGCGCAGCGCCTGTGACCACAGCAATAGCTGGGAGCAGCAGGAGAGGAGGGCAGCCAGCAGGGAGAAGGCTTGGAGACCTCTCAGTCTTGACTTGGAGTCAGAGCATGGACGTGCAGACCAGGCATGGCACAGCAGAAAGCCAACAAGGCAAGAGAGAGAAAAGCACCTTCCTTTTCTTGAGATGGAACTGGAGGCTGAGCAGGAGACTTGGCACTGGGGCAGCAGCCAGCTGGTGCGTCCTGGAAAACACAAATCGCGTCATTGGGGCCACTCGTCACACAGGATGGTGCATGATGAGAAGCTTCATGATGCTGAATCTAGTGAGGATCACAGGAGGGGTGAGGAGAGAGACTACAAAAGGTCAGGACACAGGAGACATTCCCCCTCCCCACATGCTGTGACCCAGGGGAAGGTTGGATACTGCCAGCGAGACTCAGGTAACCAAGTGATGGGGAAGGTGTACATACATGTGGGGATGGACCTTTGCGTGCCCCATCCTGGTGTCTGAAATCTGTGTTGTTTCCTTTAGAAAAGCTTATCTCTGATATCTACGTGCAGTGTGTACATGGCAAATCTTGCCCAGGGTTCTCCCTTATTTAGTGAGATTCTATTTATCTGTTAATATTCTTGCTCTGTATATTTCCTGACATGTTCTGTGGCATCAGAGAGGATGAGTCAGAAGATATTATTGGAAACGGTGCCCATGTTATCCTGTGTTTAATTAAAAAAAAAAAAACAACCAAAAAAACAAACAAAACAAAGCAAAAGAACAGCCCCCCCTAAAAAGCAACCAACAAACAACCAGCTGTTTGGGTTTGGTTTTTTTTGGGGGGGCAGAGTTTGTGGTTTTCTCCATGATATATTTTGTGCTATGGTCTCCTTGAACAAAAGAAAAGAGAAAAACTAACAAAACCCCAAATGTTACGGTTGCACTTGTATTTGGTTGATTTGGGATGCAGGTCTGTAAACGAAGACAATTTGCTTAAGTACTAACAAGCCAGCAATTTCCATCACTTTTGACTGAAAGCCCTGCTGGCAACGTAATTGATTCATTTTCAGCAAAGCTCAGTAGTGGCACTAGGTATCCAGCTGGGCTCTATTTATTAGGCGAGACTCGTCAAATTCAGGACAAGGGGATTTTTCTGTACTTGTACTTTCGTACTTGTGTCGTTCTTGTTGTCCTGTAACACTTGGGGTCTGATGGTCTTTAAAGATCCAGATCTGTATTTCTGCTCTTAAAACCCCCCTGGGATTGGGGGTGACCTGTCTCTTAGTGGAAGTAGACGTTTAGAGACTTGGACCTATGTCTGTCTATGTCATGGGAAGCTGTGCTTTAAGCCATCTAACTGGTCTTCACTTGGATAAGGTGAGGGTGGTAATGCGTGTCTGTCTCTGGAGATGCTGGGAGAATTGTTCTTCATCTTGATCATGCAAAATTTTATTGGCATGGGTGGAAGGAGTTAATTAGGTCTTTACATGTTATCAGTGTGTCATAATTTGCTCTGATACAGTGTAGATCCAAGTAACTCAGTATCCCATCACATGGAGTCAAAATAGCCGAAAGCTCACATTCTCTTCATGTGGGCTGTGGTTACGGTGTGCTTCATGTTACTTGCACTTAACTTCTGCTCACACTCAGGGGAATGTTTATTGCTGTCTTTTGAGCAGATAAAGCCTGGCACCAATCAGTGTGTGAAGAAAGCTCAGCTTCAGGTTGGCCAGCACAATTCCTGGAAATTTTTATTCTTCATAGGGCTAATGCTGTACAGGAGCCTGTTGGCCGCGTTGTTTTTTGTTCCAGCATGTAAAACTGTGTTTGCCTTGACCTTGAATAACTTAACTCTGACCAAGCTGGTGCATTTTGCCAGAGTTTCTGTGCTGGCTAGGGACTGCAGCTCTTCACAGCTTTGATTGATCGAAGTGTGCTAGGAGAGGCCAAGTCATATTCTTAAGCATAACATGCCAGAGCTGAAGTTTTCTTATGCTAAGATGGTTTGTAAGAGGGGTGTTAATTGGTCGAGGTAATTAATCAGTTCATTCAAACAAAAGAAAAAGTAGAAAACCCCACAAGCTTTCCTTACTACACATAGAAGAGGTGGTTTCCTATTCCACGGTTTTATTCTGGGTTGATGCATGAGGTCTCTGGCCCACTGCAGTTTGAAGGCGTTGGGATGCTTGGTGGAGTATGATGGTAGTTTGTTGGTAGATGCACAGGAAATTTTTTGAGATCAGTTGACTACTTGATGTTATGCCGCTTGGTTTTAAAAGATGGGAAGGAAAAAATTTTCTGGGTTTGAGGTGGAAGAGACACAGGCATCTGGAGTACATACTTTGGACATAAAGCAGAAAGCTCATTTAGATGTCTGAGATGTCTGAATAATACAGTTCAGACTGCAGATGGAAGGAGAAAGGCATTCATTGTATGCGAGTGAAGTCATGCATTTTATAACAGGGTTACAGTGAGACTCCTTTGGCCTGGTGCAAATAGACTATGGAGAGACTCTCAAAATGCAGCATTTTAGATCACTTGGAGATGGTTTAACTTTAAAATAAACAAATTAAACTCTGAGCTCAAAGCACTAACTGAACCTGTATGAACTTCAGAAGTGTTTGCTTTTCTGTTTTCTCACTAAATTGTAACATTCATGGGTCACCTTAGTGAAGAAATTGTCTGTAACCTTATGTGAGCCTGTCCAGGCGACTTTGGCAGCCCATGCCACTTCCATCAGTGTGTTCCCAGATTCTGCTGTGCTCATAACAGATGTTGAGCTGCTCTCTGCTGCCGGGTTTTGCCAGTGTATCTGTATCAGTGTATCTGCGGAGTGTGAAAAATTACAACTCTTTTGCTAGGATCACTGGGTCAGCAAAGACTGCTTCAGACAACATGGCCTCTTCTGCTATCTAGTTGCATTTGTCATACAGGACATGGTGTATCAGATATTTCTATATGCATAGAGGAACCTCCCAAAGAGTGCATGCTGCATCTCAGCTAAAGGTACTCTCAAACTAGCTGCCTGGCAGGTATGCTGTCATGGTCTCTGGTTCCCTTGAATGGGGCTTTTGCAGGTGGCTCAGGAAATGGTGGGAATTTCCTTACCGAAGCATGTGGAAAATGGTTGAGTTGTTTGGTTTCTCTCTCAATTCTGTAGGCAGTAAGTTGAGGGGGACGAAGCAAGCCATGTATGATACACCCCAAAGGGAACAGGAGTTGTCTGATGCAGAGATTGCTCGGAAGCTGCAGGAGGAAGAGCTCCTGGTAAGTAGAGAGGATGCATTAGTGAACTCGAAGGAACTAAGGTAGCCAGTGGTGACAACTTTAATTTGTAAACTTCTTGTATATGATAGTGACTTTAAGACCTAAAGTCTTGTTACTCTGTGTTCTGGTAATTAAGCTTTGTCTCCCATACACATGTATATGGAGTGACAGTAGGCGTCTGGCCAGCAGAGCCTTATTTTCTGAAATAAATACCCTAAAATTAAATAATTTAAGCAGAGCGATATTAAGTGGACATTTCCAGGTAGATAATAAGGCCTTTGCTTGGTGTGGTCAGCCCAGAAGTGAGGCAGGCCAGTGGCCATCTTTGAAAGAAAGGGGGCAACATGATGGGCAGTGTGTTGTGGTGTGTCCTGGCAGACAGATGAGGACAAAACTCAGCTGAAAAGCTGAAATGACAGTTTGGTGTTGGGCTGGAGACAAGTATTGAGTTAGCTAAATAAATTTGGAGACAATGGTAGCGTATTTGTATGGGTATCTGCTTACCCTGCCTACATAAGTTAATGAGTATGAATAAATCAGAAGTGTTACTCTTTTGTCCTTTTGTCTCTTTTTTTATCTCCCCTCCACCTGCTTTTTCTTTTTTCCCCAGGCTGATGAGGCAGACCAGAAGGCAGCTCAAGTAGCCCAAGATGAGGTGAGCAAAGTCAAATGTGTGCAGTATTCCTTTACTTGTGAAAACTGCAAAACACCACTTACCTCCTCCGACCCTCTACTTGTTCATTTCCCTCCTTGTGGGGGAAGCTCAGGACTCCCCTGGGGTTTGCCTCTGGCTAGTTAACATATATATGCTCAGGCTGGTCAAGGGGGAAGTTGCACTGCCTGTTGCAGCCATGGCAGAGGAAGTAAGTTCATGGCTGTTTAAGAGCATCTCTTGTAAGTGCACCCAAAGGGAGACTGTCAGAGATACTATGAGATTAAACACACATGCACATCTCTATTGAAGGAAAAGGAGTAAAGGGCAGAAAGGCTTTGCAAACACAGTTCTGACAAATTGGGAATCCACTGGGCATGCTGGATGCAGTCAGTCTTAATTCTGCCCTCTCATTTGATTTCTGATCACGAATGGAATCCCGGCTTTGCACCCTTCTCATTCAGCAGCTGTCTATTGGAAAGGGTTTAAATAACTCAAACCCACAAGAGCAGTGAAAATGACACATTCTCTGTATTTTCCCTTCTAGGAAATTGCCCGACTCTTGATGGCTGAAGAGAAAAAGGCTTTCAAGAAAGGGAGGGAGAGAGAAAAGTCTTCCTTTGAAAGGAGGAGGCATGATCAAGACTGGAAGGTATGTCAAGCTTCAGGAAGTGCCACAAATGAAGTGCTATAAAGTTATTCCCATTTCCAGAGGGGGACGTGAGGGTGTGTGGTGAGAGCAAAGGCAAAAGGAATGATGCAGAATGATGCAGACTTTTGCATCCAGAGTGTCTTGCTGCCTGTTACTCATCTGCTTCTCAAGCCGTTTGGAGCCAGCTGCTTGGCTAAATGCTCTTTTACTTCAGCCTCAAGCAGAGTAAACCTTGGGCTATGGCCTTGGAGGATGGTGCTAGATGTCACAGCGCCTTGTGGCCTCCTTCAGTCAGTCCTGGTACGTGGGCTTACTTCTGCTGCAATCCTGGCTGTGGCACTAAAACCAGTAGTTTGTTCTGCTTGTGCACCGCAGGTATTAAGGACAATGCCGCTGCTCCAGTTGTCACTGCTTCATAATAAAATTGGCTCTATAATGAATGTACTGAGTGTATCCAGCCTAGGTTTTTGTATGAGTAATGTTACACAGGCTAGGCAAGCCAGGGTGGAAGGTGATAGGAAACAGATTTGACGGTCTGCACTGGTAAGGTGCTAAAGGGGATATTGTGTTAATCATGGTGGCCAATTGGAAGTAGCTCTGATGTTTTCAGCCTCCTTACTGTGTTTGAATGGTTACAGGAGCACAGCTGCATGCATCTGGTCCCTTGTGCTCAGCCCAGCCATGTGCATAGTCATTACACACTGACTGCATTCGACCCTAGCTTAAGGACAGGTCCCCCAAGCACTGTTTCATATTTGGAACAAAAACTGAGTTTGTCTCAGAGTTTCATATACTGAAAACTAGTCCTGATACCGCTATTTGCGCGTTCCTGGCAGTAGTGAGTTGTGTGTATAAACTGAGCACAGAAGGACTGCGTGGAGCTCTGGCAGCCTCAGTGTACTGGCTGCTGTCTTGTAAGGCACGCAGATGAGCTTCTTTCTCCTCTTCTTCCCATTAGCATGATGCAAGCGAGTCCACACGTTCAAGGTCAAAAGAAGGGCCTGAAACTCAGCGACACAAAGGTGAAAGGTCTTCAAGGTGAGATTGAACTGGCTGGTATAAATGGGGAAGTGCAGGCAGAAGCTGATTCCTAGGGAGGAGTTGTGGGGTGATTGGCCTTGACCCACTCACAGGGGCTTGGTAGAGGGCAGACGTTTTGGCACTGAAATGAGCTGGAGGGCACAAGGCTTCTAAGGTGTTCAGTGACATGAGTCACTCACTGTGCTCATAGCATTTGTCCGTATTGGTCTCCCTGTCTGACACTGATGGAGATTGATGAGCTTGTGCAGTGACATTTGTTAAATGGCAGAGAAACATTGAGAGGGTTAGAGAGCTTCTGTGGATGTGAAACCAAATGTCATCTCTGGGCATGGAGGAGTAGTCACGATGCATTTGCACAGCTGCTCCCTTGGGTCCTCACTCACAGTTAAGCCTTGTATGCTGCTCCCACTTCTGCATGTGGACACCCTGCAGCAAGCAAGCATGTTGTGCCTCATCCTATGTGCTGTAGCTGAATCAATTGGTACCCTGGCCTGGTGCTCTTCATGAGGGACTGAACCCCGAAAGTGACCCTGGTGGCTTTGATTTCCAGTCCTGATACGAGCCTTGAAATTCTTGTTGAATTTGCAAAAGAAACAATAAATGAGGTTTGCAGGTGAAGGCTGAGAGAGAGATTGTATTGAAATACTCTGGTGTTAAAATGGGTCAAGCATTAAAGACTTTAAAATTGTGTAGTTTTGATTCAGGTTTACAATGAACTTCGTAATGGAAGTTTTTATTGCTTCCGAACAGAGTAAAGCCGTCCAAGAGAAGTAGTGAACACTGCATTTCTCACTGCAGAGAACAGTAACAAGCTGTGCTCAGAGGAGCTGGTCTGCAGGCAGGAAGCCTGGGCCAGAGACTGTATCAAAGTGACCAGGCAGCTGAGATATTGGCTTTAACACGCTGTTATGGCTTTGAGTATTTTTCCCGACACTTCTTTTTCACTGTGCTTGGCAGGTCACAGCCTCTTCATGATGACTTTGAACATGCTCGGTATTACACAAGCCAGCCCAGCCCTATGCGCCAGATCCCCAAACCTGAGCACTCTCCTAAAGGTAGGATCAAGCCCATAGTTGCCCCAGCACCTGGGTTACTGTGGGCTGTTTTCCTCAAATGAGCAGTCTGCAGGACAGGATATTTGAAAGATGCTAAGACAGAAAAGGAATGGATATTATTGCCCCCAGCATGCAGGTGATGCTAGTCAGTGGCTGAGTTGTACTGCTGAGAACACTGCAGGCTGAGAGACTAAAAAGTTGACTTGGTTTGCCTTGAGTTTGCCAAATTGCTCTCTGCATGTCCTCTGTGATCTTTTAATGATGAATGACTATAAATCCAGGCAGCAAATGAAGGAGAAAAAGCATGAAGACAATGATGAGAAGGATTTTAGGTGACTCATTACTATCAAACAATTCGATAAGACAAAATCTCTCAGTATCACCTGTCTGGTGAGTGGACGGGATGATTAGACAGAGGCTTGTCCTGAGAACATGCTCTTTTTGTTCCTGTAGCATCTCAGCGCTGCACTGTTGGCTTGTTTCCTGAAATCACTTGGCATAAGAGCAGTGTGGCTATGGTCGCCCCCACAGTTTTTTTTAACCTGAATGCTAATTGTCTGAGTTATTTATAGAGCTTCTGGGGAAGCAAAGGTGCAGCCAGAGTTCGAGTCAATCGCCTTGATTTCTTCCAGCTCCACTGGTTGTGACTTAAATGTGGACACTTCCCAAAATTTAAAGTTTGGGAAACTTTTGTGTTCCGTGTCCATCAAACAAGCATGAAAGTTTATGGCGCTTACATAAATCTGTAAGCTGAGTGCTCATTCAGTTTTCCTTCATGAGACTGTGCGATGTGGCTGCAGCGCTGTTCACAACCTAGAAGAAATGCAAATGTCTGCCTGTCTTGTGGACTTATCCTTTTTCCCTTTGTTTGGGTAAATGTCACATGTTTCCTGTTTTGTCATTTGACTTTACCAGTACCCTGGGAGTCACACAAATACCCAAGAGGGCAGGCCAAGTAAAAGATGCCTGCAGGTAGTATTTTCTTCACCAGGATCTTTCCTCACAGGTTTGTTTTTTCTTTCTTTCTGTTTTCCTTTCCAGGTTCCCGTAGGAAGCAGTAAACTGTGCTAGCCTTTGCTCTGGTACTGACTCTTCTGTAGCAAACATTACTGGAATTGCCAGGCAACTTTCTTGATTCCTTATCCAATGGAAGGTCCACCCTCCACCCCCAGGATGTCCTCTTGAAGTGTCATCATATTAAGGAACTTTGTTTGTTTCGATTTCTTATTCATATGTGATGACTTAAGCAGTGCGGTATAATCTAGCCACCACTGAGCTGTGTGAATCAACTGGCTGACTTAAGAGCTCCCTATTACGTTCTTTTGGGGCTTTCCTTTTATTTTTATTTTTAAGCTTCCTCTGGAGCTTTGACAAATAGAGATGCAGTTACAAGAGGGAGGAAAATACAAGAAATTAGTTGGATTATGGTAATGCATCAGAACGTCAGAACTGCAAGTTCTTTCCATATTAGGATGATTTAGCAAAGAGGGTTAAAAGAGGAAACATCTTTCTTCCTATGCTGGATAAGATAGCCGAGCCAACCTGACAGTCATGCTTGGAGAAAGAAGAGAGCATCTTCATAACGTGCGTCAGCAAAAGCCAGAACCTGGGACTGGTGAGGAAGAAATTGCCTGTGGAATAAAATCTAACTGCTATATTTCTTTCTGAGGTTTACAGCAACCTGGGTAGAGTAACTAGGCATTTAGCTCCAGGATATAGGATAGAACAATTGAAAGACAATTTCAGTGGAAATTAGACCTTGTGTGCATAACTCTGAAGATATACCAGGGAGCTGATGAAGCTGCAACTTGTGCATTGGGAAGAATCATACAGATTTAAATGCCTGAGGGGACCTCTGTGGTCACCTGCTTTGAGCTTTTGTGTCACAGCTAAGTAATTTCACTGAAGCCAAGTAGGAACTACTGTAACTCCAAGTTCAGTTGCTGATTCACTTACATACAGTAAGTTGTGTTTGAACCTGCATATGTATTGGAAACACGGGGCTGAAGGAGGGCCATATGGGCATTGACATTTAATCAAAAATCCACAATTACAAGCAACTTTGTGCTAGACATAGAGTGTTGAACAGTCCACACAATACCTGCGCTGACTGCCTCACCTCTGCACTGCTCTGTAGACTCCTGTCAGGGTAAAACTATCGCTGTCTAGGGCAAAGCAGGATTTGGAAGTTGTCTGTGTAAAATGCCCAGGACTTTGTGCATTGGCAGCATCCTGCTAGCTGCATATCCTTGCTTCCAGAGTGTGAGCTTGCTCACCTGCATCATTTGGAAGGTCTTGCTTGCTTGCAGCTTCTTCTCAGGAAATACTCCAGCTAGCGGCTAGATTTTACTGTGCTTTCCTTGTTCCCTCTTCTCGTTCAATCTCTCCATTCAGAAGCATTAATGTTGTTTTAAAGGACCCAGAAAAGGATCAACATAGACCCTAGTTTTTCCTTTTCATTTGATAAGTTGGGCCACTGTGGCAACCTCATCTGCAGAGAGTTTATTTTGTAAAGATTTATTTTTGTATTTCATGTAGCAGTCAAGATTCCTACTGCTGAAAATGCCATTTTTTTTTTCCTGTGGGTTTTCCCCCCCATTGCCATCAGAGTATTTATTGTAGTAAAATGGATTCCTGGTGGGGTTTTGTGAACTAACACCCCAGTCAAGGCCTTTCTGCTTGTATCATTTGGTGCACTTGTGAAAAGCGGATGGGGAAAAGTCCTGCCAAATCAGAAAGTGGTTGTGCTGTATACTTAATGTGCATGGGGTGACCCTCTGCAAAAGGAAAGGGAAATTGTCAACTAGGAATTCAGGCTTTCCTGGGGCTCTGTAGGCGGCTGTGATGGGCTTTCTTGCAATGCGGTTGTCTGATGTAATTTCTGTTTTACCCTAATTAGAACAGTTTGAAGGCTCTGAGCCTGCTGACATTTGAAGAAGCTGTTAATTCAGGAGGGATGTTTGGGAGTATCCAAGTTGTTGACTTCAGTGGCAGCGAGAGGGAATGATACAAGAGGAAGCTCTAGTTAATTTTATTTATCTGAAGAACACCTACTCTGTGGAGCTGTAAGATCTCCTTAATGGCCTCCTCAGGCTGTGGCACCAAGAGATGAGAGGCAGAGTGAAGGATCCCAGGAGCATTTGCTGCTTCCTTGGATGCCTTCAGGGAGTGCTGAATGCTTTATGGGGTGCTTTGCTCCATAGCCTCCCATAGACCTTATCTTTTTATTTTTACTCCCTATCTTTGTTCATCTGCTGCCCCTTGTGTTTCTCCTGTTTTATTTTTCTATAGCCCTTGTGAAAACAGGGGCCTAAGGTTTTGTTAGAAGGGGCTAACACCTATCCAGAGAGAGAAATGCTAGGATTGGTAGATGAGGAAAGCATGTAGTAAATGGGGTATAAACAGAACAATTGTTCATCTAATGTACCTTGTGGGCCTTATGTAGTCATGCAGGTTAGAGATTTCCTGACGTAAAGGTTACAACTGGACTTGCATGCTTAATAACCACATTTGGAAGGGATATTCATTCCATGGTCCCACTGAAGTCAACAGGAGTTAAGTTCAGGGATGAACAAGGAGCCAACTCTTCTTGGGGCTCAGCAGACAGTTCTGCAGCTTAAGTAGGCAAGATGCAAAATCAGCACCTTGCACATATGTCCCTGGAAAGAGGCACAATGCAGCCGATCTTTTAAAAAGAAACAGTTGGAGCAATACATCCTTTCTATGGCAGAAAAATGTTTAACTTTTTTTCCCCTTGTCTTCTCCTTCCAAGTTTTAGTAGTTCTGCCTATGTGTTTGCTCTGGATTTAATAGCATGTCAAAGCCCTTGTGTGAACCCCTACCCAGGTCATTCATGTCTTGCATCCCTTTCTGACTCACCATTAACAACGCAATAGGCACCATGTGGAAAATTCATCACCATGAAATCCTGGCACTTCCTAATCTTCTTAGTAGGCACATCTCACCAGCAAGAGCTCTCGCCACCTCTTCACCTCCGTCCAAAGCACAGTGGTCTGCAGAAGAGAGGTTGGGTGAACCAGAGTGATTGTGCCTTACATGCAGGGATACTCAATGTCTTCAGCAGGCTGATCTGAGTCACCTTGCTATGAAACACTGTCTTAATGTGGACTGTACAGCTTCCTGCAGGGAGAAGCAATTGTCATCACATGATAGGTCCAACAGGTTAATCTCATCCTTTTTTTAAAGGACTTCATGGTTTTGAGCTTAGTGGGATGGGAAAATACCAGCTGTTAGGGGACAGATGAAGTCTAATCGTTGAATTTCTCTTGAGGAGGAAGAATAGAAGTTACAAATGCTGCAGTCTGCTTCACTCTGTAAAAGGGATCTTGTATGTACAGTATTTTTATATCTCTGCATTCCCACTGGTCAGAATTTGAATCAGGACTAATAAAACTCTCTTATGTAGGGAAAAAAGTGAATTTTTGTTTTTACAGTGCTAGACCTTTGTGCATTTATTTTGTGCCAAAATACAGTCGCTGTTACATTCTAGTGTTTTCATTCAGTTTATTGTTATTGATCAATGTGTATATTGTGTATTTTTATTACCAAGATTTTTATTTTAATTCATACTAACCTGTATGCAAACTAACTGTGGATTGCTTATTTATATATAAGGGGGAGCACTTGGAGACAGTGTGAGGATTCCCCTACTTAGTTTATACTCTTGTAACCTAGCACAGCCAGTCTACGAAACTCATTGATTCTTACGCAGAATGATATCCTGCACGTCTATCACCCTGAGCAGATGGCTTCTGCTGTTCCTAATGGTAGCACTGACGCTGCAAGGATATATTAGATGCAGTAGGAAACAAAACACAGCTCATAGCATGGACTGGTGGGTGACTGGCCTCTCTGCTGTCCTGCTCCTGCAGTGATGCCAGGGAGGGTGCTGCAGCAGGAATTCCCATCCGAGTGTGACTTTGAGGTTTTACTCTGCCCTGTATCCATCCCCAGCCAATGGACAGTTGGTTTTGCCCCAGTCTCTCAAGACGCTTAGTACTTGGTTTTGTGGTTGTTCTGGGAGGTAGCTGTGGGATACAGCATGAGGCAGAATGGTGCCCGTCACATGAAGTATACCACAGGCCGTTTGTCTTTTTTGGCTGTGAAGTACAGGCGTAAATTTACAGAGATCTGAGTTTACTGTGCTCTTTAAAACATGCTGTAGCACATCTCTGGCTGTGCAGCACAGCCATGGAGGCTTTTGACTATGCTGCATGCAAGTGCCACCTGGACTGTTATACCCAGTACATGCTGCAGGATGCAGGTTTTGTGTTGAGAAGCTGCACTGCTGTCAGCCTCTGCACTGGAGATAGCATGAGCCACCTCCTCCCTGTGAGCTGCACTAGACAAGGCTCAGCTGTGCCTTTTGGGCTCTTCCAGGAGAGGCTCGGAGAAGACAGTAGCACACACAAATAACTGTTTTCTACTTTATGGTAAGCAAGTTCCACTGTATCAGTGTTCAGTCTAAGTAGACTCCATGGTCTGTCTCCAGCTGCATCCGTGCACTACAATATAGTTAATTGCCTCAGAGAAATAACTGCAGGTGTCTCTTTCAGCTTTTCAGGGTAAACTTTCAGCCTGTTGAGTCTAAATATTAGCCATGCGATGAGATGGATTAGTCAGAAGGCTTAAATTCCTCAGAGCTGCAAATGTACCCTGTGTTGCAACAGCTAATCCTTAAGTATAAATTTTGCACTGACAATAATCTGCCTATGCAAGCCTGTATTTTTTTTTTCTTATTTTTGACTGTTTATCATTTTACCAGGTTTGGCATGGAACTTCTGACTGACATTTAACCAAAGTATCATGTTTGTGTGTGTATAGCATGTTTTGCTTCATACTCATGAATTCTCATTGAATGTAAAGGGAACACTGCCTTGCTCCATTTCATTCAATAAACCGCTGTACTTTGTTATCCACTGCATCTTTCTGTCCCTCTGTGTGCTTTTCTGGAACCACTGAAGTGGGTTACCCAAGAGCAGGAGAAAGCAACACTTTGTTCCACCCTTGGCTGCTGGAGCTCAGCTGCTTCTACCAGTAATTATGTTCTTCCAAAGTAATAGATGTAGCAAACCAATAAATTTATATTAAATGTGATTATTTTATGGCCAGAGAGATGGAAAAACCAAAACAAACCTGTGTAATATCTTGGAAAGGATCTGGACTGTTTCATTTCCTGAGACTGTGACACTGAAAAATAAAGCAGTGTAATTATTTGCAAGGACAGGGTACTTCTTTTCTTTTCTGTCAACATAGCTTTAAAGTTTTAAAAGAGCCTGCTTGAAGCTTCATACAGTGGGGGGATGGAAGGCAAGAAAGCAACATGGCAAATGCCCTGTGACTGACTGATGTCTTCAAAGGCATCAGCTGAGAGTGCAGATACATACAGCTCAGACATGAGTAGACACGAAGCCATTTCCATGTTGTGAATTGAGTTTGTGACTGAGCATGCTGAAATAAAGAGGAGGTTAAAAAATATAAACTCTGGACTTTGAGTGCAAACTGTAAACCATTCTTTAATGTTTATTTACTCATTTCCCTCTGCTTGCCAAGTATAAGCATTGCACCGGGAAGCAGGGAACCCTTTCACACCCCAACAGAGGTGTACCAGTCTGTCCCTTCGTGGGCCAGGGACTTTCCTTCACCAGGGGCTTAGTTCTGTGCAGGAGTGAGGGTTCAGACATCAACCAAGTTCAATTTTGGGCTTTATTAGGGGTCATAGCACCACCCTGGTGTTTTCAAAAGCAGATACCTTTACATTGCCTACCTCCTACCACTTCCATCTCAGAGTCCCTTAGGTATTAGCAGTGAGTGGAGGCAGGGGCCAGCAAACAGAATGTTAAAAATACTAGGACATGGCTAGCAGTGGAAGAGCCTGACTGTAGAAACAGGGCATGAGGAAGTGCCAAGAGCTCTGCCACCTTGCAACTTTCTACAGCCTCTTGTCTGAAGTGACTGGCTTGGTCTGTTTTCTTTGACAGGCTTCTTTCATGCCAGTGTTAGCACTTGTTGAAGCATTAGGCTGGGAGAGGGGGTGAGGGAGGGCAGCTGGAGCTCAGAGAAGCATCTTTCACCTGCTGCAGGGATATTCACCTAGAGGACTGTATGTGGGAATTACAAAAGGAATGCTGAAGAACACTGGGGACTTTTTTTATACCAGAGAAATTCTCATCTCTTGTTTTCCAAGTCGCATGCAGCTCTCAGACTGGATGTGGATGTCAGTCCATTGTGCCATTGGTGATGGATCAAGGTTCCACAGCTATCTTCCACCTGTGAGAGAAGGTGAGTCATTGGAAACTGCTTCAAAACTGCTCCAAGTCACCATTGCTGGGTACTCGGCAGCCTAAGTGCCCCTTAGCTGCTTCATTATGCACTGCTATATAGGAGTTGCAGGTGGCACCTGCCATCTCCTGCTTCTATGCATGTCCGGATGCTCATCTTGCACCTATGTCTATGCTGTATAACTAGGGCCTCTTGCCCACAAAGGCTTCAGTGTGTGCTGCTCATGGCTTGGGAGGGCTGAGCCCTGCGTACAGGCTGTCTATGGAAGGAGCTGCAGGGCTGCGGGTTCTCACGCACAACAGGTAAATGTCTTTCCATATCCAGGCCGATAGCCAGGGCTAACCTGAGCTGTGGTGTGCTGGCTCATGCTTTATATTAGGAGCAGATGCTGGTGGGTGACTTACCTGGAACTGGTGCTCCCCTTGTTCACAAGGCTGCAAAGCAATCCAAAGGCTAAACAAGACGTCGTATCTGAGATACAAATGACTTGGTGTAGTATACATGGTATGTATGTACCATTCCTAATTTATTTTCTGGACACATGGTGGGTTACAGCATCCCTGGAGGTAGAGAACATCTCTGCAGTGTAAAACGCCAGTTTATGCCTGAACCTACGCAATCTCAATATTGAGCAAAACCAGCCCCCACAAACCACTTTTTTGCACCATTTTGCTAGTAAACAAGTGACTGCTCCTGACATGTATCAGTTATTTCAGGTCACATGTTCATCACCATGATGAGTTCTTTCAGAGATGGTGATCCTTCAACAGCACCCTGAGTCCATCATTTTTATCATACTTTACCCTGGCTAGAATGCCTGACACAGTTAATAGCAAAACAGATTTAGTAAATAAGACCTAGGATCAGACTGCAGTCCAAGTTCAAAGCAAGTACAGAACTTGAGTCCGGCAGCTGGGTATCTGTTGAATGTGCTTCTCTGACCCCAGGAAGCCAAGAAGAGTATCTGAGTGTCTGTGCCAAGACTTGCTCCTGTTTCATGTTGTTGATGGTGAGCTGCAGCTGTGAGCACTGACATCTCAATTTTCATGAAGTCTCTTTTCCCCTGGTGAAGCTTTTGCCTTAGTAATAGTTCCCCCCAAACAGACATCCTAACTCCATCTCGGTGACTCACATCATGGCCCTTCAAGGCCAGGCTTCAGACACTACTATCCCCAAGCTGGTGCTGAGGCTCCTCGACTACCACATGATTTGGACGGTATCTCATTTTTATTAAAACATGGTTGATGTGCAGCACCTAATTATGAGCTAAAGAAATATGTGCTTGTCTCACTAATAAGGTTTATACCCAGGTGAGCACCACAGAAGCACATTGATGTCATGGACAAAGCGTGGGGCTGGGATGGGCACTTACCCAAGGTGTGCTCCACACTGGTGCCTTCTAAGCAGTGTCCAGAAGGCAGTGACACAGCCATGCATGTGCCTATCACCAGAGGGTCCTTGGGGAGCACGAGCTTTTTTCCAGTGATGCTGGAAAATACCTGATTCGTAGTTTAAGCAATAACTGGTGTTAACAGTTGGAGTTTTAGCAGGGGAAGGTGGTGTTCGGGGAGAGGATGAGATGTCCAGATACACAAAGTTTATTCCCACTACTGGTACTCACTGTCAGCTGCAACATCACACACTGTCCTGAGAAGTTGTGCTCAGCCTTCCAAAGGACACACAAACCCCACCCAAGCACTCACTTGTGTGTTTTTATTTAGTTGTTAATTACTCACAGCTGGTGAACCACTGAAGGCCAGCCTGAGGGTGCATGTTAATGTCCAGGAGCATTCCTACCATAAAGTGTGCAAGTAGGTCTGCAGGAAGAGATTGCTTGCCATCTCCTCTCCAAAGACAAAGGATAGCATCAGGAAAAAGGGTTTCTCAGAGAATTTTCTCATCTGCCAGCAAACCCAGCCAGCTCATCATACTGGAAAGTCCTTCAACTGTAGGAGTCCTGTGTACATACAGGACTGGGCCCTCAACTGTAGAAGTCCTGTGTATAAACAGGACTGTGGCCACAGGGAGCTTTGGAGAGTCTTTTCAGAGCATCCCACAGAAGAGGATGCAACATTGCAGCACCTGAGGCATAGAGGAAACCACAGTGGCTACAAGCATGGCGATGAATGCAAATGTGACAGCAGCTGTGTCCTGTTGACATCTGTTGTGGTTTAAGCCCAGCCAGCAACCCAGAACCACGCAGCTGCTCGCTCACTTCCCCCTCTTTCCCCCCTCCCCCGCTCCCAGAGGGATGGAGAGGAGAATGGAAGAATGTAACTCCCACGGGTTGACATAAGAACAGTTTAGTAACTAAGGTATAACACAAACCACTGCTGCTACCACCAATAATAATAATGATAAGGGAAACAGCAAGGGAAGAGAATACAACCACTCACCACCCACCGACCGATACTCAGTCCAACCAAGCAGTGATCTAACCCCTCCAGGTAACTGCCCCCAGTTTATATACTGGGCATGACGTGCTGTGGTATGGAATACCTCTTTGGTCAGTTTGGGTCAGGTGTCCTGTCTCTGCTTCCTCCCGGCTTCCCCTCCTCCCCGGCAGAGCATGAGGCTCAGAAAGTCCTTGGTCAGAGTAAACATTACTGAGCAACAGCTAAAAACATCGGTGTTTTCAGCGCTGTT
Organism: Amazona ochrocephala; assembly: GCA_039720435.1. Classification (NCBI taxonomy): domain Eukaryota; kingdom Metazoa; phylum Chordata; class Aves; order Psittaciformes; family Psittacidae; genus Amazona; species Amazona ochrocephala. The sequence goes on along the minus strand of CM077884.1, from coordinate 2,080,843 downwards.
CCCAGGCCGAAAGTCAAAACCACAGTACTGCACCAGCTACTAAGAAGGAGAAAAACGACTGCTACTGCTGAAACCAGGACAACATGCCCGTGGGATAAGAGGGACCAAGAGCAGAAGTACAGGCAGATGGCATGCACAGGTCTCTGTTCACCAGGGAGAAGTGTAATACCCCAACAGCAGCAGGAGACCAGGTCTTCCTGGTGCTTGCTCCTATGGGAACCTAAACCAGCTCTCCTGATGCCAAGCAGTCTAAATTAACTGCTGTGCAAAGGTGCAAGATAATGATAGCTTGATTCACCACTAGGGATGCCGAAATAGGCAACCAAAGCCGATGCCTCCCAGCCCTGCTGTTCTCAGTCTTTTGCACTTTTAGTTTGGAAAAGACTAGTGCTCTCATAGAATCATAGAATAGTTAGGGTTGGAAAGGACCTCAAGATCATCGAGTTCCAACCCCCCTGCCATGGGCAGGGACACCTCCCACTAAACCATGCCATCCAAGGCTATGTCCAACCTGGCCTTGAACACCACCAGCGATGGAGCATTCACAACTTCCCTGGGCAACCCATTCCAATGTCTCACCACCCTTACAGTAAAGAATTTCTTCCTCACATGCAATCTAAACTTCCTCTGTTTAAGTCTGAACCCATTACCCCTTGTCCTCTCACTACAGTCCCTCATGAAGAGTCCCTCCCCAGCATCCCTATAGGCCCCCTTCAGATACTGGAAGGCTGCTATGAGGTCTCCACGCAGCCTTCTCTTCTCCAGGCTGAACAGCCCAAACTTTCTCAGCCTATCTTCATATGAGAGGTGCTCCAGTTCCCTGATCATCCTTATGGCCCTCCTTTGGAAATGTTCCAACAGTTCCATGTCCTTTTTGTGTTGAGGACACCAGAACTGCACACAATACTCCAAGTGAGGTCTCACAAGAGCAGAGTAGAGGGGCAGGATCACCTCCCTCGACCTGTTGGTCACACTCCTTTTGATGCAGCCCAGGATACAGTTGGCTTTCTGGGCTGCAAGCACACACTGAAGCCAGCTCATGTCCATTGTTTCGTCGAGTAACACCCCCAAGTCCTTCTCTGCAGGGCTGCTCTCAATCTCCTCCCCGCCCAACCTGTAGCTGTGCCTGGCATTGCTCCAACCCAGGTGGAGGACTTTGCATTTGTCATGGTTAAACTTCATCAGGTTGGCATCAGCCCACCTCACAAGCGTGTCAAGGTCCCTCTGGATGGCATTCCTTCCCTCCAATGTATCAACCGAACCACACAGCTTGGTGTCATCGGCAAACTTGCTGAGGGCGCACTCAATCCCACTGTCCATGTCACCCACAAAGATGTTGAACAAGACCGGTCCCAACACCGATCCCTGCGGGACACCACTCGTTACTGGTCTCCAGCTGGACATTGAGCCACTGAGCACTACTCTTTGCGTGCGGCCATCCAGCCAGTTCTTTATCCACCGAGTGGTCCACCTATCAAATTGATGTCTCTCCAACTTAGAGACAAGGATGTCATGTGAGACAGTGTCAAACGCTTTGCACAAGTCCAGGTAGATGACATCAACCGCTCTGCCCCTGTCCATCAGTTCCGTAGCCCCTTCATAGAAGGCCACCAGATTGGTCAGGCAGGATTTCCCCTTAGTGAAGCCATGCTGGCTGTCACCAAGCACCTTGTTGGTTTTCATGTGCCTCAGCATGCCTTCCAGGAGAATCTCCTCCAAGATTTTGCCAGGCACAGAGGTGAGACTGACTGGTCTGTAATTCCCTGGGTCATCCATTTTTCCCTCCTTGAAAATGGGGGTTATATTTCCCTTTTTCCAGTCATCGGGAACTTCACCTGACTGCCATGATTTTTCAAATATGATGGACAGTGGCTTAGCAACTTCATTTGCCAGCTCCTTCAGGACCCGCAGATGGATTTCATCCGGTCCCAGGGACTTGTATACGTTCAGGTTCCTAAGATAGTCTCAAACCAGATCCTCTTCTTCAGTGGGCCCAGGGTCTTCATTCTCACTGTCCCTGCGTCTGCCTTCCAAGACTTGGGTGGTGTGGTCAGAGCATTTGCCGGTGAAGACTGAGGCAAAGAAGTCATTGAGAACTTCAGCCTTCTCCAAATCCAGGGTAGCCAGTTCTGATAGCTTCTGGAGAGGGCCCATGGTGTCCCTAACCTGTCTTTTATTTGCAATGTACCTATAAAATACCTTCCTGTTATCCTTAACATCCCTAGCCAAGTTTAATTCTAACTAGGCCTTAGCTTTCCTAACCTGGTCCCTAGCTTCCCGGACAACATCCCTGTATTCTTCCCCAGCCGCCTGTCCTTGCTTCCATCTTTTATAAGCCTCTTTTTTCCTTCGAATTTTCCTCAGCAGCTCCTTATCCATCCAAGGAGGTCTCCTGGCCCTCCTGCTGAACTTCCTTCTAGTTGGGATGTATCGCTCCTGAGCTTGCAGCAGGTGATCCTTGAATATCAACCAAGAGTCTTGGGCCCCCCCTGCCCTCTAGGGCTGTATCCCATGGAACCTTACTGAGCAGGTTCCTGAAGAGGCCAAAGTCTGCTCTCTTGAAGTCCAGGGCAGTGAGCTTGCTGCACGCTCTTCTCACTGTCCTGAGGATCTCAAATTCAACCATCTCATGATCACTGCAATCAAGGCTGCCCTGGAGCGTCACATTCCCAACCAGCCCTTCCCTGTTGGTGAGGACGAGGTCAAGCATGGCACCTCTCCTTGTCGGCTCCTCTATTACTTGCAGAAGGAAGTTGTCTTCCACACAATCGAGGAACTTTCTGGATTGCTTGTGCCGGGCCGTACCATCCCTCCAACAGATATCAGGGTGGTTGAAGTCTCCCATGAGAACAAGGGCCTGCAAGTGTGAGGCTGCTCCTATCTGCCTATGGAGCGCTTCGTCCAGCAAGTCCCCTTGGTCAGGCGGTCTGTAACAGATCCCCACAATAATGTCACCCATCGCTGTTCTCCCTTTAACCCTGACCCACAAACTCTCTGTCGACTGCTCACCTGTCCCCAGACAGAGTTCCATACTCTCCAGCCTATCCCCAACATAAATAGCAACTCCCCCTCCCTGTCTGCCGGGCCTGTCTTTCCTAAAGAGCTGGTAACCTTCCATTCCAACACACCAGTCATAGGAGCCATCCCACCATGTTTCTGTGATGCCTATGATATCATACCCCCGCAGACATGCACACATCTGTAATTCCTCTTGTTTGTTCCCCATTCTATGGGCGTTTGTATAGAGGCATCTGAGCCAAGCTCCAATTGAAGCCGGCTCATTGGCTGGAGCAGCGGAATATCTCTACATTGCTCTGAGCATTTACTGTAGGTGCTGGCAACTGACTGGGTGTGTTGGGATGGAATGATGCCCCCCTCCCCCAACACATCTAGTTTAAAGCATCCTTGACCAGTCTGGCAAATCTCCTACCAAATCCACTCTTCCCTTTCTTTGTCAGACCAGCTCCACCAGCCCCCAGTAGACCTGGCCTACTAAACTGTGTCCCATGTTCAAGGTACCCAAACCCCTGACTACAGCACCACCCTTCTAACCATTTATTAACCTGCCCAATCCTCCCAGCCTTGTTAAGGTCCTGCCCTGTATCCTGGAGAATTGACGAAAAGACAATCTGAGCTCCAGAGCCCCTAACCACCTCTCCCAGAGCCCTGTAGTCCTTCTTTATAGTCTCCGGGCTACTGTTATCTACATCAGCAGCACCCGCATGGATTACTAGGAGTGGGTAATAGTCAGTGGGACCGACTAGATCAGGCAGCTTCTCGGCCACATCCCTGATCCGAGCCCCTGGTAGGCAACACACCTCCCTTGAGACTGGGTCAGGCCGGCAGATGGGTGCCTCTGTGCCTTTCAGATTAGAGTCCCCGACTACTATGGTCCGCCGCTTTTTCCTGGCAGCACCAGCAGTGACCTTCTTTACCAGTGCACCAGCTGGTTGCGCCTGGTGGGAGCGCTGTTGCTCATCAGCCCCTTGCAGGACAGCAAAGCGGTTCTGGGTGGGGACAACAGATGTAGGAGGAAGCCCCTTGCTTTTAATTGCCCTCTTCCTCCTTTTTTTGTTGTTTTTTTCTGCTACTGTTTCCCATCTTCCTGGGTTAGCAGCCTCCTTTCCTGCATGAGTGACAGTAGACACTTGAGGCCCCTGCACAGTCTGGTCCTGGAGCAAGCAGCGCTGCTTCCCCTCAGCTTCCCTGACACCTTTGATCCTAGTAACAGCCTCCCGCAGCTCAGCCACCTGCTGCAAGAGGACCTCCACCAGGGAGCACCGAGCGCAGCCCTGCCCATTGTGCACCCTCCTCCCAGGAGAGCAGTGCGGGCACTCTCCACACCCCGAGCTCTGCACTGCAGCCTCTCTTCCCATCGGCTCTGTCTGGATGCCTACACTGGCCACTGCTGGGGCAGCCATAGGAGAGCTCCCAGACCGGACCCTGGTCACACCACGAGCGCTCACCATCCCGCTCGCTTGCCCACCCGCTCACCTGCCTGCACGAACTGCCTCGAACCCGCCCTCTTTGCCCGCCCTGTTCGCCGCGCTCCCTGGGGCAGGTTTTTATCCATTCAGGGCTGGTGCCGCTCCTGGCGCCGCCCCCTCTGAGCCAGATCCTCGCGTCCGCTGAGCCACCGACTCATGGGCAGGCCCTGTCGAGGGCTTGAGGCTCTTTCGGTGCCTGTTGCTGCTCCGAGGTGAAGCTCCTGGACTCCGAGTCTCCCTCCGATCAGGCGCTGCAGGCGTCCCCTCTCGAGACAGTCATGGGCCCTGATTGGCAGCAACAGCTCCCATCAGACCCAGGTAGGCCAAGAAGCAATGGCTCTTCTCTGTGGGAGAGGCACTGGTAGATGGTCTTGTGAAGATGTCTGATATCAAGATGTGCTGCTTGACAGGACCTCAGTACCAGTCACTATAGTTTGGAAGTCACTTTCTGCTCAGCTGAAAACTTCTTTTTTTCTTTAAATATTCTTCCAATTTGATGAATTGCAGGTGTGCAAATAGAGCACATATACTTTGGGGAGAATGAGATAAAGTATCCAATAGCAAGGGAAAATTTCACTCTCTGGGCTACCAAACCCTGTGACTCAGTCTAACCCACCTGAATTTTGATCAAAAAACACTCAAAATGAACTACTAAACCTAAAAATCCAAGGACTGAAAGTTCTTGCAGAAATAAAATGACAAATAATATAATACAAATGATCACCTTTTTAGTTGGTTACTGGGATATTTATGAAGGCAATATGAAGCTGGGCAAGAAGGGGAGCATCTGAAGGGGCTTATTCATTAGATCTTGTTTTCTGGGTACCACACAGCACAAAGGCTGAGGTTAGTGCTGGTCACTCTGTGACTCTGATGTGTGCAGAGCATCATTGTGTGCAGATTTTGAATTGGTCCCCAAAGCAGTTCAGCTGCACGAGCATGGCTGGAGCAACGCAACCCAGCCGGTCAGCAAGGCAAACATGTCCAAATATTGTGTTGTGTTACACTGCTTTCACTTTCAAATTGAACTCCATCACAGCTAGCGCTGATGCCTTTGCACTATGAAGGAGTCCCCAGCTCCCACAAGTTTTTCGGTACCTCTACCCCACACTTACTGGGGGTGTTGCCAAGATTCTTCATGTTTCTTACATGAGTGAACCTAACTCAGTTTTGGTGCTAGCTGAGGTGTGCGATCCCATCCCTTCTGGTGAGAAATCTTTTCTCCCAAATATCCTTAACAAGGGATGGGAGAAACACTTGTCAGTTCGCCTACTCCTTCTACCCAGCTCTCCCTTGAGAAATGAAGAGCAAATTAAAAATAAAGGCTTGAAAATAAGTTTGTATTAATAAATATAAACTATAATAATCTTGTGAAATAATGAGGGTTGAACATTACTTTATTTTCCTTTTAAGTGGGCTCTTGAGCATTGCCTCCTGAGCCCAGTGACCCTCCGGAGCAGCCCATTTTATACCATGGCGCTCTCTAGTGGCCAGAGCACGGAAGAGAAAAGCACTGCGCGGCTCTTTGGTGGCGGAGCTGCAGCTGCATCTCCGGACAGACCCTGGTAACTGCGGCGAGGGACTTGAGTTTCGGGGTGCTGACACCTCCCGCAGACAGCAGCGAAGTTGTAGGCTCCCCTTTCGCAGATGTGCCTTCTGCATGCACCGGATCAGGCCACAGGAGCAATAGGTAAGGACAGTTTACAGTCCCACCTGCCAGGTGTCCCAGCGGAGAAAACATACATCTGCGACAGATGTATTGATGAGAAGAAGGACTTGGGGATGTTGAAGTTCAATATGACCCTGCTTCAGTGTGCACCCACAGGCCAGAAAGCTACCCGTGTGCTGGACTGCATCAAAAGGAGCGTGACCAGCAAATCGAGGAAGGTGATTCTCCCTCTTTAGTCCATTCTTATGAGGCCCGCCCCTGCAGAACTGCATTCATCCCTGGGACCCCAACATAAGAAGGATGTGGAGCTATTGGACCAAGTCCAGAGGAGGCCACAAAGATGCTCAGAGGCCTGGAGCACCTCTCCTATGGAGACAGGCTGAGAGAGCTGGAGTTTTCAGCCTGGAGAAGAAAAGGCTCAGAGGAGACCTTATAGCAGCTTCTAGTGCTTAAACGGGTTGGCAAGAAAGCTGGAGAGGGGCTTTTTAAAAGGGCATGTACTGATAAGACAAGGGAGTATGGCTTTAAAATGAAAGATGGGAGATTTAGATTTGACAGTAAGGAGAAATTTTTCCCTGTGAGGGTGCTGAGGCACTGGCACAAGTTGCCCAGAGAAGCTGTAACTACCCCATTCCTGGCAGTGTTCAAGCCCAGGCTGGATGGGCTTGGAGAAACCTGGTCTAGTGGAAGGTGCCCCTGCCCATGGCAGGAGGGCTGGAACTAGATGGTCTTTAAGGTCCCCTCCCACCCAAACCATTCTATGATTCTATGGTGCTTCAGTCCTGCAAAGCCCTCAGGGTGAAAAAGTACAAATGGGCTTTATTAGATGAAGCCATTTCAAACTCTCCAGAAGTCAAAACAACTTCTGGATTGAGTATCACTTTATACAACCAGATGGGGTCACTTACTCACATCTGTGTCATATTAGTTACAGACAGGTCTCACAGTTTGCCTCACTCCTTTCAGCACACTGCAGCTGGGAACTGACAGCAGTAGGTTGGCCAAAATCCTTTGGAGGCCTCTATTTATTTTATCTCACGTGGCAGCAGGGTTGGTAATAACCAGTGGCCACTAAAGTATTGATCGCTTGTAGGGTAATAGTTGGGAAATTTTCTCATTGATAGTATTACACATCTTGTATTCATTTCATTATAGAAACTGTGTGCTAAAACGATGGTTTTACATAATGTGAATTATGTGACAAAGCCAAACACTCAAAAACATAGGAAATAACAGAATTGAAATAGTAGAGGTAATATGAACTTAACTCCTTTGCCAGGACATAGTGCAAGCCAGGTAAGATCAGGGTCAATATTTTTCCCTGGACTATTACCTCAGCCCCAGGACTAGCTCACTGTGTGATGAGCTGTGATTAGTGCTGCTTCCTGCAGTCACCTCAGACTTTAGCTAGCAGCCACACGAATGTTCTTTGCTAACAATACCTCACACCACCTGCAAGGACATTAAGAAAAAAACCTGACAACAAAACAAACAAACAACCCCAGACATGTTTCATGTTTTAAAGCATTGAATAAAGCCAAAACTCCCCAAAGAAAAGGAAATTCTGCTTCTTGACAAATAATATAACCAACCACCCACCCACAGCTCTAGCCAGGAGCCAGAGTCTCTGCCCCCTTCACTTATATACTCTTAATGCCCTGAAGCAAGTGGCTTCTCCCTTTTATAGCCAGCCTTTCCCACCTTGCTCTCCTAAGAAGCAGCCCTTTCATGCTTGGAAAGATGCCTTTTCCTCATCCTTTTGATGGATTTAAACTTTTCTCCACTTTTTCGTGAGTATTTTGGTTTTATTTTTTTCTCTTTAAAGGGGTTGGAACTAGGTGATCTTAAGGTCCTTTCCAACCCTAACTATTCTGTGATTAGAAATTGATTCTTACATGCTAAAATTATTTTCCTAGCTTATTCCTTTTTATGTTTGATTTAGCTATTGGTGTGAAATGCTTTAGCTTCTGGTTCAAATGGAGTAAATGGTGTTCTCTGGCTTGTGGTGCTTTGCTGTGTTTTGGAGAATCTCTTACTGTGGTGGGAGCACACTCCTAGTGAAACTTGTGGCTGCTGCTTTACAAAGAAGCTTGCAGTGACTTCTTGACATGTAGCACTTATATATATATATGTATTTTATACTAGATACCCATGTGTTAAGGAACCTGTCTGGAAACTTGGCCTTGCAGCCTTCCCTCTAAAGGGGACTAGTACAGGTGGCTTCTGCAGTGCTGGGAGGTCTGTTGGTGGTATAGGCTGGTACAGAGCACTGCTTCAGGCCTTGCAGCCAAGCTGCTGGAGTAAACTGCCAGTAACCGTTTTAAACCTCATACTAAGTGACCATAACCTGTGGCAGAGAGATGTTCTGTAGCAAAACTAGCAGTTAGTGCTATGAAAGAGAGAGAAAAAGCACTTAAGGAAACCTTTGTCCTGCTTCCTCTTTTTGCTGTTCCTGAAGGCAGAGCAGACATTACTGCTGTGTAGAATAGGAATATCTATTGCAGAATTTCCACACATCCCCCTATGTTGGTACTGTACAAACCTGAAACAGAAAAACAGTCTGAAAACCAAATTGCTTGAGGTATACCTGTGAGGGAGAGGCAGTTTAGCTCTGCTAGGAATAGCATCTTATTAATACAGCTTTTTCTGCTGTTCCTGTCTCTTTTATTTTATTTTTCTTTTTGTGGATTCAGAAGCATGGTTGTGTCTATTTGCCTGAGCCCCATGGACTTGAGCACATCACTATTTCTGTATCTGGTTCTTCTTCCTTTTTTGCCATATTTATCCTTTACAGCTTAATTGGGTTCTATGTTATTGAAGGCTGCTTGCTACTTAAAGGGCATTAGAGAGTTGCACTGAAATATTTATGTCCAGTGCATTACTTCATTAAGGAAATTATCTAAAATGAATGGAGAATGAATTATGCCCCAAATGTCCCATAAGACTGAATGCTGACTGATTACTTGATGGTTCTCCTGATACAGGATGCATTGGAGGTCTATGTTGCCTTTAATTTTTCAAGGGCTGAACTGTGTCATGCGGCAACCCCAGCTTGTTGCTTAATGGCATTTCCTTGTAACAAAGAGTATCATTCCTTTTTTTTTTCACTGACACACGTGGTGTTTTCATGGTATATGAATTGAGGTGTTAAAGTATGTTTTGTGCTTGAGAATGTAATTGATGTCACTAAATGGATTGCTCACATTTCAGTGCTAGGAAGGAAACAAACTCAGAAAATACACCTGCAGCTCAGGAGAGTCCTTGTGGTGTGTTTGACTTTAGCCACATACACATAAGCTGTCTTGCATGCATAATGGCCTGTGGTAAGAGAATGGTTCTGTGGTTAAGACTGAAAGAACTTAATTTGGTGCTAACCACTCAACAGAGTATTTAGAGAGTGGACAGCTTTTACCAAACTTCTTAGCTTTCAGGGCTTTTAGCAAGCTTAATTTGATCTTCAATAGCAGAGAATGAATTCTTCCAGCTGTGACCGGCTAATGCAAATATTACATGCAAAGGACAAAAAGGAACTTTGCAATGTGTCCTTTTTACATTGCTGTCCTCACTTCCAAGAATGTGGTGCGTATTCCTTTCTCTTCTAGAGTCTTCTTTCTATTTGTTCATTCCCAAAACATATCGCTACATGCTTCCACAATGGAGAAGCTCCAGCCTGTGTAGACTGGGCAGGGCTCTGAGTGAACCTGGGGACAGCAGAGCCTGCAGTAGTGGTCTAGGATCTGCCATATCTGCATTGCTTCTAACACTTTTGCAGTGGCATTCCTGACTCTCGTGGCCTGCAGGACCAGACTGAACAAAGCTTATTTTCCAAGACCTGTGAGGTGCCTGATTCAATGTCTGGGAGGGAATTAGTCACCTATGTACAGTGTTGGCCTGGCCTTCTGCAGAGCAAGAGTTCTTTGAACCTTCATTTGTGCAAAGAAAAATTACCAGGACTTCAACTGTAATGCTGTTTTGTAGCAGAAATGTCAGCTCTGTTTGCCTTTTGGCCTGTCCCTTAATCTCACTGTTTTATTCACTAGGAAAAACCAATCCTTGCAAAATTAATTCTACTAACTGATGCTTATTGGATTATCTTTAAAATCAAATGAGCTTTAGCTGTGTGAACAGGAAAACAAAGGGCATGCAGGGACTTAAAAGTGGTTCAATTCAGTAGACTCGCTTTGCTAGTAAAAAGTAGCTCCTGCAGAGCCCAATTTCCTGAATCACTGGGGATTCCTCCACTGTGAGAGACAGTTACAGAAGAAAATGCCAGACTGGGAGTCAGGACACCTGACTCCATCTGCAACTCAATGCAGACTCCCAGTGCAGTGTTAACAAGGTTGAGGATACCAGCAAAAGAGCTCTGCAGCAGGAGCTGCCTGCTGCCTAGCAAGGAATATGAAATGCCTTGCGAGCATCAGACCTCTCCTGGGAAATCTGGTAATTTGGAAGCATGATTTAGAAGACCAGTATATTGACAAACTTTGGGCTGCTCACCAGGAACTGCGCTGTGTGTGGGTGTGCCTGGCTCAGGCTGACATCTGCTTCTGTGGCTTTGAGGAGACTTAGATGCCCTCCAGGCAGCATTCATCTGCGCTAGTGTATCATTTTTCTGAGTCCAAAATGAAGGTGATTAGCAGCTTGGAAACTTGGGGTTTATTCCATCTGCTCCCTGAGATACAAAGCCATGGCTCCGCTATGCCAGGAGAGTGTGCTGGCTACTCAAGTTTAGTCAGGCAAGACTCTGCTCTCCAGGCCCTGGTGCTCAAGCTCTGCTGCTCTGTGATGAACTGGGAAATCCCAGGGCCAAGTGAACAGCATAAGGAGGAGCCTTAGGCATCCCTCAGAAAGAGGGGGATGCTGGATCTATCATACTTTTGCAGTGGTTTAGGCGTTTGACAGTGTCATTGGATTAAATCCTAAAATACACTTGTAGGGAGCCAAGCTTGGCTCTTGTGCAGTGCGCAGTCCTAGGGCAGCCTCATATTGGGTAGGTGGATGGAGTTCGTGTTTCTAAGGCTTCCAAGGCTCTTCTAGGCACTGTGTTCCTCTGGGTGATGGCAAGCAGCAAGCCTGAGAGCCAAATGGCTAAGGGGTATGCAGCAGCCAGACAACAAACAACTGTGTGGAAAATAATTGGAGGGAAACATAGTGGAGTCAGGATTATTGTGGAGTAGGGCATAGGGAAAAAGGACACAAATGCAAAGGAGAGCAAATTAGCATTTTTATTGTGTTTCTTCTAGAACAAACTGGGGTTTTTGCTTTGCCTTCCTGTGGAAAATGGAATATCTACTCCCTCTCTTGAAATGCAATGAAAACCCAAAGCAAATCACCCGACTCCTGACAGCTTGAGGTTTTTAACACAGTAAATAAGGCAACATATTTTTTCAAAGTCAAAAAAGGACCTGGGATTTGTGACAAAAGTTATTAATAAAAAGCATTCTCTTGGGCAGTGAATTCAGAGGCTGTCTCATCAGACAGTAATTACCAGCCCAGCACCACCATTCCTGAGACAATTGAAATTTAGCTTCCTGACAAAAATTGATTTTGAAGATTAATTGTCCCCTGTAGCACAGTTTTAAACCAGTCTGAAATACGGAGGGGACAGTTGTCCTTTGGGTTTAATAGAGCTGTCTCTTTGATATTCACAGAGCTAGGGCAGCTATATGCTTTTTTTGTCCTGGCTTAAAAGCCAACATGAGGAAGGCAGCTTCAGAGAGGTGCTGCTGTCAGGAAGGGAGCAAGCGTGGGTGATGTCTATCCTAGCTGCAGTCCCAGTTCCTGTGCTGGACTGAGGGTAACCGCAAAGGAAGTTTGGATTTAAGAAGTGGGATTTCCTCATGCAACTCTAACTGCAGCAGTGTCAGTGAGTGCTCAACTAATTATCCACTAGAGAATCCACACTAGTGGTTGATGAATTAAAATGGGCTTTGCATTCTGCTGCTCAGGAAGCAATTTGTATTTGATCCTTCTGAGTGGCCAAGCAGCTGATCTCCCAGGGTGCTTTGTGAAGCATGCTGTATTTGAGTTGAGTATTGAACCTCCACAGGCAGCAGTGGGATGCTGGGAGAAGGAAAAGAGAAGCTGGGTGTCAGGAGGAAATTTGGCATGACTCAATGGTTCAGGAGTGCAAGGGCTGCTTCAGGAGTTCAAGTAAGTGCCTGAACCTTAACGTGAAATATTAGTCTCTTGGTAGGTTTAATGCAGGTTTTCTGTAAAAATCCTGACTATATTGAACCACATCTGTTTTCTTTTTATTGTGGCAAACTTATAGAAGCATGGCTGAGAGCTGCATTAGCCATGTGCTTGATGTCTCCTGGTGCCCAGCCTCTCCTCTACTGTGGCTGGAGCAAGCTCTCTTCATGCCTTCATCCTGGCCTCTCCATTCAGGTGTCGATAATCTCTGTCTGAGGACTATTCCTTCTCAGAAATGGAAAATCTGGAGTCACTTGCTCCAAGCAGGAGGGGCTGATCATGTGTCTGTTAAGACAGCACTTGCGAAAACTGCAGACCTGGAGTCATGGGGTCTTGTCTTCATAATTAGCTGTTGTCCTCTAGGCATGCTTTCTGCTCTTGTGCAGACCATGATGGAAGTGCTTGGCTGCAGGAGCAGTGAGGTTTCAGAGTGCTCCCTTCTATAGCGTTTAATGGTTGAATCGCAGGAAACTTGTAAGCCTGATTTGCAAAAGCTGCAACTCTCCTTCATCTCTTACATATGCACACAACACTTGTCTCAAAACTTACCTTTTTAGCTTCTGGCATGAGAGAAACCCCCGATGAACCAACTTATTTGACTCAAGATTTAGTAAGTTGATTGCCATAAGATATTGCCATAAGATATCTGACAGCATTATCAGCTGGGCGTGGTACCTACCTGCATCTCTGGGGCTGCTGGGCTTGCTGCCAATCTCCCCAGCAGCAGTCTCTCATTATCAGAGAGGAATCACTACTGGTGCTGCCAGGAAAAAGCGATGGTCGTAGTAGTAGCAGACTCTACTCTGAAAGGAACAGAGGCATCCATCTGTTGGCCTGACCCAGTCTCAAGGGAGGTCTGCTGCCTACCAGGGAAACAGATCAGAGATGTTGCAGAGAGGCTGCCTGCTCTAGTAAGTCCCACTGACTATTACCCACTTCTAGTGATCCATGTGGGTGCTAGTGATATAGATAGCAGTAGCCTGGAGAACATAAAGAAGGACTACAGAGCACTGGGAGAGGTGGTTAGGGGCTCTGGAGCTCAGATTGTCTTTTCGTCAATTCTTCGGGATACAGGGGAGGACCTTAAAAAGGCTAGGAGGATTGGCCAGGTTAATAAATGGTTAGAAGGGTGGTGCTATAGTCAGGAGTTTGGTTATCTTGAACAGGGGACTCAATTTAGTAGGCCAGGTCTACTGGAGGCTGGTGGAACTGGTCTGACAAAGAAAGGGAAGAGTGGATTTGGTAGGAGGCTTGCCAGACTGGTCAAGGATGCTTTAAACTAGATGTGTTGGGAGAGGGGGGCATCATTCCATCCCAACACACCCAGTCAGTTGCCAGCACCTATAATAAATGCTCGGAGCAATGTAGAGATATTCCAGCTGCTCCAGCCAATGAGCTGGCTTCAATTGGAGCTCGGCTCAGATGCTTCTATACAAACGCCCATAGAATGGGGAACAAAGAAGAGGAATTAGAGATGTGTGCACATCTACGGGGGTATAATATCATAGGCATCACAGAAACATGGTGGGGTGGCTCCTATGACTGGTGTGGTGGGATGGCTCCTATGACTGATGTGTTGGAATGGAAGGTTACCGGCTCTTTAGGAAAGACAGGCTCGGTAGGCGGGGAGGGGGAGTTGCTATTTATGTTAGGGATAGGCTAGAGAGCATGGAACTCTGTCTGGGGACAGGTGAGCAGTCGACAGAGAGTTTGTGGGTCAGGGTTAAAGGGAGAACAGCGATGGGTGACATTATTGTGGGGATCTGTTACAGACTGCCTGACCAAGAGCACTCGGTGGATGAAGCGCTCTATAGACAGATAGGAGCAGCCTCACGCTCACAGGCCCTTGTTCTCATGGGAGACTTCAACCACCCTGATATCTGTTGGAGGGATGGTATGGCCCGGCACAAGCAATCCAGAAGGTTCCTCGATTGTGTGGAAGACAACTTCCTTCTGCAAGTAATAGAGGAGCCAACAAGGAGAGGTGCCATGCTTGACCTCGTCCTCACCAACAGGGAAGGGCTGGTTGGGAATGTGACGCTCCAGGGCAGCCTTGATTGCAGCGATCATGAGATGGTTGAGTTTGAGATCCTCAGGACAGTGAGAAGAGCGTGCAGCAAGCTCACTGCCCTGGACTTCAAGAGAGCAGACTTTGGCCTCTTCAGGAACCTGCTCAGTAAGGTTCCATGGGATACAGCCCTAGAGGGCAGGGGGGCCCAAGACTCTTGGTTGATATTCAAGGATCACCTGCTGCAAGCTCAGGATGGATCCATCCCTACTAGAAGGCAGTGCTGCAGGAGGGCCAGGAGACCTCCTTGGATGGATAAGGAGCTGCTGAGGAAAATTCAAAGGAAAAAAGAGGCTTATAAAAGATGGAAGCAAGGTCAGGCGGCCTGGGAAGAATACAGGGATGTTGTCTGGGAAGCTAGGGACCAGGTTAGGAAAGCTAAGGCCCACTTAGAATTAAACTTGGCTAGGGATGTTAAGGATAACAGGAAGGGATTCTGTAGGTACATTGCAAATAAAAGACAGGCTAAGGACAACGTGGGCCCTCTCCAGAACCTCTCGAGAGAACTGGCTACCCTGGATTTGGAGAAGGCTGAGGTTCTTGATGACTTCTTTGCCTCAGTCTTCACCGGCAAATGCTCTGACCACACCACCCAAGTATTGGAAGGCAGATGGAGGGACTGTGAGAATGAAGACCCTGGGCCCACTGAAGGAGAGGATCTGGTTCGAGACCATCTTAGGAACATGAACATATACAAGTCCAAGGGACCTGATGAAATCCATCCACGGGTCCTGAAGGAGCTGGCAAATGAAGTTGCTAAGCCACTGTCCGGCATAACTGAAAAATCATGGCAGTCAGGTGAAGTTCCCAATGACTGGAAAAAGGGAAATATAACCCCCATTTTCAAGAAGAGGAAAATGGATGATCCAGGGAATTACAGACCAGTCAGCCTCACCTCTGTACCTGGCAAAATCTTGGAGCAGATTCTCCTGGAAGGCATGCTGAGGCACATGAAAACCAACAAGGTGCTTGGTGACAGCCAGCATGGCTTCACTAAGGGGAAATCCTGCCTGACCAATCTGGTGGCCTTCTATGATGGGGCTACGGGCCTGATGGACAGGGGTAGAGCAGTTGATGTCATCTACCTGGACTTGTGTGAAGCCTTTGACACTGTCCCACATGACAACCTTGTCTCTAAGTTGGAGAGACATCAATTTGATAGGTGGACCACTCGGTGGATAAAGAACTGGCTGGATGGCCGCACAGAAAGAGTAGTGCTCAGTGGCTCAGTGTCCAGCTGGAGACCAGTAACGAGTGGTGTCCCCCAGGGATCGGTGTTGGGACCGGTCTTGTTCAACATCTTTGTGGGTGACATGGACAGTGGGATTGAGTGCGCCCCCAGCAAGTTTGCCGATGACACCAAGCTGTGTGGTTCCGTTGATACATTGGAGGGAAGGAATGGCATCCAGAGGGACCTTGACACGCTTGTGAGGTGGGCTGATGCCAACCTGATGAAGTTGAACCATGCCAAGTGCAAGATCCTACACCTGGGTCAGAGCAATCCCAGGCACAGCTACAGGTTGGGCGGGGAAGAGATTGAGAGCAGCCCTGCAGAGAAGGACTTGGGGGTGTTGGTCAATGAAACAATGGACATGAGCTGGCTTCAGTGTGTGCTTGCAGCCCAGAAAGCCAACCGTATCCTGGGCTGCATCAAAAGGAGTGTGACCAGCATGTCGAGGGAGGTGATCCTGCCCCTTTACTCTGCTCTTGTGAGACCTCATTTGGAGTATTGTGTGCAGTTCTGGTGTCCTCAACAGAAAAAGTACATGGAACTGTTGGAACATTTCCAAAGGAGGGCCATAAGGATGATCAGGGGACTGGAGCACCTCCCATGTGTAGATAGGCTGAGAAAGTTGGGGCTGGAGAAGAGAAGGCTGCGTGGAGACCTCATAGCAGCCTTCCAATATCTGGAGGGAGCCTATAGGGATGCTGGGGAGGGACTCTTCATGAGGGACTGTAGCGAGAGGACAAGGGGTAACGGGTTCAGACTTAAACAGGGGAAGTTTAGATTGGATATAAGGAAGAAATTTTTTTCTGTAAGGGTGGTGAGGCCCTGGAATGGGTTGCCCAAGGAAGTTGTGAATGCTTCATCTCTGATGGTTTTCAAGGCCAGGTTGGAGAGAGCCTTGGATGGCATGGTTGAGTGGGAGGTGTCCCTGCCCATGGCAGGGGGGTTGGAACTGGATGATCTTAAGGTCCTTTCCAACCCTAACTATTCTATGATTCTATGATTCTATGAATGTACGAGAAAGAGCCGTTGATGACAGCTTTGGACTAGGAGTAACTTTGAAGTGGTTTGTTTTAGCTGTGGGAGAAAGACTTCTGCCCATGGTACTACTGACAATCACAAGTGATTTTCAGATTTTCCAAGCTCGTTTCCATTCTGCTTTGTGTTGCTGATAAACTTGCTCTAAGGATACAGCCCCAAAAAGTAACAACAACCCACAAACACAATGCTGATTTACTTTATGCAGGGAGAAGGAGAGAAAGGGCAAAATCAAAGGAATGAGTTGTGCAACCTGTTTATTTACTTTGAGGTCTCTCTTTCCTGAACACAGGCTTCAGTACCTGGGTCTCCTTTAGCAGACCGTTGTGTTGAGAGGCTTTGACGCACACCCCTCTGCAGGGGAAGTATGTGTGTGTATGTGTGTGTGTGTGGGAGGGGTATATACAAACCATTTAGTCTTCAGGGATCACAGAATCACAAAACATTAGGGATGGAGTTGCCTCTGGAGATCATATCCCCTCCCAAGAGGCAGGTTACACAGGAGCATGTCCAGGCGAGTTTTGAATGTCTCCAGAAAGGGAGACTCCACAACCCCCCTGGGCAGCCTTTTCTAGTGCTCTGTCACCCTCAACACAAAGAAGTTCCTCCTGTTGAGAATCACCCAATTTCTTTTCTGTTTCTATTTGCTGTTTCGCTTTGCCAGGCTTATAATCAAAAGAGAAAAAGAAGAGTAAAATGAAATCTCAGTCAGTAAAGACAGAGAGAAAACGTCTTTCTGGGCTGTGAATGGTGCAACTTTGATTGAGCATAGTTGAGTTTGACATTGAGATACCCCACTGTCCTCTCAAGCCTTTCCCAGCAAAATCTGCAGTCTGTATATGTGCAATTAGACTATTTGGCCACATGATGTCTCTGTGGGTTGCGAAGAGCGGTGGATAGGTGGAGGTCAAACTGTAGCAGGAGCTGGGCGGAAGCATCAGTGACGATTGGCTGGCTCCTCAGAGACGAGAATTGACAAAGCAGCATGCCAGTTCCCCTTCTCTATACGATCCTTTTAATGGGCTTCAGATTCTTCGAACGAATTGGAAATCCAGGAAGATCTGAGTAACCAGCTTGCAAAAGGATGTGCAGAGGACCTGTACCCATCAGTGCTGCAGGTATAAAACATGCCATAGAAATGTGAGACAAGGGGTCCTGGCCAGTCCACAGCCCTGGATGCTTCTCCACTAGGCACAATACAGTTTCAGAGACTGGCCAAGATGCCAAACTGTTTCAGCGCTTCCATGCAGGGGAAGATGAGGCTTAGCAAATATCAGACCAAAATCCCCACCATTGCCTGCTGGGGTCTCCTGCACAGGGGAATTGCCATGTGCTGCCAAAAACACGAAACCGAGCTCTGGCGGGAGAGTGGGTCATAAGGAGATCTGGGGTATTCCCATGGCTTTGCAGGTGTGCCAGGCTGTCCTCTGAGACTGGTCACCCTGTGACACTCAAGCCACAGCCTGAGGATTTAGATGGGATAAAGATGCTCCTTCTAGTCTGACACATCACAGTCCTGAAGGCAGTATTTGCCACAAGTCTTTTGTTTATGCATGATGACAATCTAGAATAGCCCCTGATGGAGCCAGACTGTAATGTCTCTGTGCCTTAGATTGTGGAGAGGTGGTTGGGGCTAAGATTGCTTTGAGCACAGTACTGATAAAATGGATGTGACTACAGCTACAGTTGCACATGGAAGTGCCTTAGGAAAAGAAGTTTCCTATATTCATTTCCACTGGTGGTACTGGATAGTATCTGGAGGATACAGCTCCCCTGTATTAAGTGCTGTGCATGCACACAGTTAGCTTTTCTTTCCAGTCTTTCTAATCCTAAAGAATTTGAAATCTTGCTTCTGCAAACCCTGCCTAGGTACAGGCTTTTTATCATGGTGATTCAGCAGGACTATTGCTGTTCCTTAGGAATGTACAGACCATGTACAAATTAAAAGAAGTTGAATGACCTGTTTTCCAACCCAATAGAAAGTTCTACTATGGTTTGTCTCAAGCAGTTTTATCACTCTGCATGGGGTTTTAGTTTGAACCTTTTGTAAAGCTTCTGTCTGCAGTGTACCCATCACCTTTGCCAGAGACACTTCAGAGGGAGGAGAGCTTTCTGTTGGGAAGATGGTGACTGGGGAGGCCTGTATCTCCAGCAAAACAGCTTCCCTGAGCAGCTTCCCAGCCTCAGGGCTCTTGAGCAAAACTGCACACAAAGCTCACGCTACAATTTGCCGTTACTTGTGTGGGAAGATAAACTTGAAACATCTCAATCTGTCTGCTAAGCTGCAATTTCTGAACTTCAAATGGCTGACTCTTGGAGGGGAATAACAGATTTAAACCAAAACTCTGCCTCTGGAGGCAGAGACCAGTGGAAAATCTAGCTGCCTTTGAGTGAATTGTGAGAGGTGACAAGAAGCTCTCACAGGAAATGGCTTAGGGTCTCTACTGTAGATCACAGCAGCTTGGGGTTCAGAAGTGGTAGAGTTAAAGTGAAGGGAAAGGGCTTGATGAGAAAATGGTCTGGGGAAATACTCAGAAATAGCAAGGGTTTCTCTGTTGACGTACTCCCTTCCTGTACAGTTTACAAGAGAAAAAGGGAGAATTTTTTTACTAAACAGCTTTCTGGGTATCAGTAAGGGTCTGGCCACGGAATGATGTTCTGGTTAAAACTCCACGTTCTGTCAGTAATTTATGCAATTGCTAGGAGGCTGCTCAGATGGCCAAATGACTTCTATTAGTATAACTTTAATTCTGTACTTTTAAGAGAAATGATTCATGCTTTGTGTTTCTTCAGGACCCTTTATTAGATTTGAAGTCCAACTTCTGGGGAGAGATCAAGGCTTTTTCTTTTCACCAGTGATTGCTTCAAGAATTATCTTTGAGGCTAGAAGCTGCTTGGATATTCTCAGGAGCCAGACTAGAATTATGGAACAGGTCTTGGCAGGTGTCAGTTCCTAACACCTCTTACCTTTTCCCGGGGAAGTGTTTGCTGAGACTTAGTTATTCAGAGATATATGGCCAGGATGGCTTCCCCAGGTGAGTACTGGTACTTGCAAACTTCATCAATACTTTCAGCAAATTTTAGAGGTCTTGACTGCACTTATCTACTGCAGAATAAAGGAGTTTGACTGATGTTTGATTCAACTGCTACTCTAAGAGTTGCTGTGGTCTCTCAGCAAGTCTGACAGTTGTGATTTCTTGCAATAGCTGAACCAGCTGGTGCTCTGCTGTGTCTCTAGTTTTCCCCAATTAGGAACTGAGACAGTTGTCTATGGTAGGTAATGGCCTGGCAGTGAGATCTAGATAGGAAGGAAAAGTGCTCTGAGAATTTAGGACACAAAGTACTGTAGAGGAGATGAGAAAGAGATCCCTATTAAGCATAAAAGGTGGGATAAATTCCCATTCTACAAACTGTTTTATTAATGGTGACTATCAGTAATACACAACACTCAGTTAAATGTTGTATAAGTTACTGGGCAACAGATGGGGATCCAGTTCTTTCTTTGTGTTAAACAAAACCATATCATCACACAATTGCCACTGTGGGAAAATTCCTGAAAACATGCTCCTTATATCATCTCAAAGGAGGTAGTTTTAGTTGATACCTTGGTACCACATGGAAAGTAATCCACTTGGAGCGCTTTGGCTAGATTGCTTTGTGATGCAAAAGGGGGGGAAAGTCTATCTCAAATAATGGCAATATATTTTGCCAGCCTGCACTGATGGAGTGTTGCCAGGGCAAGTCTCTCATCATCAGAGAACATGCTAGTGTTAATGTGATTTTTGTAGGTCTCCTAAGGGAATGGCTTATGTCCTTCCAGGAGAAAAGCCCTGCTGAATAAATCATCAAACATTCCTTACCAATGGGACCCTGCTAAGTATATTGCACAAGCGAAGATTGTTTTCCTGACAGGAGAGGTTCTTCTCCTCCAAGCAGCACACCAGGCATGCTGGCAGCAGCTGCTCATAGGCGCGTGAGCAGCTGTGGTTTTCATCAGGGGTCACTGCCCAGATAGCTCTACAAGTTAGCAGTGCGGCTGATGGGACAGCAGAAACACTGTGCAAGGAAGTTGCTGTCCTCTTTGGTGGGATAATGAAGTCCAGTGGCAAACACGTCTGTAAACTAAGCCGTACTGTTCTGGTTTGCTCCCCATACAGCGTGACCAGCAGGTCGAGGGAGGTGATCCTGCCCCTCTACTCTGCTCTTGTGAGACCTCGCTTGGAGTATTGTGTGCAGTTCTGGTGTCCTCAACATAAAAAGGACATGGAACTGCTGGAACAAGTCCAGAGGAGGGCCATGAGGATGATCAGGGGACTGGAGCACCTCCCGTATGAAGATCGGATGAGAAAGTTGGGGCTGTTCAGCGTGGAGAAGAGAAGGCTGCATGGAAACCTCATAGCAGCCTTCCAATACCTGAAGGGGGCCTATAGGGATGCTGGGGAGGGACTCTTCATGAGGGACTGTGGTGAGAGGATAAGGGGTAAAGGGTTCAAACTTAAACAGGGGAAGTTTAGATTGGATATGAGGAAGAAATTTTTTAAGGGTGGTGAGGCAGTGGAATGGGTTGGCCAGGGAAGCTGTGAATGCTTCATTGCTGGTGGTGTTCAAGGTTGGGTTGGACATAGCCTTGAATGGCATGGTTGAGTGTGAGGTGTCCCTGCCCATGGCAAGGGGTTGGAACTGGATGATCTTAAGATCCTTTCCAACCCTAACTTATCATATGATTCTATGATTCTATTGGGCTTTCTGCTTTCTCTGCCCCTGGCATCCAATGGCTTTCCTCTTTCTTGACACTGCAGAACAGTACCCAGGCAAACTGCAGCAGCATCTCCTAACCTGTAGGCTGCTGTGCTCCTAACCTGAAACAGTTGCCAGTCTGTCCCCCTGAAAGCACTGCCGTAAGTTGCCTTTCTCTGCAGCAGCCAGGTAGCAGCTATGGAAATGGGGTTTAAGGGCGAGCAGTCTCCAGCCACAGAGCTGCAATAGGTTGAAGTTTATGGCTAACCAAATACTTTCAGCTATGTTTTGCTTTGTAGCTGGTCTTTCAAAGTAGATACTAGCAGCCCAGAGCCTGTTTAAATACATTGTCTCTGTTATAGTGGTTAGAGCTGGCCGGTTCGCACAGGCTTCAGGGGTAAACAGGTAAACGATTGTCTTTGGTCCAGGATTTTGGGTGCTGGTGATAGAGCTCGCCTTGCAGGAAAACTTATGCAAGCTGCAGCCACTGACTGCTGGGACAAGATATCTGTCCAAGCTGCTGGCAGCCATGGAGACCCATCTGTACACAGCATTGGCTCTGTCACTGGTAACCCTTCACTTCTGATGGGAAGCTGGCTGAAAACTGAATGGGTAATGACTGTTCTGGTGCCTCAGAGCACAGGCTATCAGTCACATTCTGTTGGGGATTGAGTCTGGCTGAGCATTAGGCAGCAGAGGCAGGATTAGCAGAGGCTGGCAGGATGCTGGGCTCCCTGGTGACACTGCAACGCTGGCAGTCGCAACACCCAGCATGGCCAGTGTGTGAGGACACTGGGGATACCAGCATAGGTAACATCCACCCACCAGGCTCTAGGGAACCCACGTGAAAGCTCTCTGAATATAGCCCTAAAACCTTTCACTGATACAGTGCCTCCCACCAGGACTGACACTCAGCTGCGAATTTTAGGGGCTATTTGAAGGGGGATTGGGAGAGTTTTGGGGCTCAGATGATACTAGGGTTCACTCAATCATCTGTGTCCTCTCATCCCCATTCATTTGGGGATAGAGGAAACAGACTCTTTTATAAGCAAAATCCCAGCACTTCTCCACTCAGACTCCTGCCTCCTGGCAGTCCCTTCAGATCTCATTTTGCAATGGTGCATTGTTACTTTTTGGCAATATTTCTCACCAGAAGGTAATGAGGATGGGAATATCCTAGCAGCTGGCACTCTTTCCTAAGGATGTAGAGGTGGATCCAAATGCAACCCCTTGTTGGTCAACCTAGAATGTTCCCAAATCTTCTGTGGCCCCAGCAGTGCCACCCAACCCCCAGCAGCACCTACCATGGCAGGATCCCTCACAGGTGATGTGCTGGTTTTTCCACCTTATTCAGTGCTTCATGTGAAGGTGGGAAGAACTTTGGTCTCCCAAGCACTCAGCCCTTGGCTCTGCCGAGGACACAGTGCAGCCAAGGTGGCATGCACATGTAGCCTCACTTGCTTCTGCCCATTTTAGTAGATCTTCAGTAGGTGAAGATGAAAGCACACTCCTTATCCCTTTTTGGTTGAATAACTTACCCTGAGGTCAGGCAGGCTGTCTTACTTCGTTGACAGCCAATTTATTGTTTGCTGGTAGCCAGATTTAGTTTGAGGCATGTTTTGCAGGAGCATAGGGTTTTCCAGTGTATTGTCCTGGAAAGCTCTTCTAATGTGCAACTTACATCAATTATACTGCCTAATGAAGTCTTCCCTGGGTGGCTTATTTTGTTCTCTGCCTTCTCTCCAGCTCTGCAAAAAATGAATTACCTTGGCAAAAGTCAAAGAAACACACTGAAATATTCCTTGCTGTCTCCCCTCAAATATTCCCTACTTATCCTGTGAGTGTTGAGGAGGGCTAGTGAAAGCATGTAGGATAGCTTTGGCTGTGTCTGGCTCAAGGGTCCAGAGAGAAATGCTCCAGTCTTCTACAGAAAAGATAGGAAGGAGGAGCAGAGGTGCAGAGCCAAGGCCGTTTATACAGTGAATGCTTTGCTAGACATTTCTGTGCACACAGACATCCCTCTCCCAGGGCAGGCCAACCCTCTTGGCCATGTTTAACTATTGCCAGCCCTTGCTATGACAGCAGTGACCTTCGTGGTGGCTACAAACCCCATGGGAAACTCTGGTGAATACTCAGGCTGTGTCAAGGTGTGCATGCTGCTGGCCCTGGGTGGGCTGTGCCAGCATGGGCTTGTCTTTGTCCACACAGCCCTTGAGGATTCAGCAGCTCTGGCTGTGAGACACTGGGTGGTGAAGCTGTGGATGGACCTGCTTGAAATGGGCAGGAGCATTGGAAAAGTTTGACTTCTCCATCTTGGTGAAGACCACTGGGACTT
Source organism: Amazona ochrocephala (assembly GCA_039720435.1). NCBI lineage: Eukaryota > Metazoa > Chordata > Aves > Psittaciformes > Psittacidae > Amazona > Amazona ochrocephala. Next base: position 2,057,086 of record CM077884.1, on the reverse strand, counting down.
GGCAAGCCAGCCCTGGGCACTCTTCAGACACTGTTCCTTCCCTTAGCCCATGCTGTCATCTCTTGGTGCTTATCCAGTAAATCTGGACAACTTTGGCTACTGATTGTATGACAGTGGTCCTGATAGAGACAGAACTGGAAAATTGGGCCCGTTTACTTTTATCTGAAGAACGATAGCTGATAAAACAGATTTTAACGAATAGATAGTTGCTTGCTTGTTGCAGTTAATGCTGTATGACAAAACGTGTGATATTGAACAGGTGTTCATTAAAGGTCAGATATAACATACTGTATCTTTTCATCTCCCCAATCTCCTACCTTCTCCCAAAGCAACATTCATGTTATATGGCTCTTTAAATTTCCCAAAGCTCTCTGCAAACATTAACTAATTAATCCTCACAGCCCACTATACATATGCTTTAATTAATTAGCACTCATTTACTTAACTCACACTGCCTCATTAAATATAAATTGAGTGTATGTTTGGGAACTTTAACTAGGAAACATTACTGGGGATTTATGCAAAACATGAATGCAAAATATGTTAATAGTAGCTGGAGGCAGTAAAATTCAAATACTAAGGTGTTTAGTGAAAAATATGTTTTGGTGTCTGTGAGCAGAGTCAGACAATTAGCTGTTCCCATAAAATGCATATGTTGTTATGGCCTTGAATTCATCATTCACTCAGTGTTGTTACCATAGTAATCCTGATAATTTGCTTCCCATAATGTCTGTCTATACACTTTGTTCTATTAGTTTAATTTTTCATATTTGTAGAAACTCAGTACTCTCTGGGCTGGCAGCTTGCTGTGTATTACTCAGATCTGGTGTCCACTGATATGTAAATGTTAACACTTATACTTGCTATGGACACTGGGTAGCCTTCTGCATTATAATCGCAGTATAATAATGGATAAAAGTATAATCTGGATCGTCAATTTATCATCTATCAATACTCCCAGGTCCTTCTCAGCTGAACTGCTCTCTAGTAGGTCAGCCTCCAACCTATACTGGTGGTCTATCATGCAAAGTAGCAATGAGACGAATAACTGCTATGATTATCCCAGTAGCTCTGTCTGGAGACTGTCATTAGCAGGAGGGGTAAACTGAGTGTGTCTCAACTTCCCATTAAGGACCATCACTCTGGGTGAGGACAGGCCATTTACTGCTGAATGTTGACCAGACTGTCTGGATTAACTGTGTTGTTGCAGCCCCTGCAGTTATTTTGAGACAAACTGCCATGGGTGTCAGTTAGAGTTAGAGCCAAAGTACCTCTGAGGATTTGGGCTGTTTTGCCTGGGTATAATTCTCTTGTCTCAGTCTCTTTTTGTTGCATCCTCAAGCACTAAGCAGTGAAACAAATGCTGCCTGCCATTTGAGAGGCAATCACAGGTCAGTGACGACTGAAGTTGTTTTCCTAGGAATAAATTTGTAAATCAGAAGATGAAGAGTTGAGAGAGGTTTTACAGGGTTGTGAGTGTCATTTATGTTTCAGAAATGTGACTAGAAATGAAGCAGTATTTGGACACCTTATATTTGGATTAAACCCTCCAAATTCCATTTCCTTTATAGAAAATTATTGTTGTTTAAAATCTCGTGGATTATTTCACCTTTTCCATCTTTCCATACCTTGGAGAAATAGTAGGCCAGAATTCTGACTTGTTGCCAAGAGGCAGCTCCAAACATAACTGATCCTTTCTTCCATATGAAACTGAGAGGTTTTTCTCTTGCGCTTTGCTCCCAAGCCAGATGTGGTTTATTTCCTTTTTTTTTCTTTATTATTTTTACTGTCCTGCTGTCCTGTGAGCAGTTTACTCTTTTCATGTAAGAGGTGATGAGTAATTTTCCAGCGCTTAATGATGAGGGGTAGAAAGGTTCCTGCTCATCCCACAGAAACATGTTGTTGCATGAACAATAGCAGCAAATGCGTTTTGATTTCAACAGGGCTTGTACATGCCATCGCAAATCTGAATGTATGTTCATTTGGTTGCTGTGCTTTTAAATGAGTAAGAGCTTTCCATGCACAAACAAGTTCTTAGTAATGCCTGATATTTTAACTTGAAATATGTTTCTTTACAAGCTATGTGTTAGCTTGCTATCGTGAAGAGGTAGCAGGGCTTGGAGAGCCATTCCTGGTCTCCTCCTTCCCTTGACTTATCTTTATCAAAAAAATTCTTGCAAGCTGAGTATGAATTCCTTGTGCAACCCCCGATGCCTTCAGGAAGACTTTCCTCAGATGCTTGACTGAGTCTTTCCAATCAGCTTTCTTGGTCAAAGGAGAGGGCAAAGCTCTTCATTTTTCAGGGTAAGTGGGAGTTAAAAGGAGCAGAAAAGTGTTCCGCTGCTCAAGGCAGCAGATTTGTTTGAGGACACACATAAAGAGCAAGCATGTATTGTAGAGCATAATAACACTTCAGAGTGAGTTTTCCTCGCAAGTGTAATGAGGAGTACATGGCACAACACCAAGGTGACTACTGAAACAAGAAGTATGACTGAATTTAGGGAAGAACATTGTAAACACTGTTTTGAATTGAATTTCTTGAAACAGTAGTACTTTTTTGTCTTCCATTTTCATCAGGATACTGAAACCATTCAGTAACATCATTTCCTAACCTTGTTTTTCCTCCCAGCCATCTTTTGTCTTATAAAAAATAACAAAAAATCTTAGGAATGTAAGAATAAATATGTTGGATCTAGCCCAATGTCTCACTTGCAGCAGCATACAGGCAAGCAAAGTGATAGTTTTCCAAACATTCTTGCTTCCAGCAGTTTGTGGCGCAGGGCTTTCAGAAAACAAAGGCAGTGTCTTTGTGCATCCTTCTTCAGTGAAAATTTCCAGTTTTAATCCTGTCTTAACTTTGGTCATCTACAACATCCAGAACAAGGTTTTACTTGGCTGCAGCACACATCTATGAAGAACCACCTCTTTTAGATTGTTTTGAACCAGTTTTTATAGTTTTGTGTGGCAGTCCTTAATTCTGGTTTGGAGAAAGTGCATGTGAAGTCTGTACCTGTTCCCTTTCTCAGTGCCACTCCTAATTTTGTGGATATGTTAATACTTCCCTTAGCTGTCTCTTTTCAGGGTTGAAGAAACCTAATCTATTTAGACTGGAACCATTACAACTATCTCCGACAGCTACCTCAGGATGAAGATATGAGTACGTGGAGCTGCCATTCAAATAAACTCACTGGCTTGTCCTCAACTTGTGGGAAGAGGTTTACTGAAATCAGTGCCATTCTCAGAAAATAGAACTCTGGATAACAGGTATTTGATCCATTCGAAGTCTGAGGACATGTCAATGTGGTGGCTTTTCAGGATTTTGTTTCTTTTAAGTGCTGTTTTTGTGACAGATGAGTTTGGGGGGGGGGGGGGGGGAGAGTCAAAAGCATTTTCCTTTTTATTTAAGATCTTTCTGGTACATTGCAAGTGTGCAATATCACAACTATGAGAAGTAAATGAACAGGCCACTTCTTAGAGTACTGAAAAGAACGTAGGAGGATTGCTTATGCTGTTCTGTTCGGGGTAATAATATTGGGTTGCAACAAAAGTGGAACACGTTAAGATGTTAGGCAAGTCTTGCTTGTGGTTTTTAATTTTCAGTTTGATAGCTAAGGATAATTCGTTTTGCCCCAGCTGAGAACGTGTCTAGTGAAAAGGATAAAATGTTGAATTAAAAACCTCCTGAGACATTTGCAAACATAATAAGCATTGTCTGAGAAGGTGCACTTTGTTGTCCAGCTGCAAGTCAGCTTCTGCCTGTCCCTTCCTTCTGTAATATTTCAGACTCCTTCATTGTCTGTATATACTGTATCAGACAGATTATTCAGCTCTTTTGAATAAAGCTACTCTAGTGCTGTCTTGAGGACTCTCATCTCTTTCTTCAAGATGTCATTCATTTTGGGAAGCTACAACAGCACGAAGTCCTCAGGAGAATCTGCAAATAGATTTCTTGGGGTCTTGGATCTTAACTTATTTCCTAAGCTGCAGCATTTCCTCTGGTCTTCAGTAGAAAATAATGAGGGGGAAACAGAGTGGTGATGAGTGCACTTGTAGTTCTCCTTTGTTCTGCTGTCTGATGTGCTGCGGGATCCTAACTGCATCAGTAAAGGCTATGTGTGCATGTGTCTATAAAGCACCTATGTAAATACCTATTTACCACTTTTACCAATAGTCTTTTGAAAGAAGAGTTGGTGAGCAAAATGTGATGCAAAATTCTCAGGATTTGTTTGCACAAAGGCAGATCCTATTTTGTGATTTACTTCTCTAATAGCTGAAGCTTTTTTCTGGGCTTTTCCAAGCAGTGAGAGCTAATTCAGATAGCTTCACCAGTCACCCAAAACATGGCTGGGAGGAGAATAAGTTCCAACCCAAACCTCTGCTCAGCCCAGAAAATAGTGTAATTGATGACTATGGACTGTGCTTGCATCTGAGTTTTCAATATCCTCCAGAATCGTGAATTTTGTTGGGATTAGTTTAAAAGAGTGATGGCAGACAAACTTTTATATGAAATACACTTTTAAATAGGGTTCCAGCCTTATTCCTCTTTCTTTGTTGTTATAGTTCAGTTTGCCTCATTTAGTGCTTTTAGTTCTTGCCAGAATTCTCAGATCAATATGTGCAAAAAAGGATTTTGTGTGTGTCCTGGGTTCAGCAGTAGCAGTCATTTTTCTCCTTCTTAGTAGCTGGTGCAGTGCTGTGTTTTTGACTTTCGGCCTGGAAACAGCGCTGATAACACCGATGTTTTTAGTTACTGCTGAAATGTTTAGTCTGACCAAGGACTTTCTGGGCCTCATGCTCTGCCAGGGAGGAGGGGAAGCCGGGAGGAAGCAGAGACAGGACACCTGACCCAAACTAACCAAAGAGGTATTCCATACTACACCACGTCATGCCCAGGATGTAAAAATGAGGGGCAGGGACCTGGAAGGGTTGGGTTCACTGCTGGGTCAGGCTTGGTATCAGGTGGTGAGCGGTTGTATTTTCTTCCCTTGTTATTTTCCTTATCATTATTATTATTATTGGTGCTAGCAGCAGTGGTTTGTGTTATACCTTAATTACTGGACTGTTCTTATCTCAACCCGTGGGAGTTATATTATTCTGAATCTCCTCCCCATCCCTGCAGGAGTGGGGGGAAGAAAGAGGTGGGGAGTGGGTGAGTGAACTACGTGGCTGACTGGGCTTAAACCACAACAATGTGGAAACAGCTAGGAAGAAATACAAAATTGTTTTGTGTGTATGTAAAAGTTTGAAGACCATTCTTCTTGATAAGGTGCAGAGTAGAGACGCAAAGTCAATATCTGCAGAGTCTGATGATTAGATTTCAGAATTAATTCAGTACGGTCCTCCAAAAAAGCCTCATCTCTCAGCTTCCTTTAGGAAAATCTGGCTCTCAATTTGAATTTGGCAACTGCCTTGGAATAAAGAAATACATTATTAAAACCCCTTGCTTGTTGCAAACTGTAGTATTAATGTAAAATGTTTGAATAATCCATTTGAAGCTGCTACTCATGAGAATTTTCTGAAGCCAATTTTGAAGCCTTCAGAAATAACCGACCTGAATTTACCTGAGAAGGAAATTACTTTCTGCTTACCTAAATCCTCCACCATCCACACCAGTTTCCACTGGTTACAGGAGTCTGCTATACTTCAAACCCTTCACCAATTTGCAGTGCCTCTCTGGGTTGTTAAGCACACAGGACTATGTCCTTCCCAAAGTTATTATCACTGGTATCTTGATGAATTCAGAGATAAATGCCTCCACAAAACCTGTCTGCTGATCTTTGCTTTACCTCGCTAGAGAGAGCCTTTTCAGTTTTGGTTTGGTTTGGGTTTTGTTGTTTTTTGTGGGTTTTTTTTCCATTTCAGTTAAAAGAAAGCAGTATTGTTCTTTCAATGGATTTGGGTTTTTTCCTCTCTGCAAAAACCTAATGGGAGAATGTGGCTAGGAAGAGATGACTTGACTGCTTTTCTTGTCTGTGGGAGATGGGCAGGAGGTGAATGGATAAGATTCCAATTAAAATGCCTTTTTTCTTTGCTCTGTCTTTGGCAAAGTATGTTCCAGGAAGATGAGAAACTGTTCCCTTTTGGTGAGGCAAGTACTAATAATAGAAGTCACAGGAGTTGCAGAAAATTGGGTTGGAAAGCCATAAGCCTGTGACTTTCTTCCTGTTTAAAGGCAGGATTGACTGGCCTTGCTGTGCCACTGACGAAGGCTCTTCTAAACTGTTCTTGGAAGATTTGTGCTTTGTGTTTTTTATGGCTGTAGATTCCAGATCTCTCTTGCGTGAGCAATTCCAGTTCTTCTCTGTTCACTTTGCTTGGTTAAATATTGAGAATAGTTTCAAAATTTCCTCTACTGCAGTCCAAACCCATTGTTTCTTGCCCAGATCACCACAGAAACGATAACTTAGTTTCAGTAGTAACCTCTTATTTGCAGAGTATTAAGTGCTTCCTCTGCCTTTTTTCTAAGCTGAACAGCTCCTCTTTCATCCTTTTTTAGCACACTTAATTTTCTATACCTCAGATAATTTTTGCCACCAATTCATCCACATGTTTCTGAGCAGTGGTTCCAGAACCAGACATAAGACTTTGTCAGAGTTGGGTGAAGAGGAACACTTTCTGACTGCATTTTCTGGGCAGCACACTGTCTGCCTTTAGCTTTACAGCACCTAACACCCCTAACTCATGATCTTACCTACTTTAGCTCTGCTGCCTGGCCTGTGAGTCTCCAGTTTGCCTCAACAACAGCAAGTTATTCACAATTAAATTCAGACATTATTTACTTGTTCTTTATTGAATTACAGTGTTCAAATATTTCAGTAGTTTGCCAGGACTATTTTGAATTAGTTTTGTCCTACAAAATACTCACAGCTCTTCCCAGCTTAGCAGTATCTGCAGATTTAGGAAACATGTTTGTCCCTCCCTAATCCCCTTCTGTACTGGAAATCTCCAATGGCAGTAGACTAGGACTGCCATTTGCAGATGTTGCCTTTCGATTTGCCAGCAAGCCATTGGAAATGACTCCTGGAGCCTGTTTTTTCCAGTCCCTTCTGCTCATCACAGCTTTACCTGTTCAAGTTTCCATAGCTTTTCTATGGCAACACCAGTGGGACAGCAACAGATACCTCTGAAGTCAGGATTCATTGATATCTATGCTTCTTTACCAACAAGACTTATTATTCTATTAAAAGGAAATTAGAATGGTTTGTAATTGAGATAAATCAGGGTGGGGTGTTACTCATCTTCTATTGCTCTGTAATTTTTAGGTGGTCTGGTGGAATCTGGCTGGTGTCCATCACCACAGCTTCTCCTTTACCCCTCCCAAAACTTGAGCTCTCCGCTTTGTCCTGTGCAGAGAGCTGGGCCCTCCCACGTCCATTGTGGTCCTGGGGGTGGCATTTCATCCTGTGCTAATTCACTTGATGGTATTCTCGCAAGGGCTGACTTCCCCAGAAAATAGAAGCAGATGAAAATATAATTGCAAATAAATAAGGAAAAGCTGAGCAGTTCCAAATTCACTAAGACCTTTTTTTAGTCTTGTCTTCCCCCTTCCCCAAAGGAATACATCTTTTTTTTCCTGACCTACTCCAGACTAAGAGAGAGCTGAGGGATGAGTTGTAAGGGCTTGACTGAGGAATTTGTGGAGGGCAGAGGAATATGATCAGGAAAGTCAGCAGGTTTGAATTAATACCTGGTGGTCTGAGCTTATCTTCTTGAGCGGGTCTTGCACAGTGTGCTGAAGACTGTTAACTGAGATCAGTGTTCCTTTCCTTAACGTTGCATACCTCTTACTTCCATGCCCCACTTTCTCCCTCTTTTAAAGAGAAATGCAGGGAAGATCAAGGACAACTTACCTGAATCGCCCAATTCAGGCCACTGGGATGGCGTTTGTGCTCAGAACACAATTCTCTCTGAGGCTGGCAGTTCCCTGACTTCCAGGTTCAAGAGAAGGTGTTAACTCACTTGTTTTTGATTATTTGACTGTTTGCAAGTGCTGCACAAACCAGCACTTTAACTAGCCAGGTGTGACTTGGTCAGAATTAGACCCCAAAGGTGCACATATGTGCATGCATACATCTATGTGAGTCACCTTGAAGGTCAGAATAGTGATATAAAGCTGAAGTGCTTTGGTTTCTAGAAATATAAGGATTTTATACTAGAGTGACTTAATTTGACATGCTTTTAAGGGGTGGCAGACTAACCCTACCAATCAGTGGAAATATCTCCAATTCCTTCACAGTACTGTACAGTTTCTGTTTTTAACTAAGCAGCTGTTTCTATGTATGTGTCAGGGGGATTTATCTTGCTGTATTAGTTGAATTTATCTTCTTTCCAAAGCAAAAACATAACTGATGTTAAAGAGTGCTTCATATTTCATTTGGGCTAGAGCCATCCCAGAGCTGGGGCTGAGCAGCTGCTGCTGTGTCACGTAATAGAAATCACAGCGCTGTTCATGCAGCTACCCAGATGAAATCTATGGCAAATTAAGTCAGCCACCAAACTCCTTATTCTGTTGCTGCACAGCCAGGGACCACCAGATAATGAAATGGGGAGAATGATGGGCTTGTTCAGAAGTATCCTCTACCCCATCAAAACCTCACTTCTGAGACATGCTGGAAGTACAAGTGTGCAGCTCTGCAGCTCTCCCCCTCCGCATCAAGAAATAGCTGTGAGCTGTGCTCTGCTTACTCAGAAGGTATTTCTGAAAGGAAGGAACAAGGAACTCCTTTGCTTCTCTTTTATCAACATTTTTCGCCAGTGTCTAATGAAGATCATGCAGAGCTCCGCTGTGGTCTGAAGAGAGTAATGGAGTGGTCTGGACAAGTGCCTAAATCTGCATTGCCATCTTAAAGATCTCTGTCTTTCTGGGGAAGGAGGAGTAGCTGTTCGTGACAATGGCAATCACGTGCGGCTGGGAGATGGACCTGAACAGGATTGATTGCCCTCAGACTAAAACCAAGTGGCAGACTAAACTGTTTTTTCAATCAATAACATACATGCACTGCTTGCTTGGCCTTGAGAAGGTGGGAACTCATTGTGGAAGAATAAGCATTGAGGTTATTTATCGTCATATGGAGCAGAGGTTAAGTCTTTGGCTTTCACAAGATTTTGGAGGCTTAAAGCTCATTTAAACCCACTTTTAAAATTCAGTTAAACTGGGAAAAATGTCTTTAGACACCCTTGCTTTGCTGTAAAATAGACCTATTCTTCACCTAGGAATTTACAGTGCTTTGGTTACTTACTGCAAAAGTCAAATTTGCTAGGTAATCAGGCACAGGTTATATGGCAAAACCATAACATCTTCTCATTTCTGCGCTATAGTAAGGTGACCACAAATAGCCCAGCTAGGGAAAAGAGGAATCCTGAAGCAGCAAGCATTAATGTCATGAGGTAACTGCAAACAAAGACTTTCCTCAGTCATTGATCACACCCATTTTAAGAGGTTTACGTAGTTTAAACCATGGCTCACTCCAGTGAGCCTTTCACTGGGGAAGGCTCACATTTCAGTTGCAGAACTTGCAGCTAGAATATATTCTGAGGTTTGTTTGGATGCACCTCCCTTGCACCTTGGTGTCCAGTGCAAGTTCACATAAATCTCTAGGGGTCCTGCTTCTTCTTTCCCTGCTTCACACTGATCTAACAGCTGGACTGAAAAAGGGAATTTCCCCTGTTACTTATATCCTTCTTATTTTTAACTCTTTTCCTGCAATGTCTCCATTCCCTACTGCTCACCCTTGCTTACTCTGCACCACTCCTTCCTCCCCTTTTTGACATAGCAACTACCTCCAAGGGTTGAAGCTTTGTAGGGAGGGAGGCAATGTTACCTTCCTTTCCCCTCCCTGGGGATTAAACCAGCAGTTGGAAAGACTCAAGTACTCTTCTTCTTTGGCTGAGACCTGCAGCTGAAATATCTGGTAGCCCAGTTTGTTTGTCTGGATGCTGGCCTTTGAAGGATGTGCTGCCACAGAGTTGTCATGAGCACTGCTTGTGGAGCAAATTAGAACAAATGAGAGCCAGAGAGATTATGGCCTGAGCAGCAGCAATCCTGCCAAAACCTGACCCAATATCCAATAGCTCTAAAGATGCATAGTGATTTAGACTAAAGGAGGTGCCTCACACCAGGTACCAGCAAAAGGCAGGTCTGCCTGATTCACCTTCCAAGCACAGCTGTACAAACTGTATTTCCAAGGTGCTGCAGGCTCTGAATAATAAAGGAAACAAAGCAAAGCACTACTCTCACCTTATTGCACAGTACCACCTGCCTCCATACCCAGGAGAATGGTGTGTCACCTCTTGCAGGGATATTTCATGGTGTAATGGCTAATGAGGGCTAATGATCACAGCAAGAGGAAAGTGATGGCATATGACATCTCTCCTACATGGGGGTCCTGAGCAGGAGACCTCAGTCAGGGGACCTCAGCAGCTTTCAGTCAGAGAGTTCTTCAGGCGGAAGTGCAGCTTCCTGAAAGGTGCTGTCTTTTTCTAAGCCCTTTCTAAGAGGGAGAGAAGGTAAAGCCTGGAGAAGAGGAATGGTGGTGGGATCAAAGCCTGAAAGCAGGTGCAGGCATCAGCTTCTGGAGAAAGCTGCCCAAAGTCAAAAAAACCCTACAGAACCAGCTTCTGCAGAGTGATGTTTACCCTGCTTGAAGGTCCCTTGATGGCAGAGGTTATTGCCAACCCTTTCTATAAATTTTCTGTGTAGTTATCTCCCTGAAATAGAGAATTGTAGTAATATGGCAGATTAAACAGATAAAACCAAGGTACAGCAAGGGGAAAGGCTCATCCAGGGCCACAGAGTATGGCAGTGCTGAGACAGGGTCTGGTCCCCTACTAGTGCTCCAAGTGCCTTGGCTCCCTATTAGTGCCCTACTAGTGCTCTGACCAAGGTGCTTTGGAGCTTTTATTTTAGTCCATGGAAAGATATGGTTTGCTAATTGTATTTCTGTCACAGGGACTGTGTCTGGCTGTGTCTCTTTGACTTTTACATGTTTTAAAATAAGTAGAAGTATTTATAAGGCAACTATAAAACCAGAATTCCCTAAGTGAGATAGGAAGCTCAGGCTCTTCTCTCTTGTTTTAGAGGCTATTTCTCCAGAAAGTGTAGCACAAAGTGAATCGGCCTCGGAAAGGATAACTTTTCCTTTTTTTAATAGTTACGTTGTCTTTAAAATCTGCTTCCTCTCCCAGCGAGAGGGGATCAAAGGGACACGATTAGCCAAGTGTCTGAAATGGATGAGTTCAGGTAGACTGAAAGTTTTTCTAAAATATCTCATTATTTTAGTAAAAGCTTTCAAAGCAATTTCAAGGAAAACAAGAGGAAACCTATGTCAACCCTCCGAGTTTGATGGACGCAAACATGACTGCTCATTTATTTCTTTGAGACACAAATAAAAACAAATTAGGCTGTTGATAGAAAATTTACCTCTTTGGTTAGTAAGTCAACATATCCTGCTTCTTGCCCTCTTCCTCAGCCTAGATGTCACAGCTGTGTCATTGAACATGGGATGTTAGGGCAGTCAAGGCTTGGGAGCTGATGGGAAGGCAACGACCCCTTCTGAGTATGGCATAGGGAGGCCAGAAGGAAAGAGGAAGGGTTGTTAGACTCTGCTGTATTAGCCAAACAGTTCTCTTTCTGGTACCATGTATGCACCATGAAAATACAGTCTTAATTTCCAACAGCACCCTCCCATACCTAAAAACAAGAAAAAAAAAAAAAGGAAAAAAAAAAGCAACAACTGAATGAGGAACTGTAACTTCACAAGACCATTTAATTTGAAGATAGGTGAAGGTGATGAAATATCTAATAAACATCTTCTTGTGAGACCTGAACATGTACCGATGTCCAACAAACTTCAATTCCAATGTTTCTGAAAGGCACTACATTAGTCTCCCACGAACAAACTCATTTAACTCTTCATGGGACAATCCTGTCTCAAAGAATTCTGGGAAGGATCAGGAAAAAGAAAGGACAGTCTTCCCCAGCAAATCCTTTATGTGCACCACAGGAACTTTATCCCCCTGTACCGTATGTAGAAGTTCATTCTTGGGGGATGATCAGGGGGAAGTCTGGGTCAGTTAATTGTGACCTGAGGACAGTTCTGCTGCTGCTGGCTTTTCCCATGACTTTAATCTCTGCTGATGATCATAACAGCACGTATCTTCTTTTTTTGCTGGTCAGTGATCACTTATAGTCTTCAGCCTACAGATGAGTCATCTTTTTAAAGCTAGGTTTATTGTTCAATTGCTGGTGTTCCTCAGAAACTAATTTTCTGAAGTTCCACATTTTTCAGTGTGCTGGTAGATAAACATGAAAGTAATTGATAAGTCTGCAAGTCCTTTTGGGAAAAACAAGGGGTAGGCTGCATTAACGTATGACACTGTAATTCCTGAGGAGCTGAAATTTGGTGGTATCATGTATGATGAGACACATGGATCATAATAGCATTGTCATTTGTCAATATTGGAGTCTACTCTTTCTGAATGAAAGCAGTTTGCAGCTGCCTTCTCAATCAGAAAAATACGTAAATTAGAAAAGCAGAAGCAGTTCTTACTCTTCGGTTTGCATCCCTTGATGTAGTAGAGTAGTGATGAAGCTGAAAGGCCAGGTAACACTCAGTAAGTCTACATCGTGCCTGGGGCATGAGCAAGCATCAGCTGCAGCACAGCTCCGATGACACCCCCCACTCCAGTGTACTGCCTAGGAGCTGACTTTCCAAATGGCTTGTCATGTCGGGGGAAAAAAAAAATAGCATCTTAGGGCAGATGAGGTTCCTGATTTGCTTGAATGGCCAATGTGTGTGTGATAAATGTGTGTGAAATTTTAGCACCTCAGAAGCAATGCAAAAGATAATCTTTCTACCTTCTATCTGACTCTTGTTGCCTTGGGGACACTCATTCTATACCTGCCAAGCAAACAGTTTGAGTAAGTACTAAACTTGATAAAAAGTAAATAGCCCACTTAAACATGCTAAACACAACCTTTCACCTACTTAGATGCTATTTAAACATAACCTGTTTAAATATATCTTCATCTAAGTCAATGTGGATCTTGTTTCATGCCACATATCTTGCAAATTAAACGCCTTCTAATAACAAAAATGAAGTGATTAAATAATGAGAAGAACCATCAGCTTTGCCTAAAAAAATGCAATGAACAGTGTCATCGGGTTCCAAATACATTATATTGCCAGTCTGTGGCATACATTAATGTCTGAGAGAAGGGAATTCATTAACAGCTCCACAGCCGAATCCTGTACTGCAGGTTTTGTACCATCTCTGCTCTTTGTCAGAGACTTTTAAACTTGAAGCTCCCCTTCATTCCACCCTGTGCCTGAATTTGTCTTTTGTATTAGCTACTGAGTTCAGAATGTGCTTAGAAAAGGAAGCAGCAACAACACATAGTTCATCTTAGAAAATTCCCATTTTTTTCCCCATGTTCCTGTATAATTGTTGTGTAGACCAACAGGAGAAAGCTATTCTGCATCCCTTTGCATAGGCAGGGATTGTTCCATCCCACCCCCACTATGTTACAGGTCAAAGTCCAGAAAAGGTGACGATCTGTGGAAATTTGGAAGGTGGTAGTGTGTTCTGGGAATAGCTAGCAACGCAGCCAGTAAGTTGTTAGGACTGTGTCCATCTGTGGCTTGGCCTTGTCCTGTGATCTCAGTCAATCATTTGACTTTGTTTTGCCACTCGTATTTTGTGCTTTACATTGAGAACGTAAGTTCTTTATGTTCTTCTTAGGGTCTGTGAGAGTATCTAGTGCAGGGATTTTGTCCAGAGCAGTTAAATGTTGGTATGACATTGCTAACAATGCCACACAAAAGACTGGAACAGCATCTCTCCCAGGCTAGGAATAAAAGGAGCTTGGACTATAACTTTCCATAATACTGTGTATTCAAAATTGAAAGTTATGTGAAGCAAAAAATCTTCTTTCCCTTACCACTCCTCGTGGGTGTCCAGACAAGCAGATAGTACTTATTTAACTGTCTGTATGAGAACATTAAGGATGACATACTGCCATTTCCATTAATTGTTCCTAATGCAAAGAGGAAATGTTAGTAATCTTTCCTCTCTGGCGGTAAGGTGATGCGTGACCTTCTGTTGAAGGAGGGAATGAAGGAGGAAAAATGTTAAGAGAGGATGATCTTCTCGATGCTGTCATTGGTAATAGCAGTGACCTTTTCCCTGTGGTCAGCAGCTGGCATCATGAAGACAAATTACTTTATGAAAATAGTTGTGCATTAAAATGTAAGGCACCTGTCATAATTTGATGCCTAAAACTGGCTGGTGATGGATGTGTTGTAGAGGATTCTAGTTGCAGGGTTGCACCAAAATCCTCTGTCATTCTCATGAGAATGAGAGCTACTGGGAGGATCCAGACACTCCTGTTCCTATGGGTCACTGTCACACAAAGAATATAGATTCCCCCCCCCCCCCCCCCCCCCCCCGAACCTTGGAGTCTCTTTAGGAAAGATAATCAGTGACAGTACATATGGTTCCATTTTATCAGAACCCATGTTCGCTTCTACCACTATACACACATTAGTACCTTGAAATCAGTATAAAGTAGAGTCTGCAGAATTGCCATGGCAATAGCTGTGATTCCTCCCTTGTGGTTACAGGTGACCTGGAAGGGCAGCTGTGGCATGTTCTTTCTAATTTATTGCTCAGCCTCATTTTCTGCCTATGGAGTTTATAGGGAAGGTTACTCTTCACATCTCATTTCTTTAACCTTGTCATAGAATCATAGAATAGTTAGGGCTGGAAAGGATCTTAAAATCATCTAGTTCCAACCCCCCTGCCATGGGCAGGGACACCTCCCACTAAACCATGCCATCCAAGGCTATGTCCAACCCCACCTTGAACACCGCCAGCTATGGAGCATTCACAGCTTCCCTGGCCAACCCATTCCAGTGCCTCACCACCCTTACAGTAAAGAATTTCTTCCTCATATCCAATCTAAACTGCCCCTGTTTAAGTTTGAACCCATTACCCCTTGTCCTATCACTAAAGTCCCTCATGAAGAGTCCCTCCCCAGCATCCCTATAGGCCCCCTTCAGGTATTGGAAGGCTGCTATGAGGTCTTCACTCAGCCTTCTCTTCTCCAGGATGAACAGCCCCAATTTTCTCATCCTATCTTCATACGAGAGGTGCTCCAGTCCCCTGATCATCCTCGTGGCCCTCCTCTGGACTTGTTCCAACAGTTCCATGTCCTTTTTATGTTGAGGACACCAGAACTGCAAACAATACTCAAAGTGAGGTCTCATGAGAGCAGAGTAAAGGGGCAGGATCACCTCCCTCGACCTGCTGGTCACGCTCCTTTTGATGCAGCCCAGGATACGGTTGGCTTTCTGGGCTGCAAGCGCACACTGCCAGCTCATGTTCATTTTCTCATTGACCAACACCCCCAAGTCCTTCTCTGCAGGGCTGCTCTGAATCTCCTCCCCACCCAACCTGTAGCTGTGCCTGGGATTGCTCCTTATTCTCTTTATTGCAGAGCAAATTGGGAGCAAATGGTCAGGTGATGTGCAAAGAGAAAGAAGAGCAAATATTTTTGGGAAGCTATGGACCTTCTCTTGTTCAAAATGTTGATATTGGATGATTGTTAGGAGGTTTCTATGGGAATGCAGACAAAGGCATGGAAAGTAGGACATGTTGTGCTCAAAAGTACACATGGAGTACTCAAAGCTAGTACCAGACCAGAGCAGTCCCTACCATCAGCAGCTTAGCAGCTGGCTTTGATATCTGAGGAACAACAAGTCTGTTGGTAATTAAACTGTGGTGTGTGTAAGTTGTCACTGGAGTGGAGCTGATCATACCAGATCCATGCTACCTAAGACTGCCTCTGCAGGTGTACCTGTAGCTCTGAGTGCACTAAGCACAGACCTGCACCATTCTCCCTGCACATGGGGCAAGACAAGATCTCAGCATTCATCTGTAGGCTACTTAGAGATCACATGATGTGGTAGGTTGAATGCTCAATCTCTGGTGTCTCATACTGTGAGATGATAGGGTTACAAGTGCTTTTTCAAGGTCAAGACCTACCTATAAATACTTCCTGTAGAAAGCCTCCTGTTAACTTCACCAATGTAACTCATGAGTAAGAGCTACGATTGCCAAGCTGGCCAAGTTAGATGACTGGGATGCAAGTTTCAAATACTGTGATGTGTGTTCATCCAGTGGCTTGAAGGGATGGATCCCTCCCAGGAAGGAAAGGGATCAGTCAGCAGTGTGATGCTTAGAACAGGCTGCAAAAGAGTCCAGGTGGGGCTCCTTGTTAATTCTCTTACTTCTGTACTCTCCCTCATTTTGCCTTTAGTCTTAAACACTTTTGTATTTCTGGGTTCATTAGAATAAGTTGCTTTAATATTAAAATACTTTCCAGAGCTGAAGGAATTAACTGTTTACATTGATGGATATTGTAAATCACGTGGAGTACCCTAAGAGTCACAGAGTTGATATTTAGCTGGTCCTAAGTACTGAGGCTTAGGATGTCTCGAGTGCTCGAGCAGTCAGAATCATTGCAAGGGTTGCAATGGGAGACAGATTTGATTTTCAAGTTTGAGGTAAGACACAGGTGATTTGAATTCTAACAACATAAAGTGTATGGGAAAGAAACCCTAGTGTTTTAAGGGCTTTTTTACATGAGAAGACAGAGCCTCAACAGGACAGCCTAACTGGCCACAATGAGGATGATGTTCTTTCCTGATCAGGTACTGGTTAGGGGTATTCACCATCTGTGTACTCTGCAAGTATTTCATTAAGGAAACAACCTGAAGCTGAAATGCAGGCAAAGGTGGATTACATTAGTCTTCATTGCTGAGTTGTTTCCTGTAGCCCTGGGAACTATTTTGCTTATAGTAAAACAACTGATCATTCCCAAATGCATTACTTGAAAGGTCTTAAGCTACATGCCAGGAAATTGGAGCTAATAGAGATCTCCAGGATGAGGAAGGATGGGGCTGGCTGCAGGATGAAGATATTTATGTGTATATACATGCATTATTTCAGAGGCAGTAAGAGCAGTGTTCTTAGCCTAAAATTTACCATTGAAAGGCTCTAAACCCATTTTCAAACTAGCAATATTGTTTAAGAGGCCTTGCAGTCCCTGGGGTGACTCAAGTGAACCTCCTCCCTCCCCCCTTTTCACTGTCTCTCACATCTGACCTTGACTGGGTGCAACTGTGCAGGAAAGAAGAGGAGAGCAGGGGACAGCTTATGTGATAGCAAGGGAAGGCTGCAGCCCTAGGGCTTCTCATCAGCTCTCCCAAGCTAAAAGGACTGGGATCAGCTGAGAGAGCCCCTGCCCCTGTGCTGGGAGGGGAGGCTGGGGACAGAGCTGCCGGGCTGTCCCCTTTTGGGTGATGCTGCCTACTGTAAGCTGCGGCTGTGTGCGCTGCTCAGTGCTTGCTAACTTTCAGTGAGCATTTGTGTTTCAGTGATGAGAAAAACAATTTCTGTACAAACCCGTAAAGCGTCTTGAGGGACCGGTTACATCGAAGCATTTCCTGGCGCTGCAAAAAGTAGGGCAATCCTCCTTCTCCTGTTAGGTTTTTTTCTGTGAATGGATTTCAAAGACAAAAGCTGTAAGTGAGCCCTTTTTCCTTCCCGTTTAGTATCTAAAGACCTGTGCTGTGTGTGAAAGTCCGGTTTGTGCAGGATCCATTCCAGCGAAGGGAACTTGGCACATGTACTGCAGTATCATCCCTGTTCTTCAGTAGACAGTGCTGAAAGAAAGTGAAATTCATTGTCTGTTCGCAGCCATCCATCTGCTACCTATCGTTGTCTTAGAAATTTAAACAGCCGCCTTCCTCTGTGCTTGTCACATAAAGGCAGTAATAATAGTAGCCTCTGACATGTCCAGCCCTTTTTTCTTTTGCTTTTCGAGGCTTTGTGAAAAGCAGGGCTTTTCTGTCAGGGAGAAACTAGAGTAGACAGAAACTGTGTTTGGATTGTGACACTTTTCAGGGAAAAGGTCTTTCACACAGGGGAAAATCCAGGGCCATCTAGGGGAGCTGGTCATCTTTGGGGGGTCAGTCCCTACCTGGCCCCCTGGCTGGATAAGCTTTTCTCCCCATCTCCCATGGGTTGCACTGGGGGCCTTGGGGTCTGCACTGCTCTAGGGTAGCAGAGCTGTTATGCAAGAACAGTGTGTGTTTCACAGGGGGAAATGCAGGTGTTGACATAGTCATGGCTGGATCTATGGATTTTTTGGAAAATGAGGACCACCATTTCCATGTGGTGTCAGGGAAGGGGCCCTGTTCCCAGCTCTAGTGTTCTCAGGGCTGCCCTGTTTGTGGAGTGGCCACACAGCTATGCTTCCCGCCAGCTGGCACTCATGTATTGCAGTCACTTTGGACTGCAGCTACAGCCTATAAGAGATGGCTGCAGTGACCTGGCTTGCAAGGGACAGTCAGCAGTTTATAGCCCTGATGGGAAAAGGGATGTTCAGTTGCCATTAGCCATTCATGCCTGCATCTCCTTATGACAGGATACACAGCAGCGTGAACCTGTGGTTTGTCTTGATGCTTCCGTGGCAGATACCATCTCCCGCTTCGTTGCTTGCTGGTAGGGTGTGGCTGGACAGGAGCTACCAGGTTGCAGTGGAGAGTACCAGGGGTGCCAGGGCACAAAAGAGAGGTGGGAAACCAGACCTTTAAAATGGGAGAAAGCAAATCTCTCCTTAGCATGCCCCAGTGTCTATGATGAATCCTCTGCTTGGAATGAATGTTTAATTAGATTCTCATCTCCGAGGACAGCAAGACGGGGGTGAAAAAGCATGAGTCAGAAATCAAGGCTTTCTGCTCACTACTTTCAGCAGGGAGTCCTGCTGGGCCCCAGTGCTTCTGATGCTTTGACCTGTGGGGGATCTGAGCTTCCTAGGGAAAAAGGAGAAACTGTCTTGGCCATGTCTCTGGAGTATGACCTACACCTGACCACCATTGCTTCAGGCTCGTAGGGGTTCAAGCTCAGCAACTGTTCTTTATTAAAAAGATAATTTCCTGGGTTGTTTTGTCATTTTAGAAATGGTCGCATCACTTGTAAGTGAGACTTGTGGCTGAATTTTGTAGGAAGAGTGCTGGCAGCTTGCATCTCTCTCATTCCTACCAGAGGCATGCAGAGAGGCAGGGACTGTACAGATCCCCCTGGGAGCCAACAGATGAGCTCTTTGCTTAGTGTGTTGCTTGTGCTTTCTTTCCAAAACCTTGAAGCCAGCACATTGGCAGGAAAACTTGCTAAAAATGTGGCATTACTGAACAGCTGCAAGCTTCATGGGGAGGCTGATGGCAAAGGAGTCTCTTAACCATTGTGGTCTTGGAGCTTAAGATACGGGAAGAGGCTCGGGACTCCTGGGTTTACATCCTGTAAATTGCTGACTCCAAGTAGGCCTTCTAAGAGGCATGTAATATCTTTTCACTATTTGAAAATAAAATAAGTGAATTATTAGAGTGGTTAGAAGATTTAAGAGAAATTATGATGTTGGCTAATGAATAAACAGTTCATCAAGGAAACTGAAGATTGAAGAGGTTGAACAGACTTGGTCTGGCAGTGCATGTATCAGATGATAAATACTGGCCAAATATTAAAAAAAAATCCTTTAAAAAGCTTATTAAAGCTAGAAACATTGATACAGGAGGCTTGGTTCCTTTGTGAGGTGGTTAATACTTAGGTTTTCTAAATGGTGCTAAATCAAACTAAAAGGCCTAGGCAGTTTGGAAAGACAACTCTACTCCAAAGGATCCAAGAACAGAATAATGCCGGTATTTCAGCTTACTTTACAGAAAAACATCAGTAATACACTGCATTGTGGCAATGTGACAGAATGGATATCAGATGGAATCAGAAATGTGCTGACCCTAATTGATATTCTTACTTTTGGTGAGGTCTTTCCCAACAGACAATTACACTTTGTTCCCCCTGTGAATAGCTCTTCAATGAACAGGACTGCAGCTTGGCTCTGGCTCCAGTTTTCAATGGGCTTCTAAGATGGTTTTGTAAGAACTGGGCTTGAGGCTTGAGGCAGGCCACAGACAGCCGTAGGCAAATACAGTATAACTCCTCATGGTAAGCCAGGTCATAGTGAAGCTTCTGCAGCTGCAAGTGGTCCTGGGTGTTGTTTTGCATACCAGAGAAAACCTCCATGCTGAGCCAAGCTTGCAGTAAGTAGAGCTTCCTCTGGCCTTGGAGCCAAAAGACCCCACTGGTTTCTGTCTCTCAGTTTTCACTGCTCAAGTAATGTGTGACTTTCTCACAACTCCTTGCTTCATTTGCTTCTTACCTTTGGGAAATTCAATTCCCTCCATGACAGATCCTGCTCTAAGTGAGATCTTGGCCTAAGCTTGAGCCCCTTTTGCAAGACCCAACTGTTCTTCATGATATCCCATGATATCCTTTGGATCTGTTCAATTCATAGGCTGACAAATCTGTTTGAGTGACCCTCTTTATAGCAGCCAGTGAAAATGTGGGTAATATCTGCTACTGGAAACCATGGGACATTGTGTATCTGGGGGTGAACACAGATTTCACTTCTTTAGGCACTAAGACAAAAGCTTTACAAGGATAAGTTATTTTGCTGCCAAATGAAAATTGCTTGAAAAATATACTAAGGACATTTGAAGAGTTTTGGTAATAAAATAAGACATTTAATAAAGAATACTTTGCAGTTCTGTAATGTCTTTCAGCAGTGGAGATTTACTGTCATGGTGCTGCCTGGATATTACAAAGAAAGGTTTACTAGAAATACAGTAGATAATAAATTAAAGAGATTGAATCTCATCCCTGTGTATATGTGTTAATAAAAGATTCCCATAATACTCCTGAAATATATGAAGTATAAATAGCAAAGGTATGCAGTGGAAATAAAATATTGTGAGTGACTAATCAGTGGATTAATGCATGACCAGTGTGAACAGAGCCCTTTTGGCAGCCCACATGAATCCCGTCAGAGCTCACTGTTGTGAGAATAAAACTGACCTTGATATGCAGAGCTGCAAAGTATCTGAATGCAATTCCCTGAAATATTGTATATAAAATCAATTCCATTACTAATAAATAACCCACGTTTTCCACTCTGAACCCAACTCACTTTCTGGGAATTCACTGACCAAGCAGCAATATAGTTTCCAGAACAGAAGGGGGGAAACTGGAACTGCATTATATTGGTACCTGTTCCCTCGATACGCAGAAGGTAGGGGTAGGTCCACAGCAATGTTAATCTTCCTGGGGAATTTGACGTCACAAAAGATTTAGATACCTTACTACCTGTAAGTACCTAGCTCAAACGCATTATCCAAAATAGTTTTAGAGGATAGAAAGCTCATGCTTTGGCCTCTAACAACTTTTAATGCTTGCTTTGTAATTCCTCACATAGTATGTCAACTGGAGATTACCCTGTTTATTTCTGACAGCACATGCTTTCTTAGCAGCCTGTTTTTCTGTGGTTTTCGGGCATTTGTGAAATGCTTCTATTCTTAACAATGCAATATATAGAACTGGAATGGGTGTCTTCCCAAATTAATCTGTGAAGTCACTGCGAGGTTTTTCTGCATTTTCTTCTATGTCCTTTTGGATAGACTGTCTCTAAAAGATGGGCATATGCACATGTACGTACACACATGTATATACAGATTCACAGACACATATATAAAATTAAATATGGCCAAAAGCACGTTTTAAAAAATATCAAGTCTGTTACTCAGAGATCAGAAGAGGATTGAAATTACAAGGCTTTTTTAAACATATGTTATTTTGAATGTGTACTTGCTTCAAGCTGCCCTGTGCAACCATGGAGATGAGAGAAGTACTTTAAGAAAATGAAAGCCGGAAATTTTTGAACAGGAAAATTCTAGTAGTTGGGGTTGTAAGTGGCATATTAAGAAGTCTTTGAACTCATAGACAAATTTGATCATAGTGAATATGAAATAGATTTGCAGAAAGCTGTTGTATGACCCTGGTTAGCTGTTCCCTGGCAGTAGGCAAATTCCCCTGTATGGCTATGAGCTGGCTGTATTTGTTATGTCTTTGTCTTATTCTGTTTATGATCTTGTAGTTCTTGCATAATGGAACAGACAAAAGGTGTCAAGCTTTCTGCTTCTGAGAGACACATCTGCAACGGTAATTCACTGATGAACAAACCAGGATAGCCTGAAATGAAACAGGACCAGAGCAGTGATATTTCAATGGGGTCTGACCACAGACACCAAGTGTTATATCAGTTCTTTAGTAGAATACAGATCTAGGAAACATGGACAAACATAGGTCACACAACTTGAGGAGAGGGATATGATTTCAAAGCAAGGGTGTCTGGGGTTAATACTGGAGGCTGTCAAACTTGGAAAAAATATATTCAAGCACCTAGAGAGAGACTCTGAGATTTGGCATTTAGGAGGTGTTTACTTCATGATTCTGACTGGTGGGAGAGGACACAGTGCTCTATAGGATACTCAAATTGACCCAGAGATCTTTTCCACTGTAGCAAGGAAACCAGAGCACAGACATTCATGAAGGGTGTCTTACCTTGAGGTAAGGGCAATTTTTTGTGCCAGGTAATGGCGAATTGTGTTCAGAAACCTACAGATGTGTTATGCTCTGCAGTGCAAGAGGCTAACGGGCTAGGAAAAAGTAAGCTCAAGACACTGACGAACTGGAAGGATCAGGGAATGTCTTTACCATCTAGTCCTATTTCTGCAAAGCAGGCAGAGCAGTCTCCAGAAAACACGCCTAAGAGGACAGGCTGGTGCCGGACTCTGGTGCTTCCCCAGAAGCAGAAGGAGACCCATGTCCTTACCAGCGCCAAGGTGGCACCTTGGGATCCCAGCCCATGCCAAAAGCTCTGTGGGTGACTTAGTAGCTGTGCCAACCCCACACCAGCTCTGCTGGTTTGCTGCTGCTGGTTGAAAAGCTCCTGCAGAGCTGAAGCGTGATGATGCTGAAAGCACCAGCTCTCTATGAATATATAAGTAGCTTAGTGCATTCAATTAGCAGAAAATTTGGTTTATCTCATTGCTGAACAATTGCAATGTGGAGAAATTAAATTTTATGGTGGCTGAGATCCTTTTGTGTGCAATGACAAACTAAGGAAACTCCAGCAGTACAGCTATCTGTCATGGAGCTATTTTACAATTCCTTCTACAGTATAAATGACATAGTGAAAAATTCCCTTATTAGTTAGACAGCAGTGGCTCTCTTTCACTGACAATAATGGATTGAAAATAGTTGTGTAGTCCTTGCAGTGCCTCGTCATGACAGAAGGTCTCCCTCTCAATTAAGAGCAGATAATTTCATAAAAACCCAAATCTTCACATGTCAGGTTTGTCAGACACTCTCTGGCCCCAGTTCCCAGCAGAGAGAAGAATGGAAGTTGCATCTAGTGGGGTGATTTGTTCTCCTGCCTCTGTTTCCAAGACATTGACTGGGAGAGCTTCAGCTTCGGAGGAAGAAATATGAAGTAAAAGCCTTGGGTGGGGTGGAATGGAACTAAAGGCACAGCAAAATTTTCTCATTTGTCTGGTTCAGCTGTTCTGACTCTGGAAAGTACTTGCCTTCAGTCCTGTAGTTCTGGAAGAAAATAAACCCTTTCACTCCAAGGCTTCGTCAAATCATGCAGCGGGTGTGATGAAGCAGCTTGCTTTCTGTGCAGATCATTTCATTAATGTCTCCCAGAATTTTTTCTGAAGTTATTGGTACTGACTGTTATCCTCAGCGCCTATACTGATTGTTGTTAAAGACTGGATAATGTTTTGTAGTTACCTTTTTCAATACTATTACAGTATTACTGCACCCAGGCAGGAGAAGTGATGAGGAGCCGGGAATATTTTCCCGGTATTTTGTAAGTAATTTTTGTAGGAGACATTACCCTGAATATCAGCATCTAAAAGGAGAAATTATTTAATTTTTTTTCACTGGTAGCAATGTGTACAGAAAACAGCTCTGATCAGAACTAATGGGTTCTCCTTCCTGGAAACCTTACTTTCAAGACAAGGCCACAGACATCAATCCAGCCTGCAACGTTTGGATTTGAAGTCTGCTGTCAGGGTCATAAATTTTGGCTCCTCTTCTTATCATCAATGGACCAGTCTCAAAGTTTGTCCTCAGGAGCTGTTGGAGATCTCAGCTTCCCCTGACACGGCAGTCATGCAGAGCTGGTGTCCATCCGTGACCAGAGAAAGGGACAGAAGATCAGAGGGCTGTGCCCTGGGGGGTGACATTTGCAGAAGAGGGGGAAGAGATCAGAAAAGCTCTTTGAGTAGTGTCCGTGTAGGTGGAGTTTGTTCTCACTCTGATATCTAGCCCTTAGAAACACTATTACAAAGACAGCTTGTACAGAAATACAAGCATTCAAACCTGTCTCAAGCTTAAACTTTTCAGAAAAAGAGGTCAGAAGTGACGTTCTCAGAATTGAAATGGGAAAGAGATTTTCTGAGAACAAAGGCATCACTTACTGAACAATGTAATATTTGGTAACTGGATGTTGAAGACATAAATTCCTGGTTAAATGAAAACTGTAAGCTCATGGGGGAGATAATTGAAAACTTATTTGAAGATGAGTGGAGTCGGAAGTCTTGACAGTATTACTTAAGCTCAGTTATGACACACTGGCTGGTCACGGGTATTCTGAATGATTTTCCTTTTCTGTTGGGCTGCAGGTTTGGCAGATGATCACAGCAGCTACTTCTGGCCTGGGAGCTTTGTGCTGTTATTGTTTACAATGCAATGGGCGTTCAAGGTGGGGTTGGACATAGCCTTGGATGGCATGGTTTAGTGTGAGGTGTCCCTGCCCATGGCAGGGGGGTTGGAACTCGATGATCTTGAGGTCCTTTCCAGCCCTTACTATTCTGTGATTCTGTGACTCTGTGGAGAGAACTCTGAGTCTCCATGGCTCTCGACAGAGCACTTCTACCAAGCAGGGAAGAATGTCCTTTAAATATGTACTGAAGAACAATGGTGTCTTGTTGGCAATGCCTGCTGTATTAGTCTTTGATAAGGGATGCAGATCGCTTAAATTATTTAGATTAAAAGGACATTTAGTTTGTCTGAATGTCCGATCTCCTGGGTGAGAGCAACTGATTTATTTATGAAAAGAATGCACTTAGTGTGTCTGGAGGGAATATTGATTAAATGAAATGTTGTAAAGGAGATACAACACAGGGCAGGATGGGAGATGACCGACAGATTACCGTAGATTAATTCTGAAAGGAACAAACAATGTGTTCCAAACAATGAGCAGGGATGGAAGAAACCAGAGAAAGCTTGCAGAGCCATTATATGTGTCATTTGTATCTCAGACATGTTGGATTTTTCCTTCAGAGATGTGACACTCAGAGATGTGAGGAGGAAATCTCCAGCTCTGTGAGGGCTCTTTGAGAAGGAGGCACAAGTACCTTCCTAAGCTAGACTTGACTACTTGTGGGAAGACTTTCTTTTGGGAAGCAAGATGTGATTAAGTGTGGGGTTAGGCTGTGAGGGAATGTAAGAGAGGTAAATGTGGGCATGCAGAATATATACTATGATATTTTGGAGAAACTGGGCCAGCCTGTGAATCTGACTTACATGATCCCACTAACTGTAGGCTCTAAGGACCTCCAAAGTAATCCTGTGTTTATCCTTCCCACACCTTCTTGGAGAGGCTGTGAAGTGGTGTCGTCTTGGAGATCTGAGTGGGGAGCTGTGGCTTATGCCACAGTGGTTTGCTCCATCTCATCCATCTGATGGTTTTCTGAGCTGTGAGTTAGAACCCAGGAAATCCAATTCAGAACACAGTTCTAAGTTCTGCTAATTTCAGGTGTGCTTTTTATACTCTTTGGACATCACTGATTTATTACCTTTCTCCTAACATTGTCATATGGCTCATAAGTGGCAAGCAGGATGGGACAACAGGTGTCATATATTTGTTCATCTTTTCTTTCTCTGATTTCATGATCTCTGAAATTTTAGAAGTCTAAGGAGTGTTTTCTTGACAGTTTGATGGAAATCTCCTTTCAGGCAACTATACAGACAGTAAAATGTAACACTAAAAAATCCAGTGGAGGGATGCTTGCCTTCTAGAATTTTCCATTTTGTTCCATTTTTGAGCTAGTTCTAAGCATTTCTAAATTTTCACTTCATGGAAGCCATATTTGTAGAAATATTCCTATGTGAATATTCTTTCAGGGAAATAACCTTTTACTCTGAGAACTCCATATAATGGTGTCCTGAAGGTGCCAAGGAAATCCTGACCCTTTCGTTTCTGGCAAGAATAACTGCAAGGCTGAGACATTAGTCCATTAGCTGGCACAAGTTTAATCTCTGTTGCCTTTTCTATGAATTTGTGGTCCTGGAAGTTTTTAAGATCCTGTGTATCATTTATCCAGTTTTACAGTAAGAATGTAATTTACTGATCCTACTTCTTCTGCAGGGTACTACCTGTTCCTGCATGCCAGGAAGGAGTAATCTTTATGTGAATTACTTTGGAGGTTGTCAAGCTGTGGTTCATGGAACCCTGTCGATCTAAGGATTAGGTTTTACAAAACCATGGAAAATAACTTGGAAAAACAAAAGCTTCCCATCTGTAGCCTGAAATTTGTATCTCCAGGGGGCCACATTTCCATCTGAACATTTTTAGGAGTTTAAAGCTGTAAAGAATTTGGAAACTTCTCTTGCAGAGTGATCAAAATGGAAGCTTAGCAAAGCTGATTTAGAATTGCAGGAGATTTGTTAGAAAACCTCTGAATTCCAAGCTCTGAAAAGTTTTGGTTTACATGTTTGGTAAAGCCAGGATGAGTGTTGTGTACTGGTGGCCTAATGAATGGAAGCAAGTGTAGGAACAGCTGCATTTTTCTCCTGAAAATGCTCCCCTAACATCTTTTCAAGAAGTTAAATAACAACCTTTTGGTAAACAGGATGAAGGAGCTTTAGAGAGCAAGGTCTGATTGCCCAGAATTTGTTGTCAGTTCTAAGTACGTTCTATTAGAAAACACAAACAAACAATTGGCCTCAAAGAAAAAACTGTTAACACTTTGTTTCTGCTGAGAATCACGTATCCAGTTGGGTTACTGGTTATAGTGAAGATGCCACTGTAAGCAGATAGGAGATTCCTGATCCATATGTAAGGGACTGGATCTTAAAAATTTAAAAAAGAACAATACCAAAGAGAAAAAAATAACAAAACCAAAACAAACAAACAAAAAAAATTATTTCACCTGCCGGAACAGCAGTTCCTTAGGCAGGCCATGTCAACAGTGTCCATGCATAGAATCATAGAATCACAGAATAGTTAGGGTTGGAAGGGACCTGAAGATCATCTAGTTCAAACCCCCCTGCCATGGCAGGGACACCTCCCACTAAACCATGCCACTCAAGGCTATGTCCAACCTCACCTTGAACACCCCCAGCAATGGAGCATTCACAACCTCCCTGGGCAACCCATTCCAGTGCCTCACCACCCTTACAGTAAAGAATTTCTTCCTCATATCCAATCTAAACTTCCCCTGTTTAAGTTTGAACCCGTTACCCCTTGTCCTATCACTACATGATGGACAAAGCATATCCTGGTATGCTGCCATTACTATCTATGGTATGGGGTGATCTCACAGCACCTGGAACATAATTACTGGAATGTCTTTGATGGGATATAGGCATTTGCTGTCCTGTGGAGCAGTACATTGCACACACTGACACCTCCAATCATTGACATCTGAGACATAATGTGTGTATGCACACAATCAGTCTACACTTGTGAGTAGACTCCTATTCTACTCTTTGGATCCTGATTTTTTCATATATTTAAATCTTCAATAACTCGAGATCTAGTTCTGGTCTTAGTGACCAAGTATGGATTTGCTCTACAGATAATTATGAAGTTACTCTGGTTTTAGATTAATTTGACAGAAGAATCAATTATAGTGAAATTGGTTTGTGAGTATTTACTGTTATCTGCAGGGCATATTTTCAGTGAGCAATATACCCAAGCTAGGCAGAATGCAAGAGGCACACAAGCACATTTCTAAACAGAATAAATGAGCCCTGGTGAAGCACTGAACTAACATTACATTTCTGCTTAGATCCACCTGATTCACTGCATCATGCAGTGTATCTCTGGATATATGATGAAATTTTTGAAGACATACATAGAAGCAATTCAACATGTAATGTACATGAATCTTCAGCAGAGTCTGGGTCCTTAACTGATATTAAGACCTTTGAAAATTGCCTTTGATATTCTGGAAAAAAGTCAAAGAGGGTATTTTTACTTATAATCATTAAAGGACTGAGCAGGTGTAAAGATATGTTGGCATTAGCCGAAGGGGAAACATTTGCCAACAGAGCCTACAAAGTCTTCCTTTGATTTTTATTTATTTTTTGTCTTAAAGACTGCAAGAATATGGATAGAGGATGAATCTGTCACTTTATTACCCAAAGTTAATCAGATTGCTCTATTCTCCTCACCTTGAGGAAAGCCTGTTAACCAGTAATGCCAGGAGAGGATCCGAGACCTTTGCTCTTCTGTTTCTGAGTGTCTGTAACATGGTGCTTAAGTGCCTGCTTCATTTTCACAAACCCTATGATAACCAGCTTGATGACAGTGGGGTGGGGGAAAGACAATGGAGGGAATACGGATTTCCTTATTTTGTCCTGCTGAGGTAGAAGCTTTGCATTGCCCCGCAAATCAGCTGGACAAGCTATTGGATTTGTGACTTCCAGGGGGTGCTGGCAGCTGGTTTGGAATATCATTAAAAGGGAATTGTGATGTGGGGTCGCATATGGGCGAGGGAGGATAACCTTGTAGGTATGGCAATGAAACAGGTGGGGTTGGTGTGGCTCACGTGAAGGTAGTATGACTCCAGAAGGGAGAGCTGTCATAAGAATCATAGAATCATAGAATAGTAAGGGTTGGAAAGGACCTCAAGATCATCGAGTTCCAACCCCCCTGCCATGGGCAGGGACACCTCCCACTAAACCATGCCATCCAAGGCTATGTCCAACCCCACCTTGAACACCGCCAGGGATGAAGCATCCACAACCTCCCTGGGCAACCCATTCCAGGGCCTCACCACCCTTACACGAAAGAATTTCTTCCTTATATCCAATCTAAACTTCCCCTGTTTAAGTTTAAACCTATTACCCCTTGTCCTCTCACCACAGTCCCTAAT
This sequence comes from Amazona ochrocephala, assembly GCA_039720435.1. Classification (NCBI taxonomy): domain Eukaryota; kingdom Metazoa; phylum Chordata; class Aves; order Psittaciformes; family Psittacidae; genus Amazona; species Amazona ochrocephala. The sequence continues at coordinate 2,027,960 of CM077884.1, read as the reverse complement.
GAAGAGTCCCTCCCCAGCATCCCTATAGGGCCCCTTCAGGTATTGGAAGGCTGCTATGAGGTCTCCACAGAGCCTTCTCTTCTCCAGGCTGAACAGCCCCAATTTTCTCAGCCTATCTTCATACGAGAGGTGCTCCAGTCCCCTGATCATCCTCGTGGCCCTCCTCTGCACTTGTTCTAACAGTTCCATGTCCTTTTTATGTTGAGGACACCAGAACTGCACACAATACTCCAAGTGAGGTTTCACGAGAGCAGAGTAAAGGGGCAGGAGCACCTCTGTCAACCTGCTGGTCACACTCCTTTTGATGCAGCCCAGGATGCGGTTGGCTTTCTGGGCTGCAAGTGCACACTGCCGGCTCATGTTCATTTTTTCATCAACCCACACCCCCAAGTCCTTCTCCGCAGGGCTGCTCTGAATCTCCTCCCCGCCCAACCTGTAGCTGTGCCTGGCATTGCTCCAACCCAGGTGTAGGACCTTGCACTTGGCATGGTTAAACTTCATCAGGTTGGCATCAGCCCACCTCACAAGCGTGTCAAGGTCCCTCTGGATGGCATTCCTTCCCTCCAATGTATCAACCGAACCACACAGCTTGGTGTCGTCAGCCAACTTGCTGAGGGCGCACTCAATCCCACTCTCCATGTCACCCACAAAGATGTTGAACAAGACCGGTCCCAACACCGATCCCTGGGGGACACCACTCGTTACTGGTCTCCAGCTGGACACTGAGCCACTGAGCACTACTCTTTGTGTGCGGCCATCCAGCCAGTTCTTTATCCACCGAGTGGTCCACCTATCAAATTGATGTCTCTCCAACTTAGAGAGAAGGATGTCATGAGAGACAGTGTCAAAGGCTTTACACAACTCCAGGTAGATGACATCAACTGCTCTGCCCCTGTCCATCAGTTCCGTAGCCCCTTCATAGAAGGTCACCAGATTGGTCAGGCAGGATTTCCCCTTAGTGAAGCCATGCTGGCTGTCACCAAGCACCTTGTTGGTTTTCATGTGCCTCAGCATTCCTTCCAGGAGAATCCGCTCCAAGATTTTGCCAGGCACAGAGGTGACACTGACTGGTCTGTAATTCGCTGCCTCATCCATTTTCCCCTTCTTAAAAATGGGGGTTATATTTCCCTTTTTCCAGTCATCGGGAACTTCACCTGACTGCCATGATTCTTCAAATATGCTGGACAGTGGCTTAGCAACTTCATTTGCCAGCTCCTTCAGGACCCGTGGATGGATTTCATCCGGTCCCATGGACTTGTATATATTCAGGTTCCTAAGGTGGTCTCAAACCAGATCCTCCCCCACAGTGGGCCCAGAGTCCCCACCCTCACCGTCTCCGCTTCTGCCTTCCAAGACTTGGGTGGTGTGGTCAGAGCATTTGCTGGTGAAGACTGAGGCAAAGAAGTCATTAAGAACCTCAGCCTTCTCCAAATCCAGGGTAGCCCGTTCTCCCGATAGCTTCTGGAGAGGGCCCATGGTGTCCCTAACCTGTCTTTTATTGGCAATGTACCTATAAAATCCCTTCCTGTTATCCTTAACATCCCTAGCCAAGTTTAATTCTAAGTGGGCCTTAGCTTTCCTAACCTGGTCCCTAGCTTCCCGGACAACATCCCTGTATTCTTCCCAGGTCGCCTGACCTTGCTTCCACCTTTTATAAGCCTCTTTTTTCCTTCAAATTTTGCTCAGCAGCTCCTTATCCATCCAAGGAGGTCTCCTGGCCCTCCTGCTGAACTTCCTTCTAGTTGGGATGCATCGCTCCTGAGCTTGCAGCAGGTGATCCTTGAATATCAACCAAGAGTCTTGGGCCCCCCTGCCCTCTAGGGCTGTATCCCATGGAACCTTACTGAGCAGGTTCCTGAAGACGCCAAAGTCTGCTCTCTTGAAGTCCAGGGCAGTGAGCTTGCTGCACGCTCTTCTCACTGTCCTGCGGATCTCAATAACAAGCAAACAGTTGAGCACTGACCTATGAACCTGAGAAGGGTTCAAGACCCTCTGATGTGAGATAGCATGTGTGCCTTAGAGGGTATCATACTCATGATGGTCTAAACCCTTAGGTAAGTCGTTTTATGTTTTCTAAAATGCTTGTTTTACAGCAACCATTAGAACCTGGGACTTTTCTTCATTATAAACTTCCATCCTTTCTTTGGATTTTACTTTGTTCTTGGTCTTCTGTCAAGAAACCCAAGACTTATCAAAAACTTACATATTCCTCTTCTATAAAAAACACCAGGATGTATGCTTTGGTCTCTTTCCACCTTGCTTCAGCCCTTGAGTCAGCGTCACACTGGTTTTGTGTATCTCTCTTCCAATGTCTGAACTGTACTTGCAAATACACCATTTTCCCCCACATGGAAATTTTCAATTTAGATAATGTGTCAAATTCCTCTCTTGTGCCTACTTGGTGAGCTGAACACCTCCAGCCCTCTTTGGGAACAATGGGTTTGTAGTTATAGTCCCTGTGTGCAATGTGGAAATCCAACAGGGAGTCAGAGTCTTAGCCAGGATTTTTTATTCACGGCCACTTTATTCTTAGAAAGTACCAAGGGATTTATAAACTTGTATCTGAGGGAAATAACCAGTCTTGGAAACAGCCTTTCACTTTGCCTCTGAATTGCGCTTCCCATCATTGCCTATAGGTGAAGAAGCTCCTTCCTGATTTTGCTTCCATCTGGCTTAATATTTTAGTGTGTTAATGGAACGGCCTCTATCAGATAGTTTTTAAAGCTCCTTTTCTCTCTGATTCTGCCATGTGCTTGCAAAATAGAAATTTCAGCTTTCTCCTTTGTTGTGTGGAGAGCTGAGTGAGTGTGGGGCTGAGCTACCTGGTGGCCTCTCAGAGAGTACATCTCAGCAGCTCAAGTGTGCAACATCCAGGACACATGGATAGAACCTGGTGCAGTAGATGGATAATACCAGGTAATACTTGAGGGCCATGTTTTGGTAGTCTAGCACTATCACAGAATCACAGAATCACAGAATAGTAAGGGCTGGAAAGGACCTCAAGATCATCGAGTTCCAACCCCCCTGCCATGGGCAGGGACACCTCCCACTAAACCATGCCATCCAAGGCTATGTCCAACCCCACCTTGAACGCCGCCAGGGATGAAGCATTCACAACTTCCCTGGGCAACCCATTCCAGGGCCCCACCACCCTCACAGTAAAGAATTTCTTCCTCAGATCCAATCTAAACCTCCCCTGTTTAAGTTTAAACCCATTACCCCTTGTCCTCTCACCACAGTCCCTAATGAAGAGTCCCTCCCCAGCATCCCTATAGGCCCCCTTCAGGTATTGGAAGGCTGCTATGAGGTCTCCACGCAGCCTTCTCTTCTCCAGGCTGAACAGCCCCAACTTTCTCAGCCTATCTTCATACGAGAGGTGCTCCAGTCCCCTGATCATTTTCGTGGCCCTCCTCTGCACTTGTTCTAACACTTCCATGTCCTTTTTATGTTGAGGACACCAGAACTGCACGCAATACTCCAAGTGAGGTCTCACGAGGGCAGAGTAGAGGGGCAGGATCACCTCCCTCGACCTGCTGGTCACACTCCTTTTGATGCAGCCCAGAATACGGCTGGCCTTCTGGGCTGCAAGCGCACACTGCCGGCTCATGTTCATTTTTTCATCAACCCACACCCCCAAGTCCTTCTCTGCAGGGCTGCTCTCAATCTCCTCCCCACCCAACCTGTAGCTGTGCCTGGCATTGCTCCGACCCAGGTGGAGGACTTTGCATTTAGCATGGTTGAACTTCATCAGGTTGGCATCAGCCCACCTCACAAGCGTGTCAAGGTCCCTCTGGATGGCATTCCTTCCCTCCAATGTATCAATCGAACCACACAGCTTGGTGTCATCGGCAAACTTGCTGAGGGCGCACTCAATCCCACTGTCCATGTCACCCACAAAGATGTTGAACAAGACCGGTCCCAACACCGATCCCTGGGGGACACCACTCGTTACCGGTCTCCAGCTGGACACTGAGCCACTGAGCACTACTCTTTGCGTGCGACCATCCAGCCAGTTCTTTATCCACCGAGTGGTCCACCTATCAAATTGATGTCTCTCCAACTTAGAGAGAAGGATGTCATGTGAGACAGTGTCAAGGGCTTTACACAACTCCAGGTAGATGACATCAACCGCTCTGCCCCTGTCCATCAGTTCCGTAGCCCCTTCATAGAAGGTCACCAGATTGGTTAGGCAGGATTTCCCCTTAGTGAAGCCATGCTGGCTGTCACCAAGCACCTTGTTGGTTTTCATGTGCCTTAGCATGCCTTCCAGGATAATCCGCTCCAAGATTTTGCCAGGCACAGAGGTGACACTGACTGGTCTGTAATTCGCTGCCTCATCCATTTTCCCCTTCTTAAAAATGGGGGTTATATTTCCCTTTTTCCAGTCATCGGGAACTTCACCTGACTGCCATGATTTTTCAAATATGATGGACAGTGCTTAGCAACTTCATTTGCCAGCTCCTTCAGGACCCGCGGATGGATTTCATCCGGTCCCATGGACTTGTATACATTCAGGTTCCTAAGGTGGTCCCGAACAAGATCCTCCCCCACAGTGGGCCCAGGGTCCCCACCCTCACCGTCTCCGCGTCTGCCTTCCAAGACTTGGGTGGTGTGGTCAGAGCATTTGCTGGTGAAGACTGAGGCAAAGAAGTCATTAAGAACCTCAGCCTTCTCCAAATCCAGGGTAGCCAGTTCTCCCGATAGCTTCTGGAGAGGGCCCACGGTGTCCCTAACCTGTCTCTTATCGGCAATGTACCTATAAAATCCCTTCCTGTTATCCTTAACATCCCTAGCCAAGTTTAATTCTAAGTGGGCCTTAGCTTTCCTAACCTGGTCCCTAGCTTCCCGGACAACATCCCTGTATTCTCCCCAGGCCGCCTGACCTTGCTTCCACCTTTTATAAGCCTCTTTTTTCTTTCGAATTTTGCTCAGCAGCTCCTTATCCATCCAAGGAGGTCTCCTGGCCCTCCTGCTAAACTTCCTTCTAGTTGGGATGCACCGCTCCTGAGCTTGCAGCAGGTGATCCTTGAATATCAACCAAGAGTCTTGGGCCCCCCTGCCCTCTAGGGCTGTATCCCATGGAACCTTACTGAGCAGGTTCCTGAAGACGCCAAAGTCTGCTCTCTTGAAGTCCAGGGCAGTGAGCTTGCTGCATGCTCTTCTCACTATCAGTTAAGTATATGAAGAAAACCATCTATCTGATGTCAAAATATCAGCCAAAACCTAGCAAGGACGTAGGTATGCCAATGGGAGATTATACCAGCTATTAAGTGGGGAATTGATTTAATGAATCAGTAGTGTGGCATTACTGTCCAGGCTTAGGATCAGCAGTGCCGTGAAGATGGGGGCTGCTTTAACCTTCAACAGAGGACTGATACACCCTGTAGAAGCAATGAAATGGGGTTTTCTCCATGTTTTACCTGATCAAATTTGTGTTTGGAGTAAGGACAAGGCCTTACACCTTGACCCAGCCCTTACATCTAGTAGTAATATCTTTTTTTGTTGTTGCTAGAAATATGTGACGTGAAGGCAAGGAATCTCATCCTAGCTGCTCTTTACTACAGAAAAATAGATTAGTGATCTCTTAAGAGATCTTCACTTATCTCTTCTACTACTGACCACCCACTTCTCTTTTCTACTGAATATGGTTGCAGCTGACATTTATCTGGAAAGGAACAAAGCGAGTCTGAAGGGACAGGGCAGGCAGCTTTCATCTGCATTCTTCATAGCAGATTTTGGTGCTCTGAAGGAAGGAAATAGGCACTGAATACAACAGAAGTAGGGAAATGCAAGCGTAGCCTCTGCTCCCAAACCTTTCTTCCCACCTGGTGAGAAAAGCTGTAGGGCTTGAACCAGCAGAGTCACAACGAGCTGGTTCTTTAAAAATGTCTTACAACTGCCATCAGAGAATATGATCTGATCAGATCCATCTGCAGGTAGATGCTGGTATCAGATCCCTAGAGGATGTTTTATTTCTGTAATTTGGCACCTTCTGGCGACTACTGCAAAACCATACTGTTTATTTTTGAATTTTAAAAAAAAACAAACAGGAAAAAGGCATAGGACAGAAAAGCAGCTGCTCTGCAACCCCTAGAAAGGGACTTCACTTGGGTTGTGTGTTGTTTTTTTGGGTTGGGTTGGTTTGGTTTTTTGCCCTTTTAGGGGGAACAAACAGTCTATGCCATGAGGGATCAGAAGGAGAAAATTATAACCTATTTTAAAATAGGATACAAGAGTCAGGAGAAAACAAAATCAAAAAAAAAAAAGAAAAAAACAACAACAACCAAAAAAATTCCAAGCCAACTGACAGAGCAACTTATAAAAGTTTGAGGGAGGAGGTGGGAAGAGGAGTCAATCCTATAAGATGGTCCAAAGACATGGCACAATCAGATGAGCTTTGCTTCTTTGCTTGACCTCAAGGCTTAGCTGGGATCATTTTGTATGTGTAGCTATATTCTTCTTTTATCACTTGCATGGCAGGACTCAAACAGGCCGCTCTAAGGGAATATGTTTTTAAGCTAGTCTGGGACCAAAGCAGGACTGAGATACCCCTGTTATTCACTAGAAAGTCTCACATTGGTGTCTGGAACTTCTGCCTGCGTGTAGAAGTTATTAAATATCTGTAAGGTTCTTGCAGAGCTATTTGATCACAGACATACCTGAGTCACCCTGCAGCACTGGCATGGTCTGTCCCTGAAAACCTGCTGCTGCTGAAACAAACCTTAAGGTGTGTTTGTAGATCATTGAGTGCCAGACCTGAAAAAGGGTAGCTGGTGGGAAAGCAAAGGGCTAAAGCAGAATGAGGCAATGTGGACAGGCAGCAAATAATATGGCAAAACTCTTCAAATCCTGCTGTTGACATCCTCAGCATTGCACTCTGGCTAACTCCCCAACTTGTGAGATCCAGGGAGCAGCAGCACCAGGGGAACCGTGGATATCCCTAGGCAGATACAGAAAATATCTCACAGCCAGAAGCAGCAGTATGTCAGGACAGCATGTGAAGATTAATCAAATGAATATCAGAAACTGAAATGTTTTAAATAAAGTCAGTTGTTTACAGCCAAATTTAGAACCTCTCATCAATTCTCTAATCTGGGACAAAGCCAGAGTATGAAAACCTAATTGTTCCCTCTAAAAATATCCTATCCAAAAAACAATTAAGATGCTATTAGTAGGTATAGAGAACAATAAATAATTAAGGCTGTTGATTTTAATGCTTCAGACTTGACAGCTGGAAATAGAGTGTTTGCAAGCTGAGTAAACTGATATCTTTAAAAGAAAAGACATACCTATCCTCTGTGCACAGTAATTCAAGGCTATTTGCATATTTTGCCTTAAAGTAATCTGAACACAGTCAAATATGATGCTCATCTCAAAATCTTTGAGGAAAAAGGCAAAGTAGAAAGTGGCTGCTACTGCTACTGCTGCTGTCTTTTACAAACACCAGTACCCCCAAAGCACTTTGCAGACCACATTCCCACAAATCTTCTGGCAGATAATGAAGAAACAATATGCAGCAGTAAAATGAGCAGATGTCTACAGTACAGAGAAATTACATGAAGTTTAGATAAGTTGTCAAGAATAACTTCACTCACTGTCTTGCAGGCTAATTTGAGGCAAGTACAACATAATTACTGGACAAAAGTTGCAAACTAAAAAACATCTATTCTTTAATTTGAAAATGTTATTACTGTAGCAATTCTTATGAAACTTCACACTCATATTCTGCTTTACTGACAATAAAGCTTTACTGGTATAAAATTTTTCAGTTAAGTAGATTTTAGTGTTACATATACTACAAAACTCAAATTAAAATTTCTATGAGGGTGATTGTCATCCTCTTTTCCAAGACACAAAAAACATATTGTGGGTGGTTCTGTCTGGTTGCTACAAAACAGCACATCAGAGTTTCATGAGTTTCAAACCCTTATGGTTACTTGCTTGCAAGTCAACCATAAGCCACATACCAATAAATAAAATATTTTAGTAGATGCAAAGAATAGAATTGAATAGTAGCTATGCATATAACTATCAATATCGGATCACAGCCCTTGAGAAGGAAATAACTAATTATTGCAAGTTATCAGCTTGTGAATGATTAACGTGGCTGCAACTTGGATAAGACGTGTTTATTTGCTTATTAGAAGACTTGCATTGCTGATTATGGCTTTGGCACTGGAGTAAGTCAGTCTTCTGAAGTAGCTGCTGCTTTATCAAATGTACTCTTCAGTATATAAAACAGCCAGTGACAATGCAAAAAATGTACAAAACAAATGATACCCTGCATCCAGAAAGTTAGAAGGATAAAAAGTCTTTCCTTGCCAAAAGTGCCAGTAATAATTTATTGGCCACTAATCCCAAAGAAGCTGACTGTATTCTCATTTTCCCACTTGCTTCCATACTCAGTGTTCAGCTGATGTTTAGGGAGCCACATGTGAATCATGGTGTTAAAAATGAGCAATGTATATAAATTGGATCCAACAAGGACACATCCTGAGCAAAGCCCAATGTAGCTGGGTCATGGATGATACAAAATTAAAGCCAATTCATTCTGGGAGAAAAAGTCGTCATAAATGGATGGGGTGTCTTCCTTTGTGTTTGGGGAAAAGAAAATAGAAATGTTGACCTTCTGAGTTTTTATGACTCTCCCATTTCCCATGAATGGACATAGGTTTCAGTTTTGTCAAAGGTTATCCTACCTAAGAGAGGAAAGTGTAAATGGATTGTCTGACCTGTCCTGACTTTTCTAATGATTCTCAGGGAAAACTGGCACATATAAAGCCACTACACTGAGGTATTCCAGCTGCAGGGGTCCCTCTAAACTAGCACCAGGAGTGGCAAAGCCAAATCCTTGTCTGGACTCAAGGATCCAAATGCTTGCATTCCTTTCCAATGGAAAGCAAGGTTAAATATTTATTTAGTTGAGGTCCCTAAGTTTAAATATCTAAATTTAAGCCAAAGAGATCCCAGTGTAGCAGTAGATGTGTTCCCAACAAAAAACAGCCCTTCTTTTTCTGGAAAACTTCAACACCAGAAAAATAATTGACTACAAAAGCTGCAAAACCTATTTGAAATGATTTAATTTCAAATCTGTTGAGCAATCTTTTCGCAAAGACTGAGCAGCTCAGAATTACAGATGCGGGAATATCTTCTCTCAATAAAGTCCTCCCTATTCTTCAAGACCCTGCATATGCACCATTATATACTCAATTTGCAATTTAATTTAATTTACGTGCCTAATGATCCAGAAACACAGGAGCACAGTTACAGGCAAGTAGAAAGTTTGGCAATATTCACAAAATAAAGAATAGTTAATCAAGCAGATGCAGAAAAGGCAAAGAAGATAAAGAAGGCAATGAGTGTTGATTCAGAGGCAGAGTATAGACCACTCTGAGAGTAGATACTTAGTCAAAAGGATGAGTCCAAGTAATTTCTGAAAAGCAATTTCAGATTCCAACCTTACATCTGTTGTAGGTTTTCAGCATAATAATGACTTTCAACTCTGATTGTGCTTCGGTTGCACAATTTGAAACAGAAATAATTATATTTTTTTATCATAGCTGTTTCAAGTCCTAGTTCAAGATTTTTATCATTTGGTTGGTGTCTTTGAACCGTAATGCAAATATGGTTCAAAAAACTTTATACATAGCCTGACACAAATCTGCTGTTTTCTGGCAAATTTTGCAATGATGCAAAGCACTTAGAAGTTTAGAAGAAGCCCTGTAGAAACAGTTGTAACACATTGCATGAGTCTGAAGGAATCTGAACTGTAAAAGAAGACGCTGAGTAGGTCGCTCTAGTCAAGCCATAAGGGAGTGAAGAGTCATAACATCTTCTAAATCAGGTTTGGAGCAAGGACACATCCACAGAGCACACCAGCACGTGCAGAGTGGGTAACCCAAGATGATTTTTATTCACTTAAGGGATATCCAGAAATAAGCATCAGCAAGGACTGACAATTTTGTTGTCTAGTAGATGGCTGTTGATGGTGTGCTAGAATATAGTATTGTAATACATTACAGGAGTATTTTTTCTTTAATTTCCCACTTGATTAAGGGAGAATTAAAGTTTTATTTTGTAGCCTTCATAAGTAGGGAGAGAAGTTTTTAAAAGAGAGTACCAAAAGCTGAAAAAACAGGAAAATCTTAAAATTAAGTAAGTGTTTACTGTTGTGGCAGTGCCATCATTTTTCAACCTAACTTCATGTACACTAAAACACACTTTTGGGGTAGACAACCTTTGCAAGAGCTGGAGTAAATCTTTGTAGTATAAAAGTTCACTTCTCAGTACAGAAATCTGGGGCCTATTAGCTGCTTCACGAGGACCATCAACTCACCCTAGAAAATTTGCTCAGGTCAGAAACTGAGAATGGGATGATAAATCCTCTAGGAATCATAGAATCATAGAATAGTTAGGTTGGAAAGGACCTTAAGGTCATCTAGTTCCAACACCCCTGCCAGGGGCAGGGACACCTCCCACTAAACCATGCCACTCAAGGCTATGTCCAACCCTGCCTTGAACACCACCAGCAATGGAGCATTCACAACTTCCCTGGGAAACCCATTCCAGTGCCTCACCACCCTCACAGTAAAGAATTTCTTCCTCGTATCCAATCTAAACTTCCCCTGTTTAAGTTTGAACCCATTACCCCTTGTCCTCTCACCACAGTCCCTAATGAAGAGTCCCTCCCCAGCATCCCTATAGGCCCCCTTGAGGTATTGGAAGGCTGCTATGAGGTCTCCACTCAGCCTTCTCTTCTCCAAGCTCCAGTCCCATGATCATCCTCTTGGCCCTCCTCTGCACTTGTTCCAACAGTTCCATGTCCTTTTTATGTTGAGGACACCAGAACTGCACACAGTACTCCAAGTGAGGTCTCACGAGGGCAGAGTAGAGGGGCAGGAGCACCTCCCTCGACCTGCTGGTCACACTCCTTTTGATGCAGCCCAGGATACGGTTGGCTTTCTGGGCTGCAAGCGCACACTGCCGGCTCTTGTTCATTTTTTCATCAACCCACACCCCCAAGTCCTTCTCCGCAGGGCTGCTCTGAATCTCCTCCCCGCCCAATCTGTAGCTGTGCCTGGCATTGCTCCGACCCAGGTGGAGGACTTTGCATTTAGCATGGTTAAACTTCATCAGGTTGGCATCAGCCCACCTCACAAGCGTGTCAGGGTCCCTCTGGATGGCATTCCTTCCCTCCAATGTATCAACCGAACCACACAGCTTGGTGTCATCGGCAAACTTGCTGAGGGCGCACTCAATCCCACTGTCCATGTCACCCACAAAGATGTTGAACAAGACCGGTCCCAACACCGATCCCTGAGGGACACCACTCGTTACTGTTCTCCAGCTGGACATGGAGCCATTGAGAACAACGTTTGTGTGCGGCCATCCAGCCAGTTCTTTATCCACCGAGTGGTCCACCTATCAAATTGATGTCTCTCCAACTTAGAGAGAAGGATGTCATGTGAGACAGTGTCAAAGGCTTTGCACAAGTCCAGGTAGATGACATCAACTGATCCCTGAAGGACGGTACCAAGGCATAGGAAAAGAGTAAGAGGAACCCACACTTTATCACTGCTTTCGTGCACTAAATCTGACTTCTCCCTTGCTGATTTTAAAAAACCTGATATAGTTTTTAAAAAAGTCCTGATATACTCCAGGCTAAGTGGGAAGAATAAAAAAGGATTTCTTACAGCTATGGAACTTCTATGTTGTAATTTTAGGAATGCTGTAAGTGTTTATTTGGCAGTGTAAAGTTACTCTTTATTGCATCCATCATCAGTTTGTTGTGCAGATGAATTGCCTTTGCTTTATTGGGTTGAGGCACATTGTTGGTAATTATATCTACAGGAACAACTGCAAATAACATGCAAGCTCCCTTTCTCCAAACCTCAAATCATTTGCTGCTCTAGGTTGGTTGTAATGAGGTTGCTTAACTTCCCCTTTGTTGTAATGTTTTATTCTCCTCGTTTTCTATATCCTGTCATTCCAGGGGAGGAAGAAAGTAAAGGGAACCAAAGGGAGAGATTTCAACAAGACCACATCTGTTAGTGGGAGAAACATTACTGGAATATTGTCTTGTCATTTGCTAGATGGTGCTAATGAAAACATTATACAATTTGCTGTGGGTTAAGAGAGGCTTGTTGCAGATGCAAACAGATGTTTCAGTACCAAAGTGAAAATGCTGGAAATAATTTTTGCTGTAATTAAAGTAGTGCGCATTATAACAGCTTTGTACCTTTAGAGTGTCTTGAAGCATTAACCTTGAATTATGTGATTACTTTATAATATGTGGAGCATTGTGGATATTTACTCTAGCAAGGGTGAAGACACCACAGTCTGCTTGTCTTCAAAAGGGCTTCCATTAACTATACAGTGCAATTTCTCCTTTTTAGTCATGGCCCCACTGCATGTTTTAAAACCAGTTTCCCTCCGTGCCTTCCCAGTGCCATGATCTTCCTACAGTAATGTTATGGCTGAGGAGACATTCCTTCCTACTTCTACCTGGTGATCAGTTCCTGCTCTGAAGCCTTGAGACTTATTTGATGGCCCTCATAATTTCTATCCTGCCTAGCAGCAGTTGCCATTTTCTAAGATATCTCATGTATCATGAGGGATGAGTAATGCCATTTAGAGGTTTTTGCTGAGAATGAAGACATTAAGAAATTAGTCCTTTGTAACAAATCACTCTTCACCTGAGAATGATGGTCACTGCTCAGTGTCTGAGCCGCATGGTGTGAGTATGGCTATGCTATGTCAAGAGTGCATCAGTCTCATTAATATCTGCAAGAGATGCTCACATTAATAATCCCAAATGATATACTGACTGTGCCAAAGCGAAAGGGATGTTCTTTTGTGCTAGGAAACAGCAGTGTGACTTATTGTCATGGAGGGTATATCCTTGTCAGCCTTAATGGTAATTTATGTTCCTGGGTCAGGCATTTACAGGATGTCAGCAGTGTCGGCAGGGGATGAATCAGCAGAAGCTGCATTTTGGGAGGTAACTTCTGAAGCAGGTCTGGAATCCAGCCTCCCTCAAGCTGTTATGCCTTCTGATGGACTCAGAATGATGCTCTGACATCCATTAGTGAAGATGGGGCAAAACCATCTCTCTAGTTTGCAGGTCCAGGGCTGGAGATTTCTGCTTGGCCCAGGTCCATGCAAAACCCATGCTGTTGGGAGTGCTAACCGCAACAAGCAGCGCAGGAGGGGAGCCAGTCACAGTGGCTGTATCTGCAGTGTAATGCAGCTGTGGGACTGTTCATGTAGTCCACACAGGGGCAAAATTGCAGAAAATTAGGATTATGTATTGAATCTGGGATTGCTGAGTCCAAAAAAACAAGCATTCCCATCCTCACCTGGGTATGGATATGTCAGCAGTGCAATATCTGAGAATAGTTTGCTGACTGCAGAGCATTCTTCAGGGGCACCATGCTGCACAGGGCAATGCCGAGGCCATAGCATCATGTGAATAGCTGCATTCAGTTTAAGATCATTGTTCACTTCTCTCCCACTAAACCTGACAATTCTTTTCTTCCTAATGCTGCTTGTGTAATAAAAGCCTGAGCACTATCCCAGCAGACGAAAACTTCTCTCCTCTTGTGTTGAGATGTGGAGCACAAAATCAAAATGGCTGGACAGTGAATATCCAGGCAGCTGAAATAAGCAAAAGGGCATGTGTAACACATACAACTTCACCCTATGTGGTACTAATCCGGACTAGGTTTGAATTTCTTTCTCTGAGGATATATAGTCTGCGATGATGATGGTTTTCTTTTTTTTTTTTCAGGTAGCATTTTTTTACTTCATGGCAGCTGAATATTAGCAACTCCACTATGCCCCATTTTAATGATAATGGGTGGTATTTGCTTCCAGCATTAATGGGTCACATCCTGATTCACAGTGTTAAATCCAGAAGAGCTCCACTGCAGAGCTCCTTCACACCAATACTTCTGTCTTGTGGAGGAAAAATTTGTTGTATTTCAGAAAAAGTAGAGAGGCAAAAGGACAACTGAATTAAAAATCCTGACACAGGGGAACAAGTTGTGTGAGATGCCCGTAATGTTAGGAGCTGATCTGGTAAACGGGGGGACTAAAAGAACTACCTTTCTGTAAATACTTTTCAAAATAAAAATATTGAAATGTCTTTAGAAAATCTGGCATGTGATTCAGAAATAAAAAAGTTCAGAGATGAAAAACGAAACGAAACAAAACCGTAATCAGTAAGTTAATTTTGATGTTGATTGTATTGTGGAGAATTTGTGCTGGCTGGGGATGAATCCTTCCAGGTGCATGTGGTTAAATAGCAGGCACCTGGGTTACTGTACAGCTAACATGCTGGCCTTAATTTAAGGTGAGGCTGGGGACTGATCCTTAGGTTAGTGACGAATAGCTAGAAATATGACCTGATGTTTAAAAGACAAGAGCAGAAGAAGGACTAAAATGCAGCTGTTCTGGTAAAAAAGTCCATGGGCTGATTAAGCGTACCGTAAGTATAGCAGTTAAAACTTAGGTTAAGGTGTTGAATTTTAAGCTCCTGTAGGGTTTCCTTTTTTCTCATCTTTGACTGTCATATTCTTCTTTTAAAAGGAACACAGAATTACTCCAAGTTGTTCCTAGAAATTAGGAATCCTTCATTCATCTATCTGCAGTGACAGTAAGCATAGATCACTGAGTTCCTGAAGTCAAAGGTAAATAGACAAGTTAGTGTGAAGGACCAATGTAGCTGCTAAACAAATTTGCATACATCCATACATCCTTGCATGCTGAACTCTCTCCTTTCCCCTATAGTAACCCTGCACAATGCAATCTAGAAAGCTGGCTGCAACCTGTGCTATACTTACTGTGCTTTCAGGCCTTTCTAACTACTACAGTCCAGCAGATCTGCAAATTCAAACTTACACAAATGCTTCATTTAATTGAAAATCATTCACTTAAAGGCCAGTGGCCTTTGTAAGAAAGGAAAAGTAGAGCCGTGTCCCTTTAGAGTTCAGTAGGGGGTTGTTCATGCACCTGGCTGTGCCTGCTCAGCTGTTTTCAATTGCATCTGCAGTCTGGGAGTCTTAAAGGCCTCACAGGCTGCTTGCTTTTCCTGAACAAAAGATAGTAGTGCTGCTTAGCCTTTTCTTTTGAACTTGGTTGGTGTTGATATTTTACTGAGATCTGCTTGATGTGCTGCAGCTTTGCTGACAGGATTTGTCCTCTGCTATCCAGCCTGGCCATGACCTTGTACAACTGGAGCTCTTCAGATGAGCTGAGTCAGTCAAAGGTAAGAAGCAATCCCCAGAGGTGGTCTAGAATGTTGTGTGCAACAAAATCCTGACAACCTCCTTTTCCTTCTACTAGTTGTTCAAAAGGGAGTGGGACAGAGGATGAAGGAGGCTGGGAGGTATAGAGCCTGTCAAAAGTAAAAGGGTAAAAGAGATGGAGATTATTATTTGGTGGAGAAAACACTGAGGAATAAAAAAAAAAAAGAGTGTTTTGCAATGAGAGACAGTGTTAGTACAAAGCTGGGAATATGTTCAGGCTAGGAATTGCAGGGAAGTTTGTGTGTGGAAGATGAATAATCTTTAATGCCAGGTTAAGTAGAGCTATATGATGGTGGAATGCCTTGCACTTGGAAGATGTGTAGTAGAAATAGCCCACAACCATACCTACTCAGCAGGTGTAGTAGATGCTAAATACTTTCCCTTCAAGCTGCCCTCCAAGTAAAACTCTGTGACCGGCTGTTTGTTCCAGAGTGAGTATAAGTAAGGCAAATGGGCTGGTTGCCAGTCAACATATGTCTGAAGAGGTTACTTGAGAAAAGCAGAAATCTCAGTTGAATGCTTGAGGGTGTAGCTTGCTGCTGATTCTTTTCCCTCCTCTTTATATGCTCCAGAGTAAAATATTTTCTCTGAACATGTGAGGCTGTTTGCGGAGTTCAAAAGCCGTGAGTTGTTTGGCCTATTGACGTAGGCCATCTTCTTTATTGCTATGACAACAGTGAGGCTGAGAGAGGTGTGAGAGCATGCTCTAGAAGAAGACACACGTGTTGAAGCCTTCAGCCTGAAATCCTCATAGACCTGGGACCCAGTCTGTGTGTCCTGGCACAGCTGGCTTAATGCTTTCTCCTTCTGTGGCACAACCAGGGCTTACTGTGTGTTTTTACATGCCTGTGGGTCATTGTTCTGAGCTTTTTTCGGTTGGCATTTGTGATTTCTGAGCAGTTATTTAACTAGAAAGAATGTGCTTGAATGCTCTGTTTAAAATGTCTTCTCTGTTGCTTCACTGTCTGCTGCTACAGTACCAGACTTCACCTGAGATAACTACATTAAGAGTTCTTGTTTGTAGTCATCTCTATTTGATTTTTCCATTAGCACAGCCTAAGACTTTTTCAGGTGCTGTGTGAAAATTATTATGATGGGAAAGGGTGTGCGAACCCAGGACCTTTTCTTTCCCAGTGCTCCTACTAAGATGAAAAGAGAAATTAGAAATGTTAAGCTGGAGCCAATGTTTCCTCTGGTCAGCATTTTTCTTAATTCTTTGTCAGCCTCATTTCCCAGACCGTTCCTCAGTGATTTAGCTTAGTCGGAAACCAACAGTAACTTACAGCAGCTCCATGTGCACAGCATGAAATAGGTTTTTATAATACAGGGATGGTCTATGCATTCTTTCCTCTGAAAAACCAAGTGGAATAGGGAGACTGTGTAGGAGGATGCAGCCAGTCACTATTTCAGCGTCAAGGTTAGGATCAACGAATAACTGGATGGTGTAATTGGTTTCAATGACCCTGGACTACCAGAACTCCCCTTTTCAAGACACATGGTCAACATGCTAGCATGCCCTTTCTTAAAAGGATGCAATCCAGCACATCATTGCTGATAGGGATCTGTTTTACTCAGAAACCAAAGAACAGTGGGAGGAATGAAATTTAAAGCAAGGAAAGAAGAAATGCTGGCAAATTCCAGCATGTATACTAGAGATGCAGCCAGTGTCGGTGCCTAAAATGGATGGCTTTATTATTCTGCCTGTTTGAGAAAATCGGAATCAAGTCTGGAGCGTAACTTCTACACCCCAATGTGGCTCTGGATTAGACCTGGAGATCTAGAGCGCCTCTGCAGCAAGCTGTTGCTTCTGGGAATGTCATGAATTCCTTAAGAGTGATGATGCATGTTGAAAAACTCCATTCTTTGCCTCTGATTCAAAGGGAACCCCTAACCTGTTCCTTCATTTGTGTCCATATCCAGATGCGGAGTAGACAGTGCGTTACAGACAATAATCATAGGGGGACCAAAGTTGATGATTATTACCTTATCTATCCATTTTCTGCTTGGTTCTCTGCTATCACCTTCTGTCCACTGAGTTTCATTTTTGTATATGTCTGCAGTACTCATGACCAGCGAGCAGGGTCTTTATCCTAGATCTTTCTCTTTGAAACAGAGTTCCTTACTGGCCCTCTTTCCAACCTCCTGCATTCAGTCCACCATCTTCCCTGCTGCTTGTTAACCCTTTTTACAGCATGGCTGAAATACCAAAGTATAGATTCGTGTCAGAGGCAACTCTTTGTTACTAAGGTCATCCCTTTTCCTGTTTGAATAGGACACAGGAGTGAGGAGATGGACTTTAATTCACCATGCAAGGGCTGAGTTGTGCTAGAAGAGGTCAACGCATTTCAGGGCAAAGGTATTCCTGGAACAGCCTCTGCTTTTTGTCAAAGCTTTTCTATCACTCCCAAAACTTCTGGGATTTAGCCAAGAGGCTGTTAGGAGAGCAAAATACAGAAAAACATTTCCAAAGGACTGGTTTCTTCTGTACACAGGCAGGGACATCCTGTGTGTTCAAGACCTTGCTCCTGGACCAAAATACAGGACAATCTAGAGAGATGTGGAGATCCAAATTCATTTTCCTCTTCTTGAGACAACATGAGAATCATAACCACTAAAATGAAAATGTGTGCCATCCTTTGAGTATTGACAGGGGCTCTGAGCTTTAAAATAGGAGATAAACTAAAGGGAGACAAAGACAAAAGTAGCAGGCTGTGCTCTTGTGATAACCAGCCCTACTCCTCAGCCTCCAAAGATTTGGCTACCTTAGATAAGTAGCTCAGCTCACAGTGCTCACTCAAACAACCCTTCTTACTGCATGCATCACATTCCTCTCAGGAAGCTGTTGGAGGGTCAGCCAGACTAATTTTTCCCTCATCTTTTCTTCTTAATAGGGAGTTAAATGGCAGAGTGATAAGCAGCAGGTCTGGCTGGATATAAACATAAGAGAAGGCTTTGAGACTGGCAAGACTGGCTTATCTTATCTCTCTACCCTCCCACAATGTCTAACAAACCACAGAAATAAAAGCAGAACCAAAATAGCTCCCCCCCCTTCGTTTCTTTTGTCTAATGCTCACGGATTTAAAAATACACTTTGAAATGTAAGGTTAACTCTCAAGAATGAAAATCCCTGCAGTAAACAGCAAGCTGCTTGCAACCCCGCTCGTTTCAGTCGCACGAGTAACTGTTACCTTGAGATGCTTGATTTTTTGCCCATTTTACTACAGATCCTAGCAAGATACTTCCTAACCCTTTGAACCTTCTGTGTGTTATGCCACTGCCATTGGTGACAATTTGAACTAAAATCCCCAAAAAGCAGATCTTTAAGAAGAATTCTCTTGGGTGAGGAAAGTGTGTGGCTTTTAATGTTACTGTGATACTTGCTGGTTTTATTTTTCCAAAACTTGATTTCTATCCCACTTTCCCCTTCCCCTCTCTTTCGGATTTTACCCCTTGTTCATGCAAGGAACAAGTGAAAACATGAGTAATGTGGGTTACGGAAGATTACAGTAACTGACAGAGAACCCAAGCTGTGCCAGAGTTTAGTTAGAGAATTTATAATTTCAAACTAATTTCATGAATTTAGAAGCATGACTCAGTGTTTTGAGCACATCTTAGTTTAGCAATAATATATTGTTTGGGTAATCTGCTAATAGCATCTTTAGATTGTTGAAACTGAAAACAACCTGCTTTGAATCACTCCCACCCTGCCCCCTTGCAGTACTGCACTGGAGGTATTTGTCGTGCTGTGGGAGAGGGATTCACAAAATTGTATTTCGTGCTGTAAATTACGAACATGAGAGCAGCAGTTCAAGATAGCTGTTTTGTGAAGAGCGTCACTGGGATGATTACTTCAGGTTCTCACACAGCCTGATTTTGGTGCTCGATTTTTTTGCCAGTCATTCACAGACTGATTTTTTTTTTAATTTTTTTTTAAAAGCAAGATTATTAACAGAAAAGGAGGATGGTATTTGAAACTAACTTGTATCTTATTTGAAATACACATGCAGGTATCGGTAACTATTACGTTAAGTGTCTCACTCCTCCAACAAACCGTATGTTGCAGAGAATCTACTCATCCACTTGCTGTGCCTCCCACTGTGAGTCAGAAACCTTGCAGGCTTTATATTTACTGATGGGAGATGTCAAATACTCCAGACTTCTCAGCAACAAGCACGAGCCCAAGGGGCTACCTCTACAACCAGCTGGCTTGATATCTTTGTCTTTCAGGTGCGTCGTATCTGTTAGACAAAAACAATAGTGCACATCTAAGATACTGTACTGCTCCTCTGACCACAGTTAGTCGAGCAAGGCTGTAAATTTCCTGCTGCTTTCCAGCACAGGCATCTCTTCTGTGTTTCTTGTTCCTTCTGCTCTTTGTAATCTACAGTGAAAAGAATACATTTTAAAATATCATGGCATTATTTAGACTTTTACCCTTTCCTCACATTTTTTTTTTATTTGGGTTTTTTGTTTTGTCTTTTTTTTTTCTTCACAAGGCATATTCATATATCTGTTACTGCTTGCCCCTGTAAATATCTAGCCAGATTTTTTCATAGCAAATACTCCCCTAACATATAATTTGTGGGTATTTCCTTTGCTTGCTACTGAAGCATTTAAACTTCCAGGCCTGCCAATTTGAATCATCCCGTAATCACACCTTACATGGGATGCAAGAAGCACTGCAGTTTGCACTGTCTACTCTCATGTATTTACGTAAAACTTGTGTGTTTTCTGAGGGGATGGTTTGGATCCAGATCCTCTTCTGAGAAAGAAATTCCCTTCCCTGCAGTTGGAGCATGTTGGCTCTGGTCCATGTCCCCTCATGAGAAAGGGCCTTCCCATTTGTGGAAAAACAGCTTTTCACTCAAGGATTTTACTAAAGCTGTGGAGTTCTGCAAAACCATCGCTCTACAACTGAGCACAAGCAGTTAGAAATACTGACTGGAGCAGCATAAAACAAATTTAGGAGGGGCTAGAATTGTGATTGTCCAGATCTGAGTAATGCTGAATTATAAACTGGTAGATTGATTTATATATGCCTGTATTAAATAACAAGTTTATAGCCAGGGCAGACACATGAACAGCATACAAATGTCACCACTGCCCTCGCAGCAAGAAGAGCATTTTTCTTCCTTCCCCTTCTCCTCTCTTAATCCTTTGGCTCTGACTCCTTACTATCTCTTGTTTTTCTGCTGACAATTTGCTTAGGTGGTTTTCTGTTCCCAGAACTCTTTAACATCTACACAAGACTGTATTTCTCCCAATAAAGGGTAAAGTTCTATGCTTCATAGAGAAATGAGGAAATGCTGCTCAGGTTTGACAGTAAAAACAGTTTGGACAATAGGGGAGAGCAGCCTTGTTGATCACACCAAACCAAAACTCCACTTGAAAGCAGCATTGACTTAACTGTATAGTCTGCTGCTGATCATGAATGGTTGCCCGTTTCCTGTTGGGAATATTTAACATGTCTGCTTTAAGGCTGCATGGGGACCTGAGGTTGGCTAGTCCTATTAATAATGCATGGGATGGCTGGACTTAGGTAATAATTATGCGCAGAGTACAGTGCAGTGACATACTGATGCAGAAACAATTCCTGTAATGGACCTGTTCCTTTTGGCTAGATCCCTTAGATAGCTAGTTTGTTTGTTTGACAGGTTTATACCTTTTTTTCTCCTTACTTTTTCATTAAAGCTTAACACTTTTGCTGAGCACCTGTACAGTGTTCAAGAAATATCAGAGCTTTCACAGGGAATGGGGAGGTGAGGCACTGCCCTGAGGACTGTTTTTGTTTGGCTTTTTTTGGCAGGAAACCTGTCCCCACACATCCTTTAGAAGAGCGGATTTGCTCAAAGATATAAGGTAGAATATATAACCTCCATATTTAACAAATATGAATAGGAATCCTTCCTGCTGCAGGGGGGCCCTGCAGGCAGCTCGAGGAAGAGGAGGTGGTGTTGGAGCCCAGTTTTTTACCTTGTCCCAAGTGCCCAAGGTGAAGGGAACTTCCCTATGTGGGGCATGCAGGGATCCCCTGTCTTGCATGCACATAAATGTAACAAGGTTCCCAAAACCAAATTGAATGAAAAGACTATACTTTTTAATCGGGGAGTGGGGGGGTGGAGGGAGGAGGAAGTGAAAATTGAGAGATGGCAGAGCTGGGATGCTTTGTATTTGAATTCTTGGAGGTAATTGCTGACATAGGAATAGCCTCATCTTAAGCAGGGTGGTTTCTTTATTTGCAAGTTTCATGAGAACTCTGTTGCTTTAGTTATTCATAAACTGCTGACTTTAGGAGATGGCTATGGCTTGAAAGGTGTAATCCACTGTAATGCATTCAACCATTTTTTTCTATTAGCCAGCTGAAGTGGTTTATGGAGAAAGAGGATTTTGATCATTTAAATGATCATTTAAAAAAAAAAGTCTATATGCTTAAGCATTGACAACAGTCTCACCATTCTTACCACTGTGGGGGCAGTAATTGCTCAGTAATTAATTTTTGATTTGAAATTTTTGATTACATGAAACTGTTCCATTTTTGCTTTCTCTTACAACATGTGCTGTTTGTTCAGAGCATAACTTTTTTTACAACATATTGGAGATCAGGAGCTCTGGCTCATTTGACAGAACTCCTGATATGACGCATTCTCCAGGTACACCAGCTTTGATGCTTTCTCCTTTGCATTACCTTCATCATCAGTTAGAGCACTTCATCTAGAGAAAAGGATCTAGGAATCCCATGATACTTTTGTCACAATCTGTCAATCTTCACTTAATTAACTTACCACTAACTCTTAGCAGCTTGTCAATTTTCTTTTTCAGACAACATTTTCATGCTGGATCCCTCAAAAGCCTCACAGCATGTTTAATTGAAGATATGATAATTGTAAGTTACTTTTCTGCAGCTCTTTAGAAGTAAAAAAAGAAAAATATATTAAGGCTGAGTGATATCACATGAAAAATGTCTACTTTTTGTTACATATGCTACCTTTAAGCTGCCCCAGGAAGTCAGGCTCCTTCTCTCCTTGCAGTGAAAGATTTGGTATGTCCTTCGCTGAGCAATGGTGCTGCTCTGTGTCCTCTTCTCCCACATCCTTGCCTATTCTGTTGGTGAACCTGTTGCTGATCCATTTTTTGACCAGGCAGGAAATGGTCTGGTTTGTTTGTGAAAGGCTTTGCCAGGGAATCAGCCAGAGAACTCTCAGTGTGATTGTACCCATCAGACAAGTGAAGGCATCTTGTAAAGTGGTGAAGGCAAGGCACCAGGGAACACTGAATGTCCACACTTTTCCCGGGTATCAGCAGGTTTAAGATGACTTGACCCACAGGGAGGTTCTCGGGCTCAGTCTAGATATAGCCTCATTGAGAGATATCCTGCAGAGAGAGACTATGGCTTTGGCTTCTCATAATGGGAACTTATTGCAAACTGCTAAGTCTTTTGTTTGCACAGTAGGACATGCCCTAAAGCTCTGATTTATCCCATTATTAAAGGCAAAAATACCACGGTGCAACATTAGTAAGTGATAAAGTTGTGTGTATGTGTGACTTTTTCATTAGGCAGTTTATTCTGGTAGTAGAGATTGCTGATGGTAAACAGTAACGTTAAGGATTTTGTCCTGTTGCCTCTAGTTAGACATTAGCTCTCATTCCTTCATTTATAAAGCTGCTTTTTACTGAAATCCACACCAATATACAGCTACCAGTAGACATGGAATGAAAGTTTTTAAAGCTACCGACATGAGCTCTGAACCTGCTGGACTTCTGTTTTGCAGGATCCTGATGCACATCTATAACTGCATTTGTTTTTTTTTCTTAATCCTAAGTCTTTAAGAATAATCTTGAATAGACTTCAACTCTGAACAGATTGGTTGGGAGAGTAATCTCCACTGATCTCCAAGTGATTATACATAGATGGGGTTTCAGTCACTTACTACTGGGAGATCCCATAGAGAAGTATGCAGCCTCACAGGAGCTCAACTTAATTGCAATTACTCTTTGCCCTCTACCTAGTAGGCAACCCAGTGGGAGCAGATTTGTAGAACAATATGGTACTGAGGAGCTGTCTACTACATGCATTTTGTAGCATGTGTGCTGCAGTTGCCTTGCACTACCTCTGACCTAGTCCTGGACTAGGAACACCCATAAGCAGGTGAAGAACACAAGTGTGTACCTGGAGCACACTTCACAGTCTGATTTCATTTGAAAGGAAACCAATTCTTGCACTTAGAGAGCACCCCATGGTACAGACAAAAGTGTGGTAAAGAACAATGGGCAGGAGATTTGCTTGTAAAGCATACCCCTTCTCTGAAATACAATATTAATGTAGAAACATCAGTTATGTCTTGAAATGTTTCAGGCAACTCCACAATGAAAGAGAATCCCTGTGTACATGACCAGCTGCTACGTTTTACCTAGAATAAGAGCTGTATTGCATCTGCTTCATTTATTTGCGTGCTGCCTATTCTTTGAGCTCAAGGACACAATGCCCTTCCTTACAACTGAATGACCAGGATGGCTTGGGAGCTTTGAGAGGCTGGAGGTGAAACAGTTTGCTGTATTATGACCATAAGAAAATGTGTTTTGTGTCCAGAACAATTACTATTAGAAGGAGGTGTTTGAGGGGAATGTTCGAAACCTTCTTCTCAATGACAATGAAGTGCAATGAAGTAGAATGTTAAAGTATAAACCATCTTGAGTGAATTGCACTGCTGGGCTTTGCTGGTTTTTTGAAGGCTTATTTTCCCTCTCCTGTAAGAATGGGGCATAGGCTGTCCTCTCATCCATTGCGAGTTTCTCAAATGACAGCCATTCCTATGGGATTAAAAGTGCACTGAATCAGAGACTGCTAAAAATTTTTATTACAAGCCCTAAGGAATAGCTCTTCTGAATAGAGCTTGCTTTTAGACCAGCAGTGTGTGAAAAATTAGCCTTGGGGGCTGTTTGCAAAGGCATTACAGTCTGTGAAACTTCTCTAGCTACTTGCGTTTGCGTTTCACACCCATAGAATACAAAAACCTAGTCTTGGTTTTGGTTGTTTTTTCTTTTTTTTTAACGTTCTTTAAAGATAACAATACTTAGAAGTGTTGGATCTGGGCTGTTGTGCCAGGGCTGACATTGGGCTGAAGAAGCTGTCATTGCATTTAACCTCATCCTTCAGTGCTTGTGGTTTTGGGGTTTGGTGGGTTGTTCTGCGTTTTGGGTTTAGGTTTTTTTGAGGTTATTTGGTGTTTTAGGTTTCTCCCTCTCCACACTAAAAAAATTATCTGAGAAATTCTTCTGCATCCTAGCAGACCTGTGAGCCCTATGGCTCCTCTGAAGTAGCTGGTGACCAGGAATTGATATACTTATGCTGACTCCCATTCCACAAGCATAGGCACAAAGCCCTGTAGGTGACCAAACCAAGACTTCCTTTGGCACTGCTACCACCAAGTCACATCACCATGAACCCCAGTAACTTATTAGTACAGCTACATCAGCTGTTGTTCCTTGGAACTGTGATATGGGCTGATATAAAGAGTAGCCCTTATGAAGATTTACAGTGACATCCAACCAGGGCAGTGTTGCTGAGCCGTCATCCTTCAAGAGAAAACTGCATGGAACTTTCAATTTATTTTTTTAGGGCAGCTCTTTAAGTGGCTCTTCTCACTTGGCTCCATTTTCTTCAGTGCTAAAATACAAGTTTAACCTAACATGGTGTGGTGAGTGGAAAGCATTTTCAAGATTCAATGGAAAGGCTTGCAAAACATGCTGATATTTCCCCAGAGACCTTACAATAAAGTGCTAATGCCAAGCAAGAAAACCCTAAACCTGTGACTTGTGATGCCATGTCCTCTTTTATAGTTGCTTTGCAAAGTCTCATTCGGTACTTTTTGACATCAGGGACTGCCTAGGCAAAGGTTTGCAGTGAGCAAATCTCCTGCAAAGCACCTTTTCTCCAGCAGTAATCGAAAGCTGAGTGCTGACATCCTTTAGGGTTAATTTTTTTCCCCTCAACTTACTTTGGGAATTTGGAAAGTTTGGAGATGTACTGACATAGCTTAAGCCGTCAGAAAAACCTTATGTCTAAAGGTTCATGGAATAAAAATGGAGCATGAGTTACAGAAACCTTTTACTTAGGACAATACTGTGACCTTTGATTTCTAAAGTAACTTTCCAAAGGAAGTTGTTTTCTGAATTACTTGAACTGTCTTCTTCCCTCTATCCTGGCTTAGCCAAAAGCCAAAGCATGCTCTGATGTTGGCAGTCAAGCAATAGTAATGTTTTTCAAGGCTGATCTGTTCTTGAAATTTATTTCATTTTATTTAGTATACTGGGCACAAATAACCTCTTAATTAAGGTTAGTACATGGACATCTTTTGGTCTAGCCATCTTTTTAGAGGAATGGATCAAGAATAGTGTCCAGTATGATTTATCTTGCATTTTTTTTGCTGTCCTTTTTTCTCCCAGTGAAGGAATACAGCATTCTTTTTTGCTAGTAGATAAAGTATTGCCAAAAAATAGCAGTGTCAGAAGAATCAAAGCATCTCTCCAATCTTTTTCCACCTAGAAGGACGTGGGTGCCTGCTTCCGCCTGGTTCCAGTGCCTGCCTAGCTGAGAACCAGGGGTAGACCTGTTCCTAGCACCTGCAGCTGAACCCCTGCTTTCTCTTTTTGGAGAACCTGTTTCTTTTGAATCCACTTCAAAACCCCACTGCTCGTAGAGCCCACCCTTCTCTGGCTTAGTAGCTGGAATTACTTCTAATGAGTTTTTTGGCAAATTAACCCCTCTGCAAACTTTAGGAGATAATCATGGCCTTGCAGCAGTTGTCAGTCTTTTGTTGACATAACTGTTGCATTTTGCTGAAGCTCTCCCATATGTATAGAGAAGTTTCTAGAACAGATTTTAAAACAATGGCAATATAGTCTAAATTTAGCCCCTGAATATGAAGTTCTCTGAAAGCCACTCTACAAAGGATAAAAATTGGGTTCAAATTTATCAGTTTTAAGCAGTAGCTCTAGTTTATTCTTGTTACAGTAGTTTCTGATCTTCACTGGTCTTGTTTTATGACAGAACAAATTAAAACAGTCTCGGCTCATTTTGAGAATTGTGCACTATGATGTACTAGTGTTACTGAATATTTAGGGCTCCATATTACTGTCAGCACTAGTTTGTAGTGCATACTTGAATGAACTGCAGCTACACAATCAGGTCCCAGTAGATTTAAAATCCTCTAGCTTGTGCACAGCTGTAGGTCAGAGTCACTTGTGTGGGCAACAAATATGCTGTTTTCCTCCGTGAGTTTGGGAGAGCTTGGGTTGTTTAGGGATGAGGCATCATCTGTGTCTCTTTATAAATTGATTAGCTGTTTTGTGCTTTGAAAGAACAAAATCATTGTGAGTTTGAGTGTCACTATAGAAACTAGCGTTTGCTGCCCCTGGGGTTGCAAGTTGAGGAGATGTTTTCTTCCATGTAGGGGTGGCTTTCCTGGGAGAGCTTGCAGTCTGGTCTGTGCAGCAGAGTAGCTGCTTTATGAAAGAAGATTTATCTGCCTCTATGCTACACTTACAGATGTCCTGGTGCCTCTTTCAGTACCACTGGTTCAAATTGGCTTCAAGTCAGAAAGTGAAAGGAATTGGGGTTTTGCTTGGAAAGATAAGGGACATGGGTGTTGCCAAGCTTAGAGCAGGTGGAACAAACATCCTGCAAACTAGTGAGGGGAACCAAAGCAGTCTATCTGAATTCTTTGGGAGTTTGTTCCACTAATAATTATTATTATAAATAAGAGGAGATAGATGTGCCTATATGAGAAAAGAAATACGATACAATCAGCCCTGCAGGAAGAGCGAATGTGTGCTCCTAAGCGTGGTCCAGTGCACTGTGTGAGTGCATGGCTACTGCACCATCGTCACCACTGCTGTGCCACTGAGGCTGGCATGTGGCTGGTACATGGATGTCCCCTGATTGCACCTGCATCAATAAAGGGTAAATGCTGAAGGATAAGGCAGAGGCATTGAAGGGCTTCTGTTGTGTTCTTGGCAGGAAACCGGCAGTGACCCAGGAACTGCTCTATGAGTTTAGAGGATTCAAACTAGTCTTTCTCACCTAATGTATCTTTCAAATTCCTGATGGCTGCTTCTGTAAGAATTACAGAAATCCCATTTTAGGAGGGGGATAGTTTTCTGGGGATTGTTGTAAGAAAAATTTGGGAATAACATTTGTACTCATAATCAGCAGGTATGGAAGTCCTCTTCAGCAGTGATAAACTGAATATTTCAAGTTTCACCTGGAAAAGGAGAAACTAGGGACTGTTATTTTGGTGTCTGTCACTAAAAAATATTGATCAGGACTCTCTTCTTGAAAAGTAGGGCCGATTAGGGGTGACTCAGGCTTTCCATTTACCTTCTGAAATACAAAGCAGTCTTTCGTAAGTAGAGCCTTGGGAACTGTCACACCTTTGGCAGAAACTCCCCAACAGGCTATCTAAGTTCTTGTTTATAAAGGTGATGTTTTATAACTACATCCCCATCCATCCTCCTAACTTTGTGGTGCAGTCTTGCCTAGATGTGGCTGTAGGGTAGACCTTAGGAAGAGCTGCTTTCTTGTAGGCAGCTAATGTCTACAAGTTCCACTGCAAACTAATTTCAAGAAAAACAAACAAACAAAAAATGAACTATATTAACTGGCAGAAAGCACGACTTTTTTTGTTTTGTTTGTAAAAGTGCTGAAGATCCATATAAAACATATGCAATATGTCTTCCTGAAGTTGTCAGTCGTCCACAGACCCCAGCCACACTCTGTACTCTGGCTGTGCAGAACCAGGGCTGTTCATTCTCTCAGTTCTTGATGGCTGGGTAACACTTGTCCTTGAACAAAAGGTAAGACTTTCCTGCTTTTAAGCAAATTGTCTGCAAGCCCGTTCTTGAACAACAGATTTCATACAGAATTGCGATTTCTGTCAGTCACAGGAATCTGTGTTAGAGCAGCACATTGAGAGCTTTTGCTCTCTTTTCTTTATCAGAGGAAGTTCTCTTTTCTTTAACTTTTTGCTAAAAAAGCAAATTCACTTGAATGTGTGCTACTTATAAGGCCCTTTAAAGTTGTTATGCCAGTGAAAAACTGGTGCAGGGTCCAGATCTGGATAGCATTTTTTTTTTCCCCTTTTTGCTGAGACCTTTTAACAGAAGCATCAAGGTTTATTAACATAGCCTTACTTTTGGCAAGTTTCATCAAACTTATGGCTTAAAAATGTTCTGTGAATTTTCAGGGAAAAAAAAATCTACCACCAGTGATTGCCAAAACCAAATATTCTGAACTGTTTTATCACTAAGACCTTTGAAAATTTTTCTTTCCTTGTTTGTGTGGGAGCATTTTGGTTTTATTTTGTTCTGCTTTTCCCCTCCAGTTTGACTGCGATTAACTTTTAAAGGCCAGGGGGACTCTGAGAAAGCTTAAGCCTTCTGATAAAATGTCTACATTAGCAGTATTGGGAGCTGTGATACAAGAGGAGCAGTTTAAATTCTGTGCAGGGTAAAAAGTTTGTTTTGTGGTTTTTTTTTGTTTGTTTGTTTGTTTAAATACAGTACTCCGTAGTGTTTGTGGCAAACCTATTGCTGAAGTTTTGACACTGTTTGATTTTTGTGTTAGCCCTTGTGGAATTAATTGCCAGTGACTGTGGTCCCTGCTGCTGCGGAAAACAAGGCTGAAGACGATGGTGAAAAATGTAACCCTGAGTGCGCGGAAGTGTCGGTCTTCCCAGTGTCTCAAAGTCTTGGTCTTTCACAAACACAACCCCTTTGAGAAGAAATTATTAGTGACCTGAATTACAGATAGTTTGTGTGTGTACCCAGGGTCCCAGCAAGGAGACTGTCCAGATGAGGGTGAGAATTGAGGTCTAAATATTTCCCTAACAAAATTCCCATCTGGCACTGAGCTGCTTTGCCTGGAGATGCCTGCTGAGAATTTCAGTTCCTGATTTTTCTTTTTCTTCTATTTACCCTGTCAAACCTGGGATGTTTTAAGGATTTTTCTTTCATATGTTTGCAGATTCAAATCGTAAGAGGAGAGATGCAATTCATGAAAATTTCTTCAGCAGCCTGAGACCCATAGCACAGAGACACGGTACCTTTCTTAGAAAGGTGTCATGGGAAATCCTCTTGCTGAGTCATCTGCGGTTCAGATGTGATTTATTATGCAAGTACCAGTGAGGTGTCGGAGCCAAGGCTTGCTCTTCATCTAATAGCTTCAGAAATTGGAAAGCCCAATTCATTTCAATAGCAAGGTTTGGGGGAATCTTCAGCTTCGGCCACTACCTGCAGTCGCCTCATCCCTTTGTCTCTGCCCTCCCTTCTATCTGTCTGGTTTCCTGTAGATGGCATTGCAGGAGAAAGGGAATTCAGATGGAAAAGTAGATTTTATTTATTTATTTAGTGCCGAAGAAGTTGTAGGACCTGTTTTACATTTTGATGGTGCTCAATTTTCTTATCCACTGGACGAGCACATACAATATTAATACTTCCCATGTCAGTCTTAAACAGGATGCAGGGAAGTATTTCTTCTGAACAGTTTCATTGATTGGTTCTTCATCTAAACAGCCTTCCCAGCTCTTTTTTTGTTTGGGTAATTTGGCAATGTTTACCCAGGATATTCATGCTCATGCAGGGGGGAAAAAGACTCCCCAGTCCTGTAATTGTGCCTTTAGGTGTAAAAGGACAGTGGAAAATTTAAGCAAGACCAGAAAAAAAATAAAAAGCCACTTTGCCCTTCTCTCCTTTTTATCTCCTGGGTGTTTTGCTTGGAGTTTTTTCTTTCAATGTTACTCACTTAGATTGCAAGAACAATTCATTCTGCTCTTTTTTCTAGTTTGTTTCACTCCTGCATTTGACAGTGCTATCTGCATAATCAATTTCTCTTTCACTGTAGTAATTCCTCTTTTATGGATGGCCAGGCAAGCTGTGCAACAAAAAAAGTAAAAAACGAAGAGAGGAGAAAAAAACAAAAGTGATTGCTTTTACGGCTGCCCACAGTGGCTGCAGGACGGTGATGCAAACTGCTGTCTGGGGAATTCAGTAACTATCTTGTAGTCTTCTTCAAGTCTAGTGCACTCTCCAAATCTGTTCTTTTTAAAAAGATTTGGGAACCAAGGCCTGTGAGCACGTTTCTCTACCAGCGCAGTCACACGGTACGTGCCTTTTGCTAAATGAACAGGCTGTTGCCAGGCAGGCTGGATTTTCCTTTCACAGTTGTCCCTGAGCCCTGTTCCTCTGAGGGCTAAAACCTGCCTTCTGACTTCCAGCACAATTCAGTGTCTCTTTCATATAGCATTGTCTTTTAGCTCCAATAGTTGTTCTTCTCTCTTTATTGTTTAATCCTGAAGCAAAGGGATTGCATCCCCTCCTAGTCTTCATTTTGACAGGCTGAATCAACCCAGCTCATTGAGTTCTTATAAAGCAGTTTTTCCATTACTTAAAGCATGCTAAGATTCCTCCTCCTACTCTCTTCTAGAATGAGCTCATCTTTTCTAAATTGTGCTTGAACTACATAAATCTTGCATAAGTATCCCACAGGTGCTTTGTATGAGGTATCTAGCACTACTGTACTTCCAGGGTCTGAACGTCCTCTGAAGTAAGGTCACTGTGATCCTCTTCTGGGATCCCAGTGACCTTTTCTGTGGCTTCATTATGATAATTCAGTTGTCATAGGATCCACATCTCTTCCTCCTCAAATATTTCCAACTACAAGCTTGTAGCTTATAATGGAAATTCAGTTTTTAGCCCCAAATGAATCTATTTTTGTTTTAAATCTAAATTTCACTGCTGTTAATTGACTACTCAATGTCATCCATACTACATGATGCTTCAGTCCTCTGCTTTCCTGTTAAAGCCAACAAAGTTGGTGTCATTTGCAAATGTCATCTATGTACAACTGTTCTCCTTGTTAGGAAGTAATTGGGAACTTAGGCTGGGAACTAATCATTACAAATGCAACCTACTGCTTTGGTAAAAAGTTACAGCATCTGGCTCTCCTTTGCCTCTTTTGACAGTGAAAGATGTTGGGCTGGTTAAATTCAAATTCCCTGTGGTTAAAACATATTGGGGTTTTTTTTCAGTCTGGTCTCCATTTGCTCACAGTGTTTTGCTTCAAGACCTGTTCTTAAGACCTGAAGGCTATTTGAGTCAGCCCAATAGATGTCATGGCACACAGATTAGTGTGTTTTTCCTCTTAGTTATTTATGCATAGACGCTTTTCTGCAGCTATGATGTTGTGCCTATAAACTCAGGAACTTTTGGAAGTTGTTATAAGATCTGCTCCTTTTTCTGCCACTGTCTGGGGGGGGATGGTTGTCCTATGACAGTAGAATATTAAGATTTGGTTTTAATTTTTTTTACAGCAATTTCAGCTGTGGTAATTTATTTGTACCACCTCTGCCACCCCTTACCTTTCCGTGTGTTTGCATGGTCAAGTTGTGTTTACAATGTTTTTTTCCTCCCTGGTGTCCAACCATATAAAGGTTGGATAATTTAAATTCAGCTTAAATAATAAAGCTCTTGTTAAGAATAGTATTTTTTTTTTTTTAGTCCTACTTTTAAAAAAAGACATCAAAGTGAGACTCGTACCACACAATGGGTATTTCTGTGATGATGCGTTTCTAAACTCTTCAGGTCCTAACCTGTGTGCTCTGACTGCCTTATTCTTCCAGGGCGGAATGCAGTTAAAAATTTTATGAACTTAGCAATCTTTTCTGTTAAGGAGGCTTTATATATAAATTGAACTGAAATTGAATAGTCCCACATGCACAAGGTCAGAAAGACTTCACTGAATGGTTGGCTGCTCTGCATTGATGATCTTTTTGCTTCAGGGAACTGCATGAAAATAGGTATCTGCTTTCACCTAGCCTTGTGAATCTGGTCTACTATCTCTGGGAAGGCTAGTTGGTAACAACAGAGCCACTGTGCGTCTTGCCTAGTGCAAGTCAGCTGGTATCCTGAATGCACCCAGTGGCTCATTCTTTAACACTCACAGTGTGTAAAGGTGGGTGGACAAGTGGTACAGGTTGGTCTTGCTGTGTGCCACCCCTGTGGGGACAACCTATGCAGGGTGACTCCTGGAAGCCCAGGGTTTGGCCATGAATGTGGTCTGGCAGTGACATGCGGTTGCAACTCTGGGCAATAATACTGCATGTGCTAATGCATGAATTTCAGATGTGCTTGTTTGAGGTGAAATGGTTTGGGACAGGAGAGCCTGGGGAGACTGAAATCTCTGTGAAATTGAGTATTGATTCCTCTTGCTCCAAGAGCTTTAAAAGTCCAGGCTTAACTCAGGGTCCTAGGATTTTAAGGGTATCACCGATTATTCACATGTGTTCCACTAAAGGGAAGGTTTTTAACAGTTTAATCTTCCACATTTAATGCAC
The DNA here is from genome assembly GCA_039720435.1 of Amazona ochrocephala. Taxonomy (NCBI): domain Eukaryota; kingdom Metazoa; phylum Chordata; class Aves; order Psittaciformes; family Psittacidae; genus Amazona; species Amazona ochrocephala. Next base: position 1,995,265 of record CM077884.1, on the reverse strand, counting down.
CTCTAGCACTAGCTCAGCGTGGTGCATGAAGAAGTTGTTGGCTCTTCTCCTTATTCATCTTTTCCCTTCTTTTTTCCCCAGTGATAATACTTAGGGCTGGTGAAGCTGTGACTTTAAACCGATATATTAGCAAAGACGTGGGAGTGAAGTTTAAGTGAAACTCTTGAAATACCAGCAGCACAGACGTAAGAATAGAGAGACGTAAACAACATGCAACCCTATTGGTTTAACCCCTCAAGACACTCTCCTGTAGGTATGGTCTCACACAGGGGTGGGTAAGAGAATTGACCCTGACTTAGAATCATAGAATCATAGAATAGTAAGGGTTGGAAAGGACCTCAAGATCATCGAGTTCCAACCCCCCTGCCAGGGGCAGGGACACCTCCCACTAAACCATGCCATCCAAGGCTATGTCCAGCCCCACCTTGAACGCCGCCAGGGATGGAGCATTCACAACTTCCTTGGGCAACCCATTCCAGGGCCCCACCACCCTCACAGTAAAGAATTTCTTCCTCAGATCCAATCTAAACTTCCCCTAAGTTTAAACCCATTACCCCTTGTCCTCTCACTACAGTCTCTAATGAAGAGTCCCTCCCCAGCATTCCTATAGGCCCCCTTCAGGTATTGGAAGGCTGCTATGAGGTCTCCACTCAGCCTTCTCTTCTCCAGGCTGAACAGCCCCAATTTTCTCAGCCTATCACTTTAGAAATAAGAATTTGTCCCTAGTCGTATTGTGTGTTAAGTTCTGTGACAGGTTTATCATGTGCTCCTGTAGGAGATGGGTCCAAAGAATAGTCATTGCTTTCTGAAGAAAGCAAGAATGCTTTGAAAGTAAGAACTGGTTATTAAAATTAAGAGGTTTCCCGTAAGTCTTTCATGTTTGTTTTTGATGGCTCCATTCTGGTTTCTGGTTGTCTTTCAAATAAAAATTATTTACTTGATATATTTCTTGGTGCTCACTATTTAATTATATCTGTTTTCAAGAAACACTAGACTTTGAGTAATGCTTGCAATAAATATTCTTCTTGTATTCTTTGAAGGTTTAATTTGAGAAGATTCATTTGAAAAATCAAGCAAGGTCCAATGCTGACACTTTGGACAAAGCATGTTTGTTTTCTCTCTGATTAATGACACTATCTTTCCACAGCTGCTGCTGCTCCATAAGGAATGCTGCTTGTTGTATGTAATATACTCTTAGTGTCCTTTATTATTTGGTTGCTGTTATTGAAAGGAAACAACTAAGAAAAATAATGGCAAAAAAGATTTTTTGCTCAAACATGTTCCTTGATACAAATTTTCAAATCCCTAATTTCAGGCTCCTCTGTTTTCAGCAGGCCTTATATCTGGCCATATAATCATGGAGAAATACTGAGCAGTAAGAGATAAATTTAGGCAACCTGGAAATGTTGCATATTGGAGCTAAGCTTTGTGTTAACTTTATCCTTCTACTTCAATCTCCTTTTCAATTTAACTTGGCAGCTGCTGCTTCTTCACCTTCTATACAGGCATTGCTTCACTTTCCCAGCCTTGATCCACCTGTCTGCATCTTTTGGTACACTTCTTCCTTGCAGTGTTTTGGAGGGTGTACTCAGGCGCTGCAAACTCCTGATGCTGTAGGCTGTGCTTGAAATTGCTTGATGGTTTTGGTTTTTTTGTTTGTTCATTTTTCCTTTTTACACCTCAGATTCAGGCCTGGGGACCATTTGGTTCAATTACCAGTGGGAGCTCTCCTGACTTAAGCCAATTAAAAGAGGCCCTATCTTCCTTTATGTTGATCAACAGTTTGCTTTGCAGGCTGGGCTAAGGAAGTAGTGTTGTGGTTTGTGAAGAACTGTAAAAAGTCTCTATGGAAGTAAAATATATGAAATCTGGGGCAGTTTCAGCTTTTGTACTTTATACAGAGAACACTTACTATGGATATCAAAGTACGTTCAAGTTTTCTTCATTTAATTGCTCACAATTCAGGCTAGGTAACTTGGCAGATTCAGCCGTATATAATCTTTGGCCAGGCTTTGCTTAGTACATTGTGTTTTGATTAAATTTAGCATTGAGAATGGGGACACTATCTTCCTGTGGTCCTGTCAAGGCAGTTGAGAAGTTCATGTTGAAGCTAACACCTGATATCTTTCATGGAGGCTGATACTTGTAATTGTGACTCTTCTTATGTCTGAGGCTTTATTGCTGTCTCTATGGGCAGTTTGATTCTTGTGAATGAACAGATACGAAAAGCTTACAAATTCGATGTAAAAGCTTTAGTAACGCAACATTCTCTTTACTAAAGAAACAACCAGCTATGTGTTGGGCATGAAACACATCTGGGTTCCTCTGAAAACAAAGTCAGCTTTCCTCCCCACTGGAGTTTGGTCTGTGGACCATGACTGCCAATCTGTGGAAGTCTCCTTATTGTATATTTTGAGTGGAGCTGGTAATCTATTTACACCAATGTTCCCCACTCTCCATTGATTTGGGGGTTTGGATTAGTTGGTTATAATGGTATGCTCTCGACTTTAGATCCCAGGGGTGGATTTGGGCATCAGTCACCCCTTAAAAAGTAATATAAAAAAGATAAATCTCCCAACATCTTCACAGGCAAGGGACTGACACTAAAATCAAACCAATAATGTCTTCTCTAGCCTTTACCTTAACCAGGGGTTGACTTAAAAGTTTCAGTGTTCTCATGGATAAATGAGGTAGTTTCCTCACATCTGAGTTTAGAGACAATTCTTGAAAGGCAGAAAAGGAGGATGTCCTCTGTTTGGTTTTGGGGTTTCCGTGTGTGTGTCTGACTGCTGCCCAGGTAAATGGTCTCTTCCAGGGTGTTGTGGTTTAAGCCCCTCAAGCAGTTCGCTCACTCACTCCCCCCCCTTTCTTCCCCCAGTCATGGGGGGATGGGGAGGAGAATCGAAAGAATGCAACTCCCACAGGTTGAGATAAGAACAGTTTAGTAACTAAGGTATAACACAAACCACTGCTGCTACCACCAATAATAATAATGACCAGGGAAATACAAGGAAAGAGAATACAACTGCTCACCACCTGATACCAAGCCCGACCCAGCAAAGAACCCCCACCTTCTGGGTCCTTGCCCTCCGTTTTTACATCCTGGGCATGATGTGCTGTGGTATGGAATACCTCTTTGATCAGTTTGGGTCAGGTGTCCTGTCTCTGCTTCCTCCTGGCTTCCCCTCCTCCCTGGAAGAGCATGACACTCAGAAAGTCCTTGGTCAAACCAAACATTCTAAGCCGTAACTATAAACATCGGTGTTATCAGCGCTGTTCTCAGGTCGAAAGTTGAAAACACAGCACTGCACCAGCTACTGAGAAGGAGAAAAATAACTGCTGCTGCTGAACCCAGGACACAGGGAGAGCTGGGTGGTAACCAGCATGTACATAATGTTATTTGTGCTTGACACAGTTCTGGCAATGGTGTGCTTTGCGCACAAACCAGTGATGCAGGAGTCCCAGCTTCTTTCTCCAGGCAGGCAGCAGTACTCAGTGACGTGTTGGTTATGGATGCTTGTGTTTGTATTCCATGTGAATCTGTATGAGGAGAATGTCTGGTTTTGGCATTCACATCTTATTTTCTGTCCTTTCCCCTTTGCAAATCTACATGCACTTAAAAGAAAATGCAAATTAAAACATTTTTCTGACCAGCATTAGTCTTTTATTTCTGAAAGCTGTGAATGAATGAAACCCCATTCCAAACTTCCTGACCAGATGTTGCTTTCATCCCTTGGCAACTGCTGTTGATGTTGCTCAAACCAGTATTACCGAAGGGGAAAGTCTTTCTGGGTTGCTTAGTCTGTTTATTAGTATGCTAGGGCTGGCTGTGAACTGCCGCCTTCCCAGACTGTATTCTTCCCATTTGCTTTATTCCTTTTTTTTGGATGGGGATAAATTGGCAATTGAAAAGTCAGAAATTAACTCCAGATCTGCGGACCATGTGTTTTACTAAAAATGTCACTTAGATGCACATTCTTTTGTTTTTCAGACAGCTAAAAATGATTTAAAAGGCACTTGAATAGAAAGAGAAGGTTTTTTCTTTATTTTTATGACATCTTCTATTTTTTGTGTGTTTTTTGTTTCTTTTTTTTTTTCTTTTCATTTGAAAAAGCTTGAAATTGAAAACTCCTTACCACAATTAATGTGCATTAATCATTCATCTTGGCAGCATCTGTTCTAAGCCACTGCTCCTCTGGAAAAATGTTGTTGTTCTTTCATTGAAGGCAGATTTCAGTTGCTGGCTGTAAGGGAGTTTTTCGGTTGGTTGGTTGGTTTGGTTTGGTTTGGTTTTTTTTCTCTTCAGTATTCTTGCTTAATCTTGGAAAATATGGAAGTGTTCCCCTCAAACTTACAAGCATCCTATAATTGACAGAGATTCCAGTGGATAATGCTAGGGACACATCATTAATATATATTAGTCAGACCAGGTTCAAATTTTGGAAGTTAAAAAGCATATAGTTCAATGTCAAATTCTAATGCTAATACAGCATAAAGCTCAGTGAAGTCATTTGATAAATGACAATAAATAGTAAATATGAGTTCCATTGAGGATACATGTTAAAGATGGTTGCTTTGGGACATTATATGCAAAAGATATATGACCTGGTGTTGTCTCTGAGATGCTCATTCAAAACCCCTTTTTAAGACCCATAGGGAAACTAAAGGAGCATGCCCTTCATCAGGAATATTTCTTTTCGTGAAAGACCAGCTTATTGAATACAGAGGGCTCATTAGTGCAGGTCAAATACTGCAAAGCAGCATTTGCAAACATTCACTTCTATTCAGCAAAGCTGTTTGCTCCATCTATGTTTGTCCTTGTTGTTTGCTATTCTTGAATATTTGCACATATGTTCTGGGGAAGCCTGCTGTTCCTGCCGATACCCAATCTGCATGCGAACCAAGGGATGTGTCAAATGAGCGCATTGTCTCCTGATTATTATTCTCCAGGGTAAAAAAGTAAGCAGAGCTTTCATCTTCCAGTGAAGCAAAAGAATAAAGGACTTTGACTCCCCTTACTTTGTTAATGGATTAGACTGCTGCCAAAGAAGCCTCAAATCCCTGCAAAAAAATAGCTATGGCCAGTTAATGAGTGTTGCCCTGCTTCCTCCTGAGTGCTCTGATCCTGGTCAGCTGTGGATCAGTGGTGGCTGACAGGATTGCTTGCTGTGGGGTTAGGTTTTCTGTCTAAAGAAAGCCTCAGTGAAGTACGGAGAGCTGAGGAATAAAATAAGAGTTTTGTCAGTGACACTTGCCTTAGGAGTGTTCTAGAATGAGGTAAAATGACCTGACAGACACAGACACAGATTTTTTCCGTCTTGTTAGAGTGCGGTCATCTAAATGGCATACTTAAGAGATGGCAAAAGAAAGACCAAATATCAGGGGTGGGGTGGGAGGTATGTAAGTTGTGTCTGATAAGTGGTAGACTGCCTTTGAAAATGGTGAGACTGGAAAAAGAAGTCTCAAAGTTAAGATTCAGTATTGAGTAAGATTATTCTTTTGGTGTGGGGCTGTGGATGTGTGGTGTTGTTAATGTTGAGGATGCTGCGAGACTGTTATTTTTCCTGGTTCTTGTGTCCATGCTCCTAAAGGATCCTGAGAAGCTGGAGAACGTCTAGAAATGTAGTGTTCAGGTGATCCCAAGCTGATGAGTCCTCAAAAGTGATTTATATGAAGTTCTGGGGTTTTATTCCTTATTCAAAAACCTCAGTTTACAAACTCCTGTTGTAGAAGATAACTCCAGATAGTGGTAGATCTAACTAGGCTCCTTAGTCAAAACACCGGAAGCTGGCAGTTGAATCTAAGCAAGAAAAAAACATAGAATATTAATGAGTCAAGTATTAAAACAGTTTACCTAAAGCCGTAGTAGGCACTCCAGCACTTGTCATTTCTACCTAAAGGGACCTTGTATTCAGCACTGCGAGCTGACAGTGATGCTCTCACTGTTGCAGGAGCTTGCAGCTGGTCTGTGCTTCTGGGCTTGTGCTGTAACACAGAGGCCAGGGTGAGATTTCTATTATGAAGAGAAAGGATGACAGAAAGAATAGGAATAAGCAGCAAAGCTTGTTTATTTTAAGAAAGAAAAATTAAATTTCATAAGCCAAGTTAACACTATATTTACTAATTCTTCAGAGAAATTGGAGATTGCTTTTAATCAGTCTTTGACAGCTATTTCACTTTTTATACATATAGTTTTCCCTGTTTTCTGTGCAAAGAAGACTTTCACTTAGTTAAATGGGGTGATTCATCTTCTGCATGTAGGAATTTTTTCCATAGCTGGAGCTCAAGAGATGTTGTGAATGTTCATTCATCTAATCAGTAGCTAGGTCCTGATCTTTAGGAGAGAGGCCTCAAGGAATTAAAATATTGGGCTATGCCTACAAACACAGCATGCGCTGTAAGTCAAGCAGGTTTTCAGGCAGTGACCTGGTAAAGGAAAGTTTTAATCTGCTTGTATTTCTTTCCAGGCAGTTTTAAACTCCAGCAGGAAAGGTGTATGAGGCATTTTTGTTTCTTATTTTTATGTTTGAAACAGGAACTGACTGTAGAGGTAAATGTATTGGAAGTATTGATCTGAAATAATATCTTTCTAGTGAGAAATGGTGAGGGAGGAGAAGATGGTCAACACCTAAACTGAAAAATGCAATGTTGCCCCTGAGCCCACTGTCCTTGGCTTATACTGAAAAGAAACGCTTTCTGGATAGCCATGCCCGTGGCTTAACCTGATTTTATGAAAAAGCTGTCTTCTGCGTGTTGATGAGAATTGTATGTAGCAGCATTTCAATATGTGTTCCTTGGTGTAAACTGGGAGTAATTCAATTGACATGAGGGGTTTCTTGTGAAAAACAAGTTATGACATCAGATGATACACTTCAAAATTTTAAACTCAACATTGCTTAAGCTGGCTCAGTTCAGAGTATGTCAGAAGTTAACTTCAAGGCAACAGGTTTTATTTAAGCTCTGAATGAGCACCCAATGAAGCACAAAATAGTTCCCTACAGTTTTCCCCTGTAAACACCTGCAGTCTGAATGGAGGAGGCTGATGGAAGCAGGGGAGGGAAGCTGTAGAGGTGCGATCTTACCTAGCCAAGGCTGTCCAGGACCTCAGTAGCAGCTGGGGGTAGAATCAGCCTCCTCAGTCCCAGGCTAGCACCTCATCCAGCAGAACAAATGCTCTCTGAAAATTGATGCATTTGGGTGGGTTGTTGTTTTTTTTTTGTTTTGTTTTGCTTTTGTGGTGGTTTTTTTGTTTGGTTTTGTTTTTTTTTCCCCAGAATACTTCAAGAGACTTATTAACAGAAATCTCTGGTTTATCCACAAAATAAGATCAGTCAAAAGGGTTGTTTCCAGACAGTCCTATTTTTTTCACTCTTGATACTGAAGTCCTGCTCAGTCTAGTTGCTTGTTTGAGGGTCTGCATAGCTCAGTGAAGAGAAGAAGTTAATTGCCTAGAAGTTGCACCACATGCCAGGTTTAGACCTCTTTGCCAGTGCTGCAACTGGGTGGAGGACAAGTGACTCGTTGTGCCCCCGGTTGTGACATAGAACACAATGTGCCTCATGGATGTGAAAGCCCTTGTGCGCACAAACATGCCTGTCCCTGCGCTGGCAGCTAGAAAGTCTAGAAAAGTCTCAGGTTTTGCCCCTCTCCAACTTGTGCGATGCTATGGAAAGCTGCTTGGCAGACTGCCTGCACACACACCAGGCTAAACGCTGCAGCAGCTGCCAGGATGAGAAAGAATCTCAAACTGCCAGGCCAATTTAGACCAGTGACCCAACTTGTCCTGCCTTCTGGCCCTCCTGGAGCACAGTGCTGTGGCCTCAAGGCTGGCACAGGAACAGGAAACTTTTCATTACACATATTTAGTAGTGTATTTGTATAAGGGATGGTTTAAATTTGTTTCGGTCCAAAGACTATTTTATTGTTGATCTAAGCAAGTAGTCCTTTGGCTCACTTAACTGGTTTATATCATTACCTGTATAAATTTTGTAATTGTTTTTACTTCACAAAATTGCGTGTCATGATCTTTCCAAAGATTTATACTTTCGTCCAATGATCTGAAGTCAAGGCAGAACTGCTAAAAATTCTCAGCTGCAAACAAGATTATAGCATCAAAGAATGGTTTGGGTTGGAAGAGACTTTAATGGTCATCCAATTCCAACCCCCTACCATTGGAAGGGACACCTTCCACTAGATGAGGCTGCTCAAAGCCCCTTCCAACCTGACCTTGAACTTCTAGGGATGGGGCATCCACAGCTTCTCTGGGCAACCTGTGCCAGGGCCTCACAACTGGGAATCCCCCCAACTCTGTCTCATCTGTTTTTTTGCCCATCAAGTCATGATCAATAATATTTAAGCCCTCCCATACAAATATTTGTCTGTGTTTTAAAACCTCATATGAAGGATATAGTCGGTCTAGTCGGTCCCACTGACTATTACCCACTCCTGGTAATACATGTGGATGCTACTGATATAGATAGCAGTAGCCCAGAGACCATAAAGAAGGACTACAGAGCTCTGGGAGAGGTGGTTAGGGGGCTCTGGAGCTCAGATTGTCTTTTTGTCAATTCCCAGGATACAGGGCAGGACCTTGAAAAGGCTAGGAGGATTGGGCAGGTTAATAAATGGTTAGAAGGGTGGTGCTGTAGTCAGGGGTTTGGGTACCTTGAACATGGTACTCAATTTAGCAGGCCAGGTCTACTGGAGGATGGTGGAACTGGTCTGACAAAGAAGGGGAAGAGTGGATTTGGTAGGAGGCTTGCCAGGCTGGTCAAGGATGCTTTAAACTAGATGTGTTGGGGGAGGGGGGCATCATTCCATCCCAACACACCCAGTCAGTTGGCAGCACCTACAGTAAACGTTCGGAGCAATGTAGAGATATTCCAGCTGCTCCAGCCGATGAGCCGGCTTCAAATGGATCTCGGCTCAAATGCCTCTACACAAATGCCCGTAGTATGGGGAACAAACAAGAGGAATTAGAGATGTGTGCACATCTACGGGGGTATGATATCATAGGCATCACAGAAACATGGTGGGATGGCTCCTATGACTGGTGTGTTGGAATGGAAGGTTACCGGCTCTTTAGGAAAGACAGGCCTGGCAGAGGGGGAGGGGGAGTTGCTATTTATGTTAGGGATAGGCTGGAGAGTATGGAACTCTGTCTGGGGACAGGTGAGCAGTCGACAGAGAGTTTGTGGGTCAGGGTTAAAGGGAGAACAGCGATGGGTGACATTATTGTGGGGATCTGTTACAGACCGCCTGACCAAGAGGACTTGCTAGACGAAGCGCTCCATAGGCAGATAGGAGCAGCCTCACACTCGCAGGCCCTTGTTCTCATGGGAGACTTCAACCACCCTGATATCTGTTGGAGGGATGGTACGGCCCGGCACAAGCAATCCAGAAGGTTCCTCAATTGTGTGGAAGACAACTTCCTTCTGCAAGTAATAGAGGAGCCGACAAGGAGAGGTGCCATGCTTGACCTTGTCCTCACCAACAGGGAAGGGCTGGTTGGGAATGTGACGCTCCAGGGCAGCCTTGATTGCAGCGATCATGAGATGGTTGAATTTGAGATCCTCAGGACAGTGAGAAGAGCGTGCAGCAAGCTCACTGCCCTGGACTTCAAGAGAGCAGACTTTGGCCTCTTCAGGAACCTGCTCAGTAAGGTTCCATGGGATACAGCCCTAGAGGGCAGGGGGGCCCAAGACTCTTGGTTGATATTCAAGGATCACCTGCTGCAAGCTCAGGAGTGATGCATCCCAACTAGAAGGAAGTTCAGCAGGAGGGCCAGGAGACCTCCTTGGATGGATAAGGACCTGCTGAGCAAAATTCAAAGGAAAAAAGAGGCTTATAAATGGTGGAAGCAAGGACAGGTGACCTCGGAAGAATACAGGGATGTTGTCTGGGAAGCTAGGGACCAAGTTAGGAAAGCTAAGGCCCACTTAGAATTAAACTTGGCTAGGGATGTTAAGGATAACAGGAAGGGATTTTATAGGTACGTTGCCAATAAAAGACAGGTTAGGGACACCGTGGGCCCTCTCCAGAAGCTATCGGGAGAACTGGCTACCCTGGATTTGGAGAAGGCTGAGGTTCTTAATGACTTCTTTGCCTCAGTCTTCACCAGCAAATGCTCTGACCACACCACCCAAGTCTTGGAAGGCAGATGCGGGGACGGTGAAGGTGGGGACCCTGGGCCCACTGTGGGGGAGGATCTTGTTCGGGACCACCTTAGGAACCTGAACGTATACAAGTCCATGGGACCGGATGAAATCCATCCAAGGGTCCTGAAGGAGCTGGCAAATGAAGTTGCTAAGCCACTGTCCATCGTATTTGAAAAATCATGGCAGCCAGGTGAAGTTCCCAGTGACTGGAAAAAGGGAAATATAACCCCCATTTTTAAGAAGGGGAAAATGGATGAGCCAGGGAATTACAGACCAGTCAGTCTCACTTCTGTGCCTGGCAAAATCTTGGAGCGGATTCTCCTGGAAGGCATGCTAAGGCACATGAAAACCAACAAGGTGCTTGGTGACAGCCAGCATGGCTTCACTAAGGGGAAATCCTGCCTGACCAATCTGGTGACCTTCTATGAAGGGGCTACGGAACTGATGGACAGGGGCAGAGCAGTTGATGTCATCTACCTGGACTTGTGTAAAGCCTTTGACACTGTCTCACATGACATCCTTGTCTCTAAGTTGGAGAGACATCAATTTGATAGGTGGACCACTCGGTGGATAAAGAATTGTCTGGATGGCCGCACGCAAAGAGTAGTGCTCAATGGCTCAATGTCCCGCTGGAGACCAGTAACGAGTGGTGTCCCCCAGGGATCGGTGTTGGGACCGGTCTTGGTCAACATCTTTGTGAGGGACATGGACAGTGGGATTGAGTGCGCCCTCAGCAAGTTTGCCGATGGCACCAAGCTGTGTGGTTCCGTTGATACATTGGAAAGAAGGAATGCCACCCAGAGGGACCTTGACACGCTTGTGAGGTGGGCTGATGCCAACCTGATGAAGTTTAACCATGCCAAGTGCAAAGTCCTACACCTGGGTGGGAGCAATGCCAGGCACAGCTACAGGTTGGGCGGGGAGGAGATTCAGAGCAGCCCTGCGGAGAAGGACTTGGGGGTGTGGGTTGATGAAAAAAGAACATGAGCCGGCAGTGTGCGCTTGCAGCCCAGAAAGCCAACTGTATCCTGGGCTGCATCAAAAGGAGTGTGACCAGCACGTCGAGGGAGGTGATCCTGCCCCTTTACTCTGCTCTCGTGAGACCTCACTTGGAGTATTGTGTGCAGTTCTGGTGTCCTCAACACAAAAAGGACATGGAACTGTTGGAACAAGTGCAGAGGAGGGCCAAGAGGATGATCAGGGGACTGGAGCACCTCCCATATGAAGATAGGCTGAGAAAATTGGGGCTGTTCAGCCTGGAGAGAGAAGGCTGTGTGGAGACCTCATAGCAGCCTTCCAGTATCTGAAGGGGGACTATAGGGATGCTGGGGAGGGACTCTTCATTAGGGACTGTGGTGAGAGGACAAGGGGTAATGGGTTTAAACTTAAACAGGGGAAGTTTAGATTGGATATGAGGAAGAAATTCTTTACTGTGAGGGTGGTGGGGCCCTGGAAGGGGTTGCCCAGGGAGGTTGTGAATGCTTCATCTCTGGTGGCATTCAAGGTGGTGTTGGACATAGCCTTGGATGGCATGGTTTAGTGGGAGGTGTCCCTGCCCCTGGCAGGGGGGTTGGAACTCGATGATCTTGAGGTCCTTTCCAACCCTAACTATTCTATGATTCTATGATATGCTGCAGCCTTTCTTGTTTGTCTTGTTCCCAGCAAGGGAGACAGGTGCTACCAGCATGAGTGACTTCCCCAAGGTTGTAAGAAGCCTGCATTAATTCAGAGAGGTGGAGCAATAATCTTTCACTCCCCGACTAGTCCAGCCTTTTGTTCCTGCCCTTTCTTTGATGCTGCTTTTTTGGATTTTACAACCAGTGATGCTCTATTGCTCTGTCTTGGACATATATTTTGTTGTTACAGTATTATGACTGTTTTCCAGGGAGAACTATCTTTCTTCACCTAAATGCGTTTTCAGGTAGAGTGTGCAATTTCTGTGGATGGCCCTATCTTGAAAGAAATAAGTGGTCATCATTAAAACAAATAAATGAGTTTATGCTTATTTAAGAACACTTCTTTGGAGAGGATGAGGGGAAAACTTTATTGTAAAGCACCTTTCTTTTTATGTAGTAAAGGAAGTGAGGCGTAAAGCAGTACAGTACCTTATATAAAGGCTTGTTTGTGTGTGGAGAAATAATGTACATGAAAAATTACTGATTTCCCAAACTTGCAAGAAAATTCTTGTCTAATATCCAAGACTGAGAGTGCATAAGGGAGAGGAAGGCCTGCATGAGGTTTTACACCCACCTTCAGCTGCTCAGGGATTTGAAAGCTAAAGAAAAAAAACCGAATCCTTTATAGCACACAAACTTCGCAGTTATTGTTGCTCAAAGTATGAAGACATGTGATCCTAAATCTAACTGAAGGGAAAAAATTTGAACTCTTTCATGGCGTAATAATAATCAAAACTGGTGCAAAGCCTCCAGCACTTCCATTACTTTGTGCCCTACAGCCAGCCTGGCCCTACGTTACCCTTGCTCCTTCCCGAGTCCTTCCTGTGCTGCATCCTCTGCAAGCGTAAGAGGGAACATCCCAGCATTCGCCGCTGTTGCAGGCGGCGCAGCGAGCAGGACAGCGTTTTGCTGCGCTGCCCCGAAATCCCGGCCGGGCGGTGGCAGGGTGTGAATGAAGCTCGGTCAGCCCAGCACTCGGGCTCCTGCTTCCGCGGGGTTAAGGAATGCGCCAGCGACGCGTGCTGAGCTCAGCTGGTGGCGCAGCGCTGATTTAACCTGTGGAGTGGTTCCCCTGAGCTGCGGAGATCACCTCCTGCAATCTTGGTTGCTTTTCTTTTGCCTTGCAAAGAGGGGAGCCCGGGAAATATCCTGCCTCTAGTTGTTATAAAGAATTGCAACTGGCTTCCTTTGCGGGAGGGGAGACAGGAGGGATGCCTGGCTTTGCGAATCCTGGTCCATGGAGTTCATTAGCGTAACTCCTCTGCTCCCAGAACTATACAAGCAAGAATCTGCTGTGAGACAGTCCAGTGCTTTGTTGGAAATAGAGAGCTATGGAGTGACATGGAAAACGGGTCTTCCAAGCGCTATGTCATCTGTAGTAGTAAGGCTTTTGCATACGTTTTGAGGAAATCTCTTTCCCGCGCCTGCTTTCTGCCGGTGACTGCTGCTGGGGTGCAATTCTCAGAGCCAGGGTGGAGGGGTGACATCAGTTGAGAGTTTGGGATGTGGGAACTTGGATTTCTTCAGAATAGGAGCCATTGCTCCCCCTGGAAAAGGTACCGTTTCCACCTCCTGCCTTGTACATGCTTTCCATGCCTTTTCACATATGAACTTGGTCTTGGAAGGAAGGAAGAAAATTATTGTTTCGGCTAAAAAATCCTGAGTGTTTCAGAAAGGTTGCTTGGTGAGAGGCTGAAGTTTACACTTTCCTCATTGTTTCTATCAGCTGGTATCAATGTCATGGGGGACTGTTGAAGGAGATCTCTTTACAAAGCATTTACTTACACTGATTTTTTTTTTTATTTTATTTGATATGTGTTGAACTTTCAGAAAGTTGAGAATCAACTGTAGCTCAATGCTTAATATTGGTCATATCAATCAAATTCAGCTCTAATTCTGAGCTACCCTTTACCCCACCACACCCCCTTTTCAGAGCTCTTGCAACCAACGTCATCATCTCTTGGACACTGTGATCAATCTGAACCTTGTTTCTCTGTCAGTGACAAACAAGTTTATATTGCATTTTATTTCTATTTGGTATATGTCCTGGGTTCAGCAGTAGCAGCCATTTTTTTCTCCTCCTTAGTAGCTGGTGCAGTGCTGTGTTTTTGACTTTCAGCCTGGGAACAACGCTGATAACACCGATGTTTTCAGTTACTGCTTAGAATGTTTACTCTGACCAAGGACTTTTTGAGTCTCATGCTCTGCCAGGGAGGAGGGGAAGCCAGGAGGAAGCAGAGACAGGACACCTGACCCTAACTAACCAAACAGGTATTCCATACCACAGCACCTCCTGACCACTATATAAACTGGGGGCAGTTAACCGGAAGGGTTACATCACTTCTTGGGTTGGGCTGGGTATTGGTCAGCGGGTGGTGAGTGGTTGTATTCTCTTCCCTTGTTATTTTCCTTATCGTTGTTATTATTGGTGGTAGCAGCAGTGGTTTGTGTTATACCTTAGTTACTAAACTGTTCTTATCTCAACCGTGGGAGTTACATTCTTCCGATTCTCTTCCACATCCCTCCAGGACTGGGGTTGAGAAAAGGGGGAGAGTGAGAGAGGGGCTGCATGGCTGACTGAGCTTAAGCCACGACAGTATATTAAAGGCAGAAACAAGGAAAGAATAGTATTGCATATTGTTAAAATTCTGTAAACACACACTACTGGGGTATCTTATTTCTGTATTGGCCAGAAAACAGTTCCTATGTTGACACAGCTTTAGTAGACCTGTGGGTCAGTTTGTGTGAAGTCAAATTGTGCTAAGGAGCCCTAAAATAGTCTTGGTTTAAATGGCAAGAAAGGTCTGTCTTCCATGCCTGGATGTCTGTATCCAGAATTTTGGCTCATTTGTCTAATTCAGACCATGCTGGTGTCTCAAATGCTGAAGCCTACCTTCATTCAAGTTCTGTGCTTTCAGCTTGTGCTATCTCAGAAATGTCAGAGATGTAAAAATAGGTTAAAATGGACTCTTGTCCAGCATTTTAGTTATGTTTGTGTTTAGGGTTTGGGTTAATTTAAAATTGATTTAAATGTAACTTACAAATCTCTTGTACTATTATTCAAAGTAATGAAACCAGCAAGATGCAGATCTCTTGTGCCAGCCCCCAGAATGATTCAGTAGTTGCCTCCTTCATGGGTGGTTTTAAAATGCAAGGATTATTGATTTGGCTGGTGGGATGCCTTGCTGTGAAGTGTGTACAAGCAGGTATTTAAGTCATATCTGTAAAGACTGAAGCTGTGAGCTGCAGCAAATGAGTTGGTTATATTTTTATGGGTTTTGTTTTGTTCTACTGGTGTATAGAGAGTGAGGAGACTTTTCACTGCTCTGTAGATAATATAATCCTTGCCTTCATGAGTTCTTTGGGCCAGTACTCGCTGGTGTTCCCAGTGATGGGTGCAGGGGACAGGAAGAGGAGCAGTGCATCTTTAGAGCAAGAGGGGAGAGGAAGCATGAGACAGAGTAATCATGCTATAATCCAGGGAAAGTGGTTCATCTTGCAGTGAAAAAGACAAGACTATGCTACTTATTACCTATCATCACTTGCTAAAATAGTTATTTTGATTTATAAATGAGATTCAGAGGAATTCAGTTATGACTTTAGTGACTTTATTTAAAAGCATGAAAACAACTCTTCAGAGAATGCAGTTTTATTCTGTGTTTGCACACTGCTAAGCACAGTGAAGTCCTGACTCACAGTCAGGCTCCTGGGTCCAATCTCAGTGGTGCTAACTAATTCAGAAAAGCAGAAGTGAATTGTAGCTCTTTGTCTCAGGTGTCATCTTCCAGTCTTTCCAAAGTGCCAACCTAACCTAACCCATCACCACAGTTGGGTTGTATGCAAGCAGTTGGTTCCTCACCTTTCTTAGTCACCACACAGCAAAACCTGGGCTGTGCAGTGTAATGTGGGCCGTGCAGCCCACAACCCCGAGCTACTTCAGAAGCTGGAAAAAGTTTTGCTGGTTGAATGAAGAGCACCTTGGCTTCTTGCCTTGAATCCAAATTATATTGATTCTCATTCTGAATCAGTTTCTCTACATGCTCTGACATCAGTTCCTCTACATCCACCCTTACACTAAAGAATTTCTTCCTCATATCCAATCTAAACTTCCCCTGTTTAAGTTTAAACCCATTACCCCTTGTCCTCTCACTACAGTCCCTAATGAAGAGTCCCTCCCCAGCATCCCTATAGGTCCCCTTCAGATATTGGAAGGCTGCTATGAGGTCTCCACGCAGCCTTCTCTTCTGCAGGCTGAACAGCCCCGATTTTCTCAGCCTATCTTCATACGGGAGGTGCTTCAGTCCCCTGATCATCCTCATGGCCCTCCTCTGCACTTGTTCCAACAGTTCCATGTCCTTTTTATGTTGAGGACACCAGAACTGCACACAATACTCCAAGTGAGGTTTCACGAGAGCAGAGTAAAGGGGCAGGATCACCTCCCTCGACCTGCTGGTCACACTCCTTTTGATGCAGCCCAGGATACGGTTGGCTTTCTGGGCTGCAAGCGCACACTGCCGGCTCATGTTCATTTTTTCATCAACCCACACCCCCAAGTCCTTCTCCGCAGGGCTGCTCTGAATCTCTTCTCTGCCCAACCTGTAGCTGTGCCTGGGATTGCTCTGACCCAGGTGTAGGACTTTGCACTTGGCATGGTTAAACTTCATCAGGTTGGCATCAGCCCACCTCACAAGCGTGTCAAGGTCCCACTGGATGGCATTCCTTCCCTCCAACATATCAACCGAACCACACGGCTTGGTGTCATCGGCAAACTTGCTGAGGGCGCACTCAATCCCACTGTCCATGTCACCCACAAAGGTGTTGAACAAGACCAGTCCCAACACCGATCCCTGGGGGACACCACTCGTTACTGGTCTCCAGCTGGACATTGAGCCATTGAGCACAACTCTTTGCATGCGGCCATCCAGCCAGTTCTTTATCCACCGAGTGGTCCACCTATCAAATTGATGTCTCTCCAACTTAGAGACAAGGATGTCATGTGAGACAGTGTCAAAGGCTTTACACAAGTCCAGGTAGATGACATCAACTGCTCTGCCCCTGTCCATCAGTTCCGTAGCCCCTTCATAGAAGACCACCAGATTGGTCTGGCAGGATTTCCCCTTAGTGAAGCCATGCTGGCTGTCACCAAGCACCTTGTTGGTTTTCATGTGCCTTAGCATTCCTTCCAGGAGAATCTGCTCCAAGATTTTGCCAGGCACAGAGGTGAGGCTGACTGGTCTGTAATTCCCTGGCTCATCCATTTTCCCCTTCTTAAAAATTGGGGTTATATTTCCCTTTTTCCAGTCATCGGGAACTTCACCTGACTGCCATGATTTTTCAAATATGATGGACAGTGGCTTAGCAACTTCATTTGCCAGCTCCTTCAGGCTGCTCCTATCTGCCTATGGAGCGCTTCGTCCAGCAAGTCCCCTTGGTCAGGCGGTCTGTAACAGATCCCCACAATAATGTCCCCCATCGCTTTTCCCCCTTTAACCCTGACCCACAACCTCTCTGTCGACTGCTCACCTGTCCCCAGACAGAGTTCCATACTCTCCAGCCTATCCCTAACATAAATAGCAACTACCCCTCCCCGTATTAAAAATCTTGTGAGCCTGTGTTTGTACCAATTTCTAAAATTGCGTTAAAAATTATGAGCTTTTCTAGAAGATTAAAATGTTTTCAGAAATACTAAAACCAGCTGGCAAACTAATTTCAATATTTGCCCAGTCATTTTATTTGTTAATAAAATTGGATTGGGGAGGTGATGATGCCAAAACAGGGGAGAAACTACAAATAGGTTTGGGGTTGTTTCTGCATGGCATCTGTTTCATCCTGAAGTGGGCCCCTCAGCACTGGTGAGTTGTGCCTCCTTCCTGGATGCTACTAATAGCAATGACTGGTCAAAATATCTCCCGTAATATTCCTGTATGGCTGTAGCTCCCTGCTTTCTGGCCCTTAGACTTGGGACATTTTCTGTCCCCAGATCTGAGACATAGCCCTGAGACTAATGCACTTGCTTGCCTCCCCTTCAAGGCACTTGTACTTGGGTGTTCTGGCACCACGGGTGCAAGTTGCGAGCTGTTTTTTTCTCTAAAATCTGTATGAAATCAATATGTCCTTCAGGAATGCTGTTACTCCTGACATGAAAACAAATGCCATTCTGCTACTGTGAGAAACTAAGATTTATCTTTTGAAGAGAACTGTCTGCCAATAGCATTTTAATACCCACAAGAGGTCACCAGGATTGGGATGATTGAAATTTTCACTTTCAAATGCATGTTGTTTTTTTTCTTTTTCTGGTGTTAAACAAAAACATTTCAAGAACACCTTGTAAATTTTCACCAGCCTGAGGCAATCAGCTCCTTTAAATGATATTTCTTATTTTTACATACCATAAAATAGAAATAAGCACATAGGCAGATATACAGTCCACCCACTACTGATGTAAATCTTCATGGTATAGGCATACATTATATACAGTCTTATGCATCTGCCAGCTTCTCGGTTTAAAAGGCTGTCAGACTTTCCTTCCTAAATCAAATTTTGTGCAGAGAATTATAAAAGCCCAGCTGAGATATGAAAACAAAAGGATTTTGCCAATTAAAGAAGAGCATCAAAGCCAGAGACAAAAGGACAGATTTCTGGCTCTTGTTTTTAGCACTTAAAGCTTTGAAGCCTCTAGAACTGAAATATGCCTTGCAAGGGAAGTATCCCAAAAGTTTGGCCCCTTTTTACAATTTCATAATCCTTGCCATTCAGAATCCCAGTGCCAAGCAGAGCATGGTCACCACGGGCCTTGGTGCAATGAATGAAATTAATCCATTGGCCAGTTAATTGACATCAATTTTGACTGTGGCTGGACCCTCAAGTCCTAGTGCCAGCCTGTTAGAGAGAAAGTAGGAGGTAGCAAACAATAGGCTGAAAGTAGACCTGGGGGAAGACCTACAATACGTAAAACCAAACATTAACAAAGATAGGATTACTTATGGGGAGCAAGGTCATTCCTGCAGTTTTGGAGCAATTCCAGCCGGGGATTCTGCTGAATACTAGTGGCAACTTACAGACAAAATCTGTGATTTAATGCCCATATTTACTGCCTGTAATTGAATAAAATTCTTAGTAATGCTGAGAGCTCCTCATTTGGAGATCTGAAAAAAACTCAGCCCTGCCTCTGGCTATTAAATTAACTCACAAATATATCTTTCATCCAAAGAATCCCGTTGTATTATTTGCATTTCAGTAACACTGCAGTTCTAAATGAAGCTTGGGATACTGTTGTGTTGGATGCTGTATGTGCTTCTAGCTGGTTTTACAGAAACACAGCAGTGACATAGGCCATTTAACACGCTGGTAGAGGGTGTGCCAGATGCATGGTGTATATGGAAGTGGGCCCTATAATCAAAGGGTGCTAATACCAGGGAAGTGAAGGGCTGAAGACAGCATCAGAGGCAGATACATGGTTATTCCTGGATTGGGGAGATTGTCCAAAGTCAGAAACCAGGACTGCAAACCTTCCCTTTCCCCCTTTTTTTGATAGGCTGTTGAACATTTTCTGGTTTTCTATAAATCCTCTGTTCTGCCAGAAGTTGGGTAACTTTGGAGTCATGCCACATCTGTAGAAATAAGGTCTGCTGTTTCAGGCTGCTAGATTGCCTGTAAAAGAAAGTTTAGCAGGCAGTGAATGGGGTGTTAGGCAGACATGGAAAAACATAAAATCAGTGATGGCTACAGTTGTTTTCATGCTATCATAAGATTGCATGTCATAACTCCCTATGGAAACAGCACAGAGAGCAGCCATGAAGCTCTTGAGAAGTGTCAATTGCTTTGTGCTGTCATGCACGCGGGACAATTAATATGTCATTATCTATAATATGTTTGGTAAAGCGGGGTGAAAGTCATCAGATGGGAAACTGGGGGAAGTGTTTCTCATATAAGGAAGAAGTTCTTTACTGTAAGGATGGTGAGGCACTGGAATGGGTTGCCCAAGGAAGTTGTGAATGCTCCATCCCTGGCGGTATTCAAGGCCAGGTTGGACATAGCCTTGGATGGCGTGGTTTAGTGTGAGGTGTCCCTGTCCATGGCAGGGGGTTTGGAACTAGATGATCTTAAGGTCCTTTCCAGCCCTAACTATTCTATGATTCTATGATTATTTTTAGTTTCTTTTTTTGATGTCTCCTTACTAGAGGACACTGAATCAGGCAAAACCCCAGCAAGAACAGCCTGATGAGCAATTTACCAATTAGCAGGAAAAAAAGTGGTTGAGCAGAGTTCTGTGACAGATTTATCACTTATAAGTTTGTTTGTCACTTTGAGGGCTCTGTCTCTTGTGTCACAAAGGTATTGCACTAGCAATTATATTGGTATTATAGAGAATTTGGTATAGACCCAACACAAATTATCTTCCCTCTGCATGTGCTGTGTCTGTGCCAGCAGCACTAGGGGCCTGTCTGGGTCTCAGTTGTGTGGTACTGGGCACAGAAAAGCTTTTATTTTTGCAGTCCGTTCCAAACCTGGCTGCAGTTACTACAGGTTCCTACCAAGTTCAACTATGTCTGGGTCAGACTCTAAATATCAAAGAAAGCTTTATGCAAAAATTCCAGAGGTGAGGTCAGGGAAAAGAAGATGGATCCAGGCCAGCAGTGATCCAGCTTGTAGGGTTTACATGCTCTGGTTTTGCATATTAGACAAAAGACAACTGAATATTTATTTCTTGGCTGGGTTTGGATTTTAAAAGTGTGCTTCTGCCCTGCCTCTTTTAGCTGTGTTGTGCTGCAGAGGTAATGAGGTAGCTGTGGAAATGGTCATCTAGGTCAGTATGTCACACACGACATCCTCTACTGTATGCATCTATATATATTTTCTTCTGGGGTATCACTGGAAATTGTGTAGGAAATCTTCTGGATTATCCCTGGAAATTCCTGTAGGGGTGGGGATAAGCCCTACTTTTTCTGTCTGTTTCCCATGTAGTATTGATGCTTAAAAAGTACTGGCTCAAAGAATGTGGTTGTGTGCAGCATTTTTTGTACTTGCCAACAAACAAAGAAACGGGCATTTGTCGTTAGCCTTGGGTGGCGTGGTCTAGTGTGAGGTGTCCCTGCCCATGGCAGAGGGGTTGAAACTGGATGATCTTAAGGTCCTTTCCAACCCGAACCATTCTATTATTCTATAATTTACAAGTTCAGTTTCATTATTTTGAAAATCTGATGGTGTGTGCAGTTGTATTTTTAATCTATGTCTGTAGATCACACTTGAGCCCATTGGAACTGGGCTGTTTGCCATCCCTGCATCTTGTGCAAAGTATTTTTCAGTAGTAGTCAACTTACCCTGACTCTTTCTTCCCTCTTCTTGACTCAAACTTGTGAAATGATTGGTTTCATATATATTAGCAGACATATGCCTGAACTTTCTTTAACTCGTAACGTCTTAATGGTAGAAGTGGTAGCTTAGCCAGTGAGCACTGTTGATACACGTCGTTGGTGCATTGCATCAGTAGTTTCAAATACTCTAGTGCCCAAACATAAATAAATGCCTAAGTGAGACCTAGTCACAGGGTGTTTTCTCCTCCCTTTTATTACTGATGCAGCTTGTTTGTGAGTGCATGTGCAATACTGCAACAGTGATTTTTCCCTAGTTCAGTCATTGTTTATCATGAATCTACTGTATTGTCCCTGCCCATTGCAAGGAGGTTGGAAGTAGATGATATATAAGGTCCCTTCCAACCCAAAAGTTTCTATGGTTTATTTAAAATTAATTTGCAATAAACTTGATAAGCTCAAGATGTGCTTGCCTGTTTTATATAGAGCCCAATGCCACAACATCGGAGCACTTCCCACAGCTGAAGAAATTTGTCTGCACAGTATTCTAGAGGTTGGAAACATCGCTGTTCCATAGTAGAAACCCGATTTCTTAATTTCTTCATCTGGAAAGCCAGGAGATTTGGGTTTTGTTCTGATGTTCCCCCTGGCTGAAAGTTTTGTTGGTTTGTGTTGTTTTGTTTTGTGGTGTTTTTTTTCTTTAATATATAGGTCTTGAGCTCGGCCCTTCTGTTTGGAATAAGTCAGGGCACATAAACACACCGCCTTCATAAGATCAATCTGAATGTCTTTTACAGCAGTGTATGCATCCAATTTATTGAGAGAGGTAGAGGATATGACAGACCTGTTAGCTTCCTGGAAAGCTCCCATTGGAAGTAGCCATTCTAAGTAAGAGTTGGAAGTCCCTGCAGCCTGTGGGTAGCTAAAAAAATGAAAAACAGTCTGGAAACCACTTATGAAGAGTGAGCCCCCAGTGACAGGAGCAAGCCTGCCTGCCCTCAATGGCTTCTATTTGATCCTATCACTAACAGTTTGGCCCTTGTATGAGAGGAGCTCAGTGAGTGACAGCCTCACATTTTGCGTAGCGTTGATAGAGATTGTTTCTACTGTGATAAGAATAATTCTGACAGCCTTATTGGTGTCAAGTAAAAATTAGAGTGGTCCTGACACTGGAAGTCTTAGCCTGAGGTATCTACTAATTGATGCCCAGATGGAAAGGAATTCTCCATGGACTGTGACTCCATCAGGGATAAAACAACTTACCCAAAGTAATTACATAACTCAAAGCTAGACACAGCCCCCTGAGAATGAGATGATCTGCTCTGCTCAACCACTTTTTCAATTGCAAAGAGCCTTAAAGGACAAAGATGGTACAGATGAGTTTGGCATTTATAGAAATAACTTTTATTCTCAAATTCATCTTTAATATACAGTGCCTATAGCTATAAAATGGTTTATAAAATTGAGATACATGTATATGAAATATTCATTTAAGAGTCCTTACAGACAAATAATTGATAGGTAAAGAGAAATTCTGACTATCTCGCACCCTTAAACCCCTCATCTTCTTAGGAAGGTCAATTGCATTTTTCCTGGTTTTGGTAAAATTCTCAAATAATATAAATGACACTTTCCTTAAATTTTAGTAGTGCTGAGCATGAGACAGACTGCTAAGTAACTAGTTCTCTTCCAAGGAGTACTCTGCTGTATATAATAAATATAGACACATACCCCCTTGAACAGATTAACTCCCTTTGGTCCCAGTATATGTGATAGAAAAGCAAACAGTTTAGAAAGATTATAGAGAAGATTACTGACAGTCATGCTTCAGTTGAAACTGAAGCTTATTCTGCCTAAGTTATTCCAGCAGCACATTTACAGGAAAATTTGTGTATATTTGCTGAGGTATTTTATTTTCTATCTTTCCTTATACCAAGGCATTCTCTTTTCCACCCTTCACACTGAGAAATCGCAGGAATGCAGATTGATCTGGCTTTCCAGTACCTTTTCTCTACTTCTGGAATATAATTAAATCCTTATAGAGCCTGTTTTTACATTTTACTTCATTATATAAGAGTTTATTTGTGCTATCTGGTTCTGACCAGTTTAATGACTTTGGGAACTGATATTTCATCCAGAAGTGTACATCACTGCAACCAGTCTCTGTGCATGCTAGAGGTTCTGGCTGGTTGTATGCTTGGTCCTTTTATTTCCTTTTCTTGAGCACTCTGCTGCCAAAAGTGACAAATATGACTAAATAGTGACATTTTGAATTTATTGGTACCTATGCCCTCAGGCAGGACAAATTATCTCTTTTGAGGAAATTGGGAATCTAGGAATCCAGAACAAAATGAAAGAGAATTGAATTATGGATGAGAGGCTATTTGACTTACAAATCCTAAATCCAGGGCTGCAAGCTATGAAACTAGCAGCATGTGTCTCATGAGAGCTGCCCTCACACTTCCTGGTTCGTACTGGGACCTTGTTCTACTTTTGTCAAGACATCTTTTTTCTGGATTGACTTTCCACACTCATTCTGTGAAAGCTTTCAATAAGGTCTTCTTCCAATCAACGTGGAGTTTGCAGGTTTCAGCATGGCAATGTATTCTTACCACCTCTCATTTTCATTCCTCAGAAGGTCAAAGCTCACAGTGCAAGAACTGCATAATAGATTAATAGATGCCAGAGCACAAGGTCACAGGCCAAAGGGAACAGTGCTGAGGTTTTAGGAGCCAGTTTGGGAACGAATACCTTACAGAATGGGGTGAGATGAAGCTTCAAGAAGTCTTTGTGGTGCTTACCAAGACTATGTGTCCTCCTAGTCTTCCCTGTGTGTTTGTCCCTGAATCTGTCCCCATGAAATTGCAAATGCGAAAAAAAAGAAAACCAAACAGGCTATTAAAACTCACTGTACGTGCATTAAAACCAAATCAGACCGTCCCAGCTCAGGAAGGTAATTGGCAAACTCAGAGTGTATGAAATCACTGCGAAGCTGAGAGCAAAGTAAGAAACAATGAAACTGTCAGTCTCCAGCCTATGTGTTAGTGATGCATTCTGAGCCATAAATGCCAAATACTGAGCCAACAGCTGTAAGCCAGACTTATAATTCAGGGCTGAAACATCCTCTTTCACCCTCTTAATGACTAAAAAAGAAAAAAATAAAAAATGTTAAAGTATAGATCTCTTCAACCTCCAAAAACTTGAAATTTTGCTTGTCTTTTGCACCAGTGAATTATCTTTGCCAGATATCCCTTAATTAGACCCATAAACCAGCCTTGTCCAACCTTTGTCTGCCCTATAATCTGTTGTGCTGTTATACTGGTGGTGCTCTGCAATATATTCTCTCTGCAAGACTCAACTATAGTTGTCATGTCTGAGAAGAGGCAGAGGAGTTGGAATGGAAGGATGAAAAATAAAAGTAACTTTCTGCTGTATCACAGTGTTAAAAGGGTGTGACGATGGATATCTGTTCACGTTGTGCTCCTTGACTACTGCTTTTCCCACAGAGTCTCACCTAACATAGTATTTTCAGCATGAAACTGGTGTTCATTAGTCTTGCATAAAGCTCTTTGGAGATAAGGATGTGAGCCTGAACACACTGCTTACAGTAAGAGTATTGGTCTAAAGGGAAAAGTCAGTCTGTAGCTTCTCCTTGCTTTCTCACTATAAATAACAGCTAGGTTGGGCAGTTTGGATTTTGTGCATCTGAAATCTGGATTTAAATGCTCAACCAAGCTTCGTAAATGCTGATAAAAGTGGTTTGTAGGATACACAGCAAGTGAAGAATGCAGTTAATTCAATACGGTGCTGTATTAAGCTAAGCAGCAGCAGTATACACTATGTACTGTCTGTGTGTTTGAATCTCAACAACAAATGGTCAGCAAATAAGGTTTATTGCCAGGCTAATAACCTGTGTCCCTTCATTGCCTCAGCTCCTTCCCAGTCCTTTATGTTTTTGTTTACCCTGATACCAAGACAGCGTCTGCACTTTTATAGCATTGCTTATTCCTCATTTAACTCCTATTGCCCTCCTTCAAGAGCCATTACTAACCTTGGAGCTTGCTCACCCCTCCCATTTTGTTTTGCCTAATTTGACGGTGATGCAATGCCAAGGTTTGCATTGTCATGTTCGACTCCTTTAGGAAAGCAAAGACATCAGGCCACCAATGGCTTTTCATCAGGTCTTTTCCCTTTTATGTCACCTTGCTAGTCAAGAAGGCTTCTACCAATGCTTTCCAGAATGGTCTGCTGAGTTCACAGCTTCCAGATGAAACTGTAGCACTCTAATATTTCAAGCAGAGGCTTGGTGACTGGGCCCTGAAAAGGTGCAGAGTTATCCTCTGTCTTCAGACACATGTGATGAGCTTGTTAATATTTGCAAACTCGGTGAGCTGAAGTTTTAGGGCGTGAGGAGCCCATTCCCCATATTATTCACTGGTAAGAAGGAGGAGGATCAGTTTTCTTTGCAGAAAATGTTGGTGAAAATCCAGACAGGTGGTGTCTTCTCTTATGTATTTGGTAAACCATTTCAATTCATCTGCTGAATCTTTCTATGAAGAATTGACAGGTTTGGGAAGTTAATGTTAACTTCCAAGAATCTCAAACCTAGATGGTGAAACAAATGGAAGTTTTACTGGGAAAAATATCTCCAATCATAGCAAAGCATGCATATGCATGATCTGCATATGCAAGTTTTTGTATTCTGCTGGCTTCCTTACTGGGAAAATCCTATCCCAGTGGAAAATGATTCACAGGTGGTAGTGACAGCTCAGATTACTTGTTGCTGAAAGTAGGTGATTCATACTTAGAAGTGGGTGATTCATTCCTTGAGGTGGGTTGGACAACAAAGTTCTGGGGCAAAGCTGAACAGCATTTCCAAAAAGAGGACCTATTTCAACTATGCTGGAGATTGGAAGATAGTGGCACCCACTAGCTGCAAGTATTACTCATTCAAAAAGTCTCTTGTGTCTTTCCCAAACTGAAGGTAAAATTGCTCATTAATGCAAAATGTTCCTGCAATGTTCATACCAATGGGACTTTTAATATGGATGATTAAGTGAAACACCTTATAGGGTGCAGTGCACTTAAGCTGTTCTCAGGAGTGGACATGGTCCGCTGTGTTTTATAAAATCAGAAAACTTGAAACATTTTTTTTATTGTCTTCCATAATATGGTGCATTTAAACTGTCTCAGTTTTCCCCATAGTCTTTGATCTGCTGACTTAATAAAATATTTGTAACAAACAGAAGCGTGGATGAATGAAATAGGAAATGTCTTCCTAGTGCTCATAAAAATGGAGAAATAGGCATAAAAAGCCCATAATGCATAAGTGTATGTTTTCTTGCGGGCCTTCAGCTATGCCTCCATGTTGTGTATCTGTGGGCATGAAGAATGCATACTTTGTTTCCTGATCAAAGCTGTAATGGATAGAGATTACAAGGTTCACAGCCCAGTGCTGCTGGTGGCCTCCTTGTCTGCAGCACTCTTTAGTCAGTTAGCTCCTGACTTACTGCCAGGTGAGAGACGGGTAATCAGCTCTGCCAGCCTCAGCCTTGGAGGGGGTGGCTGTTACTCTTCTCTGTTGAAATGCCTTGCTGGTTGAGTATCTATATGAAGCAAAAACTTTGGAGCTGAAAGAATCCTGAAATTTTGCCTCCTCCATGTCAGTTCAGGCACTGCAGTTATCAGACAGATGGATGAGCAGAATGGGTTTATGTTTGAAGCAGTAGATGAGAAAGAGACCTCAGTTAATTTCCTTTTCCGCTTGTGTGCCTAGATATAGTATTTACTTGTAACCCAGTTTCTTCTCTACTGTATCTGTGCCTTATTTCCCCATCTCAGCCGTCTCAGTAATCCTACTTACCTACTCCTTGGGGGTCTTATGGATGTTAACATTCATAATGCAGTGAGTAATTCATTGATGATCACGGACAAGTATTTGTGTCAAGTACCATTAGCTCAGTCCTTCTTTTAAGTAATGTTTCTCCATCTATGAGCACTGATGATGGGACTCCATATGAACAAAATTTCCGTGTATAGATCATCTGCCAGATGCCACAGAGATCCTTAATATAAAGCTAATGACTTTTTCAAAGGAATTTAAACAGCCTAACAATGAGATGTAGCTGAGAAAATTAAGAATGCCATCATGTTCAGAGGCTAAATGCATGTAGGATGTATAATAGGAAGTATAAATGCATTGTTAATCTTAAATTGCATGTTCACATCCAAACTACAGATAAAAACTTTATTCAAACAGCTAACAAAGAAGACACAGAGGTGTGCTTTCATCCTTAACAAAGATGAAGGATGTTTTTGCCTAGATTATCAGAATGCTTTCATCTTCAGATATTGCTGGGTTATAGCTATGGTTTGATTACTTCTGTGAATTGAAAATAAAGTGTTGTTTTCTAGTAGTGGATGTGAAAAGAGTCATTACCTAGAGCTGCTCAGTAATCAGTGCTTTTCAAACTTCTTGGGGCATGTTTTGTTACAGAAAAAAAACCCACTATACATGGGCTCATGGGCTAGACAGCAGTGTAATTACTCTCTCTCAGAGATTTTTTGTAGGGGGAGAGGAGAATAGGGAATTTTACACCATGCTGTCAGGAAAGGTGACATTTTACTATGGCTAACTCGACTTCCTTTGCTACAGGAAGTGAAATGTTTCTGACAAATGAAAGGTGCTGCAATTTGAATGTTGGTAGAAGGAATTTAGATCTGACACCTCATTCAGGTAAATGAATGTCATTACTCCCTCCAGAAGCTGTTGTTGCTTCTGTTCTGTAACCTAAGCTTAAAAGTATATATGGACTGGACACCACCCGTAACTTAAGGTAAAGAAAAGTACACAAGTGAACGAAGAGTAAGTCTTCTCTGGAAGTAATTTAGTATCTTTTGAAGTTTACTTCATTAGAAGTTGGCAAATGCTCCTTTAAGAAAAAATCAGTCTGAAGAAATAAAATATGTAGAAAAGATGTAACTAGGAGGAATTAAAACCTAATCTATTCTTTATTACCTATGCCAGATGTTAAGCAGAGGACAGTGTAATGCAGAGTGTCCAGTGTACAGCCTTGTTTGTGGCTTTTGAAGGACTAAAGCATCATCTTGACTGATTTTTTTTCCCATTATTTACAATAGCCTGGAATTTCTTTTTCTGTCTGGTATTGCTTAGGTCAGCTCTGAAACTCAACCTGAATGTGGGATGTCAGATAAAGCCAGATGTGTATCAGCACAGAAAGCAGTACGCATTTGCTTTGAAGGCATTTATTGATTGCAAATACTTTAATTAGAAACTGTGTGGGAGAAATTTTCTTAAGGTCATGTCCTTTTGGTTGCATTTTACTTTGTTGGTTTTGATTTTTTTTTATGCTTTTTTATTTTGTGGGATAAGAAGTGAGAATGACCTCTATTTATTTTTATTAACATATTTGTTTTTTACCTCTGCTTCAAGCTGGCTTTTTTTATTCTTCTCTGTTTTCCTTTTCAATTGCTTGAAACAATTTAAATTCAGATTCTATGCTGTTTATTCAGCTTCTCTTCATTGCATTGTGAGCTTTTATGTGTATACCCTACCCTGGACTTATCTGACAGTGGTGGGAATAAAGGAGATTTTAAAGTCACTCAACAATTTCTTAGCAGCTGCTAAGACAGAGCACTGCTTCTGCTCTGTAATCCTCTATTTCCAAAGTAATCCTGGCCCTGAAGATGTATTCACAGATAAAAGCGGCAGTGAGATTGAACACTTTATCTCTCTGAAGTAATGTACCGGCTATCACTTTTCATGTAGTTTTTCTTCTATGCTGGCTAAGCCTTTGCTATCTATCTATTTATTTATTTATTTATTTCCCCAACGAAAATGGAAATGCATTTAAAGCAGCTCAGAAAAATTTGATTATGTATGAATTCTGGCATGTAGCTAAATCCAAATCTGGAAAGAGGGTGTTTCTTTGCTGCCAAGGATGAGGTGTTTGTGTTGGCGGAGGTGGATCCTTTAACAGCAATGGTTTGTTTGGCTGTTGACATATGGAGTATGATCTGTTGATGTACACTTTTGTTATGGTGTAAAGCACTGTGGTGCCCCAGGGTCTGGTTAACAAAAAATTGTATCCAGGAGTAAATAACAGTAGAGCCTTTGGTTTATTCACATGGCTGTTTGTTGTTGGGTGGGACATTGTGTGTCACAGAAGCAGATCCCTTTTCCACAAAGCAACACTGACAAAGCCAAGGGGATTTGCTGACCACCTGGTTTTTGTCCACAGCAAATGCAGGGTAACATGACACATATGAGTTACAACCAGACATGTTTATATTGCTGACAATCAGCTAATATCAGACTGTTTTGTTAAACTGACATACCTTATCAGTGTGCCTTAATCCACACTAAACCCCAGCAATATTTACACTTGGCCAACTTCTAGATGGAATGCACAGTTGATAATGGCATAGATCTGCTCTCTGTAATGGAAAACGTGTGATCTTTTACAAACCCTGCAGCTTTTGACTGAGATGCTAGAGTGTGAAATGGATCATCCCAAGGTTCAAAATTAGTCTCTGAGCCACGTACAGAAGTGGTCAGCACAGAAGCTCTCTGCTTGTGTTATCTGAACTGTGCTAGTTAATGACTGGAGGAGTGTAAGAATGTGGGAGAATCACAACAGTTGTGCCTGTGGTTTTCTTTCTGGGAAGTAAACAGCTAAAGTTTTCTCTGAAGACCTGGAAGTACATGAAAATGGAATAAAAGCTGCAAAGAATGTACCCTCTCATCCACTCATCCCTCAGAAACGTCCAGCCCTAGCCACAAACTCTTAATCCTTCCCACTGGATCAATTTATGGTGCAATCATTAAGATGTGAGGGATTTAGAAGGGCTGGGCCTTAATGGGGATTCCTATTCCTAGGGTACATGAGTTTAGTGTGTTAGGCTCCAAGTCTTCAACCCTTATGCAAGTATACATCTATGTATAAATTCATCATCCCGTGGGCACAAGGGGAGCTGCTTCCATGGACAGAGTCCTGTCCTGAACCACCTGTGCTGAGAAAAACAAAAATCAATGTATTCTACAAGTATGAACTGCTCTATTCTTTGTTTCAGTACTTAACAAATCACTGAAAACTGGGAGTTGAGCTCTCAGGCACTTCAGCTATGACTAAGCAAAGCAAAGGCTCTGTTCTCCTCCTCTAGTTACGCTGTTATTATACCACAAGGCCCTGTGAGCTCCCTGACACACTAAAGCGTCCTTTCTGCCCTGTCAAGGTGACAGAATCGTCACTGCTAAAAACTTCACTTCCCACAAGATATTTAAAGGATATCCAGTTCATTCAAATGTACCAGATTTAAACGTATCTTAATTTATGACTGTATTCTAATCACCAGAAGATTATGAATATAATTAAAGATAATGAATGGCCCCATTAGTCTTTTGCTTGCTTTGATAATTCCCTCAGACAGACACTTCCTTTGTCTCTGTGTGGTGTGGAAAGATGCCTTAGCAAGAGAAACTTCTGTTGAAACAGTTCCTCACCCTGGAGCTGAAGAATTGTATTTAGTAACAAGACTGGGACCAAAGGAGGAGCAAACCTCTATGCTAAACAGTAAGCAAATAAATGCTGAAGACTGAGGTAGAAAGAACTGGTCATGTCCTGCATGGAAATCTTGAGCTCTCCCGCTGTATGCTGGTATTTACATGTCATGCCTTCTAAGCTCTCCATCTTTATCTTTGATTTTACATACAGAAAACATTGCTGGCAGCTTTGTAATACTTAGTGTCCCTCCTTTACTTTCCAGCAATTCCAGACTAGCTTGAGACTATGCAGTCTATTTATTTGGCACTTGGAATTTCCATCTCTCATCTAGTTACTGAATAAGCCTGGTAGAATCGTAGAATAGTTAGGGTTGGAAAGGACCTCAAGATCATCTAGTTCCAACCCCCCTGCCATGGGCAGGGACACCTCCCACTAAACCATGCCATCCAGGGCTCCGTCCAACTGCGCCTTGAACACCTCCAGCGATAGAGCATTCACAACCTCCCTGGGCAACCCATTCCAGGGCCTCATCACCCTCACAGTAAAGAATTTCTTCCTTATTTGCAGTCTAAACTTCACCTGTTTAAGTTTGAACCCATTACCCCTTGTCCTCTCACTACAGTCCCTAACGAAGAGTCCCTTCCCAGTATCCCTGTTGCCCCCCTTCAGATACTGGAAGGCTGCTATGAGGTCTCCACGCAGCCTTCTCTTCTCCAGGCTGAACAGACTCAACTTTCTCAGCCTATCTTCGTACAGGAGGTGCTCCAGTCCCCTGACATCCTCGTGACCCTCCTCTGGACTTGCTCCAACAGTTCCATGTCCTTTTTATTTTGAGGACACCAGAACTGCACACAAGACTCCAAGTGAGGTCTCACAAGAGCAGAGTAAAGGGGCAGGATCACCTCCCTCCACCTGCTGGTCACACTCCTTTTGATGCAGCCCAGGATATGGTTGGCTTTCTGGACTGCAAGCGCACACTGCCGGCTCATGTTCATTTTCTCATCAACCCACACCCCCAAGTCCTTCTCTGCAGGGCTGCTCTGAATCTCTTCCATGCCCAACCTGTAGCTGTGCCTGGCATTGCTCTGACCCAGGTGTAGGACCTTGCACTTGGCATGGTTAAACTTCATCAGGTTGGTATCAGCCCACCTCACAAGCGTGTCAAGGTCCCTCTGGATGCCATTCCTTCCCTCCAATGTATCAACGGAACCACACAGCTTGGTGTCATCAGCAAACTTGCTGAGGGCGCACTCAATCCCACTGTCCATATCACCGACAAAGACGTTGAACAAGACCGATCCCTGAGGGACACCGCTCATTACTGGTCTCCAGCTGGAGTCCATGGGACCTGATGAAATCCATCCAAGGGTCCTGAAGGAGCTGGCAAATGAAGTTGCTAAGCCACTGTCCATCATATTTGAAAAATCATGGCAGTCAGGTGAAGTTCCCGATGACTGGAAAAAGGGAAATATAACCCCCATTTTTAAGAAGGGGAAAATGGATGAGCCGGGGAATTACAGACCAGTCAGTCTCACCTCTGTGCCTGGCAACATCTTGGAGCAGATTCTCCTGGAAGGCATGCTGAGGCACATGAAAAACAGCAAGGTGGTTGGTGACAGCCAGCATGGCACTGTGAAGCTTATATGTTTCAGCAGCATTGCCAACTTCCACTGGCAGGGCTGCAGACAACTGAACCAGGAGTGTTAGGACTGTCCTTGGTAGATTGCATTATACATGCAAAATGTACATGCTGATCTACCTCTTTCGTGGTAGTGTTTTGTTTGGTGGGGAGTGGCATGGTGGTAAAAGCAGGTATAAAGTTGAAGTTTCTCGTTGGGGAAATCTGTTGAGCACTGAATTGGAAGTTGTCTCCCAGTGTGGTCTGCAAGTTTCATGACCTTTTTGAACCTCGTGAGTTCTTTGTCATGACCAACATCATTAATGGAAACCTGGAATAAGACTGTTCTGGAAGGACTCACTTGAAGGAGGGAGGATGGCAAGCAGAACCTCAGAAGTCTTCACAGGCTTTGCATCCATCTGGCAGTGGTTTTTCTAGCTCACCAGCGCAGCAATGATGAGCCAGCACTTTTGCCTTGCTATGACTTGACTGGCAGAGGATTTTGACCCTCTGTGCCTTCCTCGCAGCATTTTCACTCAGGCTGAGCTTTAAGTTTGTCTGGACACTGGCACTGCAAAAACTGCTGCTAAAGGACTTTCAAAATTTCCCAGATTACTCAGGAGTTCAGGCCTGTCTGACCAGCACAGTACAAATGGGAGGCAGACTGTGCACTGCACCCTTGCGTCTGCTGGGGCTGCCCTTCGCTTCTATCAGGTTATTGAAACTCATTCACTGGGCTGCAGATCTCATCCAAAACACAGTCAAGAGAAAGAGAAAATGTAACCCTTGGGGTGTTCCTGAGATGGAGCATTTCTGTACCAAACAAGAACCACTTCAGGCCAGAGAGCAGGAGATGCTGCTAATCTCTCTTCTGACACTATCCCTTCTGGGCTGTGCTCAGCAGATGTTTATTACTTAAACCTGTCAGCTGTGGCGACTCAATATCTCAAATCTCTTTCAAGGCCTGGCAGGAAAATTTAATAGTTCTGGATTAGGGGGTGTCAAGTTTGTTTTCCTTGCTCAAAGATATGAGATGTGCTGTGAAACCCAGAGCTTCAGCAATATGATTCCTGGCTTTTGATTTGGCAAGTTCTTGTTATTAATGTACATGCAAAGAGGTCTGCTTAATATTATAAAAATATGCAGGAGATATCTGTTCCTATGGCCATGCTGAAATCACACACTGGAGTCCTGTTAACATCAAGGGAGCAAGGTTGAGCCTGTAGCAGTGGATATTAACTGAGTTAACAAGCTGGGTTAAGTCCTCCAAAAAAAGCTGGAATTTAACGTTAACATGTATTGAGGTTTTCTCCCTCCTGGGAATTTTGAATGTGAATTTGTCTTTAAATAAAAAAATTCAAATGTTCTATCTATCACAGACTATGTTATTTTAGCATACCACTGTTCAAAGTCTACAGGCTAGTGGGAATGCTATCTCCACTTCTCTGAGGACAGGTACAGATGTGTGAGCTTGGGGAAAGATGGAAATGAATGGTAGGAAGGAGTGAGTGAGGCAGAAACTGAGACCACTTTAATAATGATCTGGGATGCCACATCCTTGACCACAGAAGTTGTCTTGAGCTTGCCCTCCGCGGGTTTTGTTCTGTTTGTGCTAGTATTTTTGTGGTGTGGGGATCTCAACAATTGAGCTTTCAAAGGAACAAAGCTCTTCTTGAAATTAGATGTTGCAGAATAATTTCTCATCTTCCCAGAGTCCATCATCAGCTGTGGCAAAAGTGACTACAGCTCTGTCATCCTCCCTCCTTCAAGACTTTTTCAAGTGAAAAACCATGTTATTTCCATGCTTATAGAGAATAAACATAATTTATGTTGCTATATTTTTTTTAATTCTAAAAATACTTCAATTAAAAAAAATTTATAAGGAATTTATAACTTAAAATGCAATTTAAAGCAAACCAGAGACAAAAGCATTTAATAAAACTAAGGGGGCTGGAGTGAGTCTTGGGCTTGACTTGCTGGTGAGCTTTCCTTCTGATAGAGCTGGAGTCACATTTGTCACAGCTGATAATGGACTCTGGGAGGCAGAGCAGGGCTTACCAACAAATTTCTCAAGCATGCAAGAACGAGTGAGTGTTTTCTCGAGGAAATACTGCCCTGCAAATTGTCAGGACCGTTCAGTTCTTGTGCATAGCTCTACCTACTCCCAGGCTGTTTTCCTTCCAAAGGAGGTGCCAGAAGTGGGGGCCTCGCTTGCAGCATGGTGCCCCGTTTTCCAGGTTTGCCTGCCACACTGTTCAGCTGCTCTGATGGTTGATTAATGTCTCAGCTGCGGAGTGACAGTTCTGCTTCACACCTTCATCCATCATCACTGCACCATTTCCTAGGAGCCTCAGGACCCTGGCAAATTGTCACATCACCTAGCAGGGACTTGCTGTTCTTCTAATTGTCTGTCTGAATAAATGTCCTGGTTTTTCAGAAGTTGCAAGAGGGAGAAAAAGAAAGGGCTGGAAAACAGCTCAGATGGCTTGCACTGGAAAAGGGGACTGGCATGATTCAGGAAGATGGCTAATTGACCTTTTGAAGCGTTATCCCACCCATGTTCCCAGGGAAGTTGCTGGGAGTGTAAAGTCCAGTTCCTGACTCCCCATTGATGGGGATGGTCTGAGGTGATTTTTGCAGGAGAACTGTGGCAGGGCTAGGACACAAGTGTGAAAATTGACCCCTGGTGCAGAGCCCATCTCTTCCTTTGGACCGTGGGATAAGAAAAAAGTTGATCTTTTTATGCTCATTGTAAGTTGGGGGTGATGGAGGGCAATCTGTCTCCACTGCAGGAGCTGGGAAATGAGACCCAGTCCCTGCAGGACAGTCCTGGTAATGTGGGGGAGTTTGATCTGCTCGCAATGTAAGACTGGCTGTGAGTTTCTCTAAGCCACTCAAGCTCTGCTGTCTGTGCAGAAGAGTAAGCCACTATTAAGGTCTGGCATTTGGTTTCTTTTCACTCTAAAAACAAAAGGTGCTCCCACCATACCATTCACAATGTCACATTGTGATTTTACCTGGAATTGCTGCTATCGCCTACTGAGAAACAAGATGAAATCTGGTTGAGAAGTATTTACCTTTATGCCTTTTGGGCAGATATGTGTGGTTGCTTGTTCAGCTGCTTTTGTTCTGAATGAGCAAGGGCCGCTTGAAAGAGGGAATGGGAATGTGTTAACAAGAGGCCCATGTCTGCTGCTTGCTCAATACAAGAGAGCTGCCCACCTCGGTGACAATTTCCCGAGGGCTGAGCAGACAAAGGTGACTTGTTCTCAATGTAAGTGTCTCACAAAAACCTGTTCTCCCTTTCCCACAGGATCAACTTAAGCACATCGCAAATCTGTGCCTCTTAGTATCACAGAGCTAGGGGAGCCATCAGACTCCTACCACCCGACACTGATGAGGAGCTGCTTCTCCAGGTCTGCTCCCTTCTGAGCAGACCCACACATGAGCTCACCCACCATGTAGCTTGCTTGCAACTTCATCATGTGGTTAAGGAGGAGGAGCCCAGAAGGAACAGCCCCAGAGCCATAAATCTCTGCATTGGGAAGATAAGGATCAATTTCCAATATCTAAAAAGGAAACATTAAATTTTCTCTGATTTATGGCTACAACCGCTGAAGTATCTCCCATACAAACAGTTCAGCTTGTTGGTTAGGAAAGAATCAGTGTATGTGCACAGATGGGTGAAGACCACAGTCTTCCTGACAGGTACATCTTTAAATATACACAGGAGAGACTGGCCAGAGCTGCTGAAGCATCTCATGCTGCAGAGGAGGGACTGGAGTTGGTTTCAGCTGTCCAGGCAAACTGTGCTATCCTAAATTGAAACTGCTGCATTTGGGTGTCATGGTGATGAATCATAATTAGCATATAATACTGAGGATTCAGTCTAGTTTGGGACAGATTCCAGGGAACAAGAGTATTTTATGTGCAGATCTGTATTAAATGCATTTTAAACGACATACAGTATTTTTAAATTGATGTTGAGGACTGGCAGATGTTCTGGTACCCATCTGCTTGTTCTTGGAGATTGCTTGTGACCATGGACCTAGTACAGGTCTGTAGCGAGACATGAATTAAGTAGCTCACGTATTTATAATCTTCTTCAGGGTGTCATGTGCTTGCCTGGACTATGGATGTATGTAAAGGTGAGCCTCATGCGATGTACCAACCAGCTATGCATAGGTTGGCCTCAGGGATGTCTGGCTGTCTGGGATGATTTTCAGATCTAGGATTTGCCCAGGAATACTTTTTTGCTGGGAGAATAAGAGAAATAGCCTCTTTAATGTTTGTATCACTCAGGATTGTTCAGTGATTCAGCTAAAGGTACAGAAAGCTCTCTTCTGACAGGGCTGGTTGGAAACAGTCAGTTTGGTGTGGGTTTGGTGGACTCACTTACAGGCATTGCTATCTGATTAAAGCCAAACTCTAGCTGCTATTAGGAAGTGTTAGCTTCCATCATAGCATGGTTTACTCATTTTGTTTAATTCTGTGCTGTAAAACCTTGAAGTGAGCCAGTGCAGACTCGTGGCATCTCCAGGACCTGCTGGTACTCTCTCCCACACAGGCAGTCAATGTTGCTGTCAGCTAAGGGAGCTTGTAGGAAAGGAAAAGGGCCCATCTACTCCACCTCTGAGTCCTGCCTGAGCATTACTCAGCTGGGGAGACTCCCACTTGGGGGGAGGTGTACTATGAATAAATAAGAATAAAATCAAGCATCTTGTTTTAGGGTGGTCTGTACAACAGGTCAGACTTCTTTGCAAAACTTACACCTTCCCTTTCATCTGTATGGGAACACTCTGAGGGAGACAGTCCTAGAAGGGCATGAGCAGAGCAAATGGGAAAAGTTAATTCTGAGCAACCCCATTGGAGCACACTCAGAACATTTTTCCTGCCTTCAAACAGCTCCCCTGCACTGCCTGTCTGCTCCATCTCTTGGTCTTTCAGCTCTGCCAGAACCAGTCTGAGCCAAATCCTTTCCAGAGAGTGGATTCAATTTTTTTTTTCTGATGCCACAAACTATTACTTCTGGATGTCAAATGCAAGCCGGGTGTTCCTCTAAGCTAAGGAACTTCCTCTCTGATCACTATTGTGGGGATGGATGTGGCTGTTTCTTCCTCATCAGCCTACAGCTGCCCACAAAGGAGAGCCTTGGGGGTTGCAATTCTAGCACTACCTTCAGTTCTTCCATGCCTTCCTTTCCTCCCTCCTCAGTCATCCTCTTTCGTGTGGGCAGCACATCCCAAAGCAACCACTGGGTGGGAAAGTTTCCTTACCAGGACATCAGCTGGACAAAACCCTATCTCCTCAGCAGGTTTGCTTCAGGGCACACTCAGCCCATTTTATGAGTGCAAGTGCAGACAGAGCTGCAGGCAACAGCTGGAGAAAGCAAAAGCAATTTGATTCTTTTAGAAGAAAACTTTTGTCCTTTTCTCAGCCAATTCCCTATACAGTCTCTTTTTCCATTAATAACAAGGTTGACATTTTTGGTGCCTTTGGAATTTCTTAAGTCTCCGTCTTCACTTTCATACTTCAACTGTTGTTTATATAATAACGAAAGTACCAGAGTCAGCTGCATGTCTGAAGGGAGGCGTCCCTTGTGTACCGGAGCAGAGTATTTGTATTGGGTATTTGTAGTTTGTTCAAACTGGTGCCATCCACCTTCATTTAGAAACAAATCGGAGAATGTAAGCATGCTTGGTAGGTTATGGTGGTTCCTTGGCTTTATTTTAAGGGAATGCAGAAATACCCTCTCTGATGCCTGTTACTTTTTTGTGTATATTATAATGGGATTTTTCTAGAACAGCTGCACATGCTCTACCTGTCCATCCCTCGATCAATGGGGAAGCAACAAACATCTGCTGTCCACTTAGGAAGGGAAAGCTCCAAGCAATCCCTCTCCCTCTGCAGGAAAGCTCACTCGTGTTCTGTACTCCTCTCATCAGGCCTGGAACTGACAAACACTGTTACTGGGTTTGTTGTTGTTGTCATTTCTGTTTGTGTTTTGAATTCAAAGGACAAACCTGATTTAAATCAACCACAGTCATATGTAATCAAAGCTAATAAGCAGGTTCTTATCTGTATTAAAGCGAGTAAATAATTCAATAATTTTTAAAAATCTCTGCCAATGAGTCACTTTGCATTTGTCCAGCCAGGGATGATACTGCAAATCCAAACAAAACAAGTCAAAACATGCGTGTAAGCATTCTGAGTGGGACTCACAGGGGAACATATACCATCTGGAATCACAATTGCTCTCACAGCCAGAAGAGGCAGAATTATGCCATCAAATAGGAGATGCAAAAGTGAGCCACAGGAAGCTCTTTGGGCAGCAGTGTAGAGGTGGCTTCTTAGCTTTTCCATCTTGTGACCAACCCTCTGCCCTTTGCTCTCTGTGCTGTGCTTGTCTTGTGCCAGGTCACAGTCACTGGTCCCTGCCTGCATACATGTGACAAGCATGCTGGCAGAGGGTGACAGTTCTCCCCATGTTGGTGGTAGAAAACTAAGGTCTGTCTTGTATGGGCAACCAGCAGGGTAGATGCCACAGCCTTTAACTTCATCCACAGACACCCCTACTGCCTTACTTTCATAAGTAATTACGTGTGCTGGCAACAGAGGCAGGTAGCCACTGGGCAGAGCCCCAGGTATGTGTCTTGCAGATCAGAGCATCTCGGTTTGACTGCTAGCTGGACAGGGAGCATATGGCAAGCTGGCAATGGGAGCCTGCCCATCGTCTGAAGGCACTTTCGTATCCAGTCACCACATGGCACAGAAGACATGTTGTACAGCTTCAGTGGTTTGCTGAAACAGCATCCTTTAATAAAGTAATTTTCTTGTACACAAAATGCTAAAGAATAGTGAGTCTAGGCTGTGTTTGTTGTTTTTGTTCCAAAGAGTCCTAACATCGGACTCTCCTGGGTTATTTTGAGGTCCACCTTTTTGGGTCTGTTACCATCACAGACTAAGTCTTGTCTATCTGAGTCACAACCTATATGATTTTGGCTTCCATGTGCCTTGTTTGCTAGCACCACTACTGAAAGATAATGAGGTGGGTGCCTTGTTAGACAAAAAGCCTTATGAAAGAATACTGTACTTAAATAAGCTGAGAGCATTATCATCACTTAGAAAATGCTTGGAGGAGTGACAACATATGCTGTTCTGTCATTAAAACAAAAGCTGTATTTCAAAAGCTTTTTTTACCCCAAAGATATTATACAGATAATGCTAGTCTAACAGGAATGCAAAGTAGAAGAACAGCTCAACAGAATAGCTGCCACCAAGAGTGGTGGGGGCAGGTGACTGACAGGGAATACAGATTTCAGTGGGATGCAGTCAAGAAGAAAGGTGGCAATATAATTTCCCAGAGGCCTCCCGGAGATAGTTAATAAGCACACAGAAAACTTCCTTTGCTGCAGAAATGAATCAGTACAGAGCAAGGTGAGAAGTACCAAAATTCTTTTTTGGCAGAGAGATACTGGAGGGTTCTTTGGAATATCTTTTCTGTGCCAGAAACATCCCACCCTCTTGCTGGATTTGGATTTTACTCACTCACTGGAGCAGGTTGCTGTCTCCTGTGTACCCCCTGCTCTCAAGGGAAAAGAGGAAGGACCAGCAGAGTGGTCCCAAGGGAAGATCCTGAGGCAGAGCCAAGCCAGGTAATCTCTGAGCTGATCTTTGTTCATAAACTAAAGCTGGAGGACAAAATAGAGTTTGAACATTGCAACTAAAATGCCACAAATCACACAGCACAGAAAACACTTTTTCTCAGGAAGCTTTGTAACATACAGTGTTGTTTAAAACAGAAATTGGAAAACTCAATGCAGCTTAGTCCACTGCAGCCCTATGAGATGGATGGTTCCAGTTCAGACTATCCTGATAGGAAGTTACTTCAGCTTTATCCAGATTTGGATGCAGTGCATGATTAGCTTTCTAATCCTCATCAGTCTCAGTGGGGTATGTTATATGTAGTGATATCTAGCTACATCCAGATTTTCCCTGACATAAATTTGCTTTTAAGTCACACAGGGTAGAAAAGGCTTGGAAGTTAACCTTACCTTGATTCCCACAGAAGACATTATGGGATGTTAAGCATGGAATGATACTACACACAAATAGCTGATTGCATTGTTTTCCCATTGCCAGATTACACATGATTTCAAACACTTGTGACAAAAATAAGTGGGGAGGACCATGGGGAAGAACTGAGCCACCAGGACTGTTGTGGTTGACATAATGCTGCGCCCTGCGGCTCCCAGAAGCACATATGTGTCCAGTAGCACTCCGTTTTCTGTAAGTTTTCATGAATGATTTATATGGAGCAGAGGCCTTTGAAAATGTTTCTGAGCTGCAGCTGAACAAAAGAAATGGGAGTTTTGTGGGCTTTTGTGCTTATGCTGGAGCTGAAAATGAGACAACATTGTGTTAAATGTATGGGAACTAGGGCTTTTCTAATAATCACCTTTGCTTTGTTATTCCCCTGAAAATCCTTGCCATGGCATTAATTTGTTAGAAGATACACAGAGCCAAAACCAATAGGGGATTCTACCTCAGCCAGCATGATTTGAAATAAGTAATCATTATCTGAGGGCATGCTAACGGTAGGCTTGTGTTAAATCAGATCTAAGGGCCTGCTGCACTCCTGGCCAGTCAGAACTGACCTGCAACAAGCTATTCAATCTGAATGAGAGTTTGGGTGATCTCTCTTTTCGCATAAATTGTTTCTTGCTATCCTTATAGGTGAGATTTTCAGCTTAGTGCTAGCAGTGCATGTGTGCATTCAAATGACTAATAAGCAATACATAACTTGTCTGCTATGGGCTAATTTGGATGGCTGGGGAAAAACTTGCACCGGATTAAACTAAGCATCTCTAGAGATGCTGAGTGTGGAAAGAAGTACTGATAAACACTGACGGCACAGGTCTTGGGCTCATGTGCCATGAGAGCAAGGGTGTCCAGAGCTACTCAAAAGAAAAAGCTTCGGCGGAGCCGAAATTGCAAAACTGCTGCAAAGGAGGCAAAGGGAACAGAAATATGAGTTTAAGGAAAGGTTTAAAAATATACTGTTCCCAGTAGTGCAATAGCTGAATGCAAAGGAAAAAGGTATTTCTCCTTTGGAGGCTTGCTGCTGAATGTGGCTTTCCAGCCTCTCCTTTTCTCTAGATGTCTCGACCGATAATGGTGTGAGTAATTAAAAAAAGAAAAAAACTAAGCTAAAAACTTGAAGTCCACCCTGTTTGACTCATTCTGATTTGCAAGCCCAAGTAGCTCTGAGTGGTGAAATTAGACAGGAAAATAAGAAAGTGCTTTGTGTGATGCTGGAAGAAACACTTTCATAGCTTCAATTTAAAACATTCCCCGCTTGTTTCACTCACACAGGGACAGAAGGCTGAGGTTCTTAACGACTTCTTTGCCTCAGTCTTCACCGGCAAATGCTCTGACCACACCACCCAAGTCTTGGAAGGCAGACGCGGAGATGGT
The DNA here is from genome assembly GCA_039720435.1 of Amazona ochrocephala. Taxonomy (NCBI): domain Eukaryota; kingdom Metazoa; phylum Chordata; class Aves; order Psittaciformes; family Psittacidae; genus Amazona; species Amazona ochrocephala. The sequence goes on along the minus strand of CM077884.1, from coordinate 1,953,502 downwards.
GAGGGGACCCTGGGCCCACTGTGGGGGAGGATCTTGTTCGGGACCACCTTAGGAACCTGAATATATACAAGTCCATGGGACCGGATGAAATCCATCCAAGGGTCCTGAAGGAGCTGGCAAGTGAAGTTGCTAAGCCACTGTCCATCATATTTGAAAAATCATGGCAGTCAGGTGAAGTTCCCAATGACTGGAAAAAGGGAAATATAACCCCTATTTTCAAGAAGGGGAAAATGGATGAGCCGGGGAATTACAGACCAGTCAGTCTCACCTCTGTGCCTGGCAAAATCTTGGAGCAGATTCTCCTGGAAGGCATGCTGAGGCACATGAAAACCAACAAGGTGCTTGGTGACAGCCAGCATGGCTTCACTAAGGGGAAATCCTGCCTGACCAATCTGGTGACCTTCTATGAAGGGGCTACGGAACTGATGGACAGGGGCAGAGCAGTTGATGTCATCTACCTGGACTTGTGTAAAGCCTTTGACACTGTCTCACATGACATCCTTGTCTCTAAGTTGGAGAGACATCAATTTGATAGGTGGACCACTCGGTGGATAAAGAACTGGCTGGCTGGCCGCACGCAAAGAGTAGTGCTCAATGGCTCAATGTCCAGCTGGAGACCAGTAACGAGTGGTGTCCCTCAGGGATCGGTGTTGGGACTGGTCTTGTTCAACATCTTTGTGGGTGACATGGACAGTGGGATTGAGTGCGCCCTCAGCAAGTTTGCCGATGACACCAAGCTGTGTGGTTCGGTTGATAAGTTGGAGGGAAGGAATGCCATCCAGAGGGACCTTGACATGCTTGTGAGGTGGGCTGATGCCAACCTGATGAAGTTTAACCATGCCAAGTGCAAGGTCCTACACCTGGGTGGGAGCAATCCCAGGCACAGCTACAGGTTGGGTGGGGAGGAGATTGAGAGCAGCCCTGCGGAGAAGGACTTGGGGGTGTGGGTTGATGAAAAAATGAACATGAGCTGGCAGTGTGCGCTTGCAGCCCAGAAAGCCAACCGTATCCTGGGCTGCATCAAAAGGAGTGTGACCAGCAGGTCGAGGGAGGTGATCTTGCCCCTCTACTCTGCTCTCGTGAGACCTCACTTGGAGTATTGTGTGCAGTTCTGGTGTCCTCAACATAAAAAGGACATGGAACTGTCAGAACAAGTGCAGAGGAGGGCCACGAGGATGATCAGGGGACTGGAGCACCTCCCGTATGAAGATAGGCTGAGAAAATTGGGGCTGTTGAGCCTGGAGAAGAGAAGGCTGCGTGGAGACCTCATAGCAGCCTTCCAATACCTGAAGGGGGCCTATAGGGATGCTGGGGAGGGACTCTTCATTAGGGATTGTGGTGAGAGGACAAGGGGTAATGGGTTTAAACTTAAACAGGGGAAGTTTAGATTGGATCTGAGGAAGAAATTCTTTACTGTGAGGGTGGTGGGGCCCTGGAATGGGTTGCCCAGGGAGGTTGTGGATGCTCCATTGCTGGTGGTGTTCAAGGTGGGGTTGGACATAGCCTTGGATGGCATGGTTTAGTGGGAGGTGTCCCTGCCCCTGGCAGGGGGGTTGGAACTGGATGATCTTGAGGTCCTTTCCAACCCTAACTATTCTATGATTCTATTCTATGATTCTATGATTCCTGATCTGCAATAAATGAGGCTAATGTTTCAGACCTTCAAAATGCTCCCAGCCTTTTGCCAGGTGAAAGACAATTGAGAAGTCTGTTAAAGACAATATTGAAGTCATGGTGGATTTTTTTTCTTCCAGAAGATGACTAATTCATCGCTGCTATAGCAGAAGAAAAGTGAACATGAGAAAGACCTGTGCAGGTCAAACTAAACCATGAGCGTAGTCCCTCTGACTTGTCAGCCATGTTCATGACATCCTTCTCTCTGAAGAGTCAGGAGCTCAGATCCTATGGAGTGTACTGAAACCAAGACTGCTCCTTTCCTCTTTCCACAGGGAATCAATTTTCATACCGTTTCTGCATCCCTTCAGGTTTCCTAATTCAGGAGGGCTGGATATGCAGCCTTTTCCTGTCTTGAACCCCTCTCCTTATGTCTCACTTCTAGACTCTTTAATGTGTTTGCATCTGGAAGTCACTGTTTTTAAATTTAATCATTAAGGGGAGGAGAAGGGGGAGGAGTATGAAAAACTTGTTAAATGAAGAAGAAAATCAATTTTGCATTTGTCACGTCTCAGCAAACATTTATCCAACCCTGTCCCTCCCCTGCCTGTCAGTACAAGGCACTGTGGCTTTATCCTTTCTGCATCTTTTCAAGTTGATTGCATCAGGAATGTGTTGCTTTTCCATGCTCCTGACCTCTGAGTGTGGACCTGTGTCCTTGAGGTATAAGGCAATTTAAAAACTACTCTCTGCGCTTCACAGAAACCCAGTGAGGTTTGTATCAGCTTAGGCACCAGGCTTGATGAGTAACATCTATTCTCATCATGGGTGACACTACCGATGCTACACGCTGACACACTGCTAAACAAACCAGAGGGATTTTTGTGAAGCAAGGTAGTGAGCAGCAGCACACTCCCTTTTCCCTGCTGTGCTATGGCTAGGCAGGGCAGCCTCAGGAAAGAGGGCTGGAAAAAGGCACCGTCTGATGCTGCTCTGGTTGTGATTTGAGCTCCAGGGGAAGATGGTCTGATAAAGGACATTAGGGGGCTGAGAATGGGTAAGGGATAGCTTGGAAAGCCCAAGCATGACATCTGCCAAAGGAGCTGGAGTTTTGGGACCCAGCACCCATGCAGGGTTTCTTCTCCATGACCCTGCTCTTAGTCCTTCTTCTTTATTCTCACTGAAACTGCCTGAAACTGCTTCTTTTCCTCGCTTTCAAGGCTTCTCCCTGGAAATGCTTAGCGCTAGAGAAGGTATGTGCTATTGTGAGTTGCAGATGACTTTTAGCTTATGCTTGAGCTGCCAAAGGGGTATTCTGCAGGGATTAAATACTGGCCTTCTGTCAATCCAGATCAGGTACCTGGCTAGGCCTGTGTAGCACTGCCTGTGGGTTCTGGTTTCCTTCCATAAAACCCCACATGTGACACAGGGAACAATGTGTGCTTGCCAGAAGGTAGAATATAGCAAGATGGAAGGTAGCCCTATGTCTCAAATTTCAGGCATGCTTGCTAGGTCTCAGTAGACTGTTGTGGTACGATGCTCCCAAGAAATCCGCCAAGCAATGCAGCAAAAGAGCCACAACCAACTAAAAGACTAAACTTTTGTTAGTGTCTGCTCGCTAAAACAGAAATCTAAGAAAATGTCCATTTTGGAGGAAAAATCAAAGAGGATTTTCTTTATAAAGAGATTTTTGCTACATACATAAACCTAAAACATTTTTGGAAAAATATCCTGAAAAATATGTCCATCTCATTCTAATAAGAACTGTGCTAAACTATGAGAGGTAAAGTAAACAACAACATTAATATTAATGCCTTCTCCAGCTCTAGCGTGAATTAGATATTCCTCCTAGATGGCTGGAGTAACAAGAAATACAGCCATGGATGCCTTTGTTTCTAGTATTAGTTAGCTTGCTTAATTTGACTTGTCTGCATTATCAATAGCTATTCATATGTTTTACATGGCTTGAAATTGCCTTGCAAGCCTCAGTTTTTACCAGCGCTCAAATGACAGCAGCACAAAGGATAACTCTTTGTGGTTTATTCTTCTGCCAAACCTCAATTCCAAAGTATCAGGGCACTTAAGCAATTCCTGCCAGAGTTTGTGTTTGTAGCTGTGTTATTTGGCTGATACACAGCTGTAAATGAGGCTATGAGAAATACTTCATCAAGATGGCTTGGTTCAAAGCCATCTTCTCAATAGTGGATGATTGTTATACTTGGGCCCAGTGCCCAGTGGATACAATCTTTTATCCGCTTTTCATCAGGGCAGAATGGCCACTGGATGCAAAACTTTCATAAGGACTTGATTTATTTAGAGCATAAGTAAAATTTTAGAGTTAGGAATATCCTGGGTCATTTGAAAGCTTTGTCTTAATGTACTAGAAAATGATACGGATTTTGGCTCTCTTTAAACTTCTGAAATTCAGAGGCATTTGTAAAGGTGCTCACCAAGATTAAACTCTTTGGTTCTTCCTTCTCCCCAGAGAAAGGAGAGTAAGACCTATAGGCTTTGTCTTCAATGGATTTATTGGTGGAAGGGTCTGAATTTCTCACTTTGTGTCTTGGTTTAGAAGGACGTTCCCTTGTCATCTTGTTGTTTACAGAAAGCATTACACAGATGCAGATTTGGTAACTAGAAAAGCAGGATTTTATGCATACTACTTTGCACAGGTAAAAATGTCAAACAATGTTTGATGTGGTGGCAAATCCAGGTCTCTGTGTCCTGTTGATTTGCAACAGTACCTGTTGTGGATGTACTGTGAGGCAGTAGGGGACGGAGTGTGCTTGCTGGATGCTACTGTCTTTGCAGCCTTTAACACCATTGAGCACAAGGTCCCATCAGGTCACTGATGTGCGCTGGATCACACTGAGCACTGGGAGCATGGGCAGGTTGCTGCTTTCATTGCTGAGGCATTTGCAGCAGGGCTGCAAGCATGTGATCTTCAGCCTTTCCAGCAGTCTGCTGTCCAGCTCTGAGATGGGCAGCGCCACAGGCGAGGAGGCAGAGTTCATGTTCTCTGAGACGCCTCTAATGTTTTATCCCAACCAAGGATATCTTCATTATCAAAGAAATCCAGGGTCAGACTAGATACTAAAAGTGATTGTTCCTATCACTGATCTCAAAGAAAGGAACAACCATTTTTACGATGTGGTCTGACCTGCAAACCAAAGGCAGGGAAACCTTTAACTATTTTTACCTTTTTCAAGGTCATAACTTTTTTTCTTTTTTAACTAAACTTGTGTTTGAAGTAGCTTGTGATTTTTTTAATGTATCTCTGCAGTTCCCACTCACAGGATCCCCAGATGCTCTGTTCCCATGGTTATTTACCTGAGCTCTTAATCATCTGCATCTCATCTCAGTCTGAATTTTTCTTCAGTGACAACAACAGAATCTTATTATTTCTTTGACTTTTGATCATGCAGTCAGATGTCTCACCCCAAATCTAACTTACATGAGCATTCAGCAAAATTAAATAGCCCATGGTCACACATTCCACTTGCTAATACATGCTGCTAGGTGACTATTCCATGAGATACTCCTTAATAGGTGGTCCTGATGAGCCACTTCTTCTCTGCAAAACATTCAAAGCCTAGACTTTGAACAGTGGTCCTCCAACCTCAGCATAAAAAGATCAACCTATAAAAATATTAGGAACACTGTAGAGGAAAAGGAAGGGATCTAAAGGCTTGTTTTGCAATGGAAGGATGCTGGTACTGCAGTTCTTAGTGTCACTAGTCCTCACTGTAGCTGTTATCCCCCGAGGTTACTACTGGCATTTCCCTCTTCACATCAAGGAGTGAGTGCCTTGGTGCTTTTTAGCCAAATAAGCCCAAGTGCTTCTGTGATTTAAAGAGAGCATCTTTATTTACTCTCCTTTTGAAGTAGACAGATGGGGATTATCTTCCCAACATCTGAACTATTTCCTTCAATTGCTTCTTGCATCAAAACCTCCTCCATCATAATCTGGGAAGAAATTAACCTGCCAGAGATGCCTTTGAGGGGAAGAGAAGCAAGGATGCATGCTGGGGCATCGTGCTGGGAGGCCCAGCTAGGTGCTCGCTGTCAGTGTGGCTCTGAGGAGCCTGTCTGGGATCAGTAGGTGTCTCTACCTCAGCTCTGACTTCCTGAGGCTGTCTGCTACGTAAGCTTGTTATATGAACTGTCTGCCACAAACTGTCTGCCCCCTTTCCTGTTCCACTCTATTGCAACAACTGCTAAAAAACGCAGGTTAAAAAATAACTACAGGTAATTATTTGACAAGTGTTTGACGCAGTAAAAACTTTCAGAGGAGTCTTGCAGAAAGGCCCTTTTGGGCTCTTGAGAATCCAAACTGCAGTCCTAGCTCTAAGGATTAATTTATTCAAAGACAAGAAACAACAGCTCCAACTGTTGTTTCTCGCTCAAAGGTCAGACTTCAAATACCAAGTCCTAGCTACAGACTTCGTTCTCACTAACGAGCTGCAAGGCTGTCATTCTTAGAAATAAGTCAACAAATAATTTTGTATAGAATGTCTTAAAGAATGGTATTTTTTACACAGGCACTTTCTGAATTGGAAAAGGTCACATTTTGCCTTCCAAATTATTTCTGATTTATTCAGTTGCCCATACATGTAATAAATAACCCCCAAAATAGAGTGATCCTAAAGGAAGAAGTAGAATTAAAACTGTATTGAGTAACATCTGTAACCATGAAAAAAAAACCCTCACTGTGTAGGAGCAACCAGCAGAGGCACTAGCAATTGAGCCACATAAATTGCTCTGAAAATACTAATTGCAGCCTGCTGAAGTTTGCTGCATCTCTGTTTCTGTGGTATGATGACAAGCCACCTACTCGACATACATCAGCTCACTTAGAGAAAGCAATTGACTGTCAGAGAGGGATCATTATTTAAATGAGTTCATTTTCGAAGATTAAGTCAAGACAGGAAATTGCCAGAAAGTGTGAGTGAAAAGCAGAGAAATTCAGGTAATCTACATCCCCAGGCAGATGGTTATCTGCATCTCTTAAGTGCATATTCCCCTTTGGTGTGGGCTGTGATAGACCAGAACTGCTTAGGAGAAGATGCAACAAAAGCACAAGACCTTCCGTGCACTCAGAACAGAAAATAATCCCATTAAAAATATGATGGCTAATCAGAGGAATGATCACCTCACTGGAGAATTATCTTTACAAAACTATTTTATTCGCTGGTTAGATCTCATTCTGTCCCATTTTGGAAGCACTCTGTTCACATACGTGATTATCCATTTTGCTATGGTATTCAGCTCTATTTGAGGTATAGTCTTATAGAGTCACAGAATAGTTAGGGTTGGAAAGGACCTTAAGATCATCAAGTTCCAACCCCCCTGCCATGGGCAGGGACACCTCCCACTAAACCATGCCACTCAAGGCTCTGTCCAACCTGGCCTTGAACACCGCCAGCGATGGAGCAGTCACAACCTCCCTGGGCAACCCATTCCAGGGCCTCACCACCCTTACAGTAAAGAATTTCTTCCTCATATCCAATCTAAACTTCCCCTGTTTAAGTTTGAACCCATTACCCCTTGTCCTCTCACTACAGTCCCTCATGAAGAGTCCCTCCCCAGCATCCCTATAGGCCCCCTTCAGGTATTGGAAGGCTGCTATGAGGTTTCCATGCAGCCTTCTCTTCTCCACGCTGAACAGCCCCAACTTTCTCATCCGATCTTCATACGGGAGGTGCTCCAGTCCCCTGATCATCCTCATGGCCCTCCTCTGGACTTGTTCCAACAGTTCCATGTCCTTTTTATGTTGAGGACACCAGAACTGCACACAATACTTCAAAAGTCTTAAACCATGATTAAAGCAATGATCTGGATTAAGCTATTAAACCTTCTAAGAAAATCATGTTATTTCTTCTGAAAGTCACAAACTGACCTTTGATTCCTATTTTTCTTGAAAGGCTCAAGCTCCTTATTCATACATTTACAGTACAGAAATTCCTTTTTTTTTTTTTAACTAATGATTTGATTTCCTTAGCTGATATAAAAACGCATTCTGACAACTTCTGTTCTTCTAAGCACTGCCACGTAAGCCTCTTTAAGTGTAACCCCTCTGAGTCACATCAAATGAGAATAACTTAGAGATAATGTCAATGAAAAGGGACTCTTGTGAAAAGGTAATTGTCTTCTACTGCTACATGAGTGCAGGGTATTTATCAGAAATAAGTATCAAAGGGAAGTGAAGGAGTTACATAATGCAAGGATGTTGAAAAAAGATCACAGCTCTAGTGCAATCACTGCCTTGTGTTTGCAAGGGGAGCACCCAAGCAACACAAGATGCTCTGGTGTCTATGGTGTTTGTGAGCAGGAAGGAACTATGCATCTAATTGCTTATCCAGCATAATGACTTGTTTCATGATGAATGTTTTCAGGTTTTGATGGTAGGAGAGCAGTTACGGGTCTCTTCTTGCATGGTAGAATAGTGCCAGAGGGGAATTCACCAACCATGTTATTCATATTTTTCATTTTTCTTAGGACAAATAAACACAAAAGAAATTCCTGCTAGGATGTGCAGAGTGATGTGAGGACAAGGAGGAATACGGTAGAGCTTCAGATAATAGGGTCTTTGTTGAGCTGGTCTTTCTTGACACAGTAGTCTTCCATAGAGGCACACCATATCTGTTAAGTGGCTCAGCAAGGATCCCAGGCAGAGGGATGTTGCTACTTGCCCTTTTATCAGACATTCAGCCACAGAGTTGTTGCTATCACTGACAGGGCCAGGAGTCAGTGCTTTTGGGAGGCTTACTGGGGCGCAGCTTAGCACGACACATTTGGCTCTGAATGTGTCCATTCAGAAGAGGAATGAAGGAGCCTGGGTTTCCTCCAGGAATTCCAGGCAGAGTAGCTGATCCTGCACTTGTGCAGAAGCATTAGCTACTGTTGTTTTGGAAGCTGTGTTTCATCTCTCTTGCCAAACACCTGTCATTTTTGGAGCATTAATAACTGTAATAACAAGCAGAAACGAAACCGAGAGGTCCTGCATTGGCAGACTTTTAAAGGCAATTCAGTTCTATATAGTGACTTTCAAAATTAATTTATAAATATTTAAAGCTATGAATGTTTCAGTCCTTTCATTGTGTTAATTATTTAGCTATAAAGCACACATCACACTCTTTCAAATGATACTTTTGGACATACTTTTCAAATACTCTTCAAATTACACTTTTAAAGTATTTTAAAACATTTGAAAGCCTCAATCTGCAGACTGCAGCTGCAGCAGCTCAAGATCAGGCTGTGTTTTGCAAGTGGCTCTCCCTTTTCAGGATGCATTCATTTTGCATGCTGTGTTTCTTGCATCTGCAAGCTGCGTAATGATTCCAGTCACACAGGCATTTGCTGGCCTTCTGCTTTTGCAAATCAAAGCTCAGCATATTCGCATCTAGTGGCTTAAAATAAATGCATATTCAGGAAAACAGTACCCCTGCCTCATTGCTAGAAACCACATTTTATACTCATGGCCAGAAGCAGTGACAGCGCTCCTCTGCAGATAGCCAGACCATCAAAGATTTAGCAAAATTTAATTAACATCTTTGTGATAAATGGACAGTATCACAACTCAGACCTTCTGATTATCTTCATTACTCTTTTATTAGGAGAATAAGTAGGTCTTTCGTAATCAATCTGTTGGAGCACAGACTGACATTTTATTTTAGGTTTGTGGAGTATCAAAATCGGAGGTATACAAGTGCACCATAATAATGGCATTGCAGCCAGTCCATTTGGAAGCATTGTTGTCTCCATAAAAAGACAATGTAGTGCTGAGCTAGAGAAAGCTAAACCACAAAATCTGTTAGAAATGTGCTCATTATTACATTTAAGGAAGCGCATGCCACATCCAAGAGGAAAATACATGGAAAGAGGAGACCTAGGGTAGATACTGCACAGCCATGTGGACACAAGTTGCTTTATTTCTCTTCAGAGACTATAGAGGAAGGTTAGAGCAAATAAAGGTCTAATTTAGCTTCTGCTAAGTGCCAGAAGTTGGATAGGGTGAGAATAAGTTCCATCTTCCTTTTCTGTATTCCAGGTGTTTCATATTCATGTCTTTAACAGAATTCTCTGGGATCTGATCTCAGAGCACACAAAAATCAGGCATCCTGGAAACCCGTGAGCCTTACACATCTCACACTTGGGCATCCAAAACAAAACTAGTGTTATCTGCATCTTTAAAGTATGTAAAACAGCAGGGGGTAATACTCTGTTATGATAGAGCTGCTAGCAAAGTTAATTCATCAATTTTTATGAAGCATATAAATCCTGTAGTGGGAGAGTCCTGCAGGAAAGCTAATGAGAAAATTTAATATGGCTTTGGGGCCAGGCTGATGGGTAGGGAAACAAAACTTTAAGTCATATACCAATTCTCTCTTCAAGGAGAAGATAAAGGTTATGTTAAATAATGATTTTCTTGCTAATGAGAATTGCCATTGTGCACCTGAAGCAAACACTGCAGTCAGGATTCTCCTTCTGCAGCTCACTTTGCTGTAGACGCTAGTAAAAATCACCTCCTGGGCCTTGGATCCTTGCTTTACAGAAAGGGGAGCACCTTTAGTGTTGGCTTGATTTGTCCTATACTGTGCTTCCAATCAGAGAATGCTGCTTTCTTGAAATCAGGCATTTTCCAGGAATCTTGTAATTGCAGGGACCTTTCATTTAAAGCAGTTAAGTCTTGGCACTCCTTGTACAGCAGGTCCTCTGCAGGGCACATGACCTGAAAGCCAGTTGCTTTGATTATAATGTGCAATAACCAAATGCAATTGCAGCCTTAATGATCAAATCTTCAGCTGCTTTCACCTGCAGTGTATAGTTCAGTGCTTGCCTGGACAGACAGGGTCCCTGTGGTCATATCAGTGCAATTGGAGCTGTGGACTTGAAGTGCCATGGTGCTTCAGTGAGGAGAGAGAGAAGGAGGGCTTGTGTGGCTGTGACACATGTCCCCCTCGTACTGCTGCTCCATAGATGAGGTCTGCACTAGCATTGTCGTTGTGCTGCTGCCAGCCCTATGTGGTGTTTTGTGCAGCATTTCCAGTCTCAGCAGCAGTCAAATTCTTGCTCTGCTTAAAAGTGACCTTAAGAATTCAACCCAGAGCCAGATGCTGCTATTTGTGCCTCTGCAGGGATTCCCTTCTCCCATAAGGAATACTGGTAGCTGCAGGGCACTGTAATCTGCAGAGTGATGGAAATTTTGCTCACTCCTGTTGAGCTCACTTGTGGTATCAGGGTGATGTTGGTTTATGCTTAGTGTTTGCAGATTTTTTCTTTTTACCTTTCCATTTGCTCTCAGTTCTTTCCAAATCTGTTTCTCTGTTTGATATGACTTAATACCGCAATTATCTATGCTCTGATTTGTCTGGGATTACTCTGGGGTTTTGTAATGGGGTTACTCTGCGACGATGAGCATCTTTTCTCAGCTACCTCTTAAATTGCCCTCCCAGGTTCATTTGCCACTGTTGCAGGAGCCCCGTGGTGCAGCAGACTCGCCCAGCTGGATTTGACCTGCACTGATCCCATTCTCTTTTTTACCAAACAAGTTCTGCTTGGCTCTGTTTCACTTCTTATTTGAATTGATTTCCAAAGTTTTTGGGAGATTTTCACACCACCATCTGTGGTGACTTGCCTGAGAGTGAAAAAGAGCCAGAACAAGTAACAACCGCTTCCCAAATCCGATCCCTATTTTATTCCTGTAATTGATTGTAAGGACAGCAAACTAGGCAATTTTCCTTGAGTTCGCAGGCAGTGGTTCCTAGGAACACAGCTCAGAAACTTCTGGCTGTGATGAGGTCAATGTAGTAGGATGTAAAACAGCAAATGTGAGAAAAGCTTTTGAGGGAGGAAGAAGGATGCATTTGTCTTTCCATCAAGATAATCCTTAGCTCATGTACACAGTACTTCAAACTTGAGGATGCATTTCACCCCTAGTCTTTTAAAGTCCTTATGTGCTTCTGAGCTGCCTTTAGCAGAGATTCAGGCTGCCCAAGTCACTTTATTTTTTCCTCTTTATTTTAATAGTTTTGTGGCATTTCCTATGTCATCTGAATGCATGCCTCATTGTTCAAACACTCCTTTGTGAGGAACATGCCCTGATAAGCCAGGTATTCAGCAAGGGAAAAAAAATATCATGAAGAAAAATAAGAGTAAGCAAATTTGTCACCTCCTTGCTGATGTTTCACCTGACTCAGCACCGTACAAAGGGTTTCTGGCAGGAGTAACTCTGTAGCACTAAGGTTATGGAGGCCTTGGTAGAAATGTGATGCAGCTATCCCATGAAACCTGTAAAGTCTCTGGATTGTAAGTGTCAGTCCCTCAAACTGGCTACTTTTCAAGTCTTCCTTTTGGGATGCTAATCTTAACCCCAGGGGCCATGAATTTCACACAAGTCAGATGGCTGAGCAAAGGAAAAATACTTCAAAGGCTTGTAGTCCTTCTTCAGGGGAATCTGAGCTTCTTGTGCTGCTCCCTTTTCAGATCTCAGCAATTCTAACTGGCTGCTTGAACTTTATTTTTTAATTCCAAATCCCATGTGAACTAGTGCCGAGTGTAGCACTTCAGAGTAAATAAAAACAGTGATCTGCCATGGGCAAAAGAAGGATATTTTGTTTTGAGAACTGCCTCATGGCCGTCAGAGTGCAACTTTGGCATGTGGTGAGCACCTTCCAGGCAGAAGAAATGAGGGAAACAAAATCACATCCAGCTGCTAGGGTGTTCCTCCCCCAGTATCACTCCCAGCTGCACAGAGCTAGTGGTGGGAAATCATGGCCTCCTTCCCGTGCTTGAGGACTGGTGACAGAAGACACAGGAGAGCCTGGTCCCTCCCCTGTGGTGATAATGGTGCTGCGTGGCACAGCTGTCCAGCATCAGCTCCAGGGCAGCTAAAGGAGTGGAGGGTAGCCCTGGCAGCTGGTGACATTTATTTGCTTGGACCACATGAGTATGCCTGTACAGAGCCAAGGTTTCTTGTTTTGCCAAGGGGTGCACAATGACACGACAAACCCCACACAGATTATTGCCTAACCAAGGATGCATGTTTTTCTCCATCAGTTCTCATTCCTCCCTTAGCCTGCATAACCCCATCTTCTGCTTAGCAGAATCTTTGCTATTTGCTAGCCTTTGTGTTGTGATGTTGAAGGACTGAATTTCTTACTCCAAACAGTCCTCACCCATTGCTCAGGAAAGAAGAGAATACAGGCAAAATCGAGAAGTGCTGGGAGAGCTGACAGTTACAGACTCTCAGCTTTATTTGAAATGGGCTCCTGAGCAACTTCTGCTCAAGGGTCTGTCACTGGGACAACCAAAACATCTATTTTGTCCCAACTGCAGGAGGGTGTATCTGAACAGAGTATTACTGAATATGATGGAGGACAAAGAAGAATAGGGTCTGATTCACACTTTGCTAGTTATTAAGGGTGACTGCTGTCTTGAGGAGAAAAAGAGAAAGCCTGGCACAGTTCAGCTTTTGCCCTAATTTTGTTCCACTGCTTTGTATTCACTGCCCAGGCTGCTGGAAGCTGATAATGAAAAAAACACCTTGTGTTCCAGCTACTCATTTTTTATTAATTGCCTGTGATCTTTAATGTCTCACCTAGGCTTTTGAGCATCAGGCAGGTTGTGATACCTAGCTGCATATGTGTATTCAGTTGGCACCATTGGAAGTTCTTAATGCCATATGTATCCCTAAATATAACACAGGAAATTATGTTCATGTTTGCAATAAGCGGTCATTTTTTTCTTGGTAACATACAGGATGAGGTTTTAAATGAAAGAAAGCTGATTATTTGTGGACAGAGATTATGTTCTTCAGAATTGTTTGTCCACTGGGTGTTTGTTATCATAATTAAATTTGTTGTTTGAGTTAAACAAAAGCAAGCTTTTCCCAAAAAATTAATTAGTCTTCATAATTAGAAATAGTTTTTCAAGAATACATTCAGTTTACATGATCGAAATTACATAGATTATATTTTGCTGACAGCTATCAGAGTTGGCCATGCATACCTAATGTTCAGGGATATTTTAATTACCTTGCTTAACTAGCATGCTCAAATACTTTAATAATTCCATGCCTTGGAGAACTGCTGTTGGCTGAAAGCTTTTTATTGAGATGTATGTTCTCATGAGCAGCAAAGTTCCTGCTCCTGATATTGTTCATGGATAGACAGAGTTACTGAAAACAATCTGAAGGAAAGCTAATAAGTTTGGAAGCCTTTTCAATTAAACCTGGTATAGGTGGACAACTGGAGACTAGTGGAAAGCAACAGCTTTCTAATATTAAACTGAAGTGTGCTAAAACCAAATGTTCCTTCTTAAAAATGCACAGGATAATTCCATCTTCTCCTACTCCTGGCAACTCTTGCCCTCTGGCTTGCCTTTTCTTCTTTTGGCCAAGATGAAGTAACTGTGGCTTTTCTTCTTCTCCCATTCTTTGCCTTTCTTTGGTATGGCTGCAGTGTGACTCCAGCTCTAGTATGCACCTGTATCCTGAGCAGAAGGCCTCATCTTGTGGTGAGGCTGCACTAGCCCAGGCTCCAGCACATGTGGACAAGTCTGCTTCAGCAGCTGTTCACTCTGTACATCTGGGCAGGCAATCTGGGGGGAAAACTGGTATCTCAAACTCAGCAAGTCTATTCCCAGTGCTGCCTCTTTGCTTTTGCCAGCTACACCATGAAATAAGCTGCATTCTCCCATAACATACATCATCCTCATCACCACGTGGAAAGGCAGCCATGGGACAGTAGGATTACACCAAAGAGCAAACAAAAAGGTGACATGAAGCACACAAAAGCCCCTGTGGGACAGACTGGTGGTCTGGCCCCTTGCACTGAAAATCAGAGGGGCTCTTCTAAGCAGCTTTAACCTCCTTTTTTTAGATTGGAAAGATATACTTGGTCTTAGACATGAGAGTATTATTCAGATCTTGAAGTGCTCCTGCAAAGTTATTCTAATGTAAACAAGAAAGAATGGACTTCTAATTAATTTCAAGAAATGAGAGACACTGTGCATCTAATTTTCTATTCTAATGTTTTTTCTTTTCCTCCTATATTTTTTCTGCATCTGATAACTGCTTTTCTATCTAAGCTTAGGTCTTATCAGAAAGATTTCTCTTTATCCAAGGTATATCCAGCAACATCTCCCCTTATTTAGATTTGATTCTAATTTGGGAAGAAAGCAGCCTATATGGTGAGCTAAAAAGCTCAGTTTTAAGCTTGGTCATTCCTATTCAGTGAAGTACTTTGCCTGCAATTATCAAAAAAGGGAGGTTGAATTCCCCAGATCCTGCTGAAAATCATTCAGCCCTTTGATTAGTCTAGCCTTAGATCTAGCCTACTGGATCAAAATAAACTTAAGCATGGGCTTACATACCCGGAGCAATTCTATCTGTTTGTATAACAAGAGACCACTGAACACTCATTGACATTGTACTGGTACACACTGTGCTTTTTAAAAACAACCTTCCTACCTCAGGAAAATATTATAGTATATTTTATTTGATTCAATAACCATTGCATTCAGCTGTATATAACTCAGTCAAGGTGCTATGAATATATGTATGGTATAAACTGAAGCCAAGGTAAACACAGCTGAGAGTTGAATTCCCTGATGAAGCAACTTGTTCCTAAAGTCCTTATTCCTACCCATTTGTTTTAATTGATCCCAGCCTGTGCTAAGATATTTTAATGGTCTCATTATTCTGAACTTCTAGTAGCTGACATTTAAAGGGAACGTATTTCACAAAGATAAATTCAATAAATAAGATCAAAGCTATTCTGGACTGACTGGTTTGGGTTTTGTCCTTTGCAAAGAGAGGCATACGCCTAATGCATTTTTCAGCAGTAGAGATTAAGGGAAGTTGGTATTAATATTAAAGGTAGGGAAGGTTGGGCCATTCAGTAGTTTGCTTTGCAGATGTCGAAAATACCATGCGTCTCATTTTCAGTTGTGGGGCAGAGGTTTATCTAAAGCACAGATGGAGCTTCAGGTGTTTAATTCTCATTTTGAAGTCCTCTTAGACTATAGTACAGTGTCCCTTTTGCCTGTTTTGAAAGTCTGACCTGTATTAGGAATACAGCAATTTGAAAGTACAAAACAGTGCAGGAAAATAGCAGGCAGTGATAATGTTGGCTCCCAGAGCTATTTTTGTAGCACCTGTGAATAGCAAGGAACACTACAGAGGCTGGAGGGAATGGTCTCTGCAGTCAGGAGTGTGCAGCAGTGACAGCTGGAAGGACTAGGCAGAGGAGAAATTACCTTGTTATTTTCCTAAAGAATACAAACAGCACTTGTATTGGTGTGTGGGAGCTCCCAGGAGTACAACACAGTTTTGCAATCAGGCGTTGGAGGGGAGCACTTAGAAACAGCCTTGCAGTGCTACGAGTGTTTTGATAGCCTACATGGGAGAACTCATTTTTCATTTTTCTGCATAAAAGGAGCCATTGGGAAGTCATGGGAGGTTGGGCTTTGCCAATATGTTAGTTTTTAATCTATCCTCAAAATAGGCTTGCTACTTGCAAATGGGATACTGATGGAAAGGTTTCTGGAGGAAAAGTTTCCTGCACGATCTGCTACAAAGTTCAGGGACTGACACAAAAGTTGCCCAAAAAGTGATCATTAAACACCACCTGGATGCTTGATTGCTTGTATTTTTTTTTCCTATTGGGCTGCTGACTGCATTGCTGCAACATCTGACACTAATAAGCAGAGAGATCAGCAGGACATCAGAAGTGGGATTTGAGCTATGATACCAGATGAAATCTCAGCAATTCAAAATTCCTCCTTTTTTCCTAATAATGGCATTGTATCCCTAATAACAAAGGGCATATTTCCATATCCCTTTGTGAGAGAACAGAATTTAATATACTTTGTGACCAATACTTTTGTTGTAGCCCAGTATTTATAGGTTTATGTCTCAAGCGCACTTTTCCTGTTACTCTTAACATGTTCAGCCAGGTCTGTGGGTACTCAGCCAGTGCTGGAAATTGGGTTCATGAAGTCTTCAAATTTCCCCTTCTGTAAGGTAAGGGTAATGTTAGTGATGTGGACTATCCACCACAGAAACCGAAGAGCTGCTGGTTAATTTTTGTAAATAGCTCCAAGGCTATAAAGCACCCTGTAAGTGATAAATACCAGTATTTTTAACGTGGCATTTTTGATGGCCCAGACAATTTCTCCACTGAGAGGTCCAGCAATGTCAGCCATCCATTTAACAGCATGAATCTATCAGGACAGTAATACATTAGCTTCTAGCAATGCTATGTCCTCCCATTGCAGTTACCTTGACAAATCACTCAGTTCGAGATGCTGCATCAGATATTATTTCTCTGACAGCTAAACCAGGATGGTTCATAAATGTGTGTGGAGGTGGAGGTAGAAAGCCAAGGGAAAGAGAAGGTAACCCAGGGTGCCACAGAGAGAGATTGTTCCCTGAAGTGATTAAGTGGTGCCCTGAGACATTGTCCCTTCTGTCTTAAGAGGGATATATGCCAAATGATACACTAAAAAAAAAGTCTAAGTCAAGAGTGGGCTGTGTGACCCTGGAAGTTAAAGGAAGTGGGAAGGACCCCAATATTGCTTACTTAATTCAGGAGGTTAGAAGAAAAGGCTGCAATTTTAGGTTTAGGGAAACTTGGATTTTTCAGAGATTTTGGGGGGGCTTTGCTGACCTGGAGATGGGATGTGGCTGTTTTGTGGTCTCACATGGAGGGGCATAATCTGTTTGTTAAACCAGTGCTGTATTTCGCTCCTCTGGTGCAGGAGATGCACAGATGCCATGAGGTGCTCAGCTGTGCTGAGCAATGGACCACTCTAACTGTCCATAAGCAGGGGAAAGCCAGGTAGGAATTATTCATACAAGGCTTAGCACAGAGAAAGATTCAAATCCTGTGTCCTGATATTTCTGTTTTCCAAGGGTGATGGCCAGAAGCCAGGCTGCATGGTATGGCCATGCTACAAAATCTGGACTGAGAGCTCTTCCATTAGTGAAGAAAGTTTGGATGGAAATTAGCTTTGTAGCACAACTAGTCTCTGCCATCTTGGTTAACTCCTATAGCCTATTGCAGCTGAAATAATTCAGCCAGCATGGGACCCAAACACTGAAGCAGCTTGAACAACATCAGCCAAAAAACCTGACAGTACATCTCTTTCAGAAACTTATGCCATGTACTGAGGTTTGTTGTGCCCCAGGGCCTCAGTTTTTGTGTGGCAGTGGCAGGTTTAGATGGTGGCTCAGCAGGTGGCCAAGGACCACAAATAAATTTTTCTCTAAGCACATGCTCAGTCCCAAAATCTGTACCTGTTTTTCTGCACAAATCCCAACACAGTTCAGGCACGGCCTTTCCTGGAACAAAGGTATAAATATATGGGAGCCATGAACTCTTGTGCTCCTTCTTTCTTTCTCTACTCAAAGGATTTTTTTTTTACAGGATGAAAGAGAGCTATGTATATGTATGTGTGTTTGTGTAGGTTTATAGGTACCCGCTTTAAAATAAAAGAATCTGGGGCTATGTTATGTCCATGAAACACCATGTCAGTAAACTTCTTAGTTTTGTGGGCTGCAAAGCCTATTTCACCTTCAGTGCTGAAAAAAGTGATCAGGGATGGTTTGATTTGCAAGTTGTTCTCTTGTGTTCAAGATAATATTTCAGGTTTCTCTTTTCAAGTCATTTTTCTATTTCCTAAGTGCTATCTCTTTTGTCTTCACATCAGAGCTTGAATGATATTCTTTCTTTTGGTTCAGGTTCAGATCCTAGGTGACTTTGCAAAACCTGAGTACATGTGAAGATTTAAGTCCTTCCTGCTTGTGATGTGGCCAGTGTGATGGTAATGAAAGTTTCTCCCTCTGCCTGGAGAAGCTGTATTGTTTCTGCAGATGAAGGACTAAATAAAGGTCTAAGTTGTGAATTTAAACTGCAGTAGTATAACCTCCTTCTCACAACCTACATTAGTGTGGACATTTACACCGTAGTTACCACAACATTGTTTTTCCTGGCAAAGATGTATTCCTATTATAAAGAAAAAGAGCTATGCTGAAAAATATTGTACATTAGAATAAAACACACATATGGGACTTGTTCCTGGTTTGATGATGGGCTTCCCGGGTTGTGAAAGACAACGTGTGTAAGACAATGAAGAAACAAGCTGTTCCTCCAAGGATGGGTTGTGGCTCTCCTGTGCTTTTATGATAGCCTCTGTGAACACTACTGTACTTCACAAAAGTGCAGGAGCAACACCTTGCACAGCTGGCACCACTGACTACCTCTGCCTGCTCTTTGCTGGCAAACAGTTTACTCTGTCAGCCTGGAGCTGACCAGGGCTGTGGGAGTGTGTTACCACAGTGCTGAGTCTAAGTCAGTGCATGCTTATGGATCCCCTGGTGCAGGCAAAGCCAGTTCATGTCAATCAGCAAGGTACATGGCCTTACAGGGGAAAAAAGAGACTTGTACAACTGTATCCAATATGGGATAGTGCAGCATTACACTGATTTAGTGGCTCCCAGAGAGGAAACATGGACTTCATCCTGCAAAACTTGAGCATCCCAGATAGTCTTCCTGGCTTTAGAAGGACTGCTGTCTTGTATGAAGCTGTGGAGGGAGTATTAATGTTTGTAAAGATGAGCAGTTAAGGCTAAAATCCAGCTAAATTGTATCCGGTTGAATCCCGGTTAATGAGCACATGCAATTTTGTATATGATATTCTTTCACCTTTGTTTGATTACCAAAAGCAGTTCTTACAGGGAGAAAACCTCCTGAGAACAAAAACAAAGTTTATTTTGCAGTCATTGCCAATTAAATATTTTGGTCAAAATTAGATTCATGCTACATTCAAGTTGTGCGCAGAAGCATTTTTTGGGGGAAAAACCCGTTACAGATTTTTTCCCAGTTTTCCTCAATCTCTCAGAATAGCAGGGAGGTTAACATTCTGAGTGATAAAAACCCCAAGCTGAAACTAAAATCATTAACTCCAACATTGCATGTAATATCAAGAGAAAACTTTCTTATTATGTATGTTGTCTTTAATTATAATTCAGAGGTTCAGGAAGTGGAAATTAATTCTATTTTTTATATCGAGATTGGCAAAACTCAAAACATACAGCTGATAGAGGATGCTCTGGAGAACATCCTACCCACCATTCAATTTAAATATCATTTAAAAGCCCAGCCTCCTGACGGGTTGCTAAGATTTCCAAATCATGATATTCCCTTGTCATTAAAAACACAGTGTGAGACCTATTTCCAGACCTTGTGCAAATGATAATACCCTTCAGTAACCTGAAATGGAAATGCACAGGTCATCATACTTGGCATTTTAGAATAACTCTCTTTGGGGTGGTCCGCAAACGTGAATTTATTTTTCCAGGATATAGGTACTATTGTGGCACAGGTCTGAAAACAGCACTTTTAGACATGATCTGAAGCTATTTTGGCATCAGTGCTTGTATGAGTAGCCCGTAATCTTTGCATCAACCCTGTGTTACCCTTAATGCCGTGCTGTAGACCCTTTAAAGCACTTTAGCAGAATAGAAGAGAGTAAGAATGGCAATACACATACTAATCAGAGGCTTGCAGACCTAACTGTGTTTATAGTGTATCTGCTATTATTTCTTTAGTAAACAGAAACCACTTTTAATAATTATTCCTTATCAATAAGCTTAAATACATTTTACAAATCATAATATCCATCACATGCCTAATTAAATGAATTAGGATTTTTTTTATTGTTGTTGCCAATTACAAGTGATCTTCAGAACATTCTTGAAGTTACTAATTATAACTTATCTCTCTCTATTTGTATAATGTCTAAGCATTGTGGCACTGGAGAACAAACTAATATAGTCAAATAAAGCTGGTATAATCACATATCCTTAATACTGTGGAATTAATAAGGGTTATGCAAGTTGAGGTTTCCAATTAAATGAATCCTGAAGAAGAATTTTTTGAGCCCAGGAGAATTTCATTTCAGATTTGAAGAAAGAAAGCATTTATCCTGTGGGTCTCCCATTTTAAAATATGTAATTTCTTAATAGAAAATGCATGTTCTGTGTTCTGCCACAGTTTAAGATGAAAGACAGGAATACCACTCCCGAAGAAGTGGTCTGTGGATGCTGGGAAGATGAATATTTATTCTCAAGTTGAGGGAGCATTATAATGTTAGACCATTTCAAATGTTCTAATTTAATACAGGTAATTAGTTCTTTTTTTTTTTTCTTTTTTTTTTTTTTTCTTTTTTTTTTTTTTTTCTTTTTTAGTGAACTTCAGAGATTAATTTCAGGGTCAGTAGAGATTTTCTCTCAGTCTTAGCTTGATTTCTAGGAGAGAAAGGGGCCATAGCACAGGAGCTCGCCTCTCTGCTGGCAGCCTTTTCTGATACTGAGCAGGTTTATGTTGAACTTCCAAGTATAATGGGTACCTCTGGTCTTCCACACTGCAAACACATCTTTACCAAGGTGTATATTTCTCACTGTGAACACAGGCATCCCGTCATTCATACATGGAGCCAGGGATTTTGCTATTATACAAGAAAAGGAGGGGAAAAAGAAATATTAAAAAAAAAAAAAAGAAAGAGGTATGCAGCATCTCCAACTATTAATAAACAAACGAGTCTGTGAAGTGGTTCTGAAGAAGCGGTGGTCTGAGCTCCATGTATCATGTCAAATTTCATCTGCATTTAATGGCTTTTGGGAAGTCTTTCAGCAATGCTATATTATGTGTAGTTTTATGAATTTCTTCCATCTAAGTGGGCTGGCATTTTGGTGGAGAGAAATGCCTGTTACCTTCTGTGACACACTTTATTACCTGAATATGCATCATTCAAACCTGTGTTTCCTTTCTTTTATTATTCTTTTTCTAGTTCAGGTTCAGAAAAGCTAAAGGTGGTCTCAAGTGTTACTACTGTATCATGTACTCTGGCTGAGCTGCCTCAAAGACAGGACCAGTTTGTCCTAATAACCAAAGCAGTAGCATTTTAGCTTGGCTTCTATTTGCTGTTTGGCAGTATCTGCTTGTGCCATCACCAGCTGCTTTTTTTTCTGTTCTATTTAAATTCATAAATTGAATCTTAAGGGGTTCATTCTAAACTCCAGATGTAATGGACTGAGTTGAGCATTGACCACTGGTGTTGAAGCACAGGCATACGCCCAGTGCATGGAGGTAAGATTATGCCTCTGGCACCAACTGCATCCAGAGCAATCCTCTCATAAGGGGCAGAAGCCAGACCACATTCAAAGAGCTAAGACATGAAGTGCGTGGCCAAAATCAGCTTTTGGTGTCTGTTGTCAAGCTATCAACTATTATCAGGGGCAGTTTAATTTTTAGGCATGCCAGGAGACAGTGTAACACAGAGCTGCTGTCACAGGGATCAGGAGGGAGCGCAGGTCCTGGGACTGCCTGGGATCAGTTGCCTCTGCCTGGGAGCAGTCTGCCTGCAGGGAGCGCAGGAGGTGGGCAGGGCTTAGCTTGGGACGCTCTTTACAAAGATGATGGTGTAAACCGCCCAAGCTAACGTTTTCCATCAGACTGGCCATAGCATTTCCCCGAAGGGCATCCCTGCTGCAACATGGTATCCCTAATGGGGGGCTGTGACTCCAGGCTCAGGCGCTGTCACCGCCTCTGCTCTCGCAGTTTATCCAGACCCTGAAACACCTTATAAAGTTTTCCCAGAGTGCAAATGATCAAGAACGCCTGCACATTAGAGTACTCTGGAAAGCACAGACTTTCAGCATTTCACCCTGGGTAGGGTGTTGTCAGCACAAGTTAATTTCTTTCAACACAACTAGCACTAAAAACACCGCAGTTGCCAACAGAAGCATCAGGAAAGGATACAGCCATCTAATGCTACAAGCTTTCCTCTACTTTCACCCCCTGAATAACAATGCAATTTGCTTAAGGGGAAATGTAGATTTGTGCTTGATCCTTAGCATTATTATCCAGGGCAATTTATAATAAAGCAAGGGAAAGGGTTCTGTGAATATTGTAAGCCCCGGGAAGGAGTTTTCAGTCTGTAGTTGACACAGTAAGTTTCTGGTGAGCTTAAGGAACTCCTTGTTTCCCTCCCTTCCCTCTCCTCCTTCTCCTTCTTATTTAGGCTGGGGGTTTATGTCCTGGTTGGGTGGGTGACTTCCTAGGAGAGATATTATTTCTGACTAAGGATAGAAATGCTAGCTTGGACCAAGGTCTTCCTGTGTCAAAGCAGTGTACAGCTGTGTTACATCAGTGTGTGTTACCATGCTATAGTGCACAGTCACCATCCTATTTACTGTATCTGCTGTAGAGCTGCTCCCATGTTGCATGGCAGATTTTTTTATCCATGGAAAAGTCTGTTAATTTTCATTAAATATTGTGATATGCAAACATTTGCAAGTATCACCTATAGATGCCGTATGTAACATGTTACCAGCAGCCCTACATCCTGTTTACAGGCAGCTTTTCAAAATGAGAAAGGACATGCTCCACCATCCGTAGTGCTAAATGCTCCATCCAAGCCCCTGGGATGTGCTCCAGAAAAGCAGTGTAACAACAGCAGCTCTCAGGTTCTTCACAAGTTGGAGGTAAAGGGACTGTATCAGATTATTTTGATTTCACCTGTGGTGAGATTTGAAATTGATTCTGTTAAAACAATGAAAGTATCATTTGAATAGTTGCTGTCAAGAAGTAAATACTGGTCCTTTTTTCCTAAACCTCTCTCTACAAATGCTAAGAGAAATTAAGTAAGAGTGAGTCATGAAATACAGAAAAACTCTTGGATGTCTGGCTAATGAACATGGATAGCTTAGATCAGCAGCTTAATCCCGTGAAAGGGAGCCAGAGAGTGGGGAAACATCCCTTCCCTGTAGCTAGCAATCAGTACAAAGTCCAACATTGCACAAAGCAAGAAAATATTGTAAAAAGCAGAGGAACCTATAAAGGTTTGGCAGAGCCCTGTGAGAGGAGATATGACTCTAGGGTGGTGGTCATTAAACTTTGGTCCACAGGCCCCTCAAGTGACCAATTAGTCCTGAGGGTGTGCAAAGGGGACTAAAGACAGGAATTATCCTGCTCTTGGTCTTGTATTTACCATCATATTCCTCACCTCCACTGGGGAATAACTACAGATCAGTAAATCTCAGAAGCTGAATGCTCAGGAGCTGGCAAGGAATGTATTTCCTTTTTTTTCCCCTATGTCCTTGCTCACCCCAGAATGAGTCAAGAAGAACCTACATGGAAAGGCAAAGAGAAAGGGGATTAAAAATGAGGCATTTAGCTTGGATCCTGGCCAATTAGCATGTGTGCCCTGCATCACCAGGACTGAAGTTCCTCATAATATGCATCTTATCCCCCTGGGGCAGTTGCTGCTTTCCTTGTTTTCTCCATCCTTTTGAAGACTAGCTAAGCACATTATTTGTGCCAAACCCTCACAGGAGGAGTGGAGCCTGGGATGCCACGAGGCTGAGCTTAAACAGTTGGGCTACACAGAAGTTCAGTGCCCGTGTGTAACACAGCTCATTTTCTACTCCCTCAGTAACACCACAGCTGTAGGAATGCACAGCAACAAAATTCCATTAATTCCCTTATAATGCAGCTCTTGATTTTCAAGCCAGGAGCCTGGTTTTCACTTGCCAGGACTGTGCAGGCATTTGTCCTGTTTTTCTAACGGGAATGACTAGGCAAACTGCCCCAGCCATTCCCATTATTATTTTTTCCCACCACATCTAGCTCTCTTCCTATTGCTTAGCCACAGTTAATGCTTCATTCAAGCTGAGATGTGCAGCTTATACATGTTTAAGCATATATATCTACTTATATAAGCATTTCCCTTGGCAGGCAACAATTAGAAGAGTCTCATGGAGAGTCCAGAACACCACTGCTGATGACATTAACTGTGTTACCTAGTAGTAAATGAGACCAATTCTGTCTCAGACAGAGACTGACTCAGACGGCTGACTCAGGTGCTGTTTTGAATGGAGCCAAGTTCAATAGGCCCCTCAGAAGAGAGCAACTAAACATCAGGAGACAGTACAAGAGATGCAGATAAATCCTTTGAGGGCACTTTTTTGAGCTAAAGGGGTTTTATTTGTTATCTTAAGGCACTGGATGAGATTTAATCGTATAAGAGTCAGTGGCTTATTTAAACTGAGAATCAAATCATCACTGAGAAGTTTGTTATTTTGATGGTCAATCAATATTTATAATCAGAATTGCCTGTAAATTAAGAGCTTAATTATCCAAGAAGCACCAGCAGCAAATTTCTCCCCAGTATAAATACACGAGGATTCCTGAGCTAATACCCCCGAGTTGGCTTTTGCCCATCTTGTTATGAAAAGAATACTTGCAAGTCTTCTCATAAAGCAATAAATTAGAAATCAATTACAAAATACCCCAAAAGAACAGAAATGCAAACCCAGGGGAAATGCCTTGACAGAAAATGGTAGTGCTGGCTTCCTTCCAGTATGCTGACAGATCCCACAACTCAGGGTCATGCTGCAGCATCCCACTCTGAGACAAACCTTGAAAATCCTCAAAAAGACATCAGAATCTGCAGAAATGTTGCTGTGAAAGACTCAGTAAGATATGCAGTATTCAAACTTTAATGCAGAGAATTCTGCAATGACCATTATGTAAAAAGGATTGTATATATGTACAGTGATTTATTTTTTCCCCGTTATTTTATTCAGAATTACATATTTATGAATATAAGGGTGGATGGAGGTCAGAAACTCTATCTGTGGTATGCAAGCAAGCCAAATGCCAAAGCCAAGCTAGGCACATTGGGATGCCAGGGCTCCTCTAGCAGATTCAGGAGCTGTAGTCAAGTCACAGCTACCAACTGTTGGTCAGGGAGGTCTGAGCTCTGGTTTGCTGGATTTGTCTTTCTCTTGGAGCACAGTTTGGGTTGCATTGACTTTGTGGGACTGCAGGCTGCTTATTACAAGCTCATACATCATGGTAGATAAGTAACAAGGTAGTTCTGAGTGGGTCGAAGTTGCCTTGCAGTCACTTGGAGAATCTGATGATCTTCCATGTCAGGATGCATTTCAAGTGTCCTTTTTAGATCCTCTGACTATCCAGTGGGAGGGGGCTCAGTTGCCTACGACTGGGATAGAGAAATAATTACTGAAATTACACTCAAGCCTGTGTGCTGCAGTTCTAATGAGCCATATTTGAATCTATGGTAACTGAGAAAGCCACTACAGATAAAGGCCAACTACAATTACCAGCTCACAGGGCTGTCCCTTGAGCTGGTGTAGACTATTCCTCTGGTTTAAACAGTTAAGTAAATTTTCCTGCTGGCAGCCTCAGCTGACAGACAGTGCACTATGCTGCTGTTTTCTCTTTCTAAGCTGTGTATTAGCAGAGTCTTGCAGCCACAGGTGAAGAGAAGCTCACTGATCTTTCATGCCTCTTGACAGGACCAGGTACATGCACGCACAGGACTACTTGGAGTGAAATCTGCATTCTGTAAAGGATTAGAATGTCATCAAAGCTGAAAGAAAAAATTTTCAGGGTGAAAACTCCAATTTAAATGAAATTATAGCAGTAGCCCTAGATAAATGTGAGGGTGAGTTGGCAGTAAGTTTGGAGGCATTCCATTTGCTGATTAAATTTGCTTCTATACATATAGCCATGCTAAACCCCAATTATCGTTATTCAAGAAAAGCACCCTGATTAATCAGACCTGCCACATTCATCTTTTTTCTAATGCATATTCCACATTTATCTGACTGGCAGTGACTCCTACAGAGGAAAAATTCACCAACTGATTTAAAACACTGATTAGTTTTACAGCTCTTGTATTTCTAACCTGCAGGTAGAAAGAGTCCAAAGCAGGCCTCCCCATTTTGTTCCCTTCCCTCCCAAACAGGGCTGAAAGAGTGAGCCATGAGGCACTGTAATATGTCTTCTCCCAGGGCTCCTGGGAGCACAAGGCCAGGTCTGGTGGCATGCCCATGGTGCAGGTCCAAGCTGGGGTTTCTCCTTTGTTCCATAACTAATGTCATAAAAAAGTGAGATGCCCTAATATCACTAATTTTAATGTGGGTGACAAAGCCTAATTGTGGGGATGCATGGTGAGATCCAGTGTGGGGATGAAAGCAGGAATCTGTCTTGAGATGTAGGAGTATACAAAACATACAAGCGCAAGGGGCAGACAAGAGTCTGAGTGTTGCAGGCAGACACATGTGGCACCAAAGCTTCTTTGGACAGCAGGTGCTCCTCCATGGGGAAGTTGCTGCACAGGAGAAAATGCGATGAGAGGAGATGTTTGGAGCAAGGCTGTGTCTGAGCTGGCCAGCTGTAAATTATAGGCAGTGGAAAAGCAGCTGGACACCAGCTTGTTTGATTGATTTGGACTTTATCAACACTCCCATCCCCTCAGGTCTGGCATGTCATCCATCTCATATCCAGTGATAACCTTATGCCAGGGGAAGAGAAGATGATTTTTAATAAGGTATCTCAGAATGGCAGTTCTGGCTTTTACCAACAGCGGTACACAGGCTGTCTGAGTGATGCAGGCTGAAGAAACACCCAGCTGAGCTCTTTAATTGTTTCTGGCCACTGATTGAATATAACAGCCTGTGGATTCTCAGGCTATTCCCTGCTGGCTGAAATGCCTGTGGAAGTACAGACTTTGCCACTACTCAGATGTCTCTCTTAAGCCAAAGGAAATCTCTCCTTTATAATTTCCTTCAGCAAGTGAGATGACATCAGCTCTGTGGGTGGACAAACGTATTGAAAACCTGTCAAAATTCATAGTAGTTTCAGAGATGCAGTGATATTCAAGCTAGAAATGCTTTTATAATCAGCTAGTCTCAACTCCTTCCTTTTACGAATGTTGGAGAATCTCACCCAGTCACTTCTACAATTTCCAAAGCTAAAAAAATTGAATCTAAAGAAGAGTTCAAATGTTCAGCAAGAAGGGAATTAGTACTGGAACAGACAGACAAGGTACAGAGTAAATTATCCATAGCTTATTATTTTTTTCTTACAACTGTGTGACTTTCCTTATGATAAACTGGTACTAATCAGAATTATTTTACTGATCTAAGATGTGCCAACTGGCATCCTCTGATCTGTATTGCACAGAATGTGAATGCTTTCTATGTTCTACATTTGGCACCCACAAGTCTTTAAAACCTAGGATGGGTGGGAAATGGGTTTGTGGGCTGCATTTTTAATGTGTGACAAATCTGCTCACCAGGAACCTAGCAACATACTGGGGAAAGTCTGGATGCTTGCATGCGTTTGTTTGGCTACAGATTAACTATTGGTCATGAGATATGTCCTGAGAACGTACATTACTAGGTTTCACAATAACCAGTCTGCAGTATGAAGAATAATTCAGAGGAGGCCAAAAATTGGTTTTTAGTCCCCCTTTGATCTTTGGCTTCACTGTGTCTTCCTCTTGCAACTAAAGAACACAAGGTTGTGTGCTTGCTTTATTAAAAAATTCCAACTTTCTTTTCTTCATATACAGAATGATTATAGCCCTCCTGACCTCTCTTGTTTCCAGGAACGTTTTCTTCCTTCAGGTCCAATGGACCAGTTTCCAACATTTAGACTCCCCTGAATGTAACAGTTATGCAGCAAGATTTTGAAAGTTAATAGCACATTGTTATGGAGAGTAAAAGCACTTGAAGAGAAACATGAGAAATTATGCACAGATCAGAATTTCTGAAAGATTTTGCAAGTTCATAAAGCCTTATAAATACAAAATGGGCTTTTCAGAGGAACAGACTGAATACTTCCTGAAGCCAGGAAAATCACCATGTAAATAGTCTGAGCACAGTGCAATGCTTTCTGCATACTTCCTGGCACTGCAAATGCTAGTAGCCCTCTTCTCAGAGGTCTTATCTTTTTATAAGCAACCACCAGCACAGCTTGTATCTTTGCTGGATTTCCCAACCTTTTTTTGTAGAGCTGCTGACTTCTATTCCATGCACTGTTTTGCAGTTCCCTGAGCGTCAAATCTGGGATGGAATTTCCATCCCCCCTTTACTGCATCCCTGCCAACTCCACATGGTTTCTGATCTCTCCTCAAGCCAACCTTGCTTGCTACACAGCTTTTCCTCTCACAGTTTGAGCTGGGTTCAGACTGCAGTCTCAGTCTGTTATTTCCTAGAGGGCACACAGCCCAGCAAGGGGAAATATTTTAGGACTTATTCCTCCTTATTTCCTTCCTTTGCTTCAATCTGGTATCAAAACCTTTCTTCAAGGCATCTCTCCTGCTCTTGGCAAATATTCAGAATAATTTTACTTTCTCCCTCTACTCCGGAAAGATTTTACTTTTCTCTCTGTCACTTAGGCATAGGCAAATACCTAATATTAGGCCTGCTGAAAGCACTTGGCTTCTATGATGGCTCCACAAAGAAATTTCAGATAATAAAGTCAGTAGGATTGAGGACTTTGTGATGGTGGTGAGTTTGGACAGGATTTAGGTGTTATGTGCCATTATGCCATGTGTATGTACAGAGATTTCACTTCAGGGCAGAATAATACATTAGCTGTGACAAAACTATGTGATCGAGAGACGAGAAAATCTTGATTTACCCAGGACTAAGGGAGTAGAAAGTCCTCATTAATTTATGGGAATATTATACAAAATATCCAGAGCCAGATTAGGAGATGAGGGCCTTTGGATCCTCCTGGTGAACATCGTGTGACTGCTAATGCTGCTAATTAGTTAAGGGAGATGCTGTTATAAATGGAAGAGCCAACTGAATTTTTTGTGGCAGATAAACTGTATATGAATTTAGCAATTTCCTGTTTAAGAGCATGGTGATATTTATTGAGCTATTTTTAATTGTTCATTACAGATAATTACTTGGTAAAAAAAAAATAGAGACAGCATTATGGATGAATCAAACTATATGTTTATCAGAAGCTAACATCAACTAAAATGCCCCCTTCAAGCTGGCTACCAGGGAAGATTGCCTAGGTAGCAGACGCATGTACTTTTAACCAATGCAATAGCGATTTTCTGGCTGACATAAATTTTGAGCACCCACGTTTCTCCTCTCACGTTTTTGTTTTTTTTGCTGTAAAATGACTTCCTTTCCCTCTGTCCATGGGAGAGGGGACTGCAGGGCTTTGTCTTAGGGAACAGAGATTGTCTGCAGAGCCCAGACTGTTTTGAATTGCTGTTCTCACTAGAAGAGTGACACATGATACACGAAATAAAATCCTATGTCAGAAAATCTCCTGATCTGTAGCACGTGGGGAGTTGCAGCAGGCTAACAGCTGGTGCTTCATTGCTTGTATCCAAACGTTGTTGCCCACATGCTTGACAGTGAATTAGCTGCTAATAATGGATAGCCAGACTCTTCCAGAGTGAAACATTTACAAGAACTGACATGCTGCCAAGTTTAAAGCCTGGGAACACAAGGCAATTTCAAACCTGTCATTTCCTTACAGAAAGGGGATTATTGCTTTGTTATCAGTAACAATACTATGTTATGTAGCTTTCTTACCCTTGAGTCATCTAGGTCATATGGGATGGCCATGGGTTATATTGAAAAATACATCTTTCGGGTCTCTGTGTTTATATAACATAGATATGTCTATAAACTTCTAGAATGGAATTCACTGGTTATGTGCATACCCAGTGAAGTTCACAGACCACATACATAGAAATGTCAGTACTTACAAATCTGCCAATTGTCTTAGACAGCCTCTATAACAAAGATTTATTGTTAGTTCAGTTTCCACTGTTTTCGGCATTCAAGGTGCTTCCCATGATAGGTGTAAGGAATCAATGCAGAACCTGCAGCACTGTTTGAAGGTAAAGTAGGCAAATACCCTTGCTTTATTCTTTTGCCATGAGCCTTTGGCTTGTATAATTGAACTTCGCTGCTTCATTCAGTGAAAGGTGCTCTGGGAGCCATCTCTTGAGCACAGTATCTCTATAGCTGCGCTTATTTCTGTTCTTTAATACATAAAAAATCTGGTAGATGATAAAGTTGCCAACTCACATAGTGTGGATTGTGAGGTTGCATCAAAGAAGAGGCAGTTGATCCTTCTTTAGCTGTAGGCAAGATGTTTTGTGCTTGCAACTTGGTTTTGCAAAGCATTCTGTGGTTCCTGGCTCCTAGAGTGTACATACTGGTGGTTCAAGAAATGCGTTCACATGTCTGTACTGAAGTAAAGTGAGAGGTGCAGGTGGGTTGGACCTAGTTTTTTAAAGCACTTGGAATTTTAAATCAGAAAAGGTGTCTCAGCCATGATCTGGCTTTTCAGTAAAGCCGTGTTTCTGCTGCTTAACATCCCTTTTACTATTTAAAGAGCAAGAACCATAGTGAACAAATTCATAGTAAGCTACTGGTTTGCAGAAGAAACCTTCTGCAGTCACAGAATCATTTTCAATATGACATTGACGCATACAGTGATAATGAAATACACTAATGTTTTGTTCCTATCTGGTAATTAACAATATAAATATTCTCAGGGTGCTCTGCCATCTTTTCTTTTGAACATTTATTTCCTCTGCTTCAAAGTCTTTAGTTGCACTGGCCTGAAAAATCACATTATTCAGAATGTGCATATTTCTCAAGGAATTGTTTTGACTTGAATATAAGTTGCTTTCTTGCAGCTCCTCAAAAAGCTGAGAATGTATTCAGAGTATCCAAGGCTAATATTCTGTAGTTTTCCAACAGAGGTTGTCGTCATGATCTACAGAAAACAGCATCCAGTCTTACATGAAATATTACAATGATTCCATCATCTTGTGTAGTGAAATATATATGTGTGATGTGTCTACACATCTATAGTATATGCCTATACATACATGTCTTTGGCACTTCACTTATATGTATCAGTTAAAATAATGTCTTTGAATATTTCAACTATAAAATTGTAAGGATATGAACTTCTAATAAGTTCTTGTAGTTAATATGCATATGCATTTGCCTTTGCAGGGCAGTATCTGCTTAATAAGATGGTGCTCTATGGCAGAATTGCCTTTGATTTACAGCAGCAACTATGTACTGATTGACTTACAGCTATTGAGACAGCGGGTCTGGTTCTGTCATAAGATCTAATGTATTTCTTTCAACTGTTTCTAAGTGCAAGACAGCTACATTGGTCAGAAGGCATTGGCATGTTTTAGAAGGGCATTCCCTGCACAAAAGCAGGTTTAAATAATGGAAAATCCAAATCCCTTGCTGCAGAGGGTAAAGAGAGGCTGTTTGGAGGGGTCTTTGTTTGAAAATTTCTTTTAGGAAGCATTTCATCAGTTAATCTGTAAATTTCACTGCTTATTCTAAGCCAAGCAGGAAAAAAACCTATAATTTTTCCCGTCAACACCTTGGATTGAAAGTAATGAAAGAAGAATTTGTGGCAGGTTTGATTGTTCCTCGGGTATTTGTAGCGCCTGCACAGAGTGGTTGTGAATATTAACTCTGGCAAGTAGAAGGCTTACCACATGGGGAGGCTGTGTTAGCCAGATGTATATGGTCCCCAGTAGGCTCCCTACCCAGAGAGCCTGTGCGCGGCAAGGTCAGCTCAACCTTCCTTAACTATTAGCTGAATCAGTAAATACAGCATTACAGAGCTCGCAAAGCAAAGCAGCCACACAGGCTGCAATGGAGGGAGAGAAGGAAAATGGGTTTGGAGTAAAACGATTACTCTTTAAGAAGTCCATAATGTAAGTCCTACCTACAAAACCATGGCACAAAAATGTTTAGTAGGTGTTTTCATCTCCCATATAAATATCCAGCTCACTTGTTTATCACACAGACACACAAACACAGCTTCTCTTTTTCCCAAAGACCTATGTTCATGTTAAAGCAGGTGCACTAACATTTGGATTCACTCAAGATTAGCAGGACTAGCATGTATTTACCCTCAAAAATTGCCAGGATAATACCCCATCAAAGTAAGAATTGCATTTTTATGGCTGCATTTAAATATGTCAATCTAATTGATTTTGTGATTCTATGTGTTCTAGGGCTTTTTCTCTTGATATTTCATTTTGCTCAGATCTCCAGCTCTCTGATCATGTGCATATCTGGAAATGTGGGGAAGTGCTGTAAGAGAAGTTACAGCAGAACCAAAGAGTGGCTAGGGCTTGTCTTTCCACTCAGGTCCCGAGAAGAGTATTGAAAGGAGGATGATGTGTCATCTTTTTGACTCTCAAAGAGGCTGTCAAATGTGAGTAGCACTTTGATAAAGTCACATTACTTAGTCTGATCTAGTAGGTAAAGTTAGAAATCAAATGTGCAGTATTCTTTCATATTCATCCAATCCCTCATTACTCTTGTGCCTAATACAATTGCAGTTATTCTTGCAGTGCTGCTTTGGGGCAGAGTGATTCTGTAATTCTAATATTGCAGAGAGAGAACTGAACTGCAGAGTCACCTGGCAAAGGTCAGGCAGGAAAGACAGATAGAAAAGGGAGCATGACAGCTTTTTTAAATCCTTAGAGACATTCCTGATCATCAAACTAATACTGTAGGGATTGAGGATTGAGCAGGGCAGGCACGCAGACATGGAGCTATGACTCTTTCATCCTTTCAGTGCCTTATGCAAATGGATATCTGAGTGTGAACCAGAGGTAACAGTGGTACCAGCTGCATTCCTGGGGTATGTATAGGTGACACTTGCTTTTCAGTTTAGACACTCAGGATAAAAACAAAGCCAAAGTATTCCCTTGGGTTTCATTTCAAGGTACTTCTGAGGGATCCAAAGGAATTGAGGTGAGAAATGATAGCAGGGAGGGCAGGAAGGAGAAATGTAAAGAGGACATTTGTGAAGGAAAGCACAATGTTTTGGAAGGAGGCATCCAGCCTCACTTGGTGCTGGGAGGAGAAGCTCCCAGTGTTGCGGCAGTAGCTCCAACAGCTCAGGAGTGAAAATGCTTTGCCTCTTTGGCACTGAACTTGCTTTGGATTTATGCTAACATGTGCTGAGAAGCAGAAATTACACCCTCTTCTGCTCTTCATCTCTCTTGAGTCAAAGGAAAGAATCACCTTGGGTCCTTTCCCAGTACACCCCCTTGCTGCTGCCTTGTGTTGCCTGTCCTGAGGCTCCTCTCTTCCCACCCATTTTGAACCCAGTGGCAGATGCTGACAAGTCTGGATGATGACCCATCTTCTTTCAGGACACACTTTCATTGAAGAACACCAAGACATCTTGGGCAGCACTGCCAGTCATCACTCCAGTCTGTCATTAGCAGCTTAGCTGATTCCAGCATGCCTCTTTGGTAAGTGACAACGTAAGCAGACAATGCCAAGATGTGTCTAGTCAGCTGTGATTTTTGCAGCATCGGATTATCATTGCTTTGTACCCCGTTCCCTGGTTCTTACTTACACATAGATACCTGATTTTCTCTGTTTTCCGTTTTCTTCGCTGTCCTCAGGAATCAATGTAGCTTGTTGTGAATCCAGCTAGATATGGGGCACAGCTGGGAGGTCATGTCCTAAGATTAATTTTTTATTTTGGTCTCATTCCAAGTTTGAATTTTGTTCCCAGGATGGAAATAAAATATGAATACATGGACCTTGAGTCTGTCTTAACTTTTTTGAGTTGTCTTAGTAGAGATGCTCCTGCTTGACACTGCTATGTGAAGAATTCTGCAGCAAATCTGCAGCTGGATTTAACCTTGGCTTTTAGCTGGATTTAGCTCCATGACCCATACCCCATCTTCTTTTTAGATGAGAGGAAATGCAGGAATCTCAAAAAGTAGTCAAAGAGATATGTCTTGTTGCAATGGCTGTTCAATACTTGACACAGATAACTAAGTGCAGTGACATAACAACAGTCCACAAGCTTTTTATCTCATTTGGTCCACCAGGAAAGTATGGAGGCTCATCAGGGTGGGCTACAGCCAAGGCCATTCCCTGGGACATCCGCCTGCCCCGCAGGTAATTTCAGGGTGTGCTCCCCTGTAGAGCTAGCAGAGCAGATGTGTGAGTGTGATAGCACCTCCTGAAAGACATCAGTTGTGTTCCTTTGCAGGTGTTTTCTTTTTTCTTCCTGTGCTATTTTTACTCTGGTTTGAACCAGTGTTTAATTTGCCTCTTTTTATTTCTTGTCTCTCATGGCAGCTCTCTGTCATCTCACAGCTTTGCCTGATCACTTTTTCTCCTTCTCTGTTAGATTGTGAATGCTCCATCCCTGGCCGTGTTCAAGGCCAGGTTGGACAAAGCCTAGGGTGGCATGGTTTAGTGGGAGGTGTCCCTGCCCATGGAAGGGGGGTTGGAACTAGATGATCTTAAGGTCCTTTCCAGCCCTAACTATGCTATGATTCTGTGATTCTATGTCCGATTCCTCATGCTCTACTTTCTTCTCCCCGGTGTATTCAGCCTTACACACTCCTCTGCACATTTTCATCTGTTGTTTGTCTGCAGAGCTCCCCAGGACATGTTCATTGGGTGACTTACAAGGTAGGGAGAAGGTTCCAATCCTGCTAGCTACTTGTACATGTGCACAGAGAGCCATTTCCATGAGCAAGGAAGATCAAGAGACTAATCTCCACTGAAGAAAGATATCTTAGTTAATCCAGCAATGTTGAGCAGGCACTAAACGGAGCCTGCTGCCTCTGATGTTAGATGTGCCCTTTTAACAGCTACCTTTTTACCCTGCAACCCTGTTGTTTTATTTCCGTTGCAGCAGCTTTTCATGGCATCTCCTAAGACAAGTCTCTTGAGCAAGGCACTGGGAGAGCAGGTAGAAAAACTGCACCTCTGTCAGTTCAGAGCTAATGATCTGAGCTGGGTGATTGGAGGAGAAGGGTCTGTTCAAGGCCACACCCCACCTCCATGGCTATGCAACGGCTTGGATCCAGGTCACAGGACTCAGTGGACCACTGCTTTTGTTTTGATCAAGCTGTTGTGAAGGTCCCATGCCTTATTCTTGAGCTTCAGCCTACCTTCTCACCCATTGAACCTTCTCTTTGGCTGGCTTGCCTCAGTTCTGTTGTAAAATGTAACATGTTAGGAGTCTGTGCATGAGAGTTGGAATGAATGAAGTGTAGTTCCTATGGGCTTTGCCATGGCTGGCTGACTACAGTCCTAATGAAAACATGATTCAAATCTGGGTTTTTGATTGCTGTCTCTCCCAGTGTCCCATTTCTGACTCCCCTGTCTGGGTTTGTATGGGCTTTCGAGGTCTCTTGTACCCAGAACTTGTTTTCAGAAAATTGATAGGAACTCACTTACCCACCTGTCATTTACCACTCCAACATAGTCAGTTGAAGTAAGCACTGCCTTTCAGCCCTCCAGCAGCAAGCAGGCTGAGCAAATTCTCCCCACCAATTTGCAATTAAACACCCAGGGGACCTTAAGCTACGAACACAGCTACGCATACTTGTCTTCAGCTGTGGCACCTCCCAGGACAGGTTGGCTTAGCTTCTGAAAGCTGAAGACAGGAGGTTCCTTCAGACAAGTCTGTGCCTGGGAGTCTGCAGGACCATCCTCAGTCAATTTCCTGTATAAGGACTGCCCATTTTCTCGGGGGCTCTTATTGACCTGCTGCAAGGCTCCAAATTGACAAAATTAGATGGAGGGAAGAAGGAAGGCTACACGTAAGGATATTGCTGGGTGACTACATACAACTGGGATCGAAGTTCCTATCTAGCCAGCTCACTCATGCACACATGTATTTTGGGTTTTCGCAGAGTGGGAGTAGCCTGGTCAGATTTTCCTTTTGCATTTTCAATTTCCTTCTCTCCACCCCCACCAAATGTCTCTTTAACAGAAAATGGCCAGGATTATAGTGTGTGCCTGGCAAAGATCTGCCTCATGAGTGACCCCCTGCAGACTGAAAAAAAAAAGAAATAAATCAATCAAAAGCCTGTTTAGTTATTCTTGTATTGTTCAGAAGTGCTGAAAGCCTATCCCAGAAGCAGCCATTTAAATGTTCTCCCAATCCCAAATCCTGCCAGGCCAACCCTGAAGGAGCTTTCCATGCCACTTCTGGTGGTGTTGGATCACCCTTCAGTGATGTTCTGTGCTGTGTTGGCTTGGGATGGTGCAGGAGGAATCACATGGCACTGCAGCCCCTTTTCTTCAGTAGAGATTAGTCTCTTGATTGGCCTTGCTTGTGGAAATGCATATCTGTGTGCACATGTCCCTGTGGGACCTGGACCTCCTGCTGGAGGAGTCAGTGCAGTCTTATCACGTGTGGGATGGAGCTGGCTCCTGCCCTCACTAAAGAGGAGGCTGAGGTCTGACCCCCAACACTCATGAGCTGGAGCATAAACACTATCTGCCCAGATGGTTAAGTGGGAATGTTTTTTCCTATTTCTGTGGGAGTTTTGAAGAATTTGTAAATTATATTCTTGCTTGCTGTTTTGAAACAGAAATTAAAATATCAAATGGTTGATGGCAGATTTGAAAAAGAAAAAAAAAAAACCAAACCAGAACAACCTCAATATTTCATCTTTGGTTTTGACTTTTTAATATTTTGTTTACTTCTTTAGAAGCCAAGAAATCGGTTAACATACACATACAGAATGAAAGTATTTCTTACGAACAGAAAGGAACAAGTTTCTTCCATCTTCTCTTTCCCACAAGAGGCTTAAACTTATGGCAAATAAACATTTAAAAAAATAAAAAAAGAGAAAAAAAGAAAAAAGAAACAAACTGGTGAGTGAGAGAAATGACTGGTGACTGAAAGGGGCATTGGGAATGTGTTGTGTATATATGCACTATATCATGAACTAAACCTAAGAGTCAAACTGAAAGACATCCAATTGGTTAACCATCTTTCCACATAGGTACATTTGAAAATGTCAAATACAAGCAGATAGAATCTGGGCTCACCACCACCTGTGCCCCAAAATATCATTGTTCATTCTTGTAGCCTGGCCAGGGGCCAGCGACTTTCAGGCTTTTAGCCATAGGGTGCATTTAAAAACATTCTGTGCTCCTGTTTTCTTGTCAGTCCAAGTGAAATCATTGTAAATAACCATTTTCAAGTGTGCCCACATCCAAACAGAGTCTGTTATTGGGTTCTTTGGGGTTGGTTGAAGCAGGGAGCAGAAAGGACGAGTAGCTCCAGAGCAGACCACTCAAGACCCTCCTGAGTCTTCCCCTGCAAACATCTGCTCAAGCCTGAAGGTGTTTATTCCTGCCAGGATCAGGCTCTTCAGCAAATGAGGAAGGGAGGTTTTTTGAAGTCTGCACATACACTGATTGATTTCTGATCAGTGCAACCCCCTGATGGTGTCAGTTCACCACAGCCTTCTATGGGTTGTATGAAACTCCAAGGAAAAGACAAAGCTGTTGAACAAAGATGTAGAAATACCCACCTGAGAGAGGCAAATCTCTAAGGAAATCCTCTACTTGAGATTGTTTGACCATTGTTTTTCCCATGGATCTAGAGATGGCTTTTGTGAGCTTCCCAGCTAACCTGGGTGCTGTAGGGCAACGTGTTACCAGTGAAATTCTCTTTTCTTTCTTTTGAAATGTCTCTGCAAGAAAATTATTTAAAAAAAAAAAAAAAATCAATCACCTCTTTTTTCCTACACGGAGATAGCAAGGAATAATTTAGGTGTTTTCCATATACATGAGTGTTTTCCCTTGAAAATAGTGAAGTAAGACAGTAAGCAAACTACTGCTTGCTACTGAAAGCTAGGTCTCATTAAATCCGAAGCCTCTCAGCTGTTAAATTCATTTCCTTTGCCCTCTTTGCCATCCCTACCCTCTAAAAATCTTCTGCATTTTGCAGGGCCCTTTTGCTGTGTGTGGAGGGGGAGGGAGTAGCGTAGGGGTGGTGGTGGTGATTGCCAAAGCACGGTAAGTATTGAAGCCACTACACTGCTCTACTCTAGCACTTGCTCCCACTTACTGCCAGTTTCATAGCACCTCTTGGGATTTGGTGCCTCCAGATCCACTGCCATATTTGATCAGAGGGAGAAATAGATACAAGATCCCTTTTCTGCGCTTGTGGTATTTCTGAGCAAAGGACCACCCACAAAGTATATCAGGTGCAATCAGAATGATCTTACTTCAATCCCTGTAAGGCTTGTGCTCCCGCAGTGTTTATGTGCTCAAGCCTGATTTCCTCTGCAGTCAGAGGACCTGCTCCCCCAAACAGAAGCATTTCCAGGCTTATTTCTGTCCTCTCATATACGAGCTATGGGCTGGTTCGATCATATCTTAGTACTCATATATATATATACACACACATTTATAGCATGTCTCCATCTCTGCCTATGAATGTGTGCACTCATATGCACACATTTGTACAAACTGTAGGTGGCACTTGGAGAATTAGCAAAGATGTTGCTGTGGTCTGTGCTGATAGCTCTGTGCACACCAAGCCAGGGGGAAGGAGGAACAAAAAGAGGAGCAAAAAGATGGATCAGTTGCTGGTGAGGAAGGTGAAGAGATAGCAGAGGCCCTCTGGAAATAATACCCCTCTCATTCCTCTCACTCCTGGGGATTGCGGCATTCAGCTGCTGATAGACCCCTTGGGAGAGACATGCCAATACCCTGTACTTTTCCTTATGGTATGTTTTATTTACCTGCCTCAGAAGAGGAGGTCTGCTGTACTTATCACCCCAGGAGTTCGACTGGATACTAATGTTAACCAACTGGAGGGAGAAACAGCTTGCTCTAAAGGTTTTATTGGTTTTTAGTATATAGCAAGAGAGTGCCAAGTGCAGATTATGCATTTACTGAGTTCCTGGCCCTTGCCTGTCTGAATAGTCAGGAGACAAATTCAAACCACAGTGTGATCAATTTGCTATCTGTCAGCAACTGGGAACTGAAGGGCAACCCTGGATCGATCCATTCTTGGAGCAGTGTCCTCATTTCAGAGATTAGCTTGTTTCTGCTGTGCTGTTTTAACACTTCAGGTACTGGGTGTTAGAAAGCACTGCATGTACATTTGGGCATCACCTTTGCCTGATGTCTGACAGAGAGGCATATGAATTTTCCACTAAACTTGCTCTCTATGTGTTTAATACAGCTCTGTATGAGATGGGAATTGGTCACTTCAGTTGTGCGCCGTAGCTCTACAATACACAGAGGGTCCCTTTTTTCATTCTAGGCAATATGAGCCTAGGTTGTGGAGATTATTCCATGCTTGCCATGAAGCCTGAATGTCCCTGGAATGTACATCCCTACCTGCAATATTAGAGGATGACAATGGAGAAGAGTTTGCTGTGGTTCATATGCTGAGAAGGCAAGAAAAGCCTCTCGGCCATCCTAAATGGCATCACACAGAAACTTGCACAGATTCTGGCCTTTTCAGCATCTGGGAGAGCATTTGGGAATGACACCAGTAATTTTTAAAAATTACTGACTGTCTTGAAAGTCTATAAGAGTGGGGAGATGTTGTGAATAGTTTTGATCTTTTGTGTTTGGAAATTGATGCTTTTTTGCTCCTTGGGCATGGCTGCTCTTAGCTGGCCTGATCTGGACCCCAATAGCACCTGGAAAAGCAACCATGGAAGGGGAGTGCTGTTTCATGGGCATGTGGTGTATTCTCAGTTCTTTGCAAGGAGACTTAGCAGCCAAAAAGTAGAAGAGGACTGGGGCCACACACCTGGAACCCACTGGCAGGGGCTTTCAAGGATATGCATAGTTAGATAAGCAGGGCCAGGACAAGTCCCAGTGCAGAGATCAACTTCACCTGCTGCTCCTGCTTAGCCAGTGCTTGTTTGCACCATTTGGACACTGGATTAGGATCTGGTGTCAGTCCACTCTCTACCAAGCACTAGGAAAATTATTTCAATTTCTCTTTCCTTTGTGCACTGACTGCTGCAAGCTTGGGCGAGCAAGGTGAGCAGATGGACTTCTTTTTGCCTAAGGCTATGGCCCTTATTCATCATCCACCCTGGTGCTCCTGAGACTTTAGGTCTCTGCTTAGGGAATTAAGCTGGAGGTATATGTAATGTGGGCTCTATTTTAGTCTTTTATTTATTTTTCTTCCCATTTTGTTTCAGATAGATGCTTTGAAGATGTTGCTGTGTTAATCAAGATGTTTAAAGTGGAAGACTGCATCTTGCTTGTATCAGCATAAGTGAATGAATTTATGGGCTAGCCAGGACCTTGTACGAGCACAGTCCCAGGTAAATTTGCATTCATAGTCTGAGTTATTTCTGGTGGATGTTTGTCTAAGAAGGCTGCATTTCAAAAAGATACCAAGACTGAGACACCCCCAGAATCACAGCTTCATCCCCTCTTACCACTACTTCTCTGAAGTTTTCTAATGATAATAAAAACCCCAGATGTGTAAAATCCACAGCATTATTTCTTCTCCCCACTTCTCCCCTCCCCCTGCTCCCATTCCCTGCCAGACTCCCTCAAGTATGATGTCAGCTTAAGCACTGTTCATTTAGGATCTTCAGCTTTCATTGCCAGATGACAATGGAGCCAGTGAAGTGTGCTTTGTTGGCTTTGATTATGTTCAGTGTGGTGAGCACAACAGCTGGAATAATTGAGATAATAGCTCATGGTGGGGTTGGGGGAAGTGCTGAAGAAAGGGGAAAAAATAGACAAGGAAGGAGAATTGGCAGCCCAGGAGTGAGAGTGCTGTAGTACAAGGGCATTTTGGTAGTCAGCAGGTTTCAGCAATTCTTTGGAGTTCTTGCACCAGGTGGATCTGGTCCAGTTGTCACTGGAGTACAGTGGTAGTTACATTATCACAGACTGTCTGAAACTTATTTCCCCATATATAAGATGGCACCAATGCTTTTGTCTGTTTGCAAGGCCCAGTTCACTGCAGTGTGAATGTGCTGGTGAATTCCACATCAAAGATTCACGAGATGCTTTGAGTAAATTCTGTCACAAGTCTTGGTCATAAAGTCTGTGGAAGGTGCCAGTGATGGCAGCTCTGAGCAGCAGCTTCTTGAAGATGGCAGAGAATATAACTTCTCTGAAAAGCACAGTGAGACCTGCCCATGCATACAGGGACCTGCTACCCTAGAAGCACTCTGCAGGAGCAGCCATGCCTAAGTATCTCTACTGCTTTATATTATGCAAAACCATTTATCCATGTTTGGAGTAAGTTGAAGCCTGCACAGGTTTACTCTGCTTTGGATGTAAAGGCTGTTTGCGAAACCAGCTGAGAAACAGTGGATCTTCCTCTAAGCTTAGGCTAACTGCATGCAGTGCATACAGTTGTCACTCTGTGCTTCCAGGACCAAACATCTGTGAGATTATTTTGAGATTTACAGAGGAGAAAGCAGTAAGTTACAACCTCATAACCATAATGGTTACAAAGCCTTGGAAATTAGTGGTGATGCATATACTTCAGGGCTCTCGGCAAGGTATTATCCCAGCGTTCAGTTCCATCTAACCTGGCAGTTAGATTTTTCTGAATGGTTATTAGCCCACTTGCAGCTGTTACTTCTGTGTCCAGCATTTGTCACCAACTCCTTAAGAAAAGATAAGATTTGCCTTTTTGGTCTTTAAAGGCCTCTTCCAACCCAAACCATTTCTTCATCTCTCTGCTGTCCTTCCTTTCCCTACCAAATATGATACACCTATTTAAGGTGTCTACAGCTTCAAACCAGTCTCTGCACCTCAAGTAACTCTTAAGAGTCATCCACATATTCTTAAAGGAAAAATAGCAGTCTGAAAAGTAGCCTGTTTTGGGCACAACATGTATATAAATATGTATTACAAAGCCCCTAACATGCCTCAGTAAACTTTACATAACAGACTGCTTAATCTCCACAAATGTTAACCTCCAGGTTTTTATTTACTGAGCTGGTGTTTTACGATGCCATTGCCTAATTGAAATGTGTTCATTCCTTTTCCAAGTGCCACTGCTAAGCATTTTACTGATATATAGCAAGGGAACTTGATGGGATTTGCTTTCTAAACTCGGGAGGCAGATGGTGTTCAGATAGTACAGATGTGACAGCTTCCATTGCTTTCTTTATGGAGTCTTTCTTGCCAA
Source organism: Amazona ochrocephala (assembly GCA_039720435.1). NCBI lineage: Eukaryota > Metazoa > Chordata > Aves > Psittaciformes > Psittacidae > Amazona > Amazona ochrocephala. The sequence goes on along the minus strand of CM077884.1, from coordinate 1,911,062 downwards.
CTAAGCACTTTTGTTTTCAGATAACAAAATTGTAACTTTCACAGGCATCATAGAAAAACAGGCAGGAGTGCAGAAGGAAGGAGATCTAGATTTGTGAATCTTCAGCAATGAGGGTGTTTGCTTCCAAAACAGAGCTGGAGGTAGCTGGGGCTCAGTTCTCATCATCTCTTGAGCTCAGGTCATTGCACAGAAAGCAGCTGTTTGGATAGCCCCAGTCCTTTCCTTTCCCTACTGCATTGCTTACCTGGAGCTTCCAAAAATAAGCCAATGGCTCACTCTTTTGTTTCAGATAGGAACATTGAAGCTCAGAGAAGGGACCTGAGGGAAGCAGAGGAAGGTCTGGGAATAGAGCCCAGATTGCCTTTGTCTAGAGACAATGAAGTGCATACCAAACCAAATCACCCTCCAGAGGGTGAGTAAGGGCAGACAGACCTGATGCAGCTGGTAGAAGCAGATTGCAGAGCTAGGTGGCATTTATTGCAGTATTCAAACCCTTGCAAGGTTAGGGAGATTTAGAACATCAGATTTATTTGCAACTTTTTTTCCTTGTACAGTTCAGGTGCTTGAAACAACAGGAAAACTGATATTCCATTTTACCTCATTAATATGCTGTTATTTACTGTGGGGAGAAATGGCAGTGCTATTTTACATGGATGATAACTAGTTCTTTGAAATTCACTATCTTGGTTATCACAAAGGTGAAGAGCTCAGCAGACAAACTGTAGTTCACCTCCTTCCCTACAAAGTATTTCGCAGGCAGTCTTACTGTGATGTTATTGTGCACCTCAGCCAGGGTTGTCCTAGGAGATTGGTTGAAGCTTTTGCCTCAGACAGTCCTTGGAACTCTGCTGTTACTGTGGATGCTTTTCACCATTAGCTAGCCACCTGCCATTAGCACTAAAACCCCTGAGAAACAGTGATAAAGAAGACCATGTGTGGCACTAGACCATTCCTTAGAAGCTGTTCACCAGCCAGTGCTTTTGGCAGTGTGTACAAGTTAGAGAATGAAATCAGAGCTGCCCTGAAACCCACAGGACTTGTGCCAACTGGGCTGGAGCTTCAGTCCAGAACACTCTCTGAAACACTGCAAAATGTGACATTTTGGCCACAAGACTCTCTTGAATAAAGAGATTTATTTACTTATTTATTTTTGCAATAAAAGAAGCCAATTTCTCTCCCTTGGAAGACAGCTGAGTCTGTGCTGCCTGCACTGGAGATCAGGGCCACTCTCCAAACTCGACTTGCTCCCTGCTCTGACAGCAACCTGGCAGGATGGGCACAGTTGGAACGGGTCCCTGGTGCACCCAGAACAGAGCTGAGCACAGCTGGCAGCTTGGCACAACACTGCTATGAAGTTTAGGCAGATTATTTGCTGTCATGCAGACCAGGCAGGCTATCAGCAGGCTGCCATCATACATTTCTCTCTGCAGACTACCTGTGGACACATGACTGGAGGATCTCAGGGTCTGCTATGATCCCAGCTGCTTCTGGTAGGGTTAGTTAGCAACAATGCTAGCAATACTCAGAGCAGCCATCTGTGGTGAGATGACCCTGTGTCTGTGTATTTAATGTGCTTATGTTCATGGGTTGTTTTTAATTTTCATTTCTAATACCAGGCACCAGAGAAAGGAAAATCTATGGTTCAGAGCAGAAGCCAATTTAGGATTGAGTCTTTTGTTCATCTGACAATGGCTAGAAATATTCCACAGTCTCCTGACCTTACTGTTCTGTCTGTGGTGAGGACAGCAGGCACTGAGGACATGGCTTGACACTATGGACACAATGATGGAAGGGCTATCTGCTCCCCTCAACAGTGGACCTGCTGCCAGCTGTTGACCTCACATGCTCCCACCTCATCCCTTGTGCCAGTACCAGCTCTTGGCTGGTCTCAGAGGAGCCTGTTTGGGGTTAAACCAGCAAATCACCTTCTTTTGGCTCAGTGCTTTGGTCTAGCTCTGAGCTGGGGTCAGATAAGGGGTGTCATGAGCATCAGGGACAGCCCCAGCCCTGTTTTGGCAGCAGACATCTTTGGTTGATGCAAAGATATGGCATGAGTTTGCTTTTTGGTTTCAAAGGGAATGAGCTGTCTGCAGTAAATCAAGCACATTTGGGTTACTACTCTTCCTGACAGTGCAGTCTCTTGCAAATCGTTCTGCTATTAGAGGGCTATGGTTTCAATTCATCCACCTTCTAACATATTTTGTTGTTTATCAGTATAATTGCACTGCAGAGTTCCAGTTTAAGTATCTACAACCCTGAAAGTGCTGTGCCTATACTTTGAGGCCCAATTCCCTCTTCCTCGTGCAGGCATGCTATGTCAAACTAGATAAGTGGGTAAATGCTAAAAATTTAGCAATTTAGCACATGTACAAAGCAGCCAAGTGGCAAGAGCCTTTGGAACGATAACATGAAATATTCTGAGTTACAGAAAGAAATGTACGATGGGATGCTGAAATACATGTATTTAATGTACTGTTACTGAGGTTTAGCAGCAAACCAGAATGAAAGCTATTTAAACAAATCCTTGCTCCAAATAATGTTGCTGTAGTCCAAGTTATTGCTCAGCACATCACAAAAGACAGTATTATCCAGCTTTTGTTCAATGCCAATTACTTTTCTGCTTCAAATAATACAAAAGGTTTTTTTAAAAAATGGGTTTTGTTTAGATGCTAGGGAAAATAAAGTTAACAGACTTCAGAACTCTGTTCTTGGGAAATTCACTGTGATGCAGGCACAAGTACAACCAAAGTAATTATATGTGAATGCTGATAATGTATTTAGTGGGATAGTAGCACTGTAAGAGATGCCAAAATCCTGTTTTATCTGCATCTGCACGAGTAGGGTTTTTGAATGAATTTATGTGTTTCCAGTAGCAAGACTCTTAAGTTTCTAATGAGGCTGTGAGAAGCACAAAGACTTCTCCATTGCAGTGGGGAAGAGGGCTCACATTAGGGTTTGGAAACAAGTGGTCCCCATTTGAGGAGCTCAACAAGAAGGTCCATGTCAGACTGGGCTCCTGTGTGAATATGTGAATCCACTGCCTGGGTTGCATCACGTAGGGATGGCCATGAAAGGTTTAGTTCATCAAGTGACTTTTAGAAAATAACTCTTGTAAAGGAGACAAGGTGAGGGGCAACAGACCTAGTGCTCAGCCTACCTTCCTCTGGCAGGTTAATGAGGAAGGTGGAAGGTTGGAGAAATACCTCAAATTGCCTCTGGCTTCATTTCAGGCCTTGACCCTGCAGGGAGCAGCCTGCAGCAAGAAGCTTCTGATGGAACACCAACTGATGCTTCAGTTTGAGGAGAGGTAAATGCAAAATGGGACATCTCAACAGCCCATGGGTCCCACATTCTGTGCAAATGTCAGAGAGGGAGAGGACAAAGCAATCTCCATTCCTGTGTTGCAACTGGCCAACACACTGAGGGCACATGATACCATACTGCTCCATGCTCTGTGGCAGCCAGGGGACCACAACCATCTGCTTTTAGTCACATCAGCTGCCCTGCAGTGCTGTGGGTGAGCTGTAGAGCCGCATACTGCCCTCACACCTTCAAAAAAGGGTGTGGAGCTGTTCCTTGGAGGCAAACTGTATCAACCCAGCTATCCCTGGGTCTGTGAAGGTGAAGGACAGGTCCCTCTTTGAGGGTATCATTGCAGAGCTCACCACGGAGCTGGCTCCTGCCGCCTAAGAAATCTTACCCTAGCCGGAAGTTGCACTGCCTCCCAAAGCAACAAAGTATATATGGGCTTAACAAACTCAAGCTCTGCTCCTTTTGCAAATCAAAATACATTGTTTCCATGCCTGCCTGGATTCTAAATTAGCAGAACAAGCGTTCATTTAAAATTAATGATTTCAAGTCAGAGGGATACAAATCAGAGACTGTATTTCTCATTAGAAGAATACTGTTACACCAAAAGCTATTACCTAGATTTTCAATCTCCTATAGACTGGGCCAAAGTTCTCATTATAAAGTGATCAACAGACAGTATAACCAGTTCTGGCTCCACATCTTACATGTCTAGACATTGACAGAGCTCACATCTTTATTTGGCCTGTGAGAAGCTGGACCCAGAAAGAGCTGTTTCTCTGTTCTGCTGCGCACTGCAGGGACCCCAGCAGCTGCAGCAAAAGGTGCCATTCAGGTGTTGTCACAGGGAGATGGGGATGTAGGAGAAATGGAGGAAGGAGTGCCTGTGGTGTCCTGTCCTGAAGGGGAAACCAAAGAGAGGGACCAGGCAACATTAGCTGAAACTTCACACAAAGCTATTTAGAACCTTTCAACAGCTCTGTCTCAACTGCTCCCAACTCTTTTGAGTTTCTGCTATCTTTTCTGCTATCCCTGCCAGCCATGCCTTCTTTCATCTAGGTCAAGAAACCATTTTTGCATGGAGGTGATCCTGGTCCATAGACCTCCTGAGGAAGCATCAAACCAGTCAGGACAGCTATTTGGAACAGGTTATAAGAGGTTACCTTAGGCAAGTATGGATGTGTGATGAACACATTACTCCAAAGGGAGTTCATAATTTGATACAGACCTTTGAAAGCATCATTACCAAATTCCAGGTGTGCAAATTAAAACTCTGGATGCTGCAGGTATGATTCGGACTGCTGCACAGTCAACAGGAGTCTCTCACTGCCTCTAGTGGCTTTTTAATGTGATCTGTATTGAATAAATAATGAAGAAGTAAACCTGTATAGAATCTGATTACCTGGTCTCCAGCCTCTGGATGAACTCTCTGCAGCATCATTGAAATTCAACATCGGCATGTGAAATTTCAGCAAACTAGATCAGCATTTCTATTGCCCAGCTGGGTACCTGTAGTCAAGCTCATCTGTGACTTCTGGTGATCCTAAGTCTCTAGTCTCTGTTGCATAAGAGGTAAGACTATGATTTACAACTGTCCTTTCTGCTTTTAATAATCCACGATGGTATCTTTTTAACATGAATGCTAAACAGCTGCAAGTGCCTGCACCAGCTGACAAATCTGCCCCTCAAGCACTCGCCATTTCCACAAGTCACTGTGGCACCAAGACTGCCAAGATGCTGCCCTGAGATGATTCAAAGGGTCTCTTTTACTTTAGTAGCACAGCTGTTTGTTTTTCTGTCCAGGAGCAGTAAAGCTATCAGTTGCACAGAAGGAGAACATTCTGAAGCACACTGAACAGCAAATAATCCTCTGCTCAGGATATTAAAATATCACAAGCCATGAATTTCCCAGTGTTATTACTTTGTAGCTGGCACCCCAATCTATAGGCTGAGAAAGTGACATGCTAATCCTAGGGTGAAAGGTACAGATAGACTTGTGCAGTCTGCTTCTGGGCAGGAATTGCTTTTTCAGACCTCTTCTCTCAAATATATTGACCTACAGTTCACTGTCATGTTTCAATGGCATGTATTCTTCACCACAGAATCATAGAATCATAGAATAGTTAGGGTTGGAAAGGACCTCAAGATCATCGAGTTCCAACCCCCCTGCCATGGGCAGGGACACCTCCCACTAAACCATGCCATCCAAGGCTATGTCCAACCCCACCTTGAACGCCGCCAGGGATGAAGCATTCACAACTTCCCTGGGAAACCCATTCCAGTGCCTCACCACCCTCACAGTAAAGAATTTCTTCCTCAGATCCAATCTAAACCTCCCCGGTTTAAGTTTGAACCCATTACCCCTTGTCCTCTCACCACAGTCCCTAATGAAGAGTCCCTCCCCAGAATCCCTATAGGCCCCCTTCAGGTATTGGAAGGCTGCTATGAGGTCTCCATGCAGCCTTCTCTTCTCCAGGCTCAACAGCCCCAATTTTCTCAGCCTATCTTTATACGAGAGGTGCTCCAGTCCCCTGATCATCTTCGTGGCCCTCCTCTGCACTTGTTCCAACAGTTCCATGTCCTTTTTGTGTTGAGGACACCAGAACTGCACACAAGACTCCAAGTGAGGTCTCACGAGAGCAGAGTAAAGGGGCAGGATCACCTCCGTCAACCTGCTGGTCACGCTCCTTTTGATGCAGCCCAGGATACGGTTGGCTTTCTGGGCTGCAAGCGCACACTGCCAGCTCATGTTCATTTTTTCATCAACCCACACCCCCAAGTCCTTCTCCGCAGGGCTGCTCTGAATCTCCTCCCCGCCCAACCTGTAGCTGTGCCTGGCATTGCTCCGACCCAGGTGGAGGACTTTGCATTTAGCATGGTTAAACTTCATCAGGTTGGCATCAGCCCACCTCACAAGCGTGTCAAGGTCACTCTGGATGGCATTCCTTCCCTCCAATGTATCAACCAAACCACACAGCTTGGTGTCATTGGCAAACTTGCTGAGGGCGCACTCAATCCCACTGTCCATGTCACCCACAAAGATATTGAACAAGACCGGTCCCAACACCGATCCCTGGGGGACACCACTCATTACTGGTCTCCAGCTGGACACTGAGCCACTGAGCACTACTCTTTGCATGCGGCCATCCAGCCAGTTCTTTATCCACCGAGTGCTCCACCTATCAAATCGATGTCTCTCCAACTTAGAGAGAAGGATGTCACGTGAGACAGTGTCAAAGGCTTTACACAAGTCCATAATGAGACTGGATGTATCAGGTAGAGCCTTGGCCATCATGTCTGACAGACCATCTCGTGATAGAAAGGGTATCTGCAGCCAATCCTTGCTGCATTTTTTGACCCATCTGCTTTTTTGGACCTTGCAGTAATTGCAATAATTGCATGCTCACACTAGGTCTTTGCCCTCAAGTACTCAAAAGTACTTTTTAAAGTGCTGACCAAGTAAAGGTCTAAGGCAGCCTGACTGCAAGATGCTCTGCTGTTATCAGAGGTTCCTGAAGAATCAGATCCATGAAGACATCACATGCAGTGGTACAAAAGGTATTTTTGAGGAGGTAAGAGAAGAACAAGGCTATAGGTATATATAGACATGCACACTCTCCCTCAAAAAATAAAAAAGTTATAATTTGTCCTTCTCATTACTTCAACCAGCAGAAAAATGCTGGTCACACTGCTAGACAGATCCCACACATGTGAAAAGGAGTTTCCCTTAAGTTAAGATAGAGGATGAGTGGCATAATCGGGCATCAAGGGAAAGATTTTGGAGACAAAGGAAAATAAAGTCCTCCACTGCACTGTGGAGAGATATTGTAGATGGCTTTGAGGGATACAGGAAAAGTGGCACGTAGTAAATACAAGGTCGTGTATTTTAACACCAAAAGTCTTCGCAGTTCTTCCTGTGATCCTCTGACACTGTGCAAACATTTTCTAGCCCTGCAAATAATGGTCAAGGTTTGATAAAATGTGTAACTCATCAGTATGTGCAGAAGCATCTGCAAAATCCAGATGGGAAAATGACCTTGGTTGCTGCAGTTAAAGAGAAAATGAGGCTTGGGCCAGATTAATTCCCAGGGTAGCACATTGATTTCATTGGAGTTGCCTTGAGGACAAGTTTGGTTCTCAACTCCTTGAAGTTTCCAAAACAAAGCAAAATCCAGGTGGGCAGCAGTATGGAACTGATGAGGCTTTTCTTTTGGTAGCTTGGAGGTTTTTTGCCAATTGTTTTGCTACAAGCTACCATAATGTAAAATTCTTTCCTGCAGATCTGTAGGAGCAAGCAACAATTTTACAAAGAAAAGGAAAACCCTTCAACCAGAACCAGCTCATGCTGCCTTTGGAAAGATTTTATTTCATTGATAGGCTTATCTTTCCATTTAAAGTACTCTCAGCTTTGACTCTCAGAAGTGCATCTACTCGGTCTCTCTCTGCAGCCACCACCTGCTGATGTGTTTGCAGAAGCTTCTCCCAAGGAACGTATTTCTGAACAGAAAAAATGTTTTACTGAGTTAATAATTGATGTGCTCAAGCTGCAACAGTTAAAGCTATATTTCTGCAGTGATGTGAACTCAACGTTTGTTCATGTCTAGAACTAGGTTATCATGTTCCTTGTTAATCAGATATATGCAAACCTTTACTTTTTTCTTGTTTTAATTGCTACCACTTCATAAAAGGCCTATTCAGTCCTACAGATGGAATAAAATTCTGAAACAGTCCGGTGTTTGTATTTACAGATTCAAGAAAACTGAGATGAGTATAGGATTTAGAAGTTGAGTTTGCTTTTATAGGAAAAAATATGGAAGAGGAATCCAAAGGTGGTGAATTTGAACTAGACCCTCTTCCATGGCAAATTCAGGTCTCTGAGTCCCCACAGGGAGCTTTCCTTGGGAACCTCTGGTTCCACACACTGACTGCACAGTCTGAATTCAGATTAAGGTCCTACATTGCAGCCCACTGATTATGCCAGGAGAATCACTTGAACTTGCTGGTGAAGGGCAAGCCTTGCAGTGCCCTAAATGTGAACTTGTGAAAGTTCCATTATATATTCGTATGAAAATGACCCATCTGAAGCCCAGAGGAACTTTTGTAAATGTATGACTGAGCTGGGAATCACCAGAGTATCCATCTATTTGTGAGATAATGTTTCCTGCTTTCCCACCAGAAGTCAGTCTTTTCAATGTTAATTCTGATTTCTGCTCTGTCTGATAGCAGGAGCACGGAAAATAGTGGAAATTAAAAATGAAATGCAAAGTTAAACCCACCTCTTTTTGAGCTTCAAATTGAGTTAATGTCAAGTAAAGCTTGAGCTCTAAGCCCTGGCTTGCCTTTTTGTGTAACAGTGAATTGAGTGAAACTATTCCAGTGCAGTAAGTTGGAAAATAAAACTCGTAAGAGGCAATATCAGAGTCTCAGCATATAAGTGACCCCTCCAAGTTGAATAGAAAGCTCTTTGCCTTTGCAAGGTCCCATTATGATCCCCATGTGATCAGACCAATTTATAAGCCAAAAGGTTGTGATCCTCACAACAGCCCTGCAGCAGTGCTGCTTGCTGGCAGTTGGAGACTTCTGGCGCTATGACCACAGACAAGGAACAGTGTAACAGGAGGGCTGACACCTCTGCATCTCAAATTTTGGAGTTCTTGATATGATGTCTGCACAAATCAGGGTCTTTAGAAGCAGAACCACCCAGGCCTTGTTTCCCTCTCTTTTGTGGCATTCTGGAAGAGGTGTGTGATGCCCTGTGGAGGTGTCTGTGAGGAGCTCCTCTAGGTCAGGCCATCAGCTGAAAGCTGATGTACTTGGGATCCCACTGTGCCCAAGCAGAAACTGCTCTGCCTTGTTTGGACTGGGATGTTGTGAGTACCCAGCAAGGATGATCTTCCAAGGAAACACAGACCCCTGCAAAAGGATAGCATCAGTGCATGTAGGTGCCAAGCCAGGACCTGGATATAGAGATCTAAATGTCACCAAAGTCCTGGTGCAGGGACTAACACTAAGATGGAGCAACTGATTACTTTTCTTCTCACAACTTTCCCAGAGCTCAAGGAATTAAAATTCACCAAAGCCTCAATTTCTGAAAAATATTAAGTCTGACACACTTTGACCTTCACAATGTCATTTAGTTTGTCTAGCTGATCAACATTTTCCTCCTCCCCTTACTGCCTCTTCATTTTCATATCAAGCAATGAGAAAGGTAGTGTCCTGGGTTCAGCAGCAGTCATTTTTTCTCCTTCATAGTAGCTGGTGCAGCTCTGTGTTTTCGACTTTCAGCCTGGGAACAGCGCTGATAACACCAATGTTTATAGTTACGGCTGTCGTGGTTTAAACCCCTCAAACTCATGCAGCAGCTCACTCACTCACTCCCCACTCTTTCTTCCCTCTGCTCCTGGAGGGATGGGAAGGAGAGTCAAAAGAATGCAACTCCCATAGGTTGAGATAAGGACAGTTTAGTTACTAAAGGTATAACACAAACCACTGCTGCTACCACCAATAATAATGATGACAAGGCAAATACAAGGAAAAGAATACAATAGCTCACCATCAAACCCAGCTTGACCAAGCCACGCACCCCCCATGGTGCACCCCCCACCGTGTACCCCTACCGGCCCCGAGCCCCCACCGTGCATCCCCACCACCCTTCCAGGTCTCTGCTCTCCGTCTTTACATCCTGGACATGATGTGCTGTGGTATGAAATAACCTCTTTGGTTAGTCTGGGTCAGGTGTCCTGTCTCTCCCTCCTCTCGGCTTCCCCTCCTCCCTAGCAGAGCATGAGACTCACAAAGTCCTTGGCCAGCCTAAACATCACCAAGCAGTAACTGAAAACACTGGTGTTATCAGCACTGTTCCCAGGCCCAAAATCAAAAACACAGTGCTGCACCAGCTACCGAGAAGGAGAAAAATGACTGCTACTGCTGAACCCAGGACAGCGGCTTAGAATGTTTTGATCTGACCAAGGACTTTCTGAGTCTCATGCTCTGCCAGGGAGGAGGGGAAGCCGAGAGGAAGCAGAAACAGGATACCTGACCCAGACTGACCAAAGAGGTATTCCATACCACAGCATGTCATGCCTAGGATGTAAAAAAAAACTGGTGGCCAGAACCCGGAAGAGTTTCCTTTTTTTGAGTTCACAGCTCGGTTGTCTGGTGGTGAGCAGTTGTATCCTCTTCCCTCTTATTTCTCTTGTTATTACTGGTGGTAGCAGCAGTGGTTTGTGTTATACCTTAGTTATTGGACTGTTCTTATCTCAACCCGTGGGAGTTACATTCTTTCAATTCTTCTCCCCATTCCCCTGGGACTGGGGGAAGAAAGAATGGGGAGTGAGTGAGTGAGTGAGTGACTGCGTGAGTTTATAGAGGCTTAAACCACGACAGGTAGTAACCAGCTACCTAAGGTTCCGATTACACACAAGATTAGCACAGCAGAAGGATACTGATTTCTTTTACCAGCTCTGCTCAGTATTTAAACTGAGATATTTCATTCCTGTGGGGAAAATTGTACTAGAATAGAAAAAGGCACAGCATGCAGCTATTATTGGGGCAGTGATTGTAATGAGCATGGAAAATGGAACAATATATAACCCATTCTTAATAGACTCTTGGGAGGGTTATCCTCTGCTTCTCCTCAGATCCCAGACTCAAACTGTAATTTTTTTTTAATAATTGATATCTTTTTCTTTTTCTTTTTTTTTTTTTTTTTTTTTGAAAGAGAGAGAGCCCAGATCCATTTGTATTGCTCAGTAAACGTCAATGGCGCTTCCCAAAGATTGATCATCCCCATGCCTACACCAGCGTAGGACAGATTTGCATGAAAAAAACCACACCCTTCTCTCTTTCAAGCAGTTGTTCAACCAGAGATCCTGTCCTTCCCAGACGGCCGTAACAGTGCAGAATCCTTCTGCACTGATCCTCAGGTTGCCTCAGCTGGGAAAGCTCTGGAGCCTGTGCATGCTTTTGTGCACTATAACAACAATCCCTAGTGTTTACATGGGTGAAATGAGCCCTGGACCTCCTTTGCCAAAGAGAATGTTCCTTGAAGTCCAAAAGAGAGGCAGGCTGGGAAGATGTCCAAATTTCCATGCATGTGGTAGCTATGCACGTAGCACGAAAAGAAATTCTCTGTCTTGAGATGGTAGTTACTTAGCACCATGGTTTAGCCCAGCCAGTAACTTAACTTAAACTTTGTGGCCACAAAGGTTTGAGCACTTTTGAGATATTGATAGACTTAAATGTGTCAGGTATAATCAAGGTGTCAAGAAGAACATGGGGAAGTTGGTTGATGCCATGATTGCTGCTCAGCAGCTGAAGCAGAGCAGCCAAGCTTTACCCCATGCTGGGGTGGAGCCTTACTGCCTTTTGCTCCATGGAAATAGCCTTCAATCACCCTGAATGCTTGAGGTTTGGTAGTGAGATAGGGAAGATGTGAATGCCATGGAAACCTCTTCATGCATGGAAGCCACTGCTTCACTGAGGAAGTGAAGTGGTGTCTCTTTTGGTTTTATTCGTAGGTGTGTGTAGTGGGTCATCCCACAGCAGCAATTAAGATTTTGTTCCAGTTTTGGAGAGGAATCTGTCCCTGAAGACACCCACTTGTATCTTTTCTTGTTGTCCTTTTTCATTTTCCCTTGATGCAAAGTGACATACAAACTGAGCTCTGCCATCTAGGACCAGGGCTAAGCTATGCCAGTTCATAGAGTTCTGATGCTGGACATGTTTTGGTGATGTTCATCTTGAAAGTAGTATATTTTAGCGTATGCCCATTAGCAAAGGTTGGTTTTGTTTGCTGTAACTAAGGAGAATTTCATGCCTTCTTTTTAGGAACTTTAGTCCTCAAAAAGAGTTTTTTTGAGGATATACATGTATGCTGCAACTTTGCTGGTGTGAAGCCTGGAAGGATGGCACACACTTCATTTCCTGCTAGTTCTAATCCGTCTGGGAGCTTATACCACCACTTGCTTCAGCTTTGTTCAGAGAGTGTAGCAATGATGTCTTTCTGGGGCGGTAACACTCATGGTATGCAATCAATCAGCGCAGTTTAAGATGTAAAAGTGTAAAGTGAGGCCCATGACAGCTTGAAGGATTGCGTGGGGCTTTATCAGCCAGACTCTATCAGAGTGCAAACAAAAAAATGTTGTTGATGGAAAACTTTATAAAATTGCTTTGTTGAGTGTCATCTTCACTTTATAGCACATTGTCACATGCCAGTGCTAACACTTGTAGCATAACTTGCTGGTGGATTATGGCGTGCTTGTTGTCTGGTATCTTTTGCTGCATTTTTTCCTAGTAAATTCTTGACAGTCCAAACTAGGCTCATGTTATCAGGTTGTGTTCTTGATGTATGAGGAAGAAATTCTTTACTGTAAGGGTGGTGAGGCACTGGAATGGGTTGCCCAGGGAAGTTGTGAATGCTCCAACACTGGTGGTGTTCAAGGCGGGGTTGGACATAGCCTTGGGTGGCATGGTTTAGTGGGAGGTGTCCCTGCCCATGGCAGGGGGGTTGGAACTAGATGATCTTAAGGTCCTTTCCAACCCTGACTATTCTGTGATTCTATGTGCAGGTGACAGGACCTGTGTTGCATAGCATGTATGGCCAGAAGTGTGCCAACATCACAATTAAAAAACAAACTACAGTGAAACAAAAGGAATGCTTTAGATGTACCCATATTTCTGTGCTGTTAAGTGTTTGTTGCTGCTGGACTTCTAACACTCAGGTTCTTCTATAGCAGCATTTGTTATCCAGGGGCAAAGGTTTGCTACAGACTTAGCAGGGTTAGCAGCTACCGTGGGCAAGGTGAGATGAAAACATTCTCATTTTTTACTGTTTACTTTTCTTAGCCATTTTCTGTGCTAGATGTTTGCCCAGTGCTATTGCTAGGAATGAAATGCATCCAGGTAGTATCATATTTAGGCTAGACAACAGTTGTAGTCACTATGCATTTAAATTGAGCCACAAAGCTCCCTAAATGGTTGTGGTATGTGTGGCTAAAGAAAGAAATCAAAGAAACATCACTCATTAGGACTTTAACACTGAGCAGTAACAGAAAGAAGCAATGAAAAGACTGTAAGAACATCAAAGCATGAAAACAATCCCATCTCTGTGGACTCATCTTTTCCTTGAAGATTGGGAAGTGGCAAATGGATAGTTGACAAAACATGCAGCACTTCCTTGACATATGGCTTAGGGAGAAAGCTTGCAAAGCACTTAAGAAAAAAAAAATGCACAAAGCCCTATGTGGTACCTGCGAGCCATGGATCTCTACAGGCTATCCCAGGCATCTGGAGGGTGTTGAGGTGCCAGGACCTGAGCAGTTCCCAGTCAGGAGCTGGTGCACGTGGACACTGTGGAACTGGGCTGTGCAGCCTTACTTGGTTTTGGGTTATGCTGATGTCGGGAGTCCCTGCATTACACCACAAGCTGATTTTTGCAGCTTCCTTAGAGGTCAAGAAGCACACAGCATTTCCTAAGGTGTGTGGGAGGGTTTGACAATGGTTTATGCCACCATATGTGGCTTGTTATTTGCCAGGCCTAAGCAGGCAGCAAGGAAAGCCTGTGCTCACTCACAACACATAGCAGAAGACCTGCTCTGAGTTAGCACAGACCCTGGGTGTGAGTAGGATTAATGAGCTCTCCCTATGGGTCAGCTCAGTGAGTGTCACATGAAGGTGATTAGCTCAAACACAATGGACCAAAGGAGCAAATTATTTTGACATTTGGGCCTGAATGTGGCATTTCCAGGGACACTTGCAATGATTTGGCTGGTTTGGGTTTCTTGTGCTGTATCTGCTCTAGATCATTGACCTTGGTAAGTTGCTCATGGCTGAGGCCAGAAGAAGCTTGTGCTACTAGGGTGTGCTGTGGTTCTCTTCCACGGTAGGTGCTGGGCTTTCCCTCCAGGGCAACTGAGAAAGGCTGTGGCTCAATGCCTAAACCATGGCTGGGGTGTTTGGTGGCTTGGTTAGGTCAGGGACCTGCCAGCTCAACATGTGGGTCTTAAGGCTCCATTTCTATGAACATACATCTCTTCAGTGAGTCAGCGGGCCCCCCTCCTTAATTTGGGGTGCTCTTTAGTTTGTGGGAGAGCTGAAATGTAGATACTATCAGACGATGCTGGTATCAGACATGCTCCCAGTATGAACATGTATTAGTGATTTTGCCTCTGTGTTGTGGGACCAGGGACTCTGAAGAGGGCAGGAGTATGTCATTCTGACATGACTAGCAGCCCCAGATAAAACTTCTTGGTGTTTGCTGTTGGCACACGGGCACCAATGCCGTCTGTGCCCTATAGCATGGAGAGGCTGCCTGTAAGTGCAGCATTAGGCAGCAGAGCCATGGTAAGTGTCCTGGGTTCAGCAGTAGCAGTCATTTTTCTCCTTCTTGGTAGCTGGTGCAGTGCTGTGTTTTTGATTTTGGGCCTGGGAACTGCGCTGATAACACCAGTGTTTTCCGTTACTGCTTGGTGATGTTTTGGTTTGACCAAGGACTTTCTGAGCCTCATGCTCTGCCAGGGAGGAGGGGAAGCCGGAAGGAAGGAAAGACAGGACACCTGACCCAAACTGACCAAAGAGAGGTATTCCATACCACAGCACGTCATGTCTAGGGTGTAAAAGCAGAGAGCAGAGACCCAGAAGGGGGGGGTGGGGGTGTGCACTGCTTGGTCAGGCTGGGGATTGGTGGTGAGCGATTGTATTTTTTCCCTTGTATTTGCCTTGTCATTATTATTATTGGTGGTAGCAGTAGTGGTTTGTGTTATACCTTAGTTACTAAACTGTTCTTATCTCAACCTGTGGGAGTTGCCTTCTTTTGATTCTCCTCCCCAACCCCCCGGGACTGGGGGAAGAAAGAGGGGGGAGTGAGTGAGAGATCAACTGCGTGAGTTATAGAGGCTTAAACCACGACAGTAAGAGACTTATTATTTCCAGGTTTCATCTTTTCAGAATACAAAAGTACATACTTGAAATTCATTTCTTCATGCTGATCCTGAGATTCTTCCATAACCTTGACATTTGGCTCTCTCCTTAGCTTTCTCTGCTTGCTCTGTGCCTGTACAGAGCTACTCACCAAGCCCTGCCACGTATCAGAGCCGGCATGTACTGTATGGCTGGAGGCACTGGGGTCAGCAGCCGCTTTGCAGGGAGCACCAAGGCCAGCACAGGCACTCCCTGTCTCCTGCAACCACAGCAGCAAAGTCACTTCAACAATTACTGTGGTATTTGGTATTTCATGTATACCCATAATATATGAATGACACAAACACTCCCACCTGGCTGTTTCCCCTTATATAAAGAGCCACTATGACCTGTTACCCCTCTCCAGGCCCTGGAACATTTGCTTATTCATCTCTCACAGGAGCTATAACCATGGCCTGAGAAGCAAAAACTTCCCAGACACCTCAGCCAGGGCAATACCTGGTTTTGTAACAGGAATTGTAGCCCCTCTATGATTTGCTTCTCCTGCTTGCAGGCCCTGGAAGCCAAACATGGTCAGAGACTGAAGGTAAAGTGTGTTGGCACATGCCCATATTGCCCCATTTCAGGCTTTGCCCATGGGAGCAAGCGTGTGTGGCTCACTGTTGCCCCCAAACTACAAGGAGAGAAAAAGCCAGACAGGAAGAGACATGCAAAGCCCCACTAATGTCCTAGCTGCTGCAGATGGGCTTAGCACTGAGCATCCCTCAACTCAGAACCCTCTTCCTTGCCTTTCCTCATCTGTGAATTTGTCACCTCTGAAGTGCTTCTCCAGAATCTGCAGCCCCAGCGCTTGCAGGACAGGTACTCAAGCCCATGCCCAGATTGCTCCAGCATCTCAGGGGTTCTCATCCCATAACAGGCTTAGCAGTGGTAAGGCTTTGGACTAGAGGGGTTTGTAGTCTCGGCTTTGAAATGTATAAAATGAGATGAGATGTGTGTGGAACCTTAGCACTTAGGGAGTGCCTGGCTGCTAGAAGGAGACAGCAGCATCTCCTCACTCTGGCACAGCCAGACAGGCACAACCACCCATGTTCCTGTAGCTGCCCCCTCCTCTGCACACCCCTCCTACTCCCTCCCCACGCTCCTCTTCCTGTCGTTGAAATCCCTGCCACCCTCTCACATAGCACATGCCTCATCATCTCCATCTGACAGCAAAGATTTCAGTAGCATTTCTTGCTCCGTTTAGTATTTAAAGCAGTCATCCCTCCTTTCCTTTAACTATCCCCTAATAAATATGATCATTTAATCCTGTGAGATCTGAAAACCCATTCCTTAAATTCCCCTGGTATGTAATACAGTAAAACAAGCCTATAAATATAAATAATAATGATAAAAAGGCATAAAATGCCAGACTTGGGTCAAGCATACTCACACAGCAATGCTAGCAACAAATAACTGTCTAGGGTTTGAACGCAGATGGAAAAAGCTGAATAAAGAGTAGCTAGTTGTTGCTCATAACTGTCAGACTTCTAATTTGGACAGGCCATATTTTATTGATAGCAGAGCAAACACAGTCATGATCCATCCCTACCTTTCCTGCTTTATGAAAAATCCCATCCATCCCCCTGGAAGTAGGGATGAAAAAAACATGAGATGAAAATATAAGATGGAAAGCACAGTCCCAGGCTGCGTTTCCCAAGTGTTTCTTGCACATCATATGCTAAGTTCAATTTTCCGAAAGCTTTTTTTATTTTTAAAGGTAACATCTTTATTATTATTATTATTATATTTATTAGTTATTATTATGCAGAGATGAGATTTTTTTCCCCCTTTGATCACAGAGCAAACAGTTTGCTTTTGAAAATGTTAATGGAGTCCTGATTTAAAACTTTTTTCTTCTTTTTTTTGTTTTTGTTTTTTAAAACATTGCAAGAGGCAGGATCTGGGATTCGATTTCCTCGTCCTACACAGCGAAAGATTCTGGAGTTCAGACTCCTAGCCACTACCAGTAGGTCCTGCCTTGCTCAGTTGTTGTCGTCTCAGTGTGGTTTCTCCAGGTGGGGTGGGTAGGTGGGTGGGAGGGGAGGATTTGGAAGAAGGGAGGGTATTTGTCAGCTATGTTGAGTCTTGGTTAACAACTTTGCCTCCATTCATGGTTGGTGTCCCTGAACTTTTTCTTGAGCGTCCTTGTTTTTCTCCAATTTCATGCAGCGATGGCTCTCTGTACATGCACACTGCAAAGAGAAAAGACACCCATTAACAGCGCTGAAGTCACAGACATTAGTGACCATAATGAATTATTTCTTTGTATTTGAGGCTGAAATTCCAGCCTCAATGCAAAACCACACACACTTACAAAAACCTCAGTGACCCAGCAGAAGAGCCTGTTACCAAGCAGGACGTCACCTGCCATTGCTGCCAGTCAGACCTTTTTTCTGTCTCTGGATTCTTCCAAAGGCACAGATAGAAACACGGGATTTCTCACAGATAAGTCTTTCTAGGCTTTTGTGCTTTACTGTTTTTTTCACATTATATTCATACATATAAAATAAATCTTCCAGTTCACAGCACTGTGTATTGTCTTGAGATGCTGCTAACAGGTCCAAGAATTATCCTGTCCCTGTTAATCTCCAATAGGAAGCCCTTGAGAGTCTTGAATCAAACTACTCTTGCATCTGAGCCACCTAAGTCTACTGGGTATTAAGCAAGTTCTTGATCTGGAAGTGGTGCTCAAGCCCATTTGGCAAAATTGGACAAGAGCTGAGGTCTATTCTTGGCACTTCTTGATTTTCCCCCCTAAACAGCCAGCCAAGGCCAAGGCTGTGAGCAGACACATTGAGATGAGTTTAGTGACAGCAAGCCAGGAGCCATCCCAGCTCTGTGTGGTCACCTGGCAGCACCTGAAAACAGAGTGGAAGGAGGGCATCTTCTCTCCAGACATTGGGTAAGCAACATGTGTCCTTTAAAAATGTACTTGCTGGAGCCTAGACAGCCCGTAAAGGCAAGGTCTGTCCAAGCCATGGCATATCCCCATGTCCTGTGCAGCATAAAGCATTTATCCAGTTCACAATGTGGACTGAGTCCTTGTGGCTGTCCTCACGCTGTGTGAGGTGTGCCAGCCCAGGGGCACACACTGAGCAGCTCACAACAAAGGGAACATCTCTGATGAGCTCATTGCAAATGTGGTTGGGTGAGGATGTGACTGAAACATTGAGACATTCAAAGGGCAGGCACGTTGGAGTTGAGAACTTAAGGTAGGTTCAGACTGCAAATGTCATTACCAGATATTTGCAAATATTAGGATAGAAAGAAATGATTGTGTACTGCTTCATTTTGAAAAGCCGTCAGGTCACAAATAGCATAAAGCTCAAATACAGGAAATAGAGCCCATCAGGTCTTGTTCCAGGTAATCAACAAAAACAAAATTGCAAAAATTACCTGAAGAAACAAAAAAATAACCCCATGTATGAATCTGTCATGTAAGCACTTACATTTATAACCTCCCCTGATTTGCAAATAAATTCTGACAATTAGAGGCAGGTTGCAAATGACATTATTGCTCGGTATTTCACTTCCAGCTAGATAAACAGTTATAGTAGTGTGCAACAATATGGGACAGAGATAAAGTGCAGTCAGCTGTGTATTAATAGGAGGGATATTGCATTGAATACATGAGCAGTGAAAAAGTATTACTTTTCCCATAGAGCATTTTTCACGCAAAGCTTTCAAAGCAGTTTAAACTCACACACGCTAGCTGAGCCTCCCAGCGTGGCTGCAAGGCAGGTTTGCTCTGCAAACTGTTATTACTACTGCAGCCATTTTTTGATGAAAATGAGAAAAAACAGAAAACAAACGACATCCCATGGGTCTGGGCCAGGATGAGCAATGGCAGGGCTGTCCATCAGCTGGCCAGACTATCGATGCTGTCTGCATGCTGCAAGGAAAGTGAGTAGCATGGCAGCAACAGAAGTAAAAGGGCTCTCACATCCCCTTTCAGTGGCTGAGCTGCCCCTCACACCTTGGTGAGTGTCACTCCACAACCTGGCAATGGTGAATTTGTCTGTTGTGGCAAAGTACTTCATACCATCTTAAAAAGCAGTATGAAAAGGTTAACAACTGAGGAAAAAGCGTGTCCTTGTGATTTCTCAGCCTGAGTTGCAGAGCCTTTTATGACACTGAGGATGCACATCACTTCCGTGACTGACCTAATTCTCTGACATGACATATGCCCAGCAGAGCTGGGTATTTGTGCCAGCATTGCCCCAGTATCCCTAACATTCCATACACAAATTCCTGCCTCTGGTCTAGTGTTTCCTTCACAATCTCTCAGGTTGCAAGCTGGAGCTGGGGGGACCCCCATGATTATCCCTGCACATGCTAAGTTCATCTCACCCACACCCATCCCCAGTACCCTATTGAGCTGAGCCAAATGCTTAACCACAGCAGCTGAGCCTGTGTGAAGTTCCTAGCCCCAGCACCACAGCAAAAAGCCTTTCCTCACCTCCCTGCTTCTCACCATGGCCTTTGGGCAAAAATGTTAAGCTGCTAACAAGGCCCATAGAATAACAAATATAAATCAGGCTACAGAAGTAAACAACATTCGCAGCTAAAAATTAAGGAAACTCTGTACCTAGCAAGCAAATAAGCCAGGAATAGTAGGTTTATCTTCCAGTCTAGTGCATGATACAAGTACTGACATGGGGCATGGCTGGAGGCTGCTCACATAGTGCTTTTCAGTCGGAGCTGTCAAAGCCTCTGTGCCAGATAGGCTGTGCCAACAGACCATGCCAGAAAATCTGTAGCAGCATAGGACAAGCATATTTTCAGTATTGATCTACACCTACAGTACCAGCGTACACAGTATTTATATGGCATCATGCGCAAGATGGTGCCTGGATATTCTCCTACACAAGAGGCATGTGCTGAGCTATGGCAATTGCTCAGCGATGGCTGCAAATCTGTGCGCACCGTGACACACAGGTATGTGCACACCAACACACAGCTGTGTATGCACACAGCTGCACACGTGGGGTTTTAAGGACAGTTTGATATGTTGTACAACACAAGCTATTGAACTGCAGTCTGTTACTCCTTGTACTGAGGAAGCTTGAATGTGACTCAAGCATGGAGGTGTTAGTCATGGATCGGGAGGCGGGGGGGGTGTGTGTTTGCAAATGGATTATTGTGAGTGCTCAAGTCTTCTCAGTTTAAAAGAACATCTTGGTGGTTCAGGACTAGCAGCACTCACTGACAGGTCTGTTTGGGGTCTCTGTGGGTGTGTGAAGACACACTGCCCCTGTCACCTGCATCAAGGTAAACTAGCAGCAGTGTGCCTGTCAGCATGCCCAGACGCTTGGGAGGTCTGCTGGTGCACACAGCAAAGGCAGCTTTGGAAGGATGAGCAATTTGGCTAGAACAAGAGTCCCCTCCCTGCTTTGCCTTGCTTCTCCCACCCACCCACACCCACATACCAAGCCAAATACAGCCCTTAATGTCTGAAAACTAAGCTAATGCTTTGGAGCTTCAATCAGATAATCAGCTCCTATGTCCCAGATTCTAATCAACACATCCATATTCATGCTTTAATTGGAAAGTGCGGTTAGCTTGATCTGCTGAAGAGCCACAGGCATAAATGGAAGGGGGTGAGCAACAGTGGAGCTGTGCCCATATCTGGTTCTTGAGGCTTTCAATTCCCTGCTTCCCTGTTAACCAGCAGTGCCTGCCACTCACACACACAAGGAAACAATTCTGCACAAAGAAACAACTCGCAAATTAGGCAGGCGGTAGATGGGGGGTACAAGTGAGGAGAAAGAGAGTGACAGGGAGCATCCTTCCCGAAGGCGAAGGTATGGAGTGGGCTGCCTGTCATCCAGGAACAGCTCAATCTCTTGCCTATGTGCTGGCAAAGGATCCCAGCCTTATTTCTGCTTCCCAGGCATGGCACTGGCACACCACCCACACGATGAAACCAAATTCACCCTGTGCTGCTTCCCTGGGTGTCAGGGACTGCCTGAGTTTGGAAAGAACACACCATTTGGTGTCCTGATCCTAGTATTTCTCACTTGGCAACGCTGCAATTTGAGGAGGTTCAGGGGATACAACAAACTCGATTTATTTTCCTTAGAATACAAGGAAAAGCTTATTAAAGGACCTTAGATATATCCCATCCACTTAGCTTCACTCCTGTCTTTCCTTACCCTGGATCCTAGTGAGTTAGAAGGAAACAAATTTTTCCCAAGTTGCAGCTGAGCAGGCAGGCAGTTGTTAGCCAGACAGGATCACAACACACCCCGATAGCATACTGGGTTGGGGTCTAGGCAGGGCTGGGCTGAGAGCACATCCTCTGGCAGGCAGCCTGGGAGACAGGCTCTTTCCCTTGACAGATGCCACAGCTTTGGGTGTCGGTATCTGCAGTAGCGGCTGCATTAGCTAATGCTTCAGTGGAGAGAATTAATTGTCTGAGCAGCAGCTAGGAGCAGGAGGGAGCAAGTGATTATGCACCCTCGTTTTCTGCCTCTAATTACTCTGTTCTAAAGCCAGTCCCAGCTGATGCATTTCAGAGGCATTTGAGCTCGTCTCTATCTGGTGGCTAAATGTGCAGGATGCTGCCAGATGGAATCACAGTTTGTTCAGATAAGAAACGCAGCACAGACAAAGCACAGGATGACAAAAAGCCAAGCAAAAGCAGGTTAAAATATATTGTATTTGCGATCTAGGAAGATTATTAGGAGTTTGATAAATGAACAAGTGAGTGTGGGATAGAAAACATACCAAAGCCTTCCTGTTTGACCTCTTTTGGATGTGTCTTAAAAAACAGATTCAAAAGAGGAGCTGTGTTAGTGAAAACTGATCAAAAGTGTGGAGCTTTATTGTTTTTTTGTTTGATTGGGTTTTTTTGTGTGTGTGTTTTGTTTGGTTTTTTTTGTTTGTTTTTTTTTTTTTAAGAACACTTTTTAGGATGCTTTGCTCATTAAAGTGATACCTTTGAAGCATTTTCACTAGGCCTACTGCATCTTCCTACTCAACAGTGTCTCATACTTCTTTACAACACCCAAGGACTCGGCTTTAACAAAACTGGCATGTTGCATCCCTGGGAAAACACACTGGGAAAAATCTGGCCGCTGTTCCATGCACAAGGGCATTCATCAATGGTAATGAAAGGATCAGACTAGTCATTGACAGGTGACCTCCATATCTGAGGTATATTCACATCTTGAGGGCTGAAGCATCATGAATTTGGAGCTAGGGGCAGCTCCGTTGACTGAAAGGAAATGTCTTCTACTTTCTGAGGTCAGATTTGCCACCTCAAAAGCATCCTGGCCTGGGTCAGGTGAGAGATGAAATGTTACTCTTTCGGGAGAGCTATCTGGAAATTATGTCTTCAGATGTAAGGAAATACAAATAACAGAGCATATCCACAATAAGTATCTGATAAAATTATCACCTAAGTGACTGGAAAGTCTTCCACCATTTGAGATGGGTTTAGATATTTAAAAGAACAAGAAGCACTGTGGACCATAGTTGTTTGTCCAGCACTAATCACTACAAGCAAGCACTTAAAGAGACTGAAATAGGTTTAAAAGATTGCTAGATCTCCAAGTGACAATTTTATTCAAGTTAATTCCTTGTGCAGTCTGGTTCAACCTATATGTCTGCACTTCAAGGGCTCATTTAGCTTGAATGATCAGTGATCAGAAATAGAAATGTGTTGCATATGTGTGTTTTTAACCAAAACTGGCACCACACAGTACATTAACTGCTGCCTGCCAGGCTGTTTGTCTTGGCTTTGCCTGTGCACAGATGGAAGAGGAACTTAACATTTTCCCTGTTATTACTTATCAAGTTTTTTTGCTTTCATATTGATTAAGCTTAATGCTATTCCCAAAACCAAACAAATCCTACCTAAACTAAACCAAAAATCCCTCCTACCAACCAAACTCCAAAACTTTTCCAGTTGGTAGCTAGTGACTAGCACAGAACACATCCAGCATCCTGACAATCTACAGGAGTCAAAACAGTCTGTAGGATTAACACAGCATAAAGCTGTAGCTACTAAAAGCCACAGATAACACACACACATACACACATACCACTGTGTATATGCACATGTAAATATATATAGTCTTTAGATGGGAGGACATTTTGTATTTGTTCATTAGTTTACTTCCCATCTGTAACTTCGAGAAGACGACTTCTGAATCCAGAAAGCAGTATGAAGCAAAGGGAGTCAAATGAGCTTCAGGAGCAATGTAGGCTGTTTTGTGTTTTCTTTCCCTGCAAACGCTCTCTCAGCTAAGCTGCTGCATGATTTTTCTGCACATGGCAAACAACTGGGAAGTATCATCTCAGAGATAATTGCCATTGAAGTGGTGGGTGAAGTGATTCCTAGCAATGTCACACCCCTCCTTCCCAGGGGACCAGATTCCTCCTTGCATAGATTACTGTGTCAGCCATCATGTGGCAGGGCTACTGCTGGGGGTGGTACAGAGCAAAAGGAAACTTGGGCACGTTACTGCAGACAGAAGCTGCAAAGTACTGGCCTGAATAAGCAGCAAAGCCCACGTGCTGGGGCATGCCACAGGATTTAGCAGGAACATGCAAATATAGCAGGGGAGTGCTTTGAATACTTCCTTAGAGTCATGACAAAGAGAAAGAAGCTGTTAAAACAGGGTAGGAATTTCCCCTTTTCTGTAACATCTCCGCTTGCAAGATCTGCTTGCAGAGACTTTGATGGATGCAGCACAGAGGAGTCACGTGGAGCTGAGAGTGTTTTACTCTAACCATCCCTACAAGCCTCTGCTACCTACACTGAATCTTAGGCTTGGGAACAGAGTCCTCTGTCTGGAGTCACAGTCCCAGACAGCTGAATGCTTTGGGAAGCTGACACGTGCCTCGCCTTGGGAGACTGCCAGCCCTTTGATGCAGCAGTGCTCACAGAGGCTGACTGCAAAGCATGTGGAGGAGGGAAGGAGTGGAGGAGCCCTTAATTTGGCTGCCAACTTCCAAAGCGCTCACTCACTCAGGAGGTTGTGACAGCTGTGATTGAAGCAAGCGTGGGAGGATGCAACTGCAGGGAAGGGAAGCTCTTGGGCTGGGCTGGGCTTTTCAAAATGAAAGCCAGAGTGGCATTTGCTGCAATGAGAACTCTGCTGTGGGTCAGGCACCTCCAGTAAGTCAAGGCTTTCCATGTGGAGAGCCAGAGGAATGGCCTAGCTTAATGCATGCCGAAGACAACTATTTCGGCTATTTAATAGACACCACACTACATCAAAAAAGAAGCCTGGATTCAAAGGAACCTACTGATCAGTGCCAACACTCAGCTAGGCAGCAAAGAAATACCAGAAGGAGCTGGAAACCCAGCTGTGAAAGCTAGCACTTGCAAAAGACTCCCCTCCCTGCCCAGGCAGGAGATGAGCCAGAAGAGAAGCTGGTGAATGACCCCATGCCTGAAATAAGCCCCATTCCTTAGCAAGATTCAATGAAGGCCCAGGGCATCAAGCACAATAATGCCTCAAATAAACAAGAAAAGTCTTCCAGCTGCAGAAACGCTGTTGAAAACAAGCGCATGATAAGCAACCACAGGCTATTCTCTGCTCCTCCAACATCTCCATGTCCTCTGCAAGGCCACAGAGATTCTGGGAATGCCGAGCTGAATTTCTCTCATTGTATTTTGCTTCAGTGGTTCAAAAGATGATTTCAGCCTGCCTTCCTGAACTGGCCTTTCACTCACACACTCACACTCATCTGCTCCTGCACCTTAGCTGGGAAGCTGTTTAAACAGCTACTAGTGGATGGACTTAGCTGTGGCTTTCACCTCTTGTGAGTGGTACCTGTCAGGAAAGCATCAGTTCACTACTTCTCTCCGCATGTCCAGCCCTGACCGCACAACCAACATGGGGGTAGTGAGAAGGGACACACAGCTGCACAGCTGAAGGCAGCCTCAGCCTGATATGCCCCTGAGGTGGCCATGGCAGGACTGAGGTGGGGTCAGGAAGACATATGTATTTCGGGAATCATAAGGCAGCCCATTTTCCAAGCAATAGAAGAAAAGAGATCTCCTTGTTTCCAAAATCAAGTTAGTACTGTTAAGTAAATACTAGGCTCATCACACTACATTTCTCCTTTTGTCAGCCCATAGAAAGCAAAATACCATGGCACAAGCCTGTGACACATTTCAATAGTGTATAGTCAAGCAGCACAAGGGCAAAACTTCTACTCTATGACTTTTACTGAAGCCTTACACGGTGATGAAGACATACATCATGACAGCATCTCATCTAATTTTGGAGGTCTATGGTAAGATTTCTCTACACGTCCAGTAACTAACCAGGATGTCTTTGCACATGAGAAAAAAAAAGATTTAAGTCGTCTTAGGGTAGACATACAAAGCACATCCACATCTGTGCCAGTAGAACCCATTTCTCTTCTGTTACATAAGCAGAGTGTCAAAGTCTAAAATCAGATGAGATAAAGCCTATCTCTACTGACTCTACATGGGACTTGAAACCCACTGAATGACACTGAGAAAATTCGCACCAAGAACCCACATTACGGTTACTGCTGGATCAGAATCCCTCTAAACCTCTAGCCGCTCCAGGGCTGCTTTTCTTTCCCAGTAACTTCTCATGTTGCTGGCCTTTTAAATTCATCGTTTAGCACCCCAAAGCTGGGAAACCCCTTTGGGATGATGTGCAAAGTTTATTACATGGGAAGGAAAGTATATGAAATATAAGAGTGCAGCCCACCACCTTCCTGAGATGTTACAAATATTGTCCTTGCTTTCTGCTCTTGCAGCCAACACCCTCATCCAGAAAGCCCCCAATGTGAAGTTGCAAACTTCCCCTCTCCATGCCCTGCTGATGGAGGGAGTGGGCAGATTCCGTACCTTCAATGGGTTTGGGTACAAAATGTGATGAGGGTTTGGTTTTTTTCACTCGGTTTCCCTTCATAATTTGACCTTCTTTATTGAGTCCCAGGAACCACGCTCGTCCAGATTCTTGCTGCCGGTACAGCGTGGAAGAATAAATAACGTAGTAGTTTTCAAAGACAGATTCCTTAAATTTGCACTCTGGTGTGAAAACATCCTGCAGTGAGAGAGAGAGAGAGAGAAAAGAGTGATAGAAGGAATTAATCACTGATCTCCTAAATTAGGCATCACTGAGTGATACACGATGGTCATGCATTGCTGTTAGTTTAACAACGGAAAACAACAGCATCAGCAGTACCAGTCACCAGCAATAACACATCTAGAAAGCTGCCCACTGAAAGGGAAAGCTCTCTTTCACCAGCAGAGCTGTGGTTCGCAAAACATTCTACAGTGAACAGTCATTAAAAGATGTGCAGGAAAAGTCAGGAACTTTCCAGTATTGAGACTGAATACTAAGCAAAATTAAAGAAGAGAGAAGCAGAGACAGCCCTGCTGCTCATTGGCTGTTCCCAATGCCTTCCCCAGGCTTTGCTCTTACCTTCCCTGTGATGTGCAATTGTTGTCTAAAATACTGAGGCTTCTCCAAACTCTTAAGGGCAAAAGGCAGTTTATTAGGAGCATTTAAGTGGATTTAGAGAAACAGGAGTGCGCAAGCTAGTGAATTATTTATTTTCAAAGTGATGGGAGGAAATGCTGGCACAAAGCCCAGAAATCATTCAATAAAGAGGAAGAAGTAATTTCAAAGATTTCTGACACAAATATTTCTTCAGATACTGACAACTGGTCCCACACCACACATGGGTCTGTCCAAGGCATCCCCAAAGTGTCTGCTGGCTGTGACAGTGGCTTTTGCCTTTGCCATTTGCGCTGGCTTTGTGTAAAGTCTCAAGGAGAAAACTACACTCACCTATGGACCGAAACTTGTCATGTCCCAGTAACTTTTCATGATTTAACAACAGGGAAAAACAAAACCTCTTGTAAAAGAGCTGGCTGGCAGGGGAACTCTGTGACAGTGGGCTCCCAAACCTTCACTGAGTCAAATGTGGTTGTAGGTAGGTTGTTATTTTTGTTTGGACTTTGATTCTGAGCAGAAAATTCATCTTGGCAAAACAAATTTTCCCACTGGGTTCCTTAAAGCTATGACATTATTGCAAAACGAAGCCCAAGCCACAATGAAGGAAAACTGTTTTAATAGAAAAATCCTTCCTTGTAAAACCCCAACAAGGTATCTCAGAGCCCCATGAGAGAAGATAGGTGCTGGTACAGGTGAGTGATGCTCTCTTCCAAGCCCTTCCCACTCAGAAGTCTTTGGGAGCTTCTCGAACCTTCTAATGGAAAACCCATGACCAACATGTGAGCAAAGCATTTGGAGTAATGCCACCTACCTACCGCAAACCTCATTTAAGAGTGAATATTTTGAACATTCAGCAACACTCAGGTATGTTTGCAGGTTATATGAAGTGTTGCTGGTCTGACAACAAATCCAGTGTGCAACAGACCTAACAGAGCCAGGCAGGCTTTAAACCACAGAAGATAGAGCACAACAGAAAGTGCAGACCTGTGCTGCACATGGGAAATTTCCATCCATCATTAGTGTCAAACAATCACTGTCAGCCCATCAGGTCATTTTGCCCTAACTGAGGGAGTCTTCCTTGCTGGAGAAATAAATATTTTAAGAAGAGAGTGAAACAAGTTAAGAGAAATCCAGATGACTTAGAGCACTACAAGAGTGTTCGACATATCTTCCCAAAAGATCAGTATTTAAGCGCTCCTTAAATAGAAACATAGACTCATGGAATAGGTAGGGTTGGAAAGAACCTTAAGATCATCTACTTCCAACCCCCCTGCCATGGGCAGGGACACCTCCCACTGAACCATGCCATCCAAGGCTACGTCCAACCTGGCCTTGAACACCACCAGAAATGGAGCATTCACAATTTCCCTGGGCAACCCATTCCAGGGCCTCATCACCCTCACAGTAAAGAATTTCTTCCTCAGATCCAATCTAAACTTCCCCTGTTCAAGTTTGAACCCATTACCCCTTGTCCTATCACTACAGTCCCTAATGAAGAGTCCCTCCCCAGCATCCCTATAGGCCCCCTTCAGGTACTGGAAGGCTGCTATGAGGTCTCCACGCAGCCTTCTCTTCTCCAGGCTGAACAACCCCAATTTTCTCAGCCTATCTTCATACGGGAGGTGCACCAGTCCCCTGATCATCCTCGTGGCCCTCCTCTGCACTTGTTCTAACACTTCCATGTCCTTTTTATGTTGAGGACACCAGAACTGCACACAATACTCCAAGTGAGGTCTCACAAGAGCATAGTAGAGGGGCAGGATCACCTCCCTCGACCTGCTGGTCACGCTCCTTTTGATGCAGCCAAGGATACGGTTGGCTTTCTGGGCTGCAAGCGCACACTGCTGGCTCATGTTCATTTTTTCATCGACCAACACCCCCAAGTCCTTCTCCACAGGGCTGCTCTGAATCTCTTCTCTGCCCAACCTGTAGCTGTGCCTGGGATTGCTCTGACCCAGGTGTAGGACCTTGCACTTGGCATGGTTAAACTTCATCAGGTTGGTATCAGCCCACCTCACAAGCATGTCAAGGTCCCACTGGATGGCATTCCTTCCCTCCAATGTATCAACGGAACCACACAGCTTGGTGTCATCAGCAAACTTGCTGAGGGCGCACTCAATCCCACTGTCCATATCACCGACAAAGATATTGAACAAGACTGGTCCCAACACCGATCCCTGAGGGACACCACTCGTTACTGATCTCCAGCTGGACATTGAGCCATTGAGCACAACTCTTTGCATGCGGCCATCCAGCCAGTTCTTTATCCACCGAGTGGTCCACCTATCAAATTGATGTCTCTCCAACTTAGAGACAAGGATGTCATGTGAGACAGTGTCAAAGGCTTTACACAAGTCCAGGTAGATGACATCAACTGCTCTACCCCTGTCCATCAGTTCCATAGCCCCTTCATAGAAGGTCACCAGATTGGTCAGGCAGGATTTCCCCTTAGTGAAGCCATGCTGGCTGTCACCAAGCACCTTGTTGGTTTTCATGTGCCTTAGCATGCCTTCCAGGAGAATCCGCTCCAAGATTTTGCCAGGCACAGAGGTGAGACTGACTGCTCTGTAATTCCCCGGCTCATCCATTTTTCCCTTCTTAAAAATGGGGGTTATATTTCCCTTTTTCCAGTCATGGGGAACTTCACCTGACTGCCATGATTTTTCAAATATGATGGACAGTGGCTTAGCAACTTCATTTGCCAGCTCCTTCAGGACCCGCGGATGGATTTCATCCGGTCCCATGGACTTGTATATGTTCAGGTTCCTAAGGTGGTCTTGAACCAGATCCTCTCCTACAGTGGGCCCAGGGTCTTCATTCTCACTGTCCCTGCGTCTGCCTTCCAAGACTTGGGTGGTGTGGTCAGAGCATTTGCTGGTGAATACTGAGGCAAAGAAGTCATTAAGAACCTCAGCCTTCTCTAAGTCCAGGGTAGCCAGTTCTCCCGATAGCTTCTGGAGAAGACCCACATTGTCCCTAGCCTGTCTTTTATTGGCAATGTACCTATAAAATCCCTTCCTGTTATCCTTAACATACCTAGCCAAGTTTAATTCTAAGTGGGCCTTAGCTTTCCTAACCTGGTCCCTAGCTTCCCGGATAACATCCCTGTATTCTTCCCAGGTCGCCTGACCTTGCTTCCACCTTTTGTAAGCCTCTTTTTTCCTTTGAATTTTAAACTAAAAATCTGTATGAAGTATTTGTGGAAGTGTCATGGTTTAAACCTCAGCCACGAAGTCGCTCTCTCACTCACTCCCCACTGTCTCTTCCCTCCGCTCCTGGAGGGATGGGAAGGAGAATCGAAAGAATGCAACTCTCACAGGTTGAGATAAGAACAGTTTAGTAACTAAGGTATAACATAAATCACTACTACTACCACCACTACTAATAATAATAATGATAAGGCAAATACAAGGAAAGAATACAATAGCTCACCACCCAGCTTGACCAAGCAGTGCACCCCCCACGGTGCACCCCCCACCGTATATCAAGCCCGACCATGCAGTGCACCCTGACCAGCAGCGAACCCCACACCCTTCCGGGTCTCTGCTCTCCGTCTTTACCTCCTGGGCATGACGTGCTGTGGTATGGAATAACCTCTTTGGTTAGTCTGGGTCAGGTATCCTGTTTCTGCTTCCTCTCGGCTTCCCCTCCCCCCTGGCAGAGCATGAGACTCAGAAAGTCCTTGGTCAGACCAAAACATTCTAAGCTGTAACTATAAACATTGGTGTTATCAGTGCTGTTCCCAGACCGAAAGTCGAAAACACAGCACTGCACCAGCTACTATGAAGGAGAAAAAAATGACTGCTGCTGCTGAACCCATGAAAGGAAGAAAAGTTGGTAATTTACATGCAAACTTATTAACATCTGCCTTCAACCTGTTTCTGTATCTCAACCAAATCCCTTGAACAAAAGGCAATTCTAGTGAAAAGAGTAATTAATTTGCTTTCTAGTAAGAAGAGTAATTAATGTGCTTTGAAAAACATAGGTTTGGCTTGTGCTAACTCTAGTTTTATTGGAAATTGCAGTCTTGAAAAAATGGTAGGTCTCGCGCAGAAAATACGGGAGACCACTTTCGATGACACTTCTAATCAAAGGGAGCTAAATACATGCAGCTGCCATCTGGGGGGATGCAGTGTGTCAGACATGCTCAGGGAGGGTGTAAGGTACCATACATTGCCTCAAAATTAAAAAAAAAAAAAAGATGTTTCACTTATCCTTGATCCCAGTAATGTTTGCTGTATCTGTAGATGGAAATGTGGACAACATTTCCAGGCACCAGCTAGTCTCTGTATCACTTGGACCAGTCTGGCTCCATCTGCCCCTCCTCCCCTGCAGCCCAGCTTGAGAAGGCTGTGCTTGACAGCTTGTGAGAAGACAGCCTTCTTTTTTCCTAATCTACCTAATCTACCTCAGTTTTTACCTGTCTTGGTCAGGTAAATCTAACCCAGCCTCTTGGCCTTGAGCACAATAAGTTTGATTGGACTCTCTTTTGCATTTCTGTAAAGCTGGAAAAGCTCCACAGACATCACTGAAGAAGCACCACTGTCAAACCTTTGGATGGGAAGCTGAAGGGTAATCAGGAAATGTACTGCCACCCTCGGACATCTCAGCTCCTCCAGAAAATGCTGATCCAATGGTACCACATCCCTGTCATAGCACTGCCAGAGCAGTGGACAGCACTAGCACTGCTCTGAGCAAGAGAGAACAGTGTCAGCCTCTGCCCATACCAGGCTGGAAGCATCACTGCCACTGGCACCCTAAGCATCCTCAGCTAGGAGGTGCAAAGTAAGGGTCCCCCATAAGCCACAGTATGGTGCTCCTTGGTTCTGATCACAAGAGTGAGAAATCTGCTTTCTTGTTTGTTTAGCCCAAGTTCTGGTGTCACAGAAGCTCCTGATGTCCCCAGATCATGGCAGAAATGGTGACAGGTTTCCATGTGCAATGCTCAGGGACAGCCAGGAAGCCAGCAGAAGACTGTCACTAGCTGCTGCATTCGAACCCAGCTGCTCACTCACTGTCCCCCTGGACTGGACCGCTTGTTTGTATTGTTTGCCATTTCCCTACAAACATTCTCAAAATTGCCAGATAAATTAAGATATCTTTTTCTTTTTCACTTCAATATTTCCTTTTATTATAACCCAAAGGAGAACAGTAAATATACACATCCACATGCAAATCTAACGACTTCATAAATTTAGTCACTGAAACTAGCAGCAATAAAAGGAAAATCCATTCTGCAAGTAGTTTGTGCCACGGTTTAGGAAAGGGATGTGAATTACGAGTGTTGAAATATCTAACACACTCCCAGAGTAACAGTTTTCCTTTGGTTACAGCACTTACATGTTTCTCTTTTATATTCTGCACAATTACTGAGCCAGAACTTCAGATGGGATAAAACTGCACCAAAGTCTATGGCACTGCAGGGCTTCCCTCCCAGCGAATCTGGCTCAGGATACTTACTGATGTTAGTGTTAACACTTAGAGCTCATAAAGTCATTTAAAACATATCAAGTAGGAATCATAAATATCAGCACAGCTATCAGCAGCGGCATTTCATCGTGGTTGTGGAGGCTGATCATGGAACAACTGGTTCGTGTTCACTATGTCTGTATAAGTGCTGCTCCATCCCAACGGAATGGATGGCAATGCAGAAGAGTATCTGCTTTATAGTGCTCTTAAACAGTAAAGCTCATTCTGCATTCCCCACTGACCTCAGCCAGAGCACAGTTTAAGCAACACCCCTCTGATGCCAACAGCAACGAGGTTTAGAACTGACATCAATGTGCATAAACCTGCGTGGATATACAAAGACATTGTATTCTTACAGGCATTTGCACTCCCAGATGAAATGCAAATACCTAACTCCCATTTAAGCCTGGGAAAATACAGGATCTGAGAATCTGTGACCACAGACCTCACGTAAGTGCTACTTGATCCTGGCATACTCTTTTTCCCAGGGCAGGTCTTTAAACGTGCATTCTGTTCACAAGACAAGCTCTGTGCAGATCACAGCAGCACTCCCACAGGCAATGATGCCTTGCATACAGCCCAATGAAGTTCAGTGTCCTCTTGCCTCTGCATAGCTTCTTCCATGACCTAGGGTTGCCTCTGTCTGGAAACGCTTTAAAATAATTGTAGCTGAGCTCTCTCTTGGCATGTGATCAAGAACCACAAATGTGCATCCAAACTTTACATCTCATCACATCTTTGTCCAGATGGCAGGTGATATTCTACTCTTCACACTCCATTTTTCCTCCCCCTTCTAGTTCCATAAGAGATTGGTGACAAGTCTTCTTGGTGGCCTTTTTAGAAGTAGGAGAGAGCCGATATGTTTTAAAATAACAAGCTGCTACATGGGAGTGTACAGCCCTGTTGCAGAGCAGAGATTCTCTTGATGAGACAATATGGTATCTGCAAGTATTCTGAATGTGCCTGGACCATCTGTGGGCTGGAGGGAGCACATTTTCAAATAAGTCACCATCCCTGCAGGTCTGGTCCCCACCTCTGGGAGCTGAGAAGCAGCATTAGCAAGCAGTCTAACATACTGGCTCTGAAAAATATAACTAGAGGGCTATCTGCCCTCACTTTTGTGGGAACTCTCTGTGCTGAAGGTACATATTTGTTCATCTGGCTTCACTTTAAAACACACAGGCAAGAGGTAGAGTGCAGGTCTGCTAAGCCTTGTGAGGCGACCCAGTACTCCTAGACAGGCAAGCCTCTGTAATTAAGCTGCAGACCCAATACTCCTTGCTGGACAAGCCTCTGCATTTAAGAACAGAACCTTTATATGTGGACACAAGCTGTCCCAAAGCACCTTTTCATGTTCAAGGACTGAATAAATTACTCCTATCCCCACAAAGGAAGTTTGTGAATGCTAGAGACAGAAGTGTGATTGCAGTGTTGACATACCCAAGGTAACCCTGCAGCAGCAAGGACATCTGCCTGGGCACATAACAGAGTATTGACCACAAGCCATGGCAGGTTCTGTAAGACACATTGAGCTTCATTGTGACCCAGCTAAACGATTACCTAGGTCAAAATGAGCTCATACAGATCCACACAAATCCAGGCTCATATCTGGCTACAAAGCAGATGAACCTAATGAGTTTGGGGAACGTAAATTCAGACCTGTCCATACCACCATAGCTCAGCATCATGGTGTTCTGCTTTCAGCTCTTGTCCTCTCTACTGTGCAGGCACATTTTTATCGAGTAGTTAATGAAGACTAAAATGTCCAAATTCATTGTTTTGGCCTTTGGCATGCTGTTCATACAATCCTGATAGTAACACAGCTTTCAACTTTATGAGTGCTGACAAGAACATAACTTGGGATGACTCTTCAGGGCTGTTCACTTCCGCACCTCCCTGGGGAGCCTGGGTAGGCTGGGTGAGAGATCAGGCCCCAGGAGTAAGATTTGGGTACCAACGACAGCATATCTCTGTGTATAATGTTATCCAGGAAGTCTGCACATTAAGCAACTCACCCATGTGGCAAACAGAGCAAGTGACATATTTTGTCCTTTGCTTCACTTTTTCTTAATGATAGACCCAAACTGAAATTCAGGGTTGGGTGGAATAAATTTCCATCCCTTCTTTCTAAAATAAAAGGTATATTTGGATTGCAATTGATTGGGTTTTAATTTTGGATCTTATATTAAATATTAAAACTTTTTATAATTTGGAGCTGTTATGAACTGGAGTAATGATCACAGCATAGCTCATTCACATGGCACTTGGCCCATCCAACTCAGCATCACTCTTCTAGGAAAGCAACTGTTTCCTATGGGGGGCGGGTGGTGGTGGTTCTGACAGCATTGTCACTGGTATTGCTTTACTGGCAGCCTAGGGATCTGGTGAAAATCCAGGATAATTTCTAACCTGGGAATCCCAACTCATCTATTGTTTTCTTTACATTCTGTTTTTCTGACAAAGTGTCTGAAATTGGTAACAATGTTACTAACTCTGCTTACTCCAAAACAGTATCCAGAAACACATCTTTGCATTCAGAGAGAATGATCATGAGGCAAGATGGGACAAGATGAAGATATGTTAGTTGAATACAAGAACAACAGTTTTCCTAAATTAGCATCATACTGCCTCATCTGCTAAAGCCTGAAATAACTATGAAGAAAAATAGCAATGTAAGAACTCGAGAAACACAGCCAGATGGGATGCTTTGAACCTGTGATCTCTCTATAGGGCCAATGAGAGTTTCTTGGCATGAATTTGAGCCTGAGCAGAGGGCACAAAGAATTAATTTGTGGCCTTTTGTTACTTTTGTGATTATTATGGTTGATAATAATAATGATGCATAAACTAAAATAATTATTATGTATTTATAAACATGACATTGTTTTCTTGTGATAATCAAATGAAACTTCTAAGTGGAAAACCTGCAGTCAATATTAGATTTATCGTGTTATTATTTTTTATTAAAATTATCCTCAAAGGCTCAAATCAGAATATGAATCTTTGGGCATATAATAAAAATGCCCTCACCATGACAAGAGTACAAGGAAGACCTCTTATTTTCTATATTTTTGTGCTGGGATCCTGGATACTGAAAGACCAACTGGTTTGCCAGGTATTCTGTAAAACAAGAGGTGTCAGATCTAGTAGAGAAACTTATTTCCCATGGGTTTCAGTTCAGTTTCTTAGGCAAACGCCCTCTCTTTTTGACATAAATGAAATAATGCACTCATAACAATGTCGGGGAGAAGGGGACTTCAAGTGAGTCCCAGTCCTTGTAAAGCAGAGTCTCTGGTGGATGGTGTTTTAGCACACAGACAAAACCATGCACTGCACAGAGTTCAGGTCCAAAGAAAGGAAATAGCCTCGGCCCAATTTTCTATGTAGTTAATTTTTTGAAGTAGCACATCACAGGGGCAGGAGATAAGAGGACTTCCCAAGGAGCTCACTAGGCCTACTACAACCATTGGCTGCTGATGTCCTGAGATAGCCTCTTTGCTTTGACTCTTAAATTCAAACTGTGAGACACAGTGGAAACACACCATCTCCAACACTCTCCCTATCTTTCCTAATGCTGGAAAGATCCCTCCTGCATTAAACCAATTTCCAAACTGTCATGACCAGGGCTGGAAATTCAATTTCTTTGCTGCTAAAACTTCCATCCTGAAAATGAGTGGTGCTAGATTATTAATATTTTGACAGCTTAGTGACAGGTTGGCTACAACTGGCCAATTAACAGAAAGCCCTGTGGTCTAAAGCATCAGCTGGAGCTAGGTTGATCTGGTGTTGGACAGGCAGCATCTTACAACCAAGATTAAATGTTATGAAGTGTGACAATTTATGTGGCTTTTCCCTCCCTCTTATAGCAGCTGCTGCAGTGCCTACACAGAGAAAAGGAAAGATTCATGGCGTGTTCTTGGGTGGAGGCCAACTCTGCTGCCTACTGGGAGAGCCAAAGGGAACCCACTGAGATCTGTGCCTCAAAGCCTGGGTCCCAGAAATGTTTCTACTGTGAAAGCCAGCAAAAAAGGTCAATGGTGTTTCTTCAGCATCTGCCAGATTGACCCTGAGGTGTCTTCGACATCTCTGCTGGGGGCTGTTTTACCACAGCCAAGCAAACGACATGCCCAGCACTTCAAACTCCTCTGCCCATCATCCCAATCACCAGTGAAGGTAGGTATGTGCTATAAGGGATTGTGAAGAGAGGTTGCAGGCACATTTCTCTTGGTTCTCAGCATCATTTTCTGCCAGTGGAGAGAGCTTGTTGGTGAACACCTGTCATGTAACTGAGGCATTGGATTTTACTTTCTGAAATCAGGACCCTCTGCTAATCCTGACTCCTCCAGGCTCCATGCCCTTGAGGGGCTAGTGTCCCATCTGATAGCCTTCATACTGCTCATTGTGTATGAAGATTCTGTCTTTGGTTGTGTACAATAGAGGGATATTTAGCCTAAGGAATGAATGAGCCTCCAGATCCTCAGAACATTTTTGGGGGAGGAAGAGAGGAGAAAGAAAGTGTTCGGCCCTTTGTTCTATTTTCTTGGAATTCAGAAATCAGCCAATTTGGCTGTGATAAAAGTCCCATCCATAAATTGACCACAGTAACTCTGCATAGCCTGAAAGAGTTGACAAATCTCACAGCTAAAACAACTTCACAGAGAAGACTGGTCTTATTTATACCTTGAATGGATTTCCACGATACTTATGTGCTGACAACCTGACTTGTTCTTTCTCTGTTAGTTTCCTTTGATGTGAAATAACTTGTGGACAATGCACAAACATTTTGAATGGACCCAAATTATGCCACAGCTTAGTTCTGACTGTTCCAGCATATGCAGCCAAGTAACCCATTGTAGCTGATGCTCTGCTTCCCAGGAATCAGACAGATGGAATTATATCATCAGGGATTTTGAAGTAGTGGCTACAGTGAAATTTTCCACTGTTGCACACTTTGCTTGAGAACTCAGATTAGTTTGGCATACTGATCCTGTTCAGAAGCCAGCTAATGACTGCAACTTCCAATCTAAGATATTATAGTCACTCCAGAGAGAGTAATATAATACACTAACTCTATTTGGCACAATGCACAGTAAAGCAGAAAACCATTTTATTGTGTTACTAGTGTACAGAAGACTGTGCAACTGTCTTTAAATTATATGACCCAAAATACATCAACAAAGCCATCCACAGTTAAAATTGTTATTTCTCATTTGTAGCTACTTACTGCAGCAGCAGTCTCAGTGAGATCCAGGATTTACAACCAAATCTGCTGACATTTGATTTTGTTTTATAGAGGCTGTGTCTATAATACAGAACCAAATCTGTAGAGTAGTGGGAAGAGCTGGACACTCACATTGTACACATTTCAGGATGGGTTTGGTCTGGTCTAGCTGCCATGTGGCCCCACGATCTGAATATCTGGCACTTTAAAGGCACACATGGAGGGTAGTTCAGCTTTATCCAAAAGGAATCTAATTTGCAGAACCTAAGAGCTGTATGTGAGGGTGACAGGAGGGATAGCTTCAAAAATGCAGTCCTGGTCTGAACTAAAGCACTAATTCCAGGGATAGCTGGGGATAGATAGATGGATGGTTGGATGGATGGATGGACGGATGGATGGCTGCTATGGGGTAGCATAAAGTGGGCATGTGATAGATGTGAAATGTCAGCAACCTGGTGCACATTGGTTATCCTTAAAAGAAGCCAAGGGCCCTTTGTGCATTCTGATCTAAGCACCCTGGAAACAAGGATGTGAGCAGCATCCTGTAACCTGGGTGCTGCCTGTACACAAGGTCATCTTCTGCCATGTGGAGTTTGCACTTCAGATTGTTCCTTTATGATCTGAAATGCCTCACAGCCACACTGGATATAGGAATGAGAAGCCTTCCAAAAGGGCTTACCACTGACATCCACAAAGTGAAACAGCTACATTAGCAATAATAACAAAAAAGGTCAGTTTTTAAGCCTGCATATTTGAATCTCAGTACCTTGCTTGTAGAAAGCCTGGGGTTTACTACATGTCACAGCTGGATCCCTTAGAAGCCTGAAAATACTTTTCTTAGCATGATAAATATTACAGAAATTTTGTTCGTCTGTTCTAGCACACATTGAGAGGGGGAAGGAAACCTCAGGGACCTCCTGACTATACCACTGAAGAAGGAATGTGTCATTACTGCTGTCTACTGAAAAAAACAAAAAAGAAAACACGAAGAAGAAACCATTTGTTCATAGGCATAACAGTCCTTTCTTACAATCCACAATATTTTGTAGTTTTCATATGTTTTCATCAATGTTAAGTCCTGAGTCATTAGTGCAGCAAGAACAGAAGTGAATCCTCTAAAAATCATTAAAGCTGCACTACACATTCTGTTCAAGGAATAATCACTGATTCATTAATGTTTCAATTAAAATGGATATGATCACTTTCATAACAAGGGAAATGAAGGAGAAGATTACAAGCCCTGTGGGAACTTAGCATCTGGTGCTAGGAGAAAAAAAACCTGAAGATAACCTATGTCTGATTTAACTCAACCAAAGGCAGGGACTTCATGCAGGCAGAATTTAGCAAAACCCTGTTATCTGATGATGTATGCATACTAACGGACCTGAACAATCACTTCTGCCCCTATAGTTCAATAGTGCTGGGGTCAGCAACAGACGTACAGCGTCTCGCCCTGTCCAAATTAGTCACCCAGGGCAACAGTGTAGCCATGAATGACTGCCAGCATACTTCACAACACAAAAGCATTTGGAAGATGAAAACCCATGAAGCAAAAATTCAATCAGGCAAGTGGCAGAATGTTCATGAAAACATTGGACCTTATTTACTAGTTTTACACTACTTTATCTCTACTGACCTAACCAAAGCATATTAGTAAACTGCCAATATACATAGAAATGCATGCAACAAACCTCTGCACTTAGAGGAACACACAGAAAGTAAGAGCACCATGGGGATCATTTTACTTAGAAGAGGGTAGTAAAAAAAAATGAGGCACATAAGGCACAAAAAAAAAAGCCGAAGCTGTGAGATTCATTCCGCTTCTTAAGCTGGCCCTAAAAAAATGAGCCTTTAACTGACAGGAAGGTTTTCAAACATCCACCTTCTAAATTTAATTTCATATTGAAAAGTCTTGTGTTGTGTTCTTTTGGGTTTTTTGGTTAATGAAAATTTGATAAAAACCAAGGCGTGATAATCCTGGCACCACACATTTTCAAAAGCCATTTTTCAGCTCTAGCCTCTTCAGAGGGTGCAGATAACATTTGCATGGATACAAAGCCCTTGCAGAAAGAATGCTCCTTAAGGGCAGAGCTGGCGGTAGGGTTTAATGTGGTAGGAACTGAGATTTAAAATCAGCAGCATTCACATTAAGAGCGATTGAATTATTTATTCATATCAGGCTCTGGAAGTCTGAAAGACTAGGTTGTTCTGAAGGGCTCCTGTCTCGTAAACTTTGTTGCATGACTTACTTTCAGCTATCATTCTGAGGGATGTACGTTCATTTTTACAAGTCTTGACCTACACTAAAGCCTTTTGTTCCTTCTTTCCCTAGTTTTGTGAATGAGGAAAAAAAAAGTCTGTGCACCCAAGTAACATTCATATCCAGGAAGCAGCTGCCATTGTGCAGCACAGCCCATGCTCCAATGCAAGAGGACAGAGAGCTTGCAGTGAGGAAGTGCCTACCTGAATTATTTGATCCAGTCCTTGCTACGGCACAACACCAGTTCTCAATAAAAATTCATTTATAAGCCTCTGATTTCTTTCCCCCATAACTCATACTACAAAGCTCTTTTGGAAGCCAGCTGCTACAAGAGCTATATATCTTCTGCTTTCCAGCCAAAATCCAGCCCAAAGCCCCCAGTGACACAGGCATCAGGTTCAGGAGTCTCAAGGGGCTGCTGTGGAAAGTCTCTGCCAGGAACACAAGTGGGCTTTTCAAACAAACCAACTGCGCGCATCCCCCAGCCACCTGACCACCATGCTGCTGGCTGCTCATGACCATGGGAAAAGCAATGGGAAAAGCCCATGCCTGTGTGTCCACAGGGGCAAGCAGCAGGGCTACAGAAAACTAATCTGAGCTGCAAAAGATACCAACAAAATGGTATTCTGCAGTAAAAAGTTCTGAGTCTTTTTCCCCCCACTTGTGTCCTGAGCCCTAATGCTGACCTTGATCCATTTAATTACCTCCATAACCAAATTACACTGTAGCAGAATGTAATTATGCAATCAAGTAATGAGCTGTGGTTTTGCTCATGGTCTTGTATGCAAAGCCACCTTTAAAGAGGGTGATAAAAGAAGTGATTATTATAAAAAGGACAGTACAGCCCCATGTACCAATTACTGGCCATGAAGCAGGGGGCAATGTTTGCTGACAACACTGATCCATCAGCTGCTTTTCACAGGCAGCTGGCAGCCTTTTCCATGCTGCAGCCTCTCAGTCAACACTGTGGGTTTCATCCTGACGCCAGACATATGCTCGCAACAGGCATGCTGTGTGATGGGGCAGCTTTCCTGAGGATACGGACTTCTCCAGCACATCATCTCTGTTTCAAACACACTTATTAAAACTGACTTAAGAACAGCTATACTGAGCCAGTCCAGCAGCCTGGCAGTGGCCAGCAGCAGGACTGAGGGAAAGGTGTAAAAGAAGGGCAATATCATAGTGAAAGCTCCTTGCTCCCAGCACTGGGGAGCTTGTGCCTACTGGATCCAGCGACAGTATCCTGGTGCTCAGGGAGAGCATTCAGCTTCCCATGGGAGTGCACAAGTGTGGCAGGCCTTGTATGTTCAGAGCAGGGTGTGGGAGTTGGTGTAGCTCCCCAGGGAGAGGTAAGAAGGGTCGGGTCTGAGCCAGGAGAGGCTTTTAAGGAAAGTTTTACTGGAGGAAAGTTTCCTGATGGGCACAGCTCAGAAAAGCAGCTCCAGGACTGTACTTCACTGCCCAGCTCAAGGGGGGCTGTACCCCTGTCAGATCCTGGCCTGTAGAGAATTCAGCTGCGTTGAGATTTTGAAGTGGTGGAAGGAAATGGCAAAAGAAAATAAATTGCCAGACACAATTTTGACCGTACTTGTGCTTGTGCGTGTCACGCTCGAATGAAGCGCCAGAAGTAAGGGTGGAGGTTGGTCCCTTTAGGAAAACAAACGGTGCCTAACAGCAGAGCAACTGAATGTTTTCATTTTTCTCACTCATTCAAGGATCCTATGAGGGACAGAGAAAGTCCCACCACAGTGAGGAGGTAAAGGATATAGGAAAATAGGTCAGTTGCATAAGATCCTTGGAAAGGCTGTGTCAGAGTCAGAATCTGGATTTTCTGAATCCCAGCCCAGTGCTTTTAATGTAAAGGCTTTTCTCTTCTCCATTCAGGCCAGTATGGGAAGGCACTGTCATGACAGACAGAGAAGGATCCACTGTATCCACAAAACTGCCCTTTACATCCAGTCTGCAAGAAAGCCTCACTCGACAGCTCTTTCTGAGCCTAAGAGTCCTGGCACTGAGGCAACAGCACTGCCACGGCCCATCTCTTTCTTCTAACTCTAGCAGTAGTAGCATTAATGTTTGGGAAACACAAAGTCTTTCAGCAGTGATGCTGAGCACACGCACATCAAAAAACCCCAAAAGGTCTATGGAAATGAATTCCTTATTGTCAGCAGCAGCTTCTCCCCTTGCAAAGATAAACAAATTTTTATGTATGCAGTATATGTGCCAGGATGTACTCTACAGCTGACAACGTTCAGCCTCCAGTGTAACTTGTCAAAGCCTGATATGCCTTCCTTTAATCAATGTGGCAAGCTCCTGAACACCATGTGCTTCAAGCAGTGAGCTGTTGTCCCTGTAGGCAAAAGAATGAAGCACACTGTCATTCTTGCTGCTGCACTTCGACACATGCATCTCCTGGTGATCAAAAGCCAAAATGGAGCTGGATGCAGCTCACAGCTTCACCAGCACAATCCCTCTAAGCTGTGGCTTCTCAAAAGGCCCTGAGAGGAGGTGTCGTAACATCCCTTGGCTCCATGTGAAGACATAAACCAGAGAAAGTGATGAGAGGCAATGTGGCATGGCCACAGTGCTTCAAGGGCTTCTTCTTGCCCCAGTTCTAATTGTGCCATTTCTGGATGTTCATTTTGAACTGAATAGAATGAGGATCATCCCAGCATGACTCACTCATAAAGCAAATTCCCCCTATATAAGCTACTCCACACCCCTGTGCAATGCTAGGACAAAGGATGAATCTGTGCAGAGAGGGACTAGAATATTGTGGGGTTAGGAGAATTTGTGGCCAGCTACTCCGGAGTGTTTATAAGGGCAATTGCTGAAACCAGACAATTTATGAAAATCTGATGCCCACACAGCAGCCACGGGTACGGAGGTGTGGCATGCAATCCTGCAGCTCCAGAAGCCATTTGAAA
Source organism: Amazona ochrocephala (assembly GCA_039720435.1). NCBI lineage: Eukaryota > Metazoa > Chordata > Aves > Psittaciformes > Psittacidae > Amazona > Amazona ochrocephala. Next base: position 1,868,456 of record CM077884.1, on the reverse strand, counting down.
GCTAAAGATGAGCACTCAGGGACAGGGCACCAGGGAGATGTGTTGGCATTCACAGGTCGTGCAGAACAACTGCACTGATTGCAGTTTTGGGAGAAATATGCAGGGGACAGCAGCGAAGCACAGTGATCTCATCTTCATAATACCTAACAAAAGCCCTCTCAGGGATGACCCTGCAGTGTGTTTCTCCTGAGTGTTGTTTGGACTGGGAAAACGATGTGCTCTCTCTCATGCTTTTCAGGATACCAATTTGCTCTAAAATTCCCAAAATTGTCTCTTCTGTCTCACAACATGGATCATGCCACATCATACCAACTTCTTCCCCTTCCTTCAATTCATAACTTATGTTACTTTTCCCACTTCTGATTCCTCCTTCTTTATTCCCTCACACTTTATTTCACCACAGCAAGCTTCTGTACCTGAGCCACAGCTTCGGACAAACAAGCCTGCTCAGATATTCAGCTGCTCTGAAGAGTCCTTCAGGCCCCAGTCACATACGTTATTCCATACTCTATAAACATTTAGACACAACTTCAACTGGCTGTAAGAAGCAACTTCTCATTGGCAAATTTCATCATTCAGAAACGTAAGACAGGATAAAAGCTTTTTAAGTGCAATGAAGAAAGGGACATATGGTTCTCCCATAGGAAGCTGGCATTAGGAGCTAGAAAGTAACAGAACCAGGGTTGCTGTCAACATTTTGTCCCAGCAAAGAAAGCGTCAGCCCTGCCTGGCAGGCAGCAAGAGATCTTCAAGTGCTGCACACATGAAAGTAGTCTCATGCAACTGATTTCAGTATATCTATTACACTCGTTCTGCTGCAACCCTGCATGATGGCACAGAGCAGTGACAGCAGAGGCCCCTTGGCTGGCAGCCTTATCACATGGGAAAACACTGGAGCTAGGAGCTGTGAACTGGTCTACCCTGGGCTAAGAGGGCATCTAGAACCCATTACAAGTGGCACAGGGGCTTCCCATCCATGCGTTGCTCACACACTTGCAATCCACAGTACATAAGCAGGCCTCATCACCTCCCTACAGCGTTAATGGCAGGAATTTGGGAACGAGCCTCTGCAGAAGCAGATATTCAGGTTCTGCTCTTCCTAAAACACCCTGAAAGCCAGCAGGGATCCTTCTGGGGGCTATTCCACAGCCCTGATCCACCTGCAGATGAGCAGAGTGGTCCCACATCTCTACAGCCTCCTGGGAAGTGGGAGTGCTTGCCACACTGTGCTAAGGCTTATCCATCCCCAACACTGCCCTGTGGGGCATAGAAACACACGAAGCAGGCATATATATTCAGCATGTTCTTGTCCATTGGTGCTGTACAGGTATTGCATAAAAAGACTGATGAGTCCAACGCAGGCTGCAATTGAGATACACCAGGCTGACATCTTAGACGCAGCTGCTGTTCGTGCTGGATTCTTGCTACCCTGGATGAAACTTCTCTGCTTCTGCTGGAGGAAATTTCAGTGTGAAAAAGGAGTACCCTGACCTGCTGCTGCACTTCTACAGTCAGGAACATTTGGGTCTACCCCCCAACATCTCCACACAGCATACGACCCTTGCAACAGCTGGTAAGTGTTGCAGAGACATGGCTTCTGCCCAAACACGTGACAGCTATTGTTGCTGTCAACTCACGCTGTTGAAAATAATCCAAACGGCAGCAGTAAGAGTCTTTGGCCAAACTAGTTAATTCCCATGAAAAAGCTGTTTCCCGCGAAGGGAAGAGTTAGAGGCAGCATGCAGTGATTAATGGTCATAATGCACATAATGGCCCCAGTGCAAGGAGGCTGTCGCTGTTCTTAGGAGAAAAGAAAAGAGCAGGAGAACAGAACTCACATGCTGTGGCCTGGCTGCTCTCCTCTGCAGCACGCACTGATGGCAGACCCAGAGCTGAAGAGCACTGCAGGCAGCCCCATGCTCATATGGAAATGACAGTCTTAGAATCATTATAGAATCACAGAATGGTTTGAGTTGGAAGGGACCTTAAAGATCATCTAGTTCCAACCCCCTTGCCACACACAGGGACACCTTCCACTAGACCAGGTTGCTCAAAGCCCCATTCAACCTGGTCTTGAACAATTCCAGGGATGGGGCAGCCACAACTTCTTCGGGCAACCTGTGCCAGTGCCTCACTACACTCACAGTAAAGAACTTCTTCCTAATATCTAGTCTAAATCTACCCTCTTTCAGTTTAAAGCCATACTCCCTTGTCCTATTCCTACATGCTCTTCTAAAAAGTCCCTCTCCAGATTTTTTGTAGGCCCCTTTATGTATTGGAAGGCTGCTATGAGGTCTCTGTGGGACCTTCTCTACTCCAGGCTGAACAAGCCCAGCTCTCTCAGCCTGTCCCCATAGGAGAGGTGCTCCAGCCCTCTGAGCATCTTTGTGGCCTCTTCTGGACTCACTCCAACCCATGCACATTCTTCTTATGTTGGGGTCCTAGAGCTGAACACAATTCTGCAGGGGTGAGTGACAGAGAAAGGAGTGTGCCTTGCAGAGTCGAAGCCTCCACGTCCTGTCACAGTAGGATGGCTTTGTGACAAAGCAGGGGACCTGACAGCTCCAGGAGAAAAGCACATTTTTAGTAGAGGTGCTCTGCACAAACAGCAAGTTTGGTGCCAGCGGGTTGCATCATTTTTGCTTTTAGGTTTAATTTTGTCCAAATTCACATGCTTGTTGAGAGAACGAAAGTGGTGTTGCAGCTTGGTCTGTCTGTGAGGATTCACTGAAGCATGTATGTCTCTTCAACACTTGGGGCCCAGAAACCTGGGACCAGACCCTCCAGGGAATTTACGAAGTCAAGTCATCCCTCCTGTAAGTAAGTAAGGGAGTACCTAGGGCAATGATTCCCAAAGTCTAAATATTTTATTGATGTTGTAGAGAGGAAAAAAATAATACACACATGCATTGTCTTATCTTGGAAAGAAGTATTAAGGACATCATCAGATTTTGAATGTTCACCTTGGTCTGATGGTGCAAATGTAAAGTTGCAACCACTTTGGTGTTTAGTGAAGACACAAGAGGTTGTTTGTGGAAAGTTTCTACCTCTGCCAGGGAAGGGATAGGTTGTGGCTGGCTGTGGCTGATAGCAGGATTTCACTGCTAATCTGTCAACACAGGTAAAATATCAATTGCAAATTTCTATACCTTCAGAAAAGAATAATACACTAGCAACAGATGGATAAAAATTTTCTGATCTTCCCTGACCTTGAAGATCCCTTGACAAAACTTTCCTCTGTATTTTAAATGTTATTTCTATATTATTGATGAACCCTTCAGTCACGCCTAGTGAAAATCCTGTGGACATGCAGAATATCAGAGGTTGGCTATTTGGACAGGTGACAAGCCCATTTCTGCTAAGCCAATATTTTTTAAATCAAGAGTCACCAAGCAATGGCAATAAGAGTGAAAGAAGATCAGAACTGGAGATACCACCCCAGCTCCCAGCTGATTTCCTACGAGTACTGACAGCCAGAGTGTGCTCCTGTGCTTGATTAATTTAAATTGGGAGTTTCTGAAAACAAAAATGTCACACTCAGCTTCTAATCAGAGCGTAAAGGTCCTGCAGCTGATCAGCAGGCAGTGAACGCTCAACTGCACTGCAAGATACTCATTCTTCTAAGACCTTTGCCAATAACTATATTTTCACTGTGCAGCTCTTTAAACTGAGATAAATAACCTCAACAGCAGGGCAAATAACTTCTCACAAGTGGGGCTCCCTACTAATTACTCCATGGACCTCTGTACTGTGACAGTCCCACTCCGGCACAGCCCCTGAACTGGCTCTTCCTGTGGGACAGAGGCGTAACGGGGCCTGGCACTGCCTGTCTGAGCATCCCACTGGTCCTTTCAGCTGCTTTCCAGGGTTCCCCTACCTGAGTTTCCATCCAAATTTGTAAAGATGAACTTTTCTTTATCTTGCATGTTCCTGGCCCCAGGCTATCCAGCCGCCACAAAAATACAAACCAGTGGCTAACAGAAATGGTTATTACTAAAAGGTTTCTTGCTACATTACTTTTTATGCAGACTCCCATTTTACATCGAAACAGCCACCTTTTTCTAACACATGCATGCACACTCAGTAAGCTGTGAAAGTACAACTTTATTACCATGGATTTACCTCAAAGGGCAAAACTGAGCCAACAATCAATTAGGGCCTGCTGACAAAAAGCAAAATGCTAATACTGGTGTTAGGGAATCACAATGTCACTCCTTAACACTTGCATGAATATTAATCACCTTATTTTTTTTATAACATTTTCCTTTCTCTTGCTTCACAACTACTTTGCAAACCAGCTCAAACCTTTGTAAGTTGGGCCTGGAACCAGTCTATGCCATTTTCTGTGCCAGATGTGGTTTCAGGTTTGAGGGTCGGAGACCCTTGGCATAAAAATTAATTGATTTTGAGTAGTTTCTTGAATTTTGTCATCAGTTCAGTAATAAGCCCCAGGTTTAACAGCTTCAGATCTCTATATGTAACATCACTGTGGATGGCTAAAGTGGAAATCTGGTCCTGGATTTTTAGACCTGAAAGCATCAGTCTTGCCTACTTTAATTACTGTCATAGACAGACTGTACAAGAGTACAGTATGTGCTTGGATGCCCATCTCCAAAGGCAGTTTTGACATGCAGTTCATTTACTTGCTAAGGCTATGAAACAGCTTTATCAACTAGCTCCCACTGAGCGTCAAAGGAAGCTAGGCACCTAAGTAATTTAAGCACATCTGTAAATCCAACAAAGCTTCCGTAAGCATCTTTCGACATCCAAATACTACTGGAAATCTGTGCTGTAATGTAGATGAAGTACAAGACACATAAAGATGTATAAGCAATCTTTTAGTGCTATTGAAGACTTATAAGTGGGTATGAACTGCTATACACACAGGGCTCATTAATAATTACAAGACATGAGATGAGGCTTGAATTCTAATACAAAAAAAACATACGCTAAGCAAATTGCTGTGTGCAAAACCAGATCATAACTATTATCCTGGTCCAAAACCATATAAAAATCTTCAGCCTTATCTGAGCAACCAAAGAGACTACAGGAGAGCCAACTTGCAGAGGCACTAAGCATTTGCATCTCTTTACTCACCTGCTCCTGATGGCCCTGCAGCAAGCCTGGCAGCCAGGGCCTGGAGCACATAATTGCTGCAGTGGAGGCATTAAACATGGCTGTGCTCTCTCTCACTGTTTGAACTCTTTCAAGGGGAAATGTGCTTCTGTGATTAACTAGGGTTAGTAACAGCGCTCAATTACTTGTAATTGCCATTGGTAGTCAAACAGGTTTTAAAAAGTGGAAGAAGAGGAATTGAATAGAATTAAAATACACACACTGTCTATAGCACACCATCCCAGGTCAGCGATATGCCTGTGCCTGCAGCCTGCCATGCATACATAGAAATTTATTCAGTGACTGCAGATGTACAGATGAGGATAGAATATGATTCCAAATGTCTTTGTTTGGGAGATATTCAAGCAGTCAAGCATCATTTTAATGTGAAAATTCTTGCAATATAAATCACTGACTCCAGGGCCAGGAAGTATCTCCAGAGACCTCAAATCTGTCTATCTGCTCTGAAGTAGAAGCAAATATACCAAAACCAATCCTTACAGATATTTGCCTAATATGGTCTTAAAGGTGCACAATAATGTCCCTAACTCCTTGGTCTAGTGCTTCTCTAGCTACTGAAGTTTTTCCTTGGTTGCTGAGAGTTAAACCTGTTGGTTTTTGCTATTCCCACAATGGTCACACAGAACAATTAGTCACATACATCCTAAGAACATTTCTGTGCCTGTGAATGTTGCTCTCATGCCTATCTGTCATCCTTTATGCTGTTGTGCCACACTTGATATCTCATCTAAGAAAAAAAAACAAAACACAAAATAAATACACTTCATCTTCCCAGTATTTCATATTTCCCTCTAAACCTTACTGTTTTCCCCTGGACCCTTTTTTTCCTCCTTGTCTTCTTTCCTTCCAGTGCTCCCGTGGTTTTCCTAAGCACAGAACTGGCTCCAGTCCTCTACCTGAGGAGCAGAATACCAACCCCTCCTCCCCAACAGCATTCATTCACAGACAGAATTAAATGCGCCTTTCTTATAAGCCTCCCATGCAATCTTGACTCATGTTCAATTTGTGGTCTGCTGTAAGTTCGTTTCTTTCCCGCAGCACTGCTGCCTCCAATATTTTTCTTTCTCTATCTGTGCGCTTAAGTTTTCTTTCTAGAGCATAACTCATGAGAAACTCATCTTTACTCAATTCTACTCTATCGATTTTGGACTACTTCTCCAGTGTACCTAGGTGATACTTGAATTCTGACTATATCTTTCAAAGTAAATCCCAATTTGGCACAATCCACACATTTTTTCTAGGAGTATAGTCTCCTATGCCATGCACCATTGATGAAAACGTTGCCTTGGACCAGATTCAAGACAAACTACTCAAGACTCCTCAGAGTTTGTTCTCCATTTAACTGCAACACACTGCTATGCAGAGGGTGATTTTTTTTAAGTGAATGTACTCCCAGTTTACATTAATTACACCCAGCCCCTTTTTCCCCCACAGGAGTTCCCTGTGGAGAGTTTTTAAAAGGCTTACTAATATGATAGTGCATCACATCACCATTCCTTCCCTTTTGTCTGTTAGCTGTTCTGCCAAAGACAGCTGTTGCACTGGTTTAAAATGATCTGCTGTAGCATCTTGTGCTTTATACTAATGCAAGATCACAGTCCTGGAAGAAACGAGAAGAGCTCATCACTCTGCATCCTGACTGCAGTCACTGCGTAGATGCAATGGGACTGAGAGCAGAGTAAGGCCTGGGGTTTTCAAACTTACATCCTTTTTAGATACATAAATCTTTTCCGTTCAAAAGTATGGGTTCAGGCAGTTAATAACGGCACTGGAGTGTGAAAAAATCAAGGTAAGTCTATAAAAAGTGAATGGACTTTCATGCAGCTAATTCTTTATACAGAGCTTTCTTTGCTATATTCTCCAGCTGCTTAATAGCTATTTCCCCTTGAAACAGCTCCTCTGTGTCCTTGCTTTCTCTTTTTGTTTTCTAACCCATCTTCAGTTAGACCTTTCCAACCCAGCTCTCCTCAAAAGAGGGTTTGAAAGCTGCCTAGCTAAGTGATTTGCCTAAAGTGCTCCATCTGACAGAGGTGGGCTGTGAGACTGGGGGGATGGGTAAACCCTAAGGGGAAGGAAGCAGCAAGCAGGTCCCTGGAACTGGTTCAGATTTTGTTAATGAGCCTGCCAGGTGAATGGAAGAAGCCGTGTCTTCCTGATAACAGCAAGGATCCTTTATAACCTCTAGTTAATTGGCTTTTATTGATTTTCTGGATAAGAGAAATTTCTGTGAGATTCTGAGCAATTTTATGCTGGGGACATGATGGACTGCTGATCAGTTTGGATTCTCCTCACCTGCAATACCTAAGATGCCACTATTTGCATTTTTCTCTCTCCTGGGCTCAAATTTCAGCCCTCTTTCCAGGGCTGGAGATACACGTGTGGCAAGGAAAAGGACTGGAGATAGGAGAGAGATGCCACGCTCTCAAGAGCTGCGTAAGAGAAACCCGAGGGAGAGTTCAAGCCCAGGCAACAGGCAGGATGTTACATGTATCCAGTCCACCCATATATGCAGAGATGGGCTCACGTCTAAATTGCTGTGGCAACTATCTGCAAAGGCACAGCCCCTGGTCCACAAGTCTGGGTTGTGGGGATGTTTTTAGAGCACAGGACTGAGCATTGCCCACCCCTGGGTTGTAGCTTGGAGAGATGCAAGAGCATACAAGACCTGCCAGCATAATTTTGCAGGACTGTATGAGGACTGGAAAAAACCACACCTGCCCTGCTCCCTCCTCCTTATTGCCTCCTGGGGAACAGTTGCTACCCCAATAGCCCTGGAGGAATCAGGTTGTTCACTCAAAAGGAGAGCTTGGGAGCAAGCTGCCATCTATTCAGTAGAATAACTGGGGAAACTGGACAAGAAGGTGCCATGGAAAGCTAAATTACCTGACAACATACAAAATGGGATAGGGTTGGCAGATTATCCCAATCCTATCTGCTGGAGAATATTCTTTGGTCTATTCTGAATGTGCAAGCTATAGGATGAGATAAAAATACAGGGATGACCCAGACTGGTAGTTGCTGTGCTTTATTTTTTGTTATCACAAAAGAGCTGATTTTTGCGGTTTGACATATTAACGATGTGAGAGGCACCACAAATGACTGAGTTTTGTGAACTCCAAAGCAAGGGTTGACACACAGTAACAAAAAATAAAAAGGCAAAGGAGGAAGCTGACAAGACAGGCTCTGTTCATTTACTTGACATGAGTAGTTTGGTTTTTAATTATGCATGCCACTGCTTCACAGGGTGCTGGGGACTGCTCCACTGCAGCTGATTCTGGAAAGTAATTCAATTCGCAATAGCAGGAATCCTCACTGCTGCTCTGCCACAGCTGCTAAATCCTTGTTTGAGATTGAAATAGGAATTATCACGGGCATATGAGTGGACAGGTTCTGTGCAAGCCAGGGAAACATATATGGATATACATGTGTGTTATATGTGTTACACAGTGACATTTACCTACTACTCATGAGTGCTGACGAAATGATTAAACCAACTTCAACCACTAAAAATTTCAAGTGTAAGTGCATGAAAAAGTGTATTTGCACAGGCAAATACATACTACAGTGCCTCTGTTCAGCATAAGTCTTGGGGACTGAAACAGTAGATAAATAATGCTATTAAACAAGAGCTGCAGTCTGAGGGCCTTGCAATCAGGGATCCTGTTTCTCATCCTCCAGCAGTCTCAGCTTCAACTGGGACAACAGTGCCTGAAGCCAGACAGACAGTCAGGGCAGAACAGAGAGAAAAGCACGCCCTTTGAACTTTTGATGATTTTTACCATTATCTGCAACTAATAGTTGGACTTTGCTGAGACTGAGAGGCTACTGATTACTGAAGCAAGGCCAGGTGAGGAAGGAAAAAATATTTGCAAAAATGTAGTGACATGACAATTTCAAATCACTGCCTCTGGGTGCCGTACTAATGAACAACAGTGTGACCAGTTGTGTAGAGCTCAGCTCAGTATTGATCCTGACAGATTCGAAAATCTTTGTTGTGTCTAAAATCACAAACTGTCAAAACCAGCAAGGATTTCTTCAGACTTCATTTCCCCGTTTTTTTTTTGCCATTGGCAAGTCCCAGTTAATATTTGTATTGCCACAAATTTCATTTTTTAAACGCAAATTTTCTTACTGTACCTAGAAGTTGCCACAGTAGCTATGACCTGGGGGGTGTCCAATAAAACATCCCCTCTCTGAGCAGCATGACCAGCAGGACAGCGTGCAAGGGCCCCCACCATGGCAGTAATGGCATTACTTGCCTCAAGAAATATTTGCTCTGCAGGCTCAAAATTTAAAGGCTGGCTTTAAATATGGATTCTTTGCATCAGTTCAGCTCCTGGGGAAGCCAAATCCACAGCCGCAGCATATTTGAACCACCATGTCCTACCACAAAGCAGTACGTTGCAGAAAAGGAGATTGAACTGATGCATAAAAAGGTAATAGATTTTTAAGTCATAGAAGGGAAGATAATGTGGACAAAAAAAGGCCATCATAAAAAATGTCACATGATGACCAAGACTGGAAAATGCCATTGGCAGGTCTGCCACGATATGTGGCAGCTGCAAGAGTTAAAAAACACAAAAAAGAGAAAAGAAAAAAAGAGAAAGAAAGGAATGTTACCACCCCATCAGACCTTGCCATTTGTATCTATGTGATTTCTGTGGCTGCATGTGGACATCCCTACTGCAGGTAGGCCCCAGTCCTGCAAAACATGAGGCTCTGCCTGAGGAGTTTCTCCTGTCCCTCCCAAGCAGGAGTGGGACAGCTGGATTAACCTCAAGCAACACGTCTGATGTGCATGGAAACCCTGCCAAGGCAGCCTGTCACTTATTAAGAACATTTGTCAAGGTTGTTAAACAACCTTGACAACAAACCCACAGGCAGCAGCAGAAGGGGACCTGCAATGCTCCCTGGATTTGCTTTACTAAATGTAGCCTCATTTGATTCAAACACCAAATGAACTGTCTGCGATCTCTGTCTGAGGGCTGATAGGAAAGGTTTGAGAACCGCAACCTGCACAGGTGGCTGACTGTCACCCATGAAAAATCTTCCCAAGTCCTCCCCAGAGAACAACCACATGTGCTTGCAGGGTCCCTGGTTCCTTACCAGTGCCTTAAACCTTCCCATCTAGCCCCACCCTGGGTTGTACTGGGGCTTTGCAAGGAAGATCCTCCATCACTTTTGAGTCTTTCCATCTGCTGGTGAAGACAGACCAAGGGGCAGCTCCCAAGATGTGCTCTCCCAGTTGGAGGCAGCAGGGCTAGACTAACTTGGCAAGAAGGTAGGTTGCATGTGACAAGCCCCTGCAACGGATACTCCATGCCCATGCACCCACCCTCTTATCTACCAGCCCTACCTGCCTGAGAAAGGGCAATGTGTGACTGACAAAATATCTGTGTCTTGCACAGAGCTCCAGTGGAAGGTCTGAGGTTTGGGTCTGTGCCCTCACTGGGTTTGAGTACTCCAGTGGAGAGTGGGCACCGAAGTCTCATTGGCTTTCCCAACCTATTCCCAAGCTCTCGTGCCACTGTGATACCAACAGCTCCACGGAACAGAATGATTTTCCACTCACTCCTTACGCTTCACTCACTGAAGTCTGGAAAGCGGTTCAACAACAAGCAGGAGGAGCCCACAGAGGGAGATTTTGGATAGCAGAGATGCTCTAGCAAAGACCTAATCTGACGTGCTACCTGGAACATGGGGAAAGAAAAACAGAGACTAAAACAGTTCTGACCACATGAATAACCGCTGGACAACAGTTATTCCCAAACTGTTGTCCCCGTGTATCACATTGCTCCTCTTCAACACAAACTGTTATTTAAGAAGATATTTTTGGTTACTCCTCCTTACTCTTTTTTCCACTTAGCAGACAGTTGCTGGGAATACCTATGAAGAGGCTTTTCCACTACAAAATAGACCAGTTTTACTTACACTTTCATGCTCCTGTCAGAACACTAACATGCATAAACTTGTCGGCAACAAGTAATGAATGGTGTCCTGTCCGCTGACAGTGCAGAGGACTAGGAGTCAGAACATAGGTGATATACATGAAGCAATAATTTTCCTTTAGAGACAGAAAGTGTATTGAGAGTTAATTAATTCACAGTTCATGAGTTTTTTGCAGTGTCTGGGTACATTCAGCTATTTTATTATGAGGGATTAATATGTATTGTAACAACAGAAGGCTGGTAATTACTTAATTAACTAAAACAGTAGCATAATATTTGTCCATATATAGGTAGTTCAGCTGCATTGCTAGAAAACTCTAGACATTAGCATGGTTTATGCTTTGCTATATGAGCTCCGTTCTGTCCCCTCACACATGCTTATCCTTGTTTCTCCTCTCAAATTTACCCTGAATGGAACCATTTTCATCAACCGCAGACAAGGAAATCAATGTGATAATGCGTATGAATGGTGAGTGAGGAATTACAAATTTTATGAACAGAAGAGGTGGGCAAGTGGATTATCTGATGGATAAATTCTTCTAGATAAAGGATCTGTGTTTAGAACATCCTGCTTTGGAAAGAGCAAGAGCTACTTAGTAATACTTGGTCAAAATGTTCTGTGCTTTGGTTTTCATTTATATAAAAATATTGTTTCTTTCTGCAGAGTTCAAACACAATGTCTCATTTTTATCCCCTGTAGTCATGAAATTAATACTGTTATTCTGGCCTTTGCCTTTTCTTATTGTGTCCTTGATCTTTTTAGAGAAGCATTTTGTGGGACTCAGCATGGATATTCTATGAATCTGTATCTAATAAGAGTCAATTACATAGTTATTTGTAATCGTAGAAGAGCAGACAAGAGGAACGTGGTGGAGACACTTCCCCACCATTTGTTCCTAGGCACACTGAAGCCTCATCAGAGGTGATACTGAAGCACCTTATGACTGTATTCCCAATTTTGAGATAAGTCACACTCCTGTTTCTAAATGTCTTACTCATTTCTGCCTGGCTAAACCACCATGGTGGTTAGTGGGTAATCCATAGGTTCCATCAGACACAATAGTTGCAGGCCAGGTCTGGAGATCACAACGGAAAACAGCTAACTCTTCTGAGATTTGTGGTTATCATTCCTGAAGACTTTACATTATTCCAGTTTTCATCCTGACATAGAACACGAACACTTGTGCAGATATGTGTAAATCCACCACAGAATAGGAAGACCTCTAGAAGGGGGAAGACACAGAAAAACTTGCAGAACCCTTCTCAAGATGCAGACAAGGGTAAAAAAAGAGAGATTATGGACTTCTGAAGTCTTTTCCATCCCCAGACACTCTGAAGATCAAAGACTGAGCTATCTCCTCCCTTAGCAGAAAAGGAAACAGCGTTCATGTGAGCATTAGCACACATGAAAAGAGATATTGTTTTGTTTTGCTGAGCTTTATTATGTATGTACTGGGAGAAAATGAAGGCTGAAACAGTATTCTTCTTGATGTACAACTAAATAAATATCTTTGTGTTTAAAACACTTCTTTTCTTTATACTTTCAAGCTTGGATAATATAAAACTAATGTAGGATGTATCACAGTTGCAAAATATTCTTGAAATGCATGATGAATCTAAATCAATATTGTCCATCTCAAAGCAACAGAACTTCACTGATGGCTGCAAGAGGTACCTGCAAAAACAGGTGCTTCAGAAACCTGGGGGTTCAGCATCTGGATCCATGTTCACGTGCTATACAAGCTCTGTATAGCAGCAGCTCTGCAGAACCACATCTCTTTCAGTGTAGACTAAATCAATACCACTGTAATGGAATGGCAATGCTTTAAATCGCCTTTGCATTCTCAAAGATCTCAGATTTCACTCCCAATCCTTCCCTGCCCCCTTCTCCCCCTCCACATATTTAAATCCAGGAGTGTGAGCTGAGTACAAATGGGTATATGCAAGCCAGCTGCTTAAGCTCTGTAAGGTGCTGAAGGGTGGCCCAGTGAAATGTGAATTCCCATCTCTCAGTAGCGCAGGTGAAGCTCACATTGTAGGCAGAAGAGGGAGGGCCCTTACCAACTGGCACACTGTGCCAATGACACAGCAATCCCACGTGGGAAGCCCCCACACCACCACACTGTGGAGCAGAGATGGTGTGATGGGCAGGTGGAGTCAGTTCCAGTATGGACCAGAGACAGCAAGAGAACAGATATCACGGGTCCTTATTAAGTCCATTTGGGGTATTTGGTAAGATTTTTTCCATGTCACCTAAACAAAAACAAGCTTTTCATACCTCTTCATCTGAAAGTCCATAGCAATGTGATCCCCTCCCTGTCCTCTGAATATCTTCTCAAACTTGAAGACTCTAAATCCAGTGACTGTATCAAGCCTCAGGAAAAAAAAAAAACAAATCACTGATCATTCAAGGTGACATCTTTCATACACTAGAGGCCACTGAGGCTTTTTTGCCTTCCATTTTGTCCATTCACTTTAATGCTTCACATAAAATAACTCCCATTTTCACCGCATCTGACCAAGTGGTAGTTCTAGGCCCTTTATGACTTCTTTTTAACCTTGTATTTTACATAAGGAAAGTGGTTATAGTGGAGATTTGGGATTCCCAGCTTGCAGTGAATGAGAAGGAATAGAGTAACCAGAGGGGCTGGTAAGATGGCAAAGTGGGGAGCAAATACATGTCACATCCCAGAGGTCAATCACTGGTACTAAGTATGTGGATTGCGGTGGCCCCTTCCAGGAGCCGTATGGAAGTATGGAGAGATCTCTGTGGGAGTTATAGGTATTCATGGTTATTTAGGCCTTAACATTGGCATGTATGGCATTGTACAGAAGGTATGAAGGACATAGGACCTGTACTACAGTTCGTCTTGCACCAAGACAGGGAGGAGAGCTAACTGCCCCCCAGGTTCAGCAAGATGGATCAGTGGGGTGGTGTAGGCCCCCTCCAGTGATTGCTTCAGACAAAAGCCATGGCCAGCTTACCGTGCCAGGACATGGCAAGTGTCCTGCAGCTGGGACAGAACTTCACTCTGTCACTTGGCTTTACCCTGGAGGGGGATGGAGCGCTATGCTGATGACAGAAGAGACCATTGCAACTGCTTTTGCAGTCAAGAATGATAACTTAAAATAATGTGTAGCTTTCGCAAACCGATGGCTCACTTCACTGGTGCTCTCCTTGGAAACTTCAGCCAGGTACTGCTCACAGGGCGATTAAAGATTAACTGCAACAGTATTATTGAGACCAGTCTTCAGGTTGCATTTATCCCCCTCTCTAGGCACCAGCGAAGGCCATACTTGGGGGAGACAATCCAGTTCCTACAGAACAGTCAGCATATTTTTCGGTGTTTCCTTCTCAGCCTTAACTTTAGGTTCTCAGCATAAAAGCACTATCCCTTTCTGACATCATCTGACAGCAGGATCTGCAGATAAAACTGGCCAGCTTTTTGCCATAAGTACAAAGAAAACTTTGAAAGTTCCCTTTATGCTTGAATTTTGATGAGGAAAAGAAAAAAGAAGTCTCTAAATGAATGAGGATAAGCTGTTAGGGAAGGAAACAGGAAAGTAATCCCAAGGAATATTCAAAACTGCACTGCTTAAATTTCCATTTCCTTGCAATGAAAAACCAGAAAAAACATTCATTTAATTCTCCTTTCTGACAGCCTAATATTTTTTTAGACTAATTCTCTATATGTAAATGAAGTCATTAAAATCCCACATTCTTTGCAATTAGTCTTTCATTGTATTTTTCTAATAAGCCAAGCATTTGAGATGGGCAAGAGTAAGAGGAGATGGATAGGAAAGATGAAGGGGTTTTATGCATCTCCTCATTGATTCACTGAAGTATCTCATACTGAGATACAATGAGATCTAACTATAAATCCTCAGCCACATCTCAAAGGAATCTGATCTGAACTAGTTTAACAGCTCTTCTTCCATCCAGCAATTTTGCTTTAACCTTCCTTTCAGTATACTCTTTAGCCTTAAGAAATACAAAATGCTGCACAAGATTTACTCACAATAGTACTTTAGTTCCAAAGGTGCAGTCTAGCCAAACTTTGTCACTGTCTTGCTCTCCAAGAGAAACAAAATGGCAAGATACGTAACCACAAGAACCTAACACAGCATGGGGTTGCAGGGCCTAGGATCTCAGCCAGAGCAACCACATACGTGATGGAGGGAGTGAACTACCAGCCTTGCCTGGAATATCTGGAATGCTACTGGCTCAAAGCAGGACAAGATACTGATGCATTAGCGAGTCAGAAAAAGAAAAAAAATAATAAAAAAAAATGGAAAGTGGAAATGAAAGCGAAATCTTTTGTTGTGTGAATTTTTTGTTTCAATTAATTTAATTGAAAAATTAGAACTTCGCATCAATTTGTCATTCTCCCTTTGAAAAAGTCTAGTTCTGTGAAAATCAGGTTTGCCGACTATAAAATGTATTAGATGAAAGAGTGGAAGTAGCTGCCTGCATCACCTACTCCAACCTGTGTATTATGTTCAGCATGGCTTCACATGGCATTAGTGCCTGTAACCTTTAGATAGTTCCAGTTCTCATCGGCTTGCTTAAACTGGGAGTTTTAAACATGGGTTTGCACTTTTGCAGCATCTTTCACCCAACACGCCTCATAAATTATACACCTTTTAATGAAATGCATCCCTGCCGGATGAAACATGACAGTAACATGTACTATCATCTATGGTCTGGTTCCTCATACCTCCCAGGTCATTTACATTTGAAGGTGAAGACCCAGCTAGTAACAAATGCGTTGAACATTTATGAAAGCATGGACGAGAGGGCCCCTCTGTCTTAATCATACTCAGGATAATATGACTATAATCTGTGAATATGCCATATTCTTTTTGTGTCTCTTACTAAACCCAAGACTGGCTTAAAAACAAATGGGGCTTGTGTTAATATTGTATGACACAGTACATTAACAACTGACAGAGAACAATTCCAGTATATCCTATACAGACTGACTCAGAGATTAAGTTCTCAAAATCCAGCCTGGCAAACACAACATCCTTTTAGTGCGTATTGTAAAAGGACGATAAATTACAAATGTCAATATGGGTAGTAGAAATCGGAGCCTGTGGGGCAATCTTGTGCTGAATTAAAACAAATATCTCCTTGACTACAGCTGAGGGAAATGGCAGTGGCATCATATTTCATTTTAATAGACTGCAGAGAGGTTTGCCTGGGGAGAAATTAAAGTGACTTGATTATCCCATCATGTTAACTAACATTTTATCACATTTAGGATCTGTCCCTAAACCAACTTAAAACCCTACTTTCAAAAGGGAGAACTGGGTTTAAAAGCATTCAGAATAACCCCTCTGCTTTTACTCCTTATCCTGTGGTGTCACAAATAAATGTCCAGGTAGTTTTAGGCTTCATAACAGAAAGAGAGGGAAAGCATAAGAATAAGGCATGATAGTGCAGGACCTGATGCCAACAGACTGAATTCAACTAAAATTCTTGTTGTTTGAGATCCTGTGAGGACCTAGGTGCAGAGTTCAACCAAGGCTCTGTCCAAAACCATGCACCACCTTTGACTAAAACTCTCCACCACCTTCTTCCAGTGCCTTTGCTTTCTGTCTTCCAACATCCCTTACTCTCCAGGTGCAATTGCAAACCTGGAGGAGCAGATGGAACTACATGACCTCTGGACTGCTTACCTACCTGCTTGCCACAGAGAGGAACTACTCTGATCGGTAGTTCTCAGGGGCTTATGACTGACATGCATGGCCTGCAGCTGTTCATCCACAGTTCACAAAGCAGTGCAGTTGCACAGGCTGGGCTGGTTTTCCCAGGGGCTTGAGGGCCCTTTGCAGCAGAAGCCAAGGAGGTGCAGCTCACCATGTCTTCAGTGGAACTCCCTATAGCTTTGAGTTTTGATGCATTTGTATAGAAAACCCAAGGAAGTGTTTTGTGATTATGAGAAACAATAAAAAAGATACTGCTAAAAACAAATAGCATTTGGAAGCCAGCTTGAGAAGAGCACAGGCAGTGTTATATCTCGATATTTCTCTCCAAGAGGGAGAAGGAAAGTTTGACACGCTCAGACATGGATATTTCTCATCCCCTGCAAATTAGAACTCAAGAAATGTAGGGTGGGTTTTTTTTCTAAGAAATTAGCATTTTCACTTGTCTATTTTCTCCCACAAAATTTTCACTGAGACTTCTCATTTTTCAGACAGTTCAGATTATTTTGCTGTCTCCAGCAGTCAAGGCCAAACACATGGCTAGTCCTGTCTTTGAGGGAGCAGGAGGGAGCCAGAACACAGGTGGTTCCTCCATGCTACATCCTGTCAGCTCATGTACAGAAAAGAGAGGATCTGTGCCAACTTCTCTCACTGTCTTTCTATACATCTATTTTGGTTCTTAGGCAGCATCTATAACCATGACAACTGCCTGCCTGCCCAAACTATCAGACATATGCAGAAGCTGTCTGGTTGTTCGGGAAGCACTGTTGCTAAAGAATGGACTGGCTGAAGGACAGGTGAAGGGCTGAACTACCTTTAACCACGCTGCACAATTCAGCTCATTTAATGAGGAAAGCAACTAGAAACAACTCTGCATTTCCCACTAATGTTATCCCACTGCAACACTGGTTCCCTGCGGCAAGAAGGAAGCCATAAGCTAATGTCACAGCAAAGCATTTCGAATGCTTTCATTCAGGCTCAGCTTATCACCATGA
The DNA here is from genome assembly GCA_039720435.1 of Amazona ochrocephala. Taxonomy (NCBI): domain Eukaryota; kingdom Metazoa; phylum Chordata; class Aves; order Psittaciformes; family Psittacidae; genus Amazona; species Amazona ochrocephala. The sequence goes on along the minus strand of CM077884.1, from coordinate 1,850,668 downwards.
CAAGGATGACTCATGGGATCTCCTCCTTGCAGAACATTTCGGAAAATATGGGAGCTGGCCAGGTCCAAGGTCTCTGTCAGTAATCAGAAAGTACCTATATCTGGTCTCATCCTGATCTCCAGAAGTTAAAGCACCTTAAGCTCAAAGCACTTTCATCTTTCTACATGTCACAGTAGAGCCTCTTTACTTTGCTAGACTCACTATCACTTCTCTATTTTCATGTTTTTAGATGCATCCTATTGGAACAAATTCATATTAAGCCAATGTTATCTATAACAGGGCAAAGCAAGGGCAACAAAACAAACTGTCGAGAAACTGACAAAAGAAGGTAAGCACAACTATGAAATGTATACTCCATTTGTCCCATGCTTTTTCTCTTTTGTCTAGTCAGCAATGACAGGCTAAACTGACACACAGGCTCCAGGATTAATCTGTTCATTACACTTGAGCAGAGGAGAAAGTTACATAAGGAGGAAGCCTGCTGGGGATGGATATCTTGTACTCCTGGTACTGACACTGGGAGAAGTTAGAAATTCTACCTTTCAAGCCTCAAACTGAACTGATAAATGGCCTAGAGTTGCTACCCTGGACTTTCTCAGCTAAATTTGTTGGCACAGCCCGTGCTGTCAGGAAGGGCACTTTAGAAAATGGGACGGCTATCCATCAGTTTGGCACTGCCACAAATCTTGCTCAGTTCTGAGCTGTGAGGTGGAAACATGGGACAGGTGATGAGGCTGAAGTGTGACACAGTGCTGGGGACTACCTGCAGCATGTGTTTCGCTACATGAACATCTTAAGAGTAACAAGCTGTTTTCCATTTTGTTCTTATCCTCATATAATACAAATATGAAAGCAGAACCACAGTGTTCAGTGCCAAGGTACTAGTGTTTTGCACTCTCTTAAGTCCCATTTATCTAATGGCATTCGTCTGCTCAGTGCTGATGCCTCAGAAATACATTGCGTTACTGAATTTTGCTGTTGTAGGTGAAACTATTATTAAGGTTGTCTGACAAATCCCATGATAAACCGCTGTTCTCAGATGCCTATCACTTTGCCAAATTTTAACCATTTGACTGATAATTTCAACTATTTCAAGATGAATTCACCTGGAAACTTTCAGCTATGACATCTCATACATTTTCAGTAAAAAAAGTAAGAAAAAATATGTTAACTCTGCTTAAGTTTTCTTGCAGAAACATCCTTTATCCTCATCCTTCGGAGTAAAATATATTCACCCAAGATTTAGCTAAGCCGATGATCTGTGAAAATGAGCAGTTCACACATGAGTACAGGGGAGATGTGCTGTAGTTCAAGAGCTGTTATTTCCTACTGATTCTGTCCAAACTGAATGCATTCCAGTGAAGAAATTCCTGGCAATTTCAGCTCTGGATGGTTACAGGCTGTGCCAGGACTGCTCTGAATTAGACAGCAGAGAGGTTTCTTTTCATCTATCTTCTCTGCTGGATCCTGACAAAATGGAGGAGTTGGCCAATTTGAATACAAATGAGAGAAAGTTGGACCAGCAACCAGAAAGCAAGACAAAAGGAAATGTGGGAAAGGGAGGAAGGCAAGAGGTAAACTAGGACTGACTGGGCAGGGATCAATGAAGGGAGCTCCTGAGATTATCCAATTGCATAGGGTAAAACTGCCAGGGAAAAAAAAACAAAACAAAAAAACCAAAACCAGGGCAGGAAGAAAGCAGGGCTGGGTTGGGAAGGAAAACCACTGTCTCTCAAGTAGTTAAACTGATGCTTCCTATGAACTGGACCACTTCTCCAGGAGACACCGAAACAGCCCAGCCTTGACACATTACAGGACTATTCCACCACAATTCCAGAGGCTTTTGTTCAAAACCATGATCCACGGGATATTTATTTACACAAAGTGGAAGTGTGCAACCAAAGTACTGGGTTCAGCACTTTCAACTGCTGTTTCACATGTTCTCCTTTGAGATTCAAGTACCAATGCTCTCAGCAGACGAGGGTCTACCATACCCTGATAATGAGCTACCCAATGAGAAGTGAACACAGTCACGTTTCTCCTCCAGGATTTTGGCTTTAATCTAACCTTGTAAAATCCTTTTCCATGTCAGGTAAACCAAGCAACACTGCCTGAATTCCAATCAATTCAATGAACAGCAATAAATATTGAAGAACAGAAGGTTGATTTTTTTAAATTAACATTCACCTTTGAAAGTGACATCTAGCCCTCATACAAGCTTCCGTAGTGGAAGGCCACAATCTGTGCACGGCTTGTCCTTCCTTGCAGTCAAACCAAGATAGCTCAGGACAGAGCACATTACTTCTGCTCACAATTCAGGACCATATCAAGGGGACATCACCAGCAACAGCTTCCTCTAGCACAGCAAACTTTGCCACCCAGCCTCTTACACACTCCCTTTGCTAACGCATGTGGGTCTGAACTGCAAAATACTCCCAGCTGAGTTGATGTCATGTTTTTTGCATTTTCTGTCTTCTATGGCTGCTTTCCTACACAATTAACTCACCAGGTGGATATTAGCAAGAGGAAGAAAAACAAACCAGGCTTACTTAAGTACATCAAGTAGAGCAGGAAATCACTGGTATCCATAAGCTCAACAACTTGCAGAATATTAATCACTGAGCCACAAGTGAGCTGAAAACATCATAAACATCTGTATCTCTCAGCAAAGTGCAAGGGAACAATGGGAAATGCAAAGAGATGAGCAGGTGATTAACTTCATTTGACTTTGGGCAAAATTAAGTTTTCTAAAAGAGTGTTCAGGTGGAATTGCCAGCACAACTCCCAGCCGAGAACATATCCCTTGTAAGTCTCTCTTGCTAGATGAATAAAACGGGTGGCACACATATCAGGTCCCACAAGTTTCTTGCTGAGGGGCTCTAACAAACGGGTTGGGCTCAGGTACCAGGCCTGGCAGGCAGTGGGACTCCACTATGCCTTTACCTAACAAGAAGAAAGCTGTCCCCATATGGCAGACTGAGGAAGGATTCACAAACTCTTTCCCAGAGCTGCGGACACACCTGATGGACCAAGCCTGCCAGCCACTGCTTTGGCAACAGCTGTGCCATGCTGGTGCTTGCTGTCCACACAGATGTGTCCTGTATGCAGAGTCAGCCTGGGCATGGCTGGGAAAAGTCCCTCGGTGGTACATATTTTTAACAGGAAAACAACTTCAGCCATTTACAGAGGCTTACACTGCAATGTCCTTTGGTGGCACTGTGAACCATGTTTGGCAATTTCCTTCTTTCACGTGTTCCAATTCACAGGCATCATCCTACAAAAGTGTATTTATAAGCACTTTTGCAATTTTCCAAGGGAATACTTACGGGGCTTTTGCCATTTATAATTTTCTCCTCAATGTCATTTATAAATTACTTCAATTTAAAATAATATCATCTCACCATAATTGGACTTCGAGCTGTAAAAAATGGCTATTCTAAGACAGAGGAAAATTACTAGAAAGAAAGTACCCTCCTGGTTCATACTGTCCAGTTCCTGGCAATATCTCATCATCCCTTTCATAAGTCCATCAAGTTTCACTTTTAAACAAGTTATTGAGTTGGATTCACCGCCAGCAGTGACCATTTGTTCTTGTGCCAGCTTTGGCCTTCAGCATAAACGTTGCTGGTATTTACCCCCTGGTGTTAATTTATGCAGTAATTACAATATATTTTCATCTTCCGTTTTGCTGGGGACTAAACAAATCTGTTGAATGCAGATCATATGAAAAGACCTTCTTCGAACTTGCCCTGCTCCATCTTTTTTGTCACAAATAATCAGAAATGCATGCACAAGTTAAACTGGGTCTCTGTGATGACTTCTTTAGCATTTCAGTTCTGGTGTCCTCAACATAAAAAGGACATGGAACTGTTGGAACAAGTCCAGAGGAGGGCCAGGAGGACTATCAGGGGACTGGAGCACCTCCTGTATGAAGATAGGATGAGAAAATTGGGGCTGTTCAGCCTGGAGAAGAGAAGGCTGTGTGGAGACCTCGTAGCAGCCTTCCAATACCTGAAGGGGGCCTACAGGGATGCTGGGGAGGGACTCTTCATTAGGGACTGTAGTGAGAGGACAAGGGGTAACCAGTTCAAACTTAAACAGGGGAAGTTCAGATTGGATATGAGGAAGAAATTCTTTACTGTAAGGGTGGTGAGGCACTGGAATGGGTTGCCCAGGGAAGTTGTGAATGCTTCATCCCTGGCGGCGTTCAAGGCGGGGTTGGACATAGCCTTGGATGGCATGGTTTAGTGGGAGGTGCCCCTGCCCATTACAGCGGGGTTGGAACTCAATGATCTTAAGGTCCTTTCCAACCCTAACTATTCCACGATTCTATGATTCTATGATTTCGGCACACCCTTAGCTCTCTATGGGTAATCTGTGCCTATTACTATTTGCACGGTCATTTGGCATTTTCAGAGTTGCATTTCACTGATGGTTCACAGTTGCCTGATGCAAATAATCATGGGATGGTTTGGGTTGGAAAAGACCTTCAGATCATCTAGTTCCAATCCCCCTGCCATGGTCAGGGACACCTTCCACTAGACCATGTCATCAAAGGCCCTGCCCAACCTGGCCTTGAATAATACAACCAAGGTTTAAGCTGTTGTTTCCAAATTCTTATTATTAGGCCAGTTTTCTAGTATCCACTTAATATGACAGCTTTCTATGTAACTGATGCTTCTCTAACTCCAATGCCCAGAATTACACTGTTCTTCCTATGCAATATTCCAGTAGCTCACTGCAGTGACAGCATCTCACAGATCTGGCTTCAGTATGCGCTTTCCTCACTCAAATTTCAGCAGCTTTGCAGACGGGCAAGACTCATCCTTGCAGCACAACCTGTTGTCATCTCCACTTCAGGCATCCTTACGCCCTTTGCATCCTCTCTTCTATTAATCTTGCCCTTCTCAGTTGGACTAATAATGTATGTGACATGATAGAAAATGCTCTACTGAAATCCAGACAGATCTACTGCATTGCACCTATACAGAAAGTCAATTACTTTACAAAGACCAGTACCACAGCAATCTGCACAATCTACCGTTATTAAACTCTGGTAACATTTTCTCTTATGATCTCCATCATTTTAAATGATTCTTCCCTTTTTGGATAACAATGAAGTCAGAAGGATGAGCCTGTATATGCCCACAATGCATATTTTGCTGATTTTTAAACTAAATTCCTGTACTCCCCAGTATGAATTACATTTCAACACAGCCTTCATAAACCTGTGTGTCAAGACTTACAATTTGACTTGTCAGATCCTTCAGCAGTCTGATGCACCATTTCCTCCTCAGATGCAGTTGCTTAATTTTTCTTCACAGATACTCAGTTCCTCCACTCTTTCTGGCAACACCCTCCCTGCCTAGCAATGAAAAGCACTGTTCCTTCTGTTCACATATTTGGGGATACCTTTAAATCACCTTCAGTCTCTACTGTCTCCTCATCACAAATCAGGTCTACTTCTTCTTTCTTGCTGTGGTTTTAATGGCTAAATAGCATTTTACTCTATGTTGGTTTCGTTTTTTCTCTCACTCTCCTTTTTACACTCTTAAAAAGAAAAATAAAAATAAAAAAAATTAAACTTCTCTTTATATTTGTAATGCAAATTCCTCCCCTGTGCTTTCTGCCCAGAGAGTAGTAACTTCCTTTGGTGAATCACATTTTGTATTTTTGTGGACTTCCCTCCTGCATCAAATATCCCCTTTTTTAGCTTTCTTTGTACGTGGGGTTTTAAAACTTTGTTAGATTAAGTGTCTTTAGATCTTTCCTTTGTCTGGCACATTAATTCTACTGGTTTTCTTCCTTCTTTCACAGAGAAAAAAAAAATAATCCAAGCCACTTTTGCATTTAAATCCAACGCTCTACACCCTGGTTTGCCTCTATAACTAGTTTCGTTCACTTTTGTGAAATAATGAATCTTAGTTACAGTTCAATGTTTAGCCTTTCATTTAACTTAAATTGAAACAACTCATGATCTGTCAGCTGAAGGTTGCTTTCTATGTCTATGAATCATCACATCCTGGTATATCTGGGCCCACCATTAGGAGCAATATTTGTTCTCCAACACCTATTTGGAGAATGCAAATCTCTCAAAATGACATTAATTCTTGATGGCTTTTATCTCACCAATAATATGAATGAGATTTCCGAGTCTCAAATATGACTTAATACAATGAAGCACCTTTTTTTTTTTTTGTGATTGAGTTTAACCTAGAATAATTTCATCACATTACAGCCAAATCTCATTAAAGCAGGCTGAGTACATATCTCTGCACCTTCACCTTCAGCAGAGCTCATTTTAAAAGATACTGACAGTCCATATCCTGCTTATTCCTGCTGAAAGAGGGAATTATTTTCCCTGTTAATTTCAATTAAAATAATTAAATTGTGCAAGCTGTTGTGCCCTAGCAAAGTTCTGTATGCAGTAATATTATTGGTGCCCTCAGCTGCTGAGACTGGGAACCAAACAGTCCTGCTAGGAGTGGAGGGAGAGGTACCCACCCCATGACAGAAATCCCTGTCTACTCCTGCTCCTGATGGAAATCTGCTCTGAGGCTCAGGGCAAGGACACCTGTTCCGCAATACAGCCACTCTATGCTGGAAACAAAGCAATTTGAACTTCTCTTCTCCCCCAGTGCAATTACAAGCCCATTTCAATCATGCTGATATAAATCCAGACTGACTTGTGCAGTGCTGTGGTGAGTAATTCTCACTTTTCCCTGGTGAAAATAGAGCTGAGGTTGTCCTTTCTGCCTTCCCAGGGAGATGAAGAAAGGAGGTGCTGAGGCATCAGACTGAAACACACTGCTCTCATCTGTTATGACGGGTAGCTGACAAGCTGGGACAAATCTTTGTCTGCATTCCTGATGCTTTTTTCAGATTCCCATGTGTCCTAAACAGAGAAGCCCTGTCCCCCAAAAGGAAGCAGGAGGTGTTTGCAGAGCAGTCCCCACTATCTCAGTCACCACGATGCTTTCACAAGAAAAGTAGCAGCACAGGAGGTAAGTAGCAAGCAGTAATTGAGTAGTAAAAAATCCAAATATGAAGTCAAATGGAGGCCACAGAGCCAGCACCCAGCGTGAGCACAAGGAAACACTTGTGACCTTCATCCACAAATAGAGCAAAAGGAAAACACTGCCACACTGGAGCCCAACAGTCAAAAGTCAGTATGATGGCACATTCTGTTCCCCTACCAAACAGGGAAAACATCAGCATCACCTCAGAACCAGCTGTCTAGAAACTCCTTTAATTTGTAGTTTCTAAGATCAGATGCACCTATATTACACATGCACAATGAATCCAAAATCCAGTAGCCTAGAATATATGCAGCACAAACCAGAGAAGGTGCTTCCAGGAAAACCTAACAGGTATAGAAGGTGGGTTAAAAGAAAACTGTCATTGCTACAGTGAAAAGCTGCCAAGAGATCTAAACAGAGCTAGGATGGAAATGCTGCCAGCATCCTTGCAGGAGGATTGCTGCAGGCTCTCCTCAGTTCTATGACTGGGCTTCACAGCAGATCCCAACATTATTTTTCCAGAGAAGATGGTTAAGGAGCAAAATAGCAGCTTCAGGGTATTTTACTTAAGCACCTTCTACTAATAGTTCATTTGTGAAATAGACAGTTAATTAACACGCACTCACTGGAAAAGAAAAGTTTTCTTTAGCTCCCAAATTACTTGTTATCCTTTGCAAATGAGACTGATTTTTCTTATGTTGGAACAAAACTAGGTACCAAAAGGGAGGGTACTAGTATCCCCTGCCCTTTCCATCCTTGGTTATGAACCAGGTCAAAGGACACATCCCTAGCAGCACAAGGTCAGTGATTTAAATCACATATCTGTATCTGTATTCAATACACACTTGGAAACCTCCATTTTGCAGAGCTAGTGTCACCGGACTAAGGCACTCCCATCACCAGGCTGGAACTTTCTATGCAACTTGTAATGATTTTTTTTTCCTGAGAACATCCCCATTCTTAGTATAGCACATTACACGCTCAATTTTCTTCCTTATCAAACGCTGATAGCTTTTCCTCTCTTGACACATCCCTTGTAACCCAACCCTCAGCCCTGTAACTGTTTCTGTTTCCCTTCTCTGAATTCCTTCCAATCTCTGAGTCACAAAGGAAGATTTATTGGACTAAAGAACCACTTTTAATAATGCCTTCTGCTGTATAATTTTACTGCTGAAGTTAACTCAGGCACCTTCTGTCCTGTTGGATTGTGGCTTGGAACAATCCACAACAGCATGTCTAGGGGAATTTTGCTGAATAAACTCACAGTCACAGAAATGTCAGGTTCATAATGGCAGGAAACATCCTTACAGGAAGAACTCGGGTGGCTGTGGAAAATGCCATAGAGGGCAAACAGCAAGATAACACTGCAGACTTCAATAACTTCTGCTGTGAATGTGCTCAATATGTGAATGTGCGCACGGTGATCAATACACAAAAGTGGAAGCAATTACAAACCATCGGAGTGTAACCCCTGCTCTTCCTCTACGACAAGAATCAGTGGAAGCAAATCACAAATTGTAATAAAAACTCACAGATGGTTTCTAGAGACCTTTTAATTAACACTTCAGTTTCCAAACTGAGCAAGGTAATCTCCCTGGATTCTCACTGAGTAACAGCAACAAATAAGCTCCCTTTAAAGGCAGATCATTGGGAATGTTATCTCCTTGTTCTGAAAGGAAAGTGTAAATTAAGTGTCAACGTTTTTATTATCAATAAAACTGGTACCAATGATTGCAGGATCATTTCACAGTTTCTAGAGTGACTGGGAGGAGGGCTGGTGCACACCAAGGGAAGCAACACACATGAGCACATTATTCATTAAAACTTGGTTAACACGAGGACAGCAAGTATCATCCAAAACAATGGAAACGCATTGGGCAACAGACAGCTGTACCAGCTCCTAGACCACACACTGCTGGCAGCAAGCATTCATAAGCGCAGAGACACTGGCTTCTCTCCTGCCCCAGCCAGCCTGTTCAGACTGAATTCCTATATAGCAATAATGACTAATAGTAATTGTCACCAGTGACTAATGATACAGCCTGGATGCAGGCACTAGCCAATAGGCAGAGATTTATTAGGGTGGTCTTGAGTTAGACAGAAAGGAATCTTGTCACGGAGGTGACAGGTTTTCCATCACATAATGAATCTTCGCCACCACCCACTTTCCCTTAGCCAGATCTTCTCCAACATTCTTTTCAAAGTGTCCTTCCTGTCAGTTTTCTATTACCACTTGGAATATGCAACAGAAAACGAAAGCTATTAACATAAATGCAAATATGCAGAATTTTTTTGGGAGGGAGAATTTTTAATTGTTGATTTTTTTAATTGTAACCAGATTGCTCCTTCAAAACAACCAGGTCTTTCAGCAAGTTAATAGCATCAGTCTATATCTGGGTGCTCTATTAAAACTGCTGTGCATCCCTCTATTTCTTATCACCTAAAGGCTGATAATGCAATATAAGAGACATTCATGTAGCATAATACGGAAAGAGGCCCATATGCTTCTGAGACATCCAAGACTGATTATTGCCTCTTCCTTTGATATCTGGCTTCCCCCGTAAGTTTTAGCGGTCTTTACAGATGGCTGTGAGCCTTTCTGTTGGGATAGTTATGCATTAGCTTATTTCAGGAGGCTGCTCTTCTGCTGCACTTGTATCACTGCATCTAATCTTGGCAACGTATTTGCATTTATACTTAAAAGCCATCTGACAGTCCTCAGCTTTTTTCTATTCTGTGGTCCTTGCTTAGCTTCTATAGCCAAGAAGCCACTTTATCTTGATCATACAAACCATCTCCAGAGCCACCTACAAAGACAAAGCGTACAAGGGAAGCCAAAAATCAAAGAGAGGTAATCCCTCCAAGGAGGGAAACATGACAACCTCCCTGGGCAAATTGCTCCTCGCAGTAAAATAATGTTTCCTGAAGTTCAGACAGAACTTCCTGTGTTTCAGTTTATGCCCATTGCCTCCAGCCTGGAAGTGAGATGAAAATTCCAGCCCTGCCAAAAAAAAGTTTACCCTACTGTTTCCCAGGCCTGCAGGTTAATGCCCTCAGCATACATGTGTTGAGAAGAAAGACTACATGAAACATGACCAGCTACAGAGGAAGGAGAGTCCAATAACTGGGGCAAGAGACTAATGAATATTCATCATGATTCTAAGTAAATCATAGAATCACAGAATGGTTTGGGTTGGAAGGGACCTTAATGACCATCCAGTTCCAACCCCCTTCCACTGGACCAGGTTGCTCAAAGCCCCATCCAACCTGGCCTTGAACAATGCCAGGGATGAGGCAGCCACAGGTTCTCTGGGTAACTTGTGTCAGTGCCTCAGCACCCTTACAGGGAAGAGCTTCTTCCTAATATTTAATGTAAACCTACTCTTCCAATTTAAAGCCCTTGTCCTATCAGTACCTGCCCATGTAAAAAGCCCCTCTCCAGATTTCTTGTAGGGTCCTTTAGGTTACTGGGAGGTTGTTATGAGGTCTCCCTGGAGTCTTCTTTTCTTCAGACTGAACAACCCCAACTCTCTCAGCCCTTCTCCACAGGAGAGGTGCTCCAGCCCTCAGAGCATCTTTGTGGCCCTCTGGACTCGCTCCAACAGGCCTACATCCTTCTTATGTTGGCGGCCCCAGAGCTGAACACAGTACTTTCCTTAGGTGGGGTGTCTCATGAGACGCCCAGATCTTCCACAGACATCCTACCTGCAATGGTGGACTTGCATGAACTTCCTCTAACTCTGCTGTCCTGCTTTCAAATGAGCCTGGTCACCAGACTTTGTGTCAGAGGCAGCTTTGCTGATACCTCCTCATTATTTTAGAGTGTGTACCTGGAGGTCATAGAAAGAGAAAGGTTCATTTAGGTCATTGTTTTCTATCTCTTTCCTCCTACACCCTCTTAAACACAGGTTCACTTCTGCCAGAAGTCCATCTAGATGCGCATTTTGTTGCCAGCAGGGACCAGTACTGGATGTACTGGTAAAGGGTGTGGGAACATGACCTACAGCCCTGAATCTCCTCCAATCTGTGGTATCTTTGTCTTTAACAGTCATCACATATTATGCAAAGACTAATTTTATTCTCTGTTTTAAACTTGCTAATGTTCTCTTGGAACATGCTGGCAAGGATGCTCAAAGAACGAGGCTCACCCTCCTCTGAAACTCTTGGCAGGGCTGTGTTTCCAAGAACTCACTCCGAGGCTTGAACCTTTCTCATCCTCCTCTTTTTCTGCACTCAGTCATATATGACACTTTCACTGACTCTAGGGCCTGCTTTACCCCACCGTGTGCCTACATCTAATTAGTCTCTTCTTTGCTTTGCTCTGTCACATCACATGAAACTTTCCAGGTACCTTCCAAACTGCTGTAAGAGTACAAGCAGTCATTCAGTGTACACTGTCCTCCTTGATGGACGGACAAAACCCCTCCAGTCCTGGCCCAGTCACTTCATTAAAATGTTGCTCCAGGTAAAAATGATCCAACCAAGTTTGACAGAGGTCTCACAGCTTGCTTTCCACAGAAAGCCAAACTGGCTGGTTCAATCACACTTCCTATCTTGCAACTGCTTTCTCAAAGAAATCTGCAGGTATTCCAAAACCAAAAGTGGTAGGATATCCTAAGCAGAAAAGGAACAGACTGATAATGTTACTGAGATGCCACTGTTCTGGGTAATGAAAATCTTCTAAAGTAAACCAAACATGAAAATAATGAATGTCAGAACTTCCTTAGGAGTGTATATTTCAGTTAGTTGAGGTGAAAAGCGCACGGCTATTGAAATGTTGAAGGCTAAAAACATCCAGAAACACAATTCTCCTCATTTATTCACTGTAATCTAAAAAACAGATTAAATAAATTCCCCTTTGAAGTCTGGACAGTTATTTTCTGCTGACTCCACAGTTGTACACTAAAGAAATGTTGCACACTAAAGAAATATTCAATAGCCCTTATTACCTAGAAACCAGAAAAGGCTCAAAAAAAAAGAAAATAAAAAAAGAAAATGGATTACAGGGAATGCTAAAAAAGGTATCTAATCAGGAAATAGCATCGTTTCAAATGCTTTCAAGCCAAAAAAATACTGTAACGGGGAAGAAAAACTGTAGATTCTTATTGGATTTGTAGATAATCCTCCTATTTACTGAAAGAATGATTTCTAAATCTTCATTTTTTTCTCTAAATATATGCCTTTGAAGAGCCAGACTACTGTCTCCACCACGTATTAAGCTAATACATTAGCTGGTTTATCTAAATGAACAAGAGTCATTTGTAAGCCCATTTTTTCAAGTATGTAAATCTGGCTTGTTCCCTCAATATTATCGTTATGACAGCCTCAGACTATTATAATTTACCTACCTAGCATGCACACTGTGTTCTTCACTATACAATTACCCATTCTGACTATGTAAATTTATCTTTGTACTAGTGAATGTGGATTTAGCTTTCTATAGCTGACAGTGTAGTTGCACTGAGGCATTCATCCTTCCTTCCTCCACAGTTTTTTCAAAGGAAAAAGTAGACACTCTTTGCATTATTATCACAAGATTAGGGGTAACTGGGATGTTAATTTTAAAAATCACACTGCAGACCTGAGTGCTGAAAGAAAGAAAGTAAGCAGCTGTAGGAAGGCTGCACAGAGCCCACCATGCACTAGCAAGCATTGCATCATTGGCTTCATCATTAGAGGACTCTGTTTGGGTGGTCAAACTCTTAAGCACAGACATCCATTAGTGCTTGGGAAGATTAGACAGACAGATGGCTCCTACAGAGAGATGAGTTAGAAAGATGAAGGGAGGGATATTTTTGCCAGACAAATGTTGCCAAATTTCGCAGGGCACAAGAGATGCCCAGAGGTCTAGATCAAAAGCTAGTCCCCCAGGATCTTCTGGAAGAAAATAGTTCCTCAGCTCAGCCAAGTACTTGACCAGAGGAGTAATTGGAGACACAAAAATTTTCCTTTTGAATTAAGGATGCACTTGTGTCCTTGACGACTTAGTTACTGTATCAGGCCACTGAACTAGCTAGAGGAATATCCAGCAAGAACTGTGTGTGGACATGAAGGGCTCCTGATTTCCAACTGCTAGCAATGTATGGGAGAAATTGCAAGACTGGCCATTGTGGCCTTCTCTTAGAATCATAGAATCACAGAATGATTAGGGTTGAAAAGACCTCAAGATCATCTAGTTCCAACCCCCTTGCCATGGGCAGGGTCCCATCACACTAGATCATGCTGCCCAGGCTCTGTCCAGCCTGGCCTTGGACACTGCCAAGGATGGAGCATTTACCGCTTCTTTGGGCAACCTCTTCCAGTGCCTCACCACTCTCACAGTAAGGAACTTCTCCCTTATAGCTAACCTGAACTTCTCCTGTTCAAGTTTAAACCCATTACCCCTTGTCCTGTTGCGACAGTCCCTGATAAAGAGTCCCTCTCCAGCATCCTTGTAGGCCCCCTTCAGATATTGGAAGGCAAAAGCATGTTTTCAGTAAAATCTCAGAAGATAAAAGTGCATGGAGACTCTATGCAATGCCAGTTGACTTACAAATACACTCAGAAGGCCTCTGTTGGCTTTTTCTCACTTTCTGGATGTTTCAATGACTTAAGATTCAAGAGTTGTAGGAGGCAAAGTACGTTGTTGAAAATTACATTAATGTATTGTTCACAGAAACTGAGAAACTGTTAACCATAAAGGACTTCGCAATTTAAAGTGACACTACTGAGAGCAGATTACACCCAAATATTTGAACACATGATTGATGGCTGCAGACAAAAAGAAATGGGACGCTGTGAAAGTGAAGATAAATAAAAGGACATAACGAGCTAAGCATGTATGCTGCAGACCCTCTCACAAGATGTTTGGAAAAATGTATGTGGTTAATCAGCCTCTTCTCTGAGAGTTGCTTGGCTAAAGCTTGTGCTGGGGAGTGTGGAGGTCTTCACAGCTTCTTCTTGCTGCCCTCAATGCACCCACTTCTACTGCTCTTCGGAGTCCTCTGCTGCAGAGAATAATGGTTTGATTTTTTTCAGCGAAGACCCGAGGAAGGACATGACTCAATACTCTGCCCTAGATTTCAGCAGGGTCTATAGCTGTGACTAAAGCATCTATGCTAGTTTGGTCTCTTATGTCCCAGAAACTTCCAGTACTCTGTTCCATTAGAGGAAACTTTGAAAAGGTCTCTTGGCTACAGAAAATTTTTTTCGGCCTGTCTCCAAATGGATGTCAGGAAACAGAGCCCTAAACGATGAGCATAAACCCGAGCTTTTGAAGTCTGTAAATAAAAGGGGAAGGAACTGTGCGGATGGTGATTACTGAAACCACAGGGAGCTGCAAGTATTTACAGCACCACTGGCAATGAAGTAACTAGGTGCCAGAACAGTGATTGAGCTGAAAAATAAGACAGCTAGTAGCTAGGTTCGGGGTTTATTCTCCCAGGTGGTGCCAGGTAAATTTATTCCATTTTGAGGTCAAATAGTAATTTCTCTACTTCCCTGCACCATTCCAGCTTGGCGGAACTGAAAACCAATAGTGGTTTTTGACTTTTTTCTTTTATGAAATAATAGAGATATCCCAAATGAAAGCTGCCTCCAAACACTGCTAAGGTATATCCACATTTCACTGGTCAAGTAACATGGGGCAAATAGTTCAAACAGAACCAGTATAGCTGGAGTCGGAGAGAAATGCAGCTAGATCTGGAGCAATGTCAACCTGGGACGGCTTCAAGTCTGGGAGGCTCATGTGAGCTTGTCTCTCTTTCACTGCATTTATAACCCAATAGGAAAAGGACATGTGAAGGAGAAAAACTTTTGAGGTAAAAAAAAAAAAAAAGCAAAGCAAAAAAACCTCATGGCCACTCTTTTATCTATTCAAGCTCTTACACAGTGCCCTCAACATAACATCCGAGAGCCTGTCAATCACCTATGCACTTATCTGCACACTGCGTCTGTGGGAGTAGGAAAGAAATCTTATCTCCACCATATAGATGAGCAGCTGAAGCAGAGAAATTAAAGGCTTGATCTAGATACCTAAACATAAGCTTCCAGTGCCATCTAAGATGACCTGAGGCAAGCAAGACATACACAGGGCTGGCAGGGGGACACATGACCTAAGGGAGATGCATGGTCTTCTGGAGGCTAGGCAAGATATGCTGGCACACTGCAGAGGGAGACGAGTGTCTAGGTTTAGGCAATTGAACTGAATCCTGTGGTCAAGGCATCTGTGGCAAAGCAGGGAGCTGAAGTCTACAAACTGCCTTGCTAGCACCCTAAATACAAGACTTACTTTCCATCTGCAAAGAGGGACACAACCTTTTTTTCACATTTTGAGCAGGTTTGTTTGATTACTGAAGCAAAGTTTCATTTACCTGGGACCTCCAAAATAACTACTGCTGTCAGCAGCCTGCGTATTGTCTTTTTCCTGGCTGATTATGAAGACACATCCACACAATCTTTCAGTCACTATCAAGAAGATCTCACCCATGGAATACAGAGTTATTATCTGTCAAACTCAGTAGAAACACTCAGAATGTAATACAAGGAGCCAGACTAAGTTTCAGAGTGGCCTTCCTCCACCCCTTCCACAAGTTCAGACCTGATGCTGAATGGTGAATCTACCTCCCTGTGACACTGTTTACAGAGAGACACTTTCATTTCAGCTCATGGCAAAACCCTGATGACAATTTAAGAGCTTATACTGAGCTTACCAAGAAGGATGAAAGGATGGTCAAGGTCATCACCCCCATAGGAGCACTATCAGTCTTGACATGTATAGCAAATAAGGTTCTCAAACAGCTGCCAAGTCAGAAATAAGCTGTATGCAGAGAAGCTGTGCTGGCCTTGCTGCAGACTGTTATTTTGGTGCATTAGGCTGAGGACAGATTTGCAAAGCCACTCGAGCAATTCGGACATTTGGTTCCCCTTTGAAACAGCTCAGTGAAAGAGGTGGCGGCGGAGGACCAGCCTGGCAGCTCTGCTTGCTAGAACAGCTTCCTGCAGTGTAATCTACAGCCATGGAAGCATCTCCTCTCCTATTTGCCCCTGTTGGTTTGGGCTATGTGCACATGCCTTGCCGGTCCACATTCCAGCTGCTACGCAGAAAAACAGGTTTTAACCAAACAAACCCCAGAGATAAGGCAGGTTTCAATCATCCCTTCTGGCCTCTCTCTGAAGATAAAAGACACACATCAGACACTATTCTTTCCCCAGCCACAACAGGTAGCCTCCATTGCATTCACAGCTGCCACAGTGAGCAGAATTTGATGAATGTATCAATTTACTTCAGCCTCTGAAATACTTGAAAGAGTAGAATTATTTTTATGTTATTATTTTTTAATATATGAAATCTGATTAGAATAATCTTGCAAGGCAGAGAGTGACAAGCAAGTAGAGTAGGTAAAAAAAGGTAATTTTAAAGGAGGAAATTGATTTCCTTCCATTCCTCCAAATTTGAATAATAAACTTTCACAAAGAACTTCTTTACAAGAAACTCCTGGAGATGCAACAAACTGTGATTAAAACACTTTAATAAATCATTTCTCAGAGCTCCTTACAAAAACACGTAGGTTGTGGTAGAGTAAAAAATTTTAGGCATTCACACTAGGAATTCAGTGGCAAACAGTTTCATAGGGGTGCAGAGAAATTTGAAAAACACTTGAAATTAGCCATTGTCATACAAGAAACTGAGGCTATAGGAATTTCAGTGCTTCATCTGCTTTTGCAACTGAGGTGTTACAAACCAAAGAGAAGTATGACCAACAGGCATCTTTCATAGAATCATAGAATGGTTAGGGTTGGAAACGACCTTAAGATTCTGCACCTCTCTTTTCTTGAGTAAAAAAGTGGATAATTCTCTCCTTTATCTGGAAAGTACTTTGAGCTCCTTGGCACAAAAGCAGATCTTGCTTTGACTTCACAGAAAGACATGATGATTTCCAGTTTTCAAATCAGGCACCATTTCTAACAAATTATCCTTTATTCGCCAAAATCCTAAAACATTTATACCAGAGAAAACTCATTGAAAATTCATATTTTGATGACTCAGAGGGGAATTGATTTCCTATATATGTAGCAGTATGAGCATGCACACATTCACTGGACATGACCCAAATGACTGAGCAGACCATGGTCTCAGGTATGCTGGGATAAATACACTCATCTCAGTTTTCCGACTGTATGAACATCAACAGGTTTGCTCTAGATATAATTCAGTGGCAAATACATCAGAAACTGAAATAACCTTCAATACCACAGAAATTTTACCAGTCCTTCCACTGTTGCCTTGCTATATATTGCTTTACAGTGATGCTTCCATCACTAAAAGAAACACATGTGGAATAACATTTTCTGTTGAGTCATACTCAGTCCACCTCCAAGCATGAGTAAGGCCCACAGCTCTCATTAAGTCCTTGGTCATGTCTGGATGGCACAAGACACCCTGGAGAGAGGAAGACACAGTGCATGGCACCATGCAATGGCTGTAAAACGTTACCGAAGCACTGTGAATGCTAGACAAACTGCCCAGCAATCCACCCAGATAGTTTCTGGTACCCAACCTAGCACTTAAAAAGAGGTATTCCGTCACAGCCTAAGATGTATTCTCAGTGGTCAGATAGCTTGCTAAGCTACTGTCTCTGTTACTGGTTTCTCCTAGCTGTTCCTAGAAGTGGCACCTATGGGAGCTGAATGTTAAGTTAAATGGACAAACAAGGATCTCCCTTATGTTCATCTCAGTAAGAGCAAGGTGATGTACTGGGTGCCCAACACCTCTGAAAGCAAGGCTTCCAACTGTCTGAAAATCCATGCCCAATTTTGTCACTGCAAAAGGTTTTCTTGCAAGACCTGACTGTTCAGCTCCTAGGGGCATCAGGACCTTACAAGTGCTTCTTTTCAGAGCACTGCTGCAACCCTGAGTTTCTCAGGAGCTGATTCCAATTCTTCACCTGCTGTCTTGTGAAGCTGATGCCATAAACAGCCCCAGCTCCTTGGGTGGCTGAAAAAGAGAGATCTTTGAAGCCCTGAGCAACTGCATTTGACATATAGTATTAAGACGTGCAAGGGAAGATGGCTGGCACAGTATGACTCTCCTGTGGTTCTTTTGCCTGCTCCCATTACCCTCAATGAAGATTGCTAGGGACATAAAGGCTGAAGAGCCAGAAAAGAGGTGAAATGGGAAAACAGAAAGAGAAGCAAGCCCTGCCTACACAGCACACAGCTTTTAAAGCAAACTGATTTGCTTGGATACAAGATACTACACAAAAAAGTTGTGCTTCTGCTGATGCACCAGTTCACTGAATAATCCCAGTGATACAAAAGAAATTTTGTGATTAAGGCAAAGAATTAGGATCAGGAGGAATAGAAGGCCTAATCGAGTCTCCACACATGACCTTGTCCCATCACTCCTCTACACTCAGTTTCCTTAACTATGTGACGAAGCTTCCCAGCATGAGTGGAAAATTATCTGAGAGCGTGGGAGAGGCCAAGAGCAACTCACAGGTAAGTGATAATAGGCTCTTTTAGGGGCCCACACCATTAGCATCTGCAGCCTCAGCTAAGTTTATTCCTCCCACTGCCAATGATACAGATGACCCAGACACCCTGGCAAAAGAACTGCATTTTAACAGCTCTCTATCTACCAGACATGTGAGAGCCATAGGCTGGGTCCTGCATTATGCTGACAGTATTTATGTGTTGCTCCCATCAGAGATTAAAGTAACACAGCACTTCCCTGACCCAGCCTGCCATCAAAACCTGGTGTTCAGCATGAACTCTGGTTCCTTCTCCTAATCCAACGCTGGCAGTTATCACCAGGCTACCCTGCTTCTAATTTTACCTCAAATACTTCTAGAGCCCTTCTCTTTGCCCTGTTCCCTTCCTGCTCACCGCAACATATTGGCGCTACAGGCAGTAAATGGAAATCATAAAGCAGATGACAGGGTTCAAACTGGAAACAGTCTGAAGTGCAATCGGACCACTAATATCACAACAGGGTTAACCAAGCTGCAGTCTGCTCTTAGAGATGTTTTATAGATTTCTCCCCCCTAAACAAAAGCTCATAGATGTGACTCCTGCAGCAATCCTCCACTTTCTCTTGCTGGAGACACTATGTCTGCCTTTGGGTTCAATGTTTGCAAGGGCAGAGCACCACACTGCATTTGAGGACTGCAAAAAGAGGAAGAAGGGAAGCCCCTATGCAAGGTCTCCAGGTTTTTTCCACATTAAGCCAGAAAAAGGGGATGTCAGCTCCCAGACAAGTCTACAGGCTGAGAAGCATTGGATGGCAGTGTCATTTTAGATGTCTTCCTACCATACCAGGTGTCTACGGGACATCGTCATGGTTTAGACCCAGCCGGCTACTCAGCACCATGCAGCTGTTCCCTCACTCCCTGCCTCCTTCTTCCCCTCCCCAGGGTGGGATGGGGATAAGAATTGAAAGAACATACATCCATAGACATCTGCTGTGGACAAAATCCTGCTAAGCCTCAGTGCAGATACAAACAGACTAGTAGGAGCTAAGAAGGACACGGAGCAACAGTCAAGACAGCAGAGCCAGTGCTGTTCAGCTACAGCTCCCAGAGCATGCCAGGAGAGGCAATGAGGAAAAAGGAAGGCTTTTGCCCAGCCAAATGCCCACAGTGGCAGTAAGAGGCACAATAAGATGGAAGGTGCCTTAGACAAGCCAGCATAATAGCTACAAGACTTTTTCCTCTGAAAACTAGGAAGGCAACAACTGAGATAATGGATACCAACTGCAGCTGGTTGCACACCTACACAGCCATAATCTCCTGAGCTGGCTGGATCCCTGCCAAAGGTCCTTCCTCCCCCCAGAGTCTGCTCTGCCCTATTGGAAAGCAAGGGCCTCACTGCAGCTATCTACTTGACATGAGAACAGGCACGGTACAGAAGAGAGGGGCCTGCAGGAAATAGATGGTATCCCCCAACTGCAGTTGGTGACTGTTCTCCTTGGCACTAAGTACAGTTCAAAACTCAAAACCCATTAGCTGCCCCAGCTCCACCAACAGTGGTTATCCAGCGTCAGGAGGAAAGGGGAACCCTCTGCAGCGCACATAAATCAACTTAGAGCAATACGGGATAATGTGGTGACTCCTCAACCCACCAGGAATAGGGAAACAAATCATTCTAAAAGGCACACAATCTGTTACAAGTGCACGGGCTTTGAATACTGCATCAGGAATCCCAAGAACTGCCCTTCTCAACTCCTGCTTGCTTTGGAGAGATTCATGCTGGGGAAGCAATAGCCAGGCACAGCCACTGCACTTGTGGGTATGTCAGAACTAGGCTGTATCTTGTTCTTCATATCATTTTGCATGTGCCTAGAAAGTTGGACACTATCTCTCTTGGTGGCTCTTCACCTAATGGCCTTGTTCAAAATCCATGAGGCTCTATTTTCCTTTCTTCTACTTAATGCTTACAATGATCTATCTAGTGGTGGAAGAGAAAAGACTGCTGGAGATTCATGCTGATTTCTGTCTCAGAGGCTTTAGAGAGAAGCAGACAATCTTTGCCCAGCTGCAGTAATTCCTCTGCAGTGCTCTGGCCAGGCAGCAACTGGGAGTCTGTAACCTGTGTGTGTGCACATGCAACTCTCAACTGCTGTTATCAATAATGCATTTAATGGAATAGGAAGACTCACCATTGTCATGCCACTTCTTATTTCTGTCAAAAGGGTGTTCAAATTTCAGAAAGCTTTTAGAGTGGGGCTAGTGCCTAGGTATGTATTTGGTGGATTAGAGAGCGCATTGTGAATATTAAAATACTTTCAACTTTCTGGGATTCATATAACTTACAGAATAGAACTGAATGAAAGGCTAGTGTTCCTTCCAAAGCATAACTCCTCTGCACCTCGGATAACATTGGTTATGTCAGAGATGGCAGGACTCCCTCATACTGCCTCCTCCTCACCTGCAGCAGTCTCCAGCTCTGGGCCCCCCAACATAACAACATGGACCTGTCCAGAGGAGGCCATGAAGATGCTCAGAATGCTGAAGCACCCTTCCTATGTACAGAGACTGACAGAGTTAGGCTGTTCAGCAAGGAGGATACTGGAAGGCCTTCCAGTATGGAAAAACAAGCTGACAAGAAAGTTGGAAAGATACTTTTTACAAGGCATGTAGCGATAACACAAGGGGGAATGTCTTTAAACTAAAAAATGTCAGATTCGAATCAGATATTAGAAAGAAGCTCTTCCCTGTGAGGGTGGCAAGGCCCTGGCACAGGCTGCCCAGAGAATTTGTGCCTGCCCCATCCCAGGCAGTGTTCAAGGCCAGGCTGGACGGGGCTTTGAGCAACCTGGTCTAGTGGAAGGCACCCCTGCCCATGGCAGGGAGCTGGAACGTGATGATCTTAAGGTCCCTTACAACCCAAACGATTCTGTAATTCTTGATGGATGGGATGTTAAACCACCAAACTAACTTGTGACTTGCATGCGCATAGAAGGAATATATTGATATCAGACAGGGACAATTAATTTAATGTTGTTTAAAAGTTTCAGGGCTTGCCAGACTTTTACATGGAACAGCAATCACCTCCACACAGCAAAAGATGCAATCTGGAGTTCATCAGCAGGGAAGAAGGTCCCCTTTTTGATTAAGCAAAATCTGCAGGGGGTGCCACAAGCATAAGTCTATATAGTGTCCACCCACCAAAACATATCTTTTGGTCTGCCTATGTTGTCTGAAACACACTGATGTGAGATTAATAAAGAATGGTTATGGGAAAGGAAAAAGGATGACAGCAACAAGGCAAGTATCTGAAGGGGGGCTATAGGGATGCTGGGGAGGGACTCTTTATTAGGGACTGTGGTGAGAGGATAAGGGGTAATGGGTTTAAACTTAAACAGGGGAAGTTTAGATTGGATATGAGGAAGAAGTTCTTTACTGTAAGGGTGGTGAGGCCCTGGAATGGGTTGCCCAGGGAAGTTGTGAATGCTCCACCCCTGGCGGCATTCAAGGCCAGGTTGGACAGAGCCTTGGGTGACATGGTTTAGTGGGAGGCATCCCTGCCCATGGCAAGGGGATTGGAACTAGATGATCTTAAGGTCCTTTCCAGCCCTAACTCTTCTATGATTCTATGATCCTAAGCAGCAGAAGCTGTTGGAAGGTATAACTAAAGAACAGCAAAACTGCACACAAGTGAAATTAGTCACAAGAGTAAAAGATCAAGCGTGTAACCTAACTGCAGGCAGAAAGGCAATGATACACCATAAAGGAGCTAATGAGTACCACTCCAACCCTGATTAGTTGGTTTTTTAGTCCTACAAGTCTACAGATGACTGTTGGTGCTGCAGAGATTAGAAAGCTTGGAAAATAATGGCTATGTGGGCTCTAAACCATCCCATCTGGGCTCAGCCTCCAGCAAAGTAAGGATTTCCTCCTCCACAACACAGAAGAGGCCATGACTTTACTACTGGAATTCCCAAAATCTCCTGTTTTCTCATAATCCTGCATCAGTTACTACATCTTCTACTCCCAGCCCCTGTACCACCTTGTGAGGCAGGCAGACATTAGCCATGGGCAGGTTGGTCACATACCCATTTCTCCTGTGAAGGGGTCCTGGGCCTACAGAGCAATCAGAACCACCAAAATGGCTCCCAAGCACCAAGTGAGCTTTGTGCGCCCATTTGAGCTTAAGTTATTGCTAATGTGTAAAACCACCCGCTCTGCAGAGGGTTTACGATGTTTATTAAACCAACCTGCTCTGCAGAGGAACCAGGTTAAAAGAAAGCTTTTATTGTAATGATGACGCCAAGGATCCCTAAAGAGCCTGCCTGTCCCTGTGGGGCTGGGTGGCAGCATCTCAGAACTCCATGGACCCCTTCCTAGAGCCTCTTGTACTGTTCCAGAGAAAAAAACCTAACAGGAAAACAAAAAAAAGCCTTGCAGCACATACACTTGAATTGAAAATTTAGAAGTTGAATAATATAATTAAATGCCCCAGTAATAAACAACCATCAGATCTGAAACACTCAGACGTTTTCCCTCGAGGCTGACATTTCCAGCCTTCCAGGAGAGCCAGGCATATTTTTAAAACCACGTCAGCCCCAGCACCAGCAGATGCAGCGGGTGGTGAAGGATGGGCTCTGCCTTCGATGCACACCGCTTTTCGGCTGCCCTCTAACCCACTGTCACAAGGCCAGAACTGGGCTCAGCCTCAGCCAGCACGTACAGAAGACAGGCCTTGCAGAGCCTTTTTTGTGCACCTCATATATACCGTGAGACCAGACACAAGGACCAGGCATGGTTCAGGAGACCCTGGAGTGGGTCCAAAGCTATGTCCTGCCTGCCTGCTCTGCTGCCAGGATGCCCCTGGGCATCGCTGCTGGCTAGGTGCCCCTACGCTCCTCCCTGCTTGCGCACAGATTGCAGGCTCCTTGGCACAAGCACGCCGGCCATCCCACGCACTCTGCAGAGCTAAGCACGCTGTCAGCATGCAACACATCACAGCAGTGACTGGCTGCCAGTAGTACAAACAGATCCATTCCACCCCACTCAGATGAATTCACAGCAAGAGATGTTGGGTAGGTTTGGAGTTTTCCTTGCAGTAAGCAGTGTCTCTTTCAGAAAAGATGCCAGAAGAGGCAACTCAAAGTGGGTGGTAATCCCCAGGGGCTGCATCCCTGCTGCAGGGAAGACCAGGGAGCACAGATTTAGCAAAGCATCAAGGAGCATTTTCAGCAGTTTGATGAACTAGAGCTTGTATAAGCACATTTGAGGCCGGGTTCGTAACTCCCACCAAGCACATTTACTCCACTAATTTCACAAGTGTCCTGTGAGGCACCAAGCTATATAACTATAGATTCATAAACCAGCCCTATATTTTGGGGCCCATGGTAAAAAAAAATAAAATAAAATGAAAAAAAAAAAATAAAATAAAAATAAAAGCTATGGGACCTGAACTGAGCTCCTGTAATTCAGAGGTTTCAAGAAAATTATTTTTGCTTTGCAGGTGCTCAGTCAAGACAGTACCCTTTCACAGCAAAGCAGGGATGGTTCAGGCTCCCATGCAGGCTTTTCCACTACAGTTCACTGAATTCCCCACTGATTCAGCTAGTCTAGCTTGAAATTGCCTAGGTACTTTAAGCCCCTTTTCCTTCTCCTGGAAAGCCACATTACAGTTCAACAAAGTTTCCCATTTTTAAAGTTTTCTATAACTTGGCTCCCAGTAATAATTATATGCACAGCCAATATGGTTTTTTCTTGGGTTTCTTAGCCTATGACTGTCCTATCTCCTGTTTTCACCTCCAGAGCCATTAGTCACTCTTTGGCAAAGGCACATTATTCACTAGTTTTATCCATTCGATATTTGAGTTTGGTGTTATCAGAAATGAGATCCAAATCACTTAATTAACATACACCTGACCTCAGCCAAACAGGTCTTCACTCAGAACTTCCCTCATTTCATATCGGAGCCCTGGACCCAAGAAGAACAGTATTTGTCCTCCCTTCACTACAAAATACGATGTTAATAGTCCCACTGTCACCCTTTGTGTCCTAGAGTTTTGTCTAGGTTTCATTTGTGGAAAACAGACAATGGAACTATTTATGGACAAAACAGACGCTGAATAAATAGCATTAAAAACAAGCAAAGCAGGCTGAAGAGTTTGAGGAAATGCAAAATATTAACCCAGGCAGAGGAACTCAGTTACTGGCCGCTCCTGCATCCCTCAGCCAGCAGGATGCAAAGGAAAAGCAATGAAAGGGACTTCTGCCATGACTGCCTCTCCTGAACCACATCACGGCTGTCAGCTTTTGGTTCTCATTTGTTGGAAAGAGTGCTTCACACATGCATCACTCCTGCTAACGGCTTCCCTGCACACCAAAATCCAACTCAAATATTGTATTGCCATTGACCATTCTGCTTTAACCACATCATTTTCCCTAGAGTGGTTAATTCATCACACACAACACACAGGAGAAAATTAGGCA
This sequence comes from Amazona ochrocephala, assembly GCA_039720435.1. Lineage (NCBI taxonomy): Eukaryota > Metazoa > Chordata > Aves > Psittaciformes > Psittacidae > Amazona > Amazona ochrocephala. Next base: position 1,825,722 of record CM077884.1, on the reverse strand, counting down.
AGCTCTATGCAGCACTACTGCTGCTCAACACCTGCTCCAAGGAATTTGCCTTTCTGCTTATCTAAGGTTAGGCCTGTATATTTGGCCTCAAGGAAATCAGCAGAAGGAATGCTGTGCAGAAGATGGAAGCTACAACTGATTCATCTCTGTAATTTCTGCTCTTGCCTTTCATACAATTTAGAGCAACCCCTTTCCACTGGTGCTTTGCCCTCCTCCCCCTTCCAACATTAAGGAAACCATGTGGGACCAAAATGCTCAACCAGAATCTAAACATTCAGTCTGATTTTATTAGGAACGGTAAAGCAATATAAAGCACTCTGAAGTTCTTTCAGAATGGGAATCTGTAATGTTTCTTTGGGGAACTGTCAAAATGAGATGAATCAGCACCATTGGAGCATTTTCCCCCCATTTTCTTCCAAAATGAAATTTCAGCAAAAGACCACAATGTATCCCAACACTAACAGAACACCTCTCACAAAGGGGAATGTCCCATCCCTGTGCCTCCAGCCGGCATTAGGTCGAACATAGGACATCATTAAATATCCTGTGCAACCAAGACTAAGAGAAGGCATTTCTTATTGAAGCATACTTATTCTTCATAATTTGCACTGCTATTATTTAAGACAGCCAGCTAGGAAAACAGGATTAGATCCTGCTGTTACAGATTTGTCCTCTCAACTGTCTCTTGCTTGAATAGGTGAAAGCTGAGTCTGACCTAACTCATTCCAGATGACAATGCAAGGTGCAGAGCAGCAGACTGCCTGTAGGAGCCCCACTGTGGTACTGTGCTAGGAAAAGTTCAAGAAACACAGATCCCTCAACAGGATTCCAGATGGGAATCCTGTCCCCAAAAAGCCACAATATTGAACTGTCCCAGCTCTCCCCATCTGACAAGCAGTCTGGGTAGCACCACCAAGTGAGGTCATACCCATTTCTAGCTCTTACAACACTCTGAATAACCCTTGGACCAGTGTGGGCTAGCATTAGTCTTTCCCAGCTTGCACCAGCCACACACAGGAAGGGAGAGCTCTCTCTGCTGTGCTGAAAGGAAAGCTGGACCTTTGAAGAACTTCTGAGAGCCAAGCAGAGCAATGTGGATGGCAGCACATCTCCAAGGGAAAAGGGACCACTTTGCAATTGATAGCCATGTTTACAAGTTTCCATGCTACCAGGGTGGTATGCCAGGGTGCCAGCCAGGAGCTGTCTTATAGGAATGTTCAATGCAAGGCCGGAATCTGCTCCCAGGGGCTGGCACTCCTCAGCACAGCTGCTAACCTGAGCATCCATTCTGTTCCCTCCATATTTATGAACAAGCCAGGAAACAGGAGAAGTTTTACACCTCCCAGTTAATGCCTTCACTTAGTGAGCCCCTTTACCTACTCTTCCTCACTGGCTGTTTACTCTGGAGGGAAATTAAAGGCACATTACACTGTGCTCCTGCTGTGCTTTGCCTTTGGAGACATTTCTCTCTCCCTACTGACCTGACTCCCTAATGATGCATGTGAACTAGGGAATCCCCCAGCAAGTATCCTTGCTTGCAAAGTCTGAAGAAGGGACATGTCCAGGATACCTACCTGGCCTATGTGTACTTCCGATCAGATCAACTAGCCCCACTGGAGGACAGTTAGGAATTAAAGAAATGGTATGGGCTGGAGCAGGTTTAACGCCCCAAGCTTATTACGGGAGAGAATGCAGCATTATTGACTCCAGCCCCTGACCTTGAAACAATGTAAATAAGAGTGCAGCAACCCTATAAAAGTTCTAGCAAAATAGTTACAGCATTTCAAGCAGATTAAAAAAACCACAGTTAATATACATACTTCCCCAGATGCTTGTTTATTATTATGCAAGACATGTTTATTATGCAAAAGGACAGAGCAGAAGAAAAGCAGAGAAAAAGAAAATGCAAAGACACACTGAGCTCATAAAGTGACTTGGGTTTTTTCAATGCTGTTTAGATTTTTTTTTAATTGTGCATAATCATTCCCTTATTAGCAGGAATCTTTGAAGTGATTCAAGCTCCAATTTCAGCATTTCAAACTCAGAGGTTTATACTGTAAAATCATACTGAGCTCTCATAAGCGACCCATTTTTTTTCTCTCTATTCTGTATCTCACCTAGGCTTTTCTCAGTCTTCCCAATAAATTATGTATTGCATTTTGCCATTTCAAAAATAATTAGAACTCTGAGCTAAACAACAAGGAATATCTGAGAGCAGTACATTTTAGAAGAAAAGTGTTATGCACTTGGGGCAAAATCAATCCCAGCTGTAACACCACTGAATTATACATATCGTCATATTGAGAGCTGCAATTTCAGTGTACCTGGAGTGATTGAGTGAACCTGTAGAGGCTCTAGAGCCCCATGATGAGCCTCTGCTCCAGGAGAACTGGGTTTGCTTCTCAGATGAAACACTTTGCATGCACTCTTCCCCATGCCCCTGTGAAGCTGGGGTGAAAGAGAGAAAGCTGGGTGCCAAGGAGAGAAACTTCACAGAGAAAGGTTATACAGGAGTTGAAATCAATTTGGTGTTGGAGCTATTAACTCCAGACAGAGACAAGAGAGCATATTCTATGTCTTCTCCTGTTAAGATCACACTGTAAATTCAATGGAGCAGGACATACCTCTATTCTGTGCTTCCCTGTCCTCTGCAACAACCAGGTTTTTGTCTCATCTTCCCAAGCCACTAAGCACTAAGACAGTACAAGTAATACCCACTGCCCTTCATTCATTCTGTATATTTTTACATTTTAAAATGCTAACAGTGGATCCTCAGAAGAGTCATGTCACTCCCTAGAACAGCTGCTGATGAAACCCATCCTGCACTATCAGGGAATTTACAGCTGTTCTACATTACTAGAAATCAAATGGGAACACACCAGTGACTCTGCAAGCTTGCTATGAAGACTGTGTTTTGCATCCTGCTGTCTGCAAAGCCAGGTGCCTCAGATCACGACCTGATTTTTTTTATCTACTAAGCACCTCCCCAGCGCACCTCAGAGGTAGCAATAAGCTAGTCTGGAAAAAAAACCCCAGGTATCTAGTGTAAGTAAACAATACACAAAATTCACAAACAGAGGCTTCCCAAGCAAAGAGGGGCTGGCACCTAATGCATTTAGGCCTCTGAAGTTGGCTAGGGATCTGTCGATGGCTGAACTCAGCAACCCAACCCCACACTATCCCTACCTATCCCTAACTAAAGAGGTGAGGAAACTCACTGCTAAAGGTATCAATGTGGCCAAGCATTTAGGAAGGTCTTGCATGCTTCTGCAAAGATCCTTCTCCACAAGCATGGCTTTAGAGGACCCCACTCTGTACTGATTGGCACCAGAAAGACATTTTCCAAGGGCTGCTTATTGCAAACCCATTCAAGAGCCCATTCACACAAACCCAGAAGGAGCTGGCACAAACCACCTCTGAGGTTAGGCTGATAATAGCCTCTGGTTTGATCCAGGGAGGAGGATGTCAGCCAAGGCCTCAGCTGACTCAGACAGATTAAATATCACCAGAAAAACACCCAACAAAAACCAAAACAAACCCACAATGATGATGTGTTCAGTTACAGCAGCCACAGTCTGGGCTGAAGAAAAAACAGAACAAAGCCAAACCAACCAACAAACAAAAACCTCAAACAAACCACATTTTCCTGGACAACTGCATTTTAACTGAAAGCAGACATGGGCTTGAGGGTGTTATAAGAAGTCCTAGCAGGGTTAGGCCTGGAACAAACAGCAGGGGAGGCAGCCAAGCAACAGAAAAAATTCATTTATCAGTGGATCTGCATGAGTGAACAGCATCTATGGGGAATAGTGACTTTTGTTTTTTTTAAAAACGGATAGAGAAAAAATAGGTATACGGACAACAACAAAGGAAACTGGCCTGAGACAGAACAAAGCTGTAGTTTAGGGTCTGCTAAACAAAGGAACGGGGACAATGTGTCCTTTGGTGTGGGCAGCGGTCAGGTCCAGGTCCTGCTCACCCCAGAGATGAATAGACTCAAGTCCTGCCAAAGTAATTCCCCAAAGCAGTCTTCAAGACTGACACAGCTGTGCCAAATGTGCGGTTGGACTGGGACCTTGGCCCCACAAGGAAACTTGTGCAGAAGAGGCTACTTGAAAAGTGTCTTGGTCTTCAGTTAAACCACAGCAAAGAGTCTGAGCTCTTCTCAGCCATATCCAGTTATTTTATAGGATCCTGGTCTCATCCCTTATTTTTGATGCTATGGGTGGTTTAACCCACGCTCCCTGCTCCTAACAGGCTTTATCTACAAAATTTCTTTTTTTCTTGCCTTGGGGTCTGCTCCAAAGCACAGTGAATTCATTGATATATTGCTGTAAGACAGAGAGACAAGTCAATGCAAGAAGAAAACACTGTCCAGCAAGTTTCATCTCACTGGAGTAGGGATGGATCAGCAACATCTATTTACTGAAAGCAGAAACCTTGAATCATATTGAATAGTTTTAACTTTTACTAGTTCAGAGATGAATGCCATCAAGCCGTAGCACGTAAAAAGGTCCACTTCATTAACCACTGGCCATCAGTGCATCCTTATCGTTCCCAGATTAACCTTCCTACTTAATGCAGGAACACTCGCTGGGAAAAAGTAGGGCCCATTAAACCACCCTCATATGCACACATGTATGATCTGGTGCCTAACAGGACACTTCATATGACTAGCAGATGTGTTTCCTGGACACATGGTCCTCCTGCTGCCCACCACCTCTTGGTGTATCCCTCCCACCTTTCCTGTTGTCTCACTACTGCTAGCAAGAGGTATTTTTCCTCTGCATCATCTTTAATCTCTCAGCTGTCAACTTCATATTTCCAGACTTCCATTTCTTCTCTTGCCTGAGCTTCACACCTTTCTCTTACTTGCACTATTTGTTTAGAAAATGCTGACCCCTCATTGCTCCAAAAGATCCCCACAGACTGGATGTGACTGAGACACACACTGCTTTCCTGCAGTCCTCATTGACAGGGCACCAGTGGTAGAGGTGCCTCAGTGCCGGGCCAGGACCCTTTATGCCCAGCACTGCACAAACACAGGGCAAAATGTCAGTCTGGACCCTCCTGACTATGTGCCTAAAGGGAAGCAGGCATGATAATGCAGTACCACACCACACTTAGCATTACCATTTGGGCTCTGATAGCTTTACAAAAAGAGGAAGTTTTCATTGTTAGTAAACCGATGTAATTTATTTAGCAGCAGTCATTTATGTTTACTGGGCTATGAAAGAACAGGAAGCGTCTGGCATCCAGAGAGATCCAGATTGATCTCTGTGTCTCTTCTTGACAAGCAGCCAGTCTTGAGACCTATCTCGCCAGGCATACTAAAACATCCACTTGCTGTTTTCTACCCTGAGCCACTGGGGAGACAGTTTTGTTACCTCCTGAAGAAAAGGGGAGAATCGCAACCATATGAGCATGTTTAAAACTGGCCAGGAACAAAGACGGATGGTAAGAGTTAGGAAAAACTGCATACAAGCAACTCAGACTGTTGTCCTTTCAGTGGTCCCATTTCCATTCTCAGGTATGCTTTTAATGTTATGTAAATGCCTAGACAAGAGCAGAATTGCTGCACTGTAAATTTACACAAAGGCAGATGATATTAGAATCTCAGCTATACACTTTAAAGATATCATAACTACAGAAATGAGAAGTGTATTATGAACTATCACTTTTTACTATGTAGAACTAGAGCAAAGTTATTTGAAGCATAAAAAAATTCTGGCAAAGGGCTGCCGTATTTAATAAATCACTGAATCAATTATTCACTGTGAAAATCAATTACTTACTTCAAATAAGAATCTTATGAATAACCTCATGCCCTTTCATGCCATTTAAGAAAGTTACAGGGGAATTAGTTAGTAAAAAAATGCCTCACTTATCCTTTATGTGCATTAAAAAGACCACACAAATACAGGGAAATTCTGCCAGCGGAATAGTCCAGGATCATTTTAATGAAGTCGGAGCATTGCCGTGGATTTACACTGCAGTAAAAACACAGCATTGGGGCACCACCTATGATCAGTTATGCAGGCACAGTTCAGAAGAATTCCATTCAATCCATGCAATTTTGCAAATGTGAAACCAGAATATAACCAGCCAACCACACAAACTCCTCTACAATATGAGCTACATTAAGTAACTACTCAAAGAAACACAAAGTGTATCTTCGCAGGTCAGGAAATATTGCCATGAGTCTCCGTGGAGACACTTTAAAGTGAATATTGCATGGCCTTGCAGCAGCTCCCTGGTTCATGCTTTTGAAGATTTGCTGATATGTGACTATTTCCAGAAAATGCTGCAAGTCCCAATGCAGCCTCCTTCCTCCCACCTACAAAACCAAACCATTCCACGACCCCAACAGTGCAAAGTACTCACTGAGCTGTAGAGATATCCCTCAGCATTCATGGCAACATACAGACCTGCCTTCACCCCTTGAATTGCCACCACACGAAGACCCACAGGAATTAGATTGAAAAGGGCTGTGGAAAGAAAAGAAAAGCAAAGGTTATGGAGACATCACCTTTGTGTGGCCAGTGCTGCTTTTTGCCCCAGGGCCAGCCCACCCCACTCCCGACATTTACCAGAAGACACTGGACTAGAATCAGAAGTCCTGCTTCCAGGTACAAGAAAGGCCTGCAGCCATGGGGCCAGTGTTGAAAGGAAATCTTTTAAAGTGCTGAGCTTGGCTGCCTCCCAGAAGCTTTAACACACCCATCAGTCTGTTTGATCACTGTCTTTGCAATGCCAAGGACTTATACGTGCACTCAAGCTAGCACATCTCAACAGCTTTCCATGGGCTAGCTGAACTGTGCTAACTGCCCATGGCGAATGCAACAACACAGCTTAGTGTAGTTCACCTTGAAACACATTTAAACCTAGACACGCTTTCTTGCATTTGCCATATGCTAAAAGAGTATACAGACAGCAACCACGGCCAGAAGGATAAAAATTAACCTGTGTGTCTGCATGACCCCTGCTGTCAAGGGAATGAAGAAACTCGGGAAGAGACAGTGCTCCATTCCAGGACCAGAGCACTGTTGCTCATTTAGAAACCACACTAGACAGGACAGAAGAGGATAAGACCTGCAAGACTCAATTTTATTGCCATCTTATTGATTAAAGCATTGCAATCACTATCTCCGAATTAATAATTTATTGCTTAATTCCAAGTAGATCCTGTAGCTCACTGAAAGACCTTTCCCAGGAGCATATACATTAGCGTATTGTCAGGCTTTTGCTACATTTCTGACAAAACGGGCTCAAAGAGGAGAGGACTGTCAATGTTGATTGAGTACTGAGGCATTATCACGTTGTTTTTCTTCCCAGATTTGTAGGACGAAAGTATCCAGATGCTGTAGGACCCTATGTGTTTCAGCTTCCAAATAGCTAACTAGACCTTGTTGCATGTATGGAAAGATTGCCACAGGGCCAGGCAGAAATGTGAGCACAAATACAATGGAAATATTTCACTCAAGGTCTCTTCCCACTCAACTACCCTGAAACAGTAATATTTTTTCTGGTTCCCTAGTCCTGAGGTCAGACTGTCCCTTGCACATTCCTAAAGCATTTCTCATGGCTTTTTAACACACTCACTTATTTACAAAACCCTGCTTGAAGCTTTGAGAGCTTTGGGGTGCTCAAATTAGCCCAGATCAGATCTGTGAATGGGCAGAGTGCAGAGGAAAGACTGAATGACAGAGCAGGCAGTGAAGCATTCTTTTTTCCCAGCTGACCCTTAAGGACACTATCCTCTAGCCGATTCATTTTATAGATCATTTACAAAATTTTATGCCTGACACATCACACTGCAGCAAGCATAGCACAGAGGGGTTTTCACATAATGCCTGTAGGAGAAACAGTCCTTCTCACTGTGCCATCTCACAGCCGTTCCTTCCCCGGGAGACGGACTGCTGCTGATTTAATATCAGCCCTGAAGCATAAAGCTTTTGCTGAAATGGTCTATTCAAAACACTATAGCTCCTCAGGCCAGGCTAGTGTTAATCCTGCTACGACAGGAGGGAGCAGAGTCCAGTTCAATAAGGACTGGTTAGATGTGCATGTGCTATGTAATGCATGCATTTAACTCAACCATAAGATGCTTCCTAAGAACCTCCCTCATGTACAGCCTGTGAATTTCTGCAGAGGGGAGGAGACGGAAGTTTTAGCCAACATGAAGAAAAGGGGGCGATGGGAGAAGAACTGAAACTGCGGCTTCATTATTTCATTGCTACACAAGCTTGAACCAAACTACAGGCTACAAAGTCTGATCGAAAGTCCCAGGAGTTTTTTGAGAATTTCTAAGAGGAAAAAGTAGAGCCCAAAGGGTCTGCGAAATGTAGTGGGAAACTGGTTACACTCAACCTGAACTCTTGCTGGATTTGCGTAAAGGTCAGAGGTAGATCCCTTTTCAGAAGTAAAACCTGAAGAGAGCACAAGAGACAGAAAGCTACTTTGCTCAAGATATATAACAGGTGTCTTGACAGAGCTAGTTTCAGGGCTGTCTTCATAAAGGGATTCACAAGTCCCAGATTCTCATCGATGCCCTTTTTTCTCACTCAATTCCCAAGGACGACCTTAGCTCCCCTTAGTGAGCCGCCTAAAAAGAAGACACCTTGAGTCTAGTAAAAACAAATTTAGTCACAGTCCCTTATTATGTTTTTAATCACCATATTCAGTAAAATATCAAAACATGATCTGAATTCTTACCAAAGACAATGGTAATATTTTTGATTTCATGGGAGGATGTCAACAGATGCATACGGCACATGAAGTCTAGCCTGAGCACTGGTCTAAAGAGCCAGAGTCAAGGACAGTGCTGCTTTGATATTGTCCCCAGAAGACACAAACACACCCCAGCTACTCAGCATTTAAGAGCTGTGTTATAGTGCATTTCTATCATTGAAAAGCTCACAAAGCAAAGTAAGCTTATATTTCTATCACTTTCTCACTACCATGAAGGTCTAAAACCCTCTGCAATTAACAAGTCTATTTAAAAGCAATTCCCCTTCCTTAATTTTTCCTCCCACTGAAAAATGGAGCATATTACTGCTAATAATGAAACAAAATGGGCATCATCATTCATTCCCTACAGCCAATTTATCTTGTATAGAAAACTTGTGACAGATCATTCAAAGCATTCATTAGCCAGCAAGGTGGCAATACCCAGAATTAGTGGGTGAAAAGTTCCATTTGGAAGCATCCACATCTCCAAATCTCTCTCTTTCCACCTATACATGGTAAGGGAGAACAGGAGCAATCCTGCTGCGCTTTGTGTTACAGCAGCAAGACCACTGCCAGTTCCCAAGCTGCCTGAGACCCTGCTGCAGATCATGGGAGCAACACCCACAATCACAGCTTTTAGCCATGGCAGAGCATCTCCTGCAACATAACACAGAGCAGAGGAGCAAGTGAGCAAGCAAACAAGCAGGATGACGTGCACCTGACATAGGTAACTAGCAGGTACAAAAGTTTCAGGTAGCACATATCTTCCTCTATTAAAAAAGCAGTTTGGGTCAATCAAGATTTCACAAATTCTTAAGAGTTGTTTCTGCACTTCAATCTAGAGATGTGTTTGAAGAAATCAAAACCTTTTGTTATCATGCTTCCAAATAAATATTTTATCTTGGTTTAGAATAGATTTAAAAGCTATAAACTTTATTGTAAGAATGTAAAATGAGGGAGGAAAAACCCTCAACCGACCTCAAAAGCAGTATGCCTCGTTTTTTGTCAGGAAGAAAACTTTGGTTAACGTGAAACAGCAGAATTAGAAATGGGGAAGAGGACTAGCGGTGGTAAAGTAGGACTGGACACATGATGCGCTGATGTGAAAAACAGAAAATTTAACAAATGCTTTCAAAACTCTGCTGCAAAATGGTACATTTTCTATGCCATCTGCAACTTCACGGAATGAACATACTCTTTTACTTCATGGGCAGAAGAGAAAAAAATTAGGACATTGAATTATTTCTGCATATTTTCCTTCATTACATCTTACCATTTTCAGCCATTGGCAGATTTACACCTCACCCTGCTTATTGATTATATTACTTTTAGCATGATACAGTCCTAAACCCTTTGGCCATGAATATGCTGTTCACTGTTACATTACGGCAGCTTATCAGCTGCATAACACGTTTTTAAAATCTGAACGCATGCTTAGCTATGTGTCTGGACTAACTTATTTACAGAAATTGATGAGTAAGGTAAGATGTGCTGTATGTAAGATGTGGACCATATGCTCAGTTGATATAAGCAGTAGTAAGTCAGAGATCCTAAACTAATTTATAGCAGGTGATTTGTTCTGGATCAAGACACTTATGCTGCACATGAATAAAGAACTAATGGATGATACAATGCGCATCAGCAGCCTTGGTGCACCATGAGACGGGGAGGTTTAAGATCATGAGAGAATTAAGGAATACTGCTAAGATGATCAATAGGCTGTGGTGCAACACGTGCAGTTACTTTTCTCGTGCAACATGAGAGAAGAAACTGGGGGAACTGTATTTATTTGCTTAGCTCAAAGAAGGGAACACAATGAAACTTCACAGTGGAGCACAATGAAAAGACAAGAAGCACTAGGCCAAAGCCTCAAAGAAATTATGACTGGTTGCAAAGAACAATTTGTTACAATGAGAACAGTGCAGCACTGGCACCAGACACGTTATGAAGCTATGGAACAGCTCATTCCTGAAGACATTTGAAACAATGAGACAAGGCTCTGTGCAGTTGAAGATAACCCATCTCCAAGGAAGATGCTGAACTGGAGACCTCCACAGGTTTCCCCAGTCTGAATCTTTTTATGTTTGTTTCTGGAAAGCCTCAACAATACCCTAGATATGCTGGTCTGTTTCCACTTGTTCAGTACAGTTGACCTATCCTTTACATACTATCTATTTGCTAAGGCTTTTCAGACATTCAACAGGATTATGCTAGCAAACAAAGAAGCCCTGTTGTTCTTACAAAGAAGGTGCATTACCTTGCTCAGCCCAGCAAAGAGCAATAATGGTGCAAATACAGCAACAATTGGCCATGAAAGACCATTTGAGATCACTGATGCTGGAAGGAAAAGATACTGCCACAAATAAAAGTTCATACATAACATTACTAAGAACACAAACAGTGGCCTCGTACACTATGGAATTGTGCTCAGATTAAAAGAAAATTATTCACATATCCCAGTGCAAGTAGGCAGAGAATCTGTCTTCTTGCTTACATTAAGATGGCGTGCCTTTAAATGCATGGTATAAGGAACAGATGTCCCAAGCGCTTCTTTCGCGGGAAACTGGCTGGATGCCCATTCAAATGCCATTAGAACTTGGCTTCTGGGTTTTTTGTTGGCTTTTTTTTTTTCTTTCCTTTAAGTGAGAGGAGGTGGAAAATAAATGCCATCAGCCTCTCAAGAACACACATAAAATAGGCACTAGATAATTAATTTAAAAATTGCTGAAATATTAGCAGTTCCTGGATTTTTATTTGAACTTTTAATTGCATGAGATGTATCTGAGGGACATGTTGTGTCTCATTTTAAATGTTGATTTTGCCAGAGTAAACCAACCTAATGTATTCCATGAAAAGTAAGCTTCCTTTCATAATGCTAATTTGAATAATCAGCATGTGGCTACAGAACAGAGAGTAATGTACAGAATATGGTGCTCACCGCGTATTTAACTGTGCTAAGGTGGCTTCTGCATGGAGAACAGATGGACATCCAGGGTGGGAACTCTCCTGATATGGCCATCCATATTGCCCTTCTCTCTCAGTGCGTGTGAGTTAACCAACTCTCTTCAAGGATAGGGAAATATTTATCTACTCTTTGATGAGTTTTACCCTTGCACAGAAATACTGTGCAGATTTCAGACTGGGTGATCAGGAATCTTCTGGAGAAGTATTTTGAAACAGAAAATATCAGTGATGTAAATCTGCAAGCTGTTCACTTCGACAAGTGAGTTTTGACTTTTTTCTGGTCAAAAATTGAGATGTTTGGAGGAACAGAAAAGGGGGGAAAAAATTGCGAGTATGGTTTATTTTGGCATTTCCAAAATAAAGGGATTTTGCTTTGAAGCTATAACTGGAAGCTTCATACAATATAAAGTGCTGAATCAAAGTGAAGATTTATGAAGGAGGATGTGTGGTAGGAAGTTAAACAAAACTGAATAATGCACATTCTTAATTTCATTTTCAGGAGCCAAATATTACCATGTTGAATTTTTCTCTCTTTTGATATCCCCTGAGTTCAGGGGATGGGGAATTCTTCATCTGCAATCTTCTTTCAAAAACTGTACTAAAATTTACTACATGGCCCATGACTTTGAGCAAGTAGCTTGGCACGCTTCGACTAGATACCTCCTGTCCTACCCCAGCTGCCAAGGCAGAGCTGCCACCTCACCAAATAAATTTGCACTCTAGATGTGCCCTTCAGCCCGTCTATTTCCAGCCGAGATGACTGGATGGAAGTGGCTTACAAGCACTAAGCATCTTGACAAGCTGATACCTAACATTTCTAATGAGATAAGAGCTGTTTGGGGCCCAACCTCAGTCATGGGCAGCTAGCGGCAGTTTCCCTCATTGCCCTTACCAGCCTGAAATATTGCAGAACTGCTCTTACGTTTTATTCCTCCGCTGTTTACCTAAATTCATCCCTGCTTCAGTTTGAGCTCATTACTCTGTTGTTCAGTTCTCAATGATAGATGAGGGTCATGAATCCCTGTCATCTCTAGCAGCTCTTGCCGTGCCGTTGACAAATAGGTCTCCAATGTGATTTCCTGCAGATTAAGAACACCCTATGTCTTCTTTAAGAGAAAGCAGCTAATACGACCCACACTGGGCCATCACCCCCAAACTAAAGCCCACTGAAATCATGCCATGTGTCGGTGTCTGCCTGGGAAAATCAAAAGTCCAGACTTTCCTCATAGGAAGAGACCTGCTCAGTCTCTAATGGAGTAAAAGTGTGTGTGTGGAGATCCACAGATTCTCCTGCTCCAGCACAAATTAGAAACCCTGTCATTGCAACTTGCAATACTTCATTTATTCAACACAAGCATAAGAAAAAAAGAGGACTAAAACCTGACACAGGCCAAGTTTCAGATGAATGCAGCTTCTTGGGTCATTTCACAAGAGCTTTGCCAGTCTCCCACAATTTCAGTTGCCATCTTCCCAAAGCTCTTCTCATGCATGGGCCCCAGCACTGAGCTGGATGCAGCAGAGCAGCCACACCACACACAATATTCCTGTCACAGCACTCTGCCAGCATCTTGGGGATAGGGCTAACACCATGGATGTGGAGCTGTAGACAAATTGCACCTTTGTCCAAGTGCAGCTTCACATGACAATGTGAATATCCTCTAAGTGTGTTGCATCACTTCAGACACCCCTCACATGCAGCCCAGATGATGTCTTCCTGAAGGAATGATGCCTTCAATCCAACCAAGAGCTTCTTTGAGTTTGAACAAGATAAGCCTCCAAATTAAGTAGGTTTCTCTTTCCACAGAGTACATGCAGTGTGCTTCCGTCAATCCTACCACACAGATGAACATGTGTTCATCTCTAGTAGTGACTGGGAAAATACCTTCTATGCTATCTTCTAGGCTATCTATGATGTCCTCCTACATCAGTGTCCCACAACAGTGGCACAGGGAGCTTCAAACCAACATAGGATGACACAAATCAAGACTTGAGTCCTACTCTGTTGATGCAGGATCAGAGCTTATCACTGTCCACTTGGAAGCATACATCTGATGCCCATGAAATGAAGACAAGCTGTAGAAAATATCCTGCACTTTTTTTGAACTTTGAGGAGTTTTGGTATTGACAAAACTACTTTTGCGAAAGGAAGATTGGCTGTTGTTCTGCATTTGTTTTAACCAATATGGCTCCTGTACAGAGCATCATTTTTAAACCTGCATGTCTCTGCTGCCTTTGTTGGACTTTACTGTCCTTTGTTGGACAGCATGAACACAATCCCTTTGAACAGTGTTTTGGAAGATAACCTCCTTTGGAAAGGTTGTATGATGTCCTCAACCTTTACATTAGCCTCCAAGCACTATACTTTAGTGAACAGCTGGGTTTCTCCAGCTTGGAAATTCCTGATGATTGCTGAATTTTTCAGGATAAAATAGTGAAAACAATTTTCTCCTCTTCTCCTTGGAGAGAGAATTCCCCCTATCCTTTACCCATGTGACATGTGTATAAATATAATCTCCTTTCTCTTCTGGAAGCAATTCAAATCATGGGTTTTATTCTCCACCCCACCCAGATGGCAGTTACAGAATCGGGGCAGGAGGGAAGAAGATTGGAGAGGAAACATATGAAATTATACAGGCAAGATTTAAAGGGGAAGGATAGATAGAAAAAATGTGCAGAAAACAGCTGGTTTCTTTATCATTTCATCTTTCAAAGCTAGGTGCTGCACTTGATTGTAACAGGGTTGCAAAACACAGTAATTTTTCTTACTGTAGTCGCTGTTTTCATCCTTGGTCCCATCAATTGTACCATCTGGGTGCATCTGCAGGAAGTATTCCTGCTGGCTGAATAACCTTGTCACAATTCCTTTCAGTTGGGGTTCTGCAAAAAAATAATAAAAATTATTCGATATATCAAGTAGCAAGAGTCCCAATTTGTTTGGCCCCCATTAAGCCCTGAGTAAACGTAGAAGTGCTTGGCAGATAAGACAGCTTTCTGTGATTCCTTTCAAGCGTGGTTTTAAAATATTCATATATACATAGACATACAGGGAAATAAAACTGAGATCAGATGAGCAGGTAAAATGCAATGCAGAGCTGGTGCAACAGAAACATATTTATGGAACATCACTTCACTGAAAGTTACCTACCAAATGAAAGTCTTTAGACAGTTTATGTATTCTGAATATGCCACTCATTCAGAAGAATATTTGCTAGTGGCGTTGCAAACAATTTGTCTTTTGTTTCTTATTTTGCCTGTGAAGCCAAGATCCTTATTTTCTCTATGGTTGATTCACTATTGCGCAGGTCCAGTTTTATGCCAATGAGAACCTATTTAAATCACTGGTATTACAGTGGCGTAAAATCAAAGTAACCAAGTGCTTAATCAGGCTGCATGAGACCAACTGTGTGGGACTCAGGAACAAAATCCTGAAAGGAACAGATGCAAGACACCTCCAAAAATGACCCCTAAAGCATTTATAGGCACCTTAAAACGCCTCTGTTTTAAAATCTGCATCTTCCTCCCCCCTAAAACATGTACTGCATACTCTGGTAGATGGGAATTACTCTTTACCTCTAGCAGGGTCCTTTCCCAGCCCCTCTACATCATGAGCCAGCAACGGACTGGCTTGGGGCTTACCTATTGCCTCTGCAACATTTTATACCTGCGTTGAAAAGGAAAAGGAAAACACTAAAAAGGCAGAAACAATTTCAACTTCATGTGACAGAGGTCTGCAGCATAACAGACAAACAAAAAATACATTTTTGTATTACAAAAATAAATTAAATTTTAATCATGCAAGGTTTTGTCACAGGCATTGCTTCTGGAAATCAAGCCAGCAGGCTACACGTACAAAGACACACTAGCAATGATGGCATCCTTGTGCGATGGGAGTTTGTAGTTTCATGTGACCACCCACCAAAAGTAAATAAATAAGACCCAGTTATTGCTGGCTCAATGGACAGGAAAAAACCCAGTGTAGCATACCAAAAATCCTGTCAGCTTCCCGTCTTTCATGCCTCTAGTGAGGCTGTTTAATAAGCCATGGTCATTACGTAACTAGTCACGTTGTGGGTTAAGTGCTTCCATTAGGAGCCCCCGTCTCTAACGATTTTGCACTGCTCTGCACGACTTCCACTTGAGGCTGGCACTCTCAGCCAGTGCTTCTGCACAGGCTACACCCTCCCCACAGCAGGCAGGGACCTTGAATGTAGACAGGCTGCAGGTGCAAAGAATTTCAACTTCAGCAACCTCTCCACCAACTCGGGGAGAGTCAGGTGTTATTTCACAGCTACAAACCCCACTGACTAAATTGGGACCACCTGGTTTCTATGCTGCCTCAAAACAGTGATTTCACAGCAATGAGAATGTTGTAGACTGCAGGCAGGCTTTCTCCCAGCAAGACAATTCTGGGACAGTAAAATAAGTACAATTGTACTGGTCATCTACTAAAAGCTAATGTCATTCAAGTTAAATGTCAAACTGAGACTTAGCTTGAGCTAAGTGTTTTTTCTTCTTAACAAAATGAATTTCTATTTTGTTGAATGCAGAAGCTTGATTTAACTTGCTTTTCTAACACACATATTAAAGCTAGAGGAAAGGAAAAGCGGTATTCTCCAGTACAGATGACTGCACCACCCTCCTCAAGCCTGTACCCTTCCTCTCTTTTATCTAATACCACAATGGTGAAGGCACTAATAGGCACTCTCTGATTTGAGAGACCTATGTTTTCAGTCCCTTAAATGAGTCTTAGCCTTGTTTTTACTTTCTGGTTAAATTTTAATGCTGAAGTACTTTGCACAAAATGGAAGAGCTCCCAGCAGGAGAGATTTAGAAGATGCTCCTCAGCCTGAGGCTTTCTGCATGCTGGGGAAGGGCAGGAGATCTTGTCTAAAGCATCTCAAGGATAAGAGGAATGGACATACAAAACAACCCTGAGCTTGTCCCCTTTCTTGGGAAATTTCTGATTTAGCTACAGGATAGCAGGTCCTTCCCTCCTTCTTTGGGGTGCAAACTATACTTTGATCATGCAAAACATTTTGGAACAACATGAAAACCTCTCCCACTTTTACTAAATAACCTACCGAGTTTATCAGAATAGCACCTGAGATCCCTTGAGGTCACACTGAACCTTTGTTAGACGCAAACACCAACGCACTGGAAGTGTCACCATAGTAAACACAGGATAAAACCCCAAGGTCCCTTTTTGTTACTGATCGGACATAGACACATAGTCAGGTACTATTCAAGCTTTAATGACTGCAGTCTTCATGATCCTAGGCTTTCCTGAGTCAATGCCTGCCTAGATTGGAGTAGGAATCTTATCTCAGATGTGCTTTTTTTTCTTGACCTGACATGGTTTTGCTGAAGTTTGAGGCTCACACCCAAACTCAAACTCCAAGCAAGTGAAGCACAGAGCTCCCATGCTCCTCCTGGCCTTAACAGAGTCTGACAGCAGCAGTGTTCCTGCCTCGCCTCACACCTCTTCTGCTAGAGCATCCCAGCTACCCTGGCTCATTTAGAATGCCCTGCAGCACAATCAACCAAACGTCTTTTTCAGACACCAAAGGGTCAGAAATCACTTTGGAGACATGCAGATTTCTCCTTCCCCTGTTTCTGCATTTCTTTTTGTCTCTTTCAAAGGAAGAGAAGAGCTGCTGGGCATCTGCAACTTTGAGTATCTGCCTGAACTAAAAGCAAAAGCAGCACAGATACATGCACAGCCAGCATCAAGTTTTCTTTTCTAACACAGAGAACGGCCAAAGGATGGTTAGAGAGATATCTGGGCAATGGGTGATTCGTCGGATCTAGTACAGCCATGTCTACACCTGAATTGGACTCCCTTTCCATTCCAAAAACCAACAGCCAGGCCAGGCCAGGCCCGGCCCATAGGATCCTGAACCCACATACATCTCCCCATTGAGTGCAAAGAGACCAGCTCAAACATAAACAGCTATGCTACAACAGCTGGCAGAGTAGCTGCTTCCCGCCAGGGAACCTCCTGTCTCATGTCTGGGCATTGAGTGGGATATTGCAGCATGCCATTCTTACAGCAAGCAGCGAGGCTGGGAGGCCTACAGACAAAATTTTAGGTGAAGGCAGCTTTTAAGAAGAACAAAAGTTCTACCCATCTTTCTGCCCAGACTTCACTATGGAGTTATTACCCGAAGAGGGAAGAGTATAATCACAGAACAGGAGTTTTCCTGCTACCCCAGAAGCAAACCTCTGCAGATGACTTTTAAGAGACTCCCTACTTTTGTCATATCATATATTTTAACATCATTTCTTTCCACTTACACAGCAATTTTATCACAGTCTTACAGCATTGCTATCCATTATGCTGTAGCAATCATGTTGAAAAAGTCAGTAAAAAAGTCTCAAAACCAGTAGGTCTCCTTGTCAAATAAGGATGGTGGAACACTCCCATAAGCCAAAACAGAAGGCATAAAGGCAAAAAATAGACAGAGAACTTCTCACAGTTTTGCAATTAAAAGTGAAAGAGAACAACCCTCCCCAGCAGGCAAGATTCTCAGTGCTTATTGAAGCACTGGGTGGGAGATTAAAAACCCACAACCTTGATATGATACTTTTATTTGTATGAAGTTCCCTCAATCCTGCTCCAGGGTATAATCAATAAGAGATAGAAGCACAAACAAGCTTTTCTTTATCTAACCTCCTTCTTGTGTAGCAAGGGGAACTCAGATTCCCTTGCTTTTAAAGGAGCGATACTCAGGATAAACCTACTCCCCCCCATGCAGACTTCTCCATACACGCTTCGATTTTGCTGTAGGAGCAGCTTTCCTAGCAGAAACAGAACTGATGTGGACAAGACCTCAGCACCAGCTTAGTGTCTCCCTAAACACAAAATCAAGTACTTCAGAATAGATTTAAGAAAAAAGTTATAACTGCCTTGATCCCAAAGTACAGGCTAAACACAAAAGATTTCCACACAATGTATTCCCAGTGCAGATTCCATGCTATTAGGATTTCCATGCAATATGCAAAGGGATATTTTTACCCTCATTTTATACACAATACTGGCTACTTCAGAATGCTTACTTTGAATAGCATGTTCTGCATGTTCTGGTTGCCATTATATAGCTGCTCAGGGCTGGGGGGATGCTAAAGAAAAGCTCAACGGACCTTCTTCTTCTGCAGGTGCACTCAGCACAAATCCTTCAAATGTGGGGCTTCCAGAAGAAGATCATGATGCCCAGGAAGCATTCCCCCTGGGCACAGCCACAGGGCAGAACAGAGCAATAAGAATGATGGAGCAAGAGCTAAACCATGGTTGTGTGTTTGGTCTGTAGCATCTACTAGTCTAGCTTTCCCTAGGGTGAAGACAGGATTCTCAGCTGATAACTCTTCTTACGGAAGTCATCTAGTGACCAAGCCACTACACATCCCCTGAAAGATATCCTGTTTACTTCTCTTTCCACAAGCCAAACTCACTAGCTCTTCCTGCCCTGCTTTCAACTTGCTGTACCCTTTGACACAGCTGAGGCTAGCTAAATAATGATCTGATTGCTAATCTCCTTGTCTCTACTTAAATGGTAATGTGATGCTGCCATTATTAATTTCAGCTATCCTGCTGCTAAGCCTTAAAGTCATCTTAGCTCACATCAGCTGCTGTGTTTCCTTCCTTATTGTACAGCTTTATGGCAATTTTCATTTCCCTGGGGCTTGTCAAGGACATGATAGTTGCTGGGTACTCACACATAATTTGTTTGATCTCCAAAAGGCCAGGGGGATCATGTCCAAATCAGTTACTCTGCCGGGTCATATCTCTCACCCTCAAACTGCAGATATTGCTGAAGGTATCTGCTGTGTGCTATAGGAAAAAGAGCAAGATCTCTGGCCAAAATGCTTCTTATCAGAAATATCACTGGCTCTTCAGTGACCTTTTCTTTTAATTCTGCTCACTTCATTAACTGGAAAATGGAGAACATGTAAGCAGAGTAATTCCCATTAACGCAAAGACGGGCTATGAGGTTATGCACCAATGCTGCGTTTAGCAGAGCCCCACTGAGGACACTAACTGTTGCCTATTCCCATCAGCAAAGCAGGAGCACAAACATGATCAGGTCATGCACCGCAGCATAAACCCATCGGTGAGGAACCCTATGCTCTATCAAGCACCATAGTGTAGCTCAGTTCAGTCCAAACCCTGAGCTCTGGAGGACTAAGGAATTGGGCACAGGACTGATTCCAATGAAGACTCCATCAAGGAAGGGCAGTCTGCCACACCCTCATTTTTTGCAATTCACAGAACACCTCTTATGTCAATACAATGACCTGAGGTTGCAGCAATCCAGACCTCACTTTGCCTTGGGCTGGGAAATCTAAAGGATTCATCAAGACTCTACTTACAGAAGTCACTTTCATCTGAACCCTCTGAGTCAATGGTAGGGATCTCAGAAGGGCTGTTTTTCAATGATCTCTGGAAAAGATGAAGGGCTTAGTGACCTTTCCAGGATTTAAGCCACCAGCTCCAAGGATTCTTGCAACTCATAGCAATGCTCTGGTTGGCAGACAGGCCTCCACTTGAGGTTGCTGGTGCAGAACTGCTTTCAAATCCACTTCAGAAGTTACTGCGTCAGGTGCCAGCAGTACTCTGTGTTAGTTATGGCATAAACTCTGAAGCTCTTGGGACTACTGTTCTCTGAACAATGAGCTATCAAACACAGAGGACTGCTAGCTCGGATGGCAAGCAGACATTTTACATTCAGCAACCTGCAACAAGGTAGAAGGAAGGTACCTGCTGTATGATTTCGACAGCAGACTTGCCCATTTTTTGCCCTCTTTTTCTGCAGCAGGACACGTTCTGACTCAAAGCCTCTGCCTGGTCTTAGCACAGCAAGGCTGTCAGAGATGCCAGTGCTAGGCTGCCAAAACAGTCCCTCTGGTACCTGCTAAGGACATAGGATTGGCAAAGGGAGAAAGTATTTCCAGCCCTGATCTGAACCATGGCTGAATTCTCTTCTGCTGAATACTGCTGATTCTCTTCTGTGCCTGTGCAACAGTTTTGCTGAGGATGTGATGGGAAACACAGGAACTGTAATATATCTCAGGAGCATATTTCACCTTAATGTTCTTTAAACATTTATTTATTGCAATTAAACATTTTAGCCTGGAATTTACACATTCCAGTATTCTTATTTTCCTCCATTCAGGATGCAGCTGTCATAATGCGATGTTGATTTATGACTCGGCCAACCAGGACTCAAATCCTTAACACACCAAATCCAGCATTCAAGTCAGAGCATAAACTGCTCCTAATTTACTTAGATTTAACTCCACATTTAAAGTGCCACTGCAGAAACTGCAGTTCCCCTCCCCTGAAAAGGATGGGTTCCAGAATACTCGATAAGTCAAATACTGGAAATACATGCAGACAGAGAAGGGCACCTAAATCCCTCCTTCAGAAGTACAGTATTAATGAAGGCTTGTATTAACTCAGCACAAAAAAAGCATCAGTGAGCTCCATGCAGATTACCAGGGTGACAGGCATCAGCACAGAACTCAGGGATAAAGAGAAGATGAATCACTGAGGGAGAAAAATGATGAGTTTTCTTTCCAGACATGAGCTACTAAGTTCTCCAGGGTGTTTGGAGTTAAGATGAAGTAAGCAGCTGTGTTTAATTAAATGCATCACTGTCAGCATAAGTTGAATAGCTCAACTCACTACAATGATGGACTGAATCTACCTGAACTCAGGAATAACAGCAGTTGCAGCTGTGTCAGAAGCTGCTGTCCTTGAAGGCTACGGGTGCATTTCCTCTGGCAGAACACCTTTCAAGCTGTGACCACAGCAGAGTGTGAGCATTTAGCAGACACTGCGCACAGGTGCCTATGTAGTGAGCTGCGCATGAAGCAGGTCGAAACCTCCTGAGCCACACACAGGGATCCTGGGGGGCATTCCAACTGTGTCACTAGGGTGCAGAGATAGGAAATCCTGCTGCAAAGTGCTGAGCATTTGCAGCTCCCATGGGAGTCACTGAGTGCAGAAAAGTACACGGGCAGAGGCAAGGAGGACATTTCCTAGCCTCACAAAATGTTTTCCATGGCTTCTGTGGCTTAACTCAGCAAAAGTGTTCAGAGAAGAAGGACATACTCTGCTCAAGGAAGACTACAAGCAGCTGTCCTGGAAGGACTGGGCAATGTTGCCTGTGGCATCCTGAATAACAGGCAGGGAGAGGACAAATGAGCTACAGAGCAGAGGGAGGTGAGCAGTGTAGGTGGGGATTTGCATTTGGATGCCTCCCCAGGCTGCCTGCACTGAAGTCACATCACCGTGGGCAACGGCAGCTGCTCAAGCATTAGCAGGGGCTCTGTAGCAAAGCCAGGCATCCAGGCCCACCACCCAAAACTGCCACAAGCCCCTTCTGTTTAGAAACAGCCATTCAGCTACACGGGCACATCACCCAGACTGTGAGTAGGATGGAGAGATGTAAACAGACCGACTGACACTAAGATGTATTGCCGATGTTTGTGACTCTGGCAGCACCAAACAGTTGATCCCAGCTCCTTTACCAATGATGTAGAAAGAAGGCAACGCCCAGCTCCAGTTCAATGTGATTACAGGGTTGATGTCACACTCCAACTACAGGGAATTTCTTTTGAGAAGAAAATTACTCTAGGACAATAGGGTTGCAAGGCACCCTTGTGCATTTACTTATCTCAAGTGTGCATCTCCACACAGATCTAATAACTACAGAGAGACAACTGGTGCTTCCAGGATGCATTACATGAAATAACAGGCTGTGCTGACAGGGATGGCCTCTGTGTTTGAAGGACAAGCTTACAAAATGACATTTCCCTAACTCAGACGGGTGACAGGCTCAAGCCAATGACAGTACCTATCAAAGCAATTGCCTCCTGTCACTGTCAGTGAGTCACTAGAGCAGAATGGCACCTTGTAAGAAAAAAGAGCATCCAGAGGAGTGATTTCCTTTCCTGTGCTGATGCCTGCAAGGAGGAATAGTAATTAGCTCTCCAGCACTGAGCACAACTGTCTGCCCGCACCCTCCATCAAGGAGCAGACATGTGCAAAGCACTGCACTACACCTGCTTTGCTTTTACAAAGATGAGTCCTCCAGGGAAGTCTTATTTCTCACTTCCTGAGTAGGTGGAAAAGATGTGGTTGCACACCACTGGCACTTATGCAGGCTCTGTCATACCCAGGGAATCAGGTTTACACAGATGTTATTACAGGTCCGAGGTAAGGGGCAGAGAAACGAGTCATAAAAAGCACCGAAAGTGGGGTGCAACATGGGACCACTGCTATATGTCTCTCCCAGACCACCCCTTTCCTAGTAGCCAATGGATGTTAGGATTTAGAGAAGTCATCCTTCAGATCACTCTCTCTCCAAGCTCTGGATCCCATGTAACAGCCACCTGAAGTCTCAGACTCAAGGATAAAAAGGTCCAAAGTCTTGGATGAGTTTCCCTAGAAGGCAAATGCCAAATAGCATACATGACACATGAACTACCCAGTCTGCACACAAGCTAAGGACAAGACAGCCATTTCCAGCACCGCAGGGACAAAAGAGGTCCCCAAAAAACACTGCAGGTGGAAACAATGGGATGACCTAACTGACAACAATTATTTCGGCAGAGGGCTGCTGAATACCTCAGGATGGAATTGTCTAGCTGAATATTTTGATAAAAAAATCAGAGTAAGAGCAGCTGAAGTTATACACAAACTCCATCTATTTAACAGGGGGAAAAAAGGACATCAGAAAAGAGGACAAGTTTGGTTTTTTTTTTCTTTTGAGACAATGCTTTGTTTGGAAATGATGTTAAAAGACTTGGAGATGAAAGACAAAGTTTCATTTTAAGTAGAACGAAATATTGCATTGGATCTGAATCCCCTCCTTCCCAGAAACTTCTTTTATTTGACCATAGAACTGAAAAAATCAATTCTTCATACAGCTACACTCCTGGGTTTGTCTTTGCCTCCCCCAGGACATGGTTTGTACTGCTCTGTTGATCCAGTGTGTTTTACCAGCAGTCAAATTTCAAAACATTTCCCTTCAAAGAGCAATCTTCCACACCAGTATTGACTTGAGCTCTAATGAGGAGAAAACCAAAGCCTGGCAGGAACGGAAAGGATGAAGAAAAGATGTAGGGCTTTTCCGGAATTTATGCAGGGTGAGCTTTTTCAGGTAAGGGAATTAAAAAATGTGAGAAGTTTAATGGAAAAGAAGCTGCAGCTACAGCTCCTAAACTGTCACTTTCCAGCAGTCAATGCCTTGGCTGATGAAGGTTAACACATGTTCATAAGTATGGTGAGAAGATATATTATTTATTTTGAGGAACACCCTGCAATTATTCCTGACATATTGTGTAATTAGCCAAAATTACAGCATATTCACCCAGAGCAAAACAGAGGATAGCATAAATATTACGTGTAAGCCCCCAATCACAGAGTGCGTTTCATTTGGGTGCAGACATGACTCCATGAACCATCCGAGTGTGTGTCCCTTCATGGGGGCTTCTCCCTGGCCCCCATGGGCTGGAGAAAGGGGAAACATCAGAAGTAAAACCCAGACTTTCCCCATGCCAGCTCAAGTGCTGCATGAAGATTAAGGAAACAGGTATCCCTACACTGCAGAGCTTTTGGGTTGAGGGATGACTGACTCCAAAATTCCTACCAGCAAAGAAGGGGCCTCATTTTTGCTACCCCCAAGGTGGAAAGGCAGGCTCGGAGGATGATGTCGGGAAATGCCATTTGCTAAGCTTTGCTGCCTGCAGCTGGCAGGCATGAGAAACAGAAAAAAACCTCTGCCCTCTCCCCACACTTGCAGCACTTCTCATCCTACAAACAGAGATGGAGAGGGAGAGGGTTTCTTACAGAGCCACACATCCTAAGGACTTTTTTGATGGATCAGAAATCCTGGGCAATCTGACGGCAGCACTTTGATGCTTGTACAGTTAGAAAGGCTGTGTTTTGTTTTGTTGATTCCAATGTGCAACATAAAAATTCTTCACTGTCAATCAAGCAGATTTTTTCCTGGTTTCCTAAAAAGATTCAGGATACCAGGAAATTTTTTCTACCTAGAATTTGCTCCATGAGAGGATATATAAAAGCAGGTTAAAAAAACATTTGTCTGGGGGATGTACATCTGGTGTGAGTGCAGGGCTATGGTTGGACTAGTCAACCTCAGGGATCTTCTCAGCCTTGCTGCTAAGTGGCCATAACTCGGTTATTACACTTCTGCACCCCACGTTTTTCAAGGGCTCCATGACAGAGTCCTCAGCTCCCCTCACCTTGAAGTGCCCCACACAAAACACCAGATCACTAATAGCCGTCACAGGAATAGAGCAGACGCCATCCCTGCTGATCGCACCTGCCACAGCATTGTGATTTGTGCTGTTCTCAGATGCTAACTCTCTCCACTTTCCCCATCAATCCAACAGGCCTGAAATACTGCAGAAACACTGAGAAGTCCCTCACACAAAGAAAAACATGATACAGAAACAACTACAACAATCTTCCACCCTCTCTGCATGGCTGGAAAAGTAAATTCATTAAAATAGAAAATGGACAGAATGTGCTATCAACAAGCACCGAGCTGAAATTAATCATGTAAGATGCTATCAGTCTTGGGGAGGGTACCTGGTTCTACCAACACCACCTCATAGAAGAGCCCTGGGTAATCACTGAATGGCAACTCAGAATAAAATTTGGGTCCCATTGTCACTCTGAAAATGTTCAGTTACACCAGCAACAATGTCCTTTTCTGTTATGGCATTCCTCATGCACTCCCGCAGCATTTTCCAAAGGGATGAGACATGTGAGACTTCTTTATTTAAGAGGTAATGAGACTGTGATGTGGAAAAAATAAAGCCTGAATCAGACAAGTTGTACTGTAATAATTTTTTTGCTTACTGTACTACTGTAGCTTCAGCACTCCTGCAGCAGTTTGCAAGCATTTCTTGACCCAAAATTACGTTACTCAATTTCAACAAATCTTACACAACACTCATATGCATAAAGAAAATGTGCTGCTTGCGCCACTCTGGTTTGAAGAAACATTATACTTCAAAGAGCAAGTTCATGCTAAAAATGGCCAAACGCCACCATGTGACTCGAAGTTCTTTCTTCTTTCCTTTTGCTTTGTGAAAATACACCTTTTCCACCTTCAGAATGATTTTAATTTTCCATCTGAGCCAGAAGTTTCCTTCAACCTAATGAAAACACTTGCAGTGTGAGAAAGCCATCGTCTGCCTCATACCGTCTAAAGCTCTGTTTTAAGTAAGGATGGTGTTTCACGGTTCTTGTCTCACTACAAACACTTCATTCCCGATGTCAGGTGGCCTTGAGGACTCCAGCAAGCCAGGCAGGTTTACCAGCCACACCACTGCCGATCTGGGAGAGATCCGCAAGCGGAGAGCTCCATCCCTGGGGATGCACGTGCTCAGGATGACACAGTGCAGATGGAGCAAAACCAGAGAGTCTGCCTCTCTAACGGGGCTCCAAACACAGCTCTGGCTCCTCCAGCTGCGAAAGAGCCACTCGCTGCCTGAGGGCTCAGGGCAAAGGAGCTCTCAAACATGGTTTCTAATCATTCAGGCTCTTGCTTTAAAAATTAAAATTTATTTAATGGAAAGTAGAGCTGTGCTTTTGAAGAAACAGAAAGAAAAATAATAGAAGAAATGTTTAAGGAAGCAGGGAAGATAGGAGTGGCACAGAAGGAAATGCCATAAAATCCAAAACGAATGCTTATAAATTTTTAAGTAACAATGTTGTGTGTCAGCCAGCAGGCAGACCCCGTACTGGAGAGCATAAAACCAAACTATAAAAAGCCAGCAGAGAACTGGTGGTTACATCACACACCCTGCCAACCCTTTTAGCCACCATCACAGAAAATCCCCACACGAGTGGAATGCTGGTCACGAGAAGATGCCCGCACGAACATCTGCAGGTCGGTAACTGAGACGGAGGTTACAGGTAGCCACCAATTCAAACCTGGATCCGATTACATGAGCTGTGCCAGGGAAAGGACAGGCTGAGGAGCAGATGGGTGGTCTAAGCCCCTCACCTGCTAATGCGTGATGCCTGCACTCGCTGCAGCCCAGCAGCTCACAAATCCCTGGGGAGCACCCTTCAGCAACCACAGTGTGCATCCCAGCTGTGAGTCAGTTCCTGGAAGCCAAAACCACTGTGTTTTTGCTAATTTCTACTGCTTTTCAATTTTCTAAAAGATGTGGACTGGCTGTTTGAACCCTGGCTTCACTTGCAGCAGTCCCATAATACCTGACCTTTTACAAACAGTTTTGCTTTGGAGAATGAAGGAAAGGTATATATTTGGTAGTTTGGGCAATATGAGTGGCAACTGCTAAGCAAAAAAACTATCTGTGCAGCCAGCAAGGGGAAGGGACTGCAAACTATGCTGTACTACATAAATATCAATTAAGTAAGCATGATCTATTAACCCCAAGACATGGCTCTTTTCTTCTTTCATTTCAATCCAAACTGCTTAAATATTTCAAGAAAATAATATTTTGGGGGTGGGGCGGGGGTTTCCTGTATCTTGAGCACAATCAGTTTTCAGCTGGGAAATAGGAACAAGTAATGGGATTAATGGATGAGTGGGGGAACTACAGACCAGTCAGCCTCACCTCTGTGCCTGCCGTTGGAGGGAAGAAATGCCATCCAGAGGGACCTTGACACGCTTGTGAGGTGGGCTGATGTCAACCTGATGAAGTTTAACCATGCCAAGTGCAAGGTCCTACACCTGGGTCAGAGCAATCCCAGGCACAGCTACAGGTTGGGCAGAGAAGAGATTCAGAGCAGCCCTGTGGAGAAGGACTTGGGGGTGTTGGTCAATGAGAAAGCGGACATGAGCCGGCAGTGTGTGCTTGCAGCCCAGAAGGTCAACCGTATCCTGGGCTGCATCAAAAGGAGTGTGACCAGCAGGTCGAGGGAGGTGATCCTGCCCCTCTACTCTGCTCTCGTGAGACCTCACTTTGAGTATTGTGTGCAGTTCTGGTGTCCTCAACATAAAATGGACATGGAACTGTTGGAACAAGTCCAAAGGAAGGCCACGAGGATGATCAGGGGACTGGAGCACCTCCCATATGAAGATAGGCTGAGAAAGTTGGGGCTGTTCGGCATGGAGAAGAGAAAGCTGCATGGAAACCTCATAGCAGCCTTCAAGTATCTGAAGGGGGACTACAGGGATGCTGGGGAGGGACTCTTCATGAGGGACTGTACTGATAGGACAAGGGGTAACGGGTTCAGACTTAAACAGAGGAAGTTTAGATTGGATATAAGGAAGAAATTCTTCATTGTAAGGGTGGTGAGGCACTGGAATGGGTTGCTCAGGGAAGTTGTGAATGCTCCATCCCTGGTGGTGTTCAAGGCTGGGTTGGACAGAGCCTTGGATGGCACGGTTTAGTGGGAGGTGTCCCTGCCCATGGCAGGGGAGTTGGAACTAGATGATCTTAAGGTCCTTTCCGACCCTAACTATTCTATGATTCTATGATTCTATGTTGCCTCTCTGTGGATATTTTGCCAGTTCACAGCATGTAACTGTCCACTGGATGTAACACATTCCCTTAACGGAGCACACTGCTGGAGCAAATGTGAGACAGAAATGACACAATGAGAAAGCTCTGCACAACATGCTCTATGGATGCTGCTGTGGGATAAGGGAGAAGGTCTGTGCTCTCCACCACTGTAGCAGGTGTATCTAGCCCTGGATCTTCAACTTCAGATCTAGTCCCCATCACTGTAGGCAGCCAGCCACTTCACATCTCCCCTTTTTTGACATCTGTCAGTGGAGTCAAGCACTCTGAACATGAACTGTCACTCTGAAAAGGCCCCAGAAATAAGGACGGGGAGCGCAGGCAGGCAGCAGCATAACCACTCCCCTCCTTTCACCATGGCTGTCCACCTTCTGGCCAGAGAAGGGCCGCAGGTTCCCAGCTGAGCGTTTCTCTTTGGGAACTTGATGGTGCCAAGCACCATCCAAACTAGAGCTCATCCTTATTCTTTGTTACACTGAAGGAGAACGGGGCACCAATGCAAGTCAGACTCTGAAGAAGGTGTCCCTTGAACAAAACCCACCCTTCCTCCCACATGCAACTTCAGGTACAACAGATGCATATGGCTGAGAAGGGAGAGGAACTGCTATTGCTACCTCCACCCTTGCCCTGACCCAAGCCAGGGTTTCCACAAGAGCTCAATACTCTCCAAACTTTGAGCTCTGCCGGAAGCAGCACAGCCCAATAAGGCATCTCCTTACTGGGACCCCAGGCACAGTGGTGCAGTCAACTCCCCATGATACTGGGGGAAAGGGACAAACCCAGAGCCACAGAGCAGATGCAGGAACAGAGCTGCAAAGCCCCATTCAGTGATGATGCTGTTTCCAGCATTAATCCTCATCTTGCAGCCCAGCCCATTCTACTGGGAAAGGGCAGAGAGCAGAAATGCCCAGAGCTGCTGCATGAAACCAGTCATCAGCTCATCCTTGAGAACGAGGACTCAGGCCACCACCCTGTCTTCAAGCCATGGCTTTGTCCCTCTGTCACCTTTAGCCAGGATTCCTAGAATGAGCACAGGACAGCAGAGATGTCTGACAGCTGTCAGCGCATATCCACCTGAATTTTCTCAGCAGCCGTGTAAGCTCCATCAGTGTTTCAGAGCGCACCAAATCAGTGCTTGGAACAAGCACACAGTTATTTGCCTATGCTGCAGCACGGCAGCGTGGGGGCTGGAACAGCCAGAGTGGTCTGCTTGAACAGTCGTGTTCCACAGCTCTCTAGAAAGCTGCCTTCTGGTTTACCATTTAAAAATACGTTGCAGCTGCTATTTTCAGAGACAGTACTGTCAGAATGCTGTAGGCCTCCAGTCCTGCTACCATGCAGCAAAATTCTGTGTCCACATTGACTCACCTCAAAGCACAAACCCTGTTTTAAAAATCATTTATTCCAGGAGTCCTTGCTATCGGCATTTACTTGGCGGGGGGTACAAAGTGTGTCTGTGGCTCTACTACAGCTTTTAATAGAGATGCAAAGTAAAACCAGCCTCTGTAAAGGACAAGTTATTTCAGGTTTCTGCTACATGTCAGAATAGGGCAAAGGTAAAACTGCAGATGTAGTAGTTGCTTTAAGCTTAGACATGATAATGTATTACTATAAATAATATGGGGTTAGCTAGGGAGTAGAAATGAACCATTTATTGAACAGGAGAGCAACGTATAAAGGTACCATTCCCTCACAGACTGCAGCGTGTGCAGTCCAGGTACAGAGTCGATGAGTTCTGGTACAAGTCTCTTCACAAGAGACTTCCAAGAGTAAGGCACAGCAATAATGCGGCCATGGCAATGGTGCTATGACAGTACATGGAACATATGGAAATGTATGTTTATTTAAAGGTTAGTTCTTTGGAGATGCTTTTCTTGACCTGTTCTCTTCTGCATTCTTGGTCACCTTCTGCCAAGCCATAGAGCTTGCAAATACGAAAGGGGTGTCAATCTCTTATATGTCTTGCTTGTAAAAATTCTTGCTTTGATTTTAATAATAAATCACAGCTTGGCTTCAACTGTGCGGGAGCAGGAAACTCCCAGAAATAATGTGCACATGGCTGTTCAGAGGGATGGATCAAATAGAACAAATGCCAGAGGGATGGAACAAACACCTACCTGGCCACTGTGCTATCTGGCATTTCATGGTGTGTCCATGTGGGGAGGGGAAAGAAGGAAAGAAGGTAAGCCCAAGTGAGTTTGCACTTGCTCCTCAACACAGCGAGACTCATGATCCTGCTTGTCTCTTGCAGAAGTGAGATTCTTACAATCTCTTCAGCTCCCATGGCAGCTCTGCTCTCCACACTGCCCGAGTCAAGCTGTTGAAATTTTTCTGTAATAGATAGCTTATCTGTTAAAATATGCAGTATCTGGTTATGGTCTGGAAAATTATTCTAACTTCTTGCTGAATTCAGCAAAGCAAGGAAGGAAGGAAGAAAATCTTCTCTTCATTTTGGTATTTTTGGAACTGGAGCTTTTGTGGTTTGGTTTTGTTTTGTTTTTATTTTATTTTCAATGCAACATTTCATTTAGAAGTGTACCTGAAAGTTAAAGAAAAATACACACATAAGAATCATCCAAATGAAATTGTACCATTTTTCCCCTCCAAAAAACAGGTGTATCAGTCAATGATAAACTGATTTATATGGATCTCTTATGTTATGGGGAGGAAAAATAATCACTCATTAACCTCTTTTCACCCTGATTTTTCAATTTGGCTGGTGATAGAAGAATCAATCATTTGTATTTCTCTAATGGTGAACCTCCTCCGCTGGCTAATGATTTGCACTGCTCCCACAAGCACAGCTACCCCTGAGGCCATGGGGAGAGAAGATATCCATCCCTCTAGGAGCTTGGATGACTTCCACAGGTTTTCTTGGCATTGATCGTATCCAGTCCAGAACTCTACAAAGTGGCTTACTGACTGACGTGCTCACCCTCAAGCTGTGTTGTGAAACAGGCTGGTAGCTGAGCTTTGGAGAAAGCTGGGATCCTGCAGTTCTTCCCCAGATTTTAGAGACAGAGAGCCCACGGTTGCTATCTGACCCCCATCCCCCCCCCAGTAACCAAGCACAGACACACACCGTGACAGTCACCACATCTGCAAGTCACGAACGTGTGCGATACCACCCCCAGGATCAGTTTGATAAAATGAAATCCATCTGCCAAGCTGTCATGAGCAGGAGAGAGACTTTCCCCCCCCTCCTGGTTATTCTGGTGCTCATTAACACCAGCAGGTGCAGAAGGCACTTACAAACACCAATGGCAGAGCTCACTGATGCCAGACTGCCTGAAACAAGAAGGACATGCGCCCTCAAGGCTGTGCCCCTTCCCTCTGACATTATCTAGGCTCTTGTTTGGTGAGCTACTTGGCATACATGTCCTCATCTCAGCTACCACTTCAAAGAGCTCTTGCCAGCCAGGTGATACCAGCATTTCCTGCCATTTCCACTCCCTCCAGCCACTTCTTACAGATGGGACACAGCACCATATTCTGCCGAAGAGCAGGTAGAAGATGTGACAGACACTCCCCCACCACCATCTTGGCTGGGTGTACACCCAGGTATGCATACCACGTACTATTGAAAAGTGCTAGGATCCAGCCTGAATCCTACTACAGAGAGCAGCTATGCACAGAGATAATGTAGCTGGCATGAGAACAGTGTAGCAAGGAAGGGAGAAGGGGGAAGGAGAGTGGCAAATTCCACAGGTCATGCATGTATTACAGCTGCTCTGAGATGAACAACTCCATAAAAGCAGGCAAGAACTAGGACAAATTTAACAGGAACCTAAAAAGGTGTCTTTTACCATGAGCTTCAATCATCATTTTCACCCTGCATAAAATCAGAAAGGACTTCAGGATTTAACTCGGGGAATTTAACAGCTTACAGAGATGACAGACTTCTCCAGTGTTTTAAATCAATCTCCGAACAAACTAAGTCCTTCTGTGCCCTTCAGCTAAAGTTGATCTTGTATTTTACTTATGCTGCTGCAAAAATATCTACATACATATATTTAAAATTCCTAATCTCCATTTATTATTCAAAATGAGAAATACCACAAAGGGAAAACATTTTAAGTCACTGCTTTTTTTTTCTGTGTGTGAGCCATTTCCTTCATTTTAGAAGAAGCCTTTAGATCTCCTTAAGGAAAAGCATCCTTTACATGGAGGAGCACAAAATATGTATGAAAGGGGGGGGAGGGGAGGAAGAAAGGCAGATTATTTTTTTTCTGGGCTAAAAAACATGTTTGAGACTGAGCTCCATATTCCGAGCTGGAAACTCACCTACGAAAGCAATTCCTGAAGGGGTGGAGACAATGCTACACAGTGCCTGGCGCTGCCTGACCCAAAGCTGCCTGAATTCCAACATGATTTCCCCAAGTAACAACACCTTTCAGTGGCTCCATTCAGACAAAATTTCCACCAACCCCCACAGATGCTGTGCCTGATGGTCCAGCCTGTTCACCTTCCTGCAAGTACCCCAAACTCCTCAGCTTTGCTGTTCGGTTACCATGGCATGATAAAAGGCCACCTCCAATCTGAAACACAGCATCCTGGAACAAGCATTGGGAATTAGGTCTCTGTGTCAGTGAGCTGCTTCGTGCCTTGCTCTTACCTTCTGTAAAACAGGAGGAATCCTCCCCATTTCCTAGAGCTTGTTGAGTACTACAGGTGAAATCACTTTGTAAATGTGAAATATTTCCACAGTTTCTCCCCATTGCCATAAAACAAGGTCGTATTTAAAAAGGTAAAAAGATAGTTCCCCTAGCACCGTACCATTTCCAAATGGGATTGTACCCCTTTTGAACATGGCTGTTTCACAAGTTCCTTTCGATGACTTGCAAACTACTGAGCCAGCACACCGTTAAGTGCACAGTCTCTGGGGTTGTGGGTCACTGTGCAATGTATTCACATTTCTTTAAACCACATTCATTTGCATGCCATTTTCTATGCCTCTATATTTCTACAAGTGTCTATATTGCAAATGAGCCTCTGCAGTGAGTAACTTATCTGGGTACAATACACTCCCTGAAAAAACAATCCAAGTAGCAGCAAAGCCAGTTGCATGCTGCCTTCTGAGCAGCACACCTGAGTCCAGGAATAAGATGTACCAGTGAAATAAATCTCAATTTAAAAGATACATAATGGGAATGAAAGCAGACACAGTCCATAGCCTAGGAAAGGACACTTGATCTTTTTTCCAAAGCAACTTAATTCATCTATGTCTTCAATTTCATAAAATGAGCACAGTACTGGTTACAAATGATTGACTGAGTTCTAAAGACTGAACAGCTCTATTTTTACAGCACTGAGTAGCATTGATCCTTCTTCTAAATCAATAAAAAGTCTGAAGTCACTCTGCTCTGCAAGTTATTGGACACCGTCCTCAACATGAAAGTCCATGCGAGTTGAGGGAATTCTTAAAATTCACCAATTCTTGACAGGCATTTAGTGAGCTCAAAGAAAGCAGAATTGGATCTGTGCGGCTGGGAGCGCTGTGATAGGACCAACAAAAAGCCTCACCAACCACACCCTGCTGCAAAAGTCGCTCAAACTTTAGTGAGATCAAGCATCTTGGAATCTAGTTAACAGGCTTAGATTTCTCAGCCCTTTTTAGCCCAAGAGGGACCTCATTCAATAGCAGATGGAGACGGGAAAGAAAGAGGAATGGGGAAGGATTTCATCAATGAGACTCCCAGGTTCCATTCATGATCCTACGAAGAGTGATCCCTGAGACAAAATGACCACATTTCGGGGGCAAGAGCCATCTTTCAGACTGGGCTCACAGTTTAACTAATATTTAGGGTGGTCTAGCAAGCTAGCACTTATCATAACTCAAGAAAATGAAAAAAGGGGTAATTTCTTTCCCTTTGAATATTTCAAGTCATGCTACGTTTCAGATATTTTGCGTCCTCTTTTGGTAACTGCTTTTAAACAGACTATTAAAGAGTCTGTTTTTTCCAGCCTAACCCATGCATTGTCAATCTTGAAGCATTTTGCTAGCTAAATGTAGTCCCTGCCCCACAGCCTATGGATCAAGAGTGCTGACAGCAATAAAAAGCAATTGTTCTTTCCCCTTTGTTGACAACAGCAAGTGGCATTCTACATGTGAGAGGCTTTGCCCCTACTTCTTTTTGTTCCTCACTTGAGTACAGGTCCTGTACCTCAATCTACAGACCAGAAGAGCAGCCCCCAGCTAGCTCTGACACCTTGCTGTAGAGACATGACTGGCAGACTTCAGGTGTGGAGAAGGGGCTTCATGAAGAGACTAATGAACAAAAAAAGCACATATATGGAAAACATGGGAGAATTACACAGGTTGATGGTACATCCCAAAGAGGTGAGTAAACAAGTATCACTCTTTTTTAACCATGATACTAAAGCACACCAGAGGAAAGTCCATGTTCACAGCAGCTTCTTAACGTCATCTTTGTTTTCTTACCTTAGTGGTATTTATAGCAGTAAAAAGATAAAGACAGAAGTCAATAATAGTTCCACTGAGAAATCGCAGAAGGCCTGCTCTTGCCAAGTCCTGAGTTCTCACACCTACGAAGGATGGATGAGTGCACAAAGCTCCACTCAGAACCGAAACTGTGGGTGCTGGGACTTCATAATGGAAATGTGAGCAACACGTACAGTAGAGCTGAAGTTTTCTACAAAAACCAAGTCTGAGCACATATATGCACAAAATGATAAAGGGAAAAAAGGGGGTGGGGGAGAAGACTACCAAAAAAGCATTTCTGGGTCCTTGAAGCTCAATATTGGGTGTAACAGCTGTGCAAACTGCTGTCTAGGCAGCCTTCTAAACTAATGAAATTCCCTATGCAACTCTGCTCGTGAAGTAGCACTTGATGGATCTAGTTATCAAATGACCACAATCCTAACTGATTCTCAATTTATCGATTTCCTTGTCACTATGCAGAAAGTAAGAGGAGACTTTATAAAACATACCTACAGGGAGGTGGAAAAATACAATTCCGGGTTAAGATAGCATAGACGAAGCCACCGGGTCTCTCCCGCCGGAGGACCCGCTTTGCTCACGCATCACAGCGGTGGCGAGATGCTGCCGGCAGGCGAGTACCCACCCATCCCACTGACAGCGGCAGGAGACCCACCAGGACCCAGGCAAAAGTTGCGTGCGAAGCAAGCCCGTCCCCAGACGGTACCCAGCGGTCCCGGGAGAGCCCAGGGCAGGGGCAGCCATCCCGGCAGGTCCGGGACTGCCTCACCCAGCGGAGCGGGTCCCCACCTCCCCAGCCCGCCGTACTCACCCGGTCTCCTCCTCACCGGCCTTTTCCTGCCGCTGCAGAAACGTACTTTGCTGAAGACCCCTAGGACGTGCCTCTCGCAGAGGGAGCGTCCGTCCTTGCTGGGGCTGGAGCGGCGCTTGGAGGCGGACACCCGGTCGCTGTTGGACTCCCTCGCCTGCCGCTTCTGCCGGATCAACGAGCTGGCGATAGCCGCTGCCATCGCCGCTCATGGGCCCCCCTGCGCTGCGCCGCTCCGGGGGGTGCCACCCGGGCGCTGGGGCCGAGCCGGAGCCGCGCCCCGCGGGGACGGGGAACGGGGACGTCCCGCTTAACGCGCTGCGGCCCCGAGTCCCGGCGCCGGGGAGGGCTCAGCCGGCCAGGCGGAGCAGGGCGCCCGGGCTAACAACCATGGCTGGGCGTTGGACCCCGCCGCCCATGGGTCTGTCCCCGGGGAGGGCAAATCCCGGCGCGGGCGGCCGTCGGCGAGAGCCCTGGCCGGGCTGGCAGTGCCCCGCGGCTTGTAAATCCGGGAGGCTGCTGTCCCACTTGTAATGGCTCGCCGGCGACAGCTGTGTCCAAAGGATAGCGAGTGGGGAAAGGGGTTCGCGGAGGATCCGATGGTCCCTGCGGCGCGGTGCCGCTCCGCTCCGCCCGGGCGCAGGCGGCGGCGCTTCTTCCTGCCGGCCGCCCTCGGGCGAGGAGCTGTGGGGTGAGTCAGAGTCCCCCCGGCCAGCGGCCGGCCCCGGCCCCAGCGCGGTGGCTCCGAGGCGCGGCGCGGCACTGCGCGCACATGGACGCGGTTCTGCTCCGCACCCGCGGCCGGGCTCAGGAACAGCCGCGCTGCATTTCTGTTTGCACTCCTCCTCTTCCTCTATTCCCCCCCTCCCCACTCCGCTCTCAAAGAGGGCGGGAGGGGAAGGAAAAAGCAGAAAAGCAGCCACGAGAAAAAGCACCAGATCAGCAAACAAACAGAAAAAGAAGGTATGTAATTAAATTACATTAAAAAAAATAAAAACATAAAAAAAAAGTCCCCCGGCCGCGGGTGCCTGCTCACATCGCCGCAGCTGGGCTCCCCGGGCTCACAGCGCCATAGTTGGCGAAGCTCTCCCAGCCCTGCTCGCCGCCTCTGCCCCAGCAGCGGCTCTCCCCGACGGCAGCAACCCACATCGTCCGGCCCGGCGGGAGGCCGCGGAGCTCTCGGCACCGGGACGGCCCCGGTCTCGGCTGCTGCGGCGGCGACGGAGGCGGGAGGAGCGATGAAAGGCGGGGAGGAGAGCCGGGGGGGGGGGGTCGGGGGGTGCGGCTGCTGCTGCTTCGCGCGGAGCTCAGGATGCTCCGCGGTGCCACCCGACGGCGGCGGGGCCGGGAGGAGCAGAGCTGCGCCCGCTACCCGCCTGCATCCTCCGGGCCCGGCCCGGGAAGGGGAGGGGGGAGCGAGGCGAGGGGAGGGAGGGGCCGGGGAAGACCACCCGGACTCCCACGCCGCGCGCGGCTGCTGCCAAGGCTGCGAGGAGCCCCGCAAGCACCGGGCTGGGCTGGGCTGGTCGGGTCGGTGCCGGCCGAGAGCTGGGCTCCGGGCTCGGGGGAAATTGCAGCTGCTCCCGCTCTTCCTCCTCTACGCAATCCTACGTGATCGAGGTTCGGATGAGAATAATCGCGCCGGCAGAGCGAGGCAACTGCAGCTTCGCGACGGCCCTGCCCCTCCGCCCGGGCAGGGCAGCCCCCGAGCCGGGGACCCGGGCTTCCCCCGCGCCACAGCCCCGCCCAACCCTCGGGGGAGCCGCCTGCCACTTGTGCAGCCACCCGTCCACCTCCTCGGCTTTTGCTGTATGTGCCCTAGCACCTCAGCCTCAGCAGCCTACCACCTCCATGGCTTTCCCTGCTTCTCCGTGCAAGCACGGAGAGGGTGACAGCCCCGGCACCCCAAGGACTGCGCTGCTGCGGGGCCGATGGCTCTCCTGGGGAGCCTGCAAGGCTACTGCAGTGGTAGGCACTGCCGCGGAGACTCTCGTCAGAGCGGTCCCAAGGCAGCCCACCAGTTTACCAGCAGGTGCTCTGCTCTGGCTGACCCGAGGGACATGGGCGGGCTCCCTCCTATCTCCAGCCACAAAGCTGCACGGAGCAAAATTTAAGGTTCAGAAAAACACCTCTGGCTATCCAGATGAGTAACTGCTGTTGCTGCCCTCGGAATGGTGTTCTACAGATTTCAGGTTCAAGCAAGAGCTAACGAGTGTACGCGCAGGAGGTGATGAGCATTTTGCATCTCAGGGGAGCATGCAGTGGTTGGAGTGGAGGAAAAGGGGATCTCAGCTGCGGAGAGGAGACCTGCCCCAGCTACACTTCGGTGAATACTAGGGGCAGGATGAGACTAACTCAGTCCTGAAGGTGTACAGTTGAAGCATGTACCCGGCTGAAGAGGACACTTCAAACCAGCTGGTGACACCCCCTGGGAATTACCAACTTCAGCGAAATAATCTTTGTAACTACTTCATTGCAAGAACTGTATCTCTGAACTATTTTAATGTATTGGGGAAAAAATGCAACTGAAGCAACCACCCACTGTGTCCATAAAGATTAACAAAATTCCAGGGTTACTTCCTGATTTTCACTCTTACTCCCTGTGCATGACAAAATGAGGTGGAATCCGGTTCCCCAGGAGAGAACAGGGGAGGAAGATATTCAGAACCTTTTTGGAAATATATATATTTGGCTATTGATCTTTTTTTAACTGCTGCCAACTTTTTTGAGCAGATTGCACTGTCCCAATCGATAAAGATTTTTCTCCCCTTTCCTGTAATTAAAATGCTTCACATTTTAATTTTCTCTGTCAGATTATTTCACTTCACATCAAAGAATGTTGCAGTACAAGGTACAGGCATGGCCTAAAGAAAGCTGTTTGCAATCAGAGAATCACTGTCTGAAATGCCAGTGAATTATCCAAAGCTTCACCTTCAAAGGATATGAGCAAATCTGGTATCTTCCCAGGAAAGAGGCTTTCCGTATATATATTAAGATACTTTTTTTGCATGTAGTCTTCAAATCACTGGTGAAAGAACGCTGGTTTATTCCACACCCATATTAGATAACTTTCAGTTATTTAGCATGTGACTAATTTGTTTTCTTGTGTAGCTGTAAACTAGGAGCAGCAGCTCTGCATTTAAAAATTATCCTAACCAGTGATAAAGTTGGTCACAGCATTTTTTTTTTCCTGGTGATTTGTGAATCTGAAAAGATTGAGCTCCAAGAACATATCCTTCTCCCAGGTCTCTCTGCTTCTGCAGTGCTGGAATTAAAGCAGAGCTTGTGAAACGGAATATAATGTTGCATTTCCTAAACATGCAGGTCTGTCTGTCCTTATAGTTGGCCAAGGAGTCCACACGTTTGGTTCTGAATGCAGACGCAGTGCCATCAACTCCTGGTGACATTACTGCCATGCACATCTGTTCTGCATCACTCTGGATCATGCCCCAGTTTCACCAATGAGAGCCCATGCTTTCATAAACAAGCAAGCCCAGAGTACTCTTGAGGTGGGGAACTGAAGGCCAGCCTCATAATGCACCTGCACTGTCATTCCTAAAAAGTTACATGATGCGCAGTATGAAGCGGGGAGGAGAGAATAGCATTGATTCATAAAACGAACAAGCAAGACAGCATTTTGATCATGCTAGAGAGACACGGCAATGCCCCTCCGGCAGTTTGTGGAGAAAGGACCCATCCTTCACACAGGAGAAAGCAGAAGGTCAGACTCCCCACAGCTGTTGGAGAATCAGTCTCACAATGCTTCTTAAATATCCCCACGCCACCCTAAACATACAGGAGCCTCTGTACTAGCCACTTGCTATCGAAGGAGGCCAATATAAAGATTTCAAGACACTGTCATTTCTGAGGTTTTGTTCACTTGACAAATAAACTCTTTGGTCCTCAGTGCTGAGGCTTAAAATGCAGGGCTGGCTGAATTTCAGAGTTTCAGTGGCTTGAACAGAGAGGTGATCTAGAATTGCGTTCCCTTACCTTCCTAAACAGAATGATCTATCTAGGTCAAAACGGAGGTTATTGGCATCTTTCCTTAGTGAAGTGTAATAATTCCCGCAGGGTAGCTAACAGAATATCCTGTTTATTTTTCATAGAGCCTTCAAAAGGCATGGGCTATATTCTGCGGATTCAGTCATTAAGCATATTCTGCTTTACTAATTCTGTATGCACAGAGCAAACTGCAGATAGAAGCATATGCAGGGTTTTTTGCTGTTTTATATGCATAGCTACTGAAAAGGTATGCATGAAAGTTAAGGAAGAGATTGAAATTTAATACCACTTTAATATATGTGTATTGCTGTAGCTGAGTGGTAAAAGAAAGACGCCCATCTCTGGCCAATAATTATGAATGGCCTAATTCACCATTTTACAGCAGCATAGCAACAAATCTCTTCCAATAGGAAGGCACTGTTGAGTTTGAAAGTCTGCATGCAGACACCTCTTAAGAATTGTACCCAATTTCCACGCTGTGTAAATTACATCTAAAATGTGCATTTCCAGGGCTGCTTATTGAGCAGAATTAAGCCCATATCCATGTTTTATTAACTTTATCCTTTGCAGGGGAGCCCCTTGTTGCATGTCTAGCATAATTAAACCTCACGCAGCTTTGGCATTCCCCAGTCTCTCTGTGTGGGTGGATGTTTAAAAAAAACCACTCCTGGGTAACCTGATAGAGAAAAGACCTTGCAATATTTTGCCCATTTTGTGTGCAGGGTAATTCTGTTTACAATGCATGGGTTTATAACTGTGTTTGAATGCCTAATAAGAATTCACATGTTCACTCAAAAATATGCTATTCAGGGAGAGACCCAGCCCTAAAACAGCAGTGGAGTATGAAAACTGGCTGGCTTTCTGGGCTTTTCTCACACAGCTGAGCTCTGAGCTGCCTAGGCCTTTTAATAAACACAGAAGAGCCTGCACCATATGATTGCTGTATTGATTTATTTAATGGGCCCCTCACCCCCTTTTTTTTGCTTCAAAGATTCAACTAAAATTTGCAGCTCATCACAAGGAGTATTCATTAGCTTATCGGCGTCTTTAGAAACAACTCTAGCCTAGAGAGAAGTGGCACTTGTCTGTCTTAAAGCAAGTGTCAGGTAAGCAGTTATGCAGATTGCAGAATGAAACCGCTGCTGCATAAACTGGTCACAGGCAGCACCAACACTATGAAACCAAATGGAGCCCAGAAAAAATAAATATTTCTACTTGGGTTTTACATGTTCATATACATTTTTTCCTTTTGAAGAGAGGATTTCTAGTTAATAGATTTTCTTTCTGTTCAGTGACCTGTCATCTATACCAGGTGGAGGCAGGGAAACACAAGAAAGCTGTGCTTGAAGGAAACCACGGCTGTCTAGGAATGAAAATGCCAAGATGCATTTCTCTTCAAGGAGCCTCCTGCATAGCTGAAAAGGCTTTGTCTCCTGGGTTCTGGAAGTCCCTGCTGGGAACAGTAGGAAGGTACACTGTCTAGGGTCAATTCTGCTGTCTACACCTTGCTGCAAAAGCCATCTCCCCAGAATCAAGCCTGACAATGAGTAGTAGCAGGGAGCATCTGAAACTGTTCCCACATATGGAGAGAGACCTCCCTGCAGACAGGCCAGTGCCCACCTCACATGTGAGGGCAAGACCTGGGGCTTGTCCAAGATGAGCTCATCTCAAAGCTGCTGTTATCACCCCAACAGCCCCATTCATCGGCCCGTCTACCATCACCTTCCCCAGTGGGATCAGTCATTAAGGCAAGGCAGGGAAGAGGCCCTACTGAAAGGTCTCCACCATGAAGCAAAGAAAAGGATTGTTACTCTGCTTGTAGATGACCTTGTGCAAGGCAGAGCTAAGAGCCCTCTCTTCCTGAACAAGGGACACAGAGCTAACCAGCTGTTCTAGGCTTAGAAGCACCCATCTAAAGGTGCTGAGAAAACTCAAGTATCTTCTTGCCTGTACTACAGCCACTGAATTTAAAAGGCAGGACAGACAACTGTCTCCCTTCCTTCCACCTTCCACCTCTTCTTCCTCACTGGGTTTCTCCCAGCATCCATCAATTTTTTCCATCCACCCACTTTAGGGACGTTTTCACATGTGGCAACCCATCTGATAGTCCTAAGTCACAGGAACTGCAAGAACTAGGAGGGGAGGGAGAGCATGGACTTGAGATTTCATCCCAGGTCTTACATCTGCATTCACAGCATGGAAGAATGAGGAAAAACCAACATGAAGCCCTGTTCTTTTAATGTTAAGCAGGAGCTTGAGGCTGAAATGGGTGACGTAGCCACCCCAGAACAACCAGTTGTGAGCCTGAGACTAAATACACACACATCATACCCTTCTCTGTCTGAAGTGGAGACATAGTCCTCAGACCTCAGGGTAGCAGCTCTTTCATGAACAATACAGCTCCTACAACCTTCCCTTCCCTGGGGGAGGTCAGGCATCCCCAGTGCTATCCTATTTGATGACAGCCAGTAGCCTGTTTTGGCCTACAGTTTCAATACTGCAAGAGGTGCCCAGTTTGCATGGACACTGAACCAGGTTATGGCCAGATTTACATCTCACCTGCTTTGAGGTGATGCAGTCTGGGTGAAGGGGAAAGTGTGACTCCACAGTACAGTTTGAGGCCCTGGGCCTCCAACCCCCTGGGCTCAGGAGGTCTAAGGACCTGCCTATGCCTTTTCTCCCTCCCTGGGAGGAAGGAAAACTGCTCAAGATGTGAAACTTCCTCACATTGTAACCATGTAGCCAGACACTGATTCCAACCAAAATCATTTTCAAGCATGTCAGGAAAAGCCTTTCAATTTAAAGTTTCCATCAAGCTGACTTTGCTGAAAGTCAAACAGATCCTTCCTGATTAGATCTTGGCTGAGGCAAAACAGCCCGATTAGGTGATTGAGAATGATAAAAAGATGGGAGGGAGAACAAAACCCATATCACGTTCCTCTGGCAGGGCTGTGGGACTGTCTGCTCCACGGCAGGTCAAGGTTTGGAGATTGGAGACATCAGCCTCCTTAATGCACCTGTGTTGCACTGGCATAGGCCAAGATGGGAGGAAGAGAGAGGAGCTGTCAAGGAGAAATTACAAACTCCCTCCAGATCCATAAATCTCTCTATCTGCACATAATGGATTCTGCCAGACCTAAAGAGGTCTTGGAAAGTTCCCTGACCCCAAACTTCACTTGTCCCTTCATCTAAATCCATAAGAAGCCCAGCATTTGCAGCCTGAGCCAGGTCATATCTCAAATCCTGCTGGGTCACAAGAGCAATTCTTCAAAGCTCAGCCCATTGCTCTGTCACCCAGCAAAGGCTCCTTGCAGTTTGGAGAGCTTGCAGGAAATGCAGTGACTCTGACAAAACCTTGTACTCCCACTGCCATCAAACTCTGCAGAACAGGAGAGCTGGG
The DNA here is from genome assembly GCA_039720435.1 of Amazona ochrocephala. Lineage (NCBI taxonomy): Eukaryota > Metazoa > Chordata > Aves > Psittaciformes > Psittacidae > Amazona > Amazona ochrocephala. The sequence continues at coordinate 1,782,822 of CM077884.1, read as the reverse complement.
ACATTAATCCTGGCCTCAGGATACCTCTTAAGTTGCACGCATCCAGATTGCATCTCATTTAACCAAACCTGTTTATTTCTCCCACCTACTGCAAGGGCATACTAAACACTAAATGTAAATATGAGATTACAGCTGTTGTACAGCTAGGAAAAGGTTTGAAGACTCCCTCATCCCCTGCTGACCTAAAGCGATGGGTAAAAAAGATCTGGGTAAATAATACATCACTTCCCCCACATACCCCTGGCCTCCAAACACACATCTTGCTATTTAAATTGTAATTTATTTCCCTTCCCAGAAATATATCAACTTTTCTATCTCCTCAGTAAAATGAAATCTCATGTCCTCTCTCCCCAGATTCTCACAGCTACTGCAATCCAATAAAGGTATCAGTAGCCTTGAAGAAATCTAAATTTGCCGAGGATACAAAGACTGATGCAGTAGTAATTAACGATCACAGCAAGTCTGGTGAAGAGAATAAACTGAACTGACATGGAAACAGAGTTCATAGAAGCAAGTTTTGTTTTAATGCAGCTATATCAAACCACCGGGGATAAACTATTTAGTCTGTATTACTTCAAGACTCAGCACTTCTTTTTTCCCCAGAAAGCAGTGACTCTAGGAATTGGGAAGCACAAGAGAGATGCAGCTGAACAGGACCTTCCTCCACAGAACTGCAGCTAGAAGAGCACAAGCCCAAGCCCATGAGCACACACATGGAACAATAGGGAGCAGAAGCAAAAATGCTGTCAAGTTTGTACCCAATGCAGCAAACACAAGTATAACAAGAGGCACAAAGTCTGGTTGCCACACTTCAAAATTGTAATGGATCAGAACATAGCTTCAGAAGGGTCTGAGGTCTACAAAGAATATGAACCTAGTGAGATGCTTGAGCAGTCTTTTTTGTTGCAGTAATAAACACATCTACAGGGGATTCACATAGGGCTACCCTGCAAATATGCTCTTGGTACTCTAGGTATTTAGCCCATTAATTCTGTGATCATTGATAGTTTGCTGTTGCTGAATATCTGGCCACAGAAGAAAAATGGTCAAGATCCTCTGTATCCAGAAAATGACAGAGAAGACTTGGCCCTAACTGATAGATCTTTCACCACTCAATAAGAACATTTTCGAAAGGAGGGGCTCTTTCAATCCAGCAAAGCCAGAATGAGAGCTGAAGGCTATGAGTCAAGGCAAGGCTCATGTTTACTGTTAACAGCAAAGGTAATTCATCAAGAGAATGATATGGCAAGAGTTGTGATGGATTCTCTACCATTTCACCCTGAGTCAACCTCTTTCAAAAATAGATGAGCTGATATAATTATGCACAGGGTACAAAGGACCCTGGAGAGGTCACCCTTGTACTGTGCCAGCAGTACCTTCATCATCACTGACAAGGTTGGTCTGATCCCTGCTTAGGGACCTGCAGCAATGGAAATCCCACAGCTCCCTTGGGAATGTGGCTCTGCACCACCCTCATCTGAGAAAGCATTCAATCCAAATCCCACTTGTCTAGAGGTTTCTTGCCCTATTGATATGCCTGCCACAGAGGACTTATTGGGCTTGCTCTGTGCAGCTCTGACTTGAGTGAAACAGGTGACAAGACTGTGCAATCACAAGTAGTCCCTTCTGCCTAACTTCAGAGGCTCACCCAGCTTCTGTCAGAGCTAATATGAATAGAAATCTACTGTGCAGAAAATCTTGGGTTCAAAGTTATGTTTCTTCCTCACAAGGAATGAAACAAGACTTTTTGGAGCTCACAATGTAATGCCAGAAGGGCAAGAAAGCACACTGCTGTGGTGGAGCTGGTAGTCTTGCAACTTTCAAGACCAAGACTCAAGTATTTGCTTTTGCACAAGGCAGAGCAGCAGCATGAACCTGGGTCTTTAAATCTCTCTGTGCAGGATCTTCTGAAATGACTATTTCGCTTCTCCCTCCCACAGTTTTGATGTGTTTTTCAAGGGAAAAAAGCACCACTAGCGATTGTTTGGCTGCTCTTCTGCAGGCTTCCATCACAGCCTCCCAACCTGTATCACTCATACATGTGTCTGACACAAATTACAGTTTTGGCCTTTTCTTCCCTCAGACTGCTGAACTCCAGAAGTGCTTAAAGCAGAAACTGCAATAGCTGCTCTAACCACTTTGTCAGGCTCTTCTGGGGATTTCCAAGGATAGGTTTTGGACATGGGCAACCCTGTTTCCTTCCTTTTTTCATGACCTCTCTGCAGCTCCTGTCTTGGACAAGGAATTCCTGTACAGTGTGATTTCTTTCCTCCTCTCTGGCCTTGCTTGGCTATCCTCCACCTTCATATGCATGCTTCTTTTCCCACTTCAGGGAAAGAGTTAGTTTCAATTTGGTCTTCTTCCATCACGTGACACAAAAAAACATTATTCAGTTAAAGTGCTGTTGGAGCTTGCTACAAACAAGTCATTGATTGGACCTGGTGTCCAGAGAATACCCCAGTAAAACAGTAGAAATAAGCAGATAGAGCAATGTCTTCTATCAAGCATGGAGAAACAGGCAACAGAACCTTCATAGGTTTCAAAGTCATGTCCTAAAGCCTTCGCTTTTGAATGCAGCTATGTCCTTCAGGGTGAGAGGTCAGGATCCCCAGAGTTTCCCATTCTAAGCACACAAAGAAGGCTGCAAAGTTGAGAATTCTCCTTCCCACTGCCCCAGGGACAGTATTGGTTGGTCCTCCTGTGGCACCTAGCACGATGACCATGGCTTATCCTTGCTATCCCACGGCATTTACAGGAGCTCATGGGCACTCCTGGGGCAGCTGTCTTCTATGTGGCACTCTGCCCCAGCACAGGGGCAAGGGAAAGCCTCCAGTAACAAGATGAGTTGCCAAGGCAGCCAGTAGCACTCCAACAAAAGGTGCTGTAGTGTTGCCAAGTGTTGTTGGATGTAGAAAAACTCACAACAAGAGCAGTAAGAGCTTTCATCTTTCATTATGACTGAATGCTCCTGCTCTAGCCTGTTGGAAATATAATGGACTCACCAAAATTAAAGCAAGGTAGTGTAAACCAGGGGGCAAGTTAGGTGCACTTTCTTCTGGCAGAAGCTCATACATAAGAGTAGCTGTGCTTGTCAATTAGAAAATGTACGAGTGCGGGGATGAGGAGCCTGAATTAAAAGCCACTTAAGTGGGTACTTGAGCAATTATTGGGAGGCTTCTGAAGAGACATTTTTGTCAGTAATTAAGTAGAATATGGCTTTGTGCTTCGTACAGGTGGCAATACAGCAGCGGAGATCATCAGCACTCCACACAGAGATGACCAGCTATCTATTAGCTTCAGAGGCATGTTGGGTTTTTCTGCCCAAGGAGCATCCTTCAGAGTTGAAAGAGGGACAGGGCAACAGAGGGACTGAAAACCTGACGCACTCAGAGTCTAGATCCTCTGCACCAGGGAAAAGGATGCACAAAAGATATTTTATGAACCCACCTAGCTCCTGAGGTCCCTGTTCCTCAGCAGAAGTGGGTCCTTCTGGTGTCTCTTCAGCAGCCCCAGAGGCCCAGAATTCCTGGAAAACCTCCCCACCCAAAGCAAGTGAAGCAAAATGTGCTGGGCTGTTCCAGCCTGGAGGATGCCTCCTGTCGGTGGTGTGGGCAGGTTAGTTGTGACCTGGCTTCAAGGATGCTCTCTGTCTCTTCCTTGGCTGGTTTTCATAAGCCTTGTGCAAGCTTTGTTTCCCACCTGCTTTGTTTTGGAGATCTTTGTTAAAGAATGCCAATAATACATGCTCCCTTCTCAGTGTTAAGAAGCAAGTATATTATTTCTTCAGTTCATTATAGCAGATACTAATGTTAATTGGTGTCTCTAATACCCACTCCAGCTCACCTCAAATGCTGTAAAATGTGGGGTGCAAGAAGGTACCCTCACATTAGAAGACTGATTTGACAATGGAGTCACTAAGAAATCATGCTACTTTTTAAGTCTGCAGCATCTTCCTCATGACAAACTGAGGCACTTAGTAAAATTAAGTGTGAACCTGTAGCTACCAGGGAAGTTTCTGCCTCCTCATTAAAGATGCAGGTAAAGAAGCTTGAAGACTGTAGCAGTAAAAGGAGCATATGCAACACAAACATATTTCATAGACACTTCATTACCTTCAACAATTTTCAGGTTCTTGCTTATTCATCAGCAAGTCTTAGCTGTCATAAGCCAAAAAATGTGGGCTGGGATTATTGAAATGGACATAAATGAACCAGACTTTCAGATCTCACTGATGCTCCAGGGATCCCCACGCAAGCTCCAGCCTCAGCCACTTGGACTACATATGCGCTATGCAGAACATGTGGTGTGCAAACATGCACCAGCTCTTGCCACAATTTAACATGCCAGGCTGACTCTTGCAAAGTTCCCCTCCAAAAGAAATAGTTGACATGAGTCAGACAGCAGACAATTGTTCTACAAAAGCCTACGTGCCATTCCCAGCCTTACTACTCGCACTCAGATGGCTCTAGCAATAAATGCAATCCTCTCACTTTTCTTTCTTGACCCTGTTACAATGCAGGGTCTGAAGAGTCTTTTTTCTGTTGCTTTTTATTTAACCATTTCACGGGGACTCTGACAGCTGGAATTGGGCCCAGCTTCTCAATTTTGTGGAGGGATAAAACAAAACAAAATCAAACCACAAAAAAACCCAAAAAAAACCCAAAAAAACAACCACACACCAAAAAAAAAACAAACCCAAAAAACCTCAACATCCCCCTCCCCAAAAACGCAACTAAGAAAAAAGCATAAACCTTCAATCAAACAGAAAATACTCACAATATTGTACAGCTTGAATGAAAGACTTTATTTTTAAAACAAAGGATACTCCCTTATGTTGCCTGAAAACCTGGCACTGGAGCAACTAAGAAAGTGAAACTGGCTACAAACTAAAGCAGAATGGACATGTTTCATAGATCTTCATTGCCCAGGCAGAAAGAAGTGTAAACAGGCATAAATTACAGCAGCCAGAGGACAGTTAAGCTGAAGGACAATGCTGGCACAAGAGCAAACGGGTTGAAACTGGCCAAGAATAAATTTAGTCTAGAAATTAGACATGGTTTCTAGTGATCAGAAGAGCAAGACACTTCCAATAGGACCAATGGGCACATTTCTGCTTTCATCCTGGCCCCTCCTTTCCAAGGAGAATTTTTGTATGCATTTGTGAAAAGACTGCATAACGCAGCCTGCAGTAACATGAGCCAAGAGACTCTTCTTCTCATCTGTAGCACCAATAATATTAGTATTTAAAAAGATCCCTTTTTAATGCTCTAAGAATGTGAGACATTTGATACACACTCAGTAGGGTTTTTAAATGAGCACTGTCCCTTTTTCTTTTTCTAATTTTTCCATCTTCAAATATATCTATGCTAATAGCCACACTCATTTTATTGATGATTTAAAGTAAGCAACAGCAATTATTGAGTGTTTTTATTTAGTGGTGTCATTAAATAAAGTGAAACAAAATAAGATCCCATAAAATACAAATGGTCTTATGCAAGTGTTGTTAGGGATGCAATCACAGGAAGGCATTCAGTCAAGTGTTTATATTGTCACTATCATTTAGACATCAGCTCCAAAGCTTATCCAATTTAAAAGCCACTCCTGCAGATCTTTGCTATTGATTGGTGCAGTCTGCAGAAACACCACTTTCCACAAACTCATTCCGAAATAGGGAAGCGGTTAGCTCTCACATGTGAGGTCCCCTGGCCAGTTGGTACCCACATCAGACTGCATGCGTCTTTTCTGCTTGCCTGATACTTTGGGGATACCCAGAATCATCTGGCAGGTGTGTATGTCTGTGTATGCTGTTGGCAGGGTAAGTTAGGCAGAGATGTACATGCAGCTCTACATCCCAGAAGATCACCCTGACAAGGATTGCTGATTTCTCAACTTTGCTGCTACTCAGCCTAAGTAAAACTTACGTTTATGCCTGTAATTTCTGCACTGAACTGCTACATTGCCAGTTAATGTTTAGAAATGGATTGCTGCTGCATAATGTATGGCAGAATAACAAATAGACCTAAACATTAGATACATATCACAAATCGGATAATTACTAACAGAGATATTCTTACGAATGCTCAACCTCATACGATGTAATAGGATTCGATCAAAATAGAGCTTGCATTACAATGACAGTTCTGGCTCCTAGCACTTTGGCTTTTATTGTAATAAATTCTAATTTTCTAATTTTTATCTGATCCTCCGCCTCTGCTTCTAGTGGCATAGGAATTATGATTATGCCAGCTCTGAAACTAGAATTTCTGTCCAATTCATAAGCACAGCACTGAAGCATTTGAGAATTGAGACACAAATGTTGCAGATCATCCTCACTGCCAAGAGCAAAGCACCAAGTTGACAGGCTTCACTTCAACTCCCATATCCACCACCAACCCACAGAGTGACCACAGACGCATACCCTGCTCCCCAAACTTCAAATTCCTCCATCCGTAAATGGGGGCAATGATACTGGTTTTGTGAGCCTTTCCCATAGGAAAGCTTGTAAAGATACTTTTCAGGGGGGGTCAGATAGATTTCAAGGTGGGATTTTTTAAAGCAATGCAGGCAAGGTGTGCCAATGGAGGAGCCCCCACTTTCTTCATGCCAGCACAGGTGGAGCTGTCAGGAAGGACCCCCCCTTCTGAAAGGACCAACATACTCTTCAGCAGACATCTTTCACAGCACCCCCTTGGTGTCCAGCTCAACTCCTGTCCACCACAAGCTGTGACCCTGTCCTCTCTTACTTCTCTCTGTAAGGCCATAAGGAAGGGGCTTGGCACCACTGCTGCAGAGGAGCCTTGGCCCCACTCTCTCCCCTTCACTAGCTCCTCCATCATATCTACAGCTTGCAGGACTTCTGTGGCATTGCTGTAAATGACAAGGTTCCTACTTTGCTTCACCAGGACTCCATGCTTTAGCCTCACAATCCCTTGACATGCAATACCGTGAGATACCTGACTTTCGCATCCCACAAGCAGGGAAGAAGATGGAGGTGCCAAGCAAGTTTGGGCAACACTTGACCCTGTGCCCCAACAGCCTGGGGGAGCAGCGGGGACCTGCTAATTGCACCCAAACCACCGTAAGCCTCAAGGTTGCACCAACAGAACAATTTTGACTAGTAAGAGATGCTGTTCATGGGTGCTGGGGAAGCCCTGTCCTTCCAGCATGTTGAACGGAGCTCAGTCCTGCAGCCTCCCTCTAGCTCCTGGGAAGCACCAGGACTTCACAGTGATGTTTCCTACTCAGAAAGATCATAGAATCATAGAATCATAGAATAGTAAGGGTTGGAAAGGACCTCAAGATCATCGAGTTCCAACCCCCCTGCCATGGGCAGGGACACCTCACACTAAACCATGCCATCCAAGGCTATGTCCAACCCCACCTTGAACTCCGCCAGGGATGAAGCATCCACAACCTCCCTGGGCAACCCATTCCAGGGCCTCACCACCCTCACAGTAAAGAATTTCTTCCTCATATCCAATCTAAACCTCCCCTGTTTAAGTTTAAACCCATTACCCCTTGTCCTCTCACCACAGTCCCTAATGAAGAGTCCCTCCCCAGCATCCCTATAGGCCCCCTTCAGGTATTGGAAGGCTGCTATGAGGTCTCCACGCAGCCTTCTCTTCTGCAGGCTGAACAGCCCCAATTTTTTCAGCCTATCTTCATACGAGAGGTGCTCCAGTCCCCTGATCATCCTCCTGGCCCTCCTCTGCACTTGTTCTAACAGTTCCATGTCCTTTTTATGTTGAGGACACCAGAACTGCACACAATACTCCAAGTGAGGTCTCCCGAGAGCAGAGTAAAGGGGCAGGATCACCTCCCTCGACCTGCTGGTCACACTCCTTTTGATGCAGCCCAGGATCCTTCTCTATCTTGCATAAACAAGCCAGGAATCTAGCTACAGCAGCATGGTATAACTGCACCCCCCAGAGTTGTAGGATTAAAGCTCTCAGCATATTCAATTTCAGAAGCTTTTCAGGTTTGGGTTGTTTTTTTTTTGTACATATGAGACCAGTGAAAAATAAGAAAACTATGTAGTGTTGCACTGAGTCATCTTTTCTTCCTACGATGAATTAAAATGCCTGGAAAACAATATTGAGTTCACAGAACTATTTTATTTTATTTGAAATTAATCTTGTTTCTTTTCCACATTATTTAACCCTTAAAAGTTGAATGTTGAGGAAAACCCACAATTTTTTAAACTTTCTAACGTCTTTGGGGGTGGATTGCAAAATATCTTGGAACTTATCTCTCATGGAAAAATCTGAAGTGCAATTAGATAATGATATAGAGCAAAGTAAAGCTCCACAGGTCATTATTTTATGGTTTTGTTTTGGTCTTTGGTTGTGGTTTTTTTTCCCCCTAAAATTGGGGAAAGATCTCATTTTGCCTCTAACTCCAGTATTTGTTTTTGGGGGCATTCTGCTCACCACTGCATCTAAGCCAAAACTTTCCCAGTTTTGTTTCCAGTGGTCTGTGGGTTAGAGCAAGCCCATTTTTGTCTTTTTCTATATCAAATATTTTGGATCATGTATTCATAATTGAGACTGGAAGGGGCTAAATTAGTCCCTTTCATAATGAAGGTGGACAATCCCAGGGCATGAGGATCCCCAGACTGACATGCAACAGAGCGTGACAGCAGCCAGAGATGGGAAATGGAAAGGGGGAGAGTCTGCCGTGCAAGGTGAACAGACCACACTAGTGCTGCTGCTGACACTGAGAAAAAATACAAGAATCACCAATGAAATGAGGACAGAACAAGTCTGAGTTTCTTTTCACCAAGCTACAGCACTGTCCTCTGGGGCTGATGATGTACCACGTTCCTCCACTGCACCAAGAGACACAAAATGCCTGCTACCATGTCACTGCCAGCAATCCGGTCCTGTACCTTACACGGTAGCGTGCACTCTACACTGTACAAGATATTGCGGTTCTACAGTCAAACCCATATGGATATAAGAAAATCAGGATAAAAATCACTACCTATTTATGACAGTCCAATAGGTACCTGCACCCCTGAATTTACACAGGAAGGACAGCACCACTGATTTTTACCTTAAGCCATGCCCTTTTTGAAGCACCCCTCTCTCATCCTTTCTTTAGTTCCATCATTTTTAATTCCTGCAAGTGCTTGCAGAAAATGCACCAGTTATCAAACAGCATACATGAACTGGATATAAAAAGGATAACAAGCACACAGGCCGGGGGGGGGGAGGCGGACGGCTGCGGAGCGGCAGTGCCGCCCAGTGGCTGAGCCGCCGACGGCCGCCACGACCGCTCAGCGGCTGCGCAAGCACCGCCGGCCGGTGAGCAGCATCCCGGCGGGTGGGGTTGCCTGCGCCGCCACCCTCCCCGAGTCAAGCGAGAAAGGAAGAAGGAAAGAAAAAAAGAAAAGAGGGGGGGGGGAAGAGGAAAAAAATAGGGAGAGGGAGAAGGAAAAATTGTAAGGAATGAAAAAAAAAAAGGAACAAGAAAAAAAAGAGGAGAAGGTGAAGGGAGAAAAGGGGGAGAAGAGAGAAAAAGGGGAGAAGGGAAAAAAGGGGGAAAAGGAGAAAAAGGGGGGAATAAAAGCAGGGAAAGGAAAATGGGAGGGAAGGAAAAGGGGAGAAGAGGACAAACAGTGAAGGGAGAAGAAAGAAGATGGAAAAAAGGGTAAAAAGAGAAAAAAGGACAGGAAAAACAAAAAAAACACAACAAAAAAAAAGGTGGAAAAAGCTAGAATGTAAAGGGAGAGGAAAGGTTTTTACAACTATCTGGAAGACCTTTATTCATTTAAACTGGGACTTCTGCACCCCAACATCCCCACAAGCCACGCTGAAAGCTCTGCAGCTTTCACCTTTCTAGCAGTGTCGTAGCACAGCTGCTGAGCCCAGACACTGCTCTGCTGTCTGCCTGCTCTGCAGCAAGGAGTTGGGTCTCACGCAGGCAGCAAAGCTGCCACAGGAAATTTTATCAGGGGCCAAGACTTGTTGTAGGGTCAGCTGAAGGGAAATGGGGCTGTTGGCAACCAGGAGCTGCTCCTCTAAACACCTGCGCCCAAGAGGAAGGAGGGAAATGAGGGGCCCATGACTCCCACGGGGCTAGCCAAGGCAGAGCTCAGACAGCTCGCGCTTCGCTTCCCACCAGCAGAATGTGCAGCCCTGTGTGCAGCAAGTCAGCACCTTTGCCACATCCCAGGTAAAACCCTGCTATCTGGGTGCTTTCTGTTGAGCAGGAACCCGAAACAAACAGTTTCGGCTCACACGAGGGAAATGCCCTGGGAAACAGATATAGGAGACGCTTTGCACCTTCAAAGGAGGAGCTGCGGAACCGCCGGCAAGGCGCGCTGCTTCCCGAGCAGGACGCCCTGCTGCGGGCCAGCTCCTGCCCTGCCGCCGCGGCCGCGGCTCTGCTTGCGGCAGCACTGCCACCTGCTGCTCACTGGGACACTCTCCCGCGGCGCGGCGCGGCCCCGCCTGCAGCCTGTAAGAGTCCTTGTGCAGAGGTACCCGCCCAGGCTAGGCCGTTTTCTAACGCCAGAGCTTCTCCAGCAGTACCACTGCTCGTCTGCCTGCCCAGGGCAACCACTTGCTCCCGTTTGCGTGGTTCTTAGTAAGGCTTTTTCCTTCGCGTATCATGCGACTCCTGAGCTTCCGCACTCTTGGCAGCTCTCTGACAGAAGCAAAGGTGCCGTGTGCTGCATGTGACAGGTCAAAGAGATGATCTGTCGCACCACCTCCACATTACAAAAAACAAAAAAGATATCTGCATGTGGTTTGAGTAGAATATTTGGTGAATTCGTGCCATTTGACAGTGCTATTTTAAAAAACTTGATAGAGGTCAAAGGAAGGAAAATGTTTTTCTTTGCAAGTCAAATGCTTGACTATTCTTTTATTCAGGGTTCTCTATTCTAAGTATTTTTAACATGTTAGAAACAGAGTATGTTTCTTTCTGTCAGCAGTTTGGACTAAGTGTTTAAATCTCATTCTTTTCCTCCAGACTTTTTGGCTCTGCGCAAGCCCCCAGATCTGTTGTTCTTCCAGCCTTAAGTTAAACCACTTCTCCCCTTCAACAGCATGCAGCCCTTGTGCTCCATACCTAGCAACTCTGAGTGCAAATTCTAAGCTCAGTTGCTTGCTGCTAAATGCAAAGGTCTAAAACTGACACTGAAAATGCCTACTTGCCTCTGCAGATCTTGCTCTGCTTTACAGACTCCACAAAACTAAGTACCTACCAAGGTCACATTCATTCCCCACTGAAAATGCAACCAGCAACAGGGTAGAACAAATCACCCATTTAACAGTGCAGAGCAACACTCTGCAATGTCCCTGACAGACCAGGCAGGGGACAGCATAGCGGAGACAGGAATTTTCCAGAAAGCAGCCATAGGCAGCCAAGTCAGAACCTGACCAGAGCCTTGGAGTGGGCATTGTTAAACACCTTGGGCTTGTTATACAGCTAATCAGAGAGGGCATATGGGTTTCCGTGCTCTTTTCTCTCCTGTAAGGGGTACCCAGCAGTGTCTTACACATCTTCCTTCCTGCCTGGTCCTGGTCGCTGCAAGCTAGGACTCACTCAGAAGCAGGAGGCAGCTGCCCAAATCTGGGCTTGCGGTTGTTTCACACACAAAATGTACAACAAGGGAGGCAGCTTTTACCCCTTTATCGCCTGTTTTATCATAGTCATCCTATACAAATGACAAGAACTGGAAAGCTTAGATTCTGCACTTTAGCTGTCTGAATATACAACTAGCAAAAGCTGGTAAGTGCCTTTGGATATACCACCAAGCAAGAAGAGACACCACTCACACAGATGTACTACCACATCAGCTCTGGATATTATAACCTGCAGCGTAATGTAGGTGCACATATTACAAAGAAAAACATTAGTTAACTAGCTGTATTGCTTGTTCATTTGTCCGCAAGCAAGTTGTGAAAGTCCCTCCATGCTCTGTTATTCATAGCTATTTGTTTATGTTGCCTTGAGCAGTTCTTGCTCTGCCAGTCACGCAAACCCAACATTTGTAATATGTCCTATAAACCAGGAAATTAATGTAGAAGAAAGGCTGCATCCAGCTTTCTACCGCAGCATCAATGTCAAGCACTATATTCCATTTTAAAAGAATAAAACAGGTTTGCACTGTACGGGTTAGTTGCTTGCCTGAGAAAAGGAAATTTCCATGGTCCCACACCCTGACTCCAGAGCAAGCACTGAGAATAGGTCATAGGGGCATTTTTTTCTTTTTCTCCCAGGAAACAGATCTATTAGAGATTTGCTCTTCAAGGGATCTTCAAAATTTGCAGACAATGAAGAGGAAAAGGCCACAAACGCAGCTATTCCTGTCTGAATACCCATTTCTCCTACACAGAGAAATGTGTCAGGTATTGCTTTAGTTCACAACAGACCAAGAGCTGCAGAGCCCTGGTTTAAATGAACTTATACTGTAAAAAGCAATGGCTTTACTGCTAGCTGCTCTCTGACTGGCAACTGTGTTACAAAGTTAGAATGTCACCCACATCTCTGGCCTATTTAAATGAATCTTTAAGGTTAGCTTGCCCAACAAAATTGTATCGATAGAGCCCATTATTTTTAATGTACCACTGCTTTCTTTCCTGGGTATTATTTTCTTTCCCAATACTACTTGTTTATACAATTAGGCATTTCTTACCCTGGGAAATAGCCTTTGCAGTGTCATTGATCACAGCAAATAATAAGTACTCGCAGGATGCTGCAATGTCTCAGTGGACCAACACTGAGCTCTCCTCATAGCATTTTTTCCAGTTGATTTTGTTTTGAACCGAGAACAAGAACAGCCAGAACAGCCTCCTGTGTACCTGCAGTGCAGCCCTGGGCACAGCACAAATGTAAGATTAACTCCAGTTGGAATAAAATGACCTGAAAAGAACACATCTACCTTGTTAGCTTTATGCTAAAGGAAGTCATTGTGATTTCTACGGGACAGTTTCCTAAGATTCTTCCAGTTTTCATGGTACTAAGTAATTAGAAACTTCCCAGCCAATGCCTGCTATACCAAAGTGAACAGCAGTAAGTGCAGCCGCTTTGGCTTGAGCAGGACCCTGGCTCAGGCACATGGTGCCCCACAAAAAGCGAAAGAGGTGCAAACGCCACTTCTACTTATGCTGAAATCTTGGGAGTCACCCAGAACTTACAGAGGGCGCTGCCGGGGGCAAGCTGAACCCCACTTATTGATTTCATGCTATTGGGTATGGTGCAGGCAGACACAGTTCCATGAGCTACTGCATGCTTGCCAGGGTGCTAGCGACAGCCGCAGCATGCAGCCTGCAGCTCAGCCTAGGCTCTTGGGTTGGTGTCACTCTCAACAGCTGGGCTGCTGACAGTACACAAATCACCTTGCCTAGAACTCGTTCAGGTACAAAGCACAGTGGTGACTTTATCAGATCCTTTCAGACAAGTTGGGTGTGGGCTTCCCCCTCCTCACCTTACAGTAAGTCCCTGAGCTGGTAGTTTCTGTACCACAGCAGGTAAAATTGTGTCCTGCAGTGCAATAAGCCCATGGCTCCTCTGTGTGTCTGCACAGTTGGAAAAACCTGCGTCCAGGAGAGCTTTGCTTTTGGCAACCCAAGTAGGATCCTGGAGTCCCTGGGTGGTTCATGCTTTGCTGTCAGTGCCTCTGTGAGCTCATGGCAGGCTAGCATGGTGCTTCAGCCCCACTCGTCCCTCTCTGCCTGCTTACCCACCCCGTGGGATGGAGGGTAGTGGCCTGTTCAGAGCTCCTGTTTGGCAGGCTCTCAGGGAGCTCTGATCTGGTGTAGCAGCCTAGAGCAGGCCTGTCTCTCTCTGCCATGCTTATTTTCCTGTGCTCCCATAGGTGCCATCTTGCAACCAGTGAAAATTCAAAGTGACTCTTGGTGAATAAATAATTGTCTTCATCCTGGATCATCTTTAATGAATGAAAAGGCTGGGAACCTGCTGGGCACAAGAACATGGTTCCATGATTTTGGCACAGGTGTGCATTTCTGCAAGTGTTCCCTGAACTCCCTAGTGAGAGATTCTGGGGCTACAGCTTGAAGTCCCTGTTCATTGTCTCCTCTTGGGATCCAGAAACCTGAAAATGCTGCAGGAGAAATATTCATTTTCCCTAAGGATGTCACATGCATCACAAACTGGGCACAGAAAATGCATTTCCCTATGGAAAAGGCATTTGGGTGACAGGTGCAGCAGAAGCAGTGGAGAGAAAGAAAACAGGACAAGGCTTGGCAGAGATGTTAAGCAACTTCTTTTGAAGCGTGAGTGTTTGGAGCTCCCCAGGCCACGTGCCCATTTTCAGGCTGTCCCCTGCAGGGAGAGGGGACTCTTAGCCACCCACCAGCTGCCATCGCTGCACCGATTCTTCAAAAGGGGGTTAATCTGTCCCTGCCGCCGTGCCACCAGCACGCTGCAGAGTGCATGGCCCATTTATCCCTGCTGGGGCTGCCGCAGCACTGCCAGCTCCACCAGGGATTTGGCAGCTGATTGAGAGACTAAGGCTTAGGGAAGGGCTGATGAAAGCTTCCAAACCTGCACAGCTTTCTAATAAGTGTAAGCGTTCAGAACAGAATGACGAATTTCTCACATCGTATCTTTAACAAGGAAAATATACTATTAGGAGCTCGCCTTTCCCTTCCACTGTTGGGCCTTTAGGTGATGGCAGAAGCACCCTCCCTAAGCCCAGCATCTTTAGGGCCAGAGGGCAAACCAGCTTCAGCTCCCACCCACCTGCAGCTCCCGGAAGCCATGTGGCTGAACAGCCACAGGGGGGCATCAAGGGGATGCTCTGGCTCCTCATTAAACCAGGAGAACGAAGGAAAGGCTTTGGGCACAATTAATGAAGCTGGCAGCTGCGCATGCTAACAGCACCTGACGTGTGGATTTGAAGTGCAGCTGCACAAACACAACCACCAGCACTTTCAGACCCCTTAAAAAGCATAAACACCTAGCAAAGCAAACACCTGTTTGAAAAGAGCTTAGATAGCCATGCTGCAGAGCAGGCAGCAGGTTTGCCTCCTAATTAAGCATATGTTCATGGAAAGCACCTGTGCACTGAGAAGTGTCAGCCCTTCCCTGCTTCTGCAGAAAGCGGTTTCTCCTTCCAGCAGCTGCCTCCCACCTGGGTAACGATGAGGTGACATTGCCCTAATGCCCAGGAGGCCTATGTAGTGCCAGCAGTCACAGCCCAGACAGCAATCAGAAAGGGGTTGTTTATTTTTTTCCTTTCCAGACTTTAGAAAACACCAGAGACTTGCAGGTAATGAAAACTAGGAAGCTACAGAGGCAAAAGTGTGGCAAGCGTTCTGGAGAGCAGGCAGAAAAGGATCCCACGCTCTGCCCAGCATGCATCTTTTGGACTTAGACTTTGTGCCATGCACAGCTGCAGGTTAGGCTGGGAAGCACAAGCAGCACTATAACATGTGGCAAGGAACATTTTAAAGCCATGTTGCTCCCACCCCAATCAGACCTCAGTTTGCAGATGGGAGGTGCAGAGACTGCTCCTGCGCAGGCTATGAGCCGTCAGCAGGGTTTGATCAGCCTGTCTCACTGCAGGATTTTTTGCTTCATTACAGGAATGTGCCAAGACACATAATATTCAAGTTCAGTTGGACTCTGACAGGACATTCTTCAAAATGCTGTTGATGGGCTTCTCTTCCCTGACCCTCACAGGAATTCGCAGTAGATATTCCCCATCTGCATCTCTGCTCCCCATATTGTACTTACTTTGGTTCCCTACACCAATTATGTAGATATTTATATAGTGTCAGAAAAGGCAGAAAGAGCACAGATAAGCATGCAGAGCACCTAAGCACGTATCACAGATTACATAAAAACACTCTTTTCAGTTCCTTATTTTGCTTCATTCTATGAATATTACAGTACAGACAAAAATAAAACCAACAAGTAAATACAAGATGGAAACATGGGCTGATATTTTTGGATGCCTCCAGGAATAGCTATCAGTCCGTATAACTACTTTTCAAGCTTGCTGAGGATTATTATCAAAATAAACGGCACATGCACGCATTTAAACCAGGTTATAGTTTGAAAAACTATCTAGCAGATCTGGATCTGTATCTCTTGCTAGTTTCAAGAGTAAGTAGAAATTGAAATTCACTACAGAAGAAACAATAGCCGCAAAGTTAAGAATATTTTTTAGAAAAGAATTCAGCCACTCTTTACTGTCAACAAAATGAAAATATCTGACATTCCCTTTAAGTGGTAGAAGTTGGGCACATCAGGGGCTTGGCTGAAAATAGCTGGTTGCTCAAAATTTTCTGTTCTGGGGATGATCAGGTTAGCTGGAAGAATACTAACTATGGTCCAAGACGAGAGCAATCACAGAATCATATAGAACCACAGAATGGTTAGGGTGGAAAGGACCTGAAGATCATCTGGTTCCAATGCCCCTACCATGGCCAGGGATGCCTCACATTAGACCATGTCACTGGTGCTTCTGATGGGATATAAGTTTAACTGTAAAGTCCCATGGAGGATGGGTGAGAGGTGAAGTGCTTCTGAACTGAAGGTGTATTTGAGATAGGCACTTCTAACTATAAAGTATTTATTCTGGATAATAAAAATAGCAGAAAAAGTAAAATGCTTGAGCTGCAGCATAACTTACACGAGCACAATGGCTGCTCTGGGTGCGTGCTTATATGATACACACATCCACACTGCTATTGCTGCTGGACCTAGCTAGATTAAACCAAATTCTGTAAACCTCTGCTCTGCAAGTCCCTGGATTCAGTGCAAATATCCTAAAGGAAAAAAAAAAAAAAAAAAAAGAAAAAAGAGAAAAGATGGGAAGAGGAATGCGTGCAGCAATTGCTAATGGACACTCCAGGAGACAGCATTATCGTGAAATGTTACTTACAAAGGCCACTTGCCTAAGGAAGGGACAGAGGTGACGCAGAGTCCTAGGCTGGAGTTGCCACCATGAGGGACTGGTTAGGTTTCAGGGATAAAGACTCCAAGGAGGCTGTCACTGCCGACCTAAGATCACCCAAAGCAGAGTGACACAAAAAGCCTTCACCAGAGAGAAGTATGACCACCACAGCTGCCTCCACCCCTCTGACAGAGTGGAACAGCAAGGACTGTCCTGCAACCAAGTCACAATTACTCCCAGGAAGCCCTCAGGCCCTTGCTGACAAACATGCCCTGCTCTCCAAATGGGAGTGCAGCAATGCTCTAGGTCAGGGGAGGCTCTGCCCTGCCATAGCACCATCACAAGTCTCTATCCCTTCTCCCATCATCACCCTCTTGTCAGCAGTTTAAGAGAGTCCAGATGGTTGCCAAGAACTGTAGGCCTGACAAACATCCAGCCACTGGATCACTGACAACACTCTATACTGTTCAAAGGACACAGCTGTCCTGCTGTTACACAGTTTCCCTGCAAGGCTGCCTGCAAATTTCCTTCTCAGCCCTGCAAAAGGCAGAAACTTCCTTCGAACTGCTGTGTAGGACAGGCCCACATGACCATCTGAGATGTCTATAGACAGGGATTTCCCACCCGCTGCTGGATCACACACTGTGACCCCATCCAAATTCCCAGAAAAAAGAAGGAAACTGTGTTTGGTCACCAGAGCAAAAGCAATGGAATTACTGCAGCTCCATATCACACAAGACACAGTTATAGATCACCTGCACACCATTAACCTGGACTGGACTGCACAACAGATACCCTGGGCTCCTGCACTTCCAAAACATACCACTTTCTTGCTGGAGCTAGGGAGGCATTTCTGCTAATGCTGCTGGCCTACGACACAGCTGGTGAGAGCTCACCACAGGCATTACAGGCACAAATACACACACAAATGGCTCAGCTGCACTTCATGACAGAGTGGGATTTGTAAAGCACCACTCATTCTACATCCTTGAACACTTATGGAAAGACCTTTTAATCAGTAAAAATGCACCCACATTTTGTCAGAGGAGAATTAGATACAGGAAATATCCTATGGGGAAAAAAAAAAGCAAGATTTTTTTTTATTATTATTATTATTTTTTTTCACTTTTCACTCATGAAAAAAAAAAATGCCAAACCCAAATCCAATTGTTGCCTTCTACTGGCTCTCCCCTTTGTTACCTTCACTAGGGCAGCAGTTTCTGGAGAACTTTCTGACTATTTGGGAACAAAGCCAGAAAGCAGCCCCCATGCCCTGCGGGCTGCTGGGCTCAAATTACTTCGTGAATCATCTCTTTATGATTAAAGGATTTTGGCTTATGTTCAGAGATGTTGCAGTCCTTCCCATGAGGAGTCCTATTTACTCAGATGCATGAGCATTTGATGCAAGTATAAACGCCTGGAGAAGAGGGACTAGCCTCCCATTTTGGGTTCGGTTCAGTATATTCCCGTCCAAAGCCACCAGGAGGTGCTGGATTTGGGCACAGATTTGACAGAAGGCAGAGAAGCAGCAGATATGAACTTGGTCTTTGTCTCATGGGTGTATTTGTTTTCTGAATTATATGAAAACATAAAAACCCCTCATGTCCGGAAGAGGTATCAGAAATAATTGATTCCAGAAGTTATAAAATCATAGAAGCATAGATTATTTTGAGTTGGAAGGGACTCATAAGGCTCATCAGGTCAAGTCCTCAGAGACCTTCAAGTAGAAGGAAAATCCCCATATATTTGTATTATATCTGTTACACCTTTTCTTAATGCAGCACCTGTTCTGTATCAATACTTACCCAGTAACTCTGGCTGCTCTAGAGGCATACAGTAAAATATCACTTAATGAATTAATTCTAAAACAAAATCAAAGAACATGCTGTACCTACCCAGCTTACCAGGAGGGCTTCAAGACCTCCCTCACAAAGCCTGGAAGAGGTAGGGCATGTCTGCCTCAGTTGCTGCCGCTGGTATCCTCTCAGTCTTGTCACAGTCCAGGGACTTACTTTGCATGATACAGAGCATGTGGCAGGAGGAAGAGGGGACTCATGCTCCAGGGAGCCCATCTTGCTGGCTGACATTCCTCTAGCCCTAGTGGGATGAGATTCATAGGACTGCCTGCCCTGAGCTTAAAAATAAGGTAACTGAGGCTGGTTAGCATGATTTATGCCTTTCAGCCGGTACCTTGCTTCTAGCCTGTGCACAAGAAATCTGACGCAGCACAAAACCATCTTTATTTTATGGACAGGGTGTCATCTACCTGTTCACAAGGGCCATCCTGAACCCAATCAGGTGTCTTTGCTCCACTATTTGACTCAAACACTGGGCTGAGCCTGCAGGCCCAGTGGCTAGAGAGCTCCTCATTGCCAGTTTGGCCTGGTTCGATCCCCTCATTCATTCCTGTGCGTTTAACCTGATTGCCAGTGCATCAATAGGTCATGCAGCTGCAGATAGGCAGTCCTATTAGAAGCCCCACAGATTTGGCTTAAATAAGTCCTCCAGAAGCCTGGATGAAACTGTCTGCAGGGACAAGCCATGAATTGCCTTCTCTAAGACTTGTCTTTCGTGCTCTTCTGTTTTACGTGTCATCTTTCTTTGAAGCATGACATTGCAGTGTTATAAGTCCCACTTCGCAGAAGATCACACATGAGTGTAGATGATCTTCAGACCTCCCATGCCTCAGGCTGTGCTCCCTCCTGCCAAGGCACATATGCTGTCTAGTGGGTACAGCAAGGGGCTTTGAGTATCAAATATGTTTTCCTTGGACACACAGAGTTACTTTGGTCTCCCACATAGATGGCACGATATAGATCCCCTTAGCAGGGGTCTGCCTGGAAAAACCCACTGCAGGCAGTCTGATATCTAGGGCAGGATATTTACCCTGACTAGTAGAAATGGACTAGTAGGAATGGGTTTGATCTTTATTAGAAGATAAAATGTCCACAGCCTGCTGCTAGGTGTGGGTCTTGTGTACAAGGACAGATAAATGACCTTGGTTTGCTTCATCATGTGGCCAAATGAAGTTACTTATGAAAGGCTCCACATGACCTTTTGCATTTGTAACAATTTTGCCTCTCAAGTGGGCAGACACAGCTTCTTTCAAGATTCAGACAGCATGTTGGTGAGTGCTCTGAATGAGTGAGAACTTGCATTTCTAATGCAAAATGAATATGCCTGAGTCACCTTTCTATCAGGTGCTGAATAAGAACGAGTTTATTTTTTCATGTCTATGATTATATGTTTGAAGGGGCTGGAGCAGCTCTCAGAACAAAGGGGAAGAGGCTTGAGAGAGCTGTGCTGATGGAGAGGGCCCCTGATTGGACAGAGAAGTGGGAAGAACAGTGCTGGGGGCCATCAGAAATTGATGCTCCCCGGCAAAGCATGCTCTGCTTGTTTCTTTCCAAAGTTCTTCCCCACAGTACAATTAATGTTTGTGCTTTGGGAAGGATCAGAAGGACTGGGCAGGAAGAAAACAACGGTTTTGTTTGGCTTGGGGGACTTCTTGGCAATAGTACTACATTTCTATAATTAAATCAGTCCCAACCCCGGCCAGGAATGAGCAAAACCAAACAACAGCTTCCCCACTCAGCATTTCCTAGTTAACAGTCAGTCCAGGATTGGCACATGTAATATCTCATCCCTAGAAGTTGTTTCTTCTCAACAAGGGGAGAGCACACAGAAGAAAGAAATACACTGCTGGTGTAATTCTTGACATATGGCTATATCTGCGTGTATATATTTGCTTTTGGCAGTTCAGTGCTTGCCATATAGGACGTCTGCTCCATCATGCAGCTGTCGATACTGGGAAAATTGAGTTTACTGTTAGTGAACGACCACATCCAATAAGCAATCAGACAGTGTGCTCTCCATCCCATGATTAATGATCCAGGGGATATTTGTCTTCTGCAGCACTGCCATGGCTCTCCTACCTCTGCAACTATAGGTCTGAGCCACATCCCAAAACAGGAGGGACATCTAATCTTTAGATTTGACTTAGTTGTATCTCAGGATAGAGAAAATTGCAGGAGCAATGAATGCAATGTAAATGTCACCAGGAGGAGGGGTAGCACCCCATTGCTTAAAATCCAGGTAAGCATGGGTAGCTGCTAACAGGGGCAATTTCATCCATTTCTCTCCCTGTCTCCCACTACAGCTGTCCTGCTGCTTTTCTTCTAACAGCAGCAGTCCTTGTGTGTCCACATGATAACTCAAGCTGATTTCACTGAAAAGCAACCTTGCAAATAATACTACTAATAAAAAAGATTAGTTTCTTGCTCTGGCTTACCCCCCAGCACTAGCAACAGCATACAGAGGGAATCAAAGTATGCACCCACACATGGTGGGGGCACAGGCTTGTCCCCCTCTTCTTATGTGGCAGTGAAGCCACCCAGGAACTGCAGCCTTGGTACCACTCATAGAAGAACAACCTCTAAGTCAGTTCAAAGATTGAACATGCCCTGCAAATCCCTAGCCTGAACCTGGTTTTTTCAACTTCCCTGAAGAGAATACTCCAGAATCTCATCTATCTTACTTTTTCAATTGATCATATATTTAAAACAAAATCCCACCTTCTCACAAATTAATGTTCCCTGCATGCACAGGTCTCCTCAGGAGAGAGTAAGAGACTTGACAGCTGAGAGCCATAATTCTTTATGTGTGCCTGGAAACTGCTTAAATATTACTATGTCCATTTAAGAATCTATAGAGACACCAGCGAAATCTGACTCTTTAAATTGCAGGATCAACCACTTTGATGAGAGAACTTCTATTGTGTCAAGTGGACTTGAGAAGGAAGCAGGAGCAATAACCATCCTCAGCCTTTTAGCAAATGTCTGAAAGTGCAGCAGTGAGAGATGAAAGGAGATCAATAAACATGTTACCAAATTAAACTTCATTGGGTAATATTTAGACATCATAGAAGCTGGCACTTTAAGAGGAAGAGAGAAAACAGATCAGAAAAAGAGATAAATATTCAGAAGTCTGTTCTCAGAGGGCCATTTCCAGTAGCAATCATGTTAATTGCACACACAGATTAGGCAAACAATCATGAATGCATTTTTCAAAGTCAAGCCCCATTTGTGTTACTCTTGCAAGAGTTTCCAATCAACAGTTTAACATTGCAAATACAGAACAGTTTAGTCACCAAAAAGCAAAAGAACAAAGAATATACTGAACACAAGAGGAAAACAATCTCTTCCCCATCTTTCCCATGCTTCTGTAACCAATTCCTTCTGAACATTTAAAAGAACATTTTCTAATGACACAAGCCGTAAAAAGACTTCGGTTTAATGAGCTCTACTCAAAAATACAGAGATAAAAATGTAAATGCACAATAGAGTGTTTCAAGTAACTTTGAAGGGGCTGTTATCAAAGTATGTACATGACTATCTACTGTCTGACATCCTAACTGCTGCCAATATCCTTTATGGAAAAAAATAATTGCTTCAAAGCACAATTTATTTTTCATCATTAAAATCATTTACAAATTATAATTCACCTAGCTTGAGTGATGAAAATACGGTCTGCTTTCCTTCTCTGAATAAGCACAGTTTCAGCAAATTGTTTAAGCATGGGCTTAAAATTAACTAGCTGATTGAGGTCACAGCCCACTTTGCCTATGCACTAACATTGCTGCAGGTGAGGTAGAGAGGATAAGCAAGCCCTAAACAGAGAAAATCCTGTTTTCTCTAAAATCTACCTCCTGAGAGATCTTCATTAACATTCATTATGCAGAAGCCATAAGTCTGAGCACTTTAAAACCATTGCTGCTGCTGATTCAGTGTTAGAAATCTTCACTGAGTGAGACTTTCTTTGGAGGGATGGAAGGACAGGGCATTTGTTATCCACATGTCCATCACTGCACTATCCCAGCTGTTGGCTGGCCACTCACTAACCCTGCAGGCCTTGGCTTACAGGTCACACTTAACCCTTCAAAAGCAATTACCTTCATCTGTTTCTCTTAGCAGGCAGCCAACATATTCTCCCTGGCAAGCTGCACTCCTATTGAACCTTAAATACTTTTATGTGAGAAATTTATAGAACACAGGCTTTTAATGGGAGCTTACCAAATGGCTGGGAGTCTCAAATGCCTCTTAAAGCACAAATAAGGAAATTCAACTGGACTCTAAAAGTACCATGGCACATCTACTGCTAAATACCTAAAATCCTAACCCATTCACCCAGTTCCAGTGTCCAGACAGAGTAATATCAAACTACTTTGAAACTTACAGTTCTTCAGTGGTCCGTACAGGTCCTGGGTTAGTCCTGCAGCTACCTTGCTAAGAAGGCAGTGTTGTCTCCATTGTCGGGGCAACAAGGCAAAAGGATATGTGGTGGCACCCAGGGTGGAGTTAAGTGCAAACACCCACAGCCTAAATGTCCAGCTGAGCAACTCTCCCTGGCTTCCACTACACTCAGTGGAGATCTTGTCAATACAACCAATGGGGTTTAAGCTGCAGCTCATCTCACTGTGCAGGAGATGCGTACTATAAAGGAGCTCAGCTGTACCTCAGATATTACGATTCCTTTCCTATGGCTGTTGGGCAAGCTCAGATCAGCTGCAGAGATCTGCACAGGAGGGGCAGCATCTCATCCCTCGTCCCACCACCTCACATCAATGTGGAACTGGCTCACTTGTTCTTGCTCTCTTCCACGGACAGCCAATTACCACAGCTCATCAAGCAGAATGGAGTTCAAAGCATCCGAAAGATGAAACTGTGTCTCAAGGTGATCCTCCATGCTTCATCACACACAGAGCTTTTGGCCCAGCAATACTCATATCCTGATGTGGCTAAACAGCTGACTGAGGCTGTGTCTACATACAGCTTGAGACACCAATTTGATCACAAGCTTATAGGAATTGACAGCTACAGAAACTCATAATTTGGCCCTAACAGCCTATTCACCAGCCTGCTCTCCCTCCCGCACCTCACATGACTACTATCATCTCTCCAACTGAACTGACCCAACTGTTTGTGAGTGCTTGGGGATGGGAGCAGGGTCCCATCTAGCCCATCATAAATGAAAGCAAAGCAAATAAATTACTTGCCTTGCTGTTGTTAGTGCTTGAGACATGAGAAGGAATGAAGGAATAAGATACCTGCCTATGGCCCCAGGAAATGGATGGAAGAGCACTGCTGTGAGAGGATGGGGAGTGCCACTGCACATGGCATGCCATGAAGACAAGCCTGGATCAGATCCTCCTGCTCTTCAAAAAGAAACTTTTCATTCCACAGGACATGCTGAGCTTAGGCAGTCATGGGGACTTGGATTTATCCAGGATTCAGTTCCCCTTCATGCTAAACTGTTCTGGGGGAGATATCTACTTGAGCTTTTTTGATGGAACTGTAATTCAGAGATGGGCTGTTTGACAGTGCAACCACTTTCCCCTTCAGCTCTAGTTCAGCTCCTATTGGAGATCTGGGTGTACAGCAGACAGCCAAAGAGAGGGGAGAAGAAAATGGAAGAACATGAACAGTAAACCTGAACTGCCAGTAAACCCAGATGTATTTTATTTCCATGCGGAAGAATCAGAAAGTAATTTTTTGGGGGGAAGGAAGGGGGGGAAGAGGGAGGAGGAATACAGAGAAGCATACGAAGGGGTTTCAATTAGTTCTTTTCGTTTACCCCTGCAATGTTCAAGCTACAGTTTGTGTGCGGTGGTGTGCTCCTCTCCTTGCAACACGCACAAGCACTTACTAGAACTAAGAATGGTTTAGAGAAAGGCAGACAGCTTAGCTGGTGTATGCTTGAGGTCCACGAAATCGTAAGTAGCATGAGAGGAGGATAGGATCTGTTATTCACTAGCTTGCTCAGTACTAGGTCTCAGGAAAGCATCAAGCCAAGCTAGCAGAAACCAAGTTAAAAACAAAGGAAAAGAAAGGCTTCTTCATGCAACAGGTCTGGGAAAATCCTTTCCACAAGACACTACAGTGCTAAAAATGTATGTGAACTCAAGGAGGGTCTGGTCAAGTATATGGAAGAGAAATCCACTTAGAACTTCTAAGTACTCTGGATCATGTCTGACTGAGAAAAGTTTCTAAGCTGAAAATAGCTATTAGCTAGGAGAGCATTTGAGGGACACATCATACTGCTGTTTCCTTACTTTTTTCTATCTGTTTAATGTGGATCAAGAAAGACTACTGGGCTAGATGGTCACTTTATTTGTAACAGAATACTGTCCCCTTGGCAGTTAGTGAGGCAACATGTGGTCATGGAGTAGCAAGCACATCTTTTCTTTCCAACATCAATCCCAGCAGTGTTTTACCAGCCAAATAAACATTCCCATAAATAAGAGACACAATGCCTTTCTCTTCTCCCCAGCACTGTGCTTTCTTCCCCTTCCACAGCCTGGGAGTAGTGGGGAAAAAGCTTGCAAGTTTGAGAGCTGCACTGAGTTTGGAACTCACCCAAGTGAGCAGGGGAGCAGGAAAGAAAAAGTGATGCCTCCAAGCTCAGCAAGCAGGACGCACACAGCACTTCCTCGCCACTCTGGTCAGGAGTCAGCCCCACACCTGCCATTCCAGAACACTTCAGGGCTTCACATTTTTCTCTCTGCACCCTGACAGCCCCGTGTCAGAACAGGATTTTCTTATTAAAGCTTTTTTTCCTCAGTGGACATGTACACAGGCGATGAGCTCTCCCCACAGAACAGGGTCCACCTTGTGCCGGTACAGTCCCTAGCAGTCCCCAAGAGGTAACCTTGGCTGTTCTGCAAAGAAAAGTGCCTGTCTGGATCTTTTTTCCTTTTTTGCCACTACTAACAAAGGGAAGTCTCTGTTTTGAGTATTTTTCTATTTAGCAGACTATCATATAGAAACTAGATGCTGACCTCTGGGACGTTGCAGCACCCCTTGCTGAGGGGAGAGATTGCCTTGCCAGTTAGCATGTTAGAGAAATATCAACCCAAAGGGCATGGGCTGTGGATTTGTAGGAGAGAAACTCTCATGGGAGTGCTTTCAGCAAGACCCACCACTTGCCAGAAACACCAAAAAAGTGCAAAAATTATTCTCCAAAGTGTTTCCTCAGAAAAGCACATGCTCCCATTAACTGTGCTTCTTATTAGTGCTTCACATGCCTACTGAAAAAACCTGATTGTTCTAATTCATATTTTCTAACCTTAAAATGAGCCCCAAACCAACCCTAAAAAACAAAGTTGCATCACCTTTTTGGCCAAGGTACTGTGAATGAGCTGCAGGGCAGCAGCAGGTCTCCAGCAAGCTGTGGAAAGGTGTGTGCCAGCCATTTACCAGGTTAGGTGGGATAGGGAGGTGCATTTCACTTTGCTGAGCAGCCTGCAAGCAGCTGGGAGACATGAATTATATCACCCTGCCTTTTCAGGTTAACAGTGAGAACAGTCAAGGATTCATCACAGGAACTCCAGCAAACACAGAAACAGAGGAAAACCTAGTTTCTTTGTCTTACCTACAAAAGATAAATCCCAGTTATTAGAGAGGCACATCCAAGCCCAACTGCATGATGTTACACCATATGTGAATATTTATATACATATTTGTCTGATTAACTAACCAAATATTTACAAAGATTATAGCTTGTTTGCACAGTACATAAATACCTGGGGAAATCAAAAGCAATACCTAAGAATCCTCCAGCCTCACTAACACACCACCTAGAATGTCCCTAAGCTATTTCCAAACCCAAGAAACAGGTAAGTAAAGGGCCTGAGTACACAGAGCTGGAAGCAAGGGGAGCACCGTGCACCAGGACATAGGAAGGTGTTACTAGACTGTCAGAGCTGGGCTTGAATTCCACTGCTGAGATTCCACATAGGGTCAGATGCACTTGAAGATGCTCTGACTGCTATTTGGTTTTGTTTATGAAAGCCCATGGTACTGCATGCTCCTGCAAGAAACCAGAGCCTCTTTTGTCAGGGCTATCAATACATAAAATGAAAAGCTGCTGTCTCCACCAGCAAAGAACAACCACAGAAGAGGATAAGCAATAGTAACAGTAAGTCACAGGAACTCAGAAAAGTAGTGGCAGCACTTTGGCTGTCCAGTCCCGTCAGCAATATAATAATTATTATTTTGTTTGGTTTAGTTTTCATTTCACATTGTGACAAAAGAGGAAATCCAGGAATTTTCAGCATGAAGGACTTGGCAATACTTTTCCAGTGGTCATTTGTAGACACACCAACATCACAGACACATTGAATATTGTCACTGTGGAAGTGTCATGGACACTTCAGATTTCCTTCTGCTTTTCCAGTTTGAAAGCTCTGTTTAAGTATGTCTAGCTCCACAAGGAAGACTGCTATGGCCTGTCCCTTCCTCATAGCATGTTTTGGATCCTTTCCCATCCTGAAAAGTCACTGGACTAAGGCAGAGCAGGGAATGCTGTGTTGGGTATTTTTATCCCAGAAAGAAAGCACAGCATGTCTAGCTAAATCTTTTAAGCCAGTTTTGTTAGAAGTCCCCTCTTCTCCACTCCTCTTCCTCGGTGCTCCCAGGTCCTTTTTGCACTCCCATGCTCATGTAGCCCTCCCACACTGTCCTCTTTTTTTCTTTTTTCTTTTTCCCTCCCCCCCTATGTGCCCAAGTTTTGCAATTTAAACACTTCTCTATGCTCCTGTATGCCCACATGCATACTCCTGCACTTTTCTCCTGAAGGACTGGTCATTTCCCTGAAAAAATAATAGTGTGTCAGTGGCACAATAAAGCAGTCTATGTGAGAAGACACCCTGGAAGAAGAGCTAAAACCTGGGACCAAACTGACTACATTTGTCACAATCCCGGCACAGGGCAGGGGATTTTCTTGTTCTCTCAGCCCTTTGTCCTATGTCCAGGAGGACTAGCAACCTCAGCAAGGAGGTACCAAGCCTATGACCCCGGGGACAAAGTCAGTGCCTTTCTCAGATGAAAGACTCCTGACCTACAGCAAACCACGGCTTGTCCGTTGCACAGCTGTTGCTTTATAAAAAGACTCACTGAGAAACTAGCAGGACACATGCAAGAACAGAGAGCAGAAACTCCCCATCCCAGCTCTGTCAGAGCAAGTACTTCGGTCAGCTCGCTTCATATCACTGTATTTAGGGTTGCCCACCCATCCCCTCAGTGGCACAAAGCAAGCAGATTAGGACTCAGCAGCATGATTGCTGGGGTATGCACAAGTGAGTTTTTAATTGAACAAATGGCTGTGAATGCACATTAAAGCAGGAAGACTACACTAACAAGGAAGCAATTAATTATTTCATGGTTTTCAGAAAGGATTTTTTCCGTATTCTTTCCTCTTATCTGGAACAAACAAAGCTATGAGGGAATAAATGCATTTCCAGAGATAATACATGCTTTGGATCCTGGAAGCTTTTGGTGCCGACTTCCAGAAAACAAAACTGTGATAATGACTCACTTTGGGCCTGCCAGTGGCTCATCGCAAAATTAGCAGCAGCTTCCATGCTCCCAGCTGAGATTGGCTTTGCTGAGTTGTTTTCACAGATCTCCAGGACTGCAATTTAGCACATGCAAATAGTCGCAGCAGCCAATCACAGCCAGCATACTGGAAAGGCATGAACATGCCATTTAGAAAAACGCTTTGCCGCACAAAACATGGTTACCTTCTTCCATGCCATTTCAGGCTATGGGAAGAAATGTTATTTTTATTGTTAAACATTACACATCTCGTTTCCTTCAAGGGGAAAAATCTATATAAAGGCCTTTTAAGCAAACGCCTATTTATACAGTTAAAAACTTTGTGTACTACTATTGCATTTAGGGAAGTGATTGTCCTGCTCAAACTGGTGAGGCTGCACCTTGAATACTGTGTTCAGTTTTGGGTCCCTCACTCCAAGAAAGACACTGAGGTGCTGAAGCATGTCCAGAGAAGGGCAACAAAAGTGGTGAAGGGTCTGGAGCACAAGTCTGATGAAGAGTGGTTGAGAGGACTGGGGTTGTTTGGCCTGGAGAGGTGGAGGCTCAAAGGAGACCTTTTTGCTCTCTACAAATACCTGAAGGGAGGCTGTGGCAAGGTGAGAGTCAGTCCCTTCTCCCAAGTAACAAGTGATAGGGCAAGAGGAAACAGCCTCAAGCTGTGCCAAGGAGGTTTAGATTGCATATTAGGAAAACTTCTTCACCAAAATGGTTGTCAAGCACTGGAATAGGCTGACCAGTGAAGTGGTGGAATCACCATCCCTGGAGATATTTAAAAGAGGCATGGATGTGACACTTAGGGACACGGTTTAGTGGTGGACTTGGCAGTGCTGGGTTAACAGTTGGACTCAATGATTTTAAGAGTCTTTTCCAACCTGAATGATTCTGTGATTTTATAAGAAGAAAGGGCTGTGAGAAGAGAAGTGGACTGGTCTGAAGAGAAAATTCAGCAAACCAGAATCAGAGCATTCTCACAAACATAGCAGTAAGTTTTGAGTTTCTTTAATGAACATGGCTTTTCAACTGGGAACTGATAGCTGTGAATACCTCTAGAGGGGCCTGCTAGAAACAGAAAACAAGCCATCAATGATCATCACGGGAAACAGGAAGAATTTTAGGGACAATGCATGTTTAAAAAGGATGAAAGCCACTCATCTAAAACAATGATTGTGATAAGTATTCAAGCACATGATCACCTTAAAATGGGACTAGGTGCATGTTGCTCAGTAGCACTTACCATGATCAAGGACTTTTCAGTCCCTCATGCTCTGCCAGTAGGGAGAGGCACAAGAAGCAGGAGGGAGCGCAGACAGAACACTTGTTCCAAACTAGCCAAAGGGGTATTCCATACCACAGCACATCATGCCTAGTATATAAACCCGGGGAACTTGGCTGGGAGCCACCAATCACTGTTCAGGGACAGGCTGTGCATTGGTCAGCAGATAGTGAGCACCTGTACTGTACATCACTTGAGTTTCCTGATTTTTATTCCTCACACTCATTTTCTTCTTGTTATTATTCTATTTTATTTCAATTATTCAACTGTTCTTATCTCAACCTGGGGGTTTTACTTTTTTCCAATTCTTCTCCCCATCCCACCGAGGGTGGCAGAAGATAGTGAGCAGCTGTGTGATACTTAGCTGCTGGTTGAGGTCAAAGTGTGACATTTATATGTACAGTTATTCATGACAACTAATAGAAAAGCAAGAAAAATCTTTCATTAAATTTTTGGTTAATATTTCCCACTCAGACTTAACAGTGGCATAATTACACGTGGCGTTTAATGGAGACAAACTCTTCCTCTTTCCTTAGTTTACTTTGGGAAATGAAGGAAGTTACACTCCATTCCTTTGCAAAACCGTAAAAACCTCCAGGTGAGAAGTGCCATAAACCAGCCAGCCTGTGCTTCAGAGTAGTGTTTATCATCCTGATTACAGCTATTTAAGATAATTCAGATGAAGCTTATTTTGCTGAATTTGCTCATCCACTGGAAGTGAAGCATTTCACAAATATGACTCAGTAGAAGTGATGCTCTGGTAGGACCCAGACTAGTTTAAAGACTCAGAAGATTGGGTGAAGATCTGTTAATTCCAGATGCTCAGCTCTGTAACCCAGACATCTGACTGACAACATTGCTAAATCACCTCACACCCAGGAGTCCCTGGGCCTGCACTTGCTTTGAAGATTAATGAAATATTGTATTGCAAATTAAACAACAAAATCCTGCATAATGTCAAAGACTTTTCTTTGCATGACTACACAGAACTGGGTGTATGCACTTTAAAAATTATAGGCATATAACTGAGTTCATGATAATCTATATCTCTGTATGGTGGAAACCAAGCAATTTCACCAAATAAAAACTCTATCAAATCCATCACTTTAGCTCAGCCAGAATAAATTTTTTTAGAAAGATGCATAAGCACTATGGGCTTACAGAAGAGATGCTTAGCATATATCTACATGAGAGGGTTAAAGGAAAGTGTGGATTTTAAATGCTACAGCTATTCTTGAATGATGCCCTAGAGAAGTGCCCCTATTACAATAAGAAAGATTTTTCAGAGTTTTGCTTAATTTGTTTCCCAGGTGAATTAAACTAAATCAGACAAAGGTATTCTTTCCAGTAGCATATGAGTGTCAACAATAAGCACTACCCTGGAACAGCACAGGCACAGAATTTCCACTGGTCAGCAAATGTTACTTTCCCAAAGACACAACAGGAAGAGGGAGCGTGAGCAAAATGTACACAGGAACACTGTCACACTCTGAACAAGTGACTGAGAATGGCAGGCAAAGGGCCTGGTGCAGGAAGGAAAAAGTGCAACATCACTGCTTCTCAGCCTTCTGGCCCACTCCTATCTCCAGTTCAGTGGCATTAAGCCACCTTAGCCGTCTTCCATCAGCAGTGCCCGTACCACACTCTGAACTGCCACAGGGAAGAAAGGGTCAGGAATTATACGTTTTACTGTCACTTATGTACACATAGCTACTGCTTCCATTAATTGGAATCTGACTGTACAGTATTTGCTACACACGGTAAGACTCCGTCTGCATGAATAAACAGCATAGAATAATAGAATCATAGAATAGTTAGGGCTGGAAAGGACCTCAAGATCATCTACTTCCAACCCTCCTGCCATGGGCAGGGACACCTCCCACTAAACCCTGCCATCCAAGGCTCTGTCCAACCTGGCCTTGAACACCGCCAGAAATGGAGCATTCACAACTTCCTTGGCCAACCCATTCCAGGGCCTCACCACCCTTACAGTAAAGAATTTCTTCCTCATATCCAATCTAAATTTCCCCTGTTCAAGTTTGAACCCGTTAACCCTTTTCCTATCGCTACAGTCCCTAATGAAGAGTCCCTCCCCAGCATCCCTATAGGCCCCCTTCAGGTATTGGAAGGCTGCTATGAGGTCTCCACGCAGCCTTCTCTCCTCCAGGCTCAACAGCCCCAACTTTCTCAGCCTATCTTCATACGGGAGGTACTCCAGTCCCCTGATCATCCTTGTGGCCCTCCTTTGGACTTGTTCCAACAGTTCCATGTCCGTTTTGTGTTGAGGACACCAGAACTGCATACAATACTCAAAGTGAGGTCTCACAAGAGCATAGTAGAGGGGCAGGATCACCTCCCTCGACCTGCTGGTCACACTCTTTTTGATGCTAGAGCTAGTGTAAGTAAAGTGTACATGAATGCATAAAATCACTGAACAAGCAAAGCAAGGAATACCTGTTATGCTCTTAAGCCAAATGGCCAATGTTGAATATGTGTTTTGTGTGTGTGATTCCATTTGCATCTGCAGATGAGATGTCTTGCATGTGCAGACACTGCAGACATGTTATGGCAGTGCCCCAAATAGTCTCAGAATGAATGCAAAGATGTGTAGTGGTAGCAACAGACAAGCTATTAGCAGAACCACAGTCTGATCCTGCCTACTTAGAGTGTTTGTTGCTGTTGCGCCAAATATCAAACTTAACGTTGTGATGCCTAGAGAAATATGAAGATCTCCTGTGCCAGATGTCATTTTGATTTGTCATAAAGCCAGTATCAATCAGCGTACTTTCAGGAGTGTCTCCAAATTTCACCAGTGTGAGTCCTGGGGAAGCCAAGTTCAGGCTTTAGTTTCAATATGAACTTAATTTCTACTGAAGGAATCAATTTGCAGACTATGGACTTAAATTGAGAAGTACTCTTATCTGAGTGTTTGGGAACAGATCAGTCTCTGGGTACAACCAGGCCTTTACAACTGAAAACAAAGCTGGAAAGTCTTGTTGCTGAATGTTGTTGCTAGTTGATACGGTGTGAGAAATACCTGTGGTTTCAGCAATGATGCATCCCACGGGGAAGTCTCTACAGTAGCCAAGGGCAGAACAGGCATATGAGGCAAAACCACTCACACAACCAGGTAAGAAGTCCTGATGGAGGAAAATCAAAACACTCCCTAGCAGGAATCTCCATGCTGCTGTTAAAGGAGTCAGTCCGTACGAGGTCTTTCACAGCAAAGTGGCTACAAACCACTTAGAGGTCACCTGAAATGGCGATTTATTTTTGATGTCTACCTTGAACTTAACAGTGTAGTACCTATCTATTTCATGATGTGGACTAGGAAGCCAAAATAAAAACTAAAACAAACAGACAAACAACCAACAAAAACCCCAAACAAACAAAAACCCCAACAAAACAAAACCAAACCAAAACAAAACAGAAAAAACCAAACCCCTGAAATCTGGTTTGGCAAACCAGAAAAAAATGTTAATAGAGAAAAAAAATTAACTGAAAAATACCTAGAAATAATCGTGATTGCACCATTAGGAAAGGAAATATCTCTGCACATGCAATACAATCAGCCAGCTTACAAAATCTGAAATTAAGGTAACAAGTGAAGTACCTGGAAGATGATACAGAAAAGTGCTTTGCAAAAATACTTGTAAGGAAATACACAGAGGACTAAGAATAAATTTCTTGCTCTGTATTGCTATGAATTGCTTGCTCATCTGTGGTGTCTTGAAGACCCATTAAACCCCATTTTGCAAGGTGCTGCTCAAACAACCAAAGAAGCCTGTCTGTGCACAGACCAAGATAAGTGTCTGCAGAACTCAGAAGTGGAACAGAAGAAAACAGCAGGCTAGAGCTAGCTGAGAGTAAAAAGGTGGAAGGTCTTACCATAACAATAGCAAAAACCTTTCCAGTATTTTTTCTAGCATCCAAACAGCACTTCACAGTACTCTACAACTATCCTCAATATCCACTGTTTTAATCTGAAGTATCACACATTAGTTTCTGTCAGAATCAGGAGTGGTCTAAATCTCTGAGTCAACTCAACACACAAGTATGAATCTGCCTTTAAACATGTGCTTCCATCCTTATGACTTGTTTGCATGAAAGAAAACATAGGAGGAGGACAAACGGCTTCACCAATCTGTCATTCAACTTAAGTGCACAAAGTGCCAAATAGTTTAGCATAAATCAGTTCTATCAAGATAACTCTTCAAGTTGGAGAATCAAGGGCATATAAGCAGCTCACAGCACTCAACATTACTGCTGCTATAGTCCATTTGTCCATGGTCCTGCCTCTTCTGTAATTTATAACCCTTTTGTTGGCTTACATCTCTGACTGGTATAGTCCCACAGTGCCATGCTGGGCACAGCAGTACACCTTTAAGGGCTGTTGCAAGAGGATGCACCTATCTCCTGAGGCACACTTACCTTTTGAAGCAGCAGCAAGGAGATCTCTCCTTCAGCAGGCCCAGCCCACAGTGACCTCTATATAGGTGGAAGCTTTCATTTTTATTACACATCTTTCAAGAACATAAAGCCCAGTCTTAATGGAAATGGAATTAATGCAGCCAAGAAGAAGAAACACATTTTAACAACCTGATTCAAAGCAATAGATAACATCTGGACTGCTCAACCTTGTGGTGGCATGGGACTAGTACCTGGAGAACAAGGTTAGTTGGAGATAACAGTAGGAAATCATTCCCATGGGCTGCCTTCTTATAGCACAACATCATTAAATACAAAGACCATGCAATGTTCAGTATCACTCCATCAGAGTGGGAGAGATAAGGATTCAGTCACCACATATACGTTTGGCATGCTTCAACACAGGATCCACCAGTAAAGTTAAACCAGCTCAGTAGGAGAACTATCAAGACACTATACCAGCTCTGAGTTCACTGAAGTTACGGCCTAGCATGTCCTACACTTACGCACCACCCCATTTTTACCAGTAGGTTATTGTACACTTCAGTGCCCCAGGTTACCAAATGACACAAAACAAATGTTCACACTATGAAGAAAACTCCTCTGCTATAGTTTTTCACTGAAAAGAGTGTGTTTAGAAGTGGAAGCTCTCATTTTTATGACACATTTTTCAGGAACATAAAGCCTAAAATTAATTGAAAAGGAACAAATGCAGCTAAGAAAAGAGAACATATTTTAGCAGTTTAGAAACAATATGTGTAATGCTTCCAAGCACAGCCACAATGTGTTCTATTTATTTATTACATTGTTCCTCAAAGCAGAGCAGAAAATGCTTTCAAAGGAGTCAAGCCTACTCTCACAAAGATTTCCAGCATTTCCCCTACCCCTATTGCCACGAGTTTGTCACAGACAACAACTTGTACATGAGTTTCAGGGGAGGGAAGGGCATATGGAGATATAAACAGGCAGCTATAACCAGTAAAAAGATTTCCTTAGCAAGGACAAAAGGGAATCCAGGCTACCTCAGGAACAGTGTTTCTCCAAGCACAGCCTTTCTCTTCAATGTACAGCAAGTATTTATGCAGGAGGCATGGAAATTTTTCTCCTTTAGGACCAAGTTTTCATAGAAGGAAAGAGCACAACAGCAAGCACTCTAAAAAGCATCCTTGTAAGCATCTGGTGCCCGAAGATTACAATTGCCAGGGTTCAAGAAGCAGAGCTACTCAAAAGCCAAGTAGGAACTGAAACTCAGTTAAGTTCAAAACAGCAGGGTTAGTGTTGTAACTTCTACAGATCTTACATAGGGCTTCTTTCCATAGGCATTTACCCAGTACTGTAGAATGGGAAAGTCATCTCTGAAAACACATGTGCAAAATAAATTGCAAATACCACTTAAAAAACTTCAACAAGATCACCCTACAACACAAAAGCAGTGTCACACCAACCCAAGGCACTCATGCACTTACTCCCCTCTTCATTAAGTGCTCAGGTACAGCTCAAGATCAAGCATATAATTCAGCCTTTTGTCACACTGCACTCCCCATCCTAGTGCAATGCTCCCTCCTCAACAGGCTGGAAGCTAAGAGAGGTGCTGGGAGTCTCCCAGCCCCCCATCAGGAGCAGCTGGGGATTTCCCTTTGCTCTTTCTAGGGGCATCCCCACTCAGAACCATATTTAACACTCCCCACCAGAAAAACATTGCAGCATCACTACTACAAACAGCAGATAGAGTGATCAGGTACAGAGGGCCCAACCCTAGAGCTGTGCAGGGCCATAGACACTCTAGCGAAGATTATCCCTATCCTGACCAGGTCGCCACGGTTGGGGATCCCATGTGGGATGAGACATACAGGGATCCCATGTGGAGAAGAGGGACCTGTGAGGGTGTGGGTTGCAGGTGGGATAAGGGGACACTAGTGAGGGTCATATGTGAAGTAGGGACCCGTATGGAGGTTCTGTTTGGGAGGGGGCTGCCGGTGGGGTGTGGAACCAGCTTAAACATAGGGGACACAGGTAGCTGAAGGTCTCGTGTGGGTGGGGGTCCAGGTTAGGGATGGTGCCAGGGGTGGGGAAGCCGGGGTTTGGGAGAGCCCGGGTTGATGGGGACCAGGGATGGGGCGATCCCGGTACGGTCAGTACCGCGGACAGCGCCAGGTCCATCTCGGCCACCTGCGCGCGGCGCCGGCGAGCTGAGGAACGGGAGGTGGAGAAGAGGAAGGCGAGGAAACGGGGCCAGCCTGGGCCGAACGATGCTCGAGCGGCAGGCGAGGGCGGCGGGGACAAGGACGCGCTCTCCCACCTGGGCTGTGGCTGGATCTCAGGCGCCTTCCACAGAGACACTGCAGCATATGCGAACCTTTCTCCAGGAGAAGCCCGAGAATCCTCATGGATTTCACTTTATGGCGCCCTCCCGCTCCACGGAAAAGGGACCGGCCCCGGAGCGGCGGGCTCTCAGCTGCAGGGAGCCGGCCCCCTTCGCAGCCAAACTTCCCGGCCCATCGCCGCGGCTTCGCCGCGCCTGGCAGAGGGTGGAGGACCCCACCGCTACTTCTCGGGACTTCTCCGCTCAGGGAGGGCTGGCTTTGCCGGGAAGCGGGGCGGGCTAGCTGGAAGGACGTCAAGCCCTAGAAACACTAGCGGCCGTCTCCCAGCCCTGCCCCCTGCCGGCACAGCCCCCGTCGGGGCGGGTGCCGCCACAGGGACCCCCCCGCTAGTAGCAGGCTCGGCCGCGCCGCTGGCGGGGAGGCGGACGGAGACTCTGCCGTTCCTCCCTGGCAGCTCCCTCCGCCGCGATGAAGTTGTCCGTGTCCCGGCAGGGAGTGGGAGAGGCGGCCCCGCGCCCAGCCCGCCTCCCGCAGGCTCCGGGGCTGCTCTCCGGGGCAAAGCAGGCGCTGTGCGCCGCGGATATTCCCAGAGAGAAGGCACCACGTGCAGGGGGCACTGACTACGGCCTTTCCAGGGCTCCCTCGCAGCCTGCCTGGCAGAAACCAAGGGACCTACAGCATGGCTGGGAAGAAGACACACCTCTTGTCTTAAATCGCCAGCAGCAACGTGTGTCTAGAAGCAGGGTTGTTCCTATAAGCACACGCTTTAAATGAACAAGGCTGCTTATTTGCGCTTACGGGCCCTAACGCAAGAACTTCTTGCAGAGGTCGCTTTACTGAAACTGAAAGGGCATTTTTTTTTTACCCATATTTAAACTATGGTGCTCACAAGTCGAAGACTTTGTGTTGGGCACAACATTGTTACACCTGCAACATTGTTGCTCCTGAAACATTGTTGCACTTGCAACATCGTTACACGTGTGTGGTCTTGGGGGTGTTTTTTACCTGCAACATTGTAACCGTAATGGCACAGAAAGCTCCTCAGAGGAAACTGCACTTGTAAGTACCTGGCAAAGAACTCTTCCACCTTAGCAGGCTCCAGAACTCCGCTAAAATGCAGCTGCCTTGGCGCAAATATGAACCTCGCACCACAGTGAATTTCTTCCTGGATTACTGTGTGCTCAAAAGCAGGGTTGCTTATTCATGCACCACTTTTCAAAGCCTTCTCTGCTTTTGTTTCTCCTGACATCTGGCAGAAGTGATTAGGCCCATGAGACGGACGTTTTTCTAGAGAGGGCACTCTAGGAAGTAAAAGGCATTTGGCCAACACTATGCAGGTAAGCGAGAGTGGGGATATGAACTTTGTTGTTAATACTTGTTAGGATGTCTCTAAAATCCAAACAAAAAGAAGATGCACAGTCAGCATGACACAGGGTGCAACAGGGGTTTGCTCACTCAGAATCCTGTTAAGGATGGAACAGTGAAAGCTATAAAATACATGGAGATCAGAGTACCAACAGGCACACAAAGCAGGCATAGCGAAAGAATTGCTGTTCTAGTATGAGTCTATTGAGGATGTGTGGTGAAAATAGTATTTGTGAGAGCACCTAGAGTCTTTCAAGCCCTCAGTAAACACCCTACAGTTTAAATGCTAAATGTTTAATGAAATTGGAGCTCTTATTTTCCTGTCAGCTGTACTTCATACACTGAAAATAGTACTTAGCTAGAAACAAAGCCAGTAGCATACAGTTCGGGACTGTTATAGGATGCAAGGTATTAATAACTAATCCCTGGGATCTACACTAAACACAGTTTCTGTTGTCTGCTGTGACTTGTGCTGAAAATCATCACTCTTTATGCCTTAGTTTATAGCCTATTTTACACAGAACCTCGCATATGCACCAAGTCACAGCAAAAAGCTACATGACTGTCCTTCTTCCTCCTCTCTACATGTCCCCACTTACCCAGGATCATTGTTCCAGCTACACACCTTAGCAAACCTGCTCTACAGCCATAACAGAAAACTGTTGTGCCATGTCAGGGCAGATACTGAACTGACACTATAGCTGTTACCTATCCCCTTCACCCATAATTCAGGTCCCCACTATACTGGATCACAGAGCAAGACTACGGCCCCTCTGGAATAAGGCTAGTAGTAGTTTACACAGTGAAGCCCTAAAACACAGCCAGTGGTTCTTCTATGATAGTACAAAAAAATAATAGTCCTCCTTCTCCAAATGCATCAGCAGCATATTTAAGATGAGAGCAATTCTGGATCTGACAGCTCTGAAGTCAAGGTGTTCTCCTTGCTTAGCAGTCAAAATGGAGCTGTGCATAAAGGGGCTCCGATTTAAAGATGCCAGTACTGAAGTACAGCACCAGGTACAGGGAAAGTGGTGCTCTGAGATGTTATACATCTTAAGCTAGCTCAGGAACAGGCAGACATTGTCACTTGGACATGCGAGGACAAGTACAGTGGACAGCCTAAAGATGTTTGCAAGAAGAAAAGAAAATGAGAATGCAGCAGATAGCAGAATTTTCAGACCTCTATTCATTAAACACGACTGTTCTTGGAAAATCTACTTGAAATAACCCACAAATAAAATAATCCCCTTTTCTTTGGGCAGTTTCCATTACCTTGTAGGCAAGGCTGACAATCCAGGCTTAACCAGCCAGGACTTCCGCCTTTGTGGGCAGGCTCCAAGGGGTCAGTTCTTGATTCACATCAGAGGAAAGGTGAGCAGAATTAAACCAATGGAAAGAATCAATGCTACTTGACATTTCCAAAGAAGGGCCATGAGGACTGAAACCAGTACTTGTTAGTTTCAAGCTGAATAGGTTTAAGTAAGTTTAAGCAGCAAAATGGAAGCGTAAAAATGGCAAAGGATGATTCTTTAGGAACTGTGATGTGTATGACTCAGGTGTTTACAAGCCACAAAATACCCAGTAATATCGTGTACCCAATTAGGTAATTCTTAACCCAGTAAACAAAGCTTATAGAACTTGAAAAGATAAGTGGAGCTGACATAAATCAAGATACTGCTAGATGGGTTAACTCATTTTAACCAAAAAAACAAACCAAAATAAAATTTATTTCTCTGCAAAGGCACAGAGTGCACCTAAACAGTATTTCAATGGGATAAGTGGCACATAAATATTGCTATGGCTCCATTGATAGGCTCACACTGCTAAATAATAATGCAAATAGTATCTCAAAAGTTATTGTGAAAATGCTACAGGTATTTAAAATTTTGCCCATCTGTAGAACCTGGGTATTAATCATAGTGTTCTTGAATAAAAGCAGAGATTGCATTTGTGGAACACAAAGAAAGCTGTGAAAAACTCATTGAGGTCAGAAGACAGTTACAGGGAATACAGTGTCATGTGTGTTTCTCCCTTATTGAATTAAAATGCCATTGGCCTTCTGAAGCACAGAATAGAAACGAGAATATGTTTGGGATTATGGAATTTAAATTAATACCTTCTACTAAAAAGAGGAATGCACTGTGCTCTGATCAGAGAAAAATAAGGTGATTTAGCAGACAAGGCTCTTTGCTAGGTATTAAAATAGCATAATATGCATGAGTTCATCAGTTACAAAAGCCAAAAAAGAAAGAAAAATCTACAAAAGCTCAAAGAGAAGACTAGTCAGGAAAGGTAATTTGCTTGTGTTCATACAAAAGCAGGTAATAATCTTTCAAGGTGCTGGGCCCATGCTGTTTCTCTTTTCACCCATATTGAGTGAACCTGTAGTTCTTCAAACATTGTGACTAGTATGCAGATATACAGCATGGGCAGGTGGGTTTTGTTGGTGATGATTTTTTTAAAAGTCTTTGCCCTTGTATTTTCTGGCCAGACAGGGGCGGATATAGTGAGAAATGGCCCATTAACCTCAATAGCTTTGCCCAAGCTGGTGCTGATGCAGATCTGGGACCTCGTCCCTCTGTAAATTTACAAAACTCCTAGTGAGCATTTGGTGCTCATTTCTTGATGCTCACTCCATGGATCCATTTGCAGTCAGTGATGGTATATTCTTCAGTGGTGGCAGATGATAATTTCTCAGCACCTTTCTTTGCAGGAGCCATTTGAGTAAAACCAGCCCTGGAAAGGGCCAAAAAATACAATGATTTTCAATGCAAACAAGTGCTTACCCCACTGTGTGCTCTCCAAGTATTTCTGCTTGTCCTTTGCCCCTTCTTTAAAAAGCAAGCATTACTGGCAAGGAGGGATGGCAGGGTCTGCTTCAGAGGTGTACTAACCACTCACACAGTTTCTCCTGCATCCAGCTCCACCAAGGCACAGAACACTCATACCAGCACCAGTGGGAGCTACAGCACAAAGTTCGAGGGTTTGCTGAAGGTCACACAATAGATTTGTGGCCAAGTAGGGAATCATCTGTCAGCCCTCATTCTGGTGATTTAATGAGAGGATTAGCCTCTTCCTGATCAGTATGAAATTGCACTCATTACGAGGCAAAGATGCTGCTAGAAATTACTGTGGAAAAAGTATATGACACATAATCTAACAGCAAATAGGATATGGGGTGGGGGGAGGCAAAGGGGAAGAGACAGCTTGATTTGGTGCATCAGATGAGAAAGACTAATTTCTCAGTTGCTTTTATGTGGTCAAAAAGCAGTGCTATTACATAGACAAGAGGGAACAGAAACCATTTACTCCAGCTCCTCCTGGAGAGACTGACTCTCAAAAAACTCAGCCTCCTCCCAGCTCACCAAAGCAGATTCAGGAGAAAAAGCAAAGATGGCACATAGCCTTGATCATTTAACAGGTTTATCCTCAGACACATGGTAATAAGTACTTAGTAGTTGCATTTCCAGACATGAAGAAGAGATCTAATACTACATATAAAAAATTTTATGTGTATAAAATGACTCCAATCTGAATTATTAAGAAGCAGTTGTTCTGGATATTTTTCAGCCCAGTAACACTTCCTCAGAAGCTAGAACTTCTAGGACTTCTCCAAACCTATTTTGGTAGTAGTACCAGCAGCTTGGAACAGATGATTTGGAAAAAGGGGTAGCTATACATTCCTCCTTCCACCCACTTCCAGTGCTGAGCAGGTTTGCAACTTCATCATCCACAGGATGTCTTGCAGTGTATTTAGGACTTCTTCATGGATTTTTATAATTGTTTTTTGAAGCCAGTAATACTGCTAGTCTTCTCACTATCTTTTGGCAAGAAGTTCTTCTACAGGTTAATCACATGCTGGGAAAAATTTTATTAGCTTAAAACTGCTTCTCAGTTGTTTCATTTAATGCTCACCTTAGCGGTTATGTAGCAAAATGGTAATTTTATGTTCTCCATGACAGTCATGGTTTTATATGCCTCTCTCATATTTCCCTCCTCAACTGTGAAAATGCCTGATCTGTTCCATCGCTCCCTGGGCAGCAGCTAGTCTGCATGCTCCGCCGACCTTGTCACCATTTCCTGTGTCTTTCTAGTTCTATTGCATCTTTTTTTTTTGAGACAGGATAACTACAGCTGCACACAGTGCTCAAGGTGCAAGCACACCAGGGGTTTCTAGCATGACAGGATGATAGCTCCTATTTGCTCAGTGTACCTTTTCCAGCCATTTCTGCTTGTGTCTGCTGAGCTAGCACTTTCAGACAGATCTACGTTGTCTCTGAGGTATTTTTCCAGAGAGAAAATGGCCCCAGTAGCACCCCTAACTGTGAGTGACCATAAACATATGGGTTTTTTTCTTTTATCCAATGGGCGCATTACCCTGCATTCATCAGTTTATACTGCTGTTAGCTCACCAGACACTACGTATCAGAAAATCCTTCAGCAACTCCTTTTAACTTCATGAAGTTCAACCAAGTCAAGTGCAAAGTCCAACACCTGGGTCGGGGCAATGCCAGGCACAGCTACAGGAAGAGAGCTGTGATGTTGGGAAGAGAAGTGATTCAGAGCAGCCCTGAGAAGAAGCCAACCACATCCTCAGCTGCATCAAAAGGAGCGTGACCAGCAGGTCGAAGGAGGTGATCCTGCCCCTTTACTCTGCTCTCGTGAGACCTCACTTGGAGTATTGTGTACAGTTCTGGTGTCCTCAACATAAAAAGGACATGCAACTGTTGGAACAAGTCCAGAGGAGGGTCACGAGGACGAGCAGGGGCCTGGAGCACCTCCTGTACGAAGATAGGATGAGAAAGTTGGGGCTGTTGAGCCTGGAGAAGAGAAGGCTGCGTGGAGACCTCATAGCAACCTTCCAGTATCTGTAGGGGCCTATAAGGATGCTGGGGAGGGACTCTTCATGAGGGACTGTAGCGACAGGACAAGGGGTAATGGGTTTAAACTTAAACACGGTAAGTTTGGGTTAGATACAAGGAAGAAATTCTTTACTGTGAGGGTGGTGAGGCACTGGAATGGGTTGCCCAAGGAAGCTGTGAATGTTCCATTGCTGGCAGTGTTCAAGGCCAGGTTGGACAGAGCCTTGAGTGACATGGTTTAGTGTGTGGTATCCCTGCCCCTGGCAGGGGGTTGGAACTAGATGATCTTAAGGTCTTTTCCAACCCTAACTATTCATTGATTCTATGATTTTACCCACTTCCGGTTTTCTTACTCCAAGTGATTTTGTCTCCTCTCCATCCCCTTGCTCTTCAAGATAGCTGAGAAGCATGGTAGAGGGCACAATCCTGTCTCTTTCCAGTAGGAATTTCCCTACCAATTTTCCTGTCTTTCTTTAAAGGGAACACCCAGTGAGGGAATCATTTTAGAAATCCAAGTCTTTTTCCGCATCCCCTTCATGCAGATGATCAAGGAATGCGAGGTGTGTGCGTGGGGGGGCTCATTCCCTGCTGCGAGAGCTATGCAGTCCCTTCCCCAGCTGACCAAACCTGAGTGCCAGGTCCCCAAAG
Organism: Amazona ochrocephala; assembly: GCA_039720435.1. Classification (NCBI taxonomy): domain Eukaryota; kingdom Metazoa; phylum Chordata; class Aves; order Psittaciformes; family Psittacidae; genus Amazona; species Amazona ochrocephala. The sequence continues at coordinate 1,739,653 of CM077884.1, read as the reverse complement.
GGTGGGGGTCTGTGATTTTTGCAGATGGCTGAATTTCAGGGCAAACCCTCAGATGTTGCCACATTTGCCTTTTGCACCTGAAGATGGCAGAAGCCACCTTCTAGGGGCACCTCCTTGGTGGGTACAATTTCTCTGACAGCTCTGCTTGCTGTTTCACATCCAACCAGTCTTTGCAGCCCCTCACAAAGGAAAACATGCAGGAAGGCAGAAGATCAGAAGATCTCCCCTGTCTGTCAATCCCTTCAGGCTCAGGGGTTATGAGAGAGGAAAGCAGATTAAAAGACCGGTAATGCAGCCAGTGCAGGCAAGATCTGACCCACAGGGCCCCAGTAATTGAGGTTATAAATCCACAGTAGTCAATGATGGCTTTGCCTGAGGCATGACCCAAGTTTAGAGGGCAACAGCTCACAGTTGTGCCAGGCTTTTGAGGTGGGCAATCTAGCTTGCTGGCCATGGAACCTGCCAGGATCTTCCCACTGTGCAGCACCTTGGGTCCTTTGCTTTCAGCAGGCAGCCACTGAGGCAAAGCCAGTACTGGAACAAGTGTATCTCCCAAATTCAACCACAGCATGCTCTTGGCTTTCTCCCTGATTCAGTGCAAAAACTGTGAAAAACTGTCAAGCTACTTTTGTAATCTAAGAGTGCAAATAATCCATCCATATCACAGGGAAAAGTTGGAAGGCTTAATAGAGGAGATTTTCTGAGGGCAAGTACAACAGATCATCTCTGCAATGAGCAAACTCCCCTTCCCCTCCAACAATCCCACTCCTAAGATTCAGGAGTGCATCTGAGGTCAGAAGCAGCATCCACAGGAGTATGAACCTCCTCATCTGCCTGCTCCCAGTGATGTACAGTGCCTTTTACTGTCATCCAGCTCTGAAGTGTAATTATTCTGGCATGCTAACACAACATGTGTGGCACAGTCTCATTGAGAAAAGCAAGTACTTGCCTGCCTAACTCCCTGCCTTGGGACTGACGGTACACGAAACACTTTCTGCTCCAATTCACAGCTTCTCCAGTCACAATAAAGCCAATAGCAGGGGGCTATGGTTCAGACCATCACTCATTAACTGTCCGCTGTGGCTGAATAGCATGTCAAGACATGTTTGAAACACAGACTGCATTTGCAAGACCACTATTTGTGAACATGTAACTCCCAGCTCCTCCAGTGTAGCATTGTAAAGGTAGCAGGGTCTTTACGCTATCTACACACAGGTTTGTCCTTGCTGGTTCTGAAGTTAAAAAAAAAAAAAAAAAGAATGACAAAAGCTAGGTATGAATAATATTACGGGGTAGTTACACTGTGGCTATGGACATAAATTCGTGTTTCAAGAGAGCTGAAGACTGGATTTACAGGAACTTTATAAAAGCCAATCTTGAAATCCTGGCTTCTCAGGACAGGCCTTCCCACTGGGCATGTTTTTTCCAGGTGAATTTAGCTAAGAGGACTTTTTGTCCAGGAAACTTGCTTTTCTGTCTCATGGAGTGTAGACCTCACCAGAATGCAAGAGAGCAAAGAAAGAAAAATATAATCTGTCTGACACTGGTGTGAACAGGGAAGAACTTAGCTCCCATCCCGTTAGGCCACAACTTCCACATTGCTGCTGCAGCCCCTACCCCGCACACAGTGATATGCATGTACCACAGACCAGCTTCACAGAACAGAGATTTCTGCTGTTCATAGTTCCAGAACACATGGTGAAGTCAGCTGATATTACCAGGCGCAGACACTGTCAGCTGAAAGGCAGACCCACTTCCTAGGAGAAGTAAACACAAACCTAAGTAACACATTTGGGGCTCTTTCTTGCATTTAACTCATGATTTAGGGTCTTTCAAGGTTACTATTCTTAGCTTTTCTCTGCAGCCATTAGAACAAGAAAAGAGCTACATAGTTTAAGTTGTCATTCTTACATAATGGCTTCGGCATTTAAGTCAGTCCCCAATTCTACTAAGAGTTAGCAACACAAGTCTGCAGTAACCAGTTACCAGTGAGAGGTATCATGGCTGGCTCCCAGAGACAGAAGTCATTGCTGACTTGTGACATACTCAGTAATGGCCTTACTCTACTTCTGCTGACAACAGAACAGTGCCAGCCAAGATGCAGCTTAGACCAATTATCAGCCCCTGGGAAATTCTTCTCCCCTATGAGAATCCTTCTTTCCTCAGCAGCTGAAGATATTTCACTTACACTGAAAGAAAAATTCCAGTGAGTCCTATTTCAAAACATGCATAATCTGGCAAAACTGGAGAGGAATGAGAAGTTTTCAACTGAAAAATGAAACACTATTTTATGGAGACTGCAAGAGAGAGGAAATCTCAAAAGATGAATGACCAATGGATTGTTTCGAGAGGCAATTGAAATATGGGAGGCAAGTACTTCTGTGTGTGAGCAGATATATCAGTCAGCAGGGAAACATGTACATGGCATTACCAAAGGCCTTGAAGGTCAATTGCTACAGTGGCTGCCTACTCCCTGGGAACAAAGTTTAAAACCTGGGCCATACACAAGGCACACGTGATGGACCTGGCACAGCACAAAATGCAGTTCAGCACAGGCTAAAGCGGTAACTGCAGCAGCAGAACAGACCAAGGAAGGGTGAGAGGAGAGTGAGGTGGCTGCAGAGGCTTTACCAATAATGCCAGAGAGCTGGGGCTAGATTCATACCTGATATAAAATGACACTGACATAAATGATATAAATGATATAAAATGACACTGCTCTCTGAGGTCTGAATTCAGTCCATACATTTCAGACACTGAGTTTTTAATGGGTTTTTACATGCACTTTAAGGAATTCAAAGCTGCAATGATAAAGCTGATCTGCTGCCCTGTGAGCATGTGCTAAGCTATTTTTGAGTCACTAAAACACACCTTTTGTAATCCTCACCTTAGCTTGTGAATGGCATGTGGCCAATGTACCTTCAGCTAATCAAGAAGTCACCACAGCATGTTTCTGCTAAGGCTATTGGTAGATCCACTGCATCAACTCTGCTGCAGGACATTTGACCTCCAGCCAGTCATGCAATATTCTCCTGCCTGTTTACACGTGGACAGCCACAGACATTGTCCAAACAAGTGCCACACAATGGCAGTACTAAGTTTCAGGAAACCCATCCAGTACTTTACAACCTTCAGATGAGAAAACCCTTGCAGAATGAAAAAAAACAAGTGCAGACTTGAATCATCCCAAGTCCTCAGTGCTGCCTAGCCCCATGCACCATTTTTGTTCCAGCACAATCGTCCTACCATGTGTACCGGGGCTCATGAGTGAGCGGAACCACAGGCATCACTTTCCATTCCCAAAGAGCTGCATCCTGCAATTCAGCAGTAAAACAGTAGTTATGATGGGATAAAATGTCCAATTAAAGCAAAATTGTTCCAAGCAAGCTCTCACATGTCATGCATTCCTCCCTAGACCACTGCCAAAATTATTTCCTTCCAGCTGGCATTTGCTTAAACCCCTAACACAGAGGCAACCTCAACTCCTTAGGTGTTACATCCCACTGAGAGCCATGAAAGCAGCAATGAGGCTTCCCTTTGTTCTACTTAATTATTCTGAAGGCCAGTCCCATGTTCAAATCCCAGCACTCAAAGGCTTAACTCACCCTTTCTTAACCATTTTGGTTCCTTCACAGTTATTCTGATCCCAGAGGGTTCTCCACCTCCCACTCACCTCATCAACCAGCTGCTGTGCACATATTTAGCAGGATGACTCAGATCTAGGGAATGCCAGCTCAATGTTCTCCTGCCATAGAGCAATCACCACCTATCTCCACAAAGGCCCTCATGGGTCTGGATAGGGGCAGTTGTGCCAGGGAGAGAAAAGCAATGATTGTTTCACTACAAAAACCAGACCCTTAGCAGAGGACCTCCTGCCCAAGCCACAGCTCTTGGAAACAGCCTGTTCATGGTGGCAGAGCCACAAGCTCCTGAGGGCACTGCCAAGTGCACTGTGAGGCAGTACACAACATTTCAGGGTGTGAGGAATGGAAATGCAGATTCCCAGAGGGTGTCTTTCCTTTTCTCCTGCAGAGTTACAGCAAGTGTCACGGCCACATCATCCACTTTTCATCACCTTGTGCTCAGTGTCAAGGCATAATAAAGCCATAAGGAATCTAGTGTCACACAGCAGTGTACAAAAGTGCTCTGGTCCAGCTTTGCAGAGCTATCCTGCATAGTGTGCAGTGTTTCAGCAAGGAAAAGAGTCTGATACCAAGAACTTGTCTCCCCATTTTTTTTTTGCTGCACTCCCTGAACTGCAGCAATGTCAAACAAGAGTGAGATATGTCAGAGAAAAGCCCTGCTTCTCACCCTGCTCCCTCCCTCACCTTCCTGGTTACAGCGAGGGCTGTCAGGCAAGACCACAGTAATTAATGTCTTTCAGGGGTTTTTCCCACTGACTAGGATTGATAGAGATAGCACATGGTGGCTCAGCCAGCCTGCTGCACAGAAGCTGTGTTTGTGTTGCACTTCACCAAGACCCTGGTGACATTTGATATTCCAACTTTTCCAACTCCTTTATTCCGCAATGTGCATTTCATATTCCTTCACAATCTCTTTGTAATTAATTCCACGTCCTGTTAAGAACTCATGCCCTAGAAAAATCATACTGGAAAGAGTAGAATTAAATAAACAGGTTCAGCCCAGGGTCAGGGTACTTAACACTGGCACAAAATCTGGCACATAGACCAGTAGAAGACTCTTCCCTTAACGCATCATATAAAGTTACAGAAAGTAGAGCAGCTGCCAGCCACTTTCACAACAGCAATAGCCTTGAATGCACTTTCGTGCTAGTACCACTGTCAGGATCTTCCCACCTTACAAATGCTCTCAAAAAATGGGAGAAAGCCCTGCTGACTGGCATCAAGCAGGAGCAACAGGGATGCATGCATGCATGTGGTGCAGTACAGCAGTTTCATAGAGTGGTAGGTCCAGGCGGTAAGCGTGCCCTCTCCAGGCTTACTTGGAAAAGGGACAACATTTTTATTGTGAAGATTTTGGCTGATTCTTCTTTACACAAACACTATGACCACAGTTCAAGCATCATAAATTTTACTGAAGTTTTCCCCTTTGGTGGTGTAAGACTGAGCAGCAGACTTTCTGCATAGTTGCAAGTTATAAATGATACTGTTTATGAGACTACTATCAATACTCTTGCATACTTATGCAATAATATAATTACTAAATTGCACTGACATGGGTCCTTGAATGCTGCCAGCAGTAGGTGCCACTGTAATGTGTGTCAAGTGAGAGAATTCAACTAAGGGGAAAAACTCAACAAGCTGAAGCATCTTGTGACAACTCACCCCAGAAGCCCTGTCAGGCCTGCACTACCCAGGAGTTGGGAAGAAGGCAAAACTGTCCATTGTCTAATGCTCGAGAGCTCTTCAACCTACTCCGTCTTCAGCTGCTTTCCATTGCTGGCTGCTTTTATCCTAGTTTTGAACCTCCATAACTCTTATTTCTGGCTGCAGTTTACATTAGCAGAGATACGCTCCCCATTCAGTTCCTTCCAGAGATGTAAGCTACATCCCCAAAATGCCCTTTGCTGAAAGTTGTCTGATGCGCTTGCAGACTGAGGGTGCAGTGTCCTGGAAAAGAGAGAGGAGCATAACTTCAGGAGTGCATATTTCCCTTCAGTACTGAGGAGTTAAACCCCACTGGTGAAACTTTTAGATGGGATTGTTCTTTTCTAACCACTGTCAGTTTTGCTTCTAAAACTGATGGGAAAGACTGATTTTTAAGGACATAGATCCCTTTTTTCCCTTTCTTTCTTTCTTTTCCTCTTCTTTTGGAGAAGTAGGTGATGAAATTCTTCTTTCTTTGCTCTTTCACACCTCCATTTTTTATGCCGTCTTATATAAGCAGCTAGGGAAGAGGTTACCTTGCACAAAAATGGTCTCTCTGGCAGTTCAACGGCTTCCAAGAACTCCAGTGATCACAAATACACCCCCATCCCCAGCCAGCAATGATGATCCTATTGATCTTGCAGGAATCATAGAATCAATTAGGTTAGAAAAGACCTTTAAGATCATCATATCCAACTGTTACCCCAGGACTGCCAAGTCCACCACTAAACCATGTCACTAAGGGCCTCATCTGCACTTTTTTTGAACACTGCCAGGGACAGTTATTCCACCACTTCCCTGGGAAGCCTGTTCCAATCCCTGAGCACCCTCTTGGTGAAGAAACACTTCCTAATATTCAGTCTAAACCTCCCCGGGTGCAGCTTAAGGCCATTTCATCTTGTTCTATCACTTTTTACTTCAGAGAAGAGACCAGCCACCTCCTTTCTTCATCCTCCTTTGAAGTAGTTGTAGAGAGCAATAAGGTCCCCCTGAGCCTTGTCTTCTCCAGACTAAAGAACTCAAAATCACACTTGCCTGAAATCCTCCTGATTTCCTGCAGGAAAATCTCCTGTTACTATGCAGACAGCCTGTATAAAGGGGAGCGCAGCCTAGGGTCCCTGTGCAGACATGCTCACACATCCCTGGCATCTCCCTTACTCTGAGGTTATCAGTCCGCATCTTGCCTTCCCCCAGAGCTAGCTGTGGTCTGACAGGATCAAGGTGGAGGTTGGAAATGAAAAGTGATTTTTAAAATGTAAAATGCCTCAGTTGAATCCTCAGTTTCACACTATCTGTCATCCACTTGGTCACTGAACCCAGGAAGAGGGTATGGAGGTTTCCAAGGCTAGTGTCTGTCCTAACTTTCTGAAAGGGTCTACACTCACTTTTGTTGCCATATGAGAACTTTCCCTGAGAAGGATGGATATAAACTCTCTCCAGTCCCAAAGCCTGGAAACCATGTCAGCAAAACACTACACTTAGCTATTCAGGTCTGCTGGGAGACTGGATTTATCAGCTCGAACACCAAGACAGCTACATAGCCTGCAGTCTTGAACCAGACTGAGTCCAGCCAGCCCAAAACATAGCCCAAACGTTTGCATCTGGCTGCAAAAGGTTATGTAACACACACCCATGACTACTGGCATCAGCTGAAAACAATCCTTCGGGTTAGAAAAACATCAAAAGATAGATTGGGGATGCTGAACAACAACAGCAGAGCTGTTCCCACAAGAGCTGCGTATATTAACAAATCCTTACAGTATGCCTTAGCAGAGACATTGAGGTTGGCGTTTCCATGCCCTCTTCACAAGAAAGGATACCTCAGCAGGACTGAAATAGGCAGGTCTTGGCACCTAATGCAAGAAGCCCACAAGGCCACACTCGCAGGTCTTGAGCTCATGGGAGGCTTCAACACCCTGCTATCTGTTGCGGGGATGGTACAGCCCAGCGCAAGCAATCCAGGAAGTTCCTCGACTGTGCGGAAGACAACTTCCTCCTGCAAGTAATAGAGGAGCCGACAAGGAGAGGTGCCATGCTTGACCCTGTGCTCACCAACAGGGAGGGGCTGGTTAGGAATGTGATGCTCCAGGGCTGCCTTGGCTACAGCGATCATGAGATGGTCGAATTCGAGATGCTCAGGACAGCGAGAAGAGCGTGCAGCAAGCTCACTGCCCTGGACTTCAAGAGAGCAGACTTTGGCCTCTTCAGGAACCTGCTTAGTAACGTTCCATGGGATATAGCCCTAGAGGGCAGGAGAGACTCCGGGCTGCTGGTTGATATTCAAGGATCACCTGCTACAAGCTCTGGAGTGTTGCATCCTGACTAGAAGGAAATGGGGCAGGGTGGATGGATAAGTCACTGCTGAGAAAACTCAGAAGGAAAAACAAGCTTATAGTAAGTGGAAGTGAGGAGAGGCGGCCTGGGAAGAATACAGCGATATTGTCCTGGAAGCTAGGGATCAGGTCAGGAAAGCTAAGGCATAGTTAGAATTGATTCTGACCAGGGATGTCAAAGATAACAGGAAAGGCTTCTATAGGTATGTTGCAAACAAAAGACAGAGTATGGATAATGTGGGCCTCTCCGGAAGCTATTGGGAGAACTGGCTACCCTGTATTTGGAGAAGGCTGAGGTTCTCAATGACATCTTTGCCTCAGTCTTCAATCGCAAACGCTCTGACTACACCACCCAAGTCCTGGAAGGCAGATGCAGGGACTGCGAGAATGAAGACCTTCGACCCACTGTAGGAGAGGATCTGGTTTGAGATCATCTTAGGAATCTGAATGCACAAGTCCATTTTTATCAGTTCACGCGACCTGATGAAATCCATCTGCAGGTTCCCAGGGAACTGGCAAATGAATTTGCTAATTCACTGTCCATCATAGTTGAAAAATCATGGCAGTCAGGTGAAAATCCCAATGACAGGAAAAAGGGAAATATAACCCTGTTTTCAAGAAGGGGTAAATGGAAGACCCAGGGAACTACAGACCAGTCAGTCTCACCTCTGTGCCTGGCAAAATCTTGGAACAGATTCTACTGAAATTTCATGCTAAGGCGTATGAAAAACAAGGTGGTTGGTGACAGACACCATGGCTTTACTAAGGGGAAATCCTGCCAGACCAATTTGGTGGCCTTCTGTGATGGGGCTATGGAACTGACAGACAGGGGCAAAGCAGCTGAAGTCATCTACCTGGACTTTTGCAAAGCGTTCGACACCTGTCCCACACAACATCCTTGTCTCTAAACTGGAGAGACACCAATTTGATGGATGGACCACTTGGTGGATAAAGAACTGGCTGGATTACTGCACGCAAAGAACTGTGGTCAATGGCTCAATGTCCAGCTGGAGACCAGTAACGAGTGGTGTCCCTCAGGGATCGGTGTTGGGACCAATCTCCTTCAACATCTCTGTTGGCAACATGGGCAGTGGGATTGAGTGCGCCCTCAGCAAGTTTGTCGATGACACCAAGCTGTGTGGTTCGGTTGATACACTGGAGGGAAGGAATGCCATCCAGAGGGACCTTGACACGCTTGTGAGGTGGGCTGATGCCAACCTGACGAAGTTGAACCATGCCAAGTGCAAGGTCCTATACCTCAGTCAGGACAATCCCAGGCACAGCTACAGGTTGGGCAGAGAAGAGATTCAGAGCAGCCCTGTGGAGAAGGACTTGGGGGTGTTGGTTGGTGAGAAACTTAACATTAGCTGGCAGTGTGTCCTCGCAGCCCAGAAAGCCAATTGTATCCTGGGCTGCATCAAAAGAAGTATGACCAGCAGGTCGAGGGAGGTGATCCTGCCCCTCTACTCTGCTCCCATGGGACCTCACTTGGAGCATTGTGTACAGTTCTGGTGTCCTGAACACAGAAAAGACATGCAGCTGTTGGAACAAGTCCAGAGGAGGGCTGCGAGGATGATCAGGGGCCTGGAGCACCTCCCGTATGAAGATAGGATGAGAAAGTTGGGGCTGTTCAGCCTGGAGAAGAGAAGGCTGCGTGGAGACCTCATAGCAGCCTTCCAGTATTTGAAAGGGGCCTATAGGGATGCTGGGGAGGGACCCTTCATTAGGAATTGTAGCGACAGGACAAGGGGGAATGGGTTCAAACTTAAACAGGATAAGTTTGGGTTAGATATAAGGAAGAAGTTCTTTACTGTGAGGGTGGTGAGGCACTGGAATGGGTTGCCCAAGGAAGTTGTGAATGCTCCATTTCTGGCAGTGTTCAAGGCCAGGGTGGACAGAGCCTTGGGAGACATGCTCTAGTGTGTGATATCCCTGCCCATGGCAGGGGGGCTGGAACTAGATGATTTTCAGTTCTTTTCCAATCCTAATTATTCTATGATTCTGTATTCTGCAGTTGAGGTAACCCAAATTTACTGCATTCCTTTCCCCTGAAACGGGGAACTGTGCCTGAACCACAAAAACTTGTTTTTTCCTTTAAGATGGCCTCCTAGGTGTGCTTACTGCCCCATCAGGATTACGGTCTTACTCTTTCTCAGGGCTTTTGTAAATTAATCTGGCACAAAAGGCACTGGCTGCTCTCCATTCCAAATCTGTGCAAAGCTGTGAGATTGCTGGAGATTGTTTTAAAACATATCATGTATTGGAAAAGTATACGAAGCTAACAATCATTCTGCTGAATGTAGCAGCCTATATTCCAAAGAACCTCAGCACAGCTGATTGAAAAAAAAAAAGAAAAAGCAAAAACAACCCCCCCAATAAACAAACAAAAAAAAACCCCAAAACCACCAAATCAAAAAAACAAAAACAAAACAAAAAAAAACCATAAAGAAACAACACCCTGCCCTCCCCCCCAAAAAAAAAACCCACCATAACAAAACCTCACACCGTAAACAACAAATGCTTTTATACTTCAAATCATCTTTCATGAAACTCAGTTTCTGCAGGACTTGCAATTACATTTTCAAATGGAAAATCCACATACATCTTCCCTTACCAATGATGCATTTTAGGTATGTGAACCCTAAAAATACCAAGTGCAGGCATGCAGTAGAAGTCTACACACCCTCCAGCAGTGCCCTTGTATGGCTTTTTTTGTGCCTTCTGTGCAATGAGTTTGTGATTTCACATCAAACACCACAACTTCTCAGTCAACAACAGAACTTTCAATTTTTTACAGCCAAGGTGCCTCTCAGAGTTCCACCTGGTTGACAACTCAATCAAGACTGGGACTGTGGTGAGAGGACAAGGGGTAATGGGTTTAAACTTAAACAGGGGAGGTTTAGATTGGATCTGAGGAAGAAATTCTTTACTGTAAGGGTGGTGAGGCCCTGGAATGGGTTGCCCAGGGAGGTTGTGGATGCTTCATCCCTGGCGGCGTTCAAGGTGGGTTGGACATAGCCTTGGATGGCATGGTTTAGTGGGAGGTGTCCCTGCCCATGGCAGGGGGGTTGGAACTCGATGATCTTGAGGTCCTTCCCAACCCTTACTATTCTATGATTCTATGATTCTGTGACCAGAAGTCCCTACACGGGGCACAGTTTTGGTAACACATGGCTCTACACAGGAAAACCCGAGGCTGGAAGCTGAAACTAAACAACGTAAAGTGTGGAAATATTTAACACTGAAGGTGATGAAGCACTGGAACAATTTTAAAAGGTGAATCAAAAAAGGTGAACCTTCCATCACTGGAAAATATTAAACCATGAGGGGATATTCTCTATATTCAGTGCTGCACTTCAAGCAGGAGTCAATTGAGGGCAGTCCTGTGACTTGCTCTCTACAGGGGGTCAGACTGAGAAGATCATAAGTGCTTCACTGACCCCATAACCCAGGAATTAATGCTTGGAAGGAGTTTCCTGTAAGATCTGTCATAGCACTGCCCTTTAAATCCCTACCTACAGTTCCTCTGCTATGAAGCCACAACGTTAAGGAGTGGGTTAGATGGAAAAGGGAAAAAACAAGAAGTTACTGAATAATGGAGAGCAAGGTACAGTGAAAGTATGACGGAGGTTTGAGCATTGCCCCTGCACCAGGTTGAATAGGACCTATTTTGGGCTCCTGGAGATCATGGGAGTTTTGCTATTATTGACTTCACTAGTACTCACTTTGTGTCCTCTGCAGATAAGCAGAGGACACAGGTTTACATTCTGCAGGACTGTGAGGCCTGTGTCATTCCCAAACACTGAACGGTCCTACAGCACAGCCAACTTAGGCACAAAGTTAGTATTCTTGATTTTAACCTCCCAACCAAGCTGCCTTTATAACTCTTGACCAAGAGACTTGATACGAACAAAAGGAAAGAGAAAAAACATAAAAATAATAATAAAAAAATAATAAAAGGAAAAAACAAGAAAAGCAAAACAAAACAAACAGACCCCCAAACAAATAACAAAGCTTCATTTCCCATTATCATTGTACTGCTGCTTTGGATTGAGGGAAAATAAAAACCTTCGTAGGCAGATCTGGGTTTCTCGAAAAGTTGGCAGGAGGTTGTACATGGAATGAAAAATAGACTGCACAAACCCTCAGAAAGCCACCAGAGGGTAGCAAAACATTTTAAAGAGCAGCTAACACAAGCCCAGGCAAACCCGCAAATCTGTACTTGGCTCTATCTGCCTCCTTACTTTCTGATTACTGTTTCGGTTCTTCAGGAAAGCTACATTTTTATCCATGCCTGTCCATTCCCTTTTCAAAATGCTGCGCTGATTTCCTTGTAGCTGAGAAGGAAAATTCATATTCCACATTATTGCTGCCCTGCTCCTTCAGCAGAATTTTGTTTCTCCCTAATTTTCTTCACAGTGTCTTCATTACCCCCAGGCCAACTCCCTCCTGCAGCAGTAGGCAGGATGCAGTACCGTACTGGGATGGCACAACAGAACAATGGTATGGTGGCACACCATGGGGAGATGCAAGGTGGGAAAGAGGGGCAGCAGTGCAATTAGTTGTTTCCAGTGGTTAGGGGAAATCGGACACATCAGTAACACCAGGAGCCAGGATTACCCCAGCAGTCTTTCTTATGCAATGTTCAAGTGACTTCCAGTCTGAATTGTTGATGGCCAGTCCTGAAGTTTTGAGTTTCTCAAAGCTGTGCAAAGTACAGAAGAGGGAGACAGACATGATATTTTTGTAATGCTTTCGTCATCTCTCCAAAAGCTTCCGTTCTCTACTTTGCAGATTCTCAACCCAGCTACATGGAAAGCCTTCAGCTTCACAAGCACTTTTAGAGGCCAATCTCATCCTGATCCCTCTCACATGGTTTCTGCTGAGTTTTAGGGGAAGAAGACTTGCAAGAACTTTCCATCATCATCATAATCATCATTATTATTATTATTATATATGTTAAATTCTCAAGCCAGGGTGCAAGGAGTCCCATTGCCTTGTTTGGAGAAGCTTGAATGAAGCAAGGAGACCAGCCAGCAGCTCAGTATAGAGAGGGAAAAAAAACCCAAACCAAAACGGGGGGGAAGAGGGGGAAGGAGTCTGGCTTTTAAATAGCTTTTTCATGCACAGTCTGCAGGAACAAAAATAGCTTCTGAATATTTCAGTAAATCATTCCCAATAATTAAAATTGTAATGTGTTTACTGTCAATCCCAAATGCAGTGAAAGCCATCAGATGTATTATTCACTATAAATTATTCAGCCAGCTGCACTTGCACAGTTGAAAATTTCCATTCACTTAGACTAAGTTCAAAGAAACCCTTAAGCCCCTAAATCAGAAATTCTTTTACATCAGCCCATTGCTAAAGTAAGACAAATTAACTGTCTATCCTTTCAATTTAGTACAGGTATCTCTCATCCAGCAGGTTAACATTGCAGTGCAGCTGACACTTTGCTCTGATTGTCAAGTTATATTTGTTCAGGGCAGCTGCTTTCAGTGATTATCGCAAATGGGCAGAAGTCATTGAATACATTTTCCTCAACACGTCCCAGATTGGAGTATCCTACTGGATCTACCCAGGCGCTGTGCCACACCTGAGGATCAGCCCTTTGGCATATTGTCAGGAAGCAGTGGGAGCTAGAGAAAATGCTCTTGCAGACTTCCAGGGAAAAGCTTCTGCCCCTGTAGAGAACTTGATTATCAGCCCTACCCCATCAATAGTAGTGAGATACATTGGCTCATAGGCTTCCTGAAGCAGACACCAAAGCTAAAGACATCAGAAGCATCTCCTTTTTGTAGCACTATGAAAAATCTGTAGCATCTACATCCAGTCCAGAGCTCACTCCTCCATTACGTGTTTCACAAGAATTACAAATGTGAAGCAGAACACACTCAGGCAAAAGCACATCCAAGGCAAGATTCAATTATAGACCTTCTTAAAGAAAGCATCCAATATATAAGGTTTTTTTCATTTTCTCATAGCTGAGGCCAGGACGACTCAAAGGACAACATAGTTTGAAAGCACTGAGGATCCCTGATAAGATACTCAGAGCATGGGCACTCTCAGGTTCTCCACTCCCTGTCCAATACGTCTGGATGTTTAATATAAATTAACGTGTTATTACAAATTACTCAATCACGTTCACCCTGACCTTCAGACTGAGACATTCTGTACAAAACAGTGAGCTAAACTAGACCCTACCTCAATCTGTTCGGTGTGCATTACAAAAATAACACGTTTTCTTCATTTTTCTCCCAGTAATCTTTGTGCTTTTCATAACACACACAAGAAAGTTGTTGACAATCCAAAACATAACAAATACTTGACAAAAACAAGCCGCAGAATCTGTTTAGAAAAGGAGGGCTGCGTTACTTTGCTACAGATCTGCACAACAGACTCACAGCATTGACCTCACTGCCAGCATTCTTGTCACTGGCACTGCCCCTTCAGTGAGAAGCTACAGCCTGTTTAATTTTTTGTTACACCAAAATAAATACACCTACACAAGGTAACTCTCGCCCTTCTCTAGCCTGCAAAAAGCAAAGCCAAAGATCTTCCTTTTTCTGAAAGATGGGCAAAGGGTATGATGGGCAGGCCTAAATCCTCTCCTGGCTGAGGTCCTGTCAGAGCACCATCTGTAGTACTCCTGCCAGTATGTCCTGAGTTCAGTCCATGTCTTAAGTTTCTGCTTTCCAAACCGTAGGGAATCCCTTAGAGGTTTTGTGTGAACACAGACAGCAGTTCCATGCAAATTCTGGGAAGAACATCCTGATTTATAAGACCTGAGAGACTCGGCAGTTCACTGTATGCAAACTGCTGATACTTTGCATCTCCAGTTAATATGATTTGGACAGAGAGAGCTGTTACCAGCTAACGAAAACACAAGGCTCCATGTGCTCCATGTGCCGTGTGCCATTCTTAGCCCCTCAACTATGTTCTTCACAGCAGTTCAGGTGTTTATTGATGTAGTTCAATTTCCCTGAACTCTGCAAGCCCTAGATTGGTAATGCACCTACGTCAAGAAAGCTGCAGATCACCAATTTTTATGCCTGCTCACAGAGAGGCTTAGGAGGATACAACTACATGATAAAGAGGATTATTATAGGGAATGATGCCACAGGAATACCTGGAGGATTACTAATATCCCCTTTGGAAAAGATTGTGGCGATATGGAGAAACATCACATCAAAGTCACGGTTCCCTGTCAAACACTTCTTCCCCTCCTCTGTGACGTGTCACACTGTCATTCCCAAATGTCACCTTGATGCAGAGAATGACTTCTCAGGAGGAGTCATAAGCTTGAAGCAACAAAAGCCACCTCCTTCAGAAATACACCCACAGAGGTGTGCAAGGCCAGGACAGTCATATCATGTCAGGACATAATTAAAACTTCTGAGTAGTTACAGCTCCTCATTGACAGTCTTTTATGTAACCATTGAAAGCAATTAAGGTAGCGACCTTTCCCACACTGACGTGTCTGCACAAACATAGAATTACAACAGTGATGGAAAGGAGCCGGGCACACATTTAGCTCAGGGAATAAAAAAGCTTGTCAGAAGGTCCAGAGCCCGGTTTCCAGCCTTGCTGCTACTGACTTCTGCAGGACATTGTGTCAAGCCCTGAAGGCATGGACACAGGCCAGAAGGTGCTTATACATTAATAAGCATTTCTTGCCCAGCAGATGCCCTCTCTTGGCAAAACAGTCCCTTGGTATAGAGGATCGAGGGTCTGCTGTTGCACAACTGACTGGCAATTTTATAGCTCAAGCTTGGACATACTGGCTTTCTAGGGGCACAAAGAAATGACACTATGCCTTGGCCTGGGATATTCATGATTTCTTAATGAACACACTTGGCTGTGGTTTCTCAATTAAGGAACATCCACTCTAGGAGCCTATTTTTTCTCTAAACATCTTTCAGTTCTTGCAGAGCTAAAGTGGAAAATCAATAGTAGGCAAGTACAGGTAAGGCAATACAGGGCAAGATGCTCAAATCTACAGAATGAGAGGAATTAAACCCAAGTTTATACAGACAGACGATACACAGAACTGCTGTGGGAAGACAAAAGCATTCATTTTCAGACCTGAATAGGTAAGAACTATATAAAATCTGGACCAAAGGATAGTAAAAACAAAAGTTGCTCACAGTAGTTTAATCACACGTGTTCACATAAACTCTGACTGGGTAGCTCGGACTGCAAGATTTTAGACGAAGAAGCTTTAGAAGAAACCCTAGTATAGGAAAAATGACTGTGATAAAACAGACAGCACTGCCTATACAACATTGTACCTTCCCCATTCAGCCCTTAGACACCATCCTAGAAACAGCAACACACAAAAGCTAAA
This sequence comes from Amazona ochrocephala, assembly GCA_039720435.1. Taxonomy (NCBI): domain Eukaryota; kingdom Metazoa; phylum Chordata; class Aves; order Psittaciformes; family Psittacidae; genus Amazona; species Amazona ochrocephala. The sequence goes on along the minus strand of CM077884.1, from coordinate 1,723,628 downwards.
TCCTTCAATGAAGCAGCTGAGCCCACATGGACTAGCAGGCATGGACATGTCCTGAGGGCTAGACGCTTACACTGTAAACTCTTTAAGATGACAAGTCTTCGGTAAAACTTCTGAGATCCCATCATAATGGAAGTTATCCTACTAGAAAAATACCAAAACAACACACAGCAAGAAGAAAGCCCATTCAATTCTTTTATATTTACACCTTTGCATCACTGTACTACTAAAGATTTTTGAGTAAAACTCTAACCACAAGCTTAATATCTCATCCCAGCTCTAGATTCAATTTTGACTCATGTTGTTGCAGACAGAATTCAACAGTCTGAAACAGTGGTTCAGACTCAGTTATGGTTCAAGGAAAATCAGACCAAAGCTATGTGGTTTCAATGAGTTTTCAGTTCATTGGATATCCAGCCTCCTCCAGAGAGCTATCCAGGAAAGACAGAGCTTGTTTCTCATCTGCTGAGCAGACTTGTGGTGCAGTGATGAGCTGGGAGTTGAGGCTGGGCAAGTGCCCTCCTCCGCTGAGGGGCATTTTCTATCGCTAATGTTCACAGACACATTAGCAATAGAAATAATAATGTTCGCCCCTGCTTTGGGTCCATGTAATGTAACCTTGTGAGTGCATCCAGAGAAATATTGAGTGCCATACATGTTTTACAGATCTTATGGAGGAAAGGCTGCTACATCAGCACAAAGTGCTGCATTTAAATGGCTTAGTGGGGTTTTACCCATTTGCTCCTGCCATTCTTCCGCAGATGAGCAACCACCACCACATTACTGCTTCTCCACTCTGTTTGGTCCCTCTGGCTCATCATATCTGTGTAGATGTTGCTGGTGAGCTTCTACAGTCACAAAAAATGTGCTCCCATCTATGCAGAGCTTACAGATCTCAGCTTCATGTATTAGTTCTTCAGCTCCATTTCCAATTTGGCCAAAAACCTTGTCAGGCATCACAAGTTACTCTATCCCAGGGCAGACCACATTAAGAAGCAAATTCAGATGTACACTCGCACAGTGGTACACACAGAGAAGGGGAACCAATCACCTATATCACCTAATATATGTATCCTGTACCACTTACGGAGTTATAGGGTAGCCTGTCTGGCCTGCAAGCTGTACTAGTTCTGCCTGCATTGGTGCTACATCTGCCTGTACTAATGTGAATGTCTTGGGCTTCAGTGTTGGGACCGGTCTTGTTCAATATCTTTGTGGGTGACATGGACAGTGGGATTGAGTGCGCCCTCAGCAAGTTTGCCGACGACACCAAGCTGTGTGGTTCGGTTGATACATTGGAGGGAAGGAATGCCATCCAGAGGGACCTTGACACGCTTGTGAGGTGGGCTGATGCCAACCTGATGAAGTTTAACCATGACAAGTGCAAGGTCCTACACCTGGGTCAGAGCAATCCCAGGCACAGCTACAGATTGGGCGGGGAGGAGATTCAGAGCAGCCCTGCAGAGAAGGACTTGGGGGTGTTGGTTGATGAAAAAATGAACATGAGCTGGCAGTGTGCGCTTGCAGCCCAGAAAGCCAACCGTATCGTGGGCTGCATCAAAAGGAGCGTGACCAGCAGGTCAACGGAGGTGATCCTGCCCTTTTACTCTGCTCTCGTGAGACCTCACTTGGAGTATTGTGTGCAGTTCTGGTGTCCTCAACAGAAAAAAGACATGGAACTGTTGGAACAAGTGCAGAGGAGGGCCACGAGGATGAGCAGGGATCTGGAGCACCTCCTGTATGAAGATAGGCTAAGAAAATTGGGGTTGTTCAGCCTGGAGAAGAGAAGGCTGCGTGGAGACCTCATAGCAGCCTTCCAATACCTGAAGGGGGCCTATAGGGATGCTGGGGAGGGACTCTTCATGAGGGACTGTGGTGAGAGGACAAGGGGTAATGGGTTTAAACTGAAACAGGGGAAGTTTAGATTGGATCTGAGGAAGAAATTCTTTACTGTAAGGGTGGTGAGGCACTGGAATGGGTTGCCCAGGGAAGTTGTGAATGCTTCATCCCTGGCGGCGTTCAAGGTGGGGCTGGACATAGACTTGGATGGCATGGTTTAGTGGGAGGTGTCCCTGCCCATGGCAGGGGGGTTGGAACTCGATGATCTTGAGGTCCTTTCCAACCCTAACTATTCTATGATTCTATGATTCCTGGGGAGCCTGAAACGGTACTATACACAAGTGCTTGGCGACTGAACCTCACCCATAAAGCCTTCCTGAGCAGGCCAGTTTTCACCAAGTCAGACAGCATGCAACTCAAGAGCTTTTGCCAGCAGCATCAGCAAATGCTTCTGCTCCTGCTAAAAGCTTTGGGTCAGCGTGAAGAGTAAATTATTATATCACTTCTTAGCCCAGTCCCAAACATCTTTAAGAGTATCACCTCAAAAATCTATTGCCCATTCTCTGCCTCATCCATTCCAACAGCTTCCCTCATGAGCCAGAGATGTGCCAGATGAGATGATTCAGAACAATGACTGCAAGGTACTCCTCAAGACCCAGCACTTGCCCTAACACACTGCAGTTTTCATTCAACTGTCCTGTATGCACAAAAATAGCAATACTGGTACCGACCTTGTAATACCCACTGCATACAGTTTCTCAGAGAGAGATCTTTCTGTAATTATGAATAGTCCAGAATTCCTGGCACGGTCTGGCTGGTATACACATAGACAACACAGCCTGTGTCTCAGGGCTGGAGTGCCAGGATTCCTGCCTGGGGGCTACACAAGCTTAGATATAAGGATGTGTGCTTAGTCTGCATTCTTACACGCCTGTGGGCCAGTGCAGGTTAAATACTTTTAAGCCTGCACACATCTTGTTTCATAATGGCATTCTCTAGAAAAAAATGCCATTTGTCCTGATTTCCACCCCTTTCCTCTACCCCAAGTTTTGAAATACCGCAGTTTGGCTGACTGGGGAAAAAAGTTCACATCTCCCACTAAGAAAAACCATGTGGGAAAAGAGCATTTGCAGAGCATGTGGCATAACAGGAAAGGATTGTCAGATTACCTGGAGAACTGGTACTTGCCTCCACTAAAGCTCTATTTTTGTTCAAAGCCCTGCTTGCAAACTCTCAGAGAGCTGATAATACAGATTTTCTCTTTCTATTTCAGATTAACTGCTGCAAAAGTAATGGAGTACCCTCAAAATGTGTTATCTGTAAAGCTTCTGATTCACACATTTGCCATTTGGGGATATTAGGTATGCATGCATTTTAATGAAGATGTAAACATCATAAGAAAAAAAATACCATCCACAATTTTACCTATGAATTTAGTATGCAATGACTCCAGCTTCCACAATAACCTCATGCTGTGAGAGCGCTTTCAACACCAGTCTTCAATACATTCACATCATGCAATGGAGAGCCCACCAGCTGAGACGGATCACACTCAGTTCTTCAAATGCATTAAACCCTCTTTGTCTTGAATTGATCCCATCTCAGATGTGCTGAGAGTTCAGTCTCTTCTTTTTCTACTGATTTTAATATAACTTTCCAACTGAAAAAACAGTGATGTGAAGCCTTGTAAATTAAGATTTTTAAAGACAAAGTGGGCCAGAAAAATACCTAAATTCAGAATCTGAGGATAAAACATGCTGGCTACAACCACACAGCCTAGCACAGTCGCAAATCCAGGCAAAAGTCTCTGTATTGCTTCTGTTTTAAGTTACAGTTTAACTTCTGACAGGGGTACTGTGCCAGTCTGGCACAACACATGGCAGGTATAATACCGACCCACAGCACCCATGGAGAAACATTGTATTCACAGGGAAGTCAGTTCCAGAACCTCAGCTACAGGAATAAGCTGCGCCAAAAGTCCCCACATACCTCCCACTGCCCCTTCTCCTCGGGTCCCAGTTTTACTTCATGAGGTTTTCCAGAATATTAGCTTTTCCAATGTCTGCTTGTACAGACATTGGAAAACAGCCTATGTTTTCTTATTCAAGGGTGAACTTCAAAGAAAAAAGGTTACTCTTTAGTAAGCATCATCTTAATGAACGGATCCAACAAGGTCTCAATGAAAAACCACAAGCTTTTATTGGTACTCATCAACCTACCAATAAATGCGCAGCCACAGAAATAAAGATCCTGCCACACTTGAAACCTTCCTGAGATGCAGTGTACTGCCTTCCACCCATACACCGTCACTGGTCTTCAAAATTATTTGGCATGTGAGACAGTGGGGACAGCACCTTCAGAACTACATGTCCAAAGTGATTAGGAAAACTCCATAGCCACAGAGATTTTCTTTCTACTTCTTAATGGGGACAAAACGAATTGACTTGTGTTGGTATAGTACCAGAGTCAGTCCATAATATTACACCTAGAAAAGTTTTTATGCTGTATGTTATTAATGCTGTATGCTATTAATGCTGCATGCTTTGCATATAGAAAGCATAGAAATAGCGCTATGAAAAAAGTTGAAATTTTTATGGCCCCCAACTCAAGCTTTTTTCCTCCAGCAGATGTAAGCATGCAAAGTGAGATCCAAATTTAACCAAGAGCCAGATCTGGCGTCAAACTATTGCTGATACAACCATATGGTTAGAAAGATTTTTCTCTCCCTCCGCTAGCTACCACCTCACATTTTGTAAAAGACATGTCTTACGACCACTATCAACACCTATTATAAAGGCATCCACCTTCAGTGATAGAGAACTGGAAGCGGCACGATGAGGTGCAAGGACGACACCGGTGCTCACTGCAGTTCCCAGCGCTTCTTGATGAGAGGGCACCAGCACATCTTAAGGAGCTACTTATGCAACTCTACTGCTGGCAGTGAGGTGTGGAATACAGAGGTGTGTCTGAGTTGCAAGCAAAGCAGGGTTAAAGGAAAGGATAGAGTACTTAGAAGCAGCAGGGGGGAAGTGAGGGTGGATTCAGAGTCAGGGAAAGTACAGGGCTGGGGATGCAGAGACACCCCAGACAGTTTCCTGGCCTGCTTCAGCAGCTTCCGTGACAGTCCTGCCTGCCCCACACAGCAAAGTTGGGACTCCTTAAAGCCAAACCTGCCCAGGTGTCTACAGCACAAAGGTAAGAATCGGTGCAGACCCACCCACAGTGCTTAGTGCCTCATGCTCACAGAAATGTCACTGGGATGCTACCAGGTACAAAAGCACCTCCGAAGCCAAGCAGCCATGTCTGCACAGCACTGTGCCAAGCGCTAGCCATGCTGCTCTGCACAGAGCCATCCCAGTGACTGCACTTGAGGCAGACTCCGCGACCTGATTAAAGTGATCACGAATGATCCAGACTACTGAAATTTAATTGCAGGAGTTAGTAAGTGAAGCCATTGCAAATGTGACATTGAATGAGGTCCACAGACAACTGCCATGGCCCAAAAATGTCAAGTGCCCTGTTCCACACACCCACTAGCATGGACAAACAGTTTTTATAAGCTCACCATAAATGCTTAAAAACCATCTGAGAAAAACCCCAGCAGGTTACTACTCCTCATCACAAACGCCCTTAACTTTGAGTCTTTCATTAGTGTAACCCCCATACTGGCATAATATGAGGCCCTATACCTTCTGCACTTAAGCATCAAGAGTTGTAAATAATTTACAAGGGACATGAGTATGATGCTGTCTGCAAGCAAAGGAACTGCTCACACTACAGCACACATGCATGTGTTGCTAACTCTGGGGAAAGAAGAGGGTGAGGTGGGGGCAGCTGTAAGGCCACACTGGGAAGTTGTTGCTACATCATGGCCCTTTGGTGACTTAGATAACAAACTTCATATATCCAATTGAATCTAGAAAGCAGTGGGTGCTAACAGGAATCCATACTGCAGGTGCAGCAGAGAGGGCAAGCATGAGCAAATAGGTGAAGGAAAGGACTCCTTTCAAGAGACAGCCCAGCTGCAGGCTGCATGTCACCCATCAGTGGTAGGAGGTGAAGCCCCAGGACTGTCAGTCCACACCTCTTTGCAGCCAAGACTAGCCTAGGCTGGAGAAAGTGAGAGTGGTCTTTCTTTGAATTTTGGGCTCCACAAAGCATGAGATTCATGGAAAGTGAAAGAGAAACCATGCTACCAGCAACTCCTTCCTGCATTGCAGAATCTCATTCTCATACCTGCTTTCAAAGATTTTAAATCAAAACTACAGTCTGCAGAGCATCTGCCTTGATTTTCAAACAGAGGGCAGAGAACTATCACCAAGCTGGATAAAAAACTATGGGCTTCTAAGTGGATGCCACAGGCTAAATTAATTGAGCCAAAGATTACACAGAGGAGTACACAAGGCTAGTAGGTATCATACCAGTGGGTTGTATCAATTAAATAGCAACCTCAGAGTTGGGAGGGTGCATGAATTCACTTCTATAATAATGATCCTGTGCAGAGCTTAGTGGATCAAAGCCAATAGAGACCTGAACACGGAAAACCAAAGCAAGTTGTTCAGCCTCCGACATCTGCAACATAAAGTTACATCAATCACAAAGTAAACTTTGGAAAGCTTATGAACCCTGCAGAATGACAGATCTAGCACTGCAGTAACAACTCCTCCTCATTCTTTGTATTTGCAGATAGGCCTTTTCATCAGTGGGAATCTTAACTAAAATCTTGACTTAGTCTTGGCCAAATACTTTGGCACAAAAAGCAAATAAGTACAAATTATAAGTACTTATATATCCTATACATGGTAACACCATCACATGCTTAGTTACATGTACAACTTTTAATAAACACCATGTTTTTGTATTATAAATAAAATACAGAGCTGGTAGAAGGTTTCCATCTGAAGTTTTTGTGCAGGCACTTTTTTTCTATTCAGTTCCAGTAATTTAACTTAGTTAAAAAAGAGTCTTAAAATTACTTGCTGCTTTGAAAGGGAGCGGGACTTACAGAGCTGCGTCATCCTTTGGTGACTTTCCCTCCAAATGGATTTCAACAGGACAAGGAAAATGGTAACTAAAGGCTGTAAGACTACTTTTCCGTGGGTACTGCCCAGCTCCTAGCACTTACGCCATGTCACTCCTAGGCATAGTAGAGCAACAGCATCAACAACAGGTAGAAGATTAAAGGTACCATAAGTTTTGAGGCATATCCCAGGAGGCTCAGAAATTGCTTTGCTGTTTCACAATGCTAAGCAGAGTGAGGACAAAGGAATGAAGAGATGAAAGACCAACACAAACCTTGGTGCAAAGTGGAACAGGCTGATAACTGCCACTGTTAATTGCTGTTCCACAGGTAGGAGCTCGGGCAGCCCCTAGAAACACCATGAGCAGCTTGAATTTCTTTAATGGTATTTACTCTTCCTTCACCCTTAGTGATTTACACCAATAAGAAATTAGAAGAAAGAAGGAGAGGCAGCAATAGCAGGAGGAAAGAGAAGGGTAATTAATGCTGTCAAGACTGAGGAGATCAGTATGGTCCTAGTGACGAGGGAAAAGACAAGAGGAAAGAAAGCTACTGACAAGCATTTAGTATTTCAAGCACAGAAAGGTTCTTGTGGCTAAGGATGCTGAAGTGAGACTTGTTCATTATTATGACTATGACAAAGCAGAAAAAACAAAAAACCACACTGATTAAAGCAGCAGGCATCTCCCTTGGATGTTGAGACCCAGCAAGGGGCTGCAGCTTCCCAAGGTGGCAAGCATTTAGATTTCAGCTATTCCAAGACATGGACCATATGTTGGGGCCATCTGGAGGCTGCTTGATTTGATGGATGTTGGATGCCTCTAAATGCACCAGGGAAGGGAGCTGAAATATTGATAACTGATTGATGCTGAAGATACTTAACTAAAGATGACCCCACTTCTTTAAAATTCACTCTTTCTCTAGAGGAGTTCAGTCTTCCCAGCGGAGATAATAGCTTCTGTGGCTTTCAAAAAAGCAGCAGCTTCTGATGAAGCATGCAGTCACCACTGAACTAACACAGCTGGTATATTCAGTGGGGAGGCCTGAGCCATGCTTTCAGCCAGCAGTCAACAGTTAATCCATGACACCAAAGGGAGCCTCCCACTCAGCACCAGACCTGAATTGTCACCATATCAAAAGATGCATTGTGTCAACGGATAAAGCCATGGATAAAGCCTATGCTGTCAGAGATCTCCTTGCTCTTTCAGCACCTTTTGAGAATGCTTGCTAGGAAAAGAAGCTCTACTGGAGCACCCATTGGAGTGCAATACAAAGAAGCAGAGAAGAGGAGACCTGTGCAGCAACTTCTGGCTGACAACACTGCAGCACAGCTCATGAGATATTTTTCTTTCATCCCTGGAAGACAGGACGCCAGGGCCCTGACACTGACAGGTCAGATAACAGAGGACAAGTCATGCCCCTGTCCAAGCCACAGCAAATCCTTATTTTGCGGTTTAAAATTTAAAAAAATAAATTAGAAAAAGAAAACCAACCCAAAAGCCCCAATAGAACCACAAACCAGACACCCAAATACTTTTGAAGGCAGTAGTGTTTCTCCATATTTAAATATGCTTCATGCCTGGCAGACACCAGAAATACCCAAGTTGCCAAAGGCCATCAGGTAGGAGCCCACCTGTCCAACCTTACTAGGCCTTCTGCTCAGACCTGTGCAGAGAATAATGCTTGCACATCTGACTGTACAAGCAAAACAAAACAAGCAAAAGAGCCCAATAAATACACCTCTAAGAGCAACTTCCAGGGAGCAGCTCGATAGACCACCCTGCACTTTGTCCCTGCCTGGAAAAATAACAGTAAACACCTTTTCTTCAATAACAGAGCTTGGGAAATCATATGAGTACAAATGCTCATTACACTGAGCATACAGTGACCTCCATGACTCACGTCCAAGGACAGAGTGTAAAACATGTAGCCATTCTACAGCTCTTCCCAACAGCCTTTCCCCCAGCTTGCTGCACCATTTTAATAGTCCCTGGGATTATGGTGCATGGTGCACTAAACTTCTGAATTATAACCCCCAGGGCTTGGCAACTCAATGCCATCCTGTTGTGTGCTCTGCTTCCCAGGGAAAAGAGGGACCCTTTCAGGGTAAGCCAGGTATGAGCTGTCTGACAAATCCTGATTTCTCTTGGCCGCTGCTGAACAGTCCTCTGTGAGGGTAAACTGAATCAGGTGCTGTGACTACACCAGCTAAGAGTTGGCCTCTGCTTTGCAGTGTCATAGGGATATATCTTTGAAAAGGATCTGGGGGCAGTACAGCTATGTTGGGGGATTTTGCCACTTCATCTTTGCCCACAGAGGACCTCAGCTAGCTGTGCAGTGGAAGTGAACCTGGTGTCTTGGAGTTGGAGGGGTTTGGCTAAGCACAGGTTACATCCCACTGGATGTCTCCATTAGCAAGCAGCAAAATGATGGTGCCCCATATACATCTAGAGCTGAAAGGCAAAGCAGAGTCCTTCCAGCTCTCATTCCCACTCAGGCTGCAGCTTGTGCTTTACATAGTCAACTCAGACAAGGACTGGGATTTGGTAAAGTCAAGTGACAAGAAAGTACAGAGGAAGGCTTATAAATATGCATCAGAGTCTCAGGCTGGAGATCAAGGGCAATTTTATGAGAAAATCATTTTAGAATCAAAGAAGGGGTGGTGGTGAGGGTATATACGAATGTGCAAAGCTTCTAAATGGCAAGGAAAAAATCCAGTCCTTCTCTCCTGGATAGGAGCAATGGAGAGCATTGCAACAGTGACCTGACACAGGAACTTCAGAGACTTTAATCTCCCTTCGTCTTCTCCCAGCTAAAAGCTTTTTGAATAGAGGCTGTCTTGAGTATACATTTGCTCACTGCGTAAAATGTCAAAGGAACCCATTGCATTTTCTGACAAACTAGAGCAATAATGCAAGTTTGGATGCAGCTGCATGCCTCTCTATCAGGCAACCACAGTCCCATGCTGTGTGTGGAAACCAAGTACTCATCAATAAGTGATAGCTCCAGGGATCCCCACTGATAGTATTGAGGAAATATTGACACTAATACACTGAAACTTTACCAACCTAGATACTTCGAAATAGGGACTTAATCAGGTTCTAAAAAGCTTCAAAGTAAAATGCACAAGGATAATTTACTTGAACAGACTTTAGATTAGTCAGCAGATCGAATGGTGATTTATCTCCCCTTGGCCTGCGAAACAAAGAATCAGCACAAAAGGTATAAACTGATAGTAGTGCTTAGATCTCATCTACTAACAGAACAGAGAAATGGTATTTCTCTTGCCAGAAATATTCTGCGTGGTGACAGTTACCAGGAAACACTTCAGATACACTTTGCAACATTAGCTTAGTTTTTTGGGAGAGCAGCCCAGACCACTGCAATGCACAGGAGGGAATGCAGGGAAACAAGTGATGCTGCATTCATTTCCATGGTGCTGGGACTGCTAACTTTTCTAGCTCAGCATTACGAACCATGGTGAGTCACTGCCAGCTTTATCTTTCAAGTAGTTGTCCCATTTCTATACACTTGAAAAAACAACTAACTTGGAGGAGTGCATGGGCTGCTTTTCCTAATGAGGAAAATCAGGAAACAGGCAGAGCCCTGCTCAGCCAGGAGTTCTCCACACATTGTATATAGTTCACTACAGCCACACATTAGCATCAAGGTGCAGCACTCCCCTGACTCAGTCAATGGGTCTTGGATTTCTTACAAGTCCCTCCTCTAAGCCTCCCACTGCTTCAGCAGCACCTGGGCAGGGTGAGACCATGTGTGCACTCAGCTGCAGTGCAAGGATGGTTGAGGCAGCTATTTCAAGACTGAATGGTCACCCTTTACTATCTATGCATGCAGCTGACTCTCAAGCATGTGTGGCTATTATCTGGGCGCATATGTTAAAACAAATAATATCTGTCTTGCATCTGCAAAAACCTTTCACCCTACAGATGGTACACCTGGTCTTCCCATTGCAAGCAGAAGCAAGGGGGAGATATTAACTTCAGTAGGTAAAGGAACAAAGTCCGTTAAAGCTTACTGCATACTAGTAAGATTATCTCCATTACTGGGGAGGTAAACTGAGACACAGAAGGACGCATTTTCCTTCAAGGTCATACAGTAGATCTACTGCAGAGCAGAAACAGAAATCAGTGCTTCACATTTCTGCCCAGGCTTTGACCATAATTACAAGTGAGAGATGAAATTTGGCTCCCATTCTAGAGGTTGGGGAAGTTCAGGACTCTGAATCTATTCTTGCTTTTGCTTTCTGCTTCAACGTGTGACTTTGGATAGGTCAAATTTTGATCCTGTTCATTTGGAGTGACTGACCATGCTTAGGTTCCCCATATATGCAAGATGTATCCATTAATAACAGGTTAGGCAGTTTCTATGCAAATATAAGCATTTTGTGCACAAGGAGGGGTGGTATGTGTGTCTCATTTTGATAAGTCATCTTCTGGTAGCAACTAGTTCTTTGTCTGCTGCACCCCATTAGAGAGCAGTAACAGCAGTGTCCCTCAGCTAGTAGACACCTCAATGAGAGATGAGTTCAGGTAAGCCAAGGAAACCTCATGAACACAAATCCACTTTATCCACTCATTACACTCCAGGGAACATGCACACTAATTCAAGGAACAACCTTCCCATCCCTGCCCAGCTGATCTGCCTCAAATCATCTCCGTCCCTCTGAGAAGCAACATAGCTCAAAGGATCCTCCTTAGCCAGGAACCATTCTGCTGTTAACAAAAGCTGCTTAGGTGAAAATGCCACTGTTCAAACTAAACTCTTTCAAATGGAATTGCTGTTTAGAAGTGAGCTTACAGTTTAAATAAACAAACAAAACCCTCCCCAAACAAACAAAAAACTCCAAAACCAATGAAAGCAAACAACAGGGAGACAAGCTTCTTCCTGCAGCACAGCCTGCTCAGGCTCATGCTCAGCCCAGCTTGGAGATGTGTCACCTGCACAGTCTCTCCTCCGAGTTTTACACAAGCAAGTTTGAAAAGTTTCCTTTTACAGACAACACGCACCAAATCCTCCTGTCTCTGTTTGCTTGGCTGAGGTTTTTTTGCAAGACAGACCTCATGTTTTCTGGCGAGACAGTAGGTCAGCTCAGCTGCTCTGCATCACAGTGAGCATCACACGCCTGGCAGTGTGAGAGGAAATGGGTTTAACTGCACACACCTTTCTGCAAGATTTGGTCCAAGGGCTTATTAGGTCACATACACATCTGTGGGAGGTAATGGTCAATATTTACTCCTGTTTCACAGGAAACTAGTGTCATCCTCACTGCAAGGATAAAGCAAAACTTGAAGACATGGGTCTTCTTATCCCTCATTTCCGGAGACATTCATTTTTCCAGCTGGCTGTTATATTTTCACTGCTACTAAGCAAATGCCAGTTGAAATGAATAGACTTTGGAGCGTTCAACACTCTTAAAAGTCAGCATAGAAGAAATCTTGGCCCTGGCAAATTTAGTTGCAATTTTGTCTTTGAACACTCCTAGAGCTAGGACTTCATTTATAGTACTCAGAATTGCAATGTCCCCATTAAACCTGCCCAAAGCTGTATAGTGAATGAATAAAAAAGGCCACTACTGTTATCTGTTTGGGTATTCTACATAACACAGCCTAATACATAGTCCTGAATCGATTTCTATGAAAACTGGAGCAGAAAAGCATTCAATCATGATTTTAACATTTCTTGTGATGGAGAGTTCATCATAATCATCAGTATCAGATACTGTTCCCATGGCTAATTAGCCTCACAGTTAAGCTTAAATTTATTTCTGGTCAGAATGTGCTCACCTTACATTTCCAACCACTGGAACTTGCTGTACATTAAAGAGCTGTTCTCCATCTAGATACCAGACAGATCAAATCACTCTGATTAATGAAGTTCCTGGAGACTCTCATTGTATGCTGATGTTTTCTGGTCATTTTCATGCTGTTCTCTGACTTCTCTCCAATATGTTTTTTCTTTCCCAATATCTTCTTTTTGATTACAAGTATCAGAAACTGCCTCAGCTATTTTTCAAGAGATCACACCAATACTACTTTCTGAGAAAATGTAATCACCTTACTACTTCTCTGAATTTCTGCATCTGCTCTCCCACAGACAGCATTTACCTGTATTCAGTTACCAGAAGCAGCTTCCCAGGCTGGATGTTTGCTTCTGGGGATGCAGTTGAACCCCTATTGAGCTTGTAAATCACAGGCACATGGATGGGAACAAGGAGTGCTCAGATTAAATCCCAAGAGCTCTGGTTCAGCTGACTAGTCAGTGGTCCTGCACCTTTTCAGACTTACTGTTTCTCAGAAATAGGCCACCCTCTCAATTCTGTGCACTCAAGCAGAGAGTACTCTATACTGCTTTTATAAGTAACACTTTACATACCATTTGCTTATACCAATTCACTGGGCAACTCGATGTCTCTCTGTAAATGATCTGTCCTCATCTTCCTTACCCTTGTTCCAGGTTACACGTTATTGAGCAGTGAACAGTCAGGACCTGATCTCAGACAGACCCCAGTGAAAAGCCACAAGAGCCAAACCCAGCATCCTAAATTGCACTTTGCCACTCCAGCAGCCACATTATGGTCCCATTTGTAGTTTGCAAAATAGACTCTATTTCATAGATTAAGTTATTACTTTTCAAGACTGCTATAATAATGATACTTAATATTGTGGAGCAATTTACATTTTCAAAGAGCTGCAAAAATGTTAATTAATAGCATGCTTATAGCAGTCACCTTAAAACTGCTGCTCTGCTGCAACATTCACATTCACACTCATTCCAAAATAGTATCAGAAATTATTTAACTCCTATGTTCCTGGTAAGCTTTTATTATACCAATTATTTGAGCTTAATTTAAGGTTCATTAACAGAGTGGAACTAAGGCTATTAATACAAGCCTTAATAAATTCATGTCATTTTTACTTTTTATTAGAAGACCAGAGAAAAACTTGTATTATAAAAATCTCAGTATTCACTGAATGTGTTGCACGGTACTATGTTTCCCATGTCATTCATAACTGCAGAGAAACCTGACTTGTAACTGTAATGCAGCACTTCCAAAATTCACCATCTTTTCTCTTTGCGCAATTCAGCTACAATAACCTTTGAAACTCACTGTAAGGGTGCATTATATTGGAGGAGAGTGGCACAAATTCACAAAGGATCATCTGTTTATAAGAAAGAAACATCCACAGGTTCTGGCTGACATGTTTTATGGGGAATATAACAGCCCTGCTCTGGAGAATAAACCAAATATCAGAGGTTGGGAAGATGCTTTTCCTACAGAAGCATTGATCTGCTGCTATTTTGTGAGAGGTGCCTGTGAAACACTGGCCCTTAGACCCAGTCAGAGAGATAATGGACAAAACCAACTATAAATCTTAGCTAGGGTGATAGCTTCTATTAGTTGGCACTTGCCAGGCTCATAGCTGGATATGAACTTCATAAACCCTTTAAGGTATTTAGATCCAAATGTTTCTACATTGCTCAGCCTCTTAAGAGGTTGGCAGAGCTAAACAGGCACTTTAAGAAGTGCTGGCACAAGATTTGAAAGTGAAATCACCAAAAAATGTCCCTGCCATAGATCTGGAGAAAGGTTGCCAGTGACACTTGAAGCCTAATTTCACCCATCACCAAGAGCAATACACAACAGAACGGAGCTTATACAGTGCCCTGCTGAGCATCATCTGTTTAGTGTGTACACTGCATTTTTTAAAAAATGTGTGAAAAATGAAAAACTGTTCAGGTCCAAATGCTAAATTTGCAGACTCCAGCATTATGCCAGACAAGATGTTGCTCTTTAAGCTTGTCAACCTGAAAGGAAGTGGCTTGCTTGCATTACAATGTTCGAGTGAGATGAAGTCCATCTGGTACAGGTACACAGGAGGGTTAGCAAGATCAGGCAACAAAAGGGGCTGTGCATGACGAAGACTAATGCAGCTTGGCCCATTTAAACCTAGCAAAGAAAAATGCAAGAGGGAATATGATCATCCCTGAGGTATTTATAGGACAGCATTGGAGACCAGTGCAGATAAATATGGACACGAATACACATAACCCAGAAATTGGGAAGTTTTGATCGACACAGGTAGGCTCTGAAACAGTTTCCCAGCACAACTACAGCTTTTAAGAGAGCACTTGAAGTTCATGAGTGTAGTGTAGAACGTGGTTTTCAGCAACGGGAGGAAGCCAGGCCAGCTAGCCAAGGAGGTCTTTGCCCTTCCTTGTCTGGTATAATAGCAGATTGTTAAAGCAGAGGGGGATTTTAATCAGCCCCCCTCTCCAAACACGGCTCAGTTTTCCACCTATGAGACAGCCACTGTCTAAACATTTTCTATCTGCTTTGAAACACGAATACTTTGAGGAAAAACTCACATTGATGTTTCTCTCAAGATAACAGCTGCTCTCTATTAGGTATTTTACAGATTTACTCCTCCTAAATGCTCACTCAACTAAGTGAAAGTTTGAAAGGAAAAAGAACAAACTAGGAACTCAGGAATTTGATTAATGAGGGCTATAGCCAAAACCAGCCAACGTCAAGTAAGAGCCAGCACTGGGACTTGCATGCATGCACGCAGGAGTAAACTTTACTTATGTAAAAGCTGAGCTGTCATCAACCCTGTGCAGCAGGTTGGAACTACCCCACCTTCCCCCCCAAAAAAAAACTAACAGAAATCAAAAACCACAAAAAAAAACAAAAACAAAACAAAAATACCACAAAAACAAACAAACAAACAACACAAAACACGCACAAAAAACTCCCACTGCGGCATCAGTTAGCAGTATTTGTAGGCTCTGGGCAAAATACAGGCAGCCAGCAGCAAAGCAGCCATGCCTAAGGAGGCCATTTACAGCAAGAATCATAGAATCATAGAATCATAGAATAGTAAGGGTTGGAAAGGACCTCAAGATCATCGAGTTCCAACCCCCCCGCCATGGGCAGGGACACTGCACCAGCTCTTTGCAGCATGAAAGAAGCAAAGACCCAGCTATGACACCAGCCTTACCTATGGAGCACTTCACCTCTAATTCAGGTCAGATGTTAAAGCACCACTGCAGTCTAGCAAGAACTCCCAGAAACAGAGGATAGCAGCTTCATGGTACGTGACTGATATCTGGGAGCACAGGCAGTCATATTTTCTACTTAAGTGCTTGAGGCATGAGGGATCTTCCACTTGGAGACACGCTTTCACACTATGTTTTTTCTCTATGCTTCCTCAGGAAACAATTCCAAACACCTGGATCTCAGAATCCCAAACACTCATTGCAATTCATCTCGCTGCACAACAGGCTTGGAATTTGCCTTAAGAGAAGCCAACCTGGTTTTGTCCATGGTTTTGTCCTAACTGAGGACAGTGAACTGAGAAAAAAAACTTATTTGACTACTGACATAGGCTGTGGGACTTGTGGTGATAAATTCAAGTATTTACCTATTAAGTCCAGAGAGAAATTCCTCCAAAAAAACATCAGGCAACATTATCTGACTACTTTCCTTACAACCAGCAACTTGCCAGTGCTCTTTCCCACGACAGTCTGCCCCATTTCCTAAACAAGTTACAGGATAGGCAACAAACTGATTTTCTGTCACATTTGCGCTGACCAAAAGAAAGCATGCTTGACCCTAGGCAGCTTAACTTATTCATAAGATAGTCTCGTACCAGGTGTCACAACTATGATTTATTTACAAAGCATACTTGATCTGACATGTTTCAAAAAGATGTTCTACTTAGCTCTGAAACATATGATTATTGGTAATCAATATGTATAATAATTGCCCTGTACATAGCCATTAGAGTCCTGTTACTACACTCAGTGAAGAATCTGCGGTTCTATATGGACACGTGGGCCGTGGCCTAAGGAGGGAAAGAGAAGCAACTGTGAGCATGACAAGCCTGTTGGGTAAGTATCACCAACACCTAGCTTCTACTACTTGAGGAACATGTTTTTCTTCAGTAGGAGACCCAAGACAAGCTCACATCATGGATGGCTGGGAGCAATGTGCTGGGCCATGCACTGAAACACTGGAGGTGCACTACTGGGTAAGACCAATGCTTAACTGGGCCAATGGTCTAAAAATTATCTGACCCTGCTAAGCCTCTGCAGGCACATTAAGCATGCCTGTTTCCTGCCCTTCCTCACCCTCAGGCTCACCAGTGGTGCTGGTGCTTGCTGCTCCTTTCACTTCCTAACAGAAGAGGCTTGCCTCATGAGCAGTCCCCACCAGCTGACTGCACAAGCTGTGGTGATTATAGGGTTTTGTGAAACAGAGCTTGAGAAACTAAAATGCTTTCATGGGTTTTTAAAAGGGATAATACAAAGACTATGCAACAATTAAACAGGAAGATAGATGCCTTCTAGCATCCTGCTGGAGAGTTAGAGCCACCAGTTTCAGGGAAGTTTTCATACATTTCTCCTTTTACCTCTTGCAATAAAAATGTCTCATTGGCTGCAGCAGGAAAGTATTCTTTCTTCTCCAGTGACCTTTTCCAAACTGCCCTAGGCTCCAGCAGCCACCCCAAAGAAAAGGCACCAGGCTCCATGATGAAAGCTGCACTCACTAACATTGAAAAATATCAAATCCCTCAGCACTGCCTGATCTTCACCTGCATGCTGTCAGTAGAGAAGCAATTGCAAGTGTATTCATAACCCCCTGGTAAATATTTGCAAAAGCCATGGGGAAAAGTGCCACAGACTTCAACATCTTCTGGATCCAAGCAGGTGGTCCTGTGTTCAGAGGCGCGAACTCTGAAGGTAAGAACATGTATACACTCTGGTTTATCAGCATGCCTTCTGCTCTGCCAACGCAGTCTAGAAATGTCAGATGTTACATTTAGGAGGATTTTTAGGGCTCAAAACTACCATCAAGTTATAATGAGTAGGCCACCACAAACCTGCAAAAACTTGTATCGGTAGCACCAGTGGAAAGAGGCTTTTCCCAAGATCAAACATCCATTCGGAGGTGATGCGGAGAAGGAGCAGGGTCTCTGAAGGCTGGTGCTTTCTTTTAGAAAATCTATTGCATGGCTGAAAGCCCTGGAAGAAGAAACCCTCCTTCATTTTCATAAAGTTTGGGACAGACACTATAGCAATGGGGCCTGCCAAGACCATAGAGAGAATAAGCTGAACTTAGGGAAAAGCAGTTCATATCAAGCTCCTTTTTTACCACGCCATTAGAAGGCTGGCTCTGAAACACAAAGAGCATCTAGCAATCAGTATGAGGTGGGATGACAGGTAGGAGAGCAGCAGCTGATATCAGAGAGGTTTAAGTGCTCTGAGATCTTTCAGACTGGAACCAATCACACCTACAGCAAAGGATGCTCAACCAGCCTCAACTGCTGTCACAGCTCCTCCTAGACGGGCTCATAGTGCTGGCCCGACAGAGAAGAAATCTAGGAGGCACAAGGTCCTTTCATCCTCAAACTGCCCACACAGCATGGCAGGAACAAGTCATTCATATAGTTTGTTTAAAGTCTGACCTTTCTTCACGGTCACCCAAAATCAGAAACCACTCCTGAAAAAAATGGCCAGAAACTGTCCATCCCAATGGAGTTACAGTTTTTCCCACCAAGGACAGGATCAAAGAGCTTAAACAATTCTAATCACTGAACCACTGAGGCTCAGGGCAGCAAATAATTATTATATTCAACATATCATAGTGCCTCGGCTTGACCTTGCATGGGGTCAGCCAGAGACTTTATCTTGTATTTGTCCCTATCTTTCTCAAGAAACAAATAATTTAAAATGATTAATTGTCCTCAATGGTAATTAATTATCCCCAAGTAGTGAACTGAAATGACAGACTGATATTTCTACTTGAATCCTCAGGGGAAATTGGGTTGTCTTGCTATGCTCTCTAAACCTGACATAAAGTTAAAAATAGGAAGTTTAAAATGCAGTCTGTAGTACTTTTTCTGCCTATATGGCAATCTCAAGGGATGTCTCAGTTCAACTGCAAGCTTACAAAGTCCTGCTGTCCTACAGAAGGCAGTGACATTTATTTCCTTTTTAGGCAGCCCAGGCTCAGTGAAACACTAGCAAGAACCAAAGAACTTTGTCAATACAACTGAAGATAAGTAACAGCAAAAGCTTTAAACATGTAAGTCATCAGTGAAGCCTGCTTAAAACCACATGCTAGGAACAGCATAGGGAAAACTGGAGATTTTACTCTGTAGTGACAGTCTGGGAGCAGATGTCAAACCTACAGATGAGAGCCAACTGGATGGGCAAGTACAAACGCATTCACATTTCTGCTGTTAATTAGCCTTGGTGGGTTGGAAGCTGCAACTTGGAGAACAAATCAGTTTTGTCTTAAAGGTGATTTTCCTGCTGAGGTTTCTAGTCCTGAAATATTTGCTACCTGGTGCATATTCATTAATTTTTTCCCACAGATCAAAAATCAAGACTATTGAACAAATATTTTGGTTCACTCATATGAGCTCTTTATTCAAAGTAAAAGTTGTTATAAGCTCATTTCATCAGGGTTTTTTTTTTTAATAAACTCTGAAATCCCCGATTTTCCTTAATAAAGCAATATCTTCGAGCAAAAATGGGAAAATTCCCAAAGGATTAATCTAGTTTCTCTCCCTGCTGAAAAGACAGTGTGTTTCCCTAGTGCAATTCTAATGAGAAAACAACTTCTGAAAGTAAACCAAGCCTTCACTCAGCATTAAATCCCCCTGTGCTGTAAAAGCCAGGCTGGCTGGTTGTCAGGTGTTCTTTAAAGTACTGAGAGTTTGTTTAGGGAACATCTATTTTGAGAAAGAGGAAAAAAGCCTTTTTCTAGATCATCTTAAGTAACAGCACCTCTGTCTCTGGTATTTGTACAGCTATGCTAGAAAAACTCAACCACTTCCACAGGCAGGCTCCCCAGAAACACCAGCACCTCCAATTCCTCTTGGGAGGCTAGTTCAGGTCTGGCAGGGTTTGTCACAACTGTTATGACTTTCATCCTGAATTACCAGGTTCAGGAGTATCTGACCTGCCTGCCAGACCTCCTGCAGCACTGCACTACTTTAACAAGCCCTCACAGAACATGAAGCAACGAGAAACACTGCAAAGGCACCCAACTGAGGTTTGGAAACAGAAATCCCTCTACCAGCCAGGTTTGTTTAGTTTGTTTTTCTATTATTCATAGTGTCTTAAATTCCCATTACTCTCAACTATAGCATAGCAGTTCTTTAGGGTAATGATACAGATCCACGAGTCCTGAAGGAGCTGGCAAATGAAGTTGCTAAGCCACTGTCCAGCATATTTGAAAAATCATGGCAGTCAGGTGAACTTCCCGATGACTGGAAAAAGGGAAATATAACCCCCATTTTTAAGAAGGGGAAAATGGATGAGGTGGGAATTACAGACCAGTCAGTCTCACCTCTGTGCCTGGCAAAATCTTGGAGCAGATTCTCCTGGAAGGCATGCTGAGGCACATGAAAACCAACAAGGTGCTTGGGGACAGCCAGCATGGCTTCACTAAGGGGAAATCCTGCCTGACCAATCTGGTGGCCTTCTATGAAGGGGCTACGGAACTGATGGACAGGGGTAGAGCAGTTGATGTCATCTACCTGGACTTGTGTAAAGCCTTTGACACTGTCTCCCATGACATCCTTCTCTCTAAGTTGGAGAGACATCAATTTGATAGGTGGACCACTCGGTGGATAAAGAACTGGCTGGATGGCCACACGCAAAGAATAGTGCTCAATGGCTCAATGTCCAGCTGGAGATCAGTAACGAGTGGTGTCCGCCAGGGATCGGTGTTGGGACCGGTCTTGTTCAACATCTTCGTGGGTGACATGGACAGTGGGATTGAGTGCGCCCTCAGCAAGTTTGCTGACGACACCAAGCTGTGTGGTTCGGTTGATACATTGGAGGGAAGGAATGCCATCCAGAGGGACCTTGACACGCTTGTGAGGTGGGCTGATGCCAGCCTGATGAAATTTAACCATGCCAAGTGCAAGGTCCTACACCTGGGTCAGAGCAATCCCAGGCACAGCTACAGGTTGGGCATGGAAGAGATTCAGAGCAGCCCTGCAGAGAAGGACTTGGGGGTGCTGGTCGATGAGAAAATGAGCATGAGCCGGCAGTGTGCGCTTGCAGCCCAGAAAGCCAACCGTATCGTGGGCTGCATCAAAAGGAGTGTGACCAGAGGTCAAGGGAGGTGATCCTGTCCCTCTACTCTGCTCTCGTGAGACCTCACTTGGAGTATTGTGTGCAGTTCTGGTGTCCTCAACATAAAAAGGACATGGTACTGTTGGAACAAGCGCAGAGGAGGGCCACGAGGATGATCAGGGGACTGGAGCACCTCCCATATGAAGATAGGCTGCGAAAATTGGGGCTGTTGAGCCTGGAGAAGAGAAGGCTGCGTGGAGACCTCATAGCAGCCTTCCAATACCTGAAGGGGGCCTATAGGGATGCTGGGGAGGGACTCTTCATTAGGGACTGTAGTGATAGAACAATGGGTAACGGGTTCAAACTTAAACAGGGGAAGTTTAGATTGGCTATGAGGAAGGAATTCTTTACTGTAAGGGTGGTGAGGCCCTGGAATGGGTTGTCCAGGGAGGTTGTGGATGCTCCATCCCTGGTGGTGTTCAAGGCTGGGTTGGACAGAGCCTTGGATGGCACGATTTAGTGGGAGGTGTCCCTGCCCATGGCAGGGGGGTTGGAACTCGATGATCTTGAGGTCCTTTCCAACCCTAACTATTCTATGATTCTATGATTGTTTCCATAACTGTAAGTTTATACCTGTATCCATTTCAAGTGAAAATTCACCCAACTCCATCAAGCAAAAGGGCTCCCTGGCACAAGCATACAGCTATTTCTCCCACCCAGCTTTCCTCAGCCACTTCTAGCTGTGTCGATACGGTTGCTGCAAGCTGCTTGACACTGATTTCTGTGGCATCCCTTACAGCCCTCTTTTGTCAGAGTGAAGATATATTTCCACACTTTTTGCTCTTGTCATGGGGCTTGAATATGCCTGCTTGAAAAACATGCCTGGCTCTCAGCACGGTAACACATGCCCCTGCACAGTCTGATTAAAAGCTTTGATAGAACAGTAAACACAGGCTCTGAGCAGGCTCAGTTTAAGCCACAACTTCCAATGTTTACTTCCCTGGGAGGATGGGACCCCAGCCCAGCCACAGTACCCTGTGTGAGAGCATCCAACAGCATGTTGTCCCATATGTCATTTCCCATGGGTGTGCTGGAGCTGTTCCAACAACACGGCAGAGCTGCCTGCCCTTGTCCAGCCCAACGTGGGTCTTAGTCATACTGCAAATGCAAACATTTGTGCAATGGCAAAACTGAATGTGATGGAGCTACTGCATAGTACAGACCCCCATGGCACACCCAGTGCAGCCCCCTCCTTTTCTCTTGGCTTCAGCCCCACAGCTCTGGCACCCAGTTATACTAGCTGGGAAGCATGCAAGGTCAGTGTGGCTGCAGCCTCTTCCAGCAAAAGGTGACCTCTCCTGCACGCCTGAATCAGCCTAGGTAGAGAAACTCTCTGCCTTGTGCTGCCCCATCCTCTGTGTTAACCTCTTTCTGGAAACATGAGGTTACAGACTTTACTTGTGGTTTCAGGTTGTTGTTTGTTTGGTTTATTGTTTTTTTTCTGTCCCCTAAAATGAAAGGAGCTTTAGGGTGCACAAGCCTTCTGGTGAAGTTTACAGGTTGCTTACTACAGGATAAATTAATTGTCTGTGCATCCCCCAACTTCATTTCATTTCAAAACAGCACTGTTCTTGCTAGCTAACTTTATTGGCTTTCCTTAACCTTATTGAGTTCATGTGCAACAAAACTTTTGTGCCCACAGGTGAGAAATAAGTCTTTTACTAATCAAAAAGCATACAACTCCCTAAGCTTTTACTACATGGGTTTTTTCAGGGGTATCATACTGCTATTACTAAAACCCTTGCAAGTGACAAATAAGTTTACTGTTTCAGTTTCATGTTAAGGGAGAAGACATGAGCGCAAAAGGATGAAAAGGAGCAATCTTGCCAAAGAAGCTGTCATTTGTTATGTTTAAATACCTCTGCTTCTGGTGTGAAGCAGGCTAATGCAAAAGCTTACTGCCTTAGTGAAACCAGCACTTTGCTCTTCCATCCAAATGATATAAGCTACAGAGCACACATGCAAATAAATATGCAGGGGGACACCCTTTGTAGGTGGTATCCTGTAGCAGAGGCAGAGAGGAAATCTGTATTGCAGCTATGGACACAGCATTCTGATCACATTCAGCTTGGAAGCCTCAAAGAAGGAATCTAATCCCAGCCCAGTTTTCAAACTCAGTGATCCCACAGAGCCCCTGCATGTGGTGATGGAGGTACCTTGCATTCACAGGCCTTTGCAAGGGGATCTACTACAAACCTCTTTACAAACCTCAAATCAGTGGCTACTTTTGAAAACCTGGCTGCAAGACACTGATTGCAGGTCACTGCCCACACAGCTACTGGAACTCAGCACAATTAAATCCTTGGACCAGCCAGAAGCTGCTGCTGTCCCTCAAAAGCAGACCAGCAGCACTGCATCATTTACTATGTATCACTTGCAGCTACTGCCAAATATGGCACTTTAGGGGCATTTATTTTAAGAGCCATTGTTTTCTGTGCATTAACATATCTCCAGTCAAACCCTTATTCATCACCACCAGATATGATGAGCCTTGTTACAGCCCAAATCAAAGAGTCACAACACATTCACTCTTTCCAAGAGCAGCTTTTTTAACATTTACGTTCAAAAATATGAAGTCTTTTTGCAGAAATCACACTTGCAAGGCCCAAGTGCCTTGCCTCAGCTCAGCTGGCAAAGTTCACTGGAGGCCCTGGGAACCATCACCACAAGTGACAAGGGCCAAAGTTATGCATACAATTACTTCTGCATGCACACAAAAAGCCCCATAAACCACCACAGCTGATGTCACACTGAAAGAAGGAAATCTAGTTAATGGCACATTAAGAAGTTAAACTTCATTATTAAAATATTTCCAGAAGAGCAATTATGCATCACCCTTAGAGAAAGTTGCCAGGAGATAGACCATTAGCAGGAGCAGATCTGGTGATACGATGTTTGTATATGGACTGGCTGAATCACTGCCATTCTGTGCACAGGTAGAAAGTACAATTGCAAACATCACTTATGGACCTCATTACTGATCTACAACAGCAGGCTGATAAAAGAACCTATGGAGGGGGGGGGGGAGAGAGAGAATAAAACACAGAAGAGGCATTTGGCACTTACGGAATTGAAATTACCCTGCCTGGGGGATGTGGGATAAATAAACCAACTCCACACAGAAGTGCTGAGAAAGAAAAATTCCACAGTGGAGGCTGAAAAACAATTTTGGATTAATTAACATCCATGAGTCAAAATCTGCCTAACAGTGTGAGCAGAGAGAGATGAAGCAGCCTCCTGAAGGTAAGTCAGAGCACTGTGCAGCTGCTCTGCTACCTGTGGGCTTGTGCACTTTGCTAAAAAGCAGCTAGAAGCAGGATACACATTGAATTTCTAAGTAGTTCTTCATTCAATATTCCTCTTTCAGTAACAAAAGTGAAACAGTGGACATATCCAGTTGAACAGTTAGACACTACTTTGTGCATTCATTTCACAGTGAAATGTTTTCAGAATGATCACCATACTTCAGCAGGAAGGAACACATCCCAGTGCTGATGACATGATGTGCTGTACTTTCTTTTCCATCCTTCTTGGGTGTCCAGGCAAAACCAAAGTCTCCATCATCAGGTGCTAAAAGTACAAGTTCCCATTATCAGACAAGAAGCCAACTCTTTTTCATATGGGACAAGGACATACAGAGAAATAACTGGCATTAGGTAGTTGCAGCAAAACCACTCTGAGTGAAGAATAGTAAAAGCTGCCTTTGCAGTTGTTTGATGTTCACACTAATGAACAAGTTGGAGTTTATTTCTATCATCTTTTTCATTCATAATGGCAGGCAGCTGAGGAAGCACTCGAGTTTTTCATGCATCAGCTTGTAGGCATGTATGCAGTTTTTATGGCTAAGCATTATGTCTCCTACCATTACTTGTGATCCAGACCAGCTTCATGTTTTTTTGCTCCCTCAAGGTGAAGAGTCTAGCTTTAAAAAGTTTTTGTCAAGCAGGTTGTGAACAAAATCGAATAACCACAGCAAATTATCTGGCAGAGAGAGAAGTTCCCTGGGGTGCTACAAAATGATGAAAATACTACAAAACATTCTAGAGGACAAGAAAGACATACATGCACATATATGACCAAGTGTTCCTCAGCCTTGTATCATATAAGGGTGATTGTGAAAGCCACAGTCCTGCAGGTTTCAGACTGACCTTCATGCAAGCTAAAAGATTAAATGTACATGGAGAAACCTGCCAGTCAGAAAGAGAAGCACCACCACCCTGCTCTGGATCATGATTCTCCTTGTGCAGCTGACCTCGGCAGTCCCCTGGCACTCACTTTGCTGAAGCGCTAACACTGGTGTCTGACCCAGCAATGTTTCCCTGCAGTGGCAACAGCAGCAGGAAGGTAGGACCAGGGGGTTCAGGTCTCTGCTTCTTTCAAGATGACCCCTGAAACGCTGAGCTTATAATATTAGCATCAGCAAGCAGGGAAGCCAGCCAAGAGCAAAATGTGTTTTATCTTTCCATCAGTAATTGAAGTGGGACAGCGTTCAACACCACATTGTGCCAATATTTCTTCGAACACCAAATGGGTATGAATCTTTCAAACTCAGGCTGCAGAGTGAACAGGCTGAACACCGCAGCTTCTAAATTTCTACTTCAAGCAGTGCTCAAGATAGTAACCAGTTACTTGCTCTACATTACACACATGAAGTTTTCCTACTGTGGACCAATTTTCACCATTGAGATAATCAGAACAGGCAACTCATGTCAAAATCAAGCAGGAAGCCTGAACCTGCCCAAGTCTCTCTGTCATGGTTTAACCCAAACAAACAGTGAACACATCAGGACAGTCCAAGCTACATGCAGTGTTTGCAGTCTGGAAAGACAAAAGCACAGGTTTAGTGCTTCAGAAAGATAAAGTGCTCTTCAGATCAAGATATCCCAAAAGAAACAAGCAAGCAAGCTTCATATAAACAGATGAGTTCAGCATTTTTGGGCTCTCTTTCAACCCTTTGGATGGCACAGGATACAGAAAGGAATCCTGTAGATATGTGGGTGCACCAGTAAGACCATCACCATCTTTCACAAATAGGTTGATCAGGATGGCAATACTGCTGAGTAGTTCAGTGCACAGACCCCAACCACACCCGTGCTCCTTGCCCATTATCTGGTCCCTGGGCAGCTGTACAAGTGAGGAAAGGACATCCTCAGGGTCTGCAACTTATCTCCCATAGTTGCAAAGCCTTCAAACAGATTGTCAGCCTGTAAATACAGCTCTCCAACAACTGGTGTTCTATTGGCAACACACTTCTCAGAAAAGCCCTTACATGTTTGCAAAGCAGATCCTGGGGGGTGCTCTAGGAAATATTCCCAACACAACCATCAAGGCCATACGTGTCCTCTGCCTGGCAGCTTTCATCAGCCTGAGCAGAGGAACAGCATTCCAACATTCAAGTCAAGCAGGAGAGTCCCCCGTAGGTTACATAGGTCTATCAAGGCAGCCCTCACACACTTCAAGCTTCAGCCACAATGAGCTTTAAGCACACATCAGAAATGTCAGTGCTCATAGGTTACAGTCCATATATCGTGCACTAAATGGCCAGTATCCTTTGTCTCAACAGAACTGTCACTTAATACTGTAAAAGAGCCAGATAATGCATGTCTGAGTGTTTGTAGTCTGCAATAAAGGTCCACGTTTATGAACCCAAGATCCTAAACAAAATTATTAAACAGCATAATTGCCCCAAGAATTCCCCTCCCCCCCCCAAAAAAAAATCTACTTTCATTTCTGCAAAAACAACTGAAAACTGCTCATTTTGGAGGGTTATTTTGTTTAGAAGGGCTATTTTTAGCTTTTTTTGCCTTCTCAGCTATAGTACATTTCTCTTTAATTAGTTTAGCTCAACCAGCAAAGAGCAGGACTTGAGCAACAAGGATCTGCACATAAAAGCTTTTGAAATCGCTGGCTGACTAATACAGTCTGAATAGACACTGCAATCTGCCTGCCAGACTTATTAGAGGGTAGTATTGTGTTCTGTATATTAAATTACTATTATTGTATTTTCCAGGAGAATGAACTATCCACTGGCAATGATTTCATATACATAAATGCGGCTTCTAGGTTCACTTCATTAGCACCTTTTCTGCAGCTACCAGCATTTAAATTAAAGATTCTTCTGGACCATGCAAAGGAGTAAGTGTTTACTCAAGAGTCTTACCAGCCTACCAACACAATCACCTTTGTGTTCCACAGTTCCTGCCTCTGGGGCTTGCAGAAGCTACATAAATGGAGACCTGACAACTGAGCAGCTCCTAACAGAGGGAGGATTCAATCCCCATGTGTAGTGTTGTCTCCTGATTGCATACCATAAGGGACCTCTGACCAGGACAGAAATGTTTTTCACATAAACACCCTTTGAAGTAGATCAAAGCGAATACCAAGTATTTATTGGGTGCAGGTAGCTGTGCTAATTGTCCTGTGAGCAATTCTGAGATTTCCCACCCAAATCTCGTGCCCAAGCTCACTTCTGCCCTCAGACCTAGTCAAGGGGCAGAGAGAGCAGGACTGGGCCCAGGGCCCATTTCAGATGAACAAGGTGGACAATGCAGGACTATGAGGAATGCCTCCACGTCCTGGGGGGCACAGTGCTGTGACACTGGGGGCTGACATTACCCTTCCACCCTCCTGAACTCTCAGCCTTCCACAAGTGATGCACAGTGCTAGCACCTATGCCTCCCTCCATCATCAAAGGTTGGTCATTTACAGCCCCAAAACCCTGCTTCATGAACAGCACAAGGCAAGATGCAAGCAGGATGGGGTGATCCCTCAGTACAGGAACAAGCTGCACTGAAATGGGGCAGGCTAACTCAGAGCAGAGGGGCAAATAAAAATGTCTGTATCTACTCTAATGGCTTGGCTGGCAGTAGCTGAGGAGAGGGAGCATCCTTCTATTCAGGCTTTGTCCCCATCTCTTAAGACTTCCCCCATGTTGATCCATTCACACATGTATGTATGAAAGAGAGGGTTTCACGCTGCTTCAATGGAGACTAAGTAGGCTCTCAAACTCCACTATTCTTGAACAGAAAGCTGAGCTGCAAATTGCACAGGCATATCACTTGAACTTTGTCACTAAAAATTGCTGTACGTAGCCAGAGGACTCCTCAATTTAAAAGTTTAAGCTTTAGAAACAACTTCAGGGCAGGGGAGGGAGACTCTGTAGAAAAGATCTTTACATCTAACAGGGCAATAATTAAACATCTACTTTCCCAATCACGCTTTCGATCTGGTGAGCAGTGCTCTGGGTTAAAAGCACACCAAAACCTAGAGATGTAAAATGAAAGAGCTTAGCATGGGGAAATGCTTTTCAATTTCTGCCAGCAACAGTAAGGATGTGTTTCTTCTCTATCATCCTCTAGCTCAAGTATCCACTTTCTCCAACAGATTTAGATCCTCGCCAAAATCACTTGGCTTCAGCTCCAAACTGAATCCTGAGTTTTCAGAAAATTACAGCACGGATTAGATTTGAGATGATTAAGAGCCTTTCCAAGTCCAAAGTTCAGGTAGTTATGCTGTAACAGGCTGTTCTGCTACAAAACCCTAAAGACAAAGCCATTCTCACATCTAGTTCCCAAGAACAGTACATGCTCTGGAAACATACTGCACACTGCAATGTCTATCTGCGACATCACCTTCAAGAAGCACGCCTATAATCATGTGCAATCAGTTGTTATGGATCTGACAGGCTTGACCTTTGTAGCTCTTACATGGCCTCAATAACTGCAATATCTCTGGTCTTCAATCTCTAAACATTCTGTGCAGTACTTCAAGCATAGCTCAGCCACAGCATGCCAGCACCTGCAACTGTGACTCTTATTCAGACAAACTGGACCATCTTATTATACTCAGTGTTCCTGAATCAAGCAGATAGAAGAGTTATTTGCCAGATTTAGCCTGAGGGGGGATGAGTTGAGAGCTCAATGACAACAAAGCACCTGCCTCTGAAGATGAAGCAGGCTTGGTGTCACCAGTATTGTCACAGCATGCTGTATCGCACCACCACAGCAAAGATGTGTGTGCACACACAGCACTGAAAGCCCGACTGATGTGTCAGAGCAAGACGAGATAGCTTCAAAGCACTGAGCGAGGGCTGGATAGCACGTTAGCAAAGACTGAGTAAAACTCAGCACAGACTACAAAACCAGCCTGAAAAACTCATGTAGCTCTAACCAGACTTCTGCACTGCTTGGGCTGGGCTGCTGCTGCCACCGGAAGCAGCTCTGATAAAATGAAACTGGGGTCTGACATTACGATGATGCAGTGCAAACATACCCTGCAGACCTCAGCTACACCAGGTAATGGAGAACCTTCCTTTGGCAGCAAACAGCCTGAAAGAGTAATTAGGTTTCCCTGAGTTATAACTATGCACAGAATACTCACTTTCCTAATAACAAGCGCCGCTGCAGACACTGTGCTCCAGCGAAGGGAAAGGCAAAGCAGAAGAGGGATTTGTTTGCAGTTGGTTAATGTTCTCTGTCCTGACTTTGCTCAAATAGCTACAATTATTAATCTCTGGATTTCCACATCAAAAGCAGAGATAACTAAATAGAGGCAAGGTCAGATGGAAAAAATAATCCAATTATTCACATTATATTAATTTTATCCAGCTGAGATAGCTTTCTTTTTCAACTGCTATTAAGAGTATACATATCTTAAATAAGTCCTACAGGCAATATATGCCAGCAGCCGAGTGCAGCATAGCAAAAATAATTAAAGCAATTGTTTTTAAGGACATATTACATTCACCTCAATTTTGCTAGGATCACAATTTACACAGCTGAAATCAGGTGTGAAATTCCACAATGAATTTGTCTCCCTGCTACGAATAATTAGAATCATAGAATCATAGAATAGGTAGGGTTGGAAAGGCCCTCAAGATCATCGAGTTCCAACCCCCCTGCCATGGGCAGGGACACCTCCCACTAAACCATGCCACCCAAGGCTATGTCCAACCTGGCCTTGAACACTGCCAGAAATGGAGCATTCACAACTTCCTTGGCCAACCCATTCCAGTGCCTCACCACCCTCACAGTAAAGAATTTCTTCCTTAAATCCAATCTAAACTGCCCCTGTTCAAGTTTAAACCCATCACCCCTTGTCCTGTCACCACAGTCCCTCATGAAGAGTCCATCCCCAGCATCCCTATAGGCCCCTACAGATACTGGAAGGTTGCTATGAGGTCTCCATGCAGCCTTCTCTTCTCCAGGCTGAACAGCCCCAACTTTCTCAGCCTATCTTCATATGGGAGGTGCTCCAGTCCCCGATCATCCTCTTGGCCCTCCTCTGGACTTGTTCTAACAGTTCCATGTCCTTTTTATGTTGAGGACACCAGAACTGCACACAATACTCCAAGTGAGGTCTCACGAGAGCAGAGTAAAGGGGCAGGATCACCTCCCTCGACCTGCTGGTCACGCTCCTTTTGATGCAGCCCAGGATACGGTTGGCTTTCTGGGCTGCAAGCGCACACTGAAGCCGGCTCATGCTCATTTTCTCATTGACCAACACCCTCATGTCCTTCTCCACAGGGCTGCTCTGAATCTCTTCTCTGCCCAACCTGTATGCGTTCCTGGGATTGCTCCAACCCAGGTGTAGGACCTTGCACTTGTCATGGTTAAAATTCTTTGGATTCAACTCTGTGAGGAGAAAGCTCCAGTTTATAAGGGAGATGAGCCCTGGATATTATTACCTGTGCATGTATCGAAGTAGTACAGTGTAAGAAAGCCCTACCAATGCTAGAGTCTGCCCACAGGCAAAAAGCTGAAAAACAGGCACATACTCCAGGAACTGCATTCATTAAAGCAATGCAGACAGGAATATATTCTTAGCCAGGAGACAAAAATAAATTACTGTAATTACTCCAAATAACAAGAAAAAGTCCATTACAAAAGGAAAGAGAGATTTGCCTCTGTCAGTTACAGCAAAACAGTTTAATTTCTCCTACAGTCGACTTCAACTGGAAAAAGGAAAGAAAGGGGAACCTAGATGGAAAAAATTCCTCTTTTCCTCCCAAATCCCCAAACTAGAGATGTTTTAAAACATTAAAATACTTTCATAAAGCACAGTGTCTGAGACCATTTCATACTGAAATCACATCTCTTTCATGCTGCAGCCAGGTTGGGTTTCACAACTCTAATAGCTAAGCTGTAAAACCTTCTCTATCCACCAAATAAGCAAGTTTGTGCTGTTACAGAAATCACACTATGAGGATAAATATGTCCCGTGATTAACTCCATGGCAGTAAAATCCCACCAGAGATGAATTAAGCCAACATTTTTTTCCAAAATCCTTTTCCCATTCGTCTCTGACCACAGCATGCATAGCTGGCAAAAAAAGAGATCCTTTTATTATCTTCTATAATTAATTTTCACTGAGCTGGACACCAGAAAACAATACACCCATGAGGAACTCGCACTTGGTTCACAGTTAACTGCAGCATCACATATCTGAGACCTCAGCATATTCATTGAATATGCCTCAGCATATTAAAGTGTGTTGCTGCACTGATTCATTGTTCTGTCATTGAACATAACTAGGTATTTATTAACAATGAGAACAAATGAATTTCATCTTTTACACCAAGAACTGTCTTTCTGAACAAAAGAGGGGAGGCACTAAGAAGGTATTGGGATATTGGTACACTTCAGATGAAAATACAGAGCTGGTGCCATGGTATTTGATTTAATGATTACCACACGAGGAAAATGAAGTTTAACAGGAAGTGTGAACTGTTACAAACAACTCCAGTTTGGTTAGATTTCTCCTTTCTCAACATAAAGTAGGGCTGCACATAGCAGCATCGCATCTCCTACTGAGTATCAGCAGAGTGCCAGGAAAAGGTATCTAAGTATACACCATAAATATTAGCTGCTGTCCTAATATTCTCATATTCACAGATCATTTTCCACTTTTCAGGGCTTCCTGAAATGATGATTTCTATTTAACAACACTCTGGGAATTAAATGTTCATTAACCCATCTACATCTCCCTTGATAAGTGCAGGTGCCCTGGGACAGATGAAGGCACCACCGCATTCCCTCCCACTGGTAAGCTCACATCCCTCTATGGTGTGGTACCCTCAGGGGTACACCTGAATTTCCTTCCTGAGACATTTTCCAGTACAATCTCAGACTAGGATCTAAGCTCCAACATCACCCTGTATTATCCGATACAGGATGCATTACAGAATGATTTAGAAGGACAACAGAGATGAGCGACACAGGAGTAAAGTCACACAGGTCTGCAGCAAAAGCGCTGGTGATGTTTTCTACCCAGCGGATTAAAAAATTGTTTCACTCTCAAAGTCAGCTGCTCTGCTGACAGGACACTCATCTTTGGATCTGATAGCTGCTCAAGCAAGAGTTGTCTGAACCTCACAGTTGGGTAGCTTTGTGACACCAAGAACACAGCAGCTTTGAAACTGAACATCAGGAACAAATGTTCCTGCTTGCTGCTGAAAGCAGGCAGCAACCTGTGCCACACAACGCTCAGCCTGTACCCTGCTCACAGGGGCCACTCTCAGCTCCAGCTGGAAACATCCTAAAAATCTGATTTCAAACCTATCATTAAGCATGACAAAAAGACCATGGCTCTTGAAGGCAATCTTGAGTCAAGATCATTTACCATAAGTAATTTCTGAGATGATTCAAGTAATATCTACCCTGCAGTGAATTCACACCTCACTGCTAACAGGGTGTTAGAGACAGGCTTGATCACGGGCACAGGGTACGTTCTCCTAAGCAGACAGTAGCCATCTCTCAGAAATCATCATGTGCCAGAGGCAACATCTTCAGTAACAAATGAGACCTCCAAGAAATCTTTAAAATCTTATGCTTGTCACATTAAGTTTAAAGCTTGTAGCTATGTTTTTGGTAGAAAAGATTCCAATGGCATACTACTGTGCATATCACTACTCAGGGAAAGAAGAGACCCTCTGCTGCGCTGCTGTAATTAATAAAGACTCCGTCCCTCCAAGACCATGGCTGGGACAGAACAGTTACAGCTTCCCTCCCCACTACTGCTTTGTAGCTTTAGGGCACATTCAGATGAAGCAGAATTACAGCCCATTAAAAACAGGGAAAAGCAAAAGGAGAGAAAAATGCTATTCATAACTCCCATCTGCACTAGACCACAATTTAAACCATCAGTTCCTAACTACCCATAATCTGAGACTATTTTCCACAAGACATCTTCCCGTTTGCAGGTACAGCATGTGATTGGCAATACCTGTAGTTACTCTCAAGGGTTCCAACTGCAAGTGCACATTACTAGGCAACATTGTCAAGGGCCATATTTAATTCCATATACATATTTGCTGATTAATAGCTGCATTACAGCAAATGTAGGTTGAAAGCATGCATACCGATAATACAGAAGTAACCACCCCACAGAGACCTGCCAGTTCTCATATGTATATGCTTAAATTTCCAAGCCTAGGACATTCAGACTTAGAGGAAACCTTCTGCAACATCACACAAGTTAAAAGCAGATAGGTCTAATTACTGAGCTCACCTCATCTCGATTCTCCACAATTCAGGTGGGAGGTTCAAAACAATATGAAAAAACACACGTGACTTTGCACATTCATTTTGTCCAGCAACAGCACATTAACAGTCTTTGCACAGTTACCTGGTGTAGCACACACATCTTCATTCCCACAGCATTGTGGCATCAAGAGAATTAAAGGTGTCACATTCACCAGCTGCCCATATTGAAATCACATGGCTGCTGTATAAACTTTCAATTATGAGGGTGGAGGAGATAATCCTTAAAAGAACTATTTCAAATGCACAGTACAGATGAGATTTCAGAACGGCTATCTTAGAAGCTGTGTGATGTATCTGTTGTTTTCATATCAAGGTTATTCATAACACTTAGAGACCAATTTCTCAAGCCCCTTAAAAATAATTTTCTCTATTTGTTTCTACAAATCACCTGATTCTAGTTTTAAAATCTCATTGAGAGCCACAGAAACCATCAAAGAATTCCTTCTCAAATAATAAGACTGAGACAAATAAGCCACAACAAGGCAGCAAGATAATCAAGGAAACCTGTTTACAATGAGCTGAGGAAACCCTAAGCTCAAGCCAACAAGAGATAACTTCAATCAGTTCAGCTTTCAGCGAAAGAAAGTTGAGTGTCCGTGAATTGCTTTGCATTTTCTTCTGCCCCCAAAGGCTGCACACGCAGTAGATGCTACAAATTAGCTGATTTCTGCACCATGCACCACACTAACTTGAGGTGAGCTCAACCTGTAATAAGAGTACACTATTCTGACCTTGTGAAAGTTTAAAGAATTCTGGGTTTAGCTATTAACTATGAATGGTACCTTCCTAATGCACGTACTTGAGAGGGAATTTCATCCCCCACAAGCCCTCTACACTGACAGCATTTAAAACTTGGATGGAAAGCATTCTTCAGGGAGGCAAGAGAGCCACAGGATGGCCAGCAGTCCTCCCAGACCCAAGACAAGATGCAAATTTCAGGGCCTCTGAAGTTGGCTGGCAAATATCCAGAAGGACTAATAGCAGCGCTTCATCACATGCAGCTGCATCTGAGCAATTCACTGGAAGAGAACTCCTCACTGTTCTTCAAAAGTATCCTTCTCAGCTTGCAAGTGCTCAATCAGAGATCTCTATGGGGTACCGAGGATGTTGACCGTGCAATAATGCTCCACCAACAGTTAGAAGCAGGACGTGTATTGCAGAAAAAGAAAGATCTTTTTGTCTGGATTTGGCCAGACAAGTGAGAAAGCGACCTCACAACTTTGATACCTGATGCAGGGAGGGTGGGGCTGGTGGTGGTGAGGAGGGCGGAAGGTAGGTAGCAAATAACTGCCAGAATATTCTCTGTATGTATCCTATTGGGCTCATTTATTTTATCTTGTCTACACAGCAGAAGGAGGACTAGAACACAGGAGCATGGACTGCTCATTTCTGAAAATTCCAGTATTTGCCAGTGCTTCATTCTGGCAGGCAGTACCACAACAGGAATGTGGAGACATCAGTGGTTTTAACACATTTGGGAATGGTAAATAGAGAAAAAATGGAACAACCTGCAGTATTTCCTGTCTTTGAGTCAATGACAGCTCATAAAACAATATACTTGAGATTTTACTCCTGTTCTTTAACCAGCATCAAGAATGGATAAGAATAAAACCTCGAGGAATTAAAGTGGATTTCAGCATGGGAAAACTAGATGTCCCACATAGCTGTTACCAAAATGCCCTTCAAATGTTAGCACTATCATCCACATGACAATGTACTAACTCAAAAGTGCTGTGTCCAACACTAAGCCACTTAGAAGCAAGGGACTAAATACACGTCACCCTGGAGAAAGAGAAAGGTGATGACAAGCAGCCAAAAGCTAGGAACTGTAAGTTTAATGAAGAAAGGCACAAGGGGTGAATCTAGGTAGTAAAATTAAGAACCATTCAGATGGGGTTTAAGCCAATTAAAGATTGTTCCAATGTTATTTCAATCAGTTCCACATTGTAGGGTTCAAAAAATTACAAGATTTTTTCAACACTTTCCATTGCACAGGGACAGTAATTAGGTGGTATATTCATGTGTTAAATCATCAGTTCTGCACTCCTTACTCTACTACCAACTAAGCAAAACCTTGAAGTGCAGCTAATTAAGCAGAGCTCAAATTCAGCAGGTTTGGATGACTTGCACCAATTTTTAAGAGAACACCATTACTGATATCAATTTTAAACATATTTTGGGCACACAGAAATCACATTGGCTGGAACACTAGCTGATGTGCCAAGTATTTTGAATAGTAAATAGAAAATACTAACAATGACCTCCAGTAAACTAAGAAAATTATAAAATGAATCTGTATAAACTGGAAATTCCCCAGAATAGGCAGTATCTAATGTTGTTGGCTTTAAAATAAGTATAAAATAACAATTAAACTTTCACTTAACATGATCTTACTCATTAAAATTACACTGTTGATTTTGCATACAAAGTTCATCTTCCTACTACATGATGATTTGATTAATACCAGGAAATAATATGACATGTATTAATGGATTAAAATCATCTCATGCAGTGGTGACTAAGTAGTCACAGGTATACATGCATGTTTCTACTGAGGACTTAGTGAGGCTGGTCTTTGGCCATGTGGTGTGAGCACATATGTTAATGAGTGGAAGAGAGCTTAAGATAATTACTTCTCAAGCCTGAAATGACAATCAGTGTCAGACTGCTAAATAACTGAGAAGACACCAACAGACCTGTATGGCTAAATAAGCCACAAAGAATACAATGTTGATTTCAGTAGTGCTGCATACACAGAGCAACACAAATGATGGGAACAGCACCCTGTGAAGCCGCCAGGATTGATTTTGTCAGGAACTTCCTGGTCAACATAGAAAACCAGCAGCTGAGCACACTGTGCTGGAACGGTCCTGTGGTCAAGAGCTCAGAGAGGCTTTGGATGGTGGATGCTGAAGTTAAAAATAAAATCAAAAAAAAATTAAAAAAAAAATCAGTGTGTGGCATTTGACATCAATATGTGAAATTATGATAAGTTTTAACGCTTGCAGTTCAAGAAGGATATTGAAAAACTGGATCCAGTGCAAAGAACCACCAAGAGGATGATTAAAGGACCAAAAGCTCAGCTTAGAGAGAGGCTCCAGAAGCACCATCTGTTCTTATTAACGAAGGGAGAAGGTTAATAGGATGATCTGATCACAGTTTGCAAGTACCTACGTAAGAGGCAGAAATTTGATCAAAGAGTTCTGTCCTTTAACAAATTCATTCTAACAAGAGGCAATACAAAACCAGACAAACTTGGCCCCAAAACAAAACATGTTTGTGATTGTTAACTCCGTTAAGTAAATGCTGATGTTGACACTATTACCAGTACTCATGCCTGTCAGTAAGGCTAAGTGCAGGACAGTAAAAGGTGTCGTGGACTCTCCATGACACATTAAAAACACCACAGGATGATTTTTTTTTTCCTACTCCATTGCAATGTTCTAGCTAAAAAAGGAATTAATTCAGAACAGCCAGGGAATTATTTTCAGAGCACAGAAACTGCATCAGCAGCTCCGTGCGTCCTATGAGGCCCTTACAGCAGGCGCATTGCTACAAGATGGGACCTGCAGCATGCCGTTGGGGACAGGATCTGTCACTCTGGCAGCTCTCAGGATTGAAAGTTAAAGACAGAAATATTTCTGTTGTGCCATGGGCTGGCCATCATTCCCCCACCAAGCTGGTATTTATCACTGTATCTCATCCCTCAGCGTCTCCCACAAAACATGGCTACTGTGGGTAGAACATATACATTCGCATGGCGTCCAAATCCCATGGAGCTTCAGCGCACCTCACATCCTGCAGGATCCTGGACTAGGCAGCAAGGCAACAGCTATAACCAGGCATAAAGTGAAGAATCCAATCGTTATTTAAAGTAACCCCATTTTAAGATTAAATATTCTTTGCTCATTATGTATTATTTGTTTTAGAAGGACTGGGGGAGATAGCTTCCTTCAAATGCTCTTTGCTTCGGGAAGCTGAGGGAGCAGAGCATCAGCTGCAGCCTCCCCACTAGTTTTCAGCATGGACCCAATGTGGCCTTCAGGATAAATCATCCCAATCACAGGCCAGGCAGCCTATTTAACAATCACCTTGTTGAAAACCCAGTAGGGTTAAGGAATAAGTAATTTAACCTCTTCAGCATCTTTTCTTAACAAGATCTTTGACTCCTGTGTGCCATAGGTTTGTGGCAGGACATTTCCTCTTGGCCAGGAATAAGATCACAGGAGCAAGGGGAGTTTTTTGCAGTGTGGTATACTTTGAGGAAGCCCAAAGAATGCATGAGATGCCATGGGACTCCCCACCTCAAACCCCAGCTGTCTCACCACATGCTATAAAAGAATTTTGGATCCAACCTTTTAGTACAGACCTATTCCTTCTTCTGCCCCTTACACTACTGCATACCAATGCTGCCTGTTCCACACCTTGCACATGGGGACTGTTTTTAAGGGAAACACAAAAATGTAGCAGAAGCTGATAACCTCAAATTACATACACAAGAACCTGCTGTTAGATTTCTAGAGATGAGGGCCTGGGGGAGAAAGTGAGAGAGAGTTCAGCTAGAGGCAGAAGCAGCCTGTAGAGCAGTCAGCAGCAGGATGGCTATGTGTAATTATTTATTCATCCAGATTAGAAGAGCCAGACCCCAGGAATGGCAGGGGGGAGTTGAACCTGACTGTGCATGTGGGTGCCTCATGCAGCAGCCTTCACAGGAAAGGCTCTGCTGAAAACTTCCCAGCACCATCCCTCTGCTGCGCCTGCTGCTCTGCTGTCACTCCTGCACAGAGGCACTGATGTTTTGGAGGGGGAGGGAGCCCATCCTTTTCTGGCAACGCAGGCACCTCATGTAAATTCATTGAATAAATGCAGTCATTTCTCTCAGCTGATCCATTCCCACGTGCGCATGCTGAAGCTGTGCCAGACTCTCAATGCAGCCAACTCTCCCACAGTTCATCACTCCTGAAGGTGAAACTGTTCGTCACCCTTATCAGCATTTCCCCCTTCCCCTCCTGTGCCTGCCCCAAACTGCCTTCCTGGAATTTCCTGGCCCTCCTTCCTCACAGGAGCTTTGCTCTGCACAAGTCAAAATGCAATCCAGGCAGAGCCTTGAAAGAGACCTTGGAGAGTAAAGGACATTATAAATAGTTATTTTAAGCTGAGGAAAACTGCATTTCCCTTAGAGGTTGACTTTAGTCTCTTAAGCCCTTGTATTTTTAGGCTTAAATCTGTCTTCTTGATAAGGATCCGTAGTAGCTGAGACCCAAAGATGTTTCTGAAGCACCAAAAGACATAAATAACTAGAAAGAAAACTGGAGCATCTTCACTGGATGCTCGCATGAGCTACAGCTTCTGCAATCGGTCCATGTGAGTTTGTTAGTCATCTGAAACAGCAGAACCCTCAGCTCTTCATCAAAGAGGAAGGCTGTGCTGGATCAGATCGAGCTGATATTTTTGCCTCTATTTTGGAGTAACCACCAACTCCTAGCCTTGACCTGGCCCAAAGAAACTTCTCTAAACATGTGAGTGTCTGAATGAGTAGGGCTGTATTCTGGGCCCATTCTACCCTCTACTGACTGAGACCCATGCAGGTCCGCAACACCTGATCACATGTCACAGGACTGGACAGAATATGAAACAGATCTCCTTCCTCTAGGGAATGTTTGTTACCTTCAGGTGCTGGTCTGAGCAGAAGCCTCCATACTGACTATGGAAAGCCAGGACCTTTAGGCTCTGTTTCCCTTTGTGCAACATAACTGCTTGAAGTTCAGAATACATGAACAAAATACACTTCAAAATACACAGATCCTAAGTTTTTATCCAATGGTGGATGCTCTATGGGCTTAGGTTTACATTCTCTTCGCTTCTATTAACTTCAGCAGCTATAGAGGCCTTCTCAAACAGGAAACAGGTTTTGCTTCTCCAATATTAAGCATCTTAGAAAGTAAAGCAAGGGAGGTACTAACAGCACACAGTGAGAGATGTGTCAGAAAAAGAGCTGGAAATAATCTATTATTTTAAAGACCACGCAAGGAACTGTCCAGCTGAGGAGCCTTTTAGAGATATTTTTATGGCTTTTTTGGATCTGGGGAGGGAGCATTACAGAGATTTTTATCAGGCTCTTTTCCAGACTCATATAGCTCTAGCTTGCATGCACTGCTAATGAGATGAAATATTACTTACTTTCCAGAAGTGACTGGTGATTGAGGATACCTTAAACTGAGACTCTTCACATGCCTTTTAGTTGCATTTCAAAGTGCGCAATCATTTATTGAAATGTTACCTTTCAAAGCATCTTCAACTTCATTTCTAAAAGGAGGCACTACAGTCCCCAACCACTAGAAAATTCCTGCCATACCTTGCCACCCTTTCGTTGTACATTTTCACACCCAGGTTACACAAGGAAGCAATAGGTAACCCCATGCAGACATAAATGGTAGCTTTGAAAACAGGGTAGTTCAGACATGCTTCTTTAAAAAGCATCTCTAGATTTGCAACCAAACCCAAAATTCAAGCCTCAGAATGACCAAAAGTTGGCATTACAGCTCAGATCCGTTCACTGCTTGATTTCCCCTGCTCATAGAAACAGCTTTTTGCTCCTGCTCAGCACACGCCCTATGGCACATGCAACCTTAACCCGTACTGCAGGAGCGAGGACCCACATGCCCCTGCCAGTGGCAAGCAGGCCATGTTGAATCTAACTCCTTGGAGAGGTACAGCTTCACACCCAACGGAGCTCCAAACACTAAGGAAACTGAAAGCCAAGAGCAAAAGTAGAGAAACTCTTATGTGGTTTTTTTTTTCCTTGTCTTGTGTGTTGTACCAGGGAAGATGTCTTTCACTAGATCTTTTGAAATCAGGACTGGTTTATCATTTGAAAAGCCAGATCATGAAACCAGCTAAAGGACTTCTGGCAGCTCAAGAATGCTTCTTTAACATAGCATGTTGACATTGTAAGTGCCTGCAGGTACACATCCTCCTCTAAGCACAAAAGCCTATGATACACCAAAAAACAGCCGGTAGTTCTTAGCTTGAGAGTCCAAAAGAAGCCACTGCAGTGACCTGGTTTAAGCTGAACTACAAAGCATGGTGCATCATCTCTGGATCATATACATTTAAAAAAATCTGTGCTTTGATCCCATTAGCCTGGGATCAGGACAAATAAAGCTATATATCTGCTGAGCTCTTTGGAGTTCTCACTTTCTAATGTGGGCATCCTTCTAATATCACCCTTCCGCACATGGCTGCACCTGCATGCTTTGGGCTTAGATGCAACACACCTGCTGTAGCATCTGTAACTACACCATAGTGTAGCAATTAGTACAATTTAAGAGGCAGTAATTCAAGATAGCAAATAATATTTGACCAGTGAGTTCAGGCTGCTGCAGCATAATTGGTTCCTGTACCTCAAAAGGTACTGAAGGGAAGCAGCACATTTGTAAGGAGGAGCTGAGCCATGTGCAGAGCTTTCCAAACCACTACTGTTTAGTGCTGGCTTGAATGAGCCACAGTCATTTCTACTTGGCCTCAAGTACTGAAGTTAAGAGGCCTGAGCTTTGCACCATTTCTGGAAACTGAAGTATCCAGCTTTGCCTAGGTCCTCATTGTTTTCTATGCTTCCTTCTTCCGTGCATTAATAAGATCAACCTACTGCCTCCAGATTTCCCCTCAGCTTTAGAGAGTTGTTCCTAAACATTACAGAAACATGTAAACCATAAACAGACTCTCTAAAGAGATGTCCCCTGGAGGAGGGATGCTTTCCCTAGATGGTCATATTCAATAACTTTTTGTACCTGCTACTAGGTCATTTCCAGCTCAAAAATGAGCTGGAAACCCTGAAAGAATGATTAAAATCTGGACAGGACTGAAAGCACTATCATACACAGGTACAAAAAGAGATAGTACCTGTCAGGCATTAGCAGTCTTAACATGCAAATTAAAAAACCTGACTTCACAAAGGCATGTTAGAGGGACAAGACTTGACTAAGGTCACAGAGCAAACAAGTGGGGAGGCAAGACTATTACCAGGGTGTCCTGAAACCACCCAGCAGTTTGTTCTCCTTCCGTGCCTAGTTAGCAGCTTGCTGAACTTGACCCTTATCCACAATTTCTTTGCAGACCTATCTTATTGATGGCAAAAACATTAACAGTAAGAGAAGCCTGCACCACAGCTGCAGTCATCATCAGATATTCACCTCAGCAGCTATGGGATGATTTGTCACTCCGCATTCACATTCATTTGGGGTCCTCAGCCCCACAAAAGTAGCCCAAGCAGTAGTCACTCATTCACCATTTGATCAATAAATAGACTTGGCTTGGCAGGAAACAAGTCACCAGGAAAATGCAATTCAGTAGATAGAGCCAGCACCTATTACTAACTCCAGCAAACCCAAGTTCCCTTGGCAGCTTCAGGTGCTGATTTGTTCATTGTGGGTGCACTTCTGCTCAATATCTCATCTTCATTGTTAAGACCCAACTCAAAGTCATTGTACAAATCTTAAGTACAGACAGAAGAATACATATTTTCTCACACAACTCAGAGAAGATCCAACTTAGTAGCTGCTTCCAGGTGGGGTTATTTCTTCACACCACATGCCCCCAGTGCTTATGCTCGATCATCTGATTATTGTTGGACCTGCAATCTCAACTCTGAAGGGTTGATACAGAGATCAGATTTGAACTTACTTGCATTACTTTGCAAATGCCAGAGTTGACATAAAGCAAAAAAAGGCATTATTTGCAACATTGCTCAGTTAAGCTCATTTGCTATCAGAGATAGTTCAGGTAACATTTGCCATCACTACATCCCATAGTTTGCACAAGCAGTGTGGTAAACAGCTGCTGTTGTAGCAAAGTTAATAAGCATATACTTTTCTTATTACACGTGTGTATGTATACATACGCACACATAAAAATTGCACAGAGTAGGTATATTCTATTCCTTGGTCACTGAAAAAATAGAGCTGCTGTTTGATACTACCAGAGAAAACCCTATTATAAGGTGACAAAATAACTACTAGCCTGAAGCAATTCGGGGTACCTTCCAGCGGTGGTTTTGAGCACTGGAACAGCTTAGTGTACTTCCAGTGCACTTGACATCTGGCATAGCCAACATCTGGAACTGCTGGCTCCCAAGTACTCTTACAAGGAAGAAGTGCTCCAGCTGGCTCTTGCGTTTAAAAAAACAGGCATTTGGGGTCATACATGAAGCTTAGTTAGGAGCAATCTTCATTAAATTCACTGGAGGAAAAGGTTCCTCAGGTCCAGGTTGGAAATTGAGACTAAGACTCCAAACAGATGGGAATGTGTGTATCCTGATCAAAGATCATTTTCCTCTGTGTAAACAAGGAGTAGGAAAGCATCTACAATAAAAGAAAAAGCTCTGAGGAAAAGAACGTTGATTCCTAACTGCCAGTAAGACACTCTACAGCACTTGCCATGTTTGTGGATGTATACAGGCAGGATCAGTTCTCAAGACCTTTACTTGGATTTTGCAGAAAAGAGAAGGGCATTTGTTTCTCTGCTTACCAAACATTCAAGGAGCCAGAAAACCAAAAACTGCTTCTGTGAAGCATACTGTTATTTTGAGGCTACATTTTACACAGCTGCGCTGGCCAGAGTCCCTACTGAAAGGGCAAGCTTGGAGTACTGGCTCCTTGATTTGGTCCCATCTTCCAACACTGCAGAAATTGGCATGAAAGCCCTCCTGCCAGGCTGCTATGGAGAAAACAGAGATTTATGCTTTTAATGTCCACAAAGAAATCTGGACACATCACACAGACTAGTAGCTCTGTGCTCCGATGTAGACCATTAACAGCTATATTAAGCAGAAGTACAAAATGTTTCCCAAAGAGCTGTTATTGTTCAGGCACTAACCTCAACCCTGGATTTTACCTGCTACTATTTTTCTTATTCACGCTCACGACACCTCCAGGTG
This sequence comes from Amazona ochrocephala, assembly GCA_039720435.1. NCBI lineage: Eukaryota > Metazoa > Chordata > Aves > Psittaciformes > Psittacidae > Amazona > Amazona ochrocephala. The sequence continues at coordinate 1,680,121 of CM077884.1, read as the reverse complement.
ATAGTTGTCAGATCAGTATTATAGGTTTGTTTTAGAAACATCTGATTGATTTCTGAGCAATCCAACATCTCTGCATACTGTAAACTGAGAAGACACCAGTGTTGTCAGGTGCCTGCTGTGTTAACAAAGACATTTGGGTACCATTATAAGTGCCTTCTAGAGCAGGTACTACCCAAAAGTTCAGAAAAATTCATAAACACTAACTGAACCTTGAAGCATCTACAGTAAAACATCACCTCCACTTCACAGATGGACATACCAAGGTTGTGATTTGCTGGAGGACAATGTTACCTCTATTTCTGCTTCTGCCTCGAGTTTACAGAATGCCCTGGCACAGGTCACTGCACCAAGCACTTCCCTATTGTGCGAAAGCACTTCTCCACATATTTCCAAAAGCTTGCACCAGGTCTGCTTCTGCATTTAACATGGAATCTGAGCGTCAAGAAAGGAGCACAGCTTTGTTAGCTCCTACAACCATCTCCAAGGGTCTGGCATTTTGCAGGGCTTCTCCTGGAAGCCTGGAGTCTGGGGCTGAAACTGTGCTTAGCTTTTACTTGACACACCTGGCTTTCAAGGTCAAAGAGAAAAGTTTAAATGCAGCCTGAGGAGATGCATGCATATTTATGCAGAAATGTAGCAGAAAGAACCCCCTTGAATTAGTTTTTAAGCCTCTTTTTAAAACACATCTTCCCACTTCTCCTCCCCCCTCTTCCCCCCACTCCATGTTAACCAGTCTGGTAACACTGCTAGCACCAAATCAGGGACATGAGACTTTATCAGCAATCATTCTTCCAATAACTGAGGGGCTGTATGGAGACATGCAGTTACCAGAGAGGCACTTACCACATGGCAAAGCTTATTTTATGCTCACCAGCTTACACCTGAATCTCTTTCTCTGCTACAAGCTGTTCAAAGGGTTGCTAACTTCAAATGGAAAATGTTTCATGTTGGTTTCTTTTCTTAAAGCATTAAAATCACAACAGCAAGATCCACACATCCAGCATGCCAAGCCAACATACACAGAGCAAGAAAAACAAAATGCAGCATTTTCTCATTTGACTTTGTAATACCTTTCTGCCTCAGGAGAGCCTTCCTTTACTCCCTACTTTCCCCTCCTACCTGGCATATCTTTTATAAGCCCCTCAAGCATTATCCCAGCATTGCTGCTTCACTTTGAAGGTCCAGGAGCCTGCTGGAGGTACTCAAGGGTTTTAGCATCCCCAGAGGTACACACAACTAGCCTGTAGCTTTCAGCCTTCCTTTTCCCAGAGACAGATGTTGAGTACAGCCAAAGCTATTAGGGAAGACAAACCAGGTTTCCATGGTTATGGAAGCCTGAGCTTCCCATCTCAGGAAAAATGCAACACATGAACCACTCTTATGAAGAAGCAGAAACAAGGCCAGACTTACAGGCAGCTGTGAACTACAGCTCTTCGGTGTTTTACATGCAGGTAACAGAAAAAGGGGAAAAAAAAGCTTTTCTTGACAGCTTGGATATTAATGGGCTTAGACAGCAGCAGGGCTTTATATATGTTCCATTGCACTTGTGCTGTGACAGTATTAGCAGTATGGATCGGCAGAGCTGTGCTCCTGGCCTTTGCTCACCCGTGTGAGCCTCACGACCCTCTAAAGAGGGTCACTGCTGCAGGATGAGGTATTTAATATCAGAGAGAGCAAACTGCCAATTGATCTGAGCTGCCTGTCTCATAGGTGAGGTGAAGAAGGTGCAGGCTGCTCTATGGGTCATGAATAAAGAGGTTGCGCAAAAAAACCCCAGGAAGGTGGAATTTGCAGGTGTGAATTTGGAAACCTGTCCCATTAAGTTAGAAGGTTTGCTGCAAAAATACACACGGTTTTCTCACTCCCCTCTTCCAAGCAAACCACAAAGCACTTTCCTTCCTACTGCCCTGAAAGTAAAATGGTTTACGATCAAAAGCCCATGCTGCTTCAAACTGAAACACTGATGAGGCCAAGGATGCTGATACAATATAGAAGTGACAACTGCAGAGCTGCAGCAGATTTCTGAGGCAGTCACTCTCCAGAGCACAGAACATTACAGCCTCTACCCCACTCGAGGTGCTGGAATAGCATCACAACAATGTTAATTACCAGGCAAGCATATCCTTTCAGAACAGAATAAAACAGATTTCAGGCTTATTTTCGGGAGTTCAGCCCAGGGATCAGTTGATCACCTTTCTTCACCCCTCTCTTATATTCCTCTCTGCAGCTGCACAGTGGTCACCTGTCTTGACATCAGCTGTTTATATCAGAGGTACACAAGCTTAGCAAAACCTATCCCTTGCAATCTAACTTCTCTGAACAACACCTTGGAAATGTGGAAATCTTGTGCTGGCAAAGTTTGTCTGAGCAGCCACCTGAGGCTGAAGTCCATCTGCTCATCAGAGTAGGTACCACGTACTCCATCAGCAATGGTCACTGCCCATGCACCCCTCCCAGCTTTTTTCACTCCTGAAAGATACTCTCACTGCGTAGTAGCACAGGGGTACCAGCAGCTAATTAATGCTGTACAGAGACACTTGTCCAATATGGAACCAGATCAAGATAAGCCTATTAATTTTCCACAGACTGTGTCTGGCCCTGATCTGCAATTAACAAATCAATTATTTTTTTCCTTCTGCAAAAAGCAAAGTTATCACCATCAATAATGACGTGCCCTAATCCCTGGTACTTTCCAGAAAAGCACCGAACAAGGTTTGAGTGGAAGAAACTCAGAAGCATCCAAAAATGATGAGGACAAATTTATCCTATTTCTGGGCATCTTTGGCTGGTTTTGACCGCTCAGGGATGACTTCACTTTCCAGAGAGTCATCTGTGGGCCACCAATTTATTTGGCAGAGAGTCTATAGGGTGCAAAGGCATAAATGCACATACAATGTTAAGACACGGCTCAGATCCACATTAAAACTTCTCCAAAGTGCCTAACTGGAAAATAGGTTTTCAAAGATCCATATTCTGTAGGACAAACAATAATATTGTCATTTCTTTGACCACACCCTACTGCTTATTGCAGCAGACCTAAGGAGTCTCATCATATTCAGACTCAAGTTTAACTGGAGCTCAGCACCTGCCCATCAGAGTGTCTTAGGGAAGTTTCTTACTGAGGCAGACATTTGAGACTACTTAAAATATATTTGCCTTAGCAAAGGTTATTCCTAAACAAGTAGCACCACTCTCTTCAAGGCAGAGCATTATTCATTTAGCTCCTCTAAGGCACCTGAGAAAGATTCAAAATATATGCATACAAGACCTACAGGCAATACAAACTCAGAGTAGGGATTTGGCCTGTTCTTTCTCTAGTTACCTCGAGAATGATTAGAAAATCATTGCTAAAACTCTGCTGGCCAATCACATCTAAGTGTGACTTATGAGCTGCTCAAGTTGCACAGCTTTAAATACATGTTTGGGGTTTTTTCAAGTTGTCCAGACTACCATTAACTGCAATAACTTGTGTGCCACTAAATCTCAACTGCTTGACCTTCTTATCCTCAAATCCCTGCAATAAATAATAAAAAGCGCAGTAATTCTTGCCCCTCGCAGCCACACCTTGAGCCTTCTCTGCATTCAAACCCAAGTCATTTTAACAACAACTCACTGGAAACTGTTCAGGACACTCAAATGCATCTGCTGCAATTTCTTTTCTTCTTAGGCAAAGATAGAGAAGGAAAGTCACATGCAGAGGCCTTTGAGCACTGCTGCTCTGCAAGGGTCTGCAGGTTTTCACTAAAAGGAAGTATCCCTTCTTCTACTGGTTACAACTCTTAACTCAGCTTTTGGTCTGTAATTTTCAAGACCCCCTGAAACATCCAAAGGGCTCTGGATCTGCCCAAAGAAGCCAAGATGTTCCTACACTTTGATAAAGCCCAAGTAGGGAAGAAACTGCCTTGAACTGGACAGAATAGAATAATAAATATCTGTGTTCTCATCCCACTATGCATCCCAGCTATTGCCTGGCATGCTAGCAAGTAGGATGGCTTACAAATGAGTGAAGGTGGAGGTTATCAGGCTTGTTTCCTCAAATGACTATGCAAAAACTGCAAGGAGAGAACCATCTATCAGATCTAGAGAAAATCCATCAGCTACTTCTCAACATAATTCTTCCTTGTAATATGCTAATAAGCAGCAGTTCAAAATAAATCAGTAAAGCCAAATAACCAACAGTGGAAGGGATTTCTTGGTGACAAAAACATCCATTTAGAACTTGTTGGTAGAGCTTCAGAAAAGGCCTGGCAAATGTATAAATAGCTGTATGTAGTGTCTACTATTAAAAAATAAGCACAAGGATGCTAGCTAAGCATCCTTGGTGAAGCGAGAGCTAATCTGTAATGCTGGTCCCAGCGGTTGAGAGTGCTGGTATGCTCTTCTCTGTTGTTCACATGGGGCAGGAGATTAGAATCAGTCCCCATATGGTTAAACAGCTTTGCAGAATTAGTGCTGACACAGGGCAAAAGAGTGGAAGCAGGATTCCACTGTACCACAGCACATATCAGAGCTGACACTTCCCTTACTGCTCCTCACAGCAGCCACAGTTTGTCTTACCAGGACTTCAGACCTGTGAGGAGACAAGCTCTCCTCAGCATGGCCCTGGATCTAGCGCTCCCCCAACTGAGACATGGACAATTCCAAAACCCAGCCAGCATTCCAGTATCTATTTATACACATCAACCAGGTACTCCCACGAGCAATAGGATGCTGCCACAGAGAAATACACCTCCAGAGTAGCTAAGTACAGACCTCTGCTTCACAAGGTTCTGGGCTGGGCAAAGGCAGAAACAAACCTGGGAAAAAAAAAATGAGATTGTACCAGCTTTGGGACCATGTCATATCTACGACTAGCTCTGCAGCAGCAAGACCATCCTGAAGGTCTTTACTGACTCAGCTCACTTTGTAGCCCAGGACAAACCTGCTTGTTTTCACCTGTCCCTATGGAGCAAGGACCACTACTCACACTCAGTGAAGCGTGCTTTGCTTTTAAGATATCACCACAAGCATCCATGTCTTAAAATAATACTTCATGGTCCTGCCAACCTACCAAGAAACAGTTTGTGCAGAGAATATACTGTGACAATATTCTCACATCCACCCTGATCTTCTGACTAGTTTCCAGGCCAAATTGAACACTCAACCAGGTTTTTTGGACTTCTGCAAGAAACAGCCTGTCACCTTGGTGCAATGCCTAAAGATAACCAACCAGCAGGACAGAGTTACACAAACTTAACAAACCATTTATTCTGGCATACATTGCTTTTGCAGAACTACACACAGTAAAACAGGCCTTGTCTTGAGCCTATTTCTTCAAGTGTTGAGAAGTGTCTTCCCATTTATTTGCTGCTTTTCAACACTATCTGAGCAGAGACTAGACAGCAACTGATATTGTTAACATGTTAACATTACACATAGATCTTTGAGAAATATCCATCTTCCATACAGAGCAATCAACCATGAGACACTGAACAACTGAGAGTGAGCAGTTTGAATTTAGAGTAAAAGCAAAAACTAAAACCATTCAAGTCTATCTGTTGTTTTCTGAATGGAGGAAGTCTAAGCTTTCCAACAAATTACTAAACTGCTACACATCACAAAAACTGGGGGACCAGGAAAGCTGTATTATCTTTTCAGAGTATATTCTTCTATGTGTAAGCTACAGAAATAATCACTATATTTTGATATAGCCTTTTCCATAACAGACGGCAGTATCACCTACGTATAGATACTTTTGTATGCTTCCATTTCTATTAATTTCTTGGGACTCAAGGTCCTAGCTACTGAAAAACACACCCTAAAGAACACCAGCAAATCACTGAGCAGCTCACACCCATCTCCAGCAAAAATACACATTTAAGTCTGCATTACGCAACTGTTCCCTTGGACTCCCTGACTTTCCAGCAGGTAACTTCTGTAGTTGCAATTCGAAGGCTGGCTTTGAAGACTGGGTTATGCTTCTGAGAACATAGCCTCCATGCTCACTACCCCAAAGGCAACATTCCACCCTCAGAACACTCTTCTGTGTCAGTGTTACTCCTTCAGGAAGGCTGATTGTTAGAGGCATTCAAAAGCTTTGCAGGTAGGGAACTGAACTCTGGTTTATAAGGACCACAGTAATCCTGCGAGGACAGACAGAATGCTAGCATGTGGAAGAAGAAAGTGGACATCCTAGACACCTAGCTTTGTCCTAACTGCATAAAATCTTCATTTAAGACTAAGAAATGCATCCTCTAATCTCTCAATAGACACGCAGAGATGTTTACCTACCTGTGCCAATAGCAGAAAACATTCAATTTCCTTAAAGCCCCTAAATCCCAGGAACTCAAAGTGCTAGAAGGAAGTATAAATACTGTGCTGATTTATTGCTATTCTCAGCTGAGCTTCCTACTGTTTCTTTATGCCAAAGGAGGGCAACAATATCACCCTCACTCAGCAAGAAATTATCTGCTTATGAACCAGGTCCACAGATGCTTACTCAACAAGCCCCCAGGGTTCCTTCATTACCACCATTGAGAATTCTCCCTCTTTCCTCCCTCCCCCCCCCCCCCCCCCCCATTATCCCCTATTATGCAAGAAACCCCTCTGCATTTTTCAACACTTAGAGAGTCTCACCAGGATAACTGCAGTGAAGGGCCAAGCAAGAACGTTCTGTCATGTTCAATTAACCCAAAATAGTAAAAAAAAAGATTTTTTAACAAATTCAGCTGCTTTTCCCCACTAACACACTGCTTCAAACTTGAGGTTCATACCCCATTCCATAGTTGAAGGAAAGTCCCTGGAGAACTACAACTTCCACATTGCAATAAAGAGTCTCGCAATGTCTTTCACTCAGCGTACAAATTTTCTGACATTCCAGCTCAGAGTATCGTGTATTTTATTGCTACCTGTGCTAGAATGAGAGTTATCCTAGCACTCTAGAGGGTGACCTTGACCAAGTTCCTTCTATTCTGTACCCCATTTTCCTCCGTAACACCAGTAAAGCTTTTGGCTTCCTTTTTGTAGCCATGACACCTGTGAACACAAGGAGCTATGCAACAACTTAGCACTATATGTTACAAAGGCTGACCTTTCGCCATGTCAACTAACTTGACAGGAGGAAAGAATGTAAGCCAGCTGCCAGGCTCAGCTCGAGAAGCCATGTGTCATTAAGGGAAATACTGAACTGGGTGTTCAGGGTCAGGTTGGACCGAGCCTGGGGTGGCGTGGTTTAGTGCGAGGTGTCCCTGCCCATGGCAGGGGGGCTGGAACTAGATGATCTTAGGGTACTTTCCAAGCCTAACTATTCTATGATTCTATGAAGTCAGTGAAAATGAAGCTTTGGGGCTCTTCTGTAATACTTTAAATGTCATCATGTCACCTGAACATCCCTGAGATGTTGAGCTGGTCTTGAGCAGAAATATCAAAACAAAGCAATTCAATATTGCTGAACCGACTTTTTCCTAGTATCACAAATTTCCCATTCCATTTTTACTTAGTCTGGGCAAAATCAAATATTGAAACACGTGAATTTCCCAGGTGATGGCTCTTTTAAAAGTTATTCAAGTCTATATCAGGCCTGAAAGGCTTCGCCTTTGCCAATATTTCTAATTGGCTGCTGAGACAGTTGCTGAATATACCAGGTGAACTGTATTACCCCGAAAGCACTCGATAACACTATGAGGAGCAGACACTGCTTGTTCCTGGCTGGGTTTTGCAAAAGAACAAAGTGGAACACTTCAGGAAAGGGTTTTTATTTCCTGGGGCTCTACTCTGTATTGGTGAGAAGGCTACATTATTCAAACGGACAGTGTCAGGAACAGAGCATTGCAGGCATCTTTACTTGCACCAGCAGCATAAATATAAATGCATAAGAGACCAAAATGTTGACTTGAGATGAGCCAGTTCTATTGACTGGCACAGGTAGGTGTGCCCAGACAACATGATAGCACAAGTCAAAGTGAAAATGACAGGCAAACACAGGAAAAGCACCACTGACACAGATGCTTATTGACTTGGGTCCCTTGCTCCTTAATGGTGGATGCACATGTTTAAGCAGGTATCTCTAACCAGTGGTGTGTCCTTTGCTGGGTGTGGTGAGATGGACTCATTGATCCCTCTGGAACACTCACAAATGTATCCAGCACCCACAAAGCCAAGACAATGAGTACCTGAGAAACATCGAACATTAAAGAAACACAACTCTCCTAAACCCTGTCATTCAAAATGCCCAATTCCCTTCCCTCGTAAAAAGGTGATTAAAACTAGCCAATTGTAAGAGGCACACATACCTACACACAGCCCTTGGTATTTTCCTCCAGTGAAGAGCCGTAAGAAAAAGAAAGGAAACAATTACACGAAGAATCATATTGTTTGATACCATTTATCCATGTTGCCTTTTCTATTGCTGCTAATCTTTGTCTTTGAAGATCTTTTTCTGCATGAAAAAGGAGATCTACCGTGCATGGAAACTTTACAGATTATTACTCCTAATCCAGTACGCTATTTTAAACTTAATAAAATAAGGTTACTGTAATAAATCTGTAAACTATCTGTAGATTTTAAATTAAGAGTCAGATTATACGTGAGATTCATAACATTTTCATAGCTCTATAAAGATTATCTACTTTTAAAAGTATTAAATGAGTTTTAAGTTATGTTTTAACTAAGTCACTTGTTCTGAAGGATTTATCAGAAAGTACATATCAATCAGGCTTTATCAGTGGGAAAAATATTAGGATTATCTGTTGGACAGAGGTTTAGTGAATCCTGCAAAACAGTGCAAACAAATGAACAAGTCCTTCAGTTATAGCTAATAGAAACAGCACACATGCACTACAAATGTGAAGATGGCAGTGACACACACTGGCATTCGGTCACATGCACTTGTAGCTTCATTTACCATTCAAGGTAAATTTCATCTGCTGGGTCACACAGAAAAGCAACTATAAAGCAGATATGGGATCCCAATCTTCTGCCATCCTAACGACTAAGAGCTTGTAAAACAGGTATTGGAGTTGACAGCACAGGAGGAAAAAAGATCTTAAGAAATGCCAGATGATCAGCAGCTGTAACAAAAGCAACAATTACTTAGACTGTTACTTCAGTCTCTTTATTTCCATAAGGATTCCTCGGGGCATACAGCACACTCATAGGAAGAGTTCTCAGACTGCTAGTTTTTCCAGTGCCTTCTGCGTAGTCATCTTTACCAGACACAAGTTTAGGGCCTTTCTCTAAGACACAGGAGGGACATTACCATATCATACCCACATCGGAATATTGCCTAAACAGCAGCTAACAGGAAAAAAAACAACAAAACCAAACGAAGAACACGACATGTGACAATAGCAATCACCTGGAAGGGGGGAAAAAAACCCAACCAAACAAAAATCAAACAACAGAACTGAGGTTTCCTAATATCCTTGTATATCCTGACAAGCAGATCTGATGTGCTGTCATCCTTCTACAATCTTTGACCCCCATTTAGGATGCTGCAGTACTAAATGCATGCCTCCAGGCCTGACACTATGCTCTTGCCTTATGTTACTAAACGCTGCTGCTTTATTTGCTGCTGAAGTGCTAAAAAACTATTAGGATACATCATCCAAATAATAAGTGGCAAACTTTAATTTTGCTAGTCATGATGACAGCTGGCATGGGATGGATCTCTCCAGTTAAACTCATCTGAGATATTGCAGAGAGTACCTTTGAGCTCTGAACTTCAGAAAAAGGAAGGGGGAAGGCTAATGGCACCCTACTAAGCTACAGGTAAACAGATGCTTTAGTACTAAAATGACTTAAACCCTTTTGGATTAGTAGAAGAAAACAGGGCTGTGCTACCTTACCCATCTCTACCATTGAGCAGCACAGAGGGCTTAAACGGGATTTCAAGACATGGAAAGCCAGAGGTAGGATTTAACCCAGGAATCCTTCTGCTCTGTACCACCCAGTTCCTTATGATCAGCAAGACCTCCATCCAAAGCCCCATGCTCTCTGGCCAACACCACATCAAGATCTGAATCCAACCACTCCCAAATTGCAAGCAATGTCTAGCAATGTCTCTGATCAGTTCCTAACACAACTCCTACCTGAGGTAAAGAAGGCATGCCTCAACCCCAGAGTGTACACACATATATATCCAGGCACTAGCCAACCTCCCATTTAACAAAGTGCAGAGCCATACTGACATACAGACCTCAGTAACTCCATTAATCAAAGATTTTTGTAGCTGTTCTCCCACTGTGGAGCACAGGCATAAAGGGGCTGAACCCAGGCGGTTTACAAGCTGGTGTCTTAGACTTGGCACATCTATGTGAAACTCTGGCTTCCATCCCCACACATTTTGCCAGAAAGGGCTGAGCTGAGCACCAAAGGGTTTCTTTTCCAGAGGAGTGGGATCTGATTTATTGCCTCATGTAGCTGTAACTAGCTGCTCCAGGAACAGAACTGACAGTCCAATAGGTCTTTCAATGGAAAAAAAAGGATCCAATTCCAGACCCATCCATATTTGTCTTACATCAAGGGAGTTCACTGCCCATGCTCTGCTATTTTGGGATTGCTCTTTCATCATCTGAGGTCATAATTAGAGACAATCTGATTTTTCATTTTCCACTAAAGGAGGTTCATGAGCTTCTCAGTTCATTGGGTTTAGGGCATTCAGAAGCCATTGGCCAGTAGCCACCTTGGTCACTATTTCTGGTGCCCTGCGCATCTCTATAAATATACATTGTTCATAGCTATTGCTGCCAGCTGGGGCTATTCTGGGACATGGGGTGAAAATCATGCAGTTCACAAAATAAGACAACACAATCTGGCTTGAGTGATGCTTTTTCGGTAAAGCTGCAAGACAATCCGTCCAGGTGAGGCCAGATCAGCCATCTCCATGGAACTAAGCAATTTCATGTGGCTTGGCAAAGCATTTAAGCCAGTAACCACTGGCAAATATATGGGCAGAACATTTGCATCTGGCATCTTGTGCACAGAAATATAGAAATACATCGTAACACTTGCAACTTCATGACCAGTTCTGTTGAACTGCCCTGGCAAATATCATGGAAAAATATAAATTTTAAAGTTGCAAATGAAGCATTACTGTTTGTTCTGCTTAAAATGTATATTGTTCTGTAATTTCCACACACACACAAACGAAAGAATTTCAAACCGATTTCAAACTAAAACATGTTACTTATGACTGAAATAAGGTATTTTTTAAAGTAAAAATACACAGGCTTTCCTGACTATGTGGCCCTCCTTTCCTGGCAAACAGCACTGGTTCTTATTTAAAAGGAAACTAAAACGGAAAGCTGGAAATAACCATATTTTCCCCATCAACTTAACCTCTATGCTTCAACAGATAGATCAGCTATAAGGTTGATTTGGGAAAAAAAATACAAGAAGTAAAAACAATGATAAAGCTTTATGGCCCTTATGTACCCCCATCTGGAAAGGCCTTAAAAGCACCCCATTAAATCCACAGTCCCTCAGAGTTCAGTAAGAGTTGTCTGTTGTGATACCTCCTTACGCAAACAGCATACAGTAAAATTGTTTTGCTGAAAAACATGTCTCTAATCTCAGTTGTGTTGTTCATAATACCACAGGTATAGACAGACTCTCGTGGGTCCAAGGCACGACTCATCAGTAAGTGCAGAGTCCAGGAAGCCCAAATGCGAAGAAAAATATTGTGTTCAAAATAATTCAGCACAGAAACTGCAGGAAATGGGATTTTCTGCCAAATAAGAAACCTGATTTTAGGCAGCTCCCTTGAAAGCAGGAATGAAAAGAGGAGAATGCTTACTTCAGCGCTCCTGATAGGCAGAAGAAAGCCCAGAAGTGTCGTATATTATCCTTTGCTAGATAACTGACCTCCCCTAAGGCTGAACAGAAGCCCTGACACTAAGAGGAGGGACTGCCCAGAGGCAGGGACACTGCAGAAGACAAAGCCTTCACACATCTGAGGAGCCAGGGAGAAAAGCAAAGCACTAAGTACAACTTATGGATGCCATAGCCAGGCTTCAAGCCAAAGTCCAACTTCGAGCATGATATGAGAGTACAGGGGAGGACAGACGTGGGACATGTCCACCTACACAGCCCTTCCTAATATTCTCCAAGCCAATATCCCACCACAGCCACCTTCAAGATAAGATGGAATACTTCATTGAGGACATGTTCTGTCTGGTTTGGATGACAAATTGCTGTGCAGCTTCCAGGTAATAAAGATGACTTCAGCAGGACAGGAGCAGTAAAGTAGCTGTACACCAGCCTTGCCTTTGAGATTACCAAGTATAAACTCATGCTCCACGTGAGCATAAAATCATTTCAGTGGTGGTGATGCCAGCTTTAATGGTGCTGAGATTCAGTGAGACTATTCTGGACTCACTGCTCCTGACAACCTTAAATGAAAAAAAAAGAAAAGAAAAGAAAAGAAAAGAAAGAAAAGAAAAGAAAAGAAAAGAAAAGAAAAGAAAAGAAAAGAAAAGAAAAGAAAAGAAAAGAAAAGAAAAGAAAAGAAAAGAAAAGAAAAGAAAAGAAAAGAAAAGAAAAGAAAAGAAAAGAAAAGAAAAGAAAAGAAGAGGACCTGCCTGTGTTTTCCTATGTATAGCAGTATGTCTATGACAGGCCACCAATCAAAAAATTCCTACCGTTTGACTGTCTTGCAAAGCACACAGCATTCTTACACTAGAATATCCCCATACATGCAAAGCTCAGCAGCCGCCTCAATACCTTGTTCTCGATTTCACAGATAGCAGCATATGATGCTAAATTCTGCATTCAGTTCTGCTGTCGTCAACATTAGGGTGGTGCCACAGAAGAGACCATTTAAATAAAACCAGCATCTTCTTTCTATGATTAATTCAGATCTTAAGCACATTCTGTTCTTTGTCTCTGTATATTGCCTGTGGCTGCCTGCTTGCATTACTCCAGTGGGTAAGGGTTATCCTCACTATTTCTGGGAACCTTCTAATAAAAAGAGGTGGAAAATTCAATCCCAGCTTCTTTAAAAAACAAAACAAACAAAAAACCCAAACCACACACCAAAACAAACAAATACTCCAAAAAAAAAAAACAAAAAAACCCCCACACAAAACAACCACAACCAAACCCCACAAACCAAAACCACGTACAACGCGCAGAAGACTTTCTATTCCTGGATGTGGATGTTGGGGTTTTTCGGGGGGGTGGGGGGGGAGGGAGGAGGAATACGCTATAAATACCGCTTAGAAGGTAAGATGCATTTCAGTAAGAGATGAATCTTACAAATAAAACTGGCAGATAATTTTAAATACCTGGTACTATGTTCAGCAGTGACAGCACGGATATGTCTCAGCATAGAGCCACTTGTTCTAAGTGTAAATAATAAGACATTTTTAAGATGAGGTGGTTGCGCTGGCTTTGGAAGATAGTTATAACAATTTTAATAGAAGCTGCTAACACAAAAGCCTCAAAGCTAGATAATTTGTACCAATAAACTGCCTTCAAAGTGGTGGGAAAAACCAAAAGGTAAATAAGCCATAACTATGTGCTATTTTAGCATCCCCTCAAGCCAACATAAAATTACTTCTTCAAAACTTTACTACTTCTTTAGTAGTAATTAAGGTCTAAAGGCATTTAAACAGGTATTACACCATGTAATCGGTAATACTTCCATTGTGTTTTCAGTTAGGTTAGGCATTAGAGACCTGGCCTTTGTGTACTAACCAATGATGCATTTACCTACACAAGTTCAAAACAGAGTAGCTCCACAGACATCATTCAAAATCTTGACAGGAAGAGGAAACTCAGGACAGTAATTTTTAAACTTCTCTGCTGATTTTTCCCTCATTTCTCATATGTTCCCATATGGCAACAAAATGGCTACAATTTGCAGCATGTAATTTCTCTGCTAGGAAACATGGAGAGGAATAAAATGTTTGAAAAATAGCAGATGATTTCATCAATGTAATTATTTCATAATGGCACTGGTTAACAGGCAATCTCAGAATACCAGGAGCTCTTGTCAATACTAAAAACGAATATGAACTTAAGGGTAGAAAAATACCTCAGATTCAGCCTTCAAGGAGATAAAATAAGCTGGAAATATTACAGAAAGCAGATCTTGCTGAGGAAGTTTATTCTACTGTCAGCCCAGTCATACTGCTTGTTAGTATCAAATTAGGAAATCCAAGTCTTTTTATGTACAATTACTTCTTTTCCATATACTAGAAGGTGCTGGATTTTACATTTAGTCCTCATTTTGTTGGTATTACTGCTGTTTCTGTCTTGCTTACGGTATGTTGGAGCCGCTAGTGTTCATAAGACTAAATTTGGGCTTATTCTAAAGAAGCAGTGAAATGGATACTTTTGCAGCAGAGAAGGCAAAGTGTGTGCAAAGTTTCTCAAATAATTACACCTTTTCCTAGAAAAAGTTTCTGAAATCTAAGATGAATCTTGAAATACTATCACCTATGATGAAACAGTAATTCTGAACATCTGGAACACTTCAGCTGTATATGTTTGTTTCTTTCCATTATAATGCCATTGCTGCAAGCTATTCTTAACTGAAGGTCAGACAAGTTTTACACTCACTAAAGTTCTCCCTCAAAGTACACATTCAGAACTGCACATCAATAAAGGATGAAGCCCTGAGAGCTGTCCTTCAAGGCAGAAGTTTATTCCATTGCTGAATTTCATACAAGTTTGATCTTTCAAACTGCACAGCTACCTGTAAGCTGCCCCACCCCCCAATAAATCACAGCCAAATTTGGTCCAGAACATTAAGATGAAGCTCTTCAATACCCCAAGTAATGATAGACACTCAGATACGGGAAGGGGTAAAGACTGGTATGTGAATGGGAAGAGGCAGGATACAGATTTCAAAACCAGATTTAGAGTTCAAGATTCTCAGTAGGATCATGTCAGAGACTGATGTCAGCTGGAAGAGACCTCAAGGTCTCTAGTCCAGCATTTGCTTGAGTAGCGACTATGACAACACTTGAGCATGCCCATCCTACCAATAATCCTTGGCTGGCTGAACCTGGAAAGAAAAAATAAAATTGGTGATAGCACTTCAGGTTGGAATAAGAATAGCATAGGAGACTTAATGACCAGATAGGCTTCAATCTTCCTGAAGAGACCTTCTTGCTTGACAGCCTCTTTTGGAAAGTGTTTTTGCATTAATAATACATTCTCAGTGACTGTGAAGCAATACAGCTTTCCCTGATTGTACCAATAAAACATTCAGCACTTCTGGCTTTTCTTCATAATTCCTCCAAGTAGCTATGTTCAGTAAATTAACCTTACCTATTGAAGGCTGATGGCAGACAAAGCCAGTGTAAAGCAGCTTGTCTAAACCACGAACAGAATGGTGAAACACAAGAAGCAGCAGCGCAGCTCACACACACACACAAATTTTCAAAATTAGAAACGCTATTCCATACTTTCCTGATTTCTTGCTTTGCGAATGCTATTAAAAATAGCAAGTACAACGCCTTACTTCTGAAAGCACACATCCTGATGTATACACAGCCCTCCCTCAGCCACGTGGCTCAAGGCATGCTGCAGTATTGCTCCTGCACTCTATTGAGTGGCCACCATCTCAGGCCACAAGATCTCTGCTGAAGCATGACGACACCATAAATAGTTTAATTCAATCTGAAAACAAGCAAAACAAAAGCCATAGCTTTTAATGCGTATCCTGTGTAAGTATCAAATCATGAGGTTCATCCAAACCTTATAATGGGAGAGAAAACTCAATGAATTAGCATGACGATATGTAGTCCTATTGAGTACAAAATAATGCTTCAGAAAAACAGGGATATAGGAGCTATATGAAAAGGAAACATCCTTGTATCACTAACACGAAAATAGTAAACTCTTTCTTCAATCATTTTAGTATAACAGCATTATTAAAATCTTTATACTTTGAGTGAAAGCACGAATTAGTATGACTACTAGGAATATTTTTCATTGTCAAATTGCCTTTTACCATGCTAATAAACACCAAGCTTTGCATGTAAAAAATTAGTCATTATCTCATTTATAGGTCAAAAGACAGAGACTAAAATAGTTTCTGCAATTCTCCCTAAATAACTAGTTTTTGCATATCACGTTTTCTGGTACATTAGAAATGAATGCAATCCAGACTGGATTTGAATAGGTGAGTAGACAAGAGAGGGAAACATAAGAGCAGATAAAAAAAACCTTGCGGTAAGATAAGCCTTTTGAAAAAACCTGCTTGAAAATCGAGTTCCTTTTTTTAAGGACCCTGGACCCTAAATGAACTAAGGATGAAACAGCTGTATGCAGGTCATTGCTCAAAGTATTCACAAATAATGCTTAGAGCCACTATATACATAAATGGTACATCAGAGCAACTTAATGCTTTAAAAAAATCATTTTAAATAATTCCAGAATTTCATTCAGGGTAAATGCAACTTCTACAGCTCCCACACAACTTTTGGAAGTAGAGTGGAGGATTTTGACTGCTTCTTGGGTATTTCAATAATAGCCAGATGAGTAAGTCCTCCTCCCATTTTTGTAGCATTTAAGCCTATTACTAGGGTCCTCTTCCTCCTAACATTGTGAGTTTGTAGGTACGAAGGAATATGAGCATGGCCACTTATATTTCCCTCCTCATTATGAGGCCCATTAGAGCACAGATAATTCCAGGGGTACCGTTGTCTGCTTTGCCCTGCATCACATAGGCTTGGGTCATCCTCTCATCCAGAAGCTGCAGATGACTACCCGTGATATTTCAGTGGCCATATACTGATGGTTAATGAAGGTATAAGACCACTATCTGCTCTTCTAGGTGGCAGCACATAATCGAGGTTTGCTCATTTGCTAGTCCCACACAGCAAGCTG
Organism: Amazona ochrocephala; assembly: GCA_039720435.1. Taxonomy (NCBI): domain Eukaryota; kingdom Metazoa; phylum Chordata; class Aves; order Psittaciformes; family Psittacidae; genus Amazona; species Amazona ochrocephala. Next base: position 1,663,303 of record CM077884.1, on the reverse strand, counting down.
AACTGTTACCACATTTGAGCCCTCCCAGCACAGTCATATTTGTGTTTGTTTAATGTGATTTGTCATATAAGAGGAACAGATGTTTCACTTGCTTTCTGAAATGCATTAAACAAAAGCATGCCTGTGGTACTAGGTTAGTGCCTTACTCTTGCGCCTTTCAGCAGAGATTGAGTCTGAAGCACAGGAACAGACCAATTTTCACAGCACCCCACTCCAGCCTCAGGGATAAAGTGCTAAGGTCAGGCAATCAAAGTGTTCCCCTGCTACAGAGAAAACTGGTACCCGTATGGAAATTCACAGCCAAGGGCACAGGAAGATACTAAAAAGATGAGGCCATTTATTTACATCCCAAACACGCTTCCCTGTGTCAAACTTCAAGCAATCAGTTTGAGAACTGTTGGCCTCAGTAAAACATGCTGGGTCTCACTGTGAAAGGCAGAGAACACACAGCTACCTCCTCAGTAGAAACTGAGCTGCTCAGAGAAGCATATGAAGATCTTGACAGAAATGCAGATTTTCCCCCAAAACGGACCAGTTTAACAGCAAAAGTAACCGTGTCAGTGCTTGGTTTCCATTACAAAGAAGAAACCAAGATGACCTGCATGACTCAGTCTTTACCAAAGCAATCTGTAGTACTTCAGCACATGCATTTAACAGGATGTGCTGCCGACCCATCTCTAACAAATACACGTGTCAAGAAGATGCATAATGAGGTAGGTTTTGACACAAGCACTCCCAAACAGCTTCAGGACATGAATTGCAGCTGGAATCACCACGATCTTTCCTTTGATCATTGAAGAAAGCCACAAAGGTGGGAACAGTGCACAGCAACCTCCAGAACTGCATGTTCTCACTTGCTACCCTCTCTCACCTTGTCCACAAAGCCCATCTGCAATCTTAACATTCATCGGCTCTTGTTGGGTTTTGATCACAAGTTGTTCAAGGTGAAGATTCTGTCCTTTACAGGTATAGCACACAGACAGCTGCGCAGAGAAAGCTGGCCCACAGCGCTGGGTCTGGCAGAGGTAGCTTCAGAGCAGCCCTGGTGGAGAGAGATGGACCAAACCACCCTGCCCATTCACATATCCACAAGACAGCAAGATGCAAAGAGCTCAGACCCATTTGCCAGTCCCAAGAAGGGCAACTCTGTGCCCTAGGTAAATTGTATCCTACTATTGTTTTACCAGCCTGAACATGAACAGCCTGTCTATGAACAGCAGCATTATGGTTTTTTTCTGCAAAAGGGAAAAGCCTGTTCCCAGCTTTTGTGACTGGAAAGAGAACATGACTCAGATTGCACTACTGTGGCAGCATCTGCCTGGGACAGTCACTCTGCAGAGATGTCCTCTGCAGACACCTCCGCAAAGCCCTACCACTTTGGAACTCTCCAGCAGAAGAGTGATGGAAGGCCAGATCCCCTCGCTTCTATCACACAGCCTTCTGAGCACATGAAGGCTGTTCTGAGGGAAGATCCACTGCATGGAGGATGTCTCTCTAACTTGACACTACTGTCCAAAAGGGCAGAACTATGGCTCTGAGGACTGACAGGAGTACCTCCAGAACTCGGTGGAGTAGCCAACAATGCTTTTGCTTTGCTGTCCCAGTAGACCAGCTGACAAGTCCTCCTGTATTTCCTAACATGCTAACAGCACGCATCCCATGCTGACCACAGCTTGCCCCACACCCAGGTAGTAAAACCTCACCAGGGCCGCTAGTGCCCAGCACTGACATGAACAAGAGGGCACCTAGAACAAGAGAGCAACAAGGGCCCTTGCAGAAGGGCTCAGAGGGCAGCATACTGCTTGCCTCCATGCAACATTGACACATAACACCCCCAGTCTCTATCACGGACAAGATGAAAGTAGCAATGTGTCTTTTCTCCCAGTCTTTACTGCCAAAAAGGCAGTAAAGTCTTTACTCTGTCAGACTTTACTGCCAGAAAGGGATTTCCCTGTGTCTTCAGGACTACAGAAGAGGGTATAGCATGTTCAGAGGAAGGGAGCTCCCCCTGTAGCCAGGCTAGCCTGAAGTCCTTCTCTCCATCCAGAAGTCCAGGAATAGTTCCATACTGTGCAGCTTGACTCCTGTGTGGCTGATTTGTTTCTCAGCCTCAGAGACTGAACATCATCGTGTGATGTTCCTTCCCCTGCTGAGCATCTTTCTGACTGTGACTGAAGAATCTGGCAAATGACCAAGTATTCTTTAACCTCCACATTAACTATTGTTAGCTTTGGCAAAGCCCACCTCCTGGGATGCCTGGCATGGTATTGCTTACTGCTGCAGCTTACAGGAACTGCTGTAGTGGTGAGATTCAGAGAACAGGGATCAGGTAGCAGATGCAAAACAGAGTCCTCACCCCCAATGCCCTCCCTTCCTCCATCGCTTAATGTGCTTTGGGAGCAGCTACAACTTCTAAGCTTCTCACTGTTGGGAAAGGTTTAGAGACGGTGAATTTGCAAAAAAAATAAATACAAGAAGCTGTAAGCTAGCTGAGGCCAAATGTTACTTTTAGACCATCAAGATGTGTTGGTAGCATTGCAGATCCATAGTGCACTACATTTATCTCCTCTCAGCTCCTAGAAGATAGAGATGTTCATCTCTAGCCAGGTTTGACTTCTGGAAGGTGGCTGCACCATCACTTCCTCCACAGCAAACTCCAGGACCCATTCACTTGCACTCTTTCTGCAACAGTCCCAACAGCCAAATCCTGCACCCCACTGCACAAAAACTAGGATACGGCCTTCTCCCCTCATTCTCATGAATAAATCCAGCCAGTGCAATCAGTTATGGCTGCCCTGAGCAGCACCAGAGATGGGTCTTAAGCCCTTTTTGTAGAGGACTGCAGGCTTTGCAAAGCATCAGCACCAGGCACATTCAGACAACCAAGTTGTCCTGGGATGGCAAATCCTAGGGAGAAACATCCACAGCAGTCACCAGAGACAGCTGAATTCAGGGAACAGAAGGTAGGTTTTCTTAAACAGACTTTATGTTGCTTAATATAGCACACACTGTTCTCCAGTATCTGCATAATGCTGAGTTTGAAACGTTCTAAGATTCTCACTGAGGAAGACTAGAGGGGTGGGAGAAGGGCTGCAGGAGGAAGCATATAAAAAGCAGTGGATGACTTCAGAGAAACCCTGTATACAAGCAGAAGCCTCATGACACTGGCCTTGCAACTACATTACCTTACTAGAGACTCATTTGCATGTTATTTTCATTACTCACTAGGCCTCTGCGTTGCAAGTCCACCTAGGATTAGTCACAAAAGCTGAAGATGTGAAGGATTTAAGCTGGCTCCTACCTTCCCTCTGGGGAGACGTCCTGCATTGTGCCTCACTACACATGTAGACAAAATTTGTTAGACCTGTGAACCATAGGCCTTCTCATGTCACTCCAACACTAAAGGAGTTTCAAGAATTACTTTAATGCCAAACCAACTGGATCCCTGCCGCGAGCAGATGACTTCTGCCTGCTCATTTTCCCACTGAGTTGCCAAAGTTGCTTGTGTATCTCCTTTAAGGTCATCTCTACTTTGGACCTGTCCCATTCTGGTGCCTTGATTTCTTCTGGGTTTGCTCTAAACCGACTTTTTTTCTGCACAGATAGAGGAAACCAGGAGTGCGTTTCTTCCCCATCTTCACCCCATCAAGGAAAATCTCTAGTAAGAGCAAACTGGCTTTTTTGTTGTTTTTTTTTTTTTTTTTTTTTTTGCAAAGGAACACAGAGTAGTGACTTTTGGGGCTGTCTCACCCTCTGATACCCATAACACCAAAGCCAAGAGGCTGGGAATATGGACTGCTCTGAAGCCCATCTTGTAACTAATAAACCCAAGCACCAATAGCCTAACAAGACACCTTGTTCAGCTGCTCAATGCATGCTCAGTCAGTGACTGTATCACCGCTGTTTGCACAAGATAGGAACCCCCTCTCAGGTGATGCTTTTGCTACCAGTTAGCCAGACACTTTGTTTTATTGCAGATGTTAGCTTTCTGCCACCTGCACAACTCCTCCAGCTACATGAGCTCCATCAGAAGTTCCACGGACAGCCTTTTTCCTGCTTGTCTAGTGCATGACAAAGAACATCATATGTTATACTAAAGTCATAATCTATCTCACATCAAGACACGTACCAGTAAGGCATTCAAAAAGGTAAAGGTGTCCCATCTCAGGTTAATGGTGAAAACAGGGTGTATAGCCAAAAAAATAAAATTCAAGGCTAACTTGACTGCTGCAAGCTTCTAATCTAAGTCAAGTCTTTGCAGAAACACTTTTTTAAAAGAGATGCTTACCTGTCCTCAAGCCCTAGTAATTCTATTGATCACTGCCCGCAAGAAACTGTACTTTATAGGACATACTGCCTCCGTATGATTGAAATAGCTTCCTTCCTTAATCAGCATATAATCAGATATTCCCACACAGGAGAACTATAGCCCTGATTGACAAGATAGTTACAAAAATAAACCTGAGGTTTAAATATAGCTTGCTCGGCTCCCTGGAAGGTATGTAGTATTGTGTTATACAAGTCTACCATCATTTTCCTTAAATTAAGATAGTCCATATTCTCCTATTGCCTTCATCTCTATCAATTAAACAGCTACCAGATTTGTATTCTACAGGAGAGCAGACACCTAGGGTTAGGTGGGAATGGCAACGAGCCTTTCCCTCTGCATGAACTGACTTACCATCGATATTTCATTGGCCATTAACATGTATGGACTTTGAGTTCATGTACCAGTTGAATGTGTGATGTCTGATGCAGTTGTAGAAACAGGTAAACAGATGTGCAGGACTACATAACTATGTATGGAAACAAAATTTATATGCCAAACACGAAGAGATATATTTGGGTGAGGTATACGTCTCTTTGTATTCAAACACACAAGCTAGGCACGCAATACTTTATGATTTCCTCTTTCAAGGGTGGACATACTCATTGCATTTCTCCCAATCTATCAGGATCTTCTGATGTGTTAAATATGCACCATAATGAGGGCAGAGCTCTATAGCCCTGTTGTTCTTGTTTTGGAAAAGAAATTATGCATTGTTTTAAAAACCATTCCAGTCACGAAATGCTTTTCATTTCTTAAAAACCTCCCCATTGCTGACTAAAAAACACTGGACAGAGCTCATATTCATTATGCAAATCCTTAGCATTAAGAAAACAAATCACCAAGTAACATCTGTCTCACCCTAAAGGAAAATAAATATATTTATTTTTTATAAAAAGAAACAAACCTAAGCCCAAACCCAAACCCAGACCCAAACCCACCCTTCCTTCCCCACACTCCACAACGCAGCTGACTGAATGCCCGCGCTGGAGCGGGCAGGGAAGCGCCTCCCCGAGCCCTCTTCCCCGCCGGTGCTGCAATGTACCCACCACAGCGGCGCGGCTCGGCTGCTCCCGGCCCCGTGCCGCGCACTCAGCCCGGCCACTGCGGTGCTGCCGCCGCCGCACACACGCCCCCTCCCCCCCCGCGCACCCCGACCCACCTTTCCCTTCCATCGCTGAGCTTTGCGAGCGCCGAGGCTCTGGGAAGTTGTCGAAAGACGCGCTCCCTCCTCAGCCGAAAGCCCCGAGAGCCCGGCAGGCAGAGCCGGCCGCCGCTGCCTGCTCCGCGCTGGGGGACCGCGCCGTCACAGCCTGAGAGCTGCAAGCAAGCAAGCACCGGGAGGGTACGGCGTGAGCCGCCAAGTCCCCCAGCCCTGCCGCGGGGGGCAGCGAAGCGGGGTGCGGAGCGGGGGAAGCCGTTACCTGGCGCAGGCGGGAGCTGTCCCTGACAGAGCGGTGCTGCGGGGACGAGTGGCTCCGCGGCCCGCCGCGCTGCCTGGCACCGCCCGCATGCGCGCCCCGCCCGCGCCCCGCCCCCGCGGCCCGCACCGCGGCACCGCTAGGTCCCCCGGCTGCGGGCTCCGCGGGCGCGGAGGAGGAGCCGGCACGAGGGTGGCCCGGCCCAGCCCCCGCCGCACAGCAACACGAACACCGGCACCCTTTGGCTCACTGTAGGAGCGCTGCCGGAGTGCTCCCGGCCGAGCCGGGCGCTGAAATCCTCCCGCGGGTACAAGGAGATGGCATCTGTGCGGCATAACGCCGAACACCGCCCGGCTGCAGCATACGCACCGGCTGGCTTCTGTAGGTGACGGGTGCATTGCACATGGTGCGGCGGGAACCCCCAGACCCAGCCCAGCACTCAAAACTGCTGGGGTCAGAGGGATTGCCCCACTCCCCAGTCTCCCTGTATCATATAAACCAGGCTGAGCCCACACCACCTGCAGCCATGGAGAGGATGTTTCCGGAGATGCCCAGTCTCAGGTTCAGGCCTTCTCCGGAGGTGTTGTTTGAAGAATAATTATGTTGATTCATAAGACATCCACCTCACAGTTAGTTTATGCTTCTCTGCTTTTACATCCAGCAGCTGGATTTTGTTCTAACTGCTTAATAAAATAAGCAGTCCCTCGCTAATGAGAAGTTAATAAAACATTCATACAGTGATCAAGTCACTTCTTCAGGGAACATAGATTGAGGTCCTTAAGTTTGTCCCTGTAAGGAAGTTTCTCCACATTGGGATTGTTTCTGAAGCTCTCAAATTTTTCCAGATTTTTCAACTTTGGTATGGTGGGACTAGTAAAATCCCGTCATAAGCATTCTGTGCTTACTTTCATGGTTTGTGGTACTCAAAAAGCAGCTCAAGACATCCACTGTGCTGCAACCTGCACATGTAGAGGGTAGATGGTTCCAGCACTAGGTGAGTTTCTAAATACAGCAGCAGTAATTCTTGCTCATTGTTTCTTTATACATCCTCGTGTTTGTATTCACCTTCTCACCTACAGCCCAGTACTTGCAAAACAGACAGTGGTTATACACGCTTTTTTTTCCCTCATGCTCCTCAGTCTGAACTACAGTAACCCATCCGGCCTACAGGCTTCCCCATTCCAAAGCAGGACCCTGAACCCAGAACCCATTTGGTTATGGAAGTGAACATTGTGCACATGATCCCACCTTAGAACATGGTCCAGGCAGTTCTGAACAACACCTGCTCCAGTCTCAGTTACCACCCCACAAGTTGGCAGAGCAATGAAGTTAGAGATGGCATATTAATCCAAGACTATGTCCCTGCAAATCAAATAGAAACAGCCCAGCTGGATGAAGACCCAACCATGTAAAATTCATATATTTAATAGCTGCTACCCATTTACTAAGTCCTATGTTACCATTAATAACGACATTAAGGGGGTTTATTTCAGGACCGAATATTCAGGTTTGCAGGTAAGCTTTGAGTCAAAATGCACTATAGAGAAGTGGTACAGACTTCATGATTTGACTAGAAGGCCAAAGTAAATTTCTATTGTTTCTTCAGTTTCTTTCATCCACTGGTGGGATCCCATTTTCCCGTTGCTATGTCTTCATCCACCATCAATGCCAAACTGACCAGACTACATAGAGAGTCCACTTCTGGTCTTTTTTCTGGAAAGCACTGAAACAGTAAATGTTTCAAGGTCTATTAGTCCTTGTTAATGTTCTAAAATGCAATCAGAATATACAGAGTGCTCAATAACTGCTTATCCCGTTCTTTTAAAACTTTTGGACTCGTGTTCTCAACTCCCACAGGTTAAAACAGGTAAACTGTCAGAGTACATAAAGGTTCCTGGCATTCAAGTTCAAGAACAGCTTTCAACAAGATGAAGTGAAGGCAAGGAAACACCCTGAGGTGTACCCGTTAAGGTTCAGCCACACTAGTTACCAAGAACAATCTGAGGCACCATTTGTAATACCAGGCACTGGACCCAGGAACCAAGAAATTCCTTTCAAACCTGTGCACTCCCTGAAAAGCTAATAGGCATCAATAATGCAGCTTCACAGAAAAACCTGGGGAACAGGTCCTAGCTGCAGGAACCAGGCTGAGCTCCACTGCCCTGGGAAGACATGAAGACATGAAGACCAAGTTTCCTAAACATCAGAAATGTATTTTTCCAATGTCCTGAAAGATATGGCCGTAACATGCTCCCCTTTAGCAAAGGTAGGTTGCTTTCTTTTAGGATTTCTTTTCTTTGTGGAGGCTGTCTCAATGGAGAGGGACATGAATGAGGAATTCAGGGGGCTTGCCCTTGGGGAACAAGACAAAAGAAACTTTTCTATTAATTTTTGCTTTGCTTTTGAGTTCTGAAGCATTTCTTCCTTTGAGGTAATAGCAGGCAGGAGCATTGTTCAAGCAAAACATCCAAACCCACCAATCCACACATTCATTTTCAATCACAGCTTAAAAGATCTCTTTCTGCATTACATCCAAGATATCACTATTTCCCTTCCAGATCCTGAAACCAGCAGAAGCCCTTAAGATACATGTTCTTCAAATAAGAAGTCTTGAAGGCTTGAAGAAAGCAGCCCCTCCCTATGCAGAACAGAGATGAAGCACCTTCAAGGCTTCTCTGCTCAATACAAAGAAGTATATTTAAGGGAACAAAACCATTGGCTATTTCCCCTCCTTTGCCATTTACAGGTCACCTTTCAAAATACCTATCAATAGAAAGGAACACAATATTCCCTGTGCTCTACTCTAGGTTTCAACTGTGCAACTGCATTAGTGTCAAGCGAGCTGGACTAACTTGAATTAGATCACTGTTTCTCCTCTAGCCCTTCAGGAAAGTCATATCTGTGTCTATTTTGGCTTTGCAAGTAACAAGCATCATATGAGGACACACGTATTAATGGCATCTCAGAAATGCATCAAGATGTTCTCCAAGCCACAGTGAGACAAAGCACTGTGGCACTCAGGAGATGCAGATGTGCTGAAGCTGAACTCCTTCCCATGCACACCTTTTGGAGAGCTTCTGAAGCACCACTCTCCTGTACCAAAGTCCACAGGGTTGCCATAGGTTCTTCCCCCACTTGTCAGCTGTTTTCCTTGCGTGTTCAAGCTTTGGGAGTAAGCTGGAATCGCAGTACAAATAAGAAGGTGTCTCAGTCTAATCACAACCACCCTGTGCAGACCCTCCTCTTCATAATGCTTCAAGTGTGTCCTTGGCTCCTGTTATGGCAAGCAGATAATTAGGCAAGTGAAAGACAGGGTTATTCACCCTTAATGTTAGCACTGAGTGGTTTCGGTACGGCTGCCAGCAACCGGTTTTCCTCAGGGCCATCTGCACCGTGTGTGATTAGCAGGGCATCCACTACTGAAGACTTGACCACTTCGCCAGACCAATTAATTCAGTTCAGGAACAGCAGAGCCTAGAGCTACTTCTCTCCCCAGCAGTAACAGGACAGTGGTTATAGAGTAAGGCTTCTACTTGGCAGAGGAGAGCTCAGCATGTACAGACGAGAGGAAGCAGCAAAGACTTAGCTTGGCTGCTCTCACATGGTGCTCCAGAGCTGAAAATACTACCCAGGCCTCCAGCTCCTGAGAAACCTGCTGCTTCCCCCATAGATGGTAGATGCTGGGCAGAGCCCACTGCCTGCTGCAATTGGTGCTGCTCACAGACCTGGTAAAGCAAAGTGGCCATTTTGGCATTGCTGCAGACAGTAAACCCACATGATGATCGTACATGGTTTCCCAGCTGCTGCTGCTCCTACCCATCTGCTACCCTGGCACAGTGCCTCCTTCTCCAGAGGGAACCTCCATTCACAAGGGCAGAGGCACCAGTCAGCCTGCAAGGTCATGCACACGCATGCTGCCATGTCTGCATGGGGCACTTCTGCAAGAGGCAGGATGTGCCAGGGGGGAGCAGATCACTAGTGGTGGGATTTCATCTGCTCAGTGTCAGTTTCTGGTGATGACCATCCAAAATGGCAGCAAACTCAGGTACAGAGACATGATCTCAAGTGCTAGGGGACCTAGTTTCTGTACCAAGCTCTGCACAAAACTGGCCAAAAGCCATCTTCTGTTCTTCACTTTGATTTAAAGGGAGTGTGAATCTAGGTGCTAATATCTCAGCCTGCTTCCACACTGCCCAGAAGCCAACTTCAGCCCCCAGATCAGACTTCCCAGCTGGAGACAGAGCTGCTTTCACTGCAGGTGACAGGAAGGCACTTGTCCTACCCGGAGCTAAAGACAATGAAGCTTAATCAAAAAGCAGCTGCACTGAGTTCTAACCAAGGGGGGAGGAATAGCTACTGATCTTGATGTTCAGTGTGGGTCTAACCTTCAAAACAGTGCACTCCTTGAAATCAACTGCAATGGGGAGGCAGGACTCAGACAAGTGCTTCTGGAAGTCCTTTTTTGGACTCTGAAGCATCTATTCCCAAAAGCCAATGGGCATCATTAACTGCCACCATTAGCCAGCAGAACAAACTCCTTTAGGACAGAAAACAAAATAGCTCTGTACTACATCATGCTAAGATGTCCTCGTGCCATGAGCTGTGCCCAAATAAGTGCAAGCCAAAGCAGCAGGTTCCAAGAAAATAGGCCACGACACAGCAGCAGGAAGGACCTCTAATACTACTGAAAAAGTAAAGAGTGCAGTAGGGGGGGAGAAAGGAAGTCAACAGAGACTAGAAGGTTATAATAATATAGGTAGAGTAAAATACAAAGAACATTCTACAAGCTTGTTCTACCCAGCCAGGCAGCCTGGACGGGTAAAACAGATGGACATCCAGTCTACCACCATGAGGATAATGTACATAGCTTCTGATTATGAACAGGAAAACCAATAACTCCTACATTATCAGCTGATGTAATTTCCTTACATCAAGTAGTTGCTAGAAGCATAATATTATTACATTAATAGCCAGTATGTGGAATAAAGACCAAAGCAAGTTGCAACCTTTGAGCAAGCACAGTCTGTTTAATTACATAAAATTATTGATCAGATGGTGTTGAGATAAATCCATCAGTATTATGTTAATAAAGAAAAAAGCATTAACAAAGTCCCAAAAGTACCAAAATGAGGGGGCATTTTGCCATTACTTGCAACTAAGTCAAAAATTACTGTGAAAGAAAATAATGGATGGAGGTAACCATCCTTGTACTGACATAGAGGAAAGTCCTCCTGGTAGAGTACCACTGTCTTTCTTCTACTACTATTCTCCATAAATATCCATTATATACACTCATTTACATCAACAAAGGTCTTGATGTTGAGGTTAATGATACTTGGATCTAACCAAAACAGCTCAACTCTCAATTTTAGTTTCCTGTGAGGCACTGAGCACCATGAGCTCCTCAAAGTCCAGGAACTCTGATGGTTGTTCTCAGACCTTGCATCAACATGTTTTGGATTCAGGGTTCTCTCAGACCCAGAGACCCACCACAGACTTTCAGTTACTCAGTTTACTAAATAAATTTGTCACCTCCTCTGCAAGCTGGGGATGGGGAGGAAGTCGTCTGCAATTCTGGTGGCATAAGAAGGAAGGACATGGAGCTGTCAGAGCAAGTCCAGAGGAGGGCCACAAGGATGATCAGGGGGTTGGAGCTCCTCCCGTATGAAGATAGGCTGAGAAACTTGGGGCTGCTCAGCCTGGAGAAGAGAAGGCTGCGTGGAGACCTCATAGCAGCCTTCCAGTATCTGATGGGGGCCTACAGAAGCAAGAGAGAGACTCTTTGTCAGGGACTGTAGTGACAGGACAAGGGGTAATGGGTTTAAACTTAAACAAGGAAAGTTTAGATTGGATATGAGGAGGAAGTTCTTTACTGTGAGGGTGGTGAGGCCCTGGAATGGGCTGCCCAAGGAAGCTGTGAATGCTCCATCGCTGGTGGTGTTCAACACCAGGTTAGACAGAGCCTTGGGTAACATGGTTTAATGGAAGGTGTCCCTGTCCATGGCAGGGGGGTGGAACTAGATGGTCTTAAGGTCCCTTCTAACCCTAACCATTCTATGATTCTAAGTCAGGTTGCTTTACCATTATTAAAGTTCAAGACTTTAATATAAAAAGAGAAAATACGAAAATAAACTGTTGAATGGTGCCACTTAAGCACTAGCTTCTCTTTGTCTTGATTAAAAAAAGTAATTACATTTGGAATGCTTTCACACAAGGAAAATGCTTCACAGGACAGAGGCAGGAAGGAACTTCCTGCTGGCAACTCAACTTTCCTAAAAGCCAGGTGTTCAAATGCTTGCAAAGAGTAGACCATCTTAAAATCTGATTTGCCCATGCCTATTCCTTACAATAAAAACTACTAGCTCATCTCTACTCCACAGCCATCAGTGGTGAATAACATTCATGTCCTTTATCTGCTATTTCAAGAAACTGTAACAGACTGACCTCTGCCAAGGCACAAATCCCAGAAGTCAATTTTCTTGCCTTATTCCTACCATGTAAGAGCCACTTCTAGAGCACTGAACCCTGTCCTCCAACCTCACAGTACTGTGAGATTCCCACTAAGAAGTCCATTCAATGTCAGTGTAAGCCCATCAAAATCCTAAGCATGTGCCAGACTGCTCCAGTGTCCCTAACGTAAGGGACAAGCAGAGCCTTAGGCACAGAGTCATCTCCTATCCAGCTCTAACATTGTTTTCACTTGCCTATGTTTACCCTGTTCATTTTAATGCTGTTTTCCAGAACACTAGAAAACAACAAATGCAAGAAAAATCTTCAGAGCCGAGACCATTAGCATCAGTGTATTCATAGCACAGCTTTCCCATGCCTTAGGGAACTGGATCTTTTTCTGATAATCCAAGCCGAAACACTAGAGTTTGTCCAGATACAAGAGGCACATAAATGCTGCTTGATATCAGCATCACTGATAGTCATGTTACCAGACCAGTTCAGAGCTTGAGTTCCTCTTGGCAGATATGAAAAAAACTAAGAACAAGTGAAATTCAAGTAAGCGTGAGCTATGTAATGGAAAACAAGGGGTAGAGGAGTTAGGAAAGGAGAATGACAAAAGCAGAGGGTAATCCTACCTGAATCAGATCACTCTCAGCTGCACAGATGTGAAGGCAAACCATTAAGTGTGAAGTTATTTACCTCCACACTAGATAATTATATCAGGCAGTGACACAAACCTTCAGCAGTTGAACAGCCATTGTAAAGACAAAGAAATATCCACATGCTTAACCTGAAGTACAAACTCACACATTTTGCTGTGGAAAATGAGGAAAACCAAAAAAGCTGGCCCAATTCTCCCTGAAAAATCAGGCACAAAGGAATAGATAGAATCCACAGAGCACCTTTATACGGACATGGAAGACTTTGCAGACGAAGAAGGCAGCTCTTCATACTTGTAGTAGAAACTTCACCCCTGAAGTGAATACTGTTAAGTTCCACCTTGTCTGGATGAACCCTGACTCCAAAGCCATTTTAACCCACTCTAGCTTCCAGCAGCCTAACCTAGCCTACCAGGCCACTGACTGTTTCTACTCTGCTGAGGTCTTACTTATAGAAAAGCTTGGATGGGTTGCTTGATTTGCTTACACACATAAATAGCAACCTCCTTAAGTCTTGCTTTCCTTGATTGATGCAATCTCATTGAATCCATCCCAGGAGTTTGGGCTGCAACCAACCCAAACGGTATGAAAATCAGTATGCCTGAAAGGCATGAAAACTTATTTTCATTTGCCTGAAAGGATGAACACTATTTGGAGGCTCTTGCTTGCTTCCCCCTTGGCAGCTGTGGCCACAGTATGGCCAAGAGGTGCAGAGGAGTTCAGCTGCATCACCCATCTGCAAAACCTAACTGCACACCTTTAACCCTAGACTTGCAAAGCATGACTCTCTAGGGGGAATTCAGATCTACTTGGTGAGTACAACCCTCCTTCTTGCCATAGGTGGAGTAGTGTTAGCAACCTGTAGTATTTTCTAAACATTGCATATTCTAAGTGACAGTTAAATATAAATGTAGAAAATAGTGGAGATTCAAGGAAGAATCTGGGATTGCACTCAGTGTAGCCAGCAAGTTACTTAAACCCTGTTCACTCTATAGCAGCTCTCCATCTTTGCTCTTGTTGCAGACCTCTCAAAGGATGAAACAAAACTGGTATTACAGCATTTGTAACCTGCTGCCAGTTAGATGGTCAAATAGACCACAGCAAGCATAGCACTGAGTTAGAAGAACCACATACTCCTGTGCAGATTCTTCCTTTACTCTAGAGTCCAGGAGATGTTACGTATAAAAAGTTGGCTTTCCCCATCATGGATATCAGTCCGATTTGGGTTTTGGAGGTTTCCTCAAGAAGCAAGTCCAGAAAGCGTTCAACTTACCACCTAGATGGGATCAGAAAAACTCATATTTTTCTGCCTGTAGGCTTAAATTATAGGTTTAAACTAACAATAGTGTGTGTGTGACTTTCAACTAACATAGTAAAGTACATCAAACTGCTCTAACTTGCTAATGCACAGGGAGTCTGGCTGATGGGGAAAGAACACGCATAGGGAGTCTGGCTGACGGGGACTGATAACTAAGGAGTCAGTAAATGAGACCAAGGATGATAACCTTCAAGATAACAGAGACTGGAACAGAACAGAAGCAAGGACATACCAACTGCTAACGTGGCACTAGGGCCTTGTGAGTGTGTGCAAATGCAGAGGTCCCTCAGTAAACACAGTGAGGAAGACTATCGGTGACCATCAGAGACCACCACTCAGCAGGAAAGTGAATGAATAATTAGAATGCAGATGTTCTAATTAGTTCCTGGAAGTCCCATGAGTATGTAAATAGTTTCCTGGAAAAGCTGTGAATATGCATGAATATGCTAAATGCATAGATGCTGTCAGCAAGTAATGGCTCACTTTTGTGAAACTGTTTGCATGTGCACCCAGCGCTGCAATAAAGAATGACTGCTTTCTAAAATTCCAGGTTGAGTCTTAGAGAGTTTTGCAGTCATGTGCCCATCTTCCAGTCTTGCTCTTGAAGATCCTGCTCTGGCCCACAAGCCCTGGGATGGTAAAGTTTTCTAGCTGTGTCAGTGCCACACAGACCAGAGCTGGCCATGACAGCCAGCTGAGAGGATATGCCAAGGAGCACACACCTGACAATAGCCATCCCAGCCATGCTCAAAGCTGATCTTCATGTGCTTCAGGAGAGCCAGAACAGAATCACTATTGCCCTTTCCCAGGATCTCATTATCTACTGCACATAAAATCAGTCTTTCCACCCCTGCATTTCTAGAACCTTTTTCTTAGCTGACTGATGAGGTTAAAGGGTATTTCTGTTTCTTATTCAAAGTGGTTAGCTCTCAAAACTGAAATACCAGAATCAAGCTGCAGCTTCAGCAAACAGTGCTAAGAGGACATTCCTATTGTCAGAGGAGCAGCTGTACAGAGAATGAGCGGTGGGAAGAAGAAAACGGCTCCTTGGGCTTGCCTTTTTTCTTTTTTTACAGTTTTACAGTATTTGCTGCATTTGTGGTTGGCTTTGCAGAAACACCAACCTTACACAGTAGCATGCATTAAAATAGCTGTGACCTGAAAATCCAGTGACCTATCCAAGGCAAGTGACATGCAGATTGAAAACCTGATGGCATTGTCCACTGCCTCTTGAAAAGCAGGAACGGGCTGTAGATGAGGGGACACTGAAGAGGTCTGCTGTAGACTGATTGAAGCCAATAGCTGGATCTGCATAGAGATCTTCAGGATAGACCAGTTTCCTCCTGTTCTCAGATTGAGGAGATATGACAAGGCACCCACAAAGGCAATTTACTTTTTGGATGAGATTAGTCAAGTAAGATGTAAAGGGAGTAACGAAAGAGCCCAGGGACAGAGTGATATGGGACACTTGCACAGTTTTAATTGGAAAAGACCAAAGGGAAGAACAGCATCCTCCAAGGGACTTTGTGGAAGACAGTCTTTGTGGAAAGGGAAGAACAGAGGAGGAATATTCCAGGTGGTAAGAGTATGGACATGAGAGGAACGAAGGGCTGACTGATGAAGGCACTTCGCAAGTCAAGGTGAAGAGATGGGCTGTATTTAGAGAAACATGTGGGAGCTTGAATAGCAAGTTTGTTTTGTAAGGAAGAGCTGCCAGAAGAGAGGGTGGACTGGAGGGGAAGAATAACAGCATGGATAGGAATAGATACAGGGAGTCTAGGAGATGGGAGATGTGTGCCTGTGCTCACATCCAAGGACAAGAAAGGAGAGGACATCATCTTGAACTTCTTTTTAAACTTAGAAGAAGAGATTTTGGTCAGAAAGAGAAATGAAGGCAGTGGAGGAAGGTTTGGACTGACTTAAAGTGGCAGGAAGCCAGTTGTGACTGAATCCCATGCCAGCAAGAAAGCTGGAGAAAGAAAACTATTTAGTCAGCAAGGTGGCAAAACCGGAAAAGTTTCGCACAATCAGCATGGCGGTAGGTTTTGAGACTCTCCAAGGGACAGAAGCAGAGGAAGCCATGGATGGGGTGAACCAGGCAAGACATTCAGGATGACAAGGGAATCAGCTGTAGCAATCAAAATGACAGACAGCAAGGAAACAAGAAGATGCAATGTCAAGGCTGAGAGCAGCAGAAACAGCAAGTGATGGGATATGCAGCCAACTGGCAACAGCCAAAAAAAGCCAGTAGCAACATAAAGTGGAAAAGGAATGGGGTTGCTTTCCAGTGGGAAGGTGTTTTCCTGCCAGCACCAAGAAAGCACTAACTGGCAAATAGCTCCAAAATAAAAGCATCTGCTGGAAATATTTTCTGCTTGATCCTGAAGATTTCCCATGCTGTGAATGTCTAAGCCACAAAATTACATTCTCAGTGCAATGCTCAGGATGCTCCCTCTAAGGTGACAGCACCAGGTAGGAGTAATGTTGAACTGAAACACCCAGGGCCAGTGCGTGCAGACTCCTTCCTTAAGCAGGCCGCAGTCTGTGAGCTCTAGTTAAGCCATCTCCCCCATTCCCTGGCTGCAGCCCTCCTACACGCACGAAGCATTGCAATTCTGGCATCTGCACACAGACATGAGCCACATTTGCCACATGGAAGAAAGCTCTCATCTCCCTGCCCAGCACCCAGGCTTGCCACTGCCAACTGCTATTCCTCCTCTCCCTGCAGTACCCATTCTCTCCCTTGTTTTTTTCCTTCCTCCTTCCCCTGCTTTCAGCTTCTTCTCATCCCTGCACTAGGATCAGCCTCCTTCCCCAGACACAGCTGAGCACTGTTGTCTCGCAGTTGCCCCATGCTTCCTCCAGTGTCATGACCTCGGAGGGGTAGCACCACCTTAGCTGTAGGCGCCTAGCCCCTTGGCAGGGACCATTCCATCCAGGCATCAGGCACCAGCAGCCTCTCGGGGCCACCCGTGGTTGTGCATGAATCTCTGCCCTCTCCTGGCTGGAACCAGAAACGTCCATCTCTGTTTTTCCCCCCATCCCCAGCGCTGCACACAGCCTGAGCACGTCTCGAACTACTGACAAGCCAGGCTTATTTTAACAGTCCTTGCAAAGTTGTGGGTCTGCATAGGATGCATTTTATACCTCTAAGCATATTAGAGTTTCTCAAATGCCTTTTCCGTAGCACACATATGCACTGTGGTGCCAACATAAAAAAAGCCAACATAAATCATCACACTCTCCTATGCATGGAGCTGCTCCAAGTGCACCTGTTTTCCTCTAGCCTCTATCTTGCAGCATGCTTCCCAAATGCTAAGGCACAACCAACATCCTTGATTAGGAATCTGCTTAGCTACTAGGGTCAGGTCCATAGAGTTGCTTCTTCATAGTCCCTTTAGCAGTTCTTATTCCCATGTGCACATGTTTAAGTGGGTTTTAAGGTCTTCATTTCAGGTTTGGGGACCCTGGATATACTGGGTGCTAGTTTTTCTGTAGGCTCTGGTGCTCCAGGTGTCAGGCAGTCTAAATCATTGCCTTTTCAACCACATTAGGCAACATGAACAGAGCCCTCTTTTAGGCACTTCTACAAACACGAGCTCGAGCAGCTTCATTCCACATCCACACTGGGGTAGCCCTTTGCCAGAGATGGGATCAGGACATGGATCACCTCACTCAACTCTCCCACAGCAGTAGGCAAGGATCCCTGCCTCTGTGTGACAGGCAGGTTAACATCATATGTTGTTCTTGCGGAAGCACATCATTCTTTTGCCACCCCAATTTGCGGAAATTGGCATTATATACCAGTCCCCTCACGCACACGCTTTGTATGAATTCAAGCAAAGCAAATGCAGGAAGCTGTCACCCCAAGCCACTCAAAAACTGACTTCTCACCTACAGTGGGAAATAACAGAAGACTTCAGTTACAATGCCCATGGCAACACAGCTTTACCACATGTGTATATTTGTTTAAAAGCATTACAGATATTGCCATAAACAAGGAGTTCCAAGTACCACAGATGCACAAGGGGGCATTCGCCCATTATTTCTGCCTGATCCTGGCCCTGCAATCCCCATCCTGATTAAATTACTGAGGGTAGGATTACCAGTAAGATAATCAGATGCAGTGTCTAATCTGGATAACCCAGTATTACTGGGCCTCGCAACCCAGGATTTCACTGACCACCCAGCCAGGGCATACCAGAGCATTACATCTCATTTCTACCACTTAAAGGATTCAAACATCTAAGGGACTTGTGCAGAGGGAAAGGCTAAGGAACATAATCACAATTTCAGTTAAATGCAGTAGTCTGCTTAACTGCTGTGGTTCTGAGAGCCCCCAGATCCAGCACAACTAGGATTTCAGAGCCATCACTTATCTGAGCATCTCACTGCATATTTAGAGACTCCAGAATCTACACCTTTGTTTTTTTCAATAAAGTCTTGAGAAGAAAACCTATCTGGCAGGAGCAGGTGGGTGCAGCTTCATTGGTCTCAAAGCAACAGCATTGTCCAAAGAGCTCTTTTTGGTCTGGATACCCCCCTTGACCCTCCTCCAAGCTTTCTACTTTATTGGCTTTAGCCTTGCCAAACAACATATGTGCTTGTAGGTGGCCATGATGTCTTTTGAGAGGGAGATTCCAAGGATAGGTACAAGCTCTGGAAGCAAGGATTATCTTGGGCTTGAAGGACTTCAATAACTCAACAAAAGATTGTCAAAACTTCTTGCCTACCACCTGCAAGTTATTGCTCATCCCCACTCTCACCTCCCTTCAGCTGAGACTTTCCTCCCCATGTTTTTCGCAAGTTTGTCATTCTGGAACAGAAGGCAAGGGCTCAGTGATGCTCTGAAAAGAAGGTCCAGCTTTGGGAATCTGAACCTTGTCTAGCTGCTGTGCTGCACAGCAAGCAGGGTTTTGTTCAGCAACAAAATGGCCTCGATAGGGAGCAAAGACAGAAAATGAATCTGATCTTTCACCAAGTCCCCCATTGTTCATAGACAGCATGAGAGGGTATTTTAAAATCTCTTCTGCAGGCCTGCACAGCCTGAACTCCTGTTCTGTTAAAAATATGAATCACTTAGATGCTTTCATCACCTGATCAAAGTCCTTGGTGGCTCCTGCCTGCCTTCCCGTGAAGAGTTTGGTCTCCTTTCAGGAAGAGGATAAAGCAACTGGCAACCCAGTAGGTAAGATAAATACCCCTAAGAAAGATCAAAATGTCACAAAAAAACCCAAAACAAATCTTTAGACACAGCTGCTAGAGCCTCATAGGATGGAGGGTACAGGAGAAAGAAGATGGTGGATCTTATTTTCATACTTCATCATTAAAACTCAGAAGTTGTGAACTCCAGCTTCTGCCCATCTCCACTGAAGTGCTAATCAGGCTATGCAGAGAGCAGTGATAATGTACCTACTGCCTGTGCCTGACAGACCTGCCTGAAATTCTTACTTCAGGACCAACAGAACCAGTCTCTCCAATACTTTTGGATCATCCAATTGTTGGATTTACTTCTCTGGGGTTTTTTTGCCTTTTTAACAAGTCATTCACAGGGAAGCTCTCCCTTGGGCCCACACCCTTAAGACAGCTCACATGAAGGCTTCATGAAGATATCAAACAGCAGCTGCTCTCATCTCTATGTGTAGGATAGTATAATCATACCCTTTAGCTATGCTTGTAGGCAAGCAGAGCTGTAATAACATAACAATAGGATAGACATCAAGTTCTAAACAATAATCCTTCTCAAGAGCAGAACATGGCTTTTCCAGGCTATATTTTTTACTTTAGAAGGGCAGATACGTGAGGTGAAGAATTGCAACCTTTAAAACACAATCAGCTAAAATCAGATTGCACTGGGTAAGCACTCATGGGAGTGGTAGACTGAGGAGCATATTGGTACATCGTTTCTGCTTTTAAGAAGCTGGAAACTTTGTGGAGGCAACAACGACTTTGAGAACACAGCCCAGGACATTCATGCATTAGCATTAAAAAAAATGTACGCTTATGCTCTGCTGATGACTCTCATACTGCTTCAGTCAGCCACTACTGCGAGCATTTCAGCAGGGATAATCCAAAGTCAAAATGCAGGCAACACTCATCAGGTAAGGATCTAACCAAGTTACTGAATTTGCTTGATCATGAGAGCTCAGCTATTTTCTCAGCTGTGGCAGCCTCCTGGCTTCACAGCAGGCAGACTCGCAGGGCTAATAGTGCTGCAGCCCAGTAAACCCAGCACTAGCAGAAACATGGCTCTTCATGCTTATCTGCTCCCAGACTGCGCTCAGGTGAGCACCCCATAAGATATGTACAAAGTGCATGGGCAACAAGACTTAGCAGGCTTTTGCTCCCTCAATTCACAGTGTAAAAGAATACCCCCTTCCTAGCAACTCATCTTACAAGCCAAGGAAACATTTCACCTCCCCTCCAAGACACCTTATAAGGGTTTACAACAACAAATACCTGTTGATATCCAGCTTACTAGTGGTAGTAGTAAAAAATGGTGACTATGCGCCACGATACATCCTTTCTTTACAGTCTGACCACTTGCTGCCCCACAGACGATCATGGGCAGGCGCTGCAGGCTGAGCCAGTGTTATCACACAAGAAACAAATGTCTACAGACAACTTGAGGACATCAGCATTTCTAAGGGTTCTTGCCTTCAAGATCAAGCAGAATTCTCCTGCTCTTCCCAAACCAAGCTCCTCCAGGTATCACATGTACAAGGTAGTCACACTAACAACTTCTCCTTGTTTTGTTACCTTGATCCTTCCCTAAGGAAAAAGCAGGCAGCAGGACCCTTGCTGCTTCAAAAACTCCTAATATCACCTCAGGCTCTCTAGGCACCCCAGCTCCTGGAATACACAAACCCTAGCCTTTCATCTTACTCAGCTCACAAGTTTACTTGCAGCTTTGCTGTAATCTCTAGATGATAAGAAGAAATGGAAAGGTGAAAAAGGTGAGTGCACATGTCTCAGAACAGGGGATCACCTTTTCCACCATTTCACAGCTGAAGATGTAGCTTCCTTCTGACCTCGGGGTCTGCCCAAAGCTCCTCAAGGGGGGCAGACCCAGTATGCAGAGTTGCTTCTTACTTTATGAACAGATCCATACTAGCTCCACACAAAGGCTCACATACTTCTCAGTCCATTTCTGCCTTTGCACTGATTGCAGCTCCCATCCAATCACACCTCAGAGCACAGAGCCCCATCAGCACAACCTCCCTAATGCCTCCCTTTTTTATAACCCTTCTTTGCCACATGGCTGCTGCTGCTGCTGCATGCAACCTTCCTAAGCAGTCAGCTTAGCTGTGAGTGTACAGCAATGACCAGGTGTGCCACAAAGGTCAGGGAAGAAAGAAATAAGTGCAGAAAGAAACAGGAAAACTAAGTTGGTTTTCTCCTCCTATTCCACTCTCCTGCATATTACAGAGGCAGAGGGCAGTCATCATCACAATTACTCCAGCCTGCAGATGGAACAAGAAGGTGATCCCAGACCTTCAGGGCCTGCCTGTCGTAACAATGACCTCCCTCCATGTATCAGCTGTGTGCTTAGAGCAAATGAATTGGCTTTTGCATGAACAAATTCCAGATCCAGCCACTGGCAATCCTGAGGACATGCAGCTCCTGTTAATCTGGTGAGAGCAGCAGGTGCTCAGCTACTTGGGCAATCAGGCCCAGCTGCAGGCTGAGTGGCTGGTTAGTGGATAACAATGTTGGATGGAGCATGGAGGCTGACAGAAGTTGTGCAGAAAGATGTAACACACATGCATTATTTCTGCCTGAGAGCCAAGTCAGGGATATGTGTCCCCTCTTTGGTCTGCATCAGCATAGGAATTTGTAGGCACTAAGCAGATAAGGGGGACAGAACCCAGCTACCTGTGTTCTGATGTGCTGGGAGATACCCCACCTGCCTTTGAGTGTATGGTTAACGCACATCTGTCCCAGAAAGAGTGGTGTTCTTTCCTTAATTTTGGCTGGTAATACCCTGCAGTTTCAGCAACAGTTGTTTTCGTAAGATATGCAAACCACAAAAAACAACTAAACAAAAAAATATTGAGAATCATTTAGCAAAGAGAGCAGTCAATCTTGTTTCTTTGCTCATCTGAGCAGGTGTGCTCTCTGGTGAGTGTTAACGTTTGCATAAAGAACATTAGAGCAGCACTTAACAGTTTCAGGCACTGCATTTCCTACTATTGATTGCTACCATTCAAGCCCAGCTATAATACCTGTCAGCAGATATAAGCTAGCAGGCAGCTATGTCCCTACTGGGGGCACTGATATATTATCACTCTCTTCAAATGAACCTGGAAAAATACTATATATATATATATATATTTAATAGAAATTCCTGGCTCTGACAGCAAAGGAATTTCAGTGGCTACGGGATTGCAAATCAACATAATCTCCCTGTGCCTAGACTAAAAATCAGGTGCTAAAATTGTGTTACGCATACAAGACATTATTTTACAAACACATTCATTAATTTGTGTTGCTATTCTATCCTCGTACCCCTCTCTTCATCTTTTGAATTCAGGCTGGAAAACATGGACATTTGCTGAAGTACTGTGTAAAATTGAGAACAGCAGATATCTTCCCCCTCATCACCCTGACCCTCAAAATAATGTTTTATGTTGCCAGGCACATGAAGGGACAAGGTCACTGGCAGATGACACCAAAAGTTTATTTCCAGTAAGAACTGGGAGGCTGCAATTCTGCTATGAGATATTATTTAGCTTCCTAAGCAGAGTGGGTATTTCCAAACTAGCAAATGCCATGCTGTTGGGAGATACGTGAGTTGGCTCTAGAAGATCTCTTCCCAGAAACAGGAGCTGCTTGTGGTCTAATTAGTGCCACTGAAGGAACGAGCAGATCAGCTTGTGTGCAGAGCTGCCTTGCATGCAAGTGCTGGATTGATCCTGTGTGGGGCTGTGCTATACAGGCACTTTAGCTCTGCTGGCTGAACGTCGTCAGTGCAAGACTCAGGTCTTATTTCTAATCCAAGCACAGGGCGCTGGGAAGGGGTGACAAGATCATAGAATAGAATCATAGAATAGTAAGGGTTGGAAAGGACCTCAAGATCATCGAGTTCCAACCCCCCTGCCATGGGCAGGGACACCTCCCACTAAACCATGCCATCCAAGGCTATGTCCAACCCCACCTTGAACGCCGCCAGGGATGAAGCATTCACAACCTCCTTGGGCAACCCATTCCAGGGCCTCACCACCCTTACAGTAAAGAATTTCTTCCTCAGATCCAATCTAAACTTCCCCTGTTTAAGTTTAAACCCGTTACCCCTTGTCCTATCACCACAGTCCCTAATGAAGAGTCCCTCCCCAGCATCCCTATAGGCCCCCTTCAGGTATTGGAAGGCTGCTATGAGGTCTCCACGCAGCCTTCTCTTCTCCAGGCTGAACAGCCCCAATTTTCTCAGCCTATCTTCATACGGGAGGTGCTCCAGTCCCCTGATCATCCTCGTGGCCCTCCTCTGGACTTGTTCTAACAGTTCCATGTCCTTTTTATGTTGAGGACACCAGAACTGCACACAATACTCCAAGTGAGGTCTCACGAGAGCAGAGTAAAGGGGCAGGAGCACCTCCCTCGACCTGCTGGTCACACTCCTTTTGATGCAGCCCAGAATACGGTTGGCTTTCTGGGCTGCAAGCGCACACTGAAGCCGGCTCATGTTCATTTTTTCATCAACCCACACCCCCAAGTCCTTCTCTGCAGGGCTGCTCTCAATCTCCTCCCCGCCCAACCTGTAGCTGTGCCTGGCATTGCTCCGACCCACGTGGAGGACCTTGCACTTGGCATGGTTAAACTTCATTAGGTTGGCATCAGCCCACCTCACAAGCGTGTGTATCACATCTCCTGGCTGGTGATGGCCCTTGGCTCCTGGTCATAGCTCTTGCAGTTCACAGAGTATCTTGCTGAGGGAAGTGCTCAGTGAGAGAGTAATGACTGCTGAAAGAGAGATGGCATTTGTATTTGGAGGACCTTTTTGCAGTCAGGTCAAAGTTACATGTGGAGCCTGAGAGCCAGTGGGCAAGTTATTATATTTGAGGGACTAGGTCTGTGCCAACAAGCACTAGTGATGGAGGAGGGGAAAGACACATATGTCTAAATACCTTGCTGGTCCCTTAAACATCAGATCTGGTTGCACAAACAGTCAAATTAACTCAGTTCTTTGTGATAGATAAATCCCACCCCAATCATAAACTGCAGCAATTCATCACACACACATACACAGAGGTTTGTGCAAAGGTATGTTAGTTCTTTGAGTCATATGCAACTGTATAGGTGGAGTTATTCAAGTCTCAAATAAAAGGTGAACAGTTAACAGGATTTGGCCTCTGGGACAGCTGGACTCCAAAGAGACATGATCACCCAGAACTAGGACTGTTCTGCTGGGCTGAACCCATAGCTGATCAGTCAGGGAAGGGGAGCTGTAGCCGTTCCCAACACCTCCAGATCACACCTGAGACCTCTCCTGTGTGTGCATGGGTGTGAAGACACATAGGGGCAGAAAGGAAAACCAGGTAGGAAAGGCAAATTAGGCAGGGCCATTTTTACAAACACCATGAAGATACCCCAGCACACTGCATGGGAATTACCCAACATGCCTTGTTCTTGCACTGTTCCCTGTACATCATGTAATTTTAGACAGAAGCACTGAGGTGGGAAACATCTTCTGGAGATTTTCACTGTTCAGCATAATTCTAAGACACTAATATAGCAAGAAACTGAAAGACTAGAAGTTCAAGTATCTGGCATACACAGCCACACGCAAGCCACTGCTGTGCCTGATGCTCAGTATTGAGATGGAACGGTGGGACACAGGTTTGCATTTGCCTCTAAGACTGCATCTTTCCAAAGTTATCAGAGCTGTATAGCTAGACTAAATCCCCTTCCAGAGCACAATACTAAGGTTCCTTGTCAGTTGGCAGCTGCGTAAGGAATCCAAGTCAACTAGGATTATTTAAACTGATCATGTGAAGTTCCTTTTCACTCTCGGCACTGTTCTGTGGAAGGGTTGCGCATGATGCACTCCTTTTTAGATGGTCATCTTTTGTGGAGGGGGGGAGCCTTTGTTTTTTGAGCTGTTATTCAGAAGTGGCTTTCAAGCTCCAGCACTGACCATATTCAGTCAGTTGCACAATAGTGCGTGCTAGTGCAACTACAGGTGCCCGTGTGCAGCTACAGCAGCATCAGCTGAGGAGCCCAGCAGCCTGCTCATGCTTATACTGCCCCCACCCCCTGCAGCCTCATTCCAGCCCTCACACTGCAGAGCTTCCGCCTGCTCAGTATGCTGGGAAGTTAACAGGCTGGAGGATTTTCTCAGTTTTCTCCAAAACTAGCTTTTACTTGGAAGAGTGTGACTTTTGTGCGTGTTGGACTAGTATGCCCTGGCAGCCCTGGGTAGCACTGTGTACCAGAACAACAAGCCAGTGCTTCTGAATTATTTACTGCAACTCACATGAACTTGCACTTCTCTTCCTTTTCTGCACAGTCACCATGATGTTTGTGGCTCCATGAATAAGCTGGAGGGACAGATGAGGTTGCTCTAGGTGATTATAACAGCATATATCAAATCACTCATCCAGCTCCTTTTAGCAGCATTTAATTTCATTTTAGTTCATCAGTGTGTAGCAGAATAATTCTGGAGAATGGTTTATTTAAAGATGCTCTGGAGAAGGCCATGGGCAGGCTGGGTGCCATAGAGAAACAGACTGGAGGAACCAGTTAAGCATTTCTTTCCATGGATCCTGGTGGGCTGGATTTCACATTCTGCCTTCAGTGGGTTCTGATGCTGAATAGAGCCATGCTTGTGGAGAAAAGAGGTGAGGAACCAGTTTTGTACTACTGACCTGGTAACATATAGCTTGGTGGATTTACCAGTCATTAGCCACAACATGCTGGTGGGATTCAGGACGCTGGGTTCCATTTCTAGTTTCCTTTAACTGATGGGCTCATGATTTTCCTGGAGGCTTTCTGTAGCAACTCCCACCACCATTCCCTCCATTTTAATTAGTAGCAGAGATCATATTAGTGCAACCAGTTTAAGTATTCAGCAAGATAACATCCATACGTACTTATAGCAGTCCAGGAGTTAAAGACACCTGCCAATCCCAGTGTTGCCACCAGCAGTTAACAGAATAATGTAATGAATATGGCACTGTGCAAATCAACCAAGATGAGCCACAAATACCAACAAAGAGAAGGAACCTCTGGGGGAAGCTAAATGAAGGCTGCAGCTTTGAGTCTTTTCTTGCTACAGCCCTTTTGCCTGTTACAGTGTTGAGTGGTGAAGGGCTAAGGGTGGATTAGACACTCTCTAGAGCAAAACATCAAAACCACCAGTGTCAGTGGTTTTGACTGTAGCGATGGCTGAACTCCACAACTGAATAGGTCCCTCTGAGCCCTGTATCAATAATTAATAGCTGACGGATACTTGGAGGATCCTTACAGGATAATCACAGCTGAACGCGTATGTACTGGACACCATCTCAAGTAGAGAGGAAACGTGTCCTTCCCAGAAACACTGTTGCTTAACTCTCCTTCACTACTTTATGCAGCTGCAAAGAAAGCGTAAGGCCTTGCAGGCACTCAGCACTTCCCTGAGTAGGGAGGCATGGGAATCACTCGGCTCACTGCAGTCTTTCCCTGAGTGCCATCTTTGCCAGATAAGATCCAGCCTCTCCCTGAAAGCTCCACAAATAGTATCTTGTCATAGAAGTTGCAGCCACTTGCTGCAGATAAGGCGGCATTGCAGAGACTGGGGGTAAGAGTGAGGGGAGAGTGTGCCCTCAACCACACCAGCTTCCCCTCTGCTGTCCTTGCTGGGGTCATCCTAAAACAGTCCCGGTTTCCACCCCACATAGTGGCAGGAGGCAGAAGAGCCCCAATACCTCTCAGCAATAGTGGCTGCTGCATGCCAAGCAAAAGCTCTTACACAAAGGTGCTTTTATGGTATCAATAGTAATGGAGTCTTTTCCTGGTCACTACAGAAATCATAATGCTGGTGGGAAAGGTTGGACTTTGCAGTATCCTCCCTGCAAGAAGGATTTTCTCCTCCACACTGTTTCAGATCAGCCAAGTGGAGTTACCTCTTGATGTGGCAGTTGTAGGAAGCTGTGCCCTGGCCTGCCATCAACTGCAGGTGCAGACTCAGCCTATACCCTGCAAACACAACTCACTGAAGCCTACTCTGAGAGCACTGACTTCAGCTAAGAGCACACTTGCCCTACAAGGGATGCCAAAGGCCGGGGAGTGGCCAGGTTTGCACAGAGCACCTTGGCTTTTATTCTTTGGTCAGCTGAAGCCTTGAGAAGTGGCTATTAACACAGTAGGTGCATGAGCCTTGGCACACAGGAGGGAGGAGAAGGACACAAGGTCACTAGCCCTTCATGAAAAAAGACCATTCCTTTCTTCAAACAGTTCTGTTGTGACTTGACTGAACAGATCAGAAAAACCTCTCCCCATCTCACCAGTGCCATGGTAGGGCATAAAGCAAGAGGGAGCCCTGAAGACAGACCATTAATGAAGGAAGTGTCTAACATCCCAAGCCAAAGCTATGATTTGTACCCACTGAAGTGGACAAAAGTAGCTCATCTCTCTCCACCTCCCCAAAAGAAAGCTAGAACAAGGGTGCCAAAGGGGTTGCGAATCAGGAGAAAAGTGGCTGTTTGGGCTCAATTTTGACTTTGCACTAGAGTTTGCTTGACTTCAGCATCACGCATCATGTTTTCTCTGTGCCCACCAAGACCTCAGTTATGTCTTCCATGTTGATATTCCTAACACACAAAATTGAGAAGGAAAGACACGGACAAACCAGTTTAAAAAGAGCCTGATGCCCCTGAATACGCACCCACATCTCTCTGCTAGGTAAATCAGGCTGTCTGGAAACTGAATGAGAGCATGTTGCTCTACCACAGAAGTTCAGTAAGATAAAAATAACCTCCAAAAGCCTACACTCAGCTTGGAAGCACAGTGCTGAGCCAGGGACTATAATAGGAAAACACAATAATTCCTCATAGCAGCCCTAGAATAAAGGATTATAAATAGGCAAATGGGAGAAAGGATGGAGGACTATTTTATCACTATTCTAAAAGCACTCAGAGAAAATAAACTGGGATCCATTTATAGACAGTTTTCAAAAGCCAAAATGTGCTAAATACAACGCTGAATTTCCCTGAACACAAAACATACCAGAGCAAGAGTCTCTTGGCCAGCAACTTTTTATTATCTGTGCTTTTTTGCCCCCCCCCCCCCCCTTGCTTAGTCTTTGCCCCATGATGGCTCTACGCCTTTCTTGAGAGCTTAATCAGGAGCTATTAAGAGAGTCACTCTCAAAGCTGTATAATGTTAAAAGTCCATTAGCTCACCCCAAGCAAGGCTGGCAGGAGGGAGATGATGTACTCGCTGAAGATGAACTAGCTATTTGCATGCCGAATATTTCCAATCACTGAGCAATGGCAGGAGAATCTGAACATTATCACACTCACCTGCCCAGTCACCTTTCGAACACATTCGCTTTAACACATGACAATGTGGCAAAACATATCCAGCAAACCTGCAAAAAGGGACAAATGGATGTTCTTAAGCAATTCTAGGCACCAACTATGCCGATACACAGGAATAAAAAATAGCAAAGTCTACCTTCCTTTTTCCCTCTGCCACATTTACTTGCATTATGCATGGTTGCTTGTATTATGCATGGGTTAATCAAATATGACAGTTTCTGCTTACTTTCAGTCTGATCACAATCAGCTTGATCCAGCAAAGCACGCGCACTTTGTTTCATGCACATTTTCAAGTCCCAAAGGCCTTTAGTGGGCTTTGGGCCCTGCCCTGTGACACTCCAGCCCCAGCCACCACCTCGGGGGCCCTTTTCGTTCAATTACCCAGCTGCCATGAGCATTCATCACCATACAGCAAGCACATTGGCGAGACACCCAAATAAACCTTCTTTTCTGAAATGTTTTCAGAGGCTGCAGCTGAGTGGAGCCAGGTCGAAGCACCAGCCACAGCCTCTAGAGAGCAGAGTAATGCGACCTTCAGGAACCTCTGGCTTTGTAAGGCTTTTAAGTAGTCATTTTCCCCTGTCTCCTCCGATTGAACAGAAAATTGAAACAACTGTTTGGAGACCACTAGCTACTGGTGGATGTTTCACACCAGGACAGCACCTTGCATGAAGCCAGCCACCCTGTACTTGTTTTAGGGCATAGTGCCCCCAGGGAGAGTTTGGGAATCATTTCATATGGCCCACTGTCCAAGAGAAGTTGAGCTTAAGGCACATCTCACACCAAGAGTGACTATTATCTTT
The DNA here is from genome assembly GCA_039720435.1 of Amazona ochrocephala. Lineage (NCBI taxonomy): Eukaryota > Metazoa > Chordata > Aves > Psittaciformes > Psittacidae > Amazona > Amazona ochrocephala. The sequence continues at coordinate 1,633,806 of CM077884.1, read as the reverse complement.
CAATGCTTGTTTCAGTCATCAAGCTGGCAATTTGTAGCACACACAAGCTTGTCTCACAGCATCCTATATCCTGAATAAGAAGACCAAGAATTGGAAGGGTGCAGAGCTTGGGTGGCCCTGTTGAGCCCAGAAGCACCATAGCTACCAAAACAAGGCTGCTCTCTACTGGAACAATGCAATCAAGGGAAGTGTAAGAATTTAGATGAAAATTAGAGCTATTTCACAGTGACAAAAGGACAATAGAAAAACCCAAGAGTGTTAAAAACCCCACATCTTTCAATAGCTTTTGGGGACTAGCTTCTATTTTGGACAGTGGATGGTTAAAGTCCTGCTGGTATTTTGCTGAATCTCCTGCAGAGTGACTCTGATGCTCAGTTGTGGTTTTCTGGTTAGAGCACAAACATTTCTCCAGGCTAGAGTATTGGAAAACATAGAGAAACCGATTTATCACAGCCAGCCAGGAGTGACTGAGGTTTCACATATGCTTGAAGGAGCAGAGACCGCAGGCTTTCACAAAGCTGTTGGGCTGCTCTTTCCTTCTGCTCTAATTTGCATACCCCCCTCAACATAACACAGAGAATAACCCCCCACTGGCTGCTGGTCTTGTCAGCTCTGGTGTCCCCCTGAAGAAGTGACACGTTCTTCAGGGTCTCCCAGAAGTCACAACTGGAATCAGCCAAATCAGTTGATCCCCCACTGCGCTAATGGCTAGAAGCCTTATGGAAAGAGCAAAGGCAAAAGCTTGTCCCAACAGCAGGACCACAGACAGGATGCCCAAAGAGGCTCACACTGAGAAATGGAAATTGAGCCACTGAAGGGCACTGTTTCTTCCTCCCCACCTTTCTGATGCCCCAAGGCCAGACCCTCTTTGCTGGGACTCCCCTCCCTTTTAATAGTGTAGGAGGCAGTGATATGCAGACAAATAAAGGAGACCTCTGAATATTCTTACACGTGCAGCCAGCCCCTCACTAATTGTTCCAGTCTTTTTGCAACATCCCCTGCCTACAGGGAGTAGCTAATGGGCAAAACCAAAATAAAATCTTATTCCCCATTGCATGGGTGCAGAACTGAAGCTCCCATTAAGACATGGGCTCACAGCACTGACTTGTCTCATCTCAATGTCAGTAGGGAAGATGACTACATTGGTAGTTTACAGCAAGTCCCCTCTTCCTGCAGTGTTTGTCATTAGCCAAATCTTTAACCCCATGGGATTTGGTGCTCTAAAGTGTTTTTGCGAAGAACTTCCAAGAACTCCCTACTAGGAAAAGCACTGCAGTCCCCTTGAAATGGCAGGGGGTAGTGAATAATAATAGGTCATTGATATCTAAACCTACTCACTACTTTGAAATCCCACATAGAGACCTATGCATTTTGCAAGTCTCTTCAGCATATACTCAAAGGCAAGAGAGGACAATAGGAGGGGAAGAAAATACAGGCTTCAGTGTTCTCTGAGATACAAAGCACACATCACCTCTCTGGGCTGGCAACCTGCTTCATTAAATTGAGCTATAGTATGTGGAAAGGAGCAAATACTAGACTGAGATTCAAAACCTACTGGAGATTAGGATTCTGCCTCCTTGGAAGACAGATGGCTCAGACAAAGGATATAACATTCTCTCAGACCTACCTGGGAAATTGCTTTCCAGTCCAGTAGAAAGCCAAGGCTCCTCTCCCCACAAAAAAACCCAATACACACATTTTCCTCATAATGCAGGAAGAACAAAATGGATACTTTTCAAAGTGTTTTTTAATCAAAACAAAAAAAAAGAAAAAAGAGCACACACCAGAGCTTGACATGGGCTAGCCAAACTGCTGGTCATCAGGATGTTGAACTGGCATGAGGAAGGCTGTGTTTCTGCATAACTCAAGAGCACAGGTAAACACTGGGACTCACGGGCAAGTACTCTGCCTGCCAGCATACTGCTGCTTTGTGCTGAGCGGATCTCTCTCATGCGGTGATGGGAAAACTTTATCCTGCAGCCCAGACTCTTTTTCCAACAAACAGAAGTCCCAGAGACTGGGGGAAAGACCATTTCAGTGAATCTGCATTTCCAAGCACTTCTGGAGAGGATTCCCAGTCCGTTCTTCTGCCTCCCTGGCAGGTTATACAGGCTTAAATGGAGACTCATCTTTGGCAACAGCCACACCGGTAGGACCCAGTGCTGGTTCCACTGAAGTCAATACATGTCCTTGCCTGGACCATAACCACAGCTGCACCGGGGCTAATCACTAGCCAATTGTGCTTTAAAGTTAAATCCTCATCCACTCCATCTAGCCAGCAACTTCTGAGAGCTTCTTCAGGCTCATGGAAGTGTGTATCAGTAAATTCAGGTAAATGTGAACATCCTGGCTACAGCAATGGGGTGAAGTTTTCAAATATGCCCAAGAGATGGAGAAGCCAAAAGTTTCATTTTAAGACATGACTTGAGCACTAGATCAGGTATTGAAATCTCCCTGCCATCTAATAAAGCAGTTTCCAAAGCTGCTGGCGTGTTGCTCCACCAGCCTGGTTTCTTTACCAGAAAGACTGGGCTAAAAAAGTGACACATTTTCCATACACAATTTTTATCCATTAGAATTCACTAGATATGCATCTCATTTGTCTGTCAAATATTTAAAAAATACTTCAACCTGCTCTAATAAACACATTCTAAAACATGCATCAAGTTTGGATCAGAACAGCTTCTCTGGGATAATCAGTAAGCCCAAATTGCTGATTTAAGGCCTAAATATCAGTCACTGGCCAGCCAGCCACAAAAGGTAACTCTGTCCTTGAACTCTTGGAATTATTTTTGGCTCAGACTAACCCTTGTCACCATACATCTTATCCTACAAACAAAAGGAAGGTGTATGTTCTTTTCAAGGCTACTGTTGCACCACAAGTTTACACACAAACATAACTTTTGCAAACTTGAGACCAAAGTAAGATCTCGTATGTCCCAGGGGCAAGTCAGAAAGTCCACAGGAGTCAAGGGAATGGTAACTGCCATAAAGGATCAGGCCTAATACATGCATTAGAGAAGCAAGGTAGCTCCTTTGCTCAGGGTCTGGCTCATTCACTTTGCACATACCACTGCTTTAGCATCACATCCTTATCTAATGGTGAACGTGTTTCAACAACATGCAATACATATTAATGCAATATGCACTGCAACACACAATACGCATCCAAAGAAATATGTCAATGCAAAAATCTGACTTCTCACACATAGCAGGGCTAACAAGGAAGAGCCTTTTACAAAAAAACAATCAAGAAATCACCTGAAACCATGAGACCTGAGGGGCCTCAAGCAATCCGCAATACTGAGACCTAACAACAGGTGCTAATTCATGAAAGAAACACAAACAGTGGGACTGAGGTAATGGCAGAGATTTCATTAGTGCAATTAACATTTATAATGGTTATGTTCTTTAATAGAATTTAAATAAGGCTTTGAATAATTACACACACTAAAACTAACATTCCATAACCTTATTTTGCATGGAAAAGCAGCAGGAACAACCCTCTGGACTGTACAAGGTCCAATTATGAACAATTACATTCAAAAAGTAGATCAAAACAGAAACAACTCATCCCCGCAAAAGCTGCATCATCATCTTTAAAGTCAACTTTCTCCGCTAGTGTGAGAAGTGTGAAGAACAGATGAACCGGGCTTCAGCCCGGTAGATTTGGCCTTGTCAAACTACCAGTAGTGCTTTCCAACCCAGACTCTCTCCTTATTTCTTTAGTCATGGAAGCTCATGAGAAAAAAGTGAATTTCCAATGCAATGGAAGGTGAGTTGCCCCTTCCCCAGGCCCAACAATGTACATAAATTATGGAAGCTAGAAAAAGATTTTACATTACACTGCGGCATGTGTGTTTACAGTGCACGTTGCCCTTTAGAAACTACTCACAGACAATGGGGCTGGGTGGGTGAAAAAGAAAAATCAAAGCAGCTTATGAAATAGTAATATACTGTTCCAAAATCTGCACCGTCCTGCAGGACCAGGAATTTATTCAGATTGTTCTCAACAGATCCAGTCTATGCTGGATATGTAAAAAACAAGAGACTAAGTCATCAAGGAAAACCAAATGGGAAAATTTGCACACTGCAAGAGCTTTCAAAAATGAAACAAAAAAAAAAGAAAAAAATCCCAGGAAACACTGATGAAAGCTCAGAAAAATTTATCATCAATTCTGAAGTGGGGCCTTGTGACATCATCTGGGTTAATGAAGACAGAGATGGACTTCCCGGGGTTCTCAGTCACTAGCTGTTGCAATTTTTTGGCTAATCGGTCATCAGGCTGGTTGATGTCCCCTCCATCTGACTGTGGGGAGGGGATGCTGGTGGTGCTGCCCCGCCGTTGGAGCTCTAGTGTTAACCGGTTGGCTGCTTTGACATGTTCAATGGCAGTTCGAAGGTGTTCAGCAGGGTCTGAGCGGACTGAGGACAGCTTCCGCGCATGAAGCATGACCGTTTCTTCAGAGAGGTGCTCCAGCATATTGCACTGGGGGATGAAATAGTTAGGGCACATCTTGTTGACCAAGCAGTGCTGGAGATCATCAATGAGACCCAGGAGGAAATGGGCTGCGTAATCCTCTTGGGCTAAGTAGCTGGCTGGTAGCCTGTCACAAGCCCACAGCATCATGCTCCGCAAGTGATATGGACTAATGGCTTTGGGGCGGGACAGCAACTTGATGATAATAGCTTTGCAGGCCTGATAGGCTTGCATGAGACTGCTGGAGATGCACTTTTTCAGCTGCACTTCACTTCTGGCAAATGAAAGCCTCCATTCATTGTCCTTCTTCCCCTTGTAGGAACACGCAGGCACTAAGTAAAACCCACTTATGACTTCCTCCTCTGTGATCTTCCCATCCCAGAAGTGGTTCTCCATCAGCCAGCTCTGGGCCACAGCTGGCCAGCCTTTGAAGGACACCACAGGGACAATGTCGTACAGCATGCGGCTGCTTCCCACTCCCAAAATGATGGATATAATAGTCCCATTCTTTTCTACCTTCTCTACCTTTGGCATCCCTCGCTGGGGCTTTTTCTGGATCTCAGAGAGGACAATGCTAATGGAGTCATAGAACCAGTCTGCGACTTTTGTTGGAGAGAAGAAATAATTGGTAGCTCCATTGATATGGTCCACTATCGTGCAGCAGTCCTTCCATTTGCTGATAGTTCCTTCATCAAATAGACGCAGGCTCAGCCAGGAGTGGCACAAAGCCGAGTGGCGCATGTCCAGCGTAACTGGTTGGTTGCGGTCATGCAGCTTCAGTGCGGGCACAAGCAGGGTGAAGTCCATGTCATAGTCTGTGCCTCGTGCATAAACATTCAGCTCATCCAGATCAATGTCCACTACACCTTCCCGCACACCTCCTGAAAGCAGCAGATACTCATTAGCTACAGGCAGCTTCTGATCGAGTTTCTGGACCATGCCTGCAAAAGAAAGAGAAGTTCTTTCAAGAGAAGGCAAACAGACCTGGATTTACAGGATTTAAGCAGGATTAAAACCCATCCCATACCCAGCAGATAAAAAAGCAACCAGAGGTATCCATCACTGTTTGTGTGACACAAACGTACAGCACGTCCAGCGCTCAGGCAACCTTAAGTCCCACCTGATTCAGAGCAGAGCCTCCCCTGCATTCCTGGGTACAGGCGAATTCCATCCCAAACATCATACTGGAAACAATGGAAAAAAGCAGAAGCCTCTGGTAAAATACAGCAAAGCTACTTCGAGAACTAAATTTAACATCTTAAGTACTTTCTAAACCAGTTTTTCACCATATTGTCATTCATTTCCATGGTATCCAAATGCTTCCCCAACACTTCAAAAAGAAAACAGAATATTAATTGACACCATGATCTTATTTCAGTCTGGTATAAGGAAAAAGCTAGACTGGCATCAGGGGGTTGGTTTGTGCATGAGCAAATGAATCGCTACAAATGTCAGTTCAAGCACGTCTGATTTTACAATTTGCTTTACATTTACTGATGAACAAGGCAATATGAATGAAGGTGATACATCCTCCTCTTAGAGGGAAATGGAGATAGGTTAAACTATCAGGCAATTACAGAAGCCAGCTCTGAAACTGGTTCTTCAAGCGGGAATACAGTATCATGCCACAAAATATCTGATCAGCTCCCCAGAGCACAGACATGAAGACAGATTTCTATTTTCATCACCAAAACCAGACACTTCCCTTCACCCTGCACTGCCCGCACTAGTTGTGCAAAGCCATTTTTTCACTGTGTGTTCTATACATACCACTATATTCTGCTCACAGAACACGAACAGCAGACCGAGAAGAGGTATTAGCACCTCATTCAATGTTCAAATTAGTCTTAAAATTGAGCTTTTCACTTCAGTTGCTCTGTAGTCTGATTCTGCTACTCTGGGCTGTTTCGCTACTGGAGTTTGTCTTGTGGTTAAATGCTCTTGATTCTTCTGCTGCCTCAGTTCAGACAACACACCTAAGCCATGAGGGAACCAAGGCCAGTGACTACGAATGGAGATGTTGAATCTCTTACAAGTGCTGCAAAAGGGATTATATCATTTATTCCAAGCACAAATGATAACATTTTTGTTGGCAGACATTACATACTTTAGCTTTCTAAAGGCACTCTAGTTTGTTTATATCGAGTGGTTAAATGGAAACCTTCCATTACAAGGAAGCCAGTCTTAGACATTAGTGGGAATAACAAGTCAGAGGTGCGCTGGGGTGAGCCAGAAAACCACCAATCACACTGTCAGCCCGGGAACTACTGATGGACACTTCAGGGGTATTTTTTTACTGAAACACTAACACAAATGATCAGCACTAGAGTCTGAGCACCCATCTTGGCTTAGCTCCATTCATGCAAAACTTTTCCTGCATTAATGCATCCCCATGGAATCACAGATACTGCCGGAACAGAGCAGGTCTCCCTAGCAGAGTGCAGCAGCAGTACCCCAAGGCATGGAGTGTTGCACTAGGCTGCAGTGATTTCAGAGACTCATCTTTCCATTCCTGCATGCTAGGACAGAGGCAAGAAAATGCCATCTGCATGCACACGGGTAAGTCATGACCGCAGCAAAATCTAAAGCTATGCTGACACTGGTTCATTGGAATAGCCATGGAAACTGTAGGAAGAGGCCAGCGTGTGAAGGAGAATGCGTCCTGGGGCAATATTCAGGGTAACCATGCAATCCCCCATGTAAAATTCCTTGCAAAATACACTTTAGCTATTTCATTGCTTCCATGAGTACTGGACCCAGTCCATTTTGCTGCACTGAGCTGGGATTCAATCCCTGCCAGGAAGGTAAGTACATAACCCTTTCCATTTCATGTGGCTCCAGAAGCAGCAAAAGAAGAAAACAGCTCTGGAGGAATGCTAAGAAACTCTTTCTGCTTAGTCCTGAGCTAATACCTCTCTGTGATCTTGCCACATGCTGCCGCACTCAACCTTAAAGGATAATAACCAAGAAAAGCTTTTGTCAACTTCAAAAACATTTTCTGGTGCTTAGAAATGCAGTGAGCCATGTTACCCTGATCATGGAGTGGCAAAGCCTTGCACAGGGTTCTCCATCCCTCAGGCCAAATAAGCGGCACTCCCTCCTTCACTGTACCCAGAAAAGGATTGCTAACCAGTGCCTAAAGTGACATGACTTCTGGAGACACTATTGACACACTGCTTCCAAATCTTGCCCTTGAACGAGTGCAAGCAGCCTTGGTGCTTTATACCGAAACTGTAAACTGAGTCCAAGATCCACAAAGTAGAATCTAGGTCAATCACATCATAGGGGCAGGGAGCAGTTACTTTCTTCCAAGCATACAAGTCAGTACCAACCCTAACTGTGGGGCAGCAAAACGACTATCCCGATGGCCTATCCTGCCTCTACACTGACCCAAAATTCTCCACTCAGGACAGTGATCTGCAGCATCTGCCATGCACATCTGCAGGTGTTCCTGAGAGAGGCAGATAGAATGTAACTCTCCTACAGAAGAAACTGTTCAAACCTACCAAATTCAATAAAGCATGCATTTTTCTATATATTTTTAAACTTGAAGGAAGAAAAATGTCTTGTGAAGTTCTGCAGTGTACCTTTTGCATCAAAACTTCTATCCTATGGTACAGCCAGAGCATTTGACTGAAAAAGAAAATATGATTTTTCTAGAAGGTGGAGATTCTCCACCTCGGAGTTTACTGTGTGATGAGTTGCTCTCTGTGGCCTGAAGAAACCCTCTGTCCTTATGTGTGAGCAATATTGTTGACAGACTGACCCTATTCGATCCGCAGCAAGTGGTACTCAAACCCTGCTTTCTAAATGCCCCATATTTATCTGACTGGAAAACAAGAGATCAGTCTCCAAAGCCAGACAAGACAGAAGCCATTCCTGCAATGTTAGTTCTATAACATCTTACAGCACTCCTGCCCTCACTAACACAAAGCAAAGTTTGCACTGGGTAAAGCCTGCACAGCTGGCTCTACTGCCAGAGGGTTTACAAAATGCCAGCTAGAAAAGAGGAGGCTTCTGCTCCTGGTGGGTAGGTAACATTCCAGGAAGAACCATCCAGCAGAGTCAGAGGCACAGCCCTCCAAGCACTGTCATGAAGGTACTCCAACAGAAGAAATACTTCTCTTCCCTGTGGCAGAGAAATAAAATACCAATTTCAAGCATCCGTGCAATAATGCCTTCTGCCCACAGAGCACTCTTCACACTTCCTACAGACAGAAAACATTTTGTGTGCTCACCATTAAGCCTAGTTTGCAAGGTTGAAGACTCCTGAAAGGGAAAGGCGCCACACACTGCCAACTAAATCACTTGGTTTACCCCTCTCCAGAACTCGAGACCTACCAGCAGAGGAGGAATATTAAAAAATAATCAGGCAATAGCTACAGGAAATGACCTAATATATCATTAATGTTTCTATACCTGCCTGGCTACAGAGCTTAAAGCCTTGAGCTCTGCCTAGCACAGAATTTCCCCTTTAAAGGCCGGACCAGCAACATCTGCAGCTCTGCCACAGAGCTAGAAAAGGAATTTTTGCTAACAGATCACAGCAGCATTGCTGATCCAAACGAAGCTGGGGAGCAGGGGATTGAGATGAGGTCCCCTTCAAGAAAATACATTTAGAATAGGCACAGACTGCTCTATAAATAGTTGAGATGGCCAAATTCAGGTTTCACTAAGGCTTTAGGGGTTTGCAATGTGTTCAAACTGCCCCTCTTACACATAAATCTATTTGAAATGTGAATGGATTTCAAGGAAACCCATTAACCAACATTTTACGGCATACACTACCCTGGCATAAAGCTTTCATCTTAAGTTTCAACAGCCCAAATGCAAGCTGAGAGAACCATGTGTACATACAACAGAAGCAAGCACTCCAGCTCAGCAAGCACGGAAGTGCAAATACAAAGAAGTAAACCACCAAGATCTGTACTTGACACAAATACTTAAGATAACAGCACCAGTGGGCTATTTGAGTTGTCTCCTTTCCCTCACAGTACCAGGACCAGCTGGGAAGATGCAGAAATAGGGGTTACAGATAACCTTATGAAATCTGTAAAAGGCCTGTGGAGTAGTCTGCAAAGACCAAACCCAGAACTTGTCAAAGGGTCAAACACACAAAAAAATTATTTCAGCTGAAGGTCCAGTTCTCATGGCATCAAAGCAGGTCCATTGATATTTACTAAGTCTCTTGCTGCTACCAGGCAAAACATAATTTGCAGTCATATCTTGTGTGACGGACTCCTTTGGAAAGGTTGTTTGGCAAAGCTAATATTTTGCCAAGGAGTTGGTGTTCAGTTACCACTTCTGCCTAAAGCACCTTCAAGGAGTTCTGTTTTCCTAGCTGTGCAACTAGTTCAAGATCTTCCTAAGCTATACAGTGTGGCATCGTAACAGTATTCACTCCGTTTCACTCCATTGTTGTTCCTTCAGTAGCAGGAAAATAGGATTTATTCCTACTCCAAGCACTGTCATACAAGGAGGATAAAGACAGAGAAAAGAGATTTTACTTTTACATAACACCTACATTTGGGATACATCCTTGAATGAACTGGGACTCCGATGCACATAACACAGAAACACAGAGACTATTCTTCCTATCAAAAAAAAAACAGAAAAGCAAGCAACGCAAAGATGCTCTCCATCCATTACAGAATTGCAGTTGAACTGATTTCATGAAGACTGCACTGCATGCTGGGATCTGCTGCTATTTCATGACCAGCTTTGTATAACTAAGGAGGAACACACAGCATGGACTTGTCGTTGAGGAAACTGACCACAAGAAAAAAGCTACACAGAACCTTATTTCTAACATATGCATTTCCTAAGTTTTGGTTCCTTCTTGAAGCCTTCTTTCCTGATGCCTTAGATACACAACCATTACCACCAAACAAAATGTAAGCAAAGACAGACGTTCTGTTAGCCTAACTTGGTCTCATCAAATTGAACTGGGTGATGTTCAGGGTAGTCACTGAATTAATGGACACTTCTGCTGCATGGGAACTAGAAAAAGCTCAAAAGACCAGTGGGTGCTCAGAAAAGATCCACAAAGGAGGATCTGCAGAATGTAGCATGCAGTAGAAGCATGTCACGGGAGTTCTTCTGGGAACCAAGCCAGATGCAGCCTCTAGTTCTGCACTGCTCCTGTTCCCCAATTTAGACCCCAGTGTCTGCAGTAGCCTTGCTCACGTTCCACACCAGCATGGTGTGGAGGTGACAGTCTGCACAGTGCACAGACTTGATTTTCTTTCCTGACCCTCGTATCACCCACTTGTCTTGCGCGGCCTGCAAGACTCCTTGTAGGCTGCTGGGACCATGAGCTACTGTAATATCCCTCTCCTTGAAGACTTTCTGTGCCAGGAAAGGTCTGCAAATTGGCTGTGAAAGCTAATGTGGTCCCCCATAGATCATCTTCAACTTCTCAAAGACCCAAATGTATTCCCTACATCACCAGCACAGAAGGCAAGCAAGAGGCTACTAAGCCATAAAGATACCATGGCCAAGCTGCCAAAGACCTTTAGAGGCATGATGATCCCCAGACATGAGTGAATGATGAACACAAGCTTATCTGTGAGGTATACAGCCAGGAACTTGCCCCTACTCTCCAGAAAGAAAAGACCCCAGGTTATGTCAAGGAGCTGGCTGCAGCCTGCAGGCAGCTCTGCCGTGCAATTCAGTAAGTTATGGTGAGGTTAGCTGCTGCTCCTCATTACCAAGCTTCTCTGTTCACCTCTTGACTTTGCCATCTAATCTAATTTCAGAAGCAGCATAAGTCTGTGCAACATCAGCTGTTAAAAATAGCTGCAGCATAGAATAAACATGCAGAGTAAGTGTCCTTCAGCCCCACACTGGAGCTCAGAAGATGCCAGAGTACCCTCTTCAACCCTATGGAAAGACCCAAAACACCATGAGTTCAGCCTAGGGACTGAGTGCTCTCTGTGAAGAATGAGAATAACTGGGACACTTGGATGCTTTACACACTTCAACACATGGACATGGACAGAAGGGAGGGAAAGAAGAACTGGACAAAATAAGAAGTGTCCTTCCCCCAGCTCCTTTCTCTCCTCCGCACACCAGTAGAAAGCCTACAAAATTAAAAATGAGATTTTCTCTAGAAAAATCCAACATCTGAGCTGCATTCTCATTGATGTCTTCTTCCCCCTGCCCCTTCTTACTCTGTAGGTAACTTAATCTCCACAAAACAAGAGATTAAGACGTTCATTTCCTCAATCAATAACAATGATGCCGTTTTCTGGCACTGAACATAGCCTGACCTTACATTTAAAGTATGCGCTCTTCAAACCATTAGCTTGTGGCCTAGCAAAAGTCTCCTGTTACTTGCAGGCAGTCTCACACAGGCCTGATTATTGTCTCAAGCAACATTTTTTAGTAATCATACTGAAAGAAAGTGAGCATCATGCCTCTGCTATTGCACACCCAGCACCTGTGAAGAAACACAGGTACACACCCCTCCTAAAAGAGATCATAAAGTCCCCACTGACACCAACAGGGCTGTATGTTTGAATTCTTCCACAAACCCATCCAAGGACCTGGGCCAACGGAACTCCCACACAGGGAAGCTCTCCAGAGGGGTTCCAGGAAGCAATCACATCTCTGAGGAGGCCAGAAATACTAGGAATTGCTTTTGATTCAACACGTGAGAGTTGTCCTCACTGTTCCAGCAAGCAGCAGCACAGAGCCCTTGCAGAGAAGCTTGCCATGTGACACTGCATGCCCCAGCTCCAGGCATGTTTTCTGGGATATGCAGAAATGTGTCACTGTGAAACCAACCACTTGGTTGGCACGCAGAGCCTGAGCCCAGGATCTAAGACAAGCTGAGCCTCCCAGGTTTGCAGGATGCTGACACACCTGTTATTGAACGCTGGGGTAGCGCCTTTTCCTCTCACCAGCGTGGTCAAAAACCACTATGCTGGGTGTATGCCCATCCCATGCCCCCCAGCAGCCTAGGGAGAAGACATATAAAAGGGATCTTCCTTACATAGGTGATCTCTTCAATAGGGAAGGCTAGGAACCGCCCACATATACCACAGTCTGCCTCCTTTCTACTGCTTAATCCTTCCACATGACCTGATATAGTCAGAGATCTTTATTTTTTCCTCCCTGATCTACCCAGTTTGATGCATAACCTTGGCCAATGTCTTTTTTCATTTGCATAAAATCATTACCCCTTGTTAACCCCCAAAAGCTAAGGAAGTCTGACCTCCTCAAAAACTCAGCAAGTGCTTGGAATTGTTCAGATGGCATTAACAACACATCAGATGTTATTAGCAGAGAACCAATTCATAAGCTCATGATAAATCTAAGGATCCTCTGCTTTGGCCAGGCAACTTTTACCCTTGACTGCTATAAAAAATACATGAAACCCCAGGTTAGTGAAAAAAAAAAAAGAAAAAACCACAACCAAAAAGCTTTCATCATTTTTCATAAAGACACCAGCCAGGTACTCTGTGGTTCTTTAACAATTCTGTTGCAAACAGCAGATCCTGCAGAAGAGGAACATTGTTCAAAGGAAAGATCCCTGCAGAGGTCTCCCACCTATGCTTGAGTGGTGTGTGTTGAATTTCATGGGCTTCTTTAAGACAGAACGGGAGGCCAGCTCTGATGCAGCTGGGTTGCACTTTTTCTTCTGTTTCCCTTGGTAATTGCAAATCTATTTATGAGCAGCACAAGTTTTTGTTACGCAGGAGAACTGAAAGAGTCAGCGCTTTAGGAGAGTCTTTAGTTACCAAGCACATTTTGAGAGGACTGTTGGCGGAAGCAGGCAGAGGGGGTGGGAGGGGAGTGGGGAGACTGAACCATGTGATACCAGTTCAGTTAAGTATGGAAGGCGAGGGAAGGAAGCTGCTCTTTGCAGACTGGTACACCAGTGTCCTACTGATTCTGCTCCTTTTAGAAATCTTGTGACATGGTGACAGAACACACTGCAGGGAACCAGCACCCCCTTGTAAAAGAAATCATCTTTCTCCAAAGTCTTTTTTAAATGCAATCTTAAAAGTAGTGTCCCAGTTTTTTTTCTGGTTCTCGTGTGCCCTGGTATAAACCACCCAGATAGTTTTAATCCTCTGTGCCAGTGAGGAGGGGTATTTCATGGTGAAGGGGAAAAAGGCAGTAAAAAAAGAAAGAACAAGCCCAGATTCAAACGGTGTGCCTGTATAGCAAAGGGCAGTGCTGTCACAAACCCACAAACACCCAAACCCACCCTAGCACCAAAACCAGAAGTGGTGTTACTGCAGTGACCTGCTTGGCTAAAATACCCAGGTCTTAGAGACCACAATAGCAGGGCTAGACTGCTTTCAGAGCTGGAACCAGCCATTTCAGAGGGAGTCTGCATCACTGTGCATTTCTGCTTTGCACAGCAGGGAGTTTAAGAGTCACCCACCAAACTGATGCTGAAATTTTCAGCCTGCCAGTCTGCTTATCCAATGGAATTACTCCAGAGTCATATTAGCCAACCTAAGATAACAGTGTCTGAAAGCTTGCAGAGAATATGAAGCGCAAGTCAAAGAGATGCTTTAGGGTCTGAAGAATATAGGTGATAAGGTCTGAGAGCAGCTGAAGAGCAGCAAAAAAAGGAAAAGGCCACAGAAAGGGAACTTGTAAGAACAGCTTGCTGCTACACCTTGCTTAACACTGTACGCTGTGTCCATACAGTGTCCATATTTTTAACTGTGTGTAAAATAAAATTCCCTCTGGAAATGGCACAAGATGCCATTTATCCCGGAACTGCAATCCCACAAATAGAATCTGCTAGGGGACAGATTGCTTTATCAGTTCCACCCTCTGGCACTGAGTACACATTTGGCAACGGCTATAAAGGGTCTAGATGGGCCATTTCTGCTCACACTCTTACAGAGCACTGCTAAGTGTTCAGCAAGATGTTACACTGATGGAGACTCACCATGACTCCTCTTTTGGACCTGCTTACAAGGTAACAACAGTGGACACAAACCAGATGGAGCTTCTTGAGTGCAAACATGTAGACTCTTGGAGGAGAGGCCATTCTGCATTTCCTTTCCTAGTTCCTTCACTATTATGCTCTTGTTATGCTTTTTACAAGAGCATAACAACCTCAGTGAGGTACATAACATGTCCATCTACCCTAGCAACCTGCCTCAGGCAACTGCTGCTGACTGATTTCAGGGGAAGAGCATAAGAGCAAGAAAAGTACAGCATAGTAACTTTCTCTCTGCAACCTTCAAGCAGCCTCTGACTTTGTGATTTTCCCAAACCAGAGGCAGTATTTGCAGCTTTGTCTTTAGCACGGATGGACTTATCTGCTAGGAATGTCTCCCACTGCTTTCTAAATCATTTAAATTTTTGGCATAGTCAGTGCCTTGCAGCACTTTGCTTCACACAGTACATGTTTTGTCAAAACGGATGTCCTTTTCCTGGCTAACTAGGAAATGAGGAAACTCACCTAAGCACGGCATCTTTCACAGATCACTCAAGATTTTACAAAGCTTACCCAATCGCTTTACTTCCACATTGAAAAGGACAACTTATTTAAACTTTGTACACCCAACTGTCCTCCTCAGCACTTGTGAGGGCCCTGTTATTGCTATGCTCAGTGTGAAACGTGGTGGTGAACACTGCATATCACATAAAAAGGTGACTTCTGTGTGGATGTCTGCTAAATTAGCCCCACTCCACTGCTAGTTTGCTCAATGTAATGGAGTCCTCCTCCACAAAATTTAGTTTCACCTTTAGGATAGTCCCCTCAAGCAAACCAATGCCACTTTACAAAGGGCACTGACAACATTGGAAAAGAACAGTGGAAGTAGGACAGAAGAAGATTTTGGAGGCTATACAGAAGAAAAAAGTCCTCAACCTTCCTCAGCCCCTCATTGCAACCTGACTAGTCAGCACCAGGTGCCTCTCACAGAAGACACGTGGCAGCTCTCCAGTGATGAGCAAAGCCATTCCCCTCCAGACCAGGGAACATGTTCCTCTCCTTGCTCCAAGTCAGACAGAGGACCACATGTATACGTTGGTCAGAACTCGACTCCAAGGTTACAAAAGCACTTTGGGTTTCACTGTGATGATTTCCTGATTTCAGTTACATTCTGGTATCTATTTGCCTGTCCTGAAAAGCCAAAGTTCCTACATCACTTTATGTTCAGGTGCCAGCCAGAGGGCTGTGCCCAGAGGAATGCCACCACACCCTCACATCCTCTAAGTAACACAAGAGCATTCACTGTAAATACACTTTGAGCTGCTCTGCCAAACCTCCTGCTTACGGTTATCTAACATGCTGGAAATTCTCTCCCCAGCTGCTTAGCTACCAGCTTGTTTTCTGTTCCCACAGCACAGCTGTTTTCTACAAAAATAAGTCACAACCAGAGCAAATCACAGCACTATTCCTTATTAACTGGGCCTGAAGCAACACTGTCCTCAGCGCCTGCCTATTCTGTAGTAACAGCTCTACCTTGCTGCAGAGCAGCGGGAGATTTGTCCTTGACTCAAAAATTCTTCACCAGATCATCCAGTAAAGCTGAAACTTACATGTGTAGTACACACAGTAATTACCAGGGTTGATGGATAACCACAGCTGTAATTCAATCTAATAACTTAAAAACTGTCAAACTTGGGTCCTGTGGTCAACGACATGATCAGAATGGCATCACCTTCAATCATTGTCACCCTCTTTAGTCATCTATCAATGACTAAATCTAGCTTTATGCCGTGGGACAGGCCAGAAAAACTGGGAGTGAAAGATGATTCCAGGAAACCAGCCAAGCTCCAGAAGAGCACGGGACACATGGGAAACCAGTTCTCTGAGTGCAGAAGGAAAGCAGGTATCTTCAGAAGCCTTCCTGAAGCATATGGTGGAGAAGATAACATGAAACAAATCCTCTCTCCATCCCCCAGTATTCACTAGACTCCATCCATACAGCCCTGACCTGGCCCCTTCAACAGATCCTATACCCAGACACTGGGGAAAGCCAAGACAGGACAAATGGCTGAGACACCCAATGCCAGAAACACAATATCATTTTTCTCTCATGTAGATGAGCTTAGATTGGACCAGAAAGATAAGGCAGGTACTTGGTCAGAATCGCTGAAATCGAACAGGCTTAAACAATACAGCTGTGTCCTAGATCATTAAGCCAAAAGTAAGCTTTCCTGTAGTACTAACCAATTTCCCACCCACCACCAAGAACATTGCCAAAGTCATGTGGAGCTTTATGAAATATATTTGTTAAGACCCCATGTTCAGCATCAGCGCTAGTTGGCTTTGACAATCGTGCAGAATTCTTCATTCACATCACAAGGGAAAGAAGTTACAGGCCAGGTTTTCTGCTAGCAGAAAACAGAGCAGCTCCTCTGAAGGAAATAGGAACACTTGGCAGAAATTTCCTTTTCCCTTTCTACAGAAGACAGAGGAAAACCTAAGCCCTCCAAACCTGTCTGTCCATGTTCCATTGGTCCAACCGTCCTGCTTCATTTTGCAGAGATCATATTTGACAGCGCGCAAAAGCCAGCATAAGTTTCTAATGGGGACTGTCAGTCCCTAATTTCTCAGATTTTATAGTAATTTATGTGCAGCTGGGCACTGTCATCTGTTAAATAGCATAGCAGGAAGCACTGTGCTGATTCGATCTCCATCAAGTGCCAAGCCCACAGCCCCAGCAGCTGTCAAGGATCTCTTATCCCCGCACCACAGGCAGTGGCCAGGAAGCACACAGGCTGGAATGAATATTGTAAAAGAGAAAGGGAAAAGCAACCACTGCTACGGCAGAGTAGAACCTAAGCTACCTTGCATGAAGACATGCATCAAAATGCCACTGTCACTCTGGCACAGGACTCCAAAGGTGAAATGCTGCCACCTTAAGAAAACAACAGGAAGAAGTATGTAGCCATGTGGCTGTGCAAGATACAGGTATTGCAACTGCCCTCCTTCCTGGGTTAGGTGTGAATTGGCTGGTGGGAAGGAGGAGCTGGTGGAGCTCTCAGATAGGGGATGGCAGTGCTCGCAGCTAGCTGATGCCCTGTAAGCATTTGCAGTGAGACGAGGGCTGTATTTTTGGAGGAGTTCTGTGTTACCAGGAACAGGGCTTGAAAAGGTAGTAACTGTTCAGGCATGAAGCACTCCTTTGCACAGGACTCTCATCCCATATTGCCTGCTTTGCTCATTCAGGAGAAATTCCAGGAGACCAGCCGCACATCTGTCACAGTGCCTTTTTGTGCTATCTGGCATGAAAGAGAGCATCACACACATTTATTTAGAGCAGACCTGGTGATCTCTCAGCTCATCTGGATGACAGTTACATTGTGAGGTAAAGGAAAGAAGAGAAAGCAAAATTGTTGCTGATCAAATATGAAATTCACGAAGTATGTTCCAGGAAGCCATTCTCTCCAACAGCCTAGTCCAAAAAGTCTTTTCTCCTCTAAAAATCTAGTGGAATATGGACATAAGTAAGATTCCTGTCCAGAGAACTGTCAGATACTAATGCAAAAGACTTTGTGGAGCAGGATCTCAAAGTCATCTTGTAATGGAAAGCTGATGACAATCAAAGCTCGTTCCTGAAATCTCATCTCCTGTCAGGGACTGCTTCATCCTGGTGCCTCTGACAAGCTCAGGGGAGTAGGTTCATGTTCAACAACTCCCCCAAGTTTTGGGAGGCAGTGTTCCCAGCCCAAACATCCATGAAGTAAGAGACAGGCCATGAAACCACAGCATTATCTTCAAGTTTCATTTTCTCCAGGTATTTTTGCAAGGAGGACAGAGGAAAGGCAGCTACCTCTGAAAATTCAAACACAGTAACATGGTAAGTTCAGTTGGCCCACTTAGCTCTCCCCTGAAAATGCATGAATAAGAAATACCATGTTTACACTCTGCTTTATTTAATAGAGAACCTCACATCACTCCATAAGCCTTAAGGAAAACCACAGTATATTGGTAGATTTAGTCCTAGCAGATCTGTGGCATTTGAAGTTTCACTCTTACTGTCTTATGCAGTGCATAATCTAGAATTTTAAGTCTACAAATTCCCTAATATGTCTGTATCAATAATGAAAAATGCTAAAAAGCTTCGTTCAGAAGTGCTGATACAGAAGTTAGGTGTGGAAGATACAGGTACATGGAGAATACAGACCCTTTAAATGAATTCAGTAATTAGAAATCTCACCTATATTTTATAGATGTTGCTGTGAAAACACTTCGTAAAATTTCTCTGTGGATGCTCAGGTCCTGCCAGGCTTGCTACGCGTTGCATGAAAACACTTCCCAGCACACAGGAATAGATATTGTCTGAATACAGTCCAGCTACACAGAAAGCAACACCTAACACTGTAACCACTAGTTTCCCACTGACAGCTGGCCCCCACCTCACAATTACTGATGAACAAAGATTACAGATCTCCTAAATTTACTAACACAGTCTGTAGAATTAATTGCACAAGTTAGAAATGGGACTATAAAGGCATGAGCTGGCCCTTTAACAAGGATATTCATCCCTGAAGTCAAAGGTGATATACAGATAATGCATAGAAGACACCCGAGCACAATCCTACTGACCTGGCTGCAGCTGGGGAAGGGATTGGAAGTGAAAAGAAATACTGATTTGTAGCTGAAGCCCACTGGCAACAAAGCACAAGTCATATCTGAGCTGCACTGCCTTTCTGGCTGGGGTTGTTCTACTTGTGCTTATGTAGACCTACCATGCCAGACTGGAAGGCCCCAGACTGGAGGCCCCAGCAAACTCTTCTACCCACATATATGCTGGTCTGCTCAACCTGTTGAGGACTGTTGCCATCAGGCAAAAAGAGCTCTCAGATTTTCTTCCTCACCAGGGATGGACAGTGTCATGCTGAATGGGGTTCGGGGCACTTCTAAGCTAAGCTCAGACATCATATTCCACATATCCTCAGATAAATATTTCACAGAGCTTTGGGTCTGAGGAAAAAGCACCTTTTTATCCCTTCCCCAAAAGATGGCTTGGGAAATCATGATGCTACCACAAACATGTCTTTGATTTCCCAAGTCTACTTTCCTGCTGGTTCTTTAGATCATAATATTGAGCTTCAAACATATTTCAAACATTACTGCCAGTTACACAGCCACCTTAACAAGAAGACGGGAAATATTCCCCGTTGCTATGGGCATGCTCCTCGTCTTTCTGTCCATGAGATGCGCACCGAAGTTGAGAAAAACTCCAGCAAAACTAGTACCTGCAATTACCTCTTCTGACAGCAGATGGCACGAACGCATCAGTGTGTCTGGGCTGCAGAGCTCAGCAGGCCGATGGGATTCCCGAGCAGGGAGAAAAAGAACCCTTCCAAACAAAAGGCAATAAAGTTTTCACGCTGCAGCATGGGCAAGGGAAGAAGCTACACACGGACATAAAAATGTCTTTCCCCACCACCTGCTTGGGTTTACAGTGAAGAGGAAGACAGTTCTGATAAAATGATTCCTATGAGAGGAAAGAGACCTCCAGTAACACAGTACCTTCTACCAAACCAGATTTCGTACGTAACTTTCATCCAGGGTATGTCAGAAGTCTCTGTTAATATACAACGGACACGGTGGGAGCAAAATGCAAGTTTAGGAGGGGATAAGCCAGAAAATAGACACCAATCCTCTCTACAAATCCTATTTAATGCCAGATTTCCAGCTTAGGATGACTGAAGGGAAAGGCCAGCATTCGTCCAATCCTTCTGTACAGGGCTCCTTTTGTGTCATTCTTCTTCGAGTATTTATGCCACTTTACACAGCAGCAGAACTGAGCAGGCAGTGTGCATCACAGCTTCAAAGCAGAACAATTGCTGTTTATAGAAGCACTGTTAAGAATTTATTGCTAATGCATTTTAACAAGCTATGAAAAGAGCAGCGCTCTGAATGAATCACTGCAGGTAAATTTAGTTCAAAATTGAGACATTCTATTTCTTCATTGAAAAGCAAGCAGACTCACAGAAAGCACACACGTGCATACAGGCAGAGGAGCCATTCCTACATTCGATAGAAACAGGTACTTTGGTTTAAGGGCAGAGCTTCTGGTGATTAGGACTAAAAGCGAAGGTGAAATCAACAGATAACAGATTAGTTTCACTTATTTATTTCCATCCTTAGAACAGAGTGAATGCAATAAAAGTGATCTAGAAGAATTAAAAATTAAATGCAAAGGGGGTCATCTAGTAATGCACATGTGTCCGTGCTATATATTTGAAGAGCAGGACTGGGCTTTTGGAGCTGTTTCAGGGTAGTTATCTATCCAGAGATGGGGGAGGAGAAGAAAGCATTAAGGAAAAAAAACAAAAATAAACAAACCCAAAATTTAAAAAAAAAAACAAAGCCCCCTTCTCCTCCCCAAAAAACCCTAAACACAAACAAACAAAAACAAAAAAACCACAACAAAAAAAAACCACAACAAACCATGTTCTTGTAAAGTGGCATTTGCATGTTTGAATCCAGCATATAACATCTCTGAACTAAATAGATTTAAAATGGACCTAAATAGCAAACACTTTTGGAAGTCAAACTTAGCTTCTTTCTCTTAAGAAATTTTATTCCTATTTTGTCAGTGCAACTCCTCAGAGATTTGAGACACAGACCCTCTGCTGTGAGGAACGTGTTGTAGAATGGGTAGGAGGTTGCAGCATGACTCCACCAGTAGTACCAAGAGCCATCAAATTATCTGTGTGTCAGCTGAGTTATGGGCAAAGGAACAAGTCCAGAGTGGCTAGAGGGTGCACTTAACGCAGCCTTAGACGTGTGTGCTCTAACACAGATAGTTCTGAACATCTGACAATGCACACATCTGGGATGAAGGAGGATCAAAGAAACAAAACCAAGTATCCTTTGCGTTTATAGAAATAGCAAAGTAGCTACTGCAAGCAATGTGTTAGTAGCATTGCCACTGCAAGCACTGTAGCACGGTGCCAAGCAGCAGCAGTCAATGCTCAGGGGATGCTGGGTATCTCCTACTAACACTTCTGAAGCTGCATTTAAATGGCTATTATCACACCCACACCTTAGCTGCAAGCCAGCAGAAACCTTAATGGATCACACAAACACGTATTTCTCATTAGCAGACGTATCCCAGAACACTCTCCACTCTGGAAACACTGCTCAAAGGCTCTCAGGGGAGATACTGCTGAGATACTTTTCTTACTGGCTCAAGACAAACATCCGGAAGCAACCTACCAGTGAGCCCATTTCAAGCTGCAGAACTGGTCTCCAGGTATTGGAATATAACCCCTGGACAGCACTCTATGTGGCATAGGTTCACTGATACTATAGGGCAGGATGCAGAGTGTCCTGACATGTTCTTGTTCCCCTTTGTTCCCCCAGTCCCTCCTCAGTCAGGAGTTTGAAAAACTGAGAGATGGACATATAACTGAATCTCCATTCCAATTTTCCCATTCCACCCCAGTTAAAAAGAAAGGGGTGGTGTGTAGGGCATGTTTGCACAGCCCTAGCACTCAGTGTGAGGAGCAGTTCACTTGTTGCAAGGGGGGTAGGTGGAAGAGTAGTTTACAGAACACAGGAGGAAATCCTCTCCTTAGGGGAAGTTGGGGTAGCAGACACACATCTGCAAAACAGCAGGGGAACCAAAAGAGAATGAAGTGGCAACAGAGCCCACGTGACCACAGAGCTTGCATATTCCTCAATGAATAATTGTTGAATCCAATGGAGAGTGGTCTGGGTTTAAATCAAAATTGTGGCAGCTCAGAAAACACACATGGGTTTTAAGCATTGAACAGCAACACTTGCTAGCTCCTCGACTTTGTTGTTCACTCTACCAAGGATAAGATGAGCTGAGCATGCAGCAAAGAGAAGCTAGAGACTGCAATTCAGAGCCATGCTTTTGAAAGCCCTGGTATTTTAGATCAGAGTCCTGAGACCAGAGTTTGTGTAACAGAAGAAACAAACATGGGAACAAGTGAAGCAAAGACTGCTTAAGGCAGGGAAGAAACACAGGAATTGGGCTTCAGGAGAGCCTGTGTCGCTAAAGAGCAGTAGCTTGATTGCATAAGGACAAATGCTGGGAGATGGCTGGCTCTCTCACCTGCTTGAGATGCTCAGCATGTAAACAGCCCTGGCACAGTGAGCACCCAAACCACAGCTGCATTTCCCACACCAGTGGCTTAAATGACAGCAGCCTTTCTCACCTACTTCACCTTCTGCTCAGTTGAGCTGATCTGAGTACGTGGCTATCATGCAAGCCTTCCATCCTGCAAGTAAAAGCACTCCTCCTGCTTTTCCCAACATGCTGGCAGGTCATATATGGACTTGGTCCATGGAAACATGGAAGGAACACAGGTTCATTGCCACCTTTGCCCCTGGGCTACAAGCTGTCAGACTACCTTTCCAGTTTTCCTTCCCCTGCTCAGAGACAAGGCTGAGATTCTCACAGCATCATTTACTAGCTCCAGAAGCTGGATCTTTAATGACAGTATAAAATTTCATATCACTCTTGAATTAAAAACTAAAACAAAAAATGCAATTATGAGCTGGTACCACTGCAAGGTACTCAGCTGGTATTTTGACCCTGCACTGGAGAATGGCAGGGGCATGCCATAACTGTTATAGACTTGCACCACCTCAGGTGTAAACCACCTTGGTCCCTGACTGCTCAGGGCAGAACTGGTGTGTGATGGTGGAAAGCCAGCCCCTCTGCTGCTAGGAGAGCAGCATGGCATGCCAGAAGCCTCCAGGGTAAGAAGGAAGGCAGCTTTTATCACTTATCAGTTAGTTCAACTTTCTGTTTCCACACACCATCCCATTAACAGCCGTGTGGACACTAATGCATACCCTGCAACGTCACACACATGTACCATCCAGGCATCGATCAGCTGGCACAGCCAGCCACATTCTGTGGGCAGCATACATATTCTTCCCCTGGACTGCTGTCTTTTAAAAGCTGTTAAATTGAAGGGGGGAGGAAAATAATCAATAGATAGTGGAGTTGCAATCTCTTGTGAGTATCTTTGGAGCATGGCTTTCAGCTGTTTTCAGCAAATTAGTGTGGGGCTCTTACAGACTTCCTTCTGCTCTCTGTGAGGTGAAATGAGGACCACCGCCAGCTCCATGACTCACACAAACACAGGGAAGCAAACATAAAGCAAGCCGCCTGCTTGCTCTTTCCCAGGGCTTATTCACACCCTTCATAACTATTTAATGTGCCTGTTACAGCACATACCAAATTGTAGAACGAGAACAAGCAAGGCTGGGGCTGGTCTTAGCTTTCGCATAGAATTGCTGGCCAGATCTCAACCTTCCCAGTGTACAGAAAGAAGAAAAGGGAGACCTATCTGCACCTTCAAGACAGTACTTATCAACAGCCCCTGCCAGCTGGGCCATAATGACTGTTATGCTTTTTTACAAACCATTTTTGGCTATGACAGAGAAGACCCATTCTCATCCATCACCTCCACATACCAACCCAACAGACACCTACAGACCTGTGCCCCCCAAAGCCTCAAATCCTGAGCCACAAATAAGTGTATTGTATTCAGGTCCTGGCGCTAAGCAGAGATGTGCTGGAGGCACTTGTCAACCATTCAATACTCAGCACTTGGCCATATTGCTAATTCTTACTTGTCTTCTGCCTCTGTCTTTTTGCTGAAGACCCTGGTTTCTGGGGTTCAAAGACGGGACAGAAGTCTCAGCTTAAATTTATGGAAAGAGTTCAGCAATTCCTCCTACCCATCCAGCTGTGAGGCTCAGAAAGACTCAAAAAGCTGAAGAGAACAGAAATAAAATACACCAAGAGTTTTAGATTCCAATTTATAGATTGTGAGTGCCTCAACTTCAGCAAATCAGCTACTGCTCTTCCCTTTGAAGTTCCCTGCGGATGGCTGATATCAGCCCTCTCTACAAATTTACCAGGTAAAACAATTGCAGAGTAAAACCCACTGGGCCTTACACGCGGAGGTGGAGAGGTGGAAATGGACACCGTGTACTTTTGCCTAGGACAGTGATGTCCTGGGAAAACACTCCAAAAAGGGATCAGTCTGCAGCCTTAGGGATGGCAAGGGCAGGGCAGACTCTTCCAAGGGCAGAGAGCTCTTCTGGAGGGCAAGGATGCAGTACATCTTTTCCCTGCACCTTATCCCAGCAAGGCCTTGCTATGATATTCTAGATGCACACCTTCATGCCAGGAATTCTGCTGGATTTTCTAATATCCTTTCACACATCTTCTATCCAGCCAAACTCTCTTCAGACTAAGCAAAAGAACAGCAACTTGTACTAGAGGAGTTAGAAATGCCATAGAGAGTAGGAGGAAAAGGCTCTATTACAGGGATGACTGCCTGCCTGCCATGGCCTGCGGTGCAGCACAATTTGGGTGCCTCTGCCAAGGACAGTGTCAAGTGGCTTCCAGGGGCCTGGAGAGCCCTCACTTGGTTCGCCAGCTTTACTGCTGGGCTCCTTGCTCACTTCCCTGCGCAGTGGGAGTCAATCATTCCCACCAGAGTGGGAGGAAATATCCAAACAGGCACTTCACCCAGCTCCCAGGGCTGGCAGACTTCTGCTGATACCCACAGCACAGCAGCAGAAAACCTCTGCAATGCCACGCTGTAACACCAACAGCTGCAGCCTTCATCGCCGCTGGAGGATTATCCTCCTCTGACCCCCCTCCAGCTCCTCTCTGTGATCTGCCCACCTGACTCCACATGCTGGCGTAAGGCCAGGCACCCCCCTTCCAATCTCTGTTATTCCATCTGTTCAAGTCCTGGCCTTTTTCAGCACTCAGCTGATGCATCAGGGGCACAGTTGCTCAGTGAGCCTTCCACCCTTCAGACCTTCCCACAAAAAGCTCCCCCAGGGGCTCTCAGTTTTGAAAACGATGCTCCTTGAGACCGCTCATTTTTCCTTACCCCACTCATGTGCACAGGGGGAGCCAAGAGCCTCACTGCCTCACTATTTCTGGAAGTGGGAAGACCCTCCTCTGCCTTTGCCATTGAAGATGTCTGACATAGCAGCCAGGCTAGCTTCTGCCATTTGGTTACCTTCCAGGCTCTGCTAGCTTCCATCCAGCCATAACAGATCCCTGCCAGGAAACTTAGTTGTCAAAGAGACCCCTTTCAAACAACAGTTTGGAAGAAACAATGTTAATATCTAGGGTAGCATATCTCCAAGGTAGAGCATTCAGGTTAACTGCCGGCTACCTCTACTTCAGTCAAAATACAGGCTCAGAGACAGAGGAGAAAGCCAAAATGGAGTTGGCAGCATAACCAAACCCTGGAGTTTGTAATTTCACATACATCCAGGATGCTTTCAGGCAATGCAGAGGTCACCAGAGAAGTCTGTGCTCCTCCTAACGCCATAGCTCAGACTCCCCCTCACTCTTCCACACTGATTTTATAATCCAAATTCAACCTAAAATGCAAAGAAATAGACCCCAGCCTTTTACTAACATTGACTGTGTCTCCTCTGGGAACTGTATATTTCAGGCGGCAATATTTAACCTAGAAAAAGATGAAAGCAGAAGCACCTACATGGAGATAGCACAAGACCAGACAGGTGGCTTGGAATCAGTGCTCAGCAGGGGGCTGGCAGATGCTTCCTAACGAAAGACATAGCCAAAGGGCATGCAAAGAGTTTCACTCTTATCAGTGCAATTCTTCAGCTCCTGCTGCATATTTCCTTCCAGTCCTAGTAGAGGACAGATCTCTAGGACAATAAAAGCTGCTTTTTGTTTGCCTCTGCCTTCAGCAATAGCAACTTCTATTTTCTCTGTTTCCTCCTTCAGAGACCAGGTTAACTAGGAGGGAGAAATTTGTCACTTCCATCTGTCTTATGCTACAGATAAAGCTACCTCACAGCAGCATTAGTAGCTACCAAAAACTTGTCCAACAGCGAAAAAGCAGGCAGAAAATTGCAGCTGGAAACAAAGAGTGCATGTGGGTAATGAAGGAGAGTCACCCTACACGTAATCATCAAAACCAACCAGAAATGAAGCAGTTGCAGGAAAGCAAGGTATTTGCAAAACCACCAGGTGTCAGCTGATCTATTTCTAATTGCCTAAAATGACAGCTCCTGACAGCATCAAGCTAATCTTTCATCTCTTGAGAGGAGTTTCAAAGGTAGGAAGCATTTCCTGGCATGGGGAAAAAGCTGAGCTGGGAATTCAGGTTATAAGGCACACAACAGAGTGGGCGCCATTTTAAAGTCCACAGACACTTACTACAACACATAGCTTTATTTGGTGCAGCCTCTCTCATACAAAACACGTAAAAATAGCAACTAGTGAGACATGAAAATCGGAGAGAGTGAGCCTGCGCCAGAGATATTTAAAGGGGATGATGATCTGATGTTACAGGTCCAAGCAGTGATTTGAGACTCCATAATTTATTACTTGCTCTACAGTAGTCCTGAATGAGGGGAAGTATCAAGGTTTATAGCTCCAACCTCAAGATAAAGGAAGACTGAAAACACACTGGATGTAAAGGAACAAAACACAGCAAAACCTCAGAATATTGAGAGTTTCATTCTCATACAAAACTTTTTGCTCAGTCTCCTACCATCAAAAAGAGCTAGACTGTTAAGCTTCTTATGCAGGTTGTCTTGTAGATGAAATTCAGCACCAGTTTATCACATCACAAGGTCTTCTCTGAAGAACCTTCTACTAAAAGAGAAGAAAGTATTAGCAGGTAAATCGGTAAATCCTTTTTACTACATATGTTTATTGAAATCCAAAGGCTGAATTTAGCCTACAGAGTGAAACCAAAGAGTTACAGTAAAATTTTTAGCTAACAATTTCTTTTCCTTTTAGGAAAGATTGGTCACTACATCTTTGTACTTTCCTCCCATTGATGTGCATTTAGGATCTCTGCCAAATTGTATAAACTCTACAAGTTATCACACTGAGAGGCACTTTACACCCGCAGCACCATGGTGAATGCACAGTGAGTGCTTTAATCCAAGTGGCATGTTCTTATCCTGGGAAAATGGGTTCACAGCCCAGCACCAAAAGGCCATTCGCTCTATTGGTGGGCCACTGGAAGCCCTAGAATTAGTGCTGAGTGGAGGTAGAAAGTAACCTTAGAGTAGGAAAGCAATTGCAGAAATGTGACTCCAGTGAAAGGGTGAGTCCTATAAAAAACTGGAAACAAAAGGTCCTCCTTTGTGGAGGATTTGTCCTCCTCTGTGCTAAATTCTGTGTTTGTTAAACACCAAACAAATCCACAGAGCAGTACATTAGTCAGAAATACATTATGTCCATGACTGAAACAATCCGAAATTTGACTTCCTTTTCAGTTGAAACAAAGCACATAAAACTCCGAAATTATTCACATGAGGAAGAATCTAAAAATATTTCAGATAATTGGGTACAGGAACAGCAAATAGAAAATATGCAAAACATTGTAAAAAAACCCCAGTTTTTTATTCCAGAAAAGAAATGTCAAAACTTATTATTTTTCCTGTACAATGGAAAATTGAGGCAAAGCAGTTTTGTGAGCTACTCCCTTCAGATGGAAAATGATCAAAGGTGTTTGCAACAGCTCTGCTTACAGGTGTTTGAAACAGCTCCACTCATAGCCTTTGCCTTCCAGAACAGGATACTCTCTTGACTGAAAGGCCAAACTGCTGGCCATGAACAGAGAGGCAAGCTTTTTTCTCTTGTAAACCAGGGGAGGACAGTCATGTAGCTTCCCCTTCCCTTCCTTTTACACAAGGGAGAGGTCGTGCCCATGCAGATGGACAGGAATGGGATGCCATCCAGCAACACCAGAAACCCACAATCAGGCTTGGCTGCCCCAACACATACAGGACAAAGGCGAACAAGCTGGAATCCAGCCTAGAGCACTCTGCCAAAGCTGTTTGCCAGGGGGAAATCCCAAAAGACTACGGCCTGCAGCCAAGGATGTGGGGAGAAACAATTACAGAAGTCCGTCTGAAGCTAACTGAATTTCCTTCTCCTCCAATTGCCATGTAGTGTCCTCAGGACTAATGGGAAGTAACTACAGGTCTTTCTGTGGAACAAGTATCAGGACAAGGAGGAGACCTCCTTTGGAAAAAACAAGGAGAATGGAACAGAAATATCTGTGAGGGTGTTTTACCCTCAGTGCAAGTCATTCCTTGCTTTCACGCTGGATGACCACATAAACCCCTGCTCCCACATGAACAAACTTGTTGGTGCCTTGTGCACCTGAGCAACGTATGAGCAGGCATCACTACAAAAGGGCTTACCAAGACCTGGTACTGAGACAGACACCAGGAAGCTGGTTCAGGACCACAAAACAGAATTGGATTTTTTCACAGAGCAGGAGGAGATGCAGGCAATCCGAGTAATTTCTAATCCTGGACTGTGTGACAAGAACAGAGTTTGGTATCCATAGCTCACACCAGGGTTTGGCCCTCTCTGCTCAAAAGAAGCCCTAGAGATACTCAAACAGAAAGAAATGAGACAGGGAGACCAACCAAAACCAATTAGCAGACTCCAGCCAGAAGGCAGAATTATCCTAGCCATTACTGGGCACGCTAAATTTCAGCTGCAGATGAAGGCTGAAAACATGACAGTAGAGGAAAATGAGCTTCAGGGCTTCCAACAGGCCAATTCCAAACCATATAGTAAGGTTTATGTAATAAATAAAACACACTACAACTAGCCTTTCCTCTTATCTGCAGGGTTGGGTTTTTCTAACTATTTGTGGTTTCCTACAAAATTCCATGGGAGGCACTGACTATTTTCGTGAATTTATAGTCTCCAGTAAGCTTGTTTCTCCCAGCCATTTTTCAGAAGCCCTGGAGGAGCTGAATATTCTTCTTCAATTGAGCTGGGCTGAATGAGGAAAACGACAACCAGTAAAGCATCAACATGTTCTCAGGGCTCAAAGATCCAGAGGGGCAGGGCCAGAAATGAAGAGCTGAAAAGGATGCAGTGTATGAATTCCTGGCACTTAACTGATGTTTCATGAGATACCTCTGACCTCTCTTTACAAGTCCAGTTAGCCATACTTATGTTTGTGTGTGGGCAAATACCAATCCCCTTCCTCAGGATGCAGAGCACGTAGTAACCCCAAAATAGCTCTACTGTCATCCTAGAGATTTCTCCAAGAGTAAGAGCAAGGACACCAAACATAGCCTTTAGCAAGCCTGTAGCTCTCCTTCCCTGGATCAATTTATTAATTTCTTCTGTGCTGGTGACTATAAAGAGGGGGAAGGGGATGGGGAGACAGAGATAAGGCCCTTGTGTGCAACGAAATTAAATGCACAGCAGCAGCCATCATTAATGATGCATTATGGAGTAACAAAGGGAGCCTGGTTGATTGACAGCCCCTAACAAGTTGTGTATAATAAACACTTCTCTCTAGACAGAACGTTCCTGATTATGGGATATGTTCCCCCTCATGTTACTGACGGATCCATTGTGATAGATGCACCCCACTTGAAAGGGGAGAGACATCCAAAACAAAAGGAGGATTGACTGGGAGATGCTTGACTGAAGGAGCCACAAGGCCACCTTGCTGAGGTCTGCACAGAGAAAAATGAGAATAGAGCTCAGAAGACATTCCGGAAAACAAATGGCTGCAAAACAAGTATGAAGATCAGAGGCAAATATCATCCAGCAATACCAAAATAAACCGTTCAGATGCCACTACAGATGCTCTGGATTTGGCTTCCTCAGAACAGGATCTGAACCATATCTTTATGATCTCCTCTAAATGGAGGAGTATTAGTGCAGATTCTTGGTTCCTCACATCCCATGTCAGCTTCTGTGTATAGCACAGAAGCTGCCCAGGGCAGTCTGTTCAGGGATGCCAGCAGCCCTGCATACCCACATCTAAAAGGAGCACCCCAACAGAGAAGACAGGCTCCTTTCCTTCTCTCAGTACCAGCCTGGCTCAGGGTGCCAGACTGGAGCCTCAGAACCTAAACAGGACTGCCCACACTGAACTGTTATAAATCCAGACAGCTCATGCTGACATTGCTGGCTCCCAGGATCTCACTTGCCCTCAACAAACCAAGTCCATCTCTCCTCTGATAACTCCTAGCCCAATCACTGTTATCTCCTTCCTGCATCGTTCTAGCAGTACTCTTACTCTTCCCATGACTCCAATGATTAGATGCTGCATAATGCTTATGAGGGTTCACAAAAAATGTCCTATGAGCCACTACTAGTTGGGTTCAAGCCACAGCCCCTGAAGCAAGGTTTAAGCTGCAGAGGCACATTTCATCAGCAGCACAGTCCAACCAGAGGGCTGTATGGTCCTTGCAGGGCTAGGACAGATCCCAGGCCACTCAAGCTATGCAGAACTGCTCCAGCTCAGACTTCCTGAACCCTATCCCACCAGTAGAGGGAATACCTCCAACAGAAACGCTCAGAAATGCTCATCTAGCAGCTCCTCAGTTACTAGCATTACGGCTACAGCTCAGCTTAACTACAGAAACTGCATTTCCTAGAAGGGACAGAATTCCTATAATGGGAGGGGTACCATCACTTTGGGTTTTAAACATCTCTTGCTCCTCAGCACTGAATCCAAAATGAAATGGGATGGAAGGACACAAGCTCAAGAGAAGCAGAGGGAGCATTCCTGACCCAGAAATGTTCACATTCAGAAAGGCACCTGAGCAAGCATCCCAATCAAGCCTTTTTCCAGGCGGTGCTACAAGTGAGAGGTTATGCCATGTAGCATGTGATGCGGAAGTTTACTGGCAGACATTAAACAGAGGGTGTAAACTCTGAGTTTCCCAGAAAGCAATGAAAAGAGAAAAGCAGGAAATTTGCAGCTCTGTAATTAATGCCAGTGAGAAGTCAGAGCAGAAGGTGACATCACCACGGCTAATTACAACTAGAGGGAAGGGCAGGACTAATCATTATCCCGATCCTGTGATCCGTATCTGACTTACTCCAATTGTGCTCCTGACCAGACTTCCAGGAAGAGTGTGTTTCCCATGCTCAGAGGCATGTTTATGGCTCTCTTCATGCTGAGCACGTGTGAGTCCAGACGCCACATATTTCATGTGGATGTTAAAAAGGAAGAGTAGTTAGGAGTGAGTCTGTGGACAGATCACAGGGCTGCCCATGGGTGTTGCAGCAGGACACCCAGCTCCTTAAGCCTTCTGCTGTGAGAAGATCCTGTAAGGTACCGAGGAACAGCCAGTGACCCCTCTCCCCATCATGCTTTCAACTCCCCAAATCCCTTTTTCCACACCCACCCCAGAGCTGGCATTGCTCCAGTAGCCAGAAATAAGCAGACATCTAACACCAAATGTGAGTTAAGCACTTCTGCACTCCTTGTGCCAAGAGAATTCTCCCCAGCTGTCTCCACCAGTGGACTGGAAGCTGTTATTTCCACATCCAGGGGATGGATGGCAGGGCTCTACAGCTCATTACCATTGCTGGGTAGATGGGTCACTCGGAGAAACGAAAGCCAGAAAAAGTAGGCATTGCTTAAGGAAGGTGTGCTTTCATCTGCCAGCAAAGGCTTGGGAATACACTATTGACACATCTTGTTATCCTGATGCTACCAGCATACGGGGATGAGCCCATTAAACGGGCTCTGTTTCACAATAGGAAAAAGTCAAAGGTAGGTCCCCTTCTGAAAGAACATTGCTGTAGTGCTGCACAAGGCCACTAAGACTTCAGGGTACCAGATATTCAGCTGTCCAATTCAGCCATTGCAGCTGATCCTTATTACCTGTTTTACCCTCTGATTTGGTGGCATTTGGCTGCCCCACTGCCATGCAAAATGATACAAAAAGGTTGACGAGTGGTCAGCAGAAATGCAACGCTGCAGCAAAAAAACCCCTCTGAAACAGGAACTAAACCAAGGCAGCCAGCATACTGTAGCTTGTGCGCTCTACCACCCTGAAGGGACACGCATCCACTCTACCATGTAAAGAAAATTATTTGGAAAGTTGTTTCAGAGAAATGGCACTTCAGTAGCTGGAGCTGTCAGTTCCAAGGAAAACTAAATAAGGTTAAAAGTGAACCAGCTTTTACAGACAGAAAAAGAAAAGCTATATCCAGAGGAAGAGGAAGGTTCATGGTCTTGGTTTTATTAAGAAGATTGTTCTTTACAGAAAATGTGCCATGAGTATCTGCAGCCACTATTTTAACACTGCATGAAAGCAACAGGCTCAGTGCAGAAAGAGAAAGCAGCTGATTTCTGATGTGCTTCAGTAATCCTATAAAGATTGAAAACATGATGGAAATCTACAGAATGGCATCTAAGACATCAGTCAATTTATACAAAAAAATACACTAACAGACCTGTAATACCTAACTGTTTGTCTGCAAAGGTTCATTAAAAATTCCTTTTAAAATCTTTCTCACATTCTCCTCCCCTTTCCCTACCCTAGTTTTCAAAAAGACTGTAGGAATCCCCTGGATTAAGGGGGAACTCACAGTACAGTAGCATGCAATATTCAATCAGTCCTAAGGCTATTACAGCACAGTGCTCCCATGCAGAGATAAGCAATGGTTTAGAAAAATATCTGAGCAGTTCCAAACATCAAGATGATTTCACACCCTGATAGAAAATAAGCAGGCTAATAGTGCAGCAGTGATTATGGCATTCAGTATACAGTCATGCTAAAATTCACACAAGAATACAACTACGTTCCTTCATAGGATTAGAGGACTGATCCATACACCACTGAAACCAATAAGATTTCTTCCACTAAGTGGGAACTGGACTGGATCCTATAAAACATTTACTCTGTGAGCTTTCACAAGACATGAAGCCACAGAAGAGCCACACAGGAAATGCTGAGATACACAAGCATGCTCGCAATTTGTAACTGGAGTATGTGCTTATTTTTTCTTCTATTAGACGGGAAAAACTGATTACAGAATAGGGTAAGCAATGAGGTTACATGTCTGGACATTGCAAATAATAAATAAACATGAATAAAGAAATGAACTTCTGACTAGCTAGGGAATAAAGCTAAGGTAAAACCAATAGCATCCCTTTTGCATATGCCAGAAAGGCTGTGCATGCAGCTTTTGAGAATAAAGTCACATTTTAATGTGATGGCTTGAGAAGGAAGATTAGACGAAACACTCGAGTAGTTCTAAAGGAATGCTACAGTTCTTCTTAATGAAAGAGCTTTAAGTTGCAAATTTTTATAGCACATAGACTAGCATTGTATTATCTCTGATCACACAGGCTCACTAAAGTCACAGAAACACAGTGAAGTAACCCAACGCATACGTATGGCCTTAAAAAATCAACTAAGCCATGTGTCTCCCCTGCTGCTGGAGATGTAAAGACTGACCCAGTGTCCCTTTGAAAGTGCCATCCAAAGCCCCATAGTGGGTGCTAAGGTGACAAGAGCAGGGTGACAGGCTGAGGGAAAGACAAGTGCATGCATCAGAAAAAAAACTGGAACAGAAACCCAGCAACATTAGTGTGCTGTGTTTGGTAGGAGGAAAAAGCCATCACTGAACACTGTCAGGATGCCTTCGCCTAGTAGTCCAGGCCAAGCGGTATCCAGCTGCAGCAGAAAACAAGTCACAGACCAGCATTTCTAACACAGGAAATCTCTCTTCACCCTGAAGCTTTGCAGGACACCGAAGCCTGAACCCCCTTCCAGGAAGAAGTCTTTTCAACAGAGATCCAAAGCACCTAATGAATGGCTGACACTATTTCTGTCTACTAAGAAATACAGATAAACTTGAAAGCAATTAGCAGAGAGCATAGCAAGTGG
This sequence comes from Amazona ochrocephala, assembly GCA_039720435.1. Taxonomy (NCBI): domain Eukaryota; kingdom Metazoa; phylum Chordata; class Aves; order Psittaciformes; family Psittacidae; genus Amazona; species Amazona ochrocephala. The sequence continues at coordinate 1,599,706 of CM077884.1, read as the reverse complement.
GGGAGAGGAAGGCAGAAAACAACACAACCAACCAGGCTCACAAAAAGCTGTTCATGTTTGATCATAACATTTGATCCAGCATGGCAAACTTTGTGAATTACATGTTTTGGATTAAAACCCTTAAGAAAGTCTGCGCTCCACACAGTCTGCTACAGAGCACATCCCTGACTGGTCTCAGAGAGAAGGACCTGTGGTGTATAAAGCATCCATCCAGACACACGTCAAACACTAAGCAGCATCACCTTCCCAGTAGCAAAACTCTAGAGTTTCATATCCAGGCCCCTTGAAAAAAAGAGGCCAAATAGGGGGTTGGATAACATACATTATATTCCATTGCTATGAGTCAGAGCAGTGTAATATGTCGGAAAACTGATGCAGTTATCTCTTTAACATTTATCTTTAACATACTTAGAGATTCTTGCAGTGATAGTGCCAAAGACAAGGGCTCACCAAACGAAGGAGGAATGAGAAGGTATCAAGCTGCAAATGGCAAGCACATCAGAGAAGCTCATACAGGTCTAAAAAGCAAAACAGATGATCTGTCTGCACAACTGAACTGCTGTGCCATTTATTTTTAAACACCCCTACTGCTCATGATACTTGCATTTACCTTTCCTCTGTCACCCACACTGGCACAGCTGCCCTACTTGTGTGAAAAAGGAACTTCTGAGCTCCAGTGCTCATTAAGATGATGCCTCATGCAAGCAGGTTCCAACTGGGATGCTTGAGTGAAAAGCCTCTGGGCAAAGGCAAAAATGCCAGTGGTGGAAGAGAGATAGTGGCAAAGCAACAGTCAGCATTCAACAACAGTAGAAAAACCATCCTGGGTCATTTAATCTACCACAGACTGACAGTGATGAGGAGTAGAAATTTCAGGGGAAGTGTAAAAACGCAGAGTAGCCTACAGCAATGCCTCCTCTGATACACCTTCCCCAGGTTGTACCAGTGTTGGGCTTGTTTCTGCGTGCAGACTTGTAAATGCTAAATAGCCACCGACAGAAAAATTCTCTCTGAATTTGCACAACTCCTTTTAAACCTGTTTGCATTCTGGCCTCCAACTGTCATAGAGCAAAAACCTCCATACTGTAACTATGGGTCACGGGAAAGGCTTGCACTTCAGGGGCCACCTAGTAAATTTACTGGTGCCCGTAATTCTTCTCAAGCATGGAAGACAACTGGAATTCTTATAATCACCCTTTCCATCCCACTGACTGCCATTCCTATCAGGGAAAAAAGGAGGTTAACACAAAGAGGAGACTCCTCTTAAAATGCAGTAGCAAATGCCACAAGTCAGGAGGTCATTATTTTAAGCTGCTGCTTTCCTACAGCATTATCTCAACGACTTGGGCTGCTCTATGGCTGCTTTAGAAGGAAGAGAGAGATTGTACTCTGGCCTAGGCCTGATGATGGAAAAAAAAAATAAAATAAAAAAAAAATCAAACCTTCTCTACCAGCCAAAGACAGGTCTAGGCAGGCTGTTTCTGTAAGTGACATCACTATTTAACAGTCAACACAAATCCCACTGCATAACAAAGAATGGGGCAAAGAGAGGAACGCACCAGCACACACACGTCCCTTCTAGCACTGCCGCCTAATAAATCCTGCTCCAGGAGAAAGAACTGACAAACTTTGTCTGGTTTCTGCACCACTAAATTAAAGCTGATTTACGGGAGATAAGTAAGAAGAGCTATAATAGAAGAATGCCAGCAGGACAAAAGGGAAGATACGGGGATTTGTTAGAAAGAAACTACTTTTTCTGTCCATCTGACTCTACGGACAGCTACACATTGTCAGACTAGAGGTACAACCACCTCAGAGTAGAAGCCTACTGAGCCCACCACCCTGCCTGTAAAACCAGCTATCTGGGTGTTTCAGGAGAGGATGCAAGACCCTGAGGGTTCTTCCAATTGCATGCCCCAAGACACCAGAAAAGGATTATTCCTTGTGGCCTGTGATGTGATACTCCTCAAAGCCTGCCTCTGTCCTGGGTCCCAGGCAGCCTGACAGCAGCACTGAGCATCAACATCATCCAAGCATGGCCAAATAGCTCTGATTCCCTGAACACTGGCTGGGACCTTATGCTTTCTGGAGGACAGCAGTTACTCGTGCTCTTTAGGAGTCATCTGACACAGTTCCCATTGGGAATCTGGGTGCAAACTCCCAAGGGTGGGCTCTGCTCAGCAAGAAATGTATGGGCAATAATCTGTGCCCAGATTGGCCATTCATAGTACATGTCTTTCCTTCTGTTTTGAAGCAGAATCGAGAGATTTCAAGTTCACTTCTCAGGGTCCATTTCCATGGTTCCCAACCAAGTCTACCTGTGCTGTAGTGCTTTCCTTGAGCAGCTCAGGCCAAGCAAAGGGAAGCAATTCCAGAAGCAACTCTGGACTCAACACAACTCTCAAATTAGAAATAACCCATCTTCTGCACAGAGCTAGTCAAACAGCTAGCAGGGTGCTAAGACATCCCTCTGCACACCACACGCTGGGTAGTGTGAACACCAAAACTCACATGTGAGAGCACACCAAGCCTTAATGACAGGTTTCAGAATCCTGGCTTCAGCCTGCTGGACTACAGCAGGGCCAGGCAGTGGCTCCCAGGACACTACTGCAACCCTTTGTTTGCTCTTCCTAGCAGCACCACTCTGCTTGGAACTAGCAGCACCAAACTCTGCCTGGAAAGGCAGGGTGAGGAGAGCCCAGGGTGGCATAGAGATTTCATTTCCATGAAGCCAATAGCATCAGGGATTATTAGAAGCTACGTTTTCTACCCAGGACATTTCAGGCCCAAGTCTAGTACTTCAAGAAAACGACAAAGGAGAACAATACTTCACAGTTTCTGTTTTCCAACCTTTCCTTTCAAGTGTCCTCTAAGTCGCAGCACATAGTGGAATCCTTACTAGTGTTGCATATAAACCTTAACTACTGACTCAGTACTGGCTAGGGATTGATAAAGAGAAGAAAGAACTAGCCTGGCTTGTTCCAAGACAAACTCTCAGTACAGGTTGCATTCCTGATGTTCATAGACTCATAGAATCATTTAGGTTGCAAGAGACCTTTAAGATCATCAAGTCCAACCTGGCACCTAGCATGGAGTTAACCTAGCACTTCCAAGTCCACCACTAAACCATGTGTCTAAGCACCACTTCTACACAATCTTTGAAATAACTCCAGGGATGATGACTTTATCACTCCTCTGGGCAGCCTGTTCCAAAGCTTGACAATCCTTTCAGTGAAGAAATTTTTCCTAATATTCAATCTAAACCTCTCCTGGTGCAACTTGAGGCCTTTTCCTTTTGTCTTATCACTTGTTGCTTGGGAGAAGAGACCAACCCCTACCTCACTACAACCTTCTTTCAGGTAGTTTTAGAGAGTGACAAGTCTCCCCTGAGCCTCCTTTACTCCAGGCTAAACAACCCCAGTTCCCTCAGCCGCTCCTCATAACACCTGTGCTCCAGACCCTTTACCAGCTTTGTTGCCCTTCACTGGACCTGCTCCAGCACCTCAATGTCTGTCTTGTAGTGAGGGGCCCAGAACCGAACACAGTATTTGAGGTGCGGCCTCACCACTGCCGAGTACAGGGAGACAATCACTTCCCTGGCCCTGTTGGCTACACTATTTCTGATACAGGTCAGGATGTTAACTGGCCTTCTTGGCTGCCTGGGCACAAGCTGGCTGTCAAACAACACTCCCAGGTCCTTTTCCACCAAGCAGCTTTCCAGCCAGTCTTCCCCAAGCCTGTAGCATTGCAAGGGGCTGCTGTGACCCAAGTGCAGGACGTGGCACAGAGCCTTGTCAAACCTTGTACAACTGGCCTCAACCCATCAATCCAGCCTGCGCTGGCACTCCCACCCAACTTGGTGTCACCTGCAAACTTACTGAGGGTGCACTCAATCCCCTCATCCATATAACTGATAAAGAATATTAAACAATACTGGCCCCAATACTGAGCTCTGAGGAGCACCACTTGTCACCAACTACCAACTGGATTTAACTCCATTCACCACCACTCTTTGGGCCCTGCCTCAATCTACTCCCCTGCTCCTGGAGCTCTGTCACTAAGCAGAGCAGTCCCTCTACCTGGGCACACCCCTGCAGGTGTGCTCACTACCAGGGCATCAGTATGCTCCTACAGGAGCTCTGCCTGGGCAGCTATATCAGTCATGGTGAGTGCTGAGCTTGGAGAGATAGTGGCTTTCTGCGGAGTGGATACCACTGCTCCCTGGTCAAGCTGGCAGGGCTTCAGCTGTGTGCTGTGCTGGAGTGCTCCACTGCTGCTAGGCAGTGTTATAACTTCCTCTAAAGAAGACTGAAAGGTCTGCTCCCATCCAGTGCCCTGACAGATGAGTAAAATTAGCTAAGTTTTACATTTTCGTATTCAGATTTACCTCAGATAAGCAATGGGCTTCAAGAATGAGAAGAGCTATTGATGTTAGCACGTACGATCCAACCTTTCCCAAACACACCATTAAAGTCTATCAGTCTGAATTCCTGCTCACTGAGTAGGCAGAGTATCCCTTTTTATCAAACCAGTGTGTTTTGCTTTGCTTTATTTTCTATCTTTGTTAAAACTGTAACTAACCCAGCCTAAGGAATGTGTGGCAACCTATTACTGAGAGATCTGCAACACCCCTTTAACCAACTTAATGCATTTACTATAAAGGAACTTTATTTTCTTCCTTCTGCTTGTCTCTGCCTATAGCTTTGCACTGAAACTATGCAAACATGCTGCTAGAGTAGCCATCGGCATAATCAAATAAGCTTGTGGTACTATCATACACTTAATGACAGAGCAGCTCCATCCCCGACCTCACAAGGTTTCCTTGAAGCATCATCCTTCCACTCAGCTGCTCACTTCACCCACAGACTAGTACACACATGCCATTTTTGAGGGCTGCCTCCCATCAATTACATCCTTGGCTTTGTGTTCCTCTCCTTTGATGAGCTCTTTCGCATATTACACCCTTTTGTGCTGACATCAAGCAGTCTTCTGTTGTTTAGAGGCACTTGTTGCCTCCTCTGGAGCTTAGTGATTTAGGAGTGCTGGGTTTTTCCTCCTATTCCTCTTGCTAAAGGTGACTCTGTCTCCAAAAGCTCTTCCCAGCACCTCAAGATGCTCTATGACATAAGGGAGAGAAGGCAGATAAAAACACTGGGTAGAGAAACACAAGGTTTTTTCTCATGCTTTGTTTTTTAATCCTACACTCAAAGGGTCCCTGAGGTGTGGGGCAATTGTGCCTCCTGGGCCACTGTATTTAACAACAGTCTTCACTGCTTAACATTTCAAGGGATTAATTTCGGAACAAACTCATATTTAGCTCATAAGATTAATTCAGTATATCATCCTCTCCCCTCACCTATTGCTCTACCCATTACCATTGACCTTTATTGTCAGCTGCAATGGGTAACATCATAGTATGTCACCCATCATGGGTTAGAGAGGTGTTTGGTGGCTCCTGTACTCCTTTTTCACCTCTATAACATAACATGTTTGTCCCTATGGTTTATAACCACAAATTACAGAATGCCATCACTTTAAATCACATCATCATGCTCCAGTGACACCTACACTAACAAAGTTCCTATTTCTCCTCTACTGTGTGGGTTCATCAAACTTGCACCTTGGCAGAGGAGCTGAAAAGCCAGAGAGATTCCTGACTGTTTCTATGAGGCTGTATGAGAATATTTTCAGGGACTGCATCTGCAGCTCTCAGCTGTGCTGAGAGTCATAATAACTAAGCATGCACGCACAAAGAAGACATCAGCCGTTGCACTCAGTGCCCTGGAACTTCTCTCTCATATTGGATGCCTCTGCTCAGCACAGTCTGAGTTTCCATCCCATTCACTAATATAGAGATACCTCTGTGTCCATCACACCCCTAAGAGACTTCTTCTGTCCAACACAGTCAGCTCTGCCAATACCCTCCAGAAGGCTCCTGGTTCACAAGTTTTCACATCATCACACAAAGCCATTTTTTTTCTCTAGCAGCTGCCTGCTTGTTACCTTTGGTTAAGGCAGAACCATGACCACTCTGAACAAACATCCCAGGTTTATAGGCTTCATACTGTCTCCCAGATGGCCATTTCTCTGACAGCTCCCTACTAGCTGAGGGAGAATGTCATGGAAGAATACACAGGAGACTTGAAATTCACAAGTTAAGAATGCCCCCCCAATCAACCTTACTGGTGCCAGTGGGTGCCACAACCATTGGTTTATGCCTTAAAGACAGGTCTAAGGATCTGGGAAAACTCTCAAGGTAACATCTGCCCCTGCACTCTGTGTCTGAGCTCATAAAAGGCTTGACAGACACATTTTATTAGTTTGATATCAATGTATCATCTCCTTGGCATCTTTTAACATGCTGGTTATTACGTAGCTTCTGTTTCCAGATATGATACTTACAGGGAAAACTAATATTCATGCATGCACCTGCTTACGCAACAGGAGAAATCTGAAGCAGTAGGTGTGTGCAACCTGATCTCTTACTTATATCAACCATACCAGGCTGAACATAAAGCACAACAAACCCAGCCAGGAGCCAGTTAAACCCATCACAGTGGTCTTCACTGTGACTAAGCAGCACAGTGAGATTAGGGAGGAGGAGTAGGGAGATGGGGAGGACTCCACAGACCTGTGCTTATGGTCACAAGATTTTAAGCACTACATGTAACAAGAACAAAATGTGGATGGGAGGTTTCAGCCTGACACCAGGGCACAAGATAATTTTGGGGTTTCTGCAGGACTCCTGTTTAGTTTGCTGCAGCCCAGACCGTGGTTATATACTGGCAGTGAAGGGCTCATCCAGAAGAGCATCATCTGGGTCTTACAGAAGAGGCACCTACACTGAGGCGGAAGGGAGAGTGTGACTACCACAGAGATTTACCTCCTCTTTGAAAGGGGTACAAAGGGATTCTGAGCCTTCTGGATTTAAATCCTGGAATAGGTCAGTGCCAGCTTCTTTGAAATATCCCCTAAGAAGGTCAATGTGATAAAAGCTCACCCTCTCAGTACTCAACAGTCTGCGATTCGCAACCACTTGAGCAGCAGCAATAGGTTCTCCTCTCCCAGCAAGCCTGTGAGTGGGTTCAAAGGAACAGATGTCTTCACTGTGCCTTCCCCCTCCTTTTGCTCACAGGAAGAGGTGGAGCAGAGAGAAAATAATTTCCCCAAAATTCTGTTTTTTGCCTACTGCATTCTCTCCATTGTTCAATGGTAACAGGGATAGAGATGGAACTGCAAACTTCTGATACCATGGCAACTTATTCAGAGTGCAAGTAACTAAAAACTTTTACACTTTAATACACAAACCAGCCCCTTTATCCAATTGGCACCCACACCGCCATTTAAAATCTTTGGGATAAAATAAAAAAAAAATATCTTGGTAAATACATTTTGCTTCATCTTTGCATCCACTTGGGCTTGGGTTTATGTTTACTGCTTGGTTTTTAACTTACAAGGCATACCTCAGCCTGCAATACTCAGCATTTTACTGTTTAGCACCAGAGCATGCATGCAGTTCTACGTGAAATTCAAGAGACCACAAAGTACATTAAAGAAAATTTGTTAGCAACACAAAAGTGCTATTGACCCAGCCTCTACTGCAAGCTCTTCAGTCAGCATTACCAAAAAGTGCAAGAGATGCAGTTCATGATTACAAAGAGTTGCCACTGACACCATGCAGTATGAGCCCAGTCTATCTGCTGCTCGGCGCCGTCTTTTGCTCAGACACAGGCAAAGGCAGGAAAGAACCTTCCTGGAAAAAAACCAAGCATCTTGGCAAGATTTTGCTGACAGAGCCTGTCCTTACTAACCTGCAATTACATCAAGCCTCCTGCTTTAAAAGCACCAGACCCTGCACTTTGAGCTGCATGAAAATCTTCAGTGGCTGGGTAGAGAACAGAAGACACAACATCAAAGAAACCCAAGAGGCACAGCTGGAATACCAACTGCCTTATTTATTAATTACATAGAAAGAGGCAAGGAAGATTGTGCAAACACTGTCCCCTCCACAAGCAGATGGACTCTATAGGCACAGAGCATGGGACACAGTGGACAACCACCTACCCTTTAAAGGACCACCATCTCCCATCGAACACCAAAGTTAACAGTAGTATGGAGTAGCCCAAGCATACCACACTTGACCTCTCCCACATTACCAGGAGGTGGACCAGAGGTGCTGAGTAGAGACTGCTTTTTTGCCTGTTCTGCTTGCTGGCACAGGAGATCTGGTTTATAGACTACAGTCCAGAACCAAGGAACAATAGGGAAGTATTCCTGTTTCTAATGGAAGGCAGGTAGGGCTGCTGAACCACAGAGAGAGCTCCCAAAGGAGAGACACCAAGAGGAACTATTGTGCCAAGGTGTGAACAGCTTTCCCATGGGAACAGCATGACAACTCTGCATTTCTCATCTCCACCTCCTCCTGACTCAGCAGTCACAGAAACAAACCACAGCTCTTCCTACAGTTAGTTCTCTTTATTAAGGCAGAATATGTACAGATTTCAGCAGAAATCTCTGACAGAGCTTAAGGTTTTTTGGGAACAGGGAGTGTAGACAATCCCCACCTGTACGTATTTCTTCCCTTTGTTACATCTATAAGAGAGGCTACTAGCAGCCCACGTTCTGGCTGCTGGAGGCCAGGGGTACCCTGCAATCATTTTGCACAAATGTGATTTCTGTCAGCCATAGGCAAAACACTGTAGACTCCACATTCTGCAATGCCAAGACTGTAGTCAACCATAAACACTCTCTGTGCAGTAAAAACCATGCCTAGTTCAGCTATTCATCAGTTGAGATTAATACTTCCCTATTATGAGTTACAAATCCACCAGTTTCTGCACTTTGGGCTATATTCCCCAAGCACCAACAGCAGCACACTTCACTTAGACTTCACCCATGTATAAAAGTTTAACCTGACCTAGGGTTAAAGTGCTCCGGTTTACAACATAAGCAGTAAAGTCCAAAGAGCTACACTGTTAATGCTTACTGACTGAATTCGATCAAGCACTTCTGCTCATTCTCTGCATTTCTCAGTCCACATGTAAGCAAGTTCTAAACAACAAATGTGCACTTACAGGGCTAGACTTTCAGGTGGCTGCCCAGTCCCATCTCTGGCATAAGTCTGTGTATACATCTACCCTAAAAAAAGCTTATTACGTTGGCTTTCTGGGAGACTGCCAAATGTGACCGCAAAGGAGAAAACAGGTGAGCTAATCACATTCCTGTTTATGAAAACAGAATTTTCTCCATCTCAGCAAAAGGTGGAAGGAAACACATTTGGCCAAGAAGACCCCCGTGATCTATGTGCTGACGGTGTTTGACAACAAAGGAACACTTGGAGTGGTAGAAGCAATGCCTAATTTTGGCACAAGCTGTGTGTAAGCACCTCCACATATTAATCAAGCCTATTCCAATTGCATTTCTGCATTTCTGTCATGCCCCTAGGCTGGCAGCACCGTTTTGGACAGATATCTCCGGTGCCTCTCGGGTTTCATGGCACAAGACCTCTGTGTGCACCCCTCATCCCATCACCCTGTTAGACCTTTGCTAAATCAAAGGGAACTGTACCTGACATAGCTGCAGTTACAGACACAGACAGTACAGCCAGCCCAGCATTCCTATCAAGTTACTCCTTTTCTCAACCCAACAGCCAGCTGAGAGTTCTGGAAGATGTTTTGGCACCAGTTTTAGCTGAATCATCTAGTAATGTGAGCCACATCTGTTCAATACACATGATCTGGAAAGCATCTTTTCTTTAGCAATTTCACAGGAGGAGAAGGTAGATTTGATAGCAGCTTGGCTTTTGGCCTTGAATGTGCAGCAGACCAAGGGAATCAGCTTTTCTAGTCCAGACTGCAAAAGGGAAATCAATCCAGTTTATTCTCTGTAACTCACTAAACCAGCTCGATTATTGCTAGAAACAATGAGCAAACCCCTGCTAAGCTCCTCAACCAGGGAACTTCCAGAAGCAAATAAGACAAACCCTGAAAAGCGATCAGCAGGGATTTCTGCTGAGATGCAGAGGAGCAATCAAATCACCAAGCAACTGCAAACAGGCCAGTCAATGGTTAAAACAACCCAATGAAAGTGAAAGTTAACAAAGCAGCAAAAGGTACAAGGCTACTTAAAATGCCTCTGCTGCTTATATCCTAAAGGCATCTTCAATGCAAAGATTACTGTTTTCCATTAATCTTTGCACAGATTTGAATACTACAGGACTCTGTCCCCAGCCAAGAACTCCTGGATGTACTAGTAATATAAACCAAAAGCCTCTGTTTCAACATGAAATGCTAGTTTAAGTATTACTGCTAGCTGACACTCGTGGGATGGCTTTGCTGGATGTATCAGATGACACAGTACTGATGGTTCATTCTCTGAGAAGACCTCACAGATAGTGTGGGTGTCTCTCTGGCCACAGCTCTGGGAGCTTCCTGAAAAAGTCTGTGAGCAGAACCTTCTTCTGGGGCATAAATCTTGGGAAGCAAAGAGGGCTATCATGTTGTCTCTTTTTTGAAGCCTGACATTTGGAAATCTGGCAGGTAGAACCTCACCTGCAGTAATCATAAGGTGTATGCATCTCCTCATGTCGTGAAGAAAAGACTAAGAGATGGAGGAACCTGAGCTGCTTGCAGATTGCTCAGTACCAACAGGCACAGTACACCATTTCAGATCAGTGACTGAGTTCTCAGCTCTTCAAAAGGCAGATTCAAACTCCCTGATACATTGGGACAGAAAGAAAAACAAAGTAAAAGGAAAGAAATCTAATAGTTTTGCTGTCTCACATTCCTTCTTAAAGAAAAGCTGCAAAGAGTTAAGTAGAGACTGACTGTAGCTTAAGTTCTGTCCTCATCAACCTTGGCTGCATGCTTTCAATACCAATGAAGACAAGAATGAGATGAAAAATAAAGTGACAACAGGCAGATAAGGGGATTTCACAATGATCCAAGCCAAGCACTGCCGTCTTAACGCTGTCCTTGACAACGGAAGCGAGAGATCTTTTCAGAGAGCACTAGAAGTATAGAGTTGATATATCTAGGAGCATTTTAGATTGCATAGGTCATGTTATCACCCAAGTAATAAAAAAAATCTTTTTCCTTTTCTCTGGGACCCTAAAAACAACTAAGCAAACTTGCAAAAAAAGTCAAACCTCCCATTTGCTTTTCTTCTCCCTCCTCAGCCACCATTTCAGCATCTCCTAGATGTAGTCTTCCTTTGTGGCAAGCCAGCACAAAGGGATTTTTCAAGGTGTTGAGAAAACTGCGCCAGCCCAGACAGGAAACAAAATGTGCTGTAAACTGCTGTGGCCAGTGACCGAAATGGCTGCAAGAATGACCTTAAAAACAAAACCTTTTCTTTAAAAAGTAAAAATAAATCTCCCCAAAAGCCTTCAAGTTCACCCTGCCTCCAGGAATTAGGAATTTGTACAAAGCATCCTTGACCTGACGAAATCACAGTTTAGCAGAATGCTATGCAGCAAATAAAGAGCCTTATACGCATACTAGATGCCTTATGATACAGTGCCACGTACATACTGTGAATCACATTCAGCCAAATGTTTTCATAACTCAGCTTGCATATTCCTATCCAAGCAGTGCGTACCCATTAGCCATCCTTTCCAAACACCTAAACACAATAGTTATTTATGGCTAGAGACATTTTGCTTCAAACAGCCCAGTGCAAAATTTGCAACATTGAAGCGAAACAGAAAGATGCTAGTTTGCAAGTAACCCTGCTGGCCTAGGAGATAAGCATCCCTGAGTTAATTTCACTTTATTATTGGAAAAAAAAGAGATTTACAGAAAACAATCATCACACAGATTGGACAGAGAGCAATCACACCTCCAGATGGATGGAGCAAAAGAGGAAAGGAGGATGGGGGAAAAGGTGAAGCCTGAGTGCAAATCTAACCCTGTCTTTGAAATGGAAACAACTGGTTCATTTTCACCATAGGCTTCAGAAGGACAAGTAAGTATGCGCCTCTGTGGTTGGCAGGCAGACGCCACCAGGGAACATGAAGTAATCCCTGTGTGGCAGAACATGCTTGTGGCACATTGGGCCAGTGGCCCTATCAGCTGTAAATGCACTGCACTACCAAAGCAGGCTGTAGTCTGGGTTAGCACTGTGTGTGTACCTTACGTAGGACTGCTTCTGGCAATTCACTGGTAAGGAAAACATGGGTGCTAGGAAAAACAGCTCATAAAAAGCCAAGACTACTTAAATATAAAATAAAATGCAGCAAAGTGCAATCTGTGGCCACTGCAATCCTTAGGAATCCTGAGACACTTCCTGACAGATCGCAGGTAAGCACAGAATATTTCTCCCTCCCTTAGACAACTAACAGAATCAAGCCCCATCACTTAAAATTCAATACTCTAAGAGACTGCTGGCTTCTCTGTACATCAGAAGCAATGGGAAAAGCGAATAAAGCTGCTTTACTTTCCTCTAATCCTTCTCCCTTGTGTGCCAGCACCAGATGGTGCCGAGCTGCAGGCTGGAAGGAGATAATACACCCAGAAGGGAAAAAAAAAATAAAAATGGTAATAATTAGGTAATAAACTAGCTGACCTTCAAATATGATGTCAGCCCCTCTTTAATTGAGGGACAGGTCCAGGCAGACAGATGCATGCACACTGGGATGCCCATATTCATCATCTTCCTTTCCAGCACGGGAAGAAGACATACACATGGCAATGCCATTAAGATGGCCTGCTCAAACTTTACAGGTGTGAGAATAAGCAGAGAAAAAGTGAGACCCTCTGTTTATTTTGAGACAGACAGACCCAGGCAGAGACAGCATTCTTGGTGTAAGTGGTTTTGTTTAAATCCCTGGTCCAGTATTACCAGCCTCTACTGATGACAGTCCACCTCTTCCACTGTAAGCAAAGTGAAATAATCCCAGAGTTAAAGAGCACAGATCTTCCAGAAGAGAAAAATTATCAAATACAAGACTGTTTTAAGCTTATGGCTACTGCAGTACCGAGCTTTGCTTCTACCTGCCATCACTGAGAACACTGCTATGAAGAGCGTTAAGGACTGGGGTTACCCTGGTTTGGTCAAGCACGAGCTCTGGAAAACTACCAAAACATACTGTAAAATTTTTCAGCCATTTTTGATATGCTGATCTTGGACACTTCGCACCTGCTTCGTGTTGAATGACTATTCTGTATGATGTCCAGCTTTGGGATAAAGAAAGCAAAACACACTAAACAGTACTCCTGTTGATGAACAGGAAAGCACTGTGCTAGGCCCCTGTGAGGAAGATGGAGCAATGTGAAATGCATAGGCCTGAGAAGGGAAGCCCTGGGTGGCTCTCTGCTTCCCCTACAAACACAAATAACACAGAAGGTGGCATCTCCCTCTGCTTGGCAAGGAAATCATCTCCTGCCTACCTGCCACAGCTGTCTCCAAGTAGCTGAAAAGGGCTTTAAGACTATCATGCAATTTGAGAAACACTGGATTCTGTTTTAGTGCTTTTAGTGCTCTCCAAGCAAAGGTGACAGACAACAGCCTCAAGCAGAAGAGTGAACCTCTCGTGTCATAGTTAAGGAAGCACCCTGCATTGTACGCTGAGTCACAGGACTTTATGGCTTTGTTTCTCCAATCTCAAGGGAAATCTATACAGAAGCTCCCAACAGCAAGGGTCTAAGCAACACTGAGTGACAACACTGAACAGTTCAGTATTCATTAGACATGCAGAAAAAATAGCTTGCTGTAAGCAGCTCAGCGCCAAAACACTGATTTTCAGTTTTCTTGCTACATCAAAGATGCTTCAGTCGGGAAGGAATAAAGCCAAGAACAGAGCCAGTCAATCACTGTGTCCCAGTGGAGTGTCTGCACCCAGACACCAATACAAACATCCCTCCATCACACCACAGTAGTACCAGATCTGCCTGGCTCTGATCTCTAGAGCCAGACAGCTGTCTGGACATTGGCCAGCATATAGGTCCCTCACCGAACCACCACTTACTTCCTTGTCCTGTGAACAGCCCTGTAACTTATTGTTGTCCTCAGAAACTAAAGGTTGCTGGCAGAGGAAATGTCTTCCCAAGAACTCAGAAATTTTGCACAGAGCTTGGAACTGGGACAGCAGTGATTTAACATCTACCATTAAAAGAAGTTTAAAATTTTATGGTCAGAGTATAATAAATCCTACCCAGACATTTTCAGCTTGCAAGTCAGGTCATCAGCAGGGCAGAAATAGATTTGCTGCAAGGTGACCAGGAACGATTTTAAGTGTATTTTGTGGAGAACACAAGCCCTGGATTGTCTCAAACCACAGCTTTCTTCAGCACCTAGATAAGAAGACACAAGGTCAGGTAAGGAGGTACTCAAGCAAGCAATATTTGCCAGTTACACTAGATGGGACCAAGAAATGAGGAATAAGGCAGAACAATGCTTAACTGTGGTGCAGAACTGGAGCATTATTCTCCTTGGTGCAGAACAGAATAGCAACAACCCTAAAAATAACCTTACATTTTCCTCCAGAATCACACTGGGTTCTTATTTGGATCCAGGTTGCTTCTTATACTGTACTTAGCATCTCAAGTAGCCTGACTCATTGCCTAGTTATCAAATGTGGCACTGAACACCTGCATGTGTAGGAACTCTGTGCTAACACAGTTTGGATGAAACTCCAAGATGCACAGTTGAGCTCTTATAGAGATGCTGGCCACATGGTTGTTCTGCCATGCTGAGGACACAAATTGCTTTGCCTTCCTTCGTCAGGAGGTATTCAAAGCAAACTGAAGGACCTTTTACTATCCATCAGAAGCAGAGACAGGGACTAAGGAGTGCATTCCTTCACCCCTTATTACCATACCTACTACAAAACAAACCCACAAACTCAAGCTGCCTTGCTGTACAAGACACACACACAGCAAAGACACACGCAGGGCACAGAGCTGTGGACAAAGGCAAGCAGGTGGTGGGGCCTGTATGACCAGCTTGGCACCTATCTTTCTTCCATATGGGTCTTTCTTCCATCTTTCTCCATCTTTCGTCATCTTTCTTCCATCTGCTGTTAGCAGATCTCCCACATCCTCCAAGAGGAACAACTCCAGTAGCTGGAGGCTAAAGATGAAGTTGCTTCAGCATACAGAGGACATTAAAAGAGAGGTTTGCATTGGTGATACCAGCTCCATTTTCCCACAGACTTTCTCCTCTTACCTCCTTAGATCAATTACCCCTGTAATTTGGGGCAATAGATCACTAACTAAAGCCTCTTTGATATCCCAGTCAGTAAAGTTTTAATGGCTTAGAAACAAAGGGATTGGGAGAGGAGATGGGGAGGAGAGAGGGGTGAAGCTATGCTGTGCCAGGGAAGGGAAGAGGACTCTCTCCAGCTCTTTGATGTTGCCTCCTGCTGTTCTAGGAAAAATAAATCCTCAGTTAAAGAATGCCGCCAACAACCACAATGTGGCTTTATCCTGGTAATACCAATGCCACTGCAGCTTCTAAAGCTCTTGGTTGAACAGAGGGTAAGCAGCAGCAACCCCACACCGTGCTGAAGTCCACATTCCTAGAATTCCCCAGCAAATGCAGACATGCTCAGAGAAGGCAGTTTAGTGGCTCAGGGGTTACTACCTGAGAGGTCAGGTTCAGATGTGCTAGGGATGGAGGTCAGGGCATGGATATGGCTCCTTGTCTCTCCTGTACTTTCATCTGAAAATCTTCAAGCATTCTCAGTGTAGCACCGTCAGTGTCCCCTCTCCACCCACTATTGCACAAAGTGATATTTGCTTTCGTTCCTCCAGTTATTACAGCCTGCATAAGTGCTGTCTCTGGGGCCAGAGTGCAAGAGGCTTCCTCCAGCAGCCTCCTGGGAGGGAGGTCTCATGAAAACAGCAGCTTCCCTCCTACCTCCTGATAACCACTACACCAGCATGAGGGAGGAGGATAGCGCTAATGCAGCAGGAATCAATGAGCCTGCTTGTTTCTTATTCCAGAGCGAAGACAAAGGTGGTGTTTGTTCAGCGAGGCAGTACAGCCAAGCCTTGTATTTTTTATGTGGGTATTTTTTATTTTGGTTTGGACC
The DNA here is from genome assembly GCA_039720435.1 of Amazona ochrocephala. Classification (NCBI taxonomy): domain Eukaryota; kingdom Metazoa; phylum Chordata; class Aves; order Psittaciformes; family Psittacidae; genus Amazona; species Amazona ochrocephala. The sequence goes on along the minus strand of CM077884.1, from coordinate 1,583,673 downwards.
AAGTCCCTTGAATCAGAATGGGTGTATGAGTCTTTGATAAAGAAAAGTGAAAAACTGGAAATGCAGAAGAAAAACACTTGCAAGTGCTCTACACCTGTCCAGTAACACTGCTCTTCCAGAGACAAAGGGGACTGGGAGGAGACAACACAGGGAGAAAAAAATTCAGTGCTTCAAGCTTATATTATCCTAACTTCAGAATAGGAAGGAGTCACTAAACCTGTCTGAGTTTCGGAGCAGCTGAGAAATGGAAACAAACAATCGATTTCGAAGCGTATTTTAGAAAAAATATGGCACACTAACACTAGGAAAAAGCAGAGTTGAAAGGTAGCAGGGAAATCTGGACATAAAACAACAAATACAAGAGTGAAAGAAGGTATTTAAATTCCTTATGCTTACAGCATAGGAACACATGCAGGAATTGGAGAAAATTAACTGTGAAGGTAGAAATTTAATTCCTATAACCTGGCAGAAGTCCTCTGATAAATCAGTTTCCAGCCAAATTACACAATCCTTTTTTTTTTAAGCAATTCATTTGCACTGTTTAATAGGAACATTTTCAGCCTTAGGCTCTGAGCTGTTATTTGGCAGCTACAGTGCTAACAATAAACTTCAAATATCTTGATCCTTCAGCTCACCAGCTCCCTTAAAACGTCTTGTGGCAGAAGCCAATGTGCTGTTTGACCAGGATTTCTTGGAGACATCTTCACATACAAGAGCAGCTCAGTCAGTCACTTTGAGTCACGCCACCTAGCAATCTGCACATTAACTTCAAACAGAAAATAAGGATACCAAAGCCACTGAAAGAGAAATCATTACAAGCAACAAACATGCTGTTCTTCTCCTATGCACTGTTGGCTGAAGGGAAAGCTGCAGCAAGGTGAGTTTCTATCTCAAATTGCTCTGCTACCTCCCTGTGTAATTAGGTCACTAAGAGGCTAATGGTGGTCCTGCTCATACAACCATTTATAGGAAAACGACAATCTGTGCCATTTATTCAGAATCAGTTTCAAGTCAAACTTGCAGGCATCACTTCTGAAAAAGAAATTACCAAAAGGTTAGGCTAAGAGGCAATCCAGAAGTGCCATTACCTAGTTATAACTAAACCTCATGGATTAGAAAGAGAGTTATAACCGCAAAGCACGCAGGCAGTTATACGGCACCAGGCATCAGTTTACAAAGACTACCGAATAGTTATTTCTAAAATAAGTCACTAAATCCAGGTCATGTAACCTGATTTAAAAAAAATATATATATATAAATATATATATATATGCTTATCTTCTAGTCACTCTAATGGAATACTAAAACCAGATGCTATTCTCGCAAATAAAAAGTAGAACCAACCCTGTCCAGCTCAAAAATACAGACAGAGATGCATCAAACTCCCTCTTACCAGCTCTACACACACACACACAGAATGCCAAGGCAGAAAGCGAGTCAAATGCTGGACGAATGAGATTCATGCCAATGCATGTATTACTCCATGTTTGGGATTCAGGATTATGAACAATAGGACGTAATATCTTCAATCACCCTCAAAACTCATCTCTTACCTGGCAATAGGCCTTCTGTTGGGCTTTCTCCTGCCCCGCATGATAGGTAGGTGCTCTAGAAAGTACTGGATCTAGTGAAACACGGACCAAAGCCATCCACCAAGCATCCTCAATTCTCTTCAGCACACTACCTGATGATCTAGCATAGTCGAAACGGACAGATGTTTATTTCCCTCCTGAGCCTTGAGGTCTACTGGAGATGGTGGTTCCCCGAAGGCCTTATGCAAGCACAGAAGGATGCACTTAATGCATCACCATCTTTGCTAACTCAATAGCTTCTGAAACCACAAATCTGTTCATTGTGGGTCCGCATATTTGCAGCATAGAACGTACAGACAAGTCGCTTGCATAATTTTATTAATAGTAGCAAGCATGACTTGGGAGTAGTCCGATTCTTGTGCAAACAGGGGTACATGCAAAGGCTTAAAAACTTCAGGAGAAAAGACACTGCCCCAAGTATAGAACATTCCTGCCACAACAGCTCCAGTTAAGAGGAAAAGACTTGTCCCAGCTTTAATGAAAAGTTCCCCTGGGCAGCAAGAGCAGGTTTGCTTACAGTGTATTTGCATCTCAGCTGAATTAGTTGATGTGTGTTGAACACTCTGAAAATTGTGAAGTGGTATATAAACACTAAGGATTGTTATTTATTATTGTCTTGGTGCACAACGGCGGAAACTAGTGCCATTTACAGATGCGAATTAAGAACAACAGGAGGTCTATCAACATGCTGTGGGTCTGCTGATTTTGTTCATTTGTCTCCCCCATTCCTGTCTCCCTCAGACAGAAATCTCTCCACAGGACTCCTACAATCCTCACTGAAGGGCTGGCCACAGCCCAGTGAAGCCTGGTGCAGTGGAATAGCTCTGCTGGGAGGGAAAGAGACCTCCACCTGCATACCTAGTGTATAGGTGAAGGAGTGAGAGAGATTGCCTAGTTTTTAAAGCTAATCAAAGTGTCCTATGCTTCCAGAACTAGAAATCAAGTTTAATTAGATCAAAACAACTTGGTTTTTAACTGCGACTTTACAGACTAACTAGTAACTTAACTCTGCAGCTCTGATAATGTGCAAATAGTTTTGCTAAGTGCTTACCTAGCATATATGAATCCCTCCCCAGGATAATTAAAATAACTGCACAGTCATGCTTAGCTATTACAAGCCTCTGTCAAAGTGGTTATTTTCAGTATAACACTGATGCCTCAATGCATGCTTTGCACATTCACATAATTCACAGGAAATTAGGAAGAATTGGGGGTACAGGGTCAAGCTCTTACAGACAATTTAGCACATAAAATAAACCTTTGACAGATGCTCAGTCAAATTGTAATAGCTCCTTTTTCTTAATAATGCACTTAGATGTGCATTACAGCTTGCACATTGTGGGGGGGAGGACCACAACAAAAAAAAAGCTCAAGAACAACAAAAAACCCACACAAAACCACACATTCAATTCAGAAGGTGCTGCTTGTTCAGAGACATACTGTGCTTGCAGAGAAACTTACATTACTCTTATTTTCCTCAAATTACTGATTGCTTAGCACATGGTTGCCCTATTGTCTATGAAATACAGACATTTCAGCAACTCAAGCTTTGAGGGACTAATATCAAGGGGCCAATATCAATACCTGATCTGCCATTCAGCACACTGTATGCAACTTTCAAAAGGCAAATTTCAGACAGAGAAGGAAACAGAGCCCCTGAAGTGTTGTTACAGTGACATTCCCTTCTCTGCCTGCAGAGCTGCTACCATTCAACCAAAAGTTTAAGCAGCAATTCACTGTCCACGCTGGAACAGAAGAGAGCTGTACTGGTTGTATCACCAGGACTAACCACTGGAGAGCAGCTGTACAGCAGATATGCATCTGTACACAGGGTTCAGAATCATATGCAACAAAGAGCAGTGGGCTTGGGCACCTCTGAATCAATATAAACACCACCACTCTGAACGCTGGCAAAGGAAGAAGTGTATTTAGGAGATTAAGGTATTTCCCCCTTCCTCTCAGGACAATCCTTATTTCATTTGAATGCAGTCAGCCAGCTCCTTTGTTTGCACTCAACTTCAGATTCTTCAGTGCACCATGCAATCCTGTACAATCACATTCAAGAGTGGCAATGTACAAAAAAAAGTTCACACAAATTGGTCACGAAGTACCAACAAGAGCTTGCAAACTCCTGCGAAATGCCCTCTAGAACAGGTTCCTGTCACACTAAACTAGGGGCAGAGATTAGAGTTATCAGCTTTGACACTCAACAGGAAGGTGTCACAAAGGATTAAATCATTATTCCACGAAGTGTCTGCAAATGAAGCTTTCCTGCTGTTCTACCACTAAGTTATACATTAATTAGTGAAGCACAAAACAAACATGAAATATCTCTAAGCATCTGCCTGTGCATCAGGCCCAGCCAAAGCTATTAGCACAGGATTCATTTCCAAGAAGAGTCACCCAAAGCATCACCAGCTCTTCAAGAGATCCATTAAAATGCAAAGAGTAGGAGAGCTGAAGGAAAAAGCACAGAGGCTAATTGCAATGTTTGTCTTAGCATTTTTGATAGCTTTTTAATATAACTCTTTCCACACAACCGCAGCACCTGATTTTCTAAACAAGCTCATATATGCACCACTGAATAAAAACATCCTTGCCTGAGAGAGGTGCGGAGCAGTGTCAAAGGATCTTACACCATGAACAAGAGAGTTGAGAGAAGACATTTTAGAAGAAAGAAGAACATGGCCTAAAAGACTATGCAGTAACACAAGAACCAACTTGTTAAAGTGCTCCCTAGCTGCTTGGCAGCTCTGCACCAAATCAGTTATGAACTCTCATTCTGTCAGTGGGTGGAAGAAATTCTGCATGGTCTGACTGCAAGCTGTAGCAGAGAAAACCTAAGCAGACCAATGACATCCCACACATAAACCTCTACTTTTCCTCTAAATCATGACCTTAGAAAGGCGCCACTGAGGGGAAAAAAACCACCAAACAAACAAAAACACACACACACAAAACAACAGCAACAAAAATGAATAAAAAAATAAATAACCACAAAACACAAAAACAACCAACCAAAAGAAAACAAAATTCTCTCTCAATTCCTTATGGATATCCTAGCAGGATTTCTAGCTTCAGCCATCTCTTGTATTTTTCCCTTGCTTTCTGTCCCAAATTGTTGCCTTCCGCTGTTTGGCATTGCCTGACTCTGCCAAATTACACCAGCATGCAGACTGTGGCCAGGATGCATTCCTCAGACTAATTTGTCCCAGTTTTGCTTTGGGATCCCTTCAGTATAAAATAAGGTTACTTGCTAGAACTACCTAACTGGGTCAGGTTGTAATCTCTCTCTGAGGCTGAACTGTACTTGATCTTGAAGCCACCAGATCAACATCCAATGACAGAGCAACTTTATGCCTTCACTATTTAAATACATTCTGAGGCTAAACACTCAAACACAAACTTCCTTTGCATTGCATGGTTAACCCATCCAAAGAACAGCAACACCACAATGCTCCTCTCTTCCGGTACCACCCCACCTTTCACAGGTTGCTGAAGCACAGGAGATGAGGAAGGCTTCTCATCATACCGAGGTCCCATTACATATCATTACATTCGGGGGCAGCTCAGAATGGAACATAGGTCTACGGAACATAGGTCCTGCGTCAGTTTTTTTACCTACAGTGATTTTCTTAGGGTGAAATGGATGCCACCCACCTCGTGTTCTACAAGCTGAAGCCACCCAGTGCTGTGCAAACTTCTGCCCACAGCCCTAAACATGAGTGGGTGGAACTAGCTACCACTGCTGTTTCAAAGGCCCAGATATTATGAACCTTAAAGTAATCAATCACCTCCACTCAGTGGTATGCAAATTGTACTTTCAGCACCAGCATGCACATATCAAAATGTATTAACAACCTTCTAATTAAATACTTTAAATTAGATTAAAATCATGCTGTCTGACAGGTGAAATATAACGCATTAACAAGATTTTTGCAAATTCCTTAGCATCAAGTGTTTATTGAAAGCTCAAAAGTCAAATATGTTGGGGAGGAGAGAATCTATCCTCCTCAAACTGAATGCTACAGCACATTTTGATTCCCTTACATTTTAGTGACTTTCTGGTTGGTGTTTTCAAACAAATGCATAAAGTTTATCTAACGCAGAATTACATGATTCAGGGACCTGTCAGGTTGGCTGAAGTATGAAGATGCAGATTAACCCACTCAGTCCAGGACAACTGCTATTTGCAATAAAAGTGAATGCAACAGAATGGTAAAAATGAAAGCAAACACTGGAGTTCTCTTTGCTAAAGAGAAAAGCAAAATCCATAGCAGCATCTGTCAATTGGAACATCGGCAGCTGCTGATTTATTTTGAACGTCTCATAAGCTGCCTTCCAGTTCCATTAGCAAAAAAAGAAGCCAACTCTCATATTTTTGCTAGCCAGAGAGTAAGATAGATTTGTGATAAAAGAAGTCATAAACCTCCACTGGATATAAAATCCATAGTTAGATAGGGAACCTATGAAGTATGGCTGCAAGTTCCAAAAAAGTTCTAATCTCCTGACCTCACGTCACACTACCATTGATCAGAACAAGATTTGGGCAAATAATTTGAGACGTTCACCTAAAAGTCATTCTTCACCCTTGCTCTCGTGCATGCACACACCCTTCTTCTCAATGAAGAGCTTTCTGTGAGCACAACATCCAAAGCTGCCTTCTGCTTTAGCTCCCATGCTACCTCCTCTGCTTTTCCAAGGACAAAATCAGGGCAGATACCCTTCTTTGATCCCCCAGAACTTCATCTATTCTACTTTGCTCATTTCACGCCCCAAAGAGAGGCAAATTAAAGAAGGTCTAAATAATACAGTAATATAGTATGTTGTGCAGATGAATGGACTGCTAGCCTCAGAGAATTTTATCTCCTTCAGGCAACAGCAGACAAAGCTACCAATGGGCAGAATGAATGGCTTTCTTTTAGGATACGGAACTGAACCCATCCCAGCTATAAGATCCCTAGGGAAAACCTGGCTCAGGAGGTACGTCACCCTACACAGTGCATTACATTCTTAACCCTCTCTTTTCATAGAAAATGAGCTACAGCTCTTGATCAAGTTAGTTTCATACACTTGCATCACCCGGCCATAGGAAGTGGACTCAAGGGCGGGTCATTTTTCTTAGAGAAAGTTAAGAGTTCTATAGCAGAGCCTCCACCTGCAGCTGCCACCACAGGGTCTCACACAGACATGCACGGGGATGCAATTATCTTAATCACTGTTCAATGTGATGCTGAAGCCACCCCTGTAACTGAAGACCCCTTGACTGGAGACAAGAGCTAATCTCTTGGACTTAACCACATTTCCTCCTGGCATTTTCTTACCCAACCTATCTTGCAGAGTACAAACAGGTAGGGTCTGACCAGGACAGAGAAGGGAACATGGGGAAGGGTTTCAGAGATATACTTGAGAAAACCACCTTTGCAGCAAGAGGACTGGGACATGTACAGGGGTAAGAGTGTACATGTCAAGGCCCAAGAAAAGATCCAAATCTTTCAGCTGTACGAGAGAGTTAAAGCCAGCAGGAACCTGTCATTTGTTAAATAAAATTAAGGAGGGCAATCCCAACTATCCAAAAACCTTGCACAGCTTGCAGGTTCCCCTTGGGAAGTCCAGGCAGGACTATTACATCTTGAATCTCCTCCAAACTGGACTCTGCCTATGGTCTGCTCTAAGTCTCCAAGTATACATCTGTCTTACAGATTACCACAGCTATAATAAAACATGCCCACCAGCCTTCCTGAGTAATGTTGTACTTGTCTTTAACATAGCTTCACCTATAAAAATAGCCAGCTGGCTAGAAGAAAGTTGAACAACTGGTTTCTGACTAGAATTGCTTTGAATGTTTAAGCATTCATGCAAAGTCATGTGGTAGAAAAAAGGAAAAGTCAAAACCCCAAAAGCTCATGTATCTTAGTTACGATCCTCCACTGTAATTACAAAATTGCCCTTAAAACATAATTGCATAATGGGGCTTGGCAAGTATTCACCCAAATCTTTTACAAATATTTCCACAGACTGAAGAAACAGGTGGTGGGGCAGTCTGACAAGCCTGCCATGAGAATTCATGCCCTTAAGACATGTTCCTAGCTATTACACTAAATACTTTGCATCACAACCTAATGTTTCAAAACAGTAGTTGAGCAAAAGGACCAGCAACTTAAAACAAATTGAGAGAAAGAATTTCAACCTATTTTCACTGCACACATACTTGGAGCAGCAATACCTTTGTATACAGGAACAGAGGAGGCTACCGATCCTTTTTAACTAGTTACATAGCAAGAATCCTGAGTTGGATTAAATTGGTTGACTTCTAGTAGCTATAACCAAATAGAAGCTACCGATGCCTTGCTAGGATTACTTTACCAGCCTAGCAACCTGCAACTTAACAAAATGAAACACAATACAAAACCCCCTCAACCTCAAATGCAAATACAGAAACATGTGGCATGCAGGGAGAGGAGACTCAACAGAAGCCAGAAATGAAATCTTCAATACAGTAAGGTTGTTTTTAACAGCTGTGTATTATGCATTCAGCAGCACAGGGAATGCCAGCAGGGAGTCTTTATTAACATAGGCCTCAGAGTACAGTGAGCTCCTACCAGGACTGGCCTCCCTAGAGAAAAGGCACACATGAGAAAGCCTTAACCCTAGAGAGATCACTCCAATCCTGCTATTTCATCAGCTCCCCAAACCAACAAAACCCAGAGAATTTCCATGATGTTTCACAGACAGACAGATAACACTTCCAACAATGCCTGAAATCTAATCTACAATAGAAGGTTTCATCAGCAAGTTATGCCAGGTAGGAAAAGGAAGAAAAAATGCTGCACAAGCCCACACAACAGAGTCCCACTACCAATGCTGTTCTGCTACACAGACCTTGGGTACAGGGGAGGACCATAAAATGCTCCTCCTGTAGAAGATGCTAATAAAAGCAAGCTGTTGTCAGAACACCTGCGTTCTCAGCAAAGCAAACTGCACCTCTATTGCACATATTTTAGGGGCCTGTCAATCCAAGAAACAGCTGGAAGCCTTGCTACAGATGCAGAAGCCCAGCAGGTTAACTCACTCCATTCGGGAAGATGGCATTGGCAGCAAAAATATTTTGCTGATGCCAGCTCTGCCTCCACTGTGAGACTTGCCTCTATCACAAAGACTTGCTAGCACACCCAGCTCAGCGCCGGGCAGGCACCAGAAAGAAGGGGAATGCTCTCAGAACAGGCTCACCACCTCTCCTGTATCAAGTGCTGACAGAAGCTCTCTAGAGGTCTTGTCAACAGCTCAAAGTTGCGGCTGGCTGCAGATCCTCAAAGTGTGGCCTGTCCTGGTGGGCAGCTCCCGCAGAACTGAGATGCAACCTCTGAAGTAACAGAAAGATACAACTAGGGGCTTTTAAAAAAAACAAAGGAAAACAAAAAAGGCCACTTTAGTCCCTGTCCTTCCTTTGAAATGGGGAGAGAGGGCAATGAGAGGAAAGAGAATGGCACGAAATATCCTGACCATTCCCCTTCTGACTCTGCAGAGAAGAAAATGCCTCCTGATAGGAAAGGGAAACAAAATACCAACCTGAAGAGCCTGAAAACTTCTCTATATGACTGAATGCCCGTGTGTGCCTAGAGTGAAGGAAATAGCTCTGCACAGCCTGCACAACTCCTTACTTTTTTGTCTTCTCTTGTTAAGAAGTAAAATGCAAGAGTCAGTATCCCTAACAACATGCAATAGCAGCAGTAGTAGCACTAGAAATTTCAAGGGGTTATTTAATATGCAGTATTCTGGTTCCCAAGAGCATAATATATGGGTTTTTAAGCCTAGCACATCTGTGCATTACCAATTCTTTTTCACTTAGATGCTGAACAGAAGGAGGCAGGTAGTGTCTATTAAAGAAGTCTCCTGGAAGTACTTGTATTGCTGGATCAATACACTCTAGGTCAGGTACCCCTAAAAGGTTTTTAATACGAGTGCTATGCCCCTCTCATCACAATAGCAGCAAATGCTTTAAAAATCAAAATATCATTGACTCTAATATCATCCCTTGATAAAAATACTCCTTTATCACTCTTCAAGCACAAGAAAAAAACACCCAAAACTGAGTCACAGGGAGAATAAGTAGTTAGCTCTTTTCATGGCTGGCAGACAGAGAGTTGGTCTCTCTTACTCCCAGCCAGCCTGCTGCCCAGAACACAAGACTGTCTTTTGTCCACTATTCATGATAAATATAGCCTTCCCTTCCTCTGAGGCTCAGCTATACCTATGTCAGAGACAGGTAATTGCCAGGCACAGCTCAGTGTGAGTATAGGAATTCACCTAGCAAAGGCACCAAAAGACACCTGTTGTTTCAGTGTAGGTGTTAGCAAATGGGATGACCAGGAGCTGCCCACATGCAGAAAATACTCACTTCCCCTATCAGGTACGTAGGTCATTTGCAGTCCTATTCTAATGCTTGAGGCACAAGATTTTAGATAAAAGCATGACAAGCAGTACCTCTCCCTAATTTTATCATAGCCCAACTCTTGAGATCTCCTAGAGCTCGGTCGCTAATAGCCAGAGCAAGACAACACATGTGAAAAAGAGTTAATATAAATAGAAAGCAGAGATCTGACCTAGAGAGCAAGCCACGCAGAGCACAAACATCTGAGAATCTGCACACTCTCCTCGCCTACTATTCATCCACCAATTACACAGCAATGTAATTAAATCAGAAAAGCTACGTTTAATTTTCCTATCATCACCTGATAAGAGCAGTATGGGAGAGATCAGGCACAAGGGAAAAAGCTATTTATTAATAAGACAAATCCTTTTAGATTTAAGAGCCTCTCTGGCTAAGAAGGGTCTGATCCACTAACAGAACTTCAGTGTTTAATGCAGACAAATCAGACACCCCGTCTCCATTTCTGTCCCTGGCTTGGTCCTCAAGCCTCTTCTTTTATTCAGAAACAACTCCCATTGAAAACTGATAGGCATAACTTACAGCAGAAATACAGCTTTTTGTTTAAACCCTCGGTTTACTCTATCGGTTTAAGACTGCAGAACACTCATCTCCCAACCATTATATTGACAAAGACAGCCACATTAATTTACGTTATCTCTAAACAGCCTAAGGCTCCCTGTTTTCATGAAAAGCAAGGCATTAGGGTGTGTTTGCAGAAATACAAGGCACACTTCAGCCATTCATCCCTCTTGTACTGCATTCTCCCACATAGGAAGAAATGCTGTGGTCCCTGTCCCCAGCAAAGACTATTAATGCTTAAACTGGACCATATAAACCTTTCTCTATCTGCTAGCTACACACCCAGAACTGCTGTTCTGTTTTCCCTACACTCTTCTTTGCTTCATCCCATCCAGCCCTGCTTTCTCTCAGCCGCGATTTAAAAATGCATCAGATCATAACAGCAGATGACTTCCACAGGATCAGGTTTTTGATAATAAAAATCCTACAGGCTTTAATGCAACCACGGCTTCACCACATCTTTTTTTTTTTAACATGAAGGGAAAAATATTTATAACAGCAACTATAAATATACATGCTGCCGACTTTTCAACTTGCCCTTGTTCTCAAGCTAAATTTAGTCTGCTATATCCTGTCCAGCCCTTAGTGAAAAAGTGATACTAAATCATGCAGATCCCACAGCAGGCAATTATACTTATCCAGATACCTTACAAGACAACCAGCTGGATAGGTAGATTCTCATTTAATGAGTGCAGATAAGTTCACGGCTATAGAGGAGGGGGCCTATTATAATGATTATTCCCCAATACAGAAAATAATTATTGCAACAGGATAGCTCTGTGCTCCTGAATGAGAACAGTGATGTAGGTTACTCACAGAGTACATGTAGACCACACATTTGGTTCGTGCCAAATACACTTCAAACACCTCTGAGCTACAAAGAACCGTTCACTGGCCACACCTGCTGTTTACCCATGTTCTCATTTTACATGCAAAAACGTTTGAGACATTGATTCAGACTTGGATGGTTGATTTCAAGGTCCAACCTCTATGTTAAAGAGCATCTCCTCATACCCTGAAGGCTCTCATTCCTGTGAGTGATTCCTTAGTCAAAACAAGGTAAATATTTATCAGGAACTGACTACCTAGAGTATCAGAGTTGTTAGTCATTCCACCGTTAATCTTGAGAAGCCTCAGTCATGCCAGAGCCTAGGTGATTTCTGCAAGGGCCAACACGTGTTTCACCCTGGTTTAAGGATCCCAGCCCGTAATTCAAAGTTTCACACAGATGAGAACTCCCCCGCCATAATCTGACTTACTCCACTCGCAGCAAGTTTTGCAACCTAAGCAAGAAATGCAGTTCAGAGGATGCTCCTACGCAAGTATCAATTGGTCTAATAACAAAAATAAGCGGTCTAGAAAAAAACACTTGATAGTTGAGGGTGGAAATCAGTAAAAGGTCGGGCTCGTTTTGCCTCCAGCCCCGCTGGCTCAGCGTGCTTCTCGGGCACCAGCCAGCTCTGCTACTCAGCCTCTCCTCTGTGCTTGTAAATACCTCGCTGCTAAAGACTAGATGCGTAAGACAGGAAAAAACAGTTTCCTGGGGCTGAGTCCCGCCCTGCGGCCGGGGACCTCCAGCCCGGCGCGCCAGCGGCACAGGCAACGGGTCCGTCGGTGCGGCGCCGCCGGGGGGCCCTGCCCGTGGTCCTCAGCCGGCACCGCCGCTGCCCGCGCCCCGCCCGGTCCTTGCCCTACCCAGCATGGAGAAGATGAAGTCCTTCGCCGTGTGGATCTCCAGGGCTCGCTGGTCGTCGTACTCCCTCTGGTCGTGTTTGGTGAATTCCTGGATGAGTTTATTCAATTCCTCCACCCTGGCTCCCGATCGGAAATCCAGCTCCGGGAAGGGAGGTTTGCTGGTGCTGCCGGCAGCCCCTGCCTTGCTGGCGACAGGCGCCGCCATCTTCATGCAAAAAAAAAAAAAGAAGGAAAGGGAGGAGAAAAGAAAAACAAAACAAAACAAAAACCCAAACAAACCCAAGGAGGGGTCTGTGATTTGCAAAGTAGCAACGGCAGAACGCGAGGGCGCCGCAGCCCAGCAGCCACCCGGGGCGAGGGAGCTGCCTGAGTGGGGCCCGGGAGGCGCGGAGCGGCGCTGAGCGCCGCGATCAACAAGCGGCCGCGTTGGCTGCGCCCCCACCCGCTGCCGCGCTAGGGGCCGGGCCGGAGCGGCGCGAAGGGGAGCGGAGCGGGGCCGCCTGCAGCCGGGGCCGGGGGCGCGGGGGGGCTCGCAGCTCTGGCGGCGTCACGGCGGGCGGGCGCTGAGGCTGGAGCCAGACCTCTGGCTCGACATAAAATTCACTCGTTTCTATTTTTGTTTTTTTTTTTTTTTAATTTATTTTTAAACTTCAGCAAAAGCCGTGTCCTGAAAGTGGATTAATAACCGGCTGGAAACTCCCCTCCTCCCACATGTTCCCCAGGCATTCTGTGTTTATTCCTTATTTGCTCCAAAAGGCAACCTGAGATTTCTACATATATATATACACGTACACACACAAAGTAATTTTATCGCATGTCTTAGAAGCAATGACCAAGATAAAGTATCCTCACTGCTGCACCTGAGAGCAACCCTGCCTAGGATCTCCTGAGACCTACATAGACAAAGGGTAGGAGGGGAGATGGAATCTCAGAAGACTTGTCTGACTTGGCAAGGAGCCCAAACCTCTTATCTTCATCCATTCCCCCATTGTCAAGGCTGCCTGCTTTTCTTCTGTATGTATTTTTAATGCCCTCCAATTTTTCAGTCTGGAGTGGGTTTCTCCCCTTAGCCGGATTTTCTGTGCCTTGTCCCATCATTGAACATATGTAGCACAATCCATTACATACCTAAGTGCATCTACCGGAAGATCTGAGTGTCTTCCTGCCAAGGGAGTGTACAGGTACGTCGTGTTGGCATTCTACAGTGCATTACAGATGCTATGGCACTGATACAAACTGATGGGTTATGAATTGTCCTCACAAGATTCTTGGGAGGAAACAAAGCTTTCAGCTCAGTCCCACACTGCAGTAAAATGTGTCTACCAAGATTAGGCATGAGGCATTTGGAGAAAAAATAGGAAGGTGAAACAACTAAGCTCAGTGTGAAGAGCTTATAGGCTGGCTTCCCCAATACATAGTAAACACAGATGCTAGTGTTTAGACCTGAGCTCAGGGATGTGGCTTGGTTCCTCTGGACCACTAATCTTGATGAGAAATGGGAGTTGAGCACTTTCTGCAGTAGGACCTTATTTGAATTTGGACCCTGTAACAGAAACCACAGTCTGTTCAACAGAGAACAGCTGATGTCTCTGGCTTTGTCCTCTAAGTACTTACACAGCTTTTGAGAGCACTGATATGCTCATTATCTAAGAAATGATGTCCCAAAGGTAAAGGTAGGAGTGCTGGTGTGTGCATTGCACATGCCCTCTGCTGGGTACACAGGCCCTATTGTGTTCAGACACTGCCCACAGCTGACTGACATGAGTGGACTTCATTCACCATCTAAGACTTGATGATCAGCTGTATTGTCACATAAACCTCCGGCTGGTACCATGTTTGACTTTAACCAAGCACCTTTCCTTCATCTCCCTCCCCAGCAAAGCCTACAAATAAAAACAATAAACTGACAGCATTGACATAATGCAGGATCCGACTTGCAGAAGAGCAGTTAGCAGTGTGCAGTGTTGGTGGCCTGCCCTGCAGAATTATATCTGCTAACTGTCTCAGCCCATGCTCCCCCATGCTAGTCTGCTACAGGCGCTGCCTGTCTGAGCTCTCAGGATCTCTTGCCTCTTGCCTCTGTCACGGTTTGAGAGCCCTGTTATTTTTCTGCAGTGTGTTTTTGTCTGGGGTGGCAATCTCATACAGGCGGACAGCTCCCTCTTGTGCTAACACCTCTCCCGCAGAAGTTACTGTAGCTCCTGAACTTCAAACCTCCTCAAGACCTTCTGTTTTGTCCTGTCCACCTCTGAACAACGGTAAGTCCTCTCTGTGTCTGCCGTAACTATTTCTAGTTGCTTGGGTATCTGTTTCACTTCCACATGATGCCAACTGCTAGCAGCTATGACATATGCACCACTGGCACCACTTGGCGAAGTAGCTGGACCTTTTCACACCAGCTACACTTTACATCCCCAACCCTCTCACCTGATCTTTTTCAAGCTAATGTTCACAGACATCATGGACTGGGTAGCTTTCTTTCCTAACTATACCTTACTTACTGCATCATATTCCAATACTGGGACTTCCAGTGGTTTCTTCATGAGTATTTAGAATCAGATTCTGTCTATAGGTGGGTCTCCAAAAGGTCACACTGACTCTCTACCTGCACCAATCACAGACTTACATTATTGTTTTTCCACCTCTTCATTTAAAATGTTTAAATCCCATCCAGTAACAGCTTCATACCTAGCTTTGCCTGAAGTCACTAAACACCTACTGGAAACATGTAGAGCTTCAGAAATAGCTAATGCCAGAAGCAATGGAGATTTCAATTTGATTGTCATTTTTAATGGCACTTCTGCCTGAAGTTGTGGTCACCTTCATATTTGCAGAAAGTTTCTGTTAGATCAGGGTGTTAACTGCTCCAAACTTCTTGCCATCTGGAGTTTGTTTTATTACTGATACCATGCATTATTGAGAAATTGCTCAGAACCAAAGAATGTGCTTCATTTAGTTTCTGAATTCAGACCAGCACTGTTCACCAAGAGCAACATCAAGCAAACAGTTTTGATTTTCTTCAAGAGTCTTGGACATGAGGATGATCAGGGGACTGGAGCACCTCCCATATGAAGACAGGATGAGAAACTTGGGGCTGTTTAGCCGAGAGAAGAGAAGCCTGCATGGAGACCTCATAGCAGCCTTCCAATACCTGAAGGGGCCTATAGGGATGCTGGGGAGGGACTCTTCATGAGGGACTGTAGCGAGAGGACAAGGGGTAACGGGTTCAAACTTAAACAGGGGAAGTTTAGATTGGATATGAGGAAGAAATTCTTTACTGTGAGGGTGGCGAGGCAGTGGAATGGGTTGCCCAGGGAAGTTGTGAATGCTCCATTGCTGGTGGTGTTCAAGGCCAGGTTGGACATAGGCTTGGATAGCATGGTTTAGTGGGAAGTGTCCCTGCCCATGGCAGGGGGGTTGGAACTAGATGATCTTGAGGTCCTTTCGAACCCTAACTATTCTATGATTCTATTCTATGTACTGCACCTCTGCCTCACACCAGTGCTAAGAGAAATTCTCCTTCATGAAAAGCAGTTGTACTTGCAAAAAAAGGAGCCTTTTTAACACCTTCTCTGGAAATCTTTGAATGGGCTTGGGACCCTCAGTGGTAAGTGGGATCTGCTGCCCTGTCATATGCTTGAAATTCCATCCACTTGCCCTTGAAATTGCAGCAGCTTGCAATTTTACCTCATCACATCAGTGCAATTTAAGATCTCTGAATAAATACAGAGTTAATTCAAGTCTTATGTCAATCAAGCACTGGGGATTACTCAAGCAAATAAATGAGAATGAGATTGAAAGTATGGTTGGCTAGGTGTTTTGCTACCAAATCTTTTTTCTTTCTGAAGTGTAACTGTGGAAACATTGCAGCATCCGCAAAGCTCCTCCTGTAAACATTATCTGGGGGCTAGAATGAGTCTGTGGCCTCTGCCATACTGGGCCCAGGACTTACCAATGGGAACATTCACCTTATTTGGGTTAGGGTTTGAGCACCTTGACTCCTAAACTGTTTCTCACCTGCACTAGAATATGTGCCCTCCCTCTCATGTGCCCTCTTCCTTTCTCCCATGTGTTTTCTCTTTCCTTCAAAGCATCTTCCTCTTTCTCCTGCAGAACAAATATCCTCTTTTCTGCCCAGCACACTTCCAGTATTTAGAAACAGAACAGGTCACAGAGAAATGAAGCGAAAGAGGAGAAATAACTGTTCTTGCTTCTGTAGCATGACCTAAGACCTCAGAATGCTTTTCACACTTGAATAGGCTGTCTCAAAAAAATATGGCTAGCAAGCGAGTATTAACACCACCATTCTAGGACTGGCAAAACAGTTCTGCAGTATTTGCGAGGACCAATTGGCCCGGAATACCAAGGGAGGAAGACCAGGCAATCCAGGGCCTGATGCTCAGTGCATCTCATTTAGATGCTGCAGACTGGTAGGGGGAATTAATTAAAAATTGTAACAAGATCCAGAAATAAGATGAAGCCTCAGATACATCATCTTAGAATATTTCACTGCAGCTGGTAATTAGAGTATGACGCACAGTGAGCTAGTTTCATCCCTCATTTCATAGAAATTGTACCCAGATTTTCTGAGGCTAAAAGTAGACTCAAGAAACATCTTCCTTTTCTGTACTTGGCAGTGGAGCAGCTGTAGCTCAAAGCTTTGTGTGGCAAGGGGCTTCACCAGGAACAAAATCACTGGCTGGAACTGCTCAATTTTTCCAATCTGGTGGCTGCAAATTCTGCTTCACATTATTGCAGTACCTTCAAAGCTGTTCAAGGGTCCTTCATGCCTTGTGTTGCAGAAGCCTGGTCCTGGCCTATAGAACAGGCTGTTTGTGCAGATGAGTAACGCAGAGCAGGAAAGTGGGCCACACAAAGGGAGGGAGTCTCAGCAGCAGACCAAGGATCCTGCTGTGCCATCCTTCTCCCTCTCCTGCACTGGCTCTGCATCCAGCTCTGCTCTTCCCACTGATACCTGAATCCCTGCCAAGATTTTCCTCCTTTCCCTTTTCTTCTCCCTGCACACTTTCTCTGTGTGGCCTTAATTCCCAGATCTTCCCAGAAGGAAAGAGCACAGAGTAGTACCAAACCTAGTTTCACGTTTACCAGGACCTCACTTTCGTTAAGCTGCCCCAGTGATATCCTTATGTAGTACAGCTCCTTCACTACACTTCAGGTCTTTCCCTCCACTAACAGTCCCTAATCTGGCTCTGAAGTGAAGTTTCTGGGACTCCTGGAAACAACTGGAATGTCACAGCATTCCATGATGTTACCAAAGCACTCCTTGTGTTTCTCTGCATCAGGACTTCTCCTCATTCTGGTGCCAGAAACTTTGTCCCTCTTTCATGCACCCCAAAAATGTCTACAAAACAGCAGCTACAGGTAGCAGTCTTTGGGCTCCACAAGGCTGGAATCAAAAAAGGCCATGTTTAGTGCAGGCTCAGAGCAAAGAGAGTCTTTCAGATGAAGTTTGGACTCATGATCTCCACTGGCTCTCTATTCAAGTTGCATGCTTCAAAGCAGCAGGACTTGGAGAAACTGTAGTGAACATAAAGTCACACAGCCCCACCAGACCATTTCCAGACTCTGGAGACCTGAAGCTGGCAAGGAATTGAGCTCCTGCTCTGTACCTAGGGCTCCCCCTTGCCTTCCCCCATTTATAGAGAAAAACCAGCCCCATTCTCGTCCATGGACCCCATTAATTTGACCACCTGGAACTGTCTCCACATGAGGATATGAGTGGTACCAGCTACAAAATCTGCCAGCCAAACCAGTATGGATTATATTAAACTCAGTGCCTCTCTAAACACCTAGTGTGTCCCAGATGTCTCCCAGAGACCATGAGAAGCTCTGCCTGCCCTGCTCCACAATTTCCACCTGCAAAAGATTATGACAGATCAATAGTACCCAGCACACACCACAATCTGCAGATAGTTTTAAAAAGGGGTGTGTTGCCTCCTTGACAGACTGAAACTTTTTCTCTAGATTAAAAAAACTGCCTCCCCCTGTGAAGAGTTGTGATGTCCTACATCCTGTCAGCAGACCACAGCATCGAGCTGAGCCATCCACATGGCAGTGGAGCTGTGCTCATTAAATTCTTTTGAAACAATGGCATTTCATCTGTCGTAGCCAGCCTCAAAGTACCCACACTCAGGATGTTTATAACATTTCCTAAAAGAATAACAGATGCTTAGTGCATATCCCAAGCTAGAAATATATCTAGCTTGTATATCCACCAGGGCTTTTGAAGTAAGGTTCTAAGAAGCAGATTCCTGATTCTCAGCCAGTTTCAGGCACTAACTAGTGAAAGACTCCATCCAGATCATTTACTATTCTTGCCTCTGTGCCTTTTTGCCTTTATGTGTGTGTGTGTGTGTGTGTGTGTATGTGTGTGTGTGAAAATATACTGGTCATCTGTTTATCTCATTGTTGTTAAGTGTAATTAGATTGCATACAGACACCTTTGAAGTTGATCTGAGAAACTTCATAGTCTGTAAATGTGTTGGCCTGGGACCTCTGTAAGCAATGTTTGGAAGTATTTCTGCTGCTCATTTCCTGGGCTTATATGAATTTTATGTCATTAGTTTTATTTTTAAATTGGAATTATCTCAAGTAGTAAAATTTGGATTCAGACCTGAGCAGTGCGGTGCTGCACTGGAGATAGTATGCTGGTACAGAGATATGGCCAGAACATTAAATACCTGATCAGCGTGCAAATTCCCCCCACAGGGAAAGGATAAAGCTTCGGTGTTTGGGTTTGTTTCCATATATAATAAACAAATCCTGGTGGGGCAGAATGGAGAATATAAACAGCAAAGCATGCTCCCTTACACATTTACATGCATTATGTATTGACTACACTCATTGCTGTTGTTCATTTGTAGCTAATTACTTGTATTACAGTAACATCAAAAGCCACAAATGAGAATCAGGGCCCAATTGTACTGGAAAGCGGATATAAACATAATGAAGAACTGGTCATTAGCACTTCTGTTTATTTCACTGTATGCTCAGACACCTCACTCAGCAACTCTCTTTCTACCCAGGATCTTAGAAAAGTTACCAGTGGGTCTGTGCTTGCAGTGACGTATAGATCTAGGGTGAGAAGAACCAATTACACCATTTCTCCTGTGCCAACCCTCTGCTCTCAAGGTGGCTACCGAAGCAGTTTAATCCCCACATTGTATTCTGCAGCTCTTGAGCAGATTTCAACACAGCACTTTTCATGAAAACTCTAAAAAAGCAACTCTCCTTGTGATTTAGACATACCTGCTACTTCTTTGAAGCCTTATAATGTACCAGTCCCAGCATCTTTCATTATTAAAAATACCACATTTAGTTCCCAGGTGACTCAGTTCTCCAAACCATTGGGTAGTTATTGTAGCTGTGAAAAATGGATATTTTTCCAAGTTTGAAAATAAGAAAGGCTCCATATCCCAGATTCTTTTCCTATGCAGAACACGCCTCTTACAAGTTGTCATAAAGCTGTGGGAAAAACGAGTTTTGCAAGTAATACCTACAATTCCCTCTGGCATCATCCACACAAAGAGAAACACAGCCCCTTGGTCATATGTTGAAAGCCAGTAGTCCCTTTCCTCTGCCTTTCCCCATATCATGCCTCCTGTTAGAATATCCTAATCTGTAACTGATCGTCAAACCACTGACTTCTGTATCAATTCCCCTTTCATTAGCATGAAGATCTAAAAGCTTTCTGAGTGGCTTTTTATAAAAATACATTAACATAAAATGAAATCCAGGAGACCTGAGCTCTGTACTGTATTTAACTGCCCTGCTCCACTAAAAGACCTTTCTGCATCTGGCCACTGCAGACAGATTTTCTTAAGAGTTGTTTTTTGCGTTGCTGGGAAGCAGCATGTGGCACAGCTCTGGCTGGTAGGTAGGTTCATGTCTGAGGAAAGGAAGACCTGAGATGGATAAACAAAAGACGGCAACAATCTATAATAAAGAAATCTCCTGTAATGCTTGTGACAGACTGCAAATGTGTCAGATAAAACATTTTAGTGGTCTATAATATGGAGTAGCAGTTTGTGTCCTGAACACAGGACTTGTCTGTCTGCCAAGACAGACAATTGCAAGAGAAAAATAATGAAATGAAAAGAAAGGCGGGAGGATGATAATAGGAAAGTTGTGGAAAATCAAGGGAATTGTGCTTTTCACAAAAGAAATATATTAGCAAGCCATGATTTGGCCAGAACTGCATGAATGTGTTTTTCTAGCTTTGGTTCAAGTTACAAATTTATTAACTAAAATAATTGATTTTCTGCCTTCATATTGGGCATGCTGGTTTCTTCTTGCTGGAATGGCTGTTAAGTGTTTTCTGCTAGCAGCTAGCATATAAATACCTGAAACAAAAATGGGTCCCTTGGAAGTTAAAAACATCCTTTAGTTTGAAATTATCAAACACCTTTTGTCATGTGAACTTGCAATGCATGAGTATGTAATGTTGGGATACCTGCCACACAAGGACCTTTGTAATAGTTTCCTAATTTAATTTTTCTCAAAAAAAGCCACAATATCCTTTGGTGCTACAGTCCCTCTGTGGCTCCTGTTCTGAAAGCTTGGCATGTTGTCACCCGAGAAGAAAGTCACATAAAGTCATTGTGTTTCCTCTGCCCTCCTCAGCTCTTTTGCAGACACAAGCGAATCCTGATGCTTTTACTGTCGTCTTTCCTCCATCCTCCCTGCTGTGAATTTGCAGGAGGTGGGTGAGGATAGATGCCTAGACATTTGCTATGACTTCTCTTGTTCTCAGCTTTGCAAACACTTGCATCTGGCAGCTCTAGCTGTATTGCTTAAACTCAGGGGAGCTCTGTCAGAGAGTGCTAGTGTCAGGCACTGTTCAGCATGTCCCACATCAGGTGGTGGAATAACAAATCTGTTGAAAAGCATACAGTTACAGTCAGCAAGGTCTTTTCCTTCAAGGTTTTATAACAACAGAGCAAAACCAGTTAGCATAAGCAGAAAAAGAAACAGAAATGCCCATCAGAAATTGAAAAGTACCAAATCAGATATTGCATAGCTGTTACTTAAGGCCTGTTGACCAGGGAGTTTCAAAGAGGAGCTTAATATCACCCCTAAATATATGAAGTGCATGACAGCACCCCAACATGCTCTGTATGCAAGAATTCCTCAGAAGTTTAAGCATGTTAACTGTGAGACTGGATCTGCAGCAAATGACTGCACAACTAAGACCCAGTTCTCCTTACAGCTATGCGATAGTATTGATGTCTGTGAGGTGGGAGTGAAGGTGCAGAGCAGGGTTTGGGGAATCCTATTCTGTTAGTGCGACAGGTACTTGGGGAGAAAGAAGTAGGCTGCATACAGCAGAGTCTGCTCAGGAGGGATGTGTAATTGTAGTTGAAAGAGCAGGCTGCTTAGCTAAAGGAAGCAAATGAGGAATTGACCTGTTATTGCTGCATTACAAATACAATCATGGTTTCTTACGTGCAAGCTTCCAGGGCATGATCAAAGTCCTTTATCAATTTACAGTGCAAGTCTATGAAGCTGTAATCCAAAGTAAACCTCTTTGCACCTCCCTAAAGCTGTGGAATTCAGGTGGGAACAAGGGTCTGCCAGAAGTAACTTCTTGGAGGATCAAAACTTTTGCTTTTTTTCTGCCTTTCTTGGCCATGTGATGCATTTTCATGGGGTTGTAAGTCTGGTCTCCTGTGATCTCACTCTGTCCTTCCTCCCAGAAACCAGATCACTGGTCTCTGCTCTCTAGTTTTGCTTTTCTTACTCTAATGAGTGTGCATTATAAACAGGTGTATAGCATAATAGAACCCCCCGGAAGTATTTGTAAATAAAAGGCTTTTAGAAACCTTTTATAGGGAAGCCCTATAGACATTAATAGATAGTGAAAACTTTTCTACAGGCATTGTTTTTCCACTAGTCTATACAATTCAATAGCGAATTATATTCCTGCTATCAAATCCCACAGGATGATTCAAAAAACCATTAGGATCTAATTCTCTGTAATTTTCTGCAGTAATTAAGATAAAAGCCTTTCAGGGTCTCCTCTATTACACTTCATGGGATTTTTCCACAGGAAAAAAAAATATGGTCAGTTTAAATTCTCCTTGGTTACTTAAGCAAAGTAAAGCCAGTAAATTCTGGAGGCTTATTCAGATGAAATTTCCTCCATTTCTGTGGGAAATCTACTTAATTTCAGAAGACAGTAAGGGCAAATGTTAATGCTCCCTATCTGTGATTTTTGTAACAGGGAGTCAAAACACCAACAGTTTCAGTGATTTTGCATTTTCTTCACTCTGGATTGGCAGGGAATGTGTACTTTGTGGAGGCATTGCGCACAGAAGTAGGTTCCACTCCATTCACACATGGAGGCAGTGAACTCGGGGGTCTGAGAACTGTGGCATGCCTGAAGAGCTGCAAAGTGCTAATTGAAACACTGTTAGTGTTTTTCCCATTATGTGCTTGGAAAACTATCCGAGGACCAACCCAGGTCTGTGTCTACCTATATCTTGTCCAGGAAGCAAAGGCAAAGTTTCTAGAATGTGCTGAGCTCCTGTGAATCCTGAATGTTTCTATGCCCCTTGTTGCCACGTTTGCTGCCCCAGCAGAAACACTAACTAGCTCTGCAGGGAACTCACTGCAAAGACTTGGATAGAGGCCACACATATGAGAGAAGAATATTATAAATGCCATGGTGATAAATCAAAGAGCTTAAAGGCAAAAATCACTCCTGTGCTATGCTTTGTTGATGCTCCCCTTGTGAGGCTGTGACCTATACTTTGGACTACACAAAGATGAGGGTCAGGCTTTTGCGAAATCCTGACCTTGATGGAAACAGTAAGAGCTTTTTCACTGACTTTCCTGTATTTCTGGTATGAAAGATTTGTCCATAGCCCTATCATAAGCCCACTCCAGGTAGTGCCCTCTCTGCCCATCCTAATGGTTTTTCCTTCAGCCTCCTCCACTCCACCCTTCTCCTCCACCACTCTTTGAGGCTGACAGCAAAGTGCCCACAGGTAAATAACAACAGTAATAGCTCCTGATGTGCAACATTTCTTATTACCAGGTCTCTTCAGAGCCAAGTGTTTTACTATCACTGGCCTTTTACATGCAGCTTATAGCTAGCTTTTTCTTGGAGAAGTCGGACTCAAAGCTGGGTACAGAATATAGCTCTTTGGATTTATATGTCTTCACTGATTCTTGTATCTGTATCTTTCTGTATCTCATTATCTGCATCCCAGACACAGTATGAAAGGAAGCTCTTCCTGTTTCCAGAAGCTGTAGATGGCAGACCCTAGCTGATGGTACAAGAATGTCATTAGGGGCTAGGAGGGCTGTGAGAAGCCATCCCTTGCCTGAGCAAAGAATGGAAGCCTGCAGAAAATGGCTTATCAGAAATGTTATCACCTCTGCTTCCCAGAGGAGGTTTGGAGGTGAGTATCAAGACTTCCTGCTGGAATTACTGCATCAATTAGCCACACGAATAATGTCATCCGGCTCTCTTCACTTCAAACAGATCCTTCCTCTCAGTGCATGGTGCCCTCTTCATCTTTATTACAGCATGATTTATTTCATTTAGTGGCACATTGCAAAATTTTCTGGCCCAGCACTGATACAAATGACTTATTTTTCCTCCATGTACCAAAGTGTGACTTTCGTTACATCACTGTCCCAGCCACTCTAAAACCCAGCCATTTAGCAGCAAACTTAAAGTAGGTCACAATGAGTTCAGAAACAAATGGCTTACAAAGCTAAATCTTCACTCCAACACATCAATGCCAGTACTATACAAGCAAGTAAACTAAATCCTCTCAGCACCACTACAAAATGTCATTGTAATGCTCCAGAGACCAAAGGGAACAGAACACTCTCCGAATTAGCTGTTTCTGCTTTTATTAATTTCAATGGTTTTTGTTTGATGTTTTAAGAAATTACCATAACTCATGAATGGTGCTCCTTCTTCATGTGACACTGGGAGGGTTGAGAAAAGGACATGAGTCAAGGCTTTTTCATTTTACTCTACCAGATTGTGACCTTAGGCAAGCCACTACACTGTGTGTGGCTGTTTCCCCACATGCCAAACAGAAACACTGTTTGCAACACAGGTGAGTTGTGACCCTAATTCATCAAGTCCCTTAACAGGTTGCCTATCTTTAAGCTCTTATGAAAGTCCTTTGTGGAGCCTTGCTGTGGCTGTTGATCACAATGGACCTTCTGATGCTCTGTCCCACCTTGCTAAACTGGAGGATTCAGGGCATCAGAAAGTCCACTGTGGCCAACAACCACCACTAGTAATTTCTTCTCTGTGTAAATTTTGATTAGGAGTTTGCACATGGCTACAAATTCCTCATTTCACTATTACTACTTTCCCACGTTCAGAGAGATGGAAGTCAGACTGTACCAGTGTGTTTTTTCCCAGAGTTTCCATGGGGCTTGTTTTAGCTAGCTGTACAAATATCCATTCAGCTGCAGCCAACCATCATAAATAATTTCCTGCTATTTTTACAGACATGTATTTTGTTTCTATGTGACACTGAGTGCCCCCATTTTCAAAAGCCTTCTGCCCAAAGGTGATGTTTGCCTTAGCGCACAAGCGCTGCCACAGTATTTTTTGGTGAGATTTTTGCTGCACACAAGTCTTTCAGCAACCCCTTTACATTATGAATTTCATCCACCAAAAAAAAAAAAAAAAAAAGCCCAAACCAAAATCAACAAAAAAACCTAAAACAAATTAGTTTCAAGATTTTGAGCTGAAAAGCACTGTGCAAGTGCCTAGGGTTATTTTCAATTAACAATATCTAATTCTAAGTGCACCATGAATCACATTTTTCTTCTCTCTTTACTGTCTTTAGAGCTAACATGTTAATCTTCTGAAACACAAATGGCTACATTTTAATGAGAGTTTAGAAGTGCGAAAGTTCTGCTCTGGTACACTGAACATAACAGATTATTTTTGTGATGTATCTCTTCCATCCATTCACTTTAATTTTCAGAATAATATCTGTAGAGAAGCCTGTTTTATCTCTGGTCTCTCCTCATTCACTCCACTTAGCTGTCAGTGGGTGTATCACAGTTAATTTGAAGTTGGTATTTGTTATTCTTTACGGGCAATATGTTACAATAACACCAAAAAGATTACAGTGTTGTCCTCTCCAGGTTGGCCTGCACAACATGTCTCAGAGAAGTATTTGTTTTAATTGTATTTTTCCACATTAATTCCTGACACAGAACATAAAGAATCCCTTGTTAGATCAAATCCCTAGCTGACGACTTTGGGCATTAGCACAGGAAGACCTTCCACTGTCTGACCCAGACCCCACACAGGTCTGCAGTGGGCTGCCCCATGTCTGTCCTTCAGCAGCAGCTCAAGTCATACGATGTGGTTTGGAGGGGAAGGGATATCCTTGTCCACCAGTGAAACACAGTCAGGCTAGCTGCAAACTAAGAAGGAAATTTCCTATCCCATTCATGCAAGACACCAAGCCTGATACCTTGTCCATGTGCTTTGCCTGCATATGATTGTACATACCTCCTCTCCAGTGCAATTTTGTCCCTCTCATAACCTGTTTCTCTGTTGCTTTAGCCAGTATTCGGGCTAGAGGTGTGGAGAAAAGCAAGGTGTCTAGCAATACTTTTGTGTGCCCTTTTTCCCCACTGTGCTCTCGAGTGAGAAGCCCAGGTAGGTGTTTATGTTGCAGATGGAGAGGGGTTGAGGTATCTGTGAAGTAGGTATTGTTTTGGCATACATGGTCAGAGTAAGAGAAAGCCATGAGAAATAGACCCACTCTGCTGTCTGTATCTTGCACAGACTAAATGACAGAAAATAAACAAGAATAAATGGATACATAACGTCACAGAACTCTCTTGTACAGGAGAATGCACACTGGAGGCTGTGAGCTGTTGCCTGAGAAATAGCAAATCATTTAATCTGTCAGTCCTAGCTGCTAGCTCCTAGAAATGTAGCTAAATGCCAAGATTTCAATCCTGATGCAGGTCGGCATCGCAGCCCACACACCAGCCTGAGTTTCATAAATTTTGGGACCCACGGGACCTTCCCACAGAATACATTCATTCTCCTGCATTGTTTCACTATGTGCAGCTTAGAGGAAATCCAAAGTGGAACAGGAGTCCTGAAAGTGCATAAGAAGTAACCACAGAGCAATAGCTAGCTGATATATCTCAAAAGGCATCCCAGAGCTGAGAAATTGCCTCCCTTCACTTGTAAGTTGTCCACAGGACTACTTCCCGATCTATTTGCCAGGGCCGAATGCTACAACTTACAAAGTACCTTGGAACGTGCTCATGGTTTCATCTTGGCCCACTTGTGACTTAAATAACTGTATGCATGGATGTTTGATGAAACATGATAGGCTTGCTTGCCTCTCTCTATTATGAAACTAGATATGCATAATAGCATGTCTTAAACGTGGACATTCTGTTTTGTAAACAGATATCACCAACCCATTGCTTCCTTCCACCATGTGCTTTTCAAAGAGTTGTACCTGAAAGAAGGGTCTGGCGGCGAAACTCTCAGACTTAGAACTGTCTTTGTCATAGTGCAGAGACACTTTTACACACCTATAACAAAAGCTCTGCTAAAACACTAGCTTCAACATCAGCAAATCCACTGGAATGGTTTTATATACCTCAGCAACTTAGCTGTAAATTGTACTGTGTTTTTATGGTTTGCATTAGATTAATGTATGGCAGCTAGACCCTATGTACGCAGGAAATAAAAGGTGTTCCTCATCCACAGAGCTCTGCACTGACGTAGATGAAGCAGGTGGATGAAACTAGAGAGTGGCTGTGAGCCCAGTGTGACAGGAATTCACTGCAGATGTTTGCATTTTCCACTGGTGTATACACAGCTCCAATTGACTTTAAACAGCATCTTGAGCTGGGCAAAACTGGCTTCTTCATTTTGTGGGAAAAGGGAGATCTGAGGAATTGTGTATAACATTTCTCCAAGGTTTAAAGAAAAAGCCTACCTTTATGCAGAAAATCAAACTGAATGAACTGTCAGTATCCTCGGTTCCTTTGATGACTCTAATCAGGGCACATAAACAACATGCTGCTAGACGAGAAGGAAATGAAGACTTGAAGCATGCACAAGAAAGACACTAACAGCTGCTCATGGAAGAGTAAAATAAAGACAGAAGAACAGTTTGCAAAATGTTATGGAAAAAACTAAAATGAATCATGCCTTCAGCCAGGCTAGCCCAAGTATATTACAAGCAAAAGTGACTGAGTCATTGATACCCACTGCATTGTGTATAACAGGGCGCAGAGATGGGCAGATCCATAGTACAGAGGTATTGTGGAGATGGGTAGGTGGCTGTCTGACCAACATTTTGGCTGTGATACTCAGTGGCTCATGACTATGGTCATACTCTCCACAGGTAATTTAGCTCCTGACTCCTTGAGCTATCCTGTACTTCCTTTCTCAGTTCTGCTTAGTTATTATTAATGAACTGTGACTTTTTAGTTTTAAGATATTTACTCAACTTCCAGAAGCAAAGCTGTGATAGAAACTGTGCCTCACAGCATGTTGGGGAGGTAACACTGATGACTGTGTATTAAAGACAAAAGGTTGGTGAGTCAGTCAGTTGACTGCCCATCTGTGTAACACCAGCACAACTCATTGTAAAAGTTGGGTAGCTGTCACCAGTTCTCCCCATATAGCTCCCTACAATGAAGACATATGAGGTTATTTAAACACCATTTTCTTGCTGGGAGGTTTCTCTAGCTACACCACTTTGCCTTTTCTTACCAGCCTATCCAGAAGTGACTGTGTTGTGCTGGGACATTCTACTGCAGTGTGGCCTCCTCAAGCAGATCTGTGTGAGCCTGCCAGAGTAAAGAAGTTTCAAAGTTATTTACCTGTCTACTTGAGGGTCTGCCACTCTAGAAGGGAACATAGTCAGCAACTATGCACTCTCCAGTGAAAGCAGGGGGTGAAAAGCTGAAATTTAAATTTAAAATACAAGTTTGTATGTGCAAATCCTTGCAGGTACAAGGATTTGTACCTCCTCAGTTACCAAAATTGAGGATGGGATGGAACTGTAGCTATGATGATGAGGCAGACAGTGACAACACAAGAGTACCTGCCAATTTTATTCATACCTAGCAGCCATCTGATGTTCAGTAGTTTTATGTGAGGTAAGAGCATGAAGTAAGTGGACACATCCTCCATTAACAGTCTGCTGAAATTTTTAGTCCACTTTGGATTATAGGTGAATTTACAGTCCCCCACATTACAAGTGACACCATAAAATCACATCCTTTTTCCCATTATATTTGTAAATGTGCACAGTCCTCTCCTGGACTGATTCATGGCAATGTCTCCCTGCTGGTTCAGGTCCTCTTGCAATTTCCTTTCTCTACCACATCCACTTAACCTGGCTTCAATCACTCCAGAAGTGACGGTTGTCACTTGTGTCCAAACCAACTTGGGACAAGAGAGAAGCAGTAGACAGGAAAGAACAATGCTACCAGTGTTAGTAAACTTATTTGTAATGATGGCTGGATTCTCATGGCTCATTTAGACAGCAGCAAATGAAAAATAATTTGCTAATGGAAGTTATAAGCAAAACAGAGAGTCTGCAAGTCCTGATCCTGTTATTACTCTGAGAGATTTCAGATGTAATTTTCACTGAGTTCAATAGAATTTCTCTGGTTTAACAAGGAAGATCAGTCTTTGCTTTCAGCATGCTGTTTAAAATATATATGAGAATTCTCCTCTTCATTGTGGCAGAACAAAAGCCATTCTCACAGCTCAAGTTGGAGAGGCTTTGGGGCAAAAGCATGTTAGCATGTTACCTCAACTGACTGATGTCTTTGCTGCACAGATGAGCAAACTAGGAGTCATAAACTTTAGCTCATCAGAGGAATCAGAGCACCTGTCCCCTTGCACTCTGTGCTCTGCGTGAGATGAAAGAGAAAACAAGTAGATCAGTGGTTGTGAAGCAGAGCAGCAAAGCATAGCACTGAAACAGTCTTGCAACACTCCTGCCCTGGCCTGACCTGACCCGACCCGTCCCTGTTGACCCAGACTTGCACCACTGCCAGTTCAGGTAATGAGCCTCAGTTCAGCACTTCTCCTCTCTCCTAACAAACATCTTCCCTAACAGCAGAGATGGCTGGATCTTAATAAGTGTGTAGGAGGTTTTATTACTTTAGTAGGGTGAAAGAGAAACTGGAAAGAAGACAAGACTTCAGAGCATCACTTCCAGACTGTGTTTCTGTTTTTCAATTGCTTAGCAGCTGTACTGGTTCCCACATTCAACCCAGTACTACTGCTGGTATCTGTTCACTTGCTGCAATGACCCCTCTTAGTTGTACAAGGGTCTGAGACTTGGCTTAATTGGCCAGCTGCGAACATACTTTCATTCTTTAGCCATTTTCTTCATCAGAAAGCCAGATCAATTCCCTATTCTGGCTCTCAGTATGGGCCTGCAGAAACAGTTGCACTGGTAAAACCAAGTGGGTAGGTGGGGTAAGATGTAGGGCATGAGAATTCCCTAAGTCATTGCCTTCGCCACATCTTCAGAGCACAAAACCCTGCCCCATAATGAGATCTCAAAGGATGGAGTTCACCTAAACACAGAAGCCCAGCACAAGAGAAACATGCAGGTTTAAAAGTCTGATTTGTTCTTAAATAGCGCTCATGTCAGAAATGTTCTATGCTAGCACACAAGAGCTGGTTATGAATTCAAATCTTACTGTGTCAGATGCTCTGCCAAAAAAAAAGAAAAGAAAAAGAGGAGGCTCTCTGCTGCCTCAGAGAGCTCTCGAACAAGCATAAGCCTGTGAAGAAACAGAAACGAGGCAATAATGGCCCATGACAGATGGAGAGTCCTGCACCCACATTCACCCAGCATCACATTCATGTTGGTGTTGCAGGAAAGGAGACTTTCAAAGAAGCGAAAACCACAAGTTTATTTCATTTATCTCCCTTCATGTGGAAGGCCTGTAGAAAACTCATATTTGTATCATCTGTCACAGGCTGATTGACATGATTTCAGTGGATCCTTCAACCTATCTAAACTTTCTGTTGCGAGACTGAAGGCACCAGGGACATGGTAGGCATTGTCCTGCAGTCTCATCATATTTGAGTCTGATTACCCTTGACAAAACTAGACAACTCTGCGCGTGTTTTTCTCATCTGTTCTAAGTCAAATACTGAAAACTACAGAAACAAAGACACATTTTGGCCACAGCCAGTGAAAACACATATACACACAGAGTGGAAGACCTAGGAATTTTTCTAGAGTCTCAAAAGATCGATACTTGTCTTGCCATATTTCTGACTGTCACGAAATGCTTCACTTTTACTGTAGAGCAGAAGTAAGTGTTGGGATTATGGGCACTAATGATGTGTTTATTCACAGGTCTATCACCTGTAAATAAAATACAGCATTTCCTTTACTACAGACAAAAAATTTCATAGCAAAACTCTGTTCCTGCTGCAAATGAATTCAGCTCAGCAGTTTCCTGTTTAAAAGACTGCTCCAAGCTGACAAACAAGACTGTTTAAACTTCTCCAAAGTTTAGAAGACCAACTTTGAGCAGAGACACTTGGGAAGTTTGACTGGCAAAGTCAAGGCACATTATTTAGGAAGTACACTTTGGAGCTGCTCTAACTTACACTGAAGACCTCAAGGTAAATCTATTTGTACAATGCACTCTGCTGTGTAGGGGTTCTCATGAAGTAGAATGCAGGGTGAAGTAACGGAGTGTTGTTATGATCAAGAGAGCATAATAGAAAGGGATACATATCGCTCCCGGCAAAGCACTGCAGGCAGGATGTAGATGAGATTGGAGTTGCTTGGAGATTAAAATTGGGCTCTATGTAATAGCCTTGAGCAATGTAGCAGCCATTTCCTATGGCCTTGTGGCCAAGCAGTTTCACAGGACTCTTCCCTTGCTCTGGATCTTTGCCTTTGTTCTCATAACGATGTAGTGTATGACCTCAGCGACTGCTGGAGGGAGATTTTGAAAGGCAGTCTGCAAGATGGTAAGTTGCAGAATAAGAGTGGAAAAGCCACTCTTGATTCACTCCAGGTGGAAGTGCTGGTAACCCAAAAAAAGAGTGTCTTTCTCTCGGCAACCCTGAACCATTTTATGAAGCCAAATCAGAGGAAATTCATATGTGGATACCAACTTAAATCACCTGAATTTAAAGAGGTGTGGCTTCCATGGACAACCAAGGAGTAATGGATTTCAGAAGGTAAATGTCAGTACATCTTTGGTGAGCAGTGAAGAATGGGGTTGATTGAAGAATAGGGTTGTAAATAAGTAACCTCAAGGATGTGAGGCTTTGTTAGCAACTACAGAGAAAAGGAAATTACTAAGATAAGCTTTGCCAGAACTGCCTGGTGGTTACTGATATGACTGATATGACAATGATCCTAAAGCAAAGTGATGAAGACATAACCACCAGGGATCCCAAAGCCCACTACCACATTTTGTGTGCATACAGGTGGCATTCTCTAAAAGTATGATGTAATGTATGTAATCTAATGAATATGCATGTTTAAGGACAACATAATCACAGCCTGATTGATGCTTGGGAGAGACACACTTGGAGGAATGATCCCCTGTGTTTCCCGGCGCCACAATAAAGAATACCTGCTTATCAATTTAGAACAATGTTGGCGAGTTCCTGGAGATTTCTGCGAATCAGCAGAAATGTCTAAGCTCAGAGGCAGGCTATGGTGAAGCGTTAATTCAACACAGAAGCATTGGTATTTCAGTTCCTCAACCATCAAGAAGTCTCCTGCTTCTCTTTCCAACTGATTAGGCAATGAGGTAAAATACTGGGCTCAAGGGTAGCTGTTATTCAGAGCAATATCTTGTGTATGTTTGGACTTGAGCAAAGCGTTTGACACTGTCTCACATGACATCCTTGTCTCTAAATTGGAGAGACATCAATTTGATAGGTGGACCACTCAGTGGATAAAGAACTGGCTGGATGGCCGCATGCAAAGAGTTGTGCTCAATGGCTCAATGTCCAGCTGGAGATCAGTAACGAGTGGTGTCCCTCAGGGATCGGTGTTGGGACCGGTCTTGTTCAACATCTGTGTCGGTGACATGGACAGTGGGATTGAGTGTGCCCTCAGCAAGTTTGCCGATGAGACCAAGCTGTGTGATTCGGTTGATAAGTTGGAGGGAAGGAATGCCATCCAGAGGGACCTTGACACGCTTGTGAGGTGGGCTGATGCCAACCTGATGAAGTTTAACCATGCCAAGTGCGAGGTCCTACACCTGGGTTGGAGCAATCCCAGGCACAGCTACAGGTTGGGCGGGGAGGAGATTCAGAGCAGCCCTGCGGAGAAGGACTTGGGGGGTGTTGGTCTATATAAAAATGAACACGAGCTGGCAGCGTGCGCTTGCAGCCCAGAAAGCCAACCGTATCCTGGGCTGCATCAAAAGGAGTGTGACCAGCAGGTCAAGGGATGCGATCCTGCCCCTCTGCTCTCGTGAGACCTCACTTGGAGTCTTGTGTGCAGTTCTGGTGTCCTCAACATAAAAAGGACATGGAACCGTTGGAACAAGTGCAGAGGAGGGCCACGAGGATGATCAGGGGACTGGAGCACCTCCCATATGAAGATAGGAAGATAAAGTTGGGTCTGTTGAGCCTGGAGAAGAGAAGGCTGCGTGGAGACATCATAGCAGCCTTCCAGTATCTGAAGGGGGCCTATAGGGATGCTGGGGAGGGACTCTTCATGAGGGACCGTAGTGATAGGATAAGGGGTAACGGGTTCAAACTTAAACAGGGGAAGTTTAGATTGGATCTGAGGAAGAAATTCTTTACTGTAAGGGTGGTGAGGCACTGGAATGGGTTGCCCAAGGAGGTTGTGAATGCTCCATTGCTGGCGGTCTTCAAGGCTGGGTTGGACATAGCCTTGGATGGCATGATTTAGTGGGAAGTGTCCCTGCCCATGGCAGGCGGGTTGGAACTAGATGATCTGAAGGTCCTTTCCAACCCTAACTATTCTATGATTCTATGATTCAGAAGCAATTCTATTCATCTGTCAAGAGGCACAAGTCCAGATAAATTTCAAAGCTGTATGGGAAGATGCAGCCATAAAGCACACAGCAACAAGACCCCCAGTGCAGCAGTCTGGGTGCTGGCCCAAGAAGATGGCAAATGGGGAGTTGCTTACTGGGGACTGGCTGAACAGGAGCTCCGCTTTATTCCCTGCACCAGGAACCACATCCATCCTGCTGCAACACTGGCTGTAGAGATTCAATTTTGTGAATTTCCCCCCCCCAAAGTCTGATATAAAGCAATCCCTGTGTGCTGCTTCTGCAGTTGCCTCATCATTAGAGATGCCTGTTTCCCAGATGTGCATGTAATTTCCTATTTCCCTGGGTTAGAAAAACAATGCAATTATACAGTGAATTCAAACCTGCTTTGTTTTAGGGTGAGGCAGTATTTAATACACAGCATTTGTAAATGGACATCAATTTGCCACTTCATAGGCAACAATATCAGTTTCTCTTCTGTATGATTTTTTTCTTCATCATTTCAAGAGTCACTTCCATTTTTTTTTATACTTACAGCCCAGAATGAATCAGTGCTAGTATGAAATGAGATGACACCAAGCTGTGTGGTTCGGTTGATACATTGGAGGGAAGGAATGCCATCCAGAGGGACCTTGACACGCTTGTGAGGTGGGCTGATGCCAACCTGATGAAGTTCAACCATGCCAAGTGCAAAGTCCTCCACCTGGGTCGGAGCAATGCCAGGCACAGCTACAGGTTGGGCGGGGAGGAGATTGAGAGCAGCCCTGCAGAGAAGGACTTGGGGGTGTGGGTTGATGAAAAAATGAACATGAGCCGGCAGTGTGCGCTTGCAGCCCAGAAGGCCAACCGTATCCTGGGCTGCATCAAAAGGAGTGTGACCAGCAGGTCGAGGGAGGTGATCCTGCCCCTCTACTCTGCTCTCGTGAGACCTCACTTGGAGTATTGTGTGCAGTTCTGGTGTCCTCAACATAAAAAGGACATGGAAGTGTTAGAACAAGTCCAGAGGAGGGCCACGAAGATGATCAGGGGACTGGAGCACCTCTCGTATGAAGATAGGCTGAGAAAATTGGGGCTGTTCAGCCTGGAGAAGAGAAGGCTGCGTGGAGACCTCATAGCAGCCTTCCAATACCTGAAGGGGGCCTATAGGGATGCTGGGGAGGGACTCTTCATTAGGGACTGTGGTGAGAGGACAAGGGGTAATGGGTTTAAACTTAAACAGGGGAGGTTTAGATTGGATCTGAGGAAGAAGTTCTATACTGTGAGGGTGGTGGGGCCCTGGAATGGGTTGCCCAGGGAAGTTGTGAATGCTTCATCCCTGGCGGCGTTCAAGGTGGGGTTGGACATAGCCTTAGATGGCATGGTTTAGTGGGAGGTGTCCCTGCCCATGGCGGGGGGGTTGGAACTCGATGATCTTGAGGTCCTTTCCAGCCCTTACTATTCTGTGATTCTGTGATTCTGTGAAATTTGTAACAAAAGGCATCCCCAGTAGAAATGCAGATAAGTGATCATCTAGCCTACTAACTTCTACCCAAGGAGACAGACTAGTTGCACTGCTGAGCACAGGAACATAACTGCAATCTGTCAACAGATCTTCACTTTCCTGCAGGTATTTTGTCATTTAATTTTTATTTTCTTTTCACTTTTCATTTACCCACCTTGTATCTGATTGTGATTTTTCCCAGCAGATATCTCATACTTGAAACATAAATCCACGGGTTTACTGTAAAACCATGCAGAACTCTCTTCTTTCTACAGCTTGCCTATTAAAATTTCACACATGGGAAATTCAAGCACTAGGCTCATGCAGACCTGAGCTATAAACAAACTCTCTGGATTGGAAAGGCCCTGATTTTCACAGACGCTTTATTCAGAAAGGCTTCGGGCTTAAAATGCCAATTGTTGAGAAATGGAAATTAGGTTGTAAGTTGCTGGTTGGAGATATGCCAGGTCTGTTCTGCTTTGCTTCCATTTTTCTGGGCTGGAGGACCATTGACCAGGGGTGGTCCTGAATCTGGATCAAGAGCACATTTCAGCACAGTGAGGTGGCTTGCTGCTCATGTGAAAAGGTGCTGTGTTTTAGGGATTTGTAGTTCAAACCTTAGGCAAACGTTGAAGAGTACTCCCTTTTCAGGAACCAGGTCCCATTCGAGATGGCAGGGTGAGCTCCACAATTCACACTCTTGTCTCCAAATTCTGCTTACGTCCCACCCAAGCTCCTTTCCTTCCCTACTCCCTCAGGGCAGCCCTCACTGCTTCTCCTACCTCCAGAAAGCAGAGTACGTGTTCTTCCCAGCAGCATCCCACACTCGTGCCCCACATGCATGTGCAAGGATGTTCTGATTAACTAAGAAACATTAAGAAATATTCATTAAGAAACAATGAAATCTCCTCCCTGTGCCCTAGAAACAGTGAGTCCCTGCTAGCCTTACAGGCTTATATTGAGTACCATCAGCCCTGCTGGCTCTGTGGGTGACAGAGCTCTGCAGACATCCCCTAAGGCCTTTCCTGCTGTCCTCTCTGTGCTAATATGTATTTAGACTCCTCTAGCTCTAAGAGGATCATTTCCTTTCTCATTTGTCTCATCTCACAGAACCCTGGAGGTCTGCTCACATTTATTTTAGGCTCTGGTGTAGCTGATTTCCCTGTTTTATTTTGATTTACTTTCATTCCTAGACAATTACGTTTCCGCTGCTTAGGGAGGACAGTTCTTGGATTAAATAAAACCCACATGTTCTTACTGGTATTATTTTTGTTATTAGCACTGTACTCCTCATTCACAGGGATGCTGGGTAGCCTGCCTCCATCAGCAAACTGACAACCCATGAAAAGGGTACCCTAACTGTGCAGACAGACATGCTGTGAGGCTGCGCAGCTCAGGTTTGGCTTGTAGGTTCCTACTGAGCTTGAGCTAGAGGATGGATTTCAAACATCAGGAAAGCAAACAGCTCTGGTTTCAAGCAGACAGCAGAGAGTGTGGCCAAGACATGTTTGCCACAGCACACAAGGAGTGCCTGGAAGATCACTGTGGGTGGTTCCCCTGGGAATGAGGGGTGATACTGAGACACAATCCAATCCAGAATGAGGCCTTCGGGGTGAAAAAAGCCTGTCTCATGCCTAATCTGGTTCCTTTGACAGTCCAATATAACAACTAGTTTAGTGAATTCCCAGACCACTCACATAGCTCCACATGAGCAGAAAGACATAGGATTTCTCCTTCGAAGAGCTCATTTTCTAGCCTTATGTCCATATTCCCTACCTGGCACTGGAAGTGCTTTGAATTGAGTAAAGGGAACTGCATACTTCTGCAAAGCCTTGGAGAAGAGCATGTGCTTATGAGAGTGGAACTGCCTAGGGGTAGAGGGACAGCACAGACAAGCACAGCCTTCTTTCCTTGCTCTCCGTACATGGCCTGAGCCCTTTCAATCACTGGGTGTGAGTGCAAGGAATAGTAGACCAAATGGGAGCACAAACGTGCTTCTAGGGCTGCTATGGAGCCATTGGAGGGTGCATCTTCAGTCCTTACTCCATATGCACTGAAGTCAATGCAACTTGGATGTTGCCCACATTAATGTGGACACAAACATTATCTCTCACCCTCTAAGATATATCTCTATGATCCATGGACTGGGCTGACAAGGACACGACAAGGCTTATTTAATGGTGGGGGGCAACACTGCTCCCACAGCTGGAAGGCACAGCTCAGGCCCTGTAGATGGAAATACTGAGAATATTATTCCCTACATATAGCTGTAATCAAAAGAACAAGGGAGAGCTGCTCCTTCCCCCTCCCCATGCTTCAAGACAGGGATTATGGTGTCCAAGTAGCCATAAAGGAGAAACTTTCTCGACAGTTCTCTGCAGCCTCTTCTTGCTACTGTTCTGACAAGCGTAACTCATGTTTCGGTGTAAATCTGGACTCAGTATATCTAAGTCCAAGCAGCAATGCTGGTTACATTGTTTGTAAATCCACTGAGAATAATTTGTCTGTGCTGTGGGATGACATCTCATCATGAGATGGTGATATTCCATAGCCCAAGTTTTGCTATTTGTGACAAAGACAGATCTCATGAACAGCAAGGCTGCTGGAAGATCTCTGAACTTAGGAGACGTTCATAAGCTGGGGATCCTTCTAACCTACTCAGCCATAACTCAGATACAGGGGAGACAGTTTCTAGTGCTTTTCAAACTAACCACCAAACACCATTAGCTAAATATCTGGCCATATATTTGCATTCAAAACCCACATAGCTCAAAATAACTAAATGTAGAAAAGCACAGTCAAGAACTGCATATATTTGCAAGCCAGTCTATCATCTTGATCCAACTACACTTAATATAGCAAGTAGAATAGTAAAAAAATAAAAAATTCCATGTCTAGAACAGCTCCCTTTATTATCCCAAGATTCAGAAAATGAATCCTTTTTATAATGAAATTCTGTTTTTTTCTTTGTTCCCAGCTGTAGTTTATTTATGGAAAGCTTAGAAAAATGTTGTCATCCTTATCTGTGGAAATACACATATGCCACATCTTTTAATTCTGTGCTGTGAGCAAAAGTTGTCTATGTGTGTATTTATACATATGTGCAAATCTGCATGTAAATTCATGCCACCCTAACCCTCTTAGCTAGTAAAAGAACTTACACCTGTTTCCTCTGTCTCATTAGGAATTAATCAGCCTGGACTTAGTAAAGTAGGTGAATTAATATATTTATCTCATTTTACCAAAGCAGCCTCAGAAATGCTGTCTTGTTCAAGGCCAGACAGTAAGAGGAGAACCATTAAAGCGCAGCCTCTGTATAGATAGCAGCAGAATTAGGAACTCGGCCTGAGCTTCTTGAGTCTCAGACTTGTTTCTCTGGCACTGAGACCACCTGTCTTGTATTTATTTACATGCACATTCCTTTGAAATGTCTATTTCATTCTACAAGTCGTCTTACTTCAATTACATCGATAGGTGTACAAACATGGAAGAGTGTCATGTAAGTTAATAAAATAAAAGAGAAGCCAAGACAGAACACAAAATCCAAATCCCCTATCCATGCATAGCCCAGGGCAAGGGAAGAATGTGGAGTAACGGCTAGGTTACTGGAAGCTGAAGGCCTTCTATCTCTTCTGAACTGGAAGATGAGTTAAAATCAGTATGAAGCTAATGCTGCCTGCTCTACTAGGGAGTTGTACTCAGTGACACAGGGCATGCTCCTAGCCCTAGTTCCCCATAAATGGATCAAAGACATTCTATTTTGCAGGTGGGTAGAAAAAAACAAAGTGAAGCAACCTATCTTTGGTCACGCAACATGTCTGTGACAATGCAGAACAGGCCTCAGTGTCTCTCTAACTTACATTGTCAGCTCCTGCAGGTGAAGCTACAATCACCTCACCTATGCTGGGTGCTGTATGTTTAGATGTATAAGCAAATGTAATTGTGTCACTTATTTGCTCTCCTGCCCACCTCCACACATCTCCAGCATAACAGCTGACCAGGACTGCAGATGGGTAAGAGAGGTGCTTACACATGAATCAGTACATATTTGAAAGCTGCCACCTCCCAAGACTATCGTGCAGATGTGGACGTCCAGAGCCATGTCCTGCACTGGGAGAAGTGGACAGGGTTTCCCTGACATCAGCACTGTTGTGTCTCTTGAGCCACAGTGCATTCTTGGCTCACTTTCCATAGTCTCAATCAGGCAAAGGGCTTGTAAAGCAGTGTAAAAGAAGCACTGATGGGGTTGAACATAAAAGGTAGAATCAGGCCACTAAAGCTGACCATTTAAATCCAGCAGGTCACTGACTCTTTTGTGTTGATCTGAACTGGCATAATCAAAACCTGGCTGGATTCCTCTTGTGGTCTCTCTATCACACATTACTTACCATCTGAATTTCCCTGCATTCAGAGAACACCCCCACCCCTCCCACCCTGCTCTCAGAAGGAACAGTTAGTTTGAATAATGAGATCCCTTTTTAAGAACATTTTCTCAGAAATTCAAAATGCCAGAGACTGCACATCAGCATGTGCAATCTCAGCCATTCACATACATACATCAGTGATTTTTCCCATTTCTGATATGTCAATGCCATTTACAAATTAATACTTAGATATATTTCTGCCCTTTAAAAAAATGTAGCATAGTGTGACTGCAGTGACAGCCTCATGCAACTGCAGAGGTTCTATTCCACAGGTACTACTACCAAGTGGTGAGCTTGCCTGTAAACAAGTGGCTCATGCAGCCCATGGGCATGATTTCTAGACACCGTTTACATGACGAGTCCTTAGGTTTTATAAAGCAGATAACAGAAGGCTTTTTCTGTGTGTTTTGTGACCCATATTTCAGGTTTATTATTACCAAAGGATAGAAATTTCCCCTTTCATTACTGATCTTCAGGAAAATGTCATGGCCACCACCACTAAAAACACTAATACCAAATCTACCTTTGGAGTCTGGAAAAATGCCGTTCCAGTGGTATCTCCATTTCTATCACACCTGTCCAGACATTTACCTGCAGCTGGTTTCTGCTGCCTCAGTGGAGGCAGTGCAGTTGTGCTAGTGCATGTTAGATGACAGAGATCCTGCAGTGAGGTTGGCTTTTCAGAACATGTGTCCTCAGCCAGTGTCTTGGTAAAGAAAAGAAAATCAGGGGGAAAACTTAGAAAATAACCCTGGAAGACAATCTCAAAAAATCTGGGATACTGCTGGGGACCTCATGGAGTACTTTGAGCATCTATGTATTTTGCAGCCAGGTCCTCTGATTTCTACATCTGATCAATGCAGCAGCCTGAAAACTTAGTAGCAAATGTCTTTGAGAATTGATATCACCTAACCATCTCCTCTATAGATGGTTATCACAAATGACATAATATTTGGAGAATTATTTTTTGTGCTTTTTATTTATTCATGTATTTATTTACTTTAAATTGGATTTCACTTGACTCTTCCTCACATATTCAGCTTCATGTGTCCTGATCTCCATGCTGATAGCTCAGCATGGGGCTGCAAAAGCTGTCCCAGTTGGAGACAATGGGAACAGTGGGAAAGGAAGGCAATGAGTGCTAGCCAGACTGCCACAGAAGGCAATTTGGGATGTTAAGTAAATTAGATGCTTCTGTAATAAGATCAGTGGCAAAACAGAACTGACAAATGCACTGTTATGGTAGTAACAGTAGTAACTTGGTTGTGGTAACTGCATGTGGATGCCTCAAAACTCATTTCCCACACTGTTTGCAGTACCAAGGAAATAGTATTTTATCAGTGACACATATTCCTCTTAGATTTCTGAAGTTTTCTCCACATCTGTGATACTTTTCCTTAATGATATTTCCCCTTGCAGAGGAATGTCATGTGGCAAAAAGCAGTGAACGATTTGGCTGGTCCTAGAGCAAGGCAGCACAAACCAAGCAGGCCTGAATCTCTTAAGACTGCTGCCAACCACAGTGGGACCTGCGCCTTCCTGCCTCAGCACTTAATTCACCCTGAGAAAAGCCTAATGATGGGCTGGATTTGTTCTCAGTACAACTCTCCTGACTTCAGTTGAGTTTCCCTTGCAGGGAACTTGTCCTGACACACTCACATTGTGCAGCCAAGCCAAGCAACAGAGGCTGTGGCTGGCAGGCCATAATCAAATCCCACTTCAAGTAACCCAGCCAGCCTGCTGCCCGGGGTGAGGCAGCAAGGAGAGAGGCAGCATGCCAAAGCCATCTCCTGCAGAACTGTATTCTTCCCTGTTATTTAGTCATACAGATGCTGACAAATTTATTTTGAATCTCTAATTTTTACTGTTTGGGGCTACCTCACCAGTATTCAAAGCCATTCTGATTAGTCAGCCAGATCACCGTCCGTGAAATTCAACATTCAGTCTCCCACAGTGCTTGCTGTGGTTACAAACCAGCACCAGGACTGCTGTGAAGGAGTTTGTGCTGGCTCTTCTCTGGGTGACATTTGCACCAGTGGCTTTGGGAGGCCCTACTGCTCTCCTCTGTAAGGCGAGACTATGTTCCTGGTCCTGAGTGTGGCAGTTCCTGCCTTAGCAACACTAGAAGAATCAGCAAAGTCTGTTCCAGTTTGTCAAGCAGATGCTGAGGAAGAGATGTAAAGTCATTTACTTCTCTAGAAAATTCCAGCATGAGGTCATAGAATCATAGAATAGATAGGGTTGGAAAAGACCTTCAGATCATCTAGTTCCAACCCCCGTGCCATGGGCAGGGACACTTCTCACTAAACCATGTCACCCAAGGCTCTGTCCAGCCTGGCCTTGAACACTGCCAGCGATGGAGCATTCACAACTTCCCTGGGCAACCCATTCCAGGGCCTCACCACCCTTACAGTAAAGAACTTCTTCCTTATATCCAATCTAAACTTCCCCTGTTTAAGTTTGAACCCGTTACCCCTTGTCCTATCACTACGGTCCCTAATGAAGAATCCCTCCCCAGCA
This sequence comes from Amazona ochrocephala, assembly GCA_039720435.1. Lineage (NCBI taxonomy): Eukaryota > Metazoa > Chordata > Aves > Psittaciformes > Psittacidae > Amazona > Amazona ochrocephala. The sequence continues at coordinate 1,541,928 of CM077884.1, read as the reverse complement.
TCCTTATAGGCCTTCTTCAGATACTGGAAGGCTGCTATAAGGTCTCCATGCATAAACCGTTCTGGGATGAATACACTTCTTTCCCAGAGCAGCAACTAGACTCATTAGCCATTTGTAACTTAAATTCCTTTAGGATATTGTTGTGAAGAAATAAATGTACACTGCATGATGTTATGCCTTGTGACAGGAGATCCTGTGTAGAAACTGTTGGGGACAGGCACAGATTTACTGCAGGCCTGGTATGAATTTCCCTATTTCTTGTACAATACTGGAAGAAATCACTTCCCTGTGATTTGTTAGAGCTGAGGAATAAGACCATTTCACTTTCCCACAGAAATTCCTTTCAGAATTTTCTGTGAATAAGGTTCTTCCTTTCCTATGGAAAACTGTGACCAGCACTCTCCTTACCCTTAAGAAAAGGAAGCTGGCCATGGCCAAAGTACAAAATGCTGACTTCTCTTGCAGACTTCTGATGAAAAAAAGAAGTATTTTTCACCAGAAGATAAGCACTTCCATACACTGAAAATACTTGTGGGAGGTTTTGCCTTCCCCCTGCCAAAGAGAAAACCTTCCCCTTTCCCCTCCCAATTAATACCAATGGCAAAACCGAAGTGCTGTGGCATTCTCTTAACAGCCCAGCTGATCCCCAAGTCAGAGGAGACAGACATGGTCAAATGAGGTTTGTCTTTGATGAAAGAGCGATTCCTTGTGTTCTCTGTTTCCTAACAGAGACGGACTCAGAGACAGTATATCTCAATGACTGCCTAGTTTCTGTGATTGTGGAGGGATTGGGTTTGGTCACTTTACCGCTCCCTCCAGGTCTGTGTGCCTTTTTCAGCTGCTGAGAAATAATTAGGTTTGGGAAGCTGAGCCTAGACTTCTTGAATTGTAGCAGTGGGTGTCTAAACCCTACTCGCAAATTCTTGACAGCATTCTACAAATACTCTACCTTGCATGAACCGCAAGTCTTAACTGAGACACCATTCAATCTGCTCTGCTATGTCTGATTTGCATTCTGATTTTCCGTGCTCTGTTTGCTTCTCATGAATGCATCAGGGTAGTCAGTGTGCATCCCAGGGTGGTGTACTGGAAGCTGTATTTTGAAGCCTGTGATTTAGAAAAAGCCAGTAAAAAACCTTTTTATCTCTGGGCTCAGATGAGATGTGTTTTGCTTTGATAAAGGGTACCTAATTTTTTTTAGTATATTTTCATTTTTTATTATTTAAAATTAAACTTCGCTGTGACTGAATAGACTGACTTCATAGCTGGTAGAAACGTCACTCTCCTGTATTGCAGGTACAAAGATGAAGCCATATAGTAGCTTAGTAATAACTCTATGCTTCCAGAGAAATGCAATTGTGATTTACAAGTTTGTAAATCTTGAAAGTTCTCAATATAACAAAACACAGTGGTTTTGTTGTTGTTGTAGGAGTGGCCTTTTAGAGGATATGAACTCCGAGGCTGACTGTTTCTCATGGCAGTACCACAGCCCCTGCAGGGCATCCCCTGGATAGTCCCAGCCCAGTTTGCAGAGATTACACACTGCCATCTCCCAGTGTGGTATATAATATTCACTATATGTTATACATACACAATATATATTATATTAATAGATAGAGATACCTACCCTTACTATGTATTACATAGTAAATCTAAGAAATTATATGTAATCTAAACAGATTATATAAGTATAAATAGGTACTAAATATATTACAGTGTAAATAGAGATAAGCATAAAGAGATACACACAAGTGTAGCTAGATATGTATGTAAACATGTATACGTGTAAATACTGCATATTATGAGTGGAAATGGATAATTTATATATATAAACCATATATATTCAAACCATATACATATGCGTAAATAGATACATAAATGTAAATGTCTATGATAAATAATGCTTTCAAAATGCAAAGAAACCCTGTTTATAGAAAGGCTTTAAACATCCAATGACCCTTCTAAATAGCTACTGAAGATAGAAAAGAGTTTTCAAAAGCCACCCCTTTCCCTTTCTCTTTTTTCCATTTTTCCATGACGTTTTGGAGCCAATTTCCCCAAATGGGGACTTTCCTCTGCAGGGCCATGCACGTGGGGTGGAAGCTGCTGCCATGGCATAAAGATACCCCAAACACCCTGGTTTTGATTCTGCAGTGGTTTAAAACCCAATTTGGGGCTCCTGGTAAAGCCAAATCCACCTGGTTTTATGCGACAGAAAGCAAAAAAACGCACACCTCCTTTTCATGAACAAAACCAAAAATCAGCAATTTCTAAGCTGTGGATATGCAGCAGAAGAATCCCCCAGCTGAATATTTTTTTCAGAAGCAAAAAAATTTTTGCTTCTCCCCAATTTTTACGTTATGGAAAAGCAAACAAAGAAACCCAAAACAACCCCGCTGGGAGTTACCTGATGTGGGTCAGCTATCCAGAATGGATTATACATTGCAATTAATCCAGGTGAGCTTTCTGCTGTGGATTATCCTGAATGGGCTCTGTGGCTAGATCATCCCCATGTATGATCCTTCATGCAGGTTTTACCCACCTACCCACCCCCTGTGTGCGGGTAGCTCCAAATGCTGTCCGCCAAAACATATCCCCACACCATATCCCCTTCCCCACACCAGTCCCCTTCTGGCTCCTTGTGAGTTCATTTTTGCATGTGAGCTCTTTCTTCACGAGTTTTTCCCCTGTCCCCATCTCGTGCCTCCCATAACTTCTCTGCATCCAGACCCCAGACGCTTCCTTGCACCCCACTCTCTCTCCTCCTATGTTTTAGAGCTGGGAACAGTGCCGGCTACGCAGGGATATGTTAGTTCCTGCTCGGTAGCACTTGCACTGCACCAAGAGTTGTTCTGCTCCTTGCAGCAAAGCGCAACTGCAATGCTCACTGCTAGGAGCAGCAAGGAGTGCAGCGCTACGCTCTTGGACAAAGGTGGAATATCCAGGGCTCTATGGTCACCTGCTAAGGACACCTACTATACCAACGTGCCTCTTTGCTTTCTTTTCTCCATGACCAACCACTCTGCATGCTGTTAAGTAACATCATTCAGCGTCTCCTCTCCATGAGACAAGCTCTGCACAGGAAGCATTGCCTGTATGCAGGGCTACAGGAGCAGACAGAGGTGAGGAAAAGTGCAAATGGCACCACAAAGCCCAATGATCACCAGTGCACCACTCATTTGCAGATCTGCCGCTTGCCTCTGGTCTGCCTGGATCCGCTGTTTCCAGCTGAATGCAGCTGCCCCTCTCACACGGAGCACTTCGGCCTCTTCCCTCCCGCCTGCAGCGTGTTGCCTGTGCTGCCTTTCTTCCCCATTTCATCTCTTGCCAGCATGTGCCGTCTCACTGCTGTCACTCACACAACCACGATGCCACATGCAGATGGATACAGCAAACCTAGGGGAAGGAAACTTGCTCCCCAGGTTCCCTGTGCTGGTTCTCCTGCCGAGGTAATGGGGTGCGGGACGCAGGCAGGAACTACCCCCAGATTTTCAAAGCACTCGAATGCAAAGGCCGGGAGTGCTCGAGCCACTGGGGGGGTTCCGATACAGAGGCAGTGAACGTTACTGCCTGGCTGGGAAGGGATAAGGCCCCCGAGGGCCGCAGTTACCGTTTTGGGAGGGTACAAACAGCCCAGCGCTGCCGGGGCTCGGAAGCGATTGTTGAGGTGGTGCTGCCGCCCGGCGACAGAAAGGCGGTACTGCAGCCAAACCGCGGCGGTACTGAGCGGCCGCCCACCGCGCTCTCGGCTGCCGCCCGGTGACCCAAATACAGCACTGCGGCACCAGCTGCACACATGCGTAGTAACGCCCACTGGAGGGCTCGCTGCTGCCTCCCGGTGGTCAAAACGCGCTCCTGCAGCCCGCGTCCACGCCGGCAACGGTAGCGCGTTCGGTGCTGCCTCCCGCTAAGTGGACGCCTCCACCGCCCCCTTGCGCGCTGCCGCCGAAGCGCGGTTCTGCAGCCCGACCTCCGCGCACCGCCCCTGGCCCCTCCGCTCTGCCATCGGCGTCCGGCGCATGCGCGGGAGCAGTACGGGGCGTGGTGCGCGAGGGTCCCCTGCAGCTGCCTTCATCTGCAGCGTCTTCCTTGCGGCTTGCCCCGGGGCCTCGGGTCAGCTCCAAGCCCTGTCGTGAAAGCGGGGAGCTGGCCCTCGATGCGCCTCCAGCAGCCCCCGAGCAAGGAACGCCTTCAGGCAGGGACCATCTGCGGTAATAATTGTCACTGCTGCTTCTTTCTCTCTGCCAGAGGCCGCGCTGAGGGCGGGCTTGTCCGTTCTTCCCCGGGGGACGCCCAGGGCTGCAGCCGCCTCAGGTTTGCACGGGTTGTCGGAGCCCGGCCCCTTCTTGAGGTGTGGCACCAAAGCGGGACAGGCAGAGCACTGACTGGCTCCAATCACACTCGGCTTTTACACCACAGGTGCTAAGCAAGAACTACTGAAAGAGTGTTTCATGGCAATTTTCATTCCTGGTGCAAGACATTTAGTATCTCAGAGGTTGTGCTTTACTTCTATGGCTGAGTTTCAAGTAAGAGGCAACTACAGAATAACCATTTTGTATTTAACCTTTGAAAGCATATGCAGCCACCATCACCCCCCCCCCCAAAAAAAAAGGAAAAAAGAGACCCCAAGAGAGAGACCCAAGACAAACTTCATCCCATTACTGCCCTGCCCCTCCTAACAGACTTTAGCAGAGCAATTTTAAACCAATGATCTTTCATTTACATGTTACAAAATTCATCTCCTTTTCTGGACAGCGCTCAACCTCCCCAGAATCAACTGCTTCTGCATAATGCCATGTTGCCTACTGATTCCACCCCATTTGCACAGAATGACACGCTTCTATACACCATGCAGCACCTGGAAAAAGCACCTCCATTACAATGTCCACTTTCCCCTGGGAGGCCGCACTTGACCGAGCACAAAAGTTCAACATGATGTTCCAAAATATATAGTTCCAATACTAAAGGCAGCTCTTTTTCCAAAAATGTAAACAGAATGCGTAGATGAGGCAATGGTATTTGAGACACATTTCATACAGTTGGCTTTTAATAAAAGTATTCCAGTACTTCCTTGATTATGCTGTAGAACCAATGTGTTTATATTTCTTCTTAGTGTTCTTTATACAAAGAAAGAAATTTACAATGATATTAAAATGCCCTAAAATCTGGAATTCTTTTCTACTGTAGTTCAGATCCAAGTAAACATCACATTTTATATAAGAATTACCTTTATTAACCTCACTTGAATTCTTCCCTTCTGTTCTCCTCATAGCAAGTAAACAATGATGTTACCCCCTAACATACCTGGAAGAATATCTCATAACGGAAAGTTACCTGTTTGTAGTCTAAAAATCCTGATTACCAAACAATTTTGACAACTTGCATGCATCTACATGGTAATCCAAAAGGGCTGACTATACGTAGCTATTGCTGAAATAGTTAATATTCCATGAGAATGATGATTAAATCAGAACTGGACAGAAAAATCCTCATCAAGAGTCACTAAGTAAAAGACAGCATATACAAATCTCAGAAGTTTTATGCATTTTATTGATTTCTGAGTTCTCCAGGTCTCAAACAATGGTATTTACAGGCTGAACTGGCCTAGTCTTGAAACTACCAGGAACTGTTTGTATACCTATTATGCTAGTTAACTAATAATATAGAAAACAATGCATATGGTGAAATGCTGGCTATGTTAAATCTAATAGTTCCCCAATTAATTTTAATGCGATGAGATTTCTTTCAGCACAGGAACCCTTAAAGCAAGAATTGTTATACCAGGTAATTATGCTAGTCTTGCCAATAGCCTGAAAAACACCACTAGCAGCATTTTGCATTAAAAGAATAAATAGGAAAGATTTGTTTAAGGGATCTTTCTAGAAAATAATACTATCATTCAGCAACGTATTGTAACCATGTGATTCTACTTGATGTAGTAAGTGCATGCTGGCACAAGGTAACTGAATATCATTACAAGTTATGTTGCACATGTAACTGGTGATATTTAGGCAATAATTCTTAATTACTAATATATTAAACCCAAATGCTTCCATCTTGTAACTGGCCAATACTTCCATTCCACAAAGCTCTGGTTGCTTGAATTTAATCACTGAAGTAATTGAAAGAGAAGATGGATGCAAAGACTGCAACAGCAGCTGCTATTACCACACCTAAAATAACAAAGGAAATGCATTCAGTGAGTGGCAAGTGCAGCAGTCAGGACAAGCTAGGGTGTGGAGAGCAGGGTCAAGGTGAATGACAGGAGGAGAAACAGCCACCCCAAAAAAACTGTTTTACCACTGCTTAGTCTAAGTCTAAAGCTACTATGTCAGATAATTAAATTATAAAAGTTCCTTCCACCTGTAAGTATGCTCACAGCATACTCCTGTAGTACCTTGGCTGTATCCTGGCCCCCCAAAATAATGCACTGACTGCACTACTGCTTAGTTCTAGGAATCAGACTAGGAAAAAATAACAAATTTTAAGCTTGAAGAAACAAAAGCTATGAAGTTTTTTTCTTTAAAACTACATTTATCTCTTTGTAGCACAACAGTCATTTTCCTATTAACATGCGTGTTACTGATGCAGTTGAGAAGATGACATACAAAAAACCCCGAAGCCCCTGAATGATTACATTTACTGCTACTCCTCCTTATTCTTCCAGTTAGCATGTTCTAAGAATTAACAGAAAACCAAAGTTATTGCTTTGTTGACCAAAGTGTAACTGTCCTTTAACAAAGAAATACACAAACCCTCAAATAGAACAGTACTAAGTGCAGGCAGATATATAAGAGCTGGACCAAGGAGTACCAATGGAGAAACTATCTGAAAGAAGACTGTGGCTGGTGTTCCGTGAATTACCAAGGCTGACAATTAGCACTCAAGCCCATATGTACTTGTCAGCTTCAGATGAAGATTAGGGAGTCACTAGCTGATTTATGGATGCCTACTTGACAAAGCCATTCAGCTGTGTTTGATTTGGTTGTCTGGTATTTTTTCCTCTCTTTTTTTTTAAGTATGGAATTATGAAAGTGGTGGCTCTCCAAAACAGAAACAAAGTTATGTGAGCCTTCTGTATTGACTTGAAGGCTGAACAAATGCAAACACTGCTTTTGTTCCAACAGTGGGCTATGTTTTTTTCTGCCCCAGAAACACCCTGTACCTGCAATACTGATATGGGGACTCATTTTAGAAAAGTATTGTATTAATCTCACTTGTTTGCCAATAATGCTGTAGAAGGTAACAGTACAAAAGGGACCCATTATAGTTTTGGGATTGCAATAGCAGAAATTACGGAAGTAACATACCCATATTTTGCTGAAGTTTCAAGAGCAGTGTTGCTTTTGTCAGTTGTTTCTGTTGTGTGTCATCCACGTTGTCAGTAACTGGACAAATACCAACTGCACGGAAAGCAAATGAAGTAGTAAATACCAGTTCCAAAGCTAACGGTTGTGTTTCACAGTTGAATTAATACAAAAGGTCAAGAACTCCTGATTAACTTTATAAAATACATTTATGGTAGAAAAAAAACAGCTTACTGCAGTAGAAATCATAAAGTAGGAACAGCACAGTACTAAACTATTCTGTATGTCTGGAAGAGTAAAAATAAAGAGAAAAATACATTTGGGAATGAGTCCCTTTTCCAAAACTCATATTCCACATCCTACTTCCAGAGTAACATATCCAACCCCTTTACATAACTTAGGGAGAATTTAACTACTCTGAGAGGGAACCGGCAAATTTGAGCTAGGCCTTGCCCAGGAACCGGCAGCTCAGCTGACCCCAGCAGCTAACTCACACGGGGCAGCACCAGAAGGGGCAGCAGCAGATTTAAATGGGTGATTGTCAGCCACTAATGGTCATTTGCAACGGGTGTTTTTTAGAGAAGAAACTATCAACTGCCTCTCGAGCCCACTTAGTCTTACATATATAGTTTCATCTTATTTTTTCTGTGCAAAGGAAAAAAACACCCTCATCTGCTTAAAATATGAGCAGAAATCATCAACTAAAGTAATTATTAGTTATTGCAAGATAGCTTTAACTAGCACAGTAAGAGCACTGCATTCTCTCCAAATTACAATAGAGTTTTCAATTCCCTAAAATAACATTCCACTTTTAGAAAAGGCGACCACATTTCTTGGTTCACCTTTGAAGTCCAGATCCAGCAGTTTCTTTCTGCTTTAGTTTTGTTGAGCAAGTAGGATAATTTCAGCCCTCTAACTTTATGTTTCTTTGCACCTTCATAAGAACCATTGCACTTTTCTGAAGGTAACTTTTGAAGCTGCGTATCAAGACAGCAGTGCTTGCTTGCTCAGGGAGAAAAAAGAAAAACAGGAAAAAGAAAGGAACATCCTAAAGCTACTTTGTTACCAAAGGCATTTATGCCATTATGTTATGGAAGATTTGCATGTGAAGCAGCTGTAGTATAAATCACACAAGGAGTTTTCAAAGGCAGATGCTTTCTAGTGCCAATTAGGTGAATTCTTAATTTTTCATTAATTCTTCAATTTGCTAACAAAGATGAGGAAGTGTTTACCACTACTGAAGTCTTACTTATGTTTATCCACTCAGAGTATTTAACATATTACCCCCACCTCCTGCACCAAGGAGGAGCAGGGATTTAGTAAAGACAATCATAAAAGCAGAGCTTCCAATTTCTTGTAGAAAAGCACTAAATACCTTGAAACTACACTATTTGGGCTATTTATATCTTTCAATTATAAGTAGGTCAGTTTTATATTCTATTTTCCATGTAACAATTTTAAAGCATGACCTCACTGGAGCGCTGTCTTAGGAATCAAAAGAATAAAACTATAGGAGACAGCGGCAGAGGCTGGACTAAGTAAGCACATAAACCTGACCTTCTCAAAATACCTTTATTTCACACATTTTGACTAAAAACTGTGTAAAAAAAAATAAATCTTTGCTATATTGATTATATCCTCTTCTTCTCAAGTACATATTTCAAAGAGCAACAACAAAAAAAGGAATTCTTTCAAAAGCCTGCTCATGTTCTAGTATTTTAAACAATTCTTTTTATCAACAAATCTTCCCCAGAATTTCACTATGGATAGCATTTCCAGTTAATTGAAGGTTGGTGCCAAAGACCACAGAAATCATGATACAAAGATAAAGGCTGTTGTCAAAATTCACCACAAGCCCATTTTTACACCTACTAGATATTAATTATTAATAAAGATAGAGCTAAGCTTCGAGAGAAAACAAATGCTGCACAAATTGGAATGGTGCACTGAAAAAGCCTTTACACAAGGGAAACCCCCAAACTCTCATTGTATCACAAGAACATTTTTACAGCAATACTTAGACACTTCATACCAAAGTGCCAACAAAAAAATCAAATTGCAAAATTAATGTTTTTTCTTACAACGCAGAACACTTTTCTTACACAGTTAACAGGTCTCATTTCTCAAACAGTTTTTCTGGCATTAATAAAAGTGTATCAATAACTTGTTATTTTAATAAACCACAAGTTAATGATGCCATAATAATTCTCATAATCGAACAGTGTTGTGCTGATAGTGTTATTACTATCATCGCTATAACCAGAACCCATTCTATGGACATACTTTGTGGTTTACGCTGGGACAAGGGCACTCTCATTTTTTCCCAAAATCATTTTTGTATGCTTTTCCCTTTCCTCTCCTATGCACTTGCCTTAATTTGCCCTTTTATTCCACACACACCTACCTCTCTAACTAGCAAGGCACAAGAACACAGAAGCACATTTTGCTGACATTATTTTATACATATTAGTGGCATCAAATCTTTGTGATGCATCACTGTAAGTCTAATCATCTTTTTTTCCTAGCTTCAGAACACACATCTTTCTTCCTCATATTCCAGGCACTGGAATGGGTTGCCCAGGGAATTTGTGAATGCTCCATCCCTGGCAGTGTTCAAGGCCAGGTTGGACATAGCCTTGGGTGGCATGGTTTAGTGGGAGGTGTCCCTGCCCATGGCAGGGGGGTTGGAACTAGATGATCTTAAGGTCCTTTCCAACCCTAACTATTCTATGATTCTATGACTCTTAGAAGTCAATCACAGAAACTACAAGAACCCTTGCCATTTTTCACAAATATATTTAAACTGTAATTTGAAAGATCGTAAGATTGATATAAAATTGTAGAGCTTCATATGAAGTAAGCAAATTTTAAGCATTTCCATATCTGTATAAATCTGGCCTATGTCATTAGTCAACATTTCATAATCCATGATGCAGTCTATCCTAGTTCTCAGGTACTGTAGTTACCTGTGTTAATTTCCTCTGTTATCTGGATATCTTCAGCTTGCACAGATTGATCCAACATTTCAACAAAACGTTCCTGAACTTCTCCAATAGCCTCCTCACCAAACCTATAATCACTGAGCATCACACTGGATCCAGCAACAGGGACAAACAATCTTTGAGGTAAGACATGATATGCCATCTCAAAATCTAAAAGAAAAGGGAAAAAATACCATCTAAATAAAAGCTCAAGGTTTCGTGTTTCATGCATGGCTTGTTTAGTTGTAACTGTTTTATGAAAATTTGGGTGTTATTACATTGATTTATGTTCTACGTTAGTGTCCCCAGAAGAACCTGAGAAACCATCAAAACATGCCATAAAAATGTTAAATAGACCTTTTTTTTAAGTTTAGAACAACTAGCAAGAGAAATCTGGGAAAGGCTGCAGGTAAAATTGTACACAGAACAACATGCAATTTCAACACCATAAAGGTTTGCAAATTTTTGGCTGCTATATCATATACTTAAAGCCATAAAGTACAGGTGCCACCTGAAGAGGAAACTGAAAACTGCATGCAACTGAAAAGTATAAATTGTGCAGTTTGGATAAACTTAGCTAACACCAAACAAACCATGTTATCCTAAACTAAATAGTAACTCTGACCAGGAATATTTTTTCCTTCCACAATCAATCTTCTTTGAGTTCTATTTTTTTCTAAAATCTCTACCAAAAATAGTATCTTTTAAAAGGCCTTCCTTTAAATGAGATTTTCAAATTTTTATTTCAATTAACTAGCAATATTTGGTTTAAAACCAAACAAAATTAAAAAACCCAACAAAACAATAGGAAGGTAACTTGATACTATTACACTAACTAAAAGAAGTTTAAAGAATCACCTAGAATGAGCTAGGAGATCCAGTCTCAGCATATACCACCTTAGTTTTCAGCATAATCACAAGAGGAAGTTTTATTTTCATTAGATCAATTTGGACTGCATTTCTGCCACCGCAGGGTGCCCTGTTAAATTAAAGCTAATGCAATATAGTAATTATTCCTAGTGCTGAAATAAGATCTACTTATTTAAAAGACACAAAGCCTGTAAAGTAATACTTGATGAAAAGCAGTAAGTTCAGGGGGCAGAGATGACGCAAACTCTGTAGTTGTATAGTTAGTAAAAAAAAAAAAAAAATAAATCAATTAAGGATACTTTTTCACAATATAATCACCATCTTTTATTCAATGGAGATGAACAGTACTGAACATTAGAGCTCATGTTCACTAGCAATTGTAACATAAGTAATACGAAAACATGCAAGCCTATGTCCAACTGGTTCTTTTGATCCTACCAAGTTTTAGTATACTTCAGTATTAATAGGAATACCATACAGTGCTAAAAAAAAAAAGTAATAAAATTTAAAATGCGCAAGTTACAGTTAGAATTTCAGTGACAGGAGTTGCAACCTGAATTAAACAATAAATAAATCCAGGCAGTGAGAAAGACACTGAAATTGCATTTTGTGGTCACGCCATCTGAATACAAAGTTGGTGTGAAAGCTGCAGTGCCAAAGAACATATCTGAACTTGACTGAAATTCTCCAGATTTAAGAAAATGTCCAGGCTGACAAACATAAATTGTGCCATTTGTTTGTTATACTGCTCTAACCGTACTGGGACTTCAGTATACCAGCAGAATTTTCTGCAACAACCAAAATTCAGTGGTTGTTGCAGTGAATTGGGTGGCTGTTGGGATTTTGTTTGGTGGGGCATTTTTTGTTTGTGTGTTTGGGTTTTATAATTCATACCTTTTTTGTGAGGTCCTTCATTTATGATTAGATCTTCAAATAGTATTTCACACCGATCACTCAATGTGTTTATTATGTCTCTTTTCAAAGCCTATAAGGACAAAGCAAAAACATCAGTAATACAACCCATGTTGAAAGAATAGTTTTTCCCAGAAAAAAGAAACTTTAAAGAGAATATTTAAAAGTCCAGTAAATAGGAAGCCAACTGTCATGGGTTCAGCAGCAGCAGTCATTTTTTTTTCCTTCTTGGTAGCTGGTGCAGCGCTGTGTTTTTGATTTTGGGCCTGGGAACAGCGCTGATAACACCAGTGTTTTCAGTTACTGCTTGATGATGTTTAGGCTGGCCAAGGACTTTGTGAGTCTCATGCTCTGCCAGGGAGGAGGGGAAGCCGGGAGGAAGGAGAGACAGGACACCTGACCCAGACTAACCAAAGAGGTTATTCCATACCACAGCACGTCATGTCCAGGATGTAGAAACGGAAAGCAGAGACCCGGAAGGGTGGTGAGGGTGCACGGTGGGGGGGCACTGGTGGGGGTGCACTGCGTGGTCAGGCTTGATACTGGGCGGTGAGCAATTGTATTCTTTTCCCTTGTATTTTCTCTTGTCATTATTATTATTGGTGGTAGCAGTAGTGGTTTGTGTTATACCTTAGTTACTAAACTGTTCTTATCTCAACCTGTGGGAGTTGCATTCTTTTGATTCTCCTTCCCATCCCTCCACAAGCGGAGGGAAGAAAGAGTGGGGAGTGAGTGAGAGAGCGACTGCATGGGTTTATAGAAGCTTAAACCACGACACCAACATAAAAAGAATTAAAATAAAAACAAGAAAAAAAAAGAAAAGGAGAGCTGAGGAAATTTTTAGTATTGTTAGGATAAGACCTGGCAACTTCTAAACATTACCATTAAAATCAAAAATAATCACAAGGCATTGACTCAATAAGGGGGGAAATCACTGAACAAGTAAATATATATTTTCCCCTCCATGTATATAAAAATATATTCTGTAACCTTTTTTTAAGAAAATTCTTCAAAGCATAATCACTTTGACAGTTTGGGGAAAGATTCACTAGAGAACAGCCTTAGGAGACAGGAGACATACCCGCTAGAAGTGAAAAAGGAACTGAATCCACCACACTGCACACAGATGATTTCTGAAACAATCCCTGTGTTCAAGAGGGTGAACATTTTGGCCTCAGTTTAGACCATATCATTTTGGCAAAGAAAAAACCATATGACAAATTTAATGTATTTCAGAAAAATGTTTTTGATGAACTAATAACTTTTTCACTACCTGAATAGCTTCTTTAACTTTTGGCTTGTTGTTATGTGTGTAGGCTCTGCATTTCACAGCACCTTTGAGATTTACAGAACCACTGCAGATCTGGACTGTAGCTGTTGATCGATGACTTGAACCCTGGGACTGAAAAATAAACATGTTTCAGTTTTATCTTGTTACCAAGGTACTTGCAACATAAGTAGCAAAAAACAGACCTAAGAAATTAATAGCATAGAATCATGGAACAGTTAGGGTTGGAAAGGACCTTAAGATCATCTAGTTCCAACACCATAGAGTATGTCGCCCAAAGCCCCGTCCAGCCTGTCCTTGAACACTGCCAGGGATGGAGTATTTACCACTTCTTTGGGAAAGCTGTTCCAGTGCCTTCACCATTCTCACAGTAAAAAAACTTCTTCCTTGTATCTAACCTGTACTTCCCCGTTCTTCCTTATATCTAACCTGAACTTCCTCTATTTAAGTTTAAACCTATTACCACTTGTCCTATCACTACAGTCCCTGATGAAGAGTCCCTCCCTGGCATTCTTGTAGGCCCCCTTCAGATATTGGAAGGCTGCTAGCATATCTTAAGATATTTACATATAACTTGTTTTACCTTATAATTTATAATTTTTTATATATTTTTTCTTGTTAGGTAAGACTGAAAATGTTTCTTCTTGTCCATCATGGAAAATTTATCGACTTTTTCAGTCATTCAATATCTTGCAATTTAAATACTTGTGTCTTTAAGACTTCTAAAACTTTCCAGGCAAGTGGCTTGTGGTTTATATTAGCTACTCCATAGCTAGTTGAACAGAGTAATTCTGTACTTCAGAATGACGAAAAGTCACCATAAAATTAATGTATGCAGGAATCCTACTATTAAATTAATTAGTTTGCAGGACTTCATTTCTATAACCAGTTTTTCAAATTTTCCTTGCAGCTGTACTGTGCAATACTAATGTAACATGGTTATCACACAAGAATTTCTGAAGACTCAAAATATGTAGATCTATCCACAATGAGTTTCAGAGTCAATATCCATGAGGGAAAACTGAAGTCTTAGAATTAAGCTGTATTTCTAGACAGTAAGTCAGAATGTTATTTTATTTTTTTAATTCCATTTCAGAAGTTAACAGCTAGCCTATACTTGACAAACCTCTAAATACTTACCAGCTGTGTCAGAACTTTGACATCAGAAAACTGAGAGCTGGACTGAGTATTTCCTCTTGACTTTTTCTGAGGGAAAAAAATTCTTTATGTCATGAAGCAGGAAAAATAAATAAAATCTCTCTGAAACAAAGTATGGTATAAAATGTGCATTTGTTTCTAGCTTTTAAAGAGAGAAAAGGGCAAATAGAAAACAGCCATGAGAAGATAATTACAAAACTAAAAAGGAAAGATGAATGCACCAGCTAAACAAGGTGCTTCCAATGCTTGTTACACATTTAGAAAAACATAGTTCCTTGAAATCTCATCACCTGCATTCATACCTTGCTCATGTTATTTTATTAGGAGACAGCACATAGAAAAAATTTTAGTCAGACTACACATGTAATTATTGTGTTCATATTGCCAGAGGAAGAAGAGGCAATCTGCAGCAATGAAGATGGGAACACAAGCAGTCCTGCATATTAGTCACCTGAATAGGCCAATTAGATAGAATCATAGAATAGTTAGGGTTGGAAAGGACTGTAAGATCATCTAGTTCCAACCCCCCCTGCCATGGACAGGGACAACCTCACACTAAACCATGCCATCCAAGGCTATGTCCAACCCCGCCTTGAACACCGCCAGCGATGGAGCATTCACAACTTCCTTGGGCAACCCATTCCAGGGCCTCACCACCTTCACAGTAAAGAATTTCTTCCTCATACCCAATCTAAACTTCCCCTGTTTAAGTTTAAACCCATTACCCCTTGTCCTCTCACTGCAGTCCCTCATGAAGAGTCCCTCCCCAGCATCCCTATAGGCCCACTTCAGATACTGGGAGGCTGCTATGAGGTCTCCATGCAGCCTTCTCTTCTCCAGGCTCAACAGACCCAATTTTCTCAGCCTATCTTCATATGGGAGGTGCTCCAGTCCCCTGATCATCCTCGTGACCCTCCTCTGCACTTGTTCCAACAGTTCCATGTCCTTTTTATGTTGAGGACACCAGAACTGCACACAATACTCCAAGTGAGGTCTCATGAGAGCAGAGTAGAGGGGCAGGATCACCTCCGTTGACCTGCTGGTCACACTCCTTTTGATGCAGCCCAGGATATGGCTGGCTTTCTGGGCTGCAAGCGCACACTGCCAGCTCATGCTCATTTTCTCATCAACCAACACCCCCAAGTCCTTCTCCTCAGGGCTGCTCTGAATCTTCTCTGCCCAACCTGTAGCTGTGCCTGGGATTGCTCCAACCCAGGTGTAGGACCTTGCACTTGGCATGGTTCAACTTCATCAGGTTGGCATCAGCCCACCTCACAAGTGTGTCAAGGTCCCTCTGGATGGCATTCCTTCCTACCAATGTATCAACCGAACCACACAGCTTGGTGTCATCAGCAAACTTGCTGAGGGCGCACTCAATCCCACTCTCCATGTCACCCACAAAGATGTTGAACAAGACCACTCCCAACACTGATCCCTGGGGGACACCACTCGTTACTGGTCTCCAGCTGGACATTGAGCCATTGAGCACAACTTGCGTGCAGCCATCCAGCCAGTTCTTTATCCACCGAGTGGTCCGCCTATCAAATTGATGTCTCTCCAACTTAGAGACAAGGACGTCATGTGGGACAGTGTCGAATGCTTTGCACAAGTCCAGGTAGGTGACATCAACTGCTCTACCCCTGTCCATCAGTTCCATAGCCCCATCATAGAAGGCCACCAGATTGGTCGGACAGGATTTCCCCTTAGTGAAGCCATGCTGGCTGTCACCAATAAATATTGTATAGAAGATGACCCAGTCAATGCTTTATCACACTGGAGGTTCTAACTACCCATGTATTAGAGTTCAATTCCTCATTGTTTGGTACTCACCTGCCCTTCCAGTAGTTCTGCATCATCGTCTTTAACTTGTCCACTGATTAGAAAAACACTGTCTTCTATCTGTTTTGCCCATCGATTTAACCCATTCTTTAAAAAAAAAAGTGCGAACACAAAACTCTTTCAAAGAGGAAATAGAATTTCACAAAAATTGGACAGTATCATACTGAAAATGATAGAAACACGTTTCAACAGTTGCTCTGAGAGTTTTAAAGTGTCTAAAAAATCTGTCTATATATTTTTCCAAAGCTAAATCTTAAAACCAACATATTCAGAACACATCCATCAAGAAACAACCATTTCAAAATATTGATCTGATTTTTGTAAAAGAGGTATCTGGCCTACGGGAAGTCAATTCATACAAAAAGTGCCTCATAACCCTGTTATGCTTGGATGTGACCTTCTACTAAGTGAAGCCGAAGACTTTAGTTGGAATGCTCATGACAATTGCTAAACAATTCTGAGCAAAGGAAAACTTTCAAAACTAAGTACAGCAGAAGAAAAGCTATCCACATTTTTTATACTATGAATGCTTCATAGTAACCTCAGAGGTGTAACTGCCAAACATTCTCTGCTGACTACTCCTACTCCTCTACTCAATTAAAATCTTTCTCATTTAATTTTCAACGGAAAAAGTAGTGAGACCAACTACAAAACTGGTGCAGCCAGTCAGTTACCTTGATATTCTTCTCCAAGTCATGGTTTGATGAAGTAGCAAGAAGTGGAATGTGAATATTAACATTTACTGTGCAGTCCAAAGCAAACCAGGAAGCAGATAAAGCACTCTGATATTTCCAATCTGCTGGTTTAGCTGAACTCTAAGAGCAGAAAAACAAACAAACAAACAAACAAACAAAAACCACCCCACCATCTATAAAAACCACTGTATAACTCAAATGGAGATTTTTTAAATTTTTTTTTAAACATTATTTGTCATTCATTGTAAGCTGTATATGACATACAGGATGACTAACTTACCTTTGGATCTTGTACATCATAGGTTCGGCAAACTACTCTTTGCTACTTAAAGAAAAAGATCCAGTGAAAAGCAATAAACAGAGTAAAATCAATTCACTAACAACTAACTTTGTCCTTCTTTGTTGAGCTAATTTATGCTCTGAAGAAAGTTCTCAACTTTTATTAGTGTAAAAAAGTGGAAAAACCTTTGACTGTAAACTCGAACTACCATAGTGATGCTGTCCCATCTCTTACAAACATATTAAGATCAATATGTATTCACATGGAGAAACACCTCTATAAGGAAAAACCTTGCTTGCTTTCCTTATATTACTATCAACAGATCCAGCATTCTTCTGCAGCACTAGTAGAGATCCCAAAGGCCTGTTACTTCCCCACTTATACGTAATTAACTTACATTGGTAATTGCAAGCTCAAGCAGCTACACAGTATGTTAGATGTTTTCTTCAATTTATGCAAATCAAAACTGTCTGGGGAAGGCATAATTTGATACCACAACACAGACATACTTAACAGTAAGAAATTACGGAAACTTCGCAAGGATAAAAGGGTCAATAGTCTTACTCATGGCTAATCAGAAAACTTCACAATTTTAACATACTTATTTATGCCTATCTGAACTCAAACAACTTCCTTCTTCTAATTTATCATTTATACAGAAAAGAATTCAGGAGTAGCAGTCTCCATCTATAAAGCTTGCTCATAAAGGATACTTTTTTGTAGCAGAACAGATCTGAAGAGCTGCTCTCTCTGAGACTTCCTCTTCAGCAGGTTTCCAGAGCCTTCTTTTAGTCAAGGACTTTTCCACTGCGAAGACTAGCTAAAGATGAAAAAAGTATAGATTTTCATAAAATAATGTGTTACACATATAATTATAATAGACTTGTACTAAAGTTCTAAGTCCAAGCGATAACATAATTATGTATAAATGGGAAATACAGCTTATAGGTCATCAAAATGTCATGTTAAAAGATGATTCTACAAAGATGCATAGGCAACTACTGCAAAGTGAGTTGCCTGTGAAATCTTAATCAGCTTCTTTATAATCCAAATCAAGCAACACGCATTCACATATTTACCTTGTATGCATTTCGCCTTACCAAAATATTACAGCTTTATGCCTATCAGCTGAGTATCAGAAAAGACAGCTGTGCTAAATAGCTGCTAATTAAAATAATTCAGTAATCACTGAACACCTGAACACAGCTCACCTTTTTCTGTTGAATACTAGTTTCAGTAATCACAACCGAGATGCAATTGCATTGCACTGCAAAAACTGAATCTTGGACCTTAGCTTTCAAAACCCACTCATGTTTAAATTACTTATGTTTATTTATGAAAATGATGTATATCTACAGAACAGAAACTAAACACGGCACTAGATGCCCCAGTACTGTAACAAAAACGCATTTTAAGTCTATGAGGCAGTAGCATGTTCTGTGTAGTTTTTACATATAACTGTACCTGCATAAATCAAAGACCACTAGTTCTATACAAGATATTGTTTTTAAAGGGATTGGCTATTTTCGGTATTGTAAGCTTCTCTAATCTGAACAATTTATTCAGACAAAAAGCAATAAAAGATAACATTACTAACAACTGTGCCACAAGGATTTCGCTTAAGATAAACCTTGAAGATGTTTTCCTTAAGCCAGAATGTCTGCTTTCAGTAAATACAGTAAGATTCGCTGTTATAGTAACAAACTGTCGTGGTTTAAGCTTCATAAACCCATACAGCCACTCTCTCACTCACTCCCCACTGTCTCCTCCCTCCGCTCGTGGAGGGATGGGAAGGAGAATCGAAAGAATGCAACTCCCACAGGTTGAGATAAGAACAGTTTAGTAACTAAGGTATAACACAAATCACTACTGCTACCACCAATAATAATAATGACAAGAGAAATACAAGGGAAAAGAATACAATTTCTCACCATCCAATATCAAGCCCAAGCAAGCAGTGCACCCCCACCAGTAACAATAATGACAAGGCAAATACAGGGAAAGAATACAATAGCTCACCACCCAGCTCGACCAAGCTGTGCACCCCCACCAGTGCACCCCCCACTGTGCACCCCCACCACCCTTCCAGGTCTCTGCTCTCTGTTTCTACATCCTAGACACGACGTGCTGTGGTATGGAATAACCTCTTTGGTCAGTTTGGATCAGGTGTCCTGTCTCTGCTTCCCTCCGGCTTCCCCTCCTCCCTGGCAGAGCATGAGACTCACAAAGTCCTTGGCCAGCCTAAACATCACCAAGCAGTAACTGAAAACACTGGTGTTATCAGCACTGTTCCCAGGCCCAAAATCAAAAACACAGCACTGCACCAGCTACCAAGGAGGAGAAAAATGACTGCTGCTGCTGAACCCAGGACACAAACATCACAAGAAACAGAAAATTAGCAAACACTGTACTGTGGTACAGGCCTGTAGGACAGTGATTTCTGAGCTTGCTGCCTCAAAAACATACATCAAGCCAGAACATTTGTGCTTTTAGAAATAAAGCAACAAAATAGTCATATATACTCGAGTAAATGATGGAAAATTACTCAGCTACAAACCTAAAGATATTGCTGCTTTCCACCAGGAAGTCTACTTACCTTGCGCAAAGCATTTTGACTATCTTTTGACAGTTCTGGACATGTAATAATAAATACACCGAGAACTAATAAGCCTCCAGGAAGCATTCTAGAAACCTTAAAAATAAAAATGAACATTTGTTAATAGGAATCGGAGATCTAGCAACCATGTAACCTGATATATAAAAAATTTCTAATGAAACAGGTAAGCATTGAGAGCAGAAACGAAATAAGCAAAGCTTGTTTTCATTTGTAGGTTCCTCCAAAATGCAGGAGCACATCCCACAAGTTTTTTCTTCCTTCAGTCCTATCAAGTCATAGAATCATAGAATAGTTAGGGCTGGAAAGGACCTTAAGACCATCTAGTTCCAACCCCCCTGCCATGGGCAGGGACAGCTCCCACTAAACCAAAAGTCTCTGTTTCATAATAAACTTTGAAAACAATAACAGGTATTTTGGTTTAAAGTACCTGTGTCTAGAATGGTTAGGCACTTTCAGAAAAAAGCCTGAGATTACACACGTAACGAGATAGTTTTTGCAATCTTATTTCCCTTCTGCTCCTCCCACCCCCTTCATTAACTCATACTGTGCTACCTGACTGGCGTGTGCAGTTATCCATTCTTCATCAATGGATTCCAGTTTTGAAGGATTGATAACTTCCTTCTGTTCTTCTTTCGGAGGTGTTCGAACAGCCTGAATTACGTAGTCCTTTTGCACGGAACACTTTCATAAACACCAACATAAACAAACATACCATAAGGCTGATATAAAGTGAGAATATACTGCATAGTAACTACATGGGCTGCTTTACACTAGGTATTTTTACACTCTATAGTAATCTGTTACTAAAGTAATTCCTTCAGGATTTTTTTTTTTTTGCCTTTGCCTTAAACCCTCACTTAGTGACAAGTTTCATCTTTTCTGTGTGTCCTATCTTTCATAAAACTATTTTAAAAGACTTGAGTAGTTAGTTGACACTGGAAAACTTTTACAGAAGTCCCTTCTGGTCATATTACCACCCTCCTGCATTATACAAGCTCAATGTGATGTTAGTAGACTTATCCCAAATGATTAACTCCAAGGGGGTTTCTCCTATTAATAGGAATGAATGGAACAGACTTCAAATATTACACACTTACCTGCCCTATTAACAGGCCAGTGACATAAGGCTGTACTTTCATGCTGAGGTTTGAAAGATACTGACCAATAGCTTCCTCAACAAAGTAAGTTCTACCCATTGCTGCAGGTTTAAGACCAAGTTCTATAGTTTCAACCTACAAAGTAAATAATGTACAAAGTCAAAGAAAGCATATATACTGCAGATGGTTACATGAAAATAAAGAGTCTCACACCAAGATTCTGAATAGATTAATAGGTTTATCTGTCAACAAAGATGAGTCAAGTAGCTTTATTATCTGCAAGCTTGTGTTGTTTTTTTTTAAATGAAAAGCATAACTATACTAAAGGAAGAAGTATGTGGCCCTTATTTGAAATAGAACTATTTTAAGTACCTGCCACTGGAATGATATGGCAAGTTGTGCAACTAAATGCTAGAAAAACACAGAATCATAGAACTGTTCAGCTTGGAAAAGACCCTTAAAATGACGAAGTCCACCCAACCAATAAACCTAACATCAAACCCAAGTGCCACATCCACACGTCTCTTAAATACCTTCAGAGATGGTGACTCCACCACTTCCCTGAACAGCCTGTTCAAGTGCTTGACAACACTTTTGGTGAAAAAATTTTTCCTAACATCCAGCCTAAACCTCCCCTGATGCAACTTGAGGCCATTTCCTCTTGTGTCGTTGATTGCTACTTGGAGAAGAGACAAACCCTTGCCTCATTACAACCTCCTTTCAGGTAGCTGTAAAGAGTGATAAGGTCTCCCCAAGCCTCCTTTTCTCCACGCTAAACAGCTCCGGTTCCCTCAGCTGGCCTTTGCGAGACTTGTGTTCCAGACCCTTCACCAGCCTCACTCTTTGGACACATTCCAGCACTACATGGTCTTTCTTACAGTGAGGGACCCAAAACCAAACACAGCATTTGAAGTGCAGAGTATCTCCAAGCAACAACTTCTTGCTGCATCATGTTTCATCTCAAGTCAGACTGTAGTGTGCATTTTTCTATTCACATTCCTCTTTGAAGGACTTGCTAAATTCCATGCTTTTACTTAATTACGCTATGCTCAATTTTCATTCAAATTCTTAAGGCATTAAAGGTATAGCATCTGTGGACTATACAAAAGGCTATCGTTACATCTCCCCTCAGCAGCCATATAAATCCAGGACACAGGGACCGCCAGACATGCAGGCCTATTTCGAAAACTGCTTCATGCATTGCTAAAGAAAAATTGACTAAAAAAAATTTAAAGTCAAAGAGTGCGCAAACAAAGGGCATGCTGAATCTCCGCAAAGGTGTCTGATGGCGAAAGCTGCGCAAGGGATGGCTGAGCTGAAGCTCTGGAGCCGAGAGAGGAGGAAGGCTGTCACCCACCTCACCTCAGCCCACACAACCGGGCCAAAAGCAAATCTGTCCCCGCCTGGCCTGCACTGGCGCCAGGCACACAGCTCGGCGGCCGCTTCCGCACAGCTCTCCCCGGTGCTTCCGGCACCACCCTGACGGCCGCGGCCGCCTCCAGGTCCCCAGATTCGACCGCCACGGGGGGCCCGCCGATCACTGAGGTGGCTAACACTTGCGCTTCCGGCAGGCGCCGCTCTCGGCCTGGCGCAGGGGGATGACGTAAACCACCCCAGACCCTAGCGCGGGAAAACGGAGCGCAGAAAACGAGCTCAACGCCAGGGCCGCCATGCTTTGAATGGCAAAGCGGTAACACCTCCCTCCGCAATTCCTAGACCCGCAGCACGCCTCAGAGGAGCGAGCAGCCACAGAACGAACTTCGAGACCCTCAGGTCAGCCTTAGCGGCTTTCGCTCACCAACCCAAAGAGCTCCCTTACCGGAAGCGGAAGTGTTCTTTGACGCGCCCCTTTTGCGTGGAAAATGACCCCGTGATTTGGCGGGGCCAGACCCGCGTGCTCGCGCATGCCGCTCTGTGGCGCCTGCGCTGTTGAGAGCGCCACGGCCGGCGCCGGTGAGGCTCGACAGTGCTGGGGCTGCTGCCAAGATGGCGGCTGTGCTGCAGCAGGTCCTAGAGAGGGCCGAGCTCTCCAAGCTGCCCAAGCCGGTGCAGGCGAAGTTGGAGCGCTTCCTGGCGGATCAGCAGAGCGAGATCGACGGTCTCCGAGCCAGGCACGAGCGTTTCAAAGTGGACAGTGGTGAGTCCGAGGAGAGGGAACTGGGAGAACGGGGCAGGCCCCTACCTGCTCCTTACGGAGGGGATCGCGCTGCCCAAGGGCTGAGCAGTACGTGCTCGTCCCAGTGCTTGGGCAGAGGCAGCTGGCCGGCAGCTCGGCTTCGGGCGGGTGGGCTGGGGTCAGCCCGGGTGCCCCCTTCTCCGTTGTGCTTTTTAGCTAGTAACACTGTCTCGGTTCTTTCTGATGAGAGGAGTGAGGGAGGGTTGGGCCCAGGGGTCGATGTTGGCGTCAAAACACTTTCAGGGGACGACCTGTGAGGTGGGTGTGTGCGTCCTCTGGTTGGGAAGGGTCACTGAGGCGTGGGGGGGGCGTGTCTGTGCAAGGTCCCTTCAGTAGCGACCAGATAGGGTTTTTTCTTTTTCTCTTGTCTAGAAGAGTCGGATTTGTTTTTTCGTTTTGCAAAGGACAGCTCAGGGTTAAAACTACCTTCAGAACGAGCTCAAGCAAGAGCCTTTCATCAGGTTTTTAGCAGGCATTGATATGCCTCAGTCTGCTTTGGTCATTGTTGTGCAAGAGAAATAGTTGTTTGTTTACCCAGCTCTCAAATAGCTTTACGTTTATACTTTTTCTGATAAATTCCATATTGAAGACCATAACCTTTCTGTAAAACGCTCCTCATAGAAAACAGTGGTTTTATATTAATTTGGAGATTACTTGTTGCAGATAAATAATAGCAGTAGACACCTTCAGCAGAAGTGGGAGTAGAGTCTAGGTGATTGTAAGCGCTGGGCAGGGTTGTGAGTATGAGTTAATGTATTGGGTAGGTGACATTTCTGATGTAAGCTTGCACCTTTCTTTCAATGTTTCTGTTTCTTTAGTGATTAAAGTCTTACTAAAGTAAAATAGTGAAGTGTAATGTAAATTAAGGTATCGCACAGATTTTAGCAGGTTAATCTCGTTCTTGTCTCGTGTGGCTGGAGAGGGTGCATTATTTCAAATTGAAAAAAGATGGTAGAAAGTATAAGGAATAAAAATCCCTCAGTATTTCCTTAGAAGTCTACTATGCCTGAGAGAGATATTGGTTCTTCTTTTACTGTGTACTTTATGTTTAAGCTCTATGATTCAGTTACTGTTTCAGATAACCAAAATTTAGATCTGGGTTTGTTGGGGTGCTTTTTCAGTGCTATGGGATACTCAGCACAGACCACAAGAGTTCATTTTGACACTTGTTAGTTCAGAATTTTCTAAATCAAATCACGTGATACCTAGGTTTGTCTGGATTTTATTGTGTGTGTATAGGAATACACTATAGATAAAAAATTTTATATTGATGAGACCACACTGCACAATTGTGGTGGTGCAGCATTCTCTAGCTACATCAAAAATGGTAAAGAACTATTAAAATTAATTAGGTTATTATTTTATGGATCATTTCTGGAAATATGTTGTTTTCCATGCTAACAAAGTATTTTGAACAATGTTAATTCGATGTGAAAATGCATCTTTTTGCCTTCAAAAGTACTTTTTTCTTCTTCTGTAGTCTTACTATTTTTAGATGTATTCTGTATAAATACCATTCTTTATTAAAGATGTTTATTAATCATGAGATAACAATGTTATTTTGCAGAACAACAGTACTTTGAAGTAGAAAAGCGCCTGGCTCAGAGTCAGGAGAGACTTGTAAATGGGACGCAAGAATGTCAAACTCTGCGTGAGGAGCTTAAAAAACTTCGTAAGTATAATGCGCATTCTTCGTATTGTCCAGGAGATTTGTTCTTTAGTCCAATGTTGTGTTGAAATGCCTTAGGTTTTAAATAGAAGTTGAAAATCCATCCAAAACTAATTTTTATTTCAACAAGTAGAGTGATGTTTTGCTTTTGTGTTCAAGTCAGCTTTTCTTTAACAGGATTTTTATCCTAATGGAAAAAAAACACCCTTGCTTTCTGGTTTTTGTCGTAATAGTAGTACAGTGGGTTATGTATTAATCTTCACAATAAATGCTTCTGCTCTCAGGATTGCCACAATACCACCTAGTCCATCCACAGTAAAGTGTTTTTAATGCTAAGGGAAATCTTGGCTTATATTGCATATGGAGAGTGAATTCTATTATTACGTTACAGTAGGGATCCCTCACTACCGTATGTTTTTATCCCACAGATGAGCAGTTGAAGTTACTGAATGAGAAAAATAAAGAGCTTGAAGCTGCTCAGGATCGTAATGCAGCTATTCAGGTACTGGAAGAATTTGACAATAAGTGGAAAGACTTGGGTTCACCTTTCTCTTTGCAGCGTCTATTTCCAGACTGGATCTGTCAATATCAGTGATGGACATATTTACGTGGTTGTGTGTACAGGAAAATTTTGGGGCTTTTTTAAAGTAAATGCTGGTGTTTCAGCAGAATGAATTACAGGTGAACGTATGTCAGAGCAGATGCTTTTATTTCAGTTTGGATAGATTGTTTCATTCTGTCTGAAACATGTTTCGAAGTGACTTTAACCAAATCTCAAAAAATTGAACAAAGGTTTGAAGAAGAGTTCTGGTTTTTCATCCATCCTTTCACATGCTCTGGCACAGTTGCTTTATGCTTGAAAGTCATGGGGCTGCAGAAGGAGTCACTTCAGCTGACTTATCCAGCAGAACACTAAATTTTGGAGCAGGAAGTGAAAACGTTACCATTAGATTGATTTGTACAGAATGAGAAGACTGATTGGATTGCTTCCTCAGAGGGGCTTACCTGGGCCTAGCTGAAGTGGTTTGTATTGGCACATTAGAAAGCAGAGGCAGTAGTATGATTCAAGACTATTGACTTTGATTTGATTTTGATACTGATTTTTTGCATGTATTCGTTCCTTGGTTACTCTGTTATCTTTTTAAAATAAAACTGTTCCATAGAGTCATAGAATACTAGGTTGGAAGGGACTTCAAGGGTCATCTGGTCCAACCTTTCTTGGCAAAAGCACAGTCTAGACAAGATGGCCTAGGACCCTGTCCATCTGAATCTTAAAAGTTTCCAACATTGGGAATCCACCACTTCCCTGGGGAGATTATTCCAATGGCTTATTGAATTTCAGTCAAGTCTTAACTGTCAAAGCTATTTACAAAGAATATTAAAATTAGATGAAGTTTTTAACAGTTCCTGTTGCTTGTTTTGGATCTGTAGTAGGCCTTCAGTTTGTTTCGTCTGCTCTAAGTTAAACAATTTTCATTCAAATCTTCATTCAAATACAGGTAAAACAAGAGTGAATCTGGTGGTAGTCTTGATCTCTCTATGGCAAAAAAAAAAAAAAGACATGAAAACTGCATATTCAGTATGCTGGTCTTGAAAGCTGTGTGATGCTTCTCTTGTCTTCGCTAGTGGCATTCTCTCATGCTTTGATAATGGAATTTCACATTTAAGCACAAAGGGGCAGCTGGACATCAGTATTGGTGATTTATGGGGAAAGAAACACACATTAATTAGAATGTTGTGGCTATTAGGCACTAGAAGAAAGATGTACATTAACCTGCATTTGTTTGAATTACATAGCCCGACATGATAGAAAAAATGGAAACAGCCATGCTTTCAGAATTTGTAGTTTAGACTAAGTCAGCTGCCCCCTATAAAAGCCTTTTATCCCATTTTTCAGTGGCTGGGGTAACTTACTGTGGTTTAGCATACTTCTCTGTGATGGTAAGTAGAAGTAGTGACTATAAACTGTTAGTGAATGCTGATCGTGTTTTTAATAGCTCTTTGCATTTTTTTTTCAGAGCCATTTAAGTAGAGAAAAAGAAGAACTGGAAGCTGAAAAGAGAGATTTAGTTCGAACAAGTGAAAGACGATCTCAAGAAGTTGAACATTTAAATGGTATAGCCAAGAACATACTAACAAAATAATTCACATGGGTTTGCTAAGTAAAAGACAGTTGAACTGATATGGAGTACCCAGTTTATATAGGCAGCCACAAATAATGGAAAGAAAACAGTATTTAGAGAAGGGGAAACAAGGCAGGAAATTACCATGCTAATTGTAGAAAAACAGCAGTTTGATGCTTGGTTTTATAGGTATAAAAGCGTACATTATACAATATCTTATTGCACAATATGCAGTGTAGGTTGCCTGTTCTCATTCTTTACAATTTGGATAAACCAAGTAATTAAAACTGTTACACAATTAGCTTTTTTTAACACTGATTTCACTCCTCCTTCTTCCAGAGGATGTTAAACGCTTAAATGAAAAGCTTACAGAAACAAACACAGAAAAGGTGAAACTTCAGTTGAAGTTGGATGAACTTCAAACATCAGATGTTTCCATGAAGGTGAGTAGTACTTTACATGCATAGTACATGTTAATGTTCTAATAAGTAGTTGTTTATGTGTGACGTAATAGTAATTTTGTCATTATTGAGTTTGAGAGTAGGTTGAGTGCACTCCTGTTACTCATAACAAATTATTTTATTATGAAACTGGTGGCTGTGTCTGGAAGAGGGACTTATTTATAGAAGGCAAAGGAGCATCAAGTTGGGCAAGCATATCCAAGCCTCATGGATGGCAATGATGGCTCCTGCTATCCACTAGGAAGGACTCCAGGTCCATGAAGGCAGGTAGAAAGGAGAAAAGTAATTATTTGTGAGCCTGCAGAATTTCTCTGTTGTCAGGGGAAACTCCGTAAATAGCTGAAAGTGAGGAGGAAAGGAGAAAATAGGAGGAAGACTTTGATATCCTAATTTGTTTCCTCTATCTAGATACTAATCTAGTTCCCACCTAATGTGAACTTAGAGAAAACTAGCTCAAGTTCAAGAAATCCTTGTAATTTGAGACTGATAAGTTAATATAAACAATATAATAAGGAACACTGCTTGTCATTTTGTGATATTTAGCATATTACAGTATGGTTTTGCTACTCTTACTCCAATCATAGTTCTTTGATTAGCTGCTTATTTTCTGCGGAACTGGTACAATTACACTATACAATTTTCTTTTCAGTACCGTGAGAAAAGGTTGGAGCAAGAAAAAGAACATCTACAGAATCAGAATGCATGGCTGAATACTCAGTTGCAAGCCAAAACAGAGGAACTTCTACATACTGCCAGGGAGAAAGGCAATGAAATCTTGGAGCTTAAATGTAATCTGGAGAACAAGAAGGAGGAGGTAGTATAATTACTGAGTGCTTTTGCCATTTCTTAGAAATTACAGCTCTTGATTAACTGTATTAAACAAACCTGAGTACTTCAACTTGAGTAAAAAAAGTATGTTTTGTAGTTAACAGGGGGACGTTCTTTCTTTTAACTTGTAATTTTTAAGGAATATGTATAGTTACCATTATCTAGAGTAGAATTATCAAAAATTTTAATTATAAGGTAGAAATTTTGGAGTTGCTGATAACAAAGCTATATAATAGTATAATGCTTTGAAAATGTACAGGAATACAGGAGCAGAAGGATCTGACTCAACATTCTTTGCAGAGTGGGGAGACGATATTATTGTTCTCCTATGACAAAATACATTGGAGAGTCAATGACTGCTTCAGTGAGATTCTGTTTAGGTACCTAAGTAGTTTGTTTAACAACTGACAATCAGACAGGTTTTCTGTGGTACTTGAGCTCCTGAGGGTCATGGCTTTATTTGGTTATGCACAATTGGAGCAATTTGGGGATTCTCATTTTTTCTTTTAGCTGAGTGTGTGGGAGCAAAGAGTGTTAGAAAATGTAAGGATTTATATTCTTTCTGGAACATGTTTGGGTTTTATTGTTTTTTGTTTGTTGGTTTTGTTGTTGTTTTTGGTTTGGTTTGGTTCTTTTAAGTAAAAACCAATGAGATGAGCAATTTCCAAAATAAACTAGACTAGAAAGACAAGCTTATACACGATACTCTCATTTATTCTTTGAACAGGTTTCCAGAATGGAAGAGCAGGTAAACAGCTTAAAGCAGTCACAGGAGAATCTTCAGAAGCAAGTGGAAGACCTTTTGAATAAACTGAAGGAGGTAAGACAACCTTAAGTGTATGTGAAACAGCATTACAGTTGCTTATACAAATTACAAATTAAAAATCAAAATGTGTGAAATAGAGAGTTGAATGCTCACTCACCATGTCTCTCATTTACTAGGCAAAAGAACAGCAAGCTGGTATGGAGGAAAGATTTCACAGTGAACTGAATGCCCACATAAAATTATCCAATTTATATAAGGTGAGTTTATTGATTCTAAGTATATTATTACTAATGCTTGGCACTGAATCATAGCATTAAATGTAATGCAGGCCAGTTTTGGTTTTGTTGGGTTTTCTTCCACACAAAGTGTGGATGTGGAGAAGACATTGGAAAACATTGTAAAACATCCAGAATTTTTTCTTTGCCACTGTCTTAGGTGCTATTTGGAATCTTGCATTGCCTGGATCATTTTGTAGATTAAGCAGAAGCGGGTTAAAATTGTAACATTATGTTCACTGTTTTGAGGCTAGACATATTCATATGGTTGTGTCTTATGTTGTGTTGGGAGATAAAGATTTGTATGTAAAATACAACTGTGCAAGAGTTTTTTCTGAGTTTGGTTAGTGGAAGTCGATTTCAAATAACACTGTGGGTGTTAGTGGTCTGATTATGGCACAGCTGGATGTAATGTATTGTGGCAAACAAAGCACCATCTAAACAGATAATTTTTGTTAGTTTTGTCAGCTCAAAGAAAATACCTTGTAGCATATTGACTAAGAAAATGTCAGCTAAAGAGGACAACTAATTGCTCTTCAGTATACCCATATTAGACTCATAGGTTAGTGAGTTTTGTCTCCTGATTGTTTTTGCTTAGATACCCACAAAAACATTCTACCCTGTTTAATTCAGAGATCAAAATTAATAATTTAGTCATTTGTACACTGATGTCTCTTCATTGAACAGCATGTCAATAACTTACTTTTGTGGAACATAATACATTATCACTTAATTTGGTTTTGTTATGGTGGTTGTTGGGGATTTTTTGGGGAGATTTAGAATCATTGAGATGAAGGGTTTGTCTTCCGCTTAACATACGCTTTGCTATATAGTTGTAACTGCTGACATTTGTCTGACCTGATACTGAAAGTATTGAGTCTCCCTTCTGTGGGAGCTTACTCTGAGACTGGTGCTTAGCAGAAGTTGAATCAACTTTTTTTCAGTTATCTCTACTGAGCTTGTAGAATGGCTGAAGCATTGCGTTTGTAAGATCTCTAACTGGAAGCAAAGAAACTTAAACTGTTTGTACAAGATTGCCTAAAAATACCAGACTTTCCAGATTTATCGAAATCATGGACTCAAAATTTCTCCAAATTTGCTTTAGTGTGAGAAAGAACAAAGCCAGTACCAGCCATGAATCAGCTAATGGGCATACATTTTATTTGGATTTCTCATAGCAAATCATTATCTGATACTTCTTACTCTCAGATGGGCAGTTTGCATGCAGGTGAGACTGAATCTGAGTGGAAAGAGAATTGTCCAGTTTAGGTGAATCTTTCAGCATTTTGCTCAAAAACCCCTGTGTGTTTATGATTTTTAGTCAGTTTGAGCTTTCTTATAAAAATACAGTCACTATTGATACGTACAAAAAAATAAAATGCTTCTATTTAGAGTGCTGCTGATGACTCAGAGGCAAAGAGCAATGAACTGACAGGAGCAGTAGAAGAGCTGCACAAGCTCCTGAAGGAAGCAGGTGAAGGTAAGCTGGGAGTGAGAAATGACAAATGAAACGTAACAGTTGTGCTTCTTTGTAACTACCTTGATTTGTTTAGGAAAGGAATTTCATTGGTCTTTTGGGATGGTCAGTGTCACTTTGTAACAAACATTTTGTGTGACTGGGTGAATGTATTTGGAGAGGAGTGTGGGGGAACTATTTTCAGATTTTACCTGGAATTTTACTTTGGATTCTGATGAGAGGATTAATTTTGCAAGATGCGTCTTCAAGAACTGGCTGGATGGCTGCACGCAAAGTGTAGTGCTCAATGGCTCAGTGTCCAGCTGGACACCAGTAACGAGTGGTGTCCCTCAGGGATCATTGTTGGGACCGGTCTTGTTCAACATCTTTGTGGGTGACATGGACAGTGGGATTGAGTGCGCCCTCAGCATGTTTGCCGATGACACCAAGCTGTGCGGTTCGGTTGATACGTTGGAGGGAAGAAATGCCATCCAGAGGGACCTTGACACGCTTGTGAGGTGGGCTGATGCCAACCTGATGAAGTTTAACCATGCTAAGTGCAAGGTCCTACACCTGGGTTGGAGCAATCCCAGGCACAGCTACAGGTTGGGCAGAGAAGAGATTCAGAGCAGCCCTGCTGAGATGGGCTTGGGGGTGTTGGTCGATGAGAAAATGAGCATGAGCTGGCAGTGTGCGCTTGCAGCCCAGAAAGCCAACCGTATCCTGGGCTGCATCAAAAGGAGTGTGACCAGCAGGTCGAGCAAGGTGATCCTGCCCCTTTACTCTGCTCTCATGAGGCCTCACTTGGAGTATTGTGTGCAGTTCTGGTGTCCTCAACATAAAAAGGACATGGAACTGTTGGAACAAGTGCAGAGGAGGGCCACGAGGATGCTCAGGAGACTGGAGCACCTCCCGTATGATGATAGGATGAGAAAGTTGGTGCCGTTGAGCCTGGAGAAGAGAAGGCTGCGTGGAGACCTCATAGCAGCCTCCCAGTATCTGAAGGGGGCCTATAGGGATGCTGGGGAGGGACTCCTCATGAGGGACTGTAGTGAGAGGACAAGGGGTAATGGGTTCAAACTTAAACAGGGGAGGTTTAGATTGGGTATGAGGAAGAAATTCTTTACTGTGAGGGTGGTGAGGCACTGGAATGGGTTGGCCAGGGAAGTTGTGAATGCTCCATCGCTGGCGGCGTTCAAGGTGGGGTTGGACATAGCCTTGGATGACATGGTTTAGTGTGAGGTGTCCCTGCCCATGGCAGGGGGGTTGGAACTAGATGATCTTAAGGTCCTTTCCAACCCTAACTATTCTATGATTCTATGATTTTAGTTTCCTCTTTTAGATTCCTTTTCACTGATAAAATGAGTTTATATTTTAGCCATTTTCTAAACAAAGGTGGTAGGCAGCAGATTGTGCTTCTGTCATGTTACTGAGTTTTCTTATCAGCATGAGCTGCAGATCATATAAAGTTAAAATTTAAGGTACATGTATACATTTTGATCATTTTGAAAGAAAAAATTGAAAACAACCACAATGCAGCAAACTGCTTGGCTGATTTAATTTTAGCTAATAAAGCTACCCAGGAGCATTTGACTGAGGTGGAAGAGTCAAAAGCTGTAATGGAAAAAGAACTGAGAGAGAAGATCAGTAAGCTGGAAAAGGAGCTGGAGAATGCTAATGATTTGCTGTCCGCTACAAAGCGCAAAGGTAAGGATAACACTTGGAAGTAAAATCTTTATATCATCTTTCATGAAAATACTCTGCTGAATTTCTATAGGAAGTAAATACGTTAATCTTAATTCATCTTTAGTAATTTCTAATCATGGATACTAGGAGTTTTTAATGTGTGTGTTAATACTTTTTTTTTTTCTCTGCCACAAAAATGCATTTCTATTTAAATGTTTTTTGAAGTTCTTTTGTTAATCTGACTTACTTACCTTTTAAAAGAAAAAGGAGAGGGAGCAATACCTTAAGGCTGAATCATCAGGTAATAAGGATGATAAACTATAATTGTCTTCCCCTTAAAAAAAAAAAAGGCGACAGACAAAGCACTCTCCTTAAATTTCCATTTAACATAAAATCTTGCTTAGTATCTTTTTTTTTTTTTTGTGGAAAATAATTGTTTGTTTCATGTAAGTGATTTCTAAAGACAAGAGAGAGCAGAGCGGGAAGGAACATAGGCATGAAGTACATTTGCTAAATCCCTATGTTTCATTAATTTAGTGAAAGTAAGCTAGTGTTCTGCCACTCCAAACCTCTGGCAGTTTGCTAAGAAATCTAATGTTAATCTTTGCTTCAGCTCTTTCAATTGCATATGTTGAGAAATGATCTAAAGTTTAACAGTCTAATAGCAAAAGCTTTTAAGCATTTCAGACTAGTCAGAGATGTTGATAACCTGTGACATGGAATATTTTATGTAATACCAGTAACTTGCACATGTGTATATATAATATAGATTACAGAAAACTCTTAAACCAATAACTTTTAAAGGCTTAAAATAGTAATTTAAAATACAGTAGTTATAAAACACAAAGGTGTATGAAGGCATTCTTTATATTAATAAAGATGGGAGTTATTTATGATGGGAATTATTGCGGCGTTTTAATAGTAGTTGGCATTATGTCTTCAGGAGCCATATTGTCTGAGGAGGAACTGGCAGCTATGTCTCCCACTGCTGCAGCAGTAGCTAAAGTAGTCAAGCCTGGAATGAAATTAACTGAGGTAAGTGAGAAGAAACGCTTCGATTTCAAGGCACTTGTAATGCCAATAGAGATATGCTAGTAATGCAAGGTTGCAGACTTCATTTACTGTTTTGGATTTAGTGTAATGCCTGACTGAAGTCAATGAAATCTTTTTGTTTAAGGCAGACTTTAGTAGCTAAGTCAGTGGGATATTTTTCAGCATACAGTTTTTCTTCAGTACATCAAAATATTTGTAGGGTCTTTAAGTTCTTTTTCTGAAATATGTGCATATAAATGTATTTTCTGTATATGTTTTTGGCAGGAGCTTTTTTCTTATTTATGTATGCTTGGTTTAATCTGTGCTGCTGTGCATTTGGCTTTTACTTGCAGAAAAAAATAACATAATGACAAGTCAGACGTGCTATAGAGTTGTTCGTGGGTTTTTTGCAGTTCTGTTTATGAAGTTTGTATTTTCATTTTGTCTGTCATTATGTCTAGACATTAAAATACTTTTGTGCTTGCTGTTTTGTGATATAAGTTTTGATATTTCTATTCTCTTAAATTTGCTCAAGATTCGTCTCTTTTATGTAGATTTCTTGTATTGCATACTATTTCACTATAAAAACTTGTCATTTTTAAATTAATACAGATAACTGCTTTGCCCTGGTAGGAATCCTAAAAACACATTGTTTTGAAAGTCCAGCTTGTTTTTCTGAATTACCTAGGTTTTGAGCTGTATGAAATTATACTGCCTTAAGGTATAAATTGGATAATTACCAGTGGCTTTTTAGAGATGTCTGTACAGATGTATCAAAAACAAACAGCAAAAAACAAACAAAACAAAACAAAGAAACAACAACAACAAAACAAACAAACAAACAAAAACCCAAAACCCACCTCTTTTGTTGCAGCTGTACAATGCATATGTAGAAACTCAGGACCAGTTGCTTTTGGAAAAGCTGGAGAATAAGAGAATCAATAAATATTTGGATGAAATAGTGCAGGAAGTAGAAGCCAAAGCACCGATCTTAAAACGTCAGCGTGAAGAATTTGAGCGTTCACAAAAAGCTGTTGCTAGTCTGTCTGCAAAGCTTGAACAAGCTATGAAGGTCAGTATAAAATAAAGGACCTTGTAAAACTATGGGGAAAAATTATTTTTTTAATTTCTTAATAGCTGTTAGTAAATGTATAAAATGGATCTTCTAATCAACTTTTTGTTGGGAAAAAAACCTGTTGATCTTTCTACCTTGCCTTTATTAGGCTGTACAAAATATTTCGCAAAACCAACATTTTTTTCAGGGTTTTTTATAGTGAAGGCTTAAATATTGTGACTTAAACTTCCTGATTTTTCTGGGAGCGTAGAATTCGTTATGAAGAAAGATTAGCATTAGTCTGTCCAAAGGAATAAAATTGGACTTCAGTGTTCACTTCCCATTAACTTTAATACATATACTAATACAGCATAAAAGAGCATGGCTTTTGAATCCTAAATCTGTAGAGTTTAATCTAAAGTAGTAAAGCACAGTTTGAATCAGAAGGCATGCCTCTGATGTTATCTTACTGAAAAGGAATGTGTTTAAGTGAAATTGCTATGTGTTTCTTAATGTTCGTATGCTTGCAGGAAATCCAGCGATTGCAGGAAGATGCTGATAAAGCCAATAAGCATGCCTCTCTGCTTGGAAGAGAAAACCAGAGACTGGAAATACAAGTAAAAGATCTTTCACAGCAGGTAGAACAGATGTTGCTCTGGTTAAAATGTACTATTGCAATTTATTTATTAACATGTTGCTGAATTTCTGAAGTTTACTTGGAAGTTGTGTTCAGCCAAAGTTATGTAGAATTTGGTTGTCATAGAAGCCTTAGTGATATAATCATAGAGTAGTTAGGGTTGGAAAGGACCTTAAGATCGTCCAGTTCCAAGCCCCCTGCCATGGGCAGGGACACCTCCCACTAAATCATGCCATCCAAGGCTGTGTCCAACCTGGCCTAGAACACCGCCAGTGATGGAGCATTCACAACTTCTCTGGGCAACCCATTCCAGTGCCTCACCACCCTTACAGTAAAAAATTTCTTCCTTATATCCAATCTAAACTTCCCCAGTTTAAATTTGAACCCATTACCCCTTGTCCTCTCACTATAGTCCCTCATGAAGAGTCCCTCCCCAACATCCTTGTAGGCCCCCTTCAGATATTGGAAGGCTGCTATGAGGTCTCCACGCAGCCTTCTCTTCTCCAGGCTCAACAGACCCAACTTTCTCAGCCTATCTTCATATGGGAGGTGCTCCAGTCCCCTGATCATACTTGTGACCCTCCTTTGGACTTGTTCCAACAGTTCCATGTCCTTTTTATGTTGAGGACACCAGAACTGCACACAAGACTCCAAGTGAGGTCTCATGAGAGCAGAGTAGAGGGGCAGGATCACCTCCCTCGACCTGCTGGTCATGCTCCTTTTGATGCAGCCCAGGATACGGTTGGCTTTCTGGGCTGTGAACACACACTGCCAGCTCATGTTCATTTTTTCATCGACCAACACCCCCAAGCCCATCTCCGCAGGGCTGCTCTGAATCTCTTTGCTGATGTTAAAAGCTTCTCCTTAGGACAACATGACATTTATATTTCTGCTTACGAAATTGCAATAAGCAATGCAAAATCCGATAAGCGATGCTGCTCTAAGATAATATCTGACATGGAAAATGTGTGTATGTATATATATATGTATAAAATATGTAATTTCTTTGTTTAATGGGAATGTTTTGGGATGTGTTTGCAGAACTGAACACAGACTGTCCACTTCTCATCTTTTGCTGAACTGTTTTCTCTATAATAAAATTATCTTACAAGGATTTATCGCCTGGAATAGTTTTATATTGTACGAAAAAATGCTTGATTTTTAAGTACTTTTAATCTAATATATTGTTTTTCAGAGTGAACTTTCAGGTCTGTAAGTCTTATGCTAGAATATTCTCTTTCAGATTCGTGTGCTTTTAATGGAACTTGAAGAAGCTAGAGGCAATCATGTGATTCGTGATGAAGAAGTGAGTTCTGCTGACATCAGTAGCTCTTCTGAAGTGATATCTCAACATCTAGTCTCTTACAGAAATATTGAAGAACTTCAGCAGCAGAATCAGCGTCTCTTAGTGGCTCTTAGGGAGCTGGGAGAGGCTAAAGAGAAAGAGGAGCAAGAAACAACATCATCTAAGTAAGTTATCTCTTCCTTCTAGTAAACTGCTTATACTATGTGGTAACAGGGATTTATTCAAATACGCTTCAGATTTTTGCTTCTGATTGAGTGCACATGCATGTATAAGTGCACATATGCTTATGAACAACTATGTAATTCATAAATGCAAATTGGTATTAACATTGTTTTCAGGTTTAGATTAAAATGGCTTTATGTCAGTATATCTTGTAATATCTCTCATCAAAATCAAAAGTAGAAACAATTGTCCATCTTCTAGTGAATGTGATTTCACACAACAGAGCTAGTTTTCAAAACAGAAAGATAAGCTTTCATTCCCCATAGCTGAACAGAAAATTGAAATGCGCATATCGTACACTAGCTGTAAAATCCACAGATAATGTGATTCTGTATTTAAAGTTCTTAGTTTGATTCTCTACTCATGCTAATGACTGTTTGAAGTTATTCACATGAATAGAATTGCATCTGTTCTGCTTTTCATGAAAGAGGCCTACTTTCTTTGGCATCTACCAAACGGCAAGCCCAAAGGACGATATTTCTATAAGTTTGCTCAAAAAACTCAGCATTGCTTAACTTTCAAAGATGCAATAAATGTAAACTGGAGGACTTGACACAAAATGCAAGGGTGTCTTACTATGCCTTGCTGAGTATGTTACTGAAAACAGCTGTTGTTGGTTTCAGAATTTCTGAGCTTCAGAGTCAGCTTGAGGAAGCTCTCAATGAGCTAGAAAAACTGCGTGAATCACGTCATCATCAGTTGCAGCTTGTTGAGTCTATAGTTCGTCAGCGGGATATGTTCCGCATATTGTTGGCACAGACCACAGGAGCTATCATTCCTTTGCAGGGTAAGCATCACGTTTCTGCATCACTGAAGAAGAAAAAAACCTAGTAATTTGTTGCAAATTTTCAGTAATAATGTGCTGTAATGTACCTAGTGACTTCTGTTTATCTGGTAGTCAACCTTTACTCATTGGAAAACCAATGAATTTGGATTTAGACACGTGGTTTTATTTTTACAGTACAATAACTTCTCACAACATAATGGCTGACATGTAGTGGTGACTATGTGTGTTCTGATAGCATATTGTAGGTATAAAGAATGAGTTGCTCAGGAAATCAAGACTTCTCTAGCAATACAGTATTAGTTTTAGCTGTATTTTGGTGTGGTTATATTATCATGTGCTTTGGCGAGCATTTATTCAATTGTTGCCTTTAAAATCCTCTTTCTCTTTTCATAGCTTCAGGTATGTTACCAGAGGAGATGTCGCTTACATCTACTCCAAAGCGATCAAATTTACCTCAGGCCATGTCAACTCCTGCTTCAGTGTCAATGAGTGAGTCAGTGGAGACTCTGGAAGCTAAGGCTGCACTTAAGCAGGTATATTTTCCAGTAAATGTTGTAGAAAGCTGTCACTGTGAGTTTGTTTTTGTTGGTTTTTTTTTGTTGCAAACGCTTTTATATCTGTTCTTTGATGCAGTTACAGGAAGTTTTTGAGAACTATAAAAAAGAAAAGGCAGAGAACGACAAGTTGCTTAATGAACAAAATGAAAAGCTTCAGGAGCAGGTCACGGACTTGAGGTCACAAAATGCAAAGATATCCACACAGCTAGAGTTTGCTTCCAAACGGTAAATCAGCTATTTTTTTTTCATTATCGTATGTATGTGTTCTTTGTCAATAGGATCATGTTGACTGCTTGATGCCATTTACTTAAGAAGAGTTGCCAATTAATATTAACCTATTCTGTTAAAGAATACAAAGGAAATAGTTAAGATGGGATCAAGAATATATCTTCTAGTTGAGTGAGCCACATATGTGAAAACTGATGCACAAGAGCATGAAATGTAGCTGTCTACATACACCTTTTGCAATTAAGATCGAACAATTTAATGTGGCAAACATACTTTGCTTTGTTGTTCCTTGTGAAGTTATGAAATGCTGCAGGATAATGTTGAGGGCTATCGTCGAGAGATAACATCTCTGCATGAAAGAAACCAGAAACTCACAGCAACAACTCAGAAGCAAGAGCAGATAATTAACACTATGACTCAAGACCTCAGGGGAGCTAATGAAAAACTGGCAGTGGCAGAGGTTAGTAGTACAGTGTTATACTGCTAAATATTCCAAGTTAAGACTAGAGTTTTTCTTATGACTATCTTGAAGCTGCCAGAAACTCGAATGTGTGGCTTTTTGAGTAAATTAGCTATTAAATTTGTAAAAGCTTGTGTGCTTGTATATTTGGTTTATATACTTGTAACATTCTGCAAAATATCTCAAGTACTGCTTGAAGATGTAAGAACATTCCGAGGGTGTTTCAATTTACAGAGGAAGACAGTGTGATTAGTCACACTGTTGTGTTCTCACTGTTCTTAGCTGAATTTGCGTGAGTTTTGATTTACAATCTGTAATCGTAAAGTTTTTGTTTTGTTTTTTTTTTAAAAATTAGTATTAACTAATCATAAGATTAATGGACAGATTTGGGATTGATAACAAGGTGCTTGTTATTTGCTGTCTTAAAGGTGAGAGCAGAAAACTTAAAAAAAGAGAAAGATATCTTGAAGATGTCAGATGTGCGTTTGACTCAGCAACGTGACTCTCTATTAGTTGAACAAAGAGGACAGAACTTGCTGCTTGCTAATTTGAGAGCTATTCAGGTATGTGGTATTATTCTGGTGCAAGTTTGGTCTGTCAGATTTTTCAATAAACACCCCTAGAAATTGAATAAAACGGTCATGGGATTGGGTCTTTATGTCGTTATTGTTTTGGGGGGGGGTGTTGGGGTTTTTTGGTTATTTTTGTTTCCAGTTGCCACTGAACATAAAATGCTTGAGCTACTTGTTTAAGCAAGTTTGTTATTCCTATCTTACAGTATGATACTCTGTTATTTACTTGGGCGAAGTCCTGAAAATTTTGAGTTGTTGAGAAGGGTTTTCACAATAAAATGGAAATAAAACATGAAACCAAAATTAAATTAGGAAGTCTATATATAAATTTTTATAACAGCAAAATCTACTAGTTGCTGCCTTGGTAGTTTAATTTTCTAGTATTTTAGGGTGTATTTATACTTTTATATCTTCTATTGTAAGGTATATTGACTCTCAGAGTGTAAATACTTAAGGTTGCACATTTTATTGTGTGACGGGATTCTGTTTCTGCACTAAGTCTTCTGGGTTTTTTTAATCCCAGGAATTACATTGCATGTGTAACGGATTTTTTTCTAACAATACTATCAATATTATTAAAAAATCTTTCAAAACTAAGTCATTGATTTCTAAGTGCTACCTTTTGTTATTTTCTTTATCTGCCTACTGTTGTTTGCTCACTGCAGTAATTGTTTTCTAGATTACTGAAGTATATTGTAAGCATTGTGTATTATGATCTTTTATCAGGGAATACTGGAGAAGTCTGAGACAGATACAAAACAAAGGCTCAATAATCAGATAGAAAAGCTAGAGCGTGAAATATCTCAGCTGAAGAAGAAACTAGAAAGTGAGGTGGAACAAAGACATTCCCTTACCAAAAATCAAGAGGCAAGTATAAATGTACTAAACTTATTTCAGTGAAAATAAAGCCACAGTTTTATGGCTTAGCGCATTGTTTTTCATCTGTGAAATTTATAAACATAGCTGGTCTTTGTGCCATTTGTGAATAATTGCAAGTTTAAGAGCCTTGTGTTTTCAGGTTCATATCCTTGATCTTAAGAGGCAACTCGAGACTGAGACAAATCGTCACATTAGCACAAAGGAACTTTTAAAGAATGCCCAGAAGGAAACTTTGATGTTGAAACAGCAGCTTAACAATACGGAGGCTCAGCTAACATCTCAGTCATCACAGAGGGCTCCAGGGAAAGGTAAGATGTTTTTCTACACAGAGTTTCTCTTTATGTTAAATATTTCTGTCTGCTGAATGGTAAAATTCATAATAATTTAGAATTAGGAGGAAAGTACACTAAATAATAAACCTCATCATTATTACAGTTGCATATTCAAACAAATGATAACCAGTACTATTTGCTAAAGTGAAATTCATGTCCAAGCAGCCTTTGACAAAGGGGAAAAATAAAGCAAAACTTTTACTAATGGATCCCTTATTATCTGAAAGAACTGAACTCTATTAGGTTCCTTATTTTTAAATAGCCAATTTTATTGTAAGCCGCTACTGTGGTTAAGGCTGATAATTTAATTTAGAGAAGCTTTGTGGAAGTGGTATTTTTTTCATGTTACTCGACTTCAGTATTTAAAAGAACAATGGTTTAAAAAGCTGAATTAAACTTCATCAGTTAATTAATGTATTCTAATACTATAGGTCAGCCTAGTACAAATGAAAATGTGGATGATCTTGTAAGTCGACTAAGACAAGCTGATGAGCAAGTTAATGACCTGAGAGAGAGACTCAAGACTAGTTCTAGTAATGTGGAACAATACAGAGCCATGGTACTTAGTCTAGAGGAGTCCCTTAATAAGGAAAAACAAGTAAGTAGTTACCATTGTTTATTAGAGAAAAAACAGAAACAAAATGAAAGGGTTTTTTGGTTTTTTTTTTGTTGGGTTTGTTTTTTGTTTTTTCTTTTGTACTACAGTACAGTCTGTAAGACTTAAAGGAATTACAAAAAAAGCTGGTCAGTTTAGAAGACATTATAATATAATATAGTTAGACCATAATTTAGAAAGCTTTTAATCATGAAAACACTATACCTTTTTGC
This sequence comes from Amazona ochrocephala, assembly GCA_039720435.1. Classification (NCBI taxonomy): domain Eukaryota; kingdom Metazoa; phylum Chordata; class Aves; order Psittaciformes; family Psittacidae; genus Amazona; species Amazona ochrocephala. The sequence goes on along the minus strand of CM077884.1, from coordinate 1,500,550 downwards.
ACCATGGTTTTAAAATGTTTGTAAATTTTACTGAAAGCTGTATTCTGCCAATGTCTTCCTTCGAAAGAGGAGATTTGACTTTTTAGAACTCTTGCTTGTTATAACCCTGTGATCAAAGGTTAAAAATACTATGTAGCTCTCAATGGAAAGCAGTTAAATTCGTACCTTCTTGCATCACTGATGACCTTACTGATAGCAAAGAACACTCTGAATGTTGTATTCACTTAAGAATGACCTTCCAGTCTCTCATACACTCCACCAAGATAATACTGAGTGAAGCCTCTTCTTACAAGTCACTCAGTATATCAAAATAAGATAGATTGGGGAAAAGAATTCTCATTGTCCACTGAAAATAAAGTGTCAGGAGACAGTGGAGTGCTGTTCGTCTAGTATACAAGTTCTGTCTCTGTTCTGTTATTGTAAAAATTTCATTGTGGCTTGGTATGCTTTAACACTATTGCAGATTCTAGTGTGTAATAAAAATATGCTGGCTACTGCACATTTGATTGCAGTCACCTGAAACTTTTCTGAGTTGTACTTCATGAGGTATTACAGCTTTGAATGGGGGAAATGGGAGAAAGGAAAAAAAAATTCAATGTTATTCACGATTCTCCACATCTTCAGTGTTGTTCTAAATGAGATGATGAGAGTAGCTATTCTGATTTTAAATTGTAAATAAAATACTGGGTTTACATCAGCCTATTATATTTAAAGGGAAAAATATTGATTTCTTATGGATTTTAATGAAGGTGACAGAGGAAGTTCGTGCAACAGTTGAAGCTCGTCTGAAGGAGTCTTCGGAGTATCAAGCACAGCTAGAAAAGAACCTGATGGAGTCAGAGAAAGAAAAGCAAGAACTGCAAGAGGAGAAGCGTAAAGCTGTGGAGAGTATGGAACAGCAGGTATGCAGTGAATGCCCCCTCCCTTTAAACTCACTTGTAGGGAGTCCACAAGAATGTGCTTTTACGTAATTCCATAAGCTGCTTTTCTTTTTTTTTCCACAGTACTGTAGTGTCACAAACTAAATCTTTTAGAATGTACAAAAGGCTGACTAAATTTGTGAGAGGTTCATAAGCATGAGTAGTACATTAACCTTACCACTTCGTTAGGGTGATTGTGTATTTAAAGCTATCACTATCTTGCTGAACTTTGAGCAGTTTATAGAAAAAACATGAGTAAAAGCCCGTGAGAAAGGTTTCAGAAAACCCTTTTTCAAACATAAGCCAATACCAGATTTGTAGCATTCACGTCTTTTAAAATCAGAGTGGGCAATCAAGAAAGAGTTCTGTATATTAATAAGTCAAAATCTTGAAAGTATTTACCTTTTTTTTTTTTAAATACTCGTTTTAATCTAAAAATAATAAAATAACCACCCTTTGGGTCTACATTGTTCTTGACAGTCTGCATTCAAAGCCTTGCTGTGTTCAATACTCTGTAAAATACTTTGCCATTTAGTCTTGGGTTTATTCTTGTTTTGTTTTGCTTTTGTTCTTCTCCCTCCCCCATCACTGTAGCTATTGGAACTAAAGAAGAGTCTGTCAACCGTGCAGTCAGAAGTTCAAGAAGCTCTTCAGAGAGCCAGCACAGCTTTAAATAATGAACAGCAAGCCAGACGTGATTGCCAGGAACAAGTATGTTTGTTGTATTTGCCTATTTTAGCTAGAGGTAGTAAACTTAATGATAGTTTTTCACTTGAACTCAAAACATTATTTTAAAGGTAGTACTGCTGATCAGAGATTTTTGGAGACAAGAGAAGTGCTGAAAGAGCACATTCTTTATTTTGTGAACAGCTGCTTATTTAATGCTTTCTTTACCTGATGAAAGTAGTAATGTGAACTAAACTGACTTTGAATATAAAGTTGTGCTGCAGGCACCGTTTGTGTCACATTTAAGAAAACAGAAGATGCAGAGGATCACTGTTCCTATGGTCTGTTTCATTATGTAAAAAAAATTGATTGGGGAATGTAATTAATTGTTTTTAGTGAATTGCTACTTCTAGCCACCCAAAGACCTATTTCAAATTCTAATTTTTCTTAACTGTTTAAGGGAAGCATTCTGAGCTGGTCTGGGCGTTATTTCTTTGTACATACAAAAAATATAACATTAAAGATGATAAAGTCTTTTTTATGTTTTTCTCAGGCAAAGATGGCTTCTGAAGCTCAAAATAAATATGAACGGGAATTAATGCTTCATGCTGCCGATGTTGAAGCATTACAGGCTATTAAAGACCAAGTTTCCAAGAACACAGCAGTAAGGCAGGAACTAGAGGAGGCTGCTCAGAAAGCTGAGTCTGAATTGTTAGAGTGCAAAGCCTCCTGGGAAGAGAGAGAGAGAATGATCAAGGTATGATTATTCTTACGGTTTCAGTGTTCTGTGGTTTTTGTTTTGTTTTTTTTTAATCAACAGAAATTCAGCCACAGACTTCACATCTATTGATCAATTTTGTTGTAGGATGAAGCTTCAAAACTTGCATCCCGCTGTGAAGATTTGGAAAACCAAAATAGATTATTACATGAGCAGCTGGAAAGTCTGAGTGATAAGATGGTAACTTCTATGAAAGAAGCCATGCCAACTGCAGTAAATGTTTCTCTCAATGAAGAAGGCAAATCTCAGGAACAGATCTTAGAAATTCTTAGGTAAATTTATCTCTGGGCTCCTTCCCTCGGTGACTGTAAATTAGTTGCCTAGGTTAATAGTTCTGTATTACTTTATATTTGAAGGTCCCTTCCAACGTGGTATTCTGTATTTCCTTTGAGGTTCCTTCCAATCTGGTATTATGTGATTGATAACATATAACATTTTAACGCTTTTTTGCTAGGCAGTTGGTGGTTGTACTGTATCAGTAACAATACAGGAGATTTCTTTCTACTCGTAGGAAAAAAACTGTGGGTCAGTTATGACAGGGAGCTAAATCAGATTCTAGCAAATGTGATTGGCAAGAAAGTTTCATAGAGGCGATTTTTTTCTCATTGCGGTTTTTTAGCTGGTTTATGTGGATTTTTAAGAAGATTTATCTAAGATTTTTCATCTTTGTGAACCAATTTCTAAACTCAGTAGATCTACAGGTAAAAGATGCTTCAACTTATAATGCTTTGTCTTGCATTTTCATTGACATGGTGTGTTGTTTGTTTTCGTACTGCAGATTTATACGTCGAGAAAAGGAGATTGCAGAAACTAGATTTGAAGTGGCACAGGTGGAGAGTTTGCGTTACCGTCAGAGAGTGGAGCACCTGGAAAGGGAACTCCAGGAGCTGCAAGACAGTCTCAATGCCGAGAGGGAGAAGGTGCAGGTATGGTTGGATATTATTGCTTATGAATTCAAGAAGTAGAGCGGGGTGTATGTTCTAGTCTTTATCTTTGCTGCCTGTGCCCAGAAATGAAATTTTGGAAGAATCGGGAGCTTTTGAACTGGGGTTGCTATGTATGCAAGTGGAGAATCTTTTTCTGAGTCCTGTGAAGCAGTGTGACAATTCCAGAATTGTATAAATAGGGAAAATAAAGATAATTTCTCTCAATTTTTTTCCCTGTCCGCCATTTCTTAAGTGATATTTACTTGTTTTGATGTACATATGAGATAATGCCATACTAGCTTTCCAAGGTGGTGTTTTGCCAGATCCAGATAAGTATATGTGCATGTGCAGGCAAAAGAAATGATTGAGTTAAATCTTCTCAAAAGGTAACAGCAAAAACCATTGCACAGCATGAAGAATTAATGAAAAAAACTGAGACCATGAATGTACTGATAGAAACCAACAAGATGCTAAGAGAAGACAAGGAGAGGCTAGAACAAGAGCTACAACAAATTCAAGCAAAGGTTAGTACTGAAGTTCATGTAAATTTTTTAGATATTCAAGCTGATGAGTTAGTGTCTGGATATATCATTGCTAATTACAATAAGTACATGATTCAGATTGCGGTTATTCCTTTACGTCATGCACAGATGAGGAAGTTTTTCCCTTTAGAATTTTAGAAGACATAGGTCCACCTAGAACACTGGAAAGTTTGAAGTTCAGTTTCATTTAAATGAATCAGTGTTTATCCTCAGCTAGATGTATACTAGTAACAGGGATATTATCAGCAGATAAATTTAAGTGGCACGGGAATAAATATAAAGCAGACTGCAGCTTTATTAAGAATTTAAAAGGAAGATACTGTTTCTTCCCATTTCTACGCACCGGTGGAATGGAATCCAGTGCAGTGTTGCTTGGCTTCTAACATGTAATTAATAATCTGTTTCCTGTACTGGAGTACAAAAAGTGAGAATCTAAGATTGTGAAGTTGTACCTGTATTTTTTCCCTCTTTGTAGGCTTATCGCCTGCTCTTGCTCATTGTCCTTCTCCCTGCCCCCAGCTGGCCACTGAAAGGCAGAGTGTTGGAAAAGCAGCTTTATCAGGGCTTCTTGAGGGTGTTATTTTGCTTTCTCTGGCCCTGTTTACTATCCTTGTTCAAGGCCTACCATATTCAATTTCCTTCAGTCTCAAAAGATCCAGAGAGTTCTCCTGTTGTGTTTTTTCAGGTACGCAAGCTTGAGGCAGACATTCTACCTCTGCAAGAGTCTAATGCTGAACTGAGTGAGAAAAGTGGAATGCTGCAGGCGGAGAAAAAGCTGTTGGAAGAAGATGTCAAACGCTGGAAAGCCCGGACTCAGGTGGAGAATGCATGTTTTCAAAGAGAAGTTGAGGGGAAAACAAAGTAACTAAAAAAAAAAAAAAATCTGAATTTTCTTAAAAACAACAACGAGCCAAGAAATGTATTTGAATTATAAAGCATTGATTATGCAGCTTCAAAAGAGGCTATTCTGATTCACAGGCATTCCAAATCAAAATGCAAAAGCAGTAGCTCTAATTCAAAGACATTTTCTAGATACAACTGTATAATCATTTTACAAAAGTGCGAACTATTTTCTCAACCTTTCAGCATTTATTAAGTCAACAGAAGGACACCGATCTCGAAGAGTATCGGAAGCTGCTTTCAGAGAAGGAGGCAAACACGAAGCGTATACAACAAATGAGTGAAGAAATAGGCAGGCTTAAAGCAGAAATAGCCAGGTGTGGTATGAGTCAATTACTGACAAGTTCTGTGCAAAGCAAAATAGTTTAAATAAGGCTGTATCTGGAATTGTAATTTCTTCACTGTCTCTATGGAAGTATGAAACCTTTGGTATTCTTACTGTACCTTGGTAATATGCAAGTAAAATTGTCAGAATTGTTCAGAAGCTGTCTTTTAGCTGAACTTATTCTAAACTAATGTATTGTAAAGTAATGTGTATTCTACAAATATTCGTTTGTACTGCAAAATGCTAGAAAACATAATACAGATAATCCCTGTAATATCACATAAAAGAAATATTGAAATGTGTTAAGTATTTCAAACATCTCATTGGCATCTTCCTCTAATCTCTTGTTTAGAACTAATGCGTCCTTGACTACAAGCCAGAACCTTGTTCAGAGCCTTAAGGATGAAGTAACTAAAATAAGAACAGAAAAGGATACTTTGCAGAAAGAGCTAGATGCTAAAGTGGCTGACATACAAGAAAAAGTGAAAACAATAACACAGGTCAAGAAAATTGGTCGCAGGTACAAGACTCAATATGAGGAGCTGAAAGCACAGCATGATAAGGTAGATGGAATTTCTTAGCAAAGAAAAAGCTTATTAAAAAATACATGGTTTCGTTTAGTCATATATAATCTAGCTAATGAGCTTCACATTCCATTAGTATAATATTGCACGATTTCTTACCTATGAAGAGAAAAGCAGAAAATGACGTCATTTATTCTGCTGTTGGCTCAAGCTGGTACAAAACATAAGCTGCGTATCGCTTAATAATTTGCAGTATTCATAACTTTATGGTTATTAGAATTCCTATGTTTTGCCCAGAACTTTTTGAACAATCAATTTGTATGCAAAAGAAACTCCTGAAAAAAAAATGACTTTCTAATCAGATTGTACCCTTTTGCTTGATTCCGGTTGATGTGTTTCAGATGGTTGCTGAAGCATCAACTCAGTCTTTTGTAGAACAACAAGAAGAACAAGTTTCTCTCCAGGAAGTACAAGAGCTAAAAGACTCTCTCAGTCAAGCTGAAGTGAAGACAAAGACTTTGGAGACTCAGGTTGAAAGCTTTCAAAAGGTGAGATCAGAGTGAACAAGCTAAGAACAGTGAGCAATTTCAGAGTATTGTATTCTGCTGCGATCTTAAATGCGTAACTGAAGAATGTGAGGGTGTTTTACTGTGTGTACATTTATGCGCAGAAGTACGTGAGTTAACCTATTTGTGCCTCGACCTTGGGAGAGAGGGACCTTAAACCTGGTTTAAATCCCTGTGTAGAGTCTCTTACATTATTTCTTGGAATAAATAAGTGGGAAGGAGAATGCTATTCTCTCAACTATTACATTCAGAGAGGACTGGACTCCCCTTTTGTTGATTAGAAGCCTTTGAACCTTAATACAGCGTCCAGCTAATACTAGGTCCTTGGACGTTGTTTGCCGAAGTAGCTAGTTATGGACAATAGTTGCAATGTCTCTCTTTCAATCTTTCTCTCTCTCTCCCTTTCTCTCTAGTCTATAGCAGAAAAGGAAGCTGAAGTTAGAAATCTTCAGGAGCAGATAATACAGCTACAATCAGAACTTGGTCGTTTTCATCAAGATCTGCAAGAGAAGACTACACAGGAAGAACAGCTCAGGCAACAGATCACTGAGAAGGAAGAGAAAACTAGGAAGACGTTGCTTGCAGCCAAGCAGAAAATTGCACAGTTAGCTGGTATTATTATAAGTTTTTTTCTGTCCTTATGATGTAGTCTTCAGTTCGGGTTTGTGATTTATCCTGTCTAAATGCTTTTCCATAGGATGCTAAATACGAAAATATGGCCCAATTCATATTAAACGTTTTTTCTAGATTAGATGTTACAGGAATTGTTCTAAAAAAATAAATTCTAATTCCTTCAGGAGATTATGAAAGCATGTACCAAACTGTACACTGGAGGTAAAAAAAGTTTTGCGTAGTTTTCACAAGCCAGCATGATAACACCCATTTTTTATCCTTCTGTTGGTTAGAGCAGACTGACCCTACTAACAGCCCAGGTAGTTCTTTCCTTCCCTTCCCTTCCCTGTTGCCTTCCCTAAATGTACAGGTGCGAAACATACTGCCTCTTTATTTTAATTGATGCTGAGAGAAATGATGGTGTCAGAGCTTGCTGAAAGCATCTTGTTCTTTTGTGACTACTACTTCTTTGTTTGTTTATTTATTACATTGTTATTTCTATTTAATTGCAATTAAATATCAAAATGGCATGTGAAAGTTAAAATTACCTCTAAATACTCTGTTGACAGCTTAATCATTTTAAGATTTCGAAGTACTTCAGTAACGTATTAAAACAGCCAGGTATTCAGCATGCAGAGAGTCAGCAGGCAGCTTCACAGTGGCAAGACTGAATTTGTTCCCATTCAATTAGGTACAAAAGAACAGCTAACAAAAGAAAATGAAGAGTGGAAGCAAAAGAGCAGTTCATTAGAAGAACAGAAGACTGAATTGGAGGTGCGGATGAGTGCACTTAAATCACAGTATGAAGGTCGAATTTGCCGTCTAGAAAGAGAGCTTAGAGAGCAGCAAGAGCGACACCATGAACAGCGAGATGAGCCACCAGAGTCTACAAACAAGGTACAAAATCCTTTTATCTAGCTGTGTGGGAGGAAAAAACAGCTGCATGTTTCATGGCTGAATGAGAACTTGTAGCTACAAGCTGACTACAGTAGGTGTCACTCAAGCACCACTGTCCAACTTACTTTTGTGTTTACAGTAGTTAAAGCTCAGGACTACTTTACATGAAGTTGTTTTCTCTAAGCATGCTGAATAGCAGATGGAAATTCTTATTTTAGGACTCCCAACACTTTAACGATGAGCTCAACAAACTGCACTTATTCAGGTTTCACTGTCCCCTGGTTTTGGAAATGCAGAAGTTGGTTTAGCAGGGGTTCAGAACTTAATTTAAAACTCATTTCCTTCGATAGTCAGAATTCCCAATCCTAACAAGCATAATATTGTATCACTGATTGTGAATCAGCCAACTGAACTGTTTGCACTCTGCTCTGCATTTTTGTATTTTTATCCATGCATACAGTGTAATGGGCTCTAGGTGCTCGTCTCAATTACTGAATTGGTTTAAATTCTTGGTATGACTGGTATGATTTGTTTTGGAGAATTTATAATAACCACAGAGTCTGACTAGGTATTCTAACAAGTCTGCTAGAAAAACGTTTGTTACTAAAGAGGTGATGCTGAAATATTTTACCAGATTGCTTGCTCTGTTTTGTTTGTATATGGCATGATACTTCTGTTTCTCACTTAATAGGTCCCAGAACAGCAGAGGCAAATCTCACTCAAGTCTACTCCAGCTTCAGGTGAAAGAGGAATGTGAGTTGAAGCGTTTTGAGGTTTTTGCAGACTTTCTGTGGTTGGCATTTCTTGGTGGTGTTGCTCTTCTTCTTGTCAGGCTTTTAAATTTTAAGCCTTTAAAAATCAGTATTCCTGACTACGGGGTATATATATATGTACGTATGTATGTATGTATATTTACATTTGGTATTTCTAACGTTTGCTTTCTGCTCTACCATGATGAAAACGATGTCCTCTTTTTCAGTGCTAGCACTTCAGATCCACCAACAGCAAATATTAAACCAACTCCTGTTGTGTCAACTCCAAGTAAAGTGACTGCTGCTGCAATGGCTGGGAATAAGTCTACTCCACGAGCCAGTATCCGTCCAATGGTTACTCCTGCTACGGTCACTAATCCTACCACTACACCAACAGCCACAGTTATGCCTACAACACAGGTGGAGACTCAAGAAGGTAAGCATTTTAGTATAATATAAGGATCTACAGCAATCATAAATGCTATCTTTGCTTTGAAATCTTAGTAATTATTAGTTCGAACGTACCTCAAATAGTTTTCTTGTTCCTGCATCTCTTCCAGTATTGCACTTTTGTGACCATTTCTGTTGCAATAAACTTAATGATTCCTCAATTAAAGATGGGTATAAGCAATGCTAACTCAACCTGCAGCACATTAAATCAACTTAATTTGGGCATTCAGGAATGTGAACTGTACTAGATAATATGAAGACAGTTGAATATGCTACTGTTTGCCTTTCAGCTATGCAATCAGAAGGACCTGTGGAGCATGTTCCAGTCTTTGGCAGCGCTAGTGGGTCTGTGCGTTCCACCAGTCCTAATGTTCAGACATCTCTCTCTCAGCCCATCTTGACTGTTCAGCAACAGACGCAAGCGACTGCTTTTGTGCAGCCCACTCAGCAAAGTCATCCTCAGATTGAGCCTGCTAATCAGGAGCCATCCCCCACCATTGTAGAAGTTGTACAGAGCTCTCAAATAGAGAGGCCCTCCACTTCTACAGCAGTGTTTGGCGCAGGTTGGTTTCATTTTATAGGCCTACCTTTTGAATAATTCATTTAAGTAGCTCTATTTGGACCCTTGTCAAACCAGGCCTAACTTCAGAATAAGAATTTGCTCTTCTGGGTTGGGTATTTTTTCCCTCCTTAATTTATTGTAGGTTTTACAAACTTCTGGGGTTAGGCTCCTTTCTTGAACTTTCAGAAATGATATCTGTGAAACGCTGTTGTTGCTGCATTCCTTTAAGTACAAAACTGAAACCTCAAGTTGGTTTATCTATCCAGAGCAGCATTGAGATTTAATGCATTAAACCTTGCTGCCTCTGAAACTATGGTAGTGTTAGAGCCAGGTCATGAGTCACAAATAAGCTACTTAAGCTGGAATATAAAATATAGAGAAAAATTCTAAAGCTACCCAGTGTGATACACTGTTGCATATTTTTTGCCCTACACAGCATTGATTTTGGTGTAGAACGTTATTCCTCAGAATACACTTCAGTAAACTGCTTTGTTTGTTTGCTTGTTTCCCAGCTGATGCTCCGTTCAATTTTTAGGTGTACTTGTCAGAGAAGCAAAGCTGTTGAAAAAATATTTTAGTTGTACGCCGAAGCTTATGTTTGGGGTTAATTAGGCTGTGAATCTAAGTCCAAGAGTACAAGACTTGTAAGAAAAGGGGCTGATGTTTTTATGTCCCAGAAAATGGCACAAGATGATTCTTTCTGATTCTATGTGTTATTAAATGCAGAAAAAGAAGTGATATTCCAGAGTAAAGTAACAACTTTTGGTAACTCTGTTTTGTATGGGTTTTGTTCTGAAAATAATTGAGATGCTTTTTTAAGTTTCAGCTACCCCAAGTTCTTCACTGTCTAAACGTCCACGAGAGGAAGAGGACGATAACACTGTGGAAAACTCAGACCAAATTTCAGAGGAAACAGTGGATGTTCCTCTTCCAAAGAAACTGAGAAACATACAGAGAGTTGGACCAGAGGTTTGCAAGAGCATAAAGTGCTGCTACTTAATCTGTCACTTTGGAAGATTTTAATGGGACGAGCGAGTCAGTTAATTCTTAATGTGACTTTAATCTACTGGGGAGGAAGCAATTAGGTTTGGGTATCTTGAAAGGCAGAGGTTATGCCGGTTGCAATGACTGATGTAAATCTTGGTGAACTGTAGGATGGAAAAGAGAGGGCCATATCCTGGAACTGAGGAGGAAAATGTTTAAGCATTTTCCAGTGTGGTCCAGAAGGTCATTATCTACAGTTATTCTGGAATAGAATGCAGTATACTTGAGGACATGCCATGAAGCAAAGATGAGTTCCATGGAAAAGCTTACAGAAGATGCATGCGAAATTCTTGGTGTGAGGCAATTGGGATGTCCTGCAAGGAAGAAATGAACTTGAGACAGAACCTCATGCAGGCAACTCATGAATAATGTTAAGGAAGTCAAAGGTTTTCTGTTAACTCTGTACAAGAGGGGTGTTGCATAGCAAAAAAGGGGGAAAAATTGTTCCAGAACATTATCACTTAATTAGCTGAGAGGATGAAGGTGGAATATGAAACCTTGAGGGTTTTTTTTTGGTCCTGAAAAGATCTGGAGATACTGAGGCCCCGTGGACCGAATGAGCAAATTGTATTTCTCCAGGAAAGAGCGATGAGGTGCTAGATAAAAGCAGAGCTAAGGAATAATAGTAAAAGGGGAACAAAACACTAGCCCATGATCTTTCTGTGTAAAGAGTTTCTATTTTTATTTTTTAATTTATTTTTAAGTAAAAAAAACCCTCGTGTGTTGAAGAATCAAACTGTAGGGCTAATAGAATGTCTTAAACAAGAAAAGTACATGTTCTTTCAGGAGGAAGTGACAGCAGAAGAGAGTACTGATGGCGAGGTAGAAGCTCAAGCATACAATCAAGACTCACAAGACTCAATTGGAGAAGTAAGCATATTTGAAAATAGTACGATCTTCATTTCAGCATAAATAGCTCCAGTCCTCTCCCTTCTCCCCCAGTCCCCTTTTTTAGAAGTGAAATCTTCAATTGGATCCTGCAGGTTTCCAGTGGAAACTATTTAAAACCATTTAAAGATGGGCAGACATTGAGGCAGCAGCTGCTTATGGATGTGCAAGCAAATGCATCATATACAAATACAGTATTCCTAGTATTGTCACCCATCCCAGATCAGATTTGAAAGTGAAGGACGAAATGTATTTGTGTTGTGCAGCAGGCCTCCATTTGGTCAAGGTTGAGAAATAGGAGTGGAAACAAGAGACTTTTAGAAATACAATGGACACTTCCCTGAAGAACATTTTAAGAATTATATATGCTGCATTTCATGTTGTTTCTTCTGGCTGTTTATCTTTTGCAGGGTGTTACACAGGGAGAGTATGTTGCCATGGAGGATAGTGAAGAAACTTCCCAGTCTATCCCAATAGATCTTGGACCTCTTCAGTCAGATCAACAAAATACTACTTCATCTCAGGATGGTCAATCCAAAAGAGATGATGTCATTGTAATTGACAGTGATGATGAAGATGATGATGATGAAGAAAACGAAGGCGAGCAGGAAGTATGTATATTAAGGAATTTATTTCTGAACTGCTTTTTAGGTATGATTTTTGATCAGATGTGAAACTCATCTGGCAGGACTGATTTAACCAATTTCTTTCTTTTTTTTTTTCAATTGTAAAAATAGTCTGTATTTATGTAGCCTGAACTTCTAGTGTTGCTAATTCAACTTCTATTTATTATTTATTTTAATTCCATTATGCATCTAGATTATCTATGACTGTTCAACATACAAGGGTGGCCTCTGTGAGGACAGGCTGGAGGCTGCTCTGTGCCAGACACAACCTCTTCCAGCTGGCTCTGAAGTGGCCCCACTTCAGGAAACAGCTGAGCCCATCAGCTGGTGAAAACATATATAAAAAGGGCCAAAACGTTGCGTGGTAGTGTTAGTGTGAGGAGGGGGAGGGAGCGTGAGAAACAATCCTGCAAAAACCAAGGTCAGAGAAGAATGAGGGGAAGGAGGTGCTCCAGGCATTGAAGCAGATACTCCTTGCAATGGAAGAGACTACAATGGAGCAGATATTTCTCTGCAGCCTGTGGAGAGCAGGATATTCTTTGAAGGAAACTGCATCCCATGCAGGAGTAGTCTTTACTGCCAAGAACTGTTGCCCCTGGAGAGGAGCCAGTGGAGGGGCACATTTATCCTGATAAAGTGCAGCCTTTCAGGGGGAAGGACCCACTGCTGGAGTAGTTCTTGAAGGACTGCAGTCTGTGGAGAAGATCCACACTGGAGGAGAAAGGAGTAGCTGAGAGTAACTGTTGTGGAATGACCACAGCCCCCCATTCCTTGTCCCCTTTGCCCTCCTTGGGGTGGGGGAGGAGGAAGAGGAGATGGGCAGGAGAGTAAAGTTGATCTTGGGAAGAAGGGATGGGGGGAAGGTGTTCTAGTCTCTCTTTCTCTTTTTTTAATTGATAACACATTAATTTTCCTTGACTTGAGTCAGGTTTGCCTGTAATGGTAATTGGTAAGTGATTTGCCTGCCTTCATCTTGATCGTCAAGCTTTTCCATCTCACTTTTCACCCTTGTCCTGTTGAAGAAGCAATGAGGCAGTGGCTTGGTGGGTGTCCAACACCCAGCCAAAGTAAACCTACCACAGCAATCAGTAAATATTTACAAGTACACTGTGGTTAGTAAGTGCTGACCGTCTTCAAAAGAAAGCCACAGACAGAGGTGGTCTGTGTACCACAACATGAAGTGCGCCACTTCAAGATTTGAAATTTTTCCACTATCCTATCCACACTTCCTTAAGGCTTTTTTTTATGGTCTTATAGGACTATGAGGATGAGGAAGAGGAAGATGAGGATGATGATGAAGACACAGGGATGGGAGATGAAGGTGATGACAGTAATGAAGGAACTGGTAGTGCTGATGGTAATGATGGTTATGAAGCAGATGATGCTGAGGTGAGATTTGTACCTTATATTTCTAGCTTGCTATGTTTCTTGGAATAAATTGGTGGTGTTATGCATCTGCACAGATCTGAATACTTGAAAGAAAATCTTAGTGTGAATTCATCACAGAAATGTGAGACTGCTAATAGGTGATACTGATTTCTGTTATAACTGGTGTTTTCACAAGAAAAATCAAGTTTTAATGTTTGAGAACTGAATGAAGACGCAAAGTACAGGAGCCAGCAACAAATACTGCAGTTGCGAAGCTAGTAAGGCAGTTTCTTCAAAAGCCAGATATTTCATAATCTATTATTAAATGAAGATGGCTGCATTGTTCACATTTGTGTATGTACAGATATGTGAAACTTCTGAAATGCCACAGTTGTTGTATACATTTGTCTGATTTTGTAGATATATGCAGAAGTATTTTAAGATTTTCATGTATTTTACTTTGTTTCCTTTCTGAATACTCTTGTACCGCTTTTATATTCTCTTTACAGCCTCCAAGTTGTTTAGTGCTAAGTCATATTATATTTATGTGGGGTTTTTAGGGTGCTGACGGTACAGATCCTGGAACAGAAACTGAGGAAAGCATGGGAGGAGGTGAAAGCAACCAGAGGGCAGCAGATTCTCAAAACAGTGGTATGGCTATTCCATGTTTCCTCGAAGTCTGTGTATGTAAAGGGGGAAAATGTAGAAGCTGTTTTACAGGTGTTAAAATACTCACTTAAAAGTAAGAATGTAAAGCAAAATGCTAAAGACCATTTTAACCTGAAAGGTAGATTCTTTTGAAATGCTCTTTTCTGAATTTATCCTACGTTCCTTTGAAAACCCTGCAAGCTCTGGTTGCTGTGAAAACTGCTGTTGATGACTCATTAGATTCATCTCTCTCAATCAGCACTTGAATATTCAGTAGTTTGTTTTGGTGATAGTGTTGATGTAGCAGGCACAAGTCCTCTCTTAAGTGATTTTAAATAACAGTTACTGAGCTGTCCCCACTCTTGCAAGGGTAAAAGCATCTCTGTTAATGCAGCAAAATTTAAAGGCTTGCCTTCATAGAATTTGAAGGGCATGGGTTTATACCTATATACTTCCGTATGTTTTAGGAGAAGGGAGTACAAGTGCTGCAGAGTCCACTTTTGCTCATGAAAGTTCAAGAGAACAGCAGCCATCATCTGCCTCAGAGAGACAAGCTCCTCGGCCCCCACAGTCACCACGCAGACCGCCACATCCACTGCCCCCACGACTAACTATTCATGCTCCTCCTCAAGAACTGGGTCCACCAGTACAGGTATAAACTATCTCTAGCAGTTAGAAGACTTCAGTTACTGTATGATTTCTTCTAAGTAAATATTCTGCCTATTGTAAAAGTAGATTACATATATTTAGCATCCTAAAAAATGGTAGCTGAGGAAACTGACTTGACATGTCTCATCCTGCAAATTATGGCTGGTTAGGGAACATTAAAGGCAGTAAGGCACTCATTGTGGATTTGTATCTTGAAATTGTTACACCAGTGTTATTTCAGTCAATGACTGCTGATATTTCCACTACAAATGCTGTTCTTGAATAGATTGTAACTTGGACAGATTGGCAGGAGGTTTTATTAGTCTCTGCCCCAATGCAGATTGTACAAAAGAATGTTGCCATTCATTTTCTAAGATAAACCTTATCAGTCATGAGTCATCAGTGTGAGACCCAAGATTATGCTTTGACGTAGACCTACATATTTTATAAATTAAAACATCCCATGATTTTTGCTAAAGTACCCTGACTGAAATAATCCTTTACCATTACCTTGATTTGAGGCTTGGGGCCGCAATATCACTGTGTTGACATTTTCTGTCCTCAATAGAAAGTTGAGTAAAATAGTGAAGTCAGAATTTAAATCTACATGATTCCCTTTCATGGTTAGACCAGGCAGCAGATACAAGATGTAAAGCAGCTGCTGCTGTGGTCTGTTTAAGGTGATATGATGCTGTACTGAGTAGTGTTTTACACAAACATGTAATTGTTACACTTACTCATTTACCCACTGTCCTTTGCTCTGAACAATTTTGTTATTAGAATTCCAGGAAGGCATTCACACTACTTCATTTTTATTTTGCTATAAAGAGAATCCAGATGACTCGAAGACAATCTGTGGGGCGTGGACTTCAGCTAACTCCTGGTATAGGCGGGATGGTAAGTACATGAAAGTCTACTGCTAAAAATCTGCATTGAGGGAACATTCATAACTCCGTTTTTAAATAGGCCTACATACTAACTTCAGGGGTACAGTGGTTTCTGTAGTCTGCAGAAAATATCTTAGTCCTGTTAATTTCTGTATTAATGAAAGTCAAACATTAGAAAATTCCCAGGAAGCTGAAGGTCTTCAAAAGAGTTTGAATGAGTTTTGTCTAAGGCAGTTTTGATTACTTGTTTTTAGAATCAGTCCTTTAAAGTGAATATATTACTGGAAAAGAAAAATTAAACGTTTTCAGCCTCATTCTAAAGCAACAAGGCTAATTTTATGCTTTCTGTTTGTCTCTTTCATTTAATTCTTAACCCGTTATTCAACTTCAGCTGTATTTGACAGAACAAATGCAAGTTCAGTGGGGGAGGTGAGAGAGACCAGCTGGCTAAAAAAGTATCTTTTCTGAGGTTGAAAGCATCAGTTCAGATTTTACTGATATTGCTTGGCTTGCATGTACCTGTCATTCAATTTCTGCTTGGAACTGACTTCAGTGCCTACTGCTTTTTGCCTGGACTTTAACTGAGCATGTGGGAGGGACCTTATGGGTACTTTGCAGAGAAAAGTTTGAAAGACATGGGAGGAAGATGTGGAGATGAAGAGAATGCCTCTTGGAGTGCAAGGGAAGAGGAAACAGATAAATTGATTCACATTGTGAAAAATCCCATGTGCTAGGTACCTTACAGCAATCCATATTAATGCAGATAGTTCCGATCTATTAATGAATGAGTTAGGATTCCTTTGTAGTCAACAGGGAGATACGACAGTTTGACAGAAGGATGATCTCATGGAATAGGTGTCTAAAAATCCTTTGAAAGATGGGTGCCTTGCAAGTGTATGGGTTTAATTTTGGTTTGGGGTTTTTTATTACCTGTAAGGGCAATCTATGACCAGCTCAGATTCAGATGTCTAAAACTGAACAAGAATTTTGTTAGAACTAAATCTTTGTTTTGCTGGACTATGTGGAAAAACAAACCGACCTTTAATTTGGCTTGGTGGAAACTGGAAATACATTGTAGGCTCTTCTGTCAGTCTTTTTAGTTTTGTTTGGTTCTTTTCTCCCAGCAGCAGCACTTCTTTGATGATGAGGACAGAACAGTTCCAAGTACACCGACTCTTGTAGTTCCACATCGTACAGATGGGTTTGCAGAAGCCATTCAGTAAGTAGGTGTAAAACAGAGAGGTGGGAGCCCAAACCACCACGACATCTGTTTTTCAATGGAATGAAAATAAATTGAAATGAAATGAACTTGTGATTGGAGTAATGTGCTAAAACTTGATAGTACTATGATAGATAACTGCATCTACAAATAAGCGATCATTATTTCAGTTGTGTGTCATAACTTACTAGCAAATTAGGAGGCAGATAATCTCCAATGTATTGTAACTTACTGACTTAAGATGAGATGAAGTAAAAAAGAAATAGGTTCTTCTATTTATTTTCCTTCCCTGCTCCTCCCTCTCCTTCCCCCGACCCTGTTAATATTACTGGTAAAAGCAGGAAAAGTTATCCCCGCTTTTGGATTTGGGATAATTCTGAACACATTTAGCAGTCTACTTAAAATTGTGAGAATTCACAGGATGAATAAGCAAAGGATATTCTCTTCGGGACTGTTTTACTGATTCTGAATACAGTCCAAATAAGTTTGAGAAACTAATTACTATTTAATTAGCAGTTGTTTAGCTGATTTTTATGTTCAGTGTTAATTAATTCTGTCTTATGCATAATTTGTTCTCTTGTTTTGGTTAAAATGTTGTCCTCTTCTTAAATTCCTGCAAAATTCCTTAAACCTTTATTTCAATAGTTCCCCTCAGGTAGCTGGAGTTCCTAGGTTCAGATTTGGACCCCCTGAAGATATGCCACAAACTAGCTCAAGTCATTCTGATCTTGGTCAGCTTGCATCACAAGGAGGTAAACCATTCCTGTACTTCCATGGTTGTTAGAGTGAAAAACAAACAATGCAGCCAAAATGCAGTTCTACTTCTGGTACTGGAAACCTGCAACTCTTAAATAATTGTCAGCAGGGAGAAGACTAATGGGAAGTGAAAAGGTATTTCCTGAAAGCTACTACATTTCTCCTTGTAATGTGGTTCAAAATATAGAGTGATTCTGTGGGTTTGTGAACCAGAGAAGCTGAAATTTTAAGTAGAACACATTGCCTGCTAGACACAAGAAACTTCATTTACATGAGAAGTGAAATACTGAAGGAATGGTTTTTAACTTTAATTTTACAGTTGACTGTAGATTTCCTTTATTAAAACATTAGGGGAAAACAGCAAATGTAAAGAAATCTTTGGGACATATCCTCAGCTGCTAAGAGATAGCCAAGCAATTTGGTCTGCATTGTCCTTGTCCTGAATCAGTCCCTTTCCCCCACATCTCTTGTCAGCATGGAGCAGTATGCTATTCTTTGAAGAATGCTCACAGCAAAATAATGGCATAAGAGAAGGATGAAAGTAAAATAAGTAATGTTATTTTCATCAAGGTTATTAGCTTTCAATTAATTGTAATTAGCCTTGCATTAATTTAACTTAATTGCAGTAAGTCAAAACAAAATAACAAAATCTCCATATATAAGTACAAATTGTTGGGTTCCATCAAGTGTTCAGAAGGAAAACAGCAGTTAATCTGGTTTTTTTAGCTGGCTGTTTTAATTGTCACTAAAACTTTGCGTTGCAGGTTTAGGCATGTATGAAACCCCACTGTTCCTTGCTCACGAGGAAGAATCAGGTGGTCGCAGTGTTCCCACAACACCATTGCAAGTAGCAGCACCAGGTAAGTGGCAAGAAACTTGCAGGCTGAAGTAAAGGCTGCAAACCTTGACTTCCCAGAAAAGAATTAGCTTATTGTTGCTGCAGTGCTTATTGTTATGCCTGGGGTATTCCAGTAGCCCTTTCCCTTATCTGCCTAAGATTTCCATAGATTTTCTGTAGAAATAAAAACTAACACAGTGTTAATTAAACTACCTTTCCTGTACAGTGACAGTTTTTACTGAAAGCGCATCAGCGGATGCTTCAGAGCATGCTTCTCAGTCTGTTCCAATGGTTACAACATCTACTGGCAATCTGTCCACCACTACAGAGGCTGGAGTGGGTGATGATGGGGATGAAGTTTTTGCAGAGGCAGAATCTGAAGGGTAAACTATGACTTGTTTGGTTCACTACAACTTGATGTCATGTTAGTTTTAATAATTTGTTTTCATCCAGGTATGCCTGTGATTCATTTTCAATTTAACCTGTTCTGGGAGGAAGGACAGGTCAAACAGGACTTAGTAATTTCGTGAAGTAGCGCAGTCTGACCTTTTCATCTAAAACCAAAGATTTTCATCTGATTTACTCCTTCTGACTTAACATAGCTAATATAAAAGTCACAAAAAAAAGAATCTATATTTTTTAGGAATGCAGGCTGCTCTGCAGTAGTCAAATACTGATGGTAGAGGCCCCAGTTTGAAGGACTAGGGTTTGTGTAATAAAGGCTAAAGTATTCCTGTTTGTTAACAGAGAAAAATATTCCTCATTACAAGCAAGCATACATAATGAAGTCATTCAGTTAAGGCAATGCAAGTAGCCTGAGGGAAGGGAATAAGCAATTCTTAAGAATTTGATAGACAAATTGTTTTCCACTTTCAAGTGCAATTTTAAATATTTACAATAATTTCTGTATTTTGTATTATGACCAAATATTGCAAATCTAAAAGGGTTATAATAGGTTATAAATAGGTTATAATTTTATGCCTTTTTTTTTTTTTTTGCTGAGCTTTTTGAAACTATGTAAACTATGTGAATACACGTGTATGTTTTTCCTCCCACTCCTCTTCTAGAATTACTTCAGAAGCAGGCTTAGAAATTGATAGCCAGCAAGAAGAAGAAACTGTTCAAGCATCTGATGAGTCAGATCTTCCCTCAACTAGTCAAGATCCTCCTTCTAGTTCATCTGCAGGTACAGGCTAATTGCTGGGAACAGTTGTTAACATACATTTCACTAAGTGTGGGACCTTTTTTGGACCAGCATTACACACTGCTGATATCCAAGGTACACAAAATAAGATAGAACTCTTACAGCAAGATCATGTTTTGCTGCCTGTAGTCTTAATAGCAAGCAATTTTCACTTGGGCTGCAGTAACTAGAGTAGGCCGTAGTAAGAATAATGCTTCAAGGAGCCAAAGTTACTGATATTTCAGTGATTCTCTCCACTTTTATGTTTGATGTCAGATTTAAAATGTTTTTTCATTCAATTAAATAGTCAAAGAACAGTAGGTAAGTCACTGTTGAGTTAGCAAGAAGAAAGTACCACCAAATGTGCTGGTTTTGAGGCTTTTATTTGTATTAGAGATGATGTCAATGAAATAAGGATGCACCTTCATAATTTTAAAGTAAATTCGAAAGCATAATGCATATCAAATAATGTAAACATTGACAGTGAAAAACTGTACTAGACACATTCTTTTCTGCATTTCTACTTCTTCACAGACACAAGCAGTAATCAGCCTAAGCCATTCCGACGTGTCAGACTTCAGCCACCAACATTAAGAACTGGTGTTCGTGGTCGTCAGTTCAACAGGCAGAGGGGTAAGTGTTCAAGGCTGTTCAAATTCAGACCTTTTCAAACGAGTTTTTAGTACTTCCTTTGTGGACCATATAAGTAGTACTGCTTTATACGCCTGTCTTTGCTTATAAGAGATTGAATAATACAGCATCCCTACCCTTGCTTTCAGTATGTTGCCCTAAGAGCTCTGCAATTTTGTTTTAGTATGTTAGTCTGAGCATGTTTTAGATAGGCAATCTTTCTACTTAATGTAGCACTTGGTTTTTATTAGTGGAGGGAAAGCAAATTGCAGTAAATTTTAAACTTGGCAAAGTTTTAAAGGAAGATTTTAAAAGGTGTTAGGACAGAAGTTTAGAAATATTTGGTTTTAACATTATAGATTAGTTTCCTATTTGGTAAATTAGGGGTTCCTGTTACACTGATTTAAAAAAAAAGATCTTATGGAAGCATTATAGATTTACAGATTTTGTAATGCAATATAGTTAAACCAAAGCAACAAATTATTGTTTGCAACGTTGGTTTTAAAAATCCTCAGATGAATTATATTCAGTTTGGCACCATTTTAGTATTGTAGAAGACTTGATACTAGCATTCAAATATAGGTATCTGGTG
Organism: Amazona ochrocephala; assembly: GCA_039720435.1. Taxonomy (NCBI): domain Eukaryota; kingdom Metazoa; phylum Chordata; class Aves; order Psittaciformes; family Psittacidae; genus Amazona; species Amazona ochrocephala. The sequence goes on along the minus strand of CM077884.1, from coordinate 1,479,803 downwards.
TTTTAAAACAAAAATAAAAGTGAGGAGGTGGACCTAGGATAGATTTTCTTTCTGTCCATCACCATTTCTATAATGATAAAAGGGAGGGACTAACTGATTTCAGATATAAAGATATAAGAATGTTGTTCTTTTGGCACAGAGCCTGAGGTAGGATGACAAGTCAACAGTGCCCTTTTAAATCACAGAAATATAATGTATCCATATCACAAGGCTCTTGGGAAAGGCAGAGGGGAGAACTTGAACTTTATCCGAAAGGAAGTGCTCCCTGCAGTAGCATTTTCTTACAGAAGGATGAAGTATCACACATACCAATAGTTGATTAAAAAGGTGAAAAAGATTTCTATTAATGCATTTGTTTTCTTTCCCAACACAGGTGTAACTCATGCAATGGGAGGCAGAGGAGGCCTGAACAGAGGGAATATCAGTTAAATGATCTGTAAAGTAATTACAGCTGTGTTTACAAAAGTGCCAGTTTGCCTGTGGTTGTTCTAGTGTAATGAAGCCAGAGCTTAAAGCAGTATTTTATACTTAGATTTGTGTGCACACATTTCAATGTCTTTATTAATAAAATTAGACAAAATGTCAACATTCAAATGGCATCTTTTTTGTTAAATCCTCTGCTGTGCATCACTTGCTAGGACAGTTGTACCAGTCTTTGGATACAGTCTTTCCTGTGAGAGCAGTAACAGGTTTTGCTGTTCTTTTGCCAACATCCAAACTGTAGTACCGATCTGAAATGAAGATGTGTCAGAATTAAATTTCAGAAACTCTTTATTACATGGAAAGAATCTTTAAGTTAAAGCCTGCCTTTTAATTTAGGCATGAATAACAGATTTATTTTTTTTTCATTCCACATATATAGATGTATATGGAGGTGAGAGACTATAACGATGAATTTTTGTCCTCAACTTTATTTTTTACGTGTCCTTCTTTGTATTTAGCTAAGTTTTACAGTACTGCTAATAATCTGTCCCAAGAAGAGGGAGTAGGGAAGGATACTTTTATACTGCTAGAATACAGAAGTAGTCTTTCTGGAAATCAAACTAAAAACAATCTTGCGTTGACTACAGAAGTGGGAATTCTGTGGTCCCCAAGGGTGAATTTGCTTATGTTAAGGTTAGGAGTTAGATCAGACATGTCATCATGTCATCAGAGATTTACTTTTGTATCCTGTATTTGGATACGGCTAGTTCTTAACGCTTTTAGTTTGGTTTGGGTTTGTTTTGGTTTTTTTTCTTTCCTGAATAATCCAGAAAATTCTGAGGAATGCTTTCACAGAAGTTAGTGAAAAACTATCTGTGTCAGTGGTCCAGGGATTTCAATCTGTCACTAATGAAATTCTGCATTTAAGTGTCAGGTTTTTGTCACTTTATAAGCCTGAACACTTATGGCAGTGCATTCTGCAGCTGGCTAGTTTGAGCCATTGTACCTTGTTGCTGCTATTTGTCCTGTAACTACTTATTTTTTCAGTAGAAACATCTCCCCATTACAGGCAACATTTTAATTCTCAGGACTGTTTTAGGAGTGCTTAAAATTAGTCTTGCAGAGCCCCAAGCAATAACTTCGCACTTGAGAAAGCTGAGAGATTCATAGGCTTCTTTCTTCCTCATCCCTTAGTCTTTTGAGATACAAAATAACTTACATTAGCTTTAACTTACTGTAAGAGAAGGCATAATAATCATAGCCATCTGGCTTATTGTAGTTGGGTAGTGATATAGTCGAATGAATAACTTTCGGGAGTCCTTTCCAGTAGGCATTCATTTTGATTTCTTCACGCAAAACTCCTGCAAGCAAAAGAAAAGTTAGGAGGTGTCACAGTATGTCTGCTGTAAGCTGTCATTTGCTTGTATAATCTATAGCAAGTGAGACCTATTGGATTAAATTTTTTTTAAGTACTACATTAAAAAAAACCCAGAATGTTGTGTTTCAGAACTATTAAGATTAAAATGGTTGTACAAAAGAAATTTAATAAACATAAGTTACCAGATGAATGTGGGTTGATTCTGATAGTCTGAATAACAGTTGGCATTCTTACTGCACGTTGAAAGCGTCTCCTTATTACAAATCTTGGGACATAAGCTGGGTATCTTACAGTAATCTGGGTCCTTCTTTGACACTTCTTAGCTGGTTCTTGTCTATACACATACTGTTGCATGTTGCCATCTAAGATAAATGTTTGTTTCATTTGGTTAAAAAAATCAACCAAACAGAAACTCAAAGAAACAAAACCAACAAAAAACACAATCAGATGAAAGACAAACAAAAAACCATAAACACCAAGCCACCACCTCTATCAGATATGAAAATCATAAAATCATAGAATAGTTAGGGTTGGAAAGGACCTTAAGATCATCTAGTTCCAAGCCCCCTGCCATGGGCAGGGACACCTCACACTAACCATGCCATCCAAGGCTATATCCAACCCCACCTTGAACACCGCCAGTGATGGAGCATTCACAACTTCCCTGGCCAACCCATTCCAGTGCCTCACTACCCTTACAGTAAAGAATTTCTTCCTCATATCCAATCTAAACTTCCCCTGTTTAAGTTTGAACCCGTTACCCCTTGTCCTCTCACTACAGTCCCTCATGAAGAGTCCCTCCCCAGCATCCCTATAGGCCCCCTTCAGGTATTGGAAGGCTGCTATGAGGTCTCCACGCAGCCTTCTCTTCTCCAGGCTGAACAGCCCCAATTTCCTCATCCTATCTTCATACAGGAGGTGCTCCAGTCCCCTGATCATCCTTGTGACCCTCCTTTGGACTTGTTCCCACAGTTCCATGTCCTTTTTATGTTGAGGACACCAGAACTGCACACAAGACTCCAAGTGAGGTCTCACAAGAGCAGAGTAATGTCACTTTCGTATCTATTACATGCGATCTATAACATTATGAGGTAAGAAAAAAAACCCCACAAAATCTTCCTCTCTAAATCCAACATGTGCTTCTAGATGCACTGCTCTTTACAGTTATTGTAGCAAATACAATGCCAGGGGAACTGCTTTTGCTGCCATCGTTCCCATTTATCAAGGTCTGGGTAAGATCAGTGTTTCAGGTTTCCTGAGAAGAGGGCTGAAGTCCAAAAAAGAATTTACATTTCATTGACGTATGGTTTTTAAATCAAGGTAAAAATTCTTACATTGGTAGCACATCATTCATACAAGGACGCACATTAATTTGAAATGAGAAATAGGGAGGGACATTCCATACATAGTTAGGAGCTAGTAAGATTAAAGCCTTTCTTTCTCTAATTAACTTCAGACAACGATATATCTTTACTGCCAGATAAGACTTACTCCAATATTTTCCTGGATTCTATCCCTTACAGTCCTCTCCATTTTAAAAAGCACTTAAACACCTATTTTTAAATCTTCAGGATATTTTTGACTCTCCTAGCACACCTTTAACATCACTTATTTTTCTGAATTTGAAATAAATGTGTCTTTTACTCAAGAGAAATGATGTTTGAATTTCTAAGGCAATTCAAGCACCTTTTGATCATCTCTGAATTTCTGAAATATGAAACATACCTTTTTTGATAAAATAAACAGATTCTGGTCTACTATTGTATCTTGCCACGGGGAGGGTTGCTGCTATTTTTCCACTTAGCCCTGCAAATCCATTTGCAAGAGGTTTCGGATAGCCTTTATCCATAACACCATTAGTGAAACGCCAGTACAAGGGACCCTTATGATTAAAGGAGAAAATGAGCTTTAAATTCATTCTTGGTAATTGAGCTTCAACACAGACATAAAAAATGATCATAACACTAGCATTTTGATAACTACACTTTAAAACTGCCTGGAACTGCTCCTACATTCATTAAAAACAGGAAGAAAATGTAAAGAAACACCTTTCCAGCCTTTTTTCCCTGCTTTTCAGTAGGGAAAGAGTATCTTAGAAATGAACTATTAAGAGCAGATACTGAACAAAGCAGTTTGCTTTATAAATCTAGATTTTCATGGATAGAAAAAGCTGCTTGAATCCCAGGACTGAATGATTAACTGGGATTTAGCTGTATAATGTCTTTTATGAGATGTATTTCATTACCTTCTTTCAGGAAGGTGAATGTATTAGGAACAAATTTAGGCTGTGTTTTGGGCAAGGGAAAGGCATGATAAAATACCTGTATTTTAAGCAGTTGGACATTTTTTGACGTGTGGCCCCATTACTCAATTTCTGTCAATGCTTTGTCTCCTGGCCAGTTACACGGGAAAAAAGACCCTGAATGTAGGTTTTTCCTGATAAGCACATCTCAAGGCTGATGGGGTGGAGGGGGAAAGAGTTAACTTCACCCACAGAGTTTCAAACCCACCACCCTATTTGCAAACGCGGTTTGTCCTGGGTCTATAACATGAGCAATGCAAGGCCCCTCTTCTGTGGGGCTGCTAAGAGCTGACAGGCCCCCACATCCCTCCCCGGCTGCCTCCCGCGCCCGTCACGTTCGCTCCCCAGAGGCTAGCTCCCCACCTTGATGAAGAAAGTCTTGCCATCGCAGTTGCACCTGGAGAAGACGGAGTCGATGGGGGACGGGATGCCCCAGCCTTCGCGGATCCGGCGGGGATTGGTCGTTGGCGGGCTCCTGCCGTTCAGCAGCCAGTAGTAGTGACCTGCGCGGCGGGAGGAAATACAGCGAATCGCGTGTGGACGGACGCAGGAGGAAAGGCACTGCGAAAGAGGGGCACTGCGAAAGAGGGGCACTGCGAAAGAGGGGCACTGCGAAAGAGGGGCACTGCGAAAGAGGGGCACTGCGAAAGAGGACCCCCGCTCCAGCCTGTTCCCTGCGCCGGCAGCACCCCTGAGGCGCGGCCGGACTGGGCGGTAGCGGGGGGGGCGCCGGCCTCATGAGTCGCTTCGTGAGGGGTTCCGGGCGCTGCAGTGGCTCAGAGGGCAGGGATTGGGGCAGGTGAGGGCGGCGGGGTCCAGGACCGGGGCCGGGGCCGGGGCGGCCTATCTACCTACCTCGGAAGACAGCCAGGGTGCCGTTAGGTAAGGCCACCATGCCATCCGCCGGCTTCCCGTTGCACAGATCCTTCTCATCCTTTGCTGCAAAACACAGTGGATTGGGTTTGTTTAACATTAAACAATAATTGAGTTACACACACCCCCACCCCACCGCCGGGTGATGTTCGGGACTGTCGTTCAGACCTTGTCATGCTAAGGGTTTAATTACTCATTTGAGAGATGTTCCTGGAAAACTTGTCTCTCGAATTTGGTCCCACAAGTGCAAGGGCAGGTATTTACATGACTAAGTATGCATATCTGTGCTTACTGCTTGCCTAAGTACATGCAATTCAGACAGAAACACCTAGAAATGCATTGCATGCTCTCTCTTTTAAATCCTTCATGCTCTGGGATGTTTACTTGGTGCTTTGTAGGTTCCCTTCCCTCTCCAGATTTCTTACAAAAGAATTTATGTTTACTTTCAGTTAAATATAAAGGCAGGATGAATCTGTTTTGGATTAAAGCCCAAGTATTTTCCATCTAAAAACCATTTCTTTTTAATTTCCAAATTAATTGGAACAAAAATGCCCAAGAACCTGCAGGCTATACATGATTAAAATAAATAGCGAGGACATGAAAAATGTGGCAAAAAGTGCAGAGGGAAGAATGCAAGGAAGAGATTTCTTGTCTACCTTATGTGACGTTTTCTGTATGTGACTACAGAACACCTGGTTACCATAAGTAATGAATGTTCAGCTTTACTCCCGTGCAATGTTTCCATGGGACTTAGAAATTTATCTTCTTTTTCCTTGACTTTTGTTGCCTTTTGTATCTTCTACAGTACTTGCAGCAAACGTTTTTCAGCAAACGATCACATTCTAAACTACATGAAGAATTTAATACCAGCACAACTGAAAACTGAGGTACCAGTATTCAGGATGCTGGCAGCTGCAGCACCTTGGTTGTGGTTTACCTGGTTATGGTTTACCAGTGGGACAGAAGTAATGTGTTCTTACGACGCTGTATAGAAAGCACTTGCATGTCCTTTATTCATGTGTTTTGTTGTACTCTGGTGGAGTTCTTGTTGCTTTTGTACCTACTGGAATGCAATTACCTTGTGTTTCTCCAGGTAGAATTGGCAGGTTGTCAGCTGGTATTAAAGGCTTGCTTATCTCAGGCTCTTCTGCTGGCAGAGTTTTAGGGTCAGCTGGATGAGGCTCTTCTCTCGTGCCAGTAACCTCGTGGAAATGTATAGTTGGCTTTGATGTCCCTTTAGAAACAATAAACATTTCTTCTATCGTGTCTTTTTTATCTCTTGTAGTGGTTTCTTTGGTAACTGTAGTTTCCTCTCCTTTGTCAACACTAGGGGCCTTTTCAGCAGCATCAGGCATTTCTTCTTCAGGCGTGACGCTACTTTCTTTGGTGGTCATTACCTCTTTTTTACCAGCTGTTGTCTCTACAATAACACAAACATTACTTACGCCCTCTTTAGCTGCTTCTACTGTCTGCTTGGTTTCTGTAGTAGTGTCTTTTTTATTTGTTGCTACAATTTCCTTGGGTTTAGGAGTTGAATCTGTTTTGGCTGTTGTTATCAACACAGTGGGCTTGGGCAGGGGAGTTGTAACTGCTGTAGCTGCTGTTACACTCTTTGTCACTGTGGTGCTTTCTTCTTTCTCAGTTGTGAAAGTCTCTTTTGGTATGTGAGTCTTGTCCTGTTTAGCTGAGGTTACTTCTTTTTTACCAGCTGTTGTTGTAGTCTTTTTGTCTGTGGTAGTTGCTTCTGATGCAGCTGCTGTAGTGACAGTTTGCTTGGCTGTAGGAGTTGTGTTTGGAGTATCATCCTTATCTTTAGGAGAATCATCTTGTTTAACTGTTATCTCTGAAGTTACCGTAGTTGTGTCTTTCCTACTTGTTGTTGTTAAAATGTCTTTAAGCACAGTAGTTTTGTCTTTCTTGGGTGTTGTTACCTCTTTGTTCACCATGGTTGCTTCTGTTTCAGTTGTTGTCCCTTCAGTTATAGGAGTAGTAACAGTTTTAGCTGTTGTTTTGTCTTTTTTGTCAGTGACTGTTATAATCTCAGTAGTCCTAGTTTCAGTTACCACCGTCTTTTGAATGCCTGTAGTTGTGTCTTTCACTGTTGTGCTGGTTGCTACTTTGGGTACAAAAGTTGTAATTTTCTTCTCAGTTGTTGTTTCTAAAACTGTTGTATCTGCTCCAGGTATGGGTTTTTCTTTTGTAGTTGTTGTGATAGTCACAGTACTTTGAGTGCTCGCGTCTTTTTTAGCAGTTACTAATCCAGGACCAGTAGCTGTTACTTCCATAGATGTCTTTTGTATGGCGGTGGTGTCAGCCTCAGTGCCTGCAGGGGTAGTTCCCTTGACCTTAGGGGCAGTGGAAGATTCTGCCTCCTCTGCTTTAGGGGTAGAGGGCGAGTCTGCCTGGATCATTGATGCCTCTGGGGTTGTGTCTTCTACCTTAGGGGTGGTGGGGGATTCTGCCTTGGTCATTGGTGCCTCTGTGGCTGCTGGGCTTGTGTCTTCAGGTTTGGGGGTGGCGGGAGAGTCAGCCTTGGTTGTAGGTGCCTCTGGGGTCGTGTCTTCAGGTTTGGAGGTGGTGGGAGATTCTGCCTTGGTTGTAGCTGCCTCTGAGGTGGTGGGAGAGTCAGCCTTGTTTGTAGGTGCCTCGGTGGCCTCTGGGGTTGTGTCTTCAGGTTTGGGAGTAGTAGGAGAGTCAGCCTTGGTCGTTGGTGCCCTTGGGGAGGTGGGAGATTCTGCCTTTGTTGTTGGTGCCTCAGGGGTTGTGTCTTCAGGTTTGGAGGTGGTGGGAGATTCTGCCTTGGTTGTAGCTGCCTCTGGGGTGGTGGGAGAGTCAGCCTTGGTTGTAGTTGCCTCGGTGGCCTCAGGGGTAGTGTCTTCTGCTTTGGAGGTGGTGGGTGAGTCAGCCTTGGTTGTAGGTGCCTCAGTGGCTTCAGGGGTTGTCTCTTCAGGTTTGGGGGTCGTGGGAGAGTCTGCCTCAGTTGGTGGCTCTGTGGCTTCAGGGGTTGTCTCTTCAGGTTTAGGGGTTGTGGGAGAGTCTGCTTCAGTTGGTGGTGGCTCTGTGGCCTCAGGGGTTGTCTCTTCAGGTTTAGGGGTCGTGGGAGAGTCTGCCTCCGTTGGTGGTGGCTCTGTGGCTTCAGGGGTTGTTTCTTCAGGTTTAGGGGTGGTGGGAGAGTCTGCCTCAGTTGGTGGTGGCTCTGTGGCCTCAGGGGTTGTCTCTTCAGGTTTAGGGGTGGTGGGAGAGTCTGCTTCAGTTGGTGGTGGCTCTGTGGCTGCAGGGGTTGTCTCTTCAGGTTTAGGGGTCGTGGGAGAGTCTGCCTCAGTTGGTGGTGGCTCTGTGGCCTCAGGGGTTGTCTCTTCAGGTTTAGGGGTTGTGGGAGAGTCTGCCTCAGTTACTGGCTCCTCTGTGGCCTCAGGGGTTGTCTCTTCAGGTTTAGGGGTTGTGGGAGGGTCTGCCTCAGTCATTGGTTTCTCTGTGGCCTCAGGGGTTGTCTCTTCAGGTTTAGGGGTGGTGGGAGAGTCTGCCTCAGTTGGTGGTGGCTCTGTGGCCTCAGGGGTTGTCTCTTCAGGTTTAGGGGTGGTGGGAGGGTCTGCTTCAGTTGTTGGTTCCTCTGTGGCCTCAGGGGTCGTATCTTCTACCTTAGGGGTGGTGGGAGAGTCTGCTTCAGTTGTTGGTTCCTCTGTGGCCTCAGGGGTCGTATCTTCTACCTTAGGGGTTGTGGGAGAGTCTGCTTCAGTTGTTGGTTCCTCTGTGGCCTCAGGGGTCGTATCTTCTACCTTAGGGGTGGTGGGAGAGTCTGCCTCAGTTGGTGGTTCCTCTGTGGCCTCAGGGGTCGTATCTTCTACCTTAGGGGTTGTGGGAGAGTCTGCTTCAGTTGTTGGTTCCTCTGTGGCCTCAGGGGTCGTATCTTCTACCTTAGGGGTGGTGGGAGAGTCTGCTTCAGTTGTTGGTTCCTCTGTGGCCTCAGGGGTTGTATCTTCTACCTTAGGGGTTGTGGGAAAGTCTGCCTCAGTTGGTGGTGGCTCTGTGGCCTCAGGGGTTGTGTCTTCAGGTTTAGGGGTGGTGGGAGAGTCTGCCTCAGTTATTGGCTCCTCTGTGGCCTCAGGGGTTGTATCTTCTACCTTAGGGGTGGTGGGAGAGTCTGCCTCAGTTGTTGGTTCCTCTGTGGCCTCAGGGGTTGTCCCTTCAGGTTTAGGGGTGGTGGGAGAGTCTGCCTCAGTTATTGGCTCCTCTGTGGCCTCAGGGGTCGTATCTTCTACCTTAGGGGTGGTGGGAGAGTCTGCCTCGGTTGGTGGTGGCTCTGTGGCCTCAGGGGTTGTCTCTTCAGGTTTAGGGGTGGTGGGAGAGTCTGCTTCAGTTATTGTTTCCTCTGTGGCCTCGGGGGTCATATCTTCTACCTTAGGGGTTGTGGGAGGGTCTGCTTCAATTATTGGTTTCTCTGTGGCCTCAGGGGTTGTCTCTTCAGGTTTAGGGGTTGTGGGAGAGTCTGCCTCAGTTGGTGGTGGCTCTGTGGCTTCAGGGGTTGTCTCTTCAGGTTTAGGGGTGGTGGGAGAGTCTGCTTCAGTTGTTGGTTCCTCTGTGGCCTCAGGGGTGGTATCTTCTACCTTAGGGGTTGTGGGAGGGTCTGCCTTGGTTTTTGGTGGCTCTGTGGCTTCAGGGGTTGTTTCTTCTACTTTGGGAGTGGTGGAAGGGTCTGCCTTGGTTGGTGCTTCCGTGACCCCTGGGGTTGTATCTTCAGGTTTAGGGGTGGTGGGAGAGTCTGCTTCAATCATTGACATCTCTGTGGCTGCAGGGGTTGTGTCTTCAGGTTTGGGGGTGATGGGAGATTCAGCCTTGGCTGTCGATGCTGCTGTTGTTGTAGGGGTATCTATGAGAGCACGTATATAGTGAGACATTGGAATTGCAATGCATGCACCTATTTCATATTAATTTATTATATCAATTAGAAATACCAGTTTACCTTTTGAATAGCAATAGGTTTTTTTTGTTTGTTTGTTTGGTTTTTTTTTGCTCTGAAAGCTTTCTGTGTAAAATTGCACTGAATTAAAGTCATTGAAAAATTTAAAATGGGGAGTAGGGGGAAAGGATATGTGGTAACCTAGGTTAAATTGGTAAATGCTAGTTATGGGTTTAGATATTTGTCAGAAGATACATAATGTAGAAGAGCAAAGCTAATCTGGACTGTGTTAAATATGAATTTTTTTGTCTGCATGGGAATTTGCAGCAGATCAGCTAAATTTTTAAGTAATTCTATTGGTTAACCTGTCACAACTCTGAATGCATCATGGTAGATTTTAGTTCTGTGTTTGTAGGTGGGACCACTTCTTGTTTCCATCCCTTTTCGGGGTGGGGGAACTATGCTATAAAACGTAGTCCTTCTGATAAGATGCTTCTCTTCCCAGTCTGTTCTTTAGATTTATTCCTCTGATCTTCATTGTAAGATAGCCTGTACTGATGACTTAGACTTGAAGGAAAGGTAGGGAAACAGGAAGAAAGCAAACTTTCTGAGCACAGACATCTGACTGCATCTCCTCCTGTATCTTTATCTTGGATGATTTTCCTGTTTGTGATTTACAGCTTTAAGAGACAATATAGTGTATATATAGTTACACTGACATGTCAAATAGTTTATATGGTTATATTCAGAAAAAAGTAACTGTAAAAGTTTCTGCATTTTAATGTGTCACTGTTGTCTCCCTGAGGTTTTGCTGTTTAGTTCTGTTTTCACATAGTTTTTTTTGTTTGATTTGGTTTCCGCAGTCTCTCTTCCAGAAGACTGGAAGAATTTATAATATTGCAGTGTGAGTAATCTCTGTGTAAATGTATTGTAGAAATGATATGAGCACAGAGTTGCAGAATAGATTTTCCTTTCACTCAAGGTGTCTGAAATACCCAAGTAGGATCCTGTTAATTGTTATTTGAATTTCCTTAACTTTGTTTCATTTTACCCACTATTTTTTTTTCATAATGGGAAGTTGCCACATTTGAAAGGTAAGTATTATAAATATAAAATTAAAAAACAAAACAGTCACTGTTAAAATATTGTCCAAAATTGACTCCTAGACTCGTTTAATTCTTGTTACTTCAGCTTTAAAGTTCAGACTGAACCTGAGTTATCACTTAAAATGCTGGAACAGAATGCCAAATTACACAGGAAAGCAACATATTTTTCATTCAGAAAAAAATGAATCATGTGTTTTCTGAAGCAGCATGAAGCCTGGCTTGATTAAAGCTGGAGAAACCTCCTAAGAGATTTTCCTGTCTTGGTCCTGCCACTTCATCACTGTCTCAAAATACAACACCCTTCCTGTTCCAGTCCTGTTTGGACTTTGTCCAAAACTGACAGTGGTGTGTAACGTTTTTGGAAGATGTGTTTGAAAATCCAGTAGAGACACAGGATACATCACCGCACTCAAACATCTGTGCTAAGTGAACTCTCCAAAGTCAGTATCCTGAGGCCTAGGTGAAGTAATTAGTTTATAAACTGAGCAGTTCCAAAGCTTGCTAACTGTGGGGTAATGTCTCGCACTGGCTTTCTATTTCTAGAGCAGGAAAATGGTCTTTAATGTTCCTTCAGGTAACACCCATCCTGTTTCATTCATACACTTTCCTACCTTCCGTAACTTCATGGGGCTCTGTTACTTCCTCTGGCTTTTCCTCATTTTTGGATGATCTTTCAGATGTTGATTTGTCTTCTGGTGGTGGCTTTTCAGCATGTGCTGAAATAAATAAAATAATCTGTTAATGGGAGCATTTTTTTTCATAGGTGCTCAGTCTCAACTATGTAAAATGAAAGTGAGTATAAAATTTCAGTGACCATCTTCCATGAGAGTTTCTTCTTGTCCTATAGGATTCTTTAAAGTGTTATTCAAGGGGAAAAAGAGCAAAAATACTCTTTGGATCTCTAAGTGTTACATCACAGACAGGAGAAATGTTCTCCCCAAAAGTCTGAGGTGAGGCCTTCTTTGCTAATGGCAATTTTGAGGTGGCAAAAAGGTGAATTCTGAGTGGAGTTCTATGCTCTAAAATTTGTAAAATTTTTTTGGCAGCATAGGTTTTTGACAATAGATGACTTGGGACTAACTCACTATAGTGGATCTCTGAGAGCTATTGTAATAGCCAAGCATTTACTTTGATAATCCCCTGAAGATCTAGTTATTTTGTAGTACTTCAGATGTGATAATTCTATACAAGTGATCATTTTGGAGAGACTTCTTAGAAGCAATGGTTCCCTTGAAAGAGATAGGAGCTACAAAGCAGGCATGGACCAAAGAACCAACACAAGTTCTAAGTATTATGCTAATGCCTAGTAGGCTCAGTTTCAGGAGAAATGAGGTTTGTGTTCATATTTTCCAACTCTGAAGGTCGCATGGGATTTCACTTGCATTCAAGTAAGTGCCAGAATTTATCACTGGGTCAAATTGCAGAATTGGGAGTGACATTCTCTCTTCTCCCAGCATAGCCTCATAGAAGGATCTTGTGAAAAAAATGTGATGGAGTTCAGGGAGCCTGCAGAACTTATTTTGATCCAACCAAAGGAGCTGGTAACTGGCATAGGTACGTGCGATCAGCTTGTTACAAAAGGAGACGTAGTTTTGTCTCATAAGGTGATGACCATGGTATCAAGGTATTTACTTTCGTAGTCAAGCTAGTACTCAGAGCAAGCAGGGTTGGGTGTTGGACTATTTTTGTTGGACTATCTTGGTGATGACTCCCAGTACATCTACCTGTATATATCCATAAAGTGTTCATGCGTGAGAAAATGGCCAATTCATTTTTTAAATTAGACCTTCTTTTTTTGTTTTGTTTTGGTTTGTTTGTTTTTTGTTTTATGGGTTTTTTGTTTCTTTTCTTTTGGGGAGGGGTTGTTGTTTGGGGCTTTTGTTCGTTGGTTGGTGTTGGTTTTGGTTGGTTTTGTTTGGGTTTTGTTTCGGTTTTATTTCAGTAGTCAACTTCTTGTGTCCTAAGAAGCCTGCACAGTTAATCATAGAATCATAGAATAGTTAGGGTTGGAAAGGACCTCAAGATCATTGCGTTCCAACCCGCCTGCCATGGGCAGGGACACCTCCCACTAAACCATGCCATCCAAGGCTATGTCCAACCCCACCTTGAACACCGCCAGGGATGAAGCATTCACAACTTCCTTGGGCAACCCATTCCAGGGCCTCACCACCCTTACAGTAAAGAATTTCTTACTCCGATCCAATCTAAACTTCCCCTGTTTAAGTTTAAACCCATTACCCCTTGTCCTCTCACCACAGTCCCTAATGAAGAGTCCCTCCCCAGCATCCCTATAGGACCCCTTCAGATCCCGGAAGGCTGCTATGAGGTCTCCACGCAGCCTTCTCTTCTCCAGGCTGAACAGACCCAATTTTCTCAGCCTATCTTCATACGGGAGGCGCTCCAGTCCCCTGATCATCCTCGTGGCCCTCCTCTGCACTTGTTCTAACACTTCCATGTCCTTTTTATCTTGAGGACACCAGAACTGCACACAAGACTCCAAGTGAGGTCTCACAAGAGCAGAGTAGAGGGGCAGGATCACCTCCCTCGACCTGCTGGTCACACTCCTTTTGATGCAGCCCAGGATACGGTTGGCTTTCTGGGCTGCAAGCGCACACTGCCGGCTCATGTTCATTTTTTCATCAACCAACACCCCCAAGTCCTTCTCCGCAGGGCTGCTCTGAATCTCTTCTCTGCCCAACCTGTAGCTGTGCCTGGCATTGCTCCGACCCAGGTGTAGAACTTTGCACTTGGCATGGTTCAACTTCATCAGGTTGGCATCAGCCCACCTCACAAGTGTGTCAAGGTCCCTCTGGATGGCATTCCTTCCCTCCAATGTGTCAACCGAATCACACAGCTTGGTGTCATCGGCAAACTTGCTGAGGGCGCACTCAATCCCACTGTCCATGTCACCGACAAAGACATTGAACAAGACCGGTCCCAATACCGATCCCTGGGGGACACCACTCGTTACTGGTGTCCAGCTGGACATTGAGCCATTGAGCACTACTCTTTGCGTGCAGCCATCCAGCCAGTTCTTTATCCACCGAGTGGTCCACCTATCAAATTGATGTCTCTCCAGCTTAGAGACAAGGATGTCATGTGAGACAGTGTCAAAGGCTTTGCACAAGTCCAGGTAGATGACATCAACTGCTCTGCCCCTGTCCATCAGTTCCGTAGCCCCTTCATAGAAGGTCACCAGATTGGTCAGGCAGGATTTCCCCTTAGTGAAGCCATGCTGGCTGTCCCCAAGCACCTTGTTGGTTTTCATGTGCCTTAGCATGCCTTCCAGGAGAATCCGCTCCAAGATTTTGCCAGGCACAGAGGTGAGACTGACTGGTCTATAATTCCCTGGCTCATCCATTTTCCCCTTCTTAAAAATGGGGGTTATATTTCCCTTTTTCCAGTCATCGGGAACTTCACCTGACTGCCATGATTTTTCAAATATGCTGGACAGTGGCTTAGCAACTTCATTTGCCAGCTCCTTCAGGACCCGTGGATGGATTTCATCCGGTCCCATGGACTTGTATACATTCAGGTTCCTAAGGTGGTCCCGAACAAGATCCTCCCCCACAGTGGGCCCAGGGTCCTCACCCTCACCGTCCCTGCATCTGCCTTCCAAGACTTGGGTGGTGTGGTCAGAGCATTTGCTGGTAAAGACTGAGGCAGAGAAGTCATTAAGAACCTCAGCCTTCTCCAAATCCAGGGTAGCCAGTTCTCCCGATAGCTTCTGGAGAGGGCCCACGGTGTCCCTAACCTGTCTTTTATTGGCAATGTACCTATAAAATCCCTTCCTGTTATCCTTAACATCCCTAGCCAAGTTTAATTCTAAGTGGGCCTTAGCTTTCCTAACCTGGTCCCTAGCTTCCCAGACAACATCCCTGTATTCTTCCCAGGCCGCCTGACCTTGTTTCCACCTTTTATAAGCCTCTTGTTTCCTTCAAATTTTTGCTCAGCAGGTCCTTATCCATCCAAGGAGGTCTCCTGGCCCTCCTGCTAAACTTCCTTCTAGTAGGGATGCATCGCTCCTGAGCTTGCAGCGGGTGATCCTTGAATATCAACCAACAGTCTTGGGCCCCCTTGCCCTCCAGGGCTGTATCCCATGGAACCTTACTGAGCAGGTTCCTGAATGTTTAATGATAATGCAAAGCATCTTTGCGTAAATGCATCTAAGAAAAATATAATGGTAAATTTCTTACCCTCTTCACAGTGTTCCATATAGTCTGGACAACATTTGCCGTATCTTTTGCAGTCTACATCACAGTCACACTCTCTTCCTCTTTCAAAGGCTTCAAAGCAACGTCCTCGGCAGGAGAGTGCTGCTTAAGGCAGAACAAGAAAGTGAGCAATTTTGGCTAGCTCACATTTAATGCTTGAACCTTTCTACAGTTAAGTCATTTGCATCAGCTGATGTAAAGAACAGTTTCAAGAAATCCAGTGGTTATCCTGGTCTGAGTCAGAACTTGTTTGTGTAATTGTGGGCTTTAGATCAGGCTATACAACCAGAACTGCACTTTGCAACTGCAGTATATTGAGACCATTAAGAATTTATAATGGAATAAAGCGTGACCTCAATGTTCACTTTAGCTAGGTCCCATCACAGAAGGTTTCAGTTTCCCTGATCAAGCAGTAGTTATCTCAAGAATGGTATTTAAATTCTGGGTTGGGTTTCCAAAAAGGTGTTCATCAGAGTACCCCTCTGCATCAAGTGATGTGTCTAAGAAAGCATTTCTGAAAATAATTTGCCTAAATAGGTCATGACCAAGTGCACCTGGTATCTCTGAGCAAATACTGCAACTTTATTGTGTGAATGAGTTAACAAACATGCACAGAGTGACGACTTTTGGAATGTTATCGCAGTCTATTTAATACAATTCTTAAATTATTAGTATCAAAAGAGTATCTACTGTGTTTTGACATAATAATGGTTAATCTCTGACAACTACCATACTTCTTTTTCATATCAAATAATGTCCAAATTATTTTTTAAACTGTGTACACATGTATTACAGACTTTGGCAAAATACACTTGCTGTATGCTTCAAGGACAGATTTTGAACCCCGAACATTTACATCACATTGCAATCTTATATTTATTAACATTCTCTAGTACCTTTAATAGGTACTTAGTTAACTGTTCAATTGAAGTGATTACATTAGACCTCATATGAATATTTTTTAGGATGCTTAGCATCTCACAGTATTGAGACAATAACTGGCTATCACTTGGTATTTCCAGAATTTACCATATGATCTGTTATTCTGGTCCTGTATCTTTTCTGTAGACAAGTCTCTATTGAAATCATTGTCTCTGTGGCATGCATGGGATGAATCATGCCTTACGATTGAATCACTATCAAAATCAGAATTACTGTATAGGCAGCTTCTGAACTTCTTTTGACCAATGTAGATGTGGATTGAGTCTGTTAATGCCACTGAGTTTATCCCACATGCACAAGTGAATATTGTTTTTATTTCATGATGTTAGGGCAATTTTTATTCATAAGCAGTGTCTGGCATTTCTCTAATTTAGTCAGCACTGATCACACACTAGCTGGGCAATAGTCCTTAGACTGCCTACATCCTTTTAGGATGGTGCCTACTACGCTTGCCTGAATTCAACCATTTAGGCTAGAACAGGGAAGACTTCATCTAGCCTTAAGCATTTAATAAAATGTTATACAGATGGCAGAAGAACTTTAGAATTGGGCCGAAAATAAATAAATAAATAAATTGCCTACATAATTAAAATCCCTCAGTTTGTACTTTCAGGTACGAGAAATGCTGATGTTCCCTCACAAATCAGAACCAGGCTGGGAAGACTGAAAATGAAGCTGTTTTCTTTGTGTGTGTCAGAGTGGCAGAACTAGTGTTTCAGGGAGTGGTGTGTCTGCCTTTTAAACAACTCTTGGGATATATTGCTGGATCTAAGAAGTCTTACACCTGTAACTTACTTGAACTGCAGTGTAGTGTAGCAAGCTGCAGTGAGCTAATTTGCTGATATTTTTGACGTTTGGTTCATAGTAAAACATTTTTTAACTCTCAGTAAAACAGTTTGAAATACTGGTACTTATTTACACTATAGAGTTTTGCTTATAAATAAAGCATATAAAATAGTACTCATCCAACCATCTTTTCAGTCAAACTCTGGACATGGTTCCGATCCAGAGTGGATTTCTATTGCTGGAAGGACACTGACTTTGGATTAGACCTTACAGCCTCCACACTTCTTCGGTTTGAGTTGGAATGTTCCAGAATGTCTTCCTGGAAACCGCTGGATTTGTTTTTTCCATTTTTTTTGTACAAGAGACGAACAGATACAATACAAATGCACTCAGGAGAAGAAAGCAAGCAGTAAGTAAAGCTCTTCTGAAAAGCAAATATTCTTTTTCTCAGTGATAACTTGTGGATATGCAATTTTCTTTGAATGGTTTATGAGAGGTTATCACTGAGTTTTTGAGTGGGAGAACAATAAGTGTATGAGAAGAGAACAAGGACACAGCAAACTAAGACATTTAAGCATTCAGAGAAGAGGCACTGGTGTAGTCGGAAGCTGGAGCAAAGGGGAGGGGAAGTTTTGTCAATGGGAACTGGCTGTGTTTGGGAACTTACCCACTGTGCAGACTTTCTTGAAGTCGGGGCAGCACTCCATGTAGTGATGACAGTTATAATCACATTGGCAGTCATGCTCTCTAGAATACCCTTGCCCACATCTCCCTGTACAGCTTGATAAATCTAAAATCACACAACACTGGTGTAAACGTTGCCAAACCAAAATGGTTCATTAGGAAATGTTGAAGTAGTAAGATTTATCTTGTCTTTCTACAAATTGCTATTTCTTCGCTTGGTATTGCAGAAACTGTGGGCCTGGTGCAACCCCTCCTGAAAGCATGCAGATCACAGGTTTGCTCTGAGTCAGCCTGATACCAGCATCAGTGCATGTTCAGTTTAGAGGGGTATTCTGCTGAGGCTACCATATCCTTTTTCTTCTTTAGATCAATGAATCCTTGAGGCCTGGTTCAGTAGTATGACCACTGTAGTTCTGCCATCCAAACTACCTGTTGAAGATTTAACTTAGGCAGTGCATCAGCCAGGCACTATATTGTTTTGCAGATTATTCTCCATCTTAATTCACCTTACGTATGACTGTAGATGTGCATCTGCATAACTGTACCTGACAGACCCATTAGGTCTGTCGGATTTTCACTTTTGGTAATGTTCTTTGTAATAATCAAATAAAATCTGAGCACTGTCATAATAAATACAGGTCCCTGGAGCCATTCTTATAATAAATTTTCAAAGTCTGTCTGCCCTCTACATGTTTGAGGTTTTTCCCTCTGAGGTCAGAGTGGAATTTGGTAGCAATTCTGAAGTTAGGAACAGTTGGGATCCAGTCCTGCAGTCTTCTATAAAGTATCTTTTCCGTTTTGTTAATTAGGAAATCACTTATTAACAGATTAACATAAAAGTTCATTCCACAGTGGCTTTGTTGCTAGACTGCTTTCAGATTGGAAAATGCTAGAAAATAATAAATAGACAATAGCAAATAACAAATAAATAGTGCAGATTACAACTGCTAAGCAAGACCTTAGGGGCTCTGCTTTCAAACTGCAAGCATTCAAGCTCAGCAGCAGTTTGTTACCTTCTACTGCTAGATCAGATATTCATCCTGCAACAGCTCCACTTCCTACGTGAAACCTCTACTAACGTAACATGCTAACAGCTTCCTCTGGAAATGAAACATGCAGGATCACAGGGGAAGTGCCCCTAAATATAAACAAAGAAGCTGAACAGTCAGCAAGCTAAAACAGTTAAGATAATTAGCATTGAGGACCAACAAGAAAATAACAAGAAATAACATGTAACACACCAACACAACACCAAAGACAATTTCTAGCAGCACACACACTATGTGTGTGTGAAGGAAGACCATGTGATAGCAAACGATTATATATATATTTTGCTTTTCAGCTGTTAGGTATAATGTTTGTTACCACTTTTTTACAAAAAAAATGAAAGGGGACACAGTGTTACCACTATAACAACTTGATAGCTACTTGAGAACTATGGCAATACAAGGCTTGCCAGGGTGCAAGTTCTTTGGTTTCTTCCTGATTGTGTTATTTTATTTAGAAACCAATTACCGAACTTTGAAAAAAAAAAAAAGGAAATCCGCAATATTAGACAAATAATTGCCAAAATTTGCCTCTGTGATGGTAGTAACTGTGCATTTAACGGCAAAGCACTTAACACAGTATAGACATTCTTTTCCCTGGGCCTATTATGTTTAAATATTTACAACCAAATTTTGTGGATACTGTAACTTTAGATTCTTCCTTGAATAATGCTGCAAATCACTAGGGCTAAATATGTCAGAGAGCAACAAGATCTGTATAATATGTCTACCAAAATAGAAGTAGACTTCATACACATTTAGTATTCTATTCATATTTATATGTTACTCCTCAAAAAAATTAGACCATGCTGTACCAAGATATATTTATGAAAATATTCATTGATGATAATGCTGAATCATAATTCCTGCCTGAATAAGTGTGAAGTTCTAGAATTTAGTATTTTTATGAAGATGCATTTGGAGCATTCTCACTACTTGTCAGATAACCTAGACACCCTCCCTTTGACTTTGTATGTTACAGTACCTTGAGAAGACACTTCTTGAATCAAGGGCAGTGAAAGGATCACCAGGCAAATGCAAAGTATGTTCCATATGACCATTACTTTCAGGTACGACATCATCCCTAAAAGGAAATAATATCACATCACTACATGCAGTTCAGTTAATCAGTTCATAATTAAAAAATTGTGGTATGTATCTTTATACATAATACTTGTCTAATAACAATATGAAATTAATACTGAAATTGTTCAAGGACAAATTGCTGATTTAGAATTGCTCCATTGATTCTCTCTTATTAGTCAATTAGCCGTTAGATTTTTAGTATAACTAGGAAAATTCATTATTAACAAATAAAAGAAGTAATTTTTTTTTCAGAATTCCATTACGTGAAAAACATAGTCTTTTTCTAACATAGATGCACTTCAGTACAATGGTTTTTAAGGTTATAATGCTAATAATTATAAAAGCAAAGCAAGAAAAACTACTATAAATACATTAGTTATTAAGCAACATAATTTTATAAACCATAACCTATCGCTGAAATATTAGTGTTTAAATAAGTCAAATGGAAATGCAAGATAAAAGTAAGTCTTCTTTCAAAAGGAAAACTTGTCTGTTTATTCTGTTCTAGTTTGTCATTTTCCTTTTGAAGAAGTGCACTTTGATCAGAATGCTCTGAGTAGAGACAGGTGTGACACTTACCTAACGAAGAATATGTCTGCTCTCAATGATGTTTCAGATGCCTTATATATTGCTTTGTAACTGTGCTGGGGTTAACTAATTAGACAGCTTGTTAAGCAAAACTGCCAATGACAACTTATGACAGCAAAATTTCCACATGAGTTGGAAGAGGTCCCAGATGACTAGACTGACACAACATCTGGAAAATACTCCCATTAAGAAAAATGGTTACAGAAAAAGCTAAATAGGGACTTAGCAGTCAAAACACATTTTGATTACAGAGAGAAATGAACAAATTGTCCTGAATGCATCTGGAAAGCATTAGATATTATTGCATAGCAATAAAAAAAATCATTATAGGCAAAAGCCGACTGTATTTTCTTTCCTGTCAAATGTAGCTTAGGTGACAGTAGACTAAAATCCTGCAGTATTATCTGCTACTGATGGTGAATCTTCTCCAAAGAGTTTTGAGATCTAACTCATACAGTCATAAGTAATTCAACAGTTCCAGACTGAATATATAGTGCTTTTTCCTGAACTGAATGGAAATTTTGCCAAGGTATTGGCTAGAAATCAAAGAATTCAGTTGCCTCTCAGATTTATTGAATGTATTATGCATGAAGAATCAAAATGAATTAGAGACCTAAATTTTTTCAGTGGTTTTTGTGTTTATTGGTACCATATTCAGGACACTGGAAATGTTTTTTTGTAACTCTGTCTTGGAGCTAAAGGAGGTTTCCATTTAAACTTCAAATGATCCTGACTCTCAGGGCTTGGGAAAGATTTTGTTTATTCAGAAACTACCCTAAAGGCCAGGGGACTTTAATACTTCTGTCTTGTGATATTGCAAAGTAATTCTGTTATCTTAAAATAATAAATATGGTGTAATACGCATTCATCCCAATTCAGGACAGCACTTAAAATGAGCTGAAGTCTCTTAATGAAAATAATGTAAACACCTCTGAAAAAGAGTGGGTTTAGTTACACATGTGCTTGCATGTTTTCCTCACTTTGTCCAGTGCTGCACACTTTGTGCAACTGCAGTATTTTAATGCTAGAATTTCTTTCTAATTTCTGTGTTATCCCAATAGAAGCAGTTTCATTCAATCTTTCTGGATTTCTAATTTTCAAATTGCTTTCATATCACAGCCACTCTTCAATTAGTTGATTCCAGTCAATAAAAGAGTGCTTAATAATTGCTCTAGGAAAACATATAATCTCTGTAATAATCTCTGTAAAGCTTTTAGAGTTATTTAGGCAGGTGTTAAGTGGGAGCACTTACATAACATTGGTCTGCTATTCAGTGTTCTCTGCCCACTGCCAACCTGCTTATGAAATAACTATTACTCTACTTTTTGGAAAAGGGAACCCAAGGCTCTGAGATTTTATGGAGTTTATTAACGATAATACATAGAAGGAAACGTGTTACATGTCTTATAATAGTATCTTCAGTGCCGTCTTTAGTGGAGCCGACTATAAACTTGATAAAGAAACTCTGGTTTGAGAAGAAAAGTACCTGTTTATAGATACTTAAAGCCTAAAGAAGAAGTAATTGTTAGGGTAGCTTAATAGGATCAACATGATGAGAATTTTTTTAGAGAACTACAAAAATGTACAAAACTTAATTTATAATTTGATCACAAAAAACATTTAAGAGTACATTATGAATATATCCTTATATAGAGATGCTGGGGAGGGACTCTGAATTAGGGACTGTAGTGAGAGGACAAGGGGTAACGGGTTCAAACTTAAACAGGGGAAGTTTAGATTGGATCTGAGGAAGAAATTCTTTACTGTAAGGGTGGTGAGGCCCTGGAATGGGTTGCCCGAGGAAGTTGTGAATGCTTCATCGCTGGCGGTGTTCAAGGCGGGGTTGGACATAGCCTTGGATGGCATGGTTTAGTGGGAGGTGTCCCTGCCCATGGGAGGGGGCTTGGAACTCGATGATCTTGAGGTCCTTTCCAACCCTAACTATTCTATGATATCCAAGATATTGAGGAGATCTATTGACTGTTCCATCATTTCATAGCTGTGAGTCACAGTTATACTGGCTAGCTACCTGAGGTGAAAAAATAAATACAAAGTAAATAAAAAGTAATAGATAATCAAAATTATTGTCACGTTTCTATTAACATGTCAGTACTAAATTAATCATATGAAGACAATTAGGTACATACAGAACTTGAAAATATGGGTAGTCATGATTGGCCGCTGCATTTATTAGGCATCAATATGTTTATTTTGGCAGGATTGTATTTAGTTTCTCTTACAGATTAAGTTTTTACATCATCAGGGGTGTCAGGTTTCCAAAGTTTGAATGATGAGAAGATAATAATTCTATGACTGGAATAACAGGATGTGAAAAACACTTTAGACACCTTTAAATTTTAGCGTGTGATTTGCATTGAAATGGTATCTAATCAGGCACTTCACAGCATGTGGTCAGACATCAGTGAAGTGTGGTTTATAACCTGAACAGGTTCTGCTGGTCTTCCCCTGGTTTTCAGGGATGGACTTCGAAATCCTGCTTTAAATAATTGTTATGGTTTCTGGGAGGCAATAAGGAATATGCTTAAATATAGTCACAGACAGGATGCTCGTGACGGACAGGGTTTACTTGCTAGCGCTACACAAAGGTTTGTGCTCCAGTAAAAAGGGTCTTAAGACTTCCAGTGAATAGTAAGCAGGCAGCGGCATGGAGGGGCAAAAACCAGATTTGAAGCTATAAAAAAGGGAAAGCACAATGTTCACTTTCCTTATTTTTATTTCTGCTGCATTTAGGGAAAAAGGACTTAATGTTCCTGATAAGTAAATAAAGATACATGGTGTCACATTTTCATTTTCTCTTAGAGCAGCATATGGAACCTAATATTGTGTTTGGTCACTCTAGTTGGAAAGAGATAACATTACTTTTTATCTGGTATTTCATTGCTTCAGGTAGATATAAACTGATCAGGCATTTAATTTGGCAAATGTTTCAGGCAACATAAATTCTGTATTAAGTCTTGCCATGTGTATCCAAAATCTTATCTGCATTTCCCAGCTTCATTTGTTGATTACATTTTTTTTAAAAAAGGGAGAGGAAAAAAAGAAAAGAAAAAAAGCCTTTCCCTACAAACCCTGCTCTGCTTGTGTAGTGAGATCATCACTATTACAATTACTATTATTGTTGGTTTTTATTTCTGAATTAATGAATTCCTTACATTGACGCCTGTGACTCAGCTGTATTCTTACGCTTTTTCAGGCCTTGGTTTTTTAAAAGCTCATCAGTCAGTCACATTTATGATAGTGGTTTTGGTATGTGTTCATATCCACTGGGGATCACATGGAAAATACAAGCCAGTGAAATCCCAGGCAACAGTTGTGTTAATCTGGATCTGCTCTGACAGATGCTTTATTGCTTTTTCAGTCCCATCATTGAACCCCACTTTTAACCCCTCAGTATCCTCAAAATACCATATTATTTTCATTTTTATGAAAACAAAGTTACATTTGGAGTGATCTGAATCTTTGTGAGAACTTGGCTCTAAGAGCAGATGGGATGTCCTAGAAGAATTTATATAGGGAGGCTGGGGAGAATAAGAGTGAAGAAAAGAAAACAAAAGAGCATGTATTGAGTACTGTTGGGTCTGTTAAATACTCACTGATTAGTGTAACTCTTTTTAATTTTTAACATAGAAGGAATTTAAATGGAAGTGAAGGGAGAGTGTGGAAAATATCTCTTAATGATTTACTAAGAAAAATAATGAAACATCACAGAAAACTTTTGCTCTTGCAGGAAAGACTGACACACTTTCAGGCTTATGGCGTTGAAGGGGCAAGGAAGAAGAATTATGTAGGGGAGGTAAAAGCCCTAATGTGGGAAGGGCATGGAATTACAATTAATTCTGCTGTGGGCATCTGATAATTGATTGAAGAATGCTTCCCTGTTTTGCCTTCCACAATCAGTTACTTTCCCCCATGATGGAACTGGCCGCATTTAATTGGCAAATTCTATTTGATTATAGAAAAAATAATCTTGATTTTCAAGAACCTAAATATGCTGACATTTAAGACAAAGGAATATTAATACCATTGTTTTGCTGTGATTTATTAGTAGCAGTGGTATTGCAATGAATTCTGCTGTAGCAAGCTGCTTCAGCAGCTTGCAGTAATATGGGTCAGATGGTCACATGCACCATCCATTGGTGCAAATATAGACTCACTGCATTTCCAATTTGTAGAAGTTGAGAGAATTGTTTAAAAGTAAGAAGTAGAAAGAAACATATGACTTAGAAATAGATTTGTCCTCACAGAGAGAACAGATAAGCCCATAACGATAGGTGGATGAGAAGGATAGAATCTTCATGTTTGAGTTACTTTAATAATAATTATATATATAATATATAGTAACAATATATAATTATATAACTATTCTGGAAGGGCCTTTAAACTCAATACAGCTGCAGACATCACCAAGTGTCTTGAAGTGCAGAGAAGTAGAAGCAGAGCAGCTGACTCATTACATCTATAGATTTATATACCTTGACTTCCTCCAAATCCTTGGCCCTAAGACCATGTCTTCATAGCTGTCATAATATTTCTTCTAACAATTTCCTCTAAAATAATTTTAAAGGTTTTTATCCCAAAGCTAGGGCATGGATTTATTTGCACTAAGCTGGAATCTCATTATGCATGGAATGCGTGCTTTGCTTCTTACAACAGAGCAGACTTTTAGTGACAGAAAGGTACAGAAGAAAATCTCTCAAAGAACAACTGGCAGGATAGTACCTGACTAAATCAGAAATATTCATTGTCTTTCTTTCACAGTATAGGAATTATTCCCCTCTCAACTTTGGTTTAGTGAAAGGGTTATTGATTAGGATCAAGATAGCCTAGTAAAAAGTGATTACTGCCTTGTAAAATGCTTCACAAAATGAATTATATTCCATATTGTTTTCTCTTTTTCAATTGATACAGTGTATGGACTAATTCTGCAGGATAATGGCTGGAAGAAAATGGGATTCAACTATAGGAAGAAAAAAAATTCATGCAAGATTTGATTAATATGAAGTATGGCATGTGATAAGAAGAATAAGGAAAATTAACATGAGAAAGGGTGTTCAGGTAGGAAAGAGGTAAATCTAGGAGAGCAAGACATTATATGTGTCTGTTCACAACAAGAAATTATGCTTATCATTTAAACAAGAATTCTCAGCTTAACAGTAGCAGCTGAATTTGCACTGGCTCCTGGTTTATTTTTGAATGAAAGATTCAGAAAATTCTTCTAGGCCACCGTTACTTCATTACCACCTACAGGACTGTTAATAAAGACACCCAGAAACAGTCACCACTTTCTATATGACTGAAGAATAACAGCCTTTGCTTTGGCAAAACAGCAGTGAAATGGTGTCAGACAGTTTTGGGTTGTTTTTTTTGTTTTCTTTTTTCAGACTGGGTATGAAGTAATTTTCTTGTAACATGAAGAGTCATCTGAAACATCACACTCAGGCTACTACAAATAATCCTTTTAACACATTCTTGATCTTTCACTTTTCATGTATTCAAGAAATGGTGGTCTCAGTCCTCCTGCAGGAGTTGAACACACACAGCATGATTGCAGCAGCTCAAAACAGGGCACTGAGACTCAGCAACCTGTTAGCAGTTTAAATATAACAAGAAGTCTCTGAAAACAAGTAAAATGATTGCAGAAATAGAAATTATTTGGCAAGGCTGTGGTACATTGCAGGTTGTGCTGCGATGGTCTAAGTCTGAAAAAAGAATAATCTGCAACAAAGGCAGGATTCTGAACCTGATATGTTGAGGGAATAATAAGGCAAAGTGAAGAAACTTAACCAGCTTTGCTTGTTTATCATCCATATATCTTTCTGGTCTATCAGGAAATTTGTAGGCATTGGTCTCTGTTTGCCTATACTTAAGTCTGAGGTTAGAACTGAAATAATATTAGGTTTTAGAAACCTAAAACTGAAAGTTTCACTAATTACTTGTTTCCCAAGAGCACAGGTAGCTAGGAGCTCCCTTCCTGCAGGGAATTCTTTACCTCCCTTACACAGTCCTCTTTCACAGCATGGGCTACCATAATTGAAAGCTACTGTTAGGGTTGGGCAACTGAACTAGATCCATATCCTTCCTGAGATGCTTGAGGTTGGGGCCAAGGTCAAGCTTTAGCAAGATGAGTCTTCAAGAACTCTGTACATTTTAAAAGCCCCAAGAGTTAAAAGAGGGCTGGCAGTAGTAGGGATTGGCGTTTTTCTGTTTAAATGATTCATCCCATTTCTAGACTTCAAATTAAGTTTATGGTTTGAATTAAAGTTAGATTGTAAGACTAGTGATTCAATTCTGTGGCTTTCAGTTTAAGGAAAGTGTCTGGCAGGGCCTGTTTACTCCCATATACTGTTAGGATTTATCAATATACATGTTACTTAGTATATTATTTGGGATCAGACTTAGGGCTTCTGGCTTGAACCTCAGGTACTAAGAGGATAAAAGGAGGGCTTAGGATTGAAGAAGATCTTATCTTCTGTGTTATTGTAGGAACTGATCTCCAAAGTAACACCTGGGTTGAGGGGTTCATGTTATTAGGATTCCTTATATGCTTAGTAATAGCATTTCAGTGTATAAGGAATTCGCATGTTTTGGTTTCAATCTAAATTTTCATGTACTGGTGTGTTTCAGTTGCCCATGTCATTCCCGGCAGAGATTGGCCTCATAACTGAGCTTAGCATGAACACGTGGGTTGGAGTTTTTATCTGTTAAAAACAGAGGGGTGCAACTATACTTGGATAAGAAATTGTTTCATTTTTTAAGTGATTATAGTGACATACTGCACTCCATAGACACTGCATGCTTAAGCAGTGGTTTGGTGTTAGTAGGAGAGAATGTCTAATGTACTTAGGGGTTAAGAGCTGGAAACTCAAAGGCCAGAAATTTGTGACCTCTATGTAATCTGAAGGCAGAACGATGATGATCGCTTGTAGAATATAGAATCTGGTGCATATCTAGGGAGTAGAAGAATAAGGGTTATCAATTTCTGCTCTCTGGGACTTGATTAATCTTCAGTTAGCAACAAGAAAAGACACTTTCTTCTGTAAGGCGTAGCATTACAGTGTTGGTGCATTGGCAAATTGCATCTCAGTTGTCATCACTGTGAAAGGAAGGGACAGGATGCAGAATTCTGGCAACAGTGTCCTATGTTTTCTGGAACTGACATCTGAGAATGAGTCACTACCTTAGTGTCACCAAACATAGTCTGCTCTCTTTCTATTACAGTATTCTGTTTGCTGATGGTTCCTTAACTTTTTGAGGGACTCGGAGTTGTAGAGGACTGCAAGTAGCAGAAAGTCTCTCCAGTGGATAGAAAATTCAGGAGTTTGCATTACTCTCTGAATGGGGTGGGAGGTATATAGGCAATAAATAACTGCCATCAATGAAAGCTGAGTTTGAAAAATTGTTTACTTTCCTTGGCTGGACTGCGAAGATTGCCTTTCTAGTGTAGACTGTGAGAAGTAATCTCCTTTATTTTTCTCCAAAAAAACCTAGAACAGGTTTTGGATGTTAGAATCTGAAATGAGGAAGAAGATGCATTTGTAAGAGGGATGCCACAATAAGGTGTTTAAGGGAAGCAGCAGGTCATCATTATAAGCTTCTGTTCTTCCAAATAAAATCTTGTCCTTGGCTTTTATACCTCTGCTAGCATATTCCCTTGCATGCTGTCCTCTGCTGGGCACTCTTCAATTGGCAACCAAGATTTTTGTCTGACGAGTATTCCTGAGTGCACCAGGGGTTTTTAAACTACTATTGTCTCATAGTAATATTTTCATAATGTTCAGAATCTATTAGATGATTTTCAGAGCAAAGAAGAAAAAGTCCTCACCCTGTGCATCTAAAGACTTAATTTCAGTACATCATCAGAGATGTATCTGGAGGATGGGTCTTCTTACAGGCAGCTTTCTTTTATACTTTTTAGAATGAGTCATATGTTTTTGTGAGAAAAGAATTGGTTTAAACATTAAAATTACAAAAAATGCACCACCCTTATGACAGTTCTATTCCAGAAAGATTAGACTCAGTGAATTGTCAACATCCTTTGCTCAAAGTTAGATTTCAGAAAATAAGAGAAAATCTGACGGATGCTGGTAAAGAATATGTGTTAACATTAGAGTATTCTTCTAAGAAAGCATAATTTATCCTTTTTTTATGGATGCTCTGCTTGAGAAAAAAATCTATACGTAGACTTAATCAGACTGCCAATCAAAGATTTTGTATAACCAAAATACTACACTTTAACTATGCTGCTTAAAGCCACGACCTTCCAGAAGACACATCGTTAATAAAATGGCATTGTTAATTCAGTTAATTATTTCCTTTACTGCTGAGAGTGAAAACCTTGAAATAATTGAGCACGAAGTGTAGGTATACGTGCTGTAATATTGACAACCGACATTGCAGTCACTGCTATACTTCAGTAAATTATTCAAACCAATTATTGCTGCTCTTCAGTCCAGAAACATGAAAAATGAACAGGATGGACAGACAAATTTAATGGGACAGCTCAATCTAACAGCATGCTAAAAACAACTCCTATGTGACCTTAGTGACTACACAATGATGGGACATAACAATGAAAACTGATTCTGAGATGAACGTGGCTGCTGCATGAGGAATGACAGGCAGCCCAAAGAAAGATGCTGCAGTTGTTTTATCTCTTGGGGACCTTATGATTGGTTCTTGGTTGTCCTGAATTTATTGAATGGAAAATAAGTTGAAAAGGCAAGGGGTTGTCTTAGTCCTTCATTCCAAGCTTAATGGAAACTCAGATGTCTTGATGTTTCAATTATTTTTTTAGCTTGATCCTTCAAGTATTCTAAGAGTATCTAAGAACGTAGCACATTTCAATTAAGGATAAGCTCCAAGTTTGCCAGTAAATTCAGGAGAACAGCAATTCTTTCTAAATGTGTAAAGCAACTTTACGTAAACACGATATGAGCTCCACACTTTCAAAATGATCTTTAGAATCCTGAAAGTTGAGATCTACTAATAGGATAACTACTAGATAAGGTGTCAGGATGGAGAAGCTAAAGCAGGACTACACACTGTCTGTCAAATTCTAGGAAATCAATTTCAAAATGCCCAAAAATATGCAGCTTGTATTTGCATATAAAGAGCTCTCGTGAATATAGTGTATTTAAAATAAACCTGTTCTCATGTGAAATTATGAGACAAGTTTAAACCAGCAAGATGTAAACTATAAATAGAGATAAGGTACTGCTTCTAGCTTTTTAGGCATTAGTTTGTGACCTTTTCAGTTGGGTGTTAATGCTATTATTTGTTTCTCTGAAATTTTTTTTAATTCCATTAAGCTAAGACAAAGGTGTATCTGTGGCTTTGGCTTTGGTAAAAATGGTTTTATAAAGTTAATTGTTTCAGGCTTTGGTATTTAAATTCCAGATCCATTTGATTTTTACTTTTAGTGCATTAAGTGATTTTTCTATCCAAATACTTAGAGTTGTGAGAATAGGACAGGTTAAAGGGTTATACTTCTGTGAAAAAAACCCAACCCAAACCAGAACAAACAGGTAGGTATTTTTTCAAGCTTATGTCATCAGAGGGGCAGACCACAAGTTGCAAGTGCAAGACTACTCCAAAACAGGAACCCAGTGTCTTGAACTGTCTCTATCAGCCACACTGGACCATAGGAAAATGGACAGAGAGGCTGTTGAAGTATTACGCAGGTATGAGTAATACAGAATACCAGCATCACTCTGCAACAGAGCTTCTGATGTGTTGCCTTTTTTTACTTGATGTAAGACTTTCTAATCATGAAACTATCTCAAACACTTTGGTAAGGAGTTGAGACTGCTTGTGTTTTCGGTATAGCTGGCAGCAGATCACATTGTTCTGCAGCTTGATAAAGAACCAGCATAAATTAAAATCTGCATGTGTTAACATAGTGTAAACCTGTGCTTCATTCAATTTGATTTATATAAGGAAGACAGACAAATTTGCACATTATGCAACCTCTGATGGAGCTTCGACAATTATTCCTAGAAGTGCATTGAAAATGAGTGTATAAATGTTGTACCTCATTTGCACAGGATGAAGAACAAACTCAGTTATTCATAGTAATTTACAAATGTGATGATAAATATTTAATTTAGGACCTTGCTAGAAGTAATTACAAAATGATCATAGGCATTGAGTAGAGAAATTCTCTAAATTAATTATTTACATCAGTAAAATACATGTCTAAATTAATATATTATATTGTAATGTATTCAGGAATATTACCTCTTAGTGAAAAACTACAAAAGATCCAAGCCTTTTTTTTTTTCTTTTTCCTCTGTGTGTAATAGATTTTAAACCTTACACTGCTTTGCTTTTAAATTCCTAGGAGTTATGCAGAAGGTAAGTGTTTTCCCATTCTTAAAGAGTTTCAGAGTACATACAAATCCTGAATAGTCTTCTTGAGATGATTGTGGTGTGTGTTTCAAGTGTTTTTGAGGGAAACATGAAGGACAGACTGGCACTATAATCTGTCCTGTTCTGTAAGTGGTACAGATATGGGATGAGCCCTTTTGTTTCACCTCACATTTACCGAAATAAATGATGACTATAGGTTATACTATAGTTGATATATAGTATATATACCAAATATATTCTGTTTTAACCACTACATCATTAGATCCAGTGATAAATTGAGACAATTAAGGTAATTTTAAATATCCTATCAGAGAGAATTTTAGCAGTGGTGTTACAGGCATGCTTGGACCTGGAGCATTAGGGTTCAAGGAGACCTTAGAAGACATAACTAAAGACTGAGAACATAAATGAATCCCTCAGTATTGGAGATGATGTATTGGTTTGTTTAGCTGACAGGGTGTTGATGGTAATGGGTTGGGCTGCAGACATAAGACGTGTGAGGTGAAGTACAATTTGGCATCAGTGACCAGCTACCAAACTGTAGGCAGTGGGGGCTAACTGGAATATACAGTCATGAAGGAAACAGGAATGGCCTTTGCTGCCAGCAGATAGGTTTGTGGTTTTGTCTTTGGGAATCCTATGGGGGTTGCGTGAGATGGCAGTGGAATTTGCAAAGGTTGCAGGAGTTTGGCACCATTTTAGGGCTGATGTTGTATTCGTAACACTCTGTTCCAGGGCTCTGGGCTGATGACTCTGTTACTGAAAGGCAACACCCTAGATTTCTTCTCCTGAGAGCTTGGGTTACTCAGCAAAGTTAATTATGTGGCCAGATAAAACTTAGTGGTTATTGTGACATGTTGTTGAGATTTTTCTGGTGACATTTAGACCAGCAAGCTTGAGAAATTCAGGGTCCATTCAGTGAAATTCAGTGGATTCAGTGAAAGTAGAACAAGTGGTCTAAAAGTATTAACCAAACCCCATGGTCTGACATGAAATACTGTGAATATTTTTGGCTGCCCATGCACAAGTTACTGAAACTAAGACAGGCAACACTAAATAAGGTAATGGAAAGATGCAAGAGGAAACCAAAGATGCAAGAGAAACCATAGAAGAGTTCAGTTTGTTAATTCTAGCAAAGGAAGACTTTGATATATGTGTGTAAATACCTTCAGGCGATAAGAACTGGGGAGGGGGGGGACGACTGTGGAGAGAGTTACTTAAAGAGCAGCAGCAGCCAAAAGTCAAGTAGTTTTAAGCGATTTGTAAGAAAGATTATGCAGGAAATTAGAATAAGGTTCTTAAGCATTGTATCACTGATAATTTGAAACAATCTTCTGATCAAATGAGTTTTAGGATGGAGTTGGGTACATTTTTCAACTAGGTGAAATGCTGTGGGAGAAGGATCTCAGTGACACATGAGTTCCTTACTGGTGTCACTCTCTTGCTGTCCTCTCAGTCTGCATCACTGAAAGAGAATAGTGAAATTAAGGTTGTATTATTGACCTGTTGTGATTTTTGCAAGCCAATTACTGCAAGGCAGTAGAGCAGGGACAATTATTTTAGAGACATTACTTCACTGTAAATGGATCTGATTAATTTCCAGTTACGAAGTCATGTACCACAGCCATCTGTTGAAGAGTCTTATTTGGGCAGCCTGTAAAATTTTGCCATTACATAATTATATGGAGATGCAACAACAGCCATTTCCCAGCTTCCTGATGCTGGGGCACAAATGTCAATGGCTCTAATATTTTACTGCAATCCCCTTCCTTCTGGGAGTAGTTGTAGCTTTCGCAGTGGCTTGTGGTACCTGGGGTAAGGAGAGGAGAACTCCTCAGTTGTTCCTCTAAACTTTGTCCTTGTGCTCTGTGAACTCCGTGTTTCTCTTTCTGGTTTCTTTTGCTAAGCGTGAAATGTAAGTAAATTTTAATGAGAATAAGGGTAAAAACCATGAGTACCACAGTAGTAGTAAAAGATAAGGCATATAGCATCTGCAGCTTTGTGTCATGTAAAATGATATAAAATACACATCCTTTATGTTCAACAGTTTCCCACACTGTTTGAGTTTTGGTTTTGGTTTTTGTCCTTTTGTATTAGAAGGAATGTTTCAGATGATTATACTATTGTTGCAGGTAATGTTGTTAGACCATCTTGATCACAGTACAAGGCTGTCTTTTACTCCAGTTTTGGAACCAAAGCTAAATTTAAATGTGTATCTTCTTAATGACAAAGACGATCTCTCTGAAAAATATCTCTGAAATACCAGTTGAAGTTAAAACAAGTTAATTTAAATGTAGCTTTCCTAGTACACATATTTTGTGGCAAAATCACATCACTAAATAATGGAGAGTGAGAAAATGTACACTTTTGCCATTAGTCCTTCCTCATAACTGTTGAAGGAAAGGAAATAGTCATATTAGACCAACCATAATAAGGTTATGGAATCATAGAATCATAGAATAGTTAGGGTTGGAAAGGACCTTAAGGTCATCTAGTTCCAACCCCCCTGCCATGGGAAGGGACACCTCACACTAAACCATGCCATCCAAGGCTGTATCCAACCCCACCTTGAACACCGCCAGTGATGGAACATTCACGACTTCCCTGGGCAACCCATTCCAGGGCCTCACCACCCTCACAGTAAAGAATTTCTTCCTCCTATCCAATCTGAACTTCCCCTGTTTAAGTTTAAACCCATTACCCCTTGTCCTCTCACTACAGTCCCTCATGAAGGGTCCCTCCCCAGCATCCCTATAGGCCCCCTTCAGATACCGGGAGGCTGCTATGAGGTCTCCACGCAGCCTTCTCTTCTCCAGGCTGAACAGACCCAATTTTCTCAGCCTATCTTCGTATGGCAGGTGGTCCAGTCTCCTGATCGTCCTCGTGGCCCTCCTCTGCACTTGTTCTAACAGTTCCATGTCCTTTTTATGTTGAGGACACCAGAACTGCACACAATACTCCAAGTGAGGTCTCACGAGAGCAGAGTAAAGGGGCAGGAGCACCTCCCTCGACCTGCTGGTCACACTCCTTTTGATGCAGCCCAGGATACGGTTGGCCTTCTGGGCTGCAAGCGCACACTGCCGGCTCATGTTCTTTTTTTCATCAACCCACACCCCCAAGTCCTTCTCCACAGGGCTGCTCTGAATCTCTTCTCTGCCCAACCTGTAGCTGTGCCTGGCATTGCTCCGACCCAGGTGGAGGACCTTGCACTTGGCATGGTTAAACTTCATCAGGTTGACATCAGCCCACCTCACAAGTGTGTCAAGGTCCCTCTGGATGGCATTCCTTCCCTCCAATGTCTCAACCGAATCACACAGCTTGGTGTCATCGGCAAACTTGCTGAGGGCGCACTCAATCCCACTGTCCATGTCACCCACAAAGATGTTGAACAAGACCGGTCCCAACACCGATCCCTGCGGGACACCACTCGTTACTGGTGTCCAGCTGGACATTGAGCCACTGAGCACTACTCTTTGCATGCAGCCATCCAGCCAGTTCTTTATCCACCGCGCCCATTCCAGCTTTGCATTTTTCAATGTAGCAGTTTAATTCATGAGTCTCAAATTTAGCTGTCTCAGTTAATCTACAAATAAATAATCATTTGGACAATGAAGATGTCCATAAAGCATGATAAATATCCATAGTTTTCTCTCCTTTTATTTTTTTCCTGTGAATGTCATGTGTGTTCACCCCCTGGGACCTTTGACTTCTGCCAGGACGGTAGTTTGCTCATGATTCATATGTGAACTTCAGAAAATATGGACACTTGGCCATGATTTCAGGGATATGATGTTACTTCCACCCTTTAAAGCTTTTTGCATTTCTGTAATCACTGTGTCTGGAACAATATTAAAGAGCATTACAATAACACTGCATTTGGAGTTATTACTCTTTCACAAGACTGTCTGGCAGATTGCAGGGTCTAACCAGATGTTCTGATTCACAAGTACTGTTCATCATCCTATAAAGTAAACTTATTTTAAAGTTTCAAAAACCAAAACAGCTTAAAATGCCCTTCTATATAATAGGTAAATGTAAACAAATTCTTTCTTTACCAACAGAATCTATCTATGGAAAACTGAAGTAGAAAACTCACTGAATAACTGTCATATTAATGCTGCTATCGAAAGCAGAAATTACAATTTTCATAGTACTTGGTTATTTTTTTTTTGGTATTGTAGTACGTCAGATTTAATCTAAAAAATACAAATCAATGTCTTTCGAGAGCATCTAGCAACAGAAAATATATATTTATCCTGTGATAATTCAGACATCAGCAATGATTGTTCTCCCCATCAGAGTCTCTCAAAGGTGATCTGCAGCTTGCTTGGAAGGTAGGGCTAAAATAAGATGTGATACTTCAGATGAAATTGTGCAATAATTAATAAAAAATTAAAGAAGAATAAATTGTGTGTCTAGCATGCAATGCTTTTGTTCATGCATCAGTGGGAAGCTTTTTCCATTTCCATGTGAGATCATTAACTTTCATTTAGCTGGTGATCCTCAGTAATACCTTGGTTGCTTTTGAAAAGCAGGAACCAGGCATTCTGCACGTTATGTTTGTACAAATGTATTTTCCCTTCTAATGCACAATGTGTCAGTTTTGATGTTTGAACAGCATCTGTTTTTTGGGGAAGTATCTTCAATTGATCAACTTTGCAACTTTAATCCTAATTTTGTCTTCTGCTTCCCGTGTCATCTGCTAGGATTGGCCCTGCCCTGATCCTTAATTAAAGCATAACTCTGGTACTGAAACTGGCCCTTGCAAGATTCTGTTGAACATAAAATTCCAGATAGATTGTAACCAAATCAGCAGTTGAAAGAAGTTTGGCCTGGTAAACTTGAGTACAAAATGTGTGATCTGTTGTTGCCTCCGTTATGTTGTATTGTGATTGTATTTTTTTCTCCACCATTAGAAGCCTGAATGCAAGAAGCTCCAGGTGCTTATTTCTGTTGACAGTCTTATAAATATTAAAAGTGCATATTCCTTCAGTCCTTGGCACAGCACTGGGAAAAATAGAATTGCATCCCAGAAGTTCAGAACTAAGGTCAAACTTGTAACGGCAAATAAACTGAAAGCTTTTTAATCCTCTGTGTGTTCTCCTTTCATTGGAAAAAAATAAAACAACTGAATGAAATCCCAAACGTATTTGAAAAAAAAATCCTGTCTATTGTTACGGCAAATACGGACCGAAGTTCTGTTTTCTGATTTGAAATTGTCCCAGTGTCCTGTGGAAGTGTGGTTGCATTTGTAAGTGATAGCATACTCAGTAAATAGCTGCTCAGGAAGTTGTCAGGAGTCGGTGACAGCTCTCACTTAGACTAAATCTGTATAGCAATGGTGTAATATGAAATATGATCCAGTATTTGCTCATGCTCTTTCTGATTTAAATGTGGTGAAGGTCTGTCTTTGATTATTGGGGGTTTTTGGTACCGATGTGAGAGAATCATGTTCATTGATGTTCACTGATCTATGGAGTTTTTCTTCTCTCTGGCCATAATTTGATACCTGCAAATGCAGGTGGCAGTAGCTGTTCCTTACAGTATATGGCAAAGTCTAATTGGGCCACCCTCAGCCCAAAGCTTATTGAACCAGTCTGGGTCCTTCCTTACAGAACCAGTAATCTGTCACTGTCCACTCCTGTGTGCTTGTACTTAGCAGCAGCAAGGACTCATTTTAGTCACATCCTGCCAGCTAAAACTCTGTTTTTGTTGATAGCAGTGTTCGTATTTTCAAGAATGCTTCTTCTGCTTCACAAGTTTTGGTACAGCATCAGTGAGCAAATTTCAGTACATCATTTGTATCGAAAATTGTGACCCAGAGGGCATCCCTGACCTTTCCCTAGGAGCACACTGAAGAATAGATCTTAAAATCCATGCACGCACATCTTGGGCATTTTCTGGCTGATGGAATGAAGTTTATCTGGACTTCAGATACAGAGTTTGTAGAACTGAAAAAACAAAAACAACTCAGTAACCTACCCTGTCATTATTAAAGTGCTCTTTACCAACATGGTGTCAAACTGGAAGGTATTTAATATCTTCCAAAAGAAATTGTTTAGATAATTTCTAAAGAAAATTATGTCAGATTCCTTTCCTCATGCATTTCACTGTCTTTTATCTCTAATGGCATCCTAACAAAGAAGCACTCTGAAGAAAGATTTTAAAGGGCAAAAAGAAGTGCTTCTGTGGGAGGGGAACTTCTGCCAAGTAAGAAGTATGAGAGGAATATCAAACATATTTGAAAGTCTAGCAAAACTGTTTCTTGACAGTAAAGAAAGGCTGTAGAAGACTCAAAAGCAAAGAAGTAGTAGCTTCTGTTATTAAACTAAGATAAAGACCTTTTTATCAGTAGTCAGAACTATTGGGAAGGGGGGGAGAATTTGGTCAGAGAAATGGTTATTGGCATTATTGAGAGACACTGGAAAGTTGATGCTTAGGCATATAAAGCTCATGCTGTAATAGTCACTGCAGCTTTTTAGGTGTGAATAGAGATGGCTTTTCCTTCAGTGTAATTCTGAACAAATATCTAACTAAAAGATGTTATCTGGGTTTTGTATCAGAGTATCAGAAGCTTTTGCTGAAATAAGGGCTGGTAGAAAAGCAAGTGAAAAGACAGTTTTGTTTTGCTGGGTTGAGCAGACATCCATCCATCAGGGGATGTCAGGCTGAGATTTATTCTAGCTAGAAGGAAAAGGTATGGGGGTTTTTCAGCTCAGCTTTAAGTGGTCAGAGGTCTTGTCAAAATCCTATCAATGGTTGCATCTTCCACTTTTAGGACTTTCTTTGTGGGAAAACTAGCAAAGTGCCAGACCATGGCACAAAGGAGTTCTGGAAAGTATGGAATAAATTAATTTAGAGATGTATAGTAACCAGCTGTGCAATAGGCCTCAAGTACTATCTTGTTGAAGATAGTACAGCATGTATTATAGTGTTGTGCAAATGAAGCGCCCAGACACAGCCAGTTCTCACTCTTGCAAATATTGGTAAAAAAATTTACCGATAGTTCATTTATTCACGTTTCTAGATCATGACGATGTCTCAAGATTTTAGCATGACTGGTTTAGATTCAGTTTTCAGGCTGAAGACCCAGGGAGTTTTATTTTCTATTAGTTCTTTCCAAGCACATAACGTGGGATCAAAACCAGTGCTATGTGATTTATTTAGATAATCAGCAAGGCCTTATAAACAAACAGTGGCTGGTCTGGCAAAGGCTAAACTTCACTGCCGAACCTGCTTTCTTAAGCAGGCTCAGTGTAATTCCTTTTATATAACACTTTTACTTCTCAAAAAAGCTAGTTCTCAGCAAAATGCCGGCTGTTTTTATGAACTGCTTTGCACATACTCTTTTTCATGCTATGGCAATTCACTCTGTGATGTATACTTTTTGTCCTGTTTATAATTTTCAAATCTCTATCAGGAAAGTTTTTTTACCTCATCTGTAAGTAAAACTTTGGCTACTGTTCTTAATATCTGCTGAGAACTGTTTATATGATAAAGAGGTATTTCAATTAGATATGGTGTCGAATTTTAAGGCAGTCAGGGTTTTTTGGCAAGGTTGTGACTGACTTTGATTTAATGTGACTCTCACTTATGGCTATTTGTTTGTCTATAGTAAAGCTACCACACATGGTAAAAACATGACACCTTGTTGTGTGTTTGAGTTGGTGAAAACAAACTACTGCTGTGCTGCAGCCTCATCTATTAAAGGGCAACGTCATTTACGCGTCCCAAATCTTTTCAAAACATGAACTGCAAAATGTTAGAGGTAATATTTTGGCAAAGTCTTTGCAGGGTTACACCCAATTTGAGGTTCTCTATCAGTCTTCACATCCCTGAGAGCACTGCAGAGGAACCAGTAAGCAAACTACAAGAATTTTCTCTCAAACAAGGCCATAGTGGAGAGAAGCTGTGTGGTGGTAAATATGTGTAGATGTGTGAGCCAATTTTGTAAGCAGATGATGATGAGGGATGAATAAATTTGATGTAATCAGAGTTATTTACAAGGTTTGCATTCAAAGTCTAGTTCCTTTAACAAGAAAAGAAGCCATGGAGGTGATTGATAGCCCTGTTACAGATTTGAACATATTTTCAGCCCATCTCCTACTACTTATAAGCTCTCTAGCATGTAAGATTCATCTACAGGTGATGAGCTGTCAGGACATTGATGCAGAAACAGTGCTGATCTGGTACAAGAATGCTGTGCCCTGAGCAGTGCATCACTAAGGCTTCTGTAATCCCTTCAGCTTGTGCTTTTAATGTTGCTTTCTCATGGTATTTTTGCTGCTTCAATTTCAGTCTCAAATGGTTGCATGGAGCACTCTGTGTTTTCCTTTTTAGACATGGAGATGTTGTGTTTGTTGACCTAGTTTCAGTGAAGAGCTGGTGCACTTTTGTTGGTTTTGTGGCATTTGGGAACTCATTCTTCTCTCAGCTTTTCCATCCTCACCTTTTACATCTGCAGCATCAGGTTCTAGGGGCAGCACAGCTAAAATCCTGTGAAGACTGTTACAGACAGGAGCTTTGATGTTGCTTGGAATCTAGCTGTGTTTTGTGCACCGCTGTGTTTACAAGGGACAGTAGTAATTAGGGCCACGCTCAGGATTCTTCTCTTCAGGGATCATGGCCGGGTTTTACTTCTGAGGCTGTAGACCACAAATTAGATATCTTCTTTTTTTTGACGCTTTCACATACAACTTTAGCACAGCCACTGTCAAACACGGTTTTGAGTAATAGGAGAGTTTGGCTTTGCTTTAATTATAGGCTAGATCATACTTGTACAGTCCAGATCTCTCAACAGCTCTCATGCATTCTTTATGAGAAACTTTCTTGAGACACTTCTTGTGATCCAAGCAGTAGAAGGGCTTCACTATGGTGTGTATGATTGTGCCTGCTATGTGGTAAGCCATTCAGAGGTTTGGAGGGGGTGCTTGATTTTGTCTTAGCTGGCTGAACCTCTCAATTCCAGATGAACTCTGCACATCAGTTTTACTCTGTGTGTTTACATAGGCAGCATACAGATTTATTTAGTATTTTTAAAATCATACTCAAGAGAGATGATACACCAGATGGCTTCTCTTGACCTGCACATAAACTAGTCTGTAACTTCAAGTGGGGTGAGAAGTTACTAATGAGGAAGCCAGCTGCATCTCACTACATTTCGAGCCACTTAGTTAAGCTGTCAAGAACAAAAGGAGCTGTGAAGTCTGTATTTTTGCTCTTCCCGTTTTAGGACAGATTTTTGAAGTCAGCTCTGTATCTGCTTCTAGCACATGTTTTATCAAAAAAAAATAATAATCTGAGCTTGTTCTCAGTCCCACAATGGCCACAATTTTATAAACCCACTTACAGTGAAAAATTAACTGCGATTCTCTTCTCCTTGCAGCAATGGCACAGCATTCTTAAGAGCAGTTGTTAACCTTTGCTCTGTAATCTTGAATACCTTCTTGGCTTGATCATGCTTCTGATATGCCTGATATCTGGCTGTTCATAAATTCTCATTTGAATCTATGGTTGTGTAAAATACACTTCTGTTTATCCATATGCCTTTAGCTGTAGGCAGGTATTCTTTTTTTCCCCTTCTAATACTATATTAGTCAAACTGGAAGAATAGACTGGCACCAGTTGTATGCTGAAGATGCTGAATAGCAGAACTCAATGATCTGAAAAGCGATTGCGGTTCACTGTGTCCAGACATGCAAATGTGTTTACAAAAATCTGCTTGCCAGTTTGGGATTACATTTAACGTTATTCACAGGGCATGGCTTGATATGCTGTGCTCAGATGTTACATTTATTAGTGTAGTGGTACTGGATGCATGATGTGCAACACCCCAGTGAGCTCTGGGATTTAACTGCCTGACACTTTCTGGTGTTTCCTTTCTGTTTTAGCTTACACCCAGAGCTACCCTGTGTCTCAAAGTTTGTCCAGGAAGAGAAAGGGCAAATAAAGGGGGGCCCACAGCCCATGTGTAGCAGCAGCTCCAGAGCATTGCTCTATGAGAAGGAGCTGAAACTGATTTCCCAGCAAGAGATACACCTGTGCTTAAGCAAGTAATTGACTATTTAGGCTCTTCAGCATTAATGAACATTCATGTAGAAAGTGTTTTAAATTTCCAGACAAATTTCCAAATTTCACAGTCTGATTGCTCAGCGTGGTTCTATCTGTTCATTTTTGTGTTGACTCAAAAATCTCATCTGAAGCAGAGGTTGAAGCCCAGGAGGCTGAGGGAGCCTTCATCTGCCCACAGGCTTTCTGCAGAAACAAAGCCCAGGGAGCTGCCCAGCAGCCCTCACCCACATATACATTTGTACAACACAGCATCTGGGCAGGAATTACTTTAAACAGAAATGTGCTAGACATTTTGTGTATCTTTTTGGCTGGGTGATTAACTGCAACCAGCATGGCGCTGGCGAAAATGCGTATCCCCTCACTCAGTCCTGCATGTCCTGTTCTCTGCCTGTGTGCAACTGGGACGTGGGCGGTTGGATTCCAGCCTC
Source organism: Amazona ochrocephala (assembly GCA_039720435.1). Taxonomy (NCBI): domain Eukaryota; kingdom Metazoa; phylum Chordata; class Aves; order Psittaciformes; family Psittacidae; genus Amazona; species Amazona ochrocephala. The sequence continues at coordinate 1,438,590 of CM077884.1, read as the reverse complement.
GTAAGCTAAGCCTTAGATTTCAAAGGTCATAATATGCCAAATTTTTATTGGCAGCAACCTTAGGTTTGAGCTGCCAGAACCAGAAATGCCTCTGAAGTCAAAAGGCGCCAGAGCTCCCACTTGCAACCCAAGAGCAGAGTCCTGCCTGTAACTGCCCCACTGATATGAGAGCAATGATGACTGCCTTACTCAGTGTCTTTCTGCTTTGTTTAGCATTGACTTATATCTTACTTGCCAAGCGGACACTTAACTTCAAGCACTGCTATTGTTGTCTTTTCTGAGCATTGTTCTCATCTGATAATTTGTTTTCCCTTTAACCCATAGGGTTATTCAGCATTGATTAATTACTGTACCCACTCAATAGCTCTAAAATTCAGCTGATGTATGAATTAAAACAAAACCCCAGTGTATTTCTGCTCTCAAGGTATTGGTAAGCTGTATCTCTTCTGAAGGTATGATGGTGGGTACCTTATCTGTCTTCAATTCCTGAATATAACCAGTGGTGGTGGTTGCAGACTTTCTTTCCTCTCTGGCAATTAGCCCTGGTATCATCTCTGAATGTCTTACTTCTCTGCTAGAACTTATATTTGGAAAGAACAGTGTAATTTTTTTTGCAAAGTGCTGTCACTTACCATGTAGTATCCTTTAGGCTTTAATAAGGAAGGATTTGGAAGGATTGTTTGTGGGACTTGTTGTGCCCTCATAGAAGTCTCAGGTGTAGTAGCTTTGTTGGAATATGTGTGGACTGAGTGGTCTTGGGAAGTGCTGCAACGAGCAGCAGGCCTGTATTTAATGTGTGCTCACGTGGAGGTGAGCTTCAGGGAGACTTGTGTGCCCATCTATATGCTGCTGGAATGCCTCAAAATGTCACACCTGTACTACCAGTATGTATAAATTAACCTCTCTAATGTAGAAAACACATTTCCATCTCTTATAGGGTACATTCAATCTTAATATTGCAGTTATTTAAATTTTTTCATGTTTGTGCCTAAGTAAGGCCCAGAATGGAGGAGGTAGCCAGTGTCATGGAGTGGTGTTTCAAGCATAAGGTTGGGAGGAAGTGCTGCTTTACCTCCTCAGGGAGTCAGATAAGTGGTGGAAGTAGTAGGCTTGCACAAAACGATGGTAGTACCGGCACCAGGTAGCACTGAGGCATTTTATGTTTATTCAGCACGTCTCTGAACTACCCCAAAACAAGAGCTCTCGCTGGGACCTCCTTTTTTAAAAGACAAACCCAACACAACTGTTTATTGTACGAGTGATGTGGTGGTTGGGTTTGGTTTCTTTCTTTCTTTTTTTTGTTTTTAAGATGAACCTAAGATTCTCATATTCCACTCTTAGCATGCCAGGAAGAGTGCTCTGCAATGAAGTAGACACAGAGGGACTTTCAGTCTCTCTGGGAAAAAAAGAGATCACAGCTATAGTTTAACTATGTAAACAGTGCTCCTGCTGCTTCTCATGGCACCTGTCATCACACCTCACAACTCCTTGGTTTCTTCCTTCTTCCACTTAGTTAGTGTGTTAGCTTCCCGTGGTTTCATTGTCAGGTCTTTTGCACCTATTCTGCATCTGTGGCTATATAATGTTGACCTTAAAAACACAGTTACAGGGCTATGTGTATTCCTCAGACTGAATGATGAGCAACCTTTTAAAGAGGAAGTCATTAATTTCCAACATTCTTTGATGCCTTCTTTAATTAAAATATATAATGGTGATTGATATCAGGCCAGCAGAGAGCAGCAGCTCCCTCTCAGCACTGATGCAAACATAAACGGGGTTCCTCCAGAAAATCCAGATTGCTTCCTGGACCAGCCCTGATTATCCCAAGTTACACCTGCTACTGAGAGTGAGATGAGTAAACCTGATGATATGTCTGGGTTGTCAATAGGACATCAGCTGGCTTTTAAATTCCCCCTCAACAAGCAAGCCTGCCTGCTGACAAAATCCTTATAGTCTCAACCTCTCTGATGGAGGTGTGGTGGCTACTGATATGGCGAACAGTGATTGATTTGATTGTAGTCTGACTATACCTGCAGGTGGAGTTACTCAGAATTAGGTATTTGCATGTTGTCTGTCCCAGTTGTCACCTGCATTTCCTTCTATATAGACAGTCTTTTAGATTACAGTTTTGTATAGGGTGGTTTGTGACAGGAGGGCATTTGCAAAATGCCTTGTGACAAGTGATACAGAGACCATATCATCTTGCCACAGGAGTGCAGTGGTTTTACACTGATTCCACAGACTAATGTAGGGGATTGGACAAAGTGACAGCAGGCTCAGCTTTACAACCCTTAGACAATGAAAATTACATCTAAGATTTTGTTAGCCTTATGCTTTTAGTATTAATTGTAGTAGTACTTTTAGTAGTAACAAATACAGTAGATATTCTATTTGTTTCATTTATAAAATTCAGAATTTGGATTTATGAAATAAGGATTTTTAATCTTTAACAAATATGTAATCTTTATATTTTTGTTATGTGGACATGTACACATGTACTAACCTGTCTCTTAGAAAAACTAAGAATAATCAACAGACTTTTCAGCCTATTAATAAGAGGGAAAGATCGTGTGTGGTGGTAGATCTGCAATGGGTGTATTTGCTTATTAAAGAAAAGAGGTTGGAAAATCGTGTAATATAGAACAAGATTAAAAGCACAGGATGAGAAAGCGAAGAGTGGAAACAAAGCTGTGGATATGCCTGGGAGTTCTTAAATGACTTCCGTCTAGTAAGTTATTAAACCTGAAAGAAGTAATAGATTTGCCTTAACTGTCAGCTCTTGGTTGGGTAGGGTTTTCTTGTTTTGTTTTAGTTTGGTTTGGTTTTGTGTGTGTGTATGTGTGCCTTTGTGTGTGTCTGTGTCTTTGGGTTTTTTTTCTCCTTATAAAACATATCCTAATGGAAATTTTCTTCCTGTCTCACACTGGAGTTAAATTCCCTTTAGAATGTTATTTTCAGCATGATTCTTATCTTCAAAAGAAGTGAGGTGACTACCTGTACTTAGTATAGCTTACTCTTATTCCTACTTCCCTTTTGTCTTTGTCATTAAAGTTACCTTCTTTCTTCCTAAACTGCTTTTATTTTTCAAGTCAGACTTCCATGAAAAAAAACCTGTTTTGTTGGAAGTCCGTCACTTGCATTAATTTGTATAAAGACCAAAATGATTTTAAGTAATATTTAAATAGAGGTCTTACAGTAAGTGCAGCAGTTTTCTTGACTTTCTGAGAAACCAAAATACGTAGGGAAGCCAGTAGCACAAAAAGCAGGAGATGGTTGCATTTGTGCATGCTGCTCCTTCGTTTGCTGAGCACTCTACTGTTTGTTCTCTGCTCACATTAAAGGTAAGGGCATTACAAAGGGGAAAGATTTTTTTTCAGAGACAAAACTCCCAGCAAATTCCAAAGGCAACTGGAACCTTTATTTTTATCTTCTTCACTGTATTGACATTGTCCTTTTATGCAAACTTAACTGTAAAACACTCTTGAGATACAGCGTAGAAAATACATATAGCAAAAAACATATATACACTTTCATAAAAATAGAATACATCTCAGCAAAATTACTTGTGTACAGTGTATTGACATTACTGAACCAAACTTACATCACCTCTGGAGAAAAATGTTCCATTTGCAAAAAAACAAAAACCCAAAACATTTTAACTGAGTTGGGAGTACTGAGCTGGATGCGGGTTTGAGCTAAATAAATGGTTATACCAGAATGTCAGTCAAAAAAACCTCAAAAAAAAGTTATAGAATACCTGCTGTATAAAATAGTAGTAGAGCCATGTTGCTGGTTGTTCCAAAAAATAGGGGCATCTCTAAACTTGCACCAGGTCCCAATTCTACTGTAGATTCTTTAGCTGAAAACAAACTTTAATATCATTTGTTTAAGCATTTGCAACCATTAGGTACAGTGGTATTTGCTTTTTTGTAAACACGACAGTATATTACAGCCCTAATTCTATCAGGTATTGGATAAGGAAAAAATCTAATAGAGATTAAACTGTAAAACACTCAGCAATCTTTAAAATATGTAGACTACTTGAGTTTTTTTCCTCTGGTTAGGCTTTTCTTTAATTTCTTTCAACAGAGCCTGCTCCTCGCTTACTGTTTTGACCTCATACTTCAGCTCACACTTAGATTTTTCTGCTGGTTTTCAGAAAAAGTGTGGAAAATGACTACTCCAGTGTAATAAATCAAGCAAGCAGTAACAGGTCCTCAAAGCCATGGATTTTCCTCTCGATTTGGAATAATGGGACTGGATAGGCAGCCTCAGAGAAGGAAAAGAGAATAGCACCACTTTCAAGTTACATGGTTCGCAACTGTTTGGCAGGCACTAGAGTCAGTCTGGAAGTGGTAATACCCACCAGCATTTACAAATGTGGTTAAAATAGTGTGATTACTGTCAAGTAGTTTGGGTGTTTAATAGGGGTAGGCTGACACAGCTATATAAACAATGAAAGTTGTCTGATACTCAATATTTCCATCGACACTGTAGGATAAGGCTCTGACTCCCATGCGGTAAGACTTTGGCTCTCGCAGCGGTCGGGTAGTGAACACTACTCCTTTCAAGTTCTCATCTCTCAGGGCAAATGGGATTGCTGGGTCCTCATCTGCCATTAAGAAAGTTGTCCTTGGGTGCATGACTTGATCATGAGTATAGGCAACCAGCCGGATTAAATCCTGGCCAGCAGCTATGCCAAACGGGAGGGAAAGGAGTTTGTATTCCAAGGCGTAGGTACTCGGCTCACACTCTAAGTCGTTGGCTGGGCAATTTTTGAGACAGAACCTAAGAATAAGCAGAGCACTTTAGTCCAGGAAGAAGGCACAATATTGTAAGTACTGCAAGAGGTCTTAAAGGAGAAAAATCTTCCCCTGTTTACCCTGTGGCAGTATGCAGATTAAAACTTCTGTATAAAGATAATGTGCTCATGTACTCTTTATCCATTGTTCCTTTAAAGTTGCAGCCTAGTTTAATGGCCAATTTTCACCTCAACAGAGTTATCTCAGAAAGTGCCGACAGGCAATATAAAGATGCAGATACAATATTTGTCATTAAAGTCAGTGGTGCTATGTTTCTGTGACCTTGGTCTTCAACATTAGAGTTGGAAAGGTTGGTTTAAAATGTACCAGGCAGCTCTATTTGAGGAATTTGTGTGCTAGATCATAAAATAAAGAATTTGGAATGAAGAAAAGCAAAGTAAGCTTTACTTCTATTAATCAAGAGTCGAACTAGGAGATCTTTGCTAGCTCTGCTTGTCAGTGCTAACTGAGGTCAATGAACATCACCCATTTCAATGTGCCATTGCAGTTGAGTTTGATCACAAAAGATGGTTTCTGACTGAAGCAAGCTATTTCCTTGAGTATATTAAAAGATTCCAAGAAATTAATATGTTTTGCCAGGGAAGAAACAGGGAAACAGAATAACTTAAACCCAGCAAAATTTACCATGAATGATAGCATTATTTTCGTGACTAAAAGAATGTGTTAAATGCTTTGAAACATGTTAGGCTGTTAAAGAAGTCAGAAACCTCAGATGCAAAGGCAGCCCTATAGTCTGTATGCATAATCTATAAGTGACTGTGTGTATAGTCCATAAGTGACAACTGAATGACACCACATCAGCAGAAAGTACTGTGGCGTGCTCCCTGCAGGGGTTCCTATAGTAAAGGAATATTCTGGTGCCATTTCCTTTTGAACTAATAAAGTAATGCTGCAGGGATACTGAGAGTCAGCCAGCTCACCTGCGCCCACTGTTTTTCTGGTTGTGCTGAGGGGAAACATGGATATTGCTGCTTGTCTTGAATGTCAGTGCCTTACCTTTTGCTAGTATGAGCTTTATTGGTGTCAAAGTTTCTTGTTTAGTGAATACAGATTAAGGATTTGAGCTTGGGGTAAGTGAAAAGAAGCTGAAAATAAAACGTACCCAGAAAGAGGCTCTCGCTGGTAGTTTGGTGGACAAGGTGTGTCTATACACTGGTAGCTTCCTCTCATGTTGAAACACATCTGATTTGATCCACAATTAATGTTCTGTTCAAGGCACTCATCAATATCTGAATGTAAAAAAAACATGCAAAGATAAGTTGCTGGTAGAAGAATTGAAGGGTTAAAAACTAGCTGGGTAAGGGCTCAGCAGACTACAGAGGAGTAGCAGACTACCTCTACGCACAGTGAAATCTTTCAGAATCCCGTCTTGCTGTTTGAGACACTGAAGCCACTAGTTCCAATACTGCACATTTATTCATTTATTATTGTTGGCATTTTATTACTGTGCTGGCTGGCATATTGTGCAAGAGCTGCCCTTCGGTCTTGATCCAACATAAACTGTAGTTGTCTTGTCAATAGAGCGGTCTTGTCAATAGAACTGATTAGGTCAGGGGATTTTGTTATTTTTTTTCTTTTTTTTTTTTTTTTTTCTTTGGTGGGGGAGGGAACAGAAAATCTGACAGCACCCACAGTACCCTTTTTTGACAGAGGCAGGTTAAGGATTATACTGGGTTTGACCCTGAAGCTGCTGTCTACTTGCCTGAAGTTAGATGTGTAACGTAAGGTCATCTGAGAACCTCAGAGAATAAGAAGCTGCTAGTGTATAATTTGCTTTGTTTTACTAAACATTAAGATGTGAAACAAACATTTCTAAAACTTGAAATTCTGAATATATCTCTGATCACTAAAAGGGATCTCTGTACCTTGGCAGGTTTTGCCATTGGGCATAAGACGATAACCAGATGGACAAGTACACTGGTAACTTCCCAGGGTGTTTCTGCATTCGTGCTGACAGGTATGTCTGGTTTCACACTCATCAATGTCTGTGGAAAGACATGAACACGCATACATCAGGATTATTTGAACCTAGTACTGAACAGAGTTGTTTTTTTCTCTTATTTAGGTACAAGCATATGCACAGAGTTGGTGGAAGTTGTCTAGATCTTCTTTTCTGATGGGGTTGAACATCTAAGACCAGCAAGTCCTTTCACACCTTACCTGTGCCACTGCTTGTAACTTTTAAATAATTAAAGTCAGCTTTGAGGAGATCCTCACCTCTTTTGATAACAGCCATACCATAATACATACTCTAGCTGAAAAGACCAGTTGTGATACAAAGTTCTGGGGAGAAAGGGGGATGTGTAATTTGTATACATCACCTAGGTTATACAAATACATCTTGTCCTAGAGAGCGAGCTGTGGTGCCTGGTAATAACGTTTTAAGCAATATGCTTAGGAAACCTCCGGATTAGTTATCTCAACAGAGGAAGCCTTGACAATAGGAGAGTTGTTCTTACAGTTAATCCCACCTCAGGCAAAGCTCTTTCCCTTTCAAATTGATCTTCCCCATGCCACAGGGTTGAATTAAGCCCAGTATCTGGGAACACTACCAATAAATGCTCTTAATTGTTATTTTTTTTTTAATCCCCCTCTCAGATACAGAAGTACCAGACCACTTTCTGTAAAATTTTCAAAGCAGAGTAGTGTGATTTAGACACAGATCAGATATAATTATAGTATCTTTTGAAACATCTGCCTAATTCAGGACAGCAATAGAGACCCTACTCAAGTTAATCTTAGGCAAGCGGCATGATTAAAACAGTGGAAGGAAGGTTCCTTCCCCTCTCTTTTTCTGATTTACGGGGGTTGCATTAGATAAAAATGCAAACACAGAAGAGAAATAGATGTGACTAGAAATTTCTGGTGTGATGTTATCAAATCCTGACAGTTGTCTGTTGAAAGAACTTTCTTTTTAAAAAGCCTCACTCTGGTGCATTTTTCTTATTAAACAGCAATTTTTGAAATTTAGATGTTTATTCCAATAAAATGGAAGTACGAGAATATTAACTAATCCAAACTGGAAGCTGGAGTGAAGATGATAGATTTTTAGCTCAACCCTTTAGTTAATAGTGGTAGCTATATTCCTAGGTCTTTCAATTAAACTGCTATACCCGTAAAAAACTGCATATATACAACTACTGAAATTTCTTTATAATGTAAATACAAGGTTTAATGTCTGCCTATCTAGAATTAATAAAATTATACTTGCATTTTCCAATGTTATCTATTGCTATGTAATCTAGCTACAATTCTAGTTGCTAGAATCTAGCTGTAGATCACTATTTGTCCTGGAAGGGTATTGTGTCTCCTATGAAGTGGCATATATGGGAGGGTAAAATACATAGCTACATACTATATGTATGTACATATGTACTATATAGTACTATATTAAATGCACTGGGACAAGCTGTAATAAGGCCTAGCCTGTGGTACTGTTAGACCTGAATGCAGCAGTATTATCACAATAAATGAACTGAATGTTTGGGCTTTTTCTTAAAATACTCAAAATGTGAGTTAAGTTGGCAAAGTCTGGCTAAGAGAAGCATATTTAGGAAGATTAATTAATTTTTCATAACCCCCTCCCCCCCAAAATCTGGGGCAGAGTTTGCCAGTTTCAACAACTGCCCTGCTCTCCTCATCAGGGATAAAGAAAGGGCAGTGCAGTCATTGTCACAACTTATGACAAATCCCCTATTTGTTTATTTATAATCAGTCTCTCCACTCTCACCTGCTATCATAACTACAGATCACTTAAAATCTCTGTTTATATCACCTGTATGGCAGTGACTAACCACCCTGTAGCAGTGCTGGCATTGGCCCTAGTATGCTCAGTTCTAAAATTTTTATTCAAAACCTTTTGAAACCAAATTACTACTACCATCAGTGGGAGTCTGATATAAGCAACGTCCCCAGTACTAGACTGGGCCTGATGGTGTTTTTTGAGGAGTGAGAAAGTTCACAAACGTGACCTACCATAATCAGAAGAAAGAGAATAACAGAGGGAGATAATTTGCAAACACACAATAAGCACCACAACTAAAATAAGAGGTTACAAAAGCAGAAGTTTGAAAACAGTTTTGCTACAAAGTGGTCAGGAGACAAGAACATGCAGAACTCTAAATATTTATCAGGGTAATTGTTAAAAAAAAACAACACAGCGCCACAAACCATCAGCCCCTTGTATATATTAAACAGTAACCTAACAACAAGGACCGAAACAAGACAATTGCACAGATATGACTGACATTTACCTACACATCTGTCATTTCTTGCCTCAAAGCCTTCAGGACAAGTTTCTCTAATGTTCCTTCTAGTCCTGGAGAAAGGAATTCTGCTGTTCCTATACTCTGAGAAGGAGCTGTAGCGATTTGAGGAGTGCCTGTAATATTGTTGAGGTTGATAGTTGTCTCTCACAGGGGAGAATTGAGCATAGTTATAGCTATTGTAATAGGCACCATAATTTGGCAATCTCTCCAATCCAGCGCAAGATTTCCCATCACCTAATAAATGTTGTCCAGTTGGACAGATACACTTGAAGCTGCCGGGGGTGTTGGTGCATTGAAATGCACAGGGCTTAGGCACTTGTTCACATTCATTAATGTCTGCTCATGTGACATGATCCAGAGCAACAAACCATGTGGAAAGGAGAAAAAACAAACAAACAACAACACATAACTATATGTATATATATACATATATATTTATCTCAGTCTGTGGAACAAACTGAAGACATAGAAGTGAGATCTTGAAGACAGTAAAATGTGGCAAACACAATGCCAAGTAGGCTGGCTTCTCTAGCCAGAACAGTAATATACCTTTATTCTTCCTGTAAGGCTTCTTGTGACATAAGACCATGCTTACACAGGACAAGAACTCTGCTGAAGGTAGTGCCTCAAGTGTTACTGCATGTAAGATGTGGTTATAAAACAGGGACCCCAAGTCTGCTCCTCTCCTTTTGTAGAAGCAGGGCTGTGCGATAACCTGAAAGTTGCTGTCTGTGGTCCCTGCTGCTTGTCAGAAAAGATGCTTTCAGAAATAAAGGTGCCCTTAGGACCCACTCTGTTCATCATTTCAGCTTATGCCGTTCACTGCTACTTTAGTGATTTTTGTTCTTAAATGCTCCACAGATGGGTGGGAGATGCTGTTGGGCCCTTTCTCTAAAGGAAGATACTTAACATGGAGCATTCTTGAGAAGTACAACATTTAAACTGGCACAGAGGGAAGCTCAATAAGATCTGATACCATTACTGTACTATGCATCAGGGGAAAAATCAGGTCTCAAGGATGTGTCACAAGGTTGCAGGGGAAGAAAGTCAGTTATGTTCTAACCTTTGATGTTCTTATTAGTCATTAGCTGTGAAAGTTTGGAGACTTAACTTTGTACAATGAAAATAATATGATTATTGAGATCTAACATAGTTCACAGAAATATTGTTATTCAGTTAAGTGGGCATGCATATGTCTATGTATGTTGTGATAAGAGATGAGCATCATAATTCCCTGTCTGTTGGCTGGGGATAAGACACAAAGGACTTTACCCAGGGTAAAAGTGGCAGAGGTTCAAACCTTCTGCTTCAGTCTGGGGTCCTACTTACTTTTCGAATCTTCCCTGTGCTCACTGGAAACATTAACAATAAAACTTGAATTTTCTTAACACATGTGAACTGATACCTTTGAATCTATATTTTAAATATATTTTTAAGCAGATAAAAATTCAAAGGTGTGTAAAGTTCGCCCTTAAGAGGGAGCTTTCAGTAGTCCTTGGTCAGAAGACAGCTTTAGGAGACCAGCTAGTGTTTTGTGAAAATCTGTAGCCTCAGGCTTTATCTAGCTTATTACTGTCAGAAATTTAGGTGGTTTTAATGCGTTAAGGAGGCCGGATTGATTTTATTTCAGAAGCGAGGCAGCTGGTGGAAGTAATGTCTTCATCTATACCAAACAGTTTCTTACTGCAATTTAGTCTCTTTAATTAAAACAAACAATCAAAAAAAACCCCCAAAAAAAACAAAACACACACAAAAAAAAACAAAACCCAAACAAAAAAATTCCTGGCTTGTGGTAGTCCAAAATCTTCAGTTGTTTAAAAGGAAAAGCCCTATTTTCCAAAGCAGCTCTTTATCTCTTAGGAAAGCTAATCTTGAAGAAGTCATCATGGAGGAATGCTTCTCTGATATGATACATGAGAGCAACTGAAACAAACTTCACTTACTGTCATACATCAACATTCATAAATCATTATCAGGGTAGATCAGCTAATATATTTTAAATATTCAACATAAATACGGAAGGGGTGAATCTATATGATCCTAGTGCCATCCTGAGAGCTGTTAAATAGCAGGGGATGTGTTTTATGCACTTGCACTAACACCATACGTTATACTGTCCTACCATCCACATTAGAGCTATGAGAGTATTCTTCAAATGCTAAGGCTCTGCAAGTGGGAGAAAGCTCTTCATATTTTTATGCCAGAATTTTCTATACAGATAGCATAGGAGAGTAACTACGTAGTCAGGATGCCTGTGACTGACAGGAATGCTCCTTCCCTACTGTGATCCACCCAAACCAGAAAGGGGAGTGTTGGATGATAAATGGGTACCAGCTCCCTCTGCTTAACCCATATGTTGAACACTCTTCGCAATTCTAGCTGGTGGGTGTGTATTGTGCCTCTTGCAACACACTTCCTTTGGGTGTTCTCTTTTAGCGGAATACACATCACTCCCTGCTTGACTGCCTTCAGGTATGAATCAGTACATTCCAGGGTATACAGCCAGGCACATTTCACTGTCCAATCAACTAACACATCTGACCTGATTTTTATAAATGAAGCCTCGTGTGGAGTGGTAGCTTGTCACATCCAGCCACCAGTGCTCCAAGACCCTTGTATGATTTGTTTTCACAGTATGGATCTATAAAAATCTCTGTTTGGAGTCTTTTAGTTTTGACTATTTGTTTTGAATTGGATGCTTTGTTTTAGAGAGGTAATTTTGAACTTCAGAACAAATTTGTCCATACAGCATAGTCTTGATAACATTGTTGGATATGTTCCAACAGAAAACCCAACCCAAAGTAGAGTAGAAAATACATGATACGAATGTGACTGGATAGCTTACCGACACAAGGTCTTCCAACTCCCTGGGACCGATATCCTCTAGGACACACACAACGGTAACTTCCTTGTGTGTTCTCACAAATCTGGTTATAGCGGCACTGGTGGGTTCCATCCCGGCATTCATCAACGTCTGCAAGCAACAAGGCAAGGGAGTCAGATTTTTCTTGAAACTTCATACAACTTTTAACTTCCTGATGCAGAAGGAAAGCACTAGTGAATTTGTCTCTCTAGACAGATGTGGCCTCTGAACATACACTTTTCTTACCTGATGCCATGACTAGACATTACTCTATAACAGTTTGTGTTACGAATCACAATTTGTGATTTGTAAGCAGATTTTGAGCAGGTACACAGATAAAATTTTCAACCGTGTTGCATTTACGCACACTTTTTCTGTTAAAACTTTTCATTGAGGTTTCCAATGTGATCAGCTACTCTGCAACAAGACACGATCCCTCTTCTGTCATATCCCACTAGAAAAAAAGATTTGGTAGTATATATAACATTGGTTATATTTAAAAGCATCCCTGATAAGCAGCAAGGATCTGTGATCTTGATTCAGAGCCACTGAGACAAACTCTAAAGAAGCATTCACACTTGGAACAAAACATTACAAAAGTCAACAAACGATTTGCAGAATTCAAGGTGACAATGCAGAAAAGACGCTGAGGAAAAAAAAGCCTTACTGTTCTTTCATAAAAACAATGGAAAGCTGGAAGGGGCAAGAATACTTCTATTCTTTTAATAACAATTATGAAAAAGTTAAATCTATATGTATGTTCCCATAAATGAAAAGATGTTGATGCCTTTAATATGCACAAATCTTAGTAAGTGAAGCCAGACTATTTCCAAGATTATTTAAAAGAAACCCAAACATCATTGTTGTACCTATGTTTACCATTGTTATACAGTACATTAGCACTTTACTCACCAATGCAAGTTCCATTTTCTGCTTTGGTCATTCCACTGGGACACAGATCAATGCACTTATAGCCACCACGGGTGTTTTTGCAAAGCTGATCAGGCCTACACACATTCTGCCTGCATTCATTTACGTCTTATTTAAAGAAAAAAAAGGCAAGAATGTAAATGAGCTCAGTCATTTATGCACATGCATTTAAATTTATTTCATTCATATTTATCAATCAGCCCAATTCCTACTTCCCCTAGCTTTTAGTGTTGATTTACAAACAAATTCAGAATGCATACTATCATCCATGGTAGGATTTGCTTTCATAATGGTTTCCAACAACAAATACAGCAATAAACAAATGTTGAACTATGGCCATTGGAAAGAGGGAATGAACATTCAAAAATTAATTCATACCCATGCATTTTCTGCCCTTCAGCTGGTATCCTGGATCACAACCACAGTGGAAACTTCCTATAGTATTGAAGCAACGCTGGTGACAGGAGTTGGACTCTTGACACTCATTAACATCTGTTGAACAATACAAATCCTTGATACCATAGATGTGAATTGCCTTGTCATCAGTTACCTGAACAGTATTTTGGTTGAGTCAATATTCTGGACTCTGATTTGATTTGTATTACACTATTGAGGTATGTTCAGAAGCGTTCACTTTTCAGTTCTTTGTAAAAGAAAATGCACATGCAACACAAAAGCAAGAATGTTAGGCTATACTCTGACAGGATTTTAAATTTATTTCTAAAGATGGACAAAGCAAAAGGCTTTAAAAAAGCCTAAACCACACCCAACAAAACAAAACAACTACCACAAAAAAGAAAAAAGAAAAAAATTTAACACCCCCCCCCAATCTTAATAATGAAGGTTCAAAGACACTGTATTTGGAGATGCATCTTTTAAAAAGCTACTTTCACTCCTGTGAAAGTTAGCATTATCAGCTTATAAAAGCTAACAACCAAGAACCAATCTATACCTTGACAATTAAATCCATCAGCTGTCCTCCTAAAGCCGTTCCCACATCTCACCACACAGCTGTATGAGCCAATGATGTTTTCACAGTCCTGGCCAGCATGGCAGGTATGTCCACCTAACGCACACTCATCTATATCTATAATTAAAAACAAGCGGTAAACCTCACCATGTCAAAATGAAACACAGATAAAACAGGGTCTTGAGCATGATCAGCTATGAAATACTTGATTGCAAATATATTCATATGTTAAATAATTAGAATACCACCAATAGATTATATTTTTTACAATGAGAAAATGGCCCAGCCTAAACAGAATATTTCCCTAGCAGCTTAAGTGCCATGGGGCTTTCTGTATCCAGCCTGCCCACAGCAGTGCATATCTTACCCTGACACGTTCTACCATCTGCAGAGATAGTGAGGCCTTTTGGACAGGAGCAGTAGTAAGAACCCATGGTATTATGACAGGTATGGGAACAAGGATTTCTCACAGCACATTCATCTTCATCTGGAACAAGGAAAACCAGTGAGATTTCACAAGACTTTACAAACCTTTCTAAGGGTTATATATCTGGTAAAGCCCACAGAGCAAAGCTAGATATGGCAATAGGTCAGCTTCATAGAAATGGTTCAACAGTGCATTCTCCACTCTTATTTTTACAGTTACCAAATCTACACTAACAGCTTGCTGGAATCTTGCTTTAGCTCTGCAGACTATATTACTACTTTGACAAACGAAAGTGTGATACAATCTTTTTCAGAGAATCTCTTCAACAGAACAGATAGGTAAAAGAGGGCAGATTTAGATTGGAAATACAGAATAATTTTTTTTATGATGAGGATGGCAAAACACTGGAACATATTGCCCAGAGAAGCTGTGGATGCCCCATCATTGGAAGTGTTCAAGCTCAGGTCAGACGGGACTTTGAACAACTCAGTCTAACAGAAGGCATTCCTGGCCATGGCAGGGGGACTAGAACTGGATGATCTTTAAAGGTCCCTTCCAAACCAGATCATTCCGTGAATCTGTGATTACACACTACCCTTGTCACATCATTACCTGAACAGTAAGGACCAGTTGAGTCAAAATCAAACCCAGCAGGGCACTGGTTGCTACGATCTCCTGTATAGCAAAGAAACACATGTTACTTGTGGATGAAAATAAAGCCAAATTATTGCCTTAAAAAACCCCCGACACTTTAACGTTAAGAATTACAGCCCACCTACTTATAAAAGGTTTATTAGTGGATGTTCTTTCTGGGCACTGAAAGTCTGTAGTACATGGGTTTTGAAAAACCTTAAACAAGTGCATGTGTGGGTGTCCCTTAGGGTGATGGGAAGTTTCATTTCATTCCATCAAGCCTGATACATCCTCCAAAGTTCCTCCATAAAGTTTTCATTATTAAAAGAATAAAGACTATTTCATATTGCTTCACACAAAAAAAAAATCCATAAAGTACCAGTAGATTCTTCAAGCTGAAGCTCAGTATCATGTTTTCTGTATATACCAAATAATCCAGAGAAGTTCAATCTGAGGAATTTAGGATATTTTACCCATTTTTGTGCTGAATTTTGAATTTTCTTCTTTAACAGAATGAAAGGTACATGCAAAGAAATGGGAAAATCTCTTAGGTTGAATATCTGAAGCTACTGGTAATGCTATTAGCTGTGTCAACAAAAGCAGATATACCTCGTCAATGAGAACTAGAGAAGAAGTAAGTGCAAATTGCAACAGCTTTTACATTTTTATCTATGAGTATATTAACAAGACATGTAGATCCCAGAATCTACAATAAGGTCATCCAGGTTTCACAGAGTTTCCTCTTTCAAAGCCATAACAGCTTTTGAGCATATAGGTAATGGAATCTGCAAAGACAAGATATTATTTTTCCATTGTTTCCTTTCTGTGAAAGATTACAACAATACCTTTTGCAATGGAAGCGTGGATTTTAAAAGCCACTGTTTCTTCCAGTGGGTTGTACTCTGTTGTAATAGAGGAAGCATGGAGTGTTTCCACCAAGAAAGGCATCTTTCCTTTAGTGTGGTCATAGCTGATAGTGTGGTTCCATGTATAGGGAACACTAACTCCATCTACAGTGAAGAGACGAGTAGAATGGGCATACAGCTGCCCAGGGCCAGTTTGAATATAGTCTTCTGTGTAATCCTGAAACAGCAAAATTTAGGCTTCAGGCACTGAGCTCATCCAATACCACTGCGGCCTTTGCATTTTAAAATAATATGAGATGTATTTTGAGAAAGGGTCTTAACAGTTGAACAAAGTGTATTTCACACACAACACATACTTCCTTTACTTTCGACTGTTGAATCTTAACAGCATCTGGTATATTTCTTTAAATAAGAAACAGGCTGTGAGGGTCCTGATGATGGGGGCCACAGCATAGCGTTTCCAAAAATAACCCCGGAAAATGATCTTACTGTTCAGTAACAATCTTTAGAGATCTAAATGTTTTTTTCATATTCTACGTCAGATGCTGACAATGTGCTAACTAAACAATAAGAGAAAATTCTGCCACTGGGAAAAATACAAATATTGGACGTGCTACATGTTGCAGTGTATCAAAATATCAAGAATTTAATGTTTATTTATTATACTGTGGGATTAATATATTAAAACATTTTCACTGGTTACTTACCACTGACTAATTATCACCTTTACAGAGACAACTTCAAATAATATTCTTTCTTTTACAGTAAATACAAGTATCAAGAGCCTGATTTTAAACCAAAACTTTTATACCACATATTGGTATAAGCAAAATATTTTTCATGTCTTACACTACACCAAAAATAGTTCCTTTGAACTCCATCTTTCTATCAGGAGTACAAGGTCAGTGATAGAAGCTATCTTACCATGAGCAGTAGAGAATATCTCCTAGGAAAAAAATAGGCAAAGCAATTCAGTAGCAGGTTTATAACCTTTTGCTATATGATCATGCAAACTGCCCTCTAATCAATCCTGAGAAAAGTTCATAGAGAGTGTCATTCTTTGAAAAAGCATATCTTGTAAAGTATTTCAGATGGATTGCATAATAGGACAGTTTCCCCTAACAGATGTCTCCACAAGACAAAGACTTGATGTGATAGCAGAGAAAGAAGCACATCATTATCAGCATCATAGCAATATGTATGATAAGAAAACATAAAATACCTTGCATTGTAATCTGCCACCGTATGCATAATGTAGCTGTAGACCAATTATCAGCACCTTTTATACCAAGGTGCCAAGGGGAAGCCAGAAAGTCAGAGACGTTTAAGATGCACCTTCACAGCTCTGTCAAAAGCAACACCTGACATGCCTGCCTGTGGTAATGAGCCCTGAAGACACCTCTAAATACCACCTTCTAATGTCTAAAAAACTTGACCAATACTACCTTTCTGATGGTAACTTGTTTTCAAAGGCAATGTTAACATCTGTCAGTTAAACCAGACACAAAACAAGTTACATACAATACAACAGTTTTCAGGACTAAAGCAGTGTCTACTGCTTTAATATAGAAGAAGGAGGAAGTGTATTGATGAGAGAAGGAGGTGGTGTCTTGAGCAGATTTACCTTCACGCTAACATCAGCTACTGATTGGAGCTGCAGCACATGTCCACTCACAACAACATCCAGTAGCAAAGATCCATCTGAATCCAAACCCCTGGCAATATGAGTCATCCGCAGAATCTCACCTATGAATTTTAAGAGCACATTGATTCATAAAACATTCTAACCAGAGTTGTATTAGCCACACAGTACCTGAATTGGAATCCCTCCACCAGCTATTTTATGCTCGTATTTTTTTAAGGCATACCATGCCAGTAATAAAAAACATTACATGTTAATGACAGCTGTAAAAGCTGTATATAAGCCTTAGAAAGCCATGTCATTCGGAAAACACTGATGTAAGTACAAGACTCAAAGTTCAGCACCAGTTATGTGCTATTTTTGAAGAAATACAGTATCTCTCAAGCTTACTGGAAACAGAATGAGCTGGTATATCAGAGAGAACTAACCAGTTGCAAACTCCACTTGAGTTTCTCTCTTGAAGACTGCATCAGTGAGTGTAAACCCATTCATTGCTTCTCCGATTTCTTTCGCTGTTGTCCAATAAACTGGGCTGAGTATAGAAATGAGCTTTCTCATTGCTGGACCTGAAAGAAATGCGACGTAACATTTGAGAGCTTTTTTCCAACATCAAGCAGCCCACATCAGTAGGAGTTGACTATGAAGACCTAAAACTAGAGTAACCCTGAAGACTCAAACCAGAAAAAAAAAAAGTATGTATTGGTATATTCAGAGGAATCGTTTCACAAATACTAATGTACTAGAAGAAAACACTGAAGATTCCTTTTTACTCCTTGTCTATGAAAAGTTCAGATTCATTTCTTCAGAGAGACTTAATTAAAGTAAGTGGTGAAAACTGACTGCACAGAATTCAGCCTGGCTCAAGGAGCAAATGTGATAAAAAGTAAAATAAAACCTACCGAGGCTCCGAGGTACATTTGTGATCTTTGCTTGTATTACCCTAGTTTCAGAGTCAGTGCTGTCTGTTACTGTGGAATTCAGGAAAGCAATTCCAAATTCAATATCATTAATATTGCCAATGACGCTGCCTTTGGCACGTGAAGGCCCACCTGTGTAGGGGAAGAGTGGGAGGAAGGAAAAAAAATGCCTATGTGAAAACTTTGCTGCCTGATACCTTGAGGGAGAGAATTCAGAAATGTTGTCCAGCATTTTAAGGTGTAAGGATATTTCTGCATATGTTACTACAGTATTTGCAAGAGTAAAGTTCACAACCAGCAACTAACAGTATCTCTGTATATGTGGTCTGAGGTAGAGTCACGGTAACACAGGAAGCACCTTACGCACTCACCTCTGAGAAGTAACAATTGTTTAACAACATACTCTAGTGGTATGTAAAAAGCTAACAAAAAAAATATTCCTGCTGAAGTTGCAGGGGAGATTTAAGCCAAAAAAATTGAAATCAAATCATTCAAATTGGTACGGAAGACTACCAGTCAAATTAGGAGTGCCACACAATATTTCATTTCATGCAGGCTGTAAATAACTCACCAGGACATGACTGGGTATTACACCTGGATATCTGGGAGGAGTCTCCAGGACAAGGACGTCCACGATTTAATGGGGCTGGACTGCTGCACAGGCGTGTTCGGGTCTGCTCTCCTCCTCCACAAGAAGCTGAGCACTGGCTCCATGTTTGCCACTGCCCCCAGTTTCCATCCACTAAATAAATGAAGAATGAAGAAAGCAACTTGTCATTTTAAATGCTTCGGGCTGCATCAGTGATGCTTCAGTGTCACTCCTTGATTGAGTCAATGTCTTAAAGAAATAGCTCAAAGAATGACAAAACCACCATAATGGGTAGGATGGGTAGGAACACTTCTCCCCACAGCGTCCTGGTTTCACGTGGGATAGAGTTAATTTTCTTCCTAGTAGCTGGTGCAGTGCTGTGTTTTGGCTTTAGTCTGAGAACAATGCTGATAACACTGATGTTTTAGTTGTTGCTCAGTAGCACTTGGCCTGATCAAGGACTTTTCAGCCTCTCATGCTCAGCCACTGAGGAGGGGCACAAAAAGCTGGGAGGAAGCAGAGACAGGACACCTGACCCAAACTAGCCAAAGGGGTACTCCAAACCACAGCACATCATGTCCAATATATAAACTGGGGGGAGTTACCTGTAAAGGAGTGATTACTGCTTGGGTCAGACTGGTTATCAGTCAGTGGGTGGTGAGCAGCTGTAATGTGCACCACTTGTTTTTATTAAGTTTTCTTCCCCTCTCTCCATTTCTTTTTATTATTATAATTGATATATTTTACTGGATTTCAATTATTAAACTGTTGTTATCTCAACCTGCAAGTTTTACCGTTTTTTTCCCCTGATTCTTCTCCGCATCCAACTAGGGGTGGGGAAGGAGTGAATGAGTGGCTGCATGGTACTTAGCTGCAGGGTAGGGTTAAACCACAACAATCTTTTTGGTACCCAATATGGGGCACGAAGGGTTGAGATAATGACAGGTCTGACCAGAGCATGCTAAAACATCCTGGTGGTGATGTTCACCCTCCATGGGGATTGGATTAAGGTTATCATTTCATGGTTCTTGGTTGTATTGGCTTATGGTAAACCCATCTGGGCTGCTGCATTGTGGCAAGATACCACTGCCTGGTTGGAGAACCTGGTTGTGAAAGTGTGTAGATGCTCACGTACCAAGAATTGGGCTACTTGAAGAACATCAGAACAATCAACAGGTGGATCAGGGATTTAATAATTTTAAAAATTATTAAATTAGGATTAAAAATAATAATACAATAATCCTTTTCTGGAGAGTTATAGAAGGGTGTTTAGAAATTTATAGGCATTTAATAAGTCTCTAGCATTGTGGTTTATATTCTGTATTGCTGACACTGATCCTGAATGTGTAAGTTCATCAATTACCCCTTAGTTATGTATTGTCAATAAATCATAGAATCATAGAATAGTTAGGGTTGGAAAGGACCTCAAGATCATCTAGTTCCAACCTCCCATGCCATGAACAGTGGCACCTTCCACTAACCATGCCAACCAAGGCTATGTCCAACCCAGCCTTCAACACCGCCAGCAAAGGAGCATTCACAACTTCCCTGGGCAACCCATTCCATTACACTGCCTCACCAAACTTACAGTACAGAATTTCTTCCTCCTATCCAATCTGAACTTTCCCTGTGTAAGTTTGAACCCATTACCCCTTGTCCTCCCACCACAGTCCCTCATGAAGAGTCCCTCCCCAGCATCCCTATAGGCCCCCTTCAGGTATTGGAAGGCTGCTATGAGGTCTCCACGCAGCCTTCTCTTCTCCAGGCTCAACAGTCCCAACTTTCTCATCCTATCTTTATATGGGAGGTGCTCCAGTCCCCTGATCGGTGGCCCTCCTCTGGACTTGTTCCAACAGTTCCATGTGCCTTTTACGTTGAGGACACCAGAACTGCACACAAGACTCCAAGTGAGGCCTCACGAGAGCAGAGTAAAGGGGCAGGAGCACCTCCCTCGACCTGCTGGTCACACTCCTTTTGATGCAGCCAAGGATACAGTTGGCTTTCTGGGCTGCAAGCGCACACTGCCGGCTCATGTTCATTTTCTCATCGACCAAAGCTCCCAAGTCCTTCTCCGCAGGGCTGCTCTGAATCTCTTCTCTGCCCAACCTGTAACTGTGCCTGGGATTGCTCCGACCCCGGTGGAGGACCTTGCACTTGGCATGGTTAAACTTCATCAGGTTGGCATCAGCCCACCTCACAAGCATGTCAAGGTCCCTCTGGATGGCATTCCTTCCCTCCAACTTATCAACCGAATCACACAGCTTGGTGTCATCGGCAAACTTGCTGAGGGCGCACTCAATCCCACTGTCCATGTCACCAACAGATATTGAACAAGACCGGTCCCAACACCAATCCCTGGGGGACACCACTCGTTACTGGTCTCCAGCTGGACATTGAGCCATTGAGCACAACTCTTTGTGTGCGGCCATCCAGCCAGTTCTTTATCCACCGAGTGGTCCACCTATCAAATTGATGTCTCTCCAACTTAGAGACAAGGATGTCATGTGAGACAGTGTCAAAGGCTTTACACAAGTCCAGGTAGATGACATCAACTGCTCTGCCCCTGTCCATCAGTTCCATAGCCCCATCATAGAAGGCCACCAGATTGGTCTGGCATGATTTCCCCTTAGTGAAGCCATGCTGGCTGTCACCAACCACCTTGTTGTTTTCCATGTGCCTTAGCATGCCTTCCAGGAGAATCTGCTCCAAGATTTTGCCAGACACAGAGGTGAGGCTGACTGGTCTGTAGCTACCCACCTCATTCATTTTCCCCTTCTTGAAAACAGGGGTTATATTTTCCTTTTTCCAGTCGTCGGGAACTTCACCTGACTGCCATGATTTTTCAAATATGATGGACAGCGGCTTAGCAACTTCATTTGCCAGCTCCTTCAGGACCCGTGGATGGATTTCATCAGGTCCCATGGACTTGTATACATTCAGGTTCCTAAGATGGTCTCGATCCAGGTCCTCTCCTACAGTGGGCCCAGGGTCTTCATTCTCACTGTCCCTGCATCTGCCTTCCAAGAATTGGGTGGTGTGGTCAGAGCATTTTCCAGTGAAGACTGAGGCAAAGAAGTCATTAAGAACCTCAGCCTTCTCCAAATCCAGGGTAGCCAGTTCTCCCGATAGCTTCTGGAGAGGGCCCATGTTGTCCCTAGCCTGTCTTTCATTTGCAATGTACCTGTAAAATCCCTTCCTGTTATCCTTAACATCCCTAGCCAAGTTTAATTCTAAGTGGGCCTTAGCTTTCCTAACCTGGTCCCTAGCTTCCCGGACAACATCCCTGTATTCTTCCCAGGCTGCCTGTCCTTGCTTCCACCTTTTATAAGCCTCTTTTTGCCTTTGAATTTTCCTCAGCAGCTCCTTATCCACCCAAGGAGGTCTCCTGGCCCTCCTGCTAA
The DNA here is from genome assembly GCA_039720435.1 of Amazona ochrocephala. Taxonomy (NCBI): domain Eukaryota; kingdom Metazoa; phylum Chordata; class Aves; order Psittaciformes; family Psittacidae; genus Amazona; species Amazona ochrocephala. The sequence goes on along the minus strand of CM077884.1, from coordinate 1,416,261 downwards.
ACTTCCTTCTAGTAGGGATGTATCCCTCCTGAGCTTGCAGTAGGTGATCCTTGAATATCAACCAAGAGACTTGGGCCCCCTGCCCTCTAGGGTTGTATCCCATGGAACCTTACTGAGCAGGCTCCTGAAGAGGCCAAAGTCTGCTCTCTTGAAGTCCAGGGCAGTGAGCTTGCTGCACACTCCTCTCACTGTCCAGAGGATCTCGAACTCGACCATCTCATGATCGCTGCAATCAAGGCTGCCCTGTAGCATCATATTTCCAACCAGCCCTTTCCTCTTGGTGAGGACGAGGTCAAGCATGGCACCTCTCCTTGTCGGCTCCTCTATTACTTGCAGAAAGAAGTTGTCTTCTACACAATCGAGGAAATTCCTGCATTGCTTGTGCTGGGCCATACCATCCCTCCAACAGATATCAGGGTGGTTGAAGTCTCCCATGAGAACAAGGACCTTCGAGTGTGAGGCTGTTCTATCTGTCTAGAGTGCTTCATCCACCGCGTCCTCTTGGTCAGGCGGTCTGTAACAGATCCCTACAATAACGTCTCCCATCACTGTTCTCCCTTTAACCCTGACCCACAAGCTCTGTATTGATTGCTCACCTGTCCCCAGACAGAGTTCCATACTCTCTAGCTTATCCTTAACATAAATAGCAACTCCCCCTCCCCGTCTGCCAGGCCTGTCTTTCCTAAAGAGCCTGTAACCTTCCATTCCAACACACCAGTCATAGGAGCCATCCCACCATGTTTCTGTGATGCCTATGATATCATACCCCCTAGACATGCACACATCTCTAATTCCTCTTGTTTGTTCCCCATGCTATGAGCATTTGTATAGAGGCATTTGAGCCGAGATCCAATTGAAGCTGGCTTGTTGGCTGGAGCAGCTGGAATATCTCTACATTGCTCCGAACGTTTACTGTAGGTGCTGCCAACCTACTGGGTGTGTTGGGATGGAATGATGCCCCCCTCCCCCAGCACATCTAGTTTAAAGCATCCTTGACCAGTCTGGCAAGCCTCCTACCAAATCCACTCTTCTCCTTTTTTGTCAGACCAGCTCCACCAGCCCCCAGTAGACCTGGACTACTAAATTGAGTCCCATGTTCAAGGTACCCAAACCCCTGACTACAGCACCACTCTTCTAACCATTTATTAACCTGGCCAATCCTCCTAGCCTTTTTAAGGTCCTGCCCTGTATCCTGGAGAATTGATGAAAAGACAATCTGCACTCCACAGCCCCTAACCACCTCTCCCAGAGCTCTGTAGTCCATCTTTATGTTCTCCGGGCTACTGTTATCTATATCAGTAGTACCCCCATGGAGCACTAGAAGTGGGTAATAGTCAGTGGGACCGACTAGGGCAGGCAGCTTCTCTGCAACATCCTTGATCCAAGCCCCTGGTAGGCAACACACCTCCCTTGAGCCTGGGTCAGGCCGACAGATGGGTGCCTTTGTTCCTTTCAGAGTAGAGTCCCCTACTACTATGGCCCATCGTTTTTTCCTGGCAGCACCAGTAGTGATCTTCTTTACCAGTGCATCAGCCGGTTGTTCCTGGTGGGAGTGTGGTTCCTCATCAGCCCCCTCACTTTACTGCTTTGATTGTCATTTTGTTTAAAGCATTTGAACTTAGCATTTTTCCCTGCTTTGGAATACATCAAGAGAGTTTATATGGGAGCATTATAAACTGTGTTTACTGTAAAAAGTAGAATTACTAGATGTAGGAGAGATTTTCATATGCTATTTCTTGGTTTGCATCATTCTACGTTATTTTGGGAAAATCTAACACATGAAGGAGGAAATCTTTGTCAGGTGAGAGTCAGTTATAGAAAAAAGTGAGAGTGGATTATTGTTTTGTATTAAATTGTAAGTAATTACAGGATCCTCAACATTCCTTTCATAATATGTAGATCTCACTTATGTTATGTATACCTTGAAGTGTTCCAGTGAAAGCTGCATTTAATTTCTGTTAGTCTGAGCACTCACCGGGGCACAGGTCAGTGCTGCACCTCTGGATCTGCATGTCAGCCCCTGCACATGCCCTTCCACCACTGGCAGGGCGAGGATTGTCGCAGGTTCGGTATCGCCTCATCTGGCCTCCATTGCAAGTTCGACTACAAGTTCCCCAGCTACTCCATGGGCCCCAGTTTCCATGAACTGTAAAAATAGGCTAGATTTTATCTGTCTTCCTCTTAACAACAGATACTTAAAACCAGAAAGTCAAGCTAAGAAAATGTTGCTATTGAAGAGTAACTTGTTCATATATTTTCCCAAAATAAAAAGAACCAGACAGTTAAAGATCTAAGAAAGTTACCTTGTCCAGCCTTCAGTGATTTCTGAGTAACTCCAGAACATCATTGTTTGTAAGAAAGTGTGCAGCATATATTATTAACTAAATGAGTCACTGCATTCTACTGTGAGATACAAAGAAATTCGGTTTGCAGTACTTTCTGATTAGACAGCCGTCACTTTAAAGAGGTGCATGACATCTGACAGTCTAGCGGACCTTATGACCAGCAGCTGTTTGTCCTCCAAATAGTTCAGTTTGAAGTGCCCCAGTCATAATGAGTGATGAAAAGATGTTTTTGTTCTTGCCAGGCAGCTAATACCGCTTGCCTGTGTTCAGACCCCCCTAATTTTTGTGGGAGTTTGTGATTTGTGAAGGGCTTTGTTCCTCTCATGCATACATACAAACCCAGTGAGTGGATAAGCAGCCTAATTCAAAGCACTTACTTGGACAAGGATCACTGTTGCAAAAATCAATTTGTACATCATTTCCTTCACATTTGTGACCCCCAAACTGCGGGGCTGGGTCTGAGCAGTGACGTGTTCTCTGCCTGCTTCCTCCTCCACAGGACACGGTGCAGGCACTCCAACTGCTCCATGTGGCCCACTTCCCATCCACTGGTGAGAAAGGCATAGAACGGTACACTTAGTGTCTCTGACATTAGAAATAACAAAGTAAATCAGTGCTACATCAGGGTAAAACTGATGTAGGATGTTACTGACTCTCTTTCTGGAACATCTCAGCTACATAGGGATTTCCAGGAGTAAAGCTGGAGAAAGGCACGACCTGTCTTTTAAATAACCTATAAGCCTAACCAGAAACATGGTCAGGGATCACTCAGTCCTCAAGCTCAGACACTTTCCCATTTTTAGATACCTGTAAGCAAGTTGAACCACATACAAAATAGTACCTGAAATTACCATACTGGGCTCACACAAGTGCTACCCCAAAGCCCCAGCCTTTACCTGTGCACCCTCCTCTGGTTGCAGCTGCACTGTCTTAAGATATAACCCTTCTCCTTCCTAACCAACCTTTCATTTACTGGCTCAGCTCCTTGTTAGAGTTATTACTAAATTATCTCCCATAAATCAGGTCTTAGCAGTTGAGTAGTAGTGTCTTTGATCTCCCAAGACATGGTGACACAAACTGTTACAGCTATATCTGTGTGAGCACTGAAGTTGTTGGCTGAGAATAGGCCAATTAGTCACAAACTAGCTGTAAGCAATAGCATCCTCAAGCAGCAGCATGTGGAGCTAGGTAAATGTGCAACATCGAACCCTCACTTGCTTGGCTACCAGAACAGCACTATTCTCTCGTACACATTGATCGTTATAGTGGGGACTCGACACAGGGTCCGGCATGTGCAAAATGGAGCACAAAGCCAGAAGGATCTAGTCTGAACTACTGCACATTCCACTTAATGAAATTTCCCTCTCATTATCCCTGCAGCCAAATACAGAGGTTGTGTTTCAAAACTGTGAGTTCTCCCATTTGGTCACGAAGGACTCATTGAAATGTGGAAGAACAGGATAAATGAAGTGTTCAAGAAAAAAAATTAGAAATAAATGTTTAGGAAACCTGTAATTTAACTGCTGAGGTTTTAAAATGCTGCTTTTGCACAGTCACAAGGTAAGGGAAGAGAGACAAGAACAGGAGAAGAAATCCCATATGCTAGGTCTATAGTGGGATGCTAAAGATAGTGGCAGGGACCAGTGAAAATTAAAAGCTTGAATGAAATTTTTCAGGGACTGCACTTTCAGAGCTGGAAAACTTTCAATATAAATTGAGCAGAATTTGGAGAGGAAATTACAAGTCTGTCATCGTTCCCTTTGTGTCCAACGCATCTTACCTGGGCAGCGTCTCTTGCTGCAAACCTGCATCTGTGCGTCAGACCCCTCACAGTATGATCCATCATTTGAAGGAGGAGGGTTATTGCAGAGCCTCAGCCGTGTCTGAGTACCTTTCCCGCAAGTCTCACTGCAAGGACCCCATGGCAGCCAAGAACTCCACTCACCATCAACTGCAAAGGCATTACAGCTATAAAACTGTTGAAACTGTACAGCCGCTCTAACTTGAAATTACAGCTTCACAGCCTAAGGGAAAAAGCTGTGCTGCTTAATATCAATAAATACCCTACATAAGCTGTCGAAAAGGCCATTGCCTTGAGCAATAGTCAAAATGGATCAATATTCTGCAAAAAAGATTCTTTCTTTTTCATTTTCCAAATACATCACTTCACCTTACTACAGTCTTGGAACACCAGAACTGAACACTTGATCAAATCTGGTGTTTTCACAAGTTACCTGGCTCTGACTGTCCTGTTTAAAGGTCAGCACCCTGGCTGAAGGTCTCAGCAGGGGAAGAGCCATGCTAGCTAAAAGCTGGCACACAGCTTCAGTGACTACCAGTAAGCAGGAGCCAAGATCTAGAGAAATGAATTGTAGGCTGATGGATGAACATTTGGCATTGTGGTGGTAGCAGAGCCAGGGTGAAAGGGAAAAATCAAGACAGGAAAGAAACGTGAACATTCAGCTTGGTTAGGAGGAAGATGTGGCTGAAAATTAAAACAACAGGGGAAAATGAACAGATAATGTCTTAAACTATCATGATTTACATAGCTTTTATATAGTTGCTTGGGTGGGTTTGGTTATTTTTCCATTTTTGCTGGTTTTGCAGAATACATTCAGGGTTGTGAGTTTACTCTGTGAGAACATAGGTAACAAGCACTGGAAAACAGTAAAATAAGAAAAATTTCACTTTTTCCGGGGGGGAAGAGGGGAAATGCTAAGAATTCTCCATGCGCATTTGTGAGTTCGGTCTCCAAGAACTAGTGCCACTCAATAAATTACAAACAATCGTACAAAAAAAAAAAAAACAACAAAAAAAAACACCAAAAGGGGAGATTAATTCTTTTATAATTAAATCATTTTAAACAAGCTGAAAGAATTTGGGCTTGGAGAAAAATAATAATAAGAAAAAGAAACCTATATGGAAAGCCCCTTGTGCAGCTATTTTTAAACCACTCTTCTCTTACCTGGGCAAGGCCTTATATTACACATGACTGAATCCACAGCACGGCCATCACAAGGCTTCCCGCCGTGCTGAGTTGGTGGGTTACTGCAGGTTCTGATTCTGGTCCTGTTACCTTGTCCACAGCTCTTTGAACACTCTTCCCATAGCCCCCACTCTGACCAGCTGCCATCCACTAAGAAGCAGAAACCCAACAGTTTTTATCAAAAAATATTTCTGCAGTATTTATTGAAATTTCCTCTTCCTTTCCACAAAAGGAAAAATTAATTCCAACTTCTTAGCAAAATTAATCTGTCACAAAGATCTGTGGTGATAACAGTTCACTGTTAGGGCACTTAACGTAAGGCACATTTAAAGTATCAATTCATTAAAAAAATACCTGGACATGGCTTGTTGTGACATCTGCGTACACCTGTATCAGGCCCCTCACACCTCTTCCCACCATTTGCTGGAAGAGGGTTGTTACATTGACGTACTCGCTCCTGAACACCTTGACCACAAGTTACGCTGCAAGCTCGCCATTCAAGCCAATTGGAAAATCCACCATGCACTGCAGTGGGAAAAATGAGGCTCTGCATCATGCTTCTGCTTGAAATTCTCTTTGATTGATACAGCAAAGTGAAAAGCGCACTTCATAAACCATTACTTGGAAATCCAACTCACTTCCCATCTTCATTACTACAGAAATATCCACTACAGTTCTGAGAATACTTCAGCTGCTCTAAAAAGTTATTGCTTACGCTCATAAGGGCTTTTCTTTGAAGGCACTATTAAGTTATGATATGTGTTCTGATGATGGTATCTAGCTCAAGATTCATTCATTACTATGCTTCTCACTGCTTCATGCTCATCTGTCTCACACACCTGGATGAATATAATGGAACAAATTTTCATGAAACAAAATCCCACTGACATCTCAGACTAGGCTTAATGTATACGTATGTGTATATGGAAGGGAAGAGTAAATATCCATAAAATATGGATAAGATAAAATCTTGATCGTGTATTATCTCTATTAATGCTGTAATCTACCAGTTTGGTAGTCACTATCCTATCCTCAAGAGGGACTTTTTATAAGCAATGTAGTAGGACAAGGGGGAATAGCTTTAAGCTGAAAGAGGGTAGATTTAGATCAGATATTAGGAAGAAATTCTTCAATGTGAGGGTGGTGAGACACTGGAACAGGTTGCCCAAGGAAGCTGTGGGTGCCCCATCCCTGGCAGTGCTCAAGGCCAGGTTGAACAGGGCTTGGAGCAAACTGGTCTAGTGGAAGGTGACCCTGCCCAATGGCTGGGGGTTGGAACTAGATGATCTTTAAGGTCCCTTCCAACCCAAACCATTCTAAGATTCTATATTTTGTGCACCTACCCTGGACAGTCAGTGGTACTCTAACAAGAACAGATCCCATTAGATTTCTTGCTACACACTCATATTCAGATGTATCTTCCTTCTGTGCTGCAACAATACGCAAGGAGCCATTGGACAGGATGGTCACTCTCTCATCACCCACAACTGGATGGCCTTGGCGGGACCATTTGATGGTTGGAGAAGGCTCCCCATTTGCCTGGCAGTTCAGCATTGCTGTGGCACCAGCTTCTATAACTATCTCTCCAGGTTCAGCAGTGATGACTGGAGGACCTGAAAGACAAGGTTTCTTTAGGCAATGGCATATGGTTACCTTTTTTTTTGTTATGTTGATTATTTAGAGTTCTGGTCAGAATAAGGGCAAAAAAATCTGATGTCAGTTTACTTTAGCTAAAATTATTATTGTAGATCTTTCACTGTCAAAATATATCAAGTTGAAATGATAATGACAGGCTATTTTTAATATGAAGCAATCTGAGGGCCAAAGCTGGGATTGAAGTCTGACTATATGAGCATACACAGTCATCTTTATTGCTAAATGTCTTGCTTTTCATAAGGCCTGTAGGAAGATGCACTTAGTTTTGTCAGAGGCAACTGAGACATAAGTTAACAGATCAACAATGCTTGAGGTTACCACAGAAAAGGGATGTTCAGAAGTTCTACCACTGGTGAAAAAGAAATTCTAAAATATTTTTTCTGCCAAAAATAAAATATTGACAGTGAAAGCTGAGATTCATGTCTTGTAACTTTCTTAATTTGAAAGCTAAAAGTCTAATTTATCCAGTCCTATCAACCTGCCCTCTAGTCAACTAAGAGAAACAGACCCTTTCAAAAGATGATTCACCCTACTCTAAGGTGGTTTCTAAAATGAGCTTGAATCATCCTCTACATGCTTCTCTTCTTTGACCTCAATCACTAGCATAACCTAGACTCTAAACATATTAATATTGAAAGGTGAAATGAATCTTAACCTACAGTGCAGTGCCCAACATTCAAAACTTGAATGGGAGCTGCATCCATCTATCCAAAGGCGGATATTGCTCCAGTCTGGTGAAATTAAACTTATCAATTTGAGTCTTACTCTGAAGCGTTAGCGTCAGACTGCGTTCCACCACACCAGCATCATTGGTAGCCACACACTTGTAGTCACCAGCATCTTCATTCTAAAGAAAAAAAAGCAAATACTCAACATGTTTGTATAATGATGGTCTCTGTTTACAGTGCACATCCTGTAAGTGAATTTTCTGCAACACAATCTGGCATGCCCTGGATCTTAAGAGGAATGCTGTTAGGTTTTAGAGTATCTCAAGATTTTGCTTTTATTATTAAATTAATAGCGTGCATTATTTTTATTATTTCATTTTTTATTTCCTTCAGCTCCTTGATGCAGAGGATTTTTTCTTTTTTAAAATGAAAACTCAAGTAGCTGTTTAAATGAAGTTTAAATGAGTATGTAACAAAGAATCTAATAGGATCTCTTCTCATTAGATTAGCTATTAGGAAGAAATTCTTTAACATGAGGGTGGCAAGACTGGCACATCTTGCCAAGATAAGTTGTGGATGTCCTCTCCCTGTAAGTATTCAAGGCCAGGTTGGATGATGCTTTGAACAACCTGGTCTAATGGAAGGTGTCATAGAATCATAGAATCATAGAATAGTTAGGGTTGGAAAGGACCTCAAGATCATCAAGTTCCAACTCCCCTGCCATGGGCAGGGACACCTCCCACTAAACCATGCCATCCAAGGCTATGTTCAACCCCACCTTGAACACCACCAGCAAAGGAGCATTCACAACTTCCCTGGCCAACCCATTCCAGGGCCTCACCACCCTCACAGTAAAGAATTTCTTCCTCATATCCAATCTAAAATTCCCCTGTTTAAGTTTGAACCCGTTACCCCTTGTCCTCTCACTACAGTCCCTAATGATGAGTCCCTCCCCAGCATCCCTATCGGCCCCCTTCAGGTGTTGGAAGGCTGCTATGAGGTCTCCATGCAGCCTTCCCTTCTTCAGGCTGAACAGCCCCAATTTTCTCAGCCTATCTTCATACGGGAGGTGGTCTGGTCCCCTGATCATCCTCGTGGCCTGTAGTTTTTAACCCCATTTCAAAATGTAGACATGAGTTTATGGGGGAAAACAACAGGTCTTGCAATTTATGTTAGGAATTTAGACGCCAAATGATATTACATGGAGAATACAACCGATTTTCAGCTGAGCTATTGTATAACCGAGGCTCTTTTAAGGTCTAAAGCAAAAGTCTCATGTAATTGGGTACAATTTTACACACCAATAATTAGTATGTAGATTCAGTCTTTCTGAAAATTAAAGAGAAGGATAGCCCATGGGTTTTTTTGCCAGACCAATTTGAGTCTAATTCTAGTCTGAATTAAAACAATATTCGTTAAAGGTAAAAGCAAAAGTGCATTAAACATCAAGCCTCAGCCTTTCAAAATAACATATTCTGGAATACCTTTATTATTCAAGTAAATGCAGAAATACATAGTAACAGACCAGTGACTCACTACAGTGCCATAAATAGCGAGAGAACCGTTGTTAAGCTGTCGGATCCTATTGCTAATCTGAATGCCAACTCCTTTTTTGCTCCACTGGATGGTTGGAGGTGGATCTCCTCTGACTTCACAATTCAACATAGCATTGCCTCCCAGGGGCTCAATTCGGCTAGAGTAGTAATCGCCTTTGAAGACTGGAGGCTCTGAGAACACAAGTAATGGCAAAGAAATAGCAGAGTCAAAATCAAATGCCCTTAATGGAATTGCTGGAAGGGGTCATTCATCTCCAACTTTCTGAAGTATGAATTTCAAACTGTTTTAATTTTTCCCATTTAGCCGTAAACAATGTACCAAATACTAGGCGTAATGGCTTTAAACTTAAAGAGGATACATTTAGATCAGCTATTAGTAAGAAATTCTTTACTGGTGGTAAGACTGGCATATGTTGCCAAGAGAAGTTGTGGATGCCTCTTCCCTGGAAGTATTCAAGGCCAGATTGGATGGGGCTTTGAGCAACCTGGTCTAGTGAAAGATGTCCCTGCCTGTGCTAGGGGTATGGAACTAGGTGATCTTTAATGTCCCTTTCATTCCAAACCATCCTAGGATTCTATTATCAAAACAGACGGCTGTGTGAAACTGTCCAACAGTGACCATAACTACTGAAGTTTTACATACCTTTGACATACACAAAACCAATAGCTTTGATTGAGCCAACTGTGTTTTCTGCTGTGCAGACATAGGTACCAGAGTCATCTTTAGATACTCTTTCAATAACAAGTTCGCTGTGTCCATTTACATCATCATACTGTGCTGAAGGGAGAACACAGAGCAAAGGGTTACTCCAATGATTTTAAATGTGTACATCTCAGTGACTGGTATATTGTAAGACTGAATTACAGTGCTATTCAGCAACACAGCTCAATGGCATTGTACCATTTAATTGCTTAGACCCCTCAGAAATGCACACAAAAATCACTGCTATAACATTTGCCCACATGGCTGTATTCACTTAAGTTGTTCCTTAATTTCAGGCTTTGTGCATCTACATTCTATGAACTACTGAGGTTTTCTTCAAATTTAAGAGAAATAGCATTAGTTGTTGGATGCTGAATAAATACCATGAAATATAGATTTTTTTAATGTGTTACATTATTAGTTACAGAAAAGGAACAATTTCTTAATTGTCTTCCTTACAGCTCTGTCTCAAAGGCAATTAAATTACATGATTGCACAATATTGAAGATATTTCTCACACAATCACTGTCTATCAACTTTGTTACCTCTAGATTATTTTTCTTCCTTATCCTAAACTAATTGCAATGCTGTGTGTGGGGAAACAATTGCAGAGCTGAATGGCCAGTAAAACCCAGTCTCACCTACCTGGAATGATGTTGTTGTTAAAGGTCCATGTTATTTTGGGTACTGGTATCCCAGTTGCTTTGCAAGTTAATCTGAGCTGTTCTCCTTTAGTCAAAGCTACATCATCAGGAAGTTCAGTAAAAGCTGGAAGCACATGAACTGTCAGGGTGACAGTGTGTGTGTCTTCTCCAGCAGCATTGCTCGCAATACAGGTGTAACTGCCAGAATCTTCATGCTAAAAGAAAGCGTGTTGGGGAAATTCAACTATAATATATCCTACACAATGCTACCCCTTGTAACAATAAGAGAATCTCAAAATGTTGGAATAAACACTCAGAAGAAATGCTCATCTGAACTCTTTCACTTTCACTAAATTTGAAAGATGACCTTCTTTTTGCCCTTCCTTATCACTCTAAATTTTTTACAGATTTTACTCCACAGTGGAAAATTGAATGTTTATTTTGGAACATTAACAGCAAGAAAAAAAAATAAAACAAAGATTAATCCAAAAGTGAGTGTATATGAAGAGAAACAGAGTCTTACTACTGCCAAACCTGTTGAGGTATAGCTTAGATTCAGGAAACTTACAACAACGCTATCCAAAATGAGGTCTCCATCTGGCATAGCCTCATATTTTCCAACTATCTCTGTTAACAGTGTGTTGTCCTTCTTCCATTTTATTGTTGGTGTTGGAATCCCATCAGCCACACAGGATAGAACAGCCTGGGAGTTCTCTGTGACTGTGTACTGAGCATCACTCCTGTGAATCTTGGGTGGAACTGTGAGAAGGTATATTAAAAAGATTTATTGTTATGTATTATCCTAGCACTACTGTAAAAGAATACTATACTGCACTGAATACCTGAAACCACTGTCTGGATCTTCTCTATTGTTTTTAGTCCCTATCCATGACCACCATTAAGGAAACCAGAGAAATGTGTGAGCTACTTATAACAGAAGTATAAACTAAGTGAGACAAATGTAAAGCCCTTTGTAAATTCAAGCAACTACAACCCAGCAAACCCCACCCTTTAAGTAGTGCAATTTTGCTGAGCTTCTCTCTTACATCCTAGCTCCTTACCCTGTGTAGGTTTATGCTGTGAAAATGCATGCTGCTTCCATACAATCACACTTACTGTGTACAGTGAGGTCCATGCTAGAAGTGCTGGACCCTGCCAGGTTTGCTGCTATGCATGTGTAAAGGCCAGTGTCACCAGGCTGTACAAACACAATCTGAAGAGCACCAGTGCTAAGAATTCTTCTTCTAATGGACTCTGTTATTTGCTGTCCACTTTTATACCAACTGATCTCCGGCCCAGGGTAGCCTTCAGCCTCGCACTGCAGAGTGACAGACTGATCAACAGGAACAATGTACTCCTTGAGGTGGGACTTGATAACAGGAGGAACTGAAAAGAATAAGGAAAACTTTTAAAATACTTAGATGTTTTAAGAAGCATGGAATGCTTCAGTTCTTGGTGAAAATAATCCTAAAAGCGTATCTTGATCATAAATGAGACAGACAACAAAAGGGAATAAGCCTCCTGGGCTCCTCCTGGGCTCTATTCAGTGTCATCAAATAGGAAATCATTAAGTCCATTTCTATTGCTCAGAATTGTGTTTTGACTAACAGAAAGCACCCACAGATTTCTTGTCTGTAGATCACTACAAGTTGAAAAGATAATTTACCTTGAACTTTCAGTTTGATCTTCCCCAGAGCAGTGCCAGCTGGATTTTGAGCAACACACATATAAGTGCCAGCATCTTCAATAGCTGATTTTGCAATCTGTAAACTGCCACTTGGAAGAACCATATAACTGTTTCCTAAAACAAATATAAGCACAGTATGAAACATTTGGCTTCTTTTTTTTTGTTGGTTTGTTTGTTCATTTTTAAATGAATAAGTTCCTTTATCTAAGTTTGAACATTCAGAAAAGGAGAAAACAAGTTTCTGAGTTACAGCAAGTAGGCTGAAGCTAAGAGGATACCTGTTGTGATTATATTGATGCCCTCTTTTTGCCATGTTATTATGGGTCGAGGTGTACCCGTTACTTCACATGGTAGCAGAATGGAATTGTTCACAATGACATCCAGTGTCCCTGGCTGAGTTTGGATAACTGGTGGTTCTGTGGAACAAAATTAAAAAGAAAATACAGGAGATACTAAAATTGCATAATCTGAGAGTCTGAGAAGGCATAGAATACACCCTTACTTCTGGCAATTTGCCACCACAGATACATTTTAACTTACCGAAAAACAAAGAAACAAAAAATCTCACAAAAATAAAATAGCGCAACATGGACTGGGAGACTCTACCCAAGGTACAAGTGGTGTAATATGCAGAGTAGTGACTTTGTGATTAATCAGTTTATCTGCAAGACAATTTGGCTGAGCAAGACACTGAGCAAGACGCTATTTGTGACAGTCCGCTCTGGCCTCACCATTATTCTGCAGCACATGTATGTGTTAAATCGACAGCATTTACTTATAGAATGTATTTTCTCTTTAGCTTCCCATCTTACCCTGAATGTGAAGAGTAGCATGTCTGTGAGCTGAGCCAGCTGCATTCCTGGCCACACAGGTGTACCGTCCTGCATGTGCTAGCTGAGCAGCGGGTATTTCAATGGCACCTGCAACAAAGAGGGTGCTTTACAACATAACAGCAGTATCCCACAGGAGAGTTTCACTGTGAATACAGCATCCATCTGAAGAGGTCTGTATTTTTATTCTAAGAAATTGGAGAGGGCTTGTTTGCCTTTATTTAAGTCATTATTTCTACATGTGAGGCTGAGCTCCAGTCACTCACAGTACCTGAAGAGAGAATTCTGTAGCCATCTCCTCCGGGAAGCAAATTTATGCCATTTTTGGTCCAATGAACTGAGGGGACAGGAACCCCTGAAGCAGTGCAGGAAATCACTACTGGAGACAGCTTTGTCACCAAAAGGTCTGTGGCTTCATCTGCTATGGATGGGGGCACTGAAAATGAAGATCAGTGTAAAGGTTACTTATGCCTTTTCATTTTTATGAATTCTTGGAAATAACCTACATTTCTTGGGAATACTAGAGGCTTTTAGATATCAGTATCAGAAAAGCACGATATAAAAATCTGATCTCAACACTGGAATGCCCCAAAAAAATCCTGTATGCCATAAGGATGTAATAGCAACATTCCCTCTACCTTGAACAGTGAGCTGAACTGCTCTTTGATCTTCTCCTGCATCATTTGACACAGAGCACTCATAGACAGCAGTATCATCCACAGTGGGAGAAATGATTACTAAGGAACCTGAAGATAGAAGTCTGAACAAAGAAAAGAGAAGAAAGTAAGAGCCATTGAAATATTTCTTCTCAGGTAATCAGACCACTGACTTTGCTGGTTATAAGAGATTACATTTAAGAATGGCTTAATTTTTAAAGTGCCAAAATCATCCCAGAAAACTTTAAACCCACAGTGAAAATAAAACATCTCTCACCTGTATATATTCTGGTTCTGGTCAATACTAAGCAGATGCCCATTCTTTTTCCAGCTAATGGCTGGTTTTGGAATTCCAGTGGTTTCACAAGGCAAAGTGGTCTGAACATTAACAGTAACTGTGATATTTGTGTGTCCAGGAGCAATAGCTGGAGGAACTAAGGACAAACAAAGCTTAATTATTTAGAATAATTATACATATATGCCCATAGACTCCTCTCATACCTTTATATAGAGTTGAACTGCCAAATACATTGACTTGATTTTTATAAAGACTGACAGTAGTAAACATCCTAAACATACAGCACGAGATGTATCAAGTCTTTCTATTTCCAGTGCACAAGGAGTAAATATCGTATTGTATTCCTAAGGCCTCAAATATAATTATTTTTTATTTTTTATTTTTCATTTTTTATTTTTTTTAAGCAGAGCAGCTAAAAAGGGGCTAAACTTAAAATATGATCTGTCAGAACAAGAACAACGATGCAACTGGACTTCAAGCACATATACTTATCTAAACCCAAAACTTTTACCAAGAACTTGCAGATCAATTCGTTTGCGTTCAGTGCCAGCTGTATTAGTTGCCATACACACATATCTTCCTGTGTCAGTAACATGTGCTGAATGTATGTGTAGAGATCCATCCTCTAACATGGAATATCTGAAATAAAGCCATATATTTTTTTTCCACTATCCAATCAACAGAACTATAGGCTATCTTGGCAGTGCAGAATGAAAACATGACTCAGCGCACACAACAAATAGCCTAGACACATGATGCGTTAATTTGGGCATACAGAGTTTTCTTATTTATTGCACTTATTCTGACTTCATTTTTTCTAGCACATCTATTTTCCAGAGAAATCATGAAATTTAGCTGACATAGTGATTCCATATAAATGATGCCAGATTTTCAGAAAATATCCAAAAGCCCTTTATTATCATTTAGCCTTTAAAAATGCATAACTAATGATTGATTGTACTTTTTTCTTTGAAATATAGATGAATTCTTTAGCATTTGCTCAGTTATAGAAAATCCCAACTACTTCCCCGTAGAACAATGAAAAGATGGAAACTATTCACTGTAATGAAAGTTGATACTGGAACAGATATAGAAAGGTTTTTATATTAGATAGTATTTATATATTATTATTATTAAAATAATAGTAATAATAATAACAACAATAACAAAATCTTTCACATTTACTGTTCAAAATCTTTAATACCAGAAGAATAAATATTGTGTTTGGTTGTCAAAGAATTTTTGTCCTTCTTAACAATAAAAGTATGAAACCTCTTTGTATTTCTGCTTCTATCACCATATTTTCCACATTTGTGTCTATTTGAGATCATAGTACAAGTATTAGTTCTAATTTGTGAAAGTAAAACTATTTATGAGTCACGGATGTCAAATTAATCTTTCTGTGGTTCATACATACTTAAAAAACTATTAATAATATTTATGCCTATTTCTGGACAATACCTTGTATTGTTTCCAGTAAAAATAGCCCCATCCTTCCTCCATGTAATTCTTGGGGTTGGTACTCCTTCTGCAATACACTCCAGAATAGCAGAAGCATTTATATGCACAACAGCAGTCTGAGGACTGCTTCGGATAGTAGGAGCCACTGTAAAGCCAAAAATTGCTTGTTATCTAAAGAAAAAAACTTCACACTGCAACGATTGAACCCTAAAACCATGAAAATAGATGTAGTAACAGGTATGGGGATCACTGCAAAGACAAAAATAAATTTCTTACCATTTTGTGTAGTGCATGATAATTGCTGCGATGCAGCAGGGAATGAAAAAGAAAGTTTTGTCTGAAACTCATTCTGAAGATCATCTTTGCATACTACTGCAAATGATATAATACAGCTAAAACAGTAAAAGAGTTCAGCATATTTAGTTCAGCAAAAAAAGGCTGTGGTGATATCCTTTCTTCCTTATTTTAAATTAAGGAGAAAAAGAATTTAAACTGGACCAGTAAGAGCAGTCATTGGGGGAACAATGTAATGCAGGTACATACGACTGGGCTGTGAAGTGAACAGAAATAGGAAAAAAGTTTCACACCATCACCCAAGTGTGAGAATATAATAGCTTCTCATTAGACTGGAGGTGAGAAAATACACAGGTTTAAAATGAAACTCACGTCTATGGTAATACTGGACAAGCATCTAGATGCATAGGACCCTTCAAGCCTTATCTCCTTACTATCTCCTGCTTACAGGTGCAGGGAAGAAACCACAGTTTTCAAGTAACTTGCAAAACGGGTGGCCAAAACAGCTAGGAAGCCTAGTCCCCAAGGTGCTAGTCAAGTGATTTTAAGAATTTATTGAAATTGTCCAAGAATATTTCTCAGTCCTTCATCATTCTGGATGTATCTTGACTCTTTATCAGGATGATGGGTAGATGCAGAGCACCCTCCATCAGCAGGAAGCACAAACAGTTGTACAGTGAACCATGGTGAGTCCCCAACAGGTCCTTTAGTGTGGGGGACAACTGTGGTGCCACACACAAGGTGATACACAGGGTGCCACAGATTAGACTCAGACTAAGTGGCCAACAGTGGGCTAGAAAAAGGCTATTAATGCTTCTTTGTTGCTGTATGAGCTCCTGCAGAAATACCATACAAAGATCAAAATGCACAAGACTGGATCCATGATTTTACCATGTACTGTCAGCACGAACTCCCTGGTCACTTTTCCTGCGATATTACTTGCCACACATGTATAGCTTGCTGTATCGCTGAGGTCAGCGTTATTGATCTGCAGGTACCGCCCATTGGATAGGATTCGAACTCGAGGAGTTCCCTAATGGAAAAGAGAGAGGGTTTGACAAATTTAGCTTTACTATTCTTCTCCTCCTGAAGACAGAACGGTCTTTTGTTGCAGAGTAATGAAAGCCATGAAAGAAGGCCAAGGGTAAACCAGGGACTTAATTTATTGCTGGCTTAACGTTGTTTACATCTGCAAAGGTAATAGGGTAAACAAAGTTTTAAAAATGATCGTTGCTCAATGATTCCCCCTTGAAACCCCTACTGGGACTTGTGCCTGAATAAGAGAGCTTTTTAGGTTATGCAGCCAAAGGGCTTTTGAGTTCTTACGGAAAGGGGCAGCTAGTAGCACGTAATGAATTCTTTTTTGTTTTTTTTTAAACCTTGCACGCTAAAGGCAGAAGAAATCGAAGTTTCTCTACACTGCTCTGCGCTTCTCCGCACTAGTACCATAGTACACTGATCTCACACTAGGCACCAACTCAGAAAGTCTACCAAAGCAGAATAAACAGCAGTGCTAGAGCCACAGGTGAAATGATACACCACCAGAGTAGATTATAGACAGTCAGATTTTGGGTAATAACTGGGTTTTCCTATTGGATAAACAGCCTGTGCTACGGATTCTAAACATAGAAGCATATAGATGACAAAGGACAGACAATGAAGCTATCACATAGTCCCTGCACTCTTCTCAAGGCATGTCAGAAAACCCATCTTTGAAACAATACAGATTCAGCAATTTATCTAAGTGTTTAAATGAAACCAGATTAGGTCAAGATGCTCCTACCAGCTTCTTAACACTCAGTGTGGATTTTCATATCAGTGAAGAGTACAAGGACTCCAAAGCTACTAGAAGCTAGATCTTTCTATGGTTCTATTACCAAGAATGGTGATGCTGCACAGTTACACCATTAAGCACACAGAGGTCTAAATTAGACCTCAAAATTTGCGCAGCAGAAGGTAACAAAACTGGGAGGAATTACCCCCTCCACTACAAGGCTGAATTACAAAAAGCAGTGATGACTTAAACTGAAATAACACAGCAGCTTGAGAACCTTTCTGCAATCCTGCCTTGTCATTGTGAAACCTCAATTTTTCCAAGGTAGGAACGAGAATATGCCACAAAGCACCGCTTTCCATACATAAGAAGAGCTCTTTCCCAGCTTTGTAGTGTTAGTAGGCTATTACATTTCTTCAAAGTTGAGAAAGCAACCAGGCATTCGGGAAGACACTAACGTTTTCCTGCTGCCTAGAATATATATTTATATAAGCTAAGCTGAAGAATGAAAAGGATGGTAGAAAACACAATAAACCTAATTCTGTTACTTAAAGCACACATGACAAATGAAGAGTACCATGTCTGAAATAAATGTATAACCTAAATTTAGTGCTGGATTAAAGATAACTCTGGAAATTGAAATCCCTTGCTCTATTTAATTCTGAGACAGCGGATTAACTATACCACACAACCAAGATGCCTCAGGCCTCACATACTGATGTGCGTGTTCTCTTGAGGCAAGAGAACTAATATTACAAAAGTTAATCCAAAGGTTATCAGCTGAGTACCTATGTCTGTCATGATGTTCCTCAATCACTCTGCTACAAATTTTCACCATAAAGCAGTGACTTCTTTTCATGCTTTTTTTTTTTGTTAAGCACTGCTTTTCAAACACAAGCTCTCTTGAAAGACTGAGGTAAAATTATTCTCATTCTGAACTTCCAACCCTTGTTCAACCTTGCTTTCATTAAAAAAAATATTTGAAAATCACTATCCAACAGACTATTTCACCATTCAGAAAAAGAGTGTTTAAGTTAGTCTTGGTTCTAGCTAGTGCCTATGCTACATTCAAGATAACATTCCCCAGCAGCACTTAGTAAGACATAATCGCCCACCATATTCTTATTTCTTCCACTAATATTCCATTCTTCTCAATCTGAAACAGAGTCTGAAAAATGACATATCAGAAGGAAAGCAAATAAGCAGAACTTTGGGTGAAGACTACTGATGGATTACAGTTAAGGGAGACACAATTAATAAGCTGAATTTGATTCTTCTTTATTAATGAATAACAAGCAACTGAGGGAAAATTACCAATTAAGTTTAATTTATAATTGGACTTACATTGTTCAGTTGGAAATCACCTGGTTTCTGAGTGATTTCAAGGAAGAGGATGGGAAGTATAAATTTATTTCTGTATAAATCATCTTCATCTTGCTAATTGTCTCTCAACCAACAAAGACTTAATGCCTTAACATGGAATTCTGAGTGAAAAAGTTGCATTTGATGTAAAACTATGGTGATTAGCAACCCATTTTTTCTTTCTTTGCCAGTGCAAATTATTTAACTTCCTTTCTAAAAACTACTATAATATGAGGATGCATAATATACCCAAAGGAAACATATAGTGTAGTCTTTTCTCAGCTACCTTTCCTGGGAAGCCATTCAGGAGTATACCGAAGGCTTCTAGCATTGTTCAGAGGATCCAGGAGGAGCAAGGGATCCCCCTAAAGGAAAAAAGAACAAGTAACAGCGGGATGGCCACTTCACATGCTTGCTAGCTTCAGGTACTCATTTAGGACTAACTATTTGTACTGGGGCTACTCAGCTTCTCTTGAATTCAAGGCACCATGACTTGGGACTGCACTGAAGGGGCAAGTGAGCAGAATAAGAAACCTCAAGCAGTGTGTGTAAAAAAAGAAAGGGAACAAAAGACTAGTACAAATAGTGTAACCACTATACCTCTAAAAGTTCTCCATTTTTAAGCCATGAGATTGTCGGAGGTGGCACAGCATCAGATTTGCATTCCAGTATAACTTGTCTGTTCTGCAACACGGTGAAGTCCTGTGGACCACTGGTACCAACAATGTTAGGAGGAACTGTTACAAGAATTAAGAAAAGAATTAACACCACACATATGAGCTCCATTAAAATTATTAATTGAAGATTTTCATTTTTTTTCTTAAGTGAAAAATAAATAGAAAACTACAGTATCACTAATTAGCTCTACTTTTTAATTCTTGTGTTAAATATATCATATTTGTTTAACAGGTGAACATGTTTCCTAAGTCACACACTGGAAACTACTGTGAGAGAAATTAAAGTCTATTCTCAGTGAGAGTACTGGCATTTAAACCAGACAGAGCAGAGATCACTGAAGTTCTATAAACTGTAAATCAATAAACATGGGAGCTATAGTCCTCAAGAGACAGCAGAAGTCCCATTTATACTTCCTTTACTGTGATTATATTTTGCATATTCATTGCTAAAAATATTTCTTACCTTTTTATACTGAAAACTTAAGGTTATGGTAGATGTCAGTATACTTCACATTCTTTTTCAGTAAGCACAATAAACTCAATCCAAATGAATACTGGTATCTATAAACTTCCTAAGTATTCAAGATATAAGACTTGGAATTATAACAGAAACCAGTTGCACCAGGTGGAACTTTCCTCTTTAATTGTGTATCGTGTTCAGAATTGTTACCCTCATTCAGAAATGTTAGTTATGATCATATGGTGTAATATCACTTTCTCAAAACATGTAATTTTTTAGTAACATATAACTTCTAAAATGAGATACTGATAGATACCTTAGTGGTATATTTAAAGGAATATTTTTTCCCCTAAATTAAACTTACCATTCACTCTTACTAAATATTCTTTATCGTCATCTCCTGCTGGGCTAGATGCTAAACACGTGTATCTTCCTGTGTCTTCCACCTAAAACCACACAAATAACTTCAGCAGAAACCTCAGAATATGTGAACAATTCAGAAAAGCTGTGAACAATTCAGAAAAGCTGTGAAATACAAACACGGGCAACAATACATAACAGGCAGCACTTGACCACAAACACAATAACAAAGGAATGGCTGAAAATAAATTAATGAAGTTCTAGAAAACTTTATTTAGCATGGTGGGATTACAATCCCACACAAAGATGTCTCAGGAGTTGCAGGACCCCATAAAATCCCCCTGGATAATGTGTCTCCAGCAAGAACCTTTCTCTTTGTGATGCTTTTTACAACAGGCAATAGATAAAGATGTAACTAGCCATAGGTATCCATCTAAGCAAGGATCATTTTTGGGTAATAAGGAAATCTTTTTGTGTACACATAATTGTTAATAACTTTATGCTTTATCCTTCCTGTAAAATCTTTATTGTAGTGACAAGAAATAATTGCTTTACAAGCTAAATAAGCCAGCAAACAGTCCCAAGCCCTGTCTTACTTCTGTTTGGCGAAATTCAGTCTGGCTTTTCACAGCTGAATACAGCCTTAGGTGCAAGTCTTTAAAGGTTCTTTTCCCCTGGACTCCATTATTGTCTGAATTAATCCAAAAGTCTTTCTGTTGTCTTTATTCGTTTTTTTCTTAATTTGAACACAGATGACTGCAAATTGAGTTTTTCTCTGCAATATATGGCTTATAATGTGAGAAACAAATGGATATTAGGAATATCTGGGCTGCTAGGTAGAGAAGAAAGCCTGAGGAGGAACTATAAAACTTGAAAGAACAGCAAGTGATAGTAATGAGATTCAAATAGGTAGGAAATGAACAAGAACAGATTACAGACACAAACTAAAACCAGAACTAACCCCAGAAAAAGACACGCTTTACAACAAGAAGCACTGATAAATTAAAAAATACAGAACTCTGAAATGAAAGTAGAGTAATAATGCTCAGGAGAGGCAGAAGTGCTTGGAGACTCTCAATCCATAATACTACTGCTTGTTCTGTATGGGAAACTCCAAGGAAAGTCTTAAAAAATATATCCTTTAACTGCAAATACAGGTGGATGATTTTAAGTTTTCAGGACATCTCTTCGGATGGTCCTTATAAAAGGTAGTTCTGCACACTCCTCTAGGGTTTGCAAAACTGAGCCTATTTTGAAATAAATAATCTACCTGAGCACTGGTTATTCGAAGGACATCTCTTAGGACATTAATATTATCATTCTGCAAAAGCGGGCGCCCATCCTTCATCCATGAGATTTTGGGGACCGGAATGCCAGAAGAGATGCAGAGAAGTTCAAGAGGGTTGTTAACAATGACAGAGAGCTCTTCTGATTCATCTGAACCATTGATGTGGGGTGGCTCTGCGGAAGGAAGAACATTCAAGTTATTTATTGATTCAAAAAGCCTACAAAATATGATACTCAGCCTTATGATTATAGAGTTTGTAGAATTACTCTACATTAGTATTATTTCTGTCATGAGCTCACTATCTCATGAGATTTCCACCTGCCTTTGTCTATTAATTTGCATATTTTATGAGTTGGAATTATTAGTTAGAAAATATTTTCATAATCCCAGGTAAAATATATTGCTTAATATATTATGCACAATATATTGCATAATATCCTTATTTATAAAAGGAATATATAAGCCCTTTAGCTGTTGTACCTTCAGCAATGCTTCAGCTGCACTATCATACTTTCAAGCTGAATTTCTATTAACTAAAATTATTAATTTAAAACAAATTACTTTGTAAATTAGCTTACTTTTAACTATAGCATATTTCAGTACTCTGGAAACACTGGGGAAAAAAATACACTGAATTACTCATGCACACATCTTCAGGTATCTTCCAGTTCCTTACTTTTCTCATTTATCGCATTGAATGTTTCTTGAAAATACTCCTTATCCCTAGAGACTTTTTAATGGTTGTCCTGACTAAATACACATTTACTGCTTACATTTTGTTCAACTGAAAAGTTAATACTTACCCAACACTTTCAGGGAAAAATGTTTGCTGGTATCTCCAGCTTCATTGGATGCTACACAAGTGTATTTGCCTGCATCACCAATCTCTACTTTTATGAAATTAAGGACCATTCCTTGGTTACTTGATGTCAGGTGAGCTCCGAGGCTTAAAGGACGTCCATTTATAAACCAAGACATAGTAGGGGCAGGAGTGCCATCAGTGAGACACTTCATGGAAGCTGAACTGCCTTTTACTACAGTCAGATCCTCTGTTCCTCCTGCGTTATCCAAACTTGGTGGTACTGCCGAGAAACAAAGATCTCATTCATACAAAGTACAACCCAGATGTTAATTCATTTAAAAATTGGACTGCAGCTACGCTTTTGTATTTTCCCACTTAGATTCATGTTTAGCATGTGTTAAAATTCACTTAGAAATTATATATTATTATTCTTTTTTAAAAAAACTGTGACATTCTGTGTGCCAAGTAAGGACTTCTCTAAGGTTAAACACTTTCCATTAAAAAAAAAAACACATACATTGAAAAGTTAATGTTTCCCTAATGATTAGTTATTTAAGATATACTTGTGTCTGCAACTTTGTGTTGGTGAGAAAGAAAATTGAATATTGGGTTTAAGAAACAAAGAAATAAGGTTCTTTACATAAGCATTTCAGAGAAACTTACCAAAAACTTGAAGGTTGTAATGTTTGTTGTCCACTCCAGCTCTGTTAGATGCTACACAAGTGTATGCACCAGTATCAGATATCTGAACTCTGACAAATCTAAAGAAAAATAATTGTAAGCAAAGTGTAATTGAATACATTATCTTTATTATTGCATGGGTTTGATGAAATCTTACTCTTGCTTCTAAAAATACTTGCTGAATTGTGAAGATATACCAAAAGAGAAGAGAAAACTCAAATAGTTAAAAAAGATGAAAACCAACCTGAGAATTTGCCCAGCTGACATCAACCTGATCTGGGAGGAGACAGGCAGAGGAAGGCCGTTCTTTAGCCAGTTTATCTGTGGTGGTGGAGTTCCAGTAGCAGTACATTCAATATTTAGGGAGGTTTCTAAAAGGGCAGTGAGGTCCTCTGGCTCATGTTTATTATTGGCTATTGCTGGAGGAACTACATTTTGTAAATGTTGAAAAGGAAGATATTAAAAACAGCTCTTAAAATCATTCCACATGTGTTACCTTGCAGGAAATTCTGCACCTAATGCCCCACAAGCAATTCAATGAAAAGATTGACATTTTTTTAAAGAGTAAATTAGGGTTTTATAGGTAAATTTGAAAGCCTTGGTCTTGGGGG
This sequence comes from Amazona ochrocephala, assembly GCA_039720435.1. Taxonomy (NCBI): domain Eukaryota; kingdom Metazoa; phylum Chordata; class Aves; order Psittaciformes; family Psittacidae; genus Amazona; species Amazona ochrocephala. The sequence goes on along the minus strand of CM077884.1, from coordinate 1,392,462 downwards.
CAAGAAGGGACTTACCCATTCACTAAGTAAAGAAGGCCCAGCCAGATTCAGCTCTAAGCATTGGCTGACTTTAGTTCCCATCATAGAATCATAGAATAGTTAGGGTTGGAAAGGACCTCAAGATCATCGAGTTCCAACCCCCCTGCCATAGGCAGGGACACCTCACACTAAACCATGCCATTCAAGGCTCTGTCCAACCCTGCCTTGAACACCGCCAGTGATGGAGCATTCACAACTTCCCTGGCCAGCCCATTCCAGGGCCTCACCAACCTCACAGTAAAGAATTTCTTCCTCATATCCAATCTAAACTTCCCCTGTTTAAGTTTGAACCCATTCCCCCTTGTCCTATCACTACAGTCCCTAATGAAGAGTCTCTCCCCAGCATCCCTATAGGCCCCCTTGAGATATTGGAAGGCTGCTATGAGGTCTCCACACAGCCTTCGCTTCTCCAGGCTCAACAACCCCAACTTTCTCATCCTATCTTCATACACCAGGAGAGTTGCATAGATAAGACCATTTAAGACCATTTATTGCTTGAATCTCAACAAAGCAATCAAAAAGGTTTCCAATGTTGTGTAGTGCCATTCTGTCCCCAAAAGATTTGATGTGGTCATTCAGTATTGTTACTTATTATATCAAAGGCCATCTCTTGTTACTCTGCTCATGCTGATTGTTTGATTCTGAGTCTCTGTATAACTGGGACAGATGCTTACAGCACTGTGAAGTGCTGCCTATGTCTATGCCCTGGGTTCTCCTGTAGCAGCTATTTTTCTCCTTTATAGTAGCTGGTTTTTGACTCTAGTCTGATAACACTGCTGGTAACACACCAATGTTTTAGTTGTTGCTAAATGTTTACTCCAATCAAGGACTTTTCAATCTCATGCTCTGCCAGTGAGGAGGGCCATAAAAAGCTGGGAGGAAGCAGAGACAGGACACCTGACCCAAACTAGCCAAAGGGGTATTCCATACCACAGCATGTCATGCCCAGTATATAAACTGGAGGGAGCTACCCGGGAGGCCCAGATTGCTGCTCTGGTTGGGCTGGGTATCGGTCAGCAGGTGGTGAGCAATTGTACTGTGCATCACTTGTGTTTATTGTTTGTTTTCCTTTCCCCTTTCAGTTATATATTCCCTCCCTTTGTAATTTCCCTTATCATTATTATTATTGGTGGTAGGAGTAGTGGTTTTGTATTATCCCTTAGTTACTGCACTGTTCTTATCTCAGCCCGTGGGATTTCCATTCTTTCAATTCTCCCCATCCCTCCAGGAGCAGGGTGGGAAGAAGTGGGGGACTGAGTGAGCAGCTTCATGGTTCCATCACTGCTGGGCTTGAACCACAACAAGAATTCTTCACTCTTTCACACTAGTCATTGCACTTAATGAACACTTTTTTCACAAAATAAAGTGCCCAGTCTCTACACTGCTGAAGAAGAGTTATGCTCACTATCTTATGTATGTCAAAATGTGCAAGAGAAGAATTTAATCCAAAACTCAAACATTTTTCTTTAAAATTCTAGGAATCTGTAACTATTAGTTCCCTACCATGCTCCTCTGGTTTTAGCTGATGTGCTTTGATTGAAATTAATGAAGATAAACTACTGCAACAAAAAAAGCAGTACCATAGTAAATCAGCCCTAAATTCCTCTTTCTCTACAAGGGAAAAAAAAAAAAAAAAAATCACAGCATGTAGGATTTCTCTATTATGGCATACTCCAAATCATAGAATCATAGAATCATAGAATAATTAGGGTTGGAAAGGACCTCAAGATCATCGAGTTCCAACCCCCCTGCCATGGGAAGGGACACCTCACACTAAACCATGCCATCCAAGGCTATGTCCAGCCCTGTCTTGAACACCGCCAGCAACGGAGCATTCACAACTTCCCTGGGCAACCCATTCCAGTGCTTCACCACCCTTACAGTAAAGAATTTCTTCCTCACATCCAATCTAAACTTCCGCTGTTGAAGTTTAAACCCATTACCCCTTGTCCTCTCACCACAGTCCCTCATGAAGAGTCCCTCCCCAGCATCTCTATAGGCTCCCTTCAGGTATTGGAAGGCTGCTATGAGGTCTCCATGCTGCCTTCTCTTCTCCAGGCTCAACAGCCCAAATTTTCTCAGCCTATCTTCATACGGGAGGTGCTCCAGTCCCCTGATCATCCTCGTGGCCCTCCTCTGCACTTGTTCCAACAGTTCCATGTCCTTTTTATGTTGAGGACACCAGAACTGCACACAAGACTCCAAGTGAGGTCTCACGAGAGCAGAGTAAGGGGCAGGAGCACCTCCCTCGACCTGCTGGTCACACTCCTTTTGATGCAGCCCAGAACACGGTTGGCTTTTTGGGCTGCAAGCGCACACTGCCGGCTCATGTTCATTTTTTCATCAATCCACACCCCCAAGTCCTTCTCCACAGGGCTGCTCTGAATCTCCTCCCCACCCAACCTGTAGCTGTGCCTGGCATTGCTCCGACCCAGGTGGAGGACCTTGCACTTGTCATGGTTAAACTTCATCAGGTTGGCATCAGCCCACCTCACAAGCGTGTCAAGGTCCCTCTGGATGGCATTCCTTCCCTCCAGCGTATCAACCGAACCACACAGCTTGGTGTCATCGGCAAACTTGCTGAGGGCGCCCTCAATCCCACTGTCCATGTCACTGACAAAGATGTTGAACAAGACCGGTCCCAATACACCAAAGGAATTAATTTCTGCTTATCATAAAACACATTTCCAGCAATTTCAATCATTTTGTCATTGACAGAACATCCTGTGTAATATACTGCGATATCTAGAGTACATGAAATTGGAAACACATACATATAGTATTCACTGAAGACAGGCATCAATTTCTTGGCCCTCTCTTGGAAGTGCTTACAAACATAGGTTTATAGACTGGATTTCAGCTTCACATCTGTGAAAACTCACCATATACATTCAAGTTGAAAATTCGGTCTTCCTCTCCTGCAGGATTAGTAGCCACACAAGTGTATTTTCCTGTATCGGAACTGAGAGCTCTGAAAATGTTTAATGTGCTGCCATCTGGAGTCACTCTATAAGAAAGGTCATAAAACACAGTGAATTTGTTTATGCATTGCTATGATCTGGCAAACAAAGAGTCAGTTTTGTACATTTAAATCAACTATCTCTATCCTTTCGGGAATTTGGTGAGAGAACCATTGTTTTTTGCAAATATTTTTATTAGAGAGAGGCTAGAAATCTTTTCCTAGAGATGACCTGTTTAACCTCACATTGGGATCCAATTCCAAACAGGTTTTTAAAGATTCTGTAATGAAAAGTATCAAGAGTAAAATGTTTCCATGTCTCAGATCTTTCCCCTCAAAAGGAACTTAATAGAACTCACTGACCTTAATAAACTTTAATGAACCTGTGATCTTTAACAGAATTTATTAACTGAGAAAGAAATAGCTTTCATATACTTATCTCTCTGAAAAAAAAAAAAAGGTTTATAGAAGCTACAAAGGGAGATGGTCTTAACCTAAGTTAACACTCAGGCCTTCCTCAGGGCCCTTTTTTATGCTCCCTCTTTAGGACCCTCTGAGGTTTAAAACTGTAGAAGAGAATGCAGTGCTTGTTTATTTTTCCTTGCCTTATTCTTTGTAAATCTTCACTGGCAACTGTTTTTCCATCTTTAAGCCATTGCAGAACAGGCGTGGGCACTCCACTGGCATTGCAGACAAGCTGGATGCTTTCTCCCAGGAGGACACTGACCTCACCAGGCATTTCAGAGCCAACAATATCAGGAGGAACTGGAAAAGCATAATGGAGGGAAGAGAAGATTCATCAGCAAGAAACAATCTAAACTATAAGAAGTTGCACTGCAGATGCTCATACTAGTAACTAGCATTTATTGCAGTCTCTCCATTCAAATCTATTTTAGATTGCACATGATTATGTTGTTTCTAGAGGGGGTTCTGCAAATATAAATTCAAAGCCACTTCAATCATTCCTTAAAATAGCCAATTTACAGAATCATAAAAAAAATGTATCCTTGCCACTATATTAACTATCTACAGCTTTCTCCTCAAATGATGCTAACATGTGCAACAATATTGTGAAAAAATACCATTTCATTAAACTTCACAATGCACTGTAACGACTGAATGCCTGTTTAACTCTTGATCATATGCTTAGAGCACAGTCAAATGTTCTATTGCATCATAACCGTCATATTCCTGTTAACAACCACATACTCCATCCTAACCAGCAGCCATTTTTAGCCTGTTCGCCTAAAGAGCAAGGATGACGGCCATGCTATCCACCAAGACCATCAGTCCCAGTAGTAAGTTTGGAGCATATCAAGCAATTTCTGTCACACTTGATCAAATAAGCAGCTTGATATTAAATTCCTAAACTTGGGGAAAAACTAGCAGGGGAGGAACACACACACAAAACCAGTAGCCCCAAAGAATGATCACTATGACAAACAGTTACTAGATCTGTTTGGCATTTTGGTGGCCAGCCATCACACATGAATGTGCCACCACACTCAGCTCACTGCTGATGCAGCTTCTTCTTCCTCAACTAGCAATTGCTGGCATGGGAAGGGATGATGGCAGAAAGCTGGAGATGCTATACAGACACAACAGATGTACTATTGGACACGATGAGGAACTAGCACAATTAATGGGGATGAGTCGTCAGGAACAGAAGAAAACAAGATAGATGCAGCATAAGGGTGACAAACAGCAAGGGAGGAGACAATTCTTAACAAAGGTTTCTCATCTGAGCAGGGGTGAAAAAAACATAAGGAAATTCTGACTGTATTTCTTTGCTATCTCCTATTTGCTATGGCAAAAAAGGCAAGAAGTATCACTGCTTCTTCATCCATAAATGTGTGGTGCTCCACATTCAACCAGCCAATAAATTTTAAGTGCTCAGGAGGAAGGATGTGATCAGCAGCAAACTCTCACAGCCCTTCTGCCTGGTTTCAAGTTCAAGGTTAAGAATATTGTTTCATGCAATTTTCTAAGTATATAAACCTCTAAAAATTTTTCCTCACTGGCTGCAGATGAGAGAAATAATGGCCCAAATATTCCACTTTGCCACATGTCTATGTTATCTCAGTGTCTTTAGCACAGACACAGTGCCACTCTTGACCAGAATTAATCAGTTCTGCTTACAGCATTCTCATGCCTTACCTTGAATGGAAAGCACAAAAGTTTTCTGAGCTTTTCCCTCTATATTTGAGGCAATACATGTGTAGGTCCCACTGTCTAGAAGCTGAGAGTGAGCAATCTGAAGCTTGCTTCCACCAGATAAAATACGAACTTCAAGAAAGTCAGAACTTTCTGCAAATATGCAAATAAACAGTCATTCCAAAGCAGACCACAGAGAGCAAACATATCTTGAGATCTTTTTTCAATATTTCAAAACAAAGATTTCGATTAGTTAACATAACAGCCTGCCTAGAGACAGATGAAGAAGAAATGAAAAATAAACAGCAAATAGCACAGTGGTACCCCCAAGGGCGAAAAAGAGGGGTAAAGAACATGAGAGAATGATACCTATTGGTTTTCCATTCTTAAGCCACACTAATGTTGGTGGAGGAATTCCAGTAGCATCACACACAAAGGTAACAGGATTACTGACAGCTTCATTGACCAACTCTTGTTCAGGGCCTTCTATATTTGGTGGCACTAAAAATTCAATGGAAGCAATAAGAATAGTTTGGTTACCAAATATTTTTGTGGACAGATTTTGAATTATCTACTCTACAGTATCTATGGTATTATGATAACTACTACAGATAATGCAGAGTATGCTCACCATAAACATTAAGATGGAAATTTTTATCATCTCGCCCTGCAATATTTATGGCTTTGCACACATATTGGCCTGTGTCAGAAACCTAAAATAAAAGTAAATAAATAAATAAAACTTATTATGGAGTCTTATTTTAGTGCCACATTTTAGAGATATCAACACGCTTTGCCTCTGCCATCTCAATGTCCTTTTCGCAGAGTAAAACTCTCCCTACCAAATACATCTCCTGTGTACAGCCAGTAGAATACACCAATAAACAGCAAAACAACAGCTTAAAGGTAGAAGAACAGTGGCAGATGCAGCATCCCACAAGCCTGGCCTACCTCTGCACCCTTGATTCGTAACATTTGCCCATCTGCTAAGATCTCCACATTTTCAGACTCTGAAATTATGCGTCTGTTCTTGTACCAGGTGATGACTGGTGGCGGAATAGCATTGGACTCACACTCCAACATCACTGGGGTTCCCACTCTCACATTCAGCACTGTCAGTGAGGTTCCACTATGGTCTTTGATGCTTGGGGGCACTGTAGAAGCAGCTCAGAGTTATTTCTGTGTTTGCTTTGTGAGAGGGCAAAAACCAGCCTAATAAAAATGAATACAAAATACTGCATTTTCAAAGCAATGGATATTATTTCAGAAATAAGTGAAAAACAAACCAAGGACAGTTAGGAAACTCTTCTTCTGACTTTCCCCAGCTTGGTTTCTGGCAATACAAGTATATTCACCATCATCTAGTGGTTTGGCTCGGGGAATCTGCAGAGTCCGAGCACCTGAAGTGAAGACAGAGGCTTGAGATTTATTCTGTGCTTATTTTGTCAATCTCAAAAGCTGTTTCAAAATAGCAGGTCCAATGGACTGAACACAGGCACTAAATTCATAGAATAGAATCATAGAATAGTAAGGGTTGGAAAGGACCTCAAGATCATCGAGTTCCAACCCCCCTGCCATGGGCAGGGACACCTCCCACTAAACCATGCCATCCAAGGCTATGTCCAACCCCACCTTGAACGCCGCCAGGGATGAAGCATTCACAACTTCCCTGGGCAACCCATTCCAGGGCCCCACCACCCTCACAGTAAAGAATTTCTTCCTCAGATCCAATCTAAACCTCCCCTGTTTAAGTTTAAACCCATTACCCCTTGTCCTCTCACCACAGTCCCTAATGAAGAGTCCCTCCCCAGCATCCCTATAGGCCCCCTTCAGGTATTGGAAGGCTGCTATGAGGTCTCCACGCAGCCTTCTCTTCTCCAGGCTCAACAGCCCCAATTTTCTCAGCCTATCTTCATACGGGAGGTGCTCCAGTCCCCTGATCATCCTCGTGGCCCTCCTCTGCACTTGCTCTAACACTTCCATGTCCTTTTTATGTTGAGGACACCAGAACTGCACACAAGACTCCAAGTGAGGTCTCACGAGAGCAGAGTAGAGGGGCAGGAGCACCTCCCTCGACCTGCTGGTCACACTCCTCTTGACGCAGCCCAGAACACGGTTGGCTTTCTGGGCTGCAAGCGCACACTGCCGGCTCATGTTCATTTTTTCATCAATCCACACCCCCAAGTCCTTCTCCGCAGGGCTGCTCTCAATCTCCTCCCCGCCCAACCTGTAGCTGTGCCTGGGATTGCTCCGACCCAGGTGTAGAACCTTGCACTTGGCATGGTTAAACTTCATCAGGTTGGCATCAGCCCACCTCACAAGCGTGTCAAGGTCCCTCTGGATGGCATTCCTTCCCTCCAGCGTATCAACCGAACCACACAGCTTGGTGTCATCGGCAAACTTTCTGAGGGCACACTCAATCCCACTGTCCATGTCACCCACAAAGATGTTGAACAAGACCGGTCCCAACACCGATCCCTGCGGGACACCACTCGTTACTGGTCTCCAGCTGGACATTGAGCCACTGAGCACTACTCTTTGCATGCGGCCATCCAGCCAGTTCTTTATCCACCGAGTGGTCCACCTATCAAATTGATGTCTCTCCAACTTAGAGAGAAGGATGTCATGGGAGACAGTGTCAAAGGCTTTACACAAGTCCAGGTAGATGACATCAACCGCTCTGCCCCTGTCCATCAGTTCCGTAGCCCCTTCATAGAAGGTCACCAGATTGGTCAGGCAGGATTTCCCCTTAGTGAAGCCATGCTGGCTGTCACCAACCACCTTGTTGGTTTTCATGTGCCTTAGCATGCCTTCCAGGATAATCCGCTCTGAGATTTTGCCAGGCACAGAGTTGAGACTGACTGGTCTGTAATTCCCTGGGTCATCCATTTTTCCCTTCTTAAAAATGGGGGTTATATTTCCCTTTTTCCAGTCATCGGGAACTTCACCTGACTGCCATGATTTCTCAAATATGATGGACAGTGGCTTAGCAACTTCATTTGCCAGCTCCTTCAGGACCCTTGGATGGATTTCATCCGGTCCCATTGACTTGTATACATTGACCTCTAATTCAAAAAAGCACTGCAGTGTCATTCCTTTTTAAGGTTCATTAAAAGAAAAAAAAAAATCTAAAATTTTAGGGTAAATTCATGAATGCTTGGACCACAAATACTCCTTTTAGACCTGTTTGTTTCATAGTTTCTAACTACTGTCTCCTAACATAACTATGCCTTTCCCACTTAACTTTATCACTATCCCATTCTTTATTCCTTAGTCCCACCTGTCTCAATTTGTGAAGTTTATTGCCTCTGCCTACTTTATTAATCTGTACAGATGCTTCCACTGCCATTAAGCAATTTCCATGTCTGTGCATAAGACTATGCTGTAACACAGCCCACCTGTCATGTTATACCAGCATGACAGGACTGAGCAGCACAGCAACTCATCTTTACTTTTTACCCTGGGCTGAAGATAAGCTGCAGCAGTAGAAATGGCAGACACTCCTGGACCTTGTTTAGTGAGGAGCTTTGAATGGTTAAGACCTCAGAATACAAGGATTTCTTCCTGAGAGTTTAGGAGGATTAATTCAGTTTCCCATGACATCAATGGGAAGATTTTTAGTTTTTGTCATCTAAGGCAGCAGAATTTATCTTCACTCTACACAATTTCTGGTAATTTCTTTGAAAGGCAAGTTGAAGTGACTCAACTTTAATGAATACCTATATCAGAGCACCTCTGTTACATGACTTGCCTCTAGTCTTTTCAACACAGCTTAGTGCAGTGCTCAGTCTCAGCCAGTTTTCTTTAAAAGTGAGCCCACCCAACAGACAAAAAAATTATTAAACACAGTAGGCTGAGTGTCTTGTCTACTCATTGGAGCAATACCAAGAATATACTGACTCCATAAATAGTGCCATTATCAAGACAAAACAGACAGAACTTTGGTTGAAAGGCTATAGAAACAGCCAAGTTCTCACCAGGCACAATAAGGGTGTTGGTATTTGAACTGATAGGTTTCCCATTCTTGAGCCAGCTGAGATCAGGAGGTGGAAAGCCAGTGACCTCACAAGTCAGAGAGATGAAATTATTCACCACCACAGTCAAATTCTCAGGATTAGTACCAACAACACTTGGAGGAACTGTAGAGAGAAATACATTAATAGTATCTATCACAGCATCAATAAACAATATTCCACAAGATCCAAAATAAAACTGAACTGCTGAGTTTTGCCAAAGGGCAAAGTTGCAAAAATCTTTCACATCCTATGAATGGATACACTGCTTTTGTATCTGATAAATGTACAGATAGATGTATCTGGAAATATAACTAAAGCCAACCTAATGGTGATTCCTGTTACTGTAATTCACAAAAAAAAAAATTCAATCACTGTACTCATAGAACATTTGCTATGTAAGGCAGGACAGATTAAATTTACTTTTTCAGAATATGTAGGATGACTAAGTGTGCTTTCTTCCTGATTCATATTCTTTCTGAAATAGTCCATTTTCTTATTATAGAGAACCAAAATGGTTCCTTCTGATACAGTTCAGAGTTCTTTTGTTAAACAAACTTGTCTCATGCTGCGCTAAGCAGTTTAACATTCTGGCACGCAAGCATTGCTCGAAGGGGTGCATTTTTAAGCTTACAAGTCCCAGTATTTTTCAATACAAGAATATTTTGGCATTTGACCTTTCTACAAGAACCATTTAAAATTAAATAACTGTAAATCGCTTCCTTTTAATAAACCCCAATTTTTAGTTTCCATGTTTTTGCAGTGTGGATATATAAAACACTTAAGAGGAAAGCAAAAGCATGTTCTTGGCTCTATTAGGTGGAAAAGTCATTCCAAAGAACACATGGAATCCTCTTCTTCAACAACAGAAATGTTAAAGTATTTTGGACCAGATCCACCAGAAATACTCCAGCTGCTTTCTGTCACTTGAATGACACAAAACAGTCATTAAGCCAAGTTTATTGCTCCTCTGTGGCACTCCAGAAACAAGAAGAATAAATGTAATTGGGTGAAATGAGTCCATATTTTTCAATTTGGAATAACTGAAGGTTATTCCTGATGATAAGCATAAAATGGTTCACTAGAATAAATGGTAAATTCTGATCTGATGACATTTTAGTTATTTATGGTTATTTACTTTTCCAGTTACTTTCCCACAGATGTGATTATGGGCAGTTCAATACAGTGGGCAATCTAATATACGGGGCAAAATCTGAGCTATCATTTAATTAATTCTGCTTAAACTATATTGGTGGCAGGTTTCAAATTCTGCAGCCCCCACTGTGTGCAAAAAGCACTCACAAATACACCATAGGTAATCTGCATATCTGCGTAGCATAATCTGCTTCTATGTGCATACAGATGCATTAAGGGGCTCAGTTTAAGTATTCGATGAGAAAATTACCTATTTATTAAGATTAGAGGTGAAGATTTTAAAACCGGATGCTTATGTTCAATGTTTTAGAGGGTTTAATTTTAATTTTGTTACCTTCGAGACAAGAAGTGAATTTTCAGCTTATGAAAGAGCATTATTGTCAATATTTTATTTAAATTAGTGAAAGCAGTTCCATCAGAAACATAAAAAATGGTAGAAAATAGCCTTCTTTTGACACTGACAAGAAAAAGATCATCCTGCTTAGTGATAATGCATTTTCATCAATGCATCACCATGTGTGGTCCTTTCCTGAACTGTAGCCTAATACATCAAATGAAAATGCATTCATTGAGAATAATTGAGGCTTCATGCAAATATTTCCTTTAAAATAATAGCATTAGACTATAGTAATTAAAAAAAAATACAGGCAAGAAGTTTTAAAAAACACAACTGTCAAGAATCAAGAAAAGTGAAATGTTTGGATTTAAAACTGAAACATCAGGATATTTGGATAGACTCCACTGAAAGAAAATAACTTCTCAGAGGATGATTCCAGGGCAAATTCTTCCCACGAAACACTATGTTTGGCTAATTGTATCACTGAGTAGAGAAAAGAAGCACCTAAATTTGTTTCATTTAGCATGTAAATTTGCTGCATGTGTAAATGAGAAAAAAAATTTCTTCTGTATGTAATAACCTGAATAATTCCTGCAATGTGGGTGCTATATTTAAGTGAGAGAATACAGCACTTGCTTTCTAACTAGTATATAACACAGAAGAAGGGGGCCTATAGGGATGCTGGGGAGGGACTCTTCATGAGGGAGTGTAGTGATAGGACAAGAGGTAATGGGTTCAAACTTACACAGGGGAAGTTTAGATTGGATATGAGGAAGAAATTCTTTACTGTAAGGGTGGTGAGGCACTGAAATGGGTTGCCCAGGGAAGTTGTGAATGCTTCATCCCTGGCGGCGTTCAAGGTGGGGTTGGACGTAGCCTTGGATGGCAAGGTTTAGTGTGAGGTGTCCCTGCCCATGGCAGCAGGGTTGGAACTAGATGATCTTAAGGTCCTTTCCAACCCTAACTATTCTATGATTCTATGATTCTAAGATTAGCTAGCTAACAAGGATATGACAAAAGATACTGATCATATGTAGAAGACTCCAGATTGTACTGTGAAAGCAGACAAAGATGCATGTACAGATAAAGATTCCTTGACAGGTTTTAAAATGTAATGGTGCAGATGATGCAGAGCAATGCTTATTTGATCTTCAGTTCAGAACGGAAAGCTGAAAGTGGTGCCATGAAGAGTAGGCAGAAAAAAAGGGGGAAGTTAGGTTTCATTCAGAAAAGTTGATTAGGAGAGTTAATGGAAGGTGGTAGAAAGACTATTTTTTAACAGTGGAAGATGTCTTGATTTCTTTATGTTATTTAGGTTAGACTTGTGATGCCAAAGGCCAAAATTTATTTTAACCCTATTCTAACTCCACAACAAAGCAAAAAATTGAGAATATTCACCTTCAAAAAGGCAAATCTTTAAAAAGTAAGCTTCTACAATGCAATATGTCTTTGTTTAATGTTTTATAATCAATTTTCTTGGAAAAAGTGTTTTATGAACATATCAAAATATGCTATAATGCAACCTGTTTGTAATTCCTTTCAGGGCTTTGCAGCCTGTACAGAGTGTACACACACAGCCACTACACGAGGCTCCTTTGATAATTTCTATCTATGTGGAAAACATAGAAAGAACTAAAATCATGTGGTGTTGAAAGCCGTATGTTGCCAACATACTTTACTTTTGATTTCTAGTACGTCAGAATCTCCATTACACCCAATAAGATAACTTAGACGCAAAAAGCTAAGTATGTCCCTAAGCAATCTGCTAAAATTAACACAGTCAAGCTAAACTACCATTTGAAAGATGGCAATCAGAAAACTATTACTTACCATAAACATTCAAGTTAAAAAACTTCTTGGCGCTTCCAGCTATGTTTTCCACAATGCAGACATACCTGCCAGTATCTGTTATTTGTGAATTCAGAATCTAAGTGGAATTAAAAAAAAAACAAACAAAAAAACAGTTGTTGATCTAATCTGCAAGACAACTTACTGTCGAACAATCAAATAGAATTAGGCTCAGCACTGTTTTAATAGTTTCATCCAATTTCATTCATTGATAAGGAGAGGGAGTTCTTCATAGAATCATAGAATAGTAAGGGTTGGAAAGGACCTCAAGATCATCGAGTTCCAACCCCCCTGCCATGGGCAGGGACACCTCCCACTAAACCATGCCATCCAAGGCTATGTCCAACCCCACCTTGAACGCCGCCAGGGATGAAGCATTCACAACTTCCCTGGGCAACCCATTCCAGGGCCCCACCACCCTCACAGTAAAGAATTTCTTCCTCAGATCCAATCTAAACCTCCCCTGTTTAAGTTTAAACCCATTACCCCTTGTCCTCTCACCACAGTCCCTAATGAAGAGTCCCTCCCCAGCATCCCTATAGGCCCCCACTGTTTTCTTAAAACAAAACACTGCATTTCATAGCATTAAATTCTCTTAGGGAATGTTCTCCACAACATTCAACATTACTTTAAATCAAGTGATCTTACTGATGCAGTTTACAGTCTGACCTCACAAACAATTGGGTCAACGCAACTGAAGGAATTACACACGAGTGAGAAGCAGCAGCTGAGGGATAGGAACAAGAGGCAAAATTTCCTTAGGTTTGCAGCACCTTGTAGAAGAAAAAGTTCAAAGTTGCATACTCAGAAAACCTAACAGTTTTGTCTCTATGTACAGTGTTTGTGATGCTAAAATTGATTTTTTCAATAAGAGTTACCTGTAACCTCCTTCCATTGGACAAAAATGTGTATTTGTTGTCTTCTGCTAGGAAGTGGCCATCCTTTTGCCAGGTAATACTTGGAGAAGGGTTGCCACTTGCAACACAGTCCATCACTGCAACTTTGTTCACAAGCACAGTCACTTCTTCAGGTAGATCACCATCAGCTCCATTGATGTATGGTGGTACTACAAGACAGCAAAATGTGATATGAATAATGTGAGTTAGTACCTCTTGGTGTCTTTTGTTTGGCTGTGTTTTTTTGAGGCTTATTTTGTATTTTTCTTTTTCATTTATTTTGGTTTGTTTTTTTTTTAAGATTACAGACCAATCTTTTAGACTGGGATTTTAACAGAAAGTAGTGACATTTTCAGTGATACAGTGAGAGATAATAAAATCCCAACAGCAGTTCAGCTAGAACAAATCAGTATAACTCAAAGGACTGGAGGAAAACTACACTTATACACAGAAGCCATAATGAAGAAGAGGTGAAAGTTCATTTTTCAGCTAGTCCATCATGTTCTTTGCTGTCAGAACAAAAGAGGATTTCCAAGGCAGGACCCCTTCCTAAAAATAAATCAGTCCTTTTAGTGGTATATACAGAAATAGAAGTCAAGAAATAGGCATTTCCCAAGGCAAAAAACCTTGAGTACATGAACAGGCAACGCGAACAGTGTACAAAAGCTTTCTGTGCAATGATAGCAAACAGTTCATATGATATGGACTCTGCAGGCATTCAGTAGTTGATCTATATCACTGATTTCCTCAAGCCTTTGGGAGTTTTGCAGACATTTTAGAAAATTATTACCAAAATAAGGACAGAGAAAAATCAAGTGTGTCAGAATTTTGAACTGGAAATTGATTAGGGAACAAGAGATAGCAAAATAATGCCTGGATTTCCATCAATACTTTTCTTTTTGGTGAAGCGTGATGTGGGTAATGCAACTGAATTCCAATAGCAATAACCTTAAAACTTACTAAACTAACAACATTAACACTATTTTCATTCAATTCTATATACTTCTACGAAACTCTAGCACCTTATATAAACACATTAATTTTATAGTTTAAAAATATTTATAAACTAATAAGTTTATAAATTACAGTTTATTTTTTAAATAAGTTTATGAATTAATATTTATAAACTTTTTAAAAATTAAGTAAACCTGGACTACAATGCTTCATTAGTTTCCACAGAACTCATTTTGGCATTAAAAAGAAAAACAAAAGCAGGAAAGCTCACACAGCACATGGACATCATAATGAATGGAATCCTCCCCAGCTTCATTTACTGCCACACACGTGTATCTCCCAGCATCTTCAGTTTGTGCCCGTGGAATCTGCAACACTCGGCCTCCTGGAAGGAAAACACATTCAAGATTTAAACGCAGCATCAAGCAGTTTCCATCATTTCCACACCACATTTCACTAGAGACCTGAGCAAGCAAATCTGTGAATGGTAAACATTTGTTCTGAATTATAAGTAACTAAAGACTTTATTTTTGAGCTACTTTTTCTACTGGCAGATACTTGGAATTCAACAATGTTCACACCGAAATGTTAGAAAGGAGTAATTAATTTCACATAAAGCAACAACATTCGTTTCCATTCAGCAACATGTAGCCAGACAGCCTTCAATCAAAACCATAAATATTTTTCAGCAAGGTGACAGAGAACTAATAGGCAGAAGGAAATATAAACACAGAATATTCCGGTAAACTTGTTCCAAACTGGGAAAATCTACTTCTGAAGCCTATAGTTACTCTTCACTGCTCCTCATTTAAAGCACAGCCATGTAAACAGCTTCAGAGAGAGGACCTAATAAGGAATATGTTTTGGGAGTGGCTGTCGTTGGTCTCCCAACAGATGAGCAATAGACAGGAAAAAAAGCCAAGAAATTCTGAAAAGAATATTGAGACAGTGTTTTGAAGTGGAACAGTTTGTTATTACTACACAAATACTAGCACTAACACCGTTTCTTAATGTCAGAGAGTGACATTTCAATACTCACCTGGTAAGATTAATATTTTATCAGTAGAGCTCAGAGGATTGCCATCCTTATACCACGTAAGAACTGGAGGAGGAACAGCATTGGTCTCACAGTACAGTGAAAGGGGGTTGTTAACAATCACATCTTTACTTTCTCCACTTCTTCCTGTATCTACCGTGTTACCAGCTTCCCATTCCTTATAATGCTTTCGGAAACTAGGAGGGACTACAGCCAAGGGGGAAAAGTGTTAGAATTTTACAGCAGAAATAACTAGTTTAAAAGTCAACAAATTGAAAGATACTGTGACTATTAAATAGCAGCAATTAAAAAAAAAAAAAAGTGTATTAAATTAACCTCTCTCCTCCAATTTAAATTACACAGGACAATTCTAGCTGTCTTTGTCAGAATGAACAATTGAGCAATCTACTGAATAGCTAGTGAAGACTAATAAATAAGTGTAAGAAGACCTGGTAACAAAGCACAGAGAGTATTAATCAGGAATAATACTTAAACAGTAAGCTATCTGCTTTCACTCAAGTTCTTTCTCCAAATTTTCATAAATTATTAATGATTTTTATATTTACACACAGTGTGCAGACCAAAAAAATGGTTATGTCTGGGACCTCTAGGTACTACTCAATACAGACAAATACAATATGATGTCTTGGTTTATGCTAACTTAAAAACTTTTTTGAGTCATTTCGATGAAGATGAGAGTAACCATGTCATTCTGCTGACTTCCAAGACACTGCATGTCACAAAATAGAAAGAATAACCAAATACTGCATTTCTAAAAGATGAGCAAAATACATACAAAATAGAAATCATACAAAACACAAAAGCATTGAATTAGACCAAGCAGGTATAAAGGATACAGGTGTAAAGATGTAAAATTATGCAAATTCCAACATTGCAGAACATTAGAAAAGGAGGCTACCAGAAGAATTTTATTATCTGAACTCTGTTTACCTTGTATATTTACATCAAATTCAACTTCATCTTCTCCAGCAATGTTGGATGCCAGACAAGTGTAACGACCTGTGTCTGACACTTGAGCCTCCTTAATCTGCAGAGTATGGCCACTAGCTTGGATAATGACATGATCATCTGGTTTAAGTGGCTGCAATGTAATTTTACATGGAAATTAATACTTGGCTAAATATACACTAGAAGTAGCCATATTCATAGAAGTATCTCTCTTTTGGTCAAATTTCAGTTGTTTCAAAATCCTTCATAAGGCAGTATACTAGGAGTAAGAATTTGGTATTTCATCAGCCATATTCAAAGAAGTATCTCTCTTTTGGTCAAATTTCAGTTGTTTCAAAATCCTTCGTAAGGCAGTATACTAGGAGTAAGAATTTGGTATTTCATCTGCTTTGATACCACTAACAAGAGAGCATCCTTCAATTTGTGTTAATGTTTCTGGCAAGGCCTGCTTTTAATATATGCAAAAAAAGCAGTCGCTTAGGACTGGAGCACCTCCCTTATGAAGATAGGCTGAGAAAATTGGGACTGTTGAGCCTGGAGAAGAGAAGGCTGCGTGGAGACCTCATAGCAGCCTTCCAATACCTGAAGGGGGCCGATAGGGATGCTGGGGAGGGACTCTTCATTAGGGACTGTGGTGAGAGGACAAGGGGTAATGGGTTTAAACTTAAACAGGGGAGGTTTAGATTGGATATGAGGAAGAAATTCTTTACTGTAAGGGTGGTGAGGCCCTGGAATGGGTTGCCCAGGGAAGTTGTGAATGCTTCATCCCTGGTGGCGTTCAAGGTGGGGTTGGACATAGCCTTGGATGGCATGGTTTAGTGGGAGTTGTCCCTGCCCATGGCAGGGGGGTTGGAACTCGATGATCTTGAGGTCCTTTCCAACCCTAACTATTCTATGATTCTACGATTCTACGATTCTATGACATCAGATTACTGAGGGTCACTACTTCAGGGGACAGACCTAAGCTAGGTCTCCTGGGATGGCAGCCTTGGCCACAGGTGGTGAAGCCCAGCTCTCCTCTCATCTGCTCTTCTTTCCCTCACACCAAAAGCTTTTTCTCCCTGAGTAGACTTGATCAAGCTCCAGGTTTCTGGAGATGGTTTTCTTTCCATGGTTACCAGAAACTGCATCTTCACCTTTCTGATCTTGGTAGCTGGTCTCCTAAGAGAATGTGGTTTTACATCATTTCTAACCCCAGATGCAAGCTGCTGTGTAAAGGAGCAATGCCATCCCCATCAGGCAAGGGCTCTTGTGACATCTGATTAAATCAGGCTAATTTAATTCCCTGAACTTACTGGCCAAGTCAATGAGCTGATGGAAAACCTACACATAGAATCATAGAATCATAGAATAGTTAGGGTTGGAAAGGACCTTAAGATCGTCCAGTTCCAACACCCCTGCCATTGGCAGGGACAACTCCCACTAAACCATGCCATCCAAGGATATGTCCAACCCCACCTTGACCGCCACCAGCAACGGAGCATTCACAACTTCCCTGGGCAACCCATTCCAGGGCCTCACCACCCTTACAGTAAAGAATTTCTTCCTCAGATCCAATCTAAACTTCCCCTGTTGAAGTTTGAACCCATTACCCCTTGTCCTCTCACCACAGTCCCTCATGAAGGGTCCCTCCCCAGCATCCCTATAGGCCCCCTTCAGATATTGGAAGGCTGCTATGAGGTCTCCACGCAGCCTTCTCTTCTCCAGGCTCAACAGTCCCAACTTTCTCATCCTATCTTCATACGGGAGGCGCTCCAGTCCCCTGATCATCCTCGTGGCCCTCTTTTGGACTTGTTCCAACAGTTCCATGCCCTTTTTATGTTGAGGACACCAGAACTGCACACAATACTCCAAGTGAGGTCTCACAAGAGCAGAGTAGAGGGGCAGGATTACCTCCCTCGACCTCCTGGTCACGCTTCTTTTGATGCAGCCCAGGATATGGTTGGCTTTCTGGGCTGCAAGCGCACACTGCCGGCTCATGTTCATTTTTACATCAACCCACACCCCCAAGTCCTTCTCTGCAGGGCTGCTCTGAATCTCCTCCCCGCCCAACCTGTAGCTGTGCCTGGCATTGCTCCGACCCAGGTGTAGAACCTTGCACTTGGCATGGTTCAACTTCATCAGGTTGGCATCAGCCCACCTCACAAGCGTGTCAAGGTCCCTCTGGATGCATTCTTTCCCTCCAACATATCAACCGAACCACACAGCTTGGTGTCATCGGCAAACTTGCTGAGGGCGCACTCAATCCCACTGTCCATGTCACCCACAAAGATGTTGAACAAGACCGGTCCCAACACCGATCCCTGCGGGACACCACTCGTTACTGGTCTCCAGCTGGACATTGAGCCATTGAGCACTACTCTTTGCGTGCGGCCATCCAGCCAGTTCTTTATCCACCGAGTGGTCCACCTATCAAATTGATGTCTCTCCAATTTAGAGACAAGGATGTCATGTGGGACAGTGTCAAATGCTTTGCACAAGTCCAGGTAGATGACATCAACTGTGAAACTACCATATACTTTTGCATACCCTACAGCCACACAGCCACTTGGATCTGCTGTCCCTTATGGGCACAGTGTAAACATAAAATGGATGCAGCAGCAATGCAGCGATACACAGGGTTAGATGCTACTGTCCATAGAATTTACATTACGCATGACAGTAGAGACTACACTACTGCAATCTGTACCTCTCAATGAAAACACAACACATTAGACAGTAAACACTGAACTCCTGGCCTGCAGGGGACAATAGGTTTAGTCCATGGATGTGAACGAGAGTCATTTACCTAGGGCCAACCTAAGAAAAAGCTGCTGCTCTGACGGTGGCAGCAAGCTGCTTATAGCCACTATCCATCTTTGGGGACCTCTCAACTACTCCCAGCATAATATTTCACTGGCAATACATTCAGTACACCAAGGAGATGCAAGAATTGCAGCATATGCTCAAAACAGACAGACAAGCTTTGTAAATCTGGCAAGAGATGCTCCAGTTGAAGGGGTGCAGCAGCCTGCCACACTGTAAGTGCCCTACCAAGAACAGGTAAAGCAAGAGATTACAGTCTTATTTCTTGCAAAAGAGTTGCACAGTTTCTGTTTATTTATAGCCAGCCCCCAGTAAAATGCACATCTGTACTGTGGCATTGTCCTTCTAAACTTCTCCAGACCAATGTTTTTTGTGAAGACTGTATGTGGCATGAACCACATCTCATTCCTCCTCACAGAGGATCCAGATGCCTTTGTGGGTTCGGGAGCTCTGTCAAAACCAAGCAGGAGGCTCTCTGCAACTTCTGCAAGGGCAGCATTTAGCGGAACCAAGCATGAGGCCATTCTTTAACATGACCTTTGGGGACTCTACACAATAGCAAAGGGATATGTGGTCATATCATGGGATGCTACTACTGGGCAGGGCCCCCCTTCTTTAAAGCACAAGCCAGCAACAGGCCCTGGAAACTGATGTCTCAGTAGCACTGCTGAGCACCCACAAAAAAACAAGGGTGTCAATTTGCAGAGGTCTGGCCAACAGCAAACATCCTAAGATGTGTGAGGGGTGCTCATGCCATCATGACAGTGGGAAGAGGATTTCCTGCTGACTTCAGCACTGCAAATGAGCCTGTTAGGCTGTGTGAGTGTTCATTAGTAGTGATAGCGATTATGCAGTTGTTTCTGTACAAAATCTGCCCATTAGAAGGAATTAAGTTTGTGACTGGCCTGTCCATCCTTGTACCAGCTGATGGCAGCAGCAGGAATGGCGTGAACTTCACACTCCAGGGTAAGGCTGTGGTTTATTTTGATCTTCACCTCTTTAGGGGACAGACCCATCCCTGAGACATCCCCCTTGTTAATGGTTGGTGGAACTGCGCAAAACCAAAGAGAGCAAGTGTGATTTTTGTGACTTAATGCCTTAGGCAGCATTTCAAATTTAACTGGACAAAGGGAAAAGCTGGATGATAACCTCAGGGAAAGCAAGTGCACTCCTCTGTAGCCTGCCTCTTCCCCATAGCTGATTTTTTTTTTTAATATGCATATATATATATGTGTATTTCAAACTATTTCTACTATATTTATTATATATAAAATATATAAAACTGTACTTAACAGTTTCAGACATGGAAACCTAACTGTAGCTTTACCCAGCTATAGAACTTTAATATGTGTTTGGCTTGAATTCTATGAAGAACAGTGTAATGCAATCAATGAAAAGCATTTTAATGGAAACTAATATTATCAGAAACACATGTTTGAACTGAAGTCCACACTTAGAGTAGCTAGTCAAAACTCAACATTTTCGTTCCATTGCAATACCAGTGTTGCAAAATCTTGGTTCCTTTTGAATCAGAACAAAACCATAATAATAAAAAATTCTTTAGCTACCCCCACCCTGGTATCATAATATCTTTTAAATGCTTTCAAAGCATTTTCCATTCTTTTTTCAGCTGAACATTCTAAATTCTCCCTGATGGTTAAAGCAGCGTAATAACTGACAGTTGCAATGGCATTTGGGAGTGCGGGGCTTTATGTTGCTAGATAGCCACACTTCAGTAATGAACTCTTTTGTCATTTTCTCATTATTCTGAATCCAATGGGGACTTATTAGGAGGAAATTAGTGCCATTAAAATAACAGTACAGTCACTGTGAGGGAGTAAACCAAACTGCAGTTCAGACCAGAAAATTTAAGAAGATGAAAAATCATGCATGACTGAGCCCATAATGAAGAGTTTGTGCATTAAAATAGAGCATTAGGCACAAATATTCAAAGGACAATGTGCTGACAGGAAGCCTTGAATAAGAAAGCTTTTGTGCAAATGGTGTTTCATGGAAGGATATTTAATTAGTATCCTTTGGTTTTACCTTAAGAAAGTTTCCCGTTGGATGTTACAGATCCCCTCCCCTCCTCTTTTTCTAAAACAGTTCCTCTGCTCACAAGATTCTCTGCTCACATCTCCCACTACGCTGTACTCATCTGATTTGAAAATCATGACCAAAAAAGCATTTCAGAAGAAACTGGAGTTCAGCGTTTCTTAAGTGTCTTCCCCTGGGAGGTACTATGATTTTTATCCCAACCGCAGCATTTGTGAAGAATGCAACAGGAAACTATTCTATTATCCCTCCTCAAGCAATGCTATGAGCTATTGCAGATGTTTGCTAAGTAAAGCTACTAGCAGAAATCCTCGTATTAACCAGGATAAGTAACACTGCAAAGGCATAAAAAATGGGAGAATGAAAAAAGAAATAAAATTATTGGGAAGTATTTACATACTGTAGACTTTCACTTCATAGTGCTTCAAAGTTTCTCCTGCCTCATTTGTGGCTATGCAGGTGTATCTTCCAGCAACGTCCTCTTGTGCATTTAAAATCTGCAGGGTTCGACCACCTGCCAAAAGACACAATTCTTTAATAAGATCTACATTTACTTCTGATTTGCAATTAGTTAAATAGTTTCTGCAGCATATTTTCAACCCTTTGGTCCAAATTCTGCTTTTAGATAATCATAAAAACCTGTCTGCCCTGTATACTGTGTAATACATTAATGTATAATTTGCAGGAGTGTTTTGAATCACAAATCCTGTTGCTTACAGATTCTCAGAAAATCTGTTAACACAGTTCTCTGCAAGAAATTTCTTAAAGATATTTAGACAGAAGGAAGAGATTTAGGGTTCTGCACATTTCATTCACAGAAAAAGGGAAAGGAGGCATAATCAGTAAGATTTAGGGAGAGGACTTTATTCAATATGTCTAGTGGATGTGAGCTTCTGAATTGCCTTTCTTTTTCAGTGCAGTTCTTCATGTGAAAGAGGCCCTTAACTCTTTCTAGAGAATGGACAGAAGCAACAGCCACAATGTCACTAGTGCAAATATGAATGAATTGGCAGGATTTAAGAGTTCAGGTGGCCTCTACAACATTGAAATCCATCAATTTCCTTCCCATAGTACCCACTTGACTTATGATTTATACCGTCTGCATTCTCAGAGGTGAGTCAGTATTTGACTTGTCTGCAGCTCCTTTTAGACTGCATTCCAAGAAATGCAATTGAATAACTTCAATTCCTTGCTATCAATACCGACTTATTCTTTCTCTGAGCCCTTGCAGTTAGCAATGCTAACCTTCTTTTTCATCTACATTGCTTCAGTGTTACCAGTGAAGCTTGCTCCTGTTTTCCACCTCCAATGATGTGCTAGGTAAGGGTCACTTCACAAATTAAAAATGGCAAGCTACTAATGACCTAGAAAAAAGGAATTTTACTAAATTCTACTGAAGTACAAACATGGCACTTAATAGAAATACATTATCTGTTTTTTTCTTTTTAATTCTGTAACAGGAAACTGAACAATGAAAAAATAAAGTGTTATTTCTCAATAACAACTAAACATTTACCTGGCAAAATGCGGATATTTCTGTTTGATTCTAAAGGATTACCATCTTTCAGCCAGGTGATCATTGCTGGAGGATAAGAGTAAGCGTCACAAACCAGTGATGTTGGGCTGTTGAGGATAACAGTGACATCTTCTGCATTTCCATGGCTGTCTGCACCCACAATGGTTGGAGACACTAGGAACAACAAAATCATTGACCAGAAGAAGGACCTCTAAGAAAAGCCAATTTTCTTTTCCCTGTTCAGTCTAGGAATCTGGTTGCAGCCTTCCATAGCTGGGAGGCATTCCTATGAGATGTGCCAAAACCCAGAATGAAACAACATTCATGTGGTTTTATGTTTTGTCCTGAAGTCAACAACTGGCCCATGTCAGTGGAATCATCCACCCTTAGCTTTTGTCAAACACAGGTCATCAGGAAGCCAGCCATCACTTCTTGGTCAGCAGCTGGCAAACCCACCGCTTGATGATCCTGTGAGTAGCAGATTGGTAGGAGGCATGATCCTCGGAAATGAGGATGTGGTAAACAAACTCACCATTGTTTGCATGTGGTTATGCAATAACCATCACCAAAAAAAAAAAAAAAAAAAAAAAGAGAACTGCAGATGGTTTCGGCGTTTGACACTGTCCCACATGACATCCTTGTCTCTAAATTGGAGAGACATCGATTTGATAGGTGGACCACTCGGTGGATAAAGAACTGGCTGGATGGCCGCATGCAAAGAGTTGTACTCAATGGCTCAATGTCCAGCTGGAGACTGGTAGCGAGTGGTGTCCCGCAGGGATCGGTGTTGGGACCGGTCTTGTTCAACATCTTTGTCAGTGACATGGACAGTGGGATTGAGTGTGCCCTCAGCAAGTTTGCCGATGACACCAAGCTCTGTAGTTCGGTTGATACACTGGAGGGAAGGATTGCCATCCAGAGGGACCTTGACATGCTTGTGAGGTGGGCTGATGCCAACCTAATGAAGTTTAACCATGCCAAGTGCAAGGTCCTACACCTGGGTCGGAGCAATGCCAGGCACAGTTACAGGTTGGGCAGAGAAGAGATTCAGAGCAGCCCTGCGGAGAAGGACTTGGGAGCTTTGGTCGATGAGAAAATGAACATGAGCCAGCTTCAGTGTGCGCTTGCAGCCCAGAAAGCCAACCGTATCCTGGGCTGCATCAAAAGGAGTGTGACCAGCAGGTCGAGGGAGGTGATCCTGCCCCACTACTCTGCTCTCGTGAGACCTCACTTGGAGTATTGTGTGCAGTTCTGGTGTCCTCAACATAAAAAGGACATGGAACTGTTGGAACAAGTCCAAAGGAGGGCCACAAGGATGATCAGGGGACCAGACCACCTCCCGTATGAAGATAGGCTGAGAATGTTGGGGCTGCTGAGCCTGGAGAAGAGAAGGCTGCGTGGAGACCTCATAGCAGCCTTCCAATACCTGAAGGGGGCCTATAGGGATGCTGGGGAGGGACCCTTCATGAGGGACTGTAGTGAGAGGACAAGGTGTAACAGGTTCAAACTTAAACAGGGGAAGTTTAGATTGGATCTGAGGAAGAAATTCTTTGCTGTAAGGGTGGTGAAGCACTGGAATGGGTTGCCCAGGGAAGTTGTGAATGCTCCGTTGCTGGCGGTGTTCAAGACGGGGCTGGACATAGCCTTGGATGGCATGGTTTAGTGGGAGGTGTCCCTGCCCATGGCAGGGGGGTTGGAACTGGACGATCTTAAGGTCCTTTCCAACCCTAACTGTTCTATGATTCTATGATTCTATGAAGAGATCACAACCTGAAGTGTTCTCAGACACTTCTTCCTTGAATCACAATAAGCAAATGTACTGTCCTGCTCATTCCATTCAGACAAGTTCTGTCATCTTTTCACATTTTCTAGCTCTATATTGTCTGAAGAAAAGAACTGCTGTTTATGTTGAATGACTATTATTTGTAATTTACTAAGCTATAAGATTTTAATTGTAGACAGGCAGCTTACACATTGCTGTAATTAAAGTACTACAAAATTCCAATGTGATTATGTTTTTTCCTGAGATTAATATTTTCTCTGCAAGAGCCAGTCCAGCTGTCTTACCAAGTACATTAAGACTGTAACTTTTGCTCTTCTCTCCAGCTGTATTGGATGCAATACATCTGTATCTCCCTGTGTCAGTGATTTGAGCATTGGTGATTTGCAGGAAACGGCCACTGGACAGAAACTTGTGATTCTCATCCTCAGTTACAGATTGCCCATCCTTTATCCAGGTGATCTGTGGCACAGGCTTCCCTTAATGGAGTAAAGAAAATCACAAATATCAGTTGTGACATAGCCATTTCCAAACAAACAGAAAAAAACCACCAAAACTATTTCAGATACCCTTTTAAAATGCATCCTTCAGGGAAATGTTTTGGAATATGCACTCTATTGAACCTCTTGAAGTAATATACGCCTCCTCTTAAATTCCACCCGCCTTTAGAGAAGAAAAATCACACCAAATGTTATATTTTATGTAACATTTGCTGTGACATTTTATGTTACATTATGTGATATTTTCTGTTACATTTTATGTAACGTTTGTAAGGAGGAGACTTTAGCCTGGCCATAAGCACCATGTTTAAATCTGAATTTTTGAAATCCCATTGATCCATAAATTCCATTAAAAACATGCTGTTCAGAATAAATGATGACTGATACCATGGGTTTGATCAGCAAAGATAAGTAATATTGTATACTTTTACCTATCGCTTCACATGTTAAGGTAACTCTGTGCTTCTCTTTTACTTTCACATCTTCCAATTTATTTTCACCCACAATCCCTGGAGGTACTGCAAACAGACAAGACAGCAACATCAGAAAGTATTACTTGCAACCAATTGGAACTAGATGATCTTAAGGTCCTTTCCAACCCAAACTATTCTACGATTCTATGATTTTTAATACAGTAATGACAGTATCTCAGTGTATGCTTCCCTTAATCACATCTATCACTGAATGTCTTACATCTACCAGAAACAGGTCCAGGTGTGAAACATTGCAGAACTAACCTGCTGGACAACATATACGCGCTGTGTTCTGTACCTCTTAACCAAACTAGCACATGCAAAAGGCAAGAGAGGACCACAGACCCATAAAGTATTCACCTTACTTCATTTTCAGAGCCAGAGAGATACTCAGGGTCCTGAGGAATACGGCCTGTAGGGCAATATTTCTGAATATGCTCAGCAGGGCAAAGATGATGAGCAGTTGTTAGTGGGGGCACATTTGATCTTATGCACCAGAAAGTTTTTTGAGTTTGTAAAGAAATTCTATCACCCATATTAAGCAGCAAGTGATTAATCTATTCAAAGCCATGTGCTTAAGAGTTGTTACCATGTGCGTATGAGTTGCTTGTTTTCCAATGGATTTATAAAAAAAAGTCTACTTGCCTATTTACATACCATGTTGTTTTTTTTTTTCCTTACCAGCATGCTCTAAGAAATACAATAGATTACCAAAAAGTAGATGCTGTGTAAAAGCATACATGTATTTTATGCAAATACAGCAAATGAGCAAACTATATAGATCTAAAGGCATCTTGCAGCATGCAGATTATGTCTCTAGGAAACAGAAGACAAAACAATATCCTTAAAGTGACCATCCACACCCCAAATTGTTAACTCAATACAATGAAACTCTAACTTCTTACTGTATGGCTGACTACTTGGTGACGTGTTTTCAAATAATCTCAGTCAACAGGACTACACAGGCTCGCGTGCTTTTGGATTAGAAAGGACAGATTATGAACGTGTTAAGTGAACAGCTGAGGTGGTTAAGAGATCCAGTCAACTATTTATTTCAAAGTAAAGACATTTGTAGATTCAGGCCAAAATAAAATGACATCACAAATCAAAGTAGACATGGAGTAAAACAGGTTGAAAAGGAGGCCTATAGGTGTAAGAATGACAGCCTAATGTCCAAGAGATTTTTGAAAGTTTAGTAACAAAAATATGGGACTAAGGAGACATATAGTACCCTTTAATAAGCCTACAAAATGCAAACTCAGCCTAGGTAGAAGACCTAAAAAGAAGGAATTAAAATTTATTCAGCAGCTTATTTGTTATTTATCACTAAGCTGGAAGCAAGTTTTATGAAAATTAGAATTATGTTAATATGAAGAATTCATTTCCACAGAGAAAAATGTTGCTACACCAGATTTAGATACTAATGAAGAGTACAAACTACAGTGAAAAATCCAAAAAGAAAGAAAGAGGCTTGCATCTCACTTGACTGGAACGGCAAAGATACTACTTCAGTATGGCTAAAAAGTTGGCCTCTGAACAGGACACATGGTGAGATGTGGGTTAGTAGAATTTAGCATTCAGAAAGGAAGATGCTGCCAGTACTGGCACTCTTACCAGCTTGTGATGCAATTATAATCAAATTCCCTGCTGTGATTATACAAGCAATGCAAACCAGACTTTTGTACGGGTTCTAATGTTCGAACGCAATGAGGCAAAGATGCATCAACTAGTGAATGAATTGTATGGGGGGAAATAAATATAACCTAAAATAACAAACCTTAGAACTTTTAAGTCAGGCTAAAAGTTACCATTCATAAACAAACAGAGCAATTCATCACTTTGGCCCCAAAATAATACCATAAGGTATCAACACACATTAATTTCAGAAATATGACAAAGCCACACCAAACATTTTGCAAATATATAAATATTATGCTTATTACATCAACCTCTCCATGCAAACTGGCTCTCCTGTTGCACCTCCTACAGCAATTTAGAGAAACACTGGAAAGTCTCTGTAAGGTTCTTATTTACAGTGAGCCAATGAATACTCTGTGTTGCTATCAGGACACATTCCAGTAACTTTCCTCTAGAAAGACAAATGAATTACTGCAGGAAGGGAAGAGATGACTGAACAATAGAATTTTCCACTTAGACCACTTGCAATCAGCTTCACTGAGCATTTTTCTTCAAGTCAAACAAAGCCTATGCAATAGATTCCCAGAACCCTCGAGAACACCCTGCCACTAAAAGCCTCCAAAGAAAACAGTAAAACAATGAATGCTTTTCAGTGTTTATCCATCTCTTTCATTCTACCAGACTTACACTTCTGTGAGCTCATCAAATAAACATGAACTGACAAGAATGTGAATTATCATTCACAGGCTGAATGTGCGTAAGTCAGCAGAAGGCAAGGGAAGCTGATAGTGGTCAGCACCTTAGACAAAAGAAACTAAAGGAAAATAATGCACAGTAATGTAAGACAACCTGCTATTTTGTAACAAATAGTTACTAAACAAAAAAAAAGCAGTATTCCTCAGGAAAATACTGTAGGTGTGGGGATATTTTTTTTTAGAACAATTAATGTTAAAAAAAAAATGCACATTAATTGTTCTAAATATCAATCTAAAGAGTCTGCTGTACCAGTACTTGTCTAAACGTGTTAGCAGGCTCACCCGCTACCACACTTGGTTTATAATCCTTAAAATACCAAAAGCTTTACTGACCGAAGTTTTCCACTGGATCTGAGATTTCTATTTTGCAAAACCAACTCCTGCTCCAGTGTTTAATTTTCCTGTCCATCTTGGCTTTGTTTGCACATCTCTGTTGCAATAGATTATTACCATCATGCCACTTACCTATACATTATTATACCCGGTGTTATGCAGATTCATATGATTTTCATATGGTTTCCTGGGGCCAGTTTTCTTTTGACACAAACCAGTTTAAATTCTGGCCTGTGTCAAAAGAAATAGCACTTTTCTCTGGCCACTCATTCTTATCTTCCTTTCACCAATACTGGCATTCATAGGCTGTGTGGTAAATCAGCAGGGTACTAAATCTGGCTGAAAACTAACACGACTAGGAAAACACAACCCCCCCACTTTTCCAGATCACTTACAAACTGATTCACCTCATTCATCACACCCAAAGCAGAGTGAAGCTATGAGCAACAAGAAACTGAAGAGAGGATGGGAGTCCAGCTGTGGACATCTCCCAGACTTCTATCTAACTGAAATACCAACCTAACTGAAGCCAGGTGCATTGACATAGTTCCTTTTCAGAAAAGAAACAAACCAACCACAAAACACAAGTAGCTGCCAGTTATTCCAAATTATGCCTGAAGAATCTTCACTTTAAAAACAAAAGAAACAACAAATTCACATGTAGAGGTAACGTCTTTAAAATCTTATTTTCTGACCATGTTATCAAATTAGCTTCCCCCCCCCCCCCCGGACATACATTTTGGCATAAAAATTTTTAAAATATTATCAAAGTATACATTAGATTCCCTTCTTCTGTAACAAAAATTATCACATACTTACCTAGAACAGAAAGGGCAAAATCTTTCCTCGCTTCCCCCGCAGCACTGGTCACTACACAAGTATATTGACCTTCATCTGCTACACGTGTGTGTGTTAAACGGAGTGTTCTGCCCCCTGGGTGGAAAGAGGAAAAGATAAAGAAAACGTACAACCACTGAAGTCCTTCTCCAACCACATGCTCCCAAATTGCCTGTGCTATCTCTTAATCTTTCATGTTTTGCTTAAATTTACAGCTGTTTTTTTTCATGTGGTTCAATTTTTAATGTGCTGTGTTTTGTTGAACAAAGAGTAAGAGAAAGCTTCTAACCTTATTCCTACTCCTACCATTTCCCAGTGCTTTTAGATCTGTGCTTCACATTGATCATCCTGTTCTTTCTAGTCAGCAACTTCCAAACTACCCTGACATAACCATCTCTCCCCCCGCCTTCCCCCCCCCCCCCTAGAAACTACATTTAAGTGAACTTTCGGCATTTGGACATTTTCTGAGGATTTCTGGATAAAGTCAGAGACAACTGGAACAATCACTTAGTACTTTGAGACACATCTGTAGAGTTTACATAGAGAAAATCAAACACGCTCCTCACAAGTCTCTCAAACCATATGCACTGGTACAGTAACTCATTGATCAGCACAAACACTTTAGATGTGTCAGGAACATCGTGTTTGGAATATGCAGGAGTTGTGCTCATACTTCTATGCAGGAAATTTTAACATACTATGGTGTCTTAGCAAGATTTTCATTCACAAGTACTTTGCTATACTGAGAATATATCTAGATGGCTGTACATTAAAAAATAATAGATCCTCATCGGAGACAGGGTGTGTGTACACATAAAAATATATAACACATACATGTGTTATATACATGTATATAACACATACATGTGTTATAAACACATACAAAAAGTCCTTAAAGGAATTTTCGCATGTACAGATGAGGAATAAAATTCCACTTCTCTTTTACTGCATTTGTATTAACTGTGCCATTAATAATAGTAACAGGTAACAATGGTACTGGTTTACCTGTAATGTTTTTAAATAACAGATTTCTCTTAATATTGTAGCAGAGCTGTTGTCAGAAAAACTTCACACAGGCACGCTAGCTTAAAAGCAAGAAGATTTGCAAGTATATTTGACCAAAAGATTAAGAATATCCCTGCTTTTCCATAGCAGAATAACTTACCTTTTGTTCCTTTTTGGCAGAAAAACAGCAAAACAAACATCGGTGAGCATTTAAATGTGAAAACAAGTGGCCATCCTTCAGCTTTTTTCCAGTTTCTCTTTAGCTGCTCTCACATTAGCAGTCATTACCACACAGTACATCATACCTGAACTATGCATCTCCTGCCTGAGGGTATCCACAGGGTCTCATTATTGGGACATATCCCAGAAAATTATGTTCCTGATCATGTGCTTTGAAGGAAGAAACTGCTGACCTGGTTAATGGATGTGCCCCTGCCCAAGGAGTTCTACCTGCTGAAAGGAGTACTGAGACAGTGGAAGGCTCAGTTCTTGCAGCCTCAGTTTTTGCAGCACTCTAATTCCTTCTCCCATCCACACCCTGAACAAAGCCAAATAACAAGCAAAATGAAGCAGATATCTGCCTGCAAGAGACTGTAACTTTCTCTGGTATCACATACCATAGCACACCCAGGGCTTCAGTGCTGAGGCAGGATATGATTTTCTACATTTAGCTAAAACCTAATCAAAGCTTTTCTCCTTCCTTAAGCTAGTGTGCAACTTAGTGCATGGTCTGCAAGGAAAACAGTGGTGGATATTACTTTTCCTTTTCTTTTTTTTTCCCCCTGAAGGGTATATAAGAAGCATCATCAGAAGGAAACATCAGCATCTGAAATAAAAGATTAAAAGTTGCCAGCAGCATGTCCACACATTTAAATCATCTACAATGGCAAGTATGTTTTCAATCAACAGAACCAAAATCTTGCTTTGGCAAAGCATTTTACCTCCTTAATTAGTTGAAGAGGGGGATTTTGTTGTTGTTGTTGCTGCTTCGGTTTTACAGATGTACAAGCACAAATAAAGTTCTAAATGCCATGTTGGTTACAGTTTACCACCACAATGCAGTTTTTTAAAGCACAAAGTTTGCTGGAAAACAAAACACTGAGTTCTGGCCTGTTTCCCCACTCCCACTGCTGCTAACATTCAGAGACAATAAACATCTTTCTGTCTCTCACCCTTCCTGACTCTGCAATCCGGGTGGTGATATTAGTGTGGGCGTAGAAATCAACAGACAGGACAGAAACAATCAAGCCCAGAAGACATCATTTTTGTTAATGGCAATGTCACAACAAAAAGGAGTGCATACGAAGTGCATACCAATTCAGATGGTCATATTTATAATGGATAATAATCAGACACTACTCCTTTTTCCATGTGCCATCTGTAAAAATAGGAAAGTAGAGGACAGGACTACCTGTAATGTTAAGAGCTACACTGATCAAAAAGCTACACTTTTCATCAGCTACACTGATAAAAAAAATCCTGAAAAATTTCAGCTTCAAATCCAGTCTTAGCTAAGCTTCTAAACACCTTCCAGGTCCTTTACCTTTCATAGCTTTCTAGCGTTCATGCTGTAGGATGGTTAAGCTTTACATGGTGGCTATGTCAGAGTATTAGAAATTTCTTCAAAATTTATTTTCATTAAATTTCTAACTATGAGTAGCAAACCCAAGATCAAAGAAAAATCTGAATTGTCACCTACACACCTTAGTTGTAACCAGATACTTCATTACTTCTATGAACTCCATAAAGCTGATTCCCAAACACACGGATTCAACGTAAAATATCTATGACTGGTGTGTTGGAATGGAAGGTTACCGGCTCTTTAGGAAAGACAGGCCCGGCAGACAGGGAGGGCGAGTTGCTATTTATGTTAGGGATAGGCTAGAGAGTATGGAACTCTGTCTGGAGACAGGTGAGCAGTCGACAGAGAGTTTGTGGGTCAGGGTTAAAGGGAGAACAGCGATGGGTGATGTTACTGTGGGGATCTGTTATAGACCGCTTGACCAAGGGGACTTGCTGGACGAAGCGCTCCATAGGCAGATAGGAGCAGCCTCACGGTTGCAGGCCCTTGTTCTCATGGGAGACTTCAACCACCCTGATATCTGTTGGAGGGATGGTACGGCCTGGCACAAGCAATCCAGAAGGTTCCTCGATTGCGTGGAAGACAACTTCCTTCTGCAAGTAATAGAGGAGCTGTCCTGGGTTCAGCAGCAGCAGTCATTTTTTCTCCTTCTTGGTAGCTGGTGCAGCTCTGTGTTTTTGATTTTGGGCCTGGGAACAGTGCTGATAACACCAGTGTTTTCAGTTACTGCTTGGTGAAGTTTAGGCTGGCCAAGGACTTTGTGAGCCTCATGCTCTGCTAGGGAGGAGGGGAAGCAGGGAGGAAGTAGTGACAGGACACCTGACCCAGACTATCCAAAGAGATTATTCCATACCACAGCACGTCATGTCCAGGATGTAGAAACGGAGAGCAGAGACCCGGAAGGGCGGTGAGGGTGCACAGTGGGGGGCACTGGTGGGGGTGCACTGCGTGGTCAGGCTTGATATTGGATGGTGAGAAATTGTATTCTTTTCCCTTGTATTTTCTCTTATTATTATTATTGGTGGTAGCAGTAGTGATTTGTGTTATACCTTAGTTACTAAACTGTTCTTATCTCAACCTGTGGGAGTTGCATTCTTTCGATTCTCTTTCCCATCCCTCCAGGAGCAGAGGGAAGAAAGAGTGGGGAGTGAGTGAGAGAGCGACTGTATGGGTTTATAAGCTTAAACCACGACAGGAGCCAACAAGAAGAGGTGCCATGCTTGACCTCGTCCTCACCAACAGGGAAGGGCTGGTTGGGAATGTGACGCTCCAGGGCACCCTTGATTGCAGCAATCATGAGATGGTTGAATTTGAGATCCTCAGGACAGTGAGAAGAGCGTGCAGCAAGCTCACTGCCCTGGACTTCAAGAGAGCAGACTTTGGCCTCTTCAGGAACCTGCTCAGTAAGGTTCCATGGGATACAGCCCTAGAGGGCAGAGGGGCCCAAGACTGTTGGTTGATATTCAAGGATCACCTGCTGCAAGCTCAGGAGCGATGCATCCCTACTAGAAGGAAGTTTAGCAGGAGGGCCAGGAGACCTCCTTGGATGGATAAGGACCTGCTGAGCAAAATTCGAAGGAAAAAAGAGGCTTATAAAAGGTGGAAGCAAGGTCAGGCGGCCTGGGAAGAATACAGGGATGTTGTCCGGGAAGCTAGGGACCAGGTTAGGAAAGCTAAGGCCCACTTAGAATTAAAATCGGCTAGGGATGTTAAGGATAACAGGAAGGGATTTTATAGGTACATTGCCAATAAAAGACAGGTTAGGGGCACCGTGGGCCCTCTCTGGAAGTTATCGGGAGAACTGGCTACCCTGGATTTGGAGAAGGCTGAGGTTCTTAATGACTTCTTTGCCCCAGTCTTCACCGGCAAATGCTCTGACCACACCACCCAAGTCTTGGAAGGCAGACGTGGGGACGGTGAGGGTGGGGACCCTGGGCCCACTGTGGGGGAGGATCTGGTTCGAGACCACCTTAGGAACCTGAATGTATACAAGTCCATGGGACCGGATGAAATCCATCTGAGGGTCCTGAAGGAGCTGGCAAATGAAGTTGCTAAGCCACTTTCCATCATATTTGAAAAACCATGGCAGTCAGGTGAAGTTCCCGATGACTGGAAAAAGGGAAATATAACCCCCATTTTTAAGAAGGGGAAAATGGATGAGCCAGGGAATTACAGACCAGTCAGTCTCACCTCTGTGCCTGGCAAAATCTTGGATTCTCCGGGAAGGCATGCTAAGGCACATGAAAACCAACAAGGTGCTTGGGGACAGCCAGCATGGCTTCACTAAGGGGAAATCCTGCCTGACCAATCTGGTGGCCTTCTATGAAGGGGCTATGGAACTGATGGACAGGGGCAGAGCAGTTGATGTCATCTACCTGGACTTGTGTAAAGCCTTTGACACTGTCTCACATGACATCCTTCTCTCTAAGTTGGAGAGACATCAATTTGATAGGTGGACCACTCGGTGGATAAAGAACTGGCTGGATGGCCGCATGCAAAGAGTAGTGCTCAATGGCTCAATGTCCAGCTGGAGACCAGTAACGAGTGGTGTCCCGCAGGGATCGGTGTTGGGACCGGTCTTGTTCAACATCTTTGTGGGTGACATGGACAGTGGGATTGAGGGCGCCCTCAGCAAGTTTGCCGATGACACCAAGCTGTGTGGTTCGGTTGATAAGTTGGAGGGAAGGAATGCCATCCAGAGGGACCTTGACACGCTTGTGAGGTGGGCTGATGCCAACCTAATGAAGTTTAACCATGCTAAGTGCAAAGTCCTCCACCTGGGTCGGAGCAATGCCAGGCACAGCTACAGGTTGGGCGGGGAGGAGATTGAGAGCAGCCTTGCAGAGAAGGACTTGGGGGTGTGGGTTGATGAAAAAATGAACATGAGCCGGCAGTGTGCGCTTGCAGCCCAGAAAGCCAACCATATCCTGGGCTGCATCAAAAGGAGTGTGACCAGCAGGTCGAGGGAGGTGATCCTGCCCTCTACTTTGTTCTTGTGAGACCTCACTTGGAGTATTCTGTGCAGTTCTGGTGTCCTCAACATAAAAAGGACATGGAACTGTTGGAACAAGTCCAAAGGAGGGCCACGAGGATGATCAGGGGACTGGAGCACCTCCCGTATGAAGATAGGATGAGAAAATTGGGGCTGTTGATCCTGGAGAAGAGAAGGTTGTGTGGAGACCTCATAGCAGCCTTCCAACATCTGAAGGGGGCCTATAGGGATGCTGGGGAGGGACTCTTCATTAGGGACTGTAGTGAGAGGACAAGGGGTAATGGGTTTAAACTTCAACAGGGGAAGTTTAGATTGGATATGAGGAAGAAATTCTTTACTGTGAGGGTGGTGAGGCCCTGGAATGGGCTCCCCAGGGAGGTTGTGGATGCTTCATCCCTGGCGGCATTCAAGGCTGGGTTGGACATATCCTTGGATGGCATGGTTTAGTGGGAGGTGTCCTTGCCCATGGCAGCGGGGTTGGAACTCGATGATCTTGAGGTCCTTTCCAACCCTAACTATTCTATGATTCTATGATTCTATGTTGCCTTCTTGGCATGCATTTTCTGTTTGTAATCTCCAAAGCACTAACTCAATTTCCTATTGTAAACACAAAGCTTTAACATCACTGCAGCATACAATCAAGTAGTCTTACTTCGATATGGTATTGGAGGAAAATGGTTTACAGGAACAGGTACCAAGCCCCTCATATTTAAGACGTCTCTGTCAATTACTACTGCCATAAAAAGGCACCTGAACTGGTTCTCTGTAGGTTATTAAATCTTGAAAGTCAAGATCCCTGATGAATTGCACCTATTTCTCTGCTTGCTTATCATAAGTTTCTCCAGATCTCTTGGACTAGTCTTCTTGTTAATGCAGCATTCTGCATCTGACTGACCATATAATTCTACCTTTTATTAGATGACATTCTGGAGATCAGATTCAGTTAGCTGTTAGATTCAGTTTACAGCAGTTAGCTGTAAATACCTTCAAGGCCAGGAAGTATTTATTTTCATTAACTTCTGAGGTTCATGAACAGAAATTCATGAGGTTCATTAATATTTCCCTTCATTTTTATACACAGACCCACAGAAATGGAAGATGTGTTTTGTTTATTGTAATTTGTATTCATTCTCTCAAAGATTTTTCCTCTTTAAAAGGTAAAATAACTGCAAAGAGGTAGAGAAAACTAATTAAATGAGAGAGCTATTGGAGCATATGTTCTGGCATTGACAAAGCAAGATGTTACCATCAGGCATATCTCTGGTAACATGGATTAGACTAACACACACTAGCAGCCAGAATAACGGCTTAATCAATGACCACACAGCTCCCAGCCTTTGGCCCATACACATAAAGTTTGGTAACAATTTTGATCATTTATGTTAGCTTTTCATCAGGCACTCCAGCTAATGTGACCCCTTTTACTGAAAAGCTTCACATTGAAAAACTATTTCTTGTCTCTCCTTGTCTTTACAGATTTTTAAATCAAGCCTTCTTTCATGTGAAATTCTTGCATTGTAGATGTAGATAGAGAGGGCCCTTTGTCCCTTCCCTCTTTCTTCCTTTTTTTTTTTTTTTAATAACTGCAACTGTTGTACCTGAGAGGATTCGCACTGAGTTGTTCAAAGTGACAGGCCATCCATTCTTGAGCCATGTTATTGTTGGCAAGGGAAATCCTGAAGCTTCACAAACCAGAGAGATGGGATTCTTTTCCACAATGCTGATGTTTTCAGGCATCTGAAGGTAACCAGCAATACTTGGGGGAACTACAGAAAAGAACAGAGAAGCCATGATTCAGAACAAGTGAAAAATAATTTTGATCTCAAAGGTTTGGGAGTTTGGCAAGTGAAGTGCAACAACACTGAGACATCTAGTGCTATATTTTAAAGACAGCTTCTTACTGTGTAATGGCATAGAAATACTTCAATTAAATTCTATTAGTTCTACTACTTTTATGCTTAAGATCCATAGTGAATAACAGTTTATAGTAGTTCTGCCCATCTACAGTAATTATAATTTCCAGTATCTAATGAAACACTATGGACAATTCTAACACGGACAGAATTATAGGCATTTTCTAATGGAAAGAACAATCCTTATTAAAATAACTATCACTAATTTAGCTTTTCTTTGCCAAGAATAAGAGTGTTTCCGCTTTGGAAGCAGTTCTGCAGGTCTACATTTCATACTTAAAAACATGAAGCCCAGGGTCAAGAATTGACCAACATCCTCCAGCACTCTGAGCAGCCTGAGGAGGTTTGAAGTATCTCTTTACTACCCAGAAGTCTGATAATACAGTACAGCAAATACACCAAATAAAAAAACCCTGGTAAATAATTTTGACCTCTTGTTTCCAGTAATGAGAATTCCTGTAAAACATAGATCTTCTATTTGACAAATCATAAAGAGTCATATGCAAAAGTGTGACAGTGGCTGCAAGATAATGTCCTGATCAATGCCATTAAGTCAAATTATGGAGATGAATTACAGTTGGAGGTACCGTCTTTAAATTCTTCTGATTGCGCAAAATGGGAGAACCTGATAATCAAACACTTGAGAAACTGTTTAACTTCAGGTAAAATCCTCTAGCAGTGACCATGAGCAGGGTGCTTTTGGTTGAACCGTGATTTTTGTCTCCCACAATAGAATGTTTCCCACCATGACACTCAACCAATATTCTATAAAATTTTACCATATCTTGTTTTTCTCCTCAGGAGATGGAGCAACTGGGGATGGATTGATATTATCAGACCCAGAGGTAAGACTTTAAAATATTCTGGAGCTATAAAATTTGATTTAGACTTTTTTAACACTGCAGTTGAAACCGCATCACTGATCTGCAATTGAAACTACATCACATGTAAAGCTTGCAGTAGATATAGGTGGTTCATTTACCTACATAACTATTTCTTGCTTGTCTGTGGATAAATCTGCATGTCTATTTTGTTTCTGTTATGCCTGTCCCATTTTGCACATACTCACCATGAACATTTAAATCGTATTTTCTGTCAGATACCCCTGCCACATTGGCAGCAACACAGACATAGCGGCCAGTGTCTGACACCTGGGTATTTCTTAGTTGAAGAAAGTGACCATCATGAAGTATCCCTATGTCCTTTCCACTAACCAGTGGACGGCCATCCTTCATCCATGTTATTGATGGTTCTGGAATGCCCTGTACCATGCACTCCAAGGAAACTTCATTTCCTTGGGTGACAACAACTTCCGATGGGTGGCTACCACTATTTAATATAGTTGGTCGAGCTATGAAAGAAAAAGAAAGACAGTATAGAAGTCAACTGGAAGCTACATTTCAGGATCGTCACCTATTTCTGAACAGAACTATAGTCAAGTTTGACAGACCAACATTTTAATAAAAACTAGTTATTGCAGCTTACCACTTACAAACCAGTTAGGGTCACTCAGCAACTCATAGCATTTTCCACAAGACAAAGAAGGCATGAACAACCTCCTCCCCACCACCACCCCACAAAGTAAAAATGTTTTTTAAAATGTAGATTACAATTTTAAAAATGCAAACGGAAGACAAAAATAATTCAAAAAGACTGCTCCAAATGCTGAAAATCATTACAGATGATTGAAGATGTTCTCTTTCATGGGATTGTTTAAAAGTACCTCTTTTTATGCCTGACCAAAATACAGAAGTAGCAGTAAAATCAAAGAAGAAATCTAAGTTCAATTTGTTGTCTTCATCACTACAGTTAAGCGACAAGAATTATTACATTACATAAGGGAGTTACATCTCTGTAATCATCTGTGGTCAAAAGCTCTTTCAACAGACATATGCAATGTCTTGGTCAAGCTCCAAGTCTAAGCTGCCAACATTTTAATTGCTCTACATTCTTCTTGGAGTACTCTTACATTGTCCTATAGCTAGACATTGCTCTCTGAAAATCTTGCAGCTTAACATCACTGTGCTGATAACACTTCGAATAATGTAACTCTATTGCAGAACTATTAAACTATGAACAGAATTGTTCCTGGTAACTTACTGTATACTTTCAGACTGTATTCTTTCTTTGCACTTCCAGCTACATTTGAAGCAATGCAAGTGTAAGATGCAGCATCAGACATCTCAGCAATTGAAATTTGTAGCTGTCTGCCTCCAGATAAAATCCGCACCCTTCCTGAAAGATCAGCCACCAGTGGAGAGCCTGCAAGAGACATTTTTTCGGATAAAACCACAGAAAATGATAATGAGCTTGTTTATAGGGTACAAAGTCCACTCACTCATTTTTAAAATTACTGAGCTTCATGATTGCCCATTTTAGAACTGCTCTATCAGAATTTTTCCAGATACCAGAAACTTCATACAAGCAGATTCTGAGGACTTCCTGTATTAACTGCTGACTTCATGACCTACATCAACCACAGTAATCTGAGCTAAAGCATAATAACTCTCACATCCACCCAGAAAGTTATGGATACTTCCACTAAGCAGCAAATTCAACACTTCGAATAAAATCTGACCGACTTTCCAGTGTAGAATCATTTCACCCAGCACAGCCGGTGCTTAGAAGCATATAATTCAGTTTTCACAAACAGACCACCTGTGTACTGTGTCACACAGCCCATGCGCATAGACTTCTATCCAGGAAATCCTCAGCAGAAACGTGACAGCAAATAATACTGCATTCTCTGAGCAGAATTTTCGGACTTGGAGACTTCAGATTGGGCAACTATCTTCATCTTTACAAAGATGAAGGGAAATTTCATGACAGAAGGAATACAGATGCCACTGATAATTCTTGCAAGCTGAATTTTCATTTCCCGCTTGTGCAGTTAAAATCCTCTCTATGAGAAAGTGCTCCACATGTCAAGTGGGATAGAAAATCTGGCTCTTGAATAACATTCAAAACTGTAATACTTTTAACTGCTCTTCCAGACTTTTTATCAGGTATAAGTTTCCTTTCTTGCATTTAAGTGCATACACTTTAGCCTTGCAGTACATTTAATAAAACACGTCATACAGTGCCTTTTTTGCTTCCAAGATACGGGGTTTAAAAAGAACTTCCTAAATATTTTCTCAGAAAATTTTATGCATTAAAATAATTTTGCAATTAAAATCTGGTCTTTCCACAATTGAAAATTAATTAAGGCAGGCACGTATCACACTGAATTGTGCCATCTAGAAAGACACAGATTAATAGGTGAAGACTGATTAACAACACAAAAATTACCACACCCGAAGAGTTCAACATCTTATTTTGTCTAATATTGTCTCCAACAGTGTCCACGCTTCAAAGAAGGTGCTAAAAATACCTGCTTTTGTCTACTGATTCATAAGGTGGTGTTTGTGAATATTACTTTAACCCCTAAAGCAAAAAGGTGCGCAGACTACTTTTAAATATTAAGATGGGATGAGAGAAAGGTTCACTAAATCCCCAAGACAACTGCTGTAACTAGATGCATTTTCAACACTTGGCAGTATGCCATGGCTGCAAATTTGAAAAATAAGTCAGAGAACACACCTATGCTATGCAGTGGCTCACAGGACTCAACTCAACACACACCACCAAAAGACCTCACAGGGACTCACAGCCTTGCCAGCTGGTATCCACAAAGAAGTATTGCTTCACTGTGGTAAATAAGCGTATTGAGAGGAGTCAAGTGTTTCATAGTCCATTTTTAAATCAGCTCAGAAGTCTCTCTTGCACACCTTTACAGATAATGACACCTAATGGAAACGGGTCAGTTAGAAAGAAGAGATTTGTCAATAGCAGGACTGTTTCGATATCTGTATGCTTGAACTCCTCAGAACATAGCATTTAAAATATTCACGGGAAAAAAGAAAAACTGGCAGGTCAGAATTATCACATTTCCCTTATAAAACGGACAATGGACAGTTACCCACCTTTCTTTTTCCAGGTAAGGCTGGGGGGTGGAATGCCACTAGATTCACATATCAGGCTTATCAAGCTCCCTTCGGTTACCGTCAGTTGAGAGATATCATCTGAGCCATGAATACTTGGTGACACTGATAAAAAATGCCATATAATTGCAGCATTTGAAATAAAACATTATCAGCCAACAGTAAGACTCAAATGACCCTCATACAAATTTCTCCCATCATGCTCTGTAGCAGTTACAAGGATTGTACTCTCTTGCTGACAATGCAAATCAGAGCCTGCATAGGGAATAATATACTTGCAAATGACTGCATCTATCCTTCTACCTCTGAGGGCTGGTACATGTGTAAGTTCTGCTTCAGGCTGACTTCTGAATGAATTTCACAGAACAAAATTGTTTCTGTAAGTTATGCAAACTGACTCCAACTCTAACAGCCTGCCTCGCTCATGGCCTTAGCTAATAAACCTACAGGCACCACCATTAGGTGGAAAGTGACATTGAAAATTTAGCATAAGTTTTTCCTTTGAATTTTTTCTGCATCAACAAACTGGCTGCCACATCCAGTGCTATGAACCTAATCCTTCAATTGCCCTATGCTTGCAGTGCCAGCTTTTGCTCTACAGCTCTATGACTGTCAACCAGTTATAGACAAAAGGGACCAATTTTCAGTCTGATTCTCAAAGTATTAAAGAATTTCAGATCGATTACTAGGGTATGGATAATTGCCTTCTTGAAACTGGGGAACCATTTTCATCAGATGAATATAGTGTAGGTAGAGACCAAAAAAAGCAGAGGACAACATAGGCTGAAACTGGCAAACCTCATTAGTGAATAACTGATCGAGCAGGTTTTTTATGCACATGACAGTAGACAGCTTCTCCTTCTAACACTTCAAACTGTATTTAGCAGAAACAAGATGCATGTGTTTCAGAATGACTGACTGAAAATGGCTTTATTGTACCATACTGTCTTTGAACCTTTATTTGCCCTGCTTCTAGTCAAAATCTTTGTGCTGTTCTCTGTGGAGGTATTTCTTATATTTAACACATGGACTGGCTCCTGGAACCAAGGTTAGCTCTCAGGATCTCACCAGTTCTCAGGAGGATACATTTCTGGGATTTGAAACTTAAAAATAAGGCAAGCAGGACTTTTGGTCCCTTGGTGTAAACGAAGACTATAATTCTAAACAGTTATCCGCACATGACTTTCACAGACAACTTTTGGTTTCTATTAAGCTTATTTAATCAAAGCTGCTAACTAGCAAAGAATTATCCCTCCTCCAAAATCCTACTGAAACAGCTTTACTGCACAAAAAACCAAATCCATAGCCCTCCAGAAGCAAATTCCCTCTGCAACCCTGCAGGTCTTAAAAATCTGCAGGTGGAGAAATCAGAGTCGAAGATAACATGCACAGTAAATGGGTATATGCTTTAGCATGAGAAAATTTCATGGTCTTTCACGGTACTAAAATATCCACCTCTAATTAAAACACCAGGAATGTTTCTTTTTAATACATGATGACAGTTATGTAATAACATTTCACCTTCTTGTTACAAACCCTGTTAAACGATTCTAGTCCTGTGATTTCAAAGCAAGAAAATAATTTTTAATAGCAAAAAAGGGCACATTTCAGACTGCATATAGGGGGAAAATGATGGTGCATAAAAACCATTCAAAATCAATTATTAAAATAAATGTCCTAAGTCACATTCATCATGTAGCCACAGAAAAATTTCATGAAAGCTCTATGA
This sequence comes from Amazona ochrocephala, assembly GCA_039720435.1. Taxonomy (NCBI): domain Eukaryota; kingdom Metazoa; phylum Chordata; class Aves; order Psittaciformes; family Psittacidae; genus Amazona; species Amazona ochrocephala. The sequence continues at coordinate 1,350,209 of CM077884.1, read as the reverse complement.
TTCAGCACTGATAACTTTGCAGAGCAAATAAAGCTAGGTAAACCAACTTTTATTTATCTGAATTTCCACACTTCAACATTTAAAAAAGTGGAAAGTTAGTAGGTTACTTTAAATGGCATTAGAGGCACAAATATGAGATATGGATACAAAACAAGTTAGTTATAATTCTAAACTACGACCATGATTGCAAACCCAATCTGAAAAAGACCTAAGAAGTAGCTGGTATTAATTTAGAACCAAACCAAAACAATGTGAAAAATGCATGCACTTTTTTGGGACTATTAAACTACAGCAAACATAATAACATCTTTCTGCATGAACCTCAAGCAATCAGTTCATGAACTACAGAGAATTTTAATGTCTTGCATTATAATTTCACTCTGAGCTTTGTTCCTATTCCTGAAATAAGCTTAATAAATCTTACCCCAAATATTGACATTATAGTTCTTTTCAGTTTTCCCAGCAATATTTGTCGCTTCACAAGTGTAACGGCCAGTGTCCTGTATTTGAGCTCCTTCAATCTAGGAAGAAAATGAAAACCTGGATTTCTTCTTCTTACATTGTTATACCGGAAACTTGCAAGGAGAGGTTGCTCAGAATTCAATTTTTATTTTTACATCTGTCTCCCAAAATAGCAATAGTACAGTATTACTTCTACAAAACCTGTACACAAACATCCAGGTGCCTATGACCTCCCTCACCTCTCATCTACTACTATTGCACCAGAGGGCCTAATGCTATCCAAACTCTAATGGGTACTTAGTGCCTTCTTGGGGGGTACAACTCCCCAGAAAACAATTGCCACCAGAGCCTGACTGCCCAGCTTACTTTGAGTATACTTCCATCTTCAGAGATGCTAAGACCTGGCTTCTTCAGCAAGGGTTGTCCATCTTTGAGCCATGTCAGCACAGGTGGGGGAACAGCATTGCTCTGGCAGAGCAGTTCCACTGTTTGGCTGATGAGCACTGAGACATTTTGTTCCTCTCCCATGATGTTTGGTGGAACTACAGCAATAAATCAAAACAAAGGACCTTTGGGCATTGCAGATTTCCCAAAGTAAATATAGAGCAGAGTTCAAAGTTTTCATGTAACAAAAACAAAATTACAGTTACCACCTTTCTGACATACAACTTAAGTCTCCTTTACATCACAAAAAATCACCAGAATAATCTTTGTTACTTACAGAATATCCTCTACAGAAGATATATGCTAGTGAGATATCAGCTACAGAGAAACCATGTAGATAACAAGTCAAGACTAGGCAAATAATACTTCAAATATAACTAGAAAGGAAAATCACCTGCATATAAATTATGAGGAAGTACATTCCTGCTAGAAAGAAAAAAATCTGATGAGTGAAAAGGCTCGCAAGATAATAATCAGGCTCAGAAGATGAAAAATGTTTTAAACTGTTCCAAAGAGTGCAAAGATGGGTACATGGCTTCAAGGAGAACTCTAAGAAGGATTTTTTCCAGAGATGCCAAATGAAGACAGAAGGGGAACTTACTGGTTGAAGCCAAGTGAATGGGTTAATGACTTAACCGTCAAGTCATAATCTACAATTACTTTATTGTCTATCTGTTTTGTGTGGGATCTGCCACTTAATCATTGCAATAATAGGCACCAAGGACTGTGTTTAGATTTGCATTATTTCCAAATTATGGGAAAGAAAAAAACAGCTTTTTGAATAAAAGTTTTCTGTGGAGAAGAAAAACTCCTTCTGGATGTTTAAATCAAAGCCCATTAGCTGTTCTTGAACGGTAATAAGATCTAAGAAAATTTCCTCACACCATTTGAAAAAATCATTTGTGTTTCCACTGTGAGAAAAACAAAGCAACTGAGAACTAAACCTTGAAACACAGCAAGTCAGCAATTTTCCATGGGGAAAGTGTTCATGGCTGGTTTCCTGGTTTCTGCTGCATCAGTCATTTGTCTCCTTCTTAGTAGCTGGTGCAGTGCTGTGTTTTCAACTTCAGCCTGAGAACAGTGCTGATAACACACTGATGTCTTTAGTTGTTGCTAAGTAATGTTTACTCCCACCAAGGACTTCTCAGTCTCATGCTCTGCAAGTGAGGAAGAGCACAAGAAGCCAGGAGGAAACAGAGACAGGATACCTGACCCAAACTAGCCAAAAAGGTATTCCGTACCACAGCACGTCATGCCTAGTATGTAAAGTGGGGAGAGTCACCCAGAAGGCCCAGATTGCTGCTCCAGTCAGGCTGAGCGGTGGGCAACTGTATTGTCCACCCTTGTTATTTTCCTTATCATTATTGTTACCGATGGTAGCAGTCGTAGTTTTGTATTGTACCTTAGCTACTGGACTGTTCTTATCTCAACCCATGGGGGCACCCATCTGTCGGCCTGACCCAGGCTCAAGGGAGGTGTGTTGCCTACCAGAGGCTCGGATCAGGGATGTGGCCGAGAAGCGGCCTGCTCTAGTCGGTCCCACTGACTATTACCCACTCCTGGTAATACATGTGGGTGCTACTGATATAGATAGCAGTAGCCCGGAGACCATAAAGAAGAACTACAGAGCTCTGGGAGAGGTGGTTAGGGGCTGTGGAGTGCAGATTGTCTTTTCGTCAATTCTCCAGGATACAGGGCAGGACCTTAACAAGGCTGGGAGGATTGGGCAGGTTAATAAATGGTCAGAAGGGTGGTGCTATAGTCAGGGGTTTGGGTACCTTGAACATGGGACTCAATACAGTAGTCCAGGTCTACTGGGGGCTGGTGGAACTGGTCTGACAAAGAAGGGGAAGAGTGGATTTGGTAGGAGGCTTGCCAGACTGGTCAAGGATGCTTTAAACTACACGAGTTGGGGGAGGGGGGCAGCATTCCATCCCAACACACCCAGTCGGTTGCCAGCACCTACAGTAAACGTTCGGAGCAATGTAGGGATATTCCTGCTGCTCCAGCCAATGAGCCGGCTTCAATTGGATCTCGGCTCAAATACCTCTATACAAATGCCCATAGCATGGGGAACAAACAAGAGGAATTAGAGATGTGTGCACGTCTACGGGGGTATGATATCATAGGCATCACAGAAACATGGTGGGATGGCTCCTATGACTGGTGTGTTGGAATGGAAGGTTACAGGCTCTTTAGGAAAGACAGGCCTGGCAGACGGGGAGGGGGAGTTGCTATTTATGTTAGGGATAGGCCAGAGAGTATGGAACTCTGTCTGGGGACAGGTGAGCAGTCGACAGAGAGTTTGTGGGTCAGGGTTAAAGGGAGAACAGCAATGGGTGACATTATCATGGGGATCTGTTACAGGCCACCTGACCAAGGGGACTTCCTGGACGTAGCACTCCATAGGCAGATAGGAACAGCCTCACGGTTGCAGGCCCTTGTTCTCATGGGAGACTTCAACCACCCTGATATCTGTTGGAGGGATGGTACGGCCCGGCACAAGCAATCCAGAAGGTTCCTCGATTGTGTGGAAGACAACTACCTTCTGCAAGTAATAGAGGAGCCGACAAGGAGAGGTGCCATGCTTGACCTCGTCCTCACCAACAGGGAAGGGCTGGTTGGAAATATGATGCTACAGGGCAGCCTTGATTGCAGCGATCATGAGACGGTCGAATTCGAGATCCTCAGGACAGTGAGAGGAGCGTGCAGCAAGCTCACTGCCCTGGACTTCAGGAGAGCAGACTTTGGCCTCTTCAGGAACGTGCTCAGTAAGGTTCCATGGGATACAGCCCTAGAGGGCAGGGGGGCCCAAGACTGTTGGTTGATATTCAAGGATCACCTGCTGCAAGCTCAGGAGCGATGCATGCCAACTAGAAGGAAGTTTAGCAGGAGGGCCAGGAGACCTCCTCGGATGGATAAGGAGCTGCTGAGGAAAATTCAAAGGAAAAAAGAGGCTTATAAAAGGTGGAAGCAAGGTCAGGCGGCCTGGGAAGAATACAGGGATGTTGTCCAGGAAGCTAGGGACCAGGTTAGGAAAGCTAAGGCCCACTTAGAATTAAACTTGGCTAGGGATGTTAAGGATAACAGGAAGGGATTTTATAGGTACATTGCCAATAAAAGACAGGTTAGGGACAACGTGGGCCCTCTCTGGAAGTTATCGGGAGAACTGGCTACCCTGGATTTGGAGAAGGCTGAGGTTCTTAATGACTTCTTTGCCTCAGTCTTTACCAGCAAATGCTCTGACCACACCACCCAAGTCTTGGAAGGCAGACGCAGGGACAGTGAGAATGATGACCCTAGGCATACTGTAGGAGAGGATCTGGTTTGAGACCACTTAGGAACCTGAATGTATACAAGTCCATGGGACCGGATGAAACCCACTCGTGGGTCCTGAAGGAGCTGGCAAATGAAGTTGCTAAGCCACTGTGCAGCATATTTGAAAAATCATGGCAGTCAGGTGAAGTTCCTGATGACTGGAAAAAGGGAAATATAACCCCCATTTTTAAGAAGGGGAAAATGGATGAGCCAGGGAATTACAGACCAGTCAGTCTCAACTCTGTGCCTGGCAAAATCTTGGAGCAGATTCTCCTGGAAGGCATGCTGAGGCACATGAAAACCAACAAGGTGCTTGGGGACAGCCAGCATGGCTTCACTAAGGGGAAATCCTGCCTGACCAATCTGGTGTTCTTCTATGATGGGGCTACGGAACTGATGGACAGGGGCAGAGCAGTTGATGTCATCTACCTGGACTTGTGTAAAGCCTTTGACACTGTCTCACATGACACCCTTCTCTCTAAGTTGGAGAGACATCAATTTGATAGGTGGACCACTCGGTGGATAAAGAACTGGCTGGATGGCAGCATGCAAAGAGTAGTGCTCAATGGCTCAATGTCCAGCTGGACACCAGTAACGAGTGGTGTCCCGCAGGGATCGGTGTTGGGACCGGTCTTGTTCAACATCTTTGTGGGTGACATGGACAGTGGGGTTGAGTGCGCCCTCAGCAAGTTTGCCGATGACACCAAGATGTGTGGTTCGGCTGATACATTGGAGGGAAGGAATGCCATCCAGAGGGACCTTGGCACGCTTGTGAGGTGGGCTGATGCCAACCTGATGAAGTTGAACCATGCCAAGTGCAAGGTTCTACACCTGGGTCGGAGCACTGCCAGGCACAGCTACAGGTTGGGCGGGGAGGAGATTGAGAGCAGCCCAAGGAGAAGGACTTGGGGGTGTGGGTTGATGAAAAAATGAACATGAGCCGGCAGTGTGTGCTTGCAGCCCAGAAAGCCAACCGTTATCCTGGGCTGCATCAAAAGGAGCGTGACCAGCAGGTCGAGGGAGGTGCTCCTGCCCCTTTACTCTGCTCTCGTGAGACCTCACTTGGAGTCTTGTGTGCAGTTCTGGTGTCCTCAACATAAAAAGGACATGGAACTGTTAGAACAAGTGCAGAGGAGGGCCACGAGGATGATCAGGGGACTGGAGCACCTCCCGTATGAAGATAGGCTGAGAAAATTGGGGCTGTTGAGCCTGGAGAAGAGAAGGCTGCGTGGAGACCTCATAGCAGCCTTCCAATACCTGAAGGGGGCCTATAGGGATGCTGGGGAGGGACTCTTCATTAGGGACTGTGGTGAGAGGACAAGGGGTAATGGGTTTAAACTTAAACAGGGGAAGTTTAGATTGGATCCGAGGAAGAAATTCTTTACTGTAAGGGTGGTGAGGCCCTGGAATGGGTTGCCCAGGGAAGTTGTGAATGCTCTGTTGCTGGTGGCGTTCAAGGTGGGGTTGGACATAGCCTTGGATGGCATGGTTTAGTGGGAGGTGTCCCTGCCCATGGCAGGGGGGTTGGAACTCAATGATCTTGAGGTCCTTTCCAACCCTAACTATTCTATGATTCTATGATTCTATGAATTACATTCTTTTGATTCTCATCCCCATTCCTCCGGGAGCAGGGGGAGATAAAAGGGAACAGAGTGAGCCCGCTGCTGCGTGGTTCTGAGTTACTGGCTGGGCTTAAACCATGACAGTTGGAGTGAAAAATAACGTGGAGAAAATATTAGACTGACAAGATGATCTCAAAAAACTTTAAGACCAAAAACTGCTTGCTGTCTATGGCTTTGTGTCAGTATCCATGGCTGACCAGAATGTCCTTTCAAAATGGCATACTGTACCATCAGTCAGGAAATTTTCTGAGGATACTCCTCAGGCAGCTTTGAGCTGTTTAGGAAACATTCCACGTTAAGTGTTTTGGGGTATTTTGGTGTCCAACATGTGCTGAAAATAACAAGAGTAGTGTAGACTATCATGCCAGCACTGCTGCTGCGTACCACCAGCTCTTTACCAGAGGTTTCCTCTCCTAGATCTGATGAACCAGTGGGACAGAACTTGGAAGCACTTGTAATGCACACCACAAGAAGTCAGGTCCCTTTGTTTGCATCACTAACACAGGTGACTACATCAAACTGCAGAGAGTAGGAGTGATTTCACTGTGCTGCTCAAGCACAATCCAGAAGAGAATTCCTGTTCATGTCCTTAATGACATGTATATTCTTAAATCCTTGAAACAATCCATAAGGATCCTCTTTCCTTTCTTATCATTCAGAAACAGAAAGCACTTTCATTGTAAACTCTTGACGCTAAGGCAACATTAGGTCAGCCGTTAAAATATTTCCAAAATAAAAGCACTCCTAGCAATAATTACTTTGTCTGGTTACATGTATCCAGTGGAATCTTAATGCTTTTTTTGTGTTCTATGACTGTTCAGTTTACCCAAAAAAAGTTGACTAGGGACAAATGTGAGAACCTTTGTTATCACATTTCTTTTGCTTTTTAGTTTTGCAATCAATTACTCCAGAAATTGCCTGTCTGATTGCACCAAATATGAGGCAAGAAGAAGGGAAGAAGTGGAACTGTCTGTGAGATATACTCTGGGTTTCACTCTGAACAAAAATATACTGAATTAATTAGTACATGTGAGGATATAAAATGTCTCAAAGTGGTTCTCAGTAAACCAGCAATACAGTTCTCAAGATGTCTGAAAAAATAACATTAACAATACAGCTTTGTTTTTCTTGCACAGGAAGTACTAAGGAGAACAGATGATTTCACAGTTTGAAAATACTGTAGGGAAAAGTCTTGTCCCTGTGGATAAGAAATACAGTAACTGAAAAAAAATCTGTTTATCTTGCTTTCTTTGTAGAATTCACAAAGGTCTAAATTCTTTGCAAGTGTTGTGAAATTGAAAATTTGAAGCTGATGCATTACTGCAGAAGGCAAATTTATTTCCAAATGCTTTTCCACAAATTACTTTTCCTCTCAGCTAAATGAATTACAATGTGTTCAAACGGAAACTGAGTTTCTGAAACAGAGACAGACACTAAGGCATCTGTCTCTGAAGGAACAGTGTTTAAAAGTAATCTAATTATGCTCATGGTAACTATATGTTATCCAGATTGTTCCAACCACTAGACTGGCCCAGCTCACTGCACATTTGTAGCCATCTCAGCTCTATCTGCACTCCAGATTATTTTCTTCCTGTAACTTCTCAATTAGATTGCCCATATGAGGCAAGTCCTAAGAGTAATAATAATTTTTGGTGACAGCCTCACTCAATATGGCATTGCAGTTGAGCTCAACCCTGGCCAGCTTCTTAGACAACAGTAATTTTAATCATACATGATTTCTAACTAACTTAAATTTCTTCTAGCTAAAACAGAGGTTCCAGAAAATGAAAGAGAAATAATAAATATATTCATGCTACTTGTGTGGTTATGTGTACATACACGCAAAACTCCAAAAGGAACCTTGATATTCCTTGTTCCAGCCTATGTTAACCTTGAGCTCACTTGCTATGTCAGAGTTTTGGCTTTTTGAACTGCCCCTTGCAGACACAAAAGTAGCCATGACTCAAGACACAAGTATCCTAACCACTATGCGTTTAGAAGGACACCAATTCTGAAAGCCAAACTTGAAACAAATAACCTGGCCAGCTGTCACCTTAGAAACAATCCAAACTTCTAGCTTTTCTTATAAGATTTTCCAGAGTTCTGTTTAGGATTACTATAAAGCTAATTAGAGATCAGCAGAGCAAAATCAGCTCTCTCTCCAATGACCCACTGAAAGCAGAAGAAAAAACCACAAAGGTTCTTTAACTCCAAAAGCTTCTCTCTCTCCACAGCTGGAACCATGAGATTTCTAAGACACATGGCAGATCATTGTTCATCCTCATTTCACTGGTGTGCAAAACCAGTGAGCTGTCCGAGGAAACTTAAAGCTTCCTACAGCCAAAGTCCTTGGCATTCCTCCTGGCAGTATGTAACGCTTTGGTAACTGCACATCACCAATGATCTCTAAGAATGCAATATAAGATGACATCTCATACAGATTATGAAAAATAAGGATGAACCTCATAAAAGGTACAAGAAATCAGAAGGAAGGATTAATTTGCACGAGTTCAGGCAAAAAGATTTTAGAATTAACTTGTTGACATAATTTGGAAAACTGGCAAAATACAGAAAGAGATACATTTCCTGCTACTTGAAAGAGACAAAGTTGACTGGCTGGGCTCAATACAGCTCAATACAGTGTCACAATTAGTAACAAAAAAGTCACCACCATATAGGCAGGCATAGCAAGGCTTGAAAATGGAATGGAAACTGGAGAACTGTATGGCAAACTTACATTGACTCATTAGGGTTTCATAAAGATAACTGAACTCTAGCCAAGTAATGCCTTTTGCCCATGGCATCTACATGTTTTTTTAAAACACATATTTTCACCTATCATTTATAAATGAAACTTTATGTACGGAACTTACACATTCACTGTTGCAGCTACATTTCTTCAAGGGTACACAGAAGAACACACATACTTCAATGCATGTGTATGTGTGTCCACATGTATATTTACACACATGCACACAGCTCCTCATCCCTTTGCCTTCCATTACGGGTTGGAACCATTTTTATTCAATGTTGCTAAAGGTCTGGGCCACAGTGTGTTTAATTAAAGATCCAGAAACAGTTCTCATGACCAAAAAACCTAAAGAGATCTGTCAGAAAATCTCACCATAAACTCTGAGATCAGTATCTCTTTGGCTCTCGCCTGCAGCATTGACTGCAACACAAGTGTATTTTCCTGTGTCACTAATCTGAGCACTAGCCAATGCCAGGACTCGCCCCCCAGACAGAACCTGCAATAAAAGCATGACACATTCAGAATACATGCCTCAATGTAAAACACAAATAGAGAGAACTATTAGGTTTCATTTCAAAATTAAATTCTTGTTTTGCCACTGCATCCCACCATCTCTCTCTTCCTTACACTCTTCCCTGCACTCTGTTGTTCCCTTTTGATTGAGATTTGCACAAGTAGAAGTCTAACTTCATGCAAGTCAGTAGGGAACTCTTGGTATTCACACTCTTTGCAAGACCTGGACATTTCTCCCTCTTATCGGTTTCAAACATTCTGTCACATCTTTTGTCTGTGCACAATTTTCCCCATTTTCCTTTCAGATCAAATTAGCTTTCAAAAAGCAACCATGCCCTCACTTTTTAACTCTGAAATATCTCCTTATGTTAGTGGTTGGTCTTTTGTTTTCTGAATTATTTTGTGTAATTAGACATTACATGATCTTGAGCTCTGTGGATTTCTTCAGCATAAGAATGTGGTTCAATTTCCTCTTCTTGCCAGGAAGTGAAAAATTTGTTGATACAAACTCCTTATGCAAAAATCAGCTGAAATGCACACCTTTTTTCAATATATCTCTATCTTCCACTTCACACAGTAATTACTGGAGCTAAACTTGCACCAATAACCTAGAGAAAAAGGCCTCATACTGTCATTTCAAATCCTCTTATTTACTCTGTTTCATTAAACTGCACCAGCTTAAAAGTCTCCTACCACAACAGAAAACAGCATAGGTAGCAGGATTTGAAGCTAGTACCTGGAGTCCATTGCTAAAGCTGGAAACAGGGCTACCATCTTTTAGCCATGTCAAAATAGGTGCAGGGATGCCTCTTGCTTCACACTCCAGTCGCACTAAATTATTAACCACCACTGTCACCATATTATCGCTGCTGCCAGAGATTGATGGCGGGACTGGAAAAAGAAGAAAACAAAGCTCTAACAGCTACAGAAGAGCATAAATCACAATGAGACTAAACAGACTTCTTATTTTTGTACAGCATTTCATTTTCTGCAAAGAACTATGGTGTTGGAATGTTTTCTCATGTTACTCCTAGTGAATTCATGTCATTTGTTTGCTCTGTGCCAAAACCTCCTCTTTCCTTACATAAGCAGTTAGATAGCTTCAACAAAACTACTGTGAGCAAGGTAAGCAGGACTGGGCCCACAGCCCAGAGGACAGCTGTGAAACTCAGGAACTACAACATAAACCAGAAAATATTACCTCAATCTCTCACAATATTCCATTTAGACCTGGTGAAAGGCAGTCTAAGAGTGGTGGGGATTAAGGAAAGAAGTTTACTATATAAACTGCATAAATCAAATACATACACAGAGTAATAGATCGGCCTTGCAGAGCATATGTGAACATTTACCAGATTAGACTGCATAACATCTGCCTGTCTAATGATAAAAAACATCTTAATGGAACATCTCAAAACACTTACTATAGGTATACAGTCTAGCAAATTTTGCAGAGCTATGTTAAAAAGGGAGACAAGAAGCATTTAAAAAAGGAGATGTTTCATTTATCAGGAGAACCAAAACAATTTAATTTGCTCCTACCACTAACAACTTAGTAATAAAGCCTTAGAGTCAGTATCAGTACAAAACTTAATACTCCTACAAAGACATGAGGATGGTGTGATCTTCTAATACATCTTAGGAATCTGAACATATACAAGTCCATGGGACCGGATGAAATCCATCCACGGGTCCTGAAGGAGCTGGCAAATGAAGTTGCTAAGCCACTGTCCAGCATATTTGAAAAATCATGGCAGTCAGCTAAAGTTCCCGATGACTGGAAAAAGGGAAATATAACCCCCATTTTTAAGAAGGGGAAAATGGATGAGCCAGGGAACTACAGACCAGTCAGTCTCAACTCTGTGCCTGGCAAAATCTTGGAGCGAATTCTCCGGGAAGGCATGCTAAGGCACATGAAAACCAACAAGGTGCTTGGTGACAGCCAGCACAGTGTTACTAAGGGGAAATCCTGCCTGACCAATCTGGTGGTCTTCTATGATGGGGCTACGGAACTGATGGACAGGAGCAGAGCAGTTGATGTCATCTACCTGGACTTGTGCAAGGCATTTGACACTGTCTCACATGACACCCTTATCTCGAAGTTGGAGAGACATGAGTTTTTGATAGGTGGACCACTCGGTGGATAAAGAACTGGCTGGATGGCCGCATGCAAAGAGTTGTGCTCAATGGCTCAATGTCCAGCTGGAGACCAGTAACGAGTGGTGTCCCCCAGGGATCGGTGTTGGGACCGGTCTTGTTCAACATCTTTGTGGGCGACATGGACAGTGGGATTGAGCGCGCCCTCAGCAAGTTTGCCGATGACACCAAGCTGTGTGGTTTGGTTGACATGCTGGAGGGAAGGAATGCCATCCAGAGGGACCTTGACATGCTTGTGAGGTGGGCTGATGTCAACCTGATGAAGTTGAACCATGCCAAGTGCAAGGTCCTCCACCTGAGTTGGAGCAATCCCAGGCACAGCTACAGGTTGGGCAGAGAAGAGATTCAGAGCAGCCCTGCGGAGAAGGACTTGGGGTGTTGGTCGATGAGAAAATGAACATGAGCCGGCAGTGTGCGCTTGCAGCCCAGAAAGCCAACCGTATCCTGGGCTGCAACAAAAGGAACGTGACCAGCAGGTCGAGGGAGGTGATCCTGCCCTCTACTTTGCTCTTGTGAGACCTCACTTGGAGTATTCTGTGCAGTTCTGGTGTCCTCAACATAAAAAGGACATGGAACTGTTGGAACAAGTCCAAAGGAGTGCCACGAGGATGATCAGGGGACTGGAGCACCTCCCGTATGAAGATAGGCTGAGAAAATTGGGGCTGTTCAGCCTGGAGAAGAGAAGGCTGCGTGGAGACCTCATAGCAGCCTTCCAATATCTCAAGGGGGCCTATAGGGATGCTGGGGAGGGACTCTTTATTAAGGACTGTATTGAGAGGACAAGGGGTAATGGGTTCAAACTTAAACAGGGGAAGTTTAGATTGGATCTGAGGAAGAAATTCTTTACTGTGAGGCTGGTGAGGCCCTGGAATGGGTTGCCCAGGGAAGTTGTGAATGCTCCATCCCTGGCTGCATTCAAGGCTGGGTTGGACATAGCCTTGGATGGCATGGTTTAGTGGGAGGTTTCCCTGCCCATGGCAGGGTGGTTGGAACTAGATGATCTTGAGGTCCTTTCCAACCCTAACTATTCCATGATTCTATGATTCTATATACTATGTGAGGAAAACACATGTATGAAATTCTGTACTGAAAATAATTCATTAATAAATTCTGCAGCCTCTAGCAGCCTGTAACTCAGTCTACCTACTCCTAGGTAAATTCCAGTAATAGCAGAAATGACAGGAGAAAAAAGCAAGTGTGATTTTAACATCTTCTTTTTTCCTTACACACATGCACACAGTTCCCCTATTTCAGTACAGTGGCATTCATTGCTCTCAAATGGCCGCAAATGTTACAGTACTGAGAAAAAAGTGGAAAAAATAATACAATGAAATAATATGAATTTACTAAACTAGAATTCAACCTGCTTCCTTCAGTAGGCCTGCCCAGTTTCATTTAGTGTTTAGCCTGCAGTATCAAGCATTGTTTTTAATGCAAAAATCATCTGATAATTTCTACCATAGCTACTGCATCCACAACATTATTAACACTATTAACAACAAAAGGTGCTGAATGATGACCAGTTATCATCCAACACAGGTGGTCATTCACAATACCAAGTGCCATCCAGAAATCTGGAGCAGACTTTCTGTAAATGCAGCATAACTTTACGTACTTGACACTTCAAAGTCTGTTCTCTATTTAGTAATCATTCTTTCTTCTGCTATTAGGGATAAACCTCAAGTTTTCTGAAACTCATAAACTCTTTAGTAAATCGGATAATAAACTTGTTCATGGTAAATTCAAAGAGCACTTCATTGTAAACTGGGCACAACAGAAGGTGAATTTAGTATGCTTATGGATAGGTGTTTCAGCTTCCTTTGATGCAATTAGTTCTGACCGCAGCTGCACAGCTCCCCAGCAAACCCTGGACATACCTACTGAAATTCTGCCACCCATAAAAAGACACACATATACTTAAGAGTTATTTTTCATTTTTCAGTGTAACCAGAATAACGACCTTAGCTCTAAATATTTCCTGCAAATTAATCACTGGGTGGGGCTAATTGCCTTTGACCATGTCTTGATCTCTCAGTTTTTTCCATGATGATAATTAATTCTGTGGAAATATACTTCCCAACTCATTATTTGTTAATTAATAGGAATGACATACTCTGTGTGCATCTCAGCTGCAGACACTGTGCCAAATTTGGTCACAGTCTTGCATGGAAGACTTCCACAGAAAACCAGCTACATGCATATGCATGTATCAAAGACAAAAATTTGGATTATGGATGCATCCAAAAGCCACTGAAATCAGTGGAAAAGCTCCAATTTGGCTTTTGATCAGGTCTCTTGTCTGCAAACACCCACACTTTCACTTCATCTTACTAAACAGTACATTTTTCTTTAAGACTCTTGCACTATGATTTGATCTGTGTCCTTTCTTTGTCTGCTGTGAGCTTTAAAGTCATCTACAGGAAAACCCAGCAGTGGCAAGGTCTTCCAAACTGCTGAAGCGATAACATAAAATACTTCTTCCACAAATCTGCTATCTCTGCTCTTTCTTCTTGGAATTGACATCCTTTACTACATTTTCCTAATTCAAAACATATATTCTAATGTAACTGAAAAACAGAAGAGTGAATTTTCTTCCCTCTGACCCCTGCCATGTCTCTTCAGTATGATGGTGTGGTGAATGACAATAAGTCTGCTAACCAGACATGTACATGTTTTTCATAAGTACTATAATACTTACCATGAACCTGAAGACTGTAAAACAACTCAGCTGTGCCTGCTGTGTTGACAGCCACACACTTGTAAACACCAGTGTCAGAGATCTGAGCACCCTCAATCTGCAGAACCTGCCCTCGATTCAGAAAAGTGGTGCTCCCAGCACTAGTAAGTGGCTGATTGTCTTTGAACCACGTGATAGCTGCATAATGAAAGGAAAAATGGAAAAGCTGCCAAAAGTACTCCCTTTACAAACAAGAGGACCAAATAGGCTTCAAACTTGCCTTTTCAGATACATAACACCAACATTTATAAACCAATAGAAATGTTAATCATTATCAATAGCAAGAAAAAGTACTTAGAAAATGAAGAATTTGTAACATTTGTGCAAAATACTGACTACATCCACAGATTTCAATAGCAAACCTGACATTATCACAAATGTGCATCAGATATTTATGAAAAAATGTTCTGAAGTTAAAAAAATATCACACAAATCATATTTATAGGGGATTTACTTATCTCATACCAAGGTCAACAGCAGCTGTTTAAAAACACACAATAATATATATATTTTTTTCACTATTTACTGTAAAGTATTGCTATATTAAACTGAACCACCTAGGAAAGTTTACAGAGTCAAAATGCAAGCTACCAAATAAAAGTTAGACTGGCAGGCTGAAAAACTGAAAATAAATACCAGAAAACTGGTGCTTTATAGGAACTTGATAACCAGCAAAATCTGAGCACTTATTTGTGTCTCAGCCAAAAGATGGCACCCTCCATCAGTAGAATGTGTAACTAATGCTTTACTGGGATTGCTTCGCTATTCAGTTAGATGGAAACTGCTACTTACAGAATAATTTACTGTAACACACAAGTTTTTTGCAAAAGACTCATATTCAAGAAGTGATCTGGTCTGACTGATGAGTAAGACTGCACACGATCTTCTTTTTCACTGTGATGTTGCGTTACCACTTTTTTTACCTGATGCTATATCTTGACACTAGAATGTGGCATCACATCATGCACAGAAGAGGTGACCAAACTGTTCTTATTGCATAAATTATCTGAAATGTATCACTGTAATTGTTCCAAAGTAATTGTCAATTTGCAGAGAAAAAGGATGCGGGGGGGGGGGGGAGGGGGGCGGCAAGAGTGCAAAAAGGATATAAAATCTTTATGTTTTTATAACATTTTTCTTAAAAAAATAGAAAAAGTAAACCTGTATGGTCATCTGAAATTTAGTAATACCTTTCTTCTGAAAATGTTACTATCATCAGCACAAGTTGCTATAAATTAGATATAAGCTATTAGTAATACACTATTCCCCAAGTTTTGTTGTACGATAATTAACACAGAAAACTGCTCTTATATCAACATGGAATTTTGTATTTCATCAGAAAAAGGTGGAAACAAAAAACACACATTGAAATAGAGAAGGAAACAAATTTTTTCTCCACACATCTCAAAAACCACCAAAAAGATTAACTGTAAAAAAAGACCTGATCCAAGCATCCTAGCACTGAAAGAACCCCAACAATGAAATAATTAAAATCCAGACAATCCAGACTACTTTATATGCTTTCCAGTTCAGAAAAAAATTCAACAGATTCATCGGTCTAAACAGAAGACAAATTCCTTGAGCTCTCACTTGGGTAAATATAGATGATTTCTAAAGGAAACTTGAGGGAAAAAAGAAAAAAGTTGCAACTCCAGAAAAGTGTGAGAAAAACAAAACATGGTGCAATTTTGTCTTCAATTTGAGAGGTACCCACAAATTCATAAGTGTAATTTATCATCAGTGCAAGCCAAAGAAAGCACTGTACACACACAGAAAACTTTCTCATTTTCACATGCAAGGGACTCAGACCAAACAAAAAGCCTCCTATTAATATCAATAAACTTTAGATAAGGTCTCAGACATGGCCACACTTGACAGGCACACTCAATCCAGAAGGTATTGCTTAAGTCTGCCCTACAATATAAATTATTGACCTGACAGGAGGAGAGAGTGGATGTGTTTAAAGCTGATTTAGGAGAAATCTAACAGTATTCTTGCCTATAGACAGGCCATCACTGTACACAAGGGAGTGGATTACCCTTCTGGTTCTCACCTGTTTAGTTAAAAATTTTGTGAATTACTAATTTTCTTAACATTTACTCCACATCTGTTGATACATTAACATTTCCCATTATGCATAGTGTTTAATAGTTTCTAGCTAGCTTAAATGACATAGAATTGGCTTCATGTTCAGAATATCCATTTTTTTCCAAAGGACACATAAAAGTGAAAACCTTTTATCAGATATGTTTTATATTCTTAAAGGTGCATGTGCATACCTGGCAGAGGGTTCCCAGATGCTCTGCATTCAAGATGGATTGGATTATTCACCACAACTGTTTCATTTAACATTTTCCCTGCATCTTCCAGACTGGGTGGTTCTGGGGAACAGCAAAGGCATCAGATTCTCATTAATTCAGCCACCCAGCTCGCAAAACATCTGATCTCTAAAGTAATCTGCCCTCTGAGAAACTTTGGGCAATGAACTGCATAAGCTTCAACTGCTGGATGGCAAAGGAATTTCTCAAAAAAGTTCATCTTTAAATTAGGATTGCTCTCTAATCACATAAGCTCATTAGTGTTAATAATACATTAATTTTATTTCTTTTTTCCAGGAAAAATAACACTTAAAATGGACTTGCAGAAAATGGGTGCACAACGCAGAACAGTAATTCTTCTGGTGTGGCAAGCTCATCTCAATTGGACTGGTAACATTAAACTGAATACTGCAGACGCTTTAACCAGGCGAGACTCTTTACTAAAGTTTCTACGTTTGAAACATGACAGAAACACCAGATAATGACACTTTGAACATGAATGCTGAAAACAAAAGAGGTATTTCTGAGCATGGAACTTAAACTAAAATTAACTATGATCATATACCATAGAATAAGATGTGTTTTCTCTTTCTAAGTCTCATCCATGGAGATACTGCGCTCTCTCTTCATTTCAGTTGAATATTTTTCAGTTACTGAGGCAGTTTGACGCTTAAAATCAACACAATCATACTCATCACGAGCATTTTGCCACAGTCCATTCCCACACCTCCTGAGGATTTCTGCACCTCCTTTGAAGACTGGTTCACATCGAGAATACACATATTTTGTGACCACTTTGGAGCAAATCATGGTGAAAGCATTTATTAAATTCACATGCAATTCACATGCAAACAACAACATCTCAAGTTTCCCTGATTCTACTTTTTTTTTTTTTTAGCTGCAAAACAAAATTCCTCTTAAGCAGTCTGAAGAGAAAAACAAAAACAAAACCAAAAACACAACCAAAACCCAACCCTTCTTAAAAGAATGTTTCTTTCTCAGAAAAGCCATTCTTGTAAAATTTCCCCATTGCATGTCATGGGGAATACCATTATCCCCAGAAGATATATAATCAAATCAATAATACCAACAGTGGCATGTTGTATCTTGATTCAGAATGCATCCACCTTCTGAGTGGTGGGTAAGTGGAAATGTGTTTGGCTTTATCAGGGTACCTCTGAACAGAGGAGTTAACGGAGAAGGCATTCAGAAGAAAGGCCAAATCCCAAGAAAGACAGCTTTTGCCCTCACTTCTTACTAACGCAGTGGGACAAAGAAAGAAAACTGAAAGGTAGGTGTGCAGAGACAACAAAAATGCCAGAGAGCTTAAAATAGAAGGGATTGCAGATGTAAAAAAGCTGCCTTAAAACAGCTGCATTTAGCTTCTGACTGGAGGCAGAAACATTACCATGCACATGAAGCTGCACGTGCTGTTGGGCTTCTCCCGCAGCATTTGTTGCCACACAACTGTATCGGCCAGCATCTTCGAGCAGGGCCTTGACAACTTGCAGAATACGGCCTGAAGACTCCAGCTGTACCAAAACAGAGAGCAGGGAACTGCTTTACACAACAATCCCAGGCAGAGCCAAGAAGCATAATTGCAAAGCAGATGTTTACGCTGAATACAGCCAGTCTCATCTTTCTTCTAACCTTGGGCTAGGTTATTCATGCAAGAGGTGTCCTGGTAGTTCAGAGAGACTTCAGTGCTCCTGGGACATCAGGATTATTAGCTATGCAGCTGTAAGGAAACTTAGACGGCAGAGGGACAGGCAAGCAAAGTGAAGAGAAGACTGCAGGCAGAGAGAGATGCTGTTGGCAAGATATCAAAAACTGCTCCAGCCTGAAGTAAATCAAAGCTATTACAATTGCTCAACCCTAAAGCATACAAGCACTGGGAACGGCTGTTCATTGAAAGTCGGAAACTCAGTGAAAAGGGAACTTATAGGTAAGTGCTGCAATTGCAGTGTTTACAGAAAACTCATCTAGTCCTGCCTCGCAATGACAAGTAGGTAGAGTCACTTTGCACTGGCAAACAACTGTACCTTGAAGGTTAAAGTACAACTAAAAGAAGCCAGATGATGAATTTACAGTCATGGACTCTTTTTACGGGATTCAGTCTCCAGAACACTGCTATTCAATCTGAGATACTGTCCTACACATGTAAAAAGCCCACTGCTCTCCAGGATTTATCTTTAGCATCTTTATATCACAGCATGAGGAAAGAAAAAGGAAAAGAAATACTATCATGTATAATTTATTGTAACTATCTTTCATGGATTGGATCCCATGAAAGAGTAGTGCTTACTCTTATATTTCCTCTGGCTGTGTTTACTGGTTGACCATCTTTTAACCAAGTTATGGAAGGGCTAGGAATACCATTGGCTATGCACTGCAGTGTCACAGGCTTGTATATCACAACAGCTCTCTCAGAGGTCCCAGCTGATTTGATAGTTGGAGGAACTGAAAGAAGCACCAGAAACATAAATGAAGTATCATTTGAACATATACATTAAATTTGTAGAAGCAATATTCCACAGGTAAAAGCAGCTCTACTCCTATTTTATCTACTCTTATCATAAATAGAGGTTTACAGAAAATTTGAGCACCTTCTTGCCAGCAATATAAAATACAGACAGTCTGCTGCTTCTCCTCCTCTCAAGTAACCTACCATGCACAGTAACACCAAATTCCTTTTCATGCTCTCCTGCCTTATTCGCAGCCACACATTTATAGCGGCCAGTGTCTGACACCTGAGCTTGAGAGATGAGAAGTTTTTGTCCGTTTAATAAGATCATATGTCCAGATCCCTCTTCAATTGGTTGGCCATCTTTCAACCACCTAACAAAAATAAAGTACAGTCTCAGATTTCTATGTAAGTAAGATCAACAACACTACTAAAATATGTACAATTCTATTAAACAGAATGTCTCAGTAACTTTGCATTTCTAGGAAGGTTTGGAGATGTCAGGTAGCATTCTGCTTTTCTGAATGCCACAGACCACAATGGCTTATCAGAAGTAGGGAGAATAGGGGAATATACACCAAAGAAATCAGAAAGGTGACAGGTAGGAAGCAGTAGTGAAAGCGGCTACCACCAACAGAGGCAGGCAGAAATCTCCAAAGCAAAAACAATCAGTGGTGGCTGATGAGAAGTGCACTGTTGCATTAGCAAGGGAATAAGAGTTTTGTCAGCTCTCATTATCTATCCTAACTTCCAGGATGTGCATATTGGCACAACATACCAAACTACTTTGAAATAAAATTCTGATCCTGCCATGTGTGCTCCTGATGCTGTCTTTAGTGAAGCCAGGAATTTGTTGTCCACGCATTAACTCTCACTAAACAACATGGACAGTTCATAAAGACTACTGCCAAGCTCACCTAATCAACTAGCTTTTTAGGGTGGCTTTTTGTTTGTTTTTTGTTTGTTTTGTTTTTTTTTCCTATTGTCAATCTCCTTACGTGATAGTTGGTGAGGGTGTCCCTGTTGCTGAACAATCTAATTCCAATGGGCTATAGAGAATCACAATGTTGTCCAAGAGCTCATCCCCACCTTCCACAAATGGCGGGACTGTAAGAGAGAAAAATCCAAACCAACATTTAAGGATCAGAAATACCATAGAATCATAGAATAGTTCGGCTGGAAGGGACCTTAAAGATCAATTATTTTCAACCCCCCCTGTCATGGGCAGGGATACCTTCCACTAGACCAGGCAACTCAAAGCCCTGTCCGACTCAGCCTTGAACACTTCCAGTGATGAGGCAGCCAAAATTTTTCTGGGCAACCTGTTCCAACATCTCACCACCATCGCAGTGAAGAATTTCTTCCTCATATCTAATCTGAATCTACACTCTTACATCTTAAAACCATCAAAGTCTATCTCAAATAGCAATGCTAAAACCAAAATAATCTTGACATCTATCTCACTTTGGGCACGCACTGATTTGCGGATCATTATGAACCACTGCTCCTTTTTGAAGAGAAACACCTACCCAATGATATTTTGTGGCTTCAATTCACTCTTCTAATACTTTTTTCTTGTTTGTTCATTTTTTTTTTCCAGAGTCTGTCAGAACAACCTTGTGAATGGGATGGGGGGGGGGTGGGATGAGTGACAGGGGACAGGATGACAACAAGGGACTTTTAGCACCCTTTGTCAGCAGAATGAGAAAACAAGGGTGCAGAAGACCCTCTTTCATGTCCTCTTCACCTTATCTCATTCACTTGCAGGAGTGGGAGGGCTGAAGAGGAAGCACTGCCATACAGCTCCTCTCAGCTCTTTCACTGTCCAGCAAAACCACTGAGAT
This sequence comes from Amazona ochrocephala, assembly GCA_039720435.1. Classification (NCBI taxonomy): domain Eukaryota; kingdom Metazoa; phylum Chordata; class Aves; order Psittaciformes; family Psittacidae; genus Amazona; species Amazona ochrocephala. The sequence continues at coordinate 1,329,578 of CM077884.1, read as the reverse complement.
ATACCTCAAGCAGCAGAATGGATGTTCTACATCTGCATGCAATAGTATGTAATGCTGTTCATGACAGCAGTCAAAGCCTAAAAATCAAGCTCTTAAACAAACCTTTCCATGTCACAGAGTATGATTAACATTGGTACAATTCGTTTACCTAGACACATACAGAAGGGACTGCTGACAGGCAGACTTTTGTAAAGGAACAAAAAAAAAATAAAAATTTTTCAAGAAAATGTTCAAATTTTGCATATGACCCAAAATTAAAAGTGTTCTCGCCCCAGAAGCAGCTACCCAATGCTAATGGATACCTTTCATATCTACGATATTCTTCTATGAAGGCAAGTTAAAAGAATTGCAAAGGTTACTGAGAATAATATTTAACTACCACATGCACAAAAACTCTCCAAGAACTAACCTGAAAAGTAAGAATTGTTAAAGTGTCCTGTAACCCTGGAGAGAAAAAGCGTGCAGTGCCCAAAGTTAACTAGATACGTAGGTTGTCTAACAGATCTCCATAAAACAATACCAACAAAAATAAACCCATAATTTCTTAGGTTAATGGAAATCAGATAAATAAGTATTTCTGTTGCTCACACACCTAAGATTTCAACTTTATATTTGATTTCTTCTTCTCCAGCTATGCTCGTGGCCACACAGATATATTGGCCCTGGTCAGCCTCAACGGCATTCAGAATCTCCAGCTTCTTCCCACCAGATACGACGTGGAGGTTGTTGCTTGCTTTTACAGGCACACCATCTTTTAACCAAGCAAGGAGAGGTGGAGGGTTGCCAGCAGCTTTACACTCCAGCGTTAGTGAATTGCCAGCAACCACCTGTCTGTTCTGGATTGTGTCAGCATCACCCTCAATTACTGGAGGGACTGTAGAGACAAAAAAAGTATATTGCAAGCAATTAATTCTATAGCCAGAAAATGTATTAAGAGCAAATGGGTTAGTTCCTCCCTACCCACTTTGGCTCTATATGCCATTATGTCACGCACAATTTCATGTGAGAATTTACTGCTGGGGCAAGCCAAGACAAAGGGGAAACAGAGAAGCCAAATGATGTATTGACCAGTTGAGGATCTGCAGGGCTTTGAGATGAAAGAACTAAATACGGTCTTAAAACAGTACACTGAAGATCCCACCCAGCATGACTATTTCAGGTAAGTGTTGCTTACATGGAGAAGAAATAGTTTTGATGCTTCACTAAAGCATGGTATCAAGGCCTGTGAAGTCAAAAGCTTTTCAAGAGTCACATTAAACACAAGGTGCAAAGCTCCTTCTATGTAGTCCTGCTAACAAAGGCCAGTTTTTACATTCAGCTATTGACTGCTGCGTGCCCTTGGCAGAACTGCAAAGGCTGCTGAGGTTACAGAAGCAGAAAAGCTTTTATTATGCTTCCTGCGAAATGACAAATAACCAAGGTCAATAAACTCTCACTTACTGTAAACATCCACATCATACATTTTCTCAGCAGCTCCAGCAGCATTGGTCACACGGCAAGTGTACTTTGCAGAATCTGACACTTGGGCATGAGGTATCTGCAGGAATTGCCCTCTATCCACATACAGAGCTTGGGGATTGGAAATAATTGGGCGTCCATCTTTGTACCATGTAATGGTAGGAACAGGGATTCCCTTGGTTTCGCATTCCAAATTTATAAGGTCGTTGAGAAGCACTGATATTTCTGTGGTAATATTTCCTCCTTTAATACTAGGAGGGACTATTTCAAAGACAAAAAAACATTAAATCCTTAGTATACAAGTACACAAGTCTGCAAATTTAAAATGGATTAAACATTAGAATGCTGTAAGAATAAAAATATCTTAGCTTAATCAGACTGCCAACCCTTCCTGCTGCTTTTCGTTCTTTTTTTCTTTTTTCCCCAGCAGAGTTATACATTGTCTGTACATTCTATGCACACACAGAGTGAAAAATATGAAGAGAACACAACATACAGGGCCACCATGTATTTAAGAAACAAGTGCGACACTGAGCTGCCCTGCTGCATTGCTGCCTCCCTAGTGGTACCTGGAAACATCTACCTTCTAGGCTCCCACATTTGAAAAGTTAGGACAGCTGGGCCTCCATGTGTCCTGCAATGCACTTGGGCATGGCTCTGCCTCTTCCCTGTCTCAGAAGGGTAAAGAGCCACCCCTGTACACCCTGGGAGGTGTATCCTTGCAGCAAGGAACAACCTGCTATTTAAAGTACCAAATACATTTATTGCCTTGACAACTGCAGTGGGAAATACTCAGTGCTCCAAACTTCTGAAGATGAAGTCAGTCACTTTGAGACTAAATATGAGCTTAGTAGTCTAGCTTTATCCTCCTGCTTTTGAGATTTTTGGCCCGTGATCATTTCCCTTGCTTGCTAGGCAGCAGTACTCAGATTTTTCTAGCAAGCAAGTTCTCGTGTGAATCAGCCAATATAAAGAGTTCGTAAATCTCCGTAGAAGTAATAAAAACACAGAGCAAATGGCAACAACTAAATTTACGATTGCTGAAAGTACTAGACACATGTGGTAGACACATTAACTCTTCTGTTGCCAAACATGTTCAGTATATCCTCAACTTCCACTATTTCCGTAGTGTTCAGTTTAAAATGCTACTGCAGAAACGTAAAGCAAAGTGTCAGTGAATGGATCTACAGCTATGAGATGTGTCTTGTAGCTTATCAAACCATGATGAAATAGTTTTCTAATTATATAATTTGTGTGCAAAAATGCACAAACCTAAAAAATATGCTGAAACACACCCAGTTCAAAGGCCTTATCAGCAAATGGGGAACAGTCCTAACATGGTATTTTGGGAAAATTTCAAAGCCAAAAGTAGAGTGAAACAACTAAAACAAAGTAAGAACAAGCAAAAATTGATGTCTACATTCCTCACTTCCTCTGTGGGCAGCCAAGTTTAATGTGAAATTTAAAAGTAAGGAGATATTCCATTCCATTGCCATAAATTCACCTCCTTTGTCTGAGAAACCTGAAGTAAGGTCTACTCATCTGCAAGGATTTTATTTGTGTGAGATTTTTCACTCCTCAAATCTCACAGCAGCCAAAATTGCCTGTAAGTCCTTACAGCGCTTTCTTTGTTTCTAATGCAAAAGACTTCACTATGACTGGTGTACAGGCATATTACTGCGTATGCGGTTGCTGCATGCTTCAGAAACACCTCACGTAAGGGAAATAGTGTATAGTAATTTCACAGTTATCACAGGAGAAGACACACAATCTTCAAAAGCAAATCCATAGCAAATGGGAGCTCATCAGCTTAAGGGCTCACAGATCCAAACTCTACCCTCCACACTCCAGGCATCAGCGTGTTATACCACCTCTAGATTTCTGCATTTGTTTCCCCCTAATTTCTGCTAGCACTGCACTCTCAATTTTCAGGTCACACTAGGCTTCCACATCTTTTTTGTCTTCCCAACTGAAAAACTTTTCCCCATCTTCTTTGAAGTCTTCCTTCAAAACCTAGCTTCTCCTTCTTCCATTATTTTTTCCGCTAATTTTCTCTCATCTGATAATAGCCTAACTTACATTAAACTTATCACAGGAATTGACTGTTCTCCATGTCTTTGGTAAGACTCCACTGCTTGCAAAAACATGAAAGTATACCCAGTGTGTTATAAACCTCATAAAAATAATAATAATTATGTTAACACGGTTATATTTGTGCTAGTGCTTCTTTTCTAGCTATGAATGACCCCACTTGGTATAAATGATGTTTACACCAATTTAAGCAAGATGACATGCCACACTATCTGAAGATTATCTGGAACATTCTTTTTCAAAAACTATTGTGGTCTGATTTTTACTGGTTTTGCACTTTGCTTTATACTATTGCATTAACTTTAACTTATTAATGGCTGAATTTACTCCTAGTACTAGGTTTAGGAAAATAAGACAGTGAGTGTATTAAAATCTAATCAATTTTCTTCTCCCTAAGATCAAAATAATAAAGCCAATGTGTTATTAAAATAAGCAAGTTGAAACTAATTAATTGCAAAATTTGAGAAGGCCCTTCAAGACTCTTGGCTTTCACAGACTAGAAACTAATAAAATTACAAAAATACATAAACACTACTTTAAGACCAAATTTGCAAAGAGTACATCTATACTTAACTTCACACATACAAACACTAAAAACATCACTTTGTCAAGAGGCATTAAGTTATGTTTACATACAAATTTTGCAGGATCAGAGCCTTACTTTGTGTATGTCTGAGTATCTCCATTCAAAAAAAGACATCTTCTGAGTAAAATTAAAGGATCTTCTAGAATCTGGCATTCCATAAACTTACCATGGATTATCAGCTTGACCTCCTTAACTTGTTTGCCAGCAGCATTGGTGGCACTGCACTGATAACGACCTTTGTCAATCCTTCGCACATTCTTTATATGCAGAACTTGATCTTTGTCCTGAAGCTCAACATTGGGATCACCCAAAAACAAGGGCCTGGAATAAAGATTATTTTGCTTCACAGAACTCTGACTACATGCTTTCAACATCAATTTAAACGGACAGTAGTAAGAAGGGGTCCTTTAACAGCAGTAATTGTACTATTAATATGTACTATTAATATATACCATTTAGCACTAGAATAACAGCATTAATCTGAAGACCATAAAGCGACAAACTATTATCATTAACTTTATTCCTAATTTTTAGAAGAAACCAAAACACGGAAGTACTTTACTCAGGTCACCCAAGATGCCAGCAGCAGAGCCAGAGGCCCATTACTGACCTCAGTTCCTTTTTCTAATTAATTAGGTCACAACAGTCATTTGCTGATAACAAAATGTTGACTACTAGGTGGAAATGTCAACATATCAACCAAAAGCTTAAGGAATTGTCACATCAGAATATCTGTGAGTGGAAGCCAATGTCTATGCTGAACTACACTGTTAAATACCAGTGTTGTTTGAAAAAAACACAGCCCATTTTGGCTTTCAGCTAATCTTTAAGCCATCATGCCATGTTTGACATGGGTACAGTCTACCAATGAAAAAATTATGTCAGCAGAATAACTGTATTTTAACTGATTCTATATTTAAAATAATCCAGACAGAATAAACACAAATAAATGATTATAATTATCAAGCTTCAAGCATTTTCTGGCTTCAAATACCACAAATCAGCTTAGCAAGTGCTGATGTCAGTTATAGGACGGCTCATGAAGAAAAGCAGGATGCTAACTTTTGATTAAAGAATTTGCCACTTCACACCCCCACTAATTATAGCCAATGACAATAATTTAACACTAAGTAGTTGAAAGCAGAGCTTACTCTTACACTGCACCATCTTCCTCTATGTTCTGATGGAGGAATAACCTAGACACATACCACAAAAGCTGTAATATACTTACTTGCCATCTTTGAACCAGTGAATGTCAGGAAAAGGGAAGCCTTTGGCTCGACATTCCAGACTGACATGCTGGTTGAGGATGACTGCAATTTCACCAGGGGTATTGGCAGCTATTATACTTGGTGGAACTTTAAAAAGACAAACATTACAGGAAGAACCTTTATTTAGACAGGGAAGGTATGCTATGAAACCAGAAGAAATGCAGTAGTGAATAATACTATTTCCTTGAAACAATGTCAGTTTTCACTGCAAAGTGACTTCTGTTAGATCACATCATCTTTTCTACCATGACAAGCACTTCCACACTTGTGCTGATGAACTGTAAGATGACTCCTATACACCCAAAATGCAAAACAAAGCACCAAAGACCAAACTCCAGAAATGAAAACCAGCGTTTTGTCTGTATCACTACAAGAATGGTAAATCATAGGTATTCAAAAGCCATCATGATGAGCTCTTTGAAAGCCAGTACTTCATGGGCAGTGAGAGGAAGAATCTATCTGTAATGAATTTAAATTTATTGGTTTCTTAAATATCAACTGTTTTTCACAGCACCAACTTGAAAAACCAAAAAAAAAAAAAAAAAACCCAAACCCAACCAAACAAAACCGGTCAAACAAACCCAAACCAAACCCCAAACAAAGCAGAAACCCCACTCCTCCCTAAAAGAAGCCCCATGGAACTAACCGAGTATATCTAGGTTAAACAGCTTCTCAGAACTTCCTGCTATATTTATGGCTTTGCATGAATATTGTCCAGCATCATCAGTAGTAGCTTTAAGGAGCTTAAGTATCTTCCCGCTGTGCAAAATCTGTAGAGTACTGCTTTCCACAACCTGAAAAGAACCCAAAACATTTGACTTACATGATCCAAGTTACATCAGCCAAATATCACAGCTGGATTTTAATAAGAAAATGGTAGGTTAGTCTAAGGATAATCTGTTTCCCCTTTCAGTTAAAGCACTAATCTCCTCAATTTCTGCAATCTATTCAATATGACTTCCAGCTCAACATACAATAAGGAGTGGGAAAACCAAAGAAATTCTTCATCCATCAGTAAATGGTCAGCCACAAAGGTGCATTAAGTGGTCTCTCCTCATTTAAACTATTACTTATCAGCTTCAAGTAGAAGTGTAGGTCTCAAGAATAATCCTGAGGAATTCAAATAACCTCCAAGAGTTCTTATTTCTCCATCCATAAAATGAAGCAAATACTATTATTGGTCTCCTTTGTGAGGACTCTGGCATTTACAATACTGGGAGATTGCTAAGTCTAATTCCTAGGGGAATCATAAAAATAAAGAGTTTACTTTTGACTTATGGAACAGCAGAATGAATGGATTAGCCATCTTTAGCTGGCTTTCTGTGTGGGTGATCTTAATGCAGTTTAAATACACATAGAGGCATGTATGCACATTTATTTTAAATGAGTTCTCATACTAAGTACTCAAAAGTCAACACATAACTGGCTGATGATGGCTATGTTACTTTGCTTAGGTTAATCGTACAGACCTGGATATCTTCTTTATACCAGGAGATGATGGGGAAGGGGTTACCAGATACTTCACAGAAGAGACTTACAGGGTGATTAACAACTACAGATGTATTTGTCAATTTTTCTTGATCTCTAATTTCAGGAGGAACTACAAGAAAGCACAAAGTCATTTTTAAGCCTTCTGTTCCAGTGATTTCCCACTTCCTCCTTCCTCCTCAGTCGTGAACCACTGCAATCTGAACTTAGGCCCTTTTCATTCCCTCCCCAGGCTTTTTATTTGCCTTTTGGCTCTGGATGCATCTCCCTGTGTCCTTTCTTCACTTTCTCAAAAAAGAGTCTCCTCCTAACCAATAACAGAATTCCAGGGAAATGAATTCAAATGCAATCACCATCAACATGTTAAGAGAATTATCTTAATATTTAAATTTAGTTTTACGTAAGCTTAATCTTAAAATATCATGTTATTTGCTTAGCATATAAAGGAAGCAGTTTCCAGAGAGAGGGACCCTGACATGCTACTGTGGTGGGCTGATGCCAACTTTGTAAAGTTTAACCATGACAAGTGCAAGGTCCTGCACCTGGGTCGGAGCAATCCCAGGCACAGCTACAGTTTGGGCAGGGAAGAGATTCAGAGCAGCCCTGCAGAGAAGGACTTGAGGGTCTTGGCTGATGAGAAAATGAACATGAGCCGGCAGTGTGACCTCACAGCCCAGAAAGCCAAACGTATCCTGGGCTGCATCAAAAGGAGCATGACCAGCAGGTTGAGGGAGGTGATCCTGCCCCTCTACTCTGCTCTCGTGAGACCTCACTTGGAGTCTTGTGTGCAGTTCTGGTGTCCTCAACATAAAAAGGATACGGAGCTGTTGGAACAAGTGCAGAGGAGGGCCACGAGGATGATCAGGGGACTGGAGCACCTCCTGCATGAAGACAGGATGAGAAAGTTGGGGCTGTTGAGCCTGGAGATGAGAAGGCTGTGTGGAGACCTCATAGCAGCTTTCCAATATCTGAAGGGGGCCTATAAGCATGCTGAGGAGGGACTCTTTATTAGGGACTGCAGTGAGAGGACAAGGGGTAAGGGGTTCGAACTTAAACTGGGGAAGTTTAGTTTGGATATGGGGAAGAAAGAGTGGTGAGGCACTGGAATGGGTTGCCCAGGGAAGTTGTGAAAGCTCCATCACTGGCAGTGTTCAAGGCCAGGTTGAACATAGCCTTGGGTGGCATGGTTTAGTGGAAGGTGTCCCTGCCCATGGCAGGGGCATTGGAACTAGATGATCTTAAGGTCCTTTCCAACCCTAACTATTCTATGATTCTATGATCATTCCTCTTCACTGCTTCAGTCATGCTCAAGAAGATCTGCCTACCATTTGTTCCATTATGAATGCAAAGAGAATGGTTTTATGCAGTGGACTAGAAAGCTCAAACCCCACTGATGAGGCCTGTTGGCACAAAATGGAATTCCTCCTTTTCTCTGGATAAAGATAAAGATATGATCCTGCTCAGGCATCAGAGCTCACTATCATGGGAAGTGAGTAAGGCTGGAAAAAAAGTACTTTGTAAGAAACAAAATATAAAAACATATCCCAAGCTCACCTGTTGAGTATTTGTTTTCCAATTTGGATTCAGGATTATCAGGAGCAAGAATTCTCCTATGCTCATGCTGATAGAAAACTTTTCTCATATTTATATGAAATGCAAATCTATCCCTCGATCTTTAATTTCTACAGCACAATAGTCTTCATTTGTTATGCGTATTAAAGTTTTCAAGTACAACAAGAGCCCTCTACCAGTAAGACGCACCTAGCTCTTCGAGCAAAACAGATGCTTAGTGCACAGTCACAGAGAACAGGAACAATATAAGAAGTATAGAGTATCAGAGTAATATAACTGCAAGTACTCAGGCTAGATTTTATAATTTAACTGTACATGGACAGGTTTGTGGCATGCAATTTCCAGCAATAAAAGAAAAAATGTTCTTCGAAACCTGTTCTTCGATGGTTGCATTTATTATTTACCATTAACCTTCAGGCTGTATTTTCTTTCTGTGCTTCCGGCTTCATTGGTTGCCACACAGATATACTCTCCATTATCAGCAGGTGTAACAGAAGCTATGACCAGCAGTGTCCCATCCTCCAGAACTGAAATCCCTGGTTCACTACCTGTCAGCTCTCTTCCATTATGTAGCCATTTGATGACAGGCTTTGGAGTACCTAACAAGAACAAGGTGAAACTTAAAGAAATGCTTTGCTCAACTCAGAATAAGAAAGATTCAAACAGTTCCCATGGCTTGATGGAAGTCATATTGGCAAGGAGGGTGCACAGGGAGGCCATGAGCTTTCAAATTTAGGCGAAGTCCTGACTGTTATAGTGCTACTTGAATATTAAAACTCTTACTTCTGAATATTATAACATACTTGCTGGCTAACAATGACTTTTCACAGAACTTCTGTACACAGTGATTATTTACATCGCTGATAGTTTGATTTTTTTCCCACATAAAGTACATAAGCAAAATACTGTGCAGATTGTACAATTTTACCATGTCAAGAAAACCTGGTATTTAAAATGGTCACAAAAATATGCTTTTGTCACTAAAAGTGGTAACAATGATACACACCTCTTGCTGGACATGGGAACACAGTGCGCTGATTTGCTACTCTTACTTGCAAGGGACTATTGTACGCAGGGTCCAGATCCTCAATAGTAGGAGACTCTGAAAGAAAATTAGGACCTCAAAAAACTTTTTTACCTCTTCTTTCAAATATGAAAATACAGTTTGGCAATGCATAATGCTTCCAAGTCTCCGTAATTCACACAAGCTCGGATTCCAATAACCCTCTTTACATTGATCAAAATGTGAACTATACAAGCAGTCTTGATTTCAGTGGGAATATTTAGGAAGTAAGCAGTACAAAAAGGCTTTTGAGTTTGACTGAAATTGGGTCTCTCTAAAACCTGCTATATTTGTTTTGAAGGTAGAGACAGTGTTTCTGCAAAATCTGAAAAATACTACTTGCACATTTTTTCCTCATACCACATATTAGTATGACTTCTACTTCCTTTATTCATCTCAATTTAAACTTGTGTGTGGACTGAGACTATACAAAGAATATTATTTATCTTTAAGTAAAGTTATTGGAAGTTCTTTGCTGTTTGTAACAAGCAGTTCTCAGCATCTCCAAATCTCTAAATTTAAAGGCACATTTAAAGAATGTTGCCTTTAAATTATTACGAAGAAGGAATACTTTCTTCTTAGCTTAAGTCAGTCATGCTACATTGATGTATGCCAGCCCATCAAGAGAGAAATTATACTAAATACTTACATTGGCATATTGACCACTGTTGTCCCCATCACCATTTCAATAGCATATTAACTGATTGAGTGAAGAGCTCAATTCCAGCTCATAAAAAAATTCCAATCCTATTTAAAGCTGTGATACCAGGCTCTGAGGTTCAAAGACAGTCTCTGAAAATCTGAGACATCTGAACATACAGAGATAATATTTGAAAAAGAGGTTTCCTATACTGGAATCTGATTTTAATTGCTTATTGCAAAACGAAGTCATAAGTAGCTTGAATATTTTTTTAATCAACATATATAGAGAGTATTTCTTTTTCTTATTTCTACAAACTTTTCAAAGATTATTTATATATTCTAATTTTTCTTAATTAACATCAGAACATAACATCCAAAACAGATTTTCATCATGTAACCCTCGGAAGGAAAAAGCATTGTCCTCCAAAACTCAATCAGATAGCATTAGACAGGGCAGGAGGCAAGATTACAGCCATAATTATAAATACCTTGAACTTGCACTGTTATCTCTGACGCATCACTGCCTGCTACATTACTAGCGACACACTTGTAGATTCCAGCATCAGGAAGCTGGACGTTGTTGATGCTTAGAGCTCCATCCAGGCTGTAGATAAACTGCCTATCATCTACTGGTGCAGCACTTCTGCCTTTGAACCAAGTGATTGTTGGTGGAGGGATCCCCTGGGCACTGCAGGGTATGTCAAGTCTGTGGCCAGACTGGACTTTCAAAACTCGAGGTCCATGCTGTATCTTTGGAGGAACTAATAAAGAAAAGTTTAGTCCACAGTAACGTGAAGAAAATTATGTACAAGGTCATTCTTAAGGCTGAAAGAGTTGGAGTTATTTAGCCTGAAGAAACGAAGGCTCTGAGGAGAATTGATTGTGGCACATCAGTACTCAAAGAGGGCTTATAAGAAAGATGGGGACTGACATTTTAGCAAGGCCTATAGCAATAGGACAAAAAGTAGTGTTTTTAAACTAAAAGAGGGGAGATTCAGACTAGATATGAGGAAGACTTTTTTTTATGATGAGGGTGGTAAATCACTGGAGCAGGTTGCCCAGAGAGGTGCTAGAGGCAATGTCCTTGGAAACATTCAAGGTCCAGTTGGATGGGGCTTTGAGCAACCTGATCTAGTTAAAGATGTCCCTGCTCATTGCAGGGGAGCTGGACTGGATGATCTTTAAGAGTCCCTTTCAACTGAATGCATTCTATAATTCTATGAAATTCTTTACCATTTTTGACATTTTTAAAAATGTCTGTCTTTATTCACCGAAACCAAAGTCCCGCAGATGACTAAGAAAGTAGACCTGTATGTTCTCTGCATAGAACAGAATAATAAAATCATAGAATATCAGGATGGAAGGGACCTCAAGGACCATCTGGTCCAACTCTTCTAGGCAAACCATGACCTAGACTAGATGTCCCTGTACACTGTCCAGCCAAATGTTAAATGTGTCCAGTGTTGGGGAATCCACCACTTCCCTGTGGAGATTATGCCAATGATTGATTGTTCTCACTGTGAAAAATTTTCTCTTGCGTCCAGTTGGAATCTCTGCAGCAGTAACTTGCACCCATTACCCTTTTTCTTTTCAATGTGACTCCTTGTAAAATGAGAGTCTCCATTTTCTTTGTTGCCACGCTACAAGCACTGGAAATAGGATATACAATACCCTATTGCTTAACTTATTTGAAGAAGCTAGGTTTCAAAATCTACTGCATGACTTCCACAGGAATACTGCAATATTATTATACTGCACACATTCGAAAAGCTATGGGTACTGGTTTTTCATAACACAAAACAATTTGAAAGTTTTTATGATAGAATTAATCCCATTTTCCTTTGGACATTTTAATTTCCTTTTCCTAATCCCTGATCTTTGTATGCTTCCAAACACAAGTTCAGAAAAAGAGATACAAAAATGAATGAAGAGATTTTGCTGGCCCCAAAGAATAATATAAATCCTTCATAAATCTTTTGCCACAATGCTTTTCTTTCTAATGATCATTGCCAATAAAAACACTTTAAAAGAATGTCTGAAGCAATAACAAGCACCATTTTTCTAGACTCTCTGTTAATGTAAAATTACAAAGATAAAACAAAGATGTGCACTGATATCAGCCTTCTTTATACACATAACCAGACAGTAGTCTTCCATAGCCATTGCAACTGAATTAGCATAGTTAGAGCTGATGGGGTCTAGATTCCATCTGGTACATTCAAGGTATGTGATCCACTTCAAAGGTGTGTACTGGCAATGGGCACTTCCAAACTCTACATAAACACGAACCACAGAACTATCTCTACAATTACTATCAATCAGCCTCCCCTGGGCTGTGCAAGGCCATGGCTCCTGCACCCACTCTCCACTAAGGTTTAGCACTGGCTGAAGGGATGTGGCACAACCTGTGTTTCTGACACAGTTGAAGAGAAATAAATGCAAGATCATGGAGCTAACAATATGTGACACAGTATAAATGGTTAAAAGACCGTGGCTGGTGCCCCAGTATGCAGAGACAAGGAGAAAGACAAGGGAGTGACAATGTGATGTGCTATGATTTTTATCATAGAAGGGGAGGGAAGGGGACATAGGTCTTAAACTCCTGAAGCAGTGACTAGACACCTTTACTGAGGTGGAGAGGAAGGTGGGCGCAAACACAGGGTACTGGCTTGAATAGAGGAAGTACAGTAGGATAGGTTAAGGCATTAGTTTGCAAGCATGTGTACAGCAGAATGTACATGCATAAAGCTGTGCACGAAAAGGAGTGGCTGCCTATCCACAGATGACACACTTGCACACTGGTTTCACTACCACTTAAGCAACCTTTAACATTTGGCACCAAGAAAGTTTGGATATGTAATCCCCATCAAGTTATTAGGAAGCTGTACATCCTGGCCTCAGCTCACTTTGCTATTCTCCCACTTTATTAACTTTGCTAGCCACTGTTTGCAAACTTACTGCTCAGAAACTTAGAATCATAGAATCATAGAATAGTTAGGGTTAGAAAGGACCTTAAGATCATCTAGTTCCACTCCCCCTGCCATGGGCAGGGACACCTCCCACTAAACCATGCCATCCAAGGCTATGTCCAACCCCACCTTGAATGCCGCCAGGGATGAAGTATGTACGTACATACGTATACAGATGTGTGTGTGTATGTTTCCACATAACCAAGAACAACAACTTACATATGAAGATAATACTATCTGAAAGAATGTAAGTCAATAATATTTAATGTACAAGAGGGAAACTGCTTGAAAAGCTCTGTGTGTTGCTAAATTCCAGGCAGAAACTTGCCAGTGATTATCCTTTAAGTTAAAACTTACCATGTACACTCAGCTTCACTGACTGAGTCGCATTCCCAGCAATATTTGTGGCTACACAGATATACATTCCACTGTCTGAAACTTGTGTCTCACTTATCTTCATTGACCCTGAGGGTAGGAAAATGTGTCTGGAAAAATAAGAAGCATATACATTGTACAAACATGTATTGAAAGGTGAATGGCCTCTACTTACATATTGCTAATGACTGCTACAAGCTAAAGTAACACCACTCTACATGGCACACTGAGCTGTGCCATATTAGTGAAGTATGATATACATTTACTTATTTTGTCTAACTCTTTTCTGATCCACTACATTCAGAATACACAGCAAATATCTAAAATGTAAGATCCAAATTATAAAATTTGTTCTAGCTACCTATAGGACATATTAAAATCAATCTTGTTTCTAGAAATGGAGGGAAAACCAAAAACCTAACCACAAAACCAACAACAACAAACACATAGAAAAACGGAGCTCCTCAACCCCCTGTCAAATATTATTGCTCAGCCCAGGCCACCAGGGTCAGAAAGTTAAACATTTTTTATACAACTTCACTGGCAAAAAGATGTTGTCTTGAACCAAGATGGAAGAAAGAATTCTAAAGAGGATTCCGATTCAAAAGTACAAGTTCTGGTTTTACAGAAATTGTCAATATACATCAGTAAATAGTTCATTAGATAGCATTAATTTTTACTACAGTTCTGGTCATGGCCTTTAACATTACAAGATATAGTGGCCAGCAAAGCCAAAGACGTTTTATGTAGGAGACTGAAGTAACAGAGATAGGGAAAATAAATGAGGAGGGAATAAAAAATTACCCCTACAAGAAAGCTGAAGAAGGGCTTTTTAAAAGGGCATGTAGTGATAGAAGAAGGGGTAATGGCTTTAAAATGATAGAGGGTAGATTTAAATTAGACATTAAGAAGAAACTCTTTACTGTGAGGATGGTAAGGCCCTGGCACAGTTTGCTTAGAGAAGCAATGGCTGCCTTATCCCTGGCAGTGTTCAAGGCCAGGTTGGATGGGAAGTGTTTGGGTTTGTTTTTTTGGAGGGATTTTTTTTTTTCTTTTTTCAGTTGGATTATTTTTGTGGGTTGTTTTTTGTTTGTTTGTTTGCTTGTTTGTTTCCTTAATAAACCCAGCAGATATCTTCCATTATTTTGCCCACTAATTACATTGGCTTTGTGATACAAGTTCCTTCATTTCTAATTTCACTCTTCTTTTGTTTACTGGTCACGTTTCTAACATGATCTTTGGGTGGTCTCAAACAGTTTTGCTTGGGCTAGTTCTTTAACTTTTGCTGACATCTGTAAATGATTTTATGGAATGGGTGAGCTGGACTTCTCTTACCCTGAACAACTTGGATCTCTCCACAACAGCCATGAGCAAGTAGCCTAATTTATCAATGTCTCTTGGGGTAAGATGAGGACAAGTAAGTGACCAAGAATGCAGATTTGTTACTGAATGTAGTGTGCTCACAGGACATAAGAAAATTCCACAGATTACTAACAAGTCAACTCTTCAAGCACAAGCAACCAAGTCTGGTGGTCCTGCAGCTATTAGTTGCTGAGGCTGTTAACAGACTTGCTGGAATGCGCGGATTTGAGGTGGCAGATTTGACAAAAAGAGAAACATGCTTATCCTGGGGTCTGTACAATTCCTTAATTCAACTCAGACAGTCTGATTCCCTTCACTTGGATCACTGAGGGGCACAACAACAGGCACAGCAATTGCTACAGTGTGCATTTGGCCAGTATTTCCATTTCCTGATTCATGACTACAGCTGCAGCCTTTACCAATTCTGAGGTGTCTTGAAGAATAGAACACACTAGCATACCCTGTGATAGTACCTGGCACTTCAGCTGAGAACATAGAGAGAATAATCACCTACTAGTCTCCTCTCTTATTTTGTACCAGACTAAAATAATAAGGAAGAGCTCCAACACTGTGGCCCATATACAGCCCATGTGGCTGTATATAAGATGGTCTCCACCTATTCATTCTCTAAGGTCATCAACCTAACATTTTTATGAGCATTTAGTTACGTTTTCACATGTTCAAGAATGTCTGGAGAGTTTCTGAATTCATAAAACAGTGAGAAATGAGCCCTTGCAAGCACTCCCAAACATTTATCAGCATCTGTAATCTACAGGCAGCCCAGACCACATATGATTAACAGGCAATGCTCCCCAAGCATAAATATGAAGTACTTAACAAAAGAAAAACAGTTTTTAAACCTTTATAATCAGGCACAGATTATGTGGGTCTCTGTACACCACTACACTACAAATATAACAGGATCATATTGTCTTGGACTCTTGAGATTGTGTATAAACACACTGGCATTGAAGCTGTACAGTAATGAATGGTCTTAGTATTCCTTTGTAAAGATAAAGAGTCTCAAGACTTAATAAAACAGGGTCCTCATGCAGGACAACTTAATACATCCTGATTGATCTTGTAGCAATTAGAAATTATATACTCTTCCAAAATCTTAGCTTAGATGCAATTTCACTTCTCTTTAACACCAAACTGTTACCTTGGAGAGAATGGAGATATGAGCTGCATTTCTTTGGCCCAAGTAATTATGGGGGGTGGCAAGCTCTTTACTTCACATGGAAGGGTGACCTCTTCCCCTGCAATTACTGAGATCTCTATGGGTTTACCATATGTGTTTCCTTGCTTGTCTCCAGGCCTGGATACTCTAGGTTTCACTATGACATAGAACATGTTAGGAAGCTGCAATTAATATATGTATTTGTACAAATGTAACAGCATACAATTTTACTGCAGATTAAACATCTATTTTTCAGTTAGGTATTTAACATTATAATCCCACTTTTTTATGACATGTCTGCAGCAGGCAAAGGTCATTGTAAAGCTGATGTATAGCCCCTGTAGCCCAGACACTGGCTGATGCCTATATACAATACCACAAATACCAGCAAGACTGCACTATTTACCCAAAAAGCTGGATGGCAACATATACAAGGAGCTCATGCATATGCCGAACTCTGTATTGCATAGGTAATTTGCAAACAACACCTGAAAAATATTACACTACAGCACCAATAAAAGGTCATAAAAGCCTTGCAAAGCAAGCCTACACCTGAAACTTTTCTTTTTTTTTTTTTTTTTTTGACATTGGGAGATAATAGGAAGCAAATTCTACTCCTATACAGATACTTCCTATCCATTCCCATAAAAGATAAAATGATGATCAGCCCAAGGTCCTAGCCCCTGAACTCAAGATAAAAGGTATCAGGAGGTCTTGAAAGAATCATAATGCCTGAAGTTTAGGCCTTGCAGTATCAGCCATTTATAAAAATGTCTAGTATGTAGATCCAGTGATCTAGGATGGAGTCAAAAGCACTAATTAGAGATTAGTTTAAATCCCATTTGCATGGTGGGTATCCTACTTCACAATCCACTGGCATGGGTTTTACTGTCTAAAGTAGAATGCAATGAGGGGAGAGAGACAACAACATTACATTTGATTTCAGTTCATCTATACCATAGACAGTCAGCTGGACTTTCCGTGTAGCATAACCAGCAGCATTTGTTGCAGTGCACACATATTCCCCAGTTTCTTCATCCCCTGGTGAAACTACATACAGACTTCCATCAGACCCTGCAGAAAACTTCACACTGCTGGAAAGAATTACTTCTCCTTTCTGTGGAAAGAAAAAAAAGAAATTAAAGTCCACAGTGCCTGCATATAATTCAATAAAAACTAAAGCTTACAGCAATAGAGTAAAATCTGAGGAAGACTGACTTTCAGAAAAATTCCCCAAAAGGCTGAGATCCTCCTCACTGGGCATCTGGTCAAGGAAAGGATGGAAAAGTTAAGGTTAACCCCAGAATGCCATTACTAGACACAGCTTCCTCAGAGAAAAATGTCATCTTAAAGTAAAGCTCGAAACCAAAACTGAACTTCCAATCTTTGGCAGGCTGCCTAATCTCAAATTATCAACTCATAACAGGAATATGAGCAATTTCTATAGCGTTAAAAACATACAGATACAGAAATAAGCAAACCCTTCCAAACACTAGAACGTTTATCTATGGCTGGGCCATGGCCAGAAAGCACTGCTCTGAGGAACAAAAGCAGATACGAATAAAGAGAGATTTCCAGTTCCTTCAGAACTGATGCTTTTCACTGTTTCTTGCATTTAGTTTTTATGATGACTACATTATGGTTCAATTCATGATCTTTCACCATGAACAGAGCAAAACTGAGAAATTACCTTAGACCAGACAATAGATGGTTTAGGAACTCCACTTGCTTTGCATGGTAATGTCACTGGGATTCCTTCAATGGTGCTGAATATCTGCTGTCCATGCTGAATAACAGGCAAAACTAAAAATAAATGCAAATATTAAACACATGTAGAAAACATTTCAAACCATGGCACAAATCTTACAATAAAATCCTTATAATCAATTTCTACTTCATACAGGCAGCAGGGCTTGGGAATTTTCAGCTTCCTCTGAATCCTAGCACTGACAATGACCATCCACTTTCCCTTCCACTCTGCAGTCTTTCATGACAGAAAAGATACCTGTTCATATCAAAACATGTCAGCCACAGATTGATCACTAGATTAGGTACACATAGTTTTAAACTAACAGCACGTATTTCACATACCTGATTGCAATAGTTTCAGAAAGTCTTTGTCTAGCATCCTCTGACTGCACATGATTCCATCTATACAGCAGCTTTAATGAGAATAAGGGGAATATAACCCCATTTTTAAGAAGAGGAAAATGGATGAGCCAGGGAACTACAGAACAGTCAGCCTCACCTCTGTGCCTGGCAACATCTTGGAGAGGATTCTCCTGGAAGGCATGCTGAGGCACATGAGAAACAACAAGGGGCTTGGTGACAGCTAGCATGGCTTCACTGAGGGGAAATCCTGCCTGACCAATCTGGTGGCCTTCTATGATGGGGCTACGGAACTGATGGACAAGGTAAAGCAGTTGAAGTCATCTACCTGGACTTGTGCAAAATGTTTGACACTGTCTCACATGACATCCTTCTCTCTAAGTTGGAGAGACATCAATTTGATAGGTGGACCACTCGGTGGATAAAGAACTGGCTGGATGGCCGCACGCAAAGAGTAGTGCTCAATGGCTCAATGTCCAGCTGGACACCAGTAACGAGTGGTGTCCCTCAGGGATCGGTGTTGGGACCGGTCTTGTTCAACATCTTTGTCGGTGCCATGGACAGTGGGATTGAGTGCGCCCTCAGCAAGTTTGCCAATGAAACCAAGCTGTGTGATTCAGTTGTTACCCTGGAGGGAAGGAATGCCATCCAGAGGGACCTTGACATGCTTGCGAGGTGGGCTTTATAAAGCTTAACTACGGCAAGTGCAAGGTCTTGCACCTGGGTTGGAGCAATCCCAGGCACAGCTACAGGTTGGGCAGAGAAGAGATTCAGAGCAGCCCTGCAGAGAAGGACTTGAGGGTCTTGGTCGATGAAAAAATGAACATGAGCCAGCTTCAGTGTGTGCTTCACAGCCCAGAAAGCCAACCATATCCTGGGCTGCATCAAAAGGAACGTGACCAGCAGGTTGAGGGAGGTGATCCTGCCCCTTTACTCTGCTCTTGTGAGACCTCACTTGGAGTACTGTGTGCAGTTCTGGTGTCCTCAACATAAAAAGGACATGGAACTGTTGGAACAAGTCCAAAGGAGGGCCACGAGGATGATCAGAGGACTGGAGCACCTCCCATATGAAGACAGGATGAGAAAGTAGGGGCTGTTGATCCTGGAGAAGAGAAGGCTGCGTGGAGACCTCATAGCAGCCTTCCAACATCTGAAGGGGGCCTATAGGGATGCTGGGGAGGGACTCTTCATGAGGGGCTGTAGTGAGAGGACAAGGGGTAAGGGGTTCAAACTTAAACAGGGGAGGTTTAGACTGGATATGAGGAAGAAATTCTTTACTGTAAGGGTGGTGAGGCATTGGAACAGGTTGCCTAGGGAAGTTGTGAATGCTCCATCACTGGCTGTGTTCAAGGCTGGGTTGGACATAGCCTTGGGTGGCATGGTTTAGTGGGAGGTGTCCCTGCCCATGGCAGGGGGGTTGGAGCTAGATGATCTTAAGGTCCTTTCCAACCCTAACTATTCTATGATTCAATGATTTTTGGTGCTGAATCAATTTTCATTGATGGAAAACATTATGAGCAGAGTAGACGTGAAAGTGAAGAGCCAATCACACTCTCTGTTATAAATACTACAAAGTTGTGCCAACTCCAGTGACGATTTCTGCAGAGACTGGCTGTTAAATGAACTTGAATGAAAATACCAGATCACTTTGCAAAATCTGTAATGAGAGATAACAAGAGCTACAGTTCCCCTAACTATCTGAGCTGATTTTGAATTTAAAACACAAAAAAAAGTTCAGCTGTAAGTCTGTAATATCAAAAATGCGATCTTTCTAAAGCCATGCAAATATATTCCTTTCTGCTCTCATGTTGTGAAATATTCCAAAAAGCTAGTGCTGACATGGAAGACTAAGCTTATCACACACTGAGTACTTGCCTGTATTGAAAAATAATAGCCACCCTTAGCATAAAAGAATGTTCCAGCAAGTTCAGTGAAGCTTAAAATAGGTCTCCCATGATTAATTCAACATATCAGAAAATTTAGGCTGTAAACCATGAAGAGGTTGTGACACCCCTCCCCCCCCCCCCCGAGTTAAGACAAATATGTTCAGCTGAATTTCAGACAGGTTACCACAATGGTAACACTTTGTCTTGCTGCCAGTGTAATTTTTGGTGTGTTTTAATTAAAGAAAAAAAGGGAGGTGGAGGGGAGCCAACCAACAACTAAACACATTTTCCCAAACTTATTATTCATTTTTGTTCTAATTCTCCCATGAGTTGTGCCTCTTTACAACAGTTATGAAACCACCAGACAGCACTTGTAATTGTTTTCCAGTAAACTTCCACTTGTGTCTGTTTTGTTAATAAATTCAGATGTGAAGACTGCACAGTCCAACATTTGTAGATATATAAAAATAAGAATCTTTTACAAACACCAAATGGTGTTATTATAATTTTATTTTTAAAAGTCTTAATGTCCTGGGTTCAGCAGCAGCAGTCATTTTTCTCCTTCTTAGTAGCCGGTGCAGTGCTGTGTTTTTGACCTTCATCCTGGGAACAGCACTGATAACACCAATGTTTTTAGTTGCTGTTCAGTAATGTTTACTCTGACCAAGGATTTTCTGAGCCTCATGCTCTGCCAGGGATGAGGGGAAGCCGGGAGGAAGCAGAGACAGGACACCTGACCCAAACTAGCCAAAGAGGTATTCCATACCACAGCATGTCATGTCCAGTATATAAACTGGGGCCAGTTACCCAGAAAGGCTAGATCACTGCTCAGGTCAGGCGGGGTATCTGTCGTCGGGTGGTGGGCGGTTGTATTTTCTTCCCTTGTTATTTCCCTTATCATTATTATTATTGGTGGCAGCAGCAGTGGTTTGTGTTATACCTTAGTTACCGGACTGTTCTTATCTCAACCCATGGGAGTTACATTCTTTCAATTCTCCTCCCCATCCCTCCAGGAGTGGGGGAGGAAGTGGGGGGAGTGAGTGAACGGCTGCGTGGCTCTGGGGTGCAGGCTGGGCTTAAACCACGACATTCGATCATTTGGTTCTGTCCTGTGCAGTGGATCAAATTTCCCACAATGTTAATTTGGAACACAACACTACAAAAGATGACATTTGAGAAATTAGTATAACTAACAAAAAGCTTGGGTGAAAGCTGCGGGTAGCAAAAAATGCACTGTTATCTTACATTTGGCACAAAAGCAACAAGACAGTATTCCTTACCATACACATTAACAGTAGTAGTTTTGTTGCTTGCCCCAGCAACATTACTTGCCATGCAGGTATAATCACCACCATCCTGCAGCCGAACTCTTTCAAGGTGCAGGCTTCCATCACTGCGCACATTAATGTAGGGGTTGGGAACAAGCTGCCAAAAGAGTGATGTATTTTACTGAAGAAAATACTCATCAATAATATTTACTTTGGGATGCAGCTTAAGTTTACTTGACTGTTTCACATTCTTAAAAATACGTTCCTGGAGAATTTTACTAGAGCTTTTCCTACTTTCCATCTTTCATAAAAAGCTAATTTTAAACAAGAATTTTGGTAGCACCTAGTATTTACTGCTGGAATGAGGTTAAGATCCGAAACAGCAACTCTGCTTTGCCACAACACATACAGAAATGCCACTCATGCTTAAAATCGTACACTGAAGCAAAAGAAATTCAGCTGAATTAATTTACTGCAGTTATTATTGGTTACTCCAATTTATTTGGTTACTCAATTTGGTTACTCAGTATTGGTCACTCAATTTGTTCATAGAGCAGCTCTTGATGAGGCCAATGGCTCATCGTTCTTCCACAACTAGATCTTTCTTTAACCTTCTAACTTGCCATATCCATCGAGTAGAAGAGATCAGCTCTGATACATAACATTGTGAAACATAAGAAAAGTTCCAACTTTCACCAAAGAGCAGGGTTTAATTTAAGTTATATATCTTATAGCAACACCCAAAAAATCCATGAACTCAGCAACATAGACTTGCCTTACAAAAAGGTTGTTAGAATGCAAAATTGTTCCAGTCATGCTGTGCTCAGAAAACGCTGCATTCTTCTCTAAACACAACTTACCCCAACACTGTCCTTGGAGTGTAGCTTCTGCCAAGAGCTTACAATTACAAGGAGCTAGCACTGCTATACAGAGGAATTAGCAATTCAACAAGGAGGATCCTGCCAGTATTTCTCACAGAAGTTGCAACCTGTGCTACTTGCACTTACGCAGTCTGAAAGAAGGCCAATGATTTACAGTGATGCAAAAACTGAGCAAAAAACTCTAGCAAGTGGTCAGGTTGTGCCAGGGTTCTGCCCAGTGTTGATAAATAAAAGAAAAATTTCTATAACATTTTAATTAAAGCTGTGGAGCAAGGGCTTTAGGGAGATATTAGCAGACAAAGCTTCATATGGATGTTAAAATCTGTGTTTGGCTGCTAGTAAAGTGTAGTATCTACAACACTTTCTGTCTACAGGGTATAAACTGGCAACGGTATGCTCCCAAAATGGAAAGAAAACACACTCTTTCATGGCCAGAGCACTGCACCACTAGGAAAGGAGTATATGGTATAGGGATACTGACATTTATCTCATTCCATCAGCAACAATAAAAGTCATAAAGTTAAAAAACCTTAAATCAGCAAAAATTTATTCTTTTGTCATTCTGGTAGGCATATTCCACTAGCATTTCTATATTCAGATCCAAAGACTGAAATTCAAGAGCTAACAAAGACATATAAAACTGCTTTGAAAGTAAGATAGAAGATAAAAGGACAATTCACAAATACTTTGGTTCCAAGTTCTTTTCTAGACCTTTACGTCGCCCACTACCATCTCTTATATCCTCATCTATGCTTCAGACTTAGATATTTCCAAGAATGGGCAGTGATCAGTGAGGCCTGACCATCAGGATGCTACACTTCCGCTTTCATATTATGAACAGTAAAAATCTCACTTCTCAGCGGAATTGCTGTACTCCGAATGACAGTGCCTGCACAGACTCAGAAGCAGCTATTGCCTTACAGGTACAGCCAACTGGTTTCTCCTGAGGAGGAGGCAACAGTTCCCGCTGAGTAGAGATTGCCTGATGTAATTCAACTCAATGACATTGGATCCTTGCTTCCAGTGAGCCAGTCCAACCTCATGAGGCATTTTTATTTGAAAGCTTAAAATCTATCTGTATATTTATACATCAACGTTGGTAAATTAGACTAAGTTGTTATTGTGGCTTGAAATGCTGAGGTGACTGTCTCGTGAGGGGAGGCCTGCAGCGCCTGATCCGGGGGGGGAGGCTCGGCGTCTACGAGCTTCACCTCGGAGCAGCAACTTGCCCCGATGGAGCTTCAAGTCCTCGACAAGGCCTGCCCGGGAGCCTGCAGCTCCGCGGAGGCGAGCGGCTGACTCAGAGGGGGCGGCGCCAGGAGGACCGGCGGCAGAGCTGACTGGTTAAAAACCTGCCAGGGCAGGCTCGAGGCAGTTTGTGCGGCAGTTCGCGCGGGCAGGCGAGCGGGGTGGTGAGTGGGGTGGTGAGCACTCACTGTACGGGCAAGGCTCGGCCTGGGAGCTCTGCTCTGGCTGCGCCGGTGGTGGCCAGTGTAGGCACCCAGACATAGCCGATGGGAAGGGAGGCTGCAGTGCAGAGCTCGGGGTATCCTAAGGGAAGGGTGAGCAATGGGCAGGGCTGCACTCGGTGCTCCCTGGTGGAGGTCCTCCTGCAGCAGGTGGCTGAACTGCAGGAAGCTGTTACCAGGCTGAAAGGTGTCAGGGAAGCTGAGGGGGAGCAGCACTGCTTGCTCCGGGACCAGCCTGTTCCGGGACCAGACTGTTCCGGGGCCTTGAGTGTCTACTGTTGCCCGTGCAGGAAAGGAGGCTGCTAACCCAGGAAGCTGGGAAAAGGTAACAGAAAAAAGCAACAAAAAAAGGAGGAAGAGGGCAATTAAAAGCAAGGGGCTTCCTCCTACATCTGTTGTCCCCACCCAGAACTGCTTTGCTGTCCTGCAGGGGGCTGGTGAGCAACAGCGCTCCCACCAGGCACAACCAGCTGGTGCACTGGTAAAGAAGGTCACTGCTGGTGCTGCCAGGAAAAAGCGGCGGGGCGTAGTAGTCGGGGACTCTAATCTGAAAGGCACAGAGGCACCCATCTGCCGGCCTGACCCAGCCTCAAGGGAGGTGTGTTGCCTACCAGGGGCTCGGATCAGGGATGTGGCCGAGAAGCGGCCTGCTCTAGTCGGTCCCACTGACTATTACCCACTCCTGGTAATACATGTGGGTGCTACTGATATAGATAGCAGTAGCCCGGAGACCATAAAGAAGAACTACAGAGCTCTGGGAGAGGTGGTTAGGGGCTCTGGAGCTCAGATTGTCTTTTCGTCAATTCTCCAGGATACAGGGCAGGACCTTAACAAGGCTGGGAGGATTGGGCAGGTTAATAAATGGTTAGAAGGGTGGTGCTATAGTCAGGGGTTTGGGTACCTTGAACATGGGACTCAATATAGCAGGCCAGGTCTACTGGGAGCTGGTGGAGCTGGTCTGACAAAGAAGGGGAAGAGTGGATTTGGTAGGAGGCTTGCCAGGCTGGTCAAGGATGCTTTAAACTAGATGTGTTGGGGGAGGGGGGCATCATTCCATCCCAACACACCCAGTCGGTTGGTAGCACCTATAGTAAACGTTCGGAGCAATGTAGGGATATTCCAGCTGCTCCAGCCAATGACCCGACTTCAACTGGATCTCGGCTCAAATGCCTCTACACAAATGCCCGTAGTATGGGGAACAAACAAGAGGAATTAGAGATGTGTGCACGTCTACGGGGGTATGATATCATAGGCATCACAGAAACATGGTGGGATGGCTCCTATGACTGGTGTGTTGGAATGGAAGGTTACAGGCTCTTTAGGAAAGACAGGCCCGGTAGGCGGGGAGGGCGAGTTGCTATTTATGTTAGGGATAGGCTAGAGAGTATGGAACTCTGTCTGGGGACAGGTGAGCAGTCGACAGAGAGTTTGTGGGTCAGGGTTAAAGGGAGAACAGCGATGGGTGACATTATTGTGGGGATCTGTTACAGACTGCCTGACCAAGAGGACTTGCTGGACGAAGTGCCCCATAGGCAGATAGGAACAGCCTCACGCTTGCAGGCCCTTGTTCTCATGGGAGACTTCAACCACCCTGATATCTGTTGGAGGGATGGTACGGCCCAGCACAAGCAATCCAGAAGGTTCCTCGATTGCATGGGAGACAACTTCCTTCTGCAAGTAATAGAGGAGCGGACAAGGAGAGGCGCCATGCTTGACCTCGTCCTCACCAACAGGGAAGGGCTGGTTGGGAATGTGAAGCTCCAGGGCAGCCTTGATTGCAGCGATCATGAGATGGTCGAGTTTGAGATCCTCAGGACAGTAAGAAGAGTGAGCAGCAAGCTCACTGCCCTGGACTTCAGGAGAGCAGACTTTGGCCTCTTCAGGAACCTGCTCAGTAAGGTTCCATGGGATACAGCCCTAGAGGGCAGAGGGGCCCAAGACTGTTGGTTGATATTCAAGGATCACCTGCTGCAAGCTCAGGAGCGATGCATCCCTACTAGAAGGAAGTTCAGCAGGAGGGCCAGGAGACCTCCTTGGATGGATAAGGAGCTGCTGAGCAAAATTCGAAGGAAAAAAGAGGCTTATAAAAGGTGGAAGCAAGGTCAGGCGGCCTGGGAAGAATACAGGGATGTTGTCCGGGAAGCTAGGGACCAGGTTAGGAAAGCTAAGGCCCACTTAGAATTAAACTTGGCTAGGGATGTTAAGGATAACAGGAAGGGATTTTATAGGTACATTGCCAATAAAAGACAGGTTAGGGACACCGTGGGCCCTCTCCAGAAGCTATCGGGAGAACGGGCTACCCTGGATTTGGAGAAGGCTGAGGTTCTTCATGACTTCTTTGCCTCAGTCTTTACCGGCAAATGCTCTGACCACACCACCCAAGTCTTGGAAGGCAGACGTGGGGACGGTGAGGGTGGGGACCCTGGGTCCACTGTAGGAGAGGATCTTGTTCGGGACCACCTTAGGAACCTGAATGTATACAAGTCCATGGGACCAGATGAAATCCATCCACGGGTCCTGAAGGAGCTGGCAAATGAAGTTGCTGAGCCACTGACCATCATATTTGAAAAATCATGGCAGTCAGGTGAAGTTCCCGATGACTGGAAAAAGGGAAATATAACCCCCATTTTTAAGAAGGGGAAAATGGATGAGCCGGGGAATTACAGCCCAGTCAGCCTCACCTCTGTGCCTGGCAAAATCTTGGAGCGGATTCTCCGGGAAGGCATGCTAAGGCACATGAAAACCAACAAGGTGCTTGGGGACAGCCAGCATGGCTTCACTAAGGCGAAATCCTGCCTAACCAATCTGGTGGCCTTCTATGAAGGGGCTACTGAACGGATGGACAGGGGCAGAGCAGTTGATGTCATCTATCTGGACTTGTGCAAAGCCTTTGACACTGTCTCACTTGACATCCTTCTCTCTAAGCTGGAGAGACATCAATTTGATAGGTGGACCACCCGGTGGATAAAGAACTGGCTGGATGGCCGCACACAAAGAGTACTGCTCAGTGGCTCAATGCCCAGCTGGGCACCAGTAACGAGTGGTGCCCCCCAGGGATCGGTGTTGGGACCGCTCTTGTTCAACATCTTTGTGGGTGACATGGACAGTGGGATTGAGTGTGCCCTCAGCAAGTTTGCCGATGACACCAAGCTGTGTGGTTCGGTTGATAAGTTGGAGGGAAGGAATGCCATCCAGAGGGACCTTGACACGCTTGTGAGGTGGGCTGATGCCAACCTGATGAAGTTGAACCATGCCAAGTGCAAGGTTCTCCACCTGGGTCGGAGCAATGCCAGGCACAGCTACACGTTGGGCAGAGAAGAGATTCAGAGCAGCCCTGCGGAGAAGGACTTGGGGGTGTGGGTTGATGAAAAAATGAACATGAGCCGGCAGTGTGCGCTTGCAGCCCAGAAGGCCAACCGTATCCTGGGCTGCATCAAAAGGAGTGTGACCAGCAGGTCGAGGGAGGTGATCCTGCCCTCTACTTTGCTCTCATGAGACCTCACTTGGAGTACTGTGTGCAGTTCTGGTGTCCTCAACATAAAAAGGACATGGAACTGTTAGAACAAGTGCAGAGGAGGGCCATGAGAATGATCAGGGGACTGGAGCACCTCTCGTATGAAGATAGGCTGAGAAAATTGGGGCTGTTGAGCCTGGAGAAGAGAAGGCTGCGTGGAGACCTCATAGCAGCCTTCCAATACCTGAAGGGGGCCTATAGGGATGCTGGGGAGGGACTCTTCATTAGGGACTGTGGTGAGAGGACAAGGGGTAATGGGTTTAAACTTAAACAGGGGAAGTTTAGATTGGATATGAGGAAGAAATTCTTTACTGTAAGGGTGGTGGGGCCCTGGAATGGGTTGCCCAGGGAAGTTGTGGATGCTTCATCCCTGGTGGCGTTCAAGGTGGGGTTGGACATAGCCTTGGATGGCATGGTTTAGTGGGAGGTGTCCCTGCCCATGGCAGGGGGGTTGGAACTCGATGATCTTGAGGTCCTTTCCAACCCTTACTATTCTATTCTATGATTCTATGAAATGTCAGTTGTAGATTTGCTCTGCCAATAAGTCTTAGAGGAAACAAAACATTCTTACCACCATACTGTTTTTAATCCACCTGCGGTCTGGAATGGGGTTTCCAGCAAGCAATACGCATGGCAAAGTGAGCTGCTGCCCCTCAATTACATTGGCTGTGGCTGGACTTACTCCAATCAGAGGTGTAACTTGAACAAAAGAAAGAATTGGAAAATGTTATTAGGGATTTTTATGTATTCATGAAAAGTATTAAATTTGAATTTTTGTTATTTGTCCTGTCACTAATGCTACATGCAGCAGCATCAGACAAAGCTGTTCTTGCGTAAGGTACTATACAAATATAGAGCAAGAATCATTTCCTACAGTGAAAACTATACAGTGTAAATAGAAAGGAAAAAAGGGTTAAGAAAAAAATGTTGCCATCAACAAAGAGCATGAGAGTTCCAACATACTCAATTTTATGACAAAAAATAGAAGATGGGATTCTGATATCTGAAATGTCAACAATGCAGGCAGGAAAACAAAGAAACAAACTAAGGGGTGGGTAGCATGGGACAGAAAGGAAGCTGGAGGAATGCACATATTGTGATCTTAAGATTAAGGAATGGCAGAAAGTGAAGATGTTGTCTAGCTGAAATTGGATTCAAACTAGCATTTCCCTGAAAACTCATGCTCCCCTGATACCGAGTTGATACATTATTTTCCCTTACTTGGGCAAAATACCAAAGAACAGAAGTAGCAGGTTTGGAGAGGACAAAAACATAAGTGGCAATTTCCTTTGGGCATAAAATTTTAAAAGGTTAGAATAGAGGTCAACAGCCCCAAAGAAAACTCTGCATTCTCTGTAAAGAGCCAACAGAAAGCACTCCTGAGCACGTTTGGTCAAATAATCTGAAGTAATGGGGATTAAATAACACTTTTAAATAGGTAAAACCACATTTATTAAATACTACTAGCATTACAGATTCCCACTACGTGTTTTAAGTTAACAAATGGTTTCTTTGATGGCAGTTGGACTCCATTCATACCCTCCCACAAATGTATACATTCCATAGCATTATTTTTCTTTTTATTGCCAATTGTCTGACTAAGATAATAAACAACTCCTTAATACCACAGCTGTTGTCTAAGCTAGACATTCACTGTCTTCTTGGATTACTAAGATTTCTTCCCAGTTACATCAACATACTGACCTAAGCAAGTTCATAGCTGCCTTTTTGTTCTTTTTTTAAATGGCAAAAAACCCATCACTGGCATTCATCATTATGGCAAGTTTTCATTCCTTAATAAATTTACTTAGGAAGAAGAAACGGAAGACAGGATAAATCATTTTTTAAGCTCCATGTCATAAAGTGTAGATGGAATTAATTCAAATTAATGTAGTCATTCAGAAGATGTTTAAACATGCAAGATTCAAATTTGTTAAATATTCCATACAAGTGTATTCTGATTCTATTTGTGTGTACATATGTGTACATATGTGTAAATATAGCATAAGTATGTCACGATGTATGAACATAAGCCACAAACATCTTCATTTTCATATAAACACCACCAACTATTGCCTCGTCCAGTGTACTCCAGATATCAAAATGCTGCCAGTCTCCCCTTTCTTTGCTGTCACTGATATTAATCAGTCTTACCCAGCCCAGTTACTGTGATCATGGCTGGCCTTGACTGAATCCTTCCAAACTGGTTCTCAGCTTCACAGATGTAAGTTCCTTCATCACTGACCCACAAATCTAGAGGGTGAAAAAAGTAAATCCAATTGCAGCGTCTGAAATGATACTGGAAAGTGTGCAGTACATGGATACCTTATCCTTTTATTTTTCAGTTAAATATTTAGGTTTGGCCAGATGGTTCTTTTCCATCTGCCATCAAGTAGAGAAGCAATGACTATACCAGCACTAGAGTAACGAAACCCATTATATACATATACAGGATACTTTTCATTGCTTTATCTATGGCATATAATTTAATATACACTAATGTGTATAAGAAATATATAGACTGTCATACAGTGCACTGACTATGGAATATTGCTTACTACATAGAGCAATGTGTCTGTATGTGAAGAGACACCAACAAAATAGTACAAAAGACATGAGCTACTGCACTGTATGTGCAGTAGAGAGGAATTACTTCACCCAGCCTGATTATGTCTACAAAGGAATAAAAAAGCTAATTAAGAAATCAGGATAACATCATTAAATGTTAGAGTGACTGAAATGATATAAGAAACCAAAATCACAAAGCCACTTGGAGGATTTTTAGATATTACCCAAATTAGAACTTCTCTAAAAACAGTTCAGAAACAATTTGCAAAAATAAAAAAATAAAAATTAAAAAATTAAACAAAGGACAAAGGTGCAATAATTTCTACAAAGAACAGGGAAGCCAGTGACCACACACAACTGAATCTGCAACTCATGGGAAAATGAACTGCATTTCAGAAGCAATAAAGACAGTATCAGGAACACAATCTCTGACAAAAATCCATTCTTTTTACAAATTTAACAATTATAAAGTATTGTAGCAACTTAATTGCACTGCATATGTCATATTTCTTTCTGGAGTATTTTTTTTTTAAGTTCAGTCTACTTACTATTAATAGACAGAGCTCCTGTTCTGAGTTGACTGACAGAACTAACTGCAAATGGTCTTGAGAAAAGGGAAGCACCATTTAACCGCCTCCATTTAACCTTTGGTTCTGGGTAACCCTGAACATAGCATGGCAGTGTGATGTTTGAGCCAATATCCGCAGATTCATCGCTGGGTTCCTGTGTGAAAACTGGGGGAGCTGGTAGGGAAGGGAGAAAGAAAAAAAAGAAACAATGTGAATTGGGGTTGCAACAAGACATTAGCATTCTTCTTACACTACTGACAACCTAAATTTATGTCCCATATGCACAATTATTCTTCAGTTTCCTAACTCTAGCAACACCTTACAAAAGCAGCCTTATATGCTCTGTACTTACAATGGGGAGCTCAGAAGTAGGCTAAACACCCCACAAAAATGAAGATACAGCTACCACCATCAGATAAAAGTGCATACTCAAGTGATAGCATTGTTAAGTTACTTATCTCCTTCTAACAGCATTGCTCATTGCTTCAGAAATTCTATGGGCTTAATAGGAATGTGCGTTTCACAAGACGTGATGTGCCAGGCCAAAAGCAGCTAGAATAAACTAAGAAAAGAGGAAGGGCTAAGTTATAGAAAACTTACTTACTAACTTAAGTTAGTGTGATAGTATTGTCTATTTGAGAGCTATGTTAGGTTGGAGGTTGAACAGTTTCCTCCTCCTCTGCCTCTCCCTTCCTCCTCATAACTTTTATACTTCGCAAACGAAGCAAGAGTGGAGGAAAGCTGGAGCCCAAATAGGACAATGAAACAGCTTAGTAATTACCATTTGTGAGAAATGTTCAGATAATCAAGCAACCATTGGCCAGATGGGGAAACTCTGCAATTAGAGTGTTTACTGTCTAGGTTGCAAGCTACTTACAGCCAACATCTAGAGTTATCTTTCCAGAAGCTCTCCCTGCATCATTGGTAGCCACACAGGTATAGTCACCAGCATCCAGGTCTTGCGTTTCCTGGATCTTCAAAAGACCCCGATGAGAATCAATACTGAGAAATGCTGATGGCCTCAACTCTAAGTCACCTAAGTCCAGACAGAAAAAAGTAACTGAAATATAACAGGGTATTTATCAAAATTATTTCAACAAAACAGTGTCCAAGTTTGAGATTAGTTCGCAATATGGCTGTATTCATTTAGCAGATGAATGCTCTGACTTCCACTCAACTGAGCAGAAAAACTTATTACTACATTAGATACAATTTTTTTTTAACTTGTTTATTTATTTCACAAAGGGAACACAAACGCAAATAGGTTTTGACAGAGATCAGCACTGACAGTGTGCCAGGGTGTATTTCTTCTTCCCAAATTAGAGGCTACATGGGACAGCCACTTCTCTGCCAGCTCCGTACCAACTTAAAAGCTCCACCAACCTAGAAAACAGATCTGCTACATCTCAAGCTCAGCAGGAGACACAATACTGATGTGTAACATTCAGAACTGGCCCACATGTACTCTTTGGGATGCCTATCAAATGTCTGCTGACTCTGCTTTAAAATACAAGCCATTCATTAACTGCAGTGAGTTCAGAAGAAACTTCCTTTGAGGGAAGGTTATCTGCAAACAGACCACAAAGAGTTTTGTGCTTCCCTCCAGTCACTGTCAGAGATGAAATACTGGACCAGATAAGCTATTTGGTAGCAATATCTACCTAACAACATGACTGGTTTTCCAGAAAATCAGCAGGTGGTTTATACAGCCACACAGAAGAACCAGCTGCCTTTTCTGAGAATAAATGTTCAGGGGG
Source organism: Amazona ochrocephala (assembly GCA_039720435.1). Taxonomy (NCBI): domain Eukaryota; kingdom Metazoa; phylum Chordata; class Aves; order Psittaciformes; family Psittacidae; genus Amazona; species Amazona ochrocephala. Next base: position 1,297,500 of record CM077884.1, on the reverse strand, counting down.
ATACATGGGATTCTCTGGCTCCCATTTAATTCTGTAAAAACTCCTGCAGTTCTGATACCAAATATACACATTACTAAAGAAATTATAGTAGACACCTCTGAGATTAGGAAGAAGGGACATATAAAAATTCCCGATGTATTGCAAAGGAATTTGAGCAAACATCCAATGGGAAAAACAGAAAAATTACTTCTGTTTTTGTGGCATTTAGCTAAACATTTTCTAACAGAAGAATTAACCTTGTTTCAGCAGGCAAGAGGCTCAGCTTTCTTTATTATTATTATTCCTACTATTATTAATTATGCTACAGTTTGTTAATTCACTGTACTTCAACAGGAGCAAGAATTTATGCCCTAGATGTCAGGTTCCTTATCTTCTAGATTTAGGGAATTTCACAGGTCAGTCACTGCCTGAATACTACATTTTTGAGGAAATGAAGCCACTTCAAGATCATTATTCCTGCTAACACAAATCCATCACACAGTAATGAGTGTACCTTTAAACCATTTAACTTGGGGTTGCGGAATGCCAGTTGTTTTACACTCCATAATAGTTGTGTCTCCAAGAGCAACCAGAATTTCACTTTGAACTACAGTCAATGTTGGGCCCTCTGAAAAAAAAAATATATAGAAATAATCAGTTGCTCATCAAAAGCATACACCATTTTTAAGACATAAACAATGAAATACTGAGTTTCTCTTTTATATGGAAGAATATTTGCATTTAAAGTCAAACAAGCTTAAAAATCATGTAAGGTGAGAGATAAACACTGGCAAACATGAAAAAGTAAAGTCTACCCAGAACACCCAGATCATAAGCAGAACATGCAAGGAAAGAGTCAGAATCAGAAAAGTTTCATCACACAGAAAATAAAAAGGTTAAGAGCCATTCTTCCTCTCCAGCCAGGTGTTGGTCATTCAAATACTCTGCTGTTACCATATTAACATGATGTTTAGATGACAATTTGGACAATTTACATGACAATTTGGACAATTTGGACTCTGGAGTGCTAAGCATGCTACAAGAATTTCTCAGAAATTTCACAATTCCTTTTCCGAAGGACTGCTCAGGTTTGCAAGCCTACCCCACTTTAGTACCCCTTATTTATTTATTTTTCTTAAAAACAGCACAAGAAACATTAAGCCCCAAATGCCACTCAACAATACCACTCAGATTTGAACAGAAAACAAAAGGAACATTTGTAAAATATTCATCATATTTTCTATTTTTTTTTAGATTCCTACCAGTATGTTCTACTAATTTTAACAGTTCTTCCCTAATGATACATTAACTTGCTTTTTTATTTTCCTACAGTTCCTTTTACTTACCAATGTATGTAAGAGTGGATATTTGTTTCTCTGTCCCAGCTGAGTTACTTGCCAAACAACCATAAATTCCTGCATCTTCTGGAGTTGCCTTTCTTATGCCTAAGGTGCCTTCTGGGGTCAGCCTATACCTGTGAACAGAAAGGGGACAAAAAACTTAATTAGTTAAATAAAAAAACCAAACACATCCACACTACAAGCAGTAACAGCAGGAGAAAAACCAGATGGCTTATGAGCAGGTATTACAGAGTAACAGAATCATAAAATCATTAGGGCTGGAATGGATCTCTGGAGATCATCTTGCCCAGCCCCCCATGCCAAGGCAGGGCCACCCAGTGCAGATTACACAAGAAAATGTCCAAGCAGGTTTTGAATGCCTCCAGAAAGCTAAACTCCACAACCTTCCTGGCAGCCTGTTCCAGTGCTCTGCCACCCTCAGCGTAAAGTTCTTTCTCATGTTACGGTGAAACTTGTGCTTTAGTTTATATTCATTGCTCCTCATCCTGTTGCTGGGCACCAGAGGTACTGCTGGTTTATTTTCCCATGATAAACAACGTTAGCATTACTATATCTAGCAGAAAATATCAATGCATTTTGTGAAAAGCCTTTAAATGAATCTTGTGAAAAAGCCTTCTGAAGAAGAGAACTAAAATATTCCTATTTTATAGTTAAGGAAATTGAAATTAAAGACATAAAAATGAAGGTTAAGATGCAATTTCCAAAACTCACAGACTCTTGTGAAAGAATTAGTGAGAATATTTTGGTATTGTTCAAAGTTTCTTTCTCACATAGAGAAAAAAAATAGAGAAATCCATAACCCCTACCTGCTTGAACCAATAATAAACATATCGTTGTGTGTCCATACTATGGTCGGCTTTGGATAACCCGTTGCAGAACATCTGATAGACACTTCAGAGCCTTCTCTAAAAGTCTGATTCTTAGGTGAAATGACAACCCTAGGTGGTTCTAATAAAAAAATTAAAAGCAGCAATTAAAAACAGCCATTAAAAAATACTCATTTTATTCCCAGTTTCAAGCAGCTCCATAGAAAAAAAACAATCCTAATAAATGTTAGATACCACTCATTTCCTCATTTTGTCTAGCACAGTCTACCAGGTCCTCAGCACAAAACATGTATACCTTTATAAAAGATAGTAAGTCAGGATTTGGGGTACAGAGACCAAATTAATTCACATGCCTACACAGTTTGGTTTGCTCTTTGAAGCAGAATTTGGAGTTCCCAAATGCAGGCACCAGTTCTGACAAAACGCTGCCAGAACCAAGCAAAGTTCACCAATATGATCCATGAAGGTGACAAAGCCAGGCTGACATAGTCATAAGCTGTGCAATATCATCTTTGCCACTAGAAACTATAAGAGCATTAGCAGTTTCACATGAATTCAACTTGAATGCAGTAATTATTTAACAATTAACTTAGAATTTTTAATGCGTGCTTAAAACTCAACAAAGCAGCAACAGAGCCAGACAAATTTCAGATTCCTGAAAATTAAAGCAAATGAGCATAAATCTTCAGGCAGGCCAATGGTAAGAATATAACCTGAGCAATGGAAATATGTCACAATATATGTGCACACACAGAGAAAGAAATTAACAGCAAAGTCATGTTGGAGATAATTGAATCTGTAGCATTAATAATGCCAATGTACGTTACACATTTCAGCTGCATTTTCACCTGAAAAGTGCGCTTTGTGAACTTCACAGAATTCATTATCTTTGGCAGATTTCCTCAGTGAAAAAAGACACCACCAAAACAATTTGTGTCAACTGACATTTTCTTCTGTAGTACATTTGATTCTGTCTTATGGTGGCAAGAACAAGAATCACATTACTCAATGGAAGAAAAAGTAGCAACTTGTAGTACTAACTGCAGCTACTTCATCTTAGTTATGGCATGAAACTGGCTACTATTAGATCAATAGAAGCAATCATCCTTTGGGGAGCTTTGCCTATTGCTAATTGCACACTGTATTAACATGTATTCCTCTGCAGTCAATCTCTACTTGCAGCCATAGAATGAAAAGCGTAAGCCTAACCCTCTCTTTTGTGAGCATAAAAGAGGCTAAGTTCATGTAGCACAAAGGTACCTTGAATCTAAGGCAGCTCTGAATAGTTTTTTATAAGCTTCAGCAGAAATTGCACCATCCTATGAACTCAGGTGATGTCTGGCATGTTCTCATGGCTGGAAAAACACGTGCAAGCCTACAGGATGATGTAATCATAAATCAAGGACAAGGTGAAAGTGTGATGCTATGCAACTTCCAGGCAAACAGCATAAATCCTTCTGCTTTGGTCTACCTTAATGCGAGCAGAAACAGTTCAGAGTGCTACTACAAACGCCCTTCTTGAAGAACTAGTAGTATGCCCTCTTCATTATCATTAAAAGGAAGAAAATTATTGTCTAAGTTCTATGTTGTAATACCATTTGCTTAAAAAAGTGTGACCTAATAAACCACAGTGTTTCTGGCCTGGAAGAATCTCCCTGCAGAAGATTGTGCTGCTTCTGGGACAGAAGAGAAGCAGGTTCTGCCTCACTGCTGGGCAAAACCACTGGGTTTTAGTCAACATGTCTGTAAGCTAATGGCATCAAAACACAGAACTTCAAAAACTATCTTCCTTGCTACAATCACAGCACACTAACGAAGGGGTATTAGTGACTGATAGAAAATGAGATAATGATAAAATGGTTTTCAAATGCCCAAACATCAAATTAAGAGCACAGATCAGAACAGCAGGAGAACTCTTAACCTTTTACATGAAAAGATTTATCAATGGTAGCATGGGAAAATACAATTTGGGAAGGCTATATATAGTAGCAATTAAGTCACACTCAGATGACTTTAACCAATCTTCTGTTCCTTTGCAGAACAAGGTTCCCAAAGAAAATATTAGTTTTGAAACAGCATTAGTTGGAACATCAGTGTGCAAGTCATATGAACAGAACTTTGATTTAACCTTTTTAGTATACATTTACTTAAAGTATTTGTACTGTATTTTGTGTTTAAATTTCATAAATAATTCACATTTGGGTTTCACGCAAACTTATCTGTATGTCCCTATTAAGCACATCAAATTCCTCTGTCAGAAAGAAATGTAATTGCTGATTTGAGGAAGGTTCTTTGATGCAGTATATATTATTGCTACGACTTGGTGACACTGTTGTCAATCACTAACTGAATGTGTGAATTTATAAGGGATTCTTAGATCTGTAAGTAAAAGCGCAGGCAGAACCACCCGGCTATACCACCAGGAGAAGGAACAAATAATAAACTCATTTGCACACAGTTGCAAAGTTATAAAAATGGACACATAGAATACCTTATCTTTTCTTTAAGTTTATGTCCATTAGCCTTCCCAAATTCCTTAGTTTTTCACTTGTAAAGTAGATCTAATAAAAAGCTGCAGGGTTTCAAAAAGTTCCTCCCACTTTTCATAACAGCTCTGAAATCTCTTAGCTCCCAGAGGAAAGGCACCAGGGGAAGGCAGAACCATAGTTCCAGAAGTACTAGAATTAAATCCAGATAGGAGCGGGGGCAGAGAGAGTCAAGAAATAGATACAAGTTACAGAAATGTCCTCAAGTGATTCATGATGTGCAGAGACTTGTTAGCTGTTCTTATTTTGGTTTAAATCTTGCCAAGAGACACTGGGAGAGATTCTGCATGCTCTGGTCCTGTACCCTCTCATGTCAGTATTAGAAAACTGTTTGTCTCAGATGGCAATTCTTCATCATGCTTTGGCAACAAACCATTGCTCATGCAGTTATTTCCATAAAATGATACTATCAGGTGAGCAGAAGATGATGAAAGGAATTTGCATTTAACATATAAGCCATTAAATTAGCTGAAGAAGTCAATATACACAGCTGTAATAAACAAGCTACCAGCTAGAATCAGTGAGGCCGCATTTGCCTCCAATTAACCATGTTGTTTTCTTGCTGAAAGGCCTGCAACAACACAGGCACACAGAATGGGCTTTCTTTTATGACAGACGAATTTGATTTCTTTTGCTTTGTTTTTTGTAGCATAGGGAACAAGATTTGTACATGAGCCAGAGAGGCACAAGCTTCTGACAGTGCCAATCCCACTCAAGGCTGTAGAATAAAACCTTTTAAACAACACAGATCCCATGTAAGGCTTGAGAAAGTAGGTTGGTTTGAAGATTTCCAGGTCTGAAGCACTGTTCTTGCCGTAATATTCATTAAGGCCATGTGAAGCAGGTCAACTAAGCACGAAGAAAGGGATAGCAAATACCAAATTTTTATTTCACATAACATTAAAAAAAATAAAATCACCCTTTATTAGCAAAACCCACACTCATTGCCAATGTTTTTTCCAATACTTTATGCATGCTTTTTTTTTTCTTTAACAGAAATATTTCCCAAAAAGCTATCCTGTAGATGATATTTGACTGAATCATTACTTATACCAATATTTTTGTGCTCACCCTTAAGATTCTCTTTTGTCTTTTACACTAAGAGCATTTTTGGAAAACTGGATGATTACATGTTAATTGACACATAGTTCATTAACTAAGGCTAAAAAAGAACAACTACATGCACACAGATAATGGCAGGGAATAGATATAGCCCCACCTCTGTGTCCAGCCTGCTCACTAACAGTTTTCTATAGTAACAACCCATTCTTGTTAACATCAATTAAAAGGGTCTGAATTGACCTACTTTTGCAGCTATCTATCAATATTCTGCAAGAGCAGATGCTTATCACAAAGCCCTACTTTTAATAACATAGGAACTGTAGCGTTAGTGTGAAAAATTAATCCTTTTCCGACCGAAGTTCTGTGTGACCACAGCAATGTCTATGGAGTCTTGTGGTACTGTTTTATGGTTATGCCTTAGCTTTTCCACATGGACAGACACAAATGGAAGTAAATGGCTTTGATCCCAAACTGTCTAAAAACCTACACTGTGTTAGTCTCAAGAGTGCATACTGGGAAGGCACAGGGGAGAAAAAAAAATATTCAACTCTACCATTATGATAGCTATTAACATATGTCAGTAGGTGAGACAGAAGACTGAGCTATGAAGAATTTCTCCCGGAATGTAGATTCCCACTTTGATGTCAGATCAGGCACAAAGTTGACATTATATCCTAAGTTATGAAATAATGACACAAATACATATAACTTATCATTACATTCAGAAAAGGAATCCTCCATCTGATTTCTAGTAAGTTAAAATTACGTTTTAGCAATATGCATTGTAATTAATATTCAGTTTTATACTTTGCTCACAAGCCAAATCAAAGAAGTGTAGAAGAAAAGTTTCACAGAAACACAAGGAATGACAAAAGCTCCTGTTTGAATAGCAAGCTGAGAACAGATTTCTTACAGCATGAATAATGATCAAAACATACAATAGGGATAAACAAAAAGTAGCCTTCAACATTAATCAGCCAGTCACATTCATCAGTGGTTTTGGCATCAACCAAGTGACCCTAAGTAAAAAGAAATATTGTCTTTGGACTTCTTTGGACTCTTGCTTCATTCTCTTGCCAGCTGTCTCACTTAGCTGCCAAGTTCTCACTGATCTCCTCCCCAGTCCATCCTCAACTATACAGAAGTGCAAGGTGTGCCATCCTGCATCACCCCTGGCAATCTGCAAAAGTGATGCTGCACATCAAATCACAGAAAGATATGCTTATGGTAAACTCTCAGGTTATGGTATTGGTATGCTTATGGTATTACTTCTCAGGTAAACAAGACACAGCAGTAGCATTAATGGTTGCTTTTGTGAGACTCTCCTTGAAGCAGGAGGGGAAGCATTATAAGGATCTTGTTGTTCAGCTGAAGAGTATGCACAAGCTGCAATTTCACCAATATCAATAGCACTCTTTGCTACCACAGGGTAGGACAAGTTGATCTGCTGTAATATACTATACAGCATCCACCCCAGCACTAAGAAAGTACATGCACTGTGAAAGACATGGGGGAAAGACCACCCATTTTCTCCCTATTGTCAAAAGAGCTACTCCCCAAAAGACATGCAGATATACTACAGTCAGAGTCTTCTCACCAAAGTCATTTTCCATAACCTCCCTTCACTTCCTTTAAGTTGGCATTCACTCACCACATGCAGACTCTACCAGGAAAAATTAAGCACCCAATAAGTATTCACCAGCTGTTAGCAAGAGGCCATAAAGAAAGCTGACATCCTACACACCACATACTCTGCCTTTACAATCACCTCCCTTCAGAAGGAAACGAAATGGGCTCCTTCCTCTTCATGTTGCTATCTCAGGCTTGTACTCAGCCCTAGAATTGGGTAGATTCAGGAAAAAATACTTGAACATCTTTATAAGTGAAAACAAATAAGCCAGGCTTCCTGCTCCAGCAGAGCAGCACTGACATGCTGCAGATAAAGAAATACCTCTGCAAACCAGTGTTTTACAGAAAGTGAAATAGCAGACTTCAACCTCTGAAACTTAGTGGGTTTTCTCAGTGGAAGTATCCCCATCTTCCCATGATAGAGAGACAGTTAACTTTCTTGAAGTGCAAATTTAGCCTGTTTATCTTCCTATGTATTCCCCACAATTCCTCCTCTGGAAGGATCACAAATCCAACACCTTTCTTATAGCACCAAATACAACATTTAACAGTTTAATTATTTCCTTGTGCTTTTTATTAGGTGTTACAGTAACAGAGATCAAATATCCTGCAAGAAGCTAGTTTTCAAGAGATCCATATGGTATATAGCCTTGAACCAGAGGTTTGTATAGGTCAGAAGACAACTAGAAATACCAATTTCTAAAAGTGTTATGGTTCTACTCCTCCAAAACTCCTTGTAGCAATACTTGCCTACATTTGTGAGAAAGCAGCAAGAAAATAATGAGCAAGAAATCAAATGACAGAAATTAAAAAGCATGACACTAATTTCCTGTTTAATAACTTAATTTTTTTATCTTTCATCAAGTTAGGACTTAAATTCGTTGGAGTAAGAACTCATGACAACCTGAATACTATTAAAAAATACAAAACCTTAAACATCACTTATTTATTTGAATTTGTATTCAAAACAAATAAATAGGATATAAACAAATATGTATTTGTTTATATTTCTGAACGGATGAGAGGGTTTTGTTTTTTCTGCTTTTGAACTGATCTGTAGATGATCTTACCCCGGGAATATTATCAAAAAAGCCCCCCAGACAATCCAGGCTAACTCATGCAAATCAAGCCAAAAGAGTGATTTGCCTAAAGTGCAAGCATTTTTTTCCCCATCAGGTCACCTTCACTAAACAAAATAAAAATAACCTCTTACCAATGGTGGCTGCATTGAGAAGGCAAATGAACTTGGCGATACTCATCAATTTTCCTGAGTGGCAGATAACCCTGGAGAGTTATTACCCCTGACTTTTTCCATGTGACTCCTTGTAAAAAAGGAGTCTCCATCTTCTTTGTAGTTACCCTCTAAATACTGGAACATGATGATAACATCTCTCTTAAGCCTTCTTTACTCAAGGCTAAACAAAGGCAGTTCTCTCAGGCTTTCCTCACATGGCAGGCTTTCCAGTTGTTTGACCATCTTTGTGGCCCTGCTCTGGACCCTTTCCAGACTGTCCACATCCTTTCTGTAAGCAGGTACCGAAACTGAACACAGAATTCCAGGTGTAGCCTGACAATCACTGAGTGGGATAATGACATTTTTATCTCTGCCGATGACACCCTTGTTGGTGCAACCCAGCATCCTGTTGGCCGTCTTTGCCTCAGGAGCACACTGTTCACCCATATTGAGCTTGTTGTCCACCAGGACCCCCAGGTCCCTTTCCACAGAGCTGCTTCCCAGCCAGGTAGATCTCAGCCTTTGCTGCACTCTTGGATTGCGCAAGATCTTACACTTGTCTTTGTTGAACTTGATAGGGTTCTTATTAGCCCACTTTTCCAGCCTATCCAAGGCCACCCTGCAGTGTAGCTCTCCCCAAATGTCTACTCCCCCACTCAGTTTGGTATTATTGACAAACTCCATCAGGGCTTACTTCTTGCAGGTGTGGCTTAGCTGCTAGCACAGCTCGTTGAATTATTTAACAGCACTACTTGTAAGCAATAAATAAAAATGCCTTTCAGGTGCGATGGCGATACCTGACTGCATTTAAGCATTTTTAAATATTCCGCAAATAAGCAGGCAAAGGAAATCCACCATGGATGGAACAGCAGCTACAGTATGTATGATTTTATTCTACTTGCAGAAAGAAATACATCTGAATATATACAGCTGACCTGCTTGCTGTTCATCAGTGAGCTCAATGCACAACAGCTGGCACTTTAGATTACCTTAGATGGCTCCCAATAAGAATAAATGTTCAGTGTTGCTTCACTTCTTGTTAATCTGCTGGAATTCATTGTGTACCTTGATTACTATACTCAAACATCTCTCCTGATCACCAACATAAACACACACAAAAGCCACAGAAGTTTCTACATACTATACAGCTGTGTTATAGAGGCAAAAGACAGTTGCAATTATTAAAAGAAGTGCTTTCTTGTCTACTCTTATTTACTTACACCAGAAAACATGCAAAAACAATACTACACATTTAGCGTGACCCAGATTTGAGGGATCTGAATTTTAATTGTGTATTTGAAATTCTTGAAGGGGGAAGGAACCAAAAAACCCACCACAAATCAATCCCTTTAGTATGCACATTATTTCACTATTTCACTTTAAAAAAAAAAAAATCCTAAATTCCTCAAAATCCCCCACAAATTAATACTTCTTATGTGTATGAAAACATAAAAAAAAAAAAAAATTGATTACCAAAACATGCCATATTAATTCAACCTGATAAATATGCATATAGCACGCATTTTGCCTATGAGAATGTAACAAAGAAAAACTTCACATGCTCATGGAATTTCATGCATCAGTGTGAAACACAGAACTGAAAAGTTTATATATAATGTTTCATGCTCTTGGCCAATCTCTAGCCTCACACGGCTGCAGTATGTTCCTCCAGGCTTCTGACAAATTATATGAAGTACCTGAAAAAAGTAGTGAATACTCATTTGTTTCCATGTAAGGCCAATCTGTGGGAGGACTTTAACAATTTATACTTTGTAGCCATTTAACAACATCCAGAATTGAGTGTCTACATTAAAAGTTAGTCATAGCACTCAGTAAGCACCAATACAAGCCTAGACAGCTCAAGAGCTTTTACTTCTTGAAATTTATAAAGCCGTCTTAAGTGATTTTTCAGACTGAGCGGTATACCACCAGACCACAAATAGACAAAAGTTTTAAAGGGATCTTCATCTGCCTGTGTTCATTATTGGCGCGGAACAATTAGTTAGTTACTTAGTATACTATGTTCTCCTCAAAGCAGAACATGCAACTGGGAGAAATCGTCAACTCTTATTCAAGATTTCAGTCTGCATTTGTTCAGCTGCTGGCAAAAAAAAAACAGATGAATGTTCCCTTTCACAAACAGCAACATCAAACTGATAGCTTTCAAAACAACGGTTTACTACAATCCACTTAAGCACGTAAAGCAGATGCTGAGTTATTTTTAGAGCTACCAACATTAGTTCTCTGCCTTAACTCACACTCCAGAAAGATAAAGGGGATGAAAGTAGCATTTATGATCCAAAATTCGGAGATCTATATGGAACTGTTCCAACAATAATAAAAGGCTTCAATATGAATTTAATTTGACATTCTGAATTACTTACAACTATACAAAGCATGAACCCATCTCAATCAACTAACAAGACTTCAAGATTTCCTCTTCAGGATGTTAATGCTGACAACCCTATAAAACTTTTGCTTCTTATATATAACCACCCTTTACTCTTTTGTTGCCAAATATAAACTGTCCTTTTGAATACCACTCTAGACACTAACAAGCACTCTTGTACTTGTATTGTACATGACAATCACACAAAGTACTTCCAGAAATCTGATACAAATCATTTTCTCCAAGCAAATTAAAATTATCACAAATAATAGTGCATCCAACCATTCTGATGCAATTCAGCTTCTGTGCATAGCCATTTGAAAGGCTGGCAGTAAACTATTTTTTCCGGAGACACTACTGCATAAATCTAAATTCAGCTGCATCTTAGCATTTCCTACATATTTATCCTGTTCTAAGCATCTTTCACCATGAATGAAAGAAACCACAACTCAGACTCTCAACTAAGCCTGTCTAAAAGGCCCAAGAGTGTTCTCTTTGATGTGTTTTAAAGCTATAACAATACCAGTACCAGCCAAAGCATAATTCACAACTATTTGATATAATCATTCTGCATATATAAGTGATTTGAAACTCAATATTTTGCTGTAGCAGCAGTAAACTTCATTCTTTATTATCAAAAACCTGCCAGAAGTAATTTAGTCATTGCGTTGAAGCTCCCAGCTGGTCTACAGATATTAGAGAGGAAAATCTAAATCTCAGGAAGAGATGAATGAGTGAGGAAGGGAGGTGCTTCTCTTGCTGCCTTTGACAAGCTTGAATGACTGCCTTAATGGAAAAATCCTGTAGAATTTAAAACTAAGTTTTCCAAATATATTGGGGGGGGGGGTGTTGACTTTATTTTTTCCATGGCTTCACACCCCCCCCCTCCCCCGGCAGCCTTGCTAGAAATTTGGCAGTTTTAACTCTGTTTTAACAATTTAGCTCTGCTGTAGCCATCTAATGGTAACTCAAAGAGATCAATGAAGAAGCACTTCATTCTTGCCATATTTTGTAATAGGTCCTACATAACTGATTGCACACCTACTTATTCCACCTTGGTAAGCCAACATGCTTTTCCTGTAAGAAAAAATACGTCCTGTTAGTAAGTACTGTAGCTCCACTTTTGACCTTTCTCTGTTTTGGAGGACTTTAAGCCAAGCAATCCCATTGAATGTTTCTTTTTTCTACAATTCTGTTTTTCAGTCAACAAAGTACTAGAATTACAGCAGCAAAGTTAATGAAGCTACCCATAGAACATGACCCAAAATCACCAGCAAGCAAATATCCTGTCAGTCACATTTAAGTAGACAGAATAGAGTTTTTTCTTATTTTCAAAAACACTGAGTTTAGTTTCTTCTTACCCGCAGACCGGTGATAAGGAAAGAAAGGTTCAAATCTCCACCTGACCAAGGCAAACAGAAAAACCTGCACTACTTTCAAATTGTAAACAGATTTGCTCTAAGAAAAATTACCGCATATATACTTTTTTTTTTCTCCTCAATTTCTTCCTGGTATGCAGCAACAGCACCAGTCTAAACCTCGTTTGGTCTCATGCACACTGTCTTTTTCAGTTTTGACATATTTTTAAAGTCCTTGGATTCATAAAAGGTACTCCTTCATAAAATTGTGATTAGTTCTTCATACATTACCATTATAAAACAGATACAATAACATATTACATAGAAGAACTTAGAAGTATTATTCTGTTATAAAGATTAATACAGAAACTTTTACCAATTTAGTTACACACACATAACTACAGTTACAGTTTCACTGGCCACGGGGAACCTTAAAAATCCACCTAGCCAGCCTGTAAGTTTTCTCCAAGTAGAAACAGGCTGTAGGCATCGGAGTGTGTGTGTGCATGAGTGTGTAGGTACTTCTGTGTTCTAATCTTAAAGAGACATTAACAACAAAACTATTTCAGGCTCCATTCACTTGTACAGCAGTTGAATTACAGTTAAAGGAGAAGGATAAAAATCACACATGAGACACACACAACATAAAGCAGTCTTGCAAAATAAGCACTAGTGCTGTTTAGTGACTCCCATTGCCATTTTCAAACCGTGGAGAACTAGGTAATGCTCTGTCAGTCTCCAAGTGGTTTTATCAATAGTTGCTAAGAGGACAGCTCACAGTGTAAATAAAATATAAACCATGGCAGAGTATATTTAACATGCAGTTTCCTTGTTACCTTGCACTGTAAGGAAAACTGATGCTGTGGTAGACCCGCCCTCGTTAGAAGCAATGCATCTGTACTCTCCAGCATCCATGAGCTTTACAGTCTTCACCTCTAAAGACAGGTTGCTCAACATCCTTATTCGCAGGGGCTCCTTCAGTCTTACATCCCTGCCATTTCTCTGCCAGGTAAGATTGTAACGCACTGTGCTTAAAGTTAGGCAGGTCAAGACAGCTCCTTCACCAGGGACAACAGTAATGTTATTAGGAACCTGAATCACAGGTGGAGGTTCTGTGTAGGAAGAAAAGAATAAAGACCAAGTCATAAGAGAAAAAGATTTGAGAACCTTTGCTTCATTTGTGTGTTCTTGATACCTCAAGTACATTATAATGGGGAAAAAAATTTGGTTTAATACTGAGTTTTATTTCACATTGCTGAAGCCATGAAACAGAACAAGGGCAGCATCTTTATTCCCTGATGCTAAGCTACCTGACGGGAGCTAACATCACAAGAATACACCTGATTTAGGTCAAAACTATATCACATCAGATGAAAACTAACTTCATGTAGGAAAGAAGTTATAGCACTGCGTACTTCGAGGTCATCTTGCACTGGAGAAAACCAACAAGAGATCAGAGCACCACAGCAACAGAAGAAAGAGAAAGGACTACCACCAGGACCCAGAGTCTGATCTCTGACTGAGGTGTGACCACACGTGGTAGGATCTGAGCTAAACACACACTAGATTTTTACAGGCTTGTGTAAGGAAAAAAAAAAAATCATGTTACTACCAAGCTGTTCTAAGGGTAACAATCAAACCAAGTTAACAGCTGCTCTAAGCATCACGGAGTTCTTTCCCTGATGATTTCTACAAAAGAATACAAAAGCAGAGAGAAGCATTTGTTCTTTCAACTTTATCTGGTCGGACCTTGTCAAATGGGATAAGGAAAAGGGAAGGTAATAAATACAGTATACAGAGATTTTGCAACTGGTGAAAAATACTTCGTTCTGTCCCCCACCCCCACCCCCCACCTCTCCATTTGGTTTTCCCCAGACTGGGACTGTTTTTTGAGAAAACAATGAATGCAATGAATAATATTCTGAGCAAAGATAACAGGGAATTAAAAATTCTGTATTTATTAAGGGTGAATGTTACTCCTATGCTCAGAGGCAGCCATAACTGCTAGTTATTTAGGTCTTCATGCGGGGTCTCAGATGAGGTTCATAAGCTTCAAGCTAGATCTTCAAGCTAGACTAAAATCCCCATCTTTTGAACCACTCTGTGGTTGTGCAGGACATCTTTTAGGCTACACTAGTCTCTTAGCTCAATAGCACACAGACATAGCAAACCCCCAGCCAAACTCTAAGCTGAATTTAGAGCACTTCTTTACAGGCACTTCAGTTAAGGTCCCTGCAAGCCATTTGGCATTTAAAGACTTAATATTAGCAAGATGAAGTCAAAATCAAGCGTTTGTTTTTTCAGCAACTAGGAAATGTTGATACAGTTCCAATACCTTTCACACAGCAATTGATGAAATGGATTATCCGTGACATACTGTCTGTTACAAAGGCATGCTAAGAATACTTGAAAAGACTGTTTACTTTGCTGGAAGGAGACATTTTGTGTAATTTTCTTCCAAATATTTGTACACAAGGATTTCAAAACAAATCCCTCATATTAATCCTCTCCAGGGCACAAAAGAGACCTAATTGCTCGTGTTTACACTGTGAGTCAATCTCAGTCAATCTCTCAGTGCTCTATCGAGTTTTTCCCCTTATCGCTCTTGACTGCCAAGGGCTACCAACATCACATGAAAAAAGTTTAGATTCTCCTTCTGATCTCTCTGTGAGGAGGAAGATGTTTGTAACTTCAAGAGCAAGAATCTTTACGTCCACAATTTCTGGAGCAGTATATAAGATCTCTTGTCCTCCAAAGCATGATTTGAAATAAGCGTATGGGAATACTGTCCACCTAAAGGATTTTTGTAGCCAAAATACAAAATAGGAGCTAGGACATTAGTGAAGTTACTGCTCCATTCTACGTGAGTACTTTACATGACTAAAAGGATGTTCCTCTTCTCAAATTTACCACATGGACTAAGAGGGCCATTTCTCTACAGACTTTGCCTTACATGGAATCAGTGATACTGGATTTGCTAATACTGCAGTCTGAGGAACATCTTTACCTGGAAAAAGAGAAGGTGAAGGGATAGTCACCCTCCTTCAGCTACTTCATGGGTTAAAAGGAAGGAAAAAAAAAAAGATGAGAGTCTGTGGTCATAATACGCAGCAGGGGAAATTCTGACCAGACATGCAAAATATTTCCCCAGTGGGGGTAGTTAAGCACTGAAGGCTGTCCACGGAACTTGTGAAATCTCTCCGCTTGTGGGTTTGATTTGAGAGATTCCTGAGAAATGCAATCAAGCTCAGAAGTTATTTCTGCTCTGAGCTGTGAGTTAGACTAGCTATCTTCTAAAGGCCCCTCCAGCCTAAATTATTTTATGATTCTGTGCTTCATAACATGGGTTAGCTAACCTGAATTAGCTACTAGATGAGATAAAAGACAAGACTTCAATTTCAAGCCATTATATAAAACCTCAAGGCTGAATTCAAGCAGCTGTTCTGAGCTCTACTATCCTCACTGCCACTAAATTAACTGACTCAGCTCCACTGTTTTCCCCAGTCAAGAGCAATAGTTTACACTTCTGCATGACAGATGTCTGATCAACAAACAGAAGGCTATACAGGATGGATTTTTTCCTCAAAAAAAATTATTTTTCCCTTACCCTGAGGCTACATTGCAACTGTGAAAGATTAAGTGATGAAATTTGCTATAGTACAGGCAAGGTTTTCATCCACCCACCCACATGCATAAATAAGATTTTCTTCTTAATTTTTGCTACAAGTCATCTTCCTGCAGAAGACCACTAGTGTCTGCTGAAGCAGTTCAAGACCATGCCTGGTTTTATGTTTTCTTCATCTGTGTTTGTAATGCATCTTGGTTTACAGTTAATTAAACTAAATTCCTCTGACAGAGAAAAGGATTAACTTTGTGAAGTGAAGCCTGTTGTTTTAATTTGGGAAACATTTCTAGCAGATCTGCAATTAAAACTCCCAACATCATAAGCTGCAGGCGACAGTCAGCATCCATGTTTCCCAGTGGTCAGACTGACAGGTACACAGGCAGTTTAGCTTTACACTTGCCTTCATAGAAGGCCAACTCTGTCCCTTCCTCCCGCTCCAACTTTTTACGTCCAAAATTTGATCAGGATGACATGATTCACTTTTCAGGGAGGATTCTCTTGCCACAACTAACTTTCAGTAATAATTACTAGGGAATAATCTGTTAGTGCCCCAAATCTAAACAGGTCATTAACTTACATAATCATAGAATCATAAATCATAGAATAGTTAGGGTTGGAAAGGACCTTAAGATCATCGAGTTCCAACCCCCCTCCCATGGGCAAGGACACCTCCCACTAAACCATGTCATCCAAGGCTATGTCCAACCCCACCCTGAACGCCGCCAGGGATGAAGCATTCACAACTTCCCTGGGCAACCCATTCCAGGGCCTCACCACCCTCACAGTAAAGAATTTCTTCCTCATATCCAATCTAAACTTCCCCTGTTGAAGTTTGAACCCTTTACCCTTTGTCCTCTCACTACAGTCCCTCATGAAGAGTCCCTCCCCAGCATTCCTATAGGCCTCCTTCAGATATTGGAAGGCTGCTATGAGATCTCCATACAGCCTTCTCTTCTCCAGGATCAACAGCCCCAATTTTCTCAGCCTATCTTCATACGGGAGGTGCTCCAGTCCCCTGATCATCCTCATGGCCCTCCTCTGCACTTGTTCTAACAGTTCCATGTCTTTTTATGTTGAGGACACCAGAACTGCACACAAGACTCCAAGTGAGGTCTCACGAGAGCGGAGTAGAGGGGCAGGATCACCTCCCTCGACCTGCTGGTCACACTCCTTTTGATGCAGCCCAGAATACGGTTGGCTTTCTGGGCTGCAAGCACACACTGCCGGCTCATGTTCACTTTTTCATCAACCCACACCCCCAAGTCCTTCTCCGCAGGGCTGCTCTCAATCTCTTCTCTGCCCAACCTGTAGCTGTGCCTGGCATTGCTCCAACCCAGGTGTAGGACCTTGTACTTGGCATGGTTCAACTTCATCAGGTTGGCATCAGCCCACCTCACAAGCATGTCAAGGTCCCTCTGGATGCCATTCCTTCCCTCCAATGTATCAACCGAACCACACAGCTTGGTGTCATCGGCAAACTTGCTGAGGATGCACTCAATCCCACTGTCCATGTCACTCAGAAAGATGTTGAACACGACCGGTCCCAACACCGATCCCTGCGGGACACCACTCGTTACTGGTCTCCAGCTGGACATTGAGCCACTGAGCACTACTCTTTGCGTGCGGCCATCCAGCCAGTTCTTTATCCATCGAGTGGTCCACCTATCAAATTGATGTCTCTCCAACTTAGAGAGAAGGATGTCATAGAATCATAGAATCATAGAATAGTAAGGGTTGGAAAGGACCTCAAGATCATCGAGCTCCAACCCCCCTGCCATGGGCAGCGACACCTCCCACTAAACCATGCCATCCAAGGCTATGTCATGCGAGACAGTGTCAAAGGCTTTACATAAGTCCAGGTAGATGACATCAACTGCTCTGCCCCTGTCCATCAGTTCCGTGGCCCCTTCATAGAAGGTCACCAGATTGGTCAAGCAGGATTTCCCCTTAGTGAAGCCATGCTGGCTCTCACCAAGCACCTTGTTGTTTTTCATGTGCCTCAGCATGCCTTCCAGGAGAATCCGCTCTGAGATTTTGCCAGGCACAGAGGTGAGACTGACTGGTCTGTAATTCCCCGGCTCATCCATTTTCCCCTTCTTAAAAATTACCTTTTCCTTAACAAGTGGAATATGCTTTGAAACTGCTTTAACATATAAGGCACACGAATTCATACTAAATGGATGACCAGATTTATAAGTAAATAACCTTTAAATTGAGATTTTTATGAAGTTAGGAACATTTTAAAATTATTTTTACTAACTTTCTTTAAAATTTATCTATTGGATAGATAATGACTGCTAACCATTTTAAGGCTAGCAACTAAATATTATCATTTATTCAAAATTTTCTTTCTGATTAGCCCAATTTATTCCTCATTTAATTCTACCTCCATCGTAATTATTCACTTTTTAAAAATTCAAGGTAATAGATAAGAGGTTTCCAATAATTTAGTGAATTGTGTTTTTAAAAAATACACAAGATTTTTCAATGGAACTTTAGTAATTATTAATCTATCAGATAATACATACACACATACAATCAAGTAAATGTATAATTGCTACAGCTTGAAATAAAAGTGAGAATAATCGAGATCTGAGATTTCAATTTCTGCTTTACAGGCAGTATCTAGTCCAACTGATAGTGGGAATAAATCAAAACATAGCAAGAGAATATTTAAAACAGGCTGAATAAACAATCAGCACACTTGTGTACATAGGTAAGAAAATATTAAACATACTAAAATAGATTATATTAAATATAACTAAATTAAAATATACTTAGAATTGGAAATGCATCTTATTCAGTGACATTGCTCTCTGTTAAGTGTCCTAGCACAATGTGCTTCAGCGTAGAAGGATGGACAACTACCCACCTGATACATCCAAAAATGTCTGTGCACGTCCAGTTCCTGCACTGCTAGTTGCTATACATCCATAAAAACCTTCATCAGACAAGGAGACCTTGGCAATTTCCCAACTCATACTAGATGATTCTCTGGAGGAAAAAATGGCATAATCACTAAATTCCTGAAGGAATCAAGAAGTATTAGAACCTGGTTTCCTGACTATAGACACAGGATATTTTCACAACATAAATAGCTTGACAATGTACAGAAGTATTAAGAAAGGTTTTGGCAGAATGTCTTACATGCGTATCTACAAACATGCCTCTGACATATGTCAACTGTAATTGCAGTCAGTCAGCTGCTCATATTTGTTATTTTAATACTTGAGAAAATACCTTTCCTTAATAGCAGCAAGTTCCTACCTAGAGCCAGTACATGGTACTAAACCAGTGGCTCTTACAAGTAAGGGTAACAAGGGTTCATCCTAGAGTTTTTCAAATTCAAAGTTATATATAGTGTCTACACATAAAGAAGACCTATCCTCTACCAGATAGGATCTGCTTTCCCCCATATGTAAATCTACTATTAGGTTCATATGGTGGAAAGGGAAGCATCTACCCTCTTACAAGATGACTACATAGAGAGAGCTTTCTGTACTTTATGAACTGCAGGAACTACCTCCATCACAAACATTTACAATCCAAAAAATTGTGAAGTATCTGTATGAAGATGACTCCAACCTGTGCTCTGCTGGCTGCATCCCTGAAATCAACTACCAGCAATAATCATGATAACCTAATATTCTGCACGATGATTTTCTAGTCATACAAAAAAACAGCGCAATACAGAATTAATGAATTCAAGACTGAAAATGGGGAAGAAATGTGAACAAGAAAGTATAACAGGAATTTATGTAAATACTTGCAGCTTTCCTATATATCACAGCAAGGGCAAAGCTGATAGGTGATATCACCATGTACCACATACAATGTCAAAGTCAAGAAGATAAAAGCATAACTACACTGACTGGTGGTTTCAAGTGCTTAAAAACACATGCTCTTAAGATTCTCAAGATTCAAACATACATGTTATACAACTAATGGTGCAACAGACACACAGATGATGGCATAAATGAGAAAAACAGTTTTTGTTCTGCAATGTCCCAGCACTCCGTGTGGCCTGTTGCTATGGCATATAAACAAAACTGATGAGCTCTAAAATAGCCGTGATAGCTTTGGCAAGCAATTGCTTTGTTATGGGAAAACATGGAATTAGTGAACCCTTTAAGTCTCTTTTGTTTGTCTGAATAGATAGATAAATCAAATCCTTAAAGGGTATAAAAAGAACAAGAGAAAGAGACTTGGAATATGCATGAAAGTTCAATGTTGCAGCACCATAAATCAGACAATCCAACTACACCACAAATGAAAACAGTACATAGTGACCTTAAACGGCTTCCTACTTATTCTCTCTTACTTCACACTTATCCCAGATAACATAATATATCATAAATCAAATCTATGACTTCTTACAGTGCAGTGCCGGCAAATGGACATGGCAATAACTGCCAACACTAAGGATTAAAGTAATGTTTCTTCCAAGTAAAAAGAAAGAAACTTCTTTTTCATGGAATGTATAATAAAAATGAAGTTATGTAATCCTATTCTTCATTCCTGACTTTTGCTATACACCAGATGTCTAACATGGAAGCCTTGAGAATAGAAGCGTGAAAGGAAATGTGTCCAGTGCAAAAACTTGGCAAACAGAGACCTGCAGTGGTCTATTAAAAAAAACAGATATACAATTTAGATGCAACAATGGCAGCAATGACAAACACACCTCAGGACACCTGCTGCACACTTTGCCACTGACTCTAAAAAGCAGTAACTGCACACAGCTCTTCGTAACTTTCATTATTGGGACAACTCAGCAGCAAAGTCCTTTATTTACCCAAATAACTTTACAATACATGCATTTTACTGATCAAGGTGTTTACCTAGTTGGTTTGGAAAATACAAACATGCCCCCTTAGCCAAGTTGCATCCTAGTTATTTGTCCAAGGCCAGGTTGGACAAAGCCTTGGGTGACATGGTTTAGCGTGAAGTGTCCCTGCCCATGGCAGGGTGGTTGGAACTCGATGATCTTAAGGTCCTTTCCAACCCTAACTGTACTATGATTCTATGAGTAACTGTATAAACACTGGCAGAGCGCACAGTGACATTCATGTCACAGCTAACCTCACTTCTTGGGCACTGTAAACCACCAAACTCCATATCACATTTTCACCTGGGAGGGTACCAGCAGCAGGCTGTAGCTCAGGTGAATGAACTAAAACCACACATTCACCTGTACTGCACTAGTTTATGCATAGTTTGGAGGAATATGTACTGCATGGTTTAGCAAAGCGGATACTGGACTTGACTAACAACCACAAATATCAGTTGATTCAGAGTGGGGTTTTCTAATTATTTTTATAGTTATTATTTTAATTAACTACATGGATTATGTTTCTTGATGGAATTTCACACATGTTTCTGATTCTGACCTCTGCAAGGTGGGTGTGATCTGCCATTTACATTTTAAAAT
Organism: Amazona ochrocephala; assembly: GCA_039720435.1. Taxonomy (NCBI): domain Eukaryota; kingdom Metazoa; phylum Chordata; class Aves; order Psittaciformes; family Psittacidae; genus Amazona; species Amazona ochrocephala. The sequence continues at coordinate 1,276,059 of CM077884.1, read as the reverse complement.
CTACAGATTTTAAAATCCATGGATATTAAAGACATATCAGTGCTCAGTTCCCACTGGTTTCACACTGGAATGAGATGCTTACTACTGGTTTTGGTCACCTCTATCAGACTTCTCAGAAATGCATCAGGATGTTAATCAACATCCAGATTTTCTTACTAGACCATCACATGATGCAGAAATCTAGAAAAACAAAGCTGCTGCAGTTTTAGAGAATTTTTTCCCTACACGTTACTCATTTAAAGTTAGCAGTTATTACTACAGCTCATGGTAACTCTGAAATCAAAGTAGAAAAAAAAAAGAATCAGAGTATGTTCACTCCAAGAACAAAAAAAATATTCATCTGAACAGTATTTTCACATAGTCAACTGTCATGACAGAGCAATAATACTCAACTTACAAACCATTTACTTCTTGAATATGCATTAGAAAAAAAAAAAAAATGAAAAAATTGAGTGAAGACGACATCTTGTCACCAAAACTCAAACTCAATCAATAGAGAGCGATAATACAGCTCAAATCTGCATTAAACTAGTAAGCTGGACAAATCCTGTATGGAACTTCAATACTAATAAAACACAGTCAAGACAAATTGGAGCCTATTTAAGTGCGATCAATAATACTTGGCTTGAGATATATTTTGTTAAAATAACTTGGATAATCTGTTCATTCACCTGGTCTGTAATACGAAAATGAAAAAAGCAGCACAATCATAAAGGCGCCAGATATGTGAAAAGCAAGGAACAGAAGTGGATGCTTTGATAACTATAAAATGGAAAGGGTTAGCTGCTAAAGTGTGTGCTGGGAATGGCTAAATGTAAATGGCACCTCATTAAAAATACTAATTAAAAAAGCTGCAGTATTTCACACTGCCAGTGTACAAAGGAGCATCTCAATATATTGATTTTGGTAGTCATGTACCTGCTACTGAATGCTAGAATGTATGTTACATAATCATCTGTGATCGGGGGGGATGGGGCAGTAGTGTGCTCCAAAGAAAAAGACAAAAAAACCACCAACAAAACTAGCTACCATGCTACTTTACAAAACTTCTAAGAAATATAAATATAAATTTCAGTGTATCACAATTTAAGAATATACATTTGAGAGGGATTTTGGCTAGAACCATAAGTTCTCATCAACTATACATAGTGCACACCCTACATCAATGCATATATATATATATACATCCTCCAAAATGAATATCAGCAAAAATAACAGAATGGAAGTAACAGGATATAAGCAGTATATAACAGTAAATAAAAAATGGAAATCATAGACTATAAATCAGAAATAAAACAGCATTGGGGAAAAAAGAAAAAAAAAAGAAATCAATACTTACTTAAAGAACTGATCCACCCCTAGTTTTACTCCACTTTTAGTAAAATGCTGAGTAAAAGGTATAAGACTTTCTACATGGCAAGGAATAGATCCTGGTTGTAAATAATATCCTGGAGTCTTGGCAGGCATTGTAACTTTTGGAGCCTCTGAAGAAAGAAAATATTCCCAAAAAGATTATTGGTACTTATGAACATATATAGTATCTTTTCCTTTTATTAAAGGAAAATTCAGGTTGTGACTAAGTTATAGTAACTAAATAACAACATTAGCTTGTCCATCACAATGAAGAGACAGAACATTAGAAGGAAACAGCACAGAAAGTACTTGTATGTCTGACAAAAATACTAGATATCAATTTTAACTGACTTAGATATGAGAAATATAAATTCAAGACAGGCTAAAATCTCTTACCAGGAGTTACACTAGAAAATGAAACACTTGAAACTCTCTGAAAAAGATAATCATTCTTGTCATAGCCCATTATTTTAACAAAAAAGGCTTCATTTGGTGGAATGAAGTCAGAAATATTCCACAGTCCATAGGGCTTTCTGTCAGGATAGTATTTCACAGGCAAGGTCTTAAGAAGTTCCCCTGCAATACTCAGAAGTTCCAGTCTGTCTACTCTAGCTGGAAGAAAGATCCCAGTGGTATTTAGCAGCACGAACGTAGGAATCCCTAGAAAAACAGAAACATGCTATTTTAAGTGCTAAAAAATTTATATATATATATATTCAAAATGAAGAGTTAAATTCCATATGTATGGCTCACTACCCCATGAATGCACCATTCAGCTTCAACCCTTACATACTAAGCAGCAAAAAACTAAGCTGGGCTCTGCTTATTAGCTGTCAAGAGACACAACACTGATTAGGGTTTAAATTACTGATTTCCAACAGGTGTTTCTGAAATAGCAGCCTCTTTATTAACTTCTCACCATGCCTCAGAGCCAAAGACTTTTTCTGAAGCTCCAAAAGTAAGAGAAACAGTGTGGCAATTTGGAAGCATTTCATAGCTTAAAAATACCCAGATTTATGTGTGTGGGGGGAAAGCTAATAGAAAGTTATAGTGTAGTATGATAAAACAGGAATGTTGGCTGTGCTGTCATAGTCAAGTCCCAAGAACCAACAGCAGCCCCAGATTTAAATTTCATCAGAGAGACCATCACAGAGTTCTACTTCACTTTGTGGGCCCAAAAATGAATATTGTTTACAGTGGACTAAAATGGAAACGAACCTTGCACTGGCCTGCTGGATGTTTTTTTGAAGTCTAATGTTGGCTTTCTAGAAAACCCAGCTCGAAAGTCAATAGTGCTGAGACCTGTGATCCGAACAGAGTGCCTTCCACTGCTCGAGGTCTGAAAAAGCAACAGATCGAAAGACCATGTGCATAATCAGCATTTCAGGAGTTGCAGAGTTTCTGATTCAGCCACTGAGTTCAGTAGCTAGACTTCAACTTTCATTAAAAAAAAAAAAAGAAAGGAGGCTTATGTCAAAAGTCGTTAAGTAAAAATGCCTTTAACAAAGTTTTACTTGAAGATACTGGACCCTACAAATGTAGTGTCAGGAAAAAGATGCAATTTGTCTCAGAGATAAATCACACCGCAAACACACAAGAGCAACAACCACAACAACCACTTGTCACATGCCTGCTACTGTAATGGGAGACTGCATAGAAGTTAGGATTTTGACCACTATGAAGTATACTACGAAACAGTAAGTGAAACACAAATCAACAGAAAAATTAGTGTAAAATTTTTGCCGATAATACATATAAATAATTTATTTCCAGTGCTAGATAATTTATCTTCCCTTTCCATTTATTAGTAAGCTCCCTTTTTAAACATATACAAAAAAGCCCTGGCTATTCTAAAACTAATTTCACCCATGAGGCATGTGGAAACATCACAGGCACTGCATTTCATGAAAAAAGTGGCAAATAGAGACCAACGTCAATCAGTACTGTATATTAATGATTCATTTCTTTCCCAGCCAAGGTCTCAATTGGAAAGCACAGGCTACATAAGTACTTCTCATCTCAACCCTCCACCTCCAGATCATCATTCTGGTTTAATGGTGGGGTGGGAGGGAGGTGGTGGTGGTGGTGGGATAATTACAAACAACCCCCACCTGTCCACCCACTCTTGAAGAGGCTTAGCTTTATATTGTTTGGGCTTTATGTTGTTTGAGGGTATAGCTGCTTTTATGCAAGCCCTCAGTCTTACAATTATTTTGATTTATCTTTATGTTACTTTCTATCATTCTGCGCTGAGAAAGAAAAAGGACAGCTGCTACTTGCCAAAAGTGCCCAGGGACCCTTAGAGTGTTGGGGAGGGGAGAAGCCAAAACAAACACAACCACCACCCCAAAGAAACCAACCGCTGCTGTGCTGCACTGAGCATGGGGTTAGATTTTTACAGACTTAACAATGACAGAACCATGGACAATTTAAAGCGGGGGGTGGGGGCGGAAGGGGGAGTGGGGGGTGTGAGGGGGGAAGTGTAGTAAGAATCAAGAGGCTGTGAAGAGTGACATCTAAGTCATATTATTCCAAGATCAAATCCGCATTAGAACCTACACAGATTTTTTTGTTCAGGGAGATGATACAGCACACAAGATTTGCAATGTGAAAGAAAATCAGTATTAAAATGAAATAATTCCACTGAGCTTTATCTATCTGAAGAGTATTATCTGATCCATTCTCAAATACACAATTTCTTCAGTTTAGTCACCACTTCTGATACAGCTGCATATGAATATTAAACAGTTGTTTCTTGTAACTAGCTCTCTAGGAATAGCCATTTAGACAGTATGACAAATTGATGTCTACCTTTTTTAAACAACCTCTGTTTGCTTCTATTTGGCTAGCCTTTCACCACAGAAAAATGTGTAATGAAGCAGACCTGGAAGGAAAACTTAGATATAAAATACATGCCCATATTTTTTGTCCTAGTAACTCTAATACTTCAAGGCAACTAGAGGTGTTCTGCAGCACAGGAGGCAACCAGACTGCATACTATGCATTTTAGGTTACTCAAAGCTGTGACTTAAAGAATTAACTGAACATTGAAATAACACCAACACTTGCTTGTGGATTACGGTGGAATCTTCATAGAATCATAGAATAGTTTGCGTTGGAAAGGACCTTAAGTTCATCTAGTTCCAGCCCCCCTGCCATGGGCAGGGACACCTCCCACTAACCATGCCATCCAAGGCTATGTCCAACCCAGCCTTGAACACCGTCAGCGATGGAGCATTCACATCTTCTTGGATTTATAATTCTCCAGCTGATTTAGCAGTGGCTAATGCTGTTCAGCTCACCATGATACTAGAATGATACTATCATACTAGAATGATAACTTCTTGCACTTCCAGTGACAAATTCCTATATCAGCTCTTTGCACAAGCCTAATTAAGACCTGATTTACTCATAGAAGTTACAGTAATTACAATATTTCAACTGTTTTCCATACTGGTTTTTTTTTTTGATTTTTTTTTTTAACTCAAAATGCTTACATTTGAATGCTTTATTCTCCACAGAATTGGAGACAGCATTATGCTGATTTTAGAAAAACTAAACAAAAAAAAGTAAAGGCCCTCACTGCAGGAGCAGCCTGATGCTTTGGCCAGGACTGGTTTGCATCTAGCTGAGCATGCTGGCCTGATTCCAGCTGGTTTGCATCTAGCTGAGCATGCTGGCCTGATTCCAGCTGAGCCGCTTGGCAGTGTGCACCATGGTGAGTGCCAGGCTCAGCTTTTGAAGACCTTATTAGCACTGAAAGGTATTACACATTGAGCCTAAAAGAGTGACAAGCTCCTTTTCCAGCAATTACTGGAATCCAGAAATTTGGGCAACACAGCACAGCCATACACAAGTAGTTCCACATGGCTCAGCTCACATCCAAAAAGGTCTCGGCTTAGCAACAGCCATGCAGGGCCAGAGAGAGATTACACTGGGCTTTTGATTTTTCTGCACTCTGTTCTCTGCACTGCAGGGCACTGAATGTTTGCTGGATTGCATGCTTAACCTGAAGGACTCCAACAAGCTACACAATTGAATACTAAGGAACTGACTGTAGGAAAAGTTGCCTCAGTTCCCGATATGTCTGATGCTACTAGACCACCAGGCTACCTCTGTACCAGGTTTTTCAGCATTTCTGGTCATAGAAGCATTGTCAGATATCCAAACAATTCTCCATAGAGTTGCTGTGCTCAATATGCTTTCTAGCTCCAGTTCTGCAACAGTATCAATAGGTCCCTAGAGTGCTGTATTTGAATGAATAATAATTTTTAAATTCCCTCTGTGCTTATGTCATGGACACAGCCATATGCAGCATGCATCCCTTTAGTATACCTCATTGTGAATGTGGCTATAAAGGTACCTTACACAGTTGACTTCCTCCTCAAAAATGACACTATAGTGTTTACACTTCTAGAATAGAATAGTACAGTTGGAAGGGACCTATACCAGTATGATATTTTTCCACATCAATTTAGGAAAGCTGGGATAATGCTGCTTTACCTACATAGAAAAGTATATAACAATAAGATAAAGCATGAGCCAGTTTAGGTCAGTCACAGAAGAGTTGGAAAGATTATATGAAAACTTGTAGTACATTATGCATTCCTTCTTCTCCCCCACCCCAAGCACCTCTGTCACAACACACTGTCCCCTACAAACCAGTTCAAGGTACAGATTCAACTGCATTTGTTTGAAGATAACTTGTCCACAAAACATAGTTTAAAAGTGTGATTTCTACATAAAGAGTAGCCTTGCACAGATTTTAAGGTGTCTCAGAATTTACTAATTATAATAAGAGTGCTCCTGCTCATCCCTTTTCTTGTTATGGTTTCAGGTATGCAAGTTTTTGGCCTGCTAAACTGTAGTAACTTGAATCTCTGCTAAATTAGGGTTAAGGGTAGTCTAAACAATCCACTTTCTGTTCCTGACTTTTACCTATTTTATACATACATTTACTGATCAATGAATGGCTTCAGCTCATAGCCCCACGCTCTTTTGTGTAGCAGCAGGTCATAAGCGCTTTTGGAGGTTATTGCCTTAACACATTTTTACCACATGCCTCACAACCATGATACAGCACTCACTTGTGGCCAACAGCAAACATTTGAACTAGCACTGCCACCCAGAGAAGATCCTCTAGAACCATAGTTCCAAGTGGCCCTTTCATCACTAAGACATTTTGTTCTTTCATTTCAGAAGCAAGTATGTTAATCTATCATTAATCAGGATCTGGTTGATTGCTACAACTGTCACAACCAGCAGGTATGATTGCTCTTCATCTCTTTCACTACATATTAATTGCGACCAGTGTAAGGATCCTTTAGCAAAACTCAAGGAACTTTCTTACATTCTACTGTTGGAGTAGCAACCTTTCACATAGGGAGCTTAATTTAGGGGTCACATTAAGTCAGTTAACAGTCAGTTTTAAGAAGATCATTTCAGCAGAGTTCATGATTCATTCTTGTTGGGTATAACTGCTGATCATTTTGATCTTAACTTCTTAACATTTCCAATTCTTTTAGGCTCCATTCTGCAACTCTATGTGCTAGGATAGCTCTCACATGAACAAATTTATTTACCATACTCTAGTATTTTAATACTTTACTGATAAGGATTTCAAATTAAACGTATGCTTATTGACTTTAAGAATCTGCTAATGTAATCTCTGGGCTGGAAAGTACACATCATCTCCCTCTACTCATCTTCCAAACATGTAACACATAGCAAAGACCCTACCAAAGTGCCCACTCCTTCTGCACTAGAGTCCAGAATTTTGGTGCTCGCTTCATCTTCTTGCCATCCAAAGGAAAGAATGGCCTAAGAATTTGATGTAAGATAGCAACATCTAATATAGAATCATAGAATAGTTAGGGTTGGAAAGGACCTCAAGATCATCTAGCTCCAACCCCCCTCCCATGGACAGGGACACCTCCCACTAAATCATGCCACCCAAGGCTATGTGCAGCCCTGCCTTGAACACCACCAGGAATGGAGCATTCACAACTTCCCTGGGCAACCCATTCCAGTGCCTCACCACCCTCACAGTAAAGAATTTCTTCCTCAGATCCAATCTAAACTTCCCCTGTTGAAGTTTGAACCCATTACCCCTTGTCCTCTCCCTACAGTCCCTCATGAAGGGTCCCTCCCCAGCATTCCTATAGGCCTCCTTCAGATATTGGAAGGCTGCTATGAGGTCTCCACGCAGCCTTCTCTTCTCCAGGCTCAGCAGACCCAACTTTCTCAGCCTATCTTCATACGGGAGGTGCTCCAGTCCCCTGATCATCCTCGTGGCCTTCCTTTGGACTTGTTCCAACAGTTCCATGTCCTTTTTATGTTGAGGACACCAGAACTGCACACAATACTCCAAGTGAGGTCACACAAGACTCCAAGTGAGGTCTCACGAGAGCAGAGTAAAGGGGCAGGATCACCTCCCTCGACCTGCTGGTCACCCTCCTTTTGACGGAGCCTAGGATATGGATATGTTCCTGTATTGATAAGGGTTATGTATTACTACATTCTAAATAAGTCACAACATATAGGTCAGAAAGGATATTTATTATAAAACAGACTTATCAATGAATATCTACGTTAAATGCAGTCAAACAGCATACAACCTCTTTCAAGCTGTAGGACAAGTTATACATGATTTCTGCAATAATTTTACCTTAATTGTCCACATTCCAGGCTCTGGATCTTTGACGTTTACTACTTTTGCAGAGTTGTGGATATTTAGCAATTCATTCAGTCCTGATCCTTTACTGATCTGCTTGCCTAACAAAAAAAAAACAACAGGGAGTAACTACAGTATTATTGTTCTGTACTGATGCATTTTTGATGCTTGACTTACTACTTACCAGTGAAAGACAATTTACAACAGTCAAAATTCCCTGTAATACTTTACTAAAATACTAAAAATGCTCATTTATTTTCACTCTTTTCATTCACTTGCTAAAATTGATACAGCCTGCAGCAATACAGAGCTGTGGGAAACCCAGCTGTAAGAAAAATAACTTGTCTTATTCACAGAAAATACTCCACTTTCAGTGAAAGAAGGCAGCACAGAAACAAACTCCCCTGAAAGATATCTTAGACTTACCGTAACCTAACAGCCAGCCCACTTACTCTTCCACTCTCTAGGCTTACTTCAAGCAAGATACATTCCACAGTAAAAATACTGACAAGCCAGGTTCTCCTGGCAGAGGGGCATAAGCCTGTGACTAAAGGCAGGAATACATACAAGATATTCACAGGGAACTAGCAGCCTGTTAGACATCCATTAAAGTGTATAAATTTTCATACTGCACCACACTTTATATGTAAACCTGTACATACAAATATGGTTGTGTGAAGGAACTGGTTCTCTATAAAGGCATTTTTCTCCCTCAAGGCTAACTATGAAGTACCATCAGCACTAAAGGGGAAGCTGAAGTTGAGAATGGGATGTCCCATCATCAAGTTTTACGACTTTTTAGATATTCCCTAACTAATTTCAAGTGAAACTATGTGGATTTATGTGCATGGAGCTGACCAATAAGAAAGAAAAACATATAGATGGGACGTCAACTTCAGCTAAGGAAAACATACAGTTCGGTCAACTTCAGCTAAGCTTGACAGTTGCACAAAGGATTGTGCATTATCATAGTTTGAAGAGACACAGTATAAGCAAATTTCTTTCCTGAAAAACAAACAAGAATGCCTCAGTGGAAGACAGACCAGATTATGTTGCAGGGAACTCATTTAATGCATAAAATACTTCAAAGATACCAAAACTTAAGCTATAACCTTAGTCAACAGCCATTCAGAGAATATAAAGTATGATCTGAATTTATTTCCAGTTCCAGGTTCCTAAAGCATCAACATAACAAACAGTAGATTTGTTAAAAAAAATGCCTTCAATTACAAATTAATATCCAATTCTGCCCTTGCATTCTCACACACGGTTCAGACAGAGATGGACACAAGACAAGGTTTGATTCTGAGCACCCTCAGGGTTCAAAGAATCTAGAGCTCAGTTTACCTTTCACTGCATAAAATACAACCATCATGTATAACCCTGAAATGATGGGTTCAGTGACTACATAAACATATGAAAAACGAAAGTGTCCAGAAATTTGGAATACAAGGACAAACTGTAAGAAAGTAGATGGAGCTGAAATGCAATGGTCAGAACAGGGAGATTTCCAATTCCCTCCAAGTCAAAGAACTAGAACTGTTGGATCAACTGAAATGTCAGTAGTGCAAATATCCTAAGATCCTGTATTTTAAAAATAAAATACAAATTAAAATATCCTTCATTAGGGACTGTAGTGATAGGACAAGGGGTAACGGGTTCAAACTTAAACAGGGCAAGTTTAGATTGGATATGAGGAAGAAATTCTTTACTGTGAGGGTGGTGAGGCACTGGAATGGGTTACGCAGGGAAGTTGTGAATGCTCCATCGCTGGCGGTGTTCAAGGCTGGGTTAGACAGAGCCTTGGATGGCATGGTTTAGTGGGAGGTGTCCCTGCCTATGGCAGGGGGGTTGGAACTCGATGATCTTAAGGTCCTTTCCAACCCTAACTATTCCATGATTCTATGATACTAAAACATTGATACTGGTTTTCAGAATGTGACAGTGTTTTAGAATGTTTCCCTACTGGAGGCAGTAGAGATTCAGGTTTTTCATTCACCTCTTTTTATTATTACAAAAGAAGGTATGAACTACTTCACCTAATGGATCATGAATTTCAATTGCTGGTGAAGGACCGCTCAAGGACACTGTAACCTCTTTAAGACTTGGATCAAAAGGGATCTTCCAAGTATTTACAGCCATTGTCAACTGGTCTGTAGACAAGAGATGCACTTTGGAGGCTTGAACGGCTTCTTCAACCCATTTTAATACCTAGAAGAAAAAAAAAACAACAGTTGTTATTATGCTGTCAACAGTATTTGCTATTGAAATATTTTCTGCTGAAACACTGTCTCTACTGTCTTCTAGAGATTCCATGTTAACTTCTGTTACAATAGAAGATCACTACTTCCACCTATGATCCTACTTTCTTATGACATGCAGCTACCACCTCAACCTGAGCAAACACGGTAGTAATGTATCTTTTAATAGAAGTTACTACTTGAAGCCACAATCAGCATGATGTTTAAAGGAGTACAGATATAGACCTGGATACACCTCTACACAACACCGAAGTGTATACTTTTAAAAAGGAATTAGGGGTATGAATCTATGCATATATGTGGTCATCAACCAACTCCTGAAGCAAGAAGGAAAGTTCCCTTATTCATATGTACTGACTAATTTCCATCTATGGACTTCTTCAATTTCCACCCCACGCCACCCAAACACCTAATACTAACTACTATTAGGTGCATCATGCAGGTCAGAGTATAGGGGAATAATACGTGCCTTACAGAATTATAGTCCTTAACTTCAAACATTTCAGCCAATGATTATCAAGGGAGGAGGAGGAGAAGGGGGAGAGGAAAGGGGGGAAAAGCAGAGGTCTACATCACCTTTTTCAAGAGAAAACAAAGGAGTGAAGTTGAGCTTGGGAAAGGGGAGCAACAGGTTTTCGTACTTGTTTGTATCCCACTACCTGAATGAGTAATTAAAGTGAATGCTCCATCGCCGGCGGTGTTCAATGCCAGGCTGGAGAGAGCCTTGGGTGGTATGGTTTAGTGGGAGGTGTCCCTTTCTGTGGTAGGGGGGTTGGAACTAGATGATCTTAAGGTCCTTTCCAACCCTAACTATTCTATGATTCTATGATCTATTTCAATTGGCAACAAATTAATTTTCCTTAAGTCAAATTTGTTTTGCCTTCAGTGGTGATTGGTAAGTTATTGCCCTGTCTTTTCTTGACCCAGAAGGTTTCTCACCCATTCAATCCTATTTTCTCTCCCTGCCTAGCTGCAAGGAGTGAGCAAGCAGCTGAGTGGGAGCTCAGATGTTAGTCAACACTAGCCCACTGCAATCAAAAAACCCAACATCCCTCCAAAAAACGCCTGGCCTGTCAAAATAGTTAACCATATCTTTTAAAGAAGCGTTCAGTTACACCAGTCCAACTGGTCAGTGTGCAAGACTTGGAAACCAACAATAAACTAACCTGTCACCTGTCAGCAATGGAAGGCTTAAGAGTAAGTCCTTAGTTCTAGGACCCCATTCAACACACTAGACCAGAAAAGCCTTTCCTTGTCATGTTGGGCATAATTTGCATACTTTCTCAATTTAAAAACATGAGTTGTACCCTAGGTTTCTGTGTAAGATAGCTTTGTGATGGAAACTAGATTCTAGGCTGTTTTAAATAAAAGTGTACTTGTTCTTATATGTTAAAGTATGAATGCTCTGCAGCCTTTGTGCAAATGTGAAAGAAGTTTAAATAAGAGAAGGGAATCATTCAAAATGCATTTGAAATGGTGGGGGAACATTTTCCTAAATTATTATCCTCCCCTATCAGTAATGTCTAACCTGAGACATGCTGAACGCTCCCAACACAATGTGAAGTGAAACAGCACTAACCATGTAACAAGGGAGCTGTGTCCCCTCTGCATAAGGGTCTGAGCAAGCAAGGTACTTGGGCATGCTTTCAAAAGAGCAGAAAAAAAAGTAACAGTAAAATTAACTATTAACTACTCAAAATCCAGGAAGTAACATGACCCATGAGAGAAATGCAGTTTCTGCAACAGCTAGTGACACCAGCTATTCAGGAACTGTGTTTACTTCAGACAAGCCTGCAACAGGCTTCAGAGAGATCCAGCCAATTTTAAGTTTTACCTTTAGAAATTATACATTTGATTCCAAAAATGCTTCCAAAAGAAATGTCAATCTGCTCTACTCACTATATATAGAAACGAGTATGACACTTTTTTGTATTAGGTACATGGAAAAGTTTCCATTTTATTCCAGAATCTTGACTCCATGGGTAAGTTTTTAAACTAATTGTAAAATACAAATTTTCACAAGAAAGGAATTTTCCAGTCTAGCTGAAAGTCATTTCAACAGACTTAAGCAAAATAAATCATAGAATAGGGGTTGGAAAGGACCTTAAGATCATCTAGTTCCAACCCGCCTGCCATGGACAGGGACACCTCACACTAAACCATGTCACCCAAGACTCTGTGAAACCTGGCACTGAACACCACCAGTGATGGAGCATTCACAACTTCCCTGGGCAACCCATGCCAGTGCCTCACCACCCTCACAGTAAAGAACTTCTTATATCCAATCTAAACTTCCCCTGTTTAAGTTTTAACCTGTTACCCCTTGTCCTATCACTACAGTCCCTAATGAAATCAAGTCACAAGGTAAAGCATCACTACAGGAATTGGAATCACATTGGTAGTTATATACAAAATTCTTTCTTAAGCTCAGAAGGGTTAACACAACAAGCTGAAAATTTGGTAAAATGACAGTGTAATCAAAATATGACAGGAGAAAAACACCCTGATCTGTTATTTCCAAATTACTTTCTGTTTGGGGAGTTTTGGTTTGCAGATGTTTTGTTCATTTGTTTTAACAATAAAATCAGGTAACAGTTTTAGCTCCCATGACATGTTTTAGGAGTCTTCTAGTAATCACTAACTCATCCCCAACTCCCGACCATCAATCTGATATGCCTCTTCCTAAGCAGCAGCCACCAGTTGGCAAGGCAGCAACAGCAGCTGGCAATGTGGAGATGGCAACCCACACATTCCAGCAGTCATGGACTAGTTCTGTGCCTACTACTCACACTTGGAAAGAGCTAGAAAGTCTCAGCTTTCAGCAGCTTAGTTCATTTCCATACTTTAACCTCATGAAAGATTCTTTATCACTTGTTTATTTTTCTATTAAAACCATTATTTCACTGTGAATACAAGCTAAAAATCACCAATGGAAAGAAAATGCAATTCTACCTAGATCAATCTGTAAGCGTCACTAAAACTTACAAACCATTCCACAGGAATATGGAAATTGTTTCTGAGGTGAAACCAGCATAAATAATTCCTTTCTCTTTCCTCCTTGCAACTGCTCGTTCTCTTTTCTGAAGTTCACTGCCCCTACTTATCTGCTTCTGGGGTCATGCTGCAAGCCAGATCATTAGAATCATAGAATAATTAAAAGCAACTGGATTGAAAACAACCCATCAAAGAGGGTGAAAATGTCTTAAACCACAGTCACCAAAACCCCACAGTATACAACTTCGGGAGAATTTTAGACAGGTCCTTTCAGCTCAAAAACTTTTGTGTGTGTTTGTCGTGGTTTTTTTTCCTCCAGTTACATCTCTTGCTCTACTACATCATATTGACCTCCTTTAAAACAAATCTCACTTTCACACAGCATAGTCCATTTCAATCTGCAGGACCACATTACTTCTACAAACGTGGGAGGCAGTGGAAAGTTTATCAGGATGCAACACTTTATTTCAAAACGAGCAAGCAAATAAAAGAAAGAAAAAAAAGTCTGTCAAAACAGATACTTGTGAGCCCCAGACATCGTTTTTGGAAGACAGAAGAGCTGAGCATGGAAATTGTTCCTAACACTCATTTATTTCAAAGCTTAATTCTATGAGGCTTAATTAACTGCTCAATTGTTGCCTATCAGTGAAAACACAGGCAACAGTTAATGATGCACAGCAGTCTAATGTACTTCAGGAGAATAAAGAACATTTTCAAATTAGAAAAGGAATTTTCACTAAAGGAAATGAAGTGAATTCAATATATTCCCTTCTCCTGTCAATGGCAATAAAGCCATTTCAGTTAACCATGAAGTCAATTCAAACAACACTACCGCAAAAATATGAGCACCAATTCAGATAGCACCAGGAAAAGAAGAGCCTACCTTGCACCCCAACTCTTCACAGATCCACTGCTGAAACCAGTATACTTGCAAATGCGATTCTACTCTGATTCTCTCAAGGAAGTTTACCAGTCTTTGGACAGAAGAAACATATCTGGCATAGAAAGAGTGGTTTCAACTTCTGCTGAGCCACCTTTCTTCAAAACACAGACTTGTGAGCGCCTCTTGGGCATGTTCCACAGTGACCAGACATCAGCCATTTCTGGGTGTGGAAGGCAACAAACTCTAGGTTTTGGTTTCTTTGCTGAGACAAACATAGGATTCACTGTGTGACCAAGCTTGTTTTAATCAAGGTGATGGTATTTTTAATATCCACCTGCTTTCAAAAGGCTTCAAAATGACTGTTTAAAAAAACAACCAACCAACCAACCAACCAAAAAAAAAAAAACAAAACAAAACAAAAAACAGACAATAAAAAAACCACAAACACCTCAGTCTTGGATTTTTGGATCAATTTAAACCAGCTGAGTTTGAATTAAGGGAATTTTCAACTGTGAGTACACACTGTTTTGTGGTCCCTGCTGGAACTAGATAATTTGCAGGCAATGAGAACAAATTCTGGGGACGTAAAAGTACTTGAACATTTACCAAGATCCAATCTGAGTCCTGAATAGAGACTGAGGTCAAAACTTCTCTGTTTTAAATCTTCACCAAGATGTTTTTTGTTATAAATGAAAACAGTTTTCCACTATGCAAGAGCCTTGCAGACCCTTTTGGTCACCTACTACAGTTTGATAATTTACCTAATGGAATAAATGTAAAATTAAGAGAAGTATTGCACAGTTTCATCCCAGGTGTATAACAGATTTCAAGGATAACAGGCTGTCATCTGTGCATCTTACAGAATGAGAACACCTACACATGCTCTTGAAGCACATCATAAGGTTCTTCTGGTTCTGATTATCTTTCAGTATTAATGATGCACACTTAATTCTATTATCTTTCCTTGTCTTTTTGGGCACAGAAAGTGGAATATGACAGAGATTAGTTGTTATGGATTTTTCCAAAGGAGGTGGTGGTTAGTGGATTGAACTCTTCCACCTAGCATACAATTGAGAGTTTGATCTTTTTTCTTTCATTCCAACAGCTGAGTAGTGAGGACATGAAAACAAATCACTGCCAAGATTCTAAAAGAAGTACCTCCTACGTCTGTAACTCCTACCATTAACGAATGGTTACTTTGGGAGAGGAAAAAAAAAAAAAAAAAAAAGAAAAAGTAAGAGTTTGCTTTTGAAATCTATGAAGCTCTAAAAAGTAGACATACTGTAAATACAAAGAAAAAATACAAAACATGTAAGTCAAGTGGGGCTGGCTCAAGATCTTGAGGGAAGTCTAACCAACACTAAGATTTATGCATGGGCTCTCAAGCACATGTTATGCCATCTATGACTGACCTCAGGCATATGGAAATGTATTTTTATACACATTTATACATACATACATATTGATCTAGTTATATAAAGTATGATTTTTAGAACTTCCAGTTCCTATAACTGTACAGAATATGTTGACAAGGGTTTTGTCCTCATTCTTGTATTTCTAGTTTGTGTGATTACTTTGCGTAACTGCCAAGTTGTTACACTAGCCACACCACACAGGAGTGTTATGTGAACAGATAGAGCAATCAAGCACTTAAATATGACAGCAAATGCTGTAAACCCTAGCTAAAATTCCCTTAAAATAAAATGCATCATCCCAGGGAAGAATTACGTTGTGCAATTGTCATTTCAGAAAAAAGAAAGCAAGAACACCTTTGGTGTGAACCCAAGTATATAGCAGAAGTAGAAGCTATTGAGAACAAGTAAGAGTCTTAAATTCAGAGTAGAACCTGACTTCAGTTTCTAAGAGTTTTTCTATTTCAGAAACAAAAATGCAAAGCAACAGAATAACCCAGCTGTCTCAAGCCTGGCAGTAACTTGCATCTATAGTTAAATTTTTCCCCAAAGTTCAATAGGCAACTCTGGGAGATTAATTTCCCAACTCTGTCATTTCTCAGAGGTTTGCAATAATGTTGTAACACTGTTTTGGAAGTAGGTTGTTTTTTTGGGTTTTTTTGGTTTTTTTTTTTTGCCATTGGGACCCTTACAGAAAGCCCCCAAAACACAGCAGCTTTGTTGTTCTGCCAAAATGTGACTTGATTAATATTATTTGAGGGGGAAGGGCAAATACAGAAATAATTTATAACATTCCTCCAGAGAATTTGTTCTAGCAACCTGCCCTGCTGTCAGGTCATTTCTTGGAATGCATACTGAGACCTGAAAAAATCTATGGAGCGTGGTCTCTATTCCCATTTGTTATTTCTCAATAATAATATTTCCCATTTGTTAATATTTCTCCAACAGTCAGAGCAACAGGATTTGAAGTTAACTGTTTCATTGTGTAAGTATATGCACTCACTGTACTTATTTTTCTCTTCTACCCAAAGAGAAAAATATTTTAATAATGCTTTTAAATGCACATCTAAAAATATGATTCAGTGCACGTGAAAATTATACTATGAAAATAAATCATAAACAAAGTATATTTTTAGTGTTGGATCTCAAGCTTCTCAAAGTTAGGAAACATAAGGATTAAGCAAGCCTCCTTTCAACTGTCTTTACAATATCCTTTTGCAGTTGGTTCATGACAGTCCTTATGCATATGATCACAGTCTCTTTTTTTTCCAGAAAACTCAAGTTCCATATAAAATGGAGAAAGGACATATGTAACTTTTTTTTCCTTCCTTGTTTGGCATTCACCGTACAGTACGTATTTTCAAAGCAGAAGTGTACTATCCAAGGCAGCATTCAGCTGTCTCTCCCATAAAACCATTCCTTGTTTTCCTATGAAAATGAATACTGACTGTTTGGGATGGTGGGAGAAGAGAACACAAGAAATAGAACTATGCAAGAAAACTTTTTTCAAAGGTGTACTTTTGAGGTTTTGGCTTTGTCATTTTCCTATTATTCTTGTAAAACAGTGGAGCGGCCTTTTATGTTTTTAACAGAGTGAAAGAAAATTTAAAATTGCTTCCTCATGTAGCATCATCCAAACATACGCTCTGTTCATAACACACTACAGATCTTCAACATTAACCTAAGCTGTGTCTGCATAACTCCCAAGTTGCCATTCTCTGCGAGAACTAGCAGCCAGGAGAAATAGAATGTTTTTCCATTGGGTTTTAGAGCCTTGCATTCACAGCAAAGCATTCATGAATGTGAAGAATACTGGATTCCATTTCAGATCCATATGATCTTACAGACATTAACTTTCTTTCTGCACTTTCCTTTCAAGAATTACCTTTTTGCACCATTCTTTTTAACACATTCTGTTACCAGTCTTGTCCTATCCTGTCTTCAGTCCCCTCCCCATCTCCTCTCATTCACATCAGCACTTCATTCACAGACTTCTTACCTATTCAAAACCCTTCCCTGCCCCCCATGCCTTCAGTCTCGTCCACCTTTCAAGCCTCTCTGCAAAATCCCTTTTTCCACCAAAGTCAACTCAATGCTCTCAATTCTGCTCAGCTCAATGCTCTGTATATGGAATATCTATTTCTACATATTTCAAAAACCAGTAAGAAAGCTGCATTTTTAAGCAGCCTAGGGAAAATTTTCCCTTCATGCAGGAAGGCTAGAATAAGAAAAATTAAGTGTTTTAATACTAGAAGAAATGGAAAACTACTATTCACTCTCAGTTCTCGTGAACTCCCAAGTTTATCCATACAATTCATCAGACACAGTAATGACTCATTTTAACCACAAACAATCAAAATTACCTGGAGGCATGGTGTGAACCACCAATGACTAATTAATCTCCACTGTTTTTAAGCTGTACCAAATTCATACTCTGATGATGATCACTGTTCATGTTAACACCAGTTATAGAATCAGTTCAAACCTTTAGGCATCCGGATTATTTACAGGAATTTCCTTACAACACTCAATTATGAGGGGAATAAGTGTGGTATCATATAACATCAAGTCAAAATTAGTACTTTCTGGAAAGATACAATTAAATTGTATATGGTTATGAAAATACAGGTTCTGTTCCTAACAGGAGAATTTAACCTCTGCAACCTCACCACACGCAAGGAAATCTCACTCTGCAAAAACACCTTACAGGATCAGGACTTAAATGCTTTGCTAAAACAAGTATAACTACTTTTCCAAGACACTAGAACCAAAATGAGAATGGTATAGTTCTTTTGGATGGAAGGGCATTAATCTTACAATTGCTTCAATAAGATTAAAAAAAAAAAATCTCAAAATTAGAGAGCAGCTTGAAAAACTTAAGCAAAGACCATTCAATTTGTATTTAAGTACAGCAGCATTCTCAAGTTTTTAAAAGCACTTCGAAAGTAAAATTTGAACATAAACCTTTCCCTTTTAAGGGCTCAGATTACAAAATACACTTCTTCTCTTACAGACCTGGAATCAGGTAATTGATCAGACGTTACCAAATATGATGAAAACATATTTGGCCTCTATTAGATACCTGTTATGGTTTTTTAGTATAGAATTACCCCTGAAGACAGTGGTACACCTGATACCCCAAACAAAGGGAAAATCTAAAAGGATTATAAAATAAAAACAAAACTCCTGTTTTGGACTTTAAGAATATTCTATTAATCTAATGCACAGAAACCATGGCAAGTTTGTCAAAATATGACCTTTCTCTCACACTGTTAGAAAAGCTTCAGCAGATAAATGAAGATACTTATATCTTCATATATACATGCTTTGGTGGAACGAACCCAACACAATTTTCTCCATTGACAATAATAGTGACCAAGTTAATTGTAGTATTTGAGATCATAATATCTTTGTCAGAAGTGGAAAAAAAAAGGCAGTAAGCTGTCTTAGTCTTCTAGATAACACATGCATTGGATAAGTATCAGGTATTGTTTTATTGTGTTTCTTGTAGCTTATATTGCTTCATTCACCACTTGAAGTACAAAGGGCAAGCGTGAAAGCAATGGTTTGAAACTTTATATGCTAAAAATAGCTTTGTTTGGGGTTTTTCTAGGGCAGAGCAATCAAGAATGTTTTAACAAAATAAGACACTGGTTCAGCAGGGTATTCAGTCAGTGACTCTATAGATCTTTCCTAATTTACAATTCACATTAGCTGTCTCTAGGCCCAAAACAGTGAATATGTTTTAGCATTTACAAACTTCATTCTTTACACATCATTTTAACTAATCAGGTAAAAAGGAGGGCAAGGTTTGTTTCTGTTGAATCTTGTCTGAAGGATATAGCATGAACAGGTGATGCAGATTACTACATCTACTGTTCATTTTCATCCACTCACTGATGCAGATGCTCCTTGAAAGTAGGATTTCTGATCCAGAACTGAAATCTACAGCAGAGCTCTTATTTGGGAAGACTGTCTTAGTCAACTCATTTTCACAGTCCCTTAGCCAGACACAGCTTTATGTAAAATCAATGATCACTAAAATTATTTCAGAGTCTTTTGGTTTTGTTCTTAATTCAAATTCTTCAGCAGTTATTGTGAAAGACTTCTGAAGGAGATTTAGAGGAGTTTTTTTACCTAGGCAACCTCTTACAGGCCACTGAAAGAACATACAATTATACAGAACAGTGTGTTCTTCCCTCTCTCTCAAAAATCCCTGCGAGAATTAGCACCTACTGCTATCATCACCTGTCGTAATCAGTCTCTGCCTCCGTGCAGACCACGGGACATCTAGCCTGCAGATGAGGAGTCCATTATTTGCTCAAAGGAAATGATAAGATGAGGGAGGCAGGAGGGGAAAGTGGCTACTAAAGTCCTCTGCTTAAAACCTTACTTAAAGACAGACTAACCATTCAATCAGAAGCTGGTATTTCTGGAGACAGGAAAGTGCCAAGAAATTCAGAAGCCAGGGGTAGGCAGCAACACCACAGTTCATGCCAGCAACACGTAAGAACATTATGTTGCCTACCACCTACAAGTAGCTTTTTCTGCTCACTTTCACCTCTGAACACCAGAAGAAAACAAAACCAGAGCAATCAAATAAGAACTTTATCCTAAAACTTCAGTCCTGGCTGTCATGGGTTCAGCAGTAGCAGTCATTTTTTCTCCTTCTTGGTAGCTGGTGCAGCGCTGTGTTTTTGATTTTGGGCCTGGGAACAGTGCTGATAACACCAGTGTTTTCAGTTACTGCTTGGTGATGTTTAGGCTGGCCAAGGACTTTGTGAGTCTCATGCTCTGCCAGGGAAGGGGGGAAGCCGGGGGGAAGGAGTGACAGGACACCTGACCCAAACTGACCAAAGAGGTTATTCCATACCACAGCACGTCATGTCCAGGATGTAGGGACGGAGAGCAGAGACCCGGAAGGGTGGTGAGGGTGCACCGTGGGGGATGCACTGGGGGGGTGCACTGCTTGATACTAGGTGGTGAGCAATTGTATCCTTCCCTTGTATTTGCCTTGTCATTATTGTTACTGGTGGGGGTGCACTGGGTGGTCGGGCTTGATGTTTGATGGTGAGCTATTGTATTCTCCTTTTCCTTGTATCTGCCTTGTCATTATTATTATTGGTGGTAGCACTAGTGGTTTGTGTTATACCTTAGTTACTAAATTGTTCTTATCTCAACCTGTGGGAGTTGCATTCTTTCGATTCTCCTTCCCATCCCTCCAGGAGCAGAGGGAAGAAAGAGGAGGAAGTGAGTGAGAGAGCGACTGTATGGGTTTATAAGCTTAAACCACGACACTGGCAAAGAGCATTTCCCACTGGCAGTATCCCTTCTGTAAAATGGGATTTCATGGAGTCTCATAGAGACAGGTTTTACCCTTCATACACAAATAAGAACAAAATGCAGGTCAGGAACTACATAATTCCAACAACTAATTTCTTTTCCTCAGACTAACTTTTGGAGGATAAATCCTTTGGGAAGTTAATCCTTTTGATCATCATTGCCAATACCTTATAATACCCAAAATAAGAACTTCAATATTTCTAGACAACAACAGTAGAAAACTGCAATTTATCTCCAACATTCATTCAAATTTATCTCTCATTGTTCAAATTCCAGGAAAAAGAGGAAAAAAAAAACAAACTGAAGTAACTTTTTAATAAAAAAATCTCATCTATTTATTGCCTCATACCAGGAAGTCAAAGGAAAAATATTTACAACACTTATAAACAATTCCAGCTCCCCAGATAACTAACATGTGATTTCATCTCTCTCCAAATTATTTTCTCATGCACAACTGAAATTTCATTTCTGCCTCTCAGATTCATTGGAGTTTTCAAAGAAAATAGCGATTCAAGGCTGTGGGTCAGCAATCAGGACTACCAGTAGGTCAGCAGAGCTGTCAAAAGTATTAAAACAATAACCTCAATTAAAAAGTTACCACAGTCACTTTGTGAACAGTGGAAACATGCTAGATCACACCTATCTGTCTAAAAAAGAGGCTTATAAAAGGTGGAAGCAAGGACAGGCAGCCTGGGAAGAATACAGGGATGTTGTCTGGGAAGCTAGGGACAAGGTTAGGAAAGCTAAGGCCCACTTAGAATTAAACTTGGCTAGGGATGTTAAGGATAACAGGAAGGGATTTTATAGGTACATTGCCAATAAAAGACAGGCTAGGGACAACATGGGCCCTCTCCAGACGTTATCGGGAGAACTGGCTACCCTGGATTTAGAGAAGGCTGAGGCTCTTAATGACTTCTTTGCTTCAGTCTTCACCGGCAAATGCTCTGACCACACCACCCAAGTCTTGGAAGGCAGATGCAGGGACAGTGAGAATGAAGACCCTGGGCCCACTGTAGGAGAGGATCTGGTTCGAGACCATCTTAGGAACCTGAATGTATACAAGTTCATGGGACCTGATGAAATCCATCCGCGGGTCCTGAAGGAGCTGGCAAATGAAGTTGCTAAGCCGCTGTCCATCATATTTGAAAAATCATGGCAGTCAGGTGAAGTTCCTGATGACAGGGAAAAGGGAAATATAACCCCCATTTTTAAGAAGGGGAAAAATGGATGAGCCAGGGAATTACAGACCAGTCAGTCTCACCTCTGTGCCTGGCAAAATCTTGGAGCGGATTCTCCTGGAAGGCATGCTAAGGCACATGAAAACCAACAAGGTGCTTGGGGACAGCCAGCATGGCTTCACTAAGGGGAAATCCTGCCTGACCAATCTGGTGGCCTTCTATGAAGGGGCTACGGAACTGATGGACAGGGGCAGAGCAGTTGATGTCATCTACCTGGACTTGTGCAAAGCATTTGACACTGTCTCACATGACATCCTTCTCTCTAAGTTGGAGAGACATCAATTTGATAGGTGGACCACTCGATGGATAAAGAACTGGCTGGATGGCCACATGCAAAGAGTAGTGCTCAGTGGCTCAGTGTCCAGCTGGAGACCAGTAACGAGTGGTGTCCCCCAAGGATCAGTGTTGGGACCAGTCTTGTTCGACATCTTTGTCAGTGACATGGACAGTGGGATTGAGTGCGCCCTCAGCAAGTTTGCCGATGACACCAAGCTGTGTGGTTCGGTTGATAAGCTGGAGGGAAGGAATGCCATCCAGAGGGACCTTGATACCCTTGTGAGGTGGGCTGATGCCAACCTGATGAAGTTGAACCATGCCAAGTGCAAGGTCCTCCACCTGGGTCGGAGCAATGCCAGGCACAGATACAGGTTGGGCGGGGAGGAGATTCAGAGCAGCCCTGCGGAGAAGGACTTGGGGGTGTGGGTTGATGAAAAAATGAAAAATGAACCAGCAGTGTGCGCTTGCAGCCCAGAAAGCCAACCATATCCTGGGCTGCATCAAAAGGAGCGTGACCAGCAGGTCAAGGGAGGTGCTCCTGCCCCTTTACTCTGCTCTTGTGAGACCTCACTTGGAGTATTGTGTGCAGTTCTGGTGTCCTCAACATAAAAAGGACATGGAACTGTTAGAACAAGTGCAGAGGAGGGCCACGAGGATGATCAGGGGACTGGAGCACCTCCCGTATGAAGATAGGCTGAGAAAATTGGGGCTGTTGAGCCTGGAGAAGAGAAGGCTGCGTGGAGACCTCATAGCAGCCTTCCAATACCTGAAGGGGGCCTATAGGAATGCTGGGGAGGGACTCTTCATTAGGGACTGTAGTGAGAGGACAAGGGGTAACAGGTTCAAACTTCAACAGGGGAAGTTTAGATTGGATCTGAGGAAGAAATTCTTTACTGTGAGGGTGGTGGGGCCCTGGAATGGGTTGCCCAGGGAGGTTGTGAATGCTTCATCCCTGGTGGCGTTCAAGGTGGGGTTGGACATAGCCTTGGATGGCATGGTTTAGTGGGAGGTGTCCCTGCCCATGGCAGGGGGGTTGGAACTCAATGATCTTGAAGTCCTTTCCAACCCTAACTATTCTATGATTCTATGATCCTATGATCCTATGACGTGGGGACCACTTCTGTCCAGGCTCATTAGTAATTCTTTCCTTGCTAACAAAGTGCTCATTTAAAGGCAATACTGCATTCTTACTCAGAGCAGTAAAGCCACAGGACTACTCAGAGCACAAAACTGCTCCTTATTCTAACAGCTGTCCTCCTTGGAAGCCTTCTGGGATAGACATAGGGGAGTTGGTGAGGTTCTGTTCAGATATGGCAGTTTACACTTCCCTAACATAAATAAAATTCACAGAACTATATCCCAATATAATAGATAGAAAAGGAAGAGAAAAGTGGATCAGAGTCCACACACCAACAGCAGAACACATAGAATTTCCCTTTACGCTTCCTAACCCATGATCAGGTCATTTAAAGATTTAGAGTACAAGCCTCTGTCTTATATTCTCTGTACACTAAAGAATTCAAGCAAAGTTACCTCATTAACTTGTTTTTTGTCCAGGTGAAAAACTTGACCAGAACTTGTTGAGGCAATTTCTTCATAGACTTTGTAGCCAATATGATTTCTGTCATCACAGTCTCCAGTCAGAACAAATACTACCTACATTGAAAAAGAAACAAAAAAAAACAAAACAAAACAAAAACAAAACAATAAACAAACCACAAACAAAAATATCATTTGGTACATCATGCAAACTTCAGGAAAACCTTGCAAAAACATTGCAAAGACAAAACAAAGGCATGACAAAAGAACTGTATCACTTGGCATGGGTTCATATTACTTTGCAGGAAGGACAGCCATATTGCACTCGCTACTGAAGGAAAGAGGCATGAAGAAAAACAGACAAGAATTGTTTTAGAAATGATACTCATCTATCTGTACTTGTACTTCACAGAATACTTACTTCAGAGCACCATAAAAACATACACAGAAAGGGTAAGCTAACCAAGAATACACAAGCAGAAAGTTCAGTTACACTACTTAGAATCATAAAACAGTTTGGGTAGGAAGGGACCTTAAAGATCATCTAGTTCCAAGCCCCTGCCACAGAAAGGGACATCTTGCACTAGAGAGGATTACTCAAAGCCCCGTTCAACCTGGCCTTGAACAACTCCAGGGATGGGGCAGCCATGACTTCTCTGGGCAACCTGTGCCAGCGCCTCACCACCCTCACAGTGAAGAACTTCTTCCCAATATCTAATCTAAATCTACCCTCTTTCAGTTTAAAGCAGTTCCCGCTTGTCCTATCGCTACTTCCTCTTACAAGATGTCCTTCTCCATACTTCTGATAGGTTCCCTTTAGGTATCGGGAGGCTGCTACAAGATCTCCAAAAAGCCTTTTCTTCTCCACACTGAACAAGCCCAGCTCTCTCAGCCTGTCTTTGTGGCCCTTCTCTCAACTCACTCAAGCAGGTCCACATCCACCCTATATTTGGGGGCGCCAAGCTGGAAGCAGTACTCCAGGGGGAGTCTCACAAGAGTGGGGTAGAGGGGAAGAATCACATCCCATGGCCTGCTGGTCATGCATGAATTTCCCTTCGTGAAGCCATATTGGCTGTCATCAATCACCCCTTACTGTCCATGGGCCTTAGCACAGTTTCTCAGAGGACCTTCTCCGTGACCCTGCCAGGCACTGAGTTAAGACTGACTGGTCTGTAGTATCCTGGGTCTTGCTTTCTTCCCTTTTTAAAAATGGGGGTCATGTTTCCCCTTTTCCAGTCAGTAGAGTCTTCACAAGTCTGCCGTGACTTCTCAAACATGACAGATAATGGCTTGGAAACTTCATCCACCAGTCTCTCAGGACCTGCAGATGCATCTCATCAGGTTCCATGGGCTTGCACACCATCAGATTCCTTGGATGATCTCAAAACTCATCTCCTACAAGTGGGCAGCTCTCCATTCTCGAAGTTTCTGCCTTTGCCTTCTGCAACTTAGGCAGCATGGCTGGAACTCTTGCCAGTGAAGACCAAGGCAAAAACATCATTGAGTACCTCAGCCTTCTCCATATCCCAGCCAACCAGGTTTCCCAGTTTCCTTAAGGAGAGGGCCCACATTTTCCCTTCCCTATTTAATTTACAGTATTTAAAGGAATATTCCTTCAAGTTTTTCTTAACCAGATCTGTTAATTCTCTATTTAAAAATATAAATAAATAAATAAATCCCTAGAACAGTAGTATTTTCGCCTGTTCTGTAAAAAGACTTCACTGAGTCTCACATAAGAAAAATTTTACCCTTCAATATTAAGAAAACAGGGCATTATGTATATGAACAAGCTCAAAATGTAAACCCCTTCTGTACCTGAGATTGTTTCTGTTGAATGAGTTGAAGTACTTCATGGGTAAGTCTGTAATCTTTGGATCGTGCATCAGTAAATACATAGATGAAAGAACCAGGAAGAGAAATTTCTAGAGCAATCTTTATAGCCCCGATGCTCATCTCTGGACAGTCTCCACCACCCTGTACAAAATTAGAAGAAAAACAAAGCATTTTCTTCTAAGGAAAAAAAAAAAAAAAAAAAAAAAAAGGACATACCAAATAAGTTACTTACTTTTGGGACATTTAACATAAGTACTTTCTCAGCTTCTAATAACTTATTCACCTTTTTTATCCTAAGCATTGTATAGTTTCTGCATACTGCTGTCAAGACTCACACTCACAAGCAGCAACTGCAACAGTTCCTTAGGGGAAATGAAAGTCAAAGGAAGCTTTGTGGTCAGCCCTGAAAATGCTTGGTGTCATAATCAGTCCTATCTTTGGGAGCACTGTGTTTTGGTTAGTTCCAGCTCTTGTCACAGCTCCATTTCCTATAATTACACACTCCCTTCCTGGCTGACGTTTGAATTGCTCTTGTAGTATGCAGCAATCACAGGAGGTCGTGGTCATAGAAGCAGGTGGGAAATGATCTCAACTAAGCAGCGCTGAACTCCAGGAGGACCTTTAGATACCAGAACAGTAAGAACTTGACCTAGACTTCATACTGTGGGGAGCCAGTGCAGGGTGCTCAGCAGAGAGGGCACAGGTGAGGTGTTCCCTGTGACCTGTGTTGCTAAGTAGACAGCTGCACAGCGGGAGACTTTTCAGACCATGTGTTCAATCAAAATGCTTCCAAGCATGACTTTATTCAACTTTATGTAAAAGGATCTCTTCCTAAATTAAGAATTAGAGGAAAACACTGTCAAATAAAACTTACATAACTTACGCTGTAACTTACATAAAAATTAACTTGGCATATTGAAGACAGAACTTTTTAAATGGCTGAATAGAAACTGTAAAACCTGCCCCAGCAAACAGCAAGAGACTTCTGCACTTTCTAGTTTAAATATGAAAGGTATTTCTTTTATTTCTAACATAATAATGCTGGGAAGGAAGAAAAAAGATAATGCAATTGTTGCATCTAATTTTAATTCTTGAGATGCCATCGAAAAATATGTTTTGAAATATACATTCACACAGATACATAAACCAAAATACCTGGCCTCCCACAGTCTCCAGTCCTTAAGAATTTCATCCGCCCCCAATGAAAAGTTCATGTCAGTAACGATTTTTAATCCATCAGTATCTTTAATCCCATTTCAAAGCAAGAATATCAATAAACTTCTCATCTATGTTAAAGAATAGGTACATCAATATTGTTCTTTCTATAAGTTGATTCTCTCTAAATGTAGTCTTATTTGTATGGGAAAAGCAAGCGGTAAACTTCAGACAGCCTGAAATTCAAGAGATAGTTCTCCAAAACCATTTTTGACATGTCAGAACTTTACCTTGGCAGTGTTCGAACAATACTATGGGACAGATCAGTATATCCAAGTTATTTCTTTCCTGCTTTTGCAAAGGGAACATCATATTTAGCAAAAGACTCTTCCAGAGAAAGCTTTAATTTGTAAGCAAAATTAAGATAATAGCTATTTTTTTACAGACACCTACTTGGAACAAGAAAATCTGTACTCCTACTATTAAGTCTACTACATTATTGTCTCATGTAATATTCTATATGACATCATGTATTTTCTACAAATAATAGGAAAAGCACTGCTGAGCTAAATGTTACTCAGAAAACAAGCATGAACTTTCTTTATTCTCATAAAGTAGAGGAAGGGTATTCTGAAAAGGCAGCTAAGTAGAACTACAGAATAGAAATGTATTAGCTTTATTAAAAAAAGAATAAAAATTTCTTTTAAATGCTTCCTGTCCTTCTCTCCTAATTGCAGTTAAATATGGCTACAATTACCCTGTGAAGTTTTCTGGGAAGACAGACGTGGTAAAGCTCAGCAAGTCTCATTCTCAACTCAGTTTGGACAGGCACGCAAAAATTTAGGTTGTTAGCTGAGCTCACCTGTACTATTCACATTTCTTATGTCTAAATTTAAATATCTATATAACTACCAGCAGGTCGACGGAGGTGCTCCTGCCCCTTTACTCTGCTCTCGTGAGACCTCACTTGGAGTATTGTGTGCAGTTCTGGTGTCCTCAACATAAAAAGGATATGGAACTGTTAGAACAAGTGCAGAGGAGGGCCACGAGGATGATCAGGGGACTGGAGCACCTCCCGTATGAAGATAGGCTGAGAAAATTGGGGCTGTTGAGCCTGGAGAAGAGAAGGCTGCGTGGAGACCTCATAGCAGCCTTCCAATACCTGAAGGGGGCCTATAGGGATGCTGGGGAGGGGCTCTTCATTAGGGACTGTGGTGAGAGGACAAGGGGTAATGGGTTTAAACTTAAACAGGGGAAGTTTAGATTGGATCTGAGGAAGAAATTCTTTACTGTGAGGGTGGTGAGGCCCTGGAATGGGTTGCCCAGGGAGGTTGTGGATGCTTCATCCCTGGCGGCGTTCAAGGTGGGGTTGGACATAGCCTTGGATGGCATGGTTTAGTGGGAGGTGTCCCTGCCCATGGCAGGGGGGTTGGAACTCGATGATCTTGAGGTCCTTTCCAACCCTTACTATTCTATGATTCTATTCACTTAAATGGCATTGCATCCACTTGCAAAAAGATAAGCTTAATATCCAATTCAGAAAGTGTTATCAAGAACTCTTACAGAATAGTACTTTCATTAAGTTGTCATTTTTATACCAAGATATACTCAAATAAGGCCTTTCCATAACTGTTGATGCAAGTGTATTGGCATCTGTATTACAGGATCATGTAACACTCTAACTATGTGAATATACTTTAAAAGATTTTTATGGAGACAAGATTTAAGTATATTGCTTGTGCAAAGAGGTATCCATTGTAAAAACCGTATTTAATACAAGAAAAAAAAAAAAGAAAAAAGGCCACTAACAAGCCACTGCTACCCAAGTACTAGTTATTGTCGTGCTGTCCATAAGAATGATTCAAGGTTAGTTACAGATGAAACATAGGCAATATAGGATCAACCTATGAGGTGTCAAGGGAATACTTTCTTCACTACTTCAAATGCAAAAGAAGCAGAGCCTAGATTCTTCAGTGAAATGTATACCGACTAATTTTTATGACATAGAATCATAGAATAGTTAGGGTTGGAAAGGACCTTAAGATCATCTAGTTCCAACCCCCCTGACATGGGCAGGGACACCTCCCACTAAACCATGCCACCCAAGGCTCTGTCCAACCTAGCCTTGAACACCACCAGCAATGTCAAATGCCAGCCAAAAGCCTACTTTTAATGCCATGTACAGACCCTCCCAGTTGTTCTGCAACCAGATGGACTTTGTTGGAAAACAAGAGCTGGACTTATCCTGACATCCAGGGAGGGCAAGTTTTTCCATGTTCTTTGAAAGTATATTTTGATCTAATAGGTTTTATTTTAAGGACTCTTCTGTGTGTGTTCATTAATATTTACTCTACATGCTTTTTCAAGATGAACCTACCTTGAAATTTCCTTTACCTCCACAATATTAATCCCTGTATCTTTTAACTGCTTTCTAGGAAAAATACTAACAACAAGCATGTACGAAGTGTTCACAATTTCTGGGAGAACTGCTGGAAGATGACCCATCAGTCCTGCTCTAACCACTTTTTAGATGTTTATTTTGGCCCTTCCCCAATATAATGAAGAAATGCAAGGCAGTGAATATCTGAATTTAGCTGAATGAGGACATTCTGAAGGTAATTACAAAATATGCCCTCAATCAGGATTAGAGAAAAAAACCTTTAAATTCATTAACTTCTAAACAACTTGCTTGTAAATGAAGAGTTTCAAATTCCCAAAAGCTCCATCTAAATCTTACACCTTTTACAAATAGCTGCAATTATTTTCCAGTATAGCTATTTAGAAAACCAAAAAATGAAGACCAGAAGGATTTTTGAAGTTAAAATTTCTCTGTGAAGGAGAAAAGCGTAACAGCTGGCATTTTCTGCCTCCTTGAAAATAGACTATTGTTTTCTCTAAATTTCAATCTTTATGCCAAATTTTGAGCTATGTATTATTCACAAACTAACACTATTAGCTTTCAAGCAATCTTTCATTACAAGGAATTACACCATGTGCCAGTTTCAAAGGGAGAACCTGTCTAGTGCTGACTCTAGCAAGGTTTTCCATAGGTCAGCAGCACTTTGCTTGTTGAAAAGACAATAGGATCATGTTTTCTTTCATGAAGCATAATGCCATTACAATACATCCCCTTCTTTCCATCACCTGATCTAGGTGCCATTTGTGGCCCATTCTCACACAGGGAAAATCCAACAAGTGAGACAGGCCAGTGTGCTAGTACAAAGGCTGCCACTTGTCTCCTGAGCACAGCTATGGAAATAATTCACAGGGTTTGAATAAGATAAGGATATCCAAGTCAACTTGATACATTTGAATCAGTAAGTGGTAAGTAACGCATGGTAGTGAAGGCAGTGCCTAAGTAATACTTGATGGGTCTTACAGTCATTTTGTACATAAATTAGTTAATTAAAGCTAATGAAGGGTTTTCATAGGAAATGAGCTCCAGAACACAGTAAAACAGTTCATGAGTGTTTGAACAAGTGGCAGGACCAACTAAAATGCAAAATAAACATTAGCATTATCTAACTATCTTTCTGGAGTTATTGAACTGAGACTCCATACAATGATGCAAACTAAGGCAAAGTTATTGATCATAATGATAAATTAAGGTGATCAGAGAACAGGAAAATGACAGTTTGTGCAGGGAAAATGACAGATATAAATGGCCTACATCCTGACAAAACATTATAGTAAGAATATCAACATAAAAGAAAAGATTAGAGGGCGGAAACAGGGCCTTTGCTAGAAACATGCAGAGAACAAACAGCTTACTCACCTGAACATAAAGTTCCCTAAGTTCAAATTGAAATTTCTTGGGATCTGTGGTTATTGTCACTGGGCCAATTTCTAGGATGGGGGAAAAAAAAATGAAAAGTTATGAGAAAAACACAAAAGTATCAAAAGTCAACTTCAAGTAAAGATCTGCTTCAGATTCATAAAAATCTGGTAGCTAAAACAGCATTTAACAGAAAGAAGTAATTGAGAATGATAGACCCAGTACTGGAGTCTACAATTCCAAATCTAGTAACCGTAACGCCATTCCAGTATTACCAATTTGCAGGTGTCTTAAACATTTACAGGCATGTAACGTAATAAAGCATTGTGTTTCTTTTGCATTTGATTTTGACCAATCATTTAACCGCTCTTAGTAATCAAAAGGAAACACAAATCCCGAAAACAAATGTGGGATCAAAAATCCCCAAACCAAAAAAAAAAAAAAAAAAAAAAAAAAAGCATATATTTTTCAGAAAATGTACCCTTTAAGTGGAAAAGCCTGGTGTGAGCCCAGTGCCCAACCTCAGCATATCTAGCAGCACTTGCCAGAAAGCTGAAGCAAAATCAACTGTATTTGTGGTGTTTGCCATGTCTTTGTATATTGTGAAATACCAGGACATTAAACTGACATTGTCTGGGCTGTGGACTAGGGTGTGTAACAGCAGCACATATTTGAGCATTTCCCAGTCACACTAGCTGTACCACAAGCCCTCCCTCTGCCCCTTCAACAATTGCCTTCTTAATTGGTATCAAATGTAATTCTAACCAGCTGTTTTCCAATGGCTGTGATTTCCTGACAGTTAAGCTTAATCTGTCTTGGCACTCATGCACTTCATTCTTTCCCTGCCCTGAGCAGACATTCCTGCCCTGACCTTGTGCCAGTAGTGGCATTCATCTCACTCAGCAAGCTGGACTGGGGTACTAAGCCAAAAATAAATAAATAAATAGAAACAAAAAGAAAAAAGTGAATAGATTTTTGCTAGTTTAGTGCCTCCAAACGACTCAAAGAGATCAGCTGAGTACCAACATATAAAATGAGGTACAATTATGTTGTCATAAAGCTGCAGTGATACCAATTTCATACAGCTGTAGCTTACATGGAATTGCTGACTTACGTGATCATACAGTGCTTTCCAAGCTCACTAAAAGTAATATGCAATTATCTTCCATATAATCTAGATATTTTTCTTTTTTGAACAGTCCACAGTTTTATTTCACTAGTATTTGAGTAACAGCCATCCCTGAAGTCTACTGTAATCTCACATGCAGTTGCTTGGGGGCCTCTTTTTTTGAGTGCCTTTTACTAAGTGTAGGTTTTAATCTATTTGAAAGTCACCCAAGATATTACAGAAAGTCTTTCTTAGAATATTAAATGTTTTTAAGGAAGGG
The DNA here is from genome assembly GCA_039720435.1 of Amazona ochrocephala. Taxonomy (NCBI): domain Eukaryota; kingdom Metazoa; phylum Chordata; class Aves; order Psittaciformes; family Psittacidae; genus Amazona; species Amazona ochrocephala. The sequence continues at coordinate 1,243,936 of CM077884.1, read as the reverse complement.
TGAAGGTTTTAAGGACGGGTGAAGGTTTTAAGGAAAGCAGGACAGGGTAGGGTATGGCTTCGAGTCATTTATCTGTGAATGTTATTTACTCAAGTGCTACACTGCCATTGAAATAACCATTACAAGGGATTTGCCATTCCCCCACATACTTCATCCTGCCATGCCCGTGCTCCTACCACTTCATCAGGTACTATCCTCCTTTGAGTATTCTTTGAAATAAATGCCTGTAATAAAGCTATCTCCAAATTGTTTTGCTTCAAATCTATCCCTTGCCATCCACTGTTCTAAAGCATTAACAGAATGGGGATTATACATACAGTGAAGCCCCTAACTAGCTCCATTATTCCCTGTAAATTAAGGGATTACATTTTTCAATTCTAGAGCAGTAAATCCTTTGGAAAGACTTCTTCCCCTATAAAATAAAGGGCTGAAAAGCAGCATCACTTCATCTAGGCTCAATCAGCACATCCAGTTTAGACTGGATGAGAATTTTTCCTTGTTTCTCCACAGGCAGCACTCACAGATGCCAAGCCCAAGCCCAAGCCCTTGCCAGCAGGATCACACCAAAGCTCTGACCACCTTCTGGTGTAAATTTAGGTAAGAGCAGATTATTTTAAATGGCACCTAGATTAAAGATTAGAGAGGGAATATGGCCTACTCAGCCTCAAATAGGGAGTTATCTCTTGTCAGGACAGAACTGAGAACTTCGCAGGGGCCATAAAGAGGGCAGATCTCTCCAGTGAGTTCTACAGAAGGCCAGAGTTCATCAACTTCCGCTGAGGTTGAGCAAAGCCCCAGAAGGAGTGAGCAGTCATTCGCAGCTTTAGTAATAACAATCTCTAAGGAACAAACAGCAGCAACATGAATGACAATGACACTCCCTGTGTAGGACAGCAACTGTGTCACTCTACAATGAGCTCTTATTTGAGGGACATCAGGAGTATTTCCAGTTGTAAGCAATGATGCTAGTGCTTCATGTAAGCTTACAACAGGTACAGTCAGTTTGCCAGCACTAAGCTAACTGGTTACTGATACAGGTGTCTGCAATGGCAATAACCATCCAGCTCTGGGCTGGCATCACTTCCGTATCCAGATGATCTAATCTTCTCTCGGTTGTATGAAGGTTATTCAGTACTTTTCCCATGTAGCTCCCAAGCCCACTCTTCTAGGTCCAAATGATGACCTGACTGATTCACACCGTCTGAATGCTCACCAACTTGCACCAAAAACCCCAGCATCTACTATCTTTTACACATTGCTGGGCCTACAGCTTATATGACCTGCTTGCCAAAAAAGCAGTAATAGCCTTCACCAAGTTAATTTCCTTTTATCCTCTTTCTGCTACCTTAAAGTGCATCCCAATCAAGCTCATTTCATCAATGCAGGTAAACACAAGCCTTCAAAGTATTCAAAAATAGATTAAAGTGATAAGAGGAACTATTTCTAAAAAGGACTGCAGGAAAGAATGGCAAGTTCTCTTAAAGGACCACAGAAAGCTATTATAGAAGGTTAAACTACTGGTACAGTAAGAATCTAAAAAACTAAAGTCAAAATCAAGCTTCAGTCATCAATATCGTCTTGGTTCTGTAGAGGAGAGGCAGGTCCAAGACTCAGTGTAGTTGAGACACTAATGCTTGTGTAATGCTAAACTGCAGCACTGTTAAAGAATTATGAAGACCACAAATTGTTCTTAGCGCTTTCAAGATGCTAACCAGGAAGCATAAGTTCAGGCAGAATTTCATAGAATGGTTTGGGTTCAAAGAGACCTTAAAGATCATCTAGTTCCAACCCCCCTGCCACTCGCAGGGACACCATCGACTAGGCCAGGTTTCTCAAAGCCCTGTCCAACCTGAAAAGTTCTGAAGGAACTTTAAGGGTTTAACAGTTTTACAGTACCACACTGTGAAAGTTCACCTTGCGTAGGAGCTTTCATCTAAACAATGGTGAAAAGCTTTGTAGTATTAAATTACACTAAGACATCAAAAGAGCACACAGTCAAGTTGCAGAAAATAGAAATTACAAAAAGAAAAAGACCAGTGTGCTGGTATTCAAAACAGCTTATGGTGTCTAAAAAAAGCAGGAATAGCATAACTTTGTTCTTTTGTGCATCTTTAATGGCACACACATAGTCAGTAAACTCATAGATCTAATTGAACATTTATCCACACCCAAATTTCACCGGCATCAACAGCTGCATGGAGAAGTCAAGCGCACAACCGGGGGACAGACATTTCTCAAATGAGCATGTTACAAATGTATCCATGTATGTATCAAGAGTATCGCTACAAATGCATTGCTACAAATGTGTCAAATGTATCACCACAAATGTATCATTCTAAATACAGAATATTTACTCAGAAACTAGATCCTGGAAACATGCCAAGTAAGGCAGCAAAAAAAAAAAAAAGAAAAAAAAAAAAAAACAAACAAAAAAACACACACACATTTCTTCCTTTTTAACTTCAGAAGTTCTTTAGGCAAAAATTGGCACATGAAATACTCTAACAGAATATGTATGTTCTGATGGTGAAATATTAATCCCTTCTCAGGTACCGATATAGGAATATTCAGGACTAGTTCTTTATGGAGGTCTCCCAGTTGCTCACTACTCCAAAGCTGTCCCCAGTCCTCTAGAGGCGATCGTGCAAAAGTTGAAAAAACTTAATTGTGACACAGTAAGACAGCTTGTCTTTGTTAGGCAGCAAGTAAACTCTCTTGTCTCAAAAATGCAACATAAATGTCTGTTCAGGACAATTTGCACACACGCAAAACTAATAATATAAGAAAGGGAATATACTTTAAAAGAATGGCTGCACTTTACTGAACAAAGCCCAGACTTCCTAAACTGAAATCACAACATTCAACATAACCACTGTGGTATTTGAGCACACGTACTTTGTACATAAGTAATTAAACAAATATGACAACAAAGCTGAGTACCGGTCCATTTGCTAGAGATTAAGAACCTTGATACTTGTTTTATGCGGAAAATCTGATAAAAAATCTCCTTTGTAAATAAGGAGAAAAGTCTCTAGTAACGTGAGAAACTGTCCATTCTGAAAGGCCGTGACATTTTTCCATGACTTTCTGCCACAAGTCACATGGCTGCACGTTTATATACAGGCTGAACAGCACGCACATTTATAAAAGCACAAATTACCCAGTGACATACAATCACACATAATTCATACTTACGGTAATCACAAATTTGGTACTCCCTTAATCCTGACCATGTAAGACATCTGCACCAACTATCTGTCCTTTACAGCTGGATGGTTTAGGAGGTCTAACAAAGGAATATGAATGCCATTTGCCCACCTCTCATCCACTCAGGACACTGAATTTGTTTGATTCAGGTAACTCAGTGGAGGCACACTAGCATGCATTTCTAACATATATCAAGACTTGCCCCTTGAGATGGATGTCTGATGGTGAGGAAAAAATAAAAACAAAGAAATAAAAATTAAAAATCACACACTGGCCATGATTACATACATTCATTTCATGACTAGTGCCAGTTTAAGCAATTCCCATCTTCCCTTTCCCGCTGAGTATTGCTTCCTACCTACAGCAATTTTGACAGGCTTTGAGATCAGAAGACTAACATGGGTTTCACATATACACACACACACACCTGCCTGTCCGTATTTTATTTCCATGTATAAAAATACTTTTTGTATCAGATCTGCCTTCCAGTCTTGTTTCCTCAAGTATTGTAAAGTACTTCCATCACCGTGAAGTGAAGATATGATAAAGGATTTGGAACGATCAGCTGGGACAGCTAAAATGCTTAAGGCAAGACTGCTGCCAAAAAAGTTTGTGTGCAACTACTCCATAAGAGCTCTTTATTAGCAGTGCTGAGCACTGAGCTTGATTTGATTCAATGTTCAATTCTCAAGCTTCCTTCTCTGTATCCAACTCATTGTAAACCTCTGCTTATAATTCTTCTGAAGACTTTAACAAGTATCTACCTGCAAAGAATTAAGAAAATAAGTATAATGATACCATTACTCTTAAACAGCCTCCAGCCAGTTCTCTGTCCTAAGGGCACATAAAGAGAAACCTTTAATTTTCTAACAGCAAGTTGAGTCCTACACACCGGGAATTCACCCCACTACAGATCACTCATGAGCAGCCATCAGAAATGTTTCACAGTGCTCTCTTGTCCTTTCTAACACCAGAGTATCACATCACAGGTGCAACTAAATGAAAAATACTTTTAATTTCCATTTGAATTTACAGCAAACATTTTTATTCCTCAAACACCTGTCACACACATACACTCAGAATATCTTTTACTATTGTTTCAACCATTAAGGCAACTAAAATACTTTTTCGCTTCGAAGTGATTGCACGTTTCTATAGTAGATTACCAAAACCAAGCACTGATTCTCAATATATAAGCTAGACAGGCATTACTAACCACCCCCTAAGAAAATCAAACAAAACATAAGGTCTTCTGCTCTGATGTGAAGGATGCCCTCAACTCACATTAAAGATGATGAAAGCTGTGTGGATAAACACCTTGCTGAATTTTTCTAGAAGAGCAAGCAGTGCTAGAGATGCTGCCTACAATCATAAGTCAACCAAGGCTAACACACACCCCACTAGAAAGATCCTCCCAGTGGAAGAGTGCTTAGCACTAGAACACGTGACAAGCTATTTAAAGTTTCTTCTTAAGTTATATTCCCTCACAACTCTGTTGCTTTTAGTTTTCAGACTCTAACCCAGGAATAATTAAATTTTTTAAGAGCCCAAGAACTGCAGTGAGTAACTTTCACCAAATTCTTAGTCAGATAGAAAAAAAAAGCCAAACAGCCCCAGCAAGCTCATGTTTCCTTACTGTAGCCACTTTTTTGTTCCCCTTTAAATAGTTTTTCAGCTCATGACTTGCAACAATCAACTTTAATATGCAGAAATCAGCTTAAGACAGCAATGCACTGGAAGGAGTCTGACCACCCACAGTTTTTCTTTAGTTTGCTTTTCAAATAAAAAACAGATAGATAGTCCACACAAACTGCAAAGTGCTGCTAAGCTGCCTAACCTAGTATTAAGGGAGCATTACTGACGTTCCATCCTCATGGATGCAACGTTCAGCATGCTTTTGCAAATTCTTCACCCATCACCTCAGAGCCATGATCAAAGCCTGAATGAAACTCAAGAGACCAAACATTTGACAGAAGTTGTGTTGAAAATGTGCTTCAGTAAGTACCACATTTGTACCATTGTTTCCCATTGTTATAAGATTCATGAGCCTGCGTACTAGTAAAAAAAAAAAACCGGGGGGGTGGGGTGACTACAAGGGTTTAAAAAAGAAAAAAGACACTATATATGTTTACATTTCTTGGAAAAGCAAAGCTAGCTTCGAGACCTACAGCAGACAAAATCCATTGCCATCTTTTCTCTACGAGTGTTAAGTTCAGCGTAAGCACCTCAAGTGCAGCTGTCTAAAAATTATAACAAAATGCTGTAACAAAATACAAAAACCAGATGCAGATATGCCCAGCACAGTAACCACCAGCACACTGCTAATTCCAGCTTCTAAAAAACTACAGTAATAAACCATAGGATGTGCAGAGTAACCTCTTCTACCCAGTGACTGTTAAATAAATTTGTTCCCTACAAATTCAATCTTGAATGGGTGAGGCACAAAACAGCCTTAGAGCTTTGCAAAACCCTTGCACAAGTAGTACTACATCACAGTCACCATGGAACCACCATCTTCTTAGGAATAAGAAGAAAGCTTGAATTAAATAGGTCTATGTGTTGATTATTGTTCCAAGGAAATAATCAACTTGAACACCCCCTCTCTGCTTCCACTTGCAGGCCAGAAGATTTTTGCCTGTTGCTAGTATACAAACAAGAGGCAAAGACAGCAGAAAACTTGGCTCCATGTGTTAAATTTTAAAGTAATGCCAGTGGCTACATAAGGTCCCAAGTGTAAACAGATTCCAAACAGCAAATTTTAATATCCCCCCCCCCCCCCCCCCCCCCTTTCTGGTGGCAAGGAAGCATACAGATTCTGCAATCCTGGCATCTGCAGAAGACCTACCTTTCTCCTCCCTTCCCCTACTTATGTGAACAGCCCCAGAGGTTTGTTCTCATCAAGTGGCCAGCAGCCCTCATTTCTGAAATGACTTTGCCTGCCTTAGCCAGCTTTCAGTGGATGACTGCCCAAATCACAAAACACACAGCCACAGCTGGCATCTCAGCTAGGAGTCCTTAAGAGGCCAAAAGACTGGAAAGGCCACGGAGATTATAAGTGTCGTACAACTAGGTGGTCCCCTACATTCAAGCCTTGAGCTGTCCCAGTGAGCTAAGTGCATACAGAACTGCTGCTCATACTCTCATGCATCTCTTCCATGCATAAAGGGTTTCAGTATTATGCTTGCTCATCCAGTACTGCAAATAGTACAGAAGTTCATTTTGCTTCTTTTCTAAGATGACAAAGCACCAGCAGACACAAGGGAAGGGGGAACAGTAGACAACATATGCTGACACTATACAGCATGCAAGCTTTGACTAATGTGCTTCCCTCAGTCTACAGTAAAGAATAAACAGCTGATAAGGACTGCAACCACAGCTTCCCTACTGTACAGCATGGGAGCAGCAACCAGTTACTGAAGCTGGCCCGAGCTTTCAGCTCCCACTGAACATCTGAAAAGGTCATCAGATTACTTTCTGGTTTTGTTTATTTCCCTTGTTAACAAAAATCTGAACTGAGCACAATTCAGTTCATAATGCTCTTTAAATTCTTTCTCCAGACTGAATTCCAGTTCAGCCCAGGTCTACTTTTGTCTCATCTCTTGGTCTGTGTATTTTGGAAATATTCCTTCAACACTTGTAACAGAACTGGATAAAGAGCTTGAAAAGGGCAGGAATGAATGTAATTGCAAATTTTACAGTGCTGTTTTGTGATTACAAGCCTTAACACGCTGGATTCAAGTGAAATACTATTTAAAACTCCAATGTTAATTAAAAAAATATGGTTGGTATTGCATTACAAAATTAACTTATTTACTGCAACAGCTAGCAAAGATTCATTTTGAGCTGCTGCCCACGCCGCTGGCCGCGGGGCTGCCGGCCGGGAATATCCGAGCTCCACCGTCGGGAGCCTCTTGGCACTGCAGGCTACCGCAAGCGCGCCCGTAAGGCTCCTGCTCTTTCTTCACTGTAATCTGTTTCCCATTGTGTCCCCAGATGTATGCCACCCTAGGACGGGTCCACAGACTGATCGGCAAAAATGTCACAGCTTCTTTTATTTTTCCAGGATAGACGAATGAAGTCTAATTAAAAACTTCTGCTGCTTTGAAGATTACATTCACAGATTACTTCCTTCAAAGAGACTTGGAAGATCCTTGGAGAGGGCTACCTTACTACAGCCAAGTCAGCTTTTTGATCATGAGACATAATCAAAACTGAAAAAGAAACTGGCTCTCTCCTGCTGAAACTGCAGCCACATTGCTTTCATGAAGGATATGGAATTACTAACACACTCAGCACCCACATCTACATAAAATCAGACCACTTAAGCAAATAAAGTTACCAACAACAACTTGAGCATCCAAGGAGAAGAACAACCCAGTACTCTCCTGATGAGAAATACTCTACATTCACATTTTGTACCATGTAGCAATATCCCAAGTCAGGAGCAGTACTTCATGTGTAATTACTACCTAGTTGTTAATAAACTGGGAGTCAGTGCTTTCATGAAGCCATTCATAGAATCATAGAATAGAATCATAGAATAGTTAGGGTTGGAAAGGACCTCGAGATCATCGAGTTCCAACCCCCCTGCCATGGGCAGAGGCACCTCCCACTAAACCATGCCATCCAAGGCTATGTCCAACCCCACCTTGAACGCCACCAGGGATGAAGCATTCACAACTTCCTTGGGCAACCCATGCCAGTGCCTCACCAATCTTACAGTAAAGAATTTCTTCCTCACATCCAATCTAAACTTCCCCTGTTTCAGTTCAAACCCATTACCCCTTGTCCTCTCACCACAGTCCCTCATGACCAGCATCCCTATAGGCCCCCTTCAGATCCCGGAAGGCTGCTATGAGGTCTCCACGCAGCCTTCTCTTCTCCAGGATCAACAGCCCCAATTTTCTCAGCCTATCTTCATACGAGAGGTGCTCCAGTCCCCTGATCATCCTCGTGACCCTCCTCTGCACTTCTTCTAACAGTTCCATGTCCTTTTTATGTTGAGGACACCAGAACTGCACACAAGACTCCAAGTGAGGTCTCACGAGAGCAGAGTAAAGGGGCAGAAGCACCTCCCTCGACCTGCTGGTCTCACTCCTTTTGATGCAGCCCAGGATACGGTTGGCTTTCTGGGCTGCAAGCGCACACTGCCGGCTCATGTTCATTTTTTCATCAACCCACACCCCCAAGTCCTTCTCCGCAGGGCTGCTCTGAATCTCTTCTCTGCCCAACCTGTAGCTGTGCCTGGCATTGCTCCGACCCAGGTGGAGGACCTTGCACTTGGCATGGTTCAACTTCATCAGGTTGGCATCAGCCCACCTCGCAAGCATGTCTAGGTCCCTCTGGATGGCATTCCTTCCCTCCAACGTATCAACTGAACCACACAGCTTGGTGTCATCGGCAAACTTGCTGAGGGCGCACTCAATCCCACTGTCCATGTCACCCACAAAGATGTTGAACAAGACCGGTCCCAACACCGATCCCTGAGGGATACCACTCGTTACTGGTCTCCAGCTGGACATTGAGCACTACTGTTTGCGTGCAGACATCCAGCCAGTTCTTTATCCACCGAGTGGTCCACCTATCAAATTGATGTCTCTCCAACTTAGAGAGAAGGATGTCATGTGAGACAGTGTCAAAGGCTTTACACAAGTCCAGGTAGATGACATCAACTGCTCTGCCCCTGTCCATCAGTTCCGTAGCCCCATCATAGAAGGTCACCAGATTGGTCACGCAGGATTTCCCCTTAGTGAAGCCATGCTGGCTGTCACCAAGCACCTTGTTGTTTTTCATGTGCCTCAGCATGCCTTCCAGGAGAATCCTCTCCAAGATTTTGCCAGGCACAGATGTGAGACTGACTGGTCTGTAATTCCCCACCTCATCCATTTTCCCCTTCTTAAAAATGGGGGTTATATTTCCCTTTTCCCAGTCATCGGGAACTTCTACTAAGCTTTATGGAGCTCACAGCACTAATCTGTTGGTGCTTTAAACAAGGACTTTCCAGTGGAAGTTATCATACTAATACAATGTTCTTCTTTAACAGGCTTATGCTGTGGTAATGCCTTCACATAGTAAGAGGGGGAAAAAAAAAAAAGAGAGAAAAAATACACATACAAATCTGAGGTGGAATATGGTGTATCAAATTTATATGGGTCTGGGGGCTTCTTTGACAAGAAGGAGTTACAAGACATAGGACAAAACAGAACAGCACAACTGTTAGATAAAGAACTCACACACAGCATAGTAAGCTTTAGGGTTTGGGTTTTTTTTCTTCTCCCCTTCATAGAGGATAAGAGAAACAAAAGAATAAAGGCAGACCTAAAATCCCTCCAGATGCCAGGCACAATCCTTTAAAAGATATTTAAATAAACTCTTCTCTGCAAATTATCAAACCACATAATTAATCAATTAGCCCTAAACAAAGAGATGAGACTAACCACAGACATACCTACACTTGCATAATTAAAACACAACTAAAGTTTTCCCCAGTTTTCATACCAAGCCACATGTCTCATATAAAGGTACAGAGGAAAAAGAAAGCAATCTTTAAGAAGATTCTAGGAGGATAAAAGCAAGCATCTACAAGATGACATCTTGTGTATGTGCATGTATGTATATATATATACATACGCATGCATGAATATACTCATTTTAATATTAAAAAATGCTTTACAATGTATCCAGTTGCCATCCTTTGAGGATAGCTATTTCCAAGCATAACAAAAATAATACTGTCTATATACACTGATTATTCACTCTGATAGTACCCAGTTGCAAATAGTACCCCCAGGGCTTTAGCAATGTTTCAGTGGTACCTCAAATACCATTATGAATAAAGAAGCATCAGTTAGTTGTTAAGTTAAAGCACCTATTTAAAGATGCTAGCGAAAGGTCAGTTACTGGTGTACCAGGTTAAAGTGAACATTATGGTCCTTTTAAAATCCCATTATTAATTTTAACAGTGAAGACTTTTAAATAGTTCATTTTCTACTTAAAAGACACATTTCTTACTCCTGGTGAGGCTCTGTTTCATAGGTGGGCCAGATGATTTTTCAAGGTCCCTTTCAACCTGGACTGTTGTAGAAGTCTATCGCACAAGAAAGCAATGGAAAAAAGCTGCAGAAAACATGACCACAAGATTGGGTATCTGACAGAGCCAATCTGGGCAGAAGAGAATACTGGCACATTTTACTTCTATTTTTAAAAATAACGTAGCTTGGATTTAAATGACAACTTACAGAGAAAGACACTGCAAGTTTTTCATGGCCAAACAAGTCCCTCAAAACCTTCATTAAAGCACTGTTTACTTTGGTAACTGGCAGATCAGCTGGAAGCAGCTCTCCCCCATCCTTTAACTTCTGCCTGCACCATTTGTAATTGTGTAATTTTCTAAAAGGCACTAAGCATTTTTAAGCAACATGTATCATTCAGTAAGGGATAAACTTACTGCAGAACTACAAGGAACCAAGCCTAAGAAACTTGAATGCCTACCACAACCTCAGGGTAAAGAGTAAGGAGTCACATAGCTGGGCTATGGAGTTTCTCCACAGCTGCCAGAATAGCTTGGTGGTGACAATGGTCCCATGCATGTCATTGCTGTCTGTAGTCCAAACCTGAGAAAACATCTGCCAGTGTAGCTTCTGGTTCTCCCCAGTTCTCGACCTGGAACAGCAATGCACAAATGTCTCTGTGGCAGCAGTGCAGGCTGCACAGGGGAGGATCAGCCACAGAGTCAACTCTCCCAACTGGCACATTGCAGCCACCATGACTTTAGCAGCTGGGAACCATTTAAGAACCACATGGGGAGTAACAAAATGTTTTTCTCCTCTCTGTAGCACTGCACTCACTTCATCTTTTAATCTGGTGGAAGAATCAAAAGCGATAACTTGCCCCACCCCCCCACCCCCCCCCGAATCACACAGTTAATCTGAGGATATTTGTTAAATAATTCCTGTTGTGCAGCAGTGTCTGTTCCTGACTATGCTGCTAAGGATTTGTCTGCAAGCCAGACATGTTTACTGATAACTTCGGAAAGATAATCTGCAAATTCACTGACCTGATGTAAGCTCCATGGTACATAAACAATTCCCCAATTTATATCTGTCCATCATTTCTACTGAGAATCATTCGTTGTCTAACATTGAGATCTCAGCAAGCAAAACATAACAAAAACATTATTTTAAAAATCAACTAAAAACAGAAGAGAACCAAAGGTGGAAGAGAGTCATGCACTCATTCAGAAAACACCAAGTTCAGCTTGTTTCTTCAGCTGTAAAACAGCAGCTCCAGGATTTCATTACTAAGAGCTCAGCCATGCAGTGGCAGAGCATGCCACTATCCCAGTGTGAGCTAGCTCCATTCAGGAGTCAGCATCCTAAAAGGTCATCAGCCACTTTATTCAACATCTTTCAGGCTACCTAAAAATCTAGTGAGTGTGGGAAGTTTTTGAAGTAGATGATGCTGCCCTACTAAGCTGAAGGATATTACAGGTGTCTCCACAGAAAAGATAAACACAAGTATTTCATAAATTGTATAGCTTAAAGCTGAAGAGACTATCAATGCTTTGGACTCCATAGCAAAAAAATAAACAGACTCTCAGCTTTGGCTGTTACTCCTTTCCACCCTCTGAGCAGGTATAGGAATACCCTTTGCTAACCACTAGCAGTACTATGGTGCAATGTCTTCCCTCGCTGCGTAAGCAGCTACCAGCTCAAGGAGGCAGCCAAACCTGTAGGTTTGACTCTGGATAAACTCAGAGTTAAGCCACTAGAAGTGTTTTATAAGAAACTAACTTTAAGACTGCAGAGCACAGCTCAAAAATAACATGTAGGTTACAGGGCCTGGCCCTGCCACTTGGCCTGCATTAGAACTGAGATGCCATCTGAGTCCCAGAAGTGACATTTGTTTCTTCCTTACTGGCAGCTCACAAATACATTTTGTATTTTGCATTTTGCCAACTTTTCTACACAAGCAGTAATTCTAGGCAGCTCATTACAGCAAGATTCATGACAGTTTAACTGAGTAGCTACTAATCCATCCAGATTTACCCACACCACACTTATCAACTCACCACAGTTCAGTGCAATTGGCTATGATTAGCAGCATTGGCAGAAGCCAAACCATGATCGGTGCAGATTTCTATTGCCCCTTTGCAAAGGCTCATTGCCCCTGGCACTGACTGCGGGGACCACGACATTTTATATCCAAATGTGCAGTGGGACACCTGAACAGAACAGGAGGTTAATGGCTTTAGAAAAGCTGTTTCATGGCTTTTGAAGAAAAAAGAGAAGTCGTGAGAATATTTCTGCTCTTGATGCAGGTTTGAGTGTTCAGTAGTTTCAGAAAGCTGTGGAAGTAAAGACTAACATTAAATATTATCTGTGGATTATTAAATTCCACTGAGCTTTACTGGTATAAATACACAAGCATGCTCCAAACTAATAGAGAAAGCAGATGTATGTGGGAGGGAAAAGTTAAAGAAAAAAAATGAATATGAGAACACAAACTTTTTCATCCTAAACAAAATAGACTTGTTCATTTTTCATGAGGATAACTTAAATTGGTTGAACAGGAATACATTATGCAGAAACCTTGTTTTCTGTTTGTTATATTTGAAAAATTGCCCAAATTAACACCACTATTTATGCTTAGACAGAAATTAGCTTAGACTAACTTCTTTGCCTTTCACCCCTGTATTTCCCAATTTCACCTTGTATCTGGCTGAGTCCAAAAAAACTGGGATCTACTCAGGTGATTACTGGAAAAACATGGAATTCTCACATGGAAATTAAATAGATAAATCACTACATAATTACCAAAGTTACTCTGAAAGAATTATTAAATTTAAAAAATGGAATAATTTACCATGATTGTTTTTGCTAAATAGTTTAGCCTGTTCATACACCACAAAGCACAAAGCTTTCTTCTGTGGAGAATTTGGATCTGTAGCCATGAAGCCATCAAGCTCCCAAAAATCAGTGCTACAACCTGACTTGTACTGTTAATGTAGGTCCATCAAAAGCATTTCTTTCAGGCACAACCCAGACCTTGGGAGAGAAAAACCCAAACAAACAAGAAAACACCATGAAAATATTTCAAGTGGTAACCACACCCCTTGCAAGTCAGCACAAGTGAAATGTAGGTGCTAATTTCTTAGTTGCTGCAGCTGGCAACCAATTACGTTAACTAAAGATGCCATGGTGAACACCAAAAGTGTGGTTTTAATATAACATGAAATATGTCATTCACTGTTGTTGTTGAGTAGAAATACAGCTGCTTACAGCCTGATCTCATCAGCTGAAGTTTGTTCTCAATTGATGCCATTTTCAGTGTTATCAAAATTTCCCCACCCTATTTGTGTTATCAAAGAATGAAATCCCTAGGGACATGGTTTCAGTGCTTCTTTATTTTATATTTTCTCCATGGGCTTCTCATCTCTCATTCTTTCTTTGGACTGACACAAGGTGTGTAATCTTCCAATATCATTAAGACCTTAGAGTTTTACTGAACAGTAGCAGTTGTCCTAAAAGTTACTGGAGCAATGGTCACCCTCAAGTAATTCCTTATTACCGGCATATTAGTGAGCACTCCTCAGCTCCTCAGAGCGAAGTGAAAATTTAACTTTAGAATTTGTTCAATATTATATGCTATGAGAGCTTGATAACATTCCAGTAGTGCTAAAAAAAAAATAAAAAATAAAAAATAGGGGGGAGAGAACTCATCCAAAACCTCCACACCATTAAAGTAGAAATGAAAAGGAATAATTTTCAATAGACTGTATGGATTAATAACTTCAGAATTTAAATGGCCCCAATTGTCACACAGTGCATGTCACTCATCTTTGTTTAAAGAACAAGAACACTGGTTATACATCTCAGACAGAATATATACTTCTAGCTGAAGCTAATCTTAAGATAGATTGATATTGACCTTATACAATGGCTTCTGTCTTTGTTCTGGTGCGAGTTGTTTAGTGTTCCTACTGCAGGGAGTCTCTGGTACACCCTCAAGTGCCAAGCTCAGGCCCAATGTTCTCCATAAGAAGCAAGGCTTATAAGTCCAGCTATACAGTGACTCAATACTGAACCTTCAACTGCGCATTTCACCTGCACTTACACACTATAATTCCAAACATAATTCTACAGTAAAAAGCCTGTTAGTGAGGGGAGCTCTGGTAGCCTAGCTATAATGCGAGAAAGCGCTGTCCTAGAAAAGGGAGGTCTTGATTAAAGACACTTTTAAACAGTTCAGGTCTGAAGAAAACGTACTTCTGACTGCCACCATCTTCAGTGGAACTTCTGAAAAGAAAGCACAGGTATACAAACTGATGGCTGTGCTGCAGCTACTCAAATCTTTTCATTAATGCCCCATTTCTTGCACCAAAAAGAAGCCTCAAGAAACAACAAAAACATGCAGTTTTTAATGGTATTCACGTTAATAGTCAGGCTAACTTTCTTGAACACTAATGACAAGGAACAAACTCCATAGATGTATAACTAACTCTTTAAACAGTTTGTTGTGCAGGTTCAAGGAACCACCTGTCTTTACGAACTGCTCACTGGTGTAGTCACGGTGAAGTCTGTCACCACACGGAACTTAGAAGACAGAGGTAATGTCCTCAACCAGGGGAGGTTTAGATTGAATATTAGGAAAAATTTCTTTATTGTGAGGGTGATCAGGTGTTGGAGCAGGCTGCCCAGGGAAGTGGTGGGATCACTGTCCCTGGAAGTGTTCAAAAAACATGTAGATGAGGCCCTTAGTGACACGTTTTAATGGTGGTCTTGGCAGTCCTGGGGTAATGATGATCTTACCAACCTGTAGCTGTGCCTGGGACTGCTTCAACCCATGTGTAGGACCTTGCACTTGGCTTCATGAAGCTGGCATTGGCCCACCTCACAAGTGTGTCAAGGTCCCTCTGGATGGCATCCCTTCCCTCTAGCATATCAACCGAGCCACACAGATTGGTGTCATTGGCAAACTTGCTGTGGGTGCACTCAATCCCACTGCCCGTGTTGCCGAGAGAGATGTTGAATGAGATCGGTCCCAACACTGTCCCCTGAGGGACAGCACTCGCTACTGATCTCCATTTGGACATTGAACCATTGAGCACAACTCTTCGCATGCAGCCATCCAGCCAATGTTTTATCCCCTGAGTGTTCCAACTATCAAATTGATGTCTCTCCAATTTAGAGACAAGGATGTCATGTGGGACATTGTCAAACAGTTTGCACAGGTCCAGGTAGATGACGTCAACTGCTTTGACACTATCCATCAGTTCTGTAGCCCCATCATAGAAGGACACCAAATTGGTCAGGCAGGATTTCCCCTTAGTAAAGCCATGCTGGCTGTCACCAAGCACCTTGTTGGTTTTCATGTGTCTTAGCATGCTTTCCAGGAGAATCTGCTCCAAGGCTTTGCCAGGCACAGAGATGAGACTGACTAGTCTGTAATTCCCTGGGTCATCCATTTTCCCCTTCTTGACAATGGAGATTTTATTTCCCTTTTTCCAGTTGTTGGGAACTTCAACTGATTGCATGGTGTCTCAAAGAGAATGGACAGCAGCTTAGCAACTTCATTCAAACCAGCTCTTCAGGACGTGTGGATGGATTTCATCAGGTCCCGTTGGACTTGTGCACATTTGAGCTCTTAAGATGATCTTGAACGTGATGTCTCCTGCAGTGGGCCTAAGGTCTTCATTCTCACAGTCCCTGCATCTGCCTTTCAAGACTTGCATGGTGTGGTCAGAGCATTTGCAAGTGAAGACTGAGGCAAAAAAGTCATCGAGAACCTCAGCCTTCTCCAAATCCAGTGTAGCCAGTTCTCCCTACAGCTTGTGGAGAAGGCCCACATTATTCATAGTCTGTCTTTTGTTTGCTACATACCTATAGAAGCCCTTCCTGTTATCCTGGACACTGTGTTTGCCCTCAGTCTGATGTTGAGGGCATCCTCTCTGGGGCTACTCACCTTGGAAAATGACCTTTAGTAGCCAACAACGACCAGTTTAAATCTGCCACTGTCCCTGTTTTGCTTAACTACAGACAGTTTCTTTGTGGCCAGGGTCTTCGAACTGTGAGGAACATGGTGTTTCCCATGTCCCATCTATTCTTCATCCCTAGCTGGATATTCTGGCCAGGATTTTTATCATCATGTGAAGGCAGAGATACTGTACCAGTACTGTAAAGAGTTTAATACAGAAATTAAGGGTTCATTTCCGGTCCAATTATATAGACCAAGACCCCAGAGTATCACCTAAACTATATAAACACAGATAAAACTGTCCAAACATCTAAACTTCAACAATAATCCAAACATAGCTAACAGAACAGACAAAATTCCAGATGTGTCTCACACATGGTGAATTAAAATACTCTGTAATAAAGTGCAGAGTACAATTCTACAAAGCTAGCGTCATGTCAGGAAATATAAACAAAACCAGGAAAAAATTAATTCATCTCATTCTCCAAAATCACAACTTGCATTTACTAAGCTCTTTCAAACATGTTATGTTGCTGATTAATAATACCTTAGGGCACAAGCTTTTTCTGAACTTTTGAGTTAAGAACTGCTTTGAAATATTATGGAGGCATACAAATATTACTCAATGATAACAAGGGAGAGCACCCTGTAATCTAAAACACCATACTTCTGACAAAATTGAGTCAGGTAGGAAAAGCATGATGAATTCAGAGTACAATGAAACTTCAAACAGTGCTGAAAACAATTAAAACCAGCTGAGCTAATAAAAACAGATCCTGCATAAACAATATTTCATCAAGTAAATTTCACCTACCTTGTTACACTTGGAATTTGGGAAAGTAGGAAAAGCCAGTAAGGTTTGAAAAAGAGATGTGAAAGGATAGCTTCGGGTTTAAACTTGAACAGGGGAAGTTCAGATTAGATAAAAGGAAGAAGTTCTTTACTGTGAGGGTGGTGAGGCACTGGAACAGGTTGCACAACGAAGTTGTAAATGCTCCGTTTCTGTCAGTGTTCAAGGCCAGGCTGAACGAGGCCTTGAGTGATTTGGTCTAGTGGAAGTTGTCTCTGTTCATGGCAGGTATGCTGGAACTAGATAATCTTAAGGTCCTTTCCAACCCAAACCACTCTATGATTCTATGGTATTGGGACATATACAATACATAGCAAATTAATATAGCCAGACTCTGACCTCAGTTATACTGATGTAAGTCCAAACTAACATCACTTACTGTAATGGAATTATGCTGGATTTACACCATTTAACTGAGATCAAAACCCATTCAATGAGACAAAAAATGAAGCTGGAAAATAGCTTTTATAGCTACACAATGGGACATTTCCTTGCAACTAAGAAAGTGTTTAATGCTATGTAGCTACAAAACAAGAGGTGAGATGTGCTTGATTTATCACATAACTATCTACAGCAAAAATTTCTAAGCTTTGAAAGGTTTTATGTATTTCACATCTGCCTCTACACAAGCTTAATGCAAATCAAACAGGTAATATAAAATATGCTTCACTTATTTAGGGCTTTTCTTAATGTTTTGCAAAGGGTATGGAGTGAGATGGAACAAGACAAGTCCCTGTAAAATAGGCATACAACAGCATATCTGAAGTTTCTTCCCGCATGAACTTTACAGGAAAAAAATTTATCCTCTTATACCACTTTCTAAACTAGAGCTCCATTTCCACAAGCTATCACACACCTCTACCAGCTTGGAATATTTCTCTGCTTCCCTTCCAAAAGAAAAAACATGGGTACATATCAGTATAAGTGGCTATGCAAAATCACCAGGAGCTTAAAAGATTTGCTTGAAGTGATAAAACTGCCAAATCCCTTAATATGCAATTTAGCCAATGCGCATTATTTTTATCTTCATACAGCATCATTCACTTCAGGTAACAGAACACTACAATTACACTTTCAAGGGTGCGGAAAGGGCTGAGTTTTTACAGTAATGACATGATCTCCACCTTTCATACCCTAGGCATGAGCTCCAGTAGCAATATTTAGAACAAAACTTGATACACAAAGGACGTAATTTTTTTCTCCCATAGTCTCTGTGAATGCTGACAGTCTAGATTTGCACAAACACTGTTCCTGTGTATTTCAGTCTTTCCAGTTCAATTCAGTTCATTAGCACTAGGGACATTCATTCCCCTCCCACTACAGCTATGCCAGCTGAACAAACTACCTGCCCTGCTCTGCAGAACAGCCCTAGCACAAATTATCACCTCCTACACTGGGCAGCAAAGTTGTTCATGCACCCTTTGTAATCAAGCTAGCAAGCTTAGAACCTGGACCATTTTGGAATTAACCTGGAATTCAGAAGAAGCCCTCATGTCTGGGGAATCAGAAAAGGCCATAACCTCAAAGAGGGAAGCAGATAGCAGTGCAGAGCAGTAGTTTTTTCCAATACAGAGCTACATTTAAGAAAATGTATATCCACAAATTCAGCCAAAGTCTCAGAGAACAAAATATCAGAGTCTGTCAGTCCAATTCAGACCCAGAACAACCTGTAGAGAAGTACTTGCTTGCAAGGCCAGTATGAAAAGTGAGAATGATACAAGTCCTTGCTGCCACTCTCCTTCATGCATAGGCAAGCATCAGCCATCAGACACACTGAAAGCAGCAAGTGAAAGATTTATCCATCATCTCCTGCATAAACCTCTTTGTGGCTAACACAGCACTTCTTTCAGAGCAAGAATATATTGCATTTAGCACCAACATATTTCATCACCAGGATCCAGTCTGCATATGCGAAAGATACTGCAGACTGCCAAAAAATCTTGAGATAAAGGGAGCTCTGAGAAGGGACACTGAACCTCTGAGAGAAACGTGTCAATGGAAAATTTGAGGAAGGGATGGGCTGAAGGCAGAGATGGAAAAGATAAAAGATGTGGGAGTTCGAAAGATTAGGAAAGAAAGGAAAAGGAGTAAACATTACAGGGACAAGTAAGTGATTTAAGGGTTTGTGGTCAACACAGAGGTCTGTGGCTCAGGAGTAAGTCACATAAATTCTCTGTGCTTTGATTTAGTTTATGTAAAATCTGAAAGGGGAAGACATGACCAAAACGAAAACAAAACAAACAAAAACACACAACCCCAGCACACCCGCAGGTACACAAAGAAATCATGAACATGTAGATTTTTAAGTAATATGCTGTTAAATCAGGAAGCAACAATCCTGGACAAGCACTGCTGCCTAAGCACCATATTATGCCCTTCAAATGCTGTAGAAAAGCAGGTAAAACATTACACCAACCAGTGCACACCACATGTCACTTCAGCAGTCTGCCAGGGGTGATGTTTGGCTTTGCCCTTGCCACTTGCCGGCAGCTAGCAGTGCTTCTTCAGAGCAGCCCTGTGGAGAAGGACTTGGGGGTGTGGGTTGATGAAAAAATGAACATGAGCTGGCAGTGTGCGCTTGCAGCCCAGAAAGCCAACCGTATCCTGGGCTGCATCAAAAGGAGTGTGACCAGCAGGTCGAGGGAGGTGCTCCTGCCCCTCTACTCTGCTCTCGTGAGAACTCACTTGGAGTCTTGTGTGCAGTTCTAGTGTCCTCAACATAAAAAGGACATGGAACTGTTAGAAGAAGTGCAGAGGAGGGCCACGAGGATGATCAGGGGACTGGAGCACCTCTCGTATGAAGATAGGCTGAGAAAATTGGGGCTATTCAGCCTGGAGAAGAGAAGGCTGCATGGAGACCTCATAGCAGCCTTCCAATACCTGAAGGGGGCCTATAGGGATGCTGGGGAGGGGCTCTTCATTAGGGACTGTGGTGTGAGGACAAGGGGTAATGGGTTTAAACTTAAACAGGGGAAGTTGAGATTGGATGTGAGGAAGAAATTCTTTACTGTGAGGGTGGTGAGGCCCTGGAATGGGTTGCCCAGAGAGGTTGTGGATGCTTCATCCCTGGCGGCGTTCAAGGTGGGGTTGGACATAGCCTTGGATGGCATGGTTTAGTGGGAGGTGTCCCTGCCCATGGCAGGGGGGTTGGAACTCAATGATCTTGAGGTCCTTTCCAACCCTAACTATTCTATAATTCTATGATTCTATGATTCTTATACACAAACTCTGGCAAAAGAGAGCAGTTAGTGTGTGCACAGTGAAGATAAAGATCTCTAATTAAAACCACACTACTATTGTGTTGGTGCTCTACAAGCTAAGCAGCACCAAATGGAAAAGAAGTGCCATAATGCAAGGTGATTTGCCCAAAGACTGGCAGCAATCAAACTCTTCTAGCTGGGCACTCCAGCTATTGCTCTTCTACCTAAAATCATGTGCTTGCCTATAAATTTCACTTATTTGCAGTCTAAAAAGACCTAGGTCTGACACAGTAAAGACACAACCTTTTGAGGATTTTAATAAGCAAGAAATATAAAGTAATATGGGGGCATAAAAGAAACCACAGTATTCCTAGCTGTTCTAAGGCAGAGGACTTCATTTTTCCTGCACAACTTTCCTCTTCTTCTGTTCCTCAATAAATTATAAGTGCGAAAGCATACTAGTTCAGTGAACTAAGACCTCACTAACTAAACAAAAAAGCTCTGTCCTTTGGAAAACAGACTCGGACATACCATTATACAGCTTAAGAGAACTCAGGAAATGTTTCAGTGATATTCAGCATCCCTAGAGACACTTCAGCTCATGAAAATACACGGGTGTCCAAAGCATGAAAATTACAATGGCTTCCTGCTTACACCTCCTACCTCCCCCAGGCTATGGATGTAATTTAAACAAGATGGCAGGAATCCAGCGGTAACCTGTAGTCATAGATTAGAGCTGCTATCCCGAGCAAACAAGCCCTACATTTAGCTGGGACTGTAGTAACACAAGACATTCCTTCATTTTCACTTAACTATGCAAACCCACCCCCACTCACTCCACTTTCACAGGGTTTTTCCATTCTGAAAACTGGAGGCCCATTCTGCTTTTAGTTATATCTCATTGCAGAAAAAGCTCTACTGGTTGTAATTTATCCTGTAGTTCTAAAGTTGATATTGGGATTTTGGCTCTACTGTATATCAGGCTACATGAAACTATCTTTTAAAGTTGTCTTCATATTTTGTAGTCCTATGGCTGGGGAAAAAAAGAAAAAACAAACAGAGGAAGGAAGCATTACAGCTCCCATGAAAACACTGAGATAAAATTTACTCCCTCAATTGCAATTCTACGCAGGCTCTGCACCACAAAGGGACCAGCTGTCTCCTGTAACAGCTGGCTCATGAAGCCACCTCAAAAGAACAATTTAAAATACTCTCTGCACAGTGCTCATACATTCAAGTTTATTTTGGGAGTCCCTTTATGCTATACACAGGCTTTGAACACTTATATACTTGATTCATTGTACCTAATATCACACACTAACTGTTGTATTACCAAGAGCGTATGGTAAGACACCATTCCAGAGTGAACAGATGAAACTGCTAATCGGGATACATTACTGAAAACAAATTCAACACTTTCAATTATAATTTGTTGCATGTGATGTATGCAGCTTGTTGGCCTGGTGTCTGGGAATATGTCATTTTAAATATGCATATATTTTACCAGTAATGTCTTGCAGACTGAAATCTGAGGCAAAGTATATTTTAGGAAAACGGTTACAACTTGAGCAGAGCTTGAAAACTGCACACACTGTCTCTGTAAGGAGGTGTACCAAAGAATATCAAAATGGAAGGGTACATGGGATACAGAACAAAAATTTAACATATCTTTATAAATACACACAGCCTCTTCACATTTGCAATACACATTAATGGTGTGCACCATGGACCCCATTTGTGGCTTCTCCCCACAGTGATTATCAACCTCTTAGCTACTAGTATTACTCCCTTGGCTTACACAAAATGGTCTCTGCTGAACACCCAATGTTCAAACTGCTGACAACATGCAGTAAGGGCAAATGAGGTGTAAGACATTCTGATTAGCCACATCATTAGGCATCCATCAACACCCTCGGCAAAGCAGACTTGCAGAAGTGCCTCAGTTTATGCTAGAGCTGCCTTCATAGGTTGCCACTCAGTTTTAGCTCAAAATGCCCCACCAAGGCAAGTTTTTCAGCTGGGCTGAAGAACCAGGGAAGACATCACCGTGTGGACACTACTTATTCTCCCAGTGATCTAGTCTCATCTGAGCGCTCAGTATTGATATGGCAGAATGAAAACCAGTCTGAATCAAATCTCAGGTGCTATTATTTGGACAGTCAGCCCCAGAGCAAGAAAAAGTGAGAAAGCCTCTCACTTGACTTCATACCTCCTATTTTCAGGGCTTCAGCTGAACTAACTTTTATTCCCTCTGCAGCCACTAATAAAACTAAATGAGACATCCAAAGAGTATTTAAAGATTCATAAGCAATGAACTGCACCACAAAGGTACCAGTTTCTTTTTGTCAGTTACAGAAGGAACCTTTGGGTATCTAGGCTCTCAGCAAAGGTTCTTCAGTTAAGTGCTTGATGGATGGGATTAATCCTGTCCTCTGTGTCATGGGTTTATATATCTTGACATGATCCCACTTAAGTACTTGAAGAACATTAAGTCATTGTGCTTCTCCTCTGGCAAGAAACAGGGGAAAGCTCAGTTCACATCTACAGTTACCAAAGAATAGGTTGCACGTGTTCTTAAAAAGGCAACAATAGAAGTTTAACCATAGACCACAAGGAGATATGCATTATCTAAACCACTCTGATCCTGCTTAAAAATGTAACATTGCAAACTATCCTTATACAAAATGCAAATCTTGGACCCAGAGTTCACCCAACAACAACTGCACAGCATGAATTCACAATAGGCAGAACTGAAAGATCTCATAAATCAGACCTGAGTGTAACACACAACGGGAAATCCTGAACACTGGCAAATGTTAGAAGAAATTCATTATATTCAACAATGTATTTAAGGGGTAAAACACATTCTCACTGGCAGTAGTAAGGAAAGAAAATGAAGCGGACAGCCCAGAACACATTTCATTAAATCCATCCTATTTCTTCTAACAAAACGTATCAAGGCATGGCAGGCCAATCAAGTCACACCATCAGTCTCTTTCAACAGAGAAATTGTTTTGCCATTTGCAAACTAAAAAACATATGTTCTCAATACTTTCTCTGATACATGCATTGACTTCAAAATCAAAGTCTACAGCATATGCCAAAAATCAAGTCATTGACTGGAAAATATATACTAACTGGCATCTGAAGGCTTTCACTGTCTAAAGGGTTCCTCCTTTCATTCTTTAGGCCACATTCAAAATTTATTAACTAAATTAAATATCTGTTCCTTTTCCATACTCCTTAATCCATCTTATCCAGATCCTCAACTGACTGAATCGAATGCCCTCTAGTATAAATTCCAAGCAGCCTCCAATACACACACACACACACACACACACACAAAAAAAAAAGCTTGTAAAGCACAAGTCAGAAAAAGGCTACAAAGACACATACTTCAGGTCCATGCAGCAGAAAAATAGCTCCACATTCCCTAACAAGTTGGTATGACAGGACAAAGAATGTCCCAAGCACACAGCAAAGTACCAATCCAATATAAACTCATTTTGATCACCATTGGATAAGAAAAGTTTAAACATAATTTGTACCAGCTAATGGAGTCCAATCGCTCCATGTACCCCTATATAGGACAAATATTGTTTACCCCCTTGCAGTTAACATGTGCCCCAGCTCTGTACCACACAGTATAGAGCTTTCAAAAGGCATGTGAACATGCACTCAGCAAGGATTAAGGATTAGAGTCTCGCTTTCAGCAGCCTTCAGTTCTTGTGTTTGTTGGGTGTTTTTCTCTTCCTTCTTCTCTGAGAACTCAGGCTCCTCTCTTCAGTAAAGGCATTCACTATTAACTCCACAACACAGAAGGCATCGTTTTTCATGATCTTCTAGCATTGCCAATTTAAAAGAATAAGGTTGTAATTTCAAAAGCCAGATTTTTTTTTGTTAGCCTCCTTGTCAACTTCCCTCTGTATATTTCACTGACAATTCATCTTACAATAAGCACTATTGCCTCAGTTAAAGCGAGCTAAAGACGTATACGATATTTATGCCTCCTTGTTAATTTAATAACTGTTTTCTCCAGATGAGAAAGAGAAAATATATCAATCTCACAGACAGCCTTAATCATGGCTTAAAAGCAATTGAGGATTTGCATAAAATACCTGCCTTTGATAAATCATTAGAAATTTGATTTGTGAATACTTAAACCAATTCAGTAGATGCATACATCATCAGAAATTTCTCTTTTCTTGCCATACCTTACAGCTCCCATCAAGACTTGTAGCCAGCATGGCCTACTGTTTTACAATTAATGCCATGGATAGTACTAACTTGGCTTCTATATATGACAGTGTGGAAAAAAAGCTACTGTAACTTTTGAAAAATAAATTCAAAGTGGGGAGAAAAAGGGAAGAAGGAGAATGGGATCAGTCAGAAGACTATGAATTCAGCTCTCACACCATTGGTATCTACCTTCTCCCCACTGCTTCCAGTTATCAGTCACTGACACCTTAGATAAAAGTGTCATTTCCTACTTTACAAGGAGAAAGCAGTCTTCAGCTGCCCAGGCAAGCAGAGAAAAAAAAAAACTTGCAGAGATCCTCCTTCCACACTGCATTTCAGAGTGATTAAACCATACTCACTTCTGGGGTAATTCAGGACATGATGAAATATACTGTATAGCCATTTTTTCATCAGGGACAAGGCTTCACTGTTTCAGTTTAACTGGCACCAGCTTAATCGCTTTCTAATCTGGTTCAGTATTGTGTGATATTTACTTTGAGATCAATCAGCAAATAGTTAAAGTAGCAGAAATAATACGGCAGCAGCCTCTAATGGGAAGGCAGGAACAAATCTCTTTGCACAGAACAGCAACAGCAGAAAGACCAACCACAGCTTTATTCTGTCACTGTGTAGGTTTGTGCTGCTCTTCAAATGTGTATTTTGTGATGTACGCCTACACTTCTATACCCATGTCCCCAAGAACAGTGACCAGCGGTTTCTCAACAGGTTCAGTTCCCTGTAGATGATCTAAAGACACAGTTTTATCTGGAGTAGAGATTACAGAACCTACATACCACCCTTCACTTCTCAGCAAGCTGTGTGATCCTCTGAAGTCCACATTTTGCCATCTACTAATAGTAAGTGATACGAAGGAAAACCTACCAGTCTGAGAAGTGAAAGTTGTTCAGGATGGATTATAGTAAAAATTCTAAGGAAACTGACAGAAAGCTGTCCTATTACAAAACACTATTCAGGAGTGAATTTAAAACTCTGTAAAATTATTTGCTGCATTGTTGCATGCCTAATGTTTGAGTTGGCAATGGCACTGTAATAGCGACTGCCATTTGTGACACAATGCGTCAAGTATCCTTCATGCAAGCTCCAGAAGCTATGAAGAACAGGCATACAGGGCTAAACAGCAAGCCTCATTTGCTGAGCAACCTCAGTAATAATTACTGGGACAGCATAACATTGGAATGCATTACTAATGAGCTACAGAGCTGTTCATTAATTGTCACCACTTGGAGCTGGGGATAGAAAAACAAAATAGAAAAAGTAGCTTCTGCATAAGTTCAGTAGTCAACAATTTCAAATGGGACATGAAAAATAAATCATAATGCAAAGCAGAAGAGAATAACAGATTTGAGGCATTATCACTTTTTTCCTGAAGGGAATTACAATCACCACTGTATCTTCAAGTAAAAACAGGGATAAAAATCTTTTCCCTTGCAAAAAATATTCAAGAAACTGAGGGGAAATTTACTGTTGTGCATACTTTCAGGCCTGGAGAGATAGAGTTAAGACAGTAGAAAAAAGTTTTA
The DNA here is from genome assembly GCA_039720435.1 of Amazona ochrocephala. Taxonomy (NCBI): domain Eukaryota; kingdom Metazoa; phylum Chordata; class Aves; order Psittaciformes; family Psittacidae; genus Amazona; species Amazona ochrocephala. The sequence continues at coordinate 1,217,924 of CM077884.1, read as the reverse complement.
AATGATGTTCTAGTAGGTTTTTGGATGAGGTTACAACATTTTGACTGCTTCACAGATTTTGGAACTCCTGGTACTGGCAATATTATCTTCTGTAATCTATAACAGCTATTTTTAGAGGGACCCTAAACAAATCCTTCCAGAGAAGGCTCCATTAAGGATGACTATAAGGTTTCAAAATAACAATTTTGTACATGATCAGTATGGTTTTCACAGAAATCTCAGAGATAGAAAATATCTAAGTGCTTTAGACCTTATCCTTATCAACTTGGACTTGTTTGCTATTGTATAGTCACAGTATCGGTGACTGCCATTCAATTGATGACAGCAGCAATAAAACTTCGTAGCAGAAACAACAACATACACGCAGAATTTAGGCCTTAAGGAAATGGAGTATTTCCTGCCAAAATTGTAAATGGTAAAATAACAAGTAATAGTGACACTTCAACAGTTGTGGCACAAAAGAGCAGATTTAACAATTATTATGCCCAGTTCTGGTTGTCTTCAGATATGAAGACAGCACTGAACAGTTATAAATTTCTGTTGCAGCTCCCAAGACATGAAAGAAAAACTCACAACTTGAACATGCACTTGTTATTGCTGTCACTATATAGCTAAGGAATTCCAAAATAAACCAATCCCATCCCCTAATCTCCTCCCCCCAGAAAATAACAACTTACATAACTTGACTTTTTCAGACAGGGTGTTCTGAAATTTCTGGGGCCACTAAAGAACACTAGTCTTGAAAAATCAACCAGGATAACCTTAACCTGATATTCTGGGATGCATCAGTAGAGCTACTGCACCAGCACATGGAGATCAGATCTGTTAAGTTAGCACATTTCCACCACCACATCCCCCCCTGCACACCTTGGGTTTTGGGAATAATATGAAACCCATTCAGATATAAAACTCTCAAAATAAGAGGACTTCTAGAATTAAGTGGAGGGAATAAATATCTTTGCCTCTGACCTTACTCTTGCCAGAGTGGGGGCAACTCTTCTCCTTGGTTCCTATGAAAACTATGGGAATTTGATAAGCACCTAGCGTTTGCAAAACAATTGCCTACAGGAACTTAACTGGAAAGCAGTTTATTCCTCCTTGCCAACTTCACAATTTTTCTAGTTCAAATATTAGATATCTTTAAACCAGTTTTACTTACCAATAAAGGCAAGAAGACCCACTGAATGTGGGCAGAAAGAGTTATTACCCAAAGACAAGCAGACCTACCCAGAATCTACCAAGTTCTCAGTTTCTGATGGGCAAGGATTCCCAATTAATCTATGTAGTCTGTAGACTGCAACAGGCTCACATGAGGTCTGTCCAGAAAACACACACAGCACCCACTGAATCTTTCTCTTTATTAAACAAAGGATACACTGTAAAACACTGGTAACATCTCTCCTCCACCGCTTATCTAATCTTTCCTGTTCCATCACAGTGAACTCAAAATCTGATTAAATCCCATTATATTACATCACACAATGCTGAATATCACCCACCAAGTACTAAAGAAGTTTATACCACACCACAACCTAGCTGATACAAACCAACCTCAAATAAGTGCTATTACTTACCCCAAAATGCAATGACATCAACAGGCCTACATGACCCCCAGAATAAGAACTACGAAGGAAAGGCATACCACAGAAGCTCCTAGACTTTTCTCATGCTGCCCCCATGCCTTGTACAAATGCCACTTGTGGAGTGGACAAACTCAGATACCAGTACAAAATACCACATTTCTCTTAAACTTATCCTCCCTGCTTTGAAAACTACTGCCACGCAGTTTCTCCACAGCCATGTTCCTGTTCTTTAGTGAAACTAATATCAAGTTTTGAAGCATTTCATCCTCCACCCAAAGAAAGCAGAGGGAATGTTGAAGACAATGACCAGCTTCTTTAGGCTACACCAAATGGAACATTCAACTTTCCTGAATGGGAAAAGGTTTTAGACAACTGATTTATATATACATTCAGCCTTTGCTTGAGAAGTTTAACAGACAACCATAAATCTGAGGGTAAACCTCAGGCTAAAGACCTCAAGTGACAGAAGAATGCAAAAGGCTAAGTGCAGGGCATTGTTGACGCAGAAGTCCCAGACACAGTGCACAGACCAATATGATCAGGCTGTGCCAAAGTTTATTGCGCAGATAGCTCAGTATATATAGGCGCTCTACTTGTCTATCATTAACACACACAAGTCTAATTGGATACATGTATTGTTCACACAGCTAAATACCAAATAGGATTCACTCAGTAACAGTTTAATGATTGGTTAACTATGACAGCATATGCTTCAAGGTTACAGTTAACATTCCTTCTCTGCGTATCTCTCTCAGTAGTTTTCCGTGCCAACTTTTCCCAAGGCTTCTGCACGTACACGAACTTTAGTAACCCTCAGGCGAGGCCTCAGTGCCTGCTGGTCACTACCTTACAATTGTCAAGCAATTGTCTGGATTGCTCACATGCCCATTCACACTCAAATAGCTCTCCATAAATCCCTCTTTTTGTTTTTGAACAACCCAGACCCGATTCACAGCACGAGATAGCATACTGACAATACACTTCCATAAACAACAAAAGATTAAAACAATAATAATCAATACCATTAAAACTGTTAAACCTTGTTTGATTAGTACTCCTAGCCAACCACCAATACCCCAAACCCTGTAATAATCTTTGAAACCAATCCCAATCCGAGAGCACTTGTAACTTTCTATGTATAGATTCAGAATGATCAGAAAGATTCATACAGCACATTCCTTCAAAATCTTCACATCCGTGACCTTGGGCTAGTAGTAAAAAATCAATTGCTGCTCTATTTTGCAGAGTAGCATGCCTTATACTATCTACATCTAATAAAAGATTACTTAAAGCTTCAGAAGTAGCATTAGTTTGTTTTGCAAGCCAACAACCGAGTCTATTTAAAGTAGTTAGTGTGTGAGCAATCCCGACTGAGGGGTCTATTCCAAAATTCTATGTGATCATTACAAAAACTACTAAAAGCATGTGAACTTCTTTTTACACGATAATTGCTTTTACGTCTGATTTGCAAAATTTGTGATCGATTTGGCATTAATAGGGTCAGTCGTGCTAAACTACATGGTCCTCCTTTTATGTGAGAAGGGATCCCTGGCCAGGCACGATCCCCACAAACCAAAAAGTGACCACTAGGCAAGCTAATAGGTTGGTTAGTAGCTTTAGATATGTTGCTGGAGGTATAATCACACCAAGAGCTATGGTTAGCATACACCGGCAGGGTGGCATTAACCCACCAAGCTCGTGACTGATTTCTCCCAACATAATTGAAATATAGACAATAGTCCATTTTTACAGACCCTAATAATTCCAATTCTTGTGGTTCCAACAAACTCTTTGGCAGGTAAGGTATCCAGCCATCCCAGGCATCTACCTTTCCCGTGCCTTGTGCAACAGCCTGCTGAGCCGTTGGAACAGGCCAATTATCTATGGGCACAGCCACCAAACAAGTGGTGAATGGATTCTCTGGGGTACAGTTAAAATCCACATGATGATTATCAAAGTGGCTGATCTGACTGGTCCATATGTTCTTTCCATGGCCTCACCCACCAACTCGGGACCCATCGTGGTCCTTCACCTGTCGAAACACAAACATATCCTCTGCCAGTCATTTTTACCTCTACTGGGCCTTTCCATTCTCCTGTTCGCAAATCTTTAAACTGAACTTTTGCTGCCTCAACCTTTTGCACCTTTGATTGTAATGATGTATGATGGATTACAATTGGTGGAGATTCTCGGTTCCCTGTTAAACGCAGATAATTTAATACGTACAGAGCTTTTGCAAGACGTTCAAATGGCATCTCTTCTCCCTCTTTTTGTTTTTGCAAAAGCGATTTCAGAGTAGCATGAGCTCGCTCAACAATGGCTTGACCTGTGGGAGAGTGTGGAATACCAGTGACTCTATGGATTCCCCACAGATTACAAAAATGTGCAAATGAATGTGACACATATGCCGGTGCATTGTCTGTTTTGATTTCTAGAGGAATGCCTAATGCAGCAATAGCAGCATGCATGTGTTTAATAACATGTTTAGCAGACTCACCAGTTTGAGCTGTGGCCCACATAGCATGAGAAAAGGTGTCAATGCTGACATGCACATATTTTAAATGGCCAAACTCGGCAATGTGTGTGACATCCATTTGCCATAGTTGTAAGGCAGCCAATCCTCTAGGATTGACCCCTAAGCCTAGACCAAAACCAATTTTTTGGCAGGAAGCACAAGACTGTACAATGCCTTGAGCGTCAGTAATAGGAAAGTTAAATTGCTGAGCTAACACCCTCGCTGATTGATGGAAAAAATCATGCGAGAGACGTGCCTGTTCAAACAAATTAATTGTAGGATTTGTCCATGTTGCAGCAACAAGTTGGGCTGCATTGTTGTTACCGATAGACAGACAATATTGGAATTGATGGCTACGAATGTGTGTGATAAAATATGGTGTTAGCCGCTGGTTTAACAAATGTAACAACTGCATTAAAAGCATATACAAGGTAGCGTTTTTCACAGTTTTAACCATTGCTCGCTCAAGGCCTTGCACTGTCCCAACCACATAGAGAATCTGACACAATGTTTAACGGTGTTTCTGGCCATTGCTGGAAAACTCATAATACTGCTCTTAACTCCAGTGTTTGTAGAGAATCACCAAGATGACCCTGCAAAATATGATGTTTCCACTGGCTGTCTGTGTACCAAGTGGCAGCAGCTCATTTAGATTTTCGCCCAGCATCAGTAAAAACTGTAAGCCCTTCTACTGGGGTTTCAGACCCGACTGGAATTTCTTCAAAAGTCTGGTCCTGTAAGATAGGTAAAAATTTTGTTGGAGGATAAGCGTTACTAAGTGTGCCTGGATATTCAGCAAGTGCAATTTGGAATGTCTCTGAAGTAGTCAGCAACCAGTTAAGATAGTCCTGTACAATTGGAATGTAAATAACATCTGGTTCCCAACCCGCCATATCTATGATTCTTTTTCTGCCTTTTATTATCATGTTGGCAAAGAGCTCAATGCGGGTGCAGATGGTGTTTTTCGGCTGGAAGGATAAAAAGATCCACTCCAGTATTTTAAGGTCGTTATCATTTTGCTGTATAATGAGACCAAGTAAATGTTTTCTTTGAGCTGAGGAATTGACAATTAACAGGCGCAAAGGTAATCCTGTTATTTGTCTTTGCACTGTAGCTGTTAAAATTTTGTCTGTCACCTTTTCTAATGCTAATTTTTGTTCAGGTGTTAACTGTCTGCGGCTATTAGCATTAACAGAGGTGCCTAACAAAGACATTAACAGAGCTAAATCATCATTTGTGATTCCTGCAATTGATCTCACCCATTGTATGTTTCCCATGAGTTTTTGTGCATCAGTAAGAGTGTTAATTTCAGTGTGCAGTTTGATTTTTTGGGGACGTACGGTGCTACCCGTAATTGTCCAACCTAAATATTGCCAAGGGCATTGCCGCTGTACTTTTTCTGGGGCTATGTGTAAATTTTTTGATCCCAGAGTGTGTTGCAGTTCCTGCAAAATTTCAGTGACATCAAGTTTTTCTCCTGCTATGAGAATGTCATCCATATAATGGTACACTAAAAGGGATTGATGAGTCTGTCTAAAGGGTTGCAAAGCCCAGGCAACAAAAGTTTGACACAGAGTTGGTGAATTTTTCATACCCTGAGGCAAAACTACCCATTGGTACCATTTTGCAGGTTCCTGCTTGTTTATGGCTGGCACAGTAAAAGCAAATTTTTCTGCGTCGTCAGGGTGTAATGGTATTGTAAAAAAACAGTCTTTCAAGTCAATAATAAATAAAACCCAATGTTCAGGAAGCATTACAGGAGAGGGTAATCCTGGGTGTAAGGCTCCCATGTCTTGCATTACGGCGTTTACGGCTCGCAAATCATGGAGCAAACGCCATTTTCCTGATTTTTTGGGAACTGTAAAAATAGGAGTATTCCATGGGCTCGTAGATGGTGTTATATGTCCTGCATCCAATTGCTCTTGTACTAAATTCTGTACGATTTGCAGCCGTTCCTGCCTTAGCGGCCATTGGTCCACCCACACAGGAGTGGTGGTGGTCCATGTGAGTTTTAAAATAGGCTGCTCTACCATGGCCGCTGCTAAAAATTTTTAGTTATGAGATGTGCTCCCATTTGTGACAGGACATCTCGACCGATTAGTGCTACTGGTAAGTGCATTACATATGGGCGGGTTGTCACCACGGTGCCATCAGTAAAAGCAAAAGAAACTGGAGTTGAACTGATCATGGTTTGCTGAGTTCCCCCCACCCCGATCACGCTAGTGTGTGCCGGTAATAGTGGCCAATTTGCTGGCCATCTGACAGCAGGGATGATAGTAACATCCGCCCCTGTATCAATTAACATAGAAAGGGTTATTGATAGTCCGTTTTGATGGGTGATAATTATCTTTTCCTCAGGTTTCCCCTTTGCTATGTCGATTGCCAACATAATCTCCAGGGTACCTGTTGATCCAAATCCTCCTTGTCCCCTTTCACGAGTCTGGGCTTTTGGCACACAGGCTTGAAATGGTATTAATTGAGCAATTTTTGACTTTGCCGGTATGGTAAGAGGCGGGGTCAAGGTATATAATATAGAATCATAGAATAGTAAGGGTTGGAAAGGACCTCAAGATCATCGAGTTCCAACCCCCCCTGCCATGGGCAGGGACACCTCCCACTAAACCATGCCATCCAAGGCTATGTCCAACCCTACCTTGAACGCCGCCAGGGATGAAGCATCCACAACCTCCCTGGGCAACCCATTCCAGGGCCTCACCATCCTTACAGTAAAGAATTTCTTCCTCAGATCCAATCTAAACCTCCCCTGTTTAAGTTTAAACCCATTACCCCTTGTCCTCACACCACAGTCCCTAATGAACAGTCCCTCCCCAGCATCCCTATAGGCCACCTTCAGATATTGGAAGGCTGCTATGAGGTCTCCACGCAGCCTTCTCTTCTCCAGGCTCAACAGCCCCAATTTTCTCAGCCTATCTTCATACGAGAGGTGCTCCAGTCCCCTGATCATCCTCGTGGCCCTCCTCTGCACTTCTTCTAACAGTTCCATGTCCTTTTTATGTTGAGGACACCAGAACTGCACACAATACTCCAAGTGAGGTCTCATGAGAGCAGAGTAAAGGGGCAGGATCACCTCCGTCGACCTGCTGGTCACGCTCCTTTTGATGCAGCCCAGGATACGGTTGGCCTTCTGGGCTGCAAGCGCACGCTGCCAGCTCATGTTCATTTTTTCATCAACCCACACCCCCAAGTCCTTCTCCGCAGGGCTGCTCTCAATCTCCTCCCCGCCCAATCTGTAGCTGTGCCGGGCATTGCTCTGACCCAGGTGGAGGACTTTGCATTTAGCATGGTTAAACTTCATTAGGTTGGCATCAGCCCACCTCACAAGCGTGTCAAGGTCCCTCTGGATGGCATTCCTTCCCTCCACTGTATCAACCGAACTACACAGCTTGGTGTCATCGGCAAACTTGCTGAGGGCGCACTCAATCCCACTGTCCATGTCACCCACAAAGACATTGAACAAGACCGGTCCCAACACCGATCCCTGAGGGACACCACTCGTTACTGGTCTCCAGCTGGACACTGAGCCACTGAGCACTACTCTTTGCGTGCGGCCATCCAGCCAGTTCTATATCCACCGAGTGGTCCACCTATCAAATTGATGTCTCTCCAACTTAGAGAGAAGGATGTCATGTAATAGTCCGAATCAATAAGTCCTGGCACCAAAAATATACCTTTTCTAGAAACAGATGACCGACCAATAAGCAATGCACTTAATCCATGCCCTAACGGTCCTTTCTGGTCAGAATCAATTACTACGACTTCCGTGGAAGTCAGAGTAATGTCTGCTGTTGCCAGGTCCACTCCTGCGCTGCCGACTGTAGCGGCTGCGCAGCGGTCCAAGCACCCTGCATTTGTGTCGTCGCGCGCAGGTGAATCATGCTCGACTCCTTGTTTCCCGAGTTTTTGCACTCATGGGTATTGAAATAACTTCTCTTACAATGTATGCACCATTTCCTTGCTCGTGCAGTAGTTTGTCTGATCAGATTTGGATTAGGTGGACTCTTACAATTCCTTCTAAGATGACCTTGTTTCCCGCAATTAAAGCATTTTCCTACCCTTGGTTTTACAGCAGCTCCCACAGCTGCAGCCATTACAGTAGCTTTTTCTTGTTTGAGCATACGTTCAGCTGCCTCCAACAGATGTGCCGCATTTGACCCTCTTGGCAAATGACTGACTGCCCTTTTCGTTTTCTCATTAGCATTATCAAATGCAAGCATATCCAAAAACTTACTTTTCATGATTTCATCTAAATCAGGATGCGCCATTATAGTGATGTGCAAGCGATCGATAAATTTGCTGTACGGCTCTGTAGGTCCCTGCTGCACAGATGTAAATGCAGGCCGAACCTTATCATCAGGTATGCTAAGGAGGGCTTTAAAGGCTAAATCTTGACTTAATTGCAAGACTTCATGGGCAAATCGCGCTTGCCAATCAAGCCTCACAAATGGTCCCGCTCCCATTAACATTTGCGCTTGCACCCCGAATAATGGATCCCCCTGTTGTCGTGGTGTTGCGGCAGCTCTATCACAAGCAGTTTGCCAGTTTTGATAAAAGTGCAACTGTTGTGATGGAGAAAGTAACATTTGTGCAACCATTCGAGAATCATACGGAGTGAGCAAATTAGAAGAAAAAATATGCTGTAACAGCGATTACGAGCATGGCGACTTCAAGCCATACTGTGAAACGGCACTTTCAGCTTCTTTTAAAATTTTCCAATCTAACGCTTCCCACACATATCCCACATTATCAGCTACAACCGGAAAAGCCATAGGCAATAATTGCCCCTCAACCAATGCATCATGAATTACCCCTCTCCACCTCGCGGATGGGTTCCCAAGGCTCCCCAGACTGCCCCCCGCCCCAACCCCGATCCCTGCCGACGGCACTGGCGGCGCAAGAGGAGGGGGGGGGCTAAAACCGGGAAAGTTAGGCGGGCCGTCAGGCGGAGAAGGCGTCGACTTTTCTTGCACTTTGTCCAGCCGCACTTCTAAGGCCTCCAATTTTTCCAACAACTCGTGTAGCTGGACTTCTTTAAGTCCGTTGTCGTGGTCGTCGATCCGCTCGCAACAAGATGGCGGCTCTGATGGTGGTAAAGGTGGAAAAAGTTGCGATGGTCTCACCGGTGACGGATCCCGTGAAGCGGCCACAGAGGCCGTGGATCTCTGCTGAGAAGACTGCAAGTCTTTGCTGGAAGATGAAAGCAGCGGTGGCAACGAATCAGCTACTTGTGTAGATGTCTCTGCGCTGGTTTGAGTCGGAGCCGAGTGACCCGATATTCCCCGGTCCCCTGCAGCTGTACGTCTTGGCGTTACAGCGGGTATGAGAGGCCCCGTAAAAAGCATGCTAGTAGCCAATCCCGACTCCCCCGTCGGAGTCAGCACTGCAAATGCAGACGCCGCAGCTTTTCGCTCTGCTTGCATGTCTTTTAGAGAGTCAGTAACCAATCTCCACACAGTGGGGTATTTGCTTGCCTCCTTGGACCCATTACTTATCTCTTCCCACAGCACTGCCCCAATTTTCTCCCAAGTTGCGATTTGAAAGGCAGCATCCGCTGAGGGGATCAACTCTTTTCCCTTTGCCCAGTATAGCAAAGCTCTCAAGGCAGGCTCGTTATAATTCACTCCTTTCACAGAAAGGATGTGTTGGAGGAGTTTCACCACTGCTGACTCTTCCCTGGACAGTGTGGACCCCATCTCCTCCCCAGCCGCTCACCTGATCAGGGCGAGATTCCCAAACTTTTTGCGCTAGCGACTTCCGAGTGCTGGGGCAGCACCTGATATCGACCGGCTTCTGCCCCCTCCTTCCTGTCGGTCTCGTCGGTTTTATCCAACACCGATCTGAGGGTCCCTGTTCGGTCACCACTTGTTGACGCAGAAGTCCCAGACACAGTGCACAGACCAATATGATCAGGCTGTGCCAAAGTTTATTGCGCAGATAGCTCAGTATATATAGGCACTCTACTTGTCTATCATTAACACACACAAGTCTAATTGGATACATGTATTGTTCACACAGCTAAATACCAAATAGGATTCACTCAGTAACAGCTTAATGATTGGTTAACTATGACAGCATATGCTTCAAGGTTACAGTTAACATTCCTTCTCTGCGTATCCCTCTCAGTAGTTTTCCATGCTAACTTTTCCCAAGGCTTCTGCACGTACACGAACTTTAGTAACCCTCAGGCGAGGCCTCAGTGCCTGCGGGTCACTACCTTACAATTGTCAAGCAATTGTCTGGATTGCTCCATGCCCATTCACAATCAAATAGCTCTCCACAGGGCATCATGTTGGAGAAAAGCTATCAAGAAGAGTCTGATATAAGAAAACTGCTGGGCAGTGAAGAGGCAGTGATACTGATTACTTGCAGATACAAAAAGACAAAGTGGTGGTTCATATTGGGAAGGCTGGCCACACAGTTGAATTTCAGGAAGAATTTCTCCTGAGCAGGGGTAGAAGTTTTAATGCTACCTTCAGAGGACAATTTTATTTTTCCACACTCGTATTTCAAGGCAGAAGTTGACATGTACAGGAAAGCTTTAGTTCTCCATTTCTGCACACAGCTTTCCATCTCCCTTTATTATTCATTCGTATAATCACGATACTTTTTATGTCAGGAAGTATGAAAATTCTTAATCCCAATAATAGCCCAGTTTTAATTTCTTACTTTCCTCCTCTGGAAAAAACATTATTTCTTCCTCATTATAGCTTCCAAAAAACAACTATCAAACCTGCAAAAAGCAAAGTTCTCAGACCTTTCATATGACCTTCTGAACTTGTTCCAAACTAGTATGTAGCCCAGCACCCTAACTGTTGTTATGGATACAGTATTTCAAGGCTGTTAAATAAAGGAGAACCCGGGTTATAAAGTTAAATGTAATTACATGCCTTCACTCCATGATATTACCAGGAGTGAGAGCAAGCAATAAAAAAACAAAACAACAACAACAACAACAACAAAAGAGTATTTCTGTTTCTCCTACACATTTACTCTGTGATCCTAGATTATGATTTAAGTTCAGTACTATTTTCCCATCTGAACAAAGCAGTATCAATGTTTTCCCTTTTCTCACATAAGCGGTATGCTGCCTATCTGTTTTGTAAGGAAAAGCATTAGGAGATGCTCATATCAAATTTTAGACATAATTAGATCACACATAGATAAATCATACCAAATTAGACATACAGAGTATTAACAGGCAAACATCCTCCTGTGCCAGAAGTGGACTTACAGTAGGAAGTCCAGATACAATATATTACTTTCATTTTTATTGTAATTAAAATTAATTACTGGAGCTTGGTCTATAAAATAGTCATTTGCACTAAAGACATGCTTGATTAAATCATGCAAAAGTGATTATTACTGGTAAAACTCCACTCATTTTACAGAAAAATTCTAGAGATGAATTTGAACACTTTGGCTTATTTTCCATTCCAAAATTCCTTACTGGCATAAGTAAAAAAAAAAAAAGGGGGGGGGAGGAAAAGAAAAGCTGGCCACAGATGTTAAATAAAGACATTCCAAGTCCAATCCTGTTTCCACAGGAAACAACGGGAGTTAGTAGGAGATCAGGATCCACAACACGCAAATACAAAAACATTTGCTGATCTTAAGCTTTAGCTCCAAATCAAAATTTTCCTATGCCAACTATTCTTAATTTGGGACATTTCCTCCCCCACCCCCACCCCCACCAGTTTTTCCATTGAACACAAGTCTGGCAAAAGATTTCTTTGTCAACAGCGCCTTTCTCTATCTACAAAACTTCTGTGGGCATGCTTAGGCATTGAAAAAACACAATAAAAAATCCTGTAATCTGTTCATAGAATCATAGAGTAGTTAGGATTGGAAAGGACCTTAAGATCATCTAGTTCCAACCCCCCTGCCATGGGCAGGGACACCTCCCACTAAACCATGCCACCAAGGCTCTGTCCAGCCTGGACTTGAACACCGCCAGCGAAGGAGCATACACAACTTCCCTGGGCAATCCATTCCAGGGCCTCACCACCCTTACAGTAAAGAATTTCTTCCTCAGATCCAATCTAAACTTCCCCTGTTCAAGTTTGAACCCGATACCCCTTGTCCTATCACTACAGTCCCTCATGAAGAGTCCCTCCCCAGCATCCCTATAGGCCCCCTTCAGATCCCGGAAGGCTGCTTTGAGGTCTCCACACAGCCTTCTCTTCTCCAGGATCAACAGCCTCAATTTTCTCAGCCTGTCTTCATACGAGAGGTGCTCCAATCCCCTGATCATCTTCGTGGCCCTTCTCTGGACTTGTTCCAACAGTTCCATGTCCTTTTTATGTTGAGGACACCAGAACTGCACACAAGACTCCAAATGAGTTCTCACGAGAGCAGAGTAGAGGGGCAGGATCACCTCCCTCGACCTGCTGGTCACGCTCCTTTTGATGCAGCCCAGGATATGGTTGGCTTTCTGGGCTGCAAGCGCACACAGCTGGCTCATGTTCATTTTCTCATTGACCAACACCCCCAAGTCCTTCTCCGCAGGGCTGCTCTCAATCTCTTCTCTGCCCAACCTGTAGCTGTGCCTGGGATTGCTCCGACCCAGGTGGAGGACCTTGCACTTGGCATGGTTCAACTTCATCAGGTTGGCATCAGCCCACCCCACAAGCATGTCAAGGTCCCTCTGGATGCCATTCCTTCCCTCCACTGTATCAACTGAACCACACAGATTGGTGTCATTGGCAAACTTGCTGAGGGCACTCAATCCCACTGTCCATGGCACCGACAAAGATGTTGAACAAGACCGGTCCCAACACTGATCCCTGAGAGACACTGCTTGTTACTGGTCACCAACCAGACATGGAGCCATTGAGCACTAGTTTGCGTGCGGCCATCCAGCCAGTTCTTTATCCACTGAGTGGTCCACCTATCAAATTGATGTCTCTCCAACTCAGAGAGAAGGATGTTATATGGGACAGTACAAAACACTTTGCACAAGTCCAGGTAGGTGACTTCAACTGCTCTACCCCTGTCCATCAGTTCCGTAGCCCCATCATAGAAGGCCACCAGATTGGTTAGGCAGGATTTCCCCTTAGTGAAGCCATGCTGGCTGTCACCAAGCACCTTGTTGGTTTTCATGTGCCTCAGCATGCCTTCCAGGAGAATCCACTCCAAGATTTTGCCAGGCACAGAGTGAGACTGACTGGTCTGTAATTCCCACCTCATCCATTTTCCCCTTCTTGAAAATGGGGGTTATATTTCCCTTTTCCCAGTTGTTGGGAACTTCACCTGACTGCCATGATTTTTCAAATATGATGGACAGTGGCTTAGCAGCTTCATTTGCCAGCTCCTTCAGGACCCACGCATGGATTTCATCCGGTCCCATGGACTTGTGTACATTCAGGTTCCTAAGATAGTCTCGAACCAAATCCTCTCCTGCAGTGGGCCCAGGGTCTTCATTCTCACTGTCCCTGCATCTGCCTTCCAATACTTAGGTGGTAAGGTCAGAGTGTTTGCCAGTGAAGACTGAGGGAAAGAAGTCATTAAGAACCTCAGCCTTCTCCAAATCCAGGGTAGCCAGTTCTCCCGATAACTTCCGGAGAGGGCCCACGTTGTCCCTAACCTGTCTTTTATTGGCAATGTACCTATAGAATCCCTTCCTGTTAACATCTCTAGCCAATTTTAATTCTAAGTGGGCCTTAGCTTTCTTAACCTGGTCCCTAGCTTCCCGGACAACATCCTTGCATTCTTCCCAGGCTGCCTGTCCTTGCTTCCACCTTTTATAAGCCTCTTTTTTCCTTTGAATTTTCCTCAGCAGCTCCTTATCCATCCAAGGAGGTCTCCTGGCCCTCCTGCTAAACTTCCTTCTAGTAGGGATGTATCCCTCCTGAGCTTGCAGCAGGTGATCCTTGAATATCAACCAACAGTCTTGGGCCCCCCTGCCCTCTAGGGCTGTATCTCATGGAACCTTACTGAGCACGTTCCTGAAGAGGCCAAAGTCTGCTCTCTTGAAGTCCAGGGCAGTGAGCTTGCTGCACGCTCTTCTCACTGTCCAGAGGATCTCGAATTCAACCATCTCATGATCGTTGCAATCAAGGCTGCCCTGGAGCGTCACATTCCCAACCAGCCCTTCCCTGTTGGTGAGGACAAGGTCAAGCATGGCACCTCTCCTTGTCCGCTCCTCTGTTACTTGCAGATGGAAGTTGTCTTCCGCACAACTGAGGAACATCCTGGATTGCTTGTGCCGGGCCATACCATCCCTCCAACAGATATCAGGGTGGTTGAAGTCCCCCCATGAGAACAAGGGACTTCAAGCACGAGGCTGTTCCTATCTGTCTGTAGAGTGCTTGATCCACCAAGTCCTCTTGGTCAGGCGGTCTGTAACAGATCCCCACAATGATGTCTCCCACCACTGTTCTCCCTTTAACCCTGGCTCACAAACTCTCTGTCGTCTGCTCACCGGTCTCCAGACAGAGTTCCATACTCTCTAGCCTATCCCTAACATAAATAGCAACTCCCCCTCCCTGCCTACCGCGCCTGTCTTTCCTAAAGAGCCTGTAACCTTCCATTCCAACACACCAGTCATAGGAGCCATCCCACCATGTTTCTGTGATGCCTATTATATCATACCCCCATAGACATACACACATCTCTAATTCCTCCTGTCTGTTCCCCATGCTACAGGCGTTTGTGTATCTGTTAAAGCATTACACATGATTCCACATGAAGCAGAATCCAAAACAAAAGGCTGTTTCAAAATGGAGATCTCAGCATACCACCACATGGTATAGCAGAATCAGAATGCGATACCCATTATAGTTTTTTTCCTGTAGGCTGCAATACTATGCCAAAACCCTCTGGTTTGGTACTAAATATACTTGTTAATTATTACTCTTACCAAAATACCATAACAATAGTCATAACACTACATTTAAATCTACCATCAAAGACCACAATATGGTGGTATATCACAATGCAGCATTAATATGCAGCACTTTGGTAACAATGTAGTCCAGTAGAATAGTAAAATATAGGAGGACTTTCAAATAACTCAAATTATTTTTTATTCAGTTGTACTTTATGATATCAAGTACCCTTACAAGACAAATTCTTGCATGGTTTTGTTGAATACATGATTTTGTTGAATACACAATTTCATTGAATACACTCTCCTTGTCAACAACTCTTTCTTCATGGTGCTCAGAAAGCACTTGAGCTGTTTCACTAATCAGTACAAGTCAAGCAGTACTGCAAGACTAGTGACTGAGGCACTGTTCAGCATACTCCGTGCAAGATAGATTAGAAAAAGAGTGGAGTTAAAAGCCAAATCCACACCAATGTTATATTGTAATTACCTGTCAATAAAGAGTTTATCTGGGTCAGGGCAGCTTTACACAAAAGAGAAGGTCCTTGGATCTGAGATACAACTATACATTGCACTCCTTGTAGAGTCTGATTTTCCTCATGGGGCACGCTACCTCACAAAAACATTAACAAAATTTGTCTGTGGGGCAGCTATATACAACACTCTTTTCTGAAGAAAAATGATCAGTTCAGCAAATAACCAGACAACTTGGGGGGAGGGGGGCAGAAACCAAGCAACAAGAAACTATGACCTCATGCTTATTGATTTAGTGGAGCAGTCTTCAGAAAGAATACCACCAGGCAAATTAAATGGATGTTATGAGATATAATCCAAGCAATATTTTTATTAGATTTTTGAGAAAAGTTACTTCTCTACAGATTAAACAAAGATGTTAAAGAAATGGTCACAACAGTATTTCTTGCAGTTTCTTTTCAAGTGCGTAGGCTTGGTCATCATCAGCTGCAAGATACCAGATTTCCAACAGTCTGAGCTGCTGCATCTATAAAATTCAAGACACTGGACTGTAGTGTGTCCTTCTAACTCTAAGAAGGACATAGAGAGAAATAGCTTTCAGAAACTAAGACGAAGTTAGGTTTAAAAGTATACATTTTCTGCTTTCAAACGCCTTTATGCCCTCTTAAGTTATCCATCATGCTAAAAAGTAAGGCCCCCTCTGGCTGTGCAGGGAAATTGAACTTCCATATAGAGACATGTAACAGGATACACCAATACATGTTTGCCAGCAGTTCTTTGCTGTGTAGGTCAGCACTCTGCAGGTTTAAGTTTCAGTTACTCTACTGAATGAAATCTGACATTTGCCAAAGAAAGGGATCTCCTGTGGAAAGTGGGAATGGGGGAGGAAGCAAGGAAGCAAGAAGACTGAAGGGAAAAAAGTGTGAATCAAGCAGAAGCAAGTGGCAGTGGATTTGCTGCTAGTGAGGTATGTGCAGAGCAATCAGGGGGTGATACAGCAAAGGATGATTAAAGGAACTGACCTGTAACAGAAACAAAGATCCTGAAGAGCCGAAGAGGGTCAAGGAGATGGGAGACAATGAATTAAATGGAGAAAACATGCAGAAGAAAAACTGAATGAGGAAAAGAAAATGTGGGATAAGAAATAAAAAAAATGGCTTTTGAAACAGAGGGCTTGAAAGTGGCCCATGTGGAAACCTAGGCACTGGAACTATCTGTAATATCAAAGCTGGAACTTCTTTCTACTGATGATGTGCAAGAAAAAGGACCATCCAGACAAACCTGCAAACTAGAAGTGCACCATGCTTTCATGGTTGGTATAGATAACTAAGCCCCCTGAAATAAAGAGGTCTATCAGTTCTTACAGTGAATCTCATTGTGAGCAGAAAGGGAAGATATATAAAGTGTGATTGCACAGAAAATAAAACCAAAACACTCCCAAACCATGTAGATTTTTCTGCCCCATCCACGGAGAAAGAGTTCCAAGGAGAACACTCAACTTCATTTTCCAAAAGGATATAAGAGTTCTAGGCTCTGCATTTGACCACAATCTCTTCCTTCTTGCTTGCTTCTGCGGTATGATGCTTTTTAAGTCCCGTATGTGTTTGTTCCATAAGCACCAAGGGTGAAAACAGTAAGGTACATAGACAGACCCTTTTGTGACAAGGCACTCTGATATCACAATGATGGATTCTTTATGAGGAAGAAAAAAGTTAAAAAAAAAATAGAAAACATGTACAAGCTTACAGATTGCAAAGTGGCAAAACTTGCAAAGATGAGTTTTTCTCTAATTTTCCAAGCATTTTGTTTAAGGTATTTATAACAATAGCAAACACATATTTTGTAAGCAGAAGTGTCTATGACTAAGGGAACATAGAAGATATATCTGGTTTCATATGATGACATCCTCGCAAAAATGGAATTCTTAAGAACTAACTTCTGGAATATCATATTCTGAGATATCCCAAGGAAACTAGAACCAGAAAAGTAATTTCCAAGCCCTTTTTCCCACTCTTTGATTTTTTTTTTGTTTGTTTTTTTTTAATTTTAAGGAGGTTTTACTGGATAGTACAGCATGCATTACCAGCCTGCGGCGTTCTGATCCTATTTCCTCTTCAAGTCACCAGAAGATATTTGACAAGGAAAGAGGAAGAAAGCCAGAGAAAAGGGGTAGGAAGGGAATAAAAAACAGATGCTGAAAGACAGGAACACACAATGCACAGCATACAGACAGGAAAAAAAAATCAACAAAAAAAGACCTAAAGCAAGGGAAAGAAGTAGGAGCCCAAACTGAAAAACACAACTATGTAAATAATTTCAGTGCAAGTTTCTAAATGTAAACATGGGGCAAGACTGGAGGAAAAGTACAATTGTATTAAGTATGTAAGTGTGCTGCCATAGAATGATACTGAAAAAAAACAGTAGCTTCATTACTAGTATACATGTTCTCTACTAAGAGAGATGGTCACTGAAGCCGGTTCAGCTCATATTAGAGTTATTATGTGGCGTATTTGGCCCCCTAAACTACTCTTTGGTGCATACAGTGCGCCTAGAGTCCAGTTCAGTTCACCCTGAAGGCTCTTGGAAGGTCTGCCGGTATTTGTCCACAAGGAGGCAGGGTGGGGGGGCAAAAAGTGTTACTCGCTCCTGGCAAGTTCACCCAGGAGGGCAGCGGAGACCCGCGTGGCAAGGACGGCTAAGATGCTACGAAAATACTTACCCTTCCCTGGAAGAGCAGGAAACCCAGCCTTCCGTCCGTATAGGCCAGCCCTTAGCAGGACTTTCGCTCCTTGGCTGCCCATCCCGTCCCCAGCCCACTTTCGTCCTTCGAGAGACGGCGGCGGAGCCCCCTCTTCCCTGCCCGGATCCCGCCCGGACCCTCCAGGGAGACATCCCTACCTGGATCGTGGAAAGGCACCAACGCGAAGTTGTACAGCGGTCTCTTGGGTCTTTTCAACGATGTCTCGAGGATCTTGGATGCCCCCTCGATAACTTGTACCAGGTCGTCGTACATGGAGCCGGTCACATCAAACACGAATGCCAGGGTGGAGGCTCCCTCCGGCACTGCCTCGCCACCGAGCTCGGGCGCAGCGTGGGGGCACAAGGCGAGCAGCAGCACCGCACCCAGACCTGCTCCCCACGCTCCGAAAGCCATTTTCCCCGGCAGCCTGCGCAGCTCCCGCGGCGGCCAAGAAAGGCACTCGAATGCCCCTCCCAGACGACCACGGAGACCGGCGCCCACCGCCCTCCCACTCCCCACAGCACGAAGGACAGGAAGCGCAGCAGCTTTTGTCTGAGCGCGGCCGCCGCTCCGCTCCGCCTTTCCTATCGGGTAGGGCTGGGGCAGCCCCGCCCCGAGGGAGAAGGCTGAGCCCCGTCCATGCCGCCGGATGCGTGAGCTGCTGCCGGCGCGGCTGCCGCCGCTACCTCCGAAGCCCCGACTATGGCCTGAGGCGCTGCTCTCCCCGGCCCCGCCTCCCGTGGCCTGCCGCTGGCCCTGCCCTCACCTTAGGGCTCTCTCCCTCGGCGACTGGTAGTGGGCCGCGCTTGGGCCGGTGCCGCCCCTCGTACCTGGCTGCCTGTTGCCTACCCGCTCCGGCCATCACGGTCCGGGGTCTGTGCCACCCCTGGAGAGGGAAGAGAGGACGGAGGTGCTGACTTGACCTTGTCCCTAGGAGGACAGAGGAGTGTATTTATTGTTTCACTGTTATAAACGCTTGATACGAGACTGAAATCGCTCCTACGTGTGCTGCTGACCTGGTTCTCCTCTCACTTCGGTTACAATTCCTCAACTACTGCCTGAAACCCGGAGGCTGTACCTCCCGAGGCCCTTTCGAGCATGTTTTCCTCAGCTCCTATGAGCATATTCTTACAGTGACTAATTAAGTGGGTAGTAAAGACGTCAGAATGTGATCAGGACCGCGGCTCCAGGCACCGGCAGTCTGGTGTGAGAAAAAGCCTGGACAACAAAGTAAAGAAAGTGGTCAGAGTGGTGTTTTAACCATGCTCACGTGATGAAAGAGATTAAAGTCTATACAATTCAGAGCTCCCTAGCTGTTTGAGGATGCAGCTACGTCCGGCAGGCATCTTTTGAAAATCCAGTCCTAGGTGACTGGACCAACACAGCACGGAAGGACGCGGGGAGAGCCTGGAGCCGAGCCGAATCCACGTTGCTTCAGCTCACCTCAGCGCTACTGTCACAAGCCTCCCTTACCATCTGCTGCATCATGCGCTGCAGGGAGCAAAGGGGCATCTTTTTAAACACCAAGTGGGAGGGAAATCGTATCCTTTCTTTTTAGTGGGATGAGTGAGGTGGATGAGGCACAGAGTTTGATGCAGCCCAGAAGGGCAGACCGTGAAGCAGAATTTGCCTCTTTAGTTTCCCTCCTTATTTTACTAATCTTAAAATTGGTGCTAAAACTGTGTGCTATTGTGACTGGAAAATTAATCATGTAGAAACAGTGCTTATTCTAATCAAGTTATAAGCCTGGAATTGAATTATAAAAAACAGATGTTTACATTCTTTCTCCCCTTCAGCACTGATGTCATAAGGAAGTACATAACCGGAGCTGTGCAAAGCATTCACAATAAAACCCCAAACCATGGAAAACTTGCCTCATCTGTAACTCTGCTGGCAGAAAACTTGGACCAGGTTTGTCAAAAATATTCACAAATCTTGTAAGTAGAATCATAGAATCATAGAATAGTTAGGGTTGGAAAGGACCTTAAGATCAAGTTCCAACCCCCTGCCATTGACAGGGACACCTCACACTAAACCATGCCACCAAGGCTCTGTCCAGCCTGGACTTGAACACCGCCAACGATGGAGCATTCACAACTTCCCTCGGCAGCCCATTCCAGTGCCTCACCAACCTTACAGTAAAGAATTTCTTCCTCATATCCAATCTAAACCTCCCCTGTTAAAGTTTGAACCCGATACCCCTTGTCCTATCACTACAGTCCCTCATAAAGAGCCCCTCCCCAGCATCCCTATAGGCCCCCTTCAGATCCCGGAAGGCTGCTATGAGGTCTCCACGCAGCCTTCTCTTCTCCAGGATCAACAGCCCCAATTTTCTCAGCCTATCTTCATACGGGAGGTGCTCCAGTCCCCTGATCGTCCTCGTGGCCCTCCTCTGCACTTGTTCCAACTGTTCCATGTCCTTTTTATGTTGAGGACACCAGAACTGCACACAAGACTCCAAGTGAGGTCTCACGAGAGCAGAGTAAAGGGGCAGGATCACCTCCGTCGACCTGCTGGTCACGCTCCTTTTGATGCAGCCCAGGATACGGTTGGCTTTCTGGGCTGCAAGCGCACACTGCCGGCTCATGTTCATGTTTTCATCAACCAACACCCCCAAGTCCTTCTCCGCAGGGCTCCTCTCAATCTCTTCTCTGCCCAACCTGTAGCTGTGCCTAGGATTGCTCCGACCCAGGTGGAGGACCTTGCACTTGGCATGGTTAAACTTCATCAGGTTGGCATCAGCCCACCTCACAAGCATGTCAAGGTCCCTCTGGAGGGCATTCCTTCCCTTCAGCTTATCAACCAGCTTAGTGTCATCGGCAAACTTGCTGAGGGCGCACTCAATCCCACTGTCCATGTCACCCACAAAGATGTTGAACAAGACCGGTCCCAACACCGATCCCTGAGGGACACCACTCGTTACTGGTCTCCAGCTGGACATTGAGCCATTGAGTAGAGATGCTTTCAAGCCCAAAAAGAGGAATATGTATTTTGAACACCTTAGAGACTGGCAGCACTTGGATTTAAGGATTTCCTTCAGTCCTTTATGAGATGAATTCCTGTGACATTTTTCCTCACAAAGAAAGCCATCATGTTCTTTCTGTCTTAAAATATTTCTCATTTAGATGTAAACAAGCTAGAACAAACCTAGTGCCTCTGTGAATAAACAACCTTCTTGAACACATAATGCTGCATCACTAAAAAAATAAAAATGTCATTTAACATGGGTTAATACACAATATGAAGAAAAAAATTAATTTCATGACAGTGAAAGTTGATATTTATTTTGGTTTCCTAACAATTTCCGCTATAAAATATCCTTGAAGCCTGCAAGCTCTAATGCTATTATTCACAGCAGGCCTTTGAAATTTGCAGGAAGAAAGCCCTGTAGCAAGAGAAAATGTTTTTTTTTTCTTCCTTCTCCAATTAAATTATTTTCATAGTTTGCCAAAGAATCATCTATTGAAAAAAAAATAAATCTCTAAGTTCTTTCTAGCATGCTCTACAGTAAAGTTTTGACAGCATGCCAGAATAATAACTAAGCACAAACACTCTGAGGTCAGGCTCATGTCACTGTCAAAGCACACTGTAGCAGAAACACCTGGAGATTACCAGGATGGGGGGCCATGGGCAAGGAGAAGGAAGGGAACCAGGCTGGGGTACACCAGTGGGGGGATGTCCCTCACTTCCCCACAGACATAGCTTTGCCACAGCAGGCTACCACCTTCATGATTTCCAACAGTCTCAGCATTTCTTTTGTATGCACAGATACTACAGTTGCCTTTGACACTTACTTTCTAATTTTGAGCATTTCTAACTTAACCTTCATGACAGAAGGTTCAACCTCAGCTGGCAACTAAGTACCACACAGCTTCTCGCCCCCTTCTCTGGTGGGATGGAGAAGAGAATCAGACAAAAAAAAACAAAACAAAAAAAAAAAAAAAAAAGGTGAAACTTATGGGTTGAGATACGAACAGTTTAATAAAAAAATACATCAATAATAGTAATAATAATAGAGAGAGGAATAAAACTCAATAAAAACAAGTGTTGCACAACACAGCTGCTCACCACCCGGTGAACAATCCCCTCCCCAGCCTGTCCCCAAGGACCAATTGGTCCCTTCTGGGTGACTTCCCCCAGTTTATATACAGGGCATAATGTGCCAAGGTATGGAATACTCCTTTGGCTAGTTTGGATCTGGTGTCCTGTCTCTGCTCCATTCCAGCTTCTTGTGCCCCTTCTCAGTGGCAGAGCATGAGAAACTGAAAAGTCCTTGACTAGGGTAAGCACTACTTAGTAACAACTAAAACTTCGGTTTGTTGTCAGCATTATTCTCACACTAAATCCAAAACACAGCACTGTACCATCCACCAAGGAGAAAATTATCTCAGTTGAATCAAGGACACCTTGATGTTCTTTTCATGGCTGTTTTGGGGTTGAAATTTGACATTTTGTTTATGCAATTTGGCAGCGTAGAAGAACTCAGCAGATGTGGACTTGTCTAATTCCTTCCACCACACTCGTATAATGCCACTCTGATTGTGAGCAAAGTGTTACCCATCTGTCGTGGGTCACCTTTAAAGGTCCCTTCTAACTCAAACTATTCTATGATTATATATTTATCCTGGGTAGTTGCAAATTATTAGATAAGGCGAAGTAAACAGTCAAGTCATTTAACTTCTTTCTTCCGAGCTCGTTTCAGGTATAAAAAGCATATAATCTTTATGCTGTGGGGAAAATATACTGGTTTAGAATATTGGGGATTAAATGAAGTACTTTTCACCCTTTGGGCTTGTGTGCGAATCTGCTGCATTTTGTAATTTGTAGCTAAAAAAAATACTACTATTCAGTGTCTCCTAATGAAGAAAGAGCTGCCAATTTCATTCTCGTATATAGTAAACAAGCATGTGCTTCAAAACCTGAAGTTTCCATCTGAAGGAGGATATCAAAGTAATTGTTTTTAAAGCTGATGCTACCCTCTAATTACAGAGCAAACTGCTGATACCAAAACAGATTCTCTTCCTGGGATCCCATGGACCACTCTCAGCAGGCTGCATCTACCAGAGCTCTTTCTCACGACGCCTCTTTTCTGGTCAGCAAGTTCTGCACGTATACCAGATACTCTGAACTGTTTTGTCACAGACATCTGACAATATGTTTTTCCACTGGAAATCTGTACACATTTAAAGTTTTTATTCCCAATCCTCCTCAAAGTCCTTTTCATCCCTTTTTTCTTTTCTTTGTTTGAACTTGATTAATTGTTGTGGAAAAGGAAAGAATTGTTACTGTTTGTTTCCAGTATCTGGCTTTGTCTCTCTCTGTGAGAAGTATACATATTGTTTAGTAAGATCTCTCCAGTTCACAGAGTGTTTTCTTAGTTAGTCCTTAGTCCTGTCTTTGTATTTTATTTATATAGGCACTCTAGTCCTTCATTTGAGAGACACAACTTTGTATTTATCAAAGCCATTCACTACTCCAAAACTGAAAATAATATTTGGGTCTCAAATTTTGTGCTTTGAAGTAGTGTGCAGACAGAACCACTGCTTTTGGGAATGACAGGGTTAAAATGCCATACTAGGAGAGGACTGCTACAACCGGAATTAGCAGGAGGGGCCTGAAACCAGGTAAAGCAGCTCACTAGGGCTGCTACTAAGATCTGCAAGGAAAGATAAACACGTGGCAGAAAAAATAAGGGACTGATAGATTAATCTGTGGTTAGATGCAGCAAAATCTTCACATAAATATTTTTGTCACATAGATACTGTTGTATGATGGGAGTTAAAACTCTGAAGTGATCAGTAAACATCGACCTTTTTCCAGCCAATGACTTCTATTTTTCAGCTGTGCAGCTGGTCTTACATTTTGAGTATGCTAAAAGCATACCAAAAGTACTCATCTTTCCTCTCTGTGACCAAGGCATTTTGCTTGATACAGCTAAAAGCTGTTCTGAAGACAGAACAACATAGCCCCTACACCAAAAAATCTCATAGTGTTTTAGTCACAGTAGATACACATCTTCCTGTGAGATACATTTGCTAACAATGCCAAACTTATGATTAAATATAAAAATATAACGTATGTAAGTTTTGTTCAACTTTGGCTTCCGACTCTTCAGAGGACTCATGTATTGTAAGTTTTCTCCAAAATTCATACCACTAGAAATCACCTGGTTTTGTTAAGAAAACAAATCCTGGGTTTTCAACATGATCACCTCTCTGTAGGAATTGATGTTTTCAATAGATAATCCAGATTCTGAAGAACTGCAAGTTTCTGATCTTCACTTTTCCAAAAGGCTTGTTTGAATCTGAAATCAAGCTACGAGCTGTATTCCCTACTCACAATGTCCAGTGAAAAGAGAGAAGCTGGAAACAGAATTGTATTTTGAACTGTCCACACTTATAATGTCTGGCTGAATTCTGGCCATCCTATATTTTATGAATACTGCTTCCTTTTTAAACTCAAGTCTGCATCATGAGCACAGCAATGCTGGAATTTTTCATGGTTTCAACAATTAATGCTTAACAGTAAAATCAGAGCAGACAGGCGAATGCTAGCACTTCAATGTGCTCTGCAAACATTTCTAGATAACAGACAACTTTTAACGGAAAAGGTCGTAAAAATGAGATCTTTTTAAGATGCTATGTTTTACGTTGTAAAGAACCTAGAAGTCCCACAGATATAATCTTTTGCCATTTTAAATCTTCTTTCTATGTTCCACAGGAGTTTGTTTAAATATAAATGTTAGTTTGATTCACGATTCAACACATTCCAAAAGTCACATAATAATGAAAAAGAGCGAGACACAATCAGTAAGTAGCTGTAGCAACTGGATTAGTTTGTTTAATAAACCATGCGCCTGAGCCAAGAGACCATTTCACCCTGCTACAGCCCTGAATCATCTCTCATCTGCAAGACGAAATCACTTTGGTTTTGGTTATGAAACATTAGTTTCATGAAACAGGTCATCCTGTGATTATGACACAGAAATAAAAGTCAGGGGCCAAAAGTTTTGTTTCTGGCTCAGAAGCAGACTTGCTGCCTTTATTAATACAGTTATGCTTCAAGACCAGGACCAAGTTATGAACTGCTCTGCTTACTTTGAGAAAAAAAAAAAAAAAAGAGTAGATAAAATGATGAATGAAAAAAGAGAATAATCAAAAGTATGAGGCCTGTACCTACTGGACAAAGCAGTCTTCATCTGTATTGATCTTTATTCTCTGCATTACAGCTTAGGCTCTCTTTAGCACAAACACATTTATAATCAACATGTCGTTACAAAATCTTTAGGCTTCCTAACCTTGAGCTTTATAGTTCCATCATACAAATGAGGAATGAAAGCAGAGAAGGACTAAATAACTTGCTGAAAGACACACAGGAAATCTGTAGCAGAAATAGTGAGGAAAACAGACCTAAATTTCACTTCACTTGAGAACATTTTTCTCCTTTCTCTGTAACTCACAGTTCTTCGGCACTCGAAGGGGCTTATGTGTCTCTTTCTGCCTTGAATTTTTGTAGGGAGGGAAACACCAGCAAAATAAAAACACCTGTTATTTGATGTAGAGATAGCCTTGAAAGTGAAAATATTCTATATTTCACTAACATTTTTCCATTGCGAAGTTTCATAAGTTTTCCTAGTCTCTTTGAAAATATTTTATAGCTTAGTTTCTACCACCAACCAAACTTTTCCTTATTATTTGCAAGATGTTTTGGTGGCATTCTCTTGACTAAGTTCCTATACTCACAATCACTTCTGGTTTTTAACTGCAGTCCAAATGTTGCCAGTTTCAGAAATAGCTACACCATGTCTGAAGAGCTACTAAGGAATATACTTCTTTTTAATGTCTATCAGAATAAAGAATATCAGACTAAATCTCTATCATTTCAAGATATTAAATGACTAATGAGAAAGCTAATGTATTTCCTTATGAAAACAGTGGGAGTAGTATCATACAATGGAGACAAAGGAAGAACCAAACCTTAAAGGTCATTTTTCAAGGTAAGCTCCATGATGATCAACAAATCTTATACTTGAATTTTTTATTTCTTCATACAAGAAATACATGCTAATTATACATAATTAGGAACTATTTGCACTCAGTCTTGTTATCGTCTTACTTGTGGTTGCATATGGTGTATATTGTGGTTAAATATGGTGCATGAGGCAGTGTGGGCTTCACCACACCTACAATGTAAATATCTTCATATCCAGCCTAAGCACTGTAAGCTCTTTATCCAGTCCATGGGGATCAGGTCAATATAGTGAATGGCAGCTAGGCCTTAATTTATTGTTAATAAGGAGTCAGAGGTGACCAGTTCAGATAGAGACACGCAGCAAACAACTACATCTAGCCTATGAGTGAGGAATGCCACCCATACAGTAACAGTTCCATGCCACTGTATGAGTCCCTCCTATTTTACTTACAGATCTCTTCACTTCTGAGTTTTAAACTAAACTTTTGATACAGGATTTTATAAAGGATTTTAGTATTTTTGCCTGAAGGTCTTTTTTAAAATAACTTCTCCGAGTTAGGTTTCTATAAAGTGGTACTAGATTGTTTCATAGCAACTACAAGAGAAAACAGAGACTACCACAACAGAGGCATGCAATATAATACAGTGGAGATCTCCTGTATCAATGTGATGAATCACCAATTCACCCATTTGATTTCTCCAAGAAATGCCTATTTATGTATACTTAATTGCACTCATGAACTTTTCATCAAATTACCTTTATAGAGACCTAGATGTTAACGTTAAAACACATTACTCTTTTCACTTCTTGCAAAACTCCTGCAGCACTATTATAACGTATTCTTAGAATTTTGTCCTTGGCAGTGACTTTATTCTCAAGAATTTCAACATATTCTATTGGCCAAATCAGAATTTCTAATGGAGTTTACAAACAATTAGGTATCCTTGCTGCCTTACGAAAATAACTGGCAACTTCAGGTTGAGCTTCAAGAACACTATCTCCCTCTACTGGTAAATTATGATGAAATGTTTTGACCAGAGGTTGGAAAGTGTGGATTTTTATTCTCAGTAAGGTTAGGGGATATAACACGAAATTACTTTTCACAGCTAAGGTTGAAAATAATCTTCAAATATCAGCAGAATTTAACAGAAACACACACGTGTACACCATCCCTATATCCAAATGTCTTGTACATAACATTTACGCAAATCTCTTCTACAGGAAAGCTTTTCTGGAAAGTAAGTTTGGCTGCACAGAGAAAGTCTAGTGATATGAGAATTCAAAAAACAATTGTACTGGTTATATTTTGAAAAAAAAAAATTATCTAGACCATATTTTTACAAAGCTGGCCCAATGATACATTGGTTTAATTACCTGACCAGAGAAAAATCAACCATTTCTTAGTAGTTTTTTATTGTCTTGTTAATTTTTTTGAATTATTTACAACAGAATCTTGAAAATCTATGGAACTCCATCACATTACAGCCTATAACATTCAAACAGCAACTTTCAGTGTGAAGAACTATTCTCAATTTTCTTATTATAAGCAAGTCATACACACCGAAGAAGAGCCTTAGATATTTGATGCAGTTCTAACAGAATTAGTCTAGCAATATAGCTCTTCAATCTCTTATCTTGCAGGCAAGCAGCAATATTTCCTGGCTGACAACCAGAATAAATTCCCCAGAGAAGAGGAAATTACTTTAGGTATCATAATCCTCTATTACAAAGGTCAGCTGCATTGCTACTTTGGTCCACACACTTAAGCTTATTTTGGAGTCAATGATAGACACTCAAATAATAGATAACATCAAAAAGCATCCCATTCCTTTCTTACCAGGAGCTATCCTCTGGAATGCAGTTGGAGGATTAAAGCCCATGAGCTTAATTACTGCACCTCATGCCTTGGAATGTATTCTTTAATTTTTAATTTCTCAGGAGGAGTTAGTTAGGGTACAGCATTGTATTAACACCTCATGACAGAAAGGCCTAGATCTTTCTGACAGAGCTGCCCTGGAGCTGTATTCTAACCAAGTGGTAGTAAGAGAGATCTGGACTTCCTTGATCATAAATCATGAAAAGAACTATTTCCTTAAACAATAAATGCATTCAGGTGTTAGTGCCATTCATATAAAAAAGAAGAAAATAGGAAAATAAATGTTTACTTCTCCAGATTTATATGTTTTGCTTCTTTTACTTCTGACAGGTATTTATTTTGTAAAAAAAAAAATAAATAAAACGTAAGTGCAGATTCCTGGCATCTGTCTATACAAGCTAAGACTATGATGAAAACAACATGGCACTTTTCCCACCACCTATCCTCATCCCCATGAAAGTGTTAAAAGAATTAACTCACAGTCCAAGCTCAAATTTTATTTTTTTTTGTAGACTTGGCCGATTAAAATATTTCTCACATTATCAAATATCCTCCTCTAAATTTCTTTAGCAAGACAACACTAATATCTTCAGCCACATGAAGCGTGTTTTCCTGGCATTTGAAGAAACCAAGGTCACCCAATTTATAAGATCATCATTTCTGAGTGATTTTTTTACAGTCTGCAATTTCAGTTTTTACACATAAGCCCAGAAAGACATAAGCATCCTTTTAAATCCTGCCAGACTGTAAGTCAGCACTTCACCATTAGTTATCAAGTATAATTTCACAAGAACTCTAGGTAGTGGAGAGCTAGTTTTTCTACCAAAATAGACTATATTCTCCACAGTCACACTCTTCTTCGCATAATGGAAAAGTTCTTAAAGCTTCGAAGTTTCCACAGGTTTTTTTCATGATTTTCTGATGCTCCCTCTATAGGGAAACAGAAGACTCCTGCCAGGCACACAGTTTTCTAGGATTAAAGGTATGCTTGACCTCGTCCTCACCAACAGCGAAGGGCTGGTTGGAAATGCGAAGCTCCAGGGCAGCCTTGATTGCAGCGATCATGAGATGGTCGAATTCGAGATCCTCAGGACAGTGAGAAGAGCGTGCACCAAGCTCACTGCCCTGGACTTCAAGAGAGCAGACTTTGGCCTCTTCAGGAACCTGCTCAGTAAGGTTCCATGGGATACAGCCCTAGTGGGAAGGGGGGCCCAAGACTGTTGGTTGATATTCAAGGATCACCTACTGCAAGCTCAGGAGGGATACATCCCAACTAGAAGGAAGTTTAGCAGGAGGGCCAGGAGACCTCCTTGGATGGATAAGGAGCTGCTGAGGAAAATTCAAAGGCAAAAAGAGGCTTATAAAAGGTGGAAGCAAGGTCAGGCGGCCTGGGAAGAATACAGGGATGTTGTCCGGGAAGCTAGGGACAGGTTAGGAAAGCGAAGGCCCACTTAGAATTAAACTCGGATAGGGATGTTAAGGATAACAGGAAGGGATTTTATAGGTACATTGCCAATAAAAGACAGGCTATGGACAACGTGGGCCCTCTCCGGAAGCTATCGGGAGAACTGGCTACCCTGGATTTGGAAAAGGCTGAGGTTCTTAATGACTTCTTTGCCTCCGTCTTCACTGGCAAAGGCTCAGATCACATCACCCGAGTCTTGGAAGGCAGATGCAGGGACAGTGAGAATGAAGACCCTGGGCCCACTGTAGGAGAGGACCTGGATCGAGACCATCTTCAGAACCAGAATGTATACAAGTTCGTGAGACCTGATGAAACCCATTTGCGGGTCCTGAAGGAGCTGGCAAATGAAGTTGCTAAGCCACTGTCCATCATATTTGAAAAATCATGGCAGTCAGGTGAAGTTCCCGATGACTGGAGAAAGGGAAATATAACCCCCATTTTTAAGAAGGGGAAAATGGATGAGGTGGGGAACTACAGACCAGTCAGCCTCACATCTGTGCCTGGCAACATCTTGGAGAGGATTCTCCTGGAAGGCATGCTAAGGTACACGAAAACCAACAAGGTGGTTGGTGAGAGCCAGCATGGCTTCACTAAGGGGAAATCCTGCCTAACCAATCTGGTGGCCTTCTATGATGGGGCTATGGAACTGATGGATAGGGGTAGAGCAGTTGAAGTCATCGACCTGGACTTGTGCAAAGCGTTTGACACTGTCTCACATGACATCCTTCTCTCTAAGTTGGAGAGACATCAATTTGATAGGTGGACCACTCGGTGGATAAAGAACTGGCAGGATGGCCGCACGCAAAGAGTAGTGCTCAATGGCTCAATGTCCAGCTGGAGACCAGTAACGAGTGGTGTCCCTCAGGGATTGGTGTTGGGACCGGTCTTGTTCAACATCTTTGTGGGTGACATGGACAGTGGGATTGAGTGCGCCCTCAGCAAGTTTGCCAACGACACCAAGCTGTGTGGTTCGGTTGATAGGCTGGAGGGAAGGAATGCCATCCAGAGGGACCTAGACATGCTTGTGAGGTGGGCTGATGCCAACCTGATGAAGTTTAATCATGCCAAGTGCAAGGTCCTACACCTGGGTCGGAGCAATCCCAGGCAAAGATACAGGTTGGGCAGGGAAGAGATTCAGAGCAGCCCTGCGGAGAAGGACTTGGGGGTGTTGGTCGATGAGAAAATGAACATGAGCCAGCTGTGTGCGCTCGCAGCCCAGAAAGCCAACCGTATCCTGGGCTGCATCAAAAGGTGCATGACCAGCAGGTCGAGGGAGGTGATCCTGCCCCTCTACTCTGCTCTCGTGAGACCTCACTTGGAGTCTTGTGTGCAGTTCTGGTGTCCTCAACATAAAAAGGACATGGAAGTGTTAGAACAAGTGCAGAGGAGGGCCACGAGGATGATCAGGGGACTGAAGCACCTCCCATATGAAGATAGGCTGAGAAAGTTGGGGCTGTTGAGCCTGGAGAAGAAAAGGCTGCGTGGAGACCTCATAGCAGCCTTCTGGGATCTCAAGGGGGCCTATAGGGATGCTGGGGAGGGACTCTTCGTGAGGGACTGTAGTGAGAGGACAAGGGGTAATGGGTTCAAACTTAAACAGGGGAGGTTTAGATTGGATCTGAGGAAGAAATTCTTTACTGTAAGGTTGGTGAGGCCCTGGAATGGGTTGCCCAGGGAAGTTGTGAATGCTCCATCGCTGGCTGCATTCAAGGCTGGGTTGGACATAGCCTTGGGTGGCATGGTTTAGTGGGAGGTGTCCCTGCCCATGGCAGGGGGGTTGGAACTAGATGACCTTAAGTTCCTTTCCAACCCTAACTATTCTATGATTCTATGATTCTATGGTTCTAAATAAGAATGGGCTTGAGCTTTTTTTCACAATAAGAATAAAAAGCTTTTCATAGGGAAGGATGATAAAAAAGTCTTACCCTCACAAAATGCGGCTGTTATATGTATGCACACATTACATACAAAAATGGCTAGGCTAATTTATTGTTTGTCGTCAAGTTAATTAGCAGTTTTCATTACAACCCTGTTTTCAGGCCTCTGTTTTTTTGCTAGACTCATGAGCTGGTCTGAAATTTTCCAGATAAAATGCCTGCTTTGAGGTAATTTTGTTGTTCTTCCACCAAAAGAACTCAGGTGTTTCCAAGACCACTTGCTGTCCCAGATAAGACCGTCTGTACCCTTTCCTGAACGGATTTTAAAACTACACTTATGCAGAGAACAATGTGGGGAGCCAAATAGTGCCCAAAATATGAATTAACAGTACCAGGACCTCTTCATCCAAGATGGAAAGAATACAGACTTCTAAGCCAGCACAAGTGGATTGATACCACTCTGATCATGTCTGCTGTTTGGTTGCAGGGCAGCCCCAGACAAGAACCCAACCCATGCTCCAGAGTAGGACTCAGATCAGTGCTGGGTGAGGTGCTCAGCCTGGAGCTAACAGCATCATCCGGACTGCAGCAGTACATCCTGGCATACAGCCCTGATCCTGACCTTCTTGAATCAGCTGAGCAGTCTTAGCAATTGGGTCCCTGTCATTAGGAGATGGGATTTTACTTTTTTGAAAATTGAATTGCTTTAGTCAGACTAAAATCTTTAAATTCAGTATGTCCTATTTGCCACCGGTCAGATACTTCAGTCCCTCCCCTGGAGGGACACAAAAATATGTCTTACCACTCAGAACTGTGGCTCAGATTTTCTTGTATTTGGGCACTATGAAAAGCACGAGAAATGTCTGCTTCCACAAAAAAAAGCCAGAATTATATGCAATCCTCCAGCTATAAAAGTTGGAGATCATGAGCCACATGTCTCATGGTCACAGGTCTTCTTGTATACAACACTTTCTGACATGAATTATTTTATACTCTTGATAACTCCTGCTCAACAAATACCACACGTCATCTTTGCTGGGGTGCTATGATGCATATAAACAACTATCCTTATCTGATTAATGCTATTTCAACATTGAAGTGTCCTTTAAAGCACATATTTCGATGCATTAAGGATCAGATTATATTATTTAGCAGTCACCTACTTGTCTACCACTCTGGAGAGAAACTTTTTCCCCTATACACAACTGTAGAAGAATTTAGTGTTCTTTTTATGACACACAGCTGTTTAAACAGGCAAGGATAGGGAAAAAAAAAAAAGAAAGAATGGTATCATGTACTGTGTTTAGTGACTAAGTCTGTAATTGTAAAAGCTGTTAATATGGGAAAGAGCATTTTTTGTTGTTGTTGGGATTTTTTCTTTTTATGATTCCAGAGGTAAGGATGCTCAGAGTGAGTCTGTTAGTTCACAGAGACTATAGAAAGTACGCAGGGAGGAAAGATGTGATAGTTTCTAAGTAAAAACTAAACCAGTGGACCTGGTTTGCCATACAAAGCTCAGGATGAATGAAAAAGAGTTACCTGACAAACTCTACATTCGGTTTATACCCATGCCTACTCATTAAGATGCTGTGATATGTAGAAGCCAGGCTTCTCTGTGCAGCCCAGAGCTGTCAGGCAGCTCTTCCTTCCATTCCTCCTGCTATCTGCATGCTTCTCAGGTTCTGCATCTCATCAGAACTGAAGTCCAGACCTGGTACCCCTAAAAAGCTCTGTACATATAAAGTTTCCAGACTAACTAAAAACAGGAGTTATCTGAAAAGTTATAAATCAATTTATGTTGGCAATGTTTCAAGCTCACATTCTAAGACTCAAGAAAGCCTAATTGTTTACATAAATACCCACAGCTGCAGCTGGTCTACACAGCCCTTGCAGGCTTTTCAGCTTTACCTTACAAAATACATAGTGAAGCCAACAAACTTGTCTGCAGCTATAGTAAGTATAAAATGAGGTCCCATATGGCTCTCATGAGATTGATGCAGCATGGCAAAAGCCTCCATGTACATGTAAGTGATTAAAGCCAGTTACAAGCAGCAACAGTAATTTTCCTGTGGTCACTGAATCCCTCGGCCGCTGTCAAAGCACAGCAGTGGTTGCTGTCACTAGCTCGAGATCTCAATTTAAAATGAGATCTGCCAGTGCCACGTCACAGGCTAAACATCTCTTACAAAATCTAACTTGCAAGAAAAAAACTTGATTTAAAGCCAAACCACAGTGGCATGTGAGACAAGCAAGCCCATTCTACCCTAGCTCAATAGAGCATCAAGTGACACTTTCGTCATTGTCTGTGGTTTGTCCCTGGTCCAAAAGAGTTAGCTCCATATTTTCCTTTCCTTACTTTGTATAACTTGATGACAAGCCCTTTGTGAAGAACTCCAGTAGATCTTCATAAGTTTACATCCTGAATAACTAACATTAGCTGAGCCAGGAGAACTAATTGTTCCTGCAATTACATCTGCTGGCCTATAAACAAAAAAAGAGTTTCTGAGTTTCTGAAAGAAAACTATTGCGGCTATGCATAACAAGACAAACTCTTATTTAAATGTTTCACTCCTGCTATGTGGTTATCTACTCCAGTTAGGTTTACCTCCTGTGTTTAATTTCTTGCTTCTAAGAGCCTAAAAGCAAAAGGCTGTTATATAGAAAGGCATCAGAAATAATGTTGATTACAGTTAAATATAAACAATTACTCATTAATGGCTTGAACTGAAACTCACTAAGATTAACAGGCTTCTTCATTTTCAGCCAACTTTGGATCTGATCACTGTTTTTTATGCAGGCAATGTGATCCTACCCAGAACAAGCTGCTACTTCAGTACAAGAGACTGCATGACAGACTACACAACAGACTTGAAGTAGTCTAATAAACTTTCTCATTTCTCCCCTTTGTGCATTTAATATTCATTATTATGTTTTCTAAATCCACTGATTAGGATGCTATGTATGTTTTCACATATAATAATTGAGAAGATGTGGGGAATAGATTAGTAGGACTGCTGCTTAAGCCCATAGGTACACTGTTAAAGCTCTGTATGACTTCCTTCAGCCTCTGTCTGTGCCCACTAATAAATACGATAATTTTCATGAGTTTAAGAATCCAGTCAGTAAAATATATAGATACCTTCCTTTTCCAAAGCTTGAGGACTAGCAAAAGTTGAGGGAAAGTTCTGCTGAGGGAAGATACGCCAGGAAAATATGCGAAGATACATGGAAAGTAAGGGGATGAGTGGTGAAAGCCAGCATGGCTTCGCGAAGGGCCAATTGTGCCTGACAAATCTGGGGGCCTTGTATGATGGGGCTATAGCATTGGTGAGTAACAGAAGAAAAATTGACATCATCTACCTGGACTTGTGCAGGGCATTTAACACTGTCCTGCATGACATCCTTGTCTCTAAACTGGAGAGGTATGGATTTGACAGATGGATCACTTGGTGGGTAAGGAATTGGCAGGATGACAGCACTCAAAACAGTTGTGGTCAGCAACACAGTGTCTAAGTGGAGAACAGTGACAAGTGTTATTCCTCAGGGATGGGGTGTTAAGACCAGAGCTGTTCGGCATCTTTGTCACCGACATGAACAGTGAGATCAAGTGTGCCCTCAGCATGTTTTCTGACAACACCAAGCTATGTGGTGCGTTTAACATGCTGGAGGGTAGGGATACCATGCAGAGAGACCTTGACAAGCTTGAGAGATGGATCCATGCAAACCTCATGAAGTTCAACAAGGCCAAGTGCAAGGGTCCTGCTCCTGGGTTAGGGCAATCCCAAGCAGAAGTATGGGCTGGGCAGAGAATGGATTGAGAGCAGTCATCAGAAGCAGGACTTGGGCGTGCTGGCTGATGAGAAGCTTGACATGAGCAGGCAGTGTGCGTCTGCAGCCCAGAAAGCCAACTGTGTGCTAGGCTGCATCAAAAGGAGCATGTCCAGCAGGTCAAGGGAGGTGATTCTCCCCCTCTGCTCTGCTCACATGACATCTTACCTCGAGCACTGCACTCAGCTCTGTGGCCCAAACACATTAGGGGCATGGACCCATTGTAGTGAGTCCAGAGGAGGGCCATGAAGATGCCCCAGGGACTGGAGCACCTCTCCTACGAAGACAGGTTGAGAGAGTTAGGCTTGTTCAGCCTGGAGAAGAGAAGGCTCCAGGGAGACCTTAGAGCAGCCTTCCAGTAGCTAAACAGGGCCTACAAGAAAGCTGGAGAGGAACTTCTTATGAGATCAAATAGAGATAGGACAAGGGGTAATGGCTTTAAACTGAAAGAAGGTAGATTTAGATTAGATATTAGGAAGAGGTTCTTCACTGTGAGGGTGATGAGGCACTGGAAGAGGTTGTTCAGCGAAGCTGTGGCTGTCCCATCCCTGGAAGTATTCAATGCCAGGTTGGATGCAGCTTTGAGCAACCTGCTCTACTGGAATATGTCCCTGCCTGTGGCAGGAGGGTTGGAACTACATGATCTTTAAGGTCCCTTCCAACCCAAGCCAGTCTACAATTTTATGACTCTATGAAAATGTCCTTTACACATCTGTCAGCTGCATTTTGTCTAAATGAAAGTGAATTTTAGCAGTCACTAAACTTTCTCTTTCATTTCCCCTCTTTTTTTGTGTCTCTTTTTCAATGTAGGGAACAAAATTTAATTGCTGGCCACATTTCAAGTGCCTGTAAAACACACACATTCTATTTGCCGAGGCTTCCTAAGCTGTTGCAAAGATTTGTAAGATCTCCACACTTTAATAACTTCAAATATAAACTTAAGTGTGTGTACAATAAATTTATTAATAGGAATGTAATGCAGCAGATTTTTTCTGTTATACTTATCGAATGCCAAGATAAAATCTATTCCTACTGAATAACACTGGTGATAGTAATGCAGGGGTTGTGAATTTCCTTGTGATCAGAGCTTCTCTGCAGCCTTTTTGAGATGCCTACTTCAGTCAGTTCAATTACTGTTTCTTGCAGTTACACAGTTTTTACTACTGTATATTTTGTTCTTGCTGAAGTGTTTATAAATCTACTCATCAAAACCACAATAAGTGCATGATTGCAGAGAAATATTACATTCAGGAGTGTCTTCTGATTGCATGTGTACCCTTCAAGAAAGATTTCCAGTCATAGAAGCATCTTGACAGAAAAGAGAGGCAAAAATACGCACCATTACCTTGTGTTTCTTAATCTTCTTTCAGTATAACTACACTAATTCTATTTGATTTTCAGCTTGAAAGACACCTCACTTTTTCATTGCTGTCTAAGCTATTAGAGATTCTTTTTTGTAAGGGATGGTATAGATGAGGGAAGATGAAAATATGTATTATGTCCAGGACAACGTACACAGAATGGTGAAGAAGATCATACATACTTATAAACATAGACAAAAAGCTGAACTAAAAGCACTGCTGTTTTCCATGGCCTACACCCATTCAGCAGTGTTAACAATAAAAAAATAGAATCTTGATGAGGTCTCAAGAAATGTGGAGACCACAGGCACAATACTTGATTAAGAGCTTCAATTCTTCCCTACTTCCCTGAATAACTAAGTGTTGTCTTCACCCTCGCAGCTTCAAGAGGGACTCAAGCTTTAATCTCCTTCCTGCATGGTTGTACGATGGTGGGATGGGGAGAATGGAGACAACTTATGAAGCACGTAGGCTGTGACAGAGGCTAGAATCTGTGGGCAATTGCAGACTGAGATCCCAAGACCCAGACCCTGCTGTCCCATTCATATGACAGCACGATGTCTGAGCAGGGACACACGCTTGTCTTTGGGAAGGCAGTCAACCTTGATGACAGTTTACTTTTAATAGCATGACAGTTTACTTTAAATACTTTAAATACTCTCAATAACAGAAACAATATACAGCTAAATTGCAACATTTAACATCCATCTAAACCTTTCTGTTATTTGTCACACTGCAATGTGCATAGTGTAACTTTTCCAGCACAGGCTTAGTAACTCAAGGATCTGGGACTGGGTCTTCTTTGTAGATTGATAAATACTAGTATGCAACATCTAAAATGCATTTTAGAATAAGATCTACTGTAGATGGTCTCATTGAGAGACTATTCTTGCACATCATCAATTAAAAAGTCCATCTGGAAACAGAAGGTTAACCATTTCTTGCAAAATAAAATATCCAAAGATTTTCAGTAGTTGGTTTTATACAAAGGCATTTATTTCACTGATTCTGAGTTTGTTCTGCAACATTTTGAACTAATTAACTAACAAAACAGCTTTTCAGAAATAGCCAGGCAGGCTTGTCAGGGCAAAACAT
Source organism: Amazona ochrocephala (assembly GCA_039720435.1). Taxonomy (NCBI): domain Eukaryota; kingdom Metazoa; phylum Chordata; class Aves; order Psittaciformes; family Psittacidae; genus Amazona; species Amazona ochrocephala. The sequence continues at coordinate 1,180,295 of CM077884.1, read as the reverse complement.
CAGATATAAATTGTGTGCTGGCACCACTAAAAATTTTGTTTTGGTGATTAGAGCAGTTTTCCTTATATATTGAGTGGAATTTGGGTGTACTGAGCTCTCAAGGCAATCAACCTCTTAACAAAGTCATGCTATTTCTCCAATATGCCTTTGCTTTCATGTTTGGGCTTTAAAGTTTCTTGTTACCTGACATTCAGATTTTGAACTCATACAGCTGTAATGACTAATAGCTGTCTAAATTACCACGTTACATTTTTATGAACCAATCAGAAGCTGCTGCAACAAATAATGCTTACATAGCACCTTTACAGCTCTGCTTTCTATGCAGAATGTGTCCTGGGCCAGGATATAACAACAAAGGTATAAATTAGATATACGACCTAATGCGAAGACATTTCCTGCATCGTGTGGACTAGAACAAGGTAACATTTGCATAAACCAAAAGGCACAACAACTCAATTAATAAGATACTGGAACTTATATTCCTCTGAGCACCAAAATGGGAACAATGGGTAAAGAATGAGGTATGGCCTTTTTCGGTTCAGTGCAATTTTGGCAGACAGTTGATGCCTGGGAAGATAAAGGGGATTATCTGTACAAAAATGAAAGTTGCATAGATTTTCCTATTGTTATATTCTCACTGGATTTCTGCAGAAATGTAATACTGAAACAAACATTATGACTTGCTGAAGGTTTAGATGGATGAAATCAAGAAGTGACACGCTGATTATTTTTAATATCGATAATTATAGAACTTAGATTTGTCATGGTTTTTAAATTAACTTGGCAAAGAAAGAGGATCTATTTGGTTTTTCGGTTGCTAAATCTAGTTGGAGTCTTGATGAAGCTTTTTTTTTTTTTTTAAAGAGCAAGAAAATGCATAGAACTTGAGAATATTCAGTGATGAGGATACCTTGGGACTTCCAAAGATCAATTTTATTTTATTTTTTAAACAAAGCTCTCTTTTCAGAATATATTCAAAGACCTCATTAAGTAGGAAGCTAGAATTAATACAAATCTCAGTAGAATACCAACTTTCATTACCAAACACAACTGTTTAAAGCACAGCTGTATAAAGCCCTGTACTGAGAATCAGCTCATATTTCCTTGGGGGCAGGGGCCAGAGATGGAGGAGGTGAGAATGAAAGAACAAGTTCTGCTTAAAAAAGGTGGCCTAAAATGCCGCAGTTGTGTTTGTCTCTCTCTGAAACAGAACATCTGGAACTCAGCATAGCTGCTTCAGAAGGCCAGGCCAATCAGGGCTGGGAGAGGAAGCAGGGATTCAATCATCCTCTGGCTCAGGTTGCTCTCTCTGTCACGAGGTGGTCTTAATCTTGCTTAAAATACTGGAAAGAAGACTGCTCTGAAGTCAAAGAGTAGTACATGTTTCCTGAAAGCATGTAGAACTTGTTTTAGTTATGAGTTTTCTTGATCTTATGTGTCACACTAATAATTACATTATATGACAACTGGAATTTGTGAATAATTATCTAATACTATCACAGTTTCCACTGTCCTTTCATGAGGTATTATAGCCATACACAAGTGTAAACTGGGAGAGGAGTGGCTGGAGAGCAGCCTTGCAGAAAGGGATCCAGGGCTGCTGGTCAGGAGCAGGCTCAATAGGAGTCAGCAGTGCAGTGTGCCCTGGCAGCCCAGAGGGCAAATTGCATCCTGGGGTGCGCTAGACACAGCATGACAAGACAGGCTGGAAGGCATGTCCTATAAGGAGCAGATAAAGACTTGGGGTTTGTTTAGTTTGGAGAAAAGAGAAAATTGTTCTCTGCAGCTTCCTGAGGAGGGGAGGTGGAGGCTGAGGTGCTGATCTGTTTCCACTGGGATCCAGTGATAGGGCACATGGGAATTGTTCAAAGCTGAGCCAGGGGAGGTTCACACTGGACATTAGGGAGCAATTCTTTACCAAGAGGGTAGTCAAACACTGGAATAGGCTTCCTAGAGAGGTGGTCAATGCTCCATGCCTCTAAGTGTTTAAGAGGCATTTGGACAATGCCCTTAACATGCTTTAACTTTTGCACAGCCCTAAATTGTAGGTCTCTTCTGACTGAAATATTTCAGTCTAGTCTACTCTACTCTAGTCTAGTCTAGTCCATCTTCTAAACTTAGTCAACCATATCTAGCCAAAAGGTTTCCACAAGCAGAGGTTGGACAGAGCCTTGGGTGACATGGTTTAGTGGGAGGTGTCCCTGCCCATGGTAGGGGGGTTGGAACTAGATGCACTTAAGGTCCTTTCCAATCCTAACTATTTTATGATTCTATGATTCTATGACTCTATGTCATCTCTTAGCCAACAACCATATACAAAGTCTATCCTCTTATCTTAGCTCTCTTCTGCCATCTGAAATATTTTCCCCCAGAACTCCTCAGCAGATTTCCTTTTGCCCCATCATAACATCTTCTTTTCTGCAGTTGGTGATATACAGTCCTAATCTGCACTTATGAGATGCCTAATTAAGTACAGACGTAGGATCACGACGCACATCAGCATGTCCAGTCCAAACTGATGTCTCTACAGGTCTGCTAAAGGTTAAGTAAAGTGTACAAAACAATGCAAAGGAATGCAAACATCCTCCTCTTCTTTTCAATCCCCTCTATAAGCATGACAGGGAATTGAAAGGTGTGCCCATTGTGACTGGAAACTCCAAATGTCAAAATATCTCAGTGGCATTATTTTTCAGCAGAAAGTTCAGTGGAGCTTCCAGTCTGTGGCATTTCATTGCACACCAAGTGCTTTGGCAACCCACTGCTTGTAAGCAGCACTGCGCTGTCCATTAAACAGCAGCACAGCAGCTTCCTTCTGTTCTTAAGTGGGCAACCAACATTGTGGTGCATCACTTAGCTCTCAGCAGGAGTACCACAGAAAAGATTGATGTGAAATGGTGCCCTACCTTTGAAGACAGTTGCTCTCTCTTAAAGGCACTGCCTTTTTTTCTCTTAACCCTGTGAAAGACTGGCAAAATTTTTTACAAAGTGATCTCTAACAAAACCCCATCAACAAGAATGATGTATTCCATATGACACACAATAATTTGAGTCAAAACCTTGAGTCTATTTAAAACTATAGTCTTTTATACCATCCACTATCGGTGTTTAGTGGCAAAATAGAAAAAAAGTGTTATAATAATGACTTCGAAAACCTACTAGTGGTGAAGCCAGGACAGTAACCTACATGGACAATTAGAAAGTGAAAAGGAAGTTGCCTTACATTATACGGTGGATATTTTTATTTTCTTATACATGAGGTGGATTACTTGCCTGCCTGGTTTGTACAGTCACCTGGCTTGTCATTAAGTGGATAAGTATTGTTCTAACTGAACTCATTCTTATCCTGATCTCTAAAGAAAAAAGCACATGATAGCAGACCTCCCGTATGAAGATAGGATGAGAAAGTTGGGGCTGTTGAGCCTGGAGAAGAGAAGGCTGCGTGGAGACCTCATAGCAGCCTTCTGGGATCTCAAGGGGGCCTATAGGGATGCTGGGGAGGGACTCTTCATGGGGGACTGTAGTGAGAGGACAAGGGGTAATGGGTTTAAACTTAAACAGGGGAAGTTTAGATTGGATGTGAGGAAGAAATTCTTTACTGTTAGGGTGGTGAGGCCCTGGAATGGGTTGCCCAGGGAAGCTGTGAATGCTTCATGCCTGGCGACGTTCAAGGTGGGGTTGGACATAGCCTTGGATGGCATGGTTTAGTGGGAGGTGTCCCTGCCCATGGCAGGCGGGTTGGAACTCGATGATCTTAAGGTCCTTTCCAACCCTAACTCTTCTATGATTCTATGATTCTATGAATACCAGGCTGTTTGGATACAGCATCTTCTGAGCGTAGCTCTACACACGCCATCCTGGAAATCACTCTTCTGTTTCAGTATGCTTGTGGTGTGAGGCTATGTCTCAGTACCCACCAGCAGGAACCAAACACAGACTTAATTTAAACCAGGAAAGTTTTAATTTAAGTTAGCTATTTCAGTGACAATTTCTGTGCAGATTGTTTCTCCTTTTCTGCAATTTTTTTCACTCATGATCCACTCAAAAAAGTGACTACATTAACAGTGTTATTCACAGCTTATGTACTGTCCCTTACTGGACCCCAGGTATACTCACAGACAACTTTTCTACTTGTCAGCTCTATAATCCAATCACAGGACCTTTTCTTTTTTGCAAATCACCCCAGAAATAAGGGCTTGCAGGTCTCATTGTATTTTAATTACTCTCTACTGTTTTAGGGCAATCAGCAGGTGTGAAACTAATTGGCTGTGCAAATGGAGCACAGTCTGCAAATTTGGTTTTGAGGCACAGTGTGGCGTAAATCTGTAGCATGCCTCCTCTCCCTTATGCTGGACACCATCACTTTGTCACTCAGATGAATCTTAGGACTGAGCCACAGAGAGCCCAGGAAACCACCACTTGGAAGCCATCTTTCACATTACTGTATTTTTTTAAGGCTTGCAGAAGGCTGTTTAGCAAAGAAAAAGATTGCAAAGAGTAGAGGTTGATTTTAAGTTTCGAATTAAAGGATTTTAACAGTGCATACAGTTCAAAAGGCTGCACATTTTACAGCAGCAGCCACAAGGTGGAGACCTTTACAACAGATTAGTCCAAACAGTAATGGCTGCTGTGAGTATGTCCATCTGCTAATCAGAGGTTGGGGTTGCTAGCATGTGTGCCTGCGAGCTATATCTCCTGTAACACTGGTGTTAGATATTAGGGCATCAGCGTAGGGAACTGCTGTATCAGGTGCTACCTTCTGCAGTTGAGAGTCACACGCAGCACACAAAGCATGCAAGAGTGGTACTTTTCTGCCGAGTAATTACCAGCTTGAAAGGGACATTCTGTGCCACAAAAAGAAATCTGACTAGTAGAGATGAATCATTGCATTTGTGTATGTGTTTCTGGAATATTTTTTCTATTTTTTGGCAAAGGTGTCTTGGGTCTTAAAGATTCGCTCTTGAAAATGTCCATTTATACTATTTTATATGGTCTTATTCCTATGCTTTTGCCTTAACTAATAAAAAATGTGGGGGCAGGAAAACTTGACTAGAAAAGAAAATTGTTAGCTAGAAACTACTGCTTCCAAAAGAGACTTATTTTTTGGTTTTGAAAAAATAACTTAAACCTGTTTTTTTTTTTTTTTTCCCAGGAGTGAATTAGATACGGTACTATACTTTGCCATGTTCTAAATTATTTTGAAGAATTTTTCCTTCAAGGTTTAAAAAATGTTGACGATTAACATTGCTATTTCCTTTACCTACTCTTAAATAAATAGAAACAATAGGACATACTGCAAGATGTCATCTCTGTCCAAACCTCTTTCATCTGCCCTCCTTGAACTCTCCAAGGGGGGTAGGTGGTGATAAACCAAGGAATACCTGACTATGGGCAGAACAAGTTTTGTATGAGATTTGAGGTTGTTATTGTTCACAACCCAAGACTGGCAAAAATAGCTGGTATAACAAGGTTAGTCAAATTCTTGTTTGTCTTGCATAGAGAAATCTAAGAGGAACACTAACATGATCAAATGTGTAAACAATATTAGTAACATTGTAAGGAAAAATGTAAGTTAGATGCTTATGAAAGATGACAGACTGGCATGCCCCTGTTCATTCCACACCAGGCATTAACAGAGACCCTTTAGGTCTGAATAAGTACCAGCAGTTCAAGTCAGCAATGCCTGACCACTTGGATTTAGATGAAGAGTTGTGACCGACTAAGCATCAGATTTTCATTTTGAGTTGTTGTCATCATTGAGGGCCTCACCAGAATTTGAGGGAACCCTACCCAAGTCTTTGCTCTAGGTAGGAAGTGTAGAGACATTTTCAGATTTTGACAATGTCAGAAGGAGACTGCAGGATGAAGAAAAGAAATGTGATCCCAAGGGCATTGCCTTGTTCACTGCCTTGGTAATAATCAAATATTTGCAGTATGGTAGGTTTTAGTTTCTCTAATATTCAGCCTCTTTATTCTGCCCAGGGCAGTTTTTCCCTTTTACAATGCCATATAACATTAAGCCAACCAATCCCACCATTCTACCAAAAAATGGCATTATGTTTCTTATAACAAGACCTACCTTCCATGAAACTGGCTGGCTGGCATTAACTATATTTTTAACCTCAAATTCTTCACTGGTGTAGTCTTGAATTAGCTGTCCTATGACTTTCATCAGAACTGACACTAAGCAAACAGTCCGGTAGTTTTCTGGGTCACCTTTTTACCCTTTTTTAAATACTTAAAGTATATGGCAAACCTCCAAAGTATTAATGTTTTCCCCTCTTTCTTCAGGCTTTGTTAACAGTTAACATCAACATTTCTGAGGAATTTTAGAAGGAAATTGGTAAAATTGAAAACATCTGAACTAGACTTTATTGTTTCAACTTCCCCCACTTTTTTGCAAGTGTTTGAATTACATTGTATTTTTGTCTTAGCAGAAGAGCTTTACATGAAGTGCAGAAAATTAAATTTAGTACACTTGTGTTTGATTTTTTGCTTTGACATTGAATCAACTGTAATTTCACTAGCTGGGATTATAAATAGTCTATATATAGGAGGTAGGAGGACATGAATATAATTGCAGACTCTAGAATTAAGTATATTAATGTAGTGGGAAACAATATTTTTTCACTGCATTTCGAAAAAAATTTCGGGCTAAAGATCTTTGTTCTATAATCTGATTAAACACAGAAAGTGTCCCCTTCAGGAGGAATGATGTCCTTCAACATAAGTGGTCTACAGATTGGCAACCAAAAGAGGTAACTACTATGAGCTGACTGTAAAGTGCTATGAAATATATTGCACTTTATATATATAGCAATATATATGAAATACAGACACAGATGTATCATTTATGTAAAAAAAAAAAAAAAAGAAAACAAAAACAAACAAAAAACCCAAACAAACAACAAAAAAATCCCCAACCAAACCAGAAATCGTACTGTGAATTCTTCAGTACTGTCACATCCATAAAGGCAATATCCCTTTGTCCTGGGTTCAGCAGTAGCTGTCATTTTTCTCCTTCTTGGTAGCTGGTGCAGCGCTGTGTTTTTGACTTTCTGCCTGGGAACAGCGCTGGTAATACGGATGTTTTTAGTTATGGCTTAGAATGTTTGGTTTGACCAAGGACTTTCTGAGTCTCATGCTCTGCCAGGGAGGAGGGGAAGCCGGGAGGAAGCAGAAACAGGACACCTGACCCAAACTGACCAAAGTTGTATTCCATACTACAGCACGTCATGTCCAGGATGTAAAAACTGGGGGCAGAAACCCAGAAGAGTTCAGTTCACAGCTCTGTCATCAGGTGGTGAGCAGTTGTATTCTCTTCCCTTGTTATTTCCCTTATCATTATTATTATTTGTGGTAGCAGCAGTGATTTGTGTTGTACCTTAGTTACTGGACTGTTCGTATCTCAACCCATGGGAGTTACATTCTTTCGATTCTTCTCCCCATTCCCCCCTCTTTCTTCCCCCCCACTCTAGGTGGGGGGGGGGGGGTGGGAATGGGGAGAAAAATTGAAAGAATCTCGAGAGAGAAGATATAGAAAGTATACACCATGGGCCACCCTACGGTTTTACCTGTGGGATCAGGAGAATATATGAAGAAGTGCGATGGAAAGCCTACTTCAGTTTTGGAGGAACGGGTGCGTGAATTGAAGGGGAGAACAAAGGTCAAGGCTGATCACCCCATGAAGGCTGCAGCTTCAGTCTCTGGTGAGCAGGTTCCCAGATGGAGTGGAAGAGCCGATTTTACTTCAGCTCCTGTGATAAGGAATAATTCCTGTCAACAAGACATGAGTGACCAGTGTGATGACTGTTAGAGAAGACCCACCTCCAGCCAGGTGGAGGTAGGTGACAATCGGAACTGTGTGGATCGGATGGCCTGGCACATCAGTCCCACAGAAGTATAAGGCTCTAGTAGATACCAGTGCACAGTGCACCCCGATGCCATCAAGCTATTGAGGGGTGGAACCCATTTATATTTCTGGAGTGACAGGAGGATCCCAAGAGTTGACTGTACTGGAGGCTGAAATCAGCCTGACTGGGAGGGAATGGCAAAAACACCCCATTGTGACTGGTCCAAAGGCTCCATGCATCCTTGGCATTGATTACCTAAGGAGAGGGCAAAGATTTTGGAATGTCACCAGAGGAGGAGGAGGCGATGAGTGCTGAAGAGGCCCCACCATATAATGAACTGTCAGAAAGTGAAAAGCAATATGCCTTGTTTACTGATGGGTCCTGCCGTATTGTGGGAAAGCATTGAAGATGGAAGGCAGCTGTATAGAGTCCTTGACAACAAGTTGCAGAAACTGATGAAGGAGAGGGTGAATCGAGTCAGTCTGCCGAGGTGAAAGCCATCCAGCTGGCCTTAGACATTGCTGAACGAGAAAAGTGGCCAGTACTTTATACTGACTCATGGATGGTGGCAATTGCCCTGTGGGGGTGGTTGCAGCAATGGAAGCAGAGCAACTGGCAACGCAGAGGTACACCCATCTGGGCTGCTGCACTGTGGCAAGATATCACTGCCTGGGTGCAGAACCTACTGGTGAAGGTACACTCTGTAGATGCTCATGTACCCAAGAGTCGGGCCACTGAGGAACACCAGAACAACCAGCAAGTGAATAAAGCTGCTCAGATTGAAGTGGCTCAGATGGACTTAGATTGGCAACATAAGGGTGAATTATTTTTGGCCCGATGGGCCCATGACACTTCAGGCCATCAGGGCAGAGATGCAACATACAGATGGGCTCGTGATCAAGGGGTGGACTTAACAATGAACACTATTGCCCAGGTTATTTATGACTGTGAAACAGTTGCTGCAATTAAACAAGCTAAACGGTTAAAGCCTCTTCGGTATGGAGGACGATGGCTGAAGTACAAATATGGGGAAGCCTGGCAGATTTATTATATCACACTCCCACCAACCTGCCAAGGCAAGCGCCATGTGCTTACCATGATGGAAGCAACCACTGGATGGCTGGAAACATACGCTGTGTCCTACACCACTGCCCGGAACACGATCCTGGGCCTTGAGAAACAGATTTTGTGGTGACACGGAACCCCAGAGAGAACTGAGTCAGACAATGGAACTCATTTCTGGAACAGCCTTATAGACACTTGGGCCAAAGAGCATGGCATTGAGTGGGTATATCACATCCCCTACCATGCACCAGCCTCTGGGAAAATCGAATGGTACACTGGGCTATTAAAAACTACACTGAGATCAATAGATGGTGGGATTTTCAAACATTGGGATACACATTTACCAAAGACCACTTGGCTGGTCAACACAGGACACAGCCCAGTCAGAACTTCTACATTCTGTGGAGGGGGACAAAGTTCCTGTGGTGCCTATAAAGAATTTTTTCTAAAAGATATTCTTTACTGTAAGGGTGGTGAGGCACTGGAATGGGTTGCCCAGGGAAGTTGTGAATGCTTCATCCCTGGCGATGTTCGAGGCGGGGTTGGGCATAGCCTTGGATGGCATGGTTTAGTGGGAGGTGTCCCTGCCCATGGCAGGGGGGTTGGAGCTAGATGATCTTAAGGTCCTTTCCAACCCTAACTATTCTATGATTCCACGATTCCATGATTCTATAATGTCGATTTTTTTAATCAATCCAAATGTGCTCATCAAATATAATCTCAAGACTGCTGTTTAAAATCTTGAACAACTGTAGCAATACACAAGTAATTAATAGATAATCTCTTGTGTCCTTTAAAGGCATAAACCTTTCTGTAATGCTGAATATTATGATAAGAACTGCAGGGAACAGTTACTTAGCTCCTTACAGAAGCTATTTTGGATTTATGCCATCCGTTTACTTAGGTTAAGTGTTTTTCAGTACAAAATGCTCATTTTTATAGATTAGCTTTGCATTCATTTATCTCCAATAAAATGCATCTACATACCTAGAAAGAGATAGTTAAGTAATATTTTCACTTCAAAGATAGTGCAAAAATATGTCATCTGTAGGAAATGCAAGTCCTAGACAGCTTTTTTAAATCAACTTCTCTAATTAACTTTTCTACATTTCTACATGATCATAACTGCAAAGTATCAGACTTTTAACAGAAGTTGCACTAGATCTGTATTCATAAATGCACAAGTTCTCACCTACTTGCTATAGAAAGCAAGGACTATCTCATGACTAGCAAGCAGAAAAGGAGCCCATAAATTCAGCTACAGAGGAGAATGTTTTACATCAAAACCTAAATGTTGTATAAAGTTTATGCTGAGACATGGCCTTCGTAAAGTATTCAATGACTGGTTGATCTGGAATATCTCAACTTTGTGGATGCCTCTACAGAATCAGCTCGAAAGACTTTAAAGCTAAGACCGAGTGAGCCAATGTGCAATCTGCTTGTATATATGTTGTCAAGACTAAATACACCCTGTAGAGAAAGACATTCAATTTCAATTTCTACTGCCTTTTGACATTATACAAAACAAGATGACTGTATAATTTTTGGATTCTTGAGCCTTCCCCATGTACAATGTCTCCTTATGTAAATACAAACAAAAATGAATAGGAAAACAGTAAGGAAATAATGGATAGCCATATACAAAACTGCTTGTGTGGCTAGGCAGGTGGTCTTCTGCCTAGGTAAAGTACTATTTTCTTAAATGCTGGGTGTATAGATTTTATAAACCAAAGGCAAACCTTATTCCACAAAGCCTGCCTTGCAACAGCAGCAAGTCACTTGTTTCTACGCAACTAATTCACCTCCCTTTACAATTAGTTTCATGTACAACATACTTCTGTATTCTAAACATACAGTTTATCTTTTTCAATTATTGGTTTCATACATGCACCACATATTGAAGTCAGGAACTGATAAGGTCAGGAGCTTTAATATGTACAAATCTTAGGTTTTATTTTAATCAAAGAAGCAAAGGATTGCATAATAATAAATGGAAGCATAAAAGAAAAGGAATGGGGACAATAAACATGTCTTACAGGCCTGATGTATGGCATATTACAAATTGCTTATGTGAATTAGAGTTAGACCTTGCAAATGAAATGAAAATGAAAGATGTGGAATTAAAGTTTTAAAATAAAAGCTATAAAAACAAATACATTAAAATATTGGCTAAAGGAAATACGGACCTATTCTATCGCTGCTTCTCAGCCTGTGGTCCATTAGTGTTCCTCAGCATATCAGCAAATAGTCTGAAAATGACAACACAGGAAAACAAACTCCTATGCACATTCCCACACTTGCAAGTAAACAAACAAGTGAAACAGAGGAAAACAGAGTAACAAATGAAACTATTTAGGTTAATTTTTATCTGATTGTAAATGAAAAAATACAGCATGAACTGCATTCATGTATTTTGCTTTTTCCCCAGAAAGGCTAAGTAATTCCTTCTAAAAGACTGAGAATCTACTGTTCAACAAGGATGGAATTGGAGTTAAGTGTGACATAGATATAACCCTTAAAAGTAAATAAAAATATTGACTCAGTTAGTGATAAAGTGATGGCATAGATGGAGCTAAGATGCAGTAAATTTCTAGGTCTGGGGAGAATCAGAGTATTTTTTAGCAAGAACTGGATGGCTCAGGATATTATAGTACAAAAGAAATCGCATTTCACAATACAAACTCATGCATACACACCTAAGAAACAGTTACAAAACTTCAAGCTGTTAATTTCCAGCTGGTAATAATAAACATATAAATAAATGTATTTTAATGTATTAATCTGAAAAAAAAGTCTAATAAGAAAAAAGAAAAAAGCAAATACAAATGTTGCCATGTTAGAAGCAGCTTTCCATTAAAACCACAGAAGTGCTAATACCATTGTACTGACACTGTGAGACTTCATTTTGGTCATATAAACTTACAAAAAATGTTCCAAATGAAAGCAAGTACAGAAGAAGTCTTCAAGAAAGATCACAAAAGAAGACAGCTCATTTACATTGGAAAAATTAGTGAAAAAAAGGAAAAAGCCAATTCAAGTATGCAGCAAGCCAACCAGCTGATCCCAGTGAAGTATAGTTGGTACTAAACTAAACTCTGAGCTGGTCATTCGGTGGACAAATGGACATTTTAGGTCTGCTGGTAATTTCTGGATTTTTTTTTAATAGTTTATGCTCAAACTTGTAAGAAACAGATGAAACAATGGCAAAAAAATTCACAGATTGCTCTTGCGTACTGTCAGATGCAGAACTACTGGACTGAAGGAAAGAAATCCTTCTTTAAGGTAGAGGCTATTGAGAATGCTGACAGGTCATGAAGGGAGTCACAAAAGATCCATTTAAAAAAGAGATTTGGTATGAAGGTGGATATGATTATGCCTAAAACAGGGACATTTGATTTCTTTCTGACTCACACACTAGAAATAATAGCGCAATACCCAAGCTTCAGATTCATCCCTTATGAAGTTCCTTTCAAAACAAGTCTATACAGCTTGACAAGACAAGTGTCACATATGGACGTCTGGACTGGTAGGCAAGGCATGAACACACAATTCAAACCAGTAGACTTCAAGGGTTTCAGCAAAAGGAGAATTTCTATAGCATAGGTTTTACACAGTATACATAAGAAGACCAGGAGGAGCTATGTCTGACTCAATGTCAGGAGACTACATTCGGATGAGTTTCCTTGCACAGACACTGTAATACATAGCAACAAAAAAAAATAAATCAGAAAAATAGTTGAATTTTTTGTTCTCAGTTCTCCATTTCTAGGTTCTGCCAGTAAGAATATTCCAGGCATTTTCAACTTTAATGCAAGAACCATGAATACTTGCTTATCTCACTATGAATTTACCAATTTATCAGGTTAAACACCATGGGCACAGAGTAAAACAGCATTCCCTTTTCTGAAGAAAGGCTATCTTTTATCCTCAAAGATATTTCTGGAGATTTTTTTTCAGGAACTACCTTAAAGAATTCCACTGCAAGAGTTAAATAACCTGACAAGAACAACAGACTGCCACGACTTAATCATCATTGGAATTAATTATTAAGTATGAATAATTACAACCACTCAACTTTTCTCTTAATTACTCAGATACCTGCCTTATGCAACACGAATCTAAATAAATCTGAAACAGTGACTCATACCCATCTACTGTGCACTAAACCCAGTGGTATGTAAGCCTACTGTTCAAATTTTAATAAGTCCTTTCAGAGCTATCTTTTTTGTCCCTCTGCTTCATCAGCCAACCCACTTTAATACCTCGTTAAATCTATAAAACTTCTGATTTTTATGTGGTTCATCTTGTTACAAAAGCTTATTATACAACATAGCAGTTCTTTCCATGGTAAACACTGATCAAGAATGGATACATTGCTGCTTTGCCAAAGCCGGAGCATCAAGCTGCTCTAAACAAAGGATATGTTCAAGTTAACAAGGTGTGCGTTCGCTGGCCCCAGCTGGTACCCAGGCATTTCACCATAGTCAGCCTCTGTGTTTCATGTACTTTCGCAACTTTGATTGCTTAAGTAAGATTATTTTCTTCTCAAAGTATTAGCATGTGGTTTACTGATAATCTTATCAATCTACATAGCCATATTTTTGGTAAAGACAGACATAAAAACTGATCCAGCAATGTAAAAACAAGTGACCACTTCTAATGGAAGTTTATTTTGTGAAGCATTTCCTAGGACAGACTACAGGACAACTACTGAAATTCAAGAGTTCTGTGTACTGGTTTCAGCCTTGGACCTGTGGCAATAAAGACAGACTTTCTCTGGAAGTGCATAGTGATATGGCAAGAGACAAAGGACACAAGCTGGAATACGGGAAATTACAGTCGCATACAAGCAAAGACCTTTTCACAATAGTGGTCAAAAACTAAAGTATGCGAAATCCCTGTTACTGGAGATAATCAGAGCTAGACTGAACAAGGCCTGGAGTGAGCAGACCTGACTGGATCTTCTCTGAGCAGAAAGTGGGACCTAAATGTCCTCTAGAGGTCCCTTCCAGTAAATTATTCTGTGATTCAATTACAATTATTCGTTTATCCTTAGACGAACATTCCAGGAACCAAAAAAGCAGGAAAAGATAGTTTGTGCCAACATACCACGTTTCTCCTTTCCCTAGGCCTTTTTCCTATACTTTTGACAAATGTCAAGCTCAATCGTCTCCAGGAACACCTCCAAGGTAAATTCAACTTCTGTACTTTAAGAGTGATTAATTCATTACCTGTTGAGTAGCATAGTTCATTTTCCTACTTCACATCCTCAAGTACTATACTGATTATAAAATTGAGTGGGAATCCAGACATATTTGCAAGCACCCATAGCCCCAAGGGTGCTCATACTCTGATGATCTCCAAATACAGTACTAAATATAGTGAGCTAGGCCATTTTTTGTTCTTACACTGGTATTACCTAGTTTCTGGCAAGAAGTCCCAACTCACACAATTTTACTGTATGTGTTTTAGGTGTTATTTGCCAGAAGAGTTGTTTCAACTACTTTTCAAACCTAGTTAAACAATAATGAAAATAAAAATAAAAAAGATCCAGTTCATTAAACAATAGAGAAGACAGACTTGTTCGTTTGCTTGAATTAAGGTGCAGTGTTCATTTTATTTCCTAATAGTTTCACTGCTCTGAGATAGTACATTTACATTAAAATAGTCTCCATGGTCTCTTTCTTTCCTGAAATTCAATCTATTATGTAACTTGTTTCATTTAGAGATCTCAAAGCACATTTTAGTCATGAAGATACTGAAAAAAAAACCAAACCAAAAACAGCAGTCAAAGAGCTCACCAAAGTCACAATTTGCAGCTCAATGTTAAACCAGAACTCGGTATATCCAATTCCCTGCTACTCAGCCCACTCCTCCTCTTATACAAGTACCTGCCTCAACTTTTGGATGGCAAAAATGCCTGAAGGGAAAACTTTTGTATGGTTGTTGGTTTTGAATGCAAGTGGAATAAGAGTGAATATGCTCAGTTAGCAAGGGGTCATGCAGCTTTCCAGACTACAGTCTCAGATAATGTCACTCCATTAGTGGGGTAGCTTTGTTCCTGCTTTGCTCCCCTAGAAGTGTTCTTGCCATTTCTTCTCACCTGTAGGCAGAATGTTTCTCAAAACTCTCCCTTGGTACATACCATTTCACAGTCTGCCTACGCCACTCTAACTTCTAAGGTAAAAATTTAGTCTTTTTCTCTTTACAATTTAAAGTGTATTGTGCACTGAAAACCACTGCACACCTGGAAATATTGTAAAGTAGCAAATGGTTCTTGCTGAAAGAAATGGAAGAGAAACTCAGTGGAATTCCAATTGTGGAGACGAAGCACCACCAGCAGTTAATAAAGACAAATTATCTGCACTTCTATATTCACAGCAGAGTTACACTTTTATATCCAAAGAGTACAGTTAGCATTAAGGAAGAGAAAGAACTGGGGATGTTCCCAGAAGTTCACTAAATGCTTTTAATTCCAAAATGAGATATGTGTCTCATGAATGTCTGCATCATAAGCTCTATACACAGAAAGGACACAACTCTGCTTTCTATGATCATCACCACGCCTACCATAATTTTTCTTCCCATTTGCATCAAGTAATTAAAATGTGAGACAACAAACATTGAGGGCAAGCATGGGGGTGGCTTAGCAGAGACATTTCCTCTCTCCAGTTTCTGTTGGTGTTTCCCCATCCTTTCAAAATCATTCTGCTGCTATTTTGCCTGAGGTTAGATAACATTAGAATAATTTAGCTTAGTTTATACGAAGACTGGCTCACAATTCAGTGACATAATTTTATTTCTTCCCCCCCTTAATTACTTCAGACCTCCTGTTAAAAGCTACTAGCTTGATAGTTCCAGATGATAAAGTTGTCCCATTGACAGAGCAGGTCAAATGAAAATGCAGACTTTTTCCACACTAATGCTACTTTACATCCTCCCTGAGATGAATGAACCAACCAGACATGGGCTCGATGGAGGAAAATGAGAAATGGAGGGAGAGGGGAGGTGAAAAGGGGCCTTTAAGTAAAACAGTCCTCAGCACAAAGAGGTTCTGCTATCTTTCTCTATCCAGCCTTTCTGCCGGTTGGAAGGTATCACAGAATCACAGAACCACAGAATAGTAAGGGCTGGAAAGGACCTCAAGATCATCGAGTTCCAACCCCCCTGCCATGGACAGGAACACCTCCCACTAAACCATGCCATCCAAGGCTATGTCCAACCCCACCTTGAACGCCGCCAGGGATGAAGCATCCACAACTTCCCTGGGCAACCCATTCCAGGGCCCCACCACCCTCACAGTAAAGAATTTCTTCCTCAGATCCAATCTAAACTTCCCCTGTTTAAGTTTAAACCCATTACCCCTTGTCCTCTCACCACAGTCCCTAATGAAGAGTCCCTCCCCAGCATCCCTATAGGCCCCCTTCAGGTATTGGAAGGCTGCTATGAGGTCTCCACGCCGCCTTCTCTTCTCCAGGCTGAACAGCCCCAACTTTCTCAGCCTATCTTCATACGAGAGGTGCTCCAGTCCCCTGATCATCCTCGTGGCCCTCCTCTGCACTTGTTCTAACACTTCCACGTCCTTTTTATGTTGAGGACACCAGAACTGCACGCAATACTCCAAGTGAGGTCTCACGAGAGCAGAGTAGAGGGGCAGGATCACCTCCCTCGACCTGCTGGTCACACTCCTTTTGATGCAGCCCAGAATACGGTTGGCCTTCTGGGCTGCAAGCGCACACTGCTGGCTCATGTTCATTTTTTCATCAACCCACACCCCCAAGTCCTTCTCCGCAGGGCTGCTCTCAATCTCCTCCCCACCCAACCTGTAGCTGTGCCTGGCATTGCTCTGACCCAGGTGGAGGACTTTGCATTTAGCATGGTTGAACTTCATCAGGTTGGCATCAGCCCACCTCACAAGCGTGTCAAGGTCCCTCTGGATGCCATTCCTTCCCTCCAATGTATCAACCGAACCACACAGCTTGGTGTCATCGGCAAACTTGCTGAGGGCGCACTCAATCCCACTGTCCATGTCACCCACAAAGATGTTGAACAAGACCGGTCCCAACACCAATCCCTGGGGGACACCACTCGTTACCGGTCTCCAGCTGGACACTGAGCCATTGAGCACTACTCTTTGCGTGCGGCCATCCAGCCAGTTCTTTATCCACCGAGTGGTCCACCTATCAAATTGATGTCTCTCCAACTTAGAGAGAAGGATGTCATGGGAGACAGTGTCAAACGCTTTGCACAAGTCCAGGTAGATGACATCAACTGCTCTGCCCCTGTCCATCAGTTCCGTAGCCCCTTCATAGAAGGTCACCAGATTGGTTAGGCAGGATTTCCCCTTAGTGAAGCCATGCTGGCTGTCACCAAGCACCTTGTTGGTTTTCATGTGCCTTAGCATGCCTTCCAGGATAATCTGCTCCAAGATTTTGCCAGGCACAGAGGTGAGACTGACTGGTCTGTAATTCCCTGGCTCATCCATTTTTCCCTTCTTAAAAATGGGGGTTATATTTCCCTTTTTCCAGTCAGCGGGAACTTCACCTGACTGCCATGATTTTTCAAATATGATGGACAGTGGCTTAGCAACTTCATTTGCCAGCTCCTTCAGGACCCGCGAATGGGTTTCATCAGGTCCCATGGACTTGTATACATTCAGGTTCCTAAGGTGGTCCCGAACCAGATCCTCCCCCACAGTGGGCCCAGGGTCCCCACCCTCACCGTCCCCGCATCTGCCTTCCAAGACTTGGGTGGTGTGGACAGAGCATTTGCCCGTAAAGACTGAGGCAAAGAAGTCATTAAGAACCTCAGCCTTCTCCAAATCCAGGGTAGCCAGTTCTCCCGATAGCTTCTGGAGAGGGCCCACGTTGTCCCTAACCTGTCTCTTATCGGCAATGTACCTATAAAATCCCTTCCTGTTATCCTTAACATCCCTAGCCAAGTTTAATTCTAAGTGGGCCTTAGCTTTCCTAACCTGGTCCCTAGCTTCCCAGACAACATCCCTGTATTCTCCCCAGGCCGCCTGACCTTGCTTCCACCTTTTATAAGCCTCTTTTTCCTTTCGAATTTTGCTCAGCAGCTCCTTATCCATCCAAGGAGGTCTCCTGGCCCTCCTGCTGAACTTCCTTCTAGTTGGCATGCACCGCTCCTGAGCTTGCAGCAGGTGAGCCTTGAATATCAACCAACAGTCTTGGGCCCCCCTGCCCTCTAGGGCTGTATCCCATGGAACCTTACTGAGCACGTTCCTGAAGAGGCCAAAGTCTGCTCTCTTGAAGTCCAGGGCAGTGAGCTTGCTGCACGCTCTTCTCACTGTCCTGAGGATCTCAAACTCAACCATCTCATGATCGCTGCAATCAAGGCTGCCCTGGAGCGTTACATTCCCAACCAGCCCTTCCCTGTTGGTGAGAACGAGGTCAAGCATGGCACCTCTCCTTGTCGGCTCCTCTATTACTTGCAGAAGGAAGTTGTCTTCCACGCAATCAAGGAACCTTCTGGATTGCTTGTGCCGGGCCGTACCATCCCTCCAACAGATATCAGGGTGGTTGAAGTCTCCCATGAGAACAAGGGCCTGCAAGCGTGAGGCTGCTCCTATCTGCCTATGGAGCGCTTCGTCCAGCAAGTCCCCTTGGTCAGGCGGTCTGTAACAGATCCCCACAATAATGTCACCCATCGCTGTTCTCCCTTTAACCCTGACCCACAAACTCTCTGTCGACTGCTCACCTGTCCCCAGACAGAGTTCCATACTCTCTAGCCTATCCCTAACATAAATAGCAACTCCCCCTCCCCGTCTGCCAGGCCTGTCTTTCCTAAAGAGCCTGTAACCTTCCATTCCAACACACCAGTCATAGGTGCCATCCCACCATGTTTCTGTGATGCCTATGATATCATACCCCCGTAGATGGGCACACATCTCTAATTCCTCTTGTTTGTTCCCCATACTACGGGCATTTGTGTAGAGGCATTTGAGCCGAGATCCATTTGAAGCCGGCTCATTGGCTGGAGCAGCTGGAATATCCCTACGTTGCTCTGAACGTTTACTATAGGTGCTACTAACCGACTGGGTGTGTTGGGATGGAATGCCGCCCCCCTCCCCCAACACATCTAGTTTAAAGCATCCTTGACCAGCCTGGCAAGCCTCCTACCAAATCCCCTCTTCCCCTTCTTTGTCAGACCAGCTCCACCAGCCCCCAGTAGACCTGGCCTACTATATTGAGTCCCATGGTCAAGGTACCCAAACCCCTGACTATAGCACCACCCTTCTAACCATTTATTAACCTGCCCAATCCTCCTAGCCTTTTGAAGGTCCTGCCCTGTATCCTGGAGAATTGACGAAAAGACAGTCTGAGCTCCAGAGCCCCTAACCACCTCTCCCAGAGCCCTGTAGTTCTTCTTTATAGTCTCCGGGCTACTGCTATCTATATCAGTAGCACCCACATGTATTACCAGGAGTGGGTAATAGTCAGTGGGACCGACTAGAGCAGGCCGCTTCTCGGCCACATCCCTGATCCGAGCCCCTGGTAGGCAACACACCTCCCTTATAGCCTGGGTCAGGCCGGCAGATGGGTGCCTCTGTGCCTTTCAGATTAGAGTCCCCGACTACTACAACCATCGCTTTTTCCTGGCAGCACCAGTAGTGACCTTCTTTACCAGTGCACCAGCTGGTTGCGCCTGGTGGGAGCGCTGTTGCTCATCAGTCCCCTGCAGGACAGCAAAGCAGTTCTGGGTGGGGACAACAGATGTAGGAGGAAGCCCCTTGCTTTTATTTCCCCCCTTCCTCCTTTTTTTGTTGTTTTTTTCTGTTACCTTTTCCCAGCTTCCTGGGTTAGCAGCCTCCTTTCCTGGGTTAATAGCCTCCTTTCCTGCAGGGGCAACAGTAGACACTCGAGGCCCCGGAACAGTTTGGTCCCGGAGCAAGCAGTGCTGCTCCCCCTCAGCTTCCCTGACACCTTTCAGCCTGGTAACAGCTTCCTGCAGTTCAGCCACCTGCTGCAGGAGGACCTCCACCAGGGAACGCAGAGTGTAGCCCCGCCCATTGCTCACCCTTCCCTTAGGATACCCCGAGCTCTGCACTACAGTCTCCCTTTCCGTCTTCTCCGTTTGGGTGCCCACGCTGGCCACCACCGGTGCAGCCAGAGCAGAGCTCCCAGACCGAGCCTTGCCCGTACGGCGAGTGTTCACCATCCCGCTCACCACCCCACTCGCCTGCCCTCCTGAACTGCCGCGCAAACTGCTTCGAGCCCGCCCTGTTCGCCTCGCTCTGGGTCGCTCGCGCTCTCTGGGGCAGGTTTTTAACCAGTCAGCTCTGCCGCCGCTCCTCCTGGCGCCGCCCCCTCTGAGTCAGCCGCTCGCCTCCGCGGAGCTGCAGGCTCCTGAGCAGGCCTTGTCGAGGACTTGAAGCTCCCTCGGGGCAAGTTGCTGCTCCGAGGTGAAGCTCGTAGTCGCCGAGCCTCCCCCCCTCCGATCAGGCGCTGCAGGCCTCCCCTCGCGAGACAGTCACCTCAGCAATGGAACATCAATACTGAGCCAAACCAGCCACTAGGAGCTTAGGAAGAGCAAGACACCTGGAGATGATGAAAAGGTTTCACTCTTCACTACTCCCAGTACCTGCAAGAAACTTTAGGGGATTATCCAGTCTTTTATTTTACTTTATTATTTTTCTCATTTTGAAGTAGGTATCTGTCCTTTAGGCAGAAGGTGTGTGGCCTGGGAAGCTTTCAAAGAAGCAGGCATGTTCATATTCCACAAGCTCTTTAGCACAGCCAGATTAGTGGAAATGCAACAGAAACACCAGGATTCTACAAAAACTGATCTACATCCCAAGGAACAACACAAGGAACTTGTGCTGTTTACAGATGGAACAAGTACATCAAACCTACCAAAAGTTGACCAGACCACTTTATCTGTGAAACTTCAACCTTTAATGGCTCGAAGAGAGAATGACAATTAGTTGTCACAATTCTGAATTTAACTTTAAACTTTTGTATTGAACAAAGAGGATACTGTCCTATGAAAAGCTACACCTACGTTACTGTGAGGAAACCAGAGGGGAATCTGGCTGCTGTGACTCCAGTAGTTCCTCAGGTGAGAATGTGTGAACGAAAGGGAACATAGGCTGTCAAAACATGGAAATAAATCAGACCTCAATCCTATTAAAAAGTCTATGTTTTTTAGTAGCCAATACTATCAGCAAAGTCTTACCATTCCCCCCACAATCCCCATGCCCAGTGATGAACTTTTCCAGTAAAACAAGTAAGAAATATCTTCCTGACTGCACATAGGGATAAGCAGCAGAATTTATAACTCTCCATTTCTTCCCAGCTAACTGCAAAATAAGCTTAGCAATCATTTCCTGCCATGTAGATAACAATATGCTGGCAGCACATATGCCTATGTGTGTAAGTGCACTATACGAAGGTCCATTGTTTTGGATGTCAGTATGGCTGTGTACATAAATATTGATGAAATAGAGGCCAAACAGGAACTGAACTCTCTCTGGGAACTGCTCCTTCATGGCATACCCAGGGAAGCAGGGAATGAAACATTCAGCAAGTGTGCAAAAATTGCTGAAAACCAAACACCACTATCTTCTATTGTGTCTATCTTTTGTATTAAAAAACTCCAAGAAACTAAACAAGTGTGTTTATGATGCTCTCAAGTGGAATTTCTTGCTGTTGTTTTGGGATTTTTTTGTTTCGTTTTAAACTCTAACTTACTTTAAATAACAAGAACAATCCAAAAGTTATTCTCCTTGATAAACTTAAGAAGGAAATTTGCCTTTCAATACCCAGGAAATTCACTGGTACAATTAAGGCTCTATCAGAAAATATTTTGTAAATATTTTACAAAGTAACTCTATAAGCCTTTTGTATTGCAGAAGAAACCTCACCTTCTCACAGTTTTCTTAAGGAGAAGCAACTATATATTAACAGGCAATATTTAGAGGGAAAATTGTTTTTCTTCTCTTGTGCAATAAAACTGTATTCGTTTCGCTGTATAATGATCATTTTAAGGTCACATGAAATTTTTTGTAATTTTCATTGGATAATTGTTAGAACTCCAAAATGACTGGATTTTACATGATATGGAGACTGATTTTGCCAAACACCTCTACTTTGGTGTTACACCTTTTACTTCTGTTTCTCATCCCTGGACTATATGTGTGCTACAAAGTGTTGTGCACTGTTGCGTGCATAAACATATCTGATATGTATTTAGGCATCCATTGGTAATAATGGCTGAGAAACCACAGAAGCACGTATATTAGCCATAGATGTCTAGGGCTGACCTAGGCACCAGGTCCTTTCTCAAACATAGAGCTGCTGCCTTTACATCAAAATATTAAATACACAGATGATGTTACTATTTAGAAGGGGCTTTGTTTCCCATGCCTCAGACAGGAAAAACATACTTTCTAGGAATTAAAAGAAATTATTTATAGAAAACCTTTCTAAAGGGGAAGTGGGTTTTGTGGTTATTGTTTCTTTTCTGAAAGGATTATCAAAATTATGAAGTACCAACGCACTGATTCTGAGAGAATGGCCAACTTCCTGAATGTGAGGTGCTTTCTGAGTTTTCTGGAAGAAGCCACCTTTAAAAATCCTTCTTTAGTTCTTGCTGTGACTAGAACGTAACAGCACTGGACCATTTGTATAAAAAAATCCTGTTATCTGTCCATCATATTTGAAAAATCATGGCAGTCAAGTGAAGTTTCCAATGACTGGAAAAAGGGAAATATAACCCCCATTTTTAAGAAGGGGAAAACGGATGAGCCGGGGAATTACAGACCAGCCAGTCTCACCTCTGTGCCTGGCAAAATCTTGGGGAGGATTCTCCTGGAAGGCATGCTGAGGCACATGAAAACCAACAAGGTGCTTGGTGACAGCCAGCATGGCTTCACTAAAGGGAAATCCTGCCTGACCAATCTGGTGGCCTTCTATGAAGGGGCTACAGAACTGATGGACAGGGGCAGAGCAGTTGAAGTCATCTACCTGGACTTGTGCAAAGTGTTTGACACTGTCTCGCATGACATCCTTCTCTCTAAATTGGAGAGACATCAATTTGATAGGTGGACCACTTGGTGGATAAAGAACTGGCTGGATGGCCGCATGCAAAGAGTTGTGCTCAATGGCTCAATGTCCAGCTGGAGACCAGTAATGAGTGGTGTCCCTCAGGGATTGGTGTTGGGACCGGTCTTGTTCAACATCTCTGTCGGTGACATGGACAGTGGGATTGAGTGCCTGTTACGTTAAAAGGGGGAAAATAAACCCCTTGTTTTGTTCTCCAATATATAACTACCAGTCCGGCCGCGTTCGCTATTTCGAGCCTTACTGATCCGGATTCACTGATAGTGGTAAACAAACCCCTTGCTTTATTAGAGGAAGGACAGGAAATGGCTCCAATATGCAACTACCAGTCCGGCCGCGTTCGCTATTTCGAGCCTTACTGACCTGGATTCACCGACAGTGCACCACAACGAGAAATGGGGTTGTATTCAGTGAGAAAATTAGTTTATTGACACAATAGACACAGGTTCTTATGGACTGCCGGTGATAGAGACTGTCTGCAAAAGCACGTGCGAATAATGATTACATGAATACAAGCGCTTGATAAAGTTAACACAGTATAGCTACAAAATATACAGATGCCAGTAAAAGTAACTCTATAGAGATTCTAAGTTTCCCAGGGAAGCACCGAATACAGTGCAAGTCTTACCCACAGGCGTCCCTATGGGGGGGGAGAGAGGTCCAGCCCGTCGACCAGTCCCAGAGTCGGTTGATATTATTTTCCTTGACTCGTCCATGATGGTATCTTCCCCAATATCCCCCTCTTTCTTGGGTCTTTTTATATTATTTTTTATCTTTAAGGTGGAGCTTGAGTGACTCTAGTCATACGTACTATTATTATTACTCAGAGAAGGGTGATCTCATTTGGAGAGGGGAGTAGCATTGGAGATGGGTGAGTAATTGCGTTATAATGACGTTATAATGAAGCAAAGTCCACACTGAGGACAGCATTCTGTCAAAAGATGACAGGCTGCTGGACCAGGGTAGGAAGTGTGCAGCTTATCGACTTTTGCAAGGTCTCTACCTCACTCTACCATGCAGCTTATCAGCTTCTTGCACCATCTCGTTCCTGTCTTTGTGCTGAAGTTAGGACAAAGCGTAACTGCGAGATTTCCACCTCACCCTACCCTTCATCTTCATCTTCATGTTGCCACGGGAACTGCGGTGGAGTGCACATTACTGGCATACCCGGTGCGGCTGCATCTCGCCCTGAGAGGCCTTGAAAGCTCGTTTTTCCCTTATGTGTGGACAATGCTACATTTCAAATATAAGTTTAATTCCTAATTATCCCATATTTCCTAATTATTCCACAGTGCCCTCAGCAAGTTTCCTGATGACAACAAGCTGTGTGGTTCGGTTGATAGGCTGGAGGGAAGGAATGCCATCCAGAGGGACCTTGACACGCTTGTGAGGTGGGCTGATGCCAACCTGATGAAGTTTAACCATGACAAGTGCAAGGTCCTACACCTGGGTCAGAACAATCCCATGCACAGCTACAGGTTGGGCAGGGAAGAGATTCAGAGCAGCCCTGTGGAGAAGGATTTGGGGGGGCTGGTCAATGGAAAAATGAACATGAGCTGGCAGTGTGAGCTCGCAGCCCAGAAAGCCAACCGTATCCTGGGCTGCATCAAAAAGAGCGTGACCAGCAGGTCGAGGGAGGTGATCCTGCCCCTCTGCTCTCGTGAGACCTCACTTGGAGTATTGTGTGCAGTTCTGGTGTCCCCAACATAAAAAGGACATGGAGCTGGTGGAACAAGTCCAAAGGAGGGCCACGAGGACGATCAGGGGATTGGAGCACGTCCGATATGAAGATAGGCTGAGAAAATTGGGTCTGTTGAGCCTGGAGAAGAGAAGGCTGCATGGACACCTCATAGGAGCCTCCTGGGATCTCAAGGAGGCCTATAGGAATGCTGGGGAGGGACTCTTCATGAGGGACTGTAGTGAGAGGACAAGGGGTAATGGGTTCAAACTTAAACAGGGGAAGTTTAGATTGGATCTGAGGAAGAAATTCTTTACTGTAAGGGTGGTGAGGCCCTGGAATGGGTTGCCCAGGGAAGTTGTGAATGCTCCATCGCTGGCAGTGTTCAAGGTGGGGTTGGACAGAGCCTTGGATGGCATGGTTTAGTGGGAGGTGTCCCTACCCATGGCAGGGGGGTTGGAACTAGATGATCTTAAGGTCCTTTCCAACTCTAACTATTCTATGATTCTATCTGGTAAATAGTTACTTCATCAGATTTTACAGTTTTAAATCCATGCAAGTGGGAATGTGTTGAGCCTGTGTGGTCTGAATGAAAGACAGAAGGGGAGTTGAAAACTTCCTCACCCAAATGGACAGACTGTCAACATACACTAAGGTTTTGAGATGGTTAAATGGTTGAAAATGAACCATTACTTCATCTTTTGTTATACCTCCCTCATGTCTGAACCTCCTGCTGGAGAGACTCATGTCTGCCAACAGCTTAATACAAAGCTGTGGTTTCAGCAACACCTAAGCAACAATAAAGCAGATGCAGGAAAAAGCTGTGCTTTAAATATTATGCTATTGACTGTTTTGTACAAAATACAGAAACCTGAACTCTGGCTTTGTCATTTTTTCTATTCCCATTTACTGCTTGAAAGATCAGGCTAATACTTACACAAATGATTCATTAGCGAATTTCACAAGTGGATGAAAACACTCAGAGCAAATAAAGGAATTTATTTGAAAAAGTCATGGGAGGAGGAACAGAAGCAGAGAGAGAGGCTGAGCAGGACAGTTTTAAAGAGGAGCAATCCAGTGACTTTTTGTATTACTTCTGTGGGATTAAAATTCATTTTCAATATTTTACAAAGAAAAAAAAAAAAAAAAAAGAAAAAAAGAGAGATGGGATGTATCCAAGCATCAGGAAGGCTTAAATATGCCTCATATTTGACTATTAGTTCTTCTCTAGTAGTAGAGAAAAAGAATGAACATCCATGAGAGAGCAATAGAAAAGTAAGTCAAGTGAAAATATTTAAACCCCCTCAAAAACCTTTCAGAGAACATCACAGTCTAGTCACAGTGTTTTGAACCAACACCAGCATTTTGAGAAGCTTATATACAAACCAGGATGAATAAACAGTACTCTTTGGGGGCACACAGAATTGAGACAGGTTAAAAGCAGCCTCACGACAAAGTGGAGTTGACTTGGAAGGTTTGGTGGGTTTCCCAGCCAATTTCTTCAAGACCTTCATTTCTAATTAATCTGAAAAGTCAAGCCTAAGTGAACTTCAGAATTCAACATGTCGATTCTACCTCAAATGCATAGGTTGAAAAAACCCCTAAACACTAGCTAACCTACTTTGAGTTGTAATCTCATCAGGTGGTACACACCACACTGTATCCACGTTTTTTACTGAAATTATTAGAAAGGGTGTTTTTCATCCAGGTGCAATGTCATAAATCTCCATTTTAACAAAAAGAAAAGAAGTTTAGTTTCATCCTTAATTAAACACATCTTTGGTATAGCTTGCCTCAAAAATGTTTTTGTTTCCCAAAATTTTATAAAGAGAACACCTTCCATGTAGGAATACTTCCCCCCATCTGCTATTCTTTATGAAGTGAAGAAGAGGAAATAAAATATTGCTTGACCTGTGACCACCTTTGAATAAAGCTTTCTGGCACAAAAATCCTGGTGCCTGAAGGCATGCTTTTCACTGTTCTCTCATTTAGCAGCAGACATGATGTAGCGTTACTTCTAAGGCAGACTCAGGACTCTATTCATAAACAAAGTCTGCAATCAAGATACATTCATTTCACAGTTTTCATGCAAGAATGTTAAATTGAATGGCATACCTATTCTTCAGTCTTAAAAAGTAAATAAATAAACACAAAGTTTGTTGATAGAGGAAATCCCTTCAGTTTTTGGGGGATACAGCAGTTGCAGTGATATCTAGAAATAATGTTATCTGTGCCATGAAGTTGGCTTCTCTATTTTTCTCTCTGAAAAGAAATTGAATATTGCTCTCTATTTAGGACAATGGGTTGAGTACACCTCCTCTCTTGCCTTCCTCTTCTTGTTTTCTCCAGCTGTGTATCATGAACATTTTACATACTTGGTCATACTCCTTCCATTCAGTGAAGGGAATATATAGGTCTACTTCCTCTCAACTCAAATCCTGATTAAGAAAGGCATCAAGAAGAAGGTTTGCTTAGCATTAATTAGCAGTCGTTTCTATGTATTAAAATGTTTAATCTGTCACACATGCACCCAAAAGGAACTTTGATCTCTGAGTCGCTTGCACCTTGCCTTCCTCCCTAACATCCCTTCCCTGCTCATTCTGCTGTCCATGCCAAACCTGAAGAGATGTATTTGTACATGATTTTAGAAGGAAGGCAGTGATAGGAGAAGGATATTAATTTACTTCAGTGTCAGACAAGGAGATAAACTTTTTTACATTCCTCTTCCCTGGAAAGATCATGAGATTACTTACATTATGTCTGGACAGTGCTTTGAACATTTAGGAGAGCCATGCAATGCTAAGCATTATTATGAATAGTCTCCCCTTTCTTTTTAATCCTCCAATTCCCAAATACATACAGGCAGACAAAATACAGAGTTGAGTATGTCAGCAATGCTGGTATAAATCCCTGGCATCACACATCAGTATGTTCTTTCATGTGAAATTAAACCTCCTCTTTGAGCATTAGTAGAAACAAAAGATGGGCACCAGGACAGTCACAGGAAAAGCAGAAGATGAGAAGAGAGGTGATTGGAACAGATTGGACTGAGTTAACCTGTCTGCTCAACTCTAACCAAAGGACAGATGAAGAAAAACATTTTCTGCTCAGCCACATTTCTCTGTTAGCCACAAAATACCCCACGAAGCTTACCATCAGGCCCTGACCAGTTGCGTGCTAAGTTTGATACTCATCATTCATTGCACGCAGTTTCTGTAGGATGACTTCAGCTTAAAAATCCAGCATTAAAATATTCTGTGGCTTGCCCCTGTATAGCTCTCCCGGACTGACCTCAGAGAAATAATATTTTTTTCTGAATTTCCCATACACAAAACCAGATAAAATACTTTTTATATACTGAGTTTTGCAATGTTTTAGTCAGTATTGATGGTAAAGCAGCTTGAAATTTCAAACTAAAAAGTCTTAGAGAAACATTACCAATATTAAAGTAAAATACTCAATTTATTATTGGTTTTAATGAAATGTTGTTCTGAATTCTACACCCATTAACATGTAAACTGCTTTGACTAGAGTGTAGTGCTGTTTCCAATTACAACTAGCTGCTTTATCCATTATGTAGGCTAGAGTTAGGGTAACACTTCCACTTCTCTTAACAACCCACTCATTTTGCAAAGTCAATAAAGTACTGATAGTCTTCAATTATAGTCTAGTTCTAGGATTGAAATGGACCTCACTGTTCATCCAATTTTGCCACAAACAATATTTCTATAGAACTATCATATAGTCCCTTTCTTAATCCCTCACTCTGCCTACTAGGAAATCTTCTAAGAACTTCATTACTCTGTTTAGAAGCCTCCATCCAACTTCCAGCTTATGCTTGAACAATTCATATCCTTTTGTTCTTATGTCAACATCTGCCTTCAGCTTTATAGCTTTTCCCCCGCTGGTATGTACCCTGCCCCAGCTCTATCTGTAGAGAATGATCCCATGCACTCCCTGTAAGTCCCTGGGAAATCACCAAAGGGTTGCTCAGCTTGTTCGAACAGAAAGAACCACAAAATAAACCTAGCAGCTCTAGAGACCAAAACAGACTTAAGCAGGAAAAACAGTAACTAAGTTTTGCTGCATGGGTACCTGGGACCTGCGGGTGCCATAGTCAGCAAAAGACAGTTCACTGAGCCGGGTTTGTCTGACCCTGGTCTGTCTCATTAATATTGAATCTGTTGAACCCCTAAAATATGTTTCTGCCTTTTCTGCCTGAGTTATGACAGGCATAAAGAAACCTCTTCCTGTTGCTGCTGCCTGTGCTTGGGAAGCAGAATCTGCAAGGCAGACAATGCTGCTGGCACTCCAGCAGACCTTCACCAGAATTGTTATGGATTGCTGTCTGCAACAGTAATTATCTCCTCAGAATAGTATGACATGTCCTAGCTGCATCTTGGTAACCTTTTGGAATCCTCTTGTGCCCAAAAGTGGAAAAAAGATGAACATAGTCAGGATAAATAGCAATGTAATTTTTGCACTGAGGTGCTAGGGTGTAGGTAATTTCCCATGTTTCCCTTCAAAAAACCCACAATAAAACCAGACCTTATTAAGCAGAAATGAACCTAGCAGAACTTACGAATAACTTGCATTCTTCCACTGGAGCCCAGCCAGTTACCCTTGGAAAAAATTTCTGTTTACTTTGTAGTGAATGTGAGAGACACACAGTCTGCCAGAAGCTGTTACGACAGTAAAAACACAGCCAGAGGCTGTCACAAATGGGCAAATCACAGAGAAAGTTAATTTGTTAACTTCAAGGACAAAGATTAAAATAATATCTATTTGGTAAAAAGTTATTTGCTTTATCACATAGGAGACTTGAGTTTACATGAAAGCTATTCTAGTTCAAAGGCAAATTTCAAATACTTCTTCAATAGTTAGTTTTAAAAATTTTATTAGATTTACAAAGACAACTTCTTTCCTCCTTGTTCTCAGTTTGGCTGAGATTAATATTTTGCCTTACAACTGCATCTTTCTTCCACAAAGCCTCAGCCAGGATGGTTGCATTAGGAGTTCAGATGCCAATGTCCTTGCTCAAGGCACTTCCTAAAATCTTGGGGAATGATTAGACATGCTTGCTCTTCTGGCTCTTTACCAATTTGATTCTGGGTAAGTCCTACATAAATTATGTCCTAAACTGTAATTTTAGAAATCCCAGAAAACACACTATCAGTTACCACAAGCCTGAATACTGAGGCCTGACTAAGATGACAAATTCATTGAGAGCAGAAAGAGGGTAATATGTAGCCTTACAGCTCGTGCATTTTCATACTGTAAGTTTAGATTTATTTCTTTCTGAAGTCCAACAAAGGTGAATGCAGTTTTTAATCATTTTCTATAGTTTTTTTTAGAGTATTTGTATTCCTTCTTCTTGGTAAAGTCTAATGAAAACCGTAAGTTGAACATAAATGCACTTTCTCATGTTCATTTATATTCTTAATTAATCCTTTCGTTTATCTTTTATAAGCAACTTTCATCTTCTCCCACAAACTAATCAAAGGCTCACAATCTACAGATGTCTGCTGTCTCAAAGCAGTCACATGCACCCCAGCTGTCATAACTTCTTCCTGTCTCTGATATATTTTATATTGTCTATCTCATTCCTTCATTCCTTTAAATCACATTTTCTAGTCTTTGTTGTTTTGCTATATACTTAAGACCAAGAACATTTTTAAGTCTTTTCCTGAACCTGAATCCAAGAATGGTGACCTAATAACCTTGTAATGATAGTAAAAACAGGAGACAATATCACCTCAAAGAGACACTTAAGCATATCTGGCCTTGTCAGAAGCAGGAAATACCAGGAGCTTTACGTAAAAGATTTCTAACCTAAATTTGCAGACCCAAGGGATTGGAATGGCTAGAATATTGTTCAGATAAACATCCAGACTTTGTGGTGATTTCCAAACTCTTTGAGTATCTGGAAGTTTTGAGGTTCACTCATCAGCATTATCTCGAATGCACCCTAAAATCAGCTTGCACCTTGAAAGAGTCCTAAATCTCACCAATATTAATTGATCAAAACAAAGATGGCTTTGCATCTAAGTGGTCTTTCTCCATCTGTTTCATAACATTTTAACTTTGAAATCTGTTCAGCATAGTGCATCAAAGAAAGCTTTCAGGCTGCTATGGGCAGACCCCTGTTGTTTTTGGTAAAATTACTCAAAATTATCAAAAAGAAAGGTATTTTCAGATCTGGTTAGTAAACATACCTCGATGAAGGTTCTCTGCAGCCAGTCTGGAAATGCGGGGGAGAATGGAAGTTGGAGGTACGTATAAATGGACTAATTGTGTTCTGTAATAAGAGGGTGAAGGAAAATGCACTGTCTCCAGCTTCTTACTGAAAAAAAAAAACAACAGGCTAGCCTGAATTTCCATTCTGTCTCAACAACCAATTCACAAAGATTGTTCTTTTATTTTTAGAGGACAAAAATCTAGGCACATACAAACTCAAGTCTACCTCAAGTTAACTCCATTAGCAAGGGATTCACATATTTTCTCTGAGAACCTGCTCTTCTCTTTCAGCTTACCAGTAATAGCGCTCGTAAACCTCATGTTCCACCACCAAATCATAGATATATTAACTGATCTATTTATTCCCACATATTTCATGGGCTTCAGATAAGGCTTTTTGCATTTTCTAGGCACTGTTTACAGGCCCAAACTGTCAAACCTGAATGAAAACTGCCTAACTCTGGAGTAGCTCTTGCCTGCTAATGCTTTAAATGAGCTAAAAGCAATCAGCAGCACTGCCTCATCAAAACCTCAAGAACTGCATGTTTGACCAAACCTTTGCCTGTTTTTCTTCAATTACAGTAATTGGTCTCCTAGGGGATATTGACTCTACCTCCATGCCCTACTTGCCTTTCCTTGCAGGCATGACAACACTGCTACTAAATCATGAACATGGTGGTTGCAAAAAGGTACTCTCCTCCTGCTGTAATTTCTTTCCCACACTGGAATCTCCTAATGTCATTCAAAACATGCGAACTGTACATCACGACACATCACCTCTCATATCTCACAGATCAGTGACAACCCTTATGTTACCCTAATTACAGTTATGCCACTTTCTAGTATCTCTTTAGAGAGAAACAGCATTTATAATTTTCCAAAGGTAGGATTTTATACACCAGGCCTGGTGGATTTAATATTTTCTCAAAGACGCTTGAGGAAAACAACACACACTATTTATAGAAAAACTCTTACAGGATTTTAGCAGGCTATAATGCAAAGCCATTGTTTTGCTTTCTTATTTGTTGTCCCTATGGAACTATAACACCCTACTCTAAATTGTTCATCCACGTCTATTCATATGGAGCAATGAATTTCAAGACACCGCAGGCTGGCTGCTAGTGCCAAAATGCTGTAAGGACAACTGTCATTTGAAATGTTATTTACTTCAAAGGAAAGAATTAATGAAGATTATGGAAATTATCTTCAACCTCTGTATTTCCACTGACCAGTTTTCCCCCCAGATGACACATAATGATTTATTAAACTACGTGTTAGCTTTTTAATAGAAATTTGTAAGGCAATGCAGTGGGACATAAAATCTTCCAGATGTATGTACTGTTTCCAACACAAAAACTCTTTGAAGTGCCAAACACCCTTGGCACTCAGTCCTACTGTCCTGCACTGGTGTAGCACCATTTGAGGTATTATAAGTTCCCCCAGTCTTTCTCCATGCCCAGTAAGTGTATACCAACTCCAACACAAAGAAAACCACTAGCACTACATCTGCACTAACTGAAGAAAACATTTGCTGGCACAGACTTTCATCACTTCTGACAACTCTCTGAGCTGCAGATCCACCGTAAATCCACCATGTTAGTGGCTTTACATGAACATGGACATTGTAGGAAATGAATACAGAAAACAAGAAGTGCACTATGACAATGCATCTAAACACATGAAAAAGACAATCTATCACGTCAGCAATTACAATATCAGTAATATGCAAACTTATAATCTCATTTCACTTCTTTAGAGTATCTTGAAGTTTTGTGCCACATTATCTATATTGATACTACCTACTCTACCTATCCATATTGACCCCTTCTTGACCTATATTTCCAAACCTTTTATTTAAAGACATGAAGTATGTATTATATCCCAATTGCTTTAAGAGTCTTGTCATGCTTGAGAGTAGGCAAAAAAGTCAACTTTTGAGGCTGATGGAGTCTCCATGCTTGGAAATATGAAGAACTCAACTGACCCTTTTCTAAGCTCACCTTGTTTTGACCAGATGACCTCCAGAGATCCTTCCAATTTGAAATTTTCATAGGATCATTCAAGTTGGAAAGGACCTTGGGATATCCAAGCTCCTATTCAAAGCAAGGTCAGCTCTGAGGTCAGACCAGACTGTTCGGGGCTTTGAAAATGTCAAAGGATGGAGATTGCACAACATCCAAGGTTTGATTGTTCTCATGGTGGAAAAGTTATTCTTTATATCCAGTCTGCACCTCTCATGTTTAAGTTATGCTCCTCCCACCCTGCGCTTCACTGAAGAACTCCAATTTCTCAGTAACTTTGTCATAGGTAGTGAAGACTGCTGTGACATCCCCCCAAAGCTGTCTCTTCCCCAGACTAAGCAACCTGTATTTCCTCATCTCCTCCTCACATGGCAAGTGCTCTATTCCTGAGCATCTTGGTGGTGGTCTTCCACTGAACTCACGTCAGCTTACAGTCTTTCCTGTACTAGAAACCCCAAACTGGACACAGTATCTGGATGTGATACACTGAGTGCTGAGAAGAGAGGGGATAATCCCCACCTTTATCTGCTGACCATGCCCCGGTTCATGATGCTGCCCTCAATGCTGCCAGGCCACTGTGGACTCCCTCTGTTTGATGCCCCCAGGCTCCAGCACCTTTCCTGTAGAGCTACCCAGCCAGGCAGACTCCGACTGGATTTCTGCCAAACACTGCTTTCCCAGGGGCAGGGCTTTGCGCTGAACTGAATTCCATAAGCTTCTTTTCAGCTCCGACTGGGAGCCCTGCTCTCAGGATGTGGCCTGGTACCCCCAGTTTGATGCCACTTAAAAACTTGATGAGACCTGCTTTCCATAGCTTCCTGTAGGACATTGATAAACCTCTGTCTGGGACAGATCCAATGGCACATATCTGTGGTACTCCACTTTTTATCAGTCTTTGTGTAAAGAACCATCTATTCACTATATCCACATGAATCTGATTATCTAACTACTCTTTCAGATGGATGGACAACCAGCTGGATAGACTGTAACTCCTATTCTATGTTTCAATGAACAATTTACTTTTCCATGTAACATAAAAAAGTTTCATTTTTTTTCAGCATATTCTGGAAGATGCCAGGCGAAGAACATTGGAATTATTAGGATGTGCAAATGTCCTCAGAATGCCCATTCATTGAAGTCAAAATTCCCAGTACTGATTTCAATAGAAAAATCTCAGTACTGGTTTTGGCAGTATTTAATACAGTTGATGCAGCTGATTTTGCACTGTGGTGATATGGAAGAGTTCAAGACATTATGATGAAAAATCATTTGCTTGAGAAAATGATACATACCTAGCCTTTTTTTTTCTTTTTTTTTTTTTTTTCAGGGAGGAGAGGCTTTATTTGGTGAATCAACTGGGGTTCTTTTTAAGATCAGCTGTAAATTGAGCAAGCAGTACTAGAAAAATTGGTGAAAAGCTGAAGAAAAAGGGAACGTCTGTGTCACAGCTGCCATATACCCACATAATTTGGTTTATAACCAGCCTCTCAGATATGCTAAGTTGTGAAGGAAAAGAGTAGAAAATGTTTCATCAGCCCCTGTTTCCCCCAAGACATGTTTATTTTCATCAGAATATCAAACTTGAAAAAAGAGATTGTTTGACTTCCCCAGGCAGGTAGCAGGCTGTGGAGATGCACCATGGAAAGGAAAATCCCCCTTTCCTTTACTTACTTACTAATATGTTTGATTAGGCAAACACCATAGGACTTATTCCAATACATTTGATATAATACCACAACACATACAGATAACACATTGTAGAGAAGCACCTCTCTTCCAAGTGAGCAGAATGGAGGTTCTGTTCATGTTCATGGCATGCTATTTGAAAGGCTACTTACCATCCTTAAATAAATAAACATTTCATATATATCTAAAGTCAGGTACAAGTCACATCATCTTTAAAACAAAAGTTTTTTTAGTAAATGAGGTTAGAGATTTTGCTGGGGTGATGCTTTGGCTGCAATTTTTTTAAAGGTAGGTGTATTTGCATTTCAAAACAACTCATTAAATCTTGTGTCATTTTGCTACAATTGCAAATACAGCAGACAAGTTTAAAAAGAACTTTATGTGCTGACATCTATTCTAGAGGGATTTTCAACAGCACGAGTTTCATCTCAATGGAAGATGATCTTCAAATGCCAGACAGTGTCTGCATTTGGTGTTTCCCCTTTCACCCACCTGGCTTCAAATAATATTTTTACCAGGATATGCATGGAGCACCTTACTGTTTCCTATTCTTATTGATATGAACAGTTACAAATATATTCTTGCTACCAGAGGAAAAAGAAATTTGGTGAAATATCTTAATAGAATCATTGAACCATAGAATAGTTAGGTTGGAAAGGATCTTAAGGGCCATGAGGATGATCAGGGGACTGGAGCACCTCCCGTATGAAGATAGGCTGAGAAAATTGGGGCTGTTGAGCCTGGAGAAGAGAAGGCTGCGTGGAGACCTCATAGCAGCCTTCCAATATCTGAAGGGGGCCTATAGGGATGCTGGGGAGGGACTCTTCATTAGGGACTGTAGTGAGAGGACAAGGGGTAATGGGTTCAAACTTAAACAGGGGAAGTTTAGATTGGATATGAGGAAGAAATTCTTTACTGTAAGGGTGGTGAGGCCCTGGAATGGGTTGCCCAGGGAAGTTGTGAATGCTCCAATGCTGGTGGTGTTCAAGGCCAGGTTGGACATAGCCTTGGATGGCATGGTTTAGTGTGAGGTGTCCGTGCCCATGGCAGGGGGGTTGGAACTCGATGATCTTAAGGTCCTTTCCAACCCTAACTATTCTATGATACTATGATTCTATGATCATCTAGTTCCAACCCCCCTGTCATGTGCAGGGACACCTCCTATGGGACACATCTGGTTATTTGCATAACTATCATAAGGCAAAGCGGCTGACTCAGAGGGGGCGGCGCCAGGAGGACCGGCGGCAGATTCAACCCGGGCATCATCTGCCATTTCCGGCCCATTGCTGAGGTGACTGTCTCGAGAGCCGAGGCCTGCAGCGCCTGATCGGCAGGGGGGGAGGCTGGGCGTCTACGAGCTTCACCTCAGAGCAGCAACTTGCCCCGAGGGAGCTTCAAGTCCTCGACAAGGCCTGCCCAGGAGCCTGCAGCTCCGCGGAGGCGAGCAGCTGACTCAGAGGGGGCAGTGTCAGGAGGAGCGGCGGCAGAGCTGACTGGTTAAAAACCTGCCCCAGGGAGCGTGAGCGACCCGGAGCGCGGTGAACAGGGCGGGATCGAGGCAGTTTGCGCGGGCAGGCGAGCGGGCAGGTGAGCGGGGTGGTGAGCAGGATGGTGAACACTCGCCGTACGGGCAAGGCTCGGTCTGGGAGCTTTGCTCTGGCTGCACCGGTGGTGGCCAGTGTAGGCACCCAGACATAGCCGATGGGAAGGGAGGCTGCAGTGCAGAGCTCAGGGTGTAGAGAGCGCCTGCATTGCTATCCTAAGGGAAGGGTGAGCAATGGGCAGGGCTGCACTCTGTGCTCCCTGGTGGAGGTCCTCCTGCAGCAGGTGGCTGAGCTGCAGGAAGCTGTTACCAGGCTGAAAGGTGTCAGGGAAGCTGAGGGGGAGCAGCACTGCTTGCTCCGGGACCAAACTGTTCCGGGGCCTCGAGTGTCTACTGTTGCCCGTGCAGGAAAGGAGGCTGCTAACCCAGGAAGCTGGGAAAAGGTAACAGAAAAAAAAAACAAAAAAAGGAGGAAGAGGGTAATTAAAAGCAAGGGGCTTCCTCCTACATCTGTTGTCCCCACCCAGAACCGCTTTGCTGTCCTGCAGGGGGCTGATGAGCAACAGCGCTCCCACCAGGCGCAACCAGCTGGTGCACTGGTAAAGAAGGTCACTACTGGTGCTGCCAGGAAAAAGCGGCGGGCCGTAGCAGTCGGGGACTCTAATCTGAAAGGCACAGAGGCACCCATCTGCCGGCCTGACCCAGGCTCAAGGGAGGTGTGTTGCCTACCAGGGGCTCGGATCAGGGATGTGGCTGAGAAGCTGCCTGCTCTAGTCGGTCCCACTGACTATTACCCACTCCTGGTAATACATGTGGGTGCTACTGATATAGATAGCAGTAGCCCGGAGACCATAAAGAAGGACTACAGAGCTCTGGGAGAGGTGATTAGGGACTCTGGAGCTCAGATTGTCTTTTTGTCAATTCTCCAGGATACAGGGCAGGACCTTAACAAGGCTGGGAGGATTGGGCAGGTTAATAAATGGTTAGAAGGGTGGTGCTATAGTCAGGGGTTTGGGTACCTTGACCATGGGACTCAATATAGTAGGCCAGGTCTACTGGGGGCTGGTGGAGCTGGTCTGACAAAGAAGGGGAAGAGTGGATTTGGTAGGAGGCTTGCCAGGCTGGTCAAGGATGCTTTAAACTAGATGTGTTGGGGGAGGGGGGCATCATTCCATCCCAACACACCCAGTCACTTACCAGCACCTACAATAAATGCTCAGAGCAATGTAGAGATATTCCAGCTGCTCCAGCCAATGAGCCAGCTTCAATTGGATCTCAGCTCAAATGCCTCTATACAAATGCCCATAGCATGGGGAACAAACAAGAGGAATTAGAGATGTGTGCACGTCTAGGGGGTATGATATCATAGGCATCACAGAAACATGGTGGGATGGCTCCTATGACTGGTGTGTTGGAATGGAAGGTTACCAGCTCTTTAGGAAAGACAGGTCCGGCAGACAGGGAGGGGGAGTTGCTATTTATGTTAGGGATAGGCTGGAGAGTATGGAACTCTGTCTGGGGACAGGTGAGCAGTCGACAGAGAGTTTGTGGGTCAGGGTTAAAGGGAGAACAGCGATGGGTGACATTATTATGGGGATCTGTTACAGACCGCCTGACCAAGGGGACATGCTGGACGAAGCGCTCCATAGACAGATAGGAGCAGCCTCACGCTCGCAGGCCCTTGTTCTCATGGGAGACTTCAACCACCCTGATATCTGTTGGAGGGATGGTACGGCCCAGCACAAGTAATCCAGAAGGTTCCTCGATTGCGTGGGAGACAACTTCCTTCTGCAAGTAATAGAGGAGCCGACAAGGAGAGATGCCATGCTTGACCTCGTCCTCACCAACGGGGAAGGGCTGGTTGGAAATATGATGCTCCAGGGCACCCTTGATTGCAGTGATCATGAGATGGTTGAGTTCGAGATCCTCAGGACAGTGAGAAGAGTGTGCAGCAAGCTCACTGCCCTGGGCTTCAAGAGAGCAGACTTTGGCCTCTTCAGGAACGTGCTCAGTAAGGTTCCATGGGATACAGCCCTAGAGGGCAGGGGGGCCCAAGACTGTTGGTTGATATTCAAGGATCACCTGCTGCAAGCTCAGGATGGATACATCCCTACTAGAAGGAAGTTTAGCAGGAGGGCCAGGAGACCTCCTTGCATGGATAAGGGGCTGCTGAGGAAAATTCGAAGGAAAAAAGAGGCTTATAAAAGGTGGAAGCAAGGACAGGCGGCCTGGGAAGAATACAGGGATGTTGTCCAGAAAGCTAGGGACCAGGTGAGGAAAGCTAAGGCCCACTTAGAATTAAACTTGGCTAGGGATGTTAAGGATAACAGGAAGGGATTCTATAGGTACATTGCAAATAAAAGACAGGCTAGGGAAAGCATGGGCCCTCTCCGGAAGTTATCGGGAGAAGTGGCTACCCTGGATTTGGAAAAGGCTGAGGTTCTTAATGACTTCTTTGCCTCAGTCTTCACTGGCAAAGGCTCAGATCACATCACCCGAGTCTTGGAAGGCAGATGCAGGGACAGTGAGAATGAAGACCCTGGGCCCACTGTAGGAGAGGATTTGGTTCGAGACCGTCTTCAGAACCAGAACGTATACAAGTTCTTGAGACCTGATGAAACCCATTTGCGGGTCCTGAAGGAGCTGGCAAATGAAGTTGCTAAGCCACTGTCCATCATATTTGAAAAATCATGGCAGTCAGGTGAAGTTCCCGATGACTGGAGAAAGGGAAATATAACCCCCATTTTTAAGAAGGGGAAAATGGATGAGCTGGGGAAGTACAGACCAGTCAGTCTCACCTCTGTGTCTGGCAAAATCCTGGAGCGGATTCTCCTGGAAGGCATGCTAAGGCACATGAAAACCAGCAAGGTGCTTGGTGACAGCCAGCACAGTGTCACTAAGGGGAAATCCTGCCTGACCAATCTGGTGACCTTCTATGATGGGGCTACGGAACTGATGGACAGGGGCAGAGCAGTTGATGTCATCTACCTGGACTTGTGCAAGGCATTTGACACTGTCTCACATGACATCCTTATCTCGAAGTTGGAGAGACATCAATTTGATAGGTGGACCACTCGGTGGATAAAGAACTGGCTGGATGACCGCACACAAAGAGTTGTGCTCAATGGCTCAGTGTCCAGTTGGAGACCAGGAACGAGTGGTGTCCCTCAGGGATCGGTGTTGGGGCCCGTCTTGTTCAACATCTCTGTTGGTGACATGGACAGTGGGATTGAGTGCGCTCTCAGCAATTTTGCCAATGACACCAAGCTGTGTGGGTCGGTTGGTATGTTGGAGGGAAGGAATGCCATCCAGAGGGACCTTAACACACTTGTGAGGTGGGCTGATGCCAACCTGATGAAGTTTAACCATGCCAAGTGCAAGGTCCTCCACCTGAGTCGGAGCAATCCCAGGCACAGCTACAGGTTGGGCAGAGAAGAGATTCAGAG
Organism: Amazona ochrocephala; assembly: GCA_039720435.1. NCBI lineage: Eukaryota > Metazoa > Chordata > Aves > Psittaciformes > Psittacidae > Amazona > Amazona ochrocephala. The sequence goes on along the minus strand of CM077884.1, from coordinate 1,140,685 downwards.
CAGCCCTGTGGAGAAGGACTTGGGGGTGTGGGTTGATGAAAAAATGAACATGAGCCAGCAGTGTGCGCTTGCAGCCCAGAAAGCCAACCATATCCTGGGCTGCATCAAAAGGAGCGTGACCAGAAGGTCGAGGGAGGTGATCCTGCCCCTCTACTCTGCTCTCGTGAGACCTCACTTGGAGTCTTGTGTGCAGTTCTGGTGTCCTCAACATAAAAAGGACATGGAAGTGTTAGAACAAGTGCAGAGGAGGGCCACGAGGATGATCAGGGGACTGGAGCACCTCCCGTATGAAGATAGGCTGAGAAAGTTGGGGCTGTTGAGCCTGGAGAAGAGAAGGCTGCGTGGAGACCTCATAGCAGCCTTCCAATACCTGAAGGGGGCCTACAGGGATGCTGGGGAGGGATTCTTCATTAGGGACTGCGGCGTTCAAGGTGGGGTTGGACATAGCCTTGGATGGCATGGTTTAGTGTGAGGTGTCCGTGCCCATGGCAGGGGGGTTGGAACTCGATGATCTTGAGGTCCTTTCCAACCCTAACTATTCTATGATTCTATGATTCTATCTATTGCAGAAGCAGCTACATTGTATAGAACTTCATAAAAGTGTTCTACACCAGCCAGGGGGACTCAGAGCTTGACACTGTCCCAGAGTTGTGTGATCACAAACTTGGTGCACAAACCTTGATTCTCAGGTACGAAGAGATCAGAAAGACTCAAACAAAACTCCTACACCCACAAACGAGCTTCTCTGTGTTTTGCTAGAAGTAGTGTGTGAGAGTATGCAAAAAATGTGCTTGTGAACATCTTGCACTTGCAAATCCAGCCCAGCAGAAGAGCCGACTTTTGATTTCAAGTAGTGGAGCCCTTGTGCAATGCACGTATCTACATTCCTCCAGGTCGTGGAGCCACACTACCAGATTTGCCTTTTGTTCCTGCTGGAAGTTCTTTGTCCAGCCTTTGTTAACAGCCTTATTTCCACTCCAGAAGAAGAGTAAGAGTTGGATTTTGGTATTCAAAGGCTGAATGTTCCTACCACAAGATGTGGAGAGGGAGGTGGCATGGAAAACCAGACAGAAAGACTAAAGAGTTGGACTACTGTCGTGGTTTAAGCCTCTATAACTCACGCAGTCGATCTCTGACTCACTCCCCCCTCTTTCTTCCCCCAGTCCAGGGGGGATGGAGAGGAGAATCAAAAGAATGCAACTCTCACAGGTTGAGATAAGAACACTTTAGTAACTAAGGTATAACACAAATCACTATTGCTACCACCAATAATAATAATGACAAGTGAAATACAAGGGAAAAGAATACAATCACTCACCACCAATCCCCAACCCGACCAAGCAGTCCGCCCCCACCCTTCCGGGTCTCTGCCCTCCGTTTTTACATCCTAGACATGAAGTGCTGTGATATGGAATACCTCTCTTTGGTCAGTTTGGGTCAGGTATCCTGTCTCTGCTTTCCCCCAGCTTCCCCTCCTCCCTGGCAGAGCACGAGACTCAGAGAGTCCTTGGCCAGACCAAAATGTTCTAAGCAGAAACTGAAAACACTGGTGTTATCAACGCTGTTCCCAGGCCGAAAGTCAAAAACACAGCACTGCACCAGCTACTGAGAAGAAGAAAAATGGCTGCTACTGCTGAACCCAGGAGCACTACTGATCCTGCTACTAGGAATAGATACAAAAGTGGAGAAAGATCCTGCCCTGCACACCCCTCTCCCTTCCTTCCAGTGCAGCAGCCTTCCTGTAAATAAACCAGCAAGGCCATAGCACTTGCACTGCTTACAGTCAGCTGCTGCCCTAAATGATGAAATACTTCTCCAGTGTTGGTTGATGAGAAAATGAACATGAGCTGGCAGTGTGTGCTTGCAGCCCAGAAAGCCAACCATATCCTGGGCTGCATCAAAAGAGTGTGACCAGCAGGTCGAGGGAGGTGCTCCTGCCCCTTTACTCTGCTCTCGTGAGACCTCACTTGAAGTATTGTGTGCAGTTCTGGTGTCCTCAACATAAAAAGGACATGGAACTGTTGGAGCAAGTGCAGAGGAGTGCCACGAGGATGATCAGGGGACTGGGGCACCTCTCGTATGAAGATAGGCTGAGAAAATTGGGGCTGTTGAGCCTGGAGAAGAGAAGGCTGCGTGGAGACCTCATAGCAGCCTTCCAATACCTGAAGGGGGCCTATAGGGATGCTGGGGAGGGACTCTTCATTAGGGACTGTGGTGAGAGGACAAGGGGTAACGGGTTCAAACTTGAACAGGGGAAGTTTAGATTGGATGTGAGGAAGAAATTCTTTACTGTGAGGGTGGTGAGGCACTGGAATGTGCTGCCGAGGGAAGTGTAAATGCTCCATCCCTGGCGGTGTTCAAGGTGGGGTTGGACATAGCCTTGGATGGCATAGTTTAGTGTGAGGTGTCTCTGCCCATGGCGGGGGGGTGGAACTAGATGATCTTAAGGTCCTTTTCAACCCTAACTATTCTATGATTCTATGATACAGTTTTCTGTGGGGAGACAAAAGCCACATCTTAGGATTATATTATGTTTATTGCTCTTTGGTTGACATCTCCTTCACCCTACAGCAGGAAGGTATCCAACTGAAAGCCCAATTCAGTGTCCTTCCTCAACATGATGGCAGCCATTGCATGTCATAGACAACAGACACCATGAATTCCCTTGCACCAGTATTGAGAGAAAGCATAGTTCAGAAGACACTTCTCTATTTACACTTTATTCACTTCCAATAAGCTAAAGCTGACAATACCCCAATTAACATTTTCTCTGCCCACTGTTTACCCCAGTCTGTTAGGGCAGAACAGAGATTCATGGCCATTTGTTACTTACAGCAAGTAGACTTACAAGAAAAGTTGCCATGAACTACAGCATTCGAAAGCAGGACTGATTAGCAGAAGCGTATCTGCTGCCTGGCAGCCTTCAGAACAGAAGGAAAGAAGAAACATTTCAGCCAGGCCAGAGAGAGAAGAGCAGAGGCAACAGGAGCAAGAGGAAAAGGTAACGAAGTAATATAGGTAATATAATTCTAGAAACACAAGTTCAGAAGCTTTTTAAATTCACATCATCATGACTTCTTTTGTCTTACATGACTCTTAGCTGGATTTATGGCATCTTTGAGTGAAGTGTTGGGGAGAAAAAAACCTAGATACAAATAACTGAAAAGAAAAGCAACAGGAAGTTTAGATTGGATCTGAGGAAGAAATTCTTTACTGTGAGGGTGGTGGGGCCCTGGAATGGGTTGCCCAGGGAAGTTGTGAATGCTTCATCCCTGGCGGCGTTCAAGGTGGGGTTGGACATAGCCTTGGATGGCATGGTTTAGTGGGAGGTGTCCCTGCCCATGGCGGGGGGGTTGGAACTCGATGATCTTGAGGTCCTTTCCAGCCCTTACTATTCTGTGATTCTGTGATTCTGTGTGACATTTAAAGGCTTTGATGATTCAGCAAGAAGGTGTGGAATTCCTTTTTGTTTTTTAAGCACTTACTAAAAATAGAACTAATAATAGCTCAAAGTAAGGATATCAGGGCAACTAGGATACGCTGACAGCCCTCATTGATCTAATACTCTCATTTAGTCTTCAGAAAGTGTAGGAACAGGAATGTGCAAACTATAAATTGCAAACCCAGCATTTGCAAACTTTCATTCAAGACTCCTTATTGTTCTGTTATTCAGCCAGACATGAGGCTCTTTTCTATTTATCATTTGTATGCATTCAGGCAAAGTGGCTGGTATTAGCATGTTTGGAGGATGGCTGTTTTTCAGTGAGGTGTTGGCATATTTCCATTTTAGTTTTAGGGGATCAGTTGTTTGGGACCAGACTGAAACATTTCAAAGCCAGCACAAAAATTTCTTTTTTTTTTTTTTTATTTCTTTTTTTTTTTTTTTTTGGGGGGGGGAAGGGGGGGGATTGTTTTGTTGTTTGTTTTTTTTTTTCCATATTATCCTCAGGGAAAAATAACAGCCTTGGCCATTGCACAATTTTAAGAATTATAGCCTTACTTCTGCCAGCACTTTCATCCATGACTTACACTAACAATAGTACAATTCCACAACCCTCAAGGTGCAGTTCACCACTTCAAAATGATCAGATGTTTCTTTATAGCTTCCAGACCAAAAGCAGGCAGTGTTTCAGAGCATGTACGTGTAACACAAAGAGGACAGTTAGTGCTACAGAAATAGTCTTCAGAGAATGTGGATTCATGTTAAAGAGTACAGCAGTGCTCCATAATGTTCTAGGCCATTATAGACAAAGATGTGCTGCATTTTAATTGCACAATCCATGACAAATGCCTCACCAGCACTCCCTAGGAGGACACTGCAAATACAAAGACAAAAGCAGATGAACCATGCTCTAGTTCTCTCTTAAAACAAAGTGATATGCATTATTATTAGGAGATGTACTAAATAACCTTGATCTGCCAAAAATGCATATTCAGGTATGTCTCTATTTCACCTCAAGAAAATGATACCCTAAAACCATGAAAAATTGTACTGATTTCCTCTAGAGAATACACATACACATTCATTAACACTGTACTTGTAACCTCAAGAGAAAGAGATCTGGGTGACCCTGGTGCAGCTCTGACTTAGGCTATCTCCTTCCTTTTCTGTAAAAACACTCTCAGAAGCACTATGCTAGTAAAATCCTCTTGAGTTATCTGCACAAATCTCCTTATTTGTCATTAGGTAACTAGAAGTAGAGAAGTAGCCCACCAGGATATTACTTAAACTGACACCCAAGCAAATAACTCAGAAACAGGTTACTTCGTAGATAGGTAGAGCATGGCTTAAGGTCATCAGAAAGCCAACACAGCCCAAGGAGCGATAGCACTTTTGAGACCTTTGCAAACCTACATCTTGCACTCCTTCACGCTGATACGATGCTAAAATTCAAGGGCCCAAAGACATGCCTTAAGCCACCATTACTCAGCTTTTGTCTCACAAAACCTTAGAAAACAGCAGCAGAATACAGTAGATTTCTCAAGACAAATACTGGGAGAGGTAGAAGGAACCAAGTATATCTCCCAAGGTTTTACATATTTCACATATACAGCAATTTTGCAGTAAAGTTATTATTTTGTGAAAGTAATCAGGTTGTTCACCTAAGTGCTAATCTCTTTATCAGAATCCTTTCCACAACCAGACTACAGTGGAATACAAAGCCTGTGTAATTGCAAGATATTGAGAAAGGCAGCCTATTTCCACCCTGACAAAGTTACTCTGAGGCGCTGGCTATGCTATACACCAGGCCTGTCTATTAGCTATCAGCAAGATGAAGTCTGTCTCTTCCACTTGTGTGTCACAATGCCCTCCTCCTCACATTCTTATAACACCCTAGTGTTACTACATCTTGTAGCTACTCTCTGGCTTTTCGCCTGCTCCCAGCTTTTTGAACACAATCTTAATTTGCATTGAAAAAAAAGTTATTGTAGCCTCATTTTGGACATGAGTTTGAAAACAACAACATAGAAAGGCGTCAGAACTACATTGTTGTTGACTTAGCAGCCATAACTTAACTATCACCAGGAGGCTGTAGAAGTCCTTCTCCTTCATGCAGGGAATAAACACAAGCTGATTTCTGAGCTATGCATTGTGACTGCACCTGAAAGAAGGTATTTTCCTATGGACACCGTTTTCTTCAAAAAGGGAAACGTTAATAGGTGTGACATTAATGTGAGGTTATAATAGGTGTGCTATTTACCCACAACTTAAGCCAATTTAAATTCTGTGCTGCAAACAAGTCAGGTTCCCATCTTTCCCAATTCATGCCCTCGGAGCTGGCCTGGGTCTGCTAATTAACAGAGAAAAAAGTATATATAAATTGATTTCTAGTCAGAACTCCCTCATCTGGCTGGCAATGAAGTCACATAGTGCTACTGACTCAAGAAGAGGCATGACTAGCAATTTCAGAGAGAGCAAACATTTATTAAGATATTTGTAAGAATGTGTGTTCAGTGCACCCCAGAAGGTGACTTATTTTGCTTGAACTTCGCTTGAAGAGTCCAAAAAGAATCCCTTGGGCTCCTTCCCCTGAAGAGGAGCCCAGAAAAAAAATCCACCGTGCGTTACTGAAGACCATCATTAATGCTTGAAGTATTCTACATGCCATTTGGAGATACAGAGCCAGGGAGCTTCCGGAACTAAGAAACATGAGCGATGTGAACTAGACAGCTAGGTGGGAGGAGAGGCCTTTAACAGTAGGCATGAAGAGCTATAAAAAGAGTATGCCAGGAGAGAAAAATGTCTGAAACTGGGCCCAGCAAAGATAGAGTATACTGGATAGAAAAGTACTGTCCATGTAAGGGTGTACCACATTCCTCCCACACAGCCTAATTGATTTACTCACTCCTTGAGAACAGCTAATTCAATTTGAAACCGGGTTTTACCTGTCATGAACTGAAATTATTCACTCAAGCAGCTAAACCATATTTTATATTCTGTGCAGTTTCATTCCTTTTTTATTCTATAACATGTCTTAGGACCTCTTATAGAAGCCCAGATTTGAGAACAACACAATCACGGTCATATATCCCCAGAAAATTAGTTTACAACATTTCCCAGCATATACAGTGAATATTATTGCCAGCACTGTGAAGTCTGTTTTCTGAAACTTTGGGGGGGGGGAACAGACAAAATTTTTTTTTTCAGACAAATTAGGAAGAAACAAAGGAAACCATTACCACACATAAACAGCCTGAACTTCCTCCTCCTTCCTTAGCACAAGGCTTTGTTTTTCCCCTCACAAATGTTTAGATGTTATGAGAGGTCAGGAAGTGAGCTATTAATCACCTGAGTTCTCAGGCTGCTGAAGGTGAAGTAACTTACTCCTCTTCATTAGGAAGCAGTAAACACACTTTTTTTCAAGCTGAGTTTCGTGAACTGCAAGAGGTCAGATGTTGAGATCCTGAAGAGGTATAGATATAGTCTTACTGGTCTTAGTAGCTAACCTCCAACTGATATCACTGGAGAAGGGCTGTATTCAAAATACAGTTTTATATTTGCCCCAGCCTTTCCTTGCATGAGTAATAGTTAGACTCAGCCAAAGCATCCTTTCACAACAGATAATCTGTAACACCCCAAACTCAGTCTATTCATGCCATTGGGTTAACAAGTCCTCATCTGTATTGGCTGTATCTGAAGGACATGCAGCATTTCAAGTACCAGTATAGTTCCATTTGAAATGATTAAAAAGAGTTGGCTGGTTCTTCAGAGCCTTCTGTTTTCATTGCTTGTAGAGCAATCATGCTGAAAATATTGAGCAATTCACCTACTTGTATATAAAAACTTACTAGAGGTAAATAAATGCAGCAGGCAGCTAAGTAACAGCTTGATTTCATCAACATAACCCACACCAGGTTACTGAACTCTTTAGCTTAGAAATTGTATAAGTTTAGCTGGGCCTGATACCCAACTGCAGTTGGGTGGATATACGCCCTAATAAAGAGCAAGTCCATATGTTTGATCACTCAGTCATTTTTTTTGGATGCATAGAAATCTTTCATAGAATCATGAAACAGGGTTGGAAAGGACCTTAAGATCATCTACTTCCAACTTCCCTGCCATGGTCACACGAGACGATGTCACCCAAAGCTCTGTCCAGCCTGGCCTTGAACATTGCCAGACATGGAGCATTTACCACTTCTTTGGGCAACCTTTTCCAGTGCCTTACCACCCTTACAGTAAAGAATTTCTTATATGTAACCTGAACTTCCCCTGTGTAAGTTTAAACCCATTATCCCTTGTCCTATCACTGCAGTCCCTAATGAAGAGTCCCTCTCCAGCACCCTCATAGGCCCTCTTCAGATATTGGAAGGCTACTATGAGGTCTCCACGCAGCCTTCTCTTCTCCAGGCTCAACAGCCCCTATTTTCTCAGCCTATCTTCATACGGGAGGTGCTCCAGTCCCCTGACCATCCTCGTGGCACTCCTTTGGACTTGTTCCAACAGTTCCATGTCCTTTTTATGTTGAGGACACCAGAACTGCACACAAGACTCCAAGTGAGGTCTCACGAGAGCAGAGTAGAGGGGCAGGATCACCTCCGTCGACCTGCTGGTCACACTCCTTTTGATGCAGCCCAGGATATGGTTGGCTTTCTGGGCTGCAAGCACACACTGCCGGCTCATGTTCATTTTCTCATTGACCAACACCCCCAAATCCTTCTCCACAGGGCTGCTCTGAATCTCTTCTCTGCCCAACCTGTAGCTGTGCCTGGGATTGCTCCGACCCAGGTGTAGGACCTTGCACTTGGCATGGTTCAACTTCATCAGGTTGGCATCAGCCCACCTCACAAGCGTGTCAAGGTCCCTCTGGATGGCATTCCTTCCCTCCGACCTATCAACCGAACCACACAGCTTGGTGTCATCGGCAAACTTGCTGAGGGCACACTCAATCACACTGTCCATGTCACCCACAAAGATGTTGAACAAGACGGGCCCCAACACCGATCCCTGAGGGACACCACTCGTTACTGGTCTCCAACTGGACATTGAGCCATTGAGCACTACTCTTTGCATGTGGCCATCCAGCCAGTTCTTTATCCACCGAGTGGTCCACCTATCAAATTGATGTCTCTCCAATTTAGAAACAAAGATGTTGTATGGGACAGTGTCAACCACTTTGCACAAGTCCAAGTAGATGACAGCAACTGCTTTGCCCCTATCCATCATTTCTGTAGCCCTGTCATAGAAGGTCATGTTGGCTGTCACCAACCGCCTTGTTGTTTTTAATGCTTTCCAGGAGAATCTGCCCTATAATCCTGCAAGGCACAGAGGTGAGACTGACTGGTCTGTAGTTTCCTGGCTCATCCATTTTCCCCTTCTTGAAAATGGGGTTTATATTTCCCTTTTCCAGTTGTTAAATAACATATTTCAACATATTTTGATAGGTGGACCACTTGGTGGATAAAGAACTGGCTGGATGGCCACACGCAAAGAATTGTGCTCAATTGTGCTCAATTCTGTCATGTATAATGGATGCACAAGCATAGTTCAGGCTTTTGAAAACATAAAGCAAAGCTTTACTTCATTTCTGTAAATCTCATTGGCTTCAAATTGAAGTATTCCTTTCTGTCAGCAGCATAATGCTAAGCAATGAAATTTCATGGCCCAAATAGAACTTTGAGGCCTTAATTACACTTTGAAAATAGATTGTTAGTAATGATTTTGTTATTCTGGGGGCATATGAGATACAAGAGCCTTAATATATCTGTAATCCCATAAGGGGTGTGGGAAGGAAGAAACTGAGCAACAGGTTACCCCAAAATTCTATTTTCATCAGATTCACACTAAAAACTTCTGGAGGTCTGAGAGTGGATGAGGCTAAAAGGGTTGGGGGGTGTGGCAAAGGGTACAAAATATCTGTATGTGGAAGAAATTGGTTGGTATATTCTCCAGCCCTAAGGAATTAAATAGGCCATCTTCATGAGTGTGCTTCAAGTGGAGAAGCGGTGAAAGCTGTGGAGAGTTGGTCATCTTGCTTAGTTGTGAAGCTTGGAGGTGGGGGACATGATGCACAGAGCTTACAAGAAGAGATACTTTGAAGTTCCTCCCTAACCAAAGTGAGCTCAAACCAAATGAAGGTAATGGATTAAAATATTTTATAGAAAAATTTTTGTTTCTCGGCCTGACATGATTGTTTACAGCTCATAATGCCATATATCAAATTACCTCAAGTATGTGGCTTCATTTTCCTCACAGTATATCAAGAAAGGTGGTCAGCCTTGTTTTACAGAATGGCAGCTATGGCAAAAAGAGATCAGATGACATGCCCAGAGTCAAACGGGTAGTCTGTGGCAGAAATGGGTAAGGCTCAGAGTCCTATCTTTTTTAATGACACAACTGCAAGATCACATTTGTTTTCCTACATGAAAATCATGTTTCACAGTGATGAGTCTGAGTTGCAGCGCCCAAATTGTGATCAAAGGCTTGGATGCCTGGTATCTAGGGCATTCAAAACATTATCCTAGCGTGATTCATTTCAAAGGAAGAGGCCAGTCACCACACTCGGGTCAAGATTTTAATTTTTTTTACTGCATCTGCCCAGAATTGGTCAGGACCCCTTTGTGGTACCATTACCTTCAAAGAGATACAAGCCCTCCAAGAAAATGGTAACCACCCATATGCATGCTTGTGACCTGGTTATAAGACCTTCTAGAGGTCATAAGGCCTAGGAGCTCATTGATCACCTATTGCTTGCTGTGCTTTCTTCCTTCTCTTATGCTTGCTCCTGCTTGTTACTGGTCCAGTTACAGCATGCATGCAGCTGTAATTTCAGCCCTGATGAGTTTTTAGGCTCAGCGGAGTAAGAAGGAAGTTCCATCAGCACAGCCACTACAGGATTATCCAGAAGAGGGAGTGCACAGCATACATACACGCAAATCACTATTTTGCTACACTATTTCCTGACTGAAGATCAAGGAGGCTGTGCAAATGTCCAGACTCATTTCAGACTCTGCTGCATGCTAAGTGCTGCATAGTGTTCAGTGAAATCTCTCCTACACAGCTCATCCAACAATATATCACTCATCTTTGCTGTGTGTTTGAGATTTTTCTTTGATGATTTTTTAAAAATAAAAAATAAGAAAAAGGAAAGCTTTTTGGTAAGCTTGTTTTACATATCAACTTGCTAGTCAAAATTAATTTCTCAAGTTATAACTGAGGTAAATTTGGTTCTGTCGTGGTTTAAGCCGTTTAAGCGTGTTTAAAGCATGGTTTCCAAGTCCCATACAATTGTTCTTGCTCCCTGAATTGATAAGTAACTTTTAAAAAATGTTGCAGAATGCAAATTCATTGCTCAGACTTATTCAAGTGTGAAACTTATAAGTTCACTTTCTGTGAACACTGGAGTTTTTCCAAGTAGAACTTCCACTTCTGTTTATCTTGTTTTGTAACAACAGACCAAAATAGTACCTAGACAGTGTTGTAGATGCCCTTGACAATTAAAAATGAGGTCAACCACAAGAACAAATCCACAGGCAATCACCATGTACAGTAATAACCAATCAGACCTAGATTATGAAAAGGAAGCAAGAAACGGGCGGGCATATTACAAGAAATTTATAAAGTAATCAATTCTGATAATGTTTTCATGTTTTTCTTAATTTCTACATTGACACATGTCCTCTTCCTCCCCCTCAACACACGCTGCTCAATTTTCTGCTGAATTATATTCTTCTTATCCTGGACTAGATCTCTGACCTTGGTTTGACTTTCTTTAATTTTGCTTACGTCCTTCTCTCTGGTTAAGAAAATACACCACCAGACTTAATTTTGAAAGAAGGATTGAAAGGCCATATTAACTTTTTTTTTTTTACCCTCACAATAATCGTGCAAATAGTAATAACAGGATTCTTTAAATGATTATTACCTGGTTTTATGTGCCTTCCTTACCTAACTTTGCTCTCTTTTTTTTTTTTTATGTCTTTTACAGGTTATCAAGAGGTAGTATTCTGTTGACTTTCGTTATTCATTAAAAGTTAAGTTCAAGGTCAATATAGCCACAACTGATAAATACATGTTGTTGTTATGGTTTTGAAAATAAATAACAGCCATTGTAGAGTAGTCAGTAAGATTTTGAAAGGAAAATGAAAAATACTTCCTGCCTTGTGCTCCATTACTAAGCAACTCTATATAAGTGGGTTAAAAAGAAACTGCTGTAATTTAAATTATCAGTACAATATACTGCTTTATCTTGCCCAACTTGCACATTCTTTCTACAGATGAACCCAAATAACAAGTTCAAGTAATAACCTCTACTTATATTCAGCAGGGTGAATAACTGAGAAAGTAATCGGTCTTAAACTTCAATTGGTTAACATTGTTTCAGTACTGTCATCAATCCCTGAAAAGTTTAAGGCCCAGGTCCAGACCGGATTCACCTGGTCTCTGACTACATGACAGCAGAAGAAGTCTGAGGAAAGCACAGACTGACGTGCTGTGCAGCAGCAAAGCAGAGGTGTCTCTTGTAATGGTTTTCACTGCAGAAAGCCTTTTTTCTTTAGGAGACTGGGAGAAGAGGCAGGAATGGCTTCTCCTTTCACCTAGTGCTAGTGAACTGGGCAGTTTGCTAGCTCTGCACATAGGCAGACCGGCATTGCAATTTCTAGATGAGTGGCAGAGGGCAGGGAGGCGCCTGTTGGCTGAGAACTTCAAGGTCTTCTGACTCCCAGGGGCTGCTCAGGGCAATGACAGCATCCAGGCTGGTGCTGAGCACACAGGTGAGTTCTAAGCGATAAGGGACAAAGCATCATGCAAGTATTATTTAACAGCTCAGGCTCTGCTATCTGACGCAAAAACTAGCACAGTATCTATAGAGATCTGGAGAGCAGGAGACAAACTGACACTCTGTCCATCTGCCTTTTCCCTTTTAAGAGGCCTAAGTCAGAGTACTGAAAGAAGAGACCTTCCAAGATGCTTCTTAGGGGAGAGGCAGTAGATTTTGCTTGCTGGTGCAAAGTAATTCTGAGTTGTTTCCATGAAAGTCCAAAGGTTTTTTCAGCATAAGGATGACTGGGCACACGCAACAACTGGCACCACAATGCTTGGCAAAAATATTAGCTTTTGTTTAGTAGTGTCCAAAGAACAAAAAAACCACCTAATTATTTGCATTCAAACATAACAGTAAAGTCACCTACAATAGCATTCAAAATATTAGATTCGGCAACTGTCTCAACCTTTCACTGCAGTTGCCATGAATGGGATGGAAATTCAAAGGCTTGCCTCCCACAAAGGCTGGAAAAAAATAATCCTCCTTTGTTTATATGTTTCAGTTATTCAAGTAAAAGAAGGGGATGGTAGTAAATTATGCCAGTTAAATAACTAGTATCAAAAAGAGCGATCATGGAAAGCGGAAAATGGGGATAAAAGTAGAACCAAGTGGCGCAGAGCACTGGAAGCCTGGAATAGAGCAATGAATTACCCCCACCTGACTTTGATTTACTCAAATGCTAAAGGTCTGTTGTTCCTTTTACTGCCTGCTCCAGTGATTGGTTTGTTAATTCTCTAGAAGCTTAGCCTATTTTGAAAAGGAAACGCTTGTTATTTTCATTTTGTTTAGTGGCTGAGCTAAGGTTCAGATGAAAGAAAAAAAAAAACAAAAAAAACCACCAACCACAAAATAAACCCCAACAAAACCAAAGAAAACAAAACAAAAAACAAACCCAAACATAAAATCTATACCATGGTGGAATCCAATTCAATTTATTCTGGTTGGAGTCTGTTTCCAGCAAGTTTTAAATCAGTACCAGGTCTTGTTCTGTGCTTTCTCCCAGCCATGGTTACTGCTATCACCTAGGGAAACATTCAAAATTGGCTCCTATTGTTGCTACTGAAAGCATGCATCTGAATCATTACTAGCACAACATTAGACAGCTGCTCACAGGGATAAGAAATTGCTGGAAACAAGTCCACTCAACAGTTACATTGCAAACATTGAAGTAGTTAGATGTAACCCAAATCTGATGTAGGCTTGTTTTATAAATCAAACTCTTGCACAATGGGGATCGATTACACTTGATAAAGTCTTTCCCTGTTGCCTGATTTAATATTCATACAAAATTGTGTCCATGAAGACAGACCAATTTATAATTTTCTTCTCCTTATCAATAGATCTTAGATATCAATATGAGAACACTCTCATTTATTCTATCTAGTTATACGTGAGTTCTCTTTATTTTATATGGATGAACTGTAATTAGTTCAGCAAAAGATCAGTGTTGCTACATCCAGGATGAGAGAACCTGGGTCCCTTTACAGTCATCCCTGTGTCTATGTGTTAATGTTTTTAATAGCTGTTATAATTACACAGAAATATAATGCACTATTAATTTGTGTGTGATTATGTATTTCATCTGCTATTTTGAACAAAATGGGTGTGAAAAGAAATATGCTAGAGAAGTTACTGCTGACATTTGGAGGAGGGAGGAGACTAATTAAAGTAAATGTACAAACCCTTAGCCATATGAGTAATTCTTTCCCCTGCAAATTATTTTATTGACGTCAGGTGACGCTCCTTGTGTGAGGCAGGATTATTTACATGACCGACGGCATGCAGGATTAGGTCCAAACATTATTCCAGAAAGAGTCCTCACAGTTCTCCAAGATTATCTTAATTATTCTGCCCTTCGTAAAGTTCCTTCTCAACTGAAATTCCCTCTGATAAATTCAATTTCTTCTCCAGATTTCCTATCACCTTTCTACTGGTTTTTAGTTATTTTCTTGCAGTCATAGCGATTGGAACAGTGATCTAATGTTTAGTTCAGCAGTATAAGGTAATGTTGTTGCAAGAATAGCTTACACTAACCTCCTGAACCTCCTGGTACGTCTGGGTTTAGTTCATCATTATGAAGGAGCAGAATTTATATACTGTCTCTCACTGAATTCAAACAATGCCAATATATTGCTATTTTCTTTTAACTGCTTGGTATAAGATTCCAGTGCCAAATTATTACACCATAAATGGAGAAATTCGGCTTGTACAAAGCTTTAAGGCTTTTAATATATAAATGACAAAAAAACAAAGTCTTCTTTTCTTGTATAATTTCAATCATGTTATGTCTTTATAGTAAAAAAAGGTGGTCTGTGTTGTAACAACACTTTATACATCTCAGCAATGTATCATCAAAATAAAGTCACATATCATATTCATTCTTTTTCTACTGACTACTAGCTTTGTTCCAATCTTACATTATTTTATTAGGAATATCACTACCACAATCTTAACTCAATAGCGTATATGATTTTTATTAAGCAGAATGGAAAACAACTTTTTTTTTACTTTAGACACTTTCTTCTTTGACACTTGTAATAGTGTTGGCCCTTAAGTGTATTAAATTATTCATCTACTAGAATACTGTAATAGAGTGAACTATATTGAATTGCTTACACTGTGGCACCTTGAACCCTTTCTCTAATGCAATAGAAGGGAGATAGGTATGTTTTTATGTTCCCATCTGGACCTGGACACAGGATCCATGGATGTGCATATGCTCATGTGCCTCTGCACTGCATGCTCAAGTGCACAAGTTTTCCAGAAACAGGGCAGGTTGTAGTTTTTGTCTCCTAGTCCCAGAACTCAGTTCCCCACTGCCAGGTAAACCTGATGATGGATGATGGAGGAAAACTGAGAGCTCATGCTACTGTGAAAGAGTAGAAGTGTTCCCAGATCCAGTTTTAAAGCAGGGAAATGAGAATTTCTGCTCCGGTGGATCTTGCAGAATATACCTTACATGGCCTTAAAACAGATAAAGCAACAGAAAATGACCGCTTAAGGGCCATTTTGTTTTAAACTTGATACAAAAAAAAAAAAAAAAAGATACTGGCATCTCTTACTGATTAAGCCATTATCTGACATTCATTATTCCCCAGGTTCACACAAAACCCAAGGCCTAGTTCAGGTTAGACACAGCTCTTACTGCTTTCCAGAATAGCACTGATTATATGACTGATAAAATTTAGGCTTGCAACAGAGAAACTTACATCAATATATGGAATAGATTTGAATCCCAGTTTGCAGTTAGAAGTAATCTCAGTTATTATGCCATACCTAACACTGTTTCTAGATTTAATCTGTATGCGCACACTGAGATTCAGGAAAATTCTACTCTTGTGGGAGAATTAAACTGAAGAGGACTCTGACTCCAGATTTTGGAACATCCATTTTGAAAGGATTACATTTGTTCTCCAGTTTTGGCTAATTAATCATTTCCACCATGATCCAAAAAAGCAGTAGACACTACACAATCATAACAAAGCAAAGAAGGGATAAGCAACAAGGCATTTAATTGCATTTATCGAGAAATTTGTACCTAGAAGGAACTCAGCTGGCACAAACCCTCATCAGTACTAAAATGAGCTTCTAAATCGCAAGTTTCCATGCTGCAAGACTGGACCCTAGCCTCAGCAGAAGCAGGAGGCAAACCATTCTCAGCTTAGAGCCCATTTTCATATCACCTGGATTCCCTGTGCAGTTTCAGGCTTACTTGTCCTTAAACTAGATGCCTATCGGGTGATTTTTTGCCCTGCAGAAGTGACTTCTTGTATACCATTGGTATGTAGGAGTAAATAACACATATGTTGGCTAATGTCATAGGAATAAAATGTAGCAACACTTCATCCTTTCACCTGCAACCAAACACAGCAACTTCTCTGTTCAATACACAGATGAGCAGAATGAAATATTCAGCACACAGCCCTCTGTGTCAGATAACGTATGTCCCGTGATAGCAAGACTCTTTAAAACTAACCCTAGCCAGTTACAGGGAGGATGCACTGTAACAGCTCAAGAAAATGAAAGGGGTCTAACTGTGAAATTAGGATGCCCAGCTAGATGCAAAAGCTAGTTGCCATTGTGTTCAGTGACGATTAGATCCTGATTTTGTTGTTTGTTTGTTTCTTCTCTTAAAAAGACTGGTGAACAGTGAAACATTGGATTTAGTAGTGAAACTGAGATGCACGTATACATATGTCAGAGTGAGGAAGATGTTCTTGAAAATGCAGGGCTTTTTAATGGGTTTACAGCAGGAAAAATTTCATCTTGCACAGAACAGATCATCAAGGATCATAAAATATTTCATGGACAGATGATGGGCAATAGATGCAGAACTCCTGCAAAACAAGCACCTCTGCTGCTGAGCAGTCTTCATGCATTACAACGTAGTTCCCCTAAGAATAGTGCAGCACTAGTACTGCCATATTCCCCCAGTGCTTTTCATTGCAGAAACACGTTGAAAGTGAAAGCTGAAGTCTTTCTAACAGAGCATACCAGATATGCCTACTTCCCAGGAAAAGATGTTTTCTCTTGAATTTGTGTCATTCCCATCTTCTCCAAAGATGGATTTTAGTGATAAGAAATTGCTTACATGTCATTCCTTATATTACTTTTATTAAGTCATGGCTTATATTTACATTAACCACTACGAACCCTAAAATGAAAATAGTCATTTAGGCATTTTGATCAGGGTCACAGAATAAATCTGCAAAACAGTCAAGAGCAAGTATTCAGGTGTTTCACTTCCAATCTACTCAGCATTTTATTTTATTTTAATTTAGTTTAGTTTATTTTATTATATTTTATTTTACTTTATTTTATTATGTGGGGTTTGGGTGGTTTGGGGTGGTTTGGGATTTTTTTTAAATGTTGGAAGCTGTAATTCTGCCCCAGATGGCAATACTCTACACATGAATGAGAGGGAGACTGGGGAGAAACCCTGAAGAAAAATGTGGAAAAAATTTCATAGCACAAGCAGCAAAGTCAAGGTTAATGAGCAATACTGAGTTGTTATGGTTTAAAGCAACACTATTGCTGATATCTTCAAAACTCAAGAAGCAGTGCAGCAGGTACACCACAGGTTTAGGGGTACTTACGTATGTACAGTAATACTGCTTGAGCAGTTGGGCAAACGTTTGCAGCGAGCTATTGCATTTTTTCATGAGCCATTTGTTTATCGTCAGCTTTATCAGATGAATCAATAACCTTGTGTATCAAAGTCTCTAATGTCGATTTGGTTTGTTTTCTTTTTAAAATGCTAAACTGAAACATTTATTCCATTCATCAGGTAATCTTGCAAATTATTAACACTGCTATCCATAATAAAATAAATCATCAACAGCAAAACAGATAGGTCTTACCAGGACAAAATCAATCATTTAATAAAATCCCAAGAATTAGACACAAAATTATTTCTTTCTGATTTGATTTGCTTGTATTTCTAGTTAGGAAAACGTGATCTCCCAAATGAAAAGCTTTCCCACAGAAGATCATCAATATCTCACTCTTTGGTCCGTGTCTTTACAAGCTTGAATTTCTCTGAAAATTTTAAACAGTCTAACCGCAGGAAGAGGGGAGAAGAGCAAGACAACAAATCCCCCAACATCAGCTTCAACTGAATTAATAATTTCTTCCTAAAGACAACATGGCTTATAAGCATATTAACCCCGTGAGGTATTTCAATGCACTGTTCAAATAGAAAGCATCAGACTCTGAAAATATTTTCCTTCTGGGACAAACACAGTCATTTATATCAATATTATATAATAAAACATTTGCTGTGAGAAAAGCCTTCACTGTACTATGAACTTAATAAATAATGGCTGGTTGTTTGGAATTCTAGTTTCCTTACGTCCACTAAAATAAATCTGCTAACTTTGTATTCACCAGAACAATAGCTATTTGTTCTTTCTCTGCATCAAGAACTAAGATCTGTTTCTTTCTGTTTACCTTTTAAAATAGAAAAGTGTCGGATTGGGAATTCCCAGGCAGGGCTTTTGGTGCTGGCCTTGCTCACTTTACTGAGCTCCTTAGAGACAGTCAGAATTTCTAAAAAGATAAGGCTCCAAACAGGATTTAAGGCAGTGGTAGTTCTGATATTGAATTGCGATCTGCATCCAAGTCTCTTTTTTCCTTCCAACCTATAATAAACATTCAGAGCAATGTAGAGATATTCCATCTGCTCCAGCCAATGAGCCAGTTTCAATCGGAGCTCGGCTCAGATGCCTCTATACAAATGCCCATAGCATGGGGAACAAACAAGAGGAATTAGAGATGTGTGCACGTCTACGGGAGTATGATATCATCGGCATCACAGAAACATGGTGGGATGGCAACTATGACTGGTGTGTTGGAATGGAAGGTTACCGGCTCTTTAGGAAAGACAGGACCGGTAGGCGGGCAGGGGGAGTTGCTATTTATGTTAGGGATAGGCTAGAGAGTATGGAACTCTGTCTGGGGACAGGTGAGCAGTCGACAGAGAGTTTGTGGGTCAGGGTTAAAGGGAGAACAGCGATGGGTGATATTATTGTGGGGATCTGTTACAGACCTCCTGACCAAGGGGACATGCTGGACGAAGCGCTCCATAGACAGATAGGAGCAGCCTCACGCTTGCAGGCCCTTGTTCTCATGGGAGACTTCAACCACCCTGATATCTGTTGGAGGGATGGTACGGCCCGGCACAAGCAATCCATGAAGTTGCTCGGTTGTGTGGAAGACAACTTCCTTCTGAAAGTAATAGAGGAGCCGACAAGGAGAGGTGCCATGCTTGACCTTGTCCTCACCAACAGGAAAGGGCTGGTTGGAAATATGATGCTCCAGGGCACCCTTGATTGCAGTGATCATGAGATGGTCGAGTTCGAGATCCTCAGGACAGTGAGAAGAGCGTGCAGCAAGCTCACTGCCCTGGACTTCAGGAGAGCAGATTTTGGCCTCTTCAGGAACCTGCCTAGAAAAGTTCCATGGGATATAGCCCTAGAGGGCAGGGGGGCCCAAGACTGTTGGTTGATATTCAAGGATCACCTGCTGCAAGCTCAGGATGGATACATCCTTACTAGAAGGAAGTTTAGCAGGAGGGCCAGGAGACCTCCTTGGATGGATAAGGAGCTGCTGAGCAAAATTCGAAGGAAAAAAGAGGCTTATAAAAGGTGGAAGCAAGGACAGGCAGCCTGGGAAGAATACAGGGATGTTGTCCAGAAAGCTAGGGACCAGGTTAGGAAAGCTAAGGCCCACTTAGAATTAAACTTGGCTAGGGATGTTAAGGATAACAGGATGGGATTCTATAGGTACATTGCAAATAAAAGACAGGCTAGGGAAAGCATGGGCCCTCTCCGGAAGTTATCGGGAGAAGTCGCTACCCTGGATTTGGAAAAGGCTGAGGTTCTTAATGACTTCTTTGCCTCAGTCTTCACTGGCAAAGGCTCAGATCACATCACCGAGTCTTGGAAGGCAGATGCAGGGACAGTAAGAATGAAGACCCTGGGCCCACTGTAGGAGAGGATTTGGTTTGAGACCATCTTCAGAACCAGAACGTATACAAGTTCTTGAGACCTGATGAAACCCATTTGCGGGTCCTGAAGGAGCTGGCAAATGAAGTTGCTAAGCCACTGTCCATCATATTTGAAAAATCATGGCAGCCAGGTGAAGTTCCCAACAACTGGAAAAAGGGAAATATAACCCCCATTTTTAAGAAGGGGAAAATGGATGAGCCAGGGAACTACAGACCAGTCAGTCTCTGTGTCTGGCAAAATCTTGGAGCGAATTCTCCTGGAAGGCATGCTAAGGCACATAAAAACCAACAAGGTGCTTGGGGACAGCCAGCATGGCTTCGCTAAGGGGAAATCCTGCCTGACCAATCTGGTGGCCTTCTATGAAGGGGCTACGGAACTGATGGACAGGGGTAGAGCAGTTGATGTCATCTACCTGGACTTGTGCAAGGCATTTGACACTGTCTCACATGACATCCTTGTCTCTAAGTTGGAGAGACATCAATTTGATAGGTGGACCACTCAGTGGATAAAGAACTGGCTGGATGGCCGCACGCAAAGAATTGTGCTCAATGGCTCAATGTCTGGTTGGGGACCAGTAACGAGTGGTGTCCCTCAGGGATTGGTGTTGGGACCAGTTTTGTTCAACATCTTTGTGGGTGACATGGACAGTGGGATTGAGTGTGCCCTCAGCAAGTTTGCCAATGACACCAAGCTGTGTGGGTCGGTTGATAAGCTGGAGGGAAGGAATGCCATCCACAGGGACCTTGACACACTTGTGAGATGGGCTGATGCCAACCTGATCAAGTTTAACCATGACAAGTAAAAGGCCTTACACCTGAGTCGGAACAATCGCAGGCACAGCTACAGGTTGGGCAGGGAAGAGATTCAGAGCAGCCCTGCGGAGAAGGACTTGGGGGTGTTGGTCGATGAGAAAATGAGCATGAGCCGGCAGTGTGTGCTTGCAGCCCAGAAAGCCAACCGTATCCTGGGCTGCATCAAAAGGAGTGTGACCAGCAGGTCGAGGCAGGTGATTCTGCCCTTCTACTCAGCTCTGGAATGGGTTGCCCAGGGAAGCTGTGAATGCTCCATTGCTGGTGGTGTTCAAGGCTGGGTTAGACAGAGCCTTGGGTGGTATGGTTTAGTGGGAGGTGTCCCTGCCCATGGGAGGGGGGTTGGAACTAGATGATCTTAAGGTCCTTCCCAACCCTAATTATTCTATGATTCTATAAGCACAGGCTGTTCGATGAGATTTTCAACTGCCGCTGTTCAAAGCAGATGCACAAATGCCACAAAGTAGTACCATTCAGGAGTACTGCTTCCAGGTTTAGACTTAATTTTCAGGCTCAAGGAGTGAAAATAAGTCACTTCTGTTTTGCAAGACACTTCACACGTGGCCACTTCCCCACACCAGTCAGCAGCCTAGTATCTATTATCAGCATCTCTGTAGGCTTTCAGCCAGCAAATATGAAATGGTAGGTACAAAGAATGATTAGGAGTTTTGGCAGCCAGACACAAGCCTTTCAGGTCATCCTACCTTACAAACAGTGAGGAAAGGGGCACCAAGGCTGCTTGTTTGGGTATTTTTCTAGAGCCATTGGCTATGAGGAAGTACCCACTACCATGTTTTTGAACTCTGAAGCCAAACTTCGTAAAAGAAGGGAAAACAGTGAAAAATATTTTTCAAAAGGTGATGCCAACTTTAATTTTTTGCTGATGCATTTACATAACATCTGAAAGAAGTTGGACATTAGAGGCTTCATTTGCAAATTAAACTATTTCCTCTGTAATCCTCAATTTGCTTTAGATTTTTACTTGTGTAGTAAAAGGTATATTTTTATATAACTAATTAAATTTACATTCTTGCAACAGTTCACTTTCACTCATAAAAAAAAACAAAATCGGAGTTATTTTTCTTCAACAGAACAAATAGAGATATATTTCCTAAGACTGAAAGCCTTATATATTTTGTCTTTCTGCCTTATCTGACTTGTACACGTGGCTTATAGAATGTGTCATGTCTTTCTTTTACAAAAGTAAATTTTTAATCAACTGCAATCCTAGTGACCTTCTTTGGAGCATTCAAAGTACAATCCAGTGATGGTTTACATATTGATAGGTCGCTTCAGAACAAGATCAGTGAGCCATGGAAGTGTTTCCGTATGAAACTGAGCCAATAGCATATGCTGCCAACAGTTGATGATATTGAAAAACATCTTGAGCCAGCACGGCAACTACCTTTTCTTGCTGAGCCTGGTCTGGACCCTCTTCAGACAGTCATCACTCTGTTTCTGTGTAAATCCAGCTGTGCTTCATGCAATTTTCTCTGGATCCAAGCTTAATCCAGTCACTGTTTCTCCTCAGAGATCTTTCAGGCATGCCTGAACAGAGACCTCTCGCCCAAGGGCTTTCTATAGACATATGTATCTGTAGTCAACTTTGGTTCCCAAAAAACAGGGATTCAAACACCTACACATTGAGTTATACACACAAAAATGCTGCTTAGCTCTACAGGTATCTGGCAGCACATGGTTTGTTTGATACCAGTGAGAACTACTTTGTCCGTCGTAGTAGACGAGTAAGTGATGTACATATGATACACGTAAAACTTGGTGGAGAGTCAGCCTCACTTCCTACCATCCTGAGATGTAGGAAATACTAAGGAAAGGCAGTTAGGTGGTAGTACTGAAGGAAAGGAAGCAAGGCAGAGGACACGTGTGGCAGCAGAGATACACAGCACTTTCTCCCAGGCCAGGAGCAACAGGTGGTTTTCACCACTTTTGGAAATTGCTTCTTTTTGGCAGTCTGGGAACCAGAACTGAGCAGCCCTAGTGACACCCTACGCACCCTGGGGAGGAATGGCTGCTTGGTTTACTCTTAGGTGATTGAACTCCAGGGAGAAACGGAGAAGAAGCCAGACATACAAAAAAAAATATAACAAAATCCATTAAAACACATATTATAGCAAGAAATGTTATAAAAATAAGTGACACAAGCATAAATAAGTGGAGGTACACAAAAGCAAGGGAAGATACAAGCACAGACTGCTCACAGGAAATCAGAAGTTGGCTCTTTTAGGAAAGGATCTGGTTCGAGACCATCTTAGGAACCTGAAAGTGCACAAGTCCATGGGACCTGATGAAGTCCATCCTCATGTCCTGAAGGAGCTGGCAAATGAAGTTGCTAAGCCACTGTCCACCATATTTGAAAAATCATGGCAGTCAGGTGAAGTTCCCAATGACTGGAGAAAGGGAAATATAACCCCCATTTTTAAGAAGGGGAAAATGGATGAGCCAGGAAACTACAGACCAGTCAGTCTCACCTCTGTGCCTGGCAAAATCTTGGAGTGGGTTCTTCTGGAAGGCATGCTGAGGCACATGAAAACCAACAAGGTGCTTGGTGACAGCCAGCATGGCTTCACTGAAGGGAAATCCTGCCTGACCTATTTGGTGGCCTTCTCTGATGGGGCTACGGAACTGATGGACAGGGGCAGAGCAGTTGATGTCATCTACTTGGACTTGTGCAAAGTGTTTTGCACTATCCCACAAGACATCCTTGTCTCTGAGTTGGAGAGACATCAATCTGATAGGTGGATCACTCGGTGGATAAAGAATTGGCTGGATGGCCACACGCAAAGAATTGTGCTCAATGGCTCAATGTCTGGCTGGAGGTCAGTAACAAATGGTGTCCCTCAGGGATCCGTGTTGGGACCGGTCTTGTTCAACATCATTGTGAGTGACATGGACAGTGGGACTGAGTGCACCCTCAGCAAGTTTGCTGATAACACCAAGCTGTGTGGTTTGGTTGAAAGGCTGGAGGGAAGGAATGCCATCCACAGGGACCTTGACACACTTGTGAGATGGGCTGATGCCAACCTGATCAAGTTTAACCATGACAAGTAAAAGGCCTTACACCTGAGTCGGAACAATCGCAGGCACAGCTACAGGTTGGGCAGGGAAGAGATTCAGAGCAGCCCTGCGGAGAAGGACTTGGGGGTGTTGGTCGATGAGAAAATGAGCATGAGCCGGCAGTGTGTGCTTGCAGCCCAGAAAGCCAACCGTATCCTGGGCTGCATCAAAAGGAGTGTGACCAGCAGGTCGAGGCAGGTGATTCTGCCCTTCTGTTCTGCTCTCATGAGACCTCACTTGGAGTATTGTGTGCAGTTCTGGTGTCCTCAACATAAAAAGGACATGGAATTGTTGAAGCAAGACCAGAGGAGGGCCATGAGGATGATCAGGGGACTGGGGCACCCCACGTATGAAGACAGGATGAGAAAGTTGGGGCTGTTGAGCCTGGAGAAGAGAAGGCTGCGTGGAGACCTCATAGAAGCCTTCCAATATCTGAAGGGGGCCCATAAGGATGCTGGAGAGGGACCCTTCAAGAGGGACTGTAGTGAGAGGACAAGGGGTAGCGGGTTCATGCTTAAACAGGGGAAGTTTAGATTGGATATGAGGAAGAAATTCTTTACTGTAAGGGTGGTGAGGCACTGGAATGGGTTGCCCAGGGAAGTTGTGAATGCTCTATCGCTGGCAGTGTTCAAGGCCAGGCTGGACAGGGTGACATGGTTTAGTGTGAGGTGTCCGTGCCCATGGCAGGGGGGTTGGAACTAGATGATCTTAAGATCCTTTCCAACCTTAACTCTTCTGTGATTCTGTGCTTCTATGATTTTTTCTGCAGCTATTATAGATTATATATTATATTATAACTGTTTCTGGACACTGGTGTAGTATTTCTGCCTTGAACGCAGTCTAAGCAGAAATGTGGTTTATTCTGTTTATCGGAAGAATTCCCCAAAGCCACTAGCAGGTTCAGTGTCCTGAACATCTGATGAATGGCAGAAATCCGAAATACTAAATAAAATCGGATCTACTTCAATACTAAATGAACTACGCTACCTACCACAACTTGTTTTGTATACAAGATATATAATACAAATACTTTTGTGGAGTTACTATGGGAATAGTCTATTTCTGTTACCTTTCTCAAGGCTGCACAGTGTTCCCTCAGATTCACACTTATTCCTTGTGCTAACGTTGTGTTGATGTTTTTAAACACCTGAAAGTTATTTGTTTTAATGACCCTGTTGCATTAAAAAGGGGGGGAAAGCAAACCCCTTGCTTTATTCTCCAATATGCAACTACCAGTCCGACCGCATTCGCTTATATTGAACCTCTACTAGTCCGGATTTCAATCCGACCGAGCTCGCTTATATTCAGCCTCTACTGGTCTGGATTTATTGATAGCGCACCACACTGCCCAGTCCAATCAGCTACAACTACCCGTCCAACCACGTTCTCTTATATCAAACCTCTACTTGTCCAGATACAAATCCAACCACGTCCACTTATATCAAACCTCTAATGGTCCAGATTTACCAATAGTGGCGATTGGCTATTGAAACAGTGTGGTGTATTGATTGAGTTTATTGAGGCAACAGATACAGGTTCTTATGGATTGCCGGTGATAAGTACTGTCTGCAAAAGCACAAATAATAGTTACATGAATACAAGTGCTTGATAAATTTAACACAGCATAGCTCTAAAATATACAGGTGACAGTCAAAGTAACTCTATAGAGATTCTAAGTTTTCCCAGTGAAGCACTGGATACAGTGCAAATCTTATCCACAGGCATCCTTATGGGGGGGTAAGAGAGGTCCAGCCCATCGTCCGGTCCTGGGAGTCTGTTGGTGTTATCTTCCTTGACTCGTCCGTTATGGTATCTTCCCCCATATCCCCCTTCCTCTTGGGTCATTTTACATTATGTTCACCTTCAAGGTGGAGCTTGAGTGACTTTAGTCATACATACCATTATTATTATTGGTGCAAACCTCTCTTGCTTCGTTTTAAAGGTATATGACACCAAAAATTCAGAGCGCATGCTCAGAAAGGGGTGGTCTCATTTTGGAGGGGGGTCACATTGGAGATGGGAGTGT
Source organism: Amazona ochrocephala (assembly GCA_039720435.1). NCBI lineage: Eukaryota > Metazoa > Chordata > Aves > Psittaciformes > Psittacidae > Amazona > Amazona ochrocephala. The sequence goes on along the minus strand of CM077884.1, from coordinate 1,115,001 downwards.
GTTTTAGCATGTAAATGCATTATAATGACATTATAATGAAGCAAAGTTTGCACTGAGGATGGCATTCTGTCAAAAGATGTCAGGCTGCTGGCTCAGGGTAGTAAGTATGCAGCTTATCAGTTTCTTGCACTACCTAGTTCCCATATTTAGGACAGAGAGTAGCCGCAAGATCTCCACCCTGCTCCATCCTCCATCCCTGTTGCCACAGGAACCGCTGTGGAGTGCACATTCCTGGCATACCAGGTGTGGCTGCATTTTGCCATGAGAGGCCCTGAAAGTCCGTTTTTCTCTTATGTGTGGACAACGCTGCATTTCAAATATTAATTTAATTCCTAATTATCCCACATTTCCTAATTATTCCACAGACCCATATCCTGATGTCAACCTGGCCACAAATTAAGCAAGTTCATAAAAACCTGCTTGGAAATAGAAGGTAGGAGTTAAAAACAGGAATTTCTTTTTTTGCCTTGTTTAAGGCCTTGCAGGCAGGCTTCCAGGGAGCAATGGCTGCATCTTGTTGACACAAAGCTGAGCAGACAACCCTCTCCTGCCATATACGTTTGAAAGCCTGCTATCAAGTGGGCTACCTGCCTGGGGGAACAAGGCAGGCAGAGACCTGTCCTCTGGAAAAGTCATTTTTCCCATAATCAGGAGGACAGATAAAAACTGCCCCTCCTCCCTGTGTTTTGTTTTCAGTTTAAATCAAGGTGCCAGATCTACTCCCGGAACCTGTAAACACTCATATTTCCTTTTAAATATTTATAGCAGAGCAGAACACAGCACAGGTTTTCATCACTTTGTCCCAGAAGGACATACAACCACTGTACAGTTACAGCATTCATGCAGTTTGGGATACACCTCACCCCCAACCAGGGCATAGCACTGTGCAGTGCTTTTTACAAAGAGCTGGGCTATACCGTTTCCTTATTTTACTCAGATCACTAGATGGGGCCTGTCTGATAAAGTACAATATGTGTGTGTCCTTTCAGAGATATCGGCTGTTTACCTAAGCTTGCTAAAACAGGATTGTGATTTGCAGTATGTTGAGCAAATACACCACTGTCTTTCGAAAAAGGGTAAGGGAGAATCTAAGGTAATGTATCAGTCAGCCAACCTTTAATCCCTTAAAAACTCATGCACAAACAAATACGAAGAAAGAAGACAGGTTAATTTTAAAAAGGCAACAAATTATATCAAAGTACTGTACTCGTTTTCTTGGATGGGGCAAGTGGTCCACTGGCAGAAGGGGAAGCCATGGAGGTTTCTTCCTCTCATTTGGTAAAGCACGTTCTCACAGAACACTTTCATAAGGAGCTGTTGTTGATTAGTACTTGGTTTGTGATTCTCTCTATCAGCCACAATTTCTTTGCTGCTGAACAGCTTCCTTGGTGCATGTGGTCAAACTAAACCTCTTCTAATCAAAATCAAAATTGAGGGTTCTAAAGTCAGAAGTCCACAATTTTTTTTTTTATTTTTTCTTTTCCAGGGGAAAATTACATCTGCTATACCTTAGTTATTGGACTGTTCTTATCTCAATCCGTGGGAGTTACATTCTTTCAATTCTTCTCCCCATTCCCCCCCCTCAGAGTGGGGGGGAAGAAAGAGGGGAGAATGAGTGAGCAAACTGCGTGATTTATGGCTTAAACCGAGACAGTATGTTTGATGGTATAATTGTAATATTTTATAGAGTTGGCAAATACTGACGCTTTTTGGGTACCAAAGAAAGTTTGCAGGTTTACATAAGTGGATGCACCACTGCACATGGAATCGATTTGGAAAAATGAAGCCAGTGCAAAATCACCAAGATGCATACTCCTAGAACCTTCCTTGTGTATGACACCTCCTTCAAGCACCTGCATAAACCTGACTAGTCCTGATCGGTTTTGAATCAAAGTGACACCCTGCTTACCAAGGAACTCTATTCAATCAGTACACGTCATCTCACTTCAGTCAACAACCTCTCCCCTCCGGTCTTTCAGGAAGACGTTTGTACAGCTAGCTGCTCCTTTGATCCCTAAGCTATTAGCTTTGGCAAAACAGCTTCATAACCCAGGTCAAGTAAGGTAATCTGAATCTTTAGATCTTTTACCTTGCTGTTGTTTTGAAGAGCATTGTTTGGGAGGCTCCTTATTAAGCATTATACTGCACTGGCTGAGAAATTTCCTCCCCTTGCCCGGGCTTTAAGCATGCAAGGGAATGCACAAGATTTCTGCCTCTATCCCCTTGGTCTTCCTGTCCTGCATTTCCATTCCTTTTTTTTTCTTTTTTTTTGTTCCCTCTATTCTCTTTTACTCTCTCTTCCTCTTGCTCTCTTCCTCCCTCTTTTTCCTTCCTCTCTCTCCCTCTGTTCCATCCTACAAATGCACACACCCAGCTCATATCCACCCTATATCTTACCAGCTACAGCTAATAATAATAAGCCAAGTACATTAAAGACTCAACTATGCAGACTTATGTTCCATGAGCCACAGCAAGCAAGCATCCTATTTCCCATTTTCAGTGAGATCGGAAAGTCAATGTTTTAAAAGCCTACAGGCGTTCTTGGCAAATACTATAATCCCAATTTCAGATGGGATTTCTATTCAATTAGAAATAAGCAAGTATGCAAAACAGCTCAACACTCCCACTCCTACCACCCAAATCACAATGTCACCCATCACTATTCCTGCTTAAAATCTATATACATTATTAAAGATGTTTTGCAAATGCATGCACACAAGACTCCAATCCTGTACTTATCTATCTGATTTATAGAAGAGTGACATATATAAACAGAAGAATTTCCACGATTGTTGTTATTGACCAACCTTCTACAGGTAAAAGGGTCATTCAACTGCTGTCAGCTTGAGATGACTAATAACTTGTCATCAAGAGCAGTAAAGAGAGCGCTAACCCTGAAGGAGAGGGATGGCTGGAATAAGGTCAGCCTTCCAGTAATCCACCATTGAGCTCCACTGGACTGACATCTCTGTCACACGAAGTCACTAATGACTTAGGAGGTGGAAAATCATGCGAAAGTATCCACATGAATTTGTACTCTATCCAGTTGCCAAAGTGGGGAAAAAAATACACAATAAAAACCACAAAAACAGCTTCTGAAGGTTCCTCAGCCAAAAGCTTTCCAACAGAAAAGCAGTCTTCCAGACATTTCAAATCAGATCAAAAAAATTAGATTTTAGCAAAAAGCTGAAAGATATTAAAATTCCTATTTAAATCTTTTCTTGCCCTCAAATATAATGAAAATGTCGATTTGATGAAAATGTCAGTTTGCCATTTCTTCACCTCCCTCTCTTTCCCCTAAAAAAACTTCTTCCAAATATCTTTCAAATCTGTAAAAGTAATGATGTTGAAAGGAAAACATGCACAGGGAAACATGTAAGAGACCTAAATATCATCTTGTGTGCCTCATCCCAGCTTTTCTTACATTATTTAGTTAGATCCTAAGGTACTGTGAACCTGTCAAAGACAGAAAATTTTGGTAGGCATTTTAATTGCTTATTATTAAATTCAACCTGCAAAACTAGTATTTTGATAAGCGCATCTAGATTCCCATGAGGACACAGTCCTTGTTCATCGTTAATACACGACATCTTCCTCTGTGTTAGAAGTAAACTACTTAAGACATGATTAAGACTATCCACACGGTCAATTATTTGGCTTACTTCAGAGTAATTTTCCCACCTGGGCAAGTTCTAGGTTTCGCTATGTTTTCTTCTTCATGTGGGTAGTTGCAGTGGGGTTTAAAAAATAACTGGTATCTCTTTTGCTAGAGATTTCTTTTTTTGTTTGTTTGTTTTTTTTTGCTAGATGATATTTTCTATTTTGCTAGAACAATTTTACTGATGAACTCATTTTCTAAGCACAACAGATTCTATGGTTCTATGATTATTACAAGTAAAGGTTTATCTACGTTGACCATTTCTAATGTAACAACTGATAATTCAGCAGGAAATTACAGTGATGTAGATACCTATGTGTTGGCTTCTTGCACTTCAGTCTTACATCTTAAGAACATTTAAGCAGACACTCTGAGTGAAGTGAGGCAACTCGGAAGTTGCTTAACCTGTCACTAGGAAATACTGTAGTCTATATTTATAAATAAACAAAAAATTGAAAACCAATGTGAGTTTATTAACTGGAATCAAATTATTGTGTGATTTTCAAAACGTATATAAAATCCCATAGCATGATAGCCATTTAATTGTAACTGGTACTTAACTGTAATGGCATACGGAGTAAAAATTCTGCATTTCAGGTAAATAGGACTTTAATCACCCAAACAAGCTTTGTATGGATGTTATTAGGTACTTTGTGAAACAATCTTACTACAGGATGATGTTCATACACTGAACACAGCATGTTAGTGTACATGCCTAGCTCTTTGTACCACCTTCCAGTACAGTTACTGACATGACAATATCTCCAAGCCCTATAGTGCCCCAGGAAATAGAGACACAGAAAGTACTCATGCATTTTATTGTTTTAGAGAAAACAGTTGCAAACCAGCAATGACAGCTGGAGATGAATGTAACCTATATCTGGGAAAGGACACATTGAAAAAAATAAGATAAGTAGGGCAACAAAACCCCATCTCGATTCGCTTTTACTGACCCTGTTGCATAAACAGACCAGATACTAACATTAGTATAGAGCTCTGGTTGCATTTTTGTCTTTGTTTTCCAGATTGTCTACTAGAGTAGAGGTACCAAGACTATTACATCCTAGCTACATGCGCAACACAGCACAGAGCCAAGCTTAGCACACTTAGAACATAATGCCTAGAGGGAAGCTGAATAATAGTCTGGACACAGGATTCCTCTGGGGAACAAATAACAAATACATACTCAAAATTTAATCTCTGAAGAAAAGCTTCCCTCAGCTTCCACAGAATTTTCAAATGCAGGCTCCATTCTTAACATGTGTTCCTTTATTACCCTTACCAAAGAGAGAGTCCATCACCAGTTTTTCCTGTCAACAAAACAGCATTTCTAAGCAGTTCTCTGTAAGAGCTATTTCCCTCAAGAAAAGACTAGGGGAAAAGAAAAAAGAAGGATTCAAAGAAGTACTGAGTTTTCAAATGGATAAGAAGGAGCTAACGTTCCTAATCAAAAATGGCACAACATGAGATGCAAACACAGATAAGCAGCCTGACCTAGCTCAAGATGTCCCTGCTCATTGCAGCATGGTTGGACTAGATGACTTTTGAAGGTTAAACTAATCATTATCTGCAGAAGAATTATGATCAGTGCAGAGAGAATGCACTTTTGTCTACCAAGGGAATGCTCGCTGATTAAAAACTGTGCCAAATTGCCATTAAAACACCAATGTGACCCAAAAATAGTGAAAAGCCAAGAGCAGAAGTGGTGAGAATATTTACTATTGTAGATACAACAGACAACTCCAGCAAGCAGAGTTTGGAAGAGTCACTGCGACTACTTAAGAGGAACAACTCCTGACATGCTGCAGCCAGTATGTTGTTGAAAGTAAGATATTTGAAAATGGGCACTGAAGGTGTGACACACAACGGTGTTGTGAATTATCCCCTTTTGGTAAGGAAATTAGCAGGAACACATGAGTTGCCACACAATTTATTTGGCCAACCAGGCAAACCAGTTTACACTTAATGTAAACACGGAAGAGATGCTCACCAGGAGGCTGCAGCAGGGAAGGGGAAGCACAGAGGGTGGGTTTTGCTGGTGCAGCAAGCAGCAAAGTTGTTTATCTAATCAAGAATCTAAATTGCAAAAAACTTGCTGAACCTGATACATGAATTACCCTTGTTTTCTGTGCACTTGGGTATATGCTGTCTCCATTTGTTAGGGACACAAGAGAAGTGCTTATCTGTTCTGTGTCTGGAAACAGCTGTGCGTTTCACCTTGTCCAGAAGTTCTTTGGGGAAGATGAATATTGCCTTTTTTAAGGCATTTTTTCATGACTTTCATATTAATTAATGTTTTCACTCTCCCAGTGGAAGGTTCATTTCTAGACATCCATTCTGATTCATCCATCCATGAGTCTTACAGCACTGGCCATGTTTCACCTCAAACATGTCAAGTGTCTATGGTACATCAAGTGTGTTACAGCCTTTTGTCATGAAGAAACTGCATGGGATGAAATCATTTCTAATGCAGAAACGATGAAAGAGCTGTTAATCTCTTCAACTGTTCTGAGGCGTATTAAACATGCTAACTTGCCTTTCTTTGAAGCCACTGCCTCTGCAACCACTGCCAGAAATTTGCCTCAAACAAAAGCTGGTAAATTCTATTTCCTGAATCCTCTTACTGAGATACTTCAAACATAAAGCACTGATTTATTGATAATATGAACATTTTCAAGAAATTACAGCAACAGTTATTTGGAAATCCAATATAAAATCACACTCTATAGAAAGTAATCCTCGAGCCCAGTTCTAATATCGTACTAATAAAAATTACTCCGGTAATAGCTCTTTAATGATACTAACTGCTGGAGAATTGCAAATGACTCACACAAAGTGCAAGACCAGAATCAGGAATCTAAATCAATGACATGACCACCTATCAGAATATCATTTGTATGTAACAGGTAGGCAATATTTCGGCTCTTCTTCTAATAATTATTATTGCAATAATCCTGTAAGTGGTAAAGACTATTATTCATCATATATTACGAATGTGGAAAACAAATGCAGCAGTAAGAACTCAAGTTTATACACACAGATGCACTACAGACAAGTCACATTTCAGTCCTATCCATTTTAACTATACCTTCAGCAGACAATTTCATCAAGCTTAGGCCAGCAGGAGGATGGAAACTCACCAAATTTCTAGGTTTGGTCCTATTTTGTATCCTAGTATGAGGACATAAAACCATATAATTGCTTCCACTGAATGTCTGTTGCTGGTTCTTGTACAGAAAGAAAGGTAAAATCTCAAAAAGCAAAAATGGTAAGGGAGAAGGGAATCAAGAATTTGATATTTGGGATCATTTAGTACTGGAGGATGCAGGTCCTCCAAATTAGGGCAATTAAAGAAACAAATTGGTGAAATTAGGAAGCCTTCCTGCCCACAGTACTAATGAGCTTGCTAGACAACTTTTCAACAGACCAAATCCGTGCTGTCAGAAGGAAGCTCTTCGCATGCAAGCCCAAGCAGCCAACGCAAGGAAAACCATGAGATTATTTGCTCGCTATACCTCCTTTCTTTCTCACATCAGGCAGCTGTGTGGCAAAAAGACCATCAGCATTTCTGTTGTAGGATCATGTCTGGCCCACCAGCATGGCTCTTCTTACTGTGTTGCTCCACCTTTTGGGACTTGAGACAAATTCCCCCAACTTCCAACCCTGCTGAAATACCCAAGTGAAGGACCATTCCTCCACCTTGCAACTCCTGCGTCAGCTACCATCACTGCTCATAGATTCTGCCACTACAAGACTTCCCTTCGGACTAGGTTTATCTTATGTCACCATCTTACTGGCCCAATATGCTCTTGCATACATGCTTCAAATAATTGTGAACTGACCCCTTCTTAGGGACTTTCCAAACATTTTTAAGGCTTTCCTATGTGTGTAGCAAACATGAGTATCTCCTGCGGCTTTAATGTCTTACAAAGTGACCAATAGTCCTTGCTTGTCCTTGCTGTGAGTCATGAGAACAGCATTGCAACATCCCATCAAGCTGTAGCATTTTCTGCTTTTAATAATTCATCCTACCCTTTCCTTAGCTGCAGCAAAATTCTTGCCTGTCAAACTTCAGAGGTTTTTTGTACTTTCTTTAATTCTGTTTCTGGAATGAAAAGAGGCTACTCAAGAAAGGACCTCAAATCCTATGCCCTGTGGCATTCCTATGCCAGTATTCAGCGTATAACATGGGAAGGTACACTGCCCAACAGACAAAATCAAAACAGAAGCTGTTGCATATTTTTCCTTTAATATTCTTGTGTTCTTTAGTCCTGAACAATTTTATGGGGTGCCTGTGGCTAAAAGTGCTACAAGTAATTAGAACCCAACTCTAAAACTCAATAAAGTTTTACCTCTCTGGTCTTGAGCAAAGACGTAAAAATGAAGTGCTAGAATCTCAAACCTCATAGCCCTAAAAATAAGTATTAAAAAAAAAATATCATGTACCTTACAAGTACTTGCTCGTAATTATGCTGTCATTGTGCATCCATTTACACTTCTGGAAAGGTCTTCCTGAACACCACCTGCACAAATTGCAGAAGCGTCTCATCTGAACAACTAATATGAGAAATGGATCATGGAAGAGCTTTGTGGAATTTACATAGATTCTTACAGCATTTTCCTTTTTTTTTTTTTTTTGACATGCATTTCAGAGCAGATTGTCTTAAAATCTATGCGTATATTCTTACCTTCATTGCAACATGACAGAAAACTAACATGTGCATAAGTCTTTGCTTTATTACAGCCTAACAGAAAGTGATACTGACTGCCATACATTTTCTGGTATGTCTATCTATCTGCTGTAGAATTAGACGTGTTCATTAAAGAGCCCATTTAACACATTGCTTTCCATCTGATTATCACAGAAGTTGGAATTGTTTCATCCATTTTACATTCTTGAGATCTTTTTAATGAGAGTATTGTAATAAAGGCTGACAAACTGTGCGGATTTCATAGATATTCTAAGCGTTTTATTATTTACATCCTTGAGAACACCGTGCTCCAGGCGGTGAAATTAATTGGAGCTGGCTGGCCTAACTTTTTTCCAGCTTCTCAAGAGACTTTGTTATTCAGTTTAACAATAACGAGGTGGTAAAGAACAAAGTACCACAAGATTTGTAGAGCAATCTGTAAATCGCATAAAGAGTGAAAGTTCAGGGAATTAGATCCATTTGAAATAAAGAAATTATAATGCAAAGAATAAAGTTGAAAAAAAAGAACAACTCTGAGAAATATAGTGATGTTCTTTTCAGACAGTAAGTCCAGATATGTAGTTGATTTTTTTTCTCTCTAAAATGTCTATATAAAGCTATTATTTGACTACTCTTGCAAGCTATAGGTAGGGTTGGGAAGAATCTAAGAAGGTATACTCTAGAAATCAGATTAACTTCATTTAGCATTGATATCAAAAGTCTGCAGAAGCATGTCGTAATATCGAGTAAATTTTAAAATTGTCCCTCTTTCATGAAGAAAAGCATATCAAAGCTCTTTTACCAGGGACCTGCTCCACCTGCTCTACCTGGAGCAGCAGCAGCTTGGAGCCATTGTTTCCACTGTATTCATTCAGGCACTATGAATGGGCACTCAGGCCTTCAAAACGCAAGAAACTCCTCACGATCAGTTTATTCCTTGCCTTTCACATAAGCAAGACACAACAGTTCAATAGTGGCAAAGAACTCCCCTAAGCAACAATGGCTGGGGGCTGCACACGTTCCTATTGAGTGAAAGGGTCAACAGGGTCTTACTGGTCTTACTTGTGGGGGAGGCAAGTATTCTTCTCTCCCAGGTGCTACTGAGATTGTAGCTATATTCCTCACACTTCAGGTGCTGACAGACCCCATAACAGGAATAACGGACTTTTTTTTCAAGATCTCTGTAGTGGAGACATGGCAGTTTCCCAGAAAATCTGCTGCAAATTCATTTTTTATTTGATGTTATGTATTATAGATTTCATGGACATGGAAAACAGAGTAGTATCTTTGCCTTTACAGCAGCTTTTTAGTTTTTGAAAGCTTGTGTTCTTCTAGTCTCCTTTCCTCTATGTAACACAATCCTCATGCTTTCAGACAATCCTGTAGTAATAAAATGACAAAAAAAACCCAACAACAACAACAAGAAAAAAACCACTAGATTGCTTTTCAGTTTCAGATTTCCTAGATTAGTCCTAAGTGTATGAACATATTTTCAATTACCTGAAGGGTATCTCATTAATTATCCATTAAAAAGAATGTGTAATTGCAGATGTCATAACTCTGTTTCACATATTCTGTGTTACACAGCTATGATTATGGTGATCCCAGAATGTCACAGCAAGATATTTAACTAATTTCAGGCCAAATGTAAAAAAAGATATTAAGATGCCTAAAGACACAGATTGAAATCACTCATATTATTAAAGCTTGCGAAATTCGACATGTATATACAAGTATAAACTTGTAAATAGCTGTAATGAAATATATTACTAATTAGTTCTGGGATTACTGAATCGACATGAGCACATGAAAACGGGCAAAGCAATAACTAGGGTTTAGATGAAGAGCTTCATAAAATTGTCAACTCAATGGTTGGCAGTTGTCAAAAAAAACAAGTCTCAGGAGTTATTACAAAAGCAGTACAGCATGAAACAGAAAATAATGCTATGCCATTACATACATCCATGGTTCTTTTATACAGAGTACTCTGCAAAGCTTTGGTGAAACATAAAACATGAAAAGTGGAAAAAGTTCCTAAGAGAGCAATGAGGATGATCAAATGTATGAAACAACTTCCATAAGAGGGGTGATTGAGTGCAAGCTATACAGCACAGAAAGTATTTTATTTAAAGGGGATATTTCAGATGCTTACGAATTAATAACCTCGAGGAGGTGAATAAAACCCAACTGTTCATCTCATGCATTGGTTCTTGCCCTGGAAGAGGAAGTGAAGGTAACAGAATTCAGGTTCAGATCAAACCAAGGTTGGCAGTTCTTTCCGAAGCACTTATTCATAGAATCATAGAACAGTTAGGGTTGGAAAGGACCTTAAGATCATTTACTTCCAACCCCCCTGCCATGGGCAGGGACATCTCCCACTAAACCATGCCATCCAAGGCTACGTCCAACTCCACCTTGAACGCCGCCAGGGATGGAGCATTCACAACTTCCCTGGGCAACCCATTCCAGTGCCTCACCAGCCTCACAGTAAAGAATTTCTTCCTCAGATCCAATCTAAACTTCCCCTGTTTAAGTTTAAACCCATTACCCCTTGTGCTCTCACTACAGTCCCTAATGAAGAATCCCTCCCCAGTATCCCTATAGACCCCCTTCAGGTATTGGAAGGCTGCTATGAGGTCTCCACGCAGCCTTCTCTTCTCCAGGCTCAACAGCCCCAACTTTCTCATCCTGTCTTCATACGGGAGGTGCCTCAGTCCCCTGATCATCCTCGTGGCCCTCCTCTGCACTTGTTCCAACAGTTCCATGTCCTTTTTATGTTGAGGACACCAGAACTGCACACAATACTCCAAGTGAGGTCTCACAAGAGCAGAGTAGAGGAGCAGGATCACCTCCCTTGACCTGCTGGTCACGCTCCTGTTGACGCAGCCCAGAATATGGCTGGCTTTCTGGGCTCCAAGCACACACTGCCGGCTCATGTTCATTTTCTCATTGACCAACACCCCCAAGTCCTTCTCCACAGGGCTGCTCTGAATCTCTTCTCTGCCTAACCTGTAGCTTTGCCTGGGATTGCTCCGACCCAGGTGGAGGACCTTGCACTTGGCATGATTAAACTTGATCAGGTTGGCATCAGCCCACCTCACAAGCGTGTCAAGGTCCCTCTGCATCCATTTCCCTCCAATGTATCAACCGAACCACACAGCTTGGTGTCATCGGCAAACTTGCTGAGGATGCACTCAATCCCACTGTCTATGTCACTGACAAAGATGTTGAACAAGACTGGTCCCAACACCGATCCCTGCGGGACACCACTCGTTACTGGTCTCCAGGTGGACATTGAGCCATTGAGTACAACTCTTTCCGTGTGGCCATCCAGCCAATTCTTTATCCACCAAGTGGTCCACCTATCAAATTGATGTCTCTCCAACTCAGAGACAAGGATGTCATGTGAGACAGTGTCAAACGCTTTGCACAAGTCCAGGTAGATGACATCAACTGCTCTACCCCTGTCCATCAGTTCCATAGCCCCATCATAGAAGGCCACCAGATTGGTCAGGCAGGATTTCCCCTTAGTGAAGCTGTGCTGGCTGTCACCATGCACCTTGTTGGTTTTCATGTGCTTCAGCATCTCTCTTTCAAACTAATGTAAATTTTGTGCATCTCCAGCATGCTTTGGTAAAGAGTTTCATAGGCTACCACAAGCTGTGCCACAAATTTTCTCCTTTTGCATTTGGTTATGGAGTTCTAATCAAGCAAACCTCACACAGATGTTGTTCTGTACCTTTTGTCCTTTCCATTTGTTGCCCTTTCCATTTTTAATAAGCAAAAAGCTTACATGAGATCACAGGGCAACTGGACAAATGCTTATTGAAGAGCTGCAGTGGGATTACAAAACTGACAAATCTCATCAGCCTTGCCTGGAAATGGCTGGGGGTGGGAAAGCAGATCTGAGAAGGCAGAAGAAGAGAGGAAGAGGAAAAGTATAATATGCAACCACCCCAGTTTTACCTTTTTCTTGGCATCCATACACTTCTGGCCAGTATAGGAGTCAAAGTAGTGAGCCACACAATAACTTGGTCCAAATCCGCATGTCCATTCTTCTAATGGCTAAAATAAGAGTGAAATTAAAAAAAAAAAAAAAAAGAACAAATAAACAAACAAAAAAGTATACGTATGTTTTTACCCCAAAAATTAAATAGCTTTTACAGTTCTGTCTTAAGATGCTTTGAGCACCATGCTTAGTGGTAGCTAGTAGTTAATAATTAGTAATCATAAAAACTATGGATAGTATTGGGAATCTCGCTGAACAGTTTACGATTTAGCAATATGTTTTGTGAAGATGCATTCTTATGACTCAGTTTTCCAGGACAATTTTTTCCGTCAGGACTCCTTAAGTTTGTTGTTATGACTCATTCCTGTTTACTTATTCTTCGTTCTAAGGGCAAAACTGTTTTGTGAGAACAATTGACCAGATTGACAGATTGTCATCAAGATCTAAACAAAAGGGGATGGATGGCTTCAACTTTTCACAATTTTAATGTTATTAGACAAACTGCCCATAAACTGATCTAAAAGACACAAACTAAGTCACTCCAGATTTTGGTGTATGTCCAGTATTCTGACATATATGTGCTAAAAGACATCTTACTCCCTGCCTTTGATAAGGCAAAGGCCAGAAATGTGTGATTTTGTGTTGTAAAAAAGCTGATAAGCATACACAGATGCTTCCTGCTTGATATTGCCAGGGTTTGAAAAAGCCCTCAGTGTCAGCAGTAAGACCTAACAGTGGCAAACAAACTTTAATCTTTGCTGATATTTTGACTCTTTTGATCCTTTTATTTCAAAACTGGATCCAAAAATTCAAATTTATCTTTATTTTAGGCTCCACTGAAGGAAAACAATCTTTTAAAAGCCATGAAAATTCTCAGCAGTGATGAAACATTATATTCTGAAAATAGTTTTTTAAATCCAGAGTATTCAGAGGGCGAGGTTTGACTCAATAATAGGACTACTGCCCATGCCAGCATTTTTGAAGAAAATGAGGCTCCCCATTGCAGCAATATAAGCTAAAAGCATGTTGACCTTTTTGCCTCCAGTCCTGCACAGGGCAGGTTCATTTCAAGTACCAGACAAGCCTTACAGACCTTAGAACTCTCCTTGTCAGATTTACTCTTCCATCTTCACACCAAGTATGTCCATATTCAAAAGGGTAGCGTGAACCAACGTTCCAGTGTTTTTTTATCAGTTAATCAAACACTTTTGCTCACGTCTAATGTTTGCAAAACCATTTACTACGTTAGATTATGTGCCAGTCTACTGCATTCATAAATTCTTTCACATGGCAGTATTTGGGAAGCGAAAGAATGGAAACTTCCTATAAGCAAACAAGCTCTCTATAACCAGGAAGTTAGTAAAACCTTGCCATGGAAAAACAACATAAGCCACGTAAACACTTTTACATTTCAAGACTGTGATAAACAAACAAGAGAATTTCTTCATTTAGAAACAGAACAACTAGCAGATCAAAGGGAATGAAAAATATATTTAATATATTTACTGAATGCCCTTTGGAAACTTCCTTCCTGTACGCCTGTGCATGGGCTCACCAACAGTCATTCACAGTGACCCAATTGCCATTATGCACAAGTCAATGGTAGCAGCATGCATCTCATAAAACAGGTTGCAAGTTAAATCCTTGCAAGGTCTCATCAGATTCCATAAATTAATAAGGAGACTAAAACAAGTGAACCAAGCTCAAACCCCTTAGAAGCAAGACCTTTTTTCAAGTATGAACATCAGTGAGTAGCATCGCAGAGGAGAGACTTCATCACAAATCCATTTACATTGTCTGATCTTCTCCAGAGACAAACACTCTTAATTACTGGAGTGGTAACCTCCAAGCAGTTTCCAAAGAAGATCACCTTGTCTTTGCAGGCCAGCCTATCTTTACTAACCCCAAGAGCTGTGATAACTAACCTTATCTGTAAATCTGGGTCACTTCTAATTTGCCTTTGTGGTTACACACATTTCATTTATTCTGCTTCATGAAAAAGCAAAGTGTGAGAGACCAACAGCACCTGTCTCAAAGGAGGGAAGTAGGAAGGGGCTGCTGAAAACAGTGAGGGAAAAGAGACATTTACTTGTAAAGATCATTTAGTAATGACGCTATAACATAGATTGGCAACAGAACAGATGTTAGCAGCGAAATAGATTGTATGGTATATTTTTTTACAGAATGCATGTTTTTTACATAGTCTTTTTATGCAAGTATTGTGCACTACATTTAAGCAAATTTAAAAGCTTAAAATCTGATATTTTTCTGAGCTGCAAACACAGTATTTTGCTACACTATTTATTGAACCTACCGTGATCAAAACTGTTACTTTCTGTGGCCAGACACTTTGGAACTATAGAGGTTCCCAAAAGTCTGTGGAAAGGTTTATTTTTCCTTTGACTACTCAGACAGTATTTCCTTTTAGCCCTGTCATACTGCTATTTTCACCAGATGGTTTGCTAGTTCCTATTCCAGCTAAGAAGGATTTAACCGGCTTGAATTAATCCTTAGAGTTGTCATCAACCAAGTGTTAATGCTCTGACACTGATCTAATCCCTTGGGATTTCTTTCCTCTCTGCCCCTGCCATGCCTTTTGGAAACGGAGGGAGGAGAACACTTGTGGTCTTGAGCTGACCAAGGACAATGCAACGCTGTGCTCCATTTCAGCATCTAGGTTACCGGTATTCACCAGGCACTGCCTATCCAGGTACGCTCATATGGTAGATAAAAATAACTGGGAAAGATCTTTTTTTATCATAGGAAACTCAATAATTCAACTGATGATATATAAGTCAATACACATGCAAAATTTGGTTTGTCAATTTTTCGATTACTCAGGCTTTTTTGTCTTTCAACCTGTAGGAGTTTGAGAATTTTCATCTTCTAATACATTCCCTTCTCATTTTTCAAAACTACAATTTCTTTTAAAATAGCTTTAACTCTATTTTCTTTCTTTCTAGAGTCCATATTTCCTATTGTACTTCTGAGATTATGAAACTAATATAACTGCATGCCCTCTGTGTGCATTAAGTACAACTCTTGGAATTTGGGGCATTAGCACATCACTAATCTCTGGAGACTAATTATAAAACGCATGCCCATTTTACACTGCCCTTTTCACCATGAGACTTAGAATCCCACTGAACAATTGGTAGGCTCTTACTTTTCACTTCCCACTGTCTCTTGGGGAAGGAAGGATAACTGAGTGCTTCCAGTAAATACAGGTATCATCTGGTGGGCATTTAACATTCTGTAAGAGGCGGCAACATTTGTTGCTTGTTTATCAACAGCAACTAATATTCAGGGAAAAAAAAAATGAATAGAAGAAGCCTCTTTGCTACTGATGGAACCCCTCCATGGTAAACCTTACCTCCAGGAAGCATTTTAGAACTTTCTTCAGACTACACCATTTTTGCTACTGATTGCAACCTGGAAAGCATCTACTTACAAGCAGGATGATAATTTGGGGCAACATTCCTGCTGTCCTTGCAGGAAAGCTGCACAGAACAGAGAAATTATTTTGACTATTATGCTTATATCAGAAGCAGTTTTCTGAAGGAGTGATTTAAAACCATGCAGCATGAAATTTGTTTAATTGAGACAATATCTTTTCAGCAAAAATGGACAGTCTGCCACCCCCAGATTTGAAAGCAGTTTTGTTTGAAATTATTTGCAAATGCTTTGGTTGGCTTAAAATCTTCCCTTGGTAAACTGTCTCAACAAAACCAGACAATCCTAGACATGCTAGCTTTAGTAAACTAAATATGAAGTAATTTAGCAGAATTTAGACTCTGATCTCACATCCGCTGACTTTAATAACCATTCACCAGTGTGAAAGCAATAGCTTTAGGTGTTCGCAGGTGATTTGCAGGATGAAGATTTTAAATAAACATTTCCAGGCACTGAATGAGCAATTTCAAAAGAAAATATGAGCCTTCTCTGGTTATGGCTGAGATCCTGAAAGAGCCATTCATATTTTCAATTTTATCCTTCCTATCAGTTGTTTTTTCACTTCTTGCTTTAGGAGCATAACCATTTATTTTAAGCATAACCATTTTAAGCATAACTGTTTTAAGGAGCATAACCAAATATTTTTTTACAATAGGTGAAGTGTATATTTATTCTACTTTCCTGCAATGCTTTCAAGAACTGTCAATAGAATTTTTACTCCAATTTGCTAGCACTAGTCTTCAAGCAGGAACAGGTCATGCAGGATTTCTACCCAAAAATGAAGCAGGTGAAAACATGTTGGTATAATGGAGACTTCAGCAAGACTGAAGCTGTTATGATGAGTTTCCAGTATTGGAGTTTAGGGTGCATTTCTTTTTCTATATGCATGTGATTTCCAAGTCCTCTCTTATCCCTCCACATATTCATACTTGTTGTGTATTCCTTTCTGGTTTATTCCATACTTCAACTGGATCACTTTTCTTCCCCACTGCAATGCCTGGGCTCTGGCTTCTCCTTCCTTCCACAAAGAGGACAAACAACCACAACTTTTCAACCCACTACTGTGAATTATGGTTCCCAAATTTACATACCATAGTTGTTTTTAAGCATGCTCTTGAACTAGGGATACTAGGAGATAAAAAGGTAATGCAATTACAAATGGGGTGAAGGTTTGGTTGCTAGGACAGCTTTTCTCCATTTTCACATTAGTTTCATGTGTACTTTTAGGTCAGAATGACTTTTTTTTTTCCTGCTGCTACTCTATTCCAAATAATACCTTATAATGTAAAGATTCTTGTTGAACTGGGGGTAGCAGGAGACCAATTTTGGTGGGCTTTGGATCAGTCTGGAGCAGTTAAGACTCAACATTTTTACGCCTGAGATCCCTTTTTCCTCCCTCACATAGTAGAAAGTTTGCTTAAAGTCAGGAATTGTCTCTCCTATCTCAGTTTTTGTGTTCAAGGGCCTTTTGTTATTGAGGCAGGGTTTGCAAGGGTCTCAGCTCTGTTATGAGTATGTCTGTGGTGTCTGCATTAGATGTACAAATGCATGAGTTGCAAACACCACCATTCCTTTCATGTTACTAATCTGTTTTTCATAGAACTTGAAAGTAGAAATCGAATCAGTAAAAGGAAAACTGGGGTTTTGCTCTGCCTTCTGATTATCATACACCCCACTGTGATGGACGCATGAATGGCTATTGCATTCTCTCTCACACCTGCACCAAAAAACATGGTTTGACTTGAGCTGCATGAGCTATTATAAAAAAGCCCAGTGACAATGATTATTTTACCCAAAATTTAATGACAGGCAGTTCTTGAGCGGGAGGCTGCCAGAAATCCCAGCTCCAGCGTGCTGCTCAGCACCACAGCCCCATGCAGCAGCTAAATCACCTCCAGCCCCCTGCCCGCTGTGCTTTTGCATTTCTATCATCACTGTCAACTGAACTGCAGATCTGCCCCAATTTGTCTTGCCTTGGCCACCTGGGCAGATGGCTGTCCCTCCATTACCTACCTTCTTCCCTCAGGCATCTGTTTCTGCCACAGCTGGCCCCCAGGCAGCCAAAATGACTCTGGGCAGGCTTTCCCCTGACATGGGGACAGGCTTGGGCTGAGGACAGCATGAACACCACAGGGGCTGTGAAGAAATAGTTCTGGACAAAGAGGAGGGATGGCGCTGTAATGCAGGCAGTGCTGTGGGATCAAGAAGCTCTGCCATTGCCCAGACTCTGAAGATGGTTAAAATGGATGAGGAAAAAAAGTATCCCAAACCAGAAACAAAGGGAATGAATGTTGATTAAATGCCATTCAGTACCCTGCAGGAAACATGCAGAGACTGAGGCCAGAAGGAAGGTGGAAAGATCTTATGTTTTAAAATGGCACTTTTCACATGCCTTTTCTAACCCAAATCTACTCCCAGTCTGAGGAGGAAATATCGCTTTGAGAGGCATTCCCTCACCTGGGCCTTGAGGGTGCCCAGCACTGACCCCTACCCTCAGTAGGGCTGGCTGCCTGGGGCAGGGGCTGCAGGGGGCCATGGTGCCACAGGAGCTCTACCCTGGCATCACACGATGGAGAATAAGCTCCTCCAGAGAACGCAAACATGTACCTAGCATCAGGGCAGCTAGGCAAAGGATGCACACTCCGGATAAATAGTTTAAAAACATGGGTATTTTGCTCAGATGCAGATTCCTTGTGGGAATGTGAGTTTCGCAGAAAAACAGATGAATTTCAGGCTGTCCCGTCTGCTGAGTTTTTATTAATGATGTCTTTGTTCCACATTTCCATGCAAGTGATGTGCTGGTCGAGTGCTGTCATGGCAGTTCCTGGGAGGCACAGCTTCCATACATACACAGCAGAACAATTTATGGAAAAGGCTGGTTTGCTTCTCTAAGTCTCTGTGCTGAGCCCCTAAATCCCACCACCAGATGAATGCCTATACGCAGATAGCATTCCTGCTGCTGACTGATGGGTGCTGATACCAACCTGTCCTAAAACAAGTGCTTTTCCCCCTTTATTCCAATGAATAACAGAGTAGACGCTGTCAATGTCAATGTCAACAATAGAGACAGTCCTACCTAATCTATAATTAAAAACATTTTTAGCTCTTAACAGTTGATCAACAGATATGACTAGCTACTCACTACCTATATTTTAATAATCCATGATATCAATTGCTGTCAGCTTATTTTATCCATGTGAATATGCTCATGTAGATATTCACCATACCTCCTGCCACTGAATTCCCCCGGCATTCATTAAGTACTCAAAGCCTAAAAATAAAAAACAAACAGCAGCAAATAATCAAATGGCAAATAATCATGATTATTATAATTTATTTTATCCAGTGCTGCAGAAAGCCTGGGCCAAAGACCTCAAGTCTTCATGGTAATAGCTTTGTCTGATGAAATGGTGTTGACCCCCTGATTGATGTATGGTGATCTAATATTTATTGTTTCTCTAATGCAGTGATGGAAATAGCATTTCCCTTGGGAGGAATACTTTTTTATGGTAATGCCCCACCTCCTTAGATTGAGTTCATAGCACTTGTTTCTCTCTGCTCTGCTCCATAGTGGAGCAGATGTACTTTGATTATATACAGGACATTTACTTGAAAATGCTTTCAAAGTCATATCCATGATTCTTAATCCCTAACGACTGTTAATTAAAAAGTTTACTCATTAACGTTGCAGCATTACTTTGCATGATGTCAATTATTACCTCTGGTATTACTCAGGACAAAGTCTTGTGTAAACCTGTTTCCCGCAGTTAATAAAATAGTAACTCCTGGTCAACAAAGAGAGCGAGCAATTATTTTAGTCACATTCTTCACTGAATTTAAGCCCTGACATGTATACTTGATCATGTTAAATACCACTATGGTTATGGCCTTTTATTCAAAGTAAGTATAAACACATATTATTTTAACCAAACACAGAAATCTGGCTAGAACATGTAGTAACTAAGATTCCTGGTCTTGTTGTAACCTGTAACAATCACCAACAATCTGGTTTAATGTTTGCTTCTCCCTTCTGCTTACCTGTTGAAATAGAGAGTTCACCCACATTAGTGGGTGGAGGCTGATCTACACAAAACGAGCACACATACAGGATTGTACAGAAAAGAAAAAAGCACTCACACATGGTAAAAGATGTTTTTATCTTTTTATACTCATGCTGCAGTCTCCCATCTCAAGCATCCTCTAACAGAAAGCAGAAGAAAAGACTTCACGGTAGCAGCTAGCTTCCCTGCAGGGGGGACAAAAATACAACGAAAAGCAGCAGTGGAGCTATTTCTGCACTGATAAGAGTTAAAGCCTGTTTCGCTCAATTGTCCCTCATTGGAGGCAGTTCTGGACAGATTTAGAAACAGCAAGTATCTTCTCCAGTAAAACTGCCAACCTGATCTTTACATATTGATTAATGGACTCTAGCATAAAGGAAACATGAATTCTGCACTCTATATCATAACCCTTCCGTCTGTAAAGTCCCTGTGCCTGGAATAGCCAGCAGAGCTCCAGCACAGCACAGCACCACATACTCTTCTGTTTAAAAAAATCCAGTGGGCTCAACAAGTATTGTTTGACTCAAACACTTTCCCAGACCTCTGTCGTTTCTTACCCCACTAAGGCTTGAAAGAGCCTCACAACCTCAGCGTCAATTTGGGTTGGTAAGTCCTATGTGTCTGTGAACTAACTAGCTACACACAGGACCAGAGCTACCTAAAGAGGTCCTGTGCCAAAAAATATCACAAGTAAATTGAAATATATCGTTATTCTGTATCCCACTGCAGATACTAGTAGGATATTTCAAGTTTATTCTGGTGAAATGTGCTGTAACTTAACCATGTCAGATGCCTTGTTTTGTCAAGTTAACAATAGGCTTTTACATCCATGGCTTTATTACAGGAATTCAGAGCTCTGCTTTCAAAGGAAATGGCTTCAGGCTGCATCACACGCCATACCTCCATATGGCAAACAGTTATAAAACCCTTTTCTTACACATATCCAGGAAAATGCAGCACTGCTGTCAAGGCTGACATAAAAGTCCTTTACCTCCTTAGCAAATGAACAGATTAAAATAGCCTTTTTCTCACAGAATGCTAACATAGTTCTATGTCTGTATATAAGCCCACGGATTTTTTGCAAATCTACTGATAAAACAAGGACTGTAATAAATTCAGCAGACTGGTGATTTAATTTTTTTTTCCCTTTAGAACATTTGAGTATACACCTGGTACCTCTCATTTTCAATATTTTTAAAAGTTACTTTAGGAAAACAACTGTTTTTCAGTGCACTCCAGCATTTTCTAACTTGACAAACGCGTCAGAAAACAGACATGAACTGAACAAGGCTAATTCATGTGTTTGGGCTGAATCTGTAAAGTAGAGAAGTGAAATTTAAGTTATATATATGCCTTAACTTCTCAGAGGTTCATCTAATAATACCATTCCCAAACCAATTGCCAGCTTTTTTGGCAGTGGTAATATCTAACCCTGCCTAGTCAAAATTTAACCTGGCAACCAGCTTTCAGAAGGCTGCATACCACTGCTAGTCACATGAGCTATTCTGTCTCCCAGACACTTTCCTATCCTTTATGGCTTTGCCTGAGGCATAAGTAAATCTTCCTTTTAGATGCATACTCTGCATACTGTTAATAGCTGATGGTATGCCAGCACCCTTCTCCTCATCTATTTCCAGTTCTTCAAATAAACCATTTTTAGAAACCTGAAAATTATCTTAAGGGTCTTTTCCAACCTAAATGCTTCTATGAAAAAAAGGAAAAGGGGGGTTATTTATGGAAAGCTTTCAGCAGTTTTGCTTCTAATTTCTTCTTCCCCTCTGCTGTAGCTACTGGCAGGTTCTAACTGCTTCCTCACTGGGAACACAAATTCAAGATCTGACCTAATCCTGACAACAATAGACCGCACCTTTCCACAGAAAGTTTCTAAGGTGTGGTAACAATTACTGTGTCTTGCGCTTGGAGGAATGGGTAAATAAGTGAAATGCAGCTGGATAGGTAAGTCCTAGTATATAACGAACCCAGCTTGAGCTCAATTATCTGGCAATGCTTTTCCTGGAGTACATTAGATCAACATTGGTTTTAAATGTGAGAATCTCCCTTTAACTTTACTCAGCCACTCTTTTCCATTTTCTGGTAATTAGTAAATCCTGGCCTGGATTTGCCAGAGCTAGAGCAGAGCAAAGGCAGAAGAAGTCTTCCATAAAGCTAGAAGAAGGTGTACTTTGTCTTGGTTTTCATCTCAATGCTTGCTTATGGCACTCTTTCCTTTTTTTCATTTGTATGTGGGTTTTAGGGGTTATGTTTTTTTGAAAATTACTTATTTTTCCCTAAATACAGAAGCTTACACAATGATATCATGTTCATAGGCAGTTGTGTTGACCATCAGCGCCACATGCTTATATCAGACGTAAGTCTGCACAGAAAAACCTTGGCTAGCCAGACATCTGAAGCAGGTTGAAATTCAGGAGGAGGAGGGGTGGATGTTGCGTGTCAGATCTGCTATAGTGACATTTACGTTCTCTTTTATTACTCATGTACTAACTACCTAGAAATCACTTTAAGTTCAGATAATTACAACACTGTTCAGCTCTGATATTTTGATTTTAAATCCTCCTGTATCTTAGCTCTATTTACTGAGGTAATGCTGGTTTTTAGGAATGTCAGTTTAAAAACTGTCACAGAAACTGAAGCTGAGCCATCCAGGAAAATCAAGATGTTCCATCATCTAAAATCAGCAAGAAGAATAAATAGGAAGAACAGATCTGGCAGCACAGTTTGCATTTCTCAGTACCATTTGCGCTGTCGGCATGTTGGAGATAGTAAGAGAAAATAAGCTGTGCTGAAATCTCTTTTAATTGCTTCAGAACAGCCTAGTTTTTCTGTATATTCAAACTTCCCATTATTCAGACAGGCACTCCTACTATTTCACCTCCTTTCTTTGTTTATCCGTGATAGCATGACTATGTTTCTCGCTTACCATGCAAGTAGGTGTTTTGATTTATGCTTTGCTTTCTTAAATAACTTCCTATGATAGCCTCCTTCTTCTTCAAAACACAATCTCCACTGCACTTTTATTTTCTCGCGGGCATCAGGTTAGGTACAATTCATGTAGTCATTTCTCTAACCCCAGAAAAGGGGCAGTCTGGGTAGAACTGAGCAGTACTTACTCAGTACTTACTGAGAGCTGTCTGTCAGCCACAACCTTGATGTAAGAAGCTGATTGAGGAGCCATGGAGAGAAAGGAAGAGTTCAGCCTTCAAATCTCTTCAATCCTTGTCCTTTTTACTGAAATATTTGGGAATAGAAATATTTGTCCTTCTGGAATAGAACAGAAATCACATTTCTACCTGGTCAGCACAAACTGTATGCTTTTTTTAGCTCATGCCAACTTGAGTGTGAACTGACACTTTTATAGATTAAAGTAATAAAATCTTATCCCTCAAACCAATGACTCTTTTACATACGTCTGCCCATAGCAATTTCAGGTTGTAAGTAATACTGCTGATTTTACAGCTCAAAACAACAGAAATCTTCCATTATATGGTACAAGAATTTCCAAACCATCTAAAATATAAGTACCTTTGTAGATTAATAGAAGTATTACATTGCTTCAGACAAAAAAACTTACTTGGCAGCTACTGCTGAAATAAAGCAGTGTAAATACAGGGAGACTAGAACACTGCACTGACTATTGGATACACACTCCTTGATTAGATCTGCTATTTTTCAAGTACATGGATAGTATTTACATTACAGGTTAATTATACTTGGAGAGAAAACTTTCTGAAAATTTATCACTAGCTAAATATCTTAAGCTTATTGTTGAAGTTAAATTTCAAACTCTCTTTTCTAGTTATTTCATCACATCCTACTGGGCAATGTTTTTCTATTAAACATCTTTCTGAATTGGTTTTGTTCTGCTTCATTATTCTTAAGCAATCTCTGGAGGAAGTTCACAGGAAAAGGATTTATCACGTCTTCCCAAATAAAAATGTCTCTCCTAAACTCTGCTGTCATAACAGTCACAAGGACTCTCACCCCAGTTAGTGTTCATGTTGTAAAAAACAAGAAAAATACTGTACTTAAAAGCTTATGAACTTATAAACACAAAGAGACAAAGCAAATCATAGGCTTTCTTTATTCAAATACCCCACACAGCTTGCTGAAGAAGAGACATGCTCTGTCGCAGGTAAGTGCAGAGATTTATGTGGGAAGCAGATATTGAGATGAAGTACTTTAATTTTCCTGCTCTTCATCTTCAGGTGAAACCACTTGACCTTCTTTGTAGGAGGCCACTTTATATTCTTATGTATAAAATAGGGACGACTCAAGTTTACTCTGAGTTTGTCATATACAGAGGCTGTTTTGTAACATAACTGCATCAAAACTCTGCATTTGAGGAATGAAAAGGTTATAGCAGTAAGGCAGATTATTTTTTTTCTGATAAAAAACCCTAGCAAGTTCATATTGCTTCATCAGTATGAAACAGCTTCTACTTAACTAAAACTTCTGTAACCCAAGCTACATTCATGTTTTTGTTTGTCCTGGAATCTGGAGCCTTTAGCCTACCACAGATCAGGTTTCTTCAACATATAATGCCATTAATAGTTGGATGCCTCTGTTCTCTGATCAAGAGAATAGTCATATATACTACATGACATCCTGTTTGCTTTAAAAATCTGAGAGCTCTTCATCTCTTTTGCAGTTGTATTTTTGTCACTGCCATTATAAAAATGGAGATGTATTTTAAAATGGGTCATGTAAAAAATAAAATAAGATATACCAGCAATTATGCCCCAAGTTATAACCAGAGCCTTAAATGTCTGTATTTCAATGTGTTCAGTGGAGCTATAGCGACTTTTAGTTCTTTTTATGGTAGTCAATGACCAAAAAATATTTCTGCATATTCAGTTATGCTTCATCGCTCATTCTTTACATGCTGTAATATTTTATTTTTCAATTTATACTTACGAGTTTCATTTCAGGGGGCTGGTGGTATTTTCACATATTCATATAAGCTCTTAGTTTCATAAATGTAATGTCATGAATTCATGAATAATTGTGATCACCCAAGAGGGATGTGAAGCCTACCAAGTTCTTCTCTAAAAAATTGAATAAACCTTATCTCACACCAGGGATTTCTTGGTTTTAAGTGTCTCAAATCAATTATTGTTACCTAGAAGATTCATAAGCTCTCCAGTATTTCCTGGAGAGGCGCAGAGGCAGAATTCTTTCAGACAAGGACAACCAGAAAATAACAATTGCTCACTACAGATAATGTTTTTCACTGACTGTGTTAACACCTAATGCTTCTGACATATTGAACAATTAGAGTCCTGAAAATACTTAAAATGTGGTTTTTTATCTTCCCTTTTTTCTCCTCCTCTTCCATGGTCTCATATGAGATCTGGTTATGTATCACTGACTTTTTGAAATGCCCTGGATATGATTTGGAGCCAGGCTGTTTTCACATGAAATCATTTTAATGGATTTCAAGTAAGAGGCTCTTACTCCATCTACTAAATACAGTTTATGTTAGCTTCACCTTTCAAACTGCCTGAATGCATGGTCTCCTGCAAATTTACAGCATATGTACTATGAGGTGATACCTAATTTAGTTTATGCCATGGAAGTCTGAACCAGTTCCCATAGAAATAAATTAAAAACACTGTGCTGCCTTAATGAAAATTGAATTCAACCCTAAAAGGGCAGGACTCTGCTTTTATAGACAGAATGGAGAACATGGTATTTCTTTCAGTGTTAAAAGCGAGAATGAAAATTCAGGAATCTCTTATTAGAGAGAAGAAGAAAAATAAAGACATAATATCAGTGATGTCCACAGAGATAAAATGATATAAATGCTTTCAGGTTAATTCTATCATTCTGACAAATGATGCAAAACCGTAGTAGCTGCTACAGCCTCAGGTTAAAATCAAGACACAAAATAAAGATACTTTGCGTGATAGAGACTACTGCATTTATGAGCATAACATATATTCAGCTCAGCATTTTCGTATTTTCATTTTTTACCTGCATTTATGATCTCATCTAGTTTCCCACCCTTGCTTTCTTAGCAGTTATAAATCTGCTATACTATGTGCTTAGGGACTTTGTGAGCTAGTGTGCATTCTGCTTGGAGAGTGTATGTTTCAATATCTACGGCACACTGCATCAGTGCTATAAGATAGATGGCTTTTTTCTTTTAACTCATATGCTCCAGCTTTCATATTGTATTTCATGTAGGGATAAACAGTTCCTGAAAACAAAACAAAACAAAACAAAACAAACCCTACCAAACCTTGGCCACCTTAGTAGAGGTCTAGAGGTCTTCCTGTGCTCTGCATACAATGCATGGGAGAAAACAGTTTTCCTGACGTTTCTGACATGTTTTTGCTCCCTTGGATCTTCCAGAGGGAAGTATAGCTGCTGAAAAAGTTGAATTATTCTCTGCTGTTAAGACTGTGTGTGACTGGGCATTTTGGGCTAACTGTATTTAGCTATGAAACCCTTTATGGCTTCCACATACCATGGACCATACTGAAGCTGTTACCACTCAGTGAGTATGAAATGAAATAGCACTCATTTGTTTCCTTCTTATATAAAGCTCTCTGCGGCATTAATTAATAAGATAACTACTGTGTATCCAGATCAACCCTGTAACAAAGCTGGTCCTTAGAATGTGAATAATCATGACTGATGAAATGCTGAAAGAGAATCTATTAAAGCTTCTAATACTTTTATAGTTACAAAAGGCAGTGCAGCAAACTTATCCAGAATCTGAATTTTTTGAAAATCACGCTTGAAGAAAGACTAATAGCCACCATTAGAGAAAATAAAGTTGCTGAACCTACAGGAATACACATATTAATTTTAGAAGAAAGGCAAATAAGGCACTATTAATAAAGATTGACTAACAAAACATAGCTGAGATGGATTTGATTAATGTATTAAGAATAACAAAATAACCCAAGTATTGTTGAGTTTCTCAGTATTAAGTAATCTAAATTATATTCTACTTCTCTAATGTGAGCACACATGTTTAACACTGGGCAGCTGTGACAAACTGCGGATAGTGAATAAAATATCCAGTATGTTGAACAGTGAATTTATGTATTTATATAATTCTCAATATTAGCAGTCTATTTTAAAAGAAAAGTAAAGGTAATATAATGTTTTGTATTTAAGGTCTTTTCTATAGTCCACTGGAGTCACATGCAGTCTTCCACTGAATCCACAGCACTAAACTGAGCCTTATTAATGTTGCGAGATATTTCATACTGAGGGGTGTAATTGCCCTCAAGTCTGCCTACCATTCACTGAAATAGTGCATTTACCATTTTTCTGTAGGTGAGAAAGTGAGTACCAAAATTTTAACTCAAGCTCTCTACCAGGTTTTACAACTCTATATTGCTGGGAGGTTGTGAAGAGCAGCAGTGACCAGGGAAGATTTGCTGCTGCCCAACCCTCAGGAGCCCAATCTCAGCAAAATCAGAAGCAAAGGCAAATTGCTCTGAATTCTCCCACTTGCATAGGGCCAATAATGAGTTCTATGCCATGGATATTTCGTGTGATGGAGCCAGGGACCCCACTGGTTCTTCCCAGCTGTGCTGTGTCTTTTCCCCCTCCAAAGGTGGAAGGATGGCCAGCCTGATACTGCTGATTGTGCAGCTCCAAACATCTGCCTTCTATCTTTAGCAATGGTATGCTACCAGTTACTGAAGACCAAAACCCCAAGTGAGCTGCTAAAGGATAAACAGGAACAAGGAAAGAGCTGACATGAAACATTAGAAATCATATTCTGTTTGCAAATTCTTGATATATTTCGCTCAATTAAAATGATTTTTGAAGAGATAGAGATAATAGCTGTTTATAAAAATGCAGTATTTGTTATCACTGTGAAATAAGATCAAATCCTGGAAAAAGTAAAATTATTTAAATTATGAGAAAGTTGAACCCCACAGTTGTGACATTTGAAACTGTAAATATGGGAATAAAGCAAACAAGAGAATAATGCCTTTCCACAAAACCCTGCTCATAATAACTGACATTTTCAGTCCCAATTTTCATGCTTTGTTTTATGTTTAATACTATTGCCACATTAAAATATAAATTTCAAATTTGAAATGTTACAGAAATAACTCCTTACTACCTGGAGGAAAGACGTTAACTTCCATCAAAATTAACTCACCAGTAAAAAACAGCTTGTCTTCTGTTATGGATGGACTGCAAAGAAGTAAAGAAGACATTTTTACAGAGGTAAACAGATTTGGAGTAGGGGGTTTTAGCACTTTTCTGGAGGAATCTGCATGTATTATATATTTTATACATTATATTTTTTCTGTGTTGCATTAGGCCTATCAACTGTGCATCCAGTTTTGGGCAGCAAACATCTGAATCTTACTCATAATACGTACTTTGAATATTTGCTCTGCTACAACCAAAGCCAGTTTTGCATTTCAAAGGGAATCATTGTATTTATTCCCTCATTAAACACCCTATTTTTCAGCTGGAGACACGTTTCATATTTTGAAGTGTTAATATTTAAAACTACTGTTTTCTTATGTTGAAGATATTACCTATTAATTAGAACAGGGATCCACCTCAACTGATCAAATTACTTCAAGTCTCTTTGAGATGTCAGCAATCATAAGATGAGATTGATAATACCTTCCTCCTTCATGCAACGATGGGGCAAGGTTTATTAGTTCTTTATAAAGTATTAATGAAGAATATTAATGCTGCAATGTGAGGAAGACCTTGTTCTGCCTGTAATCTAATGTAAAGTTCACATTTTGCAGCCTGAATCTGGGGTACTCGTACAGTTGCCTGTTGACCCACTGATTCACTCAGACATCAAGGTAAAACAAGTAGCACTTAGCTGAGTATTTGAACATCAAAACCTCTGCTGTAAAGGGTATATTGATGCCAGATTAAGTAGCCCCCATGAAGTTCAGCTTTCACACTGAATAATACATCTCACATGTGAGGCAGACCAGCTCTCCCAGTTTTTGCTGGTTTGGATGACTTCCCTCAGTCTGTCATCACCCTGAAGGGGAAGGTCCAGGTACTGTGACATTTTTAGGGCTTAGATTTTTTTTTTTACTATTATTATTTTTATATTCATTCTCAGGAAGTATTAACACAAGACTTTACAAGCATATTGTTTTCTGCTAAGGAGGTGTGTTCGTTTATACTCAGATTGCTTTTCAGACTGACAGACCTTTTCCAGCTCAACAGTTGAATCTGAATTACATTCCTGATTCCAAGCTTAAGCAGAATAAGCTAATTGCTAAGAGATTGCAGGAACACAGAGCTATTAATTGCAATTAGAGTATAAAACACAAGAAGGCTGACACATTAAATTTTGTTATCTGGCCTCAATCAACACACACGGACTGGGGTTGAAAACTTTATGTCCCATCACATGACTTCTCTGGATGTTCCTTGGTAGTCAGCCTTGAAAGGCACCAGTTAGTTATAATCTACAAGCCAAATTAAATTTTCATAACTATTAAACTTTGGTGGTGATTTGCTGAGTGCCCTGTGCTTGATGTTCTCTTTCACCCTGGAGTAATTTCCCTTGATAAACATTGATGAAAATGCAACCAAAGTTAATTGACACAATTTCCCTTGTTCATTCTGAGTACACTTGTTCTGTTTCTCTCTGCGCATGCAGAAAGGTCAGTTATCTTAGAGATGGACTTATTTTGCCTGAGAAAGAAGGCTCCGTGTTAACCACAACATCTTTCCACAGGCATTTCCATGACAATCTCCTCCAGTCATCCAGAAGTCTTTTGTCAGCCATTTCATACTCAAGGACAGCATTAATCTTGTGGTGGTAAACCTTATAAAAATGAAAGCTATTGTCACTGCTTGCAGTCAGGAAGCTCTCCTTCCCTTTCATGCAACCTTGTAACTTTGCCCTGAAAAGAGGCTTCCCGGAAAACTGGTATTTAACTGGTATTTAATTTCTGGTTAACTCTGTTTTAACCAGAAATACTTAGGAGTACTTTTTTGAAAGGTACTTTTTAGAGGTTTAGTTTGTCTCTAAGGGATGTGGTATCAGGAACATCGTAATGAAACCTTGCAGTGTTTCCTTCCTAAACAGAACTGATAGCGCTGATTTGTCAATCAAAGCCCGCCCAGTACTTAGTAAGGATACCAGCTGCATTTGCTTCAAAGTAACAGCACCAGTCGCTACATTTCTGAAGGGTTTTGCCGCATTTCTTTTTGAGACTTCAAAGCAGGAAGATAATTGGAAAATATAAATGTATTTTTGTAATGTATAACTTTGTTTATGACAGCATTACACACAGAGAATGTTTTCTGCACACATGCCTCCAGCTAATGTATTATTTCCTTGCTCAAAGCCCTCCAAAGATTAGTGAGTATGTCAACATTGACTGGTATGAAAGCAGCCTCCAGGGCCAAAACGTGATGCTTGTAAGGTTGGAAATTCTCCAGTAAAAAAACCTTAAGCATTTGAGTGTGTTGCTTTATTTTTAGTGAAGTTAAAAAGCATCGTTATCAATTAAGAACTTCTAATATTTCCCTTCTGGTTTTCAGGAAACTTATTACCATGCTCCAAAAGATTCCTGGGTTTCAGCAATTTTTAAAAGCTTCTGTACAAAAATTTCTGGTTTTGTTCCCTTCCATTTACCAGGCACTTATTCCTGTTTTTCTTTTTGCTGTAGATGAAGGAGCCAGCCTGCTTGCCTTTATTTTGCATGAGCAAAACACACAGAGGTAATCAGACACATGAACTTGCTAGGGAATGGACAGAGCCAAAGAGTATCAAGAAAATGTAAGCATTCAGTTCTCTCTGATCTCATCTGTCAGTTCACTGATCACTGCAAGACCAACTCCACTGAGTTCTTTCTGCTATGGGAATTAAGATGTCTGGGCACCTTGCAACGTTGGGCTCATTCTTTGTAAGCTAAAGGAAATCAGCACTGAGGCATTTTTGAGGGAAAAGAAGTACAATTTCTAAACTGCAAAAATACAGTAAATTGTATAGCAAACTAGTCCATTCCCTACTGATTGGATCTTCTTTTTTGTTAGAAAAGTCTCAGGGATCATCCTCTCTGCCTCAAAATTCATAGATCAGGATATAAAGAAAACAGTGAGGCTTGCCTGTCTTGTTCCTCATTTGGAGGCATTCTCCCTCATTTGAGGAGAGTTTTTGCTTCTTGAGACAGGTATTGGGCCATGATTATATGTATTGCAGTTTAAAAATAGAGAGAGATGCATACAGAGATGCACGCAGAGACCAGTCCATAGGGATTTACCCTACAGCTAGACGGAGAAGTGAAATGTCAGGCAAGAATTTGTGCATTTTATGCAGGCTGTAGCAAAACTTCCACAGTACAAAGCACAGAGAAGGAAACAGAAACCATATCTTAGGTAGTACATATTCAGAGGTGAGCAGGTCAGTGCCAGGGATTCTCTATACCCAGGGGATGACACAGCAGTGGGCAAATGAATGGAAGTGGTAAAATAGTTGTTTGTGTAACTGGGAGATGATCTGTTCCAGACTAGGGTGTGCAGGCATCACCCTCAGAAAGGATCTGTTCCCTTCAGCCTCTCCATACCGTTGTCTCCAGATCACAGACCAAGAGCCCTGCCACTTGTAATCACTTGCATTCAAGGACTGCTATTTCTACATCATATAAACTAAATTAGAGTAAGAAATTACCTGATCAGCTACCTTGCTGCTCTCTCCAGTCTGAGCTGGTACTTGACGGTGGGTGTCCTTTCATGCAGCAATGCAGGATTTTCTATTCAGAGAAACAAACTTGGTCCAGTATAACAATGTAACTGGCAAAACACAATGGCCTGATTCAAAACCTCTTGAAGTTACTAGAGTAACTCCCATACATTTCAAGGGGATTTTGCTCAACCTCAGATTTTTCAAACTTATTTAGATGCCTAATGGGATTTTCAAAAGTACCTTAAAATATTTAAGCATCTAGTTGTGCTGAGAGTTAGGTACCTCATTTTCTTTTCATTAGATTTCCTTTGGAAAATGGGATGTCTGGGCTCCAGCTGCATTTCTAGTGATACAAAGGTCTCTGAAAATTGGACTCAGCAGTTTTCAGAGAGCACATGGTATGTCAGGAGGTTAACTCAAGGGCACCAGCACTGTAGTCTGCTGGCTGTGGCTCTCTGTTTGAAGCTCATCTGGTCAGCCTTATATTTTAATGAATTTTCAGTGCATGAGTACTTTTTCCTGACATTATTAAAAATAACTGCAAATAAAGATAACGAAACCAACCCATTATCCTCTCCATTCCACATTACTTTTTATGGAAGAATTAACACATATTTCTAATTATTATTTGTGGAATTTAAATTTAAGTAAGTTTAAAGACACTTCAAATTTTGGCTTTACATGACCAAATTATTTCTTTCTTTTTTTTTTTTTTTTTTTTACTCTTGTGAAGGTCTTTTTTCATTTTCATTTGTGCTGAAGAAGTCTTCCGCACAATATTTGTTTCTTATTTATGTATTGTTTAAATCCCTTCTTTAAAGCTCTGTATCTTATACTCTAATTTTTCATGAAAATTTACCATGAAATAAAGAGGAGCAGACAGAGTTAAGGTAAATGACACTACTTTATCTAGCTTGGCCTCTACATGGACCTATGTATTTATTCATGATTTGTGAGGTTTCTGCTTTCATCCAGGAACAAAATGGTTGCTAAGAAGCAGCACTGTTTTTTAAAAGGCAGAGCCATGGCCTGATCCTGCACTGGCTTGTTCATGCGGTTATTGACAGGGTTACACCCAAGGAAGATAACTTCTACCTACCTCCTACCTATGCACAAATATACCTGTCTCTGTATAACTCACATAGATACGTACACATGTGTATATATATATATGTACATACAGAGATAAAAAATTGTTTGCTTTCTTGTATGTATTTCTGGATGCACTGGTACAAATTGACTTAAAAACTGGTATCTGTCCTTTTAAATGAATTAATTATTACCTAAACTGCAGTGATATGAAACAGGTTCACTTATTTTTGCCTCAATAAAATCCGTCATAAAAACCTTGCATCAGGCCTGGTTTTTTTGAGTTCTTCTCCAGACTTCGAACATAATGGAGAGAACCTTTGAGCAAGCCAGAGAAGTTAATAATATATAAAAGAACTACGAAGTAATGTCTCAGCCTTTCTTGCATTACCATGCCTCTGTCATTATTTTTATAAAAATTACTAACTGGCTGAAATTTATGCAAGTGTGTGAGGTGCAGGAAACTGTAAAAACACTTGGAGATTTCGCTCAGTAATCCTCCACTGAATTTTTACATTTGTTCTTGAACACAGAAGTCAGAAGGATGCATGCTCTTTCTCGGCTCACAAGCCAGACAAAAAGCCTTAGAGGAGAGGAGCGCAAACATAGAGATTTCACATATTTACTGTACATATAGAATATAGTATGATATGTGTATATCGTATAATTTTAGGTGTGCAAGTGAGGTGACTTCAGCAAATCCTCTCTAAACTGCTGTTCAGCCACTGCTCCCACATAATACCTAGAATCAGTGAGCTTTTAAACTGCAGTGTGCTTTATACACTTCACCTAATTGTCAGTATTGCTCTGGGGAGAAAAGTCAAGTATCTGGGTGCTGGTGCACCACCTGGGAAGCCAGTCAAAGCACTGCAGTGGCTTTTTTTAAACCCATGAGAGGGAGTTAGATTGAGGAGAGGCATAATAAATTCTTTGCTTCATGAGCCTAGCAGTAAATAGGCTGGGCTTCAACACATGAAACTAACTCATAAAATTCCCCGGATGTGGCACAGATTACCAAGTGACTTGGGGTGAATTGCATAGCTTACCCACACCTTGTTTTCTTTGTGTATATTACGCAGTGGTCTGGCTAGGCTCTGTATGTGCCTGGGAGGTACTGTGATAACAAACCCGGTGACATGCTTGTGCCAGACCACTTCTTCTTGAGATCACAGCAGGACAACACATGGGCATACTCTTAGATAACAGTTTTCAAATCATTGTGCTCTCTTTCCTCCACCACCACCTGCATCTTTGTGACAAATCACATAGTCACCAGTATTAAACGATATAGAGGTGAGCATTTACAAGTGTAACCACAATGTCTGACAAAGAACAAAGAAACCAAGCTTCTGTTGCACTGTCTTTCCCTGTTATTTTTATAATAAGAGACTAAGTGAACGGTTGAGAGGACTGCAGCTTCTTGGTACCACTGGAGAATTTTTGGGCGTTTGTATTGGGTCTGGCTGAGATGGAGTTAATTTTCCACATATATTATTTCTTCAGTATCCTATAACGTTGTGTCAATATTAGAATTTAAAACAACTTTGCAACACAACCTTCCTAGCATATGAAAACTTTGTTTTGCACAAATCTCAGGTCCTTGGGAAAACTTACTCCTGTTTCTCTTCGGTGTTGAAGAGCAACATTGATTTGAAGTATATATTTCAAAAGCCAGTGGGAAGTTAAAAAGAGAAGTCATACACATGACTCATGGTCCTGGAAACAGCTGTACTGCATTTGGTGACAAAGGGCTGGGTTTATGCCTTATGTAACTTCAGGAGAATCAATATGCAGCAAATGTACTCAGTCAGAAAGGAATCTGACCCAAAAATTTAAAAATACTACAAGCTGCCTCATTTTATACCTAAATGAGTGTTCTTTGTCTCTCCAAATACCTTACTTGCTATGTTATCCTCAGAAAAGGATGAGTGATGCATTTGCAGTAGATTGGGTTGCTTGGAAACAACATATATCAGAACAGGTTCAAAGTTAACCACTGCTATATCGGAACAACATAAAGACACTGTTGGTTAATAAAAGAAAAAATGCCAAAACTCCAGGTTGCATCCAGCCTAACTGCAGGCATCTTCATGAAAATAAACCTGTACAGCAACTATCTTCCTCTGGAATGCAATCTTCAGAGGTCTCTTTAAGCACTCTCAAAACTGCTCATTTCTACACCTCCACAGTACTAAGGAAATGGGACCAGGAATTCTGGTTGTCTCTCAGGCACGAATTCTATTTGCTACCAAAAATGTTGGATAGTAGAGTAACCTCTACTTAAGCACATACTTGAAATGGTCATTTTTGTGCCTGGCTGTAATTTGTTTCCCAATACCCTCTAAACAATATTTTATCTTGTGTTTATTGTTAGAGTGTTCTGTTCACATAATATTGGGCACTGTACTACCCAAAACTAAAGCAAATCCAAATATCTGAGACACATATTTAGCAACTCCAGACCTATTTATATAGCAGGTATAAGAAATGTCCATAGGCCAATGGTCCATCATTCCCAGTTTTCTTCCTTCAACAGAAAATGCTGTTTTGGGAGAGCCCAGGCGCCTGACCACTTTATGTGGTCTTTCCTACTACCCAACACCCACAGCTGTGTTTGAGATGTTAGACGATACAACTCTGCCTATTCCCTAGAGCACCTATTTATGTACCTGGCATCCATGAGTTTGTCTAAGTCCATTTTAAATTGGCCTCCATCACCTCCTGTGGATACAAATTCTAGAATGTTATTACATGCCATTTAAAAATTTTCTTCAATTAAAGTTTTAAACCTACCTCTTACTTGTTTGAACATATGCTCCCTGCTACTGAAGAATTTAGTGAAAAACAGTTCATTGCGCACTCACTGCCTTCATCACTTTGTACTTTTTTTTGCCACACTGATAACAAAACAACTACAAGTAGCCACTTCATAGGGCACTGCTTGTGCCTTCTTCTGGTCTTCTTAAATACCAAGCCAGTGGTATTCAGGGATACACTGTATATAGTACAGCTATCCTGGGACTGCAGCCCATTGTACAGTGGCTGTAGCAGCAGAAGTAGGTGTAAGTCTTGCTAGTCAGCTAATGGCCTATTCCCAAGCAAGCTCAACCTGTTGAAACATTCAGGCAGAAAAAAGTCCCCAGGAAAAAGAAAAAAAAAAAAAAAAAAAAAAGATTTTTTTCATTTTAGGTAATTTTATTCTCCTGCATTATAGCATGTTTCAGCAAGTAATTGCATTGGTGTGATGGAAGGAGGGATGAAAAACAATGGTGAGGCCATAGGGGCTGCTCTTCCCAACCACTTGTTTCTTCAGCTGGATTTGCAGAACTGCAGCGACAGTGGTTACGTACAATGAAGGGAAACATGCTTGCTCTATTTCTGTTTTGCTATCCAGATCATCATGAAAAAACCCTCTCCGTTCTTCCACGTTATGAAAGAAAGTGCAGATGGTTGTAGAATATGGCCCCTTCACTCCTTTTTTAACCCTCATTTGAAGAACCTCGTAACTCTGTGCCTAACAGAGGTATGTGCTGAAGTGCTTGTCTTATCAAACTCTCAAAGTTTCTGCAGTTTTGCTCCTGAAAAAATAAGAGATATTCCAAGTGATCCAACAGGCTGTGCAAGAAACTATTGTAGATTATCTCTGTTGTAGTGCAGTAGAGTCCTGCACAGCAGCAAGAAAATAACCTCTTCTTGAGACAGCTGATATTGTCATCCTTTCCTGTTCTCCTGAAGGGAAAGTTAGTACAGCTGTAGCTCGTAGCTCTTCCTCTTTAGCTCATTCTCTGTATTTCACCATTTGAATCATGCATCCACTACTGAAATTATAATGCCCAGAGAAGGAAGCACACCACCTATCCAAAATCACTTGGTAATGACATGCTAGTCCCTGAAACCTGCAATATATCTGATTCTCATCCAGTACTCCCAGTGTTACAGCAGGAAGAGCAGGCAGAGGGTGAAGGATGCAGGATTATTCTGCAGAACCGACTTTCTTCAGTGATACAGATTCAGGACACCTGTTGTCCATATCTAGGAATAGTTTTTCTGCCTCTAGATAGAGACAGGAGAGCAAGTGTTTCTTCATCTGTCAGTGAGTTTGTGGAGGAATAACATCCAACTTTAGCAGCTGCTTCTCTGACCTAAAGTCTGAGTAAGGGAGGGAGGAGGCAGCAAGGAGCCTGAGAGCATGCATACAGCTCACAAGTGATTGATGTTGAGAGGGCTAGTAATAAACGGCTTTCATGCAGTGGGACTAGAGGTATGCCTGGGCATATGCACAGCGACTTTTAAAAATGACTGGGCATAACAGTGAGCTAAGCAAGTCCGAAGTTAAGGAGGAGCCAGGACTGGCAAAGTTAAATTCGTCACAACAGTTTGTGGATGAAGGTGAACTGAGTCTGCAGGTGGAGAAGTGTAAAGGAAAATCATGGGAGGGCTACATCTGAAAGGGAAGATGTCATAGAATCACAGAATCATAGAATAGTTAGGATTGGAAAGGACCTTAAGATCACCTAGTTCCAACCCCCCTGCCATGGGTAGAGACACCTCCCACTAAACCACTAAACCAGTGTCAGACAATATCTCCTTCCTTCTCCTGCTTTTGTTTGGTTTAGTATTTTCATTCTGAAATTTAGAAATCCTGGAAAGCTTGAGAGTGTTTACTTTTTTTATTTCCTCCACCAGACTTTCCATTATGATCGTGCCATGATCCATTCTTTCACCAAATTCAGTTTCCCAGTTCTGACATTGAATTTTTCAAAGAGGTACCTATGAAGTATAAGAAGATGCTACAACAATACCTGAAGCTAGCCAGTTATTTGACCATCAGCTTTCACTGTTGATTTAAGAATTCTCAAGTTTTTAATCTTCTCCAAATGATAATAAATCTGTCTGGATATTTTCTGCTTAAAACCATGCTGGCTTATTAATATTCATAAGGTGGTCCTCTTCTAAATGGCTATGTAAAAAAGAAGCATACATGCATGAGTCATATTAGGGTGAAAATGTTGATACAGGACTTGAGTGGTCCAAATTTAACTCACAATTTTGCTGCATTCTTCCGTTGCAACTTGAACCAATGACATAGCCTTTTTGAGCCTCGATTTCTTAAGCTGTAAAATGAGATCTATAAATCATTATCAGTTTTGGTGGTAGGATCAGATATTACAGAGCGGAAAACTTCAAGAGAAGTAACTACAGTAGAATTCCAGATAACAAGAGGACATAAGCCTGATTCACTCATGAAAAGTGAATGACTACAAAACCAAAACGGATCTGGCTTCACTTAGAGATTTTAAACTTGTTTTCCTTTTCAACATTGTGGTTGCAAGTTTATAAATGGTTATGCCATTTCATCTTTCCCACAAACATTTTTCAGATCTCATTTCTTTAAAAGTGAAAGGAAAAGGGAAGGCATCCCATAAAATTGCCACAAGAGTAAAGCCACTGGTGATTGTTCTCTCTAATGAACAGCCTGCAATTTATCACCTTGGGTTTTGCCAAGTGAAAAAAAGCAGCCAATGAATATTACTGAAGAAAGGACATACAGAAGGCCATAAATGACCATAAGAAAACAAATGAGATGAACAAAAGGCAAAACTTAAGAGATGAAGACAGATTATCAGGCAACTTCTTTTGGGAAAAACCAAGACAACATTTTCAATTTCTTTTCAGAACTTCAGGCCCCGGCAATGCAAACTGAAAATGATTCTTTGGACTGATACAAAATGAGCATTTGCTTTCTTTGCTCCAGTAAAAACTAGAATTCACAGAGGTTGAATACACACTATATATTTTGGAGTGGCTGTATGTTTTGGTTTTTTTTTGATCTGGATATTGCTTGTAGAAAACCACTGATACATTTTTCTTTATTTCCTAAATATATAATTTTTAATGTTAGAGACTTGAATGATAATTAAAAATGTAAAACTGTAAGTAAACCATGCTACAATTACCTGAGTAATTTGGTTCAAATCAACTCACAGGTCTGAAAAGATGACTGAAGTAAATGTTACTAAAGTATATTATTTCATACAGCTACCCAAGGGGCCCATCCTTGTTCCCACAGAGTTCAAAGATAAACATGCTTCTAACTATAATAGGAATAGGAACTTGATGTTGACTTGTAGAGATGACAGAAGATCTTTGAAGCTGGAACAAAATATGCATGGCTATCACACATCAGTAATTATCTTGGCACCATAAACATTTATGTATCAGCATGTTACAAACTCTTCATCTTACACATGATAACAAAGTAACTGAGATCTTAATGTGAGGGCCACAATACAATATTTCATCTTAATAAAAATTGAGTTTATTGCAATAACTTCCTCTCCTGAGTGTCCTAGCATGTTAATATGCAACACATAAGAATGGCATTATGAAATGCACATAGAATCATAGAATTGTAGAATCATAGAATAGTTACGGTTGGAAAGGAACTTAAGATCATCTAGTTCCAAACCCCCTGACATGGGCAGGGACACCTCCCACTAAACCATGCCATCCAAGGCTATGTCCAGCCCCACCTTCAACACCGCTGGCGATGGAGCATTCACAACTTCCCTGGGCAACCCATTCCAGGGCCTCACCACCCTTACAGTAAAGAACTTCTTCCTCAGATCCAATCTAAACTTCCCCTGTTTAAGTTTGAACCTGTTACCCCTTGTCCTCTCACTACAGTCCCCCATGAAGAGTCCCTCCCCAGCATCCCTATAGCCCCCCTTCAGATCCCGGAAGGCTGCTATGAGGTCTCCACGCAGCCTTCTCTTCTCCAGGCTCAACAGCACCAACTTTCTCATCCTGTCTTCATACAGGAGGTGCTCCAGTCCCCTGATCATCCTCGCGGCCCTCCTTTGGACTTGTTCCAACAGTTCCATGTCCTATTTATGTTGAGGACACCAGAACTGCACACAAGACTCCAAGTGAGGTCTCACGAGAGCAGAGTAGAGGGGCAGGATCACCTCCCTCGACTTCCTGGTCATGCTCCTTTTGATGCAGCCCAGGATATGGTTGGCTTTCTGGGCTGCGAGCTCACACTGCCAGCTCATGTTCATGTTTTCATCGACCAACACCCCCAAGTCCTTCTCCGCAGGGCTGCTCTCAATCTCTTCCCTGCCCAACCTGTAGCTGTGCCTGGGATTGCTCCGACCCAGGTGGAGGACCTTGCACTTGGCCTGGTTCAACTTCATCAGGTTGGCATCAGCCCACCTCACAAGCGTGTCAAGGTCCCTCTGGATGGCATTCCTTCCCTCCAATGTATCAACCGAACCACACAGCTTGGTGTCATCGGCAAACTTGCTGAGAGTGCACTCAGTCCCACTGTCCATGTCACCAACAAAGATATTGAACAAGACCGGTCCCAACACTGATCCCTGAGGGACACCACTCATTACTGATCTCCAGCTGGACATTGAGCCATTGAGCACAACTCTTTGCATGCAGCCATCCTGCCAGTTCTTCATCCCCTGAGTGGTCTTTACATATATATGCTTAAAAAAAATAAGCTGTTTATTTTTCTGAAGTGTTTGGCCAGATAACAACACTATTAATACTCGAGTGTAACACAAGGCAGGCTGTAACGGTTATCATTCTCTGGAATGATAAAGATGGATGGAGCCAAAAAGTGAGATGTATGACCTTATAATAGAATTTGCAGTCCTCAGGAGAGCAGATATATTTGACATTGAGTGTACACTACATACTCTTGTTGCCCAGGGAAGTTATGAATGCTTCATCCCTGGCAGCATTCAAGGCGGGTTTGGACATAGCCTTGGATGGCATGGTTTAGTGGGAGGTGTCTCTGCCCATGGCAGGGGGGGTGGAAATAGATATCTTAAGGTCCTTTCCAACCCTGACTATTCTATGATTCTATGATTTAGTTCATTCCCATCAGCACCCATTATGCTGGAATTTTAAATCTCCTCAGTACTTTTGTCTCCTCTCAAGATTTTTGAAGGGACACTAGTGCTGCAGGAAAAGTATTTCTTGCTTTAAACATGCTCCTTTACAATTTCCCCCTATGCTGCTCTATCTCCCACAAACCTTTCAGTGCTCATCCTGTTTACACTTGTGTATATGTCTTCAAAGTGCACAGTCATTTTGATTATGCAGATTTTCTGTGACCGCATTACAAGGTGTTGGCAACCTAAGGTTGCTCCTGTGCATGAATTGGCTTCTGATTAAATCAAAATGTGGGCTGACTAGCTCTAAAATAAGACCACTTTGTTCCTGTTTACTTGTGTTTAAATTGAATATTTTCATTAAGTAAAACTTCCAGTTACTTGTGTCCTTTTATTTTAATGGTGACAATTTCCCTAAGAATAAACAGGTCACACTACAGATATTAAATATGAACATCTCCCATTTAAACTGTCAGAGATTTGCTTCTATTAGCATTGCAAACAGAAGCTACCAGCTAAAAATGAAAAAAGGAAAAGAAAAAAAAAAGAGAAAAGAAAATGCTGGAAAC
Source organism: Amazona ochrocephala (assembly GCA_039720435.1). Classification (NCBI taxonomy): domain Eukaryota; kingdom Metazoa; phylum Chordata; class Aves; order Psittaciformes; family Psittacidae; genus Amazona; species Amazona ochrocephala. Next base: position 1,073,893 of record CM077884.1, on the reverse strand, counting down.
AATGACCTGCTCAGTTTTCAAAGGAAGCATGCAAGCAGAAGGGCCTCAGCTGCCTTAGTCATAATTTTGGCCCATCCATTAAAGTGAATGCCACTGCAGTAAGGAGTATAATATAGTCCTAGCCCCAAGCTATTGTAGCATTCCTTACATAGTCCTTATCTACCACATCCTTTCTGGTGAGCCCTAGCCACCTCAAGGCTCCAATGAGAGGAGAGATCCACTCAAGACAAAGGTAGTTACCACCCCTGCAGAACAGAGGAGCTCTAGGCAGCAAAGATCCAGCCCCCATGCAGATCTCAGGAGGGAGCGTTCGGGTTGATAAACTACAATTGCCAATGCTACAGCTAGGGCTGCACTGGAAGCAGTTCAGTATGGCTCAGCACAACCAGCTGTTAAAATCACAGGCAGTTCTCCAGCCTGCTCTTAAATGTCATTCCTGTCATTTGCTTTCTGCTGCAGCTCCTTCTCTATTCCCTGCCAGGTATTTCATCCCTAGAATAGTGTGTAGTGTGCCATGCATTGGACACATACCATACACATTTGCAGAACACCAACAAAAATTCTGATAAGCGCAGATTGCACTGATTTTTATTTTAATGTATTCTCTCTAGATTCAAGAGTTGGGAAACTTAGTTTCTATCCGTGTTGCCAATTTTCGCACTTTTGTGATCACAGACAAATCAGACAGTTCTCTTCATGCAGTCCACTCATCTGTGAAAACAAACAACAAACAGCAAAGCATAAATATAAAATAGTTATCTCCTCCTACACATTTCGAAGCTGCTGAATTTACATACAGTTTGAAGATCTTCAAACAGAAAGTGCTACAGAATTGCTAAGTATCAGGAGTCACATGAAAGTAATCATTTCAAGACAAACTCTGACAGCTAAACTCTACCTTTGGTTCAAAGAGATTTCACTTCTGAGGAAGTGTTCCTCAGTCCTATCTAAACCTGCAGTCTATGGAAAGCCATTGTAGGACTTGTCAATATTTTCACAAAGAAATCCTTCCAATAAAAGAGAAGTGTCAGAAATGTTAAACAAAAAAGCCCCATGTCAAATGAACTCATTGAAAATCAAAGAGGATCTACGTATAAGAGGGTTATTTTTTCAGACACTGTCAAGCTTCAGCATAATATAGGGTGAGGACAGTTACGAATTTCTGTGGTTTTTTGAAATAAATGATTCGTTTTTAAGATTAATTTATTGCTTTTGATTAAGAACCAATATAGCTCATAATTGTCTTGTTCCTATGCACATCTGAAAAACAGTCCTAAAGGAGGCTTCCTCATTAACCCTCTGCCTTCCTGCTAGCAGGGATGCACAATGGGAATAGCTTTCCTTTCATAGGACATCAGTCAGAGCTGTTCTTTTGCAGACAGAATTGCCTTACTGTGACGCTATCACAATTCTGACATGAACAAATGATTTCAAAACCATTCATGTCAGGTCAAGATGATGAGAACAGCAGATAGACATGAGAACTAGGACTGCATAAACAATATATTCCTATCGCTGGACTAATGCAGGTCCATAGAAGTAGCAGCGTCGTTCTCACTGCTCCAATATTGCCAGTATGGTATTTCCCTTTGCCCAGAATGAGAGAATTGACTGCAACTGTTTATTTTCAACACATGGTTGATATCTTTGTCTGTCTGTCTGTAGATCAGCTGTACCTTGCTAGGGACTTTACTCATGAGCCCTGAGAATCTTGCTCAACCTTTCATCTCCCTGCCATGTAACTGTGGTTTGTTGGAAATAACTGAGGAAAAATGTAAACTTACTGAAATGACTAAGAAGTCTATAGTCAGTGTCAAAGGAGAGAGGGGATGAACTGAATCAAGGGTGTATGTAAGAGATTAGTCTGTGCCTTCTCAGATATATTTATAATATCTCTCTAGATGGAAAAAGAAAAACTGAACAGTTGTATTTGTCCTTTGTGAAATGTGAGAAAGTATATTTCAGCCTGACCAATTCCTCTTGGTCTTGAGGTTTCTTTTTGTACTGTGCAGGGACATGAGAGTGTGCTATTCCCAGCTCTATATAATCCCAGAATATACCCATACGTTATATAAAAAAACCCACCTTGGTTATATATGTAGCATACACTATATTTATATGAGTGAACTTATGTCGTTCAGTTAAGAGGCTATAGAGACACCGATGCAACTAACAGAAACATAGCAACAACGGGAAGGAAATTTGAGAGGTTTTTGCTTTCTCCATGATAGCCTTACCTTTGATCATCCTGCGCAGCATTGCTTAAATGAATCCTGGAGAGAAAATACTGTTTATTTTTTAAGATTTTAGAATGTGAAGAAGTCATAGACCTGAGGTGAAGTTGCTGTGATCCTTCTGTAGATGTAAAAGCCATTTTTACATGGAGAAAAAATGCTACTGGTTTTTTGGCCTACTTGCAGGCTGTAGAGTGCCATTGATGTATCCAGGTGGTCTTTAGAACTTATATCCACCCACTATACAAGTTATTCCAGTGTCTCAACAGACATTACATGTATCATGTTTTTTGGATAATGCCTATCAGTGCCTCCACTGAATTGCTCTTGTGCTGCTGCTATTGCTCTGTACTCCTATTAAACCAGGAAGGCTCCATCCGGAGATCAGCCAAGTTTTCAAAGAACTGATAGCTCTGGAGAAGAGAAGGCTACGGGGAGACCTCATCCCAGCCTCCCAGTATCTGAAGGGGGGCTATAGGAATGCTGGGGAGGGACTCTTCATGAGAGGACAAGGGGTAACGGGTTCAAACTTAAACAGGGGAAGTTTAGATTGGATATGAGGAAGAAATTCTTTACTGTGAGGGTGGTGAGGCACTGGAATGGGTTGCCCAGGGAAGCTGTGAATATTCCACCCCTGTCAGCGCCAGGTTGGACAGAGCCTTAGGCAACATGGTGTCATGTGAGGTGTCCCTGCCCATGGCAGGGGGGTTGGAACTAGATGATCTTAAGGTCCTTTCCAACCCTAACTATTCTGTGATTCTATGATTCTATGACATAAAGGTTTTTCTATGTTTTTCTTCTTTTTTTAAATTAAGATAGTCATTACATTTTTGTGCCTAAAACATACAAGCAGAGTTCAAGTACCTTTAGATATGATGCTACTCTTCTGCTTGAGCAGAGATTACAAATGCATAGTCCAACTCTTAAATCAAATTTCTCATTAGTTTAAGATGTTAGCATTAATTAAAAAATCAAATAAAATTGAAGGCCACTGGGGTTTTCTGCAAAAGCTGAAAAAAAGATCTTTGCTAGAAAAACAACCAAAAAAACCCCACTGAAACAGGAGCTTTTAAAAGCTAAACTGTCTTTGAGATGGAGATGACACAGCCACAGGAATGAAAGCAGCCTGTCCTGGAGAGCACACATGATCTCCCAATCTGTTAGGATGGTGCTGTGCCTGTTACCAATGTTGTATTCTAGTGTTTCTAATTACAGTCATCACTTACTGTCAAGATTAGGGATACAAAAGTCTGCAGAACCGTAAGTTACAAATCACTGGCAAGAAGCAGCTTTTCCCACTTGCAGTGGCATAACAGGAGTCTCTGACTCTTTGGCGCAGGGGATTTATGTATCTCCCTTTCTTTCACCTGCATGACCCCACACTAACACAGATTTCTTGATTTCTTTTTATTAGAGGCAATTTGATGTTTGTTTGTTTTCCAGAGATTTACCAGCAATGTTATTCTTAATATTTAAAAATATTATTATAATTGAAAAATTCTATTTATTTTTTTTTTTAACATTCTTATTTTTCATTAGGACCAGAGTGAAAGTAATGATGTAGTTTCAGGGGGGCTGAAAAAAAAAGAAGAAAAAGCAAATTGAGAGCTACTGGACCACAGAACAGGCAAGAAACATATTTTGTGACTGCAACGCCAAAGACAAATAGTACAAAGCTCTTATTTGAATGCACAGCCAGAAGCTGGCAGAAAGCTTAAGGGTCACGAAGGCAAACAATTTAAGAGCAAACTGGTTTACAGCCTTTTATTGTAACACTCTGAACAGGATGTTTCAGCCAAAGAAACTATTGTCCTTATGGAAGCAAGAAAGACATACAGGTGTATGGAGCAAGTCAGTGTTTTTACAATGAACAAGTAGAATATATTTGCAAATATCAACAGCCAGCAAGCATAAATTAATACAGCAGGAAAGCATGGGAGCATTCATCTAGTTTAAACTAGTCTCCAGTCCTAAAGAATCAAAACCAAAATTTCCAGTTCTACAGGAAAGCCATGAGCTTGAGACTGTTTTAAAGATTGATTCCTGATCAGAAGCCCTTGAGCACACATAGTCCAAAGGATCAGGCTTTAAGGAAGTCTCCTTACAGTGTCTTATCTTTTGATTTGTTTGCTCAGAGAATGATAGGACAGATACTGCTTTGTGAACATGATTACGCACTTTACAGACACACATCCATACTTTCAAATTGGTGTTACATCTGAGTTAAATACTGTTACAACTGTCCCAGCCAAAGTAAAAATAACTTGTAACATAAATAAAGATAGCATCTCCATGCACAAAACAGATCTGCTGACAGTTGCCTGGTGAGAATTGTATTGAAATCATTATAAAAGATACAGGTTTTCAAAAATTGTAGCTATTTTCTCTATGCAAGATGTATTTGCAGCTGGGAGCTCCCATGAGGCTTCATCTTCAAAGCTGTGTCTTTGAGACTGCAGGATTGATCCTTCAAGGACAGGTGGTCAGGAAAAGGTTGGGTTTTTTTTAAGACATTAACTAGCAGCTCTGTCAGAATCCTCTGTACATTTCCTCTGGACTTAATCCAATTGAATTAATTAAAAAGACTTCTGTTTGCTTAATGGAAATGAGACAAGACATAATTTATAACCTTGGTGTGGAAGACAGCCTCTGGCTTTCTGTCCAACACAAAACTATTTGAAATCAAGAAAAGTAGCTGTAATGGAAGAATGGTGTCTCCTGAAATGAAGAAAAAAAGTTGTTTACATTGTTTAAGAAAGATGAACAGACACTTGAGAGAGAACCTGCCTTTAATATTGAAGCCCACAGCTATTAAAATTAGGTCTGTAAATGCTCTTTCATACTGCATGTAAATTTCCTACAGTCTTTGTTCTGAAGTGAAGAATTCATCCAAGATTATCATTGCTTTGCCAAAGGATAGGGGAAGGAAAGGAGATGAACTGCCCTCCTCAGAGTAGCTCTTACCAGACAGCCAGATGGCAAGCGATGTGCCAGTATTTACAGGAAAGAGTCCAATGAAGATTATTAATTCCAACACAGCCTCTATACCCCAAACACCATTAAAATGTCACTGCTAAGGACTCTGAGAATCAAGGCACCAACAAAACATATTCTACAGAAAGATTTCTCTAACCTTAATGAATTATTGAAAACCCTTCCAAAATGCAGTGAGGAAAAATTATGGAATGAGCAGATCAGTATACGTTATAATTATGGAGAACACAAGTAACCTTCAACTGCAACATATAGGTAAATACATATATATGCAATACATATATATATAATATATATAATAAATTATATTTCTCTAAATTGTATTTGGTGTCACAAAACATTTTGTTCATTCAGAAAAAACAATTTTATTTTTAGAAGAAAACCATGGACCAAATCCTTGACTGGTAGCGTACTTCACTGAGCGATACTAATCTGTGTCCAAAGAGAAATGCTACATGAAGCTACATGAAGATTTAAAGAAATTGTGGTGTGGCTTAGGTGAAAAAAGGTCTTGTTCTTACTTCTAGCACCAACATATTTATTTTACATTTTCTCCACTTCTACTGCAGCAATCCAAGCCACATATTTTGCTCTTACCAAATATAGTATTTTCCCCTCTCAGGTAGTCTTCATGACTAAGCTTTGGTGGAGGCAGGGTTTGATGTTGTAACATTAAGCCATTGCAATATCCAGAGTTAACAAACTCAGCCTTTTCTTTAGACATTATATATTTAGATGAGACAGGGGGAGTCCATTATGAGACAAGGCCCAGCAGAAAAGCCACATCAGAGTCAGGGCCCCCTACAAAATGCCTGACTTAGGAGTAACATACTATTTGGAAGACAAGCAAGATGGCTTTCCAGGAGAGGGTTTCCATTCATTAATTCGGAAGACTGTATTTTCTGTGGTGTGAGACAAATGGTATGCAGAACATCCAGAGCCTCCACAAGCGTAATTTTATTATTTATTTAGTATTTTTTGATGCAGTGTTGTTAGAGAAGTGTTTTTGTTAAGGAAGCGCTCTTGACATTTTACAAACACTGTTAAAAGGAAGAACAGTTGTCAAACCAGGAGATCTAAAACCCTAATGAGCATCATTGCTCTGGTGGCTGCAGACGTTCTAATTAGTTTTTCTGGTTCAGCTCCCAGTGATTTAATTGTGAAATATCAACCCAATCCCACCTTTCAATAAAGCGTTCTTCAGAAATAAATCAAGGCTTAGAATAAGTTTCATTGGGAAGTATTGCAAAATATCTAGCAAATTGAAATTCAGGTATTTGCATGTTACAGAAGTCTTTTCCATCATCACAGGAAACAGTCACATCTCAGCTGTAACAATGGTGTTTTAATGATGTAAACCAATTTTATGTTGATTACAAAGCAAGAAGCAGAGAATAAAAAAACACCTTATTTTTTCAGTGGGAAGTGAGTTTGGGTGATTGGAATGCAACCAGCTCAAATGAGACTCTGCCTGAGCTCCCAGCCTTGCCATAGTCCACAAAATGCAAAATGTGTTCCCTGTCATAGGGACTGATGCGAAAAGAAATGGAAACACCCATCTGTTAACTCTGTGCTGTCAGGAAGATGCTATGCTTGCTCTCTGATGTCACTTGCAGTGGCTGATAATGAAAATTGATGGTGATTCATACAGATATCTCCTTTCCTAAGAATACTGGAACAGCAGCTTGCGTAATCCTGAGATTTACTTAATTAAGGAACATCCTGGACACTGTTTTATTTGATCATAGTTTCTGTCTCTTGCCTTCACCTCCCTCTCAGCTTTACCACAATGCCTTTCTTTAGCAAGGCCCTAATAAGAAGGTTAATTCAAAAAAGAAAGCAGAGAGTGGAAAGGTAGGCACTGAGGTGTGGCTAATGATTTAAAAACCGAAAGGAGAAGGGAGTGGAAATGTATCAGGGAGAGGTGGGATGCTGAGACTGTCCTGTTCACTGCTGGCAAAAACAGAAACTGAAGGTGGGGGCCCAGCTGCAGCTACTATATATGTCTCCAGAGACGAAGGGACTCATGTAGGTGAGGAATATACCTAAAGCTTAATGCCTCTGCTCACTCCGGTGAGACAAGACCGCTAATTTTAAGCATTTTGAAGCACTTTCTGCTTGAAACTTCAGCATCATCCAACTTCAGTGTTTTGAAATATGCCTCTTCAGTGAGATTCTTGAAGAATGTTGAGAAATGGTGCATGACATATATGATATTTACCATTTGACAGCTGAGACGCTAAAGCTGTATCTAACATAATCATAGAATCATAGAATCATAGAATAGTTAGGGTTGGAAAGGACCTCAAGATCGAGTTCCACGCCGCCAGGTCCCTCTGTTTCTGACCAAGGCAGCCTCTGAATAAGGAGAAAGCACACAGGGAAATGTACCACTGCCTTCCAGGTGACCTTGGCATTTTAAATCAGGAAGCAAGCAAGAAACCTCGGACTCCATCCAGCTCCAGCTTGTTTTATTTATTACAATATTGCAGCAGCACTCAGGGCCCCAGCCAGGAATGAGAAACCCATTACACTATCTAGCATGCAAGTGTATAACTAATAGACTTCAAACACCCCTTATTTATCAGCAGTGATGCTTTAAAACAACTTTGCCTGGCAAGATAGGATTTTTTGTGGAAAAGGGGGAGATGGAATTTTTCATCCAGAAATGCCTTCTCCAGAAGGATTCTTGGGTGCTGGAGCCAGAGGCAGGATGAAGCACGGTCCAGCTGCCCAGGCACACAGGACAGACTACGCATTAAATATGGTCATTTTTCGATCAGGCAGATACGACGTCTTGAACCGCAGTTCCGAGCAGGAAGGAAGCCATCGCTGAGGAGAAAAAGCAACATCAGTTTATTGAACCAGACTGAACCAGCCGTAACGAACGCGGCGGCGGTTACTCGCCTCCACGTGGCACCGCGCCGCACGCGCGGCTCAGTCCCAGCGCCTCCCGAGCTGGCCCATTCCTTACCCTGCAGCCGCGCCGAGCCCTTCCAGGCCCGTCCCGCTCTCCGGCCCCGCGGCAGCCACTAACGGGGCTGTCAACGACGGCTCCCACAGGAACACGAGCCGCGCGCCTACCAGCCCTCTCACCCCGCCGGCGACCTACTTCGGCAGCGAAGGGAGGGGCGCTGCCGGACTTGTTTCTCGGCGGAGCGATGCCACCCGCCTGAGCCTGCCGCCCGCCCCGCCAGAGGCGGAGGGTTACAGGGCGCAGTGCAGTGCCTCGGCAGGCTGTGTGGGTTCTTCAGGTGTCGCGGCCGGTTCGTGGGTGTCGTGCTCGTGCTTGCTGCCTCCTCTGTGGTTCGCTCCCGCCGCCCCGCCAGCAGCTCCGCTCCTTGTCCTGCTGTCTCTGCGCTCTCCGCTACCGTTTCCCGGCGGGCTGGGGCTGCGTCTTCGCGTCGGCTTCCCCCATAGCCTGGTGGCTCCCAATATGTACATCATCGTCTGTCCTGAAAGGCAGCAGGTACGGCGGGGCGGCGACGGCGGGACGCCCCGGGCGGCCAGCCCGGACGCGGCCCGCATCGGCTATGAGGGGACGGGAGGCTGTATGGGGGGACAGCGGACGCTGCGCCGCCGCGGCCCCGCTGCTCTTTGTTCGCCGGTCGGCGCTGGCGCAGGGGCGTCAGCGGCCCGAGGCTGCCGGTGGGTGGGGCGGGCCCGGGCCCCGGCCCCACGGTGATGGCCGCAGCTCCACGGTGGTGAGCCTGGCCCGCCGCGCCGTGCCCTTCCCGCGCCCTCGTCAGGGGCAACGGGACTTCGGCTGGCTCCGCAGCTTTTTGTTGCTTATTTGGGCCCGTTTCTCAAGGGCTGGCCACATCTCTAAGTTGCCATGCTTTTCAAGGCGAAGTTATGTGAATGGCCTGAATGGTGTGAGATGGATCCCCTCACAGCTACCGGCCTAAGTCCCACGGGGGGTGCCCGGGGGAAGTCGGCGTTGCTGCCATTTCCCCGCATGGGCACCAGCAGCTGGTGGGAATGCCGTGTAGCTCCCAGGCCAGAAATTCAGATGTTCCTCATACGAGTGGTTGCTGTTCCAAGGTCAGGCGTTGCCTGCGTGCCTTTCCAAGCACCACGCTCCAAGTCGGGTAGTGACACCTTCCTTAAACCTTTTATAGTAAGGGTAGGAGGGAGTGATGGGAGAAAATCGCAGAAATCCTGAACTTTAAATAGTTGTTTTGGGCTGAAGAACATGTGCTAACAGCTGGTTGCCAATGTCGTGGCCCTCCCTTCCATCTATACCAGTTCTAGGAAGCAGGCGATAACACAGTGAAAACATTGGATGTCAGTCCACCTTAGTGCTTCTGGAGAAAGGTGATGAGTATGAATGACCAGAAGGGGGTTTGGGGGCGGGGGAGGGGGAAGGGAAGGAGGAGGTACAGTATTTTTTGCCTGCATACACAGAGTTTGAGCCCATTTTTAGAATTTTTCAGAGGTGTTTCAAGGTAGAAAATATCTTTTAATTGGCATCCTCATTGCTCCTTCACCTGGGGTTTCCATAGACATAAAAACTGAATTGGTTACAGTTTTATGCAGGGTGGAAAAATGTTGATGAACTGAGAGGTGAGGCATCTGAGTTACTTACAAAGGAAAAGGATAGCAAGACTGAGCGGTGATAGATTAGTGGAAAATCATGCCACTTTCCTTTTTTGTTGTGGTTTGTGAAGGGGAGGATTTTTTTAATTATTATTTTCCAGTGATGGCTATGTAGACACCACATGTATTCTCATCTGTCAAGGATCTATAAAGTAAGAAACCAGGCAGCATGTGGTGCTTTGATGGTAAGACGGGTTTAATTTTAGAAAGCAGATTTTGTAGCCACAAGCCTAACTCTTGGAGCAGAGGATGCAACAGTCAGGGCATACTTTCCAGTTAGGAAATGGTACTTTAGCTACTCTAAATAATTTTGTTTGTCTAGCTTCATTTTCTTCAGGTTAAGTTTTTAAGGAGCAGGAGATGGTATGACAGACAAAACCTGCCCAGAATGGGGGGTGTGAGACAACACTGACACAAACAAAATCCACCAGTTTGCTGGTTGTGTGACAGGGATTTGAAGAACTGTGGGAAGGTGTGTTAGTAGAAAAAGAAACAAAAAAAAGGGGGGGGAGGGGGAAAGAGCTCAGATTTTAAGAGTGCGTATGAAGCAGAAGGTACAAAAAGAGGTGTTGATAAAGACTATGACGACAACAACAAAAAAGTACTATGTGGAAAAGGAGAAGAGGAAACGGAACCAATATGGAAAAGTGGTGTAATGAGCTGTGGTAAGACTTGGTGAAACAAAAACTGTGTATCAAAAGAAGGGGGTTGTGGGGGAAGGGATCGCTTTGAAAGCTGTATTAAATGGGCATCTGGTGTGCTACAGCTCAGAGTTGTAGTTGGAACTGAAGTAACATTCAAACATGAAACAGTTTTTTTGAGTCTACATACACAAATGTGTGTTTGATAGATCTTTCTAGACTTGTTTTCTATAGTGGACAGTCCAAGAATTACATCTTCTTGGACTGAATCTAAAAGATTTTGAAAAATATTTGTAGTTCTTTTTCCTTCCGCTTCAGTTCTTAACCAGTGATAGCAAATACACTTTCCCTCTCCCCTCATGGTTGAGGTAGGAGAACAACTAAGCCTTGAAGTGAAATAGAACAGTTTTATTTACAAGTCACAGTTATCAGTGAGACTAAATCTTTAGTGGATAAAAATTGAAAAGTGAATATGCAAAACAAAAGCCATATAAATTCTGTGAGTCTTTCAACCACTGGTATAAAGAAGGTGAGCCTGTTTAGTGGTGTAAAGTATGTTGATATATGTCTTGGTCCATGGTGTTTATCTGGAATGCAGACTTGGACATGAAAAGATTGTGTGTTTTTACCATAAATAAATGCTAATGTATAAAAGAAAAATTTTGAGGATGCCTGGTTTTATCTTCTAATAGAAGTAATGGATTATGAGTAATTGTAATTTTGACTTACATTTCTTCAGAACTGGGCCACAAAAAGCCAGAAAGCCCACAGCAACTAAAAAGCACAAAGTGTATTAAAAGATCTCCCCTAGTTGATCTATTACTTATGAGTTGAAGAGATACCAACCTTATCTGACAAAAAAGTTTGGGCAGAATTGGTACAAAGCAAGGCTTTTTTTACTTTTATAGTGAAATACTGCACATGGAAAGTACCAATGAACTATACTAAAGATGAGAATTGTCAGATGAGAGGAAAAACAAATACTACCTTTGGTGTTAGGTCATGGCCAAGATGACTTTTGTCTTAATATGTTGCTCTGGGACCTGTTGTCTTGACACCTCACCTGAGACCCCAGGTCATGTGTCCTCTGAAAGTGGCTCTGCAGTGGAGAGTCCTAGGGCAGGTTTTAGATCTAGGAAAAATTCAACAGTAATCATCTTGTGGCAGGTTCCTTAAATGTTGAAATGTTTTCTGCAGTGAACAGCTGTTAAAAAAAAAATTGCAATGAACACATCCTAAATTTTAAACACACTAATTAATAGTTAATATGTTTAAACATAAAAAATAACAATTTAAAGTGTATTAATTATGACATTTACTTGCTCTTATAACAGAGCTAATCATATTTCAATAGTATTTGCATTTGCAAGATATGTATAAGAGGATAGCATAGTGAATGATGAGAAGACTTAGTATCACTGTTATTTAGGTGAGTCTTCTGAAATGCACCTCTAAATGTATATACAGTGAAATGGAAAGATGAGCTTCAAGGGAGGAAAATCCTCTTCTGGAAGTGAGTTATGTGTAGTGAATTTATCTCTGAGTGTATTATGAGCCATGACTCTTTCATGGTCCAGAGGTACATACATATAGCAAGTGAAAATATCAGTCTGTGCATAACAGTAACTGTTTAGGAAACACAGTTATGTTTAAATCAAGCAACTGTCCACAGACATTTGAGTGCTGCATTCCTTCAGTTGAGTACAGCTGTATCAGTGCAGTGCACCACATGAATACTTCATGACTTCTGGCCTGTCTCAGTCCTCTGCGTTAACACCTAACGTGATTTTACGCCTAGCTTTCTTTACAGTGAGGGTGGTAAAATACCGGCACAGGTTGCCCAGAGAGGTGATGGATGTGCCATCCTTGGGGACATTCAAGGCCAGGTAGGATGTGGTTCTGGGCAGCCTCCTGATCTAGTTGAAGATATCCCTGCTCATGGCAGGGGGGTTAGACTAGATGACCTTTGAAGGTCCTTTCCAACCTAAACTATTCTGTGGTTCTATGATCAACTCTTGATTGAAGGTGGCTCAACAGGAGTATCAATCTTAAATATTTAACTTTGGATTTTCATTCTAGTTTTATGTATCACACTTATTTTTCGCTTTCTTTTAAAAAATAAATACAGGAAATAGACCTGCTCTCCAGAATTTTCTGAAATGGAATGTGTTGTTTCCATTCTGGAATTCTCTAGCTTTAGCATGTTTAAATAAGTGTGTTTTGATTGAGCTTGAAAACTAATAATTTCAGAGACATCGGGCTTCATATTTTACCTGTCCTGCAGTGATCTGTAAACATCGTACTTGGTTTAAAAATGTAAAATCCAGGAAAATTATGAAAAAAGCAGCTGACAGTTCTTGATGTGGTGAGCTAGAAGGGGTTATGGGGGGGGGGAAGGGGGAAGGTAATAGCAAAGTGAATTAGAGTTTTGAAGTAATTTTAAGAAAGGAGTTTGTTTGCCATGCTTGTTTATAACCTTTAATGCAGGAAAAATGTAGCATTCTTAGCTCTTCATTGAATTTTTGCTTATTGTCTGGCTCTGGTTTTGCAGTATATACCAAACTAAAAGGAATGCAGAAAGTAATGAGTACGCTTGTGCTATTTAATGCTATTTTGAGTAGTAATATTAGCTATGGGTCACATGCAACAGTATTGAAACTTTGTGGCAATAATTAAGACACTAAAATTCTTAGATATTCACATTGGACAATATGATTAGGTGCATGAATGCAAAATGTGTGGGATTGACCTCATGCACAAAGGAGGGCTTTAAAAGTCAAATCTTCCATTTCAATCCAGAATTATTTTGGATGTCTTTTTTAGGTCTTGAAGGTTGTAAGCAAGTACATCAGGCAAAGTTAAAACACTGCACTTGTTCTTCTGTTACAGTAGAATGTGACAAAACATGCCCAGAGATGTAAACTGCAGGGGTGATTCTGGAATTTAGTTGAAATTGATGGAATATTTGTCATGTAACTCAGTGTTTCAGTCGAGGTGAATCTTTGGGGAAAGTGTGGACATGAGGCTGTTTCTGGTTTTGAGAAGTGAAGCTTTGACTGCTTTAGAAACTGGAATGGTTATACCAGTTGTACCAACAAGAAAAATACTGACTTCCAAATGCTTAGCTAAATATTTGGTAAACAGAGCTTGGTTTCACTTTCATAATTTGCCTGTAGGATTATAAAAAGAATATATATTTAATCCATGAGATTTTTTTTTCCTAGCAAAGTATGCTGACATTAAAGTGTGTTGTAGAAAGTTGTAGTCCCCAGGATACTGTTCCTATAGTCCTCCCTGCATTTCAGTGGTACTATAATCCAGACAGACACCACTGTTGCTCTGGAGCAGTTATTTCCTTCTTTGTACATGTTGTGTCTGTTCTAGTAGCCAAACTTCACATTAATTCTTTGTACAAGGTTATCTATCTTCAGCATTGCAAGAAGCTGTTAAGGATGGAAGCAGTTTTCTGATAGAGCTGGTATATAGTGGGATAATGTCACCTGCAGCTCTTGACAATCAGCCTCCTGCTTGAACTGCTGATCTACTTCCAGACCAAGGGCAGTGCAGTTCCTGCCAAAACAATCCCCATGTGTAAGTGCTGGCCAGGCAGTAGGGTCATGAGGGTCTCTTGCTACATCATGGGTGACTTTTAATTTTTGACAAGGAGAAAAGAGCTGCTCCTCTTCTTAGGAAACCTGATGCCCAGTGTGGCATTCATTCTGTAGATACAAATATAGGTTTGAAACTGCAGTGGGAAACTCAAGTGGATGAAGTGATTGATGTTTTCCTGAGGTGGCATCAGGGTCATGGAAAGTTCCAGAGTGGGTGTTTGTTGCCTGTTCCCTCCCCTCTGCTGCTGCTCCTCCTCTTTTCTCCTCCCCCCCAAAAAACCCAGCATAAACAGCCCACCCCCCTGCAGAATCCCAACAAAGCTACTCCAGTTGCAGAACTTGATCAGCACATAACAGTTTCTGTTTGCAGGGTAGCAAAGAGACTTTTTTATCAAAGAAAGTTATCACTGAAATAGTGATTTCTGACTTTATAAGTTTTGTTTGTTTGTTTGTTGGGGTTTTTTTTTGTGTGTGTGAGTTTTTTGTTTTTTTGTTTTTTTCTGAAGTACTGGGGATATGCTTAGTCATTTCAGACATGTCCTTAATCCATCTCCAGTCCATTTTAGGCATTCAGTAGAAGAAGGATATAAGTAGATGAGTACAGGAAAAGCAAAAGGTAGGAGGCATGTGGATTGATTTACTTTTTAAAATATAGTCATTTTTGTTGTGTTACTTAAGTTATCTACTATTGTAAGCAGCAGTAATGATCAGGATATAGGAAGTGCTGAAGATTAGAGTTGGTAAGGAATTATGTAAAAATGGGGTTCAGCTGTTAGAACTTTTTCTCTAAGCACAAATTTAGCCGCTTTTTTGTCTCTGTGCTTATAAAATTGATGTGGTTGAGCTCTCATTAGCTACAAGAACGTATTGGTGTCAATAGGGATTTTTTCAGGCTTTTTTCTCTTTTTTGTGTTTGTATGTGAAGAAAACCATGTTTGTTCAGGCCAAGAACTTCTATTTAAGACAATATTAAAGTTTTGCCTGAAACACGTGGTAGTACCCTCTACTGTCTTTTTACTTTATGCCTTCTCCTTTATTGCAGGTTATGATGCATGATTATCACAGAAGAAATTCATGTCTATAGCTTTTAAGGACTTTATTACATCATCTTCAAGCCTGATAGTTTTGGAATCCATATTGCATCTTCAAAGACGCATCTGCAAAGACACATCTGCTTTCACATTTCAACAAACATCTTCCCTGTTAAAAGATATTGAAATTGAAGTGCTTAGTTTTAACAAAGTAATACCATTATATTAAGATCTCCCAGTTAAAATTTTACTGTCATACATTTGCTAGGTAAGTTGATACTGTTAGCTGTGTATAAAATAGTTAATACTTTTTCTAAAGTTCTGGACTTTAAAACTTTTCTAAACTAAAACACAACAAAAGAAAGCATATGCAAGTGGATAATGATCTTTGTAAGTAATATTATTGTTGCCAGTTTAGGGTCAAATGCTTTCAGTAGTAAGTGAATTTAAGATAAATGGATTAACACTAGAACTGGGATGGGGGAGGGTGTTGCCATTTTTGCTACTGATTTTTGCTCTCCTCTTTTTCTGTTTTGGGGTTTTCTTGTTTAGCCTCATCTTAAGAATTTTCTTAAACTCCAGGTGGAAATCATTGCTGGTAACATTAGTAGTATCCTACATGTACTTTCCTTTAAAAATGTTGATGAAATATACTTTTGCATATATTAGCAAAAAAAGAAAATCTACCAAATCCGATCTTTGTAGAGCGGAATGAAGCTTCTTGTGTAATCCAGTGGTTTTCAGCTGGCTCCTATGGAGTTAGCGTAGATTCAGCATGTAGTTTTGAAGTTGGTACGTACTGAAGTGATGTGAATATGTTGAAAGTTGTTGTTTCAATCGCTGAAAACCATTAATCCAGCCAATCCAAAGGTGATCAGCATTTGCTGATCAGCAGTAGGACTTCTCTAGGGTTTTTTGAGATGATTTTTTTTTTAAGTTCCTCATGAATGTTTGTTTGCAAGCAATGTGTTAATAGTATTTCAATACTAAAGCAAATGTTTTGTCCGTAAGCTTTATACGTTGTTTTCAGCCATACCAACACAAAAATGATTCCCAATGGATATTTGATGTTTGAAGATGAAAACTTCATCGAGTCTTCTGTTGCCAAACTAAATGCTCTGCGCAAGAGTGGTCAGTTCTGTGATGTCCGTCTCCAGGTACTTTTTTTTCTTTCAGAGTATGGTGATTGAATGTGTTGGGGTTTTTTGTTACATTGTATAATGCTGTGTGCCTCATTGACTGTGAGGCATGAGATTTTAGAATCTGATTTTTATGAAAAATGCATACGTTAAAAATCCCAGGTATACTTTGAGAGAAGCAATGCTAATATTTTTTCAGGTGATGTAAACTGGAGACAGTATCGATTTGAAAAATTTATTTGAACTTTGATATTCACTTAGGTAGGCCTTTATACTATTATAATACAAACGTAGTTTAAGAACATTCTTACCAGCATGTGGGTTTCTTATTTGTGTTTTAAATAAAGGTATGTGGACATGAGATGTTGGCGCACCGAGCCGTGCTAGCTTGCTGCAGTCCCTACCTGTTTGAAATCTTCAATAGCGATAGTGATTGTCATGGAATTTCCCATGTTAAATTTGATGATCTCAATCCAGAAGCTGTTGAAGTTCTGTTGAATTATGCCTATACTGCTCAGTAAGTAGTTTGCATAGAAAGTAGACAGAGCAGACTTTCATTTAAAAAAATCAAAATAATAAAGATTAATTTTTTTAATAGGTTAAAAGCTGATAAAGAACTGGTGAAAGATGTATACTCCGCAGCAAAGAAGTTGAAGATGGAGAGAGTTAAGCAGGTACAGTTCTCACTTCTTCCAGAAATGTATTCCTGTTTCTCAAGCTGACTGCATCATGCTTTTTGGTGTTAATGAGACAAAAAATTATGTTTCTGTTTAAAATATGCTCAGTGGATAAGCTTCTTTAGATGTTCATTAGAATTACATTGTTTATAGTGACATCACTATGTATTATTTCCACTTGTGTTATCTTTGTCCTGAGGGATTCTCTGAAGTTGTGTATTTGTGCACCTGTATAGTCCTAGCTGGTTACTTACTTTCAGGTTTGTTGAAGCAGTGGTGTGGTTGGTTGCATTGGGGGCATAATTAAACCTGTAAATCTGTGGCAGTACGTGGAAAAAGAGTAAGTCACACACTCCTGAAGATATGCTTGGTAGCACCTGACTTTAAGAATACTTTCTCTTGCTGCAAATGGGGATACCTTTGACAATGAAATAGGGATTCTTATCTTCACTTGACTGCAGATAAGCAGTTTTGAATAGGCGTTCAATAGAAAGGCATGGAGGTCAACGTATGCGTGAGAACTTTTAAATGTGCATCTCCGTATGGAAGGCAACATTTTGTTTACAGCCCTGGCTCAGGAAGAGTATGACAACAGTCAGTCACTATTCTGCAGTTAGAAAAAAGCCATTGTTATATGTTGGGAAGGATAATTTAAATGTATAACAATCTTATCTATGTGTAAACTAAGATGTGGCTTTTTTTTGTAAAAGGTTTGTGGTGACTATTTGCTCTCCAAGATGGATGTTCAGAGCTGCATCTCTTACCGCAACTTTGCAAGTTGTATGGGAGACTGGCGTTTGTTGAACAAGATTGATGGCTACATTCAGGAACATCTTTTACAGATTTCAGAACAGGAGGAATTTCTCAAACTTCCACGGTTAAAGGTTAGCTTAAGTTTGTAGATGTCCTTCTAGTATGCGATTTCCGGAAAAGCAACCCTAGGAGCAACTATTACAGCTTCCTTTTGGGGAGTAGGAACAGTAAAAGTCGGTAGGTGCACTGACTTTCACCAACAATGTGGATATTCTGGATCTGTTAACCTGAAGAGTAGAGAATACATACTATCATCCTTTCTGAGCATAAAATGTAACTGCAGATGCACTTAAATGTGCTTCCTAATTTCAGTGGGCTGAAGTCTCCTTGTAGCTGGTGTTTTCTAGCTCTCTAGTAAAGCAAGAGTAATGTTCACTACATGAAATACAGTATGCTACAAATACAAGGGTAATACCTATAGACTAAATCATCTTTCTCCTAATTAAAGCTTGAAGTAATGCTGGAAGACAATGTTGGCCTACCTAGCAATGGCAAACTGTACACAAAGGTAATCAACTGGGTACAGCGCAGCATCTGGGAGAATGGAGACAGCCTGGAAGATCTAATGGAAGAGGTTAGTCTTTAAGAAAATGGGATTAAACATAAAAAAAAAAAAAATCAATATGAAGGATGATCCCACAATCCCTTTTTTTTTCTTTCACTTTTTTACCTATGACCCTAAAGAATTCAAATTTTACTGTAGGTACCCCTAAGCTGAGAAACTGGGGGGGTGTTCAGGTGAGCTGAATGAACTGTTCAGTCTGGTCTTCCTCTTTCCTTTTTTTTTGCTCACTATGTGCTGTATAGTAACCTCAAAGTGGTGCATGTCTTGCTTTAGAACTGGGGAGGTGGTACTGAAAGTTGCTGTAGATTCTTGATGTTTTCCTTTGCAGGTTTTGCTTATAAATGCAAAGTAGGTAAAAGCTTCTAATGGTTGTTCCTCCCCGTTGATTTATCTCCCCATAGGTTTATTAACAAAACTAGGATACCAAGGCTGAAGAACCAAGAAGAAACCTCAAGTGTATTGACACGTACAGAAGCAGCAGTCCTGCCCCAGTTCTCCTAAGAAAATCCGCTGTGGGCAGAGAACGATGATGATGCTTTAATGGTGTTTACTTACTCCTTTACAGGATACATTATTTTGAAAGTTTTGTGTTTATTAAATGGCTTTGCTCATGAATACTTATACTAGATATAGCCTGGGCAGTGTTTATTGGAAAACTTAGTGGGGAATCTAAATTTTTAATTGGCTAGAGACAATGGACCTTACAAAATCCCCTGAAACATCAACATTTTCCAAGTCTGTTACTAGAGGCACAAATAATCTTCGGAAACACTTGTATAGGCGAAAGTACATGTTGATACTGTCATATATTATCAAGTGTATATTTCCTCTTGGAAAAACTCATTTTAAAAGCTTCGATCATGTTCAGATGCGTTTCATTGAAACAGTTGCATCTGATGTTTATTTGTGGCAACAGTTTCCTCAAGAACTTAAATTTATGTTGTCTTCCCTCATTCGCATACCTTTCTTTTAGAGTCCACTCTTGGCTTCTCTTAACATCTTTTGATTGAGATAAATATGTGTATTTTTCAAAGCAGAAAACTTGTTTGCGGGGATAGTGAAAATGCTTGCATGAGATTGTGAATTTGTGTAATTCTGCAAATTAATGTGCTTTTTGCTTGTCTAATGTTTCTGTGCTGGGAAGACAGTAGAAGTCCTTGGAAAATGAAGATTTCTCTCAAGCTGAGAAAGTAAGGAACCTCATCCCATGTTTGAAGATTGCCACCATGACATCTGCTTCCTTTTAGTTTTGTCATTCTGCTAGATTGAGATGAGATGACAAGAAGTATGCTGGCGACTGCCTTTTGTAATCTGCCTATAGCTAACAGCAGTGGAGACAGTAGCCATATGGGTATTCTGTTGTTGTTTTTGCAGGTTCAAACGCTGTACTACTCAGCTGATCACAAGCTGCTTGATGGAAATCTGCTAGATGGACAGGCTGAGGTGTATGGCAGTGATGATGACCACATTCAGTTTGTGCAGGTACAAATTGCAGACAGTCTCAGGTAACCCCAGATAGACTGGAGCAGTTTACAAAACACCTGAAGTCTTGTGTACTGTTAGCAGAGAAAGCAGCAGTAGCTTTAATGAAGAAATAGGTGATGAGAAAATATCGTTCTCGAAACTGCTGGAGGCAATGATTTAGTCTGTGTTTCCAGTTTTTCAGCAGACTGACTCCAAGTCTTTGCAAAACAGAGTGCTTGAGGTTTGACTTCAAAATAAATCTTAGGCTGTTAGAAGATGAGGTAGAAAAGCAGCCAGCTGTAGCAAGTCAGCTGTGGCTTTGTAGGCATATTCAAGAGACTGTAAAGAATCACGGACTGCTTTGCTTGCAGTGGAGAATGTTAAATTTTGGCACAGAAAAAGATCCCAGACGTAAGTTCTAATCCTTCAGCTGTCAACGTCCATTTCTTTTGTTTAGCTGCACTTTAATGTGCAAGAGAGATTTTTATAAGCAGCAGTTAAGTAACGTCTCATCTGGAGATAGCCAGTACTCTGAGTACAAATCAGTCTTGTGCTGAGGGATTTTTTGGTCTCTTATTATACCTTTTGTTTTTTTTTTTTTTTGTAGCCAGATATAATCATTCTCTACTCTTGAAAAACACACAGCTTAGCATTAGCTTAGCACTACAGAGGCTGTTTCAGAAACAAAGAATAATAATGGGCTAATAGATGCAAATTGTCAGTTGCTTTATACAAATTAAGGTTGTTTCAATTCACAGAGTTAGAAGCAAATATGTTGTAATATTTTAACGCAAAAGTGGAATATGCTGATGCAAAAGTAATTTCTGAAATTTTTTAGCTAATGTTTATGTAAAACACTATCCCAGAACATGGATTTTAGAAGTGAAAAGAGGAAAATGAAAAGGCAGTTAATTTTCCAGTTTCTTAGTTGTTTTTAGTAAGCCTTAACAGCCTTCACCACCTTTAGATACTACTTGCAATAGACGCTGAGAGGTGAACGTTCAAAAGGTTCATTTTCAGAAACAAGGCCAAGAGTTCTCAACTTTTTACAATCCTTAATGACAGTAAGAATTGCCAACTTCAGCCATTCTAAACAGTTGAGAAAAACTAACAGCAGAAAACCCATAGATGACAGCCCTAGAAAAATTGTAACTCTTAAATCATTTAATTACAAAAGTTTGTAATTCCTGTAACTGTCGAGGCAATTTAGGGATAAGAATAAGCTGTTAATTGGATGAAGATTTGAAAATAAAAATGTCATGCACAAAGGAACTGATTTTCATGGTGAGCCAAGTATAGCAATCAAGCTCTTATATATAAGCTTATCTATGAGTTAGGTGATGTATTTCAAAAGTCACATGACAGTTTCCATACAGATCAGACTCCAGGGAACTACAAGTATTGCAGACTTGATATCGTGGTCATAAACTTTGCTGCTAAACCGAGTAGACAGAACATTAAAACTTTGTGTTTGGTTCTTATGATTCAGAAAAAAATGAACAACCCAACCAACTTTGCAGTGTGCTCTGAAATGTGAAAATGGGGGGAGGAGGGGGAGGCGAGAGGGTGGGATGTCATAGTTGAGCAAAATAATGTAAGCTATAGTATAAATGTAATTGAAGAAGAAAAGAAAGCAGAAATCTTCTGTTAGGTATCAAGGGAGTATAAACCAAGAAGCAGCTAATCTGAGCACAGAGAGCAACTGAGGCGAAATAAATTTGTCTTCAGGGAATGAAGAGAATAGTTAATTCACTTCCAAATAGCATTATATAATTAACCCAAGTTCCAGAAGCAGAGCTTGTGAGTGAGGCTTCTAGTTTGTATCTCAGTTCTCTCCAAATGGAGGTAGGTTTTTCCTTGTGTTTGAAAACCTTGCTAGTAACTCATACTCTTCTCTAAGAATTTGAAATGATTTCTAGTCAGACACCAGCAGTATAAAGCTACTTTCACAGGATGGAAGGATTACCAGGATAAGATGTAGGGTGGTTTTTGGCCACTGTTGCTGAGTAGGCAAGATGTTCTCTTGAAAATGTAGGTGTGCTATAATTGATGCTCTGCGGAGGTGGTAGCCTAAGTTTTCTTTTGAATAGTTATGTGTTAGAGAAGCAAAGGAGGAAGGAGGTGTAGTCTTTGGCTAGGTCTCTGTAGCTGCCTTTTGATTTTGCAGAAGAAGCCACCACGTGAGAATGATCACAAGCAGATTAGTAGCAGCTCCTCAGGAAGTCTTTCTCCAAATGCTACTGTTCAGAGTCCTAAACACGAGTGGAAAATCATTGCTTCAGAGAAAACTTCAAGTGAGTAACTGGGGCAGGGTTTGTCTAAAAGATGCATCTGGTATTGTATACCTACCACTTCCCACTCCCTGGGCATTTTCTTCCACATCTGTAAGGAAAGCAGAAGTACCTTTTCTTACTGATGCTGCAAGTCAAATTTGCCTAGTAATCTGTGGGATGTTTCTAACATAACTGGGGCCTACCTGGCATCATTTACATCTCGATTACTTATGCGCAGGCTGTCCCAAATCCCACGGTGGGTGTAATTTACCCAGAAAGTCCTAAGGAGCTAGGCAGCCTCTAATTTACAGAACAATTTGGTGTATGTGTGCAAGGCACCTTTCTTCTAGCACATCTTTAGATTGCTGTCTTACGTCTTTGAACTATAAGCTAAACCACATATTTTTCAGTAGCTACGCCAATACTTGGAATCAGTAACAAGAAGAAATCAAGTTTTCACACTTACAAGGGGAGAAGCATAATCTGATGACTCTAGTTAGTATCCACTTAAATTCACCTAAAATTTTATTATATTGGTGGTCTCTCCTTTTCTCCTGACAACAGGTAATACCTACCTGTGTCTTGCTGTTCTGGATGGTGTGCTGTGTGTGATATTCCTGCATGGCCGTAACAGCCCGCAGAGCTCTCCCACAAGCACACCACGACTGCTGAAGAGTCTGAGTTTTGAGCTTCAACCAACCAATGTCATTGAGAAGCCCATGTCTCCAATGCAGTACGCTCGCTCTGGACTGGGTACAGCCGAACTTAATGGCAAACTGATTGCTGCAGGTAAAAGAAACAGTAACAATTCTTTAAACAACTTGCTGGGTTGGGAGTGGGAGGGCAGTTGCTTCCTAAGTGTGTATGCTATATTGGAGTCCGTGTTCTCTTCAGTGTCAAAGCAATTGGTCTTTGGAAATACAGTATCATATAACCTTTTGCTTTTAGGTGGATATAACAGAGAAGAGTGTTTGCGCACAGTGGAATGCTACGATCCGCAAAAGGATACTTGGACTTTCATTGCACCGATGAGAACACCCAGAGCTCGGTTCCAGATGGCAGTTTTAATGGTGTGTGTTGGGTGGAGATCAGATGAAATGTGACTATGTAAATGCAGGTGGGACAAACAGGGCAAACTTTACAAAATGGTAAAAGATGTTGCTTAACTGTAGTTACATAAAGTGCTGATGATTTTTTGTTGTGTACTTAGATGTGAAGCATCTTATTTTTTCCATTTAGGGGCAGCTGTATGTTGTGGGTGGGTCGAATGGTCACTCAGATGACTTGAGCTGTGGAGAAATGTATGAGCCAGAAATAGATGACTGGACTCCTGTTCCAGAACTGAGAACCAATCGCTGCAATGCAGGTAACACATCTACAGTTGATTGAATGGGTTTTTAAAAATATATCCATTTATTAGCTTACCTGTTATCTTTTCCTATATGAATAGGAGTATGTGCCCTGAATGGAAAACTGTACATTGTTGGTGGTTCAGATCCTTATGGCCAAAAGGGACTTAAGAACTGTGATGTGTTTGATCCCGTAACAAAATCTTGGACAAGCTGTGCTCCCCTCAATATCCGTAAGTTTGTTGGGAGGGGAGGAGTGATTGCAAACCTGCAGGTTTAAAAAACCAACTAACACAAAAAACTGTTTAAATATCAGCTGCTGTGGCATGGTGTTAAGTGCATGACTTCTCTGCTGGGCAGTAACTCCTGGTGTTTGATTGTAGGGAGACATCAGTCTGCAGTGTGTGAGCTGGGTGGATATTTGTACATAATTGGAGGAGCAGAATCCTGGAACTGCCTGAACAGCGTAGAGCGTTACAATCCAGAGAACAATACCTGGACACTGATTGCGCCCATGAATGTGGCTCGGCGAGGAGCTGGTGTGGCTGTCCATGATGGTAGGTTTCCATGTGCTTAAACAACCTCTTGCTTGATGCTTAATGAATCTTTCATGTTAAGCTATGATGCCAAATACAAAGCTTCCTTCCTTCCCAGCAGGAAACAATACAGTAAGAACCTGGCTATGTCTGCCTCCAATTTTAATTAAAAATTGTAACCAGAAAACAAAAAAAAAACCTCTTTTTGTTTTGGGGCATTCACCCCTACCTGTTTTCTTTTCAAAACATCATCGTGCAGTTTCTAGAGCTGCATCTGCCTGACTTTGGACACTGCACTTACTCTGAAATAACTTCCAGTCAGCTCGAATGATCCAAAGCAGATCAATACTGTAACTTCAAACCTTAAGTAAGGCAAAGGTTTCTAACAGAAAACCTGAAGTTCCTTTATCTGGCTTAGCGCGTCTGCCCTGAAAGGAGGGGCTGTGTTTGGTGACATAGGCAGTGCTTAGCAGTGAAACATTCACTTTGCTTCCTTTTGCTAGGAAAACTCTTTGTTGGTGGAGGCTTTGATGGCTCTCATGCAGTAAGCTGCGTGGAGATGTATGACCCTGCTAAGAACGAGTGGAAGATGATGGGAAGTATGACTACTCCGAGGAGCAACGCTGGGATTACAACAGTGGCAAACACTATTTATGCAGTTGGGGGATTTGATGGCAATGAATTCTTGAACACGCTTGAAGTCTACAATCCAGAGTCAAATGAATGGAGCCCCTACACAAAAATTTTCAAGTTTTAAGCAGATTAAATTCTCTCTTCAGACTAACAGGCTTAATGATGTAATTGTGTTTTAGTTGAGGTACACATGTGAATAGGGTTGGGGAGGGCATAGATGTTGCCAACAGCAACACAGAGCTTTTGCATATTGCATATTAATGTGCTGTACATATTTGTTTTGGAAAGAATTATCAAGGTGGAGGGGGTTTGTGTATTTTCCAGCTTTGGTTTAGGGTTTTTTTAAGATTTTGAAGATAACACAGGAGAAACTGGACTGGGCATATCATTGCAGGAGCTTCCCCCAGTGTTTGTTTTGTCACTTTGCAAATTAGCTGACTTTTCCTGTAGGATGTGTTCTTGGGGCAGGAAGTGTAAGGTTTATGGGGGATAGTTTTTTTTTCCATCAGGCCTTGTTTTCCTTCAGTAACTGGAACAATCTTTAACAAGAAGCCTTATTTAAATAGATATAATGGCTATTTTTTTTATTAAAAAAAAAAAAAAAGCTGACATACCTGCCAATACCTTATCTTTTATGATTGCCTTTTTATAACAGTTTTTATATATTCAGCAGAGTATTTTATCTGTTGAAATGAAAATGGCAGAGAAATGGTTACTGAAGCAAAAAGACAACCTTGGAGTTCATAGAGACTGAGTGGGACAACTGATTTACCACTGTACATGAGCTTCTGATCTTTTGCCTCTGCTACAATATTGTAACTTAGTATGCAACACCTTTGTTAGAGCTGAATAGAGTTTCTGAACATAACATAGCTGTGACTTTCTGGGGTGGGGAAATTATTTTGGCTCCAAATATTTTGGCAAAAAGGCAAAAGGTGCTTTCTGTACAGCAGTTTTGTTACTCTGGGTGAGCTAACCTTTGTAAAACAAAAACCTTGGTGTGTGAGTTTTCTCATGGTTATTAAACTCTGGCCAGTTGGCAGTGAAAATGTGTTCATCTGGTTAGTAACTGTCTTAAGTTTCTTTTTCTAATATTACAAGCTGAAAGGGTGACAGACCACAACTTGACTCTGTATGTGCTCATAGTACTATGTTTTAGTTCACTTTCTCTATTCCTATGGATAAAATGTTGGTTAGGATGACTTGGTGTCTAATGTGTAGTGCTGCACATCTAACTCCTGGTGCCAAAACTAGCACTGACTGCTTGCTGCTGATGCAAACACATTAAAGGTACCTTTTGGGAAATCCTTGCACCATAAGACTGTTGTGGTGTGTCTGTGTCCTTTTCTTTAACAAGGTGTAATTTTCAATAAGAAGTTTGCAATGCTGTAACAGACCTTTCAAATGGATGTAGCTAGAGCACAAACAACAGATGTTTAACTGAATCCTCTTCCCCAAAGTAGAAGAGGGTTAAAGCATGATGTACACCTCCTACCTGCAACTTGAGTGTTACCCTCACTTACTTCTGGAGGGCAGAGGGCTCAGAGCCAGCACTGGCTCCTAGAGAACAACCAGCTGTTGTCTGAGGGAGATTTATCCCTTCAGAGGCTGCTCTCAGACTCAGTTTACTAAAAGCTCTGTGCAAATGACAGTGTGGTGCTCCACAGGTGAGATCAGAAAGAGGCCAAAGTGAACTTGAAGAAAGTGCATTAGAGTATGATGAAAAGAAAGCACCCCATACTCTTGTGAGGAGCTAGATCCTGTGTTCCTCAGCATTAATTAGGTAGCTTTAGGAAATTTAGCCACACCAGTGACAGCACTAATTTCAGCAACCATCCCATTCTTAGTTCAGCTTTCTGATCCCAACTCTAGTTAGTTCATGTAATACCAGGCAGTCCTGCTGAAGGGGAGCATAAGCAGACCGCAACATCTCTACTGGATGCAGGAAACCATCAGACCAAAGAAATGTACTGATTATTCCAAGGTGTAAAGCTGCATGCATTTGAACAGGAACAGTCAGTATGGGAGTAAGTAGCGAAGTACTTGTCTTCATCTGTCAGCTGTCCTCCCATATCAAAAGTAGATGTAACAGACATCCATCACGTGGTTAAGCTGATCCAGCTTCTTAGATTTGGGATACAAATTACCAATGTAAGCTTATTTGTGCATAACTAACTTACCTCAATGCTGGGATAAGAACTTGGATGGAAATAGCCCTTAAAATGCTTTTTGCTCCAACAATAACTCCACTAAGCCGCTTCTCTCTGACTTTGACGTGTCTGGGGGCAAGAACTGCATCCACAGTAATTAGGCAAAGTGAAAACAGATACTCAAAGAGTGTAGAATTAACAGCCATTTACTGTAACAAATAAATAATATTTTTACAATGAAGATTTTACAAATACATCCAAAAGTTAATATCAAAATAAATGCTTCTAGAACTCTGCGGTCATCTCATCTCTGTACATACACATACATAGAAGAGGTAGCTTCAAAGGCCACAGAAGCACTGAAAATGGCTTTTAGAAAGTTTCCATGGGCTTAAAGCATTTTTGGAAAGCAACAAAATCGGTTCAGAAGAGGTTGTACCTGAAGAGCAGATTTCTGCTCTATGAAAATTAAGCAGACATTTTAACAAAGGAAAAACATCCATTTCCTCCAAAAGAGGACCAGGACAAACATACCTGCATGACAGTGGGGGTTTATTTTGGGTTAAAAAAGATAAAAAATAGATATATAAATATATATTAGCATAAATCCATTTCTTTACCTATCTACTGTCCTCTCTTAAGTATTATGTATCCTGCAGTTCACTACACAGGCTACATACTGCATCTGCACGTTAAACCTTCATGTCTGCAGGGTTACCCATAATGCCTGCTCTCTGGCTTGGTATTCAGCTGCTTTCCTTTCTGTCCTTTCAGAACCCCAGGTGTCACAATATATTCTTTTTTCTCATTTCTGCAAACATATGCCTTACATGGATTTTCCTATACAACCATTAACGGATAATTAACCATTAACTCCAAACGGTTGGAATTTAGAACATCAGTCCAGCACATCTGGGCACCAAACCAATTCCATAGCTGGTGATTCTTAGCAAAAATACTGACATTTCATGTATATCTGTAACTAGGTGCTTGGTTTTTTTTTTCCTTCAACTCAAATACAAAACAGCACCATCAAAAAAACAAGGCAGATTTTTTTGGGTCCTCGAATATTTCCCTCACATACCACAGAGAAGTTAGACTTTGCCTGGACAAGGGAAGTGCAGGGTGTGAGCAGCACAGCTCCAAACCTTCACCAAGGTGTCACAGCCAGCCCCTGTTCTTGGCTTCTGTCTGAACTGATTCATGGCACTGCTTAATGGTGTGTTCCAGCTGGACCAGCTGGCAACATCCAATTTCTAACCTTTTCCTAGGGAAGAGAAGATAGAAAGGTTATCAAGACCCTATGGACCCACTTTATAGACAGGAACCTGGCCCTGTATTCCTTTAAAACAAAGTTCAAAGGGATTCTAATACCATACTTTTAATTCTGTCAGAAACAGAATACTTGGTACCTCTGGAAATCCAGACATATTTTTATCTTTATAACAAGCAATCAATCAAGTTTATTACAGAGCTGGCTAATCATTACATGCTCCCAGTTGTATCCTGCAATGAAATCTTTAGAAAGGAACAATTGAAGAGCCACACTGCAGCCATCAGTTCGGTCTTCTCAACCCAAACCTGAGCCTTTCATTATAAAAAGTTACAGGTTTTTACCCACTGTGTTTAAACTGAAAGTCAGCTACACATTTCCTACAGGTTTGCGTGTTGCAGATAGATAGATAGAAACAAGTTCTCTCTACAGTTACAACATTGTCAGGGTGATTTTACGCTTCGGGAATAGCGTGACTTCTGTGTTCATTGGGCGCAGCTAGTCCTGTTGCTCTCGCACCTGCTCAACATCTGTCATTTTCCTGATAATCTGTGGAGTGTCACCAATCAGAGACAGCATTTTACGAGCTTATGCTTGCACAAGTTAAATATTGTTTAAATTAGGTGGTCATAAAGGGACTTATGGTCAAATGTTCAACATGGGACACTAAGAAAAAAAGTACTGTCACATTTTTTTTGGAAACGGAAACCTCCCCTAAGCATGCATTTACAGTAAGCACAGCGATTCCTGCCTTGGAACATATGTCAGGCTGGCAAATGGTGCCAAATGTTTAAATAGCAGCCAGTCTAGTTGAACACATGAGAAACCTCTCTGATTTCAATGTTCGTCTGAAAGAAAGCAAAACAAAGCTCCCATCCCTCAGAGTGCTTCAATAGTTGTTGGCAAAATGACCAGATCCAGGATGTTGTTTCCCCGTGTCCGATTTCATAAAAATCAGTGGGCAGACACTGAACTGCTCCAGGCCCTAGTGCAATTTTATTTCCTCACACAGACTGATCAGTCTTCCCTGTGCAGTTTGGCCTTTTTTCCCAGCTGTGAAACAGCCAAAATACCTGCTCTTGTTTTTCTATTTGAACTTGGAATTAGATGGTAAACTAAAACTGGTTAATAGTAAACAGCAAGAAAAAAAATCCCAAATCCTCATTTCTATACTTAAGCTTGAGTATTCTGCAAACATATTTGCTACTGCAATTGGTGAGTGGAAAAGAAAAACAAATCAAAGCTTGCCACACAACCCCTATACATATACATATATATTTAATACAATTCAAATTAAAGGATGCTTTTAAAAAGGAAATGCACCTTATCTTCCCAGTATGTTTTGGCTCTCACAGGTAATGGAAGCTTGGCAGATCAGCCCAACAGAGGAGATGAATTCTATCACAAGCAGCAGTCTGAATGTGTATCATTTCTCTGGCAATAATGTACAGCACTGGCACAGCTATGCTGACAAAAGAACATCAATCCTCCTAATGATCAAGTGCCATTCACCAGCTAAAAAGTGTACTTTGACTCACTTTTGACACAGGAATGTTAAGCACTACTGGGCAGCCAGTAGTAAGCACACAGTGTACTTACTTGGGCTATCAGTCAAGTCAATACAGAATGAGAGAGAACATCGAGATGCCTCAGCAATACAAGTTATAAACCCTCTGCAGCAGTGAGTGCCTTGAAAAGCTTTCACGAAGAGCTCTTAAAACCAGCACAGAAAAGTATCTCATCAGTTTCATTACCCTTACCTCAATTAAAATTTTTGTATATCATTCTAGTGGCCACTGAGTAACAGTTAAAATGATAAATAGTATGATACTACACGCAGACTTTTATACCCAAGAACAGTACAAGAGGTGAATCAAATGTAGCTACTGCATTAACTAGAAATAAAACTAATCAAGCCAAGAGAGGCTGTTCCTGTACCCTCAGTAACACACTGGCGCATGCTGGACTGTGGATAACTTCCACTGAAACATGTGACACCACTGTGGGACACCCAGCTGTGCCAGGCTGGAAGAAAGGGGCATACACAGGCACTGAAAAGGACTCTCAAGAATCAGGAAAAGGGATGAGGTTTGCAACTGATGCAACCAGTACTCTCAGAGGGCAGTCCTGTCCTTCACTGCCACAGCCTGTGTATCAGGAAAATACACCATAGAATCATAGAATCATAGAATAGTTAGGGCTGGAAAGGACCTTAAGATCATCGAGTTCCAACCCCCCTGCCATGGGCAGGGACACCTCACACTAAACCATGCCATCCAAGGCTATGTCCAACCCCACCTTGAACGCCGCCAGGGATGAAGCATTCACAACTTCCCTGGGCAACCCATTCCAGTGCCTCACCACCCTTACAGTAAAGAATTTCTTCCTCAGATCCAATCTAAACTTCCCCTGTTTAAGTTTAAACCCATTACCCCTTGTCCTCTCACTACAGTCCCTAATGAAGAGTCCCTCCCCAGCATCCCTGTAGGCCCCCTTCAGGTATTGGAAGGCTGCTATGAGGTCTCCACGCAGCCTTCTCTTCTCCAGGCTGAACAGCCCCAACTTTCTCAGCCTATCTTCATACGAGAGGTGCTCCAGTCCCCTGATCATCCTCGTGGCCCTCCTCTGCACTTGTTCTAACAGTTCCATGTCCTTTTTATGTTGAGGACACCAGAACTGCACACAATACTCCAAGTGAGGTCTCACGAGAGCAGAGTAGAGGGGCAGGATCACCTCCCTCGACCTGCTGGTCACACTCCTTTTGATGCAGCCCAGAATACGGTTGGCTTTCTGGGCTACAAGCGCACACTGCTGGCTCATGTTCATTTTCTCATTGACCAACACCCCCAAGTCCTTCTCTGCAGGGCTGCTCTGAATCTCTTCTCTGCCCAACCTGTAGCTGTGCCTGGGATTGCTCCGACCCAGGTGGAGGACCTTGCACTTGGCATGGTTAAACTTCATCAGGTTGGCATCAGCCCACCTCACAAGTGTGTCAAGGTCCCTCTGGATGGCATTCCTTCCCTCCAATGTATCAACCGACCCGCAAAGCTTGGTGTCGTCGGCAAACTTGCTGAGGGCGCACTCAATCCCACTGTCCATGTCACCCACAAAGATGTTGAACAACACTGGTAGCAACACCGATCCCTGGGGGACACCACTCATTACTGGTCTCCAGCTGGACACTGAGCCATTGAGCACTACTCTTTGCGTACGGCCATCCTGCCAGTTCTTTATCCACCGAGTGGTCCACCAAACCATTGCTCTGACCACACCATGCTCAGAATCTGGCCCCATGGTTGGTAGGACAAGGAAAGGAGCAGGGTGCGCTCCCTGGCTAGCAGGGAATGCCTGGTCATAGGGATCAAGCATGCTGGCACTCCTGTGTCACTGCCCATTTCAGACCTGAGGCATTGGCATTTTCCCAACCGCCAGCTAACACAGTCACCTCCACCTCCTTTACTAGTTTTACTATAAGACAGATGCATCAGGTGGAATAGTAAGAAGAGCAGTGCAAGAGTCATGCATTACTTTTAAGCGATCTTCTTGGACACCCAGGCCTCCATAAAATAGATTTTCTTAGTTCTGACAAGATCATAGGCTTGCAAAAAATATTTCTTTCTACCACTTACCCTTTACACCAAATTGTCATTTATTAAATGATACAAACTGTTCACTGCTCAACAGTGTATCCTGGGTAACAAAGTCTTCACATTAGCTGCTTGCCATGCAAGCTACAGCGATCTCTCTGAAACTTCCCTTGCAACCCAGCAACCCTACTGCTCACAGTGCTCATTTGAATGGGGAGCGAGGAAGAAACAAGGGCTTTAACTAAACCTCCCTTAATCTACCTAATTCTTCTGCTGAAGCAGCTCAGGCCTGTAGTGTGTTCCCACTATTCAGAAGGCAAAAAACCAATCCAATTAAGATTCACCAGGCTAGGATTTTCATGGTTTAGTGTGAGGTGTCCCTGCCAATGGCAGGGGGGTTGGAACTAAATGATCTTAAGGTCCTTTCCAACTCTGACTATTCTACAATTCTATGATTTATCAGGCCTGAAGAACCTGGACCGAGGAAGAAATCAGTGGCCAGGCCTGCCCTTTACCACCTTTGTATAATCCTGTCTCTTCCCTCACAGGCTACTGCCTTGCCCATAACAGTGATGTTAACTGTGACAGATCTAACTCAGTAAAGTGGGTGATTTTTCTCTTGTTAGAGAATCTCAGCAGATCTCAGCCTCCACCAGTGTAAAAGACAGAGGACATGTGAAAGCAGGGGGGTAGGGAGCGGAAACGAAAGGGAGACATGGGACACAATACCCCACCAGAAAAGGAGAGGTGGGTCAACTCTACCCACACCTATGGAAGAAGACTGGAATCTACCAGGCAAGTTCAGAAGAAAAATAAAATAAAGTCAATTAAGAGTTTCTGATGGAAAAACTTATTTTGCGAATTTGCTGAAGATGCAAAGAATTGTTACAGCTGCTCTCTGGGGCATCTTTGTTCCATTTATATCCTAACGATCTGGACTCTAGTCCTTGGCTGGCACCTTCTAAATGCTGCTGTGATACCAAAGCCCATAGTAACCCTTAGGGAGACAAAAGCAGTGAGAACTTTGTATGTAGCTTTGGCTATTTAGCTCCAAATAGCCCTTTTCCTTCTCCAGACAAGGGGAAACCCTTTGAATCAAATTCTCAAGATGAGAGCACCTTGGCACATCCTGAAAAAGGAACAGTGAGAGTACAAATATTCCAGACAGGAATTTATCTCCCAGAGAATTAAGAGGCCAGGCTGAAGTAAAAACATTCGCTGGTAACTGAAGCAAGGGGAAACGCTTTGTTCAGCATGTTTCTGCCAAAGCACAAGTAATTCAGCCTGCCTTAAAGCAGTCTCCTTTCCTGTGCTTTTGCTCTTGGCAAACCTCTTTTTAATTGAGTGCTTTTAAAATTTCATTTAGCATCTCTGTTTTATTGGGTGGAGTAACATTTTATTTCACTTCTGTAATACCAAATAGGTTCATTGCTGCAATAACTAAGAACAACAATTAGACATAAGTAGTACTTTGAAAATCTGTGGACTGAATTTATAGCAACAGATCTTAATCTTTGTTTAATTTCCTTTACACGTTTTCAAAGGACATTACTTTCATGTAACAAAAATGTCATTGTCACCCTGTATTACTCTTCCAGAAAATCAAAGCTCTGGTGAGAATGTTTGTTTTGGCCATGAAACCTACTGTGGCCCACAGAATCCACAACAATGGTGCAAGCACTCAGGTTTTCTGATAAAATGCAGACCTAGGGACATCTTTCTTTTCAAGCATCAAGAAACTGTAGCTCCCTGGATATCCTCTTAGCACGACACCAAAGGCTGTATGTAGGCTGTAGATTTAATACAGACATGACAGAGCTGTCTACAAATGTTTAAAATATGAGAACTACAGAAGTGCTGGTCATCAACTCAACACAATTAAGCTTCTAAACTATTATTCTCCACTGATACATAGTTGAATCACTCCCTCCTGCATAACTTTTCTCTCCTGACCTTGCAATTTGCACTTTCAAATTCACAGAAGATTTAGGAAACTGGTATCAATCCAGGGAAAGGAAAGCTTTTTAGAATAATTTGCCTACTCAGATTAAAATAATCTGCAAGCCTTTCACACAGAACCACATTTCAAATCCTGGCAAATTACAACTTGCTCATATCCATATAACAGCAACATCAAAGAAAATACTTACCTGCCTTTTATTAGCCACTTCAGATTTACTGAAAAAATCTTACGGCATTTTAAAAACCTCACAGGACCTGGATTTACAAGGCCTCAATTACACAAATTCAGGAAAAAACCTTGTATGAGCCTAAACCTTTACTGTAAAGAACTGTAATGCTTGCATGACACTCATTTTCAGGTTGCTTTCAAAGCCTTTACCTCAGTTCTACAACAGAACATTTATTTTCCTGCGGCTGAACTGCAAAAAAGCCTCATAAAATGGAAACAAGGACTTGGAATCTCATGTTTGTTTCTCCTTTTTTTTCTAACTGTACTTACAAATGGCTTAGTAACACACAATGGCTTAACTTATGACTTCAATAATGATGGCCACAATGTAACACAGCAACTGCAGAGCAGATATGCCTACTTTGACTTGAGAATCATTTGGGTCTTTGCTGATTTAAGCAAAGTTCTCATAATAATGAGTTCTGTAAAAAGAAAGGCGGGAGGGAGGGGAGGGGGAACAGCAAAAAACATCCCCACCCATCTTCCCTATGCCCCTCCTACAAATGACAACTTTTTATTCATCTGAATGATTTCTCTTATGGTACTTTGGTTAATCCAGTACATCCTAAAATGCTGTCTCAAACCCCATCGATTGTGGTCAATAACTGGCTTACCGATAAACCTCTTGTGAAACACACTCATAAAGCTCCTCAGCAGTGAATTTCATACTCCTATTTACCTAAAACAAAGAATTCACATAGTAATTTACCACATATCACATATAGATTAAAATTATATAGCTGGTGTAACAGATATGGTTAACATATTACCTAACAGGCTCTCAAGTGGAGACACTACACAAAAAAGTCCTGTTATGTATCATAAAATCTAATATTACAAATTACAACATAATTGCATATAATGGGTGTGATAGATATTACTCCAGCTCCATTTTCTAACAATTTCTGCAGGAATCTAAAAGACCTTAAATAATTAAATAATTCTTCTTCCCTTCCTAATTTACCCTATAGCACGTTAAATAAATTCTGACCTGTGTTAATTCCATAACTATAAGTACAGGCCCAAACTCCAAATATATTTTCCTGTATAGGAGAGGACCACAAATATGAAATACATAATATACTGATTAGAAAAATACTTCTGCTGCAAACATTCATTCCAATTTCTCTTCTCAAAATCTTCTAGAACAGATTAGTTAAAACTTCATGAATAACTGGCAATTTCAATTTATCGTTTTTCCTCTGAACTGCAGCCAATATTCTCCACAGAACTACTTAATGCAGTGTGTTCTCTCTCTTCTTGAAATGACTAGAGTTGGGATGTTCTGGTGACTTCAGCTTCGAGGCTTTTTACTCTCGACAGCGAGTCATTCAGAAGAAATGAGTGCGCAGGACTGCTCAGAAAGTCATGCAAGCAAATCAAATACCAGTAGAGATTTGAATACCTTTTGGTAGGTGCCAACCAAACAAATGTATTTTTATGTCCAACGCCTAATAAATGAGAGCAAATCTTCAAAATTCTAGCTTAGCGGAAACACAATGATGGGGCAGCCAAGCTCATAACTATTTTAAATAAAAAACTACAGTGTATCTGACAAAACTTTAAAGAAAACTTCATACCTCATTGCTTATAAGGAAGTTATAGAGGGTCCAAATATCTTGGAAACTACTGGTTGGGGTCAAAATTCTGAAAAATAAAAGGTTTGGGATATTTTAAGCAAGTATATAAGAATTCTATGGCAGAGGTAAAAAACAGTCAGAAATGCTTCATGGGAAAAAAAAAAACCCTAATTACTTTCTTTAAACAAAAAGTAAATCATGATCATTGAAGAATTTTCCCTTCCACCTATCCCTTTCCACTCCTCTAAAAGAATTAAATGAGCTTATTATATCTGTGAGGACTTTCTATGAGGGTTTTTCCTAACTAAAAATTCAACATTTGTTTTTATGAGCAATTTCTCTACATAGACAGGAAGAAAACCAGCAATAATTAAAGCCTTTTGTTTCACATAAGCAAAGCCTGCTGTATTAATGTGGAACAACAGAAAAGTGGCATGCAATACAAAACTTTCCCACACTAGCTAAAGCTTTAACTCATTCCCGCCAGTATTCTGATGTGCAGCTCAAATGCTACAATTTATATGTCATTTTTGCTACTTCTAATAATAAACAATTCCCACTCACTGAGGTGAAAATGGGATTTGATGGTTGAAGAGAGGTGTCTTTATGAAGAACCCAGTATCATGTGAAATACTGTTATTTTATTTAGCCATGAATGCACACAGCAGTCGCAACATCTCAGCCTTCCCCAAAATCTAGTCCTTGTTCACCATGTTAAAGCTGAGACACTACCGGAATTACAAAGCTGCAGCTTTGGTGTCTCTGTAAGGTGTTGTTCAGTTCTGAGAGAGGTATACCCTTTTCTGCAAGGCTCCAAAAGTGATCCAATAAGGAAATTATTCTATCAAGAATTAATTATCCCAATCTATTTAAGCAGATGTGATTCAGTTATACCTCAGCATAACTTCATTTGCATTCACTAGGAAAAAAAAAGAATCCTGCTAAACATTGCAAAATGTACATTAGAATCTGTATTAAAAACATGCAACGCTTTACATGTATTAAAAAATACTGATAAAATTCTGCCTTAAGTTTTAAGTAACTAAAGAAAATTACTGGATTTGGATTGGGGTTGTGTGTGTGAGGGGAATAATCTAATAATCTTTTTGGGAAGCTCTATTTACTTTCCCATGGGAAAGTGCTCACATTCTCCCTACCCTCCCCTTTACAAACTGTAAGCCTTTATAAATGAATTAATTAGGAATTGGAAAACAAAACAAAATGCAAACAAACCCACATAAAAAAACACCACCATAAACCCCCAGAAAACTAAAAGAATGAGTTAAAAATCCCAGTTAAAAAAGAAAAAGGCACTGTCTTTTAAACAGGCTGGAATACTGCGACACACCACAGGATTTATCGTTAACTAGCAAGGTCCACTGCTTATTTTCATCATGATTTTACATAGGAATCACTGTTATGAAAATCAGTCCTACATTCTTTCCCCCTTCATAAGAATATGCACTCAGGACTTTTTTTCTTAAACTAAAACACTTAACCTGCCAACCAAAAATCAGCAAGAGAACCAACTGGCCACTTTTCCTACAAATACCTTGAAGCCTTCAACTGCTGCCTCAATGAGAAAGCCATCAGCTTTGACAGCATAAAACCCCAGCAGAGACAATCTGGCAAATATCCTTTGAAACACTGGGAATCTTGGCAGCTTAAATAGCATCACAGCTAAGATTCCCACTGACCAGCTTCAGGTAGCCATTAGCCAGCAACCTTGTCTGTATGCAACAATACATCAGCTTTAGCTATCAGACCAGTCATCTGCAACATAAATAAATGAGTATACCTAAGCCTGGGAAAGTGGGATGGCTACTGCTGATGATTTTTGTACCACTATTTCATGCCTTCCATTTTATGAAAAAGCAAGAAAACTTGCATGCTTGTTTCAATAAAACTGAATGCAGAACCATATAGAACATTAAAGGTAAGATATTACTTTACCGATGCCCATTATCTGTTGCTACACAATATGACAGGGCAAAATATGTTCATCACTGTATTTTTCCTGATGTGCACATACACAAGACTGCTGGACGTGTAATGGTGCAGCCACAGTTGAGCTGCCGCTGGGAAACTGAGCCAGGTTGAGTTTTCTATAGGAAGGATGGAGAGTGAGGGGAATGGGCAGCTGGTGAGAGAAGGACCTCTATTAATTACGGGCTTCTGGACTCTGTTGACAGAAAACATACGTGCAAGCTACAAAAAGGTGAAGGAAGAGACTGAGCGCAAAGGCAGGATTAAATGGTGCTGCCTTCATCTTTGACTACAGGGCATCTCCACATGGTTACTTCTCTGTTCACTTGACTTCTAACCTTCCACAAGAGAGAACTGGCTAGAAACTTCGAGTTTCACTCCATAGTTCTTAGCAAGGCTACATTTAAAGAAAACTAATTTGAAAGCAATTTTCAAAGTAGTATTAGACTATAAATCTAAGGTCATATTTAGACTCCTGGTTTTGCACAGATCTTTAAATATACTGTACAAAAGCAGCCAACACGCTATCTACATGTTCTTTTCCTTAACACCATGAAAGCACCAGCACCTCACATGCTCTATTTGATCTTTTCTCACTGAAGGGAGCACTTTTCCGCAATTACTAGAGAACCGGAATCTTGACACCAATTAGGATGCTGCAGGCTTACAAATTATTCCATTGAATTTTCCTAAACAACGCACCTTAGATACTCAGTAAGGTACCCTTCACCACTCTTCTTATTCATTTTTATCAGGACATCAAATTGAAAATCATACTTATTTTTGTACTGATGACCAAAGCATAGCAGCAAACAGCTAACATTACTGGTTTAGCTCACTGTAAGTTAGCCGACCTCAGGTGGATGTATAAACCAGCTGTGCTTCTGGTTCTTTGGGCAACAAACAAACAAAAACTGAAGTAAAATAAACATACAAGTAACAATGTTGAATACAGTAACTTATTTTATGGTGTTTGCCGGTATTATGACAATTGCTTTGCGCTTATAACATGAAAGGAGAAGTCTGACATTTGACTCAAAGCACTACAATATCTTCAAATAAAAGACACGCTGTTTTCAAGGAGGAACCATTGCTACACATCGAGTACTGAAAAGAAGCTGGCTGAACGAAAAGCTTGCACCGTAACTTCCCCCACAAATTCTTAACAGGTCAGCATTCATAAAACTTGCTTATTGCTGTTTTCAACTAAATAGGAAGTGGAAAACAAGCTCCACTCTTCAAATACATTTTTCTGTGGAAATCTGCAACACATTTATGTCTGCAAAGCAATGATTTCCCACTACTGTTGTCTACTGGTTTTAATAATTTTATGTTCCTTTCTTCTCCTGTAGCCACCATTCTGTGTTAGGGAAATTGAAATTTTAAGAGATGATGTACATTGGGAAATCCAGACATGCTTGCATGCACATCAACTCTGCTTTCATCACTTTACTAAATCAAGTTGATCTCATTTTCACCAAAGTTTCTTAGTGAAATCAAGTCTGCCTCAGCTATAGAACTATGACCAAAGAACATACTCTAATAATACATGAAACAAATGGGCTCTTACATAAATGCTTCTAATGAGTAATGTAAATCTCAGTATTGTGACCACTGCAGTGTCAGCCACTGCTTTTTCTTCTCTCAAAACATGACACCAAAAGGATTTCAAAAGCAAAGAGTGGAAATCCACTGAATAACTTTGCCTATCCTATCAGCAAGCCATGCAAAACCAAACCACAAAATGACTCCATGTTATGTACTTCAACTCTGATTTAATCCAAACATCATACTGTCATGGGTTCAGCAGCAGCAGTCAATTTTTTCTCCTTCATAGTAGCTGGTGCAGTGCTGTGGTTTCGACTTTCGGTTTGGGAACAGCACTGATAACACCGATGTTTATAGTTACGGCTTAGAAGG
The DNA here is from genome assembly GCA_039720435.1 of Amazona ochrocephala. Lineage (NCBI taxonomy): Eukaryota > Metazoa > Chordata > Aves > Psittaciformes > Psittacidae > Amazona > Amazona ochrocephala. Next base: position 1,034,647 of record CM077884.1, on the reverse strand, counting down.
TTTTGGTCTGACCAAGGACCTTCTGAGTCTCATGCTCTGCCAGGCAGGGGGGGAAGCCAGGGGGGAAACAGAGACAGGACACCTGATCCAAACTGACCAAAGAGGTTATTCCATACCACAGCACGTCATGTCCAGGATGTAGAAACGGAGAGCAGAGACCCGGAAGGGTGGTGCGGGTGCACGGTGGGGGGGTGCACTGCTTGTTTGGGATTGATGGTGAGCTATTGTATTCTTTCCTTGTATTTGCCTTGTCATTATTATTACTGGTGGTAGCAGTAGTGATTTGTGTTATACCTTAGTTACTAAACTGTACTTATCTCAACCTGTGGGAGTTGCATTCTTTCGATTCTTCTTCCCATCCCTCCAGGAGCGGAGGGAAGAAAGAGTGGGGAGTGAGTGAGTGAGCAAAACTGTCCGTGGCTGAGAAGCTTAAACCACGACAGTTCTTTTTTGGCGCCCAACGTGGGGCTCGAAGGGTTGAGATAATGACAGGATTAATAGCCACTCGTCACAATGCTGATTTATTGGCTCTCAAAGTTGTTGCTCTGGTTCTCACAGGTTCAGCATGTGTTACTTCACTTAGAGACGGTAATTTTTATCTTAACATTTTTCAGGGAAGGGTTTTGGGTTAAGGCTCTTATTGCATTGTACTTTATTGCACTGATTTTTAATACAATAGACTCAGTGATCATGAAACTGACCTGATTTTTGTTCCCAATGTGGTCACCAACTCTATACTTTGGGAGGTATATAATAGAAGTGTTTAGGAATTATACATCTTTTTTCACCTCCTCGGGTGGTCAACCTGTGAAGGAGATATTCTTCTATGCTCCCAGCCTCCCCACCAGGCCGTTTACAGCATCTTTCGAGAATTCTGAAGGTTCTGAATGGCCCTTAGATACCCTTGAGACCTGCCTGCTGGTTGTGATGGGGATCGCCATGTTGGCGCGCATATCGAGTGTGCTTTATTCGCGACCATTTTGTCTGGTCCTGAGTTATGCAGAGTCGAGTTTGGGCCTTGTCTAGGGTTAAACAACGATATAGGAGGTCCAAGAGATTTTCCCTGAGGCTGGATAGTCATGAGTGGCAGCGTGTGTGGGATAGTATGGGCAAGTATCTAGGCCAGTGGGCCCCTCCAGTGCTTTGGAACTTCACCAGTGAACATGTGCAAAATCCAGAAAAATTAGTAAAATACTTAAAGGAGGTGTGTTGTCATTCTGGTCACACCAGAGATGGACAAATCATGGCTACATGCTGGGGTTTGGCCTATGCTTACAGAGCCCTGCTCAACACCATCCAGCACCTTCAAAAGGAAAAAAATGCCCCTGGATCTGAGGGTGGAGTAATGGACAGCGCAGCTACTCCAGCTCCAAGTACAGCAGCTACACCACCCCCAGGGACAAGTACAGCCACTACTCAAACTTCAGCCGTAATGGACAGCACAGCTACTCCAGCTCCTGTGATAAAGAGGAATAATCCCCTTCTACAAGACTTAAGTGTCCAACGCTGTGATGACTATTAGGGAGGCCCTGCCTCCAGCCAGGTGGAGGTAGGGGACAATCGGATTTACTGGACTGTGTGGATCAAATGGCCTGGCACATCAGTCCCACAGAAGTATAAGGCTCTAGCAGACACCAGTGCACAGTGTACCCTGATGCCATCAAGCTGGCAAGGCGTGGAACCCATTTCTATTTCTGGAGTGACAGGAGTATCCCAAGAGTTGACTGTACTGGAGGCTGAAATCAGCCTGACTGGGAGGGAATGGCAAAAACACCCCATTGTGACTGTCCCAAAGGCTCCATGCATCCTTGGCATAGATTACCTCAGGAGAGGGCACTTCAAAGACCCAAAAGGGTACCGATGGGCTTTTGGTATTGCTGCTTTAGAGACAGAGGAAACTGAGCAGCTGTCCACCTTGCCTGGCCTCTCAGAGGATCCTTCTGTTGTGGGGTTGCTGAAGGTAGAGGAACAACAAGTGCCAATCGCAACCACAACAGTGCACCGGCGGCAATATCGCACCAACCGAGATCCCTGATTCCCATCCATAAGCTGATCCGTAGATTGGAGAGTCAAGGAGCGATCAGTAGGACCCGCTCACCCTTTAATAGCCCCATATGGCCAGTGCAAAAGTCTAACGGGGAGTGGAGATTAACAGTAGACTATCATGGCCTGAATGCAGTTACACCACCCTTGAGTGCTGCCGTACCAGACATGCTAGAACTTCAGTATGAACTGGAGTCAAAGGCAGCCAAGTGGTATGCCACGATTGATATTGCCAATGCATTTTTCTCAATTCCTCTGGCAGCAGAGTGCAGGCCACAGTTTGCTTTTACTTGGAGGGGCATCCAGTACACTTGGAACCGACTGCCCCAAGGGTGGAAACACAGCCCTACCATCTGCCATGGACTGATCCAGACTGCACTGGAGCAGGGGCAAGCTCCAGAACACCTGCAATACATTGATGACATTATTGTGTGGGGTGATACAATGGAAGAAGTCTTTGAGAAAGGGAGGAAACTAATCCAAATCCTACTGAAAGCTGGTTTTGCCATAAAATGGAGTAAGGTCAAGGGACCTGCATGGGAGATTCAATTTTTGGGAATAAAATGGCAAGATGGACGTCGCCAGATCCCCACAGATGTGATCAACAAGATAACAGCAATGTCTCCACCAACTAACAAGAAAGAAACACAAGCTTTCTTGGGTGTTGTGGGGTTCTGGAGAATGCACATCCCGAATTACAGTTTGATTGTAAGCCCTCCCTATCATGTGACCCGGAAGAAAAATGATTTTAAATGGGGCCCTGAGCAACAACCCAAGCCTTTGGGCAAATTAAACTAGAGATAGCTCATGCAGTGGCCCTCGGACCAGTCTGGACTGGGCCAGATGTGAAAAATGTACTGTACACCACAGCCAGGGAGAATGGTCCCACCTGGAGCCTCTGGCAGAAAGCTCCAGGGGAGACTCGAGGTCGACCCCTCGGCTTTTGGAGTCGGGGATACAGAGGATCTGAGGCCAGCTGTACCCCAACTGAAAAAGAGATACTGGCAGCCTATGAAGGGGTTCGAGCTGCTTCGGAAGTGATTGGCACTGAAGCACAGCTCCTCCTAGCACCCCGGTTGCCTGTGCTGGGATGGATGTTCAAAGGCAGAGTCTCCTCTACACATCATGCAACTGATGCTACATGGAGTAAGTGGGCTGCACTAATTACACAACGAGCTCGAATAGGAAATCCCAGTTGTCCAGGAATTCTAGAAGTCATCATGGACTGGCCGGAGGGCAAAGATTTTGGAATGTCACCAGAGGAGGAGGTGATGCATGCTGAAGAGGCCCCACCATATAATGAACTGTCAGAAAGTGAAAAGCAATATGCCCTGTTTACTGATGGGTCCTGTCGCATTGTGGGAAAGCATCGGAGATGGAAGGCAGCTGTATGGAATCCTTGATGACAAGTTGCAGAAATTGCTGAAGGAGAGGGTGAATCGAGTCAGTTTGCTGAGGTGAAAGCCATCCAGCTGGCCTTGGACATTGCTGAACGAGAAAAGTGGCCAGTACTTTACACTGACTCATGGATGGTGGCAATTGCCCTGTGGGGGTGGTTGCAGCAATGGAAGCAGAGCAACTGGCAATGCAGAGGTAAACCCATCTGGGCTGCTGCACTGTGGCAAGATATTGCTGCCAGGGTGCAAAACCTGGTGGTCAAGGTACGCCACGTAAATTCTCATGTACCCAAGAGTCGGGCCACTGAGGAACACCAGAACAACCAACAAGTGGATAAAGCTGCTCAGATTGAAGTGGCTCAGATGGACTTAAATTGGCAACATAAGGGTGAATTATTTTTGGCCCGGTGGGCCCATGACACTTCAGGCCATCAGGGCAGAGATGCAACATACAGATGGGCTCGTGATCAAGGGGTGGAGTTAACAATGAACACTATTGCCCAGGTTATTCATGATTGTGAAACAGTTGCTGCAATTAAGCAAGCTAAACGGCTAAAGCCTCTTTGGTATGGAGGACGATGGCTGAAGTACAACTATGGGGAGGCCTGGCAGATTGATTATATCACACTCCCACCAACCCACCAAGGCAAGCGCCATGTGCTTACCATGGTGGAAGCAACCACTGGTTGGCTGGAAACGTACGCTGTGCCCCACGCCACTGCCCGGAACACGATCCTGGGCCTTGAGAAACAGATTTTGTGGCGACACGGCACCCCAGAGAGAACTGAGTCAGACAATGGAACTCATTTCCGGAACAACCTGATAGGCACTCGGGCCAAAGAGCATGGCATTGAGTGGGTATATCACATCCCCTACCATGCACCAGCCTCTGGGAAAACCGAACGGTACAATGGCCTGTTAAAAACTACACTGAGAGCAATGGGCGGTGGGACTTTCAAACACTGGGATACACCTAAGGCCACCTGGTTGGTCAACACCAGAGGATCTGTCAACAGGGCTGGTCCAGCCCAGTCAGAACTTCTACATCCTGTGGTGCACATAAAGAATTTGATGGGGAAGACAGTTTGGGTTATTCCTACTTCAGGTAAAGGCAAACCCACTCGTGGGATTGCTTTTGCTCAGGGACACGGATATACTTGGTGGGTAATGCGGGAAGATGGGGAGGTCCGATGTGTACCTCAAGGGGATTTGATTTTAGGGGAAAATAGCCAATGAACTCAATTGTATGCTGTTGCCTGCTATGTAATACTTTTATAGCCCACCAACTAGATGTCTTCAAGACATCAGCAACTGGCTCTCTGATCATCATCCCAACAAAGAATAAACTTTAATGAAACCGGATGAGCTCTGCAGTAAAGGAACGATCAGCATCAGCAGGCAACAATCCAACACTGCACATGGCCTCCCCTGCTCTGAATGACTGTTACAAGAGATGGAGCTTGACGTCGCGGACTGAATGGACTCGGAAGCTTTGTAGGGATTGATCCATGCACTGAGGGATGATCTCTCTCCCTCTGTGTGTGTGTGTGGATGTATACATATATATATATGTAATGGTATATTGAAAACGTGGGATCTGAGCATGACGTGAACGGTATGGAATAAGGGGTGGATACTGTCATGGGTTCAGCAGCAGCAGTCAATTTTTTCTCCTTCATAGTAGCTGGTGCAGTGCTGTGGTTTCGACTTTCGGTTTGGGAACAGCACTGATAACACCGATGTTTATAGTTACGGCTTAGAAGGTTTTGGTCTGACCAAGGACCTTCTGAGTCTCATGCTCTGCCAGGGAGGGGGGGAAGCCAGGGGGAAGCAGAGACAGGACACCTGATCCAAACTGACCAAAGAGATTATTCCATACCACAGCACGTCATGTCCAGGATGTAGAAACGGAGAGCAGAGACCCGGAAGGGTGGTGGGGGTGCACGGTGGGGGGGTGCACTGCTTGTTTGGGATTGGTGGTGAGCTATTGTATTCTTTCCTTGTATTTGCCTTGTCATTATTATTACTGGTGGTAGCAGTAGTGATTTGTGTTATACCTTAGTTACTAAACTGTTCTTATCTCAACCTGTGGGAGTTGCATTCTTTCGATTCTTCTTCCCATCCCTCCAGGAGCGGAGGGAAGAAAGAGTGGGGAGAGAGTGAGTGAGCAAAACTGTCCGTGGCTGAGAAGCTTAAACCACGACACATGCACTGAGCAGCTGTTGGCAAGGATGCTGGGTGACATGAAATCTGGATTGCCACTAAAACGTAATTTCTTGGTCAAGCTAAAACCTATAGCATGGTTCCAAGCAGTTTTCTTAAAATCTTTAGCATGAGGTATTGAAGAGCGTATCATAGAAAGACAGAAAAAGTTACTATGGGTATCAACAGCTACACAACAGAGCTTAGGTATTGTTCTTCAAAGGAGCTTAGGTACTGTTCTTCAGACAGAAGGAAAAAGGGATAAAGTCAGACTTAATTACTTCTGTCTCATAAGCAGTAGAGCTTTCCAAACCACTCAGAATGGTTCTTTACCTACTGTCCTGTTACTAAGTGGATGCTAAACACATGTGTGGAGTGTAACATATGATAAAAAAAAATGGAAATCAATAGGAAATAGCTCATGATGTGATTCCTCACTTGGGCATTGAGGAGATGTGGGAAAGAAACAAAGCTTATTCAGAAAGGATCAAAAAAATAGCTTATAAAATAGAAGGAAAAAAACAAAACAAAACAAAACAACTCAACTTGCAAGACAATCTGGCAGTGAAAGCAGATCAGCCCGCCAACTGCTCACAAACACTAAAATCCTGGGCAATGACAAGTAAAGCATATGGATAAAAGTCCTATGTGGTAATCACAAATCTGGGCAAACCCCTGTACCTCACCATTTGTCACTGAGCCATTCCTCTAACAGTTCTATGTAATTGCCTGCGGCATAAGACTGGTAAGACTGTCATAAGGCATTAACCAATTCAACAAATCCGTGTAGATAATCAAAAAGGCATATGGCTTGAACGCATAAAAGTCAACACAACCTATTGAAAGTCCCATTTAACCTCACTGTCAGAACATCAGGAAGCAAAGAAGATGAGAAATGGAAAAACCAAACTTCTATGTAGCTTACTAACAAATTCTCATTACACTGCACTGCAACAAGGGACTCAAACTGGCGTTACAATGATCAATACATGCCAGAGTTTTTTTTCAACATCAACCTATTGAGGAATAAGGGATTTTTTTCCAAAATGAAGTCAAGCTCATGCTTTTTTCTATTGTGGAAGTACTTCAGATGTCAGATCCCAGTGCTGCTTTGTCTAGATGCCTATTCTCTAGCTTTACAAGGTCAGAAAGGACCGCAGCTTTTATAACGTTAACTCATTTATTCAAACTTTTCTGCTTTTTGGAACAGTTTAAAGGCAAAAGGCTTAAGAAGCTGCCACAGCATCACCTCTGCCCTGCACCTTGCTAAGTGCTGGCCAATTTCAGCAGTATTTGACAGAGGCAGAGGACTTGAAACTTTTACACTTCTTACAGCTTTCATTAAAATAGGCGGAAGGGTGAAGGACAAATTTGGGGCCTGGCAGCAAAGAAGGCTGTAGGCAAGATCAAATATGAAAGGAGATGGCAAAGAATCCATGTAGGAAAGGAAATGCTAGAACTAGGAGTTTGTCAGATACTACACATGTTCAACTTCATCAGACGTGATAATTAAACTAAAGGATACAATACTACAGAAAGATGAGTTTTGAAAACGCTATTACTGATGTAAAGTGGTTGATTTCTTAGTAATTAAGAGGATGTTTCTGTATCAGTGCTGACACCCGGGGAAGGACATTTCTACACACACTTCTCCCCAGGATGCTTTACAGCTAATCTAACCATAATCCTAAGCACTTTGAGGTTGAAATTTACATGTGAAGTAATTTAACTGTTCTCCTTGAGCAGGTCAGGAACATTTCAGGTTTCACTTAAGTAAATAAAAAAATAAAAATCAAACGACTAGTGATAGGAAAGTCTGATACTTGTTGAACTAGGAGTTAATCTCCATTTTATTTCCAGAAGGAGACTGCATGTGGAAGCAGAACTCTTAATTTAGAGACTTTATGATAGAAATTACTAAATGCCATGGCAGTCTGAGAGAAGGAAGACAATTCTCTAACTAGACACCAAGAAAATAAAATATCAGTTCCTCTATTGACCACCTGAATAAACAGAGGAAACAGTTTCTTTACATCTGTAGAATTCTGTTTTTAAATTAGTAAAACTTTAAAATTGATTTTAAATTATTTAATCCCAAAATATTTAATTCAGTGATCAGTTCTGGTACAGTAATGCTTTCCTGCACTACTGAGATCTTAAAGGATAGTTTTAATTTCCAAATGTTTATAATACCTTCATCTAAATCAGTGCTTCCCAAACAAAGTTATTGGGAATTTAAGAGAAATTCCATTTAGATAAAATATCAGAAAAGCATAATACACATTCCTTAATGTAGTATATAACAGATATTTTTACAGCTGATGCTGTATTAGCACAAATATTTATAAGTATTGTATCTAAGAGAAAATGCTGTAAATTGTGAGTGATTTTAAAGTTGGCTTGTGACCAAAACAATTATTTCTGTCAGCGGATGAAAAAAGAAAAAAATCAAACTATAAATAGCTATTAATTCACCAAAGACTAAACTTTCTTTTTTATTTTTTTTCTGTTAACAGGGATTTCTTATCTAAAAGTAACTTGAGGAGGAAACATAGAATCATAGAATAGTTAGGGTTGGAAAGAACCTTAAGATCATCTAGTTCCAACCCCCCTGCCATGGGCAGGGACACCTCCCACTAAACCACTCCACCCAAGGCTATGTCCAACCTGTCTTGAACACCACCAGGGATGAAGCACTCACAACTTCCCTGGGCAACCCATTCCAGGGCCTCACCACCCTCACAGTAAAGAACTTCTTCCTCGTATCCAATCTCAACTTCCCCTGTTTAAGTTTGAACCCATTACCCCTTGTCCTATCGCTACAGTCCCTCATGAAGAGTCCCTCCCCAGCATCCCTATAGGCCCCCTTCAGATATTGGAAGGCTGCTATGAGGTCTCCATGCAGCCTTCTCTTCTCCAGGCTCAACAGCCCCAACTTTCTCATCCTGTCTTCACAAGGGAGGTGCTCCAGTCCCCTGATCGTCCTCGTGGCCCTCCTTTGGACTTGCTCCAACAGTTCCATGTCCTTTTTATGTTGAGGACACCAGAACTGCACATAAGACTCCAAGTGAGGTCTCACGAGAGCAGAGTAGAGGGGCAGGATCACCTCCGTTCACCTGCTGGTCACACTCCTTTTGACGCAGCCCAGGATACGGTTGGCTTTCTGGGCTGCAAGCGCACACTGCCGGCTCATGTTCATTTTTTCATCAAAACGTGGACATAAAATTCCCTAAGGGTGCACCTAGACCTTTCAATCAGAAGTTATATTCACCCAAGGGAAGAAGGAGGTTGGTTATACACAGTTCATAACCACACTAGTTATTGTCTTCATTTTAGAGCTGAAATAATGTAAAACATTTATGGCATGCAGTATTCTGCAGTATAAATACCATTCTGCTAGCAATGTTGTTAGAGGAAGGAGTAAAGATAATAGTATGACAAAAATACAAAAATAGGGTAAGATGTAAAAAGCCATTAATAGGACTTCTTCCACAACATAGCTTTTTCAAATTACTATTTAATCTTTCTTACTACCTATACTTGTTGTAAACACGGTCTCTGACAGAGGCTCGATGACCAGATTTGTCATAAACATGTGTCTGGTCATGAAGAATTGCTGTAGTAGTTTCACTGGCAGTACCACTAATGTAGGTTTGTTGGGTTTTTATTAATGAGCAAAGGTGTTCTTACACACATTTACCTCAAGAAATGTGACTGTGCTTTTCTAATTGTTTTTAACAACCTTGAAATCTGAACTTTTAATGCAGTCACACTTTCAATGTAACTTATTTGTAAAACTTCTAAACTTTCACAAAACAGTTTCTCTCTCCTTTGTTCTGAACTGCAAGGAATAGAAGGTAGAACAGAAAACAGTTGTATCACCAAAAGCTGTACTACCTCCAAATACTCCAGCTAGAACTTTTTCACTACTTTTTCTCCAGATACTTCCTTTTCTGCAATCATACCATTAGACTGAATATAAGCCACTGGAAGGTATTTTTTCAAAAACAAGGAAAACAAATATACTGCAAGTTCAGTTTTAGAAAGGGTCAATAACTTGGGCAAAACAAGCCTCACCCTTCCTTTTGAAAACATCAGACTTGTTTAAATACTCCGTAATATACACAAACCTACAATGATTCATAAATGTGACTTCTGACTCTTCGGAAAACCTACCCAGAAGTCTCTAAGCTAAATATCTGCACTTCAAGACTAAACCAGAAGGGTACATGTTACAGCCTGAATTCCTTGCTCCACGATGCCACCTACTGCAAATCTGCGAAACAAACTCAGGCCAGGCATTTCCAAATGCAACCGTGCAGGAAAATTACTTCACTCTGAGAATCCTCCTGGATGCCTAAATACTGTACTTCAGTTTATGGCTACGAAAGAAAATTTTAAAGAGTATTAAAGGAATTTTTAAAGCTATTTCATCAATGTTACTGAGTGTCATGGGAACCACGTGGAACAGAAAATAGCCTCTCCATTTCAAATAATGTCAATTAACAGAATCCTGTTTAGCTTTGATCCAGATACTCTAATAGCTCTTATCAATAAAGTATATCTTTTGTACAATAAATTTCTCCGATATTTTTACTTTTACAGAACTCCTGATTAAGGGGAAATACAGGAGGTAAGTAGCTTTCACCAAAAGAAATACAAAACGCCTTCTGGTATTGACACCATTTCTTTTTGAAAGGATTTATCCCACTATTAATGCACTGTACAGAAAATATTCAGACTGAGAACACGGGCTATAATCTGACTGATGCAGGGATGGTCTTCTATGCTGCTTTTTTTTTTTTTTAATTACTGAAAGTCATGTAACCACACATAATAAATTGTGGTTTGGCATCAAAGGATTTCAGTGACTTTTATGACTTTAGGTGACTCTTACTATCACCAGCTACTATGTGGAGCTTAAATGCTTACCTACTAATTCCTTCACGGATATCACTCACAGCTGACATCAGTTTCTGCAGACCTAAAAAAGCTTCCTCAAATGAAGACTTCGCAGTCACAGTTACCATGCCAGGGCCCAACTTTTGGAAAATTTCAATACTAATATTAACAAGAAACAAACAAGAGACATTGAAAAGCTGTTAATAAAAATTATCAAAATACAGAGAAAGCCAGTATCTACTGTATGCACTATATTTTGACTATTAAAAAAAAAAGGTCAAATGTAAATCTATAATAAAACCATATTATCTAAAATAGTCTTATAATAATTGGTAGAAAGACCACACCCTACAACTGTACTTCTCTGTTTAAAATTTTCCTTAGCAACTATGTTTTGTAACAGTATTTTACCTTTGACTTATCATTAAACTTCACTTCAGAAAGAAAGTCTTCAGGTACAGCCTGCATACAACTAACTTCGCCTCTCTTTGAAGAAAAGTATTACATTAAAGCAGGAAAATTTCCACCAGTTTTTCAAGCAGCTTCATTCCCCAGATTTACAGGAATGGTCTTGACATCTTCGCTGCAATGGTTGCACCGGGAGGATGAGCTCCAGTATATTCATGAAGCATTATCCCCACAGGTGCAAGGCAAATACCATTTTCTTGACACGAGCAAGAAGAGTGTAAAGTGACCTCCGATTCCAAAATTCTATCCTCTTTTCACAGTATGATCCTTAGCAGGTAGTAAGAGCCAACAGTTCAATTGCCTTTTCATTATAAAATGGTACACTTGAAAAAACTGTTCCTCAATGCCTATATGAAATCTTCAAGTTCACAGTATTCCAGTAATAGACCACATTAAGACTGTTCCCTGCCACATAGCTGACCTGAACACCACATCAACCTGACATCAATTCAGATTTATCTGCACTGGTATAAGCCAAGAAGCTGGTACAACTGTATAGTACATTCAAATGCCAGTGTAGAAATGGCACTGTAGAGTTACTATCACTGTTTATGAGGCGAGTCTGTAACAGACCACTAAAAACGGAGCTCCTCTGTGAACCCAGCCCCTCCTTCAAAAATATTTCAGATTAATACTACAAAAAGAAAACACAGTATCTACTTAGATTTTGTGACAGTATCCAAAAGTATGGCAGCTCAGCGATTTTCAAGCAGATTTTTCAAAAAATAACAAAACCAAAATTAATAGTAAAGCATAGAATCATAGAATCATAGAACAGTTAGGGTTGGAAAGGACCTCAAGATCATCTAGTTCCAACCCCCCTGCCATGGGCAGGGACACCTCACACTAAACAACGCCACCCAAGGCTATGTCCAACCTGCCTTGAACACCACCAGCGAAGGAGCATTCACAACTTCCCTGGGCAACCCATTCCAGGGCCTCACCACCCTCACAGTAAAGAATTTCTTCCTCATATCCAATCTAAACCGCCCCTGTTTAAGTATGAACCCGTTACCCCTTGTCCTCTCACTACAGTCCCTCATGAAGAGTCCCTCCCCAGCATCCCTATAGGCCCCCTTCAGGTATTGGAAGGCTGCTATGAGGTCTCCACGCAGCCTTCTCTTCTCCAGGCTCAACAGCCCCAACTTTCTCAGCCTATCTTCATACGGGAGGTGCTCCAGCCCCTTGATCATCCTTGTGGCCCTCCTTTGGGCTTGCTCCAACAGTTCCAGATCCTTTTTATGTTGAGGACACCAGAAATGCACACAAGAGTCCAAGTGAGGTCTCACGAGAGCAGAGTAGAGGGGCAGGATTACCTCACTCGACCTGCTGGTCACGCTCCTTTTGATGCAGCCCATGATATGGTTGGCTTTCTGGGCTGCAAGCACACACTGCCAGCTCATGTTCATTTTTTCATCAACCCACACCCCCAAGTCCTTCTCCGCAGGGCTGCTCTCAATCTCTTCTCTGCCCAACCTGTAGCTGTGCCTGCGATTGCTCTGACCTTGCACTTGTCATGGTTAAACTTCATCAGGTTGGCATCAGCCCACCTCACAAGCGTGTCAAGGTCCCTCTGGATGGCATTCCTTCCCTCCAACGCATCAACCGAGTCACACAGCTTGGTGTCATTGGCAAACTTGCTGAGGGCGCACTCAATCCCATTGTCCATGTCACCAACAAAGATGTTGAACAACACCGGTCCCAACACCAATCCCTGAGGGACACCACTCATCACTGGTCTCCAGCTGGACATTGAGCCATTGAGCACTACTCTTTGCGTGCGGCCATCCTGCCAGTTCTTTATCCACCGAGTGGTCCACCTATCAAATTGATGTCTCTCCAACTCAGAGACAAGGATGTTGTGTGGGACAGTGTCAAACGCTTTGCACAAGTCCAGGTAGATGACATCAACTGCTCAACCCCTGTCCATCAGTTCCGTAGCCCCATCATAGAAGGCCATCGGATTGGTCAGGCAGGATTTCCCCTTAGTGAAGCCATGCTGGCTGTCACCAAGCACCTTGTTGGTTTTCATGTGCCTCAGCATGCCTTCCAGGAGAATTCACTCCAAGATTTCGCCAGGCACAGAGGTGAGACTGACTGGTCTGTAATTCCCCGGCTCATCCATTTTCCCCTTCTTGAAAATGGGGGTTACATTTCCCTTTTTCCAGTTGTCAGGAACTTCACCTGACTGCCATGATTTTTCAAATATGATGGACAGTGGCTTAGCAACTTCATTTGCCAGCTCCTTCAGGACCCACAGATGGATTTCATCAGGTCCCATGGACTTGTATACGTTCAGGCTCCTAAGATGGTCTCGAACCAGATCCTCTCCTACAGTGGGCCCAGGGTCTTCATTCCCACAGTCCCCGCGTCTGTCTTCCAAGAATTGGGTAGTGTGGTCAGAGCATTTTCCAGTGAAGACTGAGGCAAAGAAGTCATTAAGAACCTCAGCCTTCTCTAAATCCAGGGTAGCCAGTTCTCCCGATAGCTTCTGGAAAGGGCCCACGCTGTCCCTAGCCCATCTTTTATTTGCAAGGTACCTATATTTCCTGCAAATTCAAGTTTACATGAGAAAGAAAATTCATCACTAGATTCTGCATGTGGATTTTATAGAAGATTTTGCTTGACAAGAAAATATACTGTATTCCAAATTGATTTTTTTTTTTTTTAAAAAAGTGAACTATTTTGCATAGGCTACTATATCTTGACAGGACTTGGAAAGAAAATAACCACAAGAAAATTTAGAGCTTGAATGCCTCTTTATCAACAAAGGTGAGATTTCCATGGATGTATCCCATTTGTGGCTCTTACAGAGTTTTCAACGCCATTCTCTAAGGCAACTTATTTCAGCCACTGTCCAGAAAAAGAGCAGTAGACTAGACAAATCACTGGCTGTATCCACATAGCAATTTGTATGCTCCTAACTCCTTTGTGTGACAAGATGTGTGATTTATTTTTTTTTTTGCAATTTTGATTAATTACATTACTAACAGCATCTTCTCTAAAACGGGGGGAAAAAAAGGCAATTTCTAAGTGCTTTTTTGGAAATTATGTAAGGTTACATAGAAGTTTTAACTTCTTCAGCATAACATACCTGTACAAGTTTATTGTATTCCATACACCTTCAAGGACTGACCAGATTTCCTGGTGCCTGTTTTCTTGAGACACATGAAAGCTTGGATGTAACTTTTTTTCTTCAGAGCTTTGTAGATTTGGTGTCATTGCTTCCATTTTTTCATATACAGCATTTTCTGAAAGAGCCATGATGTCTTCTGGTAAATCCTGCTCACTGTCTGACCTCACCTTATAAAACAGTTTAGCAAATAAATAATGAATGCATTTGGCTCCCAATTTGAGAGAACTTGAACACTTCTACACCTTTTTTAAAGCAATGCTCAGCAAAGCAAGACTGAACTCTTCTCAGCATAACCATCTTTACTAGAAGATGGTTATGCCAAGAAAATATGGTCTCTGCATCTAAAGCATCTTTCAGTCTTTCACTAAGTCCTTCTTCTGTACGTATATATTGGTATTTATACAGACAGAAAACAGAAGCGAAGGGAAAAACCCTATGCCAAAGGTTCCCAGGCATGACAAGCAGGCATAAACAAGAACTGCTTCTTACTCTACTCCGTATCACATGACATTTTCCTCTGCAACAGCACAAAGTATTTATAGCATGTTATCATTTGGTAAACTGGTTCAGAAAATTTGTCCAGCTTAAACAGATCTGGCAAAACTAGTCTGTATAAGAGCAGTTCTTTGGGAAGTCAAACAGTTGCCAGGGCAAGGACAGGACGAAACCAGTTTTCAGACAGAAAGCCTGCTTCATATAGCAGCACAGTTCACAGAACTGTGGATTAAGTGACTGCAATACACACTGAAGTTACAGCACAGTAGGCAACCAAGACTCCCCAAATCATTCTTCATCTCTTTGATCACCTTCTTCCTTTCCCTTGCAGCTTTCTCCAGAACTGGAAAGAACTTTTTATGATATTCTGACTTGTATTCTTTCCCATATACAGGAATATTTCAAGTCATCCATGCTCATTGTTCCATTTTCATGCCATTACATATAGAACTAACAGTAACCATAAACCAAGACACCAAAATTTCTTCCACATCAACTCAGAGATCAGCTGGAAGTAAAAACATACTTCTCAGAACACAAAAGATGTCAAGACACCCCCCCGCTGGCTATCACAAAGCACATGACAGAATAGTTCTTGTTTTTCATGCGTAGCACCAGAGCTACCAACACAACAAAAGCTGAGATAGCACACTAGGAACATATACTAGGAGTAATAGTAATGCACCAATGTCAGAACTAGAAACAACAATTTTGATCTTAAACATCCTTTTCCATCAGCTACAAATGCAATAGAAAACTAAGACATTTTTCCTGAAAACAGCTAAATAATGTTTTTCAGTCACTCTCCCGATACTAACACATTCATATTAGGGGAAGGAAAAAAACAAAACAAAACAAAACAAACAAAGCCTACCAAACATATACGTAAAGGCAGATATTTCCTACACTAAAAAGTTAAACTTGGGGTCTAGAGCAAAAATACTCTAGAAGCAATATTTCCTGCAATAATTTGTTGAAATTATGGAAATAATTTAGAAATCTAAGCCAGGTTTATAACACAAACATAGAGCAATTGGAAAATGTTAGCTGAACAAATACTACAGCTCCCCTTACCTCTGTAAGTGTTTGGTATAGCTTATTCACTTCAGCATAAGCTTGTGGAAGTACACCATTATAGTCTGACCTTGAACTGAAAGCATGGAATAATTTTTTGGATTCCTGGAGCAAGATACACACTGTTGAAGGGTCAACTGGTTTACCTGGTATTTAGACATTATTACAGGGAGTGAAAAAAAACAAACAAGCAAAAAAAAAAAAAAAAACACAACAACAAAACAAAAAAAAGGCATATTTAATAATCAAATAGCTGAACTGAAGCACATAAAAAGCCTTGAAAACAGCTTAAGTATTACACAGAATCATAGAATAGTTAGGGTTGGAAAGGAACTTAAGATCATCTACTTCCAACCCCCCTGCCATGGGCAGAGACACCTCCCACTAAACCATGCCATCCAAGGATCTGTCCAACCTGGCCTTGAACACCGCCAGCGATGAAGCATTCACAACTTCCCTGGGCAACCCATTCCAGTGCCTCACCACCCTCACAGGGAAGAACTTCCTTATATCCAATCTAAACTTCCCTTGTTTAAGTTTTAACCCGTTACCCCTTGTCCTCTCACTACAGTCCCCAATGAATAGTCCATCCCCAGCATCCCTATAGCCCCCCTTGAGATATTGGAAGGCTGTTATGAGATCTCCACACAGTCTTCTCTTCTCCAGGCTGAACAGCCCCAACTTTCTAAAACATTCTCAAGAGAAACGTGTGAAACATACTACTTCTTAAGCCTTCACCATTTATCCCAGGATCTGGCAACAGGATCAACTGCCATATCTGAAATAATTCTGCAGAACTTATCCCAAAAGCAGTATCCCAAAAAACGTATGTCTGTTCAAAGCAAATTCTTAACGATATCTTTAAATAAATGAAAGGGTTTGCTTTGTTTTTTTTTTTTTGTTTTTTTTGTTGGCTATTTTTGAAAACAAACCTCCCTACCCTCATCTACCATATCTAAGCTTACTTCTCTAAGTAAGTTACTTCTCTTATCCAAGTTACTCTTATCTAAGTTACTTCTCCATAATTTATTTGGCAAATGCAGATCATTTTGCCATACGTTAACATTCTGGCAAAGGAGAGAGAAAGATTATTTGCTGTTTAAAAATAGTTTAGAGACTTTGGTTACCATGAATATATATATTTACTAAATGTTTATCCCCCGATTTTTGCAGGTACATAAGAGACGTTTGAAATAAATTCTCACATGCCTGATAGTGGCCATACAAATCAAAGCCAACAAGAAAACCACAGATATTTCAGAGATTTTTTGGGTTTTTTGTGTTTTTTTTTTTTTTTTTTTTTTTTTTTTGTTTTGTTTTGTTTTGTTTTGTTTTTTATTATTATTTTTTCAGGTCATATTTGGACCATCTGGAACCAGAGCCTGGATACACCTGAACTTGGCATAAGCTCTCTCTCTTTTTCTTTCTTTTTTAATAGAACTCATAGCTCATCAATTTCAATTCAATTCTGGCTTTAAGGCTACAAAATCAGTGTTCAGATTTTGTCACCCATCCAGGGAATAAATTGTGGATCAATAGAAATGTAGATAAGACTGTCCAAGGCATGGCTCCATCTGGACATTCTTAAATTGAAAAAAGAAAACAAACAAAAGCCATAGAGGATGGAACACATTACTTTTTTAACATATAGAAGTAGATACTTTGAAAAGACGCATACTTCTGTACTTATTAAAACCACATTAGTGTGATTTTCTTATAAGTTCACAATTAACATTCTTACCTGTACAAAGGTGTCTATAGAGACATTCAATGGTTGAAAGCAAACTCCTTGGCACAATACAACCAAAAACAGCCACCCAGTGTTTTCTGTAACACTTTAGCAAGTTTGCTAATGTCCATGGTGGCTTCAGATACAGTATCTGAAAGATAATGTTATAAAATCAAAGGCTGATTTTCATACAGACATAATCCTATACATTCCACAGCTGCTCTATTCTTCAATAATATTATGATGTGTGCTTGCTGAATGATTCCTCAGAAATACGCTACATTCAAATTTAACAAGTTTATTACTACAAAAGATTTGATTCAGCAGCAGCATGGATTAAACAGTGATGCTGATGTAGAAGCATTTAGTATACAATCATTTTCGTGATTTCTGGTTCCCCTTTCCTCAAAAGCCTCAAATACTGCAGTTATCTATTGAAGTCATTTAATGTGTTATTTGTGTACAAAAGCCAGAACAGTAAATACGCCTTCAATTTTCTAGTATTGCTAAAAAGCAAAATTAAACACAGTTTTCCTAGCTGTGATTTTGTATACATGAAGTAATATACATATATTGCAGCAAAACCGGAATTCATTACCACCAAGTGAAAACAGAGCTTGAAAAGATCCTAATAGAATTCAACTGAGATAATCAGAAGTGCCTAAAAGCTTAACAGCTAATCAAACTTCAATCCTGTGGAACAACAGTGATTCCACGTAAATGTTTTTTTTTATGAAAGCCACAGAGGCTTATCCACAATAAATTTAAACTTCTAGCTAACTCCCACCAGCTATAAGATGGAATCTAAAAGCATGGATAATTTGAAAGTGCCTTGTACCTAAGTATTTTTGAATACCATACTTTTAAAAGAGTGTTTGGAGATTCTCATTAACACACTTGTAATTCTGTATCTGCATTGTAACCAATTTTGCTGTGAACAATTTCACCTATGTGGTATCTAAAAATACATGTCCCAAGGAGGAAGTGCCTGAAACAACAGTGCCTCAATATTATATAAAATGTGATGGAATAACTTCTTGAAGGACATACTTACAATGCAGTGATTTAACCACACTAAAAAAGCCAAAATATAAATTTAATGAAACTATTAAAAATATTTCTGAAAATTCAACTGAACAGCCACCATCTCTATTACAATATTACTAAAAGACTATTATACTCTGCAGTCATTACTGGTCAAATAGAATAATCTTGTTACAGAATGAAATAATAAAACTGAGCACAGAGCTGTTCGCTATCACTGAACTGGTACGTTAGTGAACTAGATGATTTAACTGTTTGGCTTAGTAAGGGTATCAATATCGTTAAAAGGCCAAGGACACTCAAACCTCTTAATACTTAAAGTAGCAAGATGACATAAGAAACCACCTCCATCCATAGGTTTCCGAATGCGATTTTCATTTCAGTCTCCAGAATATAAGATAAAGCTTCTCCTAAGTTCTTTTCAAGGTCTGGAAGTATATCTGGGCATTGTGCAGTAAGACTAGCAGCACCTCTTCCTGTTTTCTTGAATTCTGCATCTGTCAAGCCAATGATAATAGAAGGTACTTATTGCAACTGTTTCTATATCTAATTTATGTTGATAGTACATAAATAACTTATACCCATAAAGGCAGACTGCGCTTTATGTTATAAAGTGGATGGTCCACATCTAATTAGGTTTCAAGTATTTCTAGTTATACCCACCTGTACTGTGGGCATTTTTAATTATGAGCTACTATCCAAGAAGATTAATTTCCCAAGAGCTTTATTGATTTGTGACATTACTTTACATTTCTTTTTTCCTTAAATAACTTTGACTACATACAACCAGTGGGGTTACCAGTGAGTGTAAGATCACTTCTTAATACTGTAAGCTGAATTTCTATCTTTGGAAAAATGAAGAGGCAACCCAAGAATCAAGTTCTACTGTTAAAGATATTACCATAACACACAAGGAGTGATCTTAGCATACTGAATTTTATAATTACTAAGAATAGGACCCAAATTAGCTCAGCTAGAAAAACCTTTCTTCGGACCTAAAACATTCAGGATACCTTTTAAATTATTATGAATACAGGAAATTCATGCTGTTTTTCCTGTGAACAAAAAGTACATCCTATTTGGATTTCCCAGAACGCAAGAGGCAGATGTGTTAATAAAGGTCTCCAACTTTCAGAAAACAATTTATCTTTGAAAACCAAAACTTTCCCCAAACAAAAAGCATTACAAAGATTCAAAGTACATTAAAAACTGAAGTTACAGTAGACTATTCTCCCTCATCTACATGATTATGTGTCTCAAAAAACAGCATACGCACACATGCACATTTAACAAACTTACCACATTTTGTCTGTTGCAACTCAAAACAGTTCTGCTGCATGTTTGCATTCAGATTCTGTAGAACAGTAACCAAATCAGCTTTGCAGAATGCCTTGACCTCACTCACAATGGCTTTATTACATAAATTTTTATCATCCCTAGAAGAAGAGAATTAATTGTTGATGAAAGAAGCACCCTGAAAAGATTGTCTTTGGTAAGCTTATTTTGTGAGCTTCATTATTCAAAAAACTTTCTTTCTCAAGCAACTAGAAGCAGTTCAAAAAATTAAACCACAAAATTAACTGAAGCATTTATTCTGAGAATAAATAAAAATAAATAGAATAATACTGAAAAATGTTTCTGGCTCTACACTGCTTTAAGAAAAAACAGCTATAAACACTACAGCAATGATGCAGAGTTGCTTTAATCTTTGAATGCAAACAAGACAATAATTCTAAGACAGTAATATCTCATACAATTGCTACATTAAATTCTCATTTTCGACACCATGTTTTACTGCTCTATTGGTTGAATCATTGTTCCAGATGCTGCTCTGAAGTATACGCTGCTCCAGCAGTACTACTACAAAGATGCAGTACAAAGTTGGATCCTAGTACTTTCTCAAAAATTCCCACTGCTTACATTGATTAAACGTATTTTCAGATGAAAAGCATATCTGATGTCACCTCTCGGTCTTTACTCAGAGAAACCTAAAATCATTACCAACAGCCCTACCAATACTGTGACTGAGACAGTATTTTCACCAGCAACCTGATCCACATGTCAACTTAAACTGATGCAGTGTCTTAACCCTATTTACTGAAACTATGCAGGAAATGGTTCTAGCAAGGACCAAAACAACATCTATTACAGTACCTGTCAAGAGAATGTTAGCCCTTTAAAAACTAGCTTCATATGACTTGTATAAAATTGACAATCAATACTCAGAAGTCTGTTGTTACCCTTACAAAACAAGAACAGAGGCCATCTTCCCTCTTTCTAAGATTAACCCCTGACAATGGTTATCACTGTTCCTAAACAGGTGAGCAGGAACAAAGTACCTAAGTGGATTTCAATCACTAACAGAAATACTTTTTTCCCATTTTGTAACTCCAGTAGTATTTTTATGAGAAATTGGAATAAAATATGAGAAGCTATGCTTTACAAAGATTTAAAATTGAATATTGAATAAACTTAATTCTACTTCAGGCCTCAAGCACATGTAGCTGATTAAGTCTATAATCTTTCTTTTATTATATCCTCCTACTCCAGCTTTAAAGAGGGTGATTGCTCTTCAAAAGCTTACTTCAAAAACAGCTCTTCATTTTAAGATATTAATTGAAAATAAGTGTATTTGGCATGAGACTAGCTTCCACCTCATAAGAGACCCAAAACCACACAGCAACTCACGTGCAGAGTATGACAACAGCTTGAGGAAAGAGGTTCTGATACTGCAGACAACATTGTAAAACACGATCATCATTGTTCTCATCGCTCAAGCCATCTGCAAATTTAGTCAAAAATGAGCTGAATGTTCAGAAGTAACTCAACATAAGAAATTCTTCAGTGAAGTCACGGTACTGTTTATAAATTTAATAGTCCCCAAACAAGGACAGAGATGTGTAATCTAAACACAAATCTAAGCTTAGAAATATTAGGCACTACTCCAATGAAAAATGCTACGGTTTTGCCAGAAAAGGTCACATAAGCCATATGTAATTTATGTTAGATTTTGGGATGACAGAGTCAAGCAAAAGCACGCAACATATCCTTAGCAACAGTAACAGTAATTAGATGAATTTTCATTAAGTAATTCCCTAGTAAACAACAGATTTAGTTAGAAGTGAGAAACAATTAATAAACCAATAATGAACAATGGTGAATAAGGTATTTGCATGCTATAGCCCTGAATATGCTCTGAAGGCTTCTGGAAGCTATTATCTAATTTTAGTTAGCAAACTGCAGAGTGAAGACAGTCCTAAACTCAAAATTCAGTGCTAAAGGTTCGCACCAAGAGAACTGCAAGGTTTAAGTACCCAAAACAAATTGATTGCACATATATTACATATTTTTTGAGAAGCAAGCTGCATGGATTGTCCCCACAGTTTTGAATCTTGGTTTTTGAGACACATGTAGATGAACTGAACTGCAGGGATAGCTTTGTCCCGAACATGCTGCAGCATTTTCCCCTTCTTCAAGTTGTCCAGCTCTTGTAGAACAACCCAGGGAATTATTAATGCAAGTCTGCCAACACCTGGAAGGAAAAAAAAAATTAAAAAAAAAAAAAATAAATAAAAAATAGGAGAATACAACCAAAAACCAAATTCATTTTGAAGAGCCACTCAGATTACTACAGATAATTACAGAATTACAGAATCACAGAATGGTTTGGGTTGGAAAGGACCTTCAAGATCACCTAGTCTCAATCCCCCCCTGGCCATGGGCAAGGACACTTCCCACTAGATCAGGTTGCTCAAAGCCCCATCCAACCTGGCCTTGAACACTTCCAGGGATGGATAATTTTTAGTTCAAATATTGTATTTATGTAAATTCACACTTTTCTTGCCAGAAGTTTTCATATTCCATGCTCAGGAGTGTTTAGCGTTAAAAAAAATTAACAGCTGAGAAAGGCCAGGTTCCCTCTTTCTAATTTAACCTCAAATTGGCACTACATTGGTTACATGTAAAAATTATAATATTAGGCAAACAAATGGAAGACATGATTTCAGTCAACAGACTGCTTTAACAACAGTATGCAGCAATATTATCCAGCATATTTGCAATTACCATCTTGCCACAAATTAGCTGTAAAATGGTAAAACAAGGTGACAGCAGCTGAAGTAACAGGTTGAAAATACCTGAATGACCATGACAGTCACTGTGCCAAAACAATCATCAAATAAAAGGAACAACAATTTCTTCTAGTTTGCCAACCAGCATTCCTAAGACAGGAACAGGCGGTATGAATATTGGACCATGGCTGCACATGTATGTAAGTATGGTCTGAATTTTAAAATCATTATATATGAAATACACAGTGTATCAGAAATTTAATGACTGAATTTAATTTAATGACTGTTCTATTGGTCCATTCAGGACAAAAAAAATGTTGTCCTTCTCATTTACAATAAGAACGCCATTTTGAAAAAATACTTTAGCATCCATCTGCTTTGTAACAGAGAGGTCAGGAATCAGCAACCTTCTGAATATAATAGGTCTGGTGCAGGACCAGAAATTGGGAGCTGCAATAGTCTAAAAAAGGCATTCTAGTGTACACAATGCAACTTTCTGACCAGCAGGTCGAGGGAAGTGCTCCTGCCCCTTTACTCTGCCCTCGTGAGACCTCACTTGGAGCATTGTGTGCAGTTCTGGTGTCCTCAACATAAAAAGGACAGGGAACTGTTGGAACAAGTGCAGAGGAGGGCCACGAGGATGATCAGGGGACTGGAGCACCTCCCGTATGAAGATAGGCTGAGAAAATTGGGGCTGTTGAGCCTGCAGAAGAGAAGGCTGCGTGGAGACCTCATAGCAGCCTTCCAATACCTGAAGGGGGCCTATAGGGATGCTGGGGAGGGACTCTTCATTAGGGACTGGGGTGAGAGGACAAGGGGTAATGGGTTTAAACTTAAACAGGGGAAGTTTAGATTGGATATGAGGAAGAAATTCTTTACTGTAAGGGTGGTGAGGCCCTGGAATGGGTTGCCCAGGGAAGTTGTGGATGCTCCATCCCTGGCGGCGTTCAAGGTGGGGTTGGACATAGCCTTGGATGGCATGGTTTAGTGGGAGGTGTCCCTGCCCATGGCAGGGGGGTTGGAACTCGATGATCTTGAGGTCCTTTCCAACCCTAACTATTCTATGATTCTATGATTCTAATATGGGAAAGAGAAATACAGCATGATACAGTCTTGAAAATTACTCAGGCCCTTATTAACGTTATTTTCCAGGTGGCCAGAATAAGTGTATTCATTAACTGAATGTATCAAAGAACCTTACATATTCTGATAGATGCCAAATATGTCTACCAACAACTGACATGCAGGATCCTAATCCTGCTAACATTAAATTACTAAAAGCTTCACAACATATCAAAGCCAAACATTACAGCCAGGGTCTGCAACTTGAATTCCTGAGAAATTGTTCACATATTTTGTGAATTCTGTGATCTTTACCAAGGCAAAAAACACACACAAAAAAAAAAAAACCAAAAAAAAACAAAAACGCTGACTGCTTATCAGATTTTAAATGTTTTCAGATTTGTAGGAAATTAAAACAAAACAAAAAACCACAACACTAGAAAGCATGGTTACCACCAGTGCACTAAATGCTTAAAAGTATGTTTTTACAATAGGCAAGACTTACTTACCTCCAAGAATTCATACATGCTCATGGGAATATGGACCATGAATCTCTATAGGTATGTAGGTATAAGGATAGTAGGCTCTACTTCCATAGCTGAACTTTCCTTGAGAGGCAGCTTATTTGGGTTCACAGAACCTGCCTCTTAAGTGTGAACTTCCTGTTTCTATATGAAACTTGCTGCCTTTTTAAGGAGCCCAAGTCAGTTTTTCTTCACGTAGCCTGAAGTTCTTACATCTCTATTTTCTTAAAATGACTTCTTGATCACCATGTACTCACATACCTGGTACATTCTCACATTTCAGGGATTTGACAAACTCAAGGTGACTAATCATTATATTTGTGTCAATCACCACTAGTATGTTCAGACCAGAAGTAAAAGCCTCTGGGGAAAAAAGAAAAAAAAAGTTGAGGAAAAAAAAAAATTAAAAATCAGTTGTGCGCTCTCTATTCAGAACATTAACTAGTTGCAAGTAAATACCAAAGAACGTCGACCCATGACATACCAGCAGAAATATTTAAATCCTGCTCTGGAAGATCTATTTCCATACTTGTAAGTTCTCCACAAGTCTCTACTACAGGCAGCACCATCCTCTTCTGAACACGGGCAGCATGCAAATCTTCAACTATCTGCATCTACAATGAAAGCAATCTGCATCAATTTTAAGTAATCCCGTACAAATTGTTCCCAAAAAAGATACTTTCACATGAATGCAGTTAACACTGACTAAAAATGAAGCATGAAAAATTTGAAATTGGTACAGCAAATGTAAAGTCATGAGAACCTACTGCATGTCCTCTGCGATAAGAAGCCTACAAAAGATATCCAAAATACGGCCTCAAAAGAAGATTTGTTTATGACATTTGTACCTAGTACCCAAAAACTGTTTTCCATTTCTGCCTCATAGAGTTTCCTACTCACATTTCCTAGAAAATGTATTTTTCAAGTTGGAAAAGAGACAAGACGGAAAATTACATAAGTGCAAGTAACTATGTTGGCACCCTACATTGCAGAGAATAACAGAAAGCCAATCTTCTATCTCTGAAAGTTCCTGATAAGCAATACTTCAGCAAGTTCGTTTAGTATCTGAAAAAAATGCTCCATGTTTTTTGAAGTATAGATCATAACACAACAATGCAAAATATTAGCAAAGGTCACGGAATTGTCCAGCTACACAACCTCAGTGCCATGAGTTTTTAATGCAACATAGAAGTGTTAAAGTATTGCTAACCTCTTGGTCTGTTTCAGGGATCTGACTGTCTTGAAGAGGTGGAAAGACTTCAGAGCTCTGTAGGAATTAAAAAAAAAAAAAAAATAAAAAATACCAACACCACAAAATATCAAGGAAGACTGAAGAACAAATAATGTCTATGTCAAAGAGTTCTGAAATATAGCTCTTCAGAGTTAAGTAAGTGCAGCACTAACCTTTTGGACAGACTTTGTGTCCTCACCTTCCTGGTAGGTGTCAGATGTGCATGGGACTTCAAAATTCGAGAAACAAGTAGGAATGGAAGTAGAACATCTATCAGTCATCTAGAGAACAATGAATATTCCCAAGCGAATTGAAGAGGTAACATAAAATATATTTTCAATATCCATGATGAAGCATCTACAGCATCCTTTCAAAAGGGCTTAGAATCTACAGCCTCCTTTTAAAATGCTTTTAATTTTCAAATAAATACAGTAGATTACACTGTAAGTCTATTTTTCCAACCTCTTGTGGGTTTGTGACTATGTTATTCTTGCTCTGGGCAAGACAATTCTTGCTCTGGGCAATACAAGACAGACGGATTTAAAACAGTGATTTAAACAAAGGGTCTCTAAGATGATTAAAGGACTGAGGCATGTCATACAAGATTCAGAAAGAGCTGGTACTGTTTTGCCTAGAGAAGGGAGAGTCTTATCAATGTTTGTAAACATCTGATGTCAGGGTGTAGACTCTCAGCAGTGCCCACGCCAAGAGAAGAGGCAATGAGCACAAACTGAAACACAGCAAATTCCATCTGAACATTAAAACCTCCATTTATTTCACCAAAAGTGCTTAAACAAGCTTCCCAGGGAAGCTGTGGAGTCTCCATCCTTAAAGATATTCAAAACCTGACTGGACAGTCCTGGCAACCTGCTCTAGCAGACCCTGCTTCAGCAAGGGTACTGGACTAGATAATCTCCAGCGCAGCCTTCCAACCTCAACAATTCCATTATTCTGTATGTCATTACTATCTTTGTTTATGCACAAAATGATCACGCCACCTTAGCGTGAACTGAAATCAAGAACAACAAAAAGTAACCACACTCAAGATAAAGTTAAGGTCCAGAGTCAAACACAAGCTAGAACTTAGGAAGAAAAAAAAAAAACAAACCACAGCCAGACATGAAGTTCTGCAGGAAACACACAAATTTAGTTCTAGACCTACATGAAATTCTCCTGGCATCACTCTGTCAGCAATGAGCACTTGTTTAGTAGGCAGGCTTTCGCTGGTTCTGTTTCTTCACTCAAAAAAATGATACAACCATGTCAGCCCCACCAAAATTGAGTTAAACCTAATGGAAGTATTCCACATCCCTTAGCAGCAACACTACGAAGGCATATGTGCAGATACAAACCTAATATGCAAGATCTTTATTCTAGGTCATTTAACCATTTAGCAGAGAAACACTTTAACATGGTTTAAATTGGGATCAGAAAGATCCATCTGGTTAGCTATGAAATCCTTTTCAAAATCGGTAAGAAGACAGTCTGCTTAGATAAAAACTGCCTGTCCTTCAGAAACTAGCCTGAAACACGAACTGGGTTCTCATTACCTGCTTAAAACATAATGATGTGGCTTCGAAGTCCCTTTTTTCTTTCTCTGTATTACCAGCAGCTGTATCAGAATTGGCATCCTGTTTCTTCTGTTTACAAGAGTCCCATCGTTGCAGTATTTCAGTCGAATAGCGTGAAGGTGTATGTTTACTCACATGCCGTTTTTTCTTAGAAAACTCTTTACATTTATCTTCATACTCTTCTTCCCAAGTACTAGATGACATATTTGGCTTCTTAGTGAAAGACCTATTACCATGCACAGTCCGTGTAGAGGTGTCAGAGCGCATTTTTGGACTTCTGACATCTTCACTTAATTTTTTTCCATTTGCCTTTTCATGTGGTACATGTGAATCATGAACAGATGACCTAAATTTTTCCAACACAGTCTGTTCCCCTTTTAACTTTGGTTTACAAAGTTCAGCTTCCTCTGCCTTTTTCTTCAGTGCCTTGCTTCTCTGAACCACAAAGCTATAGAGTCTTTTTCCTTCTGTCCCATCAAGACGACTTTTGTTGTAACTTTCCTTGCTAGTAGTCACCACATCAGGAGTGCACATACTTTTTCTATGTTTAATTTCTCTGGCTTTAAATTCAATAACTACTTTCTTGTGCTTTTCAGTTTGTATTAAAGAATTGTCTGTGGTTTTGTTTCTATTTGAAGATTTTCCTCTGGATTTTCCATCAGTGCCATGAGAACTATTAGAACTTCGGTCTTGCTTCTCCTCTTGCCCATCTTTCTCTGTTTTGAATCTATAGAAACATTATGAGAGAAGAAATGTAATCTAGCTCAGTTAATGCAAGAATAAACACACAAAGCAAAAAAAAAAAAAGTCTGCACTTGATTTAGGCAGTCACAGCTAAGTATTTATAAGTATTGGTTTGGTACGTTCTTAAATATGAACTTGCAGCAATACCTGCGCTGTTTGACACACCACTTTCAGTATTTACATTTTTTTCCTAGCTGGACAGCTATTTCAGCTTATCAAATTGTGAATGCAGAAAAAGCTTTTTCTCAATCTATTAGTTTGAGAGATACCCGTCAAAGACTAGTTTCATCACACAGATAACTTTTAACAGCAGTTTAATGATATGAGGTGCGTCACCCTAAAATTCAAGTGTGTAGCAGTTCAGCTTGGTTGCCAGCACCAAACACTGCACAGCTTTCAAACAGTGCAAACCAGTCAGACTGGAGAACCAGGAAAAGGAATAATTGATGGGGATAATTTTACAGAAGTAGTGAATATGAAAACTGAATTGGAAGCTTCCTTATAAGAACAGAAAAAATTATTAATAAATTTATATACTAGGTTTCAAATAATCCAAAGAAAGTTTCTACCCTGCTCTATAACAGTGTTGTCAAAACTGTCGGGGAGGTAAAGGCCACTTGACAAACTCATGTAGGACAGGTAACTTAAACGCACAGATTGCCATTACAATTCCAGACTTAGGAGATCCCTACCTGGTTCTTAGAAGCTGGAAGAGTATAAAATAGGAAAAATAATTTTCTATTTGTCTTGTTTCACATATTCCTTCCTATGCAAACCCTACTGGCCACTATTAGGATAGAGTACTGGACAGAGTGCCGGCATGAACATAGCTACTGTTTTATGGTTACATTATACTGTACTAACAAAGATGTTTAACAGCATGTGTACATGCAGCTAAATATCCTGCAACTTAAGACTCCACTTAAACAGAGAAGCTGCAATAAGATTTTACCATGATTAAGAAACAACCCATAGCCAATGTTCAAGGCCAGATTGGATAGAGCCTTGGGTGACCTGGTCTAGAGTGAAGTGTCCCTAGTTCATGGCAGGGGGGGTAGAACTACACGATCTTAAGGTCCTTTCCAACACTTACCGTTCTATGATTCTGATTATCTGGCTATAAGACAGGCAGTATCTTGCCTGGATAATATGCTATTTGCCATCTGAGGATTCATGAGAACATTCTCCCTTTATACGAAGTAGTTTTCAAACACTGTTTATATTTGCTATACTCAAGGTGAAACATTACTTTCTTTGCCTTGGAAGCAATTACTTCAAGCACCATGAGAAATCAATGATGTCAGAAATACCAGAATCTAGTAAAGGCATTAAGTTCACTGCATAACTACCCACCAGACTTCACTGCAGCCTCCTTTGCTAACAAAACACATGTAATATGTAATAGACCAACAAAGCAGTACTCAAGACAAACGAAAAAAGGTATTTTTATGACAGCAGTACTGGAAGGATAAAATTTCTGCCTCATCTGAAGTGTAGCAGCATACTACACCTACAAGCTAAAAAAGTAATTTTTTTCAAGTAAGAGTTAAAAAAATGTAACTCTAAACCCTCTCCAACTGCCCAGCTTAGACTGGATCCCCTCATTAATGCAACACCAACACCATTTCATCAGTTAAAATACCACATTTTATTTGAACAAGTAAAACAAAATTCTTACATTCAGTCATAAAAACATAAAATAACAGACTTTTTTAAGCAGTTCCACTTAATGACAGCAATAAATTACCTCTGAAATTCTGTCTCTCCTTTCATAGTACGGTTATAAGATCTTACGTCTTCGATGTTCTGAAAGAAGGAAAAATCCAAGAGCTTATAGAGGAAACTATAGTTAAAAAAACCTTCATAAGATTCAACAAGCTATTACTTCATACTAGATTCAGTTTGATTTTGAACAAGTTAACCTTGAAAAAGGCAACCACATACCTTGATATAATTTAGTATTTATATTTCGTTCTATTTAAGAACAGCACAAGGGGAAAAACTGAAAGCGTTACACAATCCTGGGGTATAAACAGAGAAAGCTGAAGTAAAACACATTTAGAATTAATGTGTTTCATATACTTTACAAGTACATTAGTATGTAAATATACATTTTTATATATTTACAAAAATTCTTAGTGACAAAGAAAGTGACCTGAAGACTGCTTCCAGCTACCTACTAGGTAAGGCCAAAGAGGATCTTTCTACAGGAGGTTATTGTGCAGAAGATGTGTATTATTAATTTTCATCAGATCTATTAATAAGATGGAACAGTGTGAAACTGCAGTTACATAGACCTGGTTAAGAGTGAAGATAGTCCCCAAACAAAGAATTTGAACAATCCTTATTTAGAAAGCAGTCATATCACTGGCATTGGCATATCTTTATTGCAAGCTGTCACATGCATGTTGTGGAATAACTGGAAGGCAACTTTGATCAGGTTAGAACAGAAAGCAGTTTATTATTGCAGCTATGGGAGAGAACAGAAGGCAGCAAAATGACAGACCCTGCTGATATGAATTCTGCCAAACAGGCAGTTAATTTTTTTTATACACCTTTGGGTTTGTGAAAGCCTGGAAACTGAGCTTGCCTCAAACAATGCTTAAGCAAGTTTCTCTCAAACACTGCTTAAATTCAGTTTGCCTCAGATACCATTTGCATTCAACCATGGGAGGCCTTGCAAGAATTATCATAAATGAAGCAAACAAGGATGGTAGCTTTCACTACTGCATCATCAAGATCATTCTGACCCACTTGTTCAAAACTGATGAGCCTCCACAGGACTGTGAAAAATGCTGACCTAAAGGATAGGATCAAATAGTGGACATCACAATATAAGGAACACCACCCACCCATGGGACCTTGCAGAATAACACCACAAAGAACATGAACATGAAAGGGCAGGGCTCGCTCTCTCTCTAGTTTGTCGAGGAGTTTCAGCATCTGGCCTCATTTGTGCCTTAATTCCAACCAAATATATTGACTTTGACCAGGTCTGAGTCACATATGTCTTCCGACGAGGCTGAGACAGGGTTATATGACTTTGTTTTCCCAAAACTACAGATGGGTGCAGGCAATTACAACAAAGAACAGTACTGGATTACTTCAGATAAGGAAGCTCCAG
Source organism: Amazona ochrocephala (assembly GCA_039720435.1). Lineage (NCBI taxonomy): Eukaryota > Metazoa > Chordata > Aves > Psittaciformes > Psittacidae > Amazona > Amazona ochrocephala. The sequence continues at coordinate 1,003,831 of CM077884.1, read as the reverse complement.
ACAGCACATCCTTCGGCAAATAATTTACTCTTTCAATAATTGGCTCTTGCTGACTCAGTAAGGCCATTAGGTCACTGCTGCAGAGATTTTTCTGCTTAGGGAGGTCCATAAAAAAAACCTATGAGACCTTGGCTATTTTACCTCCACATTAGAAATCACTTCATGAAAATAAAAGAGTTGCAGAAATCACTGGAATCCTGATGAATTAATTAAATTTTGAGAGCTTCCGCCTGTGGTTGGTTCTGGAGTTGTGACAGCAGCAAAACCAATGGAGGCTGTTAAAGGCTACTGCCATTGAGAATCATACCCATGCAACTTGCTGCAGGAAGACCTGTTAAACTTGATTATCATCAAAAGGAATCTAAGGGGTTTATTGGTTTATTAACAACTCAGTTAACTGGCAATCAGTGAACTATACACTCATGCCCAATACCAGCTATACAACAGAAAAACAGTAGTAACAGACAATTACAAAGGGATACCAGATCAGATGACTTGGTATGTTTGCGTGTACTTCAGCACATATGCTTATGCTGTTGAAGATGTGGGTGCTCCAGTACTATGCACAGCCAAACCACTTCCTACAATCTGCTAATGCAGTTGCTGGTGAGAAAGGCCCCCCATGAGGTCACACACACCCCCCCAAGGTGTGGAACCCTACATGATGCCCACCTGTACTCTCACTCCACCAGCTAAAAGCAAACAGGCCTAAAGTTTTCTGTAATGTGTAATCATGCTTACATCACACACACATACAAACCAAAAAACACACGATCCACTTAAATAGTTACTCTCACCTGTAAGAGCTCAAGATACCTCTTATCCATAATATGATCACACTGAAGAAACACTTGTTACTATTCAGAGGTTTCCTTCTTTTTAATATTATTAGTTTGGGTTCTCACTGTTGCTTACGCTGGTCAGTATCTGCATACAGTAGTATTTAAGGTACTCTCAAACAGACCAAAGTGTCATGCAACAGTTAAAACTCTGTATTCTTCAAACTGGTATAGGCATTAGCAATGGCAACAGGCAACCAAAAAAACCCAACCAAACATCCAAACAGAAAAACCCCAAATAAAACCCAACATAAACCACACTCCTTACAATAAGCTAATGTTAAAAGATAAATTGAATAATAAGGAATTAAGGCGAAAAAGAAAGTTACAAGTACTTGGCTTTGGACAACATTTTCTAAGAGAGAAAAAGGCTTCTAGCATGTATAACTCAGTTTATAAGGCTATAGTATCACACTCATCTACATATACTTCCAGGTGTTTTTTTGCAACATTTATGGTAAGACAGTTAAAAGTTCTCTTCTTTCACACATACATTGCTAAATATAAGGGAAAATAAATCTAGCAAACATTGGCAGGAAATAACTTCCCAGAAGGCAATACAAATAATTAAAAAAGAATAGGAAGCTACATAAAACATGACCCGAAAGATTATCCCCCCTGCAGCATGTGCATTTTCCAAGTGACTCATTGAAAGCTTACTCACTAGATACAAATATGTATCAGCATATTCTAAAAATTTTGGTCATCAATTTCTGTCTCAGTGGTTAAAATTAAATATTTGAGAGTTACTTGCTAAAATATTGGGAAGTACAATCTGTAATTAATCATAAAATTAAGAAATATGATTCAAGATAAAGAACAATCCAGAAAAACAGCAGTGGTTTTAGCAGTTGTTTTAAACTTGACTTAGATCAACCAGAAAAAAATACTAAAAAAAAAAAAAAAATTCTTTTGTTTTCTGATACCCACACTACTCATAACCCCTGGAGAAGAAGATCTGTGCAGAACTTGTAGTTAACTGACAGATTCAATTCTTCTGCCATTTACAACCCCACCTTTAAATTTGATTCAGTCTTCTATCACAACACTGCTAAAGAATTCATGCTCTTCTCTTGAATATGGGGTTTTGAATTAAAATAATCATAATAGTAATAATATAGCTGCTCCTACTTTGTCATCTCGGCCATCCAAAGCGTCTTCCTTTCCAGTTAATTTCTTCAGTTTATTTTTAGACATCTTCAAATGCTAAGAAAAACAGTGTTGCCATTATTATTTATTTCAAGTTATTTCCAGCTGGTATAAAAATTAAATTTTAACTGTATATAGAAAAAAAGGATACTCGAATACTCTCATTTTCTCATCACAGAGCCACAGCAGGTTCCAGAAGATTTTAACAGTAATTAATCACATCTAACTACTAAGAGAACTTCACAGGAAAAAACAAATAAATAGAACGACAATTACTTTACCACCTCCTCTAGAGACACACATTTTGTACCGGCAAACATACCAGACCAATAGAAACAAACATCCTTTAACAGTAAGTCATACAAACGTCAAGTTTTAAAGCAGTTCCAACTATAGAACTCTTGCTTTCGGCCGTCCCCCACCCTTCCTCTGGGTTAGGTATAATATTATGACATCTCACAACAGCTACACCACACTCTATATAAACTAGCCCTCCAAGCATGCCGCGAACCAGGAGAGGCTTGAGGGCTATAAGAAAGCTCCACCAGAAGCTCCCAAAGCTTTAAAGAGGAATTTTCATAGTATAGGTCAACTATTTAAACAGACAAGCCACAGAAGGAGCCCAGCCATAAAACAAGGAAGACTCACTAAACAGAGAGCTCTTTAAGGCAGCCGTCAACACGGGCGGGTTGCAGTGACTGATGGAAGAGCTGCTGCTCCGCCATGACCCAAGAAGCTGCAGCCTCCTGCCCCCAACCCCACGCGTGAAGAAAAGGGAAATAAAGGGGGACTCCCGGTGCCGTTCCGAGCACAAGCTAGAAAGCCAGCTTGCCCATCCCCGGCAGCTGCCGGCACACCCCGTTCCTTCCCTCTTTCGCTCCCACGGCAGTAGGGTACAGGGGCGGCCCCGCCTCACAAGGAACCAGCTCGAACGCACCCTCCCGTTGAAGTGGAAACCGATGAGGGCAGAGGCTGTGCACCCCCACCCCGCCAGACCGGCCGGCCTCAGGAGGGCAGTCCTGGCCGACGGGACACAGGGGTACCCGGAGAGCAGCTCCGCCCCCAAGACTGGTAATTTCCTTGACAGGAATACCTCACCGTACGGCACCTCGGCGGAAGCGACCCCGGGCCGCGCCGGCCCAACGCGCCGCGGCCTGGCCTAGCCCCTCCCCATCGCGGTGCGCGCCGGGCCAGGCCCAGGTTCCACAGGAGCTGGAGCCCTAAGGCGCTCTGGGAAATGTAGGCGGTGCGGGCCCGCCTCTTCGCTTGCTGTACGTGCTCTGCGGCCCGCCTCCTCGACGCGCGGTGTGTGGGTACAGTGGCGTGTGCCTTTGCCTCGATTCGTCTCCCTTCGTCCTCCACCGGGCTGTCTCCGGAGAAGATGGCAGAGGAGGAGGCTGTGGAGACCTCGCTGGCTGGGCTGTCTCCTGAACGGAGACAGCCAGGGCTAGAGAACGACGACGACGAGGATGAGAACGCTGAAGCCGATGGCGAGACCGCAGCGCTCAGTAAGGGTCGAGGGGGGAGCCGAGAGCGGCCGAGTGGGCGGCAAGGCGGTGTGGTGGGAGCCGGGCCTTCCGTCCGCAGCTCTGAGGGGAGCAGCTGCTGCTTCTCTTCCCGGGTGCGCGCGGCCCCACCGTGGCAGGAGGCGCTGAGGAGGGTGGGCGGGCGCCATGCGGCGGCGCAGGACGGAGCCCCGTGAGGGTTTGAATTTACAGCTAGGTGCCTGCAGCCACTTTCGTGCCGTCTCCGTTCTCCGTCCGCCTGCACCGTAAAACCGCTGCGGGGTGAACGGAGCTCGGTTTTCCCCGGTTTACCGGCTTTGTGTAGAATGGGGCCGGTGCGGCGCAGGCGGCGGGGCCCCACGTGGTCCTTGCGGCGGCCCGGCCCGGGGCCGAGCCCCGGCGGTGGTCTCAGTGCTCAATTCTGTGAAATTTTGTTGATCATAATCTCTTCTTATTTCCAGCCGCGGTCCACGAGGTCCCTTTACAGTCCTGGCCTGATGGAGGCGGGATGGGGATGCTATGTGTGCCGTGCCAGCTCTTTGTGTGCCACGTGCCTTTTCTCCTCAATGTTTTCAGCCAGATGCGTTTAAATTGGTTGTGCCGGTTTTCCAGCCTCGCTAAATGTTGCATGGACGCCAGGCATTTGCTCCTGCAGTCTTAAGAGTTGAAGTGACCAGAATCTTCCACTTAAAAAAAACCAAAAGTATAATTTAGGTTATTTTGAGCATTTTTCTGGTTTTGTGCTGTCAGTGGTTCCTGATGGGCATTTTAAAAATCCTGCAATCTTGCTTCAGTAGCAGCCTGATTTTGTTATTCATTTAATGTGAAAGTTTATCTCTTTTTATGTAGGTGTATATATAAACTATATGTATATATGTGCATAGTCCTTCAACCATTTTAACCTCGGCACTTGCTCTGAAGATGCAGACTGTCAAACTGTGGTGGACTTAGGTCACTGCTACGCTCTTGCTGTGCCTTAACCATGTTTAACTTTTTCTCAGAGTGCACGTAGTCAAAATCAATCATTGTTCTTCTTACAGATTTATTGCAAAAATCCTTTTGCTTTATTTCTTTCTGTCTTTGTATTAATAAAAAGTGTAGAAACTATAACAAGGCATCTTGCAACTTCTTAATTGAGAAGTAAGCCGGATTTACAAGTCTCAGGTGAGTTGTCAGCTTCAAAATAAATCTGTGAGAACTACAGCAATGCTTTCTGAATGGAAGTGCTAGTCTTGATAAATTTTAAGGTACATAAGATGATTTTACTCTGTGCTTTTGTCTTTCTAAACAGTTTCTTGACAGCCTCCCTTGTCTTGAGGTATTCCTTCAATTTCGTCTGAGTTTTGTTGTTGCGTTTGTTTTTTTATGTATAATAGCAAAGATTTGTATCCAGCTGCAGTGCTTAAAAGTAAGCAATTGAAAAACCTCAGGGGAATTATAAGAACTGCTGTAAGATCATTCCATCCCTTATGTCTTCACTAGTGGCCAGGAGTAGATGGCTAGGGAAGACTAGCAGAACAGAGCAAGTATACAGTAATGCATCCTCCGGAAATATCTTCAAACACAAACCAGTTTGCTATTCCCAGTTTTCTCGAACCAAATTTTGTGATTTCTTCAAGTCCCACAGTGGATTTCTCATCCAGAAAATTATCACTTTGGCACAGGTAAGCTTGCAGCATCCACAGCAGCTTGTGGCAAGGAGGTCCACAGCATTAACAGTAGATGGTGTAGGGAACATTTTTCTTCTCTGTATTTCCAGCTAATACCTCCATGGGGTACATCCCAGTTGTGTTGGAATAGACAGTGAGTGGTTGGCTTCTCTGCTTTCTCAGCATCTCACGATCTTGTAGACATCTGTCTTATCCAGGCTGAAAAGTCATAGCCTGCTCTATTGCTTCTCAATGGCTAAGAAGTGATGCCATAGCTTTGTTATTTCTTGTTACCCTTTTTGGAAACTTTCCTAGTTCTACCTGTCCCTTTGAAGCTTGGGGATCAGGGCAGTATTGTTCAGAGTGCTGGTTGAACATGGATTTCAGCATCCGTTCCTAGTACTTCTTAACAGCCTCCCTTTTCTTGAGGTATTCCTGAAAAAAGGATGCTGGGGAGGGACTCTTCATTAGGGACTGTAGTGATAGAACAAGGGGTGAAGGGTTAAAACTTAAACAGGGGAAGTTTAGATTGGATATAAGGAAGAAGTTCTTTACTGTAAGGCTGGTGAGGCAGTGGAATGGGTTGCTCAAGGAAGTTGTGAATGCTCCATCCCTGGCAGTGTTCAAGTCCAGGTTGGACAGAGCCTTGGGTGGCATGGTTTAGCGGGAGGCGTCCCTGCTCATGGCAGGGGGGTTGGAACTAGATGATCTTAAGGTCTTTTCCAACCCTAACTATTCTATGATTCTACTTCCCAGCACATGTCTGTGAGGAGAGTAACCCACTGCTTTTGAGGATTTATATCTCTTACTTTCATCAAAACCATGTTTTAAAATCCCAGAGTGGTTGTCCTGACTGGTGATGCTCAGTTCAGAGTCCTTCATTGACCAAGGAACTCAATATTGGGCTTTATCCCCAAGTCCACCACATGACCTTTTTTCTCAATTTATGCCCAATTGCTCAGTCTCTTAAGTCTCCTTTAAATTCTTGAGTCACATGTAGGCAGGAGTACCCCAGAGAAGTAATTCATTTGCAGATCCTAATGGCGCCAGCACTTAACCCTCATCATGGCCCCTGATGGTAGCAAATTCCTTCTTTGCGCCTCTCCTTTTTAATTGTTCAGCTAGTCATAAACAGTTCTAAACTTCTCTTTTCAAATTTTCTTAGTCACTAGTTTATTGTTATGGGTATTTAGGCCTCCTGCTTGCCTGCTTTGTCCTGCTAGCACTTCATTTTGCTAGAAAATAACATGTAAATACTACTTGTTAACTTCAAATATCTGATGATACAGATGGGTGAGTAGTTTTGCCTGTCCAGGATGGCATTATTTCTCAGAATGAGCGATAATTAATCTTGTATTATTCTCCAACATACTGTTTATGTATTCCTATTCTCCTTCACACTTGTAATCGTTTTTGCCTGTTGGAAGCACCAAATTATTGGAAACAAATACATTAGTATATTTCAGTTCTGTCAAAAACACCGTTACTGGTTTTTTGTCTGTTTGATTTTAAGATGGCCTGGCTGTCTCTGGAGATGCGAAAAGCAACAATGTGGATGTGAAAGTTGCCAAGTCAGAACTGGAAACTGATGAAAAAGGAATGGAGGAAGAATCCACAAGGGAATCTGACAGCAACATTTTGGGTGTATCATCTGATTATCCAAGAGGTTTGCTGATGAACTCTTAATATGTGTGTTGTGTGCTTGGGGAAATGAGGAGAAAGGTAGAATTAGTGGGAAGAAAGGTAAAGGGAATGTGAAATCTCATTTTCCATACATCCAGTAGGTATGATACTTTTTCCATGCATCTAAATAAATTACTTTGTTAGTGTTGATAATCTCTTTGAAATGGGGTGCCATTATCCCCTTACTGACGTTTCTAGAAATCACTGCTGAAATTGGCACATACATAGTGACAAAAGACATCAGGGTCGGATGCGGTATGACTTACATTAGGCTCTGATGCTAAGGGCACAATAGATGTCAGAGAAAAATCACTGGTACCTAAATGCAGAAATGAAAAGCTAGGAATTGCTTTTAACCCTGGCTTTAAAATTCACCTCTGTATCTTAAGCACATTAAACAATTGATATCTTCGTTTCACTTAAGAAAACGAAACAAATCTTGTAAACACATTGTAAAAGCTTTGAAATTGCTATAGAATCAGTATTACTGTAAACTGTGGTATTCTGTGTGCTAAAGCCAATAAAGCTGATTTATTGGATAAGCCAGTTCTCTTGGTTTTAGCAAATTCTCCACTGTTTCCCTTGACTAATAAGTTAAAAAAATCAGGAGGTAAATTTAAAGGTTAAACACTCCTAAGGAAAAAAAAAAGTGATAGAATTTAATGTATCCTGGCTATACAGTGAATAATTGTTATTTACAATTGGTCTACTTCTAGCTGTTATTTCAATTTTGCCAGACAGTTTATAGGATGTTTTTATAGTGCTTTGTGCATGCTTTGCATTCACCTAACAATGCTGACCATTAAAACCTGAAATAAATGGAATGTGAGTTCATTTTTTCAGTTTGCGTTTTCTTTGAAGGTATTTCCAAGTGGAGAAATTTGATGTGTGTCAGCATTAAGAAGAATGTAGAAATACATAAGTCTTGTTAAAGAACCAATGTAGGGATTAATTTTGCAGTCATTTTTTCTACCACAGGAGTTAAAGGGCACAAGCAAATATTCCACTTGGTACTGTAGTCATTCTGTAATAGTGTTAGATTTTAAATGATGCATAGAAAAATAGCAGTAAACTAAACTTTTAACTAATGATGTTTAACTTCTAAATATCTCTGCTTTTTAGAGAAACACATTTCAATTCAAAGACGTCTTGCTGATCTGGAGAAACTAGCTGACGTGAAAGAAGGTGAGTTTACCATGTCAGTATCCCAAAACTTCATGTTACAGGTATTTACATTTTTTTCTTAGCTTTTATTTTTAACACATTGCATATATTTCTAATGCTTGATGACTAGGGGTTTCATACAAAATAGCTTTATGATTTGTTCCCTTCCTTATCAAATACTGTATTCTTTCAGTAAAGTTAATGCTTTAGTGTTTCCTTTCCATCTTTTTCCTCTGCATTGTAACATTCTTAGTGTTGGCAGTGTGCATGGATCAGCACAGTGTTAATTCTTCTTATTCATCAGCAGCTTAGTCTCATTTTTATTTTACTTCCAGTGCCAGAATAACAAGATGCCCTGGGTTCAGCTGTAGCAGCCATTTTTTCTCCTGAGTAGCTGGTGCAGTGCTGTGGTTTTGACTTTCAGCCTGGAACAGCGCTGATAACACCAGTGTTTTAATTGTTGCTAAGTAATGTTTACTCCGATCAAGGACTTTCTCAGTCTCATGCTCTGCCAGGGAGGAGGGGAAGCCAGGAGGAAGCAGAAACAGGACACCTGACCCAAACTAGCCAAAGGGGTATTCCATACCACAGCATGTCATGGCCACTATATGAATTGGGGGGAAGTTACCCCAAAGGCCCAGATCGCTGCTCGGGTAGGGCTGGATATCGTTCGGCTGGTGGTGAGCGGTTGCATTCTTTCCCTTTGTTATTTTCCTTATCATTCTTATTATTGGTGGTAGCAGTAGTGGTTTCCACAGGGAAGCTGATTGTTGTCTTTACAGTGTTTAAGTCAGTTTAAATAAATATGTATTCTGTTTGGATGATTGGGGGTTTTTGGTTTGGTTTTGTTGGGGTTTTTTTCCCCACTTTGTATTAATTTCTGAGCCAGTTCTATATCAGAGGATTGCTTTAAGACTGCAAAGTGGTTTTATTACAACTTTTAGTGTTTCTCTTATTACATCTATATACGAAGTGCTGGTAGTGGCAGCCTTGCAAGTGAAACTAGTTTTTATTCATAGATCACAAAAAATACCAGTGTTCACATGGGCTCTGTATCCTACAGCTCATGTGCCTGAATCATCTTTTACAGTGGCCATTGATGGAAATAATAGCCTACCTCCATGTCTGTTTAATTTTACTAACAAATACACTAAAACTTCTCTATAGAGTTTGTTCCATTTTTAATGAGGAGATAGATTATAAGTATCTCACAAGTCTGGTACTTGTATCTGTTCCTGAGCTGAGTGACATGTAAATCCACAGTAGTTGGAAGAAATATGTTATGCCCTTGTCTGTTCTCAGTAGGTTGTTTTTTGTTTTTTTCTTCTTACATGGATGTAGTATTCTTTTGCCATGTGTGTTAATGGATTGACTTGTATTTATTACTATTGCCTTGTGTATTTGATACTTAGTAAATTGTAACTCAATGAGAGGCTGAGCAATGTTAGAGAACACTGGTGGTTTATTTGGTGAGCTTCAGGCTGCCTTTGTTGGCATCAGTGGCATGGGACTCTGCATGAGCATAGTAATCCACTCATTTAAAAAGTCATAAGGGAATTGTACTGTTTTGCAAGTCTAAGACAAGTAATTGTTATAGGTGCCCATTTTGCGTGGGACGTTTCGGTACTGCTCTAACACATCAAATCTTTTTTGCTAAGTTCAGCAAGAAGTTGGTTGACATTCAGCAGTCTTGAACCCTAGCAGCAGATGTATGCACGTTCTGATACGTAATCCCTGTGTACAGCTCTCCAGCATTGGTCTCTCAATAGCTAGGTTTTATTTGAGTTAGTACTTTAAACACCTTTGATTTCAGATGGTCTTGCCTTTGCTTTTTTGTCCCTTAAAGAGGATTACTAAGAACTGAAATTATTTTAACGTGGAGTACACTCTCTTTTTTGCAGCTTAAAAAGATAGGGGCTGCTTTTTTATCTAAAAGATTTGGGAGAAGGAAAGACAGAGTCTTGTTTTAACCTCTTCAGCTGGGTTGGGTCTTTTTTTGAAACACTGCAAGTGTCTAGACTTCATCTATAAAACCCTGTTATTCTGCTGTAATCTGCTATTTTTCTGCAGTATTTTTACTTTGCTGGAGTAAAAAATATTAGAAAACAAAAGCTAAAGATTGTAGGCATTGATGATCTTCAAAGTAATAGTGGTTCTTGTCTTTATTCAATTGAGTAGAAAGAGGCAATGCATAAATTTGAAGTTTGTATGTACCTAAATGGAATATACCCCTGGGAATTAATCCTTGACTTCCATTGATAGTACCTTTATTCTTTTTCCTCTTAGCATGCATTTCTATTAACATGAGTGATAAGAGCATTTCATATGTTTCTCATACTTTTTGTTTATTTGTATTTTCAGATGAAAAGAAGCCTTGTCCATTGTGTCCTGAGGAGAAATTCAGAGCTTGCTATAATCATAAACTTCATCGTCACCTTCAGAATTTACACTGGAAAGTTTCTGTTGAATTTGAAGGTAATGTCAATCATAGAGTACTTAGGGTTGGAAAGGACCTTAAGATCATGTGGTTCTAACCCCCCTCCTGTGGGCAGGGACACCTCACACTAAACTATGTCACCCAAGGCTCTGTCTAACCTGGCCTTGAACAGCACCAGTGATGGAGCATTCACAACTTCCCTGGGCAGCCCATTCCAGTGCCTCACCAGCCTTACAGTAAAGAACTTCTTCCTTATATCCAATTTAAAGTTCCCCTGTTTAAGTTTGAGCCCGTTACCCTTTGTCCTACCACTGCAGTCCCTCCCCAGCATCCTTATAAGCCCCCTTTAGATACTGGAAGGCTACTATGAGGTCTCCATGCAGCCTTCTCTTCTCCAAGCTGAACAGCCCCAGCTTTCTCAGCCTATCTTCATGCAGGAGGTGCTCCAGCCCCCCGATCATCCTCGTGGCCCTCCTTTGGACTTGTTCCGACAGTTCCACGTCCTTTTTATGTTGAGGACACCAGAACTGAACACAATACTCCAAGTGAGGTCTCACGAGAGCAGAGTAGAGGGGCAGGATCACCTCCCTCGACCTGCTGGTCACACTCCTTTTGATGCAGCCCAGGATACAGTTGGCTTTCTGGGCTGTGAGCACACACTGCCAGCTCATATTCATTTTCTCATCGACCAACACCCCCAAGTCCTTCTCCGCAGGGCTGCTCTGAATCATATTTAAACAATAAATAGTAGAAGAAATTGTGGACATGTAGGACATTGTTCTATGTTTTGTCTCTTTAAATTCCTTTTGACTCCTATCTTGTTAACCAGCTTGAAATCAGAGTCATATTTTGACACAATGAATTTTGACCTGGGATTTAAAGTGAAAATGTAAAAGAACTCTGTATTCGACAAGCAAATGAAACAATTGCTTGGCATGAAAATTACTATGATATTTAAAATATGTAATGAGAATTACTTTAATACTGGTTATATTGTTAATAATCAGACACATGCACACATGATCATTTTTGGTTCATTATAAAGATTCCATAATTTCAGGTAAGTACTAAATAGAAGTATTTATTTGGTATTAGTGTTTAGCAGCCCTGTCTATTTTTTAACATGTCTGCTTGTAAGTTGCAGTAAAATCCCTACAAGAACTTTAAGAAGGAAAAGAAAGTGAGCAGTATGTGTTTTTTAAAGAAATAGGTGTATGGGTTTGCAGGCAGTAAAATGAATAATTAGAAGATGGACAAGATTAAAAAAGATCGGGCTGGAGTTCTGGTTTTGCATTCAGGTCTTTTTTGGTTGTGGTGGGTGTTCTTTGGTGTGGCTTTTTAACTGTGGAACATATGTTTTATAGGAGTCTTCCCACAAGTCTTTTAGCTAGGTTACAATATTTTTTGTAAAATGCTCCCTAAGTAGTTTTGAAAGTTATATACCATATAGCCTGAAGACTCAGTGTAGCTTTGTAGGATGCTAACAGACTTACTAAAATTAATAGCTTGTATGTAATTTTTGTGCATTTTAAATTTTGAAGTGTATAATTAGCTGATAAATTTCTCTGTGCAGAGGGTGAATGTACCAAATAATTGTCAGTGTTCTCTTGCTGCTGTCTCATGGCAGTATTTGGGAATCTTAAATGAGACCATGCAGTATAGGACATACTACATTGTGTTTACTTAGTGTTCTGTGATGTGACAAGAACTTATTTTCCAGGGTACCGAATGTGCATCTGTCACTTACCTTGTCATCCAGTGAAACCAAACCTTATTGGAGACCAGGTAAAGAACGCTGAATCACAAACGCACTTGTTACCCTACAGAGTGGGGAAAATGGATAGGGGAACTTCTGCAATCTACGTAGTTACAAAATATGTCTTGCTGTCTGGTGTGGAACTTTACTACTTTTACCAGAACTTTATCTGTCCAGAATACAAGTATTTTATATAATCCTTGGGTAGTTGAATGTAGCTGGATCTCTTATTTTGGTGCGTAGCTGCCTAGATCATGTTGGAGTAAACACCAGCTTTTTGTGGAAGAGATTTAAGGTTCATTAGGCCAGGCAGTGGATGCTTCTCAGTTCCTTCCAGGTGTGCTGAGTGTATGGAGTATCGGCAGAGTTCAGTTGGATGTGGTGCTGTGCCAGGATAGCTGTGCTATGTTGTGCTGGCTCTGCGGGTATGATTATTTACAGTCTCCATAGCTGTAGATTAAAAATATTTTGTGTGCGCTGGCGGTAACAGAAAGATGACTTCATATGCCTGTGTTCAGGTATAGCTCTGCTTTAACCATGTTTATGTATTCTGAAACTACATGTATTTTACAGGCATTTTCAAAGATGGGAGCCCATTACCATTGTATCATCTGTTCGGCAACTATCACACGAAGAAGTGACATGATAGGTCATATCAATCGTCACGTGAATAAAGGAGAAACTGAATCAAGGTTTATTACAGGTAGATTCTTGCTTACGTAAAACATTCAATCCTTTTATATGTAGCATGTGTTGAGAATTAGTGTGATTTCTTTTTTATCTCTGTGTAGGCTTAATGATTTTCTCTTGATACACTATAGTAAGGATGATCCTGGGAGCCATAAAGTTCACATGTCTTTCTGTTACCAATACATGTTTAGGAATAGTAGTTTAGTGTCTAGACATCAGTTTGAACATCTGAGAAGCAGCAGTAGTTGCCATCCCATACCATATTCCATACCTTTAACTAAAACCTGTTCAGATTTTATATTGTGAAATATTACTGTCTGTATGGTTCCCTTCAGAGCTCTTTGTAAAGAATGGCCCATTTGTTATTTCCTAACAAAATGCATGTGGCTACTTTTCCTTGCAGGAAGGGGAGAAACTCGGAGATCAGGTATTTCATGCTTTGTACTTGCTTCAGCAATGTCTGCGGACTATGAACCTGGAACATGTGGTAGAGCAGTTCATAGATAGGCAATCTGTGTGTTTGAAGGCACTGAAATAGGCAGGCTGAGCACTGGAAGGTATCTAGTTGGTAGCCAACAAGTTTTTCCTGGTCGTTCCTGGGTAAATTTTGCTTACCATTAGACTGGGGACAAATTGTTCAGAGGAATGACAGCATGTGTTTACAGCTGTCCAATCAGTTTTGCCACAGGCTGTTTCATACAAAGCTCAAGTGCTGAAATTGTCCCTATGCTTGTGCTGTCTATACACATTTCATGAAGCTGTTTGGTAACTTACAGAGATAAGATCAAGGTATTTTGAGGGATTTTTTTGCAGTTTGTTGATCTGTATTCAGGGTTGCGTTAATTGGGTTTTAATTAATTGGCAATGTTTCATGTTTGAACATGCGAAACAAATGTGCTAAGCCTCAGGTTCAGGGGATTGCTTTCTTAAATTTGAGTGGATACAGAGGAGCCCAACTGAGAAACAAATCTGATGTTTTATGGGAAGAAAATTGTGGTAGAGTTTGATCCATATCTGCTGCTCTTAGGACTAAATTGTTGCTTGCTTTTTCTCCCTGACATACTTGTTAACTGATCTATGTGCTTGCTGGGTTACAGCATAAAGATTCTTGCTATATGGGAGCAAATTCCTAATTTAATTCGTCAAATGTGTTAATGTTAATGTCAATTTTCACTAATACTTTCCTTCCCTCCTGATTACTTTCTTCCAGTTCCTGCTCCCAAGTCTTCTCTAGAAGTGCTGAAAGAGTCGGCCACAGATGTTCAGGTTCTTCCCAACTACTCCACACCTCATAAAACAGATTCTTATTTTAATCCTAAAATGAAACTCAACAGGTAGGAGATCAGAGAGTAGGAGGATGTACCAGAGGGGTGCTGAGTTTGTAGTGAAAAATACTTGTGCATTTTGAAAAGCAAACCCTGCAAAACTTTCATTCAGAGGGCAGGAGAAAGACATTTCCATCAGAAAATGCCTCATGACAATTAATACTTAAACCCAAGAACACTGTATGAGAAATACTATAATTTCTGAAGTAATTGATGTATTTTTCTGCAATTAGTAGTTTATGGAGAGTAAAAGTATTTGAAAGGAGCACACTTGAAACCTACCTTCATTGTGTACACTTAGCAGTGGTTTTCTGTTCATCTCCGCAAGATACTATGGGCAGTCACTGCTCTCTTTCCTCTAACTGAAGAGCAGCATACCTGTAATTTACACTTTTCATATTCTAGGCCTTTTTCTCTTGGGACTCAGATTCTCTCAAGTGTCTTCTCATTATTTGCATTAAAAAAGATGAAAAAAGAAAGGTTGTCTTTCTTTGAGGAGAGTTGTAAGTGGTGTCTGTACCACAAAGGAAGGCTGTGAGAGTTGACACCAACACATGGGACTGCACTTCAACCCATGCCAACCCCCTCATGTTCTCAGTGCTGTTTATATTTGAGCTTCCAGATTTAGCTCAGATACGTCTGAAAGCTAAGGCATGCTTCTCGTGAAGGCCATTGCAACTCACAGTATGGCCATGTCTAAAAGAACCAGGCCTGTTCCTCAACACAGTGGAATTTCATTGCTCTTCAGGACATATTTTTAAACACAGAGCTTTAGTAGGGTCGTATCAGATTGTACTAGGAAAGTAGGAAAAACAATATTTACTTTTGAATGCTAGCCACTTTTTCCAGTGTTACGAGTAATTAGTAAGTTAATTCAGGATCTTATCATGTGAATGTCTGCTGTAGAATTGAATTTGTTAAGGGTAGTTGAGGTTTTTGATTTGCAATTCTTCTGTGTAAAAGGCAGTGTTTAGGTTAGATGTTCTAGTCCTATATTCAGGGGAAATAAATAAGGAAAAATACTTCTCAACTTACTATGACCATTGTTTTTTCTTTTCAAGGCAATTGATATTCTGTGCACTGGCCGTTCTGGCTGAGGAACGTAACCCTATAGAGTGTTTGGATGCTTTTGGTGCCACTGGTAAGGTCAATTTCTTTAATCTTTCTTTAATCTTTTGGCTAATATTATCCAATAGTATGAAGCTGCAGAAATCAGGAGTAACTGAGGTTTAAAAGTATTTAAAAATACTATGAGGTAAATAATACTTTTCATCCTTAGGCAGTCATCAGCTTCCATACCAAAAAAACAGCTGTCAAGAGGCTGGTAATAGGCCTTTTTAGAAGACTGTGCATAATATTAAATTATTGGTCTCCTTAAAATCAGTCACCTTAAGGGACATGAAATGGCATCTTCCTAAACTTGCGTCCAACGTAACTCCTGTCTTCTGACTCCATGGAATTTGGCTGTAAAATCAGCCTGTGGTTTAAAAATGGTGATGAATCCAAGCTTCTGTATCAGAATCATCTCTTAATTGATTACAGAAATTCCGAACATGACCTACCTATAAATGTTAAGTAGTTATATTAGTGTCTTAGCCATCTGGAACTAAAATCTGAAGAGATCTGGATTGCTGCCTTATTACTAGCCAGCTACTGTAAACTTAAGGTCATAGTTGAGAACAGTAGTAACCGCTTAGCATTTTGTATCAAAATTCTTGATAATGAATTCGTCACCATTCTGAACTAGGCCAGACCTCCCAGTACTTCCTGTCCTGTACTTACACAGTGTAATCACAGGCTTTACTACTAAAGTCAGCAATAAACACTTGGCAGCCTGAAAATCTTCCCAGCACTTATTCTCATGTCAGTGTTTTATGGTGGTCTGTCACAGGAGACTTGTGTGCTACACTGGAGTGTTAAATAAGACAAGGGACTTTCCCACAGATTGTGGGTCCAGCTTGGCACAAAAATCACAGGTCTTTCGGTCTACTAGTTATGTTACAAGAATGTGACAGATTGTCCCTTTACATACCCCGTTGTCACTGTGCTGAGGCAGAAGGTCATCAATACTTTTTTTGCAAGAATATGATGAAATTCACATCACACACAGTTATGTATTATAAGTATTTGAAAGGATGATTTTTTTTCGTAGTCTGTTCAGCAATCCAGAAATCCTTATTCTGTCACAGTTACAATTCTGTCTTCCCTTAGGTATAATGGGATTGCAATGGGCAAAGCACCTTGGAAGTTCTGTGAAAGTTACGATTAATGATTGTAATGAAAATTCTGTGACAATGATTCAGGAAAACTGCCATTTAAACAAAATGAAAGTGAAACTGAACATTAAGGAAGAAGACCATGATGAAGCTGTGGGAGATGAAGAAGGAAATACTGACACCATTGAGGTGACAAAAATGGATGCCAATGTTATAATGCATTTGAGATCATTTGATTTTATGTAAGTGTTGAATGTTTCTGTCAATAATTACCTGGTCTGATAATGACACACCCTACCCCATCTCCCAGTATATGATAATTTGGGAAAGTTGGAATGAAAGAAACAACCAACAGTCAATTGGTATTTTAAATGTAATTCTGTTGTCCCAGAAATGCTGTAGGAATAGAACTTTAAATGTTTTTGAAATCACCGGAAAAAATACTAGGCCCTTCTGACATGCAGGGAGGACTGTAAATGTATATGAAAATTTTAAGCCAAACTTTTTTATATATATAGAATTTCATTATCTGTTTCATAAAGTGTCAAATTAGTCTTTTTTTTTTCCTTAAAACTTTTGGTTGTTTTAGAAGTTCATAACTTTGTGTGCTGTTGTGTAGGACTTTGTTGTATGGTCTTGTTTTCATCCATTTTGCAGCATATTTGTTTTCAGTTGAAGTAGGCTAATTCTTCCAAGTTGGTTTTGTAGATGCATACATTTAAAACCTATACAGACATCAAAATGAGTAATTGGGGGGATTTTGTATTGATTAACATCCAGATCTAAGCTGCAGGTATTCAGGCTGAAAAATAGCCTTATTATTTATTAGATAAACTGAAATGTATGCATTTGAAGATATTTCTGTTTTTAGAAGCTTCCCTTTAAGTATGAAGGTAAGCATGAGGGCAATATTCTTGTGACTTGAATTAGTCAGTGGGTCAGGATGCAACAAGAAGTACTTGCTGGCTTTGTGGTGATGTGTATTTTTCAGCACAGTGTTTTCATGGGTCTTGGAATTTGACGCTAAAGTATTTCAGAGTAATTCATGAAAGGCATGCTGAAAATTTTAGTCCAGTTTCCTGTTTTGTTTTAAATATGACCATGGGTGAAGTTTATAATAATGATGTTTTCCTCAGTTTAAAGCTAAACTCTTGAGCATTTGTAGATACTTGGTGGCACTTTCTTTTCAGCCATTTGGACCCCTTTGGAACTTCTGTGAATTATCTGGATTCTGCCTTTAGAAACGTGAGAAATCTTGGAATTGTGTCATTGACATCCACAGACATCAGTTCTCTGTATGCAAAGGCTCAACATGTTGCCCTGCGTCATTATGGATGTAATATTGTCAGAACAGAGTATTACAAGGAGCTGGCAGCCAGAATAGTAATTGCTGCTGTGACAAGGTACTGCTAAATCAGCTCAAATGATGGTAAAAAAGTTATTAGAAAATTATTAGCAATAAAAAACCAAAGACTGTTGCTATAGGTTGTGCATGTTAGTTTCCAGAACTCCCTAATTTTACAAGCTGGACGACTTGTTCTGAAATTAGTATTTCATATTCTTTATGTGCTGAAATGAGATAATCTAAATTTTAAACTAAAAGACTGGGAAAGGTGAAAATGCATAAATAGGGTAGGGGGCTGGGATGGTGAGGTTTTTTGATGGTGGTAATAAAAAACTAATACTCAGATTTGCCTTTCTGCAAACTCTTTTATTCCTTTGTCAGTGTTGTCATTTTAATGCTGCATAGGGCTTTGTAAATATTAATTAAGCTGCTTGAATGGCTTCTAGCTAAGCATTAGAGCTAGACTTGCTTCAGTGGAAACTGATGTTCACTTCAGATCCTTGTGCTTGAGGTTAAAAAGATAGATGTAATTAATAACTTGTGAAATTAGTCATTTGCATAGAGATATTCTCAGTAAATTCAGTCTGTTAAATAAATGAAGACATAAAACCTGCTTCCTGATTGGGGAAAAAGATATAGGCAAGAAGGTGTGACAACTGCTCAGGAAACATGGGGAGGAAATACAGCATACAGAGGTCTTCAGAATGCCAGAGCGCAAATACTGTCCTGAGTATGTTTAGATTTGTGTATGTAAGGTTGTTCCTTGCAGAACACTCTAGATACAGACATGCTGCTTAAGCAAAGTTTTAATTGTGTTCTGGGTTATGTGCTCAAACTCCCTAAAGATTTCTTCTTTCTTCTCAGTGCTTACCTACTCAGAAACTGTTGGCTTTCCTTCCCGCAGTCTTTATTCAGTTAACATGCAATGATTTACTGTCATGTGTGCCCCCCTGCATTTGTACGTTCTTGGATTTTTTATTTAGTTTGTATGTGGTTTTGTTACAATAGTCTGGCAATAGGTGTTTGGAAAGAAAGATGATGCAGGTGGCAGACCAGTATTTCTAGACATGATAAAAAGATGTAAAGAAGATATGCTTAGCTTTCCGGCAGTGAGACAAAACTACGCACTTAAAAAGACACACTTTTTTCCTGATCACTTTCCCAGCTCTTAAGTATCTCCTTCTAGAAAGTGGATGACCTAAAGATTCTCGCAGCAGGTTCAGGTGTCCATGGCAATGTTAGTCTACTAAATTCAATGCAATTTGGTTTTGTGTTTGTGTTTTCTTTATAGAGCTGCAGCTCGCTGTAACAAAGGCATTGAAGTTTTACTTGCAGTAGCTCTAGAACATTTTGTTCTAGTAGTGGTCAGAGTTTTAAGGGGACCATCCCCTGCAGATGATTCAGCCAAGAAAATAAGATACCTCATCCATTGCCAGTGGTGTGAAGAGAGAATTTTTCAGAAAGAGGGTAACATGGTAGAAGGTAAACGGTTTTTCTTTTGCACTTTCTAGAAGGCCTGATTCCTGTATATCTTTTTCATGCTTTAGGCCTCGTTTATATTTACATTCCTTTAGTAAAGTAATTATTCCCTTTAAGGTAACAGTGTGTGTATTGTATGAGGCAAAGAAGGTGTGCCTACCTCACTGTATGATGTGGAGAAGGTATCACGCTTTATGGTACTGGGTTAGATTATTTGTCGTCGTGGATTTTGTTGTAAATATACTGGATTTGTTTCTAGACAGGACAATACTCCTAAGTAGCTGTAGCTGCTAAAGCTGCCGAAGCTGCCAGGATGCCTGATATAATCTCCATGGATCTGCCTTCTTGGGAAAGGGCATAAAAAGTGGCACAGTCTTTGCTGCTGCTTGGTTCCTACATACAGTGGCAGCTTGATAGATTTTAGTGTCGGATTGCTTTTCTGCTGTTCATTTCAGTTACCATAATATGTAGTGGACTGAACAGTATCACTTCCCCCTGTCTGTACATGCCTGATGGAAGTATCTTGGCAGGTGTGTAGGAGAGGTATACACTATTCCTGTAATTGTGTAACAGTGGTAGATGAAGGCAGCCTCTGTGTTAAAAGTTGACTGTTCATGGGCTGTATACACAAGTTAGCAGAGGTAGTAGAGGAAAATTAAGCTATGATGTAGCTACTAGCCAGATGGCAGTTTGAATGAAGATAAAAGAAAAAACCTTGTTTCAAGGTTTTGGTTTCTTGGATATCTTAAGTACTAACTGTGGTGTCTGAGTGCCCCACACATGAGCATGCAATGAGCTTGTTACTAATCATAGAATCATAGAATCATAGAATAGTTAGGGTTGGAAAGGACCTCAAGATCATCGAGTTCCAACCCCCCTGACATGGGCAGGGACACCTCCCACTAAACCATGTCACCCAAGGCTATGTCCAACCCCACCTTGAATGCCGCCAGGGATGAAGCATCCACAACCTCCCTGGGCAACCCATTCCAGGGCCTCACCACCCTCACAGTAAAGAATTTCTTCCTCAGATCCAATCTAAACTTCCCCTGTTTAAGTTTAAACCCGTTACCCCTTGTCCTATCACTACGGTCCCTAATGAAGAGTCCCTCCCCAGCATCCCTATAGGCCCCCTTCAGATATTGGAAGGCTGCTATGACGTCTCCACGCAGCCTTCTCTTCTGCAGGCTGAACAGCCCCAATTTTCTAAGCCTATCTTCATACGAGAGGTGCTCCAGTCCCCTGATCATCCTCGTGGCCCTCCTCTGCACTTGTTCTAACAGTTCCATGTCCTTTTTATGTTGAGGACACCAGAACTGCACACAATACTCCAAGTGAGGTCTCACAAGAGCAGAGTAAAGGGGCAGGAGCACCTCCCTCGACCTGCTGGTCACGCTCCTTTTGATGCAGCCCAGGATATGGTTGGCCTTCTGGGCTGCAAGCGCACACTGCCGGCTCATGTTCATTTTCTCATCGACCCACACCCCCAAGTCCTTCTCCGCAGGGCTGCTCTCAATCTCCTCCCCGCCCAACCTGTAGCTGTGCCTGGCATTGCTCCGACCCAGGTGTAGGACCTTGCACTTGGCATGGTTAAACTTCATCAGGTTGGCATCAGCCCACCTCACAAGGGTGTCTAGGTCCCTCTGGATGGCATTCCTTCCCTCCCATGTATCAACCGAACCACACTGCTTGGTGTCATCGGCAAACTTGCTGAGGGCGCACTCAATCCCACTGTCCATGTCACCCACAAAGATGTTGAACAAGACCGGTCCCAACACCGATCCCTGGGGGACACCACTCGTTACTGGTCTCCAGCTGGACATTGAGCCACTGAGCACTACTCTTTGCGTGCGGCCATCCAGCCAGTTCTTTATCCACAAAGTGGTCCACCTATCAAATTGATGTCTCTCCAACTTAGAGACAAGGATGTCATGCGAGACAGTGTCAAAGGCTTTACACAAGTCCAGGTAGATGACATCAGCTGCTCTGCCCCTGTCCATCAGTTCCGTAGCCCCTTCATAGAAGGCCACCAGATTGGTCAGGCAGGATTTCCCCTTAGTGAAGCCATGCTGGCTGTCACCAAGCACCTTGTTGGTTTTCATGTGCCTCAGCATGCCTTCCAGGAGAATCCGCTCCAAGATTTTGCCAGGCACAGAGGTGAGACTGGCTGGTCTGTAATTCCCTGGCTCATCCATTTTCCCCTTCTTGAAAATGGGGGTTATATTTCCCTTTTTCCAGTCAGCGGGAACTTCACCTGACTGCCATGATTTTTCAAATACGATGGACAGTGGCTTAGCAACTTCATTTGCCAGCTCCTTCAGGACCCGCGGATGGATTTCATCCGGTCCCATGGACTTGTATACATTCAGGTTCCTAAGGTGGTCCCGAACCAGATCCTCCCCCACAGTGGGCCCAGGGTCCCCACCCTCACCGTCCCCGCGTCTGCCTTCCAAGACTTGGGTGGTGTGGTCAGAGCATTTGCTGGTAAAGACTGAGGCAAAGAAGTCATTAAGAACCTCAGCCTTCTCCAAATCCAGGGTAGCCAGTTCTCCCGATAGCTTCTGGAGAGGGCCCACGGTGTCCCTAACCTGTCTTTTATTGGCAATGTACCTATAAAATCCCTTCCTGTTATCCTTAACATCCCTAGCCAAGTTTAATTCTAAGTGGGCCTTAGCTTTCCTAACCTGGTCCCTAGCTTCCCGGACAACATCCCTGTATTCTTCCCAGGCCGCCTGTCCTTGCTTCCACCTTTTATAAGCCTCTTTTTTCCTTCGAATTTTGCTCAGCAGCTCCTTATCCATCCAAGGAGGTCTCCTGGCCCTCCTGCTAAACTTCCTTCTAGTTGGGATGCATCGCTCCTGAGCTTGCAGCAGGTGATCCTTGAATATCAACCAACAGTCTTGGGCCCCCCTGCCCTCTAGGGCTGTATCCCATGGAACCTTACTGAGCAGGTTCCTGAAGAGGCCAAAGTCTGCTCTCTTGAAGTCCAGGGCAGTGAGCTTGCTGCACGCTCTTCTCACTGTCCTGAGGATCTCAAACTCAACCATCTCATGATCACTGCAATCAACGCTGCCCTGGAGCGTCACATTCCCAACCAGCCCTTCCCTGTTGGTGAGGACGAGGTCAAGCATGGCACCTCTCCTTGTCGGCTCCTCTATTACTTGCAGAAGGAAGTTGTCATAATTGTTGTTAAAACAATTAGATACTAAGGACAGGAATGAATAACCAATAAGTACAGTGTTATGATAGAGATCTTAATTAGCAAGTGATTTGTTTACTTAAAGATTTAATTGCAAGCAGGCTGACTTTGCCTTAGAAAACTTGTAGGTGGGCTGTATTTTGTAGTTGTAATTGGCTGTTTTCTGTCTATATTTACTGTTAATTTGGACAGCTGCTTCTGTTAGGTGTAGGAAGGCTCATTATTTCCTTGTTAGTCAAACTCTGCCAAGAAACAGGAAGTTATATGACTTTTTTTTTTCTCGATGTTTTAACAATGATTACATATCAAATAATTAATCACTAAATCCTCATAAGCACTGCTTGGCAGAAGTGAGAATGTTTCACACTTCTGCTGTGTCTTGCCCTTCCAAATACCTCCACTGAAGTAAGCTCCTGCTTCATATCTGTGTCATCTCTCTCCAGTAATGCAGGCATTGCTGACTATTTTCCTGTTTTGCTGTTGCAGAAAACCCATACCAGCAGCTGCCTTGTGATTGTCATGGCAGTATGCCTGGGAAGACAGCAGTAGCTCTTGGTCCTCTCTGGTAAGTTCGGAACACAATACAGAATTGGAGAATAATTCAGGTTGGAAGGACCTCTGGGGGTCAGCCATTAACTCATATAATAAAAATGCAAGTCTGCTGGATAGGGAGGTACAGCAAGTAGGAGGTATTCAGCAAACATTTAATTGATCGGAATTTAGTAGGGTATTCGGTTCTTGCTTTTGTCAATAGGGTTCAAACCAGTTAACAAACAATAACAGCATTGCTTTAAATTTCAGATTCAGTGCAACTGATGTTATACCTCCCACACAGAAGAACCTGCCCTGCCTGTGGGTTCCTCTAGTTGCCAGATGTTAAGCAACTCTTTTTACTCTGTACTCGTGGAGAATTTATTTAGTAAATCCTTACATGTGCTGACAGTAGTAAATAATACACTGCTTGGTAGTTAATATTTAAATTTTACCTTGTGAGAAACAAAAATCTAAGTCTTTTAACCATTTCAAAGTAGTATTAACAACTGCTTACAATTGACAGTACCTTTCTTCTCAGGGTAGAGTTACTTTCTCAACATAGTAGGGCAGAAATAGAATCATAGAATCATAGAATAGTTAGGGTTGGAAAGGACCTTAAAATCATCTACTTCCAACCCCCCTGCCATGGGCAGGGACACCTCACATTAAACCATGCCACCCAAGGCTATGTCCAACCTGGCCTTGAACACTGCCAGGGATGAAGCATTCACAACTTCCCTGGGCAACCCATTCCAGGGCCTCACCACCCTTACAGTAAAGAATTTCTTCCTCACATCCAATCTCAACTTCCCCTGTTTAAGTTTGAACCCATTACCCCTTGTCCTCTCACCACAGTCCCTAATGAAGAGTCCCTCCCCAGCATCGCTATAGGCCCCCTTCAGATATTGGAAGGCTGCTATGAGGTCTCCACGCAGCCTTCTCTTCTCCAGGCTGAACAGCCCCAACTTTCTCAGCCTATCTTCATACAGGAGGTGCTCCAGTCCCCCTGATCATCCTCGTGGCCCTCCTTTGGACTTGTTCCAACAGTTCCATGTCCTTTTTATGTTGAGGACACCAGAACTGCACACAAGACTCCAAGTGAGGTCTCACGAGAGCAGAGTAAAGGGGCAGGAGCACCTCACTCGACCTGCTGGTCACACTCCTTTTGATGCAGCCCAGGATATGGTTGGCTTTCTGGGCTGCAAGCGCACACTGCCGGCTCATGTTCATTTTCTCATCGACCAACACCCCCAAGTCTTTCTCCGCAGGGCTGCCCTGAATCTCCTCCCCGCCCAACCTGTAGCTGTGCCTGGGATTGCTCCAACCCAGGTGTAGGACCTTGCACTTGGCATGGTTAAACTTCATCAGGTTGGCATCAGCCCACCTCACAAGCGTGTCTAGGTCCCTCTGGATGGCATTCCTTCCCTCCCATGTATCAACCGAACCACACAGCTTGGTGTCATCGGCAAACTTGCTGAGGGCGCACTCAATCCCACTGTCCATGTCACCCACAAAGATGTTGAAGAAGACCGGTTCCAACACCGATCCCTGGGGGACACCACTCGTTACTGGTCTCCAGCTGGACACTGAGCCATTGAGCACTACTCTTTGCATGCGGCCATCAAGCCAGTTCTTTATCCACAAAGTGGTCCACCTATCAAATTGATGTCTCTCCAACTTAGAGACAAGGATGTTGTGTGGGACAGTGTCAAACACTTTGCACAAGTCCAGTAGATGACATCAGCTGCTCTGCCCCTGTCCATCAGTTCCGTAGCCCCTTCATAGAAGTCCACCAGATTGGTCAGGATTTCCCCTTAGTGAAGCCATAAATAAAACTGCCATTCCTGAGATCTCTGACTTTTTAAATAAGAGACCAATGTTGCTGTCATTACAAACAAAGCAATTCAGTATTATTAAGAACACAGTCAGTCTGATAACATAAGTGCTGATCAATTTGGGCAAGATGTTTTTGAAGCAACTTTTTTGCTTTCATTAAGAAGTCTCATCTTTTCGTCTGTCTTGCATTTCATAGGTCAGGACCCCTCTATAACACTGGATTCCTCAGGAGGATGCTGTTTGAGGCTGTCCAGTATGGTTTGGATGAAGCCCAGCCACTTTTGAAGACATTAGTTTGTGAAGCAGAGTGCACTACTTCAAAACATTTTTCTACCCATAGTCCTTATGATGAGAACAAACAAGGTAAGATAAATGACAGACTGTTCACAGAACTGGCTTTGAGGTGATTTAGAAAGATGTTGCTCTTTGATAACGTATTACTAACAGCATTGTATCCATAAAATTGAAGGCAGTGTGGTCCTTGTCAGCTCGTCAGGTGGTCTTTGGCAGAGCACTAGATTTGGACGTCTGGAATCAGTGTGACAGATCCTAAACCAAATATCATGCAGGCAGGTTGACTGCCATGAGATCCAGTGCATTTCCTGAAGGAGATGGCAAATACTGTGTCTGCTAGTTCTTTAGTGGATCCTGATCCTGACCTGAGGGCATGTGCTGTTGGGGTGAGAAGACTCCAGCTGGCATGCTCTGCATACTCTGTAAGGATTGCAGATCAGTGTGCCAAAAGAAATGGCTTTCTGTATTGGAATGCTGTTCCCCTCATAAAAGGAAATTGCATTTTGAATATTCCCTCTAAATTCAAGTTACTGCGAGTTAGTATGTAAAAGTTGACTATACGTATGCTTCTTATTACACTTCCTTCTTTAGGCTAGAATGTGGTATGTTTTCTTCATGTTTAACCAAGGCGTTTTGTCGTTTTACTGTCTTATAGTGGAATTAATTTTGACTTCTAATTGTATTCTAGAAGAGTGTGGGGTATATATTAAAACACCGAATACTGCTGCAGAATCCTACTTGCTACAGGGTAAGTAGATCATTTTGGTTTAGCTATAGCAGTTTCAAATCAAACTATAGTTTAAGTGATGGCTAAGCCAACCTAGTGTTCACTTATTTATTTATTTTTTGTATTTAACAGTACTGCTAATCAATAGTATGGGGTTTTTTTCCCACCAAATACTGATTTTACTTTATCTTCATCCAAAATCATATTTACTGATAAGTGCAGAATGCTAAATACTAAATGCTAAATACATGAAGCTTACTTGACTCACTTGTTCTTACTGAAAATGGCATGTTAATTAAATTCAAGCTGGATTTCATTCAACTCTGCAAAATGCTGTCTTACTTGACAGTGGTGCAGTTTCTATGTGGCTTTTTTTTCTATGTACAGTGTTTGGCTTTACTGGCACTTTTTTTGTGGTCTCACTGAATATTCACTGGTTTCACTGTTATTTTTTGTGGTCCAGGAAAAAGAAGAAGTGATGAAGTGATTCGAAGTGCAGCCAAGAGACAAAAATCTGAGAACAGTGCTGAGCACCCTGCATTTTACTACAATATCCACAGACACAGTATTAAAGGAATGAACATGCCAAAGTAAGGGTTTTGTTTAACTTCTGGTCTCGTATTACTATAACAACCGATACGTAACTTGTATTTAGTCACCCTTACAAGCATCAACTCCTTTTGAAATTGCTAGTTTAGTTTCTTTTTTACTTTTAGTTTGTTTGTTTCTTTCAGGTTAAATAAGTTCTTAAATTATCTCTCTGAAGCTGGATACCGAGTAAGTAGAACCCACTTTGATCCTATGGGAGTTCGCACGAATGCACCCTTGGCACAATTTAAGACTATCCTTACGAAGTACAGCACTCCCACGTACACGGCAGGACAGGCAGAAGGCCCTGTCCATCTGACTGAAGGTGTCCTGGCAGAACAGGTTCAAGCTGCTGCAGCTGTCAAGGCAGAGGATGTTGAGTTTCTGGAAGACAATAAATCTGGAGTCACTGCTGCTGTGTTCACAAATGACTACACTACTCACTGTGCAGCTGATTAATGCAAGTAATTTTGTTCATAGATGAGGATATTGCAGACCTGCAGTCACACCCTGTTGAAGTAAGCCACCACTTCTTACCAAACTGGATTTTGAAATGTTATCTGCTCTTTTGACAGATGTGTTAGAATTATGTAGTAGAATTGACCCCTGGTCACAGCGTGTGCGCGGTCAAGGTACTGTTACTGTGAAAAGGTCTCGGAGGCGTTAATTTGGATTTATGCTCACATCCACGTTCAAACTGAGGCATTGTGGCTGCTATCAAGTGTTTGTTGAAGCCTTATTGCTAGCACAGAATGCAGAAGAGTGGACGGGGCCAAAAGTCTTTAAGCATTTCTGAACATGAGGTTAATGTGAAATGGCATATTCCTAAAATAAATCATTCCTAAAATCTTACTGGTTACAATTCAGAGGGGGCTCACTTTAAGATGGTAAAATAAGACAGAATAAAATGTTATCTGAGTTTAAGCAAGTTACAAAGTTCTGGCTCAGGACTTCTAACTCCCAGATTGCACATGTAATTTAGCATTCATAGAATAGT
Organism: Amazona ochrocephala; assembly: GCA_039720435.1. NCBI lineage: Eukaryota > Metazoa > Chordata > Aves > Psittaciformes > Psittacidae > Amazona > Amazona ochrocephala. The sequence continues at coordinate 976,419 of CM077884.1, read as the reverse complement.
TAGGGTTGGAAAGGACCATAAGATCATCTAGTTCCAACCCCCCTGCCATGGGCAGGGACACCTCCCACTAAACCATGCCACCCACCCAAGGCTCTCTCCAACCTGGACTTGAACACTGCCAGTGATGGAGCATTCACAACTTTCTTGAGCAACCCATTCCAGGACCTCACCACCCTTACAGTAAAGGAATTTTTTCCTCATATCCAATCTAAACTTCCCCTGTTTAAGTTTGAACCCGTTACACCTTGTCCTCTCACTACAGTCCCTAATGAAGAGTCCCTCCCCAGCATCCCTATAGGCCCCCTTCAGGTATTGGAAGGCTGCTATGAGGTCTCCACGCAGCCTTTTCTTCTCCAGGCTCAACAGCCCCAACTTTCTCATCCTATCTTCATACGAGTGGTGCTTCAGTCCCCTGATCATCCTCGTGGCCCTCCTTTGGACTTGTTCCAACAGTTCCATGTCCTTTTTATGTTGAGGACACCAGAACTGCACACAATACTCCAAGTGAGGTCTCACGAGAGCAGAGTAGAGGGGCAGGAGCACCTCCCTCGACCTGCTGGTCACACTCCACGGAACCTTTCTAAGCAGGTTCCTGAAGAGGCCAAAGTCTGCTCTCTTGAAGTCCAGGGCACTGAGCTTGCTGCACGCTCTTCTCACTGTCCTGAGGATCTCGAATTTGACCATCTCATGATGGCTGCAACCAAGGCTGCCCTGGAGCATCACATTTCCAGCCAGCCCTTCCCTGTTGGTGAGGATGAGGTCAAGCATGGCACCTCTCCTTGTCCGCTCCTCTATTATTTGCAGAAGGAAGTTGTCTTCCACACAACCAAGGAACTTCCTGGATTGCTTGTGCCGGGCCGTACCATCCCTCCAACAGGTATCAGGGTGGTTGAAGTCCCCCATGAGAACAAGGGCCTTCAAGCGTGAGGCTGCAACGAGTCCCCTTGGTCAGGTGGTCTGTAACAGATCCCCACAATAATGTCACCCATCGCTGTTCTCCCTTTAACCCTGACCCACAAACTCTCTGTCGACTGCTCACCTGTCCCAAGACAGGTGAGAGTTCCATACTCTTCAGCCTATCCCTAACACAAATAGCAACTCCCCCTCCCCACCTACCGGTCCTGTCTTTCCTAAAGAGCTGGTAACCTTCCATTCCAACACACCAGTCACAGGAGGCATCCCATTGTTCTGCCAACAAGCAAGGACCTAGCACAGGTGAGAATGGAATTTAATGGTTACATGACTGTTTCTGAAATTTCCATTTATAAGCAAATTTTAGTGAATTGTGTCAGTCCAGGTAGTTGTTTGGTTAGAGATTACATTTGGTAGAGTATTGCAAAAAAGGTACAATGACAAGGCACCACAGATTGGAAGTTCTGCTATGAATGTGTCAGTAATACAGTCTTAGTGGTTAAAAGATCTCTTCTGTGAATCAGCAAAGATGCTGTGAGTTGGTAGTCAGTTCTGGTTTCCTTAAATACATGGCAACATTCCAGCCAAATAAGCTTGACTTTGTCCTTCCTTTTCCCCAGACTTTGTTCAAATACCTCCATATATTCAGTTTGGAACAACTGTCACACTTGAACCAGTCTTTCCAGTTTTTCACAGGTTTGATGTTAGGTTTATCTAAGAACAGAATGTGAGAGGTTATTATTTATGCATCTCTGAAGCTTCACAGTATTTTTTTCTCACACACTGAATGCCAGTCAAGAGTAACATGACTGATACGCCTCTGACTATGCAAAACTTACTAAGCTCCTACCAGGCCAGAATGAAGTTGCTTCCTCCTAGGCCATCTTAAACTCAGGACTGGGGTGGTACTGAGTTAGTCTCGTTCTGTCCTTATATGTGTATATATATAGGAGGAGATTGCTAAAGGGATCATAGATTGTACTTCAGCAGTGATACAGCAACAAAGTTTCCTTCAAAAATTGAGTGCTTATAGTTCTTTTCCAAAGATAACTTGGGATCAAATTGAAAAGATACATGCAAGAAGGAAAAAAAGTTGGTGTTCCCTAGTTCAGATTAAGTGGAGACACTGTTGGAAGACTCTGTTTGCAGACAACACCCTGCTTATTTGAGTGTTAATATTTAAGTGGGACAGAATCAGTCATAAAGTCAGTTAACTGGAGCAAAAGAGAATGCTCCAATTACAGTAAGGTAGGCTAAAAAGCATTTTAAGTGAAGCCTGTTGTTATTCCTTTCACAGTTCCTCCCAATAACAGTATTGTGCACCTTTTCCAAGTCAAAGCAATTAGTCCTTGATGTTTGCAGATATGCACAAGGAGGGGCACAGAAAGTGAAGTTCAGGTTTTTTTCCTCTGTCAGATGGCCAGAAGCCCTCAAAATCTGGGACAAGAAGATTTGCCTGTTGTAAGTAAGCGACCAGCAGAAGGGGTGTTTGTAAGGCAGGCCTATGAGGATTCCCTTTCTCTTCAATAGATGACTCAGTTGTTCATCAGGTGGGGTCAGTCCTCCAATAATTAGTTAACAGAACAGTAGTGTTGGTTCAGGGCTGTTGTTTAGGGGCTTCTCTGTTATTTTTCAACTCTATTACAAGGTATGACTGGTACCTCAACCCAAGAGATATGTGCCAGTTATACTACACTGTTTCTATTGAAGCTGTTTAATGCTCAGTTAAGTGCAACCAAAGCTGCCGGGTTTAACCCGAGTGCTGTGAAAATCCTTCATCCTATTTCTTATGGTACAGGATATGATCAGAACAGCAGCACCTATGACCTGTAAGTGGTAAAGCAGCTATCTTTTATATGGCTCTGCATTTCTCATTCAAGGCATGCATCATGCACAGGAGCTTAGCTGGTTACAATGGACTAACTATGCTGGGGGCCAGACTCTACTCCGATCAACACTGGTAGAAGTCAGCTGGTCCCTTTCTTTTGGACAACCACAAACACAGCAGAGTTAACAAACAAGCAAGAACTGTCCAAAGGGTTTCTTTCATGAATTACAGGAGGAAGCAGAACTGGAATTTCCAAGAGGTTATCGATAACATTTTTTCTTTTATTGTCAGTTTGCCAGTTTCAGTGTGACTAGTTGAATATTAGAGCTATTAGGCTTAAATGTACCTAGCACACATTATGTTCTTAACATGGCTTTAGAAGGTGGAATAGTAAAGTTGTCTTGAAAACAAAGGTTTATAGGAGTAAAGAGCCATGGTGCAATCAATGGTTTAATCAAACAACTACATCATATATATATATATAATATTTAAAGAACATAAATATTCAATAAATTCACTACAACATGAAAATAAAAGCTTCACATTCTCCCGCACTTTTTAAAGAACTGGGGACAAAGTGACAGACACCTCCTACACAGACTGCTCAGCTTCACAAACATCTTTCTTGCTTAAGGGACTGGACATTACCTTAGCTGTCACAACGGGAAGGTATGCTGCAACTAATCTAGAAGAGTCCTCATAAATTTTAAATCATTTATAATCACTGGCTCCCTTCCACCCCCCCCGGTTATATTTAGTGGACATGCACTACTAGTCTACACAATGCAACATTTCACCAGAAATTAATGAACAACATAGTTCCTTAAAACTGCCCCCTCTGTGTTCTGGGGCCAGAAAACTTCCATTTGCTGTCACAAAAAAACAAAGTCTTCCCAGTAAGAGAAAAAAGTTACTCAAAGGAGCATGTGCAGTTTTCACATTGGGATACAGCTGATCTGAAGCAGTAATCTGAATGGATGTATATTTACAAGTGCTAGGCTTGAAAGACACAAGCCATGGAAGGGTACTCCCTTCTTTACGTACCACATGCCAAAACCAGTCTTAAACTGGCAAGATGAAGAAGGAGCAATACCATATGGTTTAAAATACATCACACCTATCATAGCAACTTTCCTCGCTTATAGCTTCAGGTGCAAACAGGCGCAGATTCATCAGCAAGTCTTAGAGCAAAGGAAATCTTACAGTAACATATTTTCCCTTAAAACGGAATGCTAATGGATAAAGCAACCCCAATTAAGTGGCAGCAAGGTCCAGAGTGAGGGAAGAGGAATTTAACATGCAAATGAACAGGAGCTACTGGACTTCACGTAACAGCCTACTGCCAAGTTTTAAAACTTGAACCTAAATTTAAGACACTAAATGGCAAACTTTGTCAGGTACTAAAATTGTCTTCCAAAGTGCTAAACCACATTTGTTAAAGCTATGGTTAAAAAAAAAGAAAAAAGAAAGAAAAATGTAGAAGAAAACAAAACTCAAGCAGCTTATGTCCTCCCTGCTCCAACTAAAGCCTGGATAAGCTCCCAGCTGGGGTGGTGGGGTAGCACAAATTCCATAAAACAAAGCATTTTGATGTTGCATTATGCCCACGTGCTGGAAATTTGGGCGCTTGCTTTTAAAAAAACCCGGACTTTACAGACCATTCTCATACATCCAAAATAAAAATCTGTTATTACAGGGAACATAGTAGGGCTGTAAAACTTCCAGGTTTCCTTCAATTAGGCTTGTGAGGACACAACATGAACCACATGGGAAGCTGCAGTGTGCATCAAGATTGGCATGTTCTCCATGGGAAAGTTAGGGGTTTGGCTTGGTTGGGGTTTGGTTTTTTTGACTGGTTTGCTTTTGAATGGATATTTCAATCTCATGAATCACCTTGCACTGAAGTATTAGGCTCAGTAAACAGCAAGGTTTTAAAGTGTCAGTTTTCTCACTATATCTCTGTTCACAAGAAAATTACTAACTGGATTACTTCTAGCTGCAAGACTACCAGAAATCCTTTACCGATCTTTTATATGGATAACCATTAGCAAAGTACAATATTTAACACATTCCTTGGTATATGTTACTATTGAATAGACTTACTTAGCCATCCAATGCTCAGTACTTCACAGAGGCTACTATAACTGTGTCAAATGTATTAGAAATCCAGATTTACCTGGACAAAATAAGACATTCCAAACTGGAACACTCATTCAGTTATCATGCATTAGGAACAAAAAAGCATGTCAAACACTGGAATGCACTGGAGAAGGTCATTTAGTCTCCTAGGGGAAAAATAAAAACCCAAACCAAAGACTAAATTAAATACAACCCAGAATACTGTCTAATCATATTAATAAGTATATTGACAGCCTGAAGGCATCACATGCATTCTCCATGAATGTAATGGTGGTGCCTTCTTTTAATAGTAAAGAAGTCATAGCTATAAAAAGAGTTAGTCCATCTCAGTTTTCCAGCACAGCTTATTTATGTTCCTTTGTTGGTGCATAGTACAATTCCATGGGTTTGTTCACTTTCCAGTACTTCTCACTGACCAGTTCCAAGGAAAAGGACCCATTTAATACCTAGAAGAGAACACCAAAACAGAAATGAAATGTTTGATGGCTTGCAAGGACAGTGCTGTAGAAGCAGGCTATTTAAATTAGAGGATTGTGCCAGCTTAAGGGAGTCACCAATAATGTGGCACAAGTTATTAGCTAAACACCAGGTGTCAAAAAGCAACGCAAGCTGTTCTGAACTCCTGCTGATCTCACTAAAACAGCACCGAAGAACATTTTTGTAAGTAAAGTAAACTTCAGTTTTTCTCTTCTTTCCTCTCTCTGCAAACAGGGGAGTAGTAGATCATATTTACACCAGAAGCATCTTGCTTTTGTCTAAGGGACATGTTTGAAATAGACTCTTAATGCAAATCATCTGCTTATCTCTTGACTGGTTACCCAGGACATGGAGAAGGCCAATGTATTTAATCACTTTTTTGCTTCGGTTGTCACTAGCGAGAGCTCCAGCCACACTGCCCAAGTCACAAAAGGCAAAGGCAGGGACTGGGAGAACGAAGAACTGCCTGCTGTAGGAGAAGATCAGGTCTGAGATTATCTAAGGAACCTAAAGGCACACAAGTCCATGGAACCTTATGAGATGCATCCGCGAGTCCTGAGGGAACGGGTGGATGAAGTTGCCAAGTCATTTTTTACCTGATATTTGAGAAGTCATGGCAGTCTGGTGAAGATCCTATTGACTGGAAAAGGGAAAACATAACCCCCATTTTTAAAAAGGGAGAAAAGTAAGACACAGGAAGCTACAAACCGGTCAGTCTCATCTCAGTGCCTGGCAAAATCATGGAGCAGGTCCTCCTGGAAATTATGCTAAGGCACATGGAAAATAAGGAGGTAATTGGTGACAGCCAACATGGCTTTACCAAGGGCAAATCAAGTCTGACAAATCTGTTGTCCTTTTATGACAGGATGACAGCATTGGTGGATAAGGGAAGAGGAACTGACATCATCTGCCTGGACTCGTGCAAAGTGTCTTGACACTGTCCCATGCAACATCCTTGTCTCCAAACTGGAGAGGCATGGATTTGATGGATGGACCACTCAGTGGATAAGGAATTGGCTGGATGGTCACACTCAAAAGAGTTGCAGTTGCACTCAGAGGTTGCTCAATGTCTGAGTGGAGACAAGTGGCATTCCTCAGGGGTTGGTATTGCGACTGGCACTGTTTAACATCTTTGCTGGCGACATGGACAGTGGGGTTGAGCGCACCCTCAGCAAGTTTGCCAATGACACGAGACTGGTGCTGTCAACATGCTGGAAGGGAAGGGATGCCATCCAGAAAGCCAACCCTATGCTTGGCTGCATCAAAAGGAGTGTGACCAGCAGGTCAAGGGAAGTGATGCTCCCCTTCTGTTCCACTCTCATGAGGCCCCACCTGCAGTACTGTGTTCAGCTCTGGGGCCCCCAGCATAAGAGGGATGTGGACCTGCTTGAGTGAGTCCAAAGGAGGGCCACAAAGATGCTCAGAGGACTGGATCACCTTTTCTATGGAGACAGACTGAAAGAGTTGGAGTTGTTCAGCCTGGAGAAGAGAAGGCTCCAGGGAAACCTTACAGCAGCCTTCCAAGTACCTATAGGGGGCCTAAAAGTCTGAAGAAGGACTTTTTATAAGAGCAACTACCTACGAGACAAGGGGTAATAGCTTAAAACTGAAAGAGTAGATATAGATGAGGTATTAGGAAGAAGTTCTTTTTTGTGGGGGTGGTGAGGCACTGGAACAGGTTGCCCAGAGAAACTGTGGCTGTCCCATCCCTGGAAATGTTCAACACTAGGTTAGATGGGGCCTTGAGCAACCAGGGGAGTTGGAACTAGACGATCTTTAAGGCCCCTTCCAAACCAAACCATTCAATGGTACAATTTTATGATTAACCATATGACTTACTTTATTCAGATAAATGCCCAAGCTCAGAGATCAATCTAATTGAGATATTGCCTTGTATCTATATTCTGAAGTCAGCAACTGACAGGAGTGGTTCTTCCCTAAGCACACTCAGCTGTTTTATAGTGGAACTGTGGAAGCCTACATGGAAGTGGAGAAATGCCACCTTAAAATAGACGATTTCTAGTGCTAGAGCTATCTACTCTTGCAACAAGATTCTCAGATGAAGTAATATTTTTTCTCTTCGATTTTAACTGCATAATAATAGCATAAGTCAGCTTGTAGTTGCTGTCATCACTGCATTTTCTGAAAGTAATTTATATACCTCCTTTTCTACTACCAAATCTTCTGCTATACACTTTTTTCTTAAAAACCAATTTATCTCTGTCTCTAATAAACAATCTGGTGCTATGAATTTTACCCCTAAGCCAACTGCAGAAAAGTCCAGCTGAGTGGATTTTAATGAGATCTTTATCAAAGACGTACTGATGCTCAGTGTTACTCTTAGACACAAGTTCTACTCACAGTGAACTGCCCATTGGCAGTAGCAATGTAAATGGTATACTGCTTCTCACTGGCTGTATCAAGGTTCATCTGGTTTGACTCTGCTTTGCTACGAAGCTCCTCCAAAGCCAATCTTACTGCTAGGTACTTGGACAAGTGATCAACAGTGGCATTGCCTGAGGTCTTGATGTATCTGTCACAACAACCACAAAGATAATCAGACATTTGAGTTGCAGGTATGCGAACCAGACAGGTGGAACATCCCCAGATATTAAGCATCAAGTGTGAAAGGCCTTTAAAGGCAGTTCACAAACAAGAATTATAATTGCTTTCACCCCTGACATGCAAGCAGCTTATCAAATTATATTGCTCCTAAGTGCCCTTACATCTTTGACACTTCTCCCGCAGGTCCTCCTGCTCTTTTGTAGAGAGAAGACAACACTGCCCTGTCATCTGCTCAAAATGAAAAACCTTATAACAGGTTCTCAAGGGGTTTTGAGAACTATTCATAACTCCTGAAATCTGATCATAGATACAGTCTAAAGTGTCTGGACAGAAAGCCATGAAGGTGCCAGAGCTATATATGAGATACTCTCTGCACCTCTGCTCTTTGTTAAAGTTACTTATTGTCTCACAATCTGCTCTCAAGTCTTTATCCAAGAAATGCTGTAGAGGCCTCTCCCAGAAGCTTGGCTTTCTTTTTGCCTTTCAGCACATCCCCAAGAATTCTCTTGCAATTTCAAACCAAAAAGAAAAGCTGGCTGAGGTTTATAACATTTAAAGACACTACAGAGATATGTTTGTTTCATCATGACAGGAAGCCAGGAAGAGACCTGAGGAAACAATGAGATTGCTCATTGCTGTGATCCAAAATTTGCAGTCTGTGCTTGGACTGGATAGTGAAAAAAAATGCCAGGAAAAGCTGCCAGCCTACAAGACCACAAATCCTGCTGACACAAAGCTGCTCTGAAAACTGCTGACGTTGACATAGACAGTTTGTTTATTCCCAAAGAATCTTAGAATAAGTAGAAAGGGGCTGATACCATCATCCTAGTACCTACTGTGAACTGCAACATGAGAAACCCTTAACAACATCTACACTTGCAATCAAAAGCTTAAACCAGATTGTTACTGTGTTTTTGATAATCGTTCAGCAGTACCATCTATCTGACTTGAAACGAGAGAAAGAGTGCACGTAGTTAAACAGCATGTGGTATGACCAAAAGTAAATTGATTTTTAAAAGCCCCAAGAAGTGATAGAAAACAAAACCACCAGAAAATAACAGCAGCATTCATGAAGAGGAATAGAAGACATTTACCTTGTCTGCGCACTGTCATCATTCTCCATGAGGGTTGGATGAGGCCTGAAGACTAATTCGATTTCACTAGCACCATCCATTACGGGGTCTATTGCCACAGTTGTGTTGTTATTGTCCAGTTCTAGCCCAGAGTCATCCGATGTTTTGGTTCTCTTATTACTAGGCCCCGCTTCCTGATTGCTGTGTGTTGAGGCATTGCTACAGTGTGAACTGTCACCATTATCTTCTGCTCCACTACCATTCTCAATCTGTTGTTTCTTGCCCCTCTGCAACCTGATCAGAAATAGGTAGAAATAAACACTAATCCGCTGTAGTGTATGCATAAGCTTCAGAGATATATAAAGTTTAAACAAAAAATTTAATACATTCTTTCTTACTAAAAAAAAAACCAAACTCATAGACAAGATTATCGATTTTTTCCTATCCCTCAAACATCTTTTAGACATGTTACAGACATGGGTTTAGACATGTTTTAAGATAATTTTTAACTTCATATGATTATTTTATTTTGCAGGCAATTTCAGACCCTTATTTTCATCTAAATATGAATCCATATGTGATTAAAAATACAAATGACACCATGCTTCACCACAACATAACATCTGGGGCCTCCTTCCCAGCTGTCTCTGTTAGATTTAAATACACACCTGGAATTTCACTACTGTGTGAACAACAGATATTCCAGCCCTATGAATTAAGTCACAACTAAAACATAAGTTCTGGTGTTATGTGCACTTATTTGTATGTAATGGTAATATGTTGGAACAGGATTTATTGTATTACAGTTTATTATCTAAAACATGATAGCCATAATTCGCAAAAGCTAAAATGAAATCTGTCTACATCAGGCTGCCACAGAAGCTGCAGGGAGTGATACAAAGGTTTCTATTAGTAGATAAAAGATTACAAATTATTTTGGCAGACTTCAGAGGAGAGAAATCTCATGCTATACAGGGAGCGAGGACAGACTGTGTTTTTAGAGTTAAGGCAAACAAGGTTATACACTGACAAATCACATGGATTACATACCTGTTCATAGCTTGAATCTTTAATCCTTCCTCAATGCTGTGACTTAAAGCTTGCTGGTTATTGTGCTTGCTGATTCTTGCTAGCACTCTCTCCTGATGAGCTTCATATTCATCTCGGCTTGGATAAATTTTACTGATGAGAGCATCAAAATTGGGATCTGGTCTCAGTGATCTTTTTGAAACTAGCTTTTTACGACATGTGGGACATTCTTTGTTGCTGGACATGAACAAGAAGGAAGAAAACAATACTAACTCTAGCAAGAACACGTCTGTCCTGACATTGCAATTTTTCGTCAAAGTGCTCACTAACACTGAATATTTATAGTCAATCTGGAATAGGGCTTCTATCTTTTGAAAGATCAGGTAGTTACAGATAGATATTTAAACAAAAAACCCAAACACATCTCCCTGCTTCTTGGGGGATTTGTTTGTTTTTAAAGTATGTTAAGCAAACTGTATTTAAGAGTTCAAAAGTTCCACTCTGCAAACCAGTTCTTCCCTTAACCCTGTGGCTGAATTTTCACCTAGAAAAAAAATGCATGTCTAGTGGAAATTGTATTAAGGCATAGTCTTTCTAGCACTTGCAGGACAAAACAAAGATTAAGGAACCTATTTTATAGTTCAAGCACTAGCTACTGTGAAAACTAAGAGTCTTCTCCTTCCTAACATTTTGCTCCCATTTAACTAAAATGCCAGGTTCACACAGTGTTTTTCCTGTTGAAGGGAGAAGCCTAAATAGCTGAAACACTGGCATCATTACTTTCTTGTTTCTCTCCAATGTATTTTTGCTCATTACTCATCAGAATTTACAGAGGCACAGCAAATTAAGTGCTACCTCTGAACACAAGCAATTGCCATTATCAAGAATAGATGCATCATTGACTTAATGGCTGTTGGTTACCTCAGAATTCCACTGCTTTGGAGAACTGTGAACTTGTAACTGAAGAACACAAGAAAAAATATCTTTCCTATATCATAAGTTGTTTCAGTACTGAAGTTTGGAAGCAGGAATACAGTTGAAAGGACACACAATTTGCAATTTATTATTAGGAAAAGGAAGAATAAGGGAAATGGGACTAATTTTTGGAAGTAATGTGTATTTTTTGCTTTGCTGTTACTGGATCTTAAAAAAAAAAACAAAACACAAAGAAAAAAAGAAAAGAAAAAAGATAAAAGAGGATTTTAACCCCTTGCAAGAAAGTTATAGGATGATTTTTCACATGACGAAACAAACAGATCTGGTCTGCCACAGATAGCTGAACACACAAGAATGAAATATGGAAGGTGTGCTACACATTCAGAAACTTGCAGGGCACAAGCACATAACTGTTCCACATCAACACCCAGGACTTGATGAATTTCCTTGATCATGTTTTCATCTAAAGTGAAATCCCTTTTCTTTGTAATGATATTTACATACCCACTCCTGAGGGCTGTAATGATACAGTCAGCACAGAAGCGATGCAAACATTCTTTTGTGGTCATGGTGTTTTTTAACATATCCAAGCAGATGGGACACATCAGTTCACTGTGCAGGCTCCTGGGTGACACAACTATTTCCAAGCCATCAGTGATTGCTTCCTAGCATAAAATAAAGTACAAGTTCTTCAATGGAATTTCGTAGCTTTTTCAGAAAGATCGCATGTTTTCCTATTTCTTTAAAGAGAAACACAGTAAAAAGACAAAAAAAACCCAAGACACATGCACGACCACATCACACGCATACACGCATGCTGCTAAAGAAAGGAAAAAATACCCAACAACTTTTTTTTTGGTTGGTTTTAATATTACGAGGGAGGTTTTGGTTTGGAAGGATTTTGGTTTTAAACATGGTATAATTTAGAATAGGCAGTTAACACTGCTAAGGGATAATTTCACACATTGAGCTTCAAATTCTAAAAAGTATTTTAAAAAGCCCTGCCATAAAGGCACATATTACCTGAGGCGTTCTTTGCAATTCATACAAACTGAGCTCCCATGTTTTGCTTAGAGGCTGCGTCCCATTCGTCTGCACGGCTTGAGACATGGCTGGGAAGAAAAAGAGAAACAAGTTGCACATTCCCGAACACTTGGCTACAGGAGCCAGCTCTCTTGAGCGGGCTTCTCTGGCAAGTGCAGAGTCACAGGAGTCTGTGCCAACAAAGCAGAAACACAGGTTCATCCAAGTCCCAGGCTCCACTTTGTTACAGACGGCTAACCCTCTGCTCTGTACCACTCCAGAAAAATCAGAAGGAGTCAGTCAGCCATGAACACTTTGCAAAAAATCAATTAAGGCTGTTAAACAAAAGTGACACAAAACTGAAGGCCATAAAATTTGGCTGCGTGATGTGAAAGCTGCAAGTGCCACCTGATGTGGAAAACATTCATGAAACATCCACTTACAAACATGCATGTGGGTCAAGCAGGGTCTACTTCCTAACCAAGTGGAAGGTCAAGATTATATACAGCGAACTAGCTAAACATGCTCACTGGAAGCACGCTATAATGCTTTTCTTTTTCCTCCTGAAAATACACCATCAGGGGTTTCCAATCAGAATTTTAGACAATTATAAAGGTCAAGTAAAACCTAGTCACTGGGTAATTTCAATCAAGCGCTCCAATTTTACTGCACAGTCCTGCTGGGCTTCAGTTTGTAATAAATGTAACTATCAATATGCTGATAAAGATGATGATTGTCTGTGCTTACTGATTGAATAACGCTGAAATGCAAGGCTTGAGCAATTCTAAAACAAGTGATAGTTTGTACATGTCAAACCTCATAGATGCTTGATCAATCCTGAAACAAGTAGTAGTTTGTAAATGTCAAATCACAATATCCTTTACACTGTCTGAAGAATAACGAACATCCGGGAAGATTGTAGTCACCTGTCTAAGAAAGATGAGGAACAGGAAGAAATGGAATGAGCATGCGCCAAGTCAGCGAGGTGGAAAGTACATAGTCAGAAGTCTGTACAAAGGTGACTGAGGAAGACCCCTGCCCGAGACCATCAGGAGGCAGTGCGCATGCAGGACAGTATTGCGAAACTAATTAACATGAGAGACGGGAGACAATTTACATAGTGTGAAACCACAATGAATATGTATACCTTGATTATTTAAAAGAACGATTGGTACGTGCCTGAAGTGTGCGTGTTGGTGGAGCAGAGACTCCCCGCGCACTCAGCGCTGCTTTGCTTACGACCTCTCATTAATTAGGCAATAAATTACTCTTGCTACTATAATTTGACTTTGGTTGTTTATAACAAGTTGATGTGCACCTGACTCGCAATGACCTGGAGAGGTGGGAGAGGATGGGGGTGGTGAGAAGTTTTTAAGTTTCAGAAACCCAAATCACACGCACATTATCAGGTTTATTTGTATCATTTTTTGTACCAGTAGTGGTAGACAGATACTTCTGGAAATAGGGCTAGAAGTAACTGCACTCAACAGATGACTGATACACCCCACAGCCACTGCTGCAGAATTTGCTCACAGGGGGAGGAGAGGGGACAGTCATCTCTATCTCCCCCTTGAGGCAGGAAAAGTTATCCCACACCTGTGGTATGTTTAAAGAATGAAAGTAACCATGTAAGAGGTGAGACTGTAGTTGCAGGCGTTTCTACTAGGTGGAAAAATCAGAGTGCTTTCTCCCTTTTTATAACTTTTTTCCTTTTTTTTTTTTTAACCTAGGTTTGTATTTCCAGACCATCCAAATCAGCAGCCAAATGCAGAAATCTACTGGCATCTGCCAGGTACATTATAATCCGTTTTCCAATTCATCAAGTTCTATAGGAAAAGGGTCAAACTCTCTGGAGAACAAGGTTGCTTTATAAGCTTTAATTAATTGTTGAGGGAAAAGCACTAGAAACAGTGCAGCAAAGATTTTTATACCTACTTTTACCCAGGCACCGAAGTGACAGTTTTCTCACCTTATGAAAAAAGGAGAGGGTAAAAAAAAAGAAAAGCCTGACAAAGTAGCCAAGCCCACTATTATGTCTAATAAGCAATAAGGGTCTGAAGACGTGTCAAAAGAAATAATTAGGAGATGACAGACTGTCAACTCCAATTTTTCCTATATAAACATTGTGCCCTAAAAATGCAGTTTATTTGCCACAAGAAACATGTCCCTCTGTGTGGATCAGAAAAGTAAGATCTCACCTCCCCATTAAAAGTGACAAGCCATCACAACCCAGCTGCAGACTATCAGCTCCCAGTATGGCCAAACACTGGGCTATCCTGTCAGGATTCAGAGCATTTTAATTAAATAATTCAGAGGTATGAATTTCATTATGGTATTAAGTGACATATCTCAGTAAAGAAATAGTATTGAAAAGCATACTGGTGGCAAATAAAGGAAACAGTATTTCTGTGTTCTAATTTCCACTATTATTAATTATACTAATTCCAAGCATATAGGAAGTGAAGTTCTTCAGGATAAGGATTTTTATTATGTGTTGTTGACAGTCAATTTTTGTAACAGAGGCCCAACATTATTATTCTGTGTCCGCACTGGATACTGCTCTTGAGTGTTTTTAAAGCTGACGTATTTTAATTAACTATCATTCCAACTACTAAAATAAATTTGTGAAGCTGTTGATCATTCACATCTTTCCCAAAATCTGCTGAAACATACAGTCAAGACTGCAGCAGATTAAGACAACTAAGTCCCACTAAATCCAACCTGCCTTAACAGAAAAGCCTGCTCCAAACATTATACAGCTCTGTCACAGTAAAGAGCTCATCTAAGCGGCCCCATAGTAAAGAGATTATCACATGAAGAAATACCTTCTTGCCTAAACTTGCAGGCCTACACTTGCTAACAGAGAAAAGCAGATCTCCATGTGCCAGACTGTCAGCAAACATATCAATCTGGAGAACAAGCGTATTAACACTACCATTTATATTGCAACCTTGCCTACAAGCTTGAGGCTACACTGCAGAAGACACGGTACAAGTGTTATGATTGGGGCTGTTCAGCCGGCAGAAGAGAAGGCTGCGTGGAGACCTCATAGCAGCCTTCCAATACCTGAAGGGGGCCTACAGGGATGCTGGGGAGGGACTCTTCAAGAGGGAGTGTAGCGAGAGGACAAGGGGTAATGGGTTTAAACTTAAACAGGGGAAGTTTAGATTGGATATGAGGAAGAAATTCTTTACTGTAAGGGTGGTGAGGCCCTGGAATGGGTTGCCCAGGGAAGCTGTGAATGCTTCATCCCTGGCGGCGTTCAAGGTGGGGTTGGACATAGCCTTGGATGGCATGGTTTAGTGGGAAGTGTCCCTGCCCATGCCAGGGGGGTTGGAACTCGATGATCTTGAGGTCCTTTCCAACCCTAACTATTCTATGATTCTATGATTCTATAAATAATTGATCCACCGAGTGGTCCACCTATCAAATTGATGTCTCTCCAACTTAGAGACAAGGATGTCATGTGAGACAGTGTCAAACGCTTTACATAAGTCCAGGTAGATGACATCAACTGCTCTGCCCCTGGCCATCAGTTCCGTAGCCCCATCACAGAAGGCCACCAGATTGGTCAGGCAGGATTTCCCCTTAGTGAAGCCATGCTGGCTGTCACCAAGCACCTTGTTGGTTTTCATGTGCCTCAGCATGCCTTCCAGGAGAATCCGCTCCAAGATTTTGCCAGGCACAGAGGTGACACTGACTGGTCTGTAATTCCCCGGCTCATCCATTTTCCCCTTCTTAAAAATGGGGGTTATATTTCCCTTTTTCCAGTCGTTGGGAACTTCACCTGACTGCCATGATTTTTCAGATATGATGGACAGTGGCTTAGCAACTTCATTTGCCAGCTCCTTCAGGACTCACAGATGGATTTCATCAGGTCCCATGGACTTGTATACATTCAGGTTCCTAAGATGGTCTCGAACCAGATCCTCTCCTACAGTGGGCCCAGGGTCTTCATTCCCACAGTCCCTGCGTCTGTCTTCCAAGATTTGGGTGGTATGGTGAGAGCATCTGGAAGCGAAGACTGAGGCAAAGAAGTCATTAAGAACCTCAGCCTTCTCCAAATCCAGGGTAGCCAGTTCTCCTGATAGCTTCTGGAAAGGGCCCACATTGTCCCGAGTCTGTCTTTTATTTGCAGTGTACCTATAGAATCCCTTCCTGTTATCTTTAACATCCCTAGCTGAGTTTAATTCTAAGTGAGCCTTAGCTTTCCTAACCTGGTCCCTAGCTTCCCGGACAACATCCCTGCATTCTTCCCAGGCCGCCTGTCCTTGCTTCCACCTTTTATAAGCCTCTTTTTTCCTTTTAATTTTGCTCAGCAGCTCCTTATCCATCCAAGGATTTCCCCTGGCCCTCCTGCAGGTCTTTTCCACTTCCTAAACAAAGATGATGAGATCTCGTCTTCACAGGTCACATGTGCTAGCATTAGGGACAATGTGAGGTCAGGTACCCCTGCGAGCTTTTTCTCATTATTAGGTTTTTGAAAAATCTTCTGACACACAGCACAACTTTTTTAGTCTTATCAATTTTTACCTTTATGACTTGTATATACCCTCTGGATATAAGAGGAGAGCAACCAGCCACACAAGAGGGTGATATAAGGGGGGAAGCCACATTCCTGTATTCAGATCAAACATCTTTCTCTCAGAGCCATTAACAAGTACTAATTGTTGTGATTTATGGTATAGCCAGAAGAGAGCGTTCTAAGGACACCTGCAATCCTTCAGATTGACTCAGTCTTCAAGGCACAGCAAAACTCTTAAGGACAAGCTTTATAATTACAGAGTACGCACATCTGTCACTATCAAAGCAAGAGCTGACTGATATAACGAAAAGAATATATTACAGATCTGAGAGCCAGAAACACTATGAATCTCTTCAGGTTTGATTTCTTGTCACTCCCCAGTTCCAAACAGCATCTGAAAAAAGGGAAGCAAGCTAACATTATTTAGTCATAAAACTTACCTAGTCAGTGTTTTTTATAGAAGAAAACTGGAAGACGAGACAGGAAGATTGCTAAAGATTGTCAGAACACGTAAATTTTGATTTCTTTGTGCCCAGAATGTTTCCGAGTTCTCCACATTGCCAGAATATCAAAACTAAAGTAAAACAAAACCCACCTGTACTGCTTTTAAGTAGCTTCAGAAACTTTTGATCAACTTTATATAACCAAACTTTATCCACAAGCAGAATAGCTCCCTAACTAGAGCTGGAAGATGAGCTTGCCAGCTTCAGTAAAAAGCACTACATTTTGAAATCTTTCTATTTAATTTGGATTTCCTTGGAAAACAGGCTTATGCAATCTTGCTCCTTGTGCTCATCCATCTGCAGGCTAAATTTGAAGACAAGTAGCTGAGGTTTAAAAATGTAACAAAATAGACCTTGTTTCTGAAGCACTGGAAAACAGTTACAGAAGAAAATAACAGTATGAAAGACCCCACCAGAAAAGCCGCTCTGATCTGCCTACTTACTGACTGGGGAATTTATGCCAGCAAGTCCTTCCAATGCACCATAAAAAACCTCCAGCAGAGCAACATCTGCGCTTGTCACACCACATCCACTTTACAAGCTCTTATACTGGAATACACTTGATTAATTGCTCAAACATAGTCATGAGTTGCAGCAGGCTGGGCATTTGGGTATCCCATTCCTGAAACTGGCCAGTAAATACAAATTCCAGCTGGCAAGAAGTACACTTCAGACCACTCAGAGCTGCAGGCAGGCTGGCTGCTCTGGCTACAAGGCAGCCAAAGAAGGAGCTCAGCAGCAGCATGCCACTGCTTCTGCTCTTCCCCACTTTACCATTTCAGAGGTTTAAACCACCCTGAAATCCATCAATGTACAATCACTCAGACTTATTTGCCATTTGTGAAATTTTGAGATTTCCTGAGCTTAGAACTACCCTTGATGTTGGCCCTGCTTTAACCAGGGAGCCAGGACTTTCTACCAGATGCCATCAGAGATCACTCACAATCTGAATTCTCCTCCAAAACACTTTGCAGTGCCTATTTTAGCCCAGGCAAAGGCTAAAGAGCAACTGCATGCGTAGTTGTGTCAGCACACCTTGAGATCAGAGAAATGGCGGAATGGCACCAAGCAGCTAGAAGAGATAACCATAACCATACCATGCAGCCACAAGCTCACACCCCACAGTGGGATGGGGAGGAGAATTGGAAAAAAGCTAAAACCTATAGGTTGAGTTAAGAACAGTTAAAAAATTAAGATATAATGCCATACTAATACTACTAATAATGATAATAATGAAACATAATAATAAAGACAGAAATAAAACAAAACAAAACAAAACAAAACAAAACAAAAAAAACCACACAACAAATAATACGATGCACAATACCATTGCTCACCACCTTCTAACTGGGAATCAACTAGTCCCCAGGAAGCAATCGGCCTGTTCCGGTTAACTCCCCCCAGTTTATATACTGGCCATGATGTGCTGTGGTATGGAATACCCCTTTGGCTAGACTGGGTCAGGTGTCCTGTCTCTGCTTCCTCCCAGCTTCTCATGTCTCTCCTCCTTGGCAGAGCATGAGAGACTGAAAAGTCCTTGATCAGGGCAAGTGCTACTGAGCAACAACTAAAACAACAGTGTGTTATCAGCACTGTTCTCTGACAATCCAAAACACAGCACTGCACCAGCTATTAGGAAGAAAACTAACTCTATCCCAGCCAAAACCAGGACACTGCTATTGAGCTCAAAAGAGTGCACTGATCTCTGATACTTTAATGAAAACAAACAAACAAACAAAACCACAAAACAAACAAACAAACCCACAACCAGACACACACAAAAAAAACACGTTTGAGGATAAAAACAGCATCAGGCTCTTCAAAAAAAAAAAATTTACACAGTAATAAATCCATAGAAATCAAATTGTCTTTGTTCCAAGTTATAAAAGATAAATATTTAGACTTAAAACACTAAGAGTTTGACCTCTATTTGCTATGCCAAGTTCAACAGCACCTTCAATCATTCCTTTCCTTTTTTCCCCAACGGATTACTTCTTTCAAAAATAGGTATCATACTGCAGTTACTTGGAAACATAACAGGATTAGAGTTTTACATTTTACTCTCTGATACTTTAACTGGTACTAACAACAAATTGCATGTTTTGACAAAGTGTTCAATTCAATCATTCATTTCAATTTATTCAATAAAAGCATTCTAAAATATAAGGTCTTTCTGCTTTTACTTTGTTGCTAAGAGCTTGATTTGAAAATAACTCAAATATTTCTGGATAGACATTATTTGAAAGAAGTTATCTTCACTGCAGTTCACTGGCAGCTCAGATTACTTTACATCCAGTTGTAATCTAGAACAACTAGTACTAGAGTACAATCTAGTGCTTTTAGCATTCACTCTTTTCTGAAGCTTTTTTCATCTCTGGATCCCAAAATTCCTGGGAGACAGCTGAATCAGGTTCTGGCCTGGAGCTCATTTTGTTCCCAGCTCTGAAATTAGCTGCTCGATGATCCTGAACAAGTATGTCACTGCATTTGTCTGTGCCTCCCCATCCTCTTCTGCTTGTTCACTCATATTGCCACCTCTCCTCAAATTGTCTCTCAGCAAGTTCATATTATACTCACGGTAATTATATACTGATCTCAAAAGGGGATAAACTCGAGAGAGGAATGTCTTACTAAAGTGTTTTTAGTTCATTCAGCTATCAGTCCTTGTCCTCGCAATATCAAGTTCAATGTCACAACATCCCCTACTGGGAAGGTTTTAACTTCTTTATATTTGTAAATTGAATTCAATATTCTACTAGCCATGTGTAAAGTCATCTTCTCTTGACACAATCAGTTAACAACAATGACAACAACAAAGTCAAGCTCATTAATTCATATTCAGAGTTGCAATCAAAACACAGAACCTCTGTAGTGCAGCTCACGTCCAACATGCAAGGTTCAAGTTGTCAGCCTTACAGCCGTCAAGAAATGGGATGTGATTTGGTATCCATCGTAATCTCCTACAGTCATTAAAGCCCCATTTAAAATCTTTAGGAGATTGTGCTGTGGACTCACAGCATGAGCCAGACATAAAACAACATAACATAAGCTACTAAAAACAAAATGAGAAAGTATCTGCCGTGACCAAAGGCATATGGACAGACAGAATAAACTCCTAAGTGTCTGGCAGCAAAATTCTTAGGGGAAACTAACTCTATACTGAACGCATAAAGCCACAGCAAAGAGATCAATAATAAGAGGTCACTTCAGAGATGCTGTGGGATGTCCAGCCTTGGAGACAGTCACACTCGACTAGATGTGGTCATGAACAACCTGATATGATTAACACCGCTTTTATAAGGAAATTGCATTAGATGATCTCTGGAAAACTCTTCCATCCCTAATTATTCTAATTATATGGTTATCTCCCTATCAGGGACATTTATACTTAGTTTTGCCATATAGTGACACAGCCAAGAAAATACAACAGCAACTAACATTAAT
Organism: Amazona ochrocephala; assembly: GCA_039720435.1. Classification (NCBI taxonomy): domain Eukaryota; kingdom Metazoa; phylum Chordata; class Aves; order Psittaciformes; family Psittacidae; genus Amazona; species Amazona ochrocephala. The sequence continues at coordinate 955,965 of CM077884.1, read as the reverse complement.
CAGCCAATAAAGCATTGCCATAATAGAAAGCTGAAGAAACTTGAACAGGACCTTCTCATACTCCACACACTTTTTACAATCTATGTCCACACACTTTTTACAATCTATGTGGCTGAATATTATATGGACATTGTCCTTACACACAAAATAAACATCAGACGGATTCTGGGGTACTACAATGACCACTAGCTTTATACAGAGTAGAATGCATTTGTTTGATCTGTGTGAAAACAGCAACAAGGGAATTCAGATCCCTAGTCTGTTTTAAAAAATAACCAGCATGCCTGCTTAAGGTGGGAGTTTCCTCCATAAATACATGGTATAACCATAGGATCATAGAATAGTTAGGGTTGGAAAGGACCTTAAGATCATCTAGTTCCAACCCATAAAGTCATTTAAGAAAAAGAACACTTTAAGTATCTTCTGAGAACTTACGGAATCAGCCGTGAAAGCCCAACTAGGTATTTTTGTTTAAACTGGAAAACTAACAAATAAGCCCCAAAACACCATACAAATGTTTTCTGAGAATACGGTTTCTCCTGTATGCACATTTAAACTGACCAACAGCAAGCAAAACTGCCTTGGGTTTTGACCAGCTACAAAAAAGCAGCCCTCTTGAGAGCGGAAGGTATACGCCCAAATGTAACACTTGTAGCTGTTAGATCTGTGAGTGGCAACAGATTAGAAGTCAGTCTGCAAATTCATGAGGATCTGATCTAGATTACAAGATGAATGCTACCAAGAGAATAGTTCCAGCTACCATCACAGGACACCTAAAAGTACATTCATGGACTAATTTCAAAATTATTACCAAACACTTTATCAGTTAGTACTCCATGGTAATTTGAGCTCCTTTGTAAACAATCTACTATGTCTGAAAATGAGTGGTTACCTATGCTTATGCAAAGCCAGTGTTTAAAATACTTCTGTACACATTAACTAGAAGCACAATCAAAGCCAATTAAAAGACTACTAAAGATCCCAAATTAATGCAAACAATAAAGCTGAAACTTCAAGTAGCAATTACATGCTTCAGAAGTCAAATCTGATAACAGGTATTTAGACCATGCTTTCCATCCTTATAATACATGTAACAGACACATCCTTTGATTGTATCTGTGGCATAGAAACATTGAATTAGAAAACAAACCAAACAAACAAACAAACAAAAAAAATACACCTAAACCAAAAACCAAAACACAACACACCAGGAGGGAGAAGAGACATAGCTACAGCTTGTTGCTACATGCCCCATGAAAGAGACGAAAACAGCACAGCAGCAAGAACAGGGCAACAGTTCTGCTGAGAAATAAGAAAAGAATCAGATTTTTGTCAGGGCATCATCCTGAGCTGGGCTTTGCTAGTGCATGTTTAAAATCGTCTCCATCATTACAACCCTACCTAGCACATTCACTCACCCAAAAAAATCCTCACAAATGCCAGCACAGTCCCTCCCAAGCACCACAAGGAAGGACAGTATTACCCCTATGTTCCCCTGCAACCACCCAAAGCTTCCAGCACACTGCAAGAAGTCTCTGTTCTTCCACCTCTCTCCAAACCTACTGCAAGAGTTAAGAATATGTCAACCTAGAGAAAAACCCCCCATCTACCTTCACTGCAGATTCAACCACTGCCCTTACTACACTTCGCTGGACAACTGCATGATGGTACAAAAACCACATTTATGATTGCTTGAAGCCGGACACTACAATCTGTACCTTAGGAAAGCTATTAGCCATGAGACATGTAGTTAAGTATCCTCTCTCCTTTTTTCTCAGGTACATTTTAAGGGGTTGTGTATTTCATTCTTAAGGAAGAAACTCGGAAACCCGGTTGCGAGCTCAACAAAATAAACAGAAACCAAGTCTGAATAAAAATGTATGAAAATCAAGAACAGCTGGTACCATCCTGAGGCTATACATTACTGTAAATAATAATGTATATTAATGCAAGCAATCTGACTGCAGTGCACATCACAGTGAATGTTTAAATGTGATGAAGCAATTTAAAGCAGGTCTACCCTTTCACTACTTCAAGTCATTCCAGTTTCAGTTACTCTTGAAGGATAAGGGTAATGCACACGGAGAAATAGGCATGATGTGATAAACATCCTGACAATCCCATTTTAAGAATGTTTGCATTGGTTCCTTGTCATACTATTTTCCTACTTTATTTACAGAATTAAATAAAGAGATTAACAACCAAATGTTTTTATCAATTATATCAACATAGCCCCACTATGGCTGAGAAAACAATTTTGCTGTAACAAAACCAGAAAACTAACTTTAAAATGAAGCACAAATTTTACTTCCAAACGGGTACATCCAAATCCCACAGAAAGTTAGATAATTGATTGACTGGCACAATGAAGAAGTCACAAATACAATAAAGCTATTTGTACACACAAGTGCCAGATGTACCCCCACACTAAAAGGTTGTGCTAAGTTCTACATTTAAAATACAAATCCTCTTCTGTATGAAAAAATAACATGTTCTTTTCTTTATAATATTGTGTCACCAGAATGCATACTAGGAGAAGCTGCAAGAAATTGAGCCTATATTTCTCAACACGTGAAGTTCATTCAAATCCATTAACAGGTCATCCTAGAAAGATTCATACTTTCTCCTTTTATCCCATTACTTTCAATAACAAAGCTTTTCATCTAGAAGAGACTCAATTACACCAGAAGGTACTTTATGGTAACGCAACACTGGAAGTACATAAAAATTAGCGAAGCTACATTTATTCCCAAAGCAAGTACTATAAAGCTCTGCATTTTCAGATGGCCAAACTGAGGAATGCGATTTTGTCAGTCTGTAAAGAGCAGTTAGCAAAGACAGACAACCTCATTTCTGCCCTAGAGCACCAGCAGCTGAGAGGGTGTGAAAACAAGGAGGAAAAAAAATAAAAATTTATCATTAATTCAAGACCACAGACTCAAAAATGTCCCAATGAAGCCAACAAAACCGAGGAATGCAGAGAAATCTGAGGCACCGGTGCAGCTTAACAGCCTCAACAGGCAGCAACGCTACAGATGGTTTTCCAACATAACTGTCCCTCTCAATCACACTACTTCAGAGTTTTTAGTTTTCCTCATAACTAGCCCCAAACTCACATTTTTCCACAGTATGCCCCATAAAATTTAATAGGCATTTTTCTTCAAAATAATAAAAAAATAATTAAAATCCTTCCTTGAAAACCAAGTAACAAAACCTAATGCTGTTATTATGAAACATCCATCAAGCTACTGGACAGATGACACCTGACAGAGGGGAAAAGTAACTAATATTGCTGAAACACACTATCTTGCTAGCACATGGTCTTTTACATTTTCTTCACTGTATTTATTCTCCTAAGGGAGAAAGCGTTTTGCCTGGTGCCTTAAGATGTGGGATCTTGCAGTTAATTGCCATTCACAATTTACGGGACCTAAAATGAACTGACCCATGGAGTATGGCAGCATGTCCAACCTGGCCATCAAGCTGCTCACCCTGGCCTTTAGAAACATTTGTGCTATGACCTCATACAAACCATCTGCTATACGTATGTACACCTATGGAAGAATTCAATTAACCTAATGCTAACAGAAGTGACCAAAGAGAGATATTCTTTCCATTTTGGATGGCAAGAACATTAAGGACAAAAAAAAAAAGTACCAAATTAAACTTTTCATTATACTCAAGGTGGTTTCATCCCAGTGTTAAGAACATTCACATACTTTTGGACATGATAGAAGTATGTGATTTTAAGTTGGTGCTTCTCTGTATATACACGGCAGTGAAGTATATCAGTGTAGAAGCACTATATGTCCATGTACATTGCTCTTATGTACCTGATGCTCAAATTTACATTTATTCTAATGACATCTATATTCCCTGCTAAGGGCATCTGGGGCCTTTTCACACTGCCTCCTGGATCACTCCATTACTGTTGATAATCTCAGTTCTTACTGCTCAACTTCTTATTTACAGCTCTGTATCATGCACTTCCAGACATCTCCTCAGCCATTTCAGAGAGTTCAGAATTAACCCATTTTCCTCTAGCTCTCATACTTACAAATGCTCAAATTCATCACATTCCAAAACCAGCCTATTCCTAAATTAAAATGCTTAGATTTCTCAGAAGGATTTAGTAGAAAACTTTTCAGGTTTTGGTACAAGAAAACAAAAAAAACCCCAAAACAATACAAAACAAGCAGACAAACAAACAAAATTCACACACAAAAAAGAAAACACTCCACCTTCCCCCCCAAACAAAAAAAAATAAAATAAAACAAACAACAAAAAACATTGCCCACTGTTCTAATGCAAGAGGTTGTAAGATTATTTTAAACATTAAACCTAGAAAATGCTGGTACTTACCTGACACACTCCCTGTATTGTGTCCAAAGCAAGTACTAAAATATGACTGTTATGCCCAAGACTGTTGGTTGATATTCAAGGCTCACCTGCTGCAAGCTCAGGAGCGATGCATCCCAACTAGAAGGAAGTTCAGCAGGAGGGCCAGGAGACCTCCTTGCATGGATAAGGAGCTGCTGAGGAAAATTAGAAGGAAAAAAGAGGCTTATAAAAGGTGGAAGCAAGGACAGGCAGCCTGGGAAGAATGCAGGGATGTTGTCTGGGAAGCTAGAGACCAGGTTAGGAAAGGTAAGGCTCACTTAGAATTAAACTCAGCTAGGGATGTTAAAGATAACAGGAAGGGATTCTATAGGTACACTGCAAATAAAAGACAGACTCGGGACAACGTGGGCCCTTTCCAGAAGCTATCGGGAGAACTGGCTACCCTGGATTTGGAGAAGGCTGAGGTTCTTAATGACTTCTTTGCCTCAGTCTTCACTTCCAGATGCTCTCACCACACCACCCAAGTCTTGGAAGACAGACGCAGGGACTGTGGGAATGAAGACCCTGGGCCCACTGTAGGAGAGGATCTGGTTCGAGACCATCTTAGGAGCCTGAACGTATACAAGTCCATGGGACCTGATGAAATCCATCTGTGGGTCCTGAAGGAGCTGGCAAATGAAGTTGCTAAGCCACTGTCCATCGTATTTGAAAAATCACGGCAGTCAGGTGAAGTTCCCAACGACTGGAAAAAGGGAAATATAACCCTTATTTTTAAGAAGGGGAAAATAGATGAGCCGGGGAATTACAGACCAGTCAGTCTCACCTCTGTGCCTGGCAAAATCTTGGAGCGGATTCTCCTGGAAGGCATGCTGAGGCACATGAAAACCAACAAGGTGCTTGGTGACAGCCAGCATGGCTTCACTAAGGGGAAATCCTGCCTGACCAATCTGGTGACCTTCTATGATGGGGCTACGGAACTGAGGGACAGGGGCAGAGCAGTTGATGTCATCTACCTGGACTTGTGCAAAGCGTTTGACACTGTCTCCCATGACATCCTTCTCTCTAAGTTGGAGAGACATCAATTTGATAGGTGGACCACTCGGTGGATAAAGAACTGCCTGGATGGCCGCACGCAAAGAGTTGTGCTCAATGGCTCAGTGTCCAGCTGGAGACCAGTAATGAGTGGTGTCCCTCAGGGATCGGTGCTGGAACCGGACTTGTTCAACATCTCTGTCGGAGACACAGACAGTGTGATTGAGTGTGCCCTCAGCAAGTTTGCCAATGACACCAAGCTGTGTGGTTCAGTTGATACACTGGAGGGAAGGAATGCCATCCAGAGGGACCTTGACACGCTTGTGAGGTGGGCTGATGCCAACCTGATGAAGTTTAACCATGCCAAGTGCAAGGTCCTACACCTGGGTCAGAGCAATCCCAGGCACAGCTACAGGTTGGGCAGAAAAGAGATTCAGAGCAGCCCTGCAGAGAAGGACTTGGGGGTGCTGGTCAATGAGAAAATGAACATGAGCCGGCAGTGTGCACTTGCAGCCCAGAAAGCCAACCGTATCCTGGGCTGCATCAAAAGGAGCGTGACCAGCAGGTCGAGGGAGGTGATCCTGCTCCTCTACTCTGCTCTTGTGAGACCTCACTTGGAGTATTGTGTGCAGTTCTGGTGTCCTCAACATAAAAAGGACACGGAACTGTTGGAGCAAGTCCAAAGGAGGGCCACGAGGACAATCAGGGGACTGGAGCACCTCCCGTATGAAGATAGGCTGAGAAAGTTGGGGCTGTTGAGCCTGGAGAAGAGAAGGCTGCGTGGAGACCTCATAGCAGCCTTCCAATACCTGAAGGGGGCCTATAGGGATGCTGGGGAGGGACTCTTCATGAGGGACTGTAGTGAGAGGACATGGGGCAATGGGTTCAAACTTAAACAGGGGAAGTTGAGACTGGATATGAGGAAGAAATTCTTTACTGTAAGGGTGATGAGGCACTGGAATGGGTTGCCCAGGGAAGTTGTGAATGCTCCATCGCTGGCAGTGTTCAAGGCCAGGTTGGACACAGCCTTGGATGGCATGATTTAGTGGGAGGTGTCCCTGCCCATGGCAGGGGGGTTGGAACTCGATGATCTTGAGGTCCTTTCCAACCCTAACTATTCTATGATTCTATGATGAAACATTAATGCTTTCTGCCAGGAGTGAAGACAAAACTGTTACAATAACAGTAGTTTTCCACTCTTGATGTGGGTCAATAGATCAGGCAAGCACTTGACCTCAAATGTGCCAAAGTCCTTTGACAACAATTCATGTAAAATGTAAACCAGCCATTTCCAAGCTATAATCGAACCCTCATTACTAAGTCATAATTCAGCCCCGTGAAGTAACAAAATAAGCAGCACTCTGGGGAAGTGAGCAGAACTGCAATTTTCTCTGTTAGTTGTTAAATTTTATGCAAAGTTTCTCATATTATGAAGCCTGCTACTGTATAGTGCGTGCCTGACTAACCCAGGTGAGCTTCAAAAATTAAGTTCTTAAGCTCTTTATAGAGTTAAATCGACTCCAGACTTCACGATTAATAACCAACTGTGAAGGAGAAAAACAAATCCTGCCTAAAATTCATTTCAATGCTGTGTCAGACTAGAGTAGGAAGGATAAGACACTTTTGGGAGCAAACGAAAGCAAACCTTCAAACTCCAGAAAAGTTGAATCTATGACGGTAACTAAATACATACGAACAGGCCAGGAATGACACATTTTACCTTAGGATATTTTTAATCAGACTTACTTTTTTCCCCCCTCTTTTAAAATCCGTTCTCTAGTAGCATGTTTATAGTACATTGGAACTCACAGTATGCAGTAAAATACCACATTCACCTGGATGTGACTGTATCAAAATACTCTGTGCCCTACTATTGTGCAGTGTACCCCCATGCCACAGAATTATCCTTCAGAACTAGTCCTTCTGTTTTTACAGTACTTTCTTACCCTCACAGCACTGCTGGCACATTTTGTAAGGCTAACCAATATCTCCCTGTCTCCCTGAAATAAGAGCTGCCAAAAGCAGGAACTGACCACTACAATCAATAAGGTTAAGTTTGACCTTTTCAATACCCATTTACTTTTTAGTTTGGCATACATTTTATTAGAAGTCTTATGAACATACTTGTACTACTATTCAAGTGATCTTTCCCACCTCCACTAATGCTGTTACTAGTTCAGTAGCAAAGGTCTCTAGAAAACTAGTCTACTTCCAGGATTTACGTTGGAAATGAGGAGAAATGCCATCCTGGACTGATGACTACTACATGATCACTTCTACAGCTACAGTTACAGCAGGAAAACAAAACAAAACAAATAATCAAGAAAACCCAACCAAGGGAAACAAAAATAAATCACACAGCTGTTTTTTTACCCACAGTACAACCCACTGTTGGTGGCGATAATGAAATGCACTGATTCAATTCCACCTTGAGGACTTTGCAGTTTTAATACAACTCACTCAGATAATACTGATCACTCAGATAAAAAACAAACCTCCTGCCAGAGGTATGTGTAGTCCCAAATATATTGTAACTTGTGTGTACTGCCACTTTCTTATCCTTCTATTCAGCATACTACATACTTACTATCCCTCACATTTATTAATATAAATAGGAGTATTCTAATGAATTTATGTTGTGGAAGAAATTCTGAATTCAAGAAATATGCTTGGTTTTCAGTTTTTCCAGACCTATCTTAGCCACAAAAATTTCTCACCCACTTACCAGTTACCATAGAGAAGCTAGCCACAATCAACAGTGATATAATTTTTTTAATGAGAACAAAAGATGGCTTGGTTATTAATCAACAGAAAATAAATTCCCTCCAACCCTTGAGAAATAAGAAGAAAGACTTGAGTAATCTCATGATGATTGACTTAGTAGCTACAATAACTATATAGAAACAAAACTGTTAATTTGGCAACCAGGCAGCTTTCATCTGAAGCTGGGTGACAGCTAAATACAATTTGTGTTTTAAGGACACTCTCAAATAAAATTGTACATTTTGCAAACAGTACTACAGGAGCAATACTTTCATAGCTTAAACCCGGTAATCATCCAAAATAGTTTACTGTTATCCCTGAGTGGTCAAGAGGAAAGAATGGATTACGTTTTTAATTAGTTAGCAGAATGCCACTGCTCCCAGCTGTTCACAAGAGAGCAATTATGATCCAGAAGTGGGGGGTAGGCAGACTGTGATAATTCCTAAAATATTTCTCCACTGCAACAAGTCTAAACCGCTCCATGATACCGAACACCGCTCATTCCTCAGAAAATTAAGAATTTAAGGTCAGCTTTAAAGGCCAGTTATTTTCAGCAATAAGCAGAACCAAGCTGAGGGTCAACAACATCCCCCCTTCCTCTCTGTTTGCATCACTATTAAATTGCTGATCTATTCAGGAAAAAATAGGTGAAGGGGGAAAAAAGAAAAAAACAAGTGGAAGTAATCCCTCTACTCTGATACTTCTTTCATGCATGTTCTTTGAACTGGTGCTTCATTAAGACTAGATTCAGTGCTCCTTTTAACAAAAATACAACTTGCAGACTTATATCTCATTTCTTGAAGTCCCTTTTTCACCTTGCTCCATTCCCCACCTTGCATTTATTTTGTTAGGGAAGGGAAAGAGAAGCATTTTAAAAAAGCTGAATAAATTCACATATCCCAACATCTACTCCACGCATAAAACTGACCGTTTTCCTACACATGCCAACTATATTTCTATTTCATGATAACACAGCCCTGAAAATGCCAGAAAACTGCTCTAAGCACCTAAGATGCCCAACCAAGTCTTTATACTCAACATGTTATCATGCAACACTCTTAAAACACAAAGTGTCATTGATAAAGGGAGACCCATGCAATTTATTTCACTAGCGCATGCATATTATTTCAACCTAAGATACTGCAGGCAGTGTTTTTCTTGGCAGCTGCAGCAGGGCTGGTGTTTCAAAGCTCTGAAGCCAAAGCTCAAAATTTTAGCCACTGAAGAAGTTAAAAAACTCCTCCAATGAAAAATCTGTCCCCCACTATTATTATGAAGCTGAATGCAGAAAATATTTATTAAACATTGTAAATGACGATTCACAGGGTCAGTAAGGTCTAAAGATATTCCAGACTTACTAACATGCCATCACTGAAGGGTAAGGTAACAGAGTCAGATCCAGCTGCAAAGCTTGCCACCCGACACTGAGGCTCACACCAACATCTGTCCACTGAAAAGTCCTCCCATCTCCAAGCCATTGATAAAGCTAATCCTTCAAGCAAGTATATCTCTTAATGCAAAATATACTGCTTATTGATATCCACTACTTTCAAAGTAAGTGCCTCTGTCTTAGCTGACAAGTTGAATGCCAGCTCTGAGCTTGACATGATGTATTAAAAAGTCAAATTATCTCATTACAAAAGTTTTTAATGAAAACACAGATGAACACAAATGAGAGTACCTCTGCAGGGAACTCCCATGACAAATCGAGTCTTTGTCACCAAATGAATGACATATTTGATTAAAGAATTTTCCCCAAGCAAAAATAATTTCACCCGCACACCAGTCACATTTTCTCAAATGCAAGCAATTTCCTTTAATCCTTAAAAGCCTGCGTGCAATGCATGGTTATTACACAGAGATATAAGGAGCTACACTTTCAAACAAGACTGGATTAAGATTTATCGTACTGAAAATCATCTTTCTCCATTGGCTGTCCTATGGATTTTTAGGGAATGAGATACTTGATCCAATTATGCTACATAGAAGAGGGTCTGAAAAACAAATAGCTTAACAAAAGCCTCAAGAAGAATGCTGCTCAGAGTGTGAGTTGCATATATACGCTATGCCATGGGATGAGTCCAAGGAAGGCAAATAAATGATTTTGACAAGCCAGCTACCACAGACTATAAAAGTTGGCAAGAAACAGGTGTTAAATTCATATTGGAAGCAGTGACAGCAAGTGTGAAGGGAGAAGACACAGCTACAGCTCCTGACACAGTGCCTTTCTCCACCTGATACCCTGCTGGAAACGATAACATTTCCACAAGAGCAGTCGGGTCGCTCCCAGTACGTTTATCAGCATCATGCCTTGCAAATACTGTTCAGCATGGTTATGTGCATAGGCTTTAAGAGAAACAAAAGACTGGGAATACAGAGCAATAAATCATATATGACAAATTTCAACATAAAGTATTTTAAGCAGAGGCGATTCGTAAAAACAACAATGGCTTGTGGCTCTCTTAATCAGCTCTCCCTTCCCAAGTAAGGCATTTGGCAATGTCTCACTCTTTGGGCTAGTGTTACGGTATTCGGGTGTGATACGGAGCTTTGTACGGTACCTCTCCCTGCAGCTTCCAGAGTACGTGTGCACACATATTGATCTATAGTCCCGCCGCACGCCGGTCCCCAGGGACTGCCCGCGGTTTGAGGAGGTCCCCGCGGTTCTGCAGCAACGCCAAAGGCACCAGGCTGAAGGGAGGTAGAAGAGGTCCGGGTCTTACCCGCGGCCCCACCACCAGCCCCGGCGGCCCCACCACCAGCCCCGGCAGCCCCGCAAGGCGAGGAGGGAGGGCAGCCTGACAGTCTCCGGGCGAGCAGAGCCGTCTGACGCCGCGGCGGGCAGCGCATCCACCTGCCCTGCCGGGGTCGGGGCAGCCTGACCACGGCTTCCCCTCAGACAGCCCTGCAACCTGGAGAAGAGCCCACTGCGGAATACCCCCACCTCGCCATAACAGCCCCTCCTCCGCCTCGCCCGCACCAGGTCGGGCACCGCTCTCGGCACCAGGCACTCGTCCAAAGCACCATGCTACAGCGGGCGGCTCCGCACCCTTCCCTGCCCCACTAGGGGGAGAGACCCGGCGGTGGCGACCGCAGCCGGCCCAGCCCAGTCCTCGCCCGTCGTCTGAGCTCACCGCGCGCCGGGCTCCCGCCTCAGGCCGCCGACGTCTCACTACACCGCTCGCTCCCGCCGCCCTCTCTCGCTGGCAGTGAATCCGCAGCCCCAGCAGCACAATATGGCGAGCAGCAGCCTCCGCAATGGAGCTCGGGAAATAGAGGGGAGTTACATATTCATGGCCGGGGCTGGGCAGGGGGAGCGCGGCCGGGGCTGTCGTGATCGGGCCACCCAGCCCACTCCCTCCTTCTCTCTTTGCAGGGGCTCGGCGGTGGCGGGGTGCTGCTGTCTTCTTTCCACGCCCTCCTCGCACCTCTGCTGCAGCTGCCCAGTCCCCGGCTCCCCACCGCCTGTCAGCGCCGGTGCCGCGCTCCTGCTTCCCTCATCGCGCCTCTGGTCTCGAGCGCTGGGCGATGCGGCACCGACCCCGGCGGAGCTCCCCAAGGCCGCCCTCCCTTCCCTCAGCCCGCGGCAGTCGGTCTCCCGCGCCATGGCCTCTCTCTATTGACAGCCTACAGTGGGGCTGAGCTCTCAAGCGAGCCGCGGCCCCCTGCTCCGAGCCGGTGCCACGGCCCTGGAGCGGCGCCAGCCGCCGGCGGTGTCGGTTGGCGAAAGAGAGTCAGGGAGACGCGGTCCTTGAGACGGATTGGTGCGATCTCGTGTTTTGCCTTCCGCAGCCACGGTGCCTGCCTCGGAGCTAGCGGATTAGTGTGAGGTGGTGCAGGCTACTCCGTGACAAGAAAGACAGGCAGGATGGCGGCGGCGATGTTTTGCGTGAAGTCCGGGCTGACCCAGAGCAGCCGCTTGCGTCTCATGGCCAGGTGAAGGGATGGAGTGAGGTTATTAAATCGTTTTGGGGCAAGAGCAGGTCCACCAGCCTCAGGACCCATTGGGCCGAATGCATGGCCTCTGTCTGGCCTTTGCCACGCTTTTCTCCCTGAACGTACCCTCTAGGTTCCACGGTTCTTGACTGGTCTTGCTCTCAGACACCCTTCCAAAGAGAGGGATATGCCTGCCGTTCGTAGGCCATGAGATGAAGCCGGACCCCCAGGCAGGACTGAACCTGAAGTTGGGGCAGTGTGGCACCGTCATGCAACGTAAAGGCATGCTGCCATCCTCACACTTTTCAAACAAGGGTCAGAAGCGGAAGCAAGACTATGTGCTTGTATTTAAGATGCAAAAATGCACATTAGATGTTTTCAAGTGTCTCAAGTGTGCTCTGTGGTTGTAACGTGAAATAAACATTTGTCTTCTGGTGTCTGCGGTTTAATGTTTGTTAAGATAGTTTTATGAGCTTTGGGTCTTCAGTGGCACCTTTCTTGGTCTTGTCATTAACTGTTTTATAGCAAAAGCGAAGTGGTAAGCTTAGTGTAATTAAATCTGGTGAACAGAGATCACCTAGTTAGATGTGAATTTATATTAATATTTCAGTCTTTAATGATGCAGCAACATCAGCTAGTATTATTCAGTATGGAGTAGTTAAAGCAATTCAGTATGGAGTATTCTAAATTTTCCTAGTTTTGCAATAAATGTTTTCATGACTGGAATATTAACAAAGTCCTGGTTTGGACTATTGATATTTTTAGGAAATGCTAGCCTATAACAGGATATTCCTGGTAGTTCTAAGTAACTTTTTATGTAGTTGCTTTCACTCCCCCACACTCCCTGAGACCTACACAGCAGCCTGTGTAATTAAATACTCACAAGAGCTTGATAAGGTAGTCAGCAATAGCATCTCTCTTTTCAAAATGTGATCAAATGTCTCAGCTAAATCTCAGAGGGGGTCAACTGGGGACAGGATTTAACAGTCCCTTTTTGTTCTTGATTAGGCTTTTTTTTAAGAATTATTTTTCTTAAGTGGGTTATGTTGACCTTTTTAAGTGCTAAAGTTCAAGGATGGTACAGAACAGAAAAAGAGATTCTGATAAATTTCTTTCTTTAGAAGGACACTAGTCAGAATTAATGACTGAAATTTTCCTGATGTTTCAGCTCTCCATCAGTGCTGAGAAAAGGAAGACATCATCTGTCAAGCTATTGCTATACCAGAAAGTGTCTTTTGTTGAAAATTACTTTGGTTGTTAATTGTTTGCAGGACTGTGGTGAGTGAAGAAGTTCCTATGTTAATATACCACTGTTAGTAAATTTTTTTTTTGAGATTAGGTCATTGTATGTTGCAAAAATAAGATCTGTAAAATGAAAGCATGCAGTTTTAAGGAAGGCCGATCTTCAAAGGCAGATGGAGTGCAAGGTGAGTTGGAAGCATCTGGTAAAATGCAAAACTGTACAGTGGCATGTAAATTAACAAACTATAAACATTTTCAGAACATTCACTGAAAGGGGGACAAAAGGAAATTCAGCGTAGTTAAGTTGTGTTAGTGGTGTCCATCATATTTATAAGAACATTTATTTTATTTTGGTTATATTTCCTGTATTTACCATTTAATAGTAGCACCATGGGTCTTCTCTGCAATGTGGTGTTCATGCTACTTTTAAGGATGTAGAAAAAAATCCACCAAATACTTCTCAGGTGGAAGCTGTCAGTCTGCCAAGATATCAATATGAAGACAGTTTCCTGTTCAGGGGAAAAATGTGGTGCAGATGCACATTTCTGTTCCACAGCAGGTACCTTGCTTGGTGCAGGAGTCAGGACACTACTGCCTCTGTGGTGGAGGCCCTGGGATCCAGCATCCTGGGCAGCACAAATAGGGAATGGCCAGGGGATCAAGGGGGAGCTTAGTCCTTTTTGCTTGGCACTTGTTAGGTCACATCCAGATACCATGTCTGGGTGGCTGGGGATGAAGCACGTGACCTGACAGGAGAGGCTGACCGTGGGAGTGGGGCTTGGTTAGCCTAGGGTAGGGAAGATTTCAGGGACCTTACACCATCCAACTCCATCCTATGAGGTTATTGAGAATATGAAGCCAGGCTTTTTTCTGTGTTGCAAGGGAGTAAGGTGAGAGGTGACAATAAACTGAAACAAGAAAGGGTTTGACTGAATGCAGGGAAAATCTGTGCCCCAAGAGAACACTCAGGCAGCAGCACAGTTTGCCCAGCAAGACTGTGCCATCATAATTCTTGGAGGTTTTCAAGACCCAATTGGTTCAAGCTCTGAGGAACCAGGTCTGACCCCAGAGCTGACCCGCTTTGAGTGGGAGGGTGGACAGGGACCTCCTGTGGTCACCTCCAGACCAGGTTATCCCATCAGTATATGATTCTGCACTCGCACTGCAGGCAAGAAAGGATATGGATAACACTGTATTTCCGACCTTTTATTTGTGAGCACTTTTGTTCTTTGCAGCTTTCCCTGCAGCAGGTAGAAAAAAGCGTGCAGCATGATAGCTGAAAAAGCTTTCATCAGCTCAGGGTTTCCGCTGTTACTGGTGTAATGGAAACATTTCTTCTGCTTTTTGCAGCACCAAAATAATAGTAAAGAAAATTACTCATCAACTGGGACATGCTGTTTCCATGTTCTCCTTCCAGTAAAATATTTATTACCCGTTAAAGTGATTGAAGGTCACCCATTCACTGCCTCTTAGAAACCAGTATTTAGAGAGAAGAAAAAGCAAAAAAAAAAACAACACACCAAACAAGCCCCCAAACCAAAAAAACCCCAACAATAGAAAAGTACTTCATTTTATAAGTCTGGAGGGAGGAGATGTAAAAAATACAGAAAAGGTGGAAAAGGTAGAAGGAAATGTCCCTGTTGGTGTGTTACTCCACTGTGGTACATTACAGTAAAGAAAGAAGAGTGTATAAATAAATGATAGCAAGGGAAAAATAAATAGGCAGTGAATTGGAAAGATGAGGTAAGGTGGCGATGTCCCAGGCAGGCTGAGAGAATTGTCTGACCCAGTGTTAGGAAAATATTCAGTTCTTTTTCCCATGCTAGCTGTCCTTGTCAAGCACAGCTAGAGAGATTTTTGAGGCATTTCCCCTTTGTGCAGGTCACAAACTGTATACAAAGCAGCCTTCCTTAGGATCAAATCAGATACAAGCCAGGCAGGATAAAGGGCACTGAGGTTGTTCATCTGAACCAACTCTGGCTCAGAATTGATGGGTTTGCTACAATTTAAGATTTAGATTCTTTAAAAATAAAGCAGAGGCAAGCAAGCTGTGTGATATTTAGTGAAAATTGGTCTATATTATGGATGTGAAAGGAAGGAAATTAAACAAGATTGCTCATCAAAAATTGTACTGTGGCAGGTCACATTCTAGAGGAAGTTCAGAACACATGAAAGACCTCCGTATACTTGCATGTGATGTTTGTGTTTATTCCAGCTTCAAAACTAAACTATGTTAACAAGAAACATTGCTTCACAGTGTTATCTTGAATTGAGAGGCACCATGGGCATAGGTAGATGGACTGATGTGACATGGCCGCAGTGTGGCTATAACTAAAATGTACCTCTTCCTCTTTCTAGAGCTATAACAATCTGGTGCATATGTCCAGTGGCAATCCAGAGGAAAAACATTTTTCTATATCATAAGAGAGCTGCAAAAACATAAAGGCAGGACTTACCTTTTCATCAAGTGACAGTTCACTTTCATGAAGGCATTGTGTTTGAAGTAGGTTTCTCTGGCAGTAGGTGGATTTACTAGACCCAAAGTAATCAGTGGTAGAGGGTACCTTTCATACCAAGGCAGAAGTTAGGTCGTATTATGCAACCTTCAAATGAGCATCTTGAAGTTAAGGGTAAGGAGTTATTTTGGATGTACTTGCTAACTGTGTAGTAAATTATGCTCAGCAGTAATAAATATCTGGAGACATAGGCTTATCATCTATTTCAATAGTGAATCACACATTCTGGATACTTGTTTGCATATGTAATGAAAATAATTCAGTCTGTGTCAGAAACATCAGCTCTGCTATAATCTGTATTAATTTACTGGACTGATAGGTAAGGTAATACTCCAGTAATATATTTGCAGAATTTTGAAAAGACTGTGACTTTATTTTGAGACTTGTAGACAAAAATAAGTGGGAAGGAGAAAGCCATGGCATATTTACTACTCACAGAAGTAACATGAATAAATGAGAACTGTTGCAGAATCTATATTACTCAAGGATCAAAGTGTCCAGATTAGGGATTCTATTAGATTTATTCCTTCGGAAAAAAAGTTGTTCATGAGACACTACAGGGTCTTCAGTATTCAGGCTCCACCATTACTAAGTTCTTCCTTTCAAAAGGGTCACTGAAGGCGAGTATTTGGACAGTGTTGACCCAAGGGGGAAAGATATTGCTAAAAATAGCAGTTTTTAAGTTCTGAATGAGCTAGGAATGGCAGAGATGGGAGCAGAGAATGACATAGTGGATCATGTTTAGGACGTGTCAAAGACTTGTTTTCCCCTCCAATGTATCCTAAAAATGTTTATGTATCTGACCTAATATAGCCTTAATAAACTTACGACTACAAAACACTTCCTAAGATGTGTGTAGAATGGCAACAGATTTTAAGAAAGCAGGGGCATTAATATGTTTCACCAGCTTTGATGGGATCAGTACTAGGTCACATTCTCTAATGCAAATTGGTTATAAGGCAGCAAAGATGAGAGACAGTGCAGGAAAAAGAGTATCTCAACTCTTAACTGGCAATATAGTCTGATAGCTTTGGTAGTTGTATGGGCATGAAGCAGTTCTGCGTACGTGCAAGCCAAAGAATCACACAGTGTCCTGGGTTCAGCAGCAGCAGTCATTTTTCTCCTCGGTAGCTGGTGCAGCACTGTGTTTTTGATTTTGGGCCTGGGAGCAGCGCTGATAACACCAGTGTTTTCAGTTACTGCTTCGAATGTTTTGGTCTGACCAGGTACTCTCCAAGTTTCATGCTCTGCCAGGGAGGAGGGGAAGCCGGGAGGAAGGAGGGGCAGGACACCTGACCCAGACTAACCAAAGAGAGTTATTCCATACCACAACACTTCATGCCCAGGATGTAAAAAATGGAGAGCAGAGACATGGAAGGGTGGGGGTGCACTGGTGGGGGGGTGCATGGCTTGGACGGTCTTGATAGTGGGTGGTGAGAAATTGTATTCTTTTTCCTCGTATATTCTCTTGTCATTATTATTATTGGTGGTAGCAGTAGTGATTTGTGTTATACCTTAGTTACTAAACTGTTCTTATCTCAACCTGTGGGAGTTGCATTCTTTTGATTCTCCTCCCCATCCCCCCGGGACTGGGGGAAGAAAGAGTGGGGAGTGAGTGAGAGAGCGACTGCGTGAGTTTATAGAGGCTTAAACCACAACAGTTCTTTTTGGCGCCCAACGTGCGGCTTGAAGGGTTGAGATAACGACAGGATTAATAGCCACTCGTCACAATGCTGATTTATTGGCTCTCAGAGTTGTTGCTCCTGAGTTCATGGTTTCAGTCTGTTGTACCTTACTTACAGCCGGTATTTATTATCTTAGCATTCGGATATGGATTTTGGGTTAAGGTTCTTGTTTCAGTGTACTTTATTGGAATGGCTTGTGATACGGGCGGGCTCCAGAAGCAGGGGGGGGTGGATGTGGACGTGGACTTGTACCTGGCAGCTCGGCTGCTCTTCACCGTCCTGGCCCTCGTCCTCTCCTCCGTCTTCGCGAGGCTGTGGGAAGCAGAGGGGGGGAGGCCCCAGAAGCCGCTGGCAGCCAAAACGGCTCAGAAGAACGGCATGGGGGATCAAGAGGCTGGGAAGGGGGCGGCAGAGGAGCTGAGCCCCGCGGCCAAGCCCAGCCCCGCAGTGGCCGAGCAGTGGGAGGGGGGGGTGGAGAAGCCGAGCCCCAAGGCCGAACCGAGCCGCACAGCTGAGTCCAGCCCCACGGCAGCAGAGAGCATTCCGCAGCAGCCGCCCATAGAGCCCCGTGAGCCCGAGCCCCAGGAGGATGCAGGAGACCACGCAGCACTTCCAGCAAGGCAGAGGAGGAAGATCTGGACTCAGACAAAGAGCAGCTGGTGGTGAGAGAGCCGGCAAGCACAGCAGCTACACCAGCCCCAGTGACAAGTACAGCAGCCTCATTTGAGAGTTCTGATGGTTTTGAATGGCCTTTGGGTACCCTTGAGACCTGCCTGCTGATTGTGACGGTGATCAGCATGTTGGCATGCATACAGAGTGTGTTTTACCCATGGCCATTTCATCTGGTCCAGAGAGTTAAGCAGAGTGGGGTGTGGGCCTTGTCTGGGGTTAGACTACAATCTAGGATGACCAAGAGATTTTCCCCAAGGATGGACAGTCATGAGTGGCAGTGTGCGTGGGACAGTATGGGTGAGTACCTAGTCCACTGGACCCCTCCAGTGCTTTGGAAGCATCGGAGATGGAAGGCAGCTGTATGGAGGCCCCAATAACAAGCTGCAGAAACTGCTGGAGCGGTGGGTGAATTATTTTGAGCCTGGTGGGCTCATGACACCTCAGGCCATCAGGGCTGAGATGCAACATACAGATGGATTCGTGATCGAGGGGTGGACTTAGCAATGGACACTATTGCCCAGGTTATTCACGAGTGCGAACACTGCACACAGTCTCCTGCTCTGAAAGACTTACAAAAGATGGAGCCTGACATCATGGACTGGATGGACTCAGCAGCTTCATAGGGATTGGTCCATGCACTAAGGGATGATCTCTCTCCCTCTGTGCGTGTGTATGGATGTATATATATATATGTGATGATATCATAGAATCATAGAATAGAATCATAGAATAGTAAGGGTTGGAAAGGACCTCAAGATCATCAAGTTCCAACCCCCCTGCCATGGGCAGGGACACCTCCCACTAAACCATGCCATCCAAGGCTGTGTCCAACCCCACCTTGAACGCCGCCAGGGATGAAGCATTCACAACTTCCCTGGGCAACCCATTCCAGGGCCTCACCACCCTCACAGTAAAGAATTTCTTCCTCATATCCAATCTAAACTTCCCCTGTTTAAGTTTAAACCCATTACCCCTTGTCCTATCACCACAATCCCTAATGAAGAGTCCCTCCCCAGCATCCCTATAGGCCCCCTTCAGATCCTGGAAGGCTGCTATGAGGTCTCCACGCAGCCTTCTCTTCTCCAGGCTCAACAGCCCCAATTTTCTCAGCCTATCTTCATACGAGAGGTGCTCCAGTCCCCTGATCATCCTCGTGGCCCTCCTCTGCACTTGTTCTAACACTTCCATGTCCTTTTTATGTTGAGGACACCAGAACTGCACACAAGACTCCAAGTGAGGTCTCACGAGAGCAGAGTAGAGGGGCAGGAGCACCTCCCTCGACCTGCTGGTCACGCTCCTTTTGATGCAGCCCAGGATATGGTTGACCTTCTGGGCTGCAAACGCACACTGCCGGCTCATGTTCATTTTCTCATTGACCAACACTCCCAAGTCCTTCTCCACAGGGCTGCTCTGAATCTCCTCCCCGCCCAACCTGTAGCTGTGCCTGGCATTGCTCCGACCCAGGTGGAGGACTTTGCACTTAGCGTGGTTAAACTTCATTAGGTTGGCATCAGCCCACCTCACAAGGGTATCAAGGTCCCTCTGGATGGCATTCCTTCCCTCCAACTTATCAACCGAACCACACAGCTTGGTGTCATCGGCAAACTTGCTGAGGGCACACTCAATCCCACTGTCCATGTCACCCACAAAGATGTTGAACAAGACGGGCCCCAACACCGATCCCTGAGGGACACCACTCGTTACTGGTCTCCAACTGGACACTGAGCCATTGAGCACTACTCTTTGCGTGCGGCCATCCAGCCAGTTCTTTATCCACCGAGTGGTCCACCTATCAAATTGATGTCTCTCCAGCTTAGAGAGAAGGATGTCATGTGAGACAGTGTCAAAGGCTTTACACAAGTCCAGGTAGATGACATCAACTGCTCTGCCCCTGTCCATCAGTTCCGTAGCCCCATCATAGAAGGTCACCAGATTGGTCAGGCAGGATTTCCCCTTATATTGAAAATGTGGGATCTGAGCATGACATGAATGGTATGGAATAAGAGGTGGAATGTCCTGGGTTCAGCAGCAGCAGTCATTTTTCTCCCCGGTAGCAGGTGCAGCGCTGTGTTTTTGACTTTCGGCCTGGGAGCAGTGCTGATAACACCAGTGTTTTCAGTTACTGCTTAGAATGTTTTGGTCTGGCCAGGGACTTTCTGAGTCTCATGCTCTGCCAGGGAGGAGGGGAAGCTGGGAGGAAGGAGGGGCAGGACACCTGACCCAGACTGACCAAAGAGAGGTATTCCATATCACAGCACATCATGCCCAGGATGTGAAAAATGGAGAACAGAGACCCGGAAGGGTGGGGGTACACTGGTGGGCGTGCACTGCGTAGTCGGGCTTGATATTGGGTGGTGAGAAATTGTATTCTTTTCCCTTGTATTTTCTCTTGTCATTATTATTATTGGTGGTAGCAGTAGTGATTTGTGTTATACCTTAGTTACTAAACTGTTCTTATCTCAACCTGTGGGAGTTGCATTCTTTTGATTCTCCTCCCCATCCCCCCGGGACTGGGGGAAGAAAGAGTGGGGAGTGAGTGAGAGAGCGACTGCGTGAGTTTATAGGGGCTTAAACCACGACACACAGCCAAAACTGGTGAACAGCACTAGTACAGTAGTATCAGTAACTAGTAGTAATTCAGAATTATTTAGTATTTTCTAGGCAGTTTTTTCATAAAACCACTGAACTGCATAGTCCTGAAAGTAATCATATCAACAGAATAAAAACAGAGGTCAAAACTAGCCAAGAACTTCAGGAGTAGCTGCAAGATAATTTTATCTGCTCCATAAAATGAAGTTTCAGGCAGTAATCAAAGGGTTTTGCCCATTTAAAAAAATTAAAGACAAATCAAAGTATTACATTCCCCAAATTAAAGAAATAGCCATACAAATAAAGTTAGGATATGGAATTCAGATTCTTGAGCATTTCAAAAGACAGAACTCCAAACTCACTTAGACTGAAAAAACCATGTTTACAAAATCTATAGCCTTAGGGCTTGTGCTCAAAACCACAGCGTGTTTTCAGAATAGTCATACTTTGAGTAGAGGTACTTTGGATTCGGAGAAAACTCCGGGAACAAACTCGCCAACAAAGTTTGAAGTTGACAAGCAGTATTCTTTATTGAGACGCCGGCAGACACGCGGGATAGCTCCTCCTAACGTTTGTCCCCGTATCGCCGCACAGGCCATCCTTGTATACTCACTTGGGCATACATACATATTCACGAGGCTACACATGAATTACCTAATTTTCCAGGAAGTTTCCTACATGCATACAAAGTGTGGTGGTGGTTTTTGAGAGTCATTTACTGCTTCCAACAATCTTCATCACCCCTGGCAGCCTTTGAAGCAGCAGCTTAATTAACATAACAGACATAGCAATCATCCTGTCCCTCTACTTGTCAGGTAATGTATCTGCTCCCATCCTGGGGATTTGCTAGTCCGGATACCCCCCAGTAGATGTTTATACCAACTTACTGTGTTCATTAACGTAGCAATCATCCTGTCCCTCCACCCATCAGCCAGTTTAACTGTGCCTATCCCCAGGTCCTGTTTTTCTATTTTATTTTTCTTACACTTTTTGTACTAAGGTCCTAAGGACCTAAAACTATCTCAACTACCTTCAAGCACCCTCATACAAAGCCGTCAGACTTAACCTTACTTAGAACTGATTACATTTTGTGCTTTTGTGCCTCCTCCTTTCACTTTGAACAGAAATAGGAACATGATAAAATAATTTTTACAACTTTTTAACTTGTGATTCAGCAAACATGTTTGCAACATCCTATCGTCTACAGTAAGGAAACAAGTGTGTTTAACACCTATCAAAAGTGGTTTCCCATAGGAAAGATTGTGTACACAATGTTTTGAAATAGGTTTGGTTGGTTGTTGTTGTTTGTTTTGTTTGTTTGGTTGGTTGGGTTGTTTGGTTTTTTTTGGGTTTTTTTCCTTTTTTAAATAACTACGTATGCACATTGCAAATACAAGGTCAAAGGCATGGAAGGTGATAATGTTTGGGGAATAGCTCTACAGCTGAGACTAACCTGTAGTAAAACTGTGTCTTGCACCAATGAACTTCTAATTTGTGGTGAAAAAGTTACACTGTGCCCTGGAAAACAAATCCAACAATCGCTGTTCTCATCCTAGAGCTCTAGGCAGCATTTTAGGTATGTGCCATATTTTAGGTATGTGACACAAGACAGCATGGGAAGTAAGATTAGAAATGGGGCAGTGTTTGTGGCTAGAAGCAATAGCTGCATGCAAACTCTCCTTGGGATCCGAAACAGAAGCAGAAATCTTCAGGCTGAGTGTAGATGGAAACACTGAACTTGCCACTGAATGTGTCTATATTGAAGGCCTGACTTGTGATTGGTTAATACAGCTATTCATCTCTAATTGTGAGAACTTTCTCACATCCAGCTGCCTGCAGGATATTTGACATAGCTATCTGGTGCCCTCTTGTGTAGTTTTTCACGTCAGACTATAGTATAAATATTTTACTCAGTTGCCATAACATCCACAAAGATCTCTTTTAAAGTGCACCAGTAAGTTTAGTCACATTTTTAATTGTAGGTATATGAAACAGATGCACTCGAATACAGATTTTTTTTTTCTGCAATTATTATTTTTGCAAACATAGATTTTTTTTCTGCTGGTGAGTGGTCCAGCCAAGAGCACTTTGAATGAAATTGTTGAAGTTTTACGATTGCACTGAAAAGCACAAAAGAGGCAAATAAGTATGAGTATGTCTTGACCTGTTGTGTTTATTCCTACAAGGCCATTTATAAAGTGATTAATAAAATTATATTTTTAGATAGACAGTCAAGGATAAAAACAAAGCAGGCAAAAAATATGAGGAGGAGGGGAAAATCATAAAACATCCCCAAACCAAAACAAACACAGGGTACAGTTTTAGTCATCCCTGGTTTAAGCATCAGTTATAGCAAATGAATGACTACTCCTTCTGATATAAGGAAAACAAGTGCCAGGAAAACAAAGGGTTAAAATACTCTTAATTTAACTTAGGTCTAAGAGAATAAGGTTTGTGTTGTAAGTCTGTGGTGTGATAACAGAATTTAGCAGTCTTACTAACAAGAGTGAATTATTTCTTTTCATCCTTCTAATGAGTGAATTATTTCTTACCATCCTTCTAATTTATCAGTTAGTCTGGAGGCAGTGACTCCCGAACATCTGCTAGCTTGGGTACTCCTTGTCTCCCCGTCCTGTCTTGACCAAGGTCACACTGCTCTAAATCTTTGCCAGCTATCAGAAACTTGCAGATACGGCTGGTTTCAGCTAATTGTGAATTACTGGGGTATCCAACCGTGCCAAAGGTGAAAAGTGCACCCTGAGGAAGACTGCTTACTTCATCTTGAAGACCCCTGCCCACAACCATCGGAGGGCAGTGCGCAAGCGCCAAAAAGGGAGGCAATTTATGACAATGAGTACCTAAACTAATTGTAATATCCCCACCACTTTCTCGGGAACCTAATGAATATGCATGTTTGTGTGTAATAAATATCTGCTTGCTTAACCCCTCGGTGTGCAAGTTAGGAGGAATGATCCCCCTTGCACCCGGCGCCGTAATAAACATACCTGCTTTATAACTCTCCTTGAGTTGTAGAGTCTGATTCCGTGCTTCACTTCCTCCTTTTTGTACTTTATTTTAAAGGACTTCTCATGGCACACACTTACCTTGTTTTGTAGCTGGTCAAAGTGTGTGATCCCCCATATGGCTGAAGCACAGTCAATGAATGCGGAGCAGGAGAATGCTGAGGGGTGACTAATAGAATCATAAAATGGTTAGTGTTGGAAAGGACCTTAAGATCACCTAGTTCCAACCCCCATTTAATAGTTTAAAGAAGGTTTTCTTTTTTCTTTTCTTTTTGTGCTTATAGCATTAAGGTGGGATTTTTTTCCACACAGTGTGCTCTAATCATCTACTTTAGCTATTCTAGATTTCCTTCTCTATGCTTACCTGCCTCTGAATTGACTAAGCTAGTAAGATAGCTTCAGTCCTCTGAATCATACCTAAGTTAGATGAATGAGTTAACACTGAAGTTCAAGATTTCGACCCAGGTCAAACTTGTAAAAGTAAGCTACAATTTGAAGTTGAGCTTACAAAGCAAAGGAAGAGAAATTGTGGAAGGTATGATTTGACAGGTTTAATCAGAAAGAACGTGATTATAAGTTCTTAAAAAGAAGACCTTCATTAGTTTTGTGTTTATTTTTGTGTTTTGTTTTGGGGTTGGTTTGTTTCCTTTTCTCTGTGTGTGTGGTTTGTTTTTTGTGCGTGCGTGTGCATTGTTTGGGGGTTTTTTGTTTGTTTGTTTAAAAAACTGTTTCAGTTACAGCTTTGGAATTAAAAACATGAGGAGAAAGGAGGGAAGTCAGCAAGGAAGGAAATAGAACATAGTGATTCTTTTCAGGTAGTGATTCAATAGTAGCTACTTGATTAAGATGCATAAGTCATACCCACTTTCATAAAGAACATGAGTTGCTTTGAAAACTGCATTTTCTCAAACGTCAAAGCTAAAAGCTTTTGAAACACCTTGAAGACAGTGAAAGTAGGCAGGAGGAAGCAGATGTATTTATTTCTTGTCACAATCCACAAATCCTGGGTTTTTTTGGTGATAATTTAGCAACAGTAGAGAACACTTCCTTAGGAAAAGTTAAAACAAGCCTATTTCAAACCATGGAAACAATTTAAATAGTACTGTTTGAAAGGAGTTCCAGGCATCACTAATAATAAGCTACGTGGAAGTGGGGGGGAAATGCCCATGGATACCAAAACCTGTACTACCATAAATGAGTAGGTATTGTTGGAAGCTTTGTTCTGTTGTTTTGTATACTTTACAGAAGTGCCTACTGTGTTTCAGGAACAGGTATGCTGAAGTAAATCATACAGTAGATTATTTCGGTTCATGAAACTTTGTGGGTTCCTTTTCCTACTACTTTCAGTGGCTCATTTTGCAGAAGTACAGTGGCTTTGTGTGCATTAGGAGGAGGGAGTGGGGGACAACCTAAATCAACAGCACAACTACAGAAGTGCCTTTCACAAGTATATCTTAGCACGTCTTAGTCCTAAATACTTACTTCCAGCAGGAACAGTGGAGCAACAATCTTACTCATTTAGGAGATATAACATAATATTGAATCATAGGTTAATCATACAAACAAAGTTACAAATGCATTTTTAGGAGACTTCATCCTGTCACTCACTACTAGACCAGGAAGACTGTAGGAAAAAAAGTAATCTGTTGTCTGAAGTAGTCAGTGGCACAGAGTTCTTGGACAATGAAATGATAGAGTACATGCTTGTTTTCACAAAGCAACCGAATTTAAGTTTCCACAAAGGAGCTAGAAACAAGTTTTTAATGCACCTTCTTGTGAAATAATTTACAGTAGCATTGTGTAGCCACTGATCACAGAATAATCAAACAGGCCACCCTGTAGAAAGATTTTCAAAGGCATCGATAGAAAATGAATGGCCAGTATCTATGAATTTTTTCTGAAAAAAAGCATCTATTTCTCATCCCAAAGCTACAAATAAAAAGCCTTCTAGAACATACAGATAAAATACCATAAACATTGCTGAAGAGCTTTAGCCAAAAGTCAAAGCATTCTCTGTGTTCTCTTAGACGAAATTTCTCTTCTTAGTTCCTTGCAGCTTTTTGATGATAAACTAGGAAAATAAGGTAAGAAGAGGTCTTGGAACACTGCATGGGGCTGAGGAAGCAGTGTGAACAACTTGACAGAGTAAAAAAGACAACAGGGAGGAAGGAAACAGAAGAGAAAGTGGTTTGGCAATCAGCCTATGAGGAGAGGATATAGAAATGTGGTGATTAAGTGCTAGCCCCATATTGTTTCCTCTTGTATGAATTCTTAAACTCCTCAGAGTTTGAGCCCTATTCCTTGCCTTTTGTGGAATTGGGACCATAGATTTTCAGCTCCAGATAAAGAGGTGAATTCATTGTTCTTCACACCAAGGGAAGAGGACCCATACATAGAACAAATTTTCTATTACAGAGCTGTTGTTTCAGATTGTTATACTCTCAGCTGGATGAACTGAGAACCTGCTGTCAGGAGGCAGAGGTCAAGTCACACCTCCCTAAACTTCCTCTGCTGCAGATTCAATGGGCCTTCTGGGCAAAAGCACTTTGATCTTATATTTGAGAGACACAAAGTCTGTTTGCTTTTTCTTGCCTCTACTGAGTGCAGGGACAACCACTGCTACACAGTTATTCCTATCTTACTACAGGGAGTAGCAAGAAGGCTGAAGGTGGTATGATGGTAGGGAGGAGACAGTGAGATGCAAAGCAATTTGCTTCAACTTCAGCTGAAGTCTATGAAGTGAAAGGCAGAAGAGGTAGAGATATTACCTTGAGGAGGTAAAGACACTAATACCTTCTCAATGCATTGTGTGGCACGGGTAATTGTTGTCAATAAGTTGAAGACAACCAGTAGGAAGCTGGACCATGGTAAACTGAGGATGCTACAAATAATTTTGTAAAGAAAACAAATTGCCTGATAACTCTTCATTTACAAAGCTATGGTTGCCTAGGAGCCTTTCAGAATGGAATGAGTGGCCACAGCCAGGATATCTGAAAAACAGAGAGGTAAGGTTTGGTGAGTCAGGAAGGACTTCTGTACGGAAAGACCTGATCAGAGGAGGACTATGCTGTAGGAGATTCTCTCTGTAAACAGAGCACCATACACAAGTAAATGTGCGTGAGAGGGCGCCAGACAGCAAGAAGTAACTTTTGGCTTGCTAACATCTGAACGAAATAGGAAGAGAACAACTGGTTTAAAGTTTTGGTTGAGGTTACGTTTTGCATAGCCTCAGAGAGTTAAAGCAGACAACTGAGCATCCATGATTTTTGGTAGCTAGTGAATTCAATATTCATTGTAACAGTCAGTGATATATGAATATCAACAGGAAAACCTGATTTCTGACATTCATGTCAGCAACTCTACCCTTTGATCAGTTAGAAGAATAATCTTTAGCACTCCTCTATAATTAGATGTGTGAAAACAAACTTAGTAGGAACCGCACAGATTCCTTTATTTTTTCTGTGTCATACTAGTACTTGAATTACAGCCATATGATACCAGTCTCTACACTGAACCACTTGATAAACTAGAAAATTCACTTTCAAGGACTTTCAATTGATACAGTTAGCATTGGCTGGCTATGCTCCCCAGCTATGGAATTAGGCAACATGCAACTAGGTTACAACTTTGGCTCTATTCAGTTTCAGGGCTGTAGCAGTGCAAGTGCCTGCTCTTTGCAGACAGGAGAAACATTCAGGAAACAGGACACTGGAGCAGTGTCAGGGTTTACTGGCTCCTTTGCAGCGGCGAAGCCATTTACATGGAATGCACTGAGTGTCAGCTGCTTATACCCATCCTATCCTCAGACACAGAAGCATCTTCATGTTTGGTGGACTTTCAGAGTCTTCACCTATTTGTACAGGTTGCAGCTTGATGCAAAGCTTTCACTGGTCTATCTTCAAATTCACATATTCAAACTTCAGTCCTATTTCACTGCTATTGCTAAGAAGACCTCGGTGTCTAGTGAGATCTAGTGGAAACCTTCATAATTTGTCTTCATGTCTTTCCTCCACCACTGCCTGCCTAATAGCTGCAATTACAGTCTTCACAAGCTGACGTGGTGCTTTTCCTTACTGTCCTTTGCAGATACATCTAAATACAGCAGATATAGCTGTTATTTGTGCAATTGATTCTAGTGATAACTATCATCTGCGGTGACCAGAAATAAGGCTGGTACTTCATGTACTTCATGTACATGCACTTCAGATTATTTTTCCCTTTTTTCAGAGGATTTTCATTTTGCACACAGTAAACCTCTGGAACAGCTCAAGATATCACCGGGCACCCACAAAATCTTTTTTGTCATTTATTGTTTTTGCCCGTGGGCTAAAAACGCAACCAGTCCTTTCAGCTGAGAGCCAGCAGAAAAGTGGCTACCAGCGATAAAGAGAAGGAAGGAGGAGCAAGTGAGAGGTTGACCTCACAATCTTTGTTTAGATTGCTGGTTCTTTGTAGTATTTCCTCTTGTTATTCTTTCAAGTATTTAGGGAAAAAGAAGGGAACTGTAGCCAAACCATTATGCATGCTTATTCCATAATCTAAACATTTTTATAGCCTCTCTTTTTTTCCTCCCCCCCTCTTCCCCCCCAAGTTGTTTAAATAGCTGTAGAAATATACCAGAGAAATAGAGACCAGACTCTAAAATTTTGCATTATTTTATTCTGGGCAGTGGGCCAAGTAACAGGTAATTGTTGGCAGGACTACAAGATTAGTTTTGCATACTGCTTTCCGTCTACAGCAGTGATGTATGTGCACAAAATGAGGGCCAAATACAGGCCGTCAGGCAGTGTCTAGGACTTTCATAGCTCAATTATACTACATAGGCAAAATTTCTGAAAAACTTTGCTTTAAAATGGGGTGGGTGGCTGTTGTAGAACATTAATACCATCAATTTCAACCTCTGGCCTTCTTCTGTGTTTCTTAGTTCTCTGGTATTTGACAAAGTACTCAAAGACCACCCTTTTCTGTCTGGTATTTGTGGAGGCTGGGCAAAGGGGAATGAAAGACTTGGGCAAAAGCTAGTGTTCAGGTAGTTCAATTACAAATATCCAGCATGACATCAGAAATAAAAGAAGGCCACTGCTGTTTCTTCTGCTGGTTATTTAGACAGGCAAGCGCTAATTTGCATATCTGAACACATTACAGGAAAACACATCAAAGCTGGTATAAACAAATTACTTTAAGAAGAAATTCTGTCTGGATGTAGGTAAAATAAAACAAAATAAAAATCACTGTGAGAACAGTTAAACATTGGGATAGGTTGCCAGAGAAGTAATAGAATTTGCTTTGCTGGAAATATTCAAGACTTGGCCTGACAGAGCCCTGGACAACTTCACTCGATGACTCTGCTTCCAGCAGAAGTTTGGACCAGATGGTCTCCAGCAGTTTCTTACAACCTAGATTTTTCTGTGATATATGATAACACTTCTAATCATCATGTTTCAAAGTTGGGGTAACAGAAGAATGTTATTTTCTCTCAAGTCAGGTAAATGAGGATTCCAGTGCCTAAGGAAATACTAACGTTATTATGAAATAGAAAAGGAAGGAAAAACAATAGTTGCATTTCATTTACGAACATGATTGCAACCAACTGTAGGCAAAACCAATCTGGTAAAGCTAATTCACATAGACAGCCATAAGAACACAGGTTTCTGCTAAAAATCATCAAAAGAAGTAATTTCTTTTTCTTTTTCTGTAGAGGGTGCTTTTAATATAATAAATATGCCAATATGTTCAATAGAGTACAGCAAACAGCTGGACTTGCAATGAGGGATGTGTATATGAAAGCAAGCAATTTTTTTAATGAGTATTTTGCTTTCCTACAAAAGCCAAACAAACAGTGACATTTAAATTGCTTTGAAAAACCACAGACTTCTGAGTGATTTGAAAGAATTTATCAATTCTAGGTAGAACACTATTATATAAAAATGCTCAATTTTGAGCAAAGGGAAAAATTGGCTACCTTCTAATTTCTAGAGCTTTAGACTATATTTTTCACTGCTTCTACAGCAACTCAGGCTGTTTGGCATTGCAGAAATTACTGTTAATCATTTTAAGAGATGTAACAGACACTGCTACCTTGGCCATGCACTTGACATGTGTCTATGAGTTGCACGACAATAATGCAGGAGTTACTTTCCTCTTTTCTTTTTTTTTTTTTATATATATTTTTAGCATTAGTTAACAAAGAATGTATAATAAAGCAAAGCTAATGCAATCCATTTTTTTATAAACAAACATATATTGGCAATAGCAGGGCCAGCAGGCTAAGGAAGTAATAGTCCCCCTGTACTCAGCACTAGTAATGCCAGCCCTTGAATACTGTGCTCTGTTTTGAGCCCCTCACTACAAGACAGATATTGAGTCTCTGGATGGGTCCAGAGAGGGGCAATGAAGCTGGTGAAGGGTCTGAAGAACAAGTCTTATGAGGAACGGCTGAGGGAACTGGGGTTGTTTTATCTGGAGAAGGGAAGCCTCAGGGGGGACCTTATTGCTCTGTATAACTGCCTGAAAGGAGGATGGAGCCAGGAGGTGGCTGGTCTCTTTTCCCAAGGAAGAAGTGATAGGACAAGAGGAAATGGCCTCAAGCTGCACAAGGGGAGGTTTAGATTGGATATTAGGAAATTTATCTTCACTGAGAGGGTGATCTGGCATTGGAACAGGCTTCGCAGGGAAGTGGTGGAATCATTGTCCCTGGAAGTGTTCAAAAACCATGTAGATGAGGCCCTTAGTGACATGGTTTAGTGGTGGACTTGGCAGCCCTAGGGTAACAGTTGGACTCAATGATCTTAAAGGTCTTTTCCAACCTGGTTGATTCTATAACTCTATATAAGTTTCACAAGATACAGAAACTGCTATAAAGGTGCTAGCTAGAGAGAACCGAAGCCAGGTAACAAGCTAAAAAAGCAGATTACTTATTACTCACATCAACAACCAGAAGAGCAACACAGTAAGAGTAAGAAAATCAGTGCAAAGGTAAGAAATATACCGATTAATTACATTTGCTCTCCTAAAGGACAATGAAAAACTTTATGCCCCGATATTGCTACCCAAACTGGTAATTAATAATTGCTAAGATTCTTGCTTCCTGCTTCACTGTAAGATGCTTGTTGCAATTTATATACTAGTCAGCATTACTATGGCAGACCCTGCACTATTAACAAACATATCCTGACACAGCATGTACTGGAATGGGGGAACTGCTCCCGGAATGTGCTGGTGGCATTGAATAGGTGAAATCCTTCTCTTGTGTGATGCAGATGGGCTGGAGAGGAGCATGAGACTGACAGGATTATAAGGATCAGTGGGTACCTCACCCACTAATATGATTAGTACATTGTGTCCTTTATTGTGAGAGCTTATCACTTGTAGCTTTCCCATGTCAGAAGCTAGGCTTGGATGGATGCACTTGTGCTCTGAGCAGCTAAACTTAATGAACAGAAAAACACGTAAACATTCTGAGATCCATTTGTTGTAAGTTAAAAACCTACGAGTGCTAAGGTTTTTATAAAATTCTCTAGAAAGAAAATGAAGCAGATGAGACAATTACTGCTGGGGAGAAGGAGGGGAAGAGGATGGAGAATACAAAAAATCCAATATATTCAGCTTTCCTATGTGTATCTCCTTTTGAACTCTTGCAGCCCATTCAGTGTGCAAAATGGTTTAGCAAATCCCATTCAATCACTACATATGCCTTCTTGGATAGGCTCCTGATGAGGAGCTTCTCCATGGAAAATGGAGACTTGGAACAGGAAAATTGTGTTTAAACCCCATGCTTAGTCTTAATGAATATACTTGGAACAAAAAGCAACCAAAACCATCTGTGCCCAAAAGAAGCAAATCCAGATGTCGTGGGGATTTATTCCTCTCCTTCTTTAATCCTGTCTGCAGGATCATTCAGCTTCTGCAGCATATGCCTGCTGTACTTTTGAAGGGCAGTTAATAATATATGAACATTGCCTCACTTGGGAACAAAGTTTCGGTCACATCTTTGTTAATCAAATGGAAACAGAACTTCTTACTCCCCTAAGTAGAGTCACTCTACAATTTATTTAATCAAGAAGAAAAAATGACAGGTCTAATTTCCAGCTTTTGATGTCTTGCCTCACTAATGTCTGTTCAAAGACAGTGGGATGCCTTAAGACTTTCTCCAGTACTTGAGCTAAAAGCCTTTAATGCTGCCTTCTGAAAATCCTACCCTATAAACTCAGTTGCACCACGTGCAAAGGTTTTTCTGTCTTCCCAACTAGGTGTGGCTGCCCAACTGAGGCAGTAAAGAATCCACTGGATCTCTGACAGACATATTTTTATCCTGGATTTTCTGCTGAGATCATAATATTGAGCTGTGCCTTTTTGTTTGCTTTTCTGTAGCTGTGTGAGCAATAGGCAGTAACAAGTGCAGTCAACTGGAGTTTTACTTACTGGTTTCTATATGCCACCTCTATTTCAAGGTGACGAGACAAATCAGTGCATCTTGTTTGACAATGAGGAAGCTTGCTTCAACAGTTAATTTACAAAGGCCTATATCTTATAGCTGCTTTGATGTGAATGTCCTAACTAATTAAAATACAGCCCTTAATGGCAACTGAGCAGGAATGATCACCTCTAGCTGCGTCATTTAACAGATTTCATAGCCTCATCACTAAGAAGAGAAGGAAATGGTGTTTGAATTTACAAAATACGATTTGTGTATTTAGTAAACAAGAAAAGTGCAACACATATAACTTATTTGAATTTGCATACATACAAAACCCTGTAATTATTTTGCCACTGGGACAGGCAAATGAAGTATGCAACAGCTGGAGGCAATTCTCAGCTCTAGTTTCCTTAATATATCCAAAACAAAATCAAGAATCACAACTTAAAGATTCTGAATTTCACATTCCTACCGAGAGTCTTCATTCCTTTCCCAAATGCCCTTAGTCCTGTGTTATGTCCTAACAGAGTTTCCTCGCGAGTGATTCCCACTTGTTTTGGGTTTGCTGCACTTCCTTACTTTCCTGTTCTTCTAGATCCAGCTTTGCCCATCCAACCTTCCAAAAGCAGACTCCAGCTTCAAGGAGTCAGAAAGCTGACAGCAAAAGAACAAGCTTAAACAAGTGTTCTTTTTAGGTTCTTGACATGGTAGATGACAGGCCAACACCACTCCTGCAGTAAAACCAGAGAGGGAAGAAGAGAAGACCAGGGGCACTTTTCACCGCAGCGCTTTAAGATAAACTCAAAATTAAGATAAAGCAAAGTCTCTTAGCCCTTTTTTGTGAGGTTACTGTTTTCAGAAATGTTCAGATTTTATCTCTTCCCTAGAACATGGCAGCACTTCATATACTCCACA
Source organism: Amazona ochrocephala (assembly GCA_039720435.1). Classification (NCBI taxonomy): domain Eukaryota; kingdom Metazoa; phylum Chordata; class Aves; order Psittaciformes; family Psittacidae; genus Amazona; species Amazona ochrocephala. The sequence continues at coordinate 922,835 of CM077884.1, read as the reverse complement.
TCATGCTTTTTCTTTTCATCTTGATAAAAGAAAGAAATTTCTTAGAGAAAGAACAATCATTCACTGGAACAACATCTCCAGGGGTGTGGTAGTCTCCATCACTGGAGGTTCTCAAGGTGCAATTGCACAGCGTGCTGGATAATCTCATCTAGGCTCCCTTTCCCATGAAAGATCAGATGATCTCTTGTGAACACTTTCAACCTGGGCTGTTCCATGATTCTGTTAATGAAGAATCTATTAAAAACCTCTCTTGTCTTTTGGGGTTTTCAGTGTTTCTTCCTGGTCTCTCAGAATTAGGATAGTAGGTAAAGCACAACCAATCCTAACTTTCTTTAAGGCTAGTGTATCAAAATACTATTTTGGGCTCTCCAGCCAAAACAGTTGTGATTCTCTTAGGTTACCTTCTGCAGATAGATTTTAAAACCTCCTTCCAACCTTTTGAAAATACCTCATAAGAATAACATTTTCCTGCATTAGATATAAGAGATTCAGAATATATTTCAACCAACAACCTGTCCTGAGAAAAGGGCTGCTTTTATCTTCTGACACGTATTGTTGGTACTATTTTCTGTAATCTGGTTTTGGCTTTCAGACAAGAATGATTAACCGTTTCCTCTAGCAATAGATAATTATTACTTATCTGTGATGGTTTTATTATATTTGCAGCTGTCTGTCAAGAGTGCCTTGTTATCCTACTTACAGAAGTCAGCAGTCTTAAAATGACTACCTGCCTTTGGAGAAATCTTATAAAGTAGTTCTGGATAATTACTTTTCTCTCCCAGTGGATTTCATACACACTTTACTCCAGTGTTTCTAGTTGACGACAAACTGTACTTCTGAGGAAACCAAGAAGGTTGTGGGAGAGTACACACAGGATGAACCCTCTAAAGCAAAGGGTGCAGTTAAGTGCTATTATGCAGCATGTCAAAGTAACCCGTTCCTTGGCATGTCTTACTTACAATTAGACAAGTGTTGGTACACAGGAGAAGTAGCCAACAATATGGCAAAGATTTTATCACTCCTTCTGATGAAACATCTGCAATTTGTCAGCCCTGTGGTCACATTAAGGACTGTGTGTTTGACTAACAACCACTGGAAATTTATTTGTATATAGTATTTATTATGATGGTATGCACATTTGCACTGAGAATGGATCTCGTTGTCATGTCTGTGTCTGTGGCACGTCAGGGCTACATTACAGTTCCCTCCACAGGGAGATAATAAAGCAGTTGTGGAGACAACCTCCTTTACCCTTCCTCCCTCCCAAAACCAGAGTTGGAGTCTGATACAAAATAAGGCAGTGTAGTGACTGTGTACTGACTGCACTTTTTGGGCATGAGAGCTCCCAGTAGTTTCACTGGCTGCCTCCTGCGTAAAGACCATAAGTAAAGTTTGGACTCTGGTGATGTAAGAAACCACCTATTTCCTGATGTCAAGCTGTTACAAGTGAAGTTGCAGAGGCAGTGGAGACAGGTCTTCATTCCTTTGTTGGAGAGGAGGTGCATGTCCTGGTCCTATTCACCCATGAATTCACTTTCTCTATAAGATGGAAGTGTTTCATCATGTTGTGCTATAGGATATAATACAAAATAGGTGTTAAGAGAACTTTCAGGGAGAATAAAGGTAAAAAAACCCTAAAAGATGAGTATTTCATAGGAGAAAAAGTTGGAAAATATTTGTTTTACCTCTGGTGGTATTTTTGTTTTGATTTTATTACTTTATCATTGATAGCTGCAGTGTGGATATGTTGCAGATCATTTATCTGTGTTCCTGACTTTGCTCACATTTCTCATGGTATCTTTTTAAGACACTTAAGATAAAAACTTTGCAATTAAAACACCACATTTCCCTATCCGAAAGGGAAAATTATGGTCTTTAATTTGCTAGCATTTGTGAAATGCTTGGGGATCTTGGGGATCAGGTATTGCCAAAGTATAAAATGTTATAACTAAAAACACTATTCAGTTCTCAGTTTGTTTTTACCCTAGCTGTAATTAGACAGGGAGGTTTCCCATTCAGTATGCACACTGACATCTGTTCCTGGGTATGCATCTTCTGGGATTTGGCATATTTTCAGCTGCTAAATGATGAGAGAGAATAACAATCCAGTTCATGGCTCATGAATTTTCCATAGTTTATCTCTCCAGACCCCTGGAGCTGACTTGTATATTACACATGACTGTACATTATGAAACGCTTCTCAAAGACATTTGATAAAAGATACACTACACTGAGTGGACCCCAAATTCTTCTCTAAGTTAACGCCTTTAAGATGCACAACAGTAAACAGTATTTCCTCATCATTTTCTACTCACACAGCTCAAAGACACGCTGTGAGCGAACTACAACATCCACCTTTCTGTGAGCAAGTGCAAAGCTCTCAGGCGGAGCTTAATAATCAAATATGTTGATAATAGAGTCTGATCCGCTTTCGACCTCTAGAAGTGCTGTTGATTTAGTATTATATTTTCAGCTATCTATAGACTGGTGAAATGCTGTTTTAGTGATGCTTTGGATGAACGTGGTCTCCTCAAGGTAGTTAAACAATTGCTCCGTTATATTTCGGCACAAGCAGCATGTGGCCAGCGAGCATGAATTTATATTGAAGTTGCCTTCAATTAGCTTTCTTGAAGGAAAAGCCTGTTTAGCAGAATACTGAACTCGATGTTACATATCAGCTTCAATATTTCAAATCTGATCAAGTTTAGTGTTGGTTTAAAATGTTTTACAATTCAACCCCAAAATTTTTAACCATCCTTGACCAACTGAGTGGCAAAGTAGTAAATTGACCTACTGCACAATCCTTCTAAGCAAAACTTAACTATGTTAGAGCAATTTCACAGCAAGTGGCAGATGTGCACAAGCTGAATGGAAAGTATTTAAGTGTAAAATGCATAACTTCCAGTCACTGTGACAGCACAATCCATATTCATTGCAGCTCATCAACTCCATACTAAACATATGAGGCACATTCCCAGTCAGCTGAATTAGCATTATAAAAACAGCAAAACAGAAGAAAATACCTTAGAAAGTTGTAGAGGGTATAAAGTCTTGATGAGACTATTATTCAGAGGCAAGGAGATTTGGGTAACTGTTCCATACCATCTTCCACCACTGTGCTGAGAATCAGCAAACTGGTGGTGCTCCTGCATGTTTTAGGAAGTTGGTTTGATCGTTGGATAATGTTTACTGAAGGGACATGCATTTTGTTGCTTGCTTGTGTAGGTTTATCATCCTGAAATTGTAGGTTTATGATTCTGGAACTGTATATTAAATAGCATTCTATATAGGCCACCAGGATTCCCAATCAGACAGGCAGGAAGATATGGCCCTCGATACTAAGTCATATGAATCCCATGGCGTCTCAGCACGCCTTGTAGGAGGCATCCTATTTGAAGGATGTTTCAGGTGGTTCTTTCATTTCGAAAAATGTTGGAAAATATTCCTAATGGACTTCAATCCCATGATACCAACAACACGTATAATCTTTAAAGTAGCCTACATGGCTACTTCAGAACATCTTAGCACATCTCCAGAGGGATGGAGATTTTGAGATAGGGGTAGCAAATGACATATGGTCAAAAGGAGACAGTGCTGTGCATTTTGATGAGCCAAAGAAAAAACCTAGGGACATATCTAGAGGCACACTCCGCTTGCCTTGCAGGTGGATGTGTTCTCAATTGCCTCTGCAACCCCTTCTGGGGCCTCCTGCCACCTTCTGCTCCTCAGTTTACGAGAGGGGTGACGGGCAACCTCGGGGTCGCCTCCTGGGCAGGGCAAGAGGGCTGCTGGAGGGTAGGGGAAAGAGCGAGGAGGGGAGGAGGACCGGCGGCAGACGGGAGCAGGGAGTAGGGGCCGGAGGAGCCCTCCCGCCCCCTGGGCCCTACCTCCTTGCGGCAGCGGCGGACGAGAGGCGGCGCCTGCGGGAGGAAGCGGGCAGGGAGCGCGGGGCCGGGCCGAGCCGGGCCGAGTTGGGCTGGGCTGGGCTGGGCTGGGCTGGGCGGCCGCGCTCCCCGGCAGTGCCCGTGCAGCAGTCCCGCGCGCCGGCAGGATGGGCGGCTCTACCTCCAGCCTGCTGGACGAGAGCAAGTGCACTTACATCCGAGGTAGGGCTCTGCAAGGGGGAGGCGAAGCGGCCGGCTGCCTCCAGAGACTTTCTGAAAGCGCTGCATCTGCAGGCAGGCTCTGTGGTGGGAAAGCTCGCAGAAACGCGCCCGCGGCGCGACGGGGTTCCGAGCGGGGCCGGGGCTGGACCAGGGCCGGCGAGGTGCAGAGGCCAACCAGGTGTCCCAGGCACCGAGCCGGGCTCGGGAGCCGGCGGCTTCAGCCGGGTTTGGGCACATCGCTGAGCTGGTTCGGAGGGGGAGAGTGTCCCGTGGGGTTTCGAGCAGACGGTTTCCTACGAGACAATGCTTTAAAAGTTCCCCGTGAGCGAGTTAGAGCATGCCGAAGAGTAGGCGGTAAAGACTGTGAAGAGTGTGGAAAGATGCGACCTGTAACTGCGTGACAGTCCCAATTCCCCAGCCCCGGCAGTTGAAACCCTGAAAGCACCAGGTTTTGCAAAGGTAGATCCGGTCAAGACTCTATGGCTCCATGTTTTGCAAAGCCCATTGAAGGCAGTGGGAAAACTACTAGGTCGATATTTAGGTAAAACTGTTCCGACTTGTGTGAGAACAATGTTTTATCTCATTAAAATGTTAGGAGAGAGAAAATGTTAAAAAACAAACCCAAAACCTGCTTTAAATTTATGCATACTACACTTAAACTGTGAAATAAAAGTGCATAATTCTGTGTTTTGGGGGGTGTTTTTGTTATTTGAGTAGTTAAAAGATTAAATACATCTTGCTCCTGTCTACTTACACTCCTTACCACTAAGGTAGCAGGTAAAGTGTTTACAAAGCAAATTTTAAGGCTGGAGATTCACGAGCGAAGTAAAAGTTTGCATGTAAAAAGGTATATTATGTATTATGTATTATGCATCTGGAACCTGTAAGAGTCTTCTAAACTGGAAGATCAAACTCAGGGCTGATGATTAAGGACATAGGGTGACTCCTGGGTGGTGCCCACAGCCAAGCTTGTCCTTTTATTCTGTTGCTTTGGGATTTTTTTGTGGCTTAGAGTGCGTGCAAGTGTTGAACTGCTCCTCTGTTAGGCTTTTGAAATCACAGTGGATCTTTCAGTAGCTTCCCATAGTGGAAGCATCCAAATATTATATGGCTTTCATCCAAAACCGCAGTCAGCCTAGCATCCAACCTCACATGCAGAGATTTTTTGTATTGTGTCCCTTCAGCATTGTCACTTTCACCTGTCCCACTATGGGTGGTTTCAGGCCCCATCAGAGCCATGAGGGTGCAATCATAGAATCATAGAATAGTTAGGGTTGGAAAGGACCTGAAGATCATCGAGTTCCAACCCCCCTGCCATGGGCAGGGACACCTCCCACTAAACCATGCCACCCAAGGCTCTGTCCAACCTGTCCCTGAATACCGCCAGCGATGGAGCATTCACAGCTTCCCTGGGCAACCCATTCCAGGGCCTCACCACCCTTAACAGTAAAGAATTTCTTCCTCATATCCAATCTAAACTTCCCCTGTTTAAGTTTGAATCCCCCAATCCCCATGTATTTCTTCTTTTCTTTACACTCATCCCTATGCTGCAGCCAAAACTGCACTTCCACAATTCAGCATTTCAAGTTTTCTGGTCCCTGACTGAGTGAGGGCAGTTAAGAGTGTCTGAACAGGCTGATGTCCAGTTATTGGAGAAAAGGGAAAAAACAAAAGGAGGAGATACAGGGAACTTACCAGCTTCTTCACAGCTGTGAGAGAGGAAATTGTCATTGCCCTGGACATCATCTAGAATTAGAACAGGGAACTCATGCCAGAGGGTTGGGAAATCCATATCTGGACACGTGTGAAACTTGACTGGACGTATGTATCTGAAATTTCCCTGCAGCAAAAAGGGAGAGTGCCTTTGCCTTGCTAAGAGCTGTGCAGCTCTTCAGACACATCTCTAGTTTGTCTATCACATCCTTGCAGATGCAAGTGCTAAAGCAAAATCATTGTGAAAAAAGGAATTAAACCATAAGGCTTATTCCCTGGCTCAAGTCTGCCATTCTTGCTGTGAGGATGCCCCACTCCAAACTCTTGCTTTGAAAAATAATTAATGAGGCACTTTATACAAAGGCTGCCCGTAAATTAATACTTCTGAGGAGGAGAAGGAATTGGGAAGGGCGTCTTAAATTGAAGTGGAGTGTGGTCCAGCCTGCTCACCAAACCTACTGCTCATGTTGAGGCTGGAGTCTGCAAGATTCAGACCTTGCTTATCTGTCCTGCATGTTTTAGTCTGATGTATTTCCAGGGCAAGTGCCACAGTAAGCTCTGCTTGTTCAAAGAGGAAGTGACCTGAATCACCAATTTTGTAGATTGAATAAGCAGCACATTTTTTAGGTGGCTTTGTAAAGATTAGGTGGGTTTTACTGGGGTCAGGGAGCTTGGGGTTTTGGTTTTTTTTTCTCCAAAGATGATGTAGGAGGGTCCCCAGTAAAAAGGAAAGGGGAATACATGCTTTTTGTCAGTAGAACTGTCAATCCATAGTGCTTGAATGGGATTGTGTTGGTCATGGAGATTGTGACACAACAAGCTCAAGGGTGCTTCCTCGTACATCGTACATGCTGAGGCTGCAGCCAGCAACATTCTCCAAACTTTGTGCATTCTGGGGTGCTCACTCATATTGGCCCAAATACTAGTGGGTTCAGGCCAGGAAATCCTGAGTATTACTTCAAGTGAGAATTTGGTCTAGATAATCTCTAGTGGTCCTTCCCAACCAGCGTTTCAGTAAACTAATTTGTATTTGCAATCTTTATGTCCTGATTTCAGCACTAGATATTTTTCATCTGCCTTAGCATAGCTTGCCTCATGCCCCCATCTCCTTGCCTTTGCAGCAGAAGCTTGCTGTGATTGAACTCTGGCATCCTGCATCCTTCAAGAGAGCTCCTGCCATGCTACCCTCAACCTTCAGCAGATTAAATTATTTGGCTGGCGTGTCAGCTCTGCAGCATGCCAGGCTGCTCCTTGCAAGGGAGGGGAGTCAGCCAGTATTGCATGGGGCTGGGTTAAACATGGCTGTTTGAATGTGTGGCAGCATTGCTACATGGTTGTTGTCATGATGGTTTAATTTGATTTCTTGTTGACGTAATGATAATTTAATTTGTCTGAAGATTTATCCCTGTGTTGTAAAGCCTTGTAGTTAGTATTTAGACAACATTTGAGCTAAAACAGTGTAACAAATGGAAATGAGGGACTGAGGGCTTAGAGGAGTAGATGGAGTTTTCAGCAATAAACTGATATAGTTTCTTCATCAACATATGTACAAATCTACAGGCTTTCTAATTTGCAAAAGTCTGCTTACAGTGTTTGAGAGATGAGAGTAGAGCAAAACAAGCACAAGGAGTATGTGATCTATAAAATTATGTAAAAAAAATATGTAAAACCATATATGTAGGTGTCTGTATAACCAGCAAGAGCATGGTCCGCAGAGCATGGGAGACACTTTGCTGCATGCAGTTCCCCACAGGTGAATAAGCGTGAGTCTTGTCAGACCAGTTGGAGAAATGAACCCCACAGAAAATCATGAAGGCTTGCTATGCAGAGTCTTGGTTACTGAATGCAAAGGCTGTGATTTCCACCAAAACCTACTTCAACTTTTGTGCTCTTAAGAAAGAAGTGGTAGTATTGAACCAAGCAAATTGCAAATTGTTGAGACCTGTGTATACTTGTACATGGGGCAATATCTTGAGCCATACCTGAAAATCAGCTAATACAACTATTGACCTGGTAATGTGTGTTTCCTGTGGCAAATAATGCCTAAGAGGAAAATATACAATGCCAATGTGTAGTTTCTCAAGTGGTCTTCGCTTTACGATACAAGTGAGGCTGTGTTTGAGATTGCAAGGGCAGGGATCATCCTCATGGAGTTTGAATCGAGGACAGGCACTTTGTAAGCTGACAGAAGGCATATTTGGGGATGGCAATGTTTTGTGAAACATTTTTTGCACTCAGAAAATCTCTGCATTAAGAAGTTCTCTCTCACAAAGTTACATTTTGCAAGCCATCACAAATCTTTTTGTCTTTTTCAAGTAGAAATCAATGAAAATTGGTCATTATTGTGGGATGAAATTGTGAATAAAATGTCAAGACTCAATATTCCTTACTCGTACCTGAAGGAAATGAATGTCATAGTAAAATAATGGAAAACTAAGTCAGCAAGGACTCCTGTGAGTGTGGAAGACAGCTTGAGCCCACTGTGAGGAGCTGGACTTGTGCAAAGCGTTCGACACTGTCCCACATGACACCCTTGTCTCTAAGTTGGAGAGACATCAGTTTGATAGGTGGACCACTCGGTGGATAAAGAACTGGCTGGATCACTGCACACAAAGAGTTATGCTCAATGGCTCAATGTCCAGCTGGACACCAGTAACGAGTGGTGTGCCTCAGGGATCGGTGTTGGGATCAGTCTTGTCCAACATCTTTGTTGGTGACATGGACAGTGGGATTGAGTGCGCCCTCAGCAAGTTTGCCGATGACACCAAGCTGTGTGGTTCGGTTGATACAGTGGAGGGAAGGAATGCCATCCAGAGGGACCTTGACACGCTTGTAAGGTGGGCTGATACCAACCTGATGAAGTTTAACCATGCCAAGTGCAAGGTCCTCCACCTGGGTCAGAGCAATGCCAGGCACAGCTACAGGTTGGGCAGAGAAGAGATTCAGAGCAGCCCTGCGGAGAAGGACTTGGGGGTGTTGGTAGATGAAAACATGAACATGAGCCGGCAGTGTGCGCTTGCAGCCCAGAAAGCCAACCATATCCTGGGCTGCATCGAAAGGAACATGACCAGCAGGTCGAGGGAGGTGATCCTGCCCCTCTGCTCTTCTCTCGTGAGACCTCATTTGGAGTCTTGTGTGCAGTTCTGGTGTCCTCAACATAAAAAGGACATGGAACTGTTGGAGCAAGTGCAGAGGAGGGCCACGAGGATGATCAGGGGACTGGAGCACCTCCCGTATGAAGACAGGCTGAGAAAGTTGGGGCTGTTGAGCCTGGAGAAGAGAAGGCTGCATGGAGACCTCATAGCAGCCTTCCAGTACCTGAAGGGGGCCTATAGGGATGCTGGGGAGGGACTCTTCATGAGGGACTGTAGTGAGAGGACAAGGGGTAATGGGTTTAAACTTAAACAGGGGAAGTTTAGATTGGATCTGAGGAAGAAATTCTTTACTGTAAGGGTGGTGAGGCCCTGGAATGGGTTGCCCAGGGAAGTTGTGAATGCTTCATCCCTGGCGGCATTCAAGGTGGGGTTGGACATAGCCTTGGATGGCATGGTTTAGTGGGAGGTGTCCCTGCCCATGGCAGGGGGGTTGGAACTCGATGATCTTGAGGTCCTTTCCAGCCCTAACTATTCTATGATTCTATGATTCCTTTCCAGCCCTAACTACTCTATGATTCTATGATTCTATCTAGAGGAGAGTAGGAAGCCATGTAGTGCCAGCAAGGAGGAATGGAGCAGAAAGCCAGGCCACAGACACTGCAGCATTGCTAATCTTGAAAACGTAGCAGTTTCAAATGTGTCTTCTCTTCTGTGTAGCGCAAACCTGTTTTTCTAACCATACCTGTGGAAAAATATTTTTTTCCATTTCTTTAAGATAGAATCATAGAATCATAGAATAGTAAGGGTTGGAAAGGACCTCAAGATCATCGAGTTCCAACCCCCCCGCCATGGGCAGGGATACCTCACACTAAACCATGCCATCCAAGGCTATGTCCAACCCCACCTTGAACGCCGCCAGGGATGAAGCACCCACAACCTCCCTGGGCAACCCATTCCAGGGCCTCACCACCCTCACAGTAAAGAATTTCTTCCTCATATCCAATCTAAACCTCCCCTGTTTAAGTTTAAACCCATTACCCCTTGTCCTCTCACCACAGTCCCTAATGAAGAGTCCCTCCCCAGCATCCCTATAGGCCCCCTTCAGGTATTGGAAGGCTGCTATGAGGTCTCCACGCAGCCTTCTCTTCTCCAGGCTCAACAGCCCCAACTTTCTCAGCCTGTCTTCATACGGGAGGTGCTCCAGTCCCCTGATCATCCTCGTGGCCCTCCTCTGCACTTGTTCTAACAGTTCCATGTCCTTTTTATGCTGAGGACACCAGAACTGCACACAATCCTCATGATATTTTAGATATGCACGCATTGTAAGCAGTAAAAGGATTTAAAGCCTCCTGAAATTAAAAGAAATTTTAATAGTAATTCCTTTAGGTTTTAGACTGAGCCTTTAAAAAAAAGGAAAGACTTGTGGCAGAAATAATCCTTCTTTGTAGGGGTTTTGTGGGACTACATGGGAATTACTCAGGATGTGAGTGAAATAGATGGAGTTTAAAAATGTCAGTAATAATTAAGAGACTGGGAGTTGGTCAAGTGAAAAGAGTTTATTAAAAAAGTTAATGCTTTCAGCTTGACGAAGCATGGGCTAAACTTGTGATGGGACGTGTTTGTTGCATGATTTGTCTAATGGCATTTAATGAGTGTTACACCCAACAGGGAGCAGTATAGGGCAGTAGTGGGGGTTGTGGACTCAGGGTGCAATCATGGAATTGGGAAAAAAGATGAAAGTGCCTGTTAAAACCACTTAGTAGTATGCTCTGGGAGCTTGTGCCAGAGGCGTAAAGATTGCTTAGAGAAAATTCTTGCTTTATGTCTCTCGTATTAGGCAAGAAACAATAAAGGAAGCAGATCTCACAGTGGAGTGAAGGTGGAAATGACCCCGATAGTGTTAATGATTTTCCATTTCTGCAATCTCAGCAGCAGCACTAGGGGATCAAGCTCTGCTCTGTCAAGTGTGGTCTGTTGGGACCAAGTATTCTCAAACTTGGAGTGGTGGGGAGATTTCAAGTACCCGATGCCAGTAATTTCAACAGGTACATCTTCAAAAGAGTTTAGCATAAAAAAATTGAACTTCTCTGAAGGCTGTTTTTTTATTAAAGGTGTTCAGCGTACTTGACCATATCCAATCTGTCCATTTCTGTAAAACATAAAGCTGTCCAGAGGACAAGGCTTTGTAGTGATTTGCTTTCGATTTGTTTGTTTAAATGCAGTTTTTCCTTCTTTCTTCTTTCCCTTCTTTTCCTTCTTTTTCCTCACCCAGGCAGATGGGACAGCCCAACTGAGGGACACAGCAACGGTGCTGTGACCCTGTGTCTCCCAGGGATGCATCCTATGGGTTTCCTCATTGTTCCGGACTTTTCTGAGCAGACCTTCCAGCTGTTCTTCTTTTCTGTTGTCAGTGAAAGCTATTAATTAATGTCTGCAAGAAATTTCTTTCTAGTTATTTGTTTAGCCTATGATTTTCAGTGTGGTAACAATTAAGATGGGGTTTTATTGCACAACAATGAAACAGTTCAGAAGTGCTCCTACAAATGCAGCATACTTAGAAAAAGCAGATACACTCTTCCTATTCTGTCAAGTATTAGAGACTTGAAGAGGAGCCTGGTTTACACGTAAAAGACAAAATAAGGAAATTGGTTGCTAGCCTTGCAGGAAACTGTCTGGAAAAAATACCATTGGTTGCATGGAGATAAGTCCCACTGACTTGGAGGGAGATAACCCAAGTGCCTACTGCAGCTCTGGAGTGAAATTCTTGCCAGCAGCCAGCCGGCATGCACATAGCCATGAGCAGCAATGCTGGAGGATTGAAGAATAGCTTGGAATTGTGGAAAAGTTGGCCTTTTTTGGACAGGCACTCAGAATGGATGTTGGATTTTCTTCTTTAAACTGTCGCATAGTCCTTCTGGTTTTAATTTGGTGTGTAACTGCAAGTATAAGACTTTTGCAAAAATCTGGCTGCACTTACTGCCTTTTCTCTCAGCCTTTTACAAGCTATGGCTTGCTGTGTTTTGGAAATCCTCTCATTTTCTGCAGGTGAGTGTGGCTGTAGCATCATACAGAGCAGGAACATGAAGTCTCTCTGGGCTTAATAGCGTCTGCTTCCTAGCTCTTGGAGGGTGCTTTTCATTTTCATGTTCGGAGGTTTACGGTGAAAGCTGATAGGAATTTTTGGCCATTACCAAAATCTAGGGAGAAGGCAGAGTAATACTTTCTTTTACAAACATGTACTGAATCCAGAATCCATGATTGTGGGTTAACACCAAGCAAGAGCATCTAGTCCAATCCAAATAGGCATAAATACCCACAGTATGAAAAAATTAAGCAAAATGCATAGGAAATTCATATTTCAATATGGATGAAATCCTGTTCATTATATGCACCTTGCTAAGTTTCCAAGTTCTTGAAGACCTTAAGAAATGAGAATTTGAAAAAGTACCGTTTTGGCTTTACTTGCTTTCTTGGAAGTTTTAGTCCTCAGAGAGGTTGTTGCTGTTGGAGCCTGTGGCAGATTTTGATCCCATCATCTTAATAAATGATGTCTATCTGTTTGGAAAGGAGAGGCTCTTTATTTCTTCTTGCATTCTTTAATTCAGGAGGCCAAGCACTTTATCTTAGCTCTCAACTGAATGCAAGCAAAAGGTGTCTGGGGACATGATTGATGGAAAAGGTATTTGCCACCCAATTTGAGCAGAATTTACTGTACTTGGTAACTTCCTGATTTCAGCTTTAGGAGATTAAGGCAGGAGATAGCTTCTCTATTCAATTTTCATTGCTCATATAGGCCCCTTTATTAGCTTCTTTTAAAAGGATCACAATAAATTTTGGAAGTTTGCAGTCATGTTGTCTTGCAACAGGCATCGTCAGGAATTTCCCTATCAAAGCAGGAGGTAAGATTTTGTTCTTCAGTTTGTCAGTAAAAGTATTGTCTGTGATCACATCCAATTTACCTTCTGTAAATGGCTTGAGGTTTTCATAAACCCAGAAATCTGTTATCCATTTTGTGACACAGCTCCTTCTTCTGCCAAAGCATCTGGAAAGCTGGGTCAGGCTCCTTGCCCATTCAGCAGGATCATCTCAAGCTTCCTTACACCAAAGACTAGTTTGGTTTGCACAAAAACTAACCTCAGAGATGATGTGCTACATAATGCTTGCTACAGAGCCTGCGTTTGAAAACTGAAAGGTGGTTTCTTTCTGGGAAAGAAGGTCTTTTTTGGGTGGTATGAGTGAAGGGAAACCATCAGGTGGTAAGAGAAAGCATGAGGCATTTTTCATTCTTTTCTGCTGCCTGTGTAGATAAAACTACTTAGAGTGTTGAATTAGGCATGAGTATTAATGGAAAGAGCTTCTTCTCAACAGAGAAAGTGAGAAACATGCTCACCTTTGCCCCAAAAATCTGTAATTAAGAGAGCACACTGTGTGGAGCCTGCTGCACTGTTGTATTTTCCAAAATCTTGAAGATTGGAGGCTCTTTGATTAGTGCAGCATGGCCACAAATTATGAGACAGTCTTTGCATCTGATAGAAATTTTATTGATATTCAAGGGAGAAAAAGCAAGCTCTGAGATAATTAAAGCAGCTTTGTTGTTGATGCCTTTGGGCAGTAGCAGCTGAAAAGCCAGTGTCTAGATTGGGAAGGATGATATTCATAAGTAATGTGGTCATGGATGCTTTTAAAGTGCAGCAGCATTTCTTTCTACAGCTTTTTCCTTTGCATGTAATAAACATTCTGTTCTCTTTGCACTTAAAGGGCAATTAAAAGGGGCTTCAAGCTTTTGAACATGCATACAAACATTTTAGTTCCTTTTGCATTTAAAGGACAGTGATGAAATGAGGCCAACTCTTACACAAAGGTAAGATTATAGCTTGTGGAAATCACACAGACTTGTGTGAAGAAAGGGTTCATCTGTTTGGTTTTTCTAAAAAAATTATCCTGGTTTTTATTATTATTATTAAAAGTTTGGTATGGGTTCTATGCTAATAGTAGGTAGTTGTCTTACCTAGCAGTTATCAGGAAATAGAAAACAGAAGGAAGGCTGACTCTTGGTTTCTTCTGGTTAGATGATTAAAAAGTTAGAAGTGATACAGTTTTCAAAAATATGTAGATTTTTTATAATATAGGAAATAAATAAGGAATGGAGTAGTTAATTTATTTTCTCAATTAATTTTCTAATCCAAAAATAGTTATAAAAATAACACTTTGATGTTGTTTGTCATGATCTTGATTCTGAGCCCATTCTTCTGCCTTGCCCTGACTAAGGAGTGTGCAGATGCTGCAGAGGCTTTTATTGTGTTTGTTCAGTGTTCTCATGCAATCCCTGTTCGGTGCCAGACCAGCCAAGTGTCTCTCAGGTAACTTTCTACTGAATGTGTTGTAGGTCCCATGTGAATAGGGAGAGGCACCATGTCAACTGTCAGTGTGACCATGGTGGTTGATAGATATTTGCTGCTGGCAGGTGTGTGTGGTCATGCTATGGGATCTCAGAGGGTGCTATGGCAACCCTTTAGGTCAAAGCAACGTGCACTCCTTCAGGACTGCCTCAAACCATGTCTGGCACCATGCCACTCAATGAGCTGGGGTAGCTGCAGCAATGGGATGCTGCAATCCAGTATGGAAACAGCAGCAGTGGTTTTTGGCTTGCTACCCACTTTACATATCTTCCCAGGAGTGAGCCATGATCAGGCCTTCAGAATAAATTCTGCTTTTGAGATTTGTGCAAACTGAGCACGTCAGCTGATCTTCAGGTTGGTTTTTCTACATGTCATTGCTCAAATAGTGAATGTAATGGAGCCTCCTTGTTATGGTTTCTGGCCAGCCAGCGTGCTGAGAAAAGCCAGCCACATCGGTGCCTAGCCCATTTTTTTGAGTCTTCACTAACAACACCAGCAGTGGTAATGCCTTTTCAAATGACAGTGGACTTGCAAGGAGATCATTGGTAGTGGACTTAGACAGTCAGTTCATAGCTCCCCCAAAATGCAATTTTTTCCGGGTTCGTTCTGTATTATTCTTCTAAGGTCAGTTCATGTTTTCACTGTGGCTTTCATGCATTGCAAAATCTTGAAGAAAATGTCATCTGCACCTGAACAGCACATTAGTTTTTGTGTGTGGGACATGTAGGTCCTCACAAAGAGTGTTCATGGTACAAAGAGCATAAAACAATCCTTGTGCCTGGTTGTTTGCTGTTTAAGCAGGCAGAACACACAAGCTAAAGCAAATGACCAGAAAAACAAAGGTATGGGACTGGGGAGTTCTCCTAGCTAGGACTAGGAGAAGCAGCCTGCAGCAGTCTCCAATGCAGGATCAGGTTTCTGCCACAGTTCCAGTTGAACCATGTTGATGTGTCCCAGGCAAGGCGGAGTTAATGGCTATGATATGTGCTAGGGACCAGCTGGACCCTTAAGCACTCGTGATCGCTAAATACTTTCACAGCCAACCTCAAAAGAATGTCTGCAGCTTCTTTACGTTATAAAACCATCTGGTATTTCCCATGAAGGTTTATGTTCCCTAGGTTAAGGTAGTTGCAGGTTTTGTGGAGCTTGAATGCTGGCTCTGCCCGTGCATACCATTTCTAAATATCCACTGCTCATTGCGTGGGATGGCTTATTCACTGGCATAATGCCTTTCTGGATTTACTACTGGTTTTTAGTTCTTTCTGCTTGGGATCCCAGATAAAAAAAATTGCCCTTGTCTGCTGTATCTGGAAACTTGCTGCCATGAAGCTTTTACTTACCCTTTTCAGAGATACATGGACATTGCTTCGTATTTACATAAGGTGCCACCACCATCCTACCACTCAGCATCCAGCTCACTCATCCCTGAACTTTTATCTAGCACTCTTCTTCAGTCCCTCTCACCTGCTTCCTTAAGAAGCAATTTTTGAAGCTTTACATGATATTTTCCCTTCCTCTACATGAAACCACAGTTGCTATTTGTGCTGTGTTTCTTTGCAGCTCTTTGTCACAATGTTGATAGCGGAAGACTTGATTCTTGAAGTAGAATTGGGGACATTAAATGTCTAGGTGAACATTGTCTAAAGACCAACTTGCTTTTATTGAACGTGATATGGAGGATCCTTGTATGTTTTCATTTGATATTCCACATAGTGTAGTGGTCACACTAGAGGAAAGGCAAGCTTACATTTTCCGCAGGCAAAGGTTTAAAGGCAGAGCCTGTGCAAGGGGAAAAAATAACCCCAAACAAATGCAAAGACTCTCTTAGGAGTATTCTGTAAAGTAAGAGCATTGTCTGTGATTTAGTCTGCCAGACACTTTCCACTGGTTTTAGTTGCAAATGAGAGTTGCCAGTCTTCAGCTGTTCAGCCTGATGTTTCCGTGTTGGGTGTCTGCCTCATTGCATTTTTCAGAAAACTTCAGCTAAAATGGATAAGGTTTTCACCTTTTCTTTTCTTTTCTTTTTTCTTTTCTTTTCTTTTCTTTTCTTTTCTTTTCTTTTCTTTTCTTTTCTTTTCTTTTCTTTTCTTTTCTTTTCTTTTCTTTTCTTTTCTTTTCTTTTCTTTTCTTTTCTTTTCTTTTCTTTTCTTTTCTTTTCTTTTCTTTTCCTCTCTCCCTCTCTCCTCTCCCCTCTCCCCTCTCCCCTCTCCCCTCTCCCCTCTCCCCTCTCCCCTCTCCCCTCTCCCCTCTCCCCTTCCCTTCCCTTCCCTTCCCTTCCCTTCCCTTCCCTTCCCTTCCCTTCCCTTCCCTTCCCTTCCCTTCCCCTTCCCCTTCCCCTTCCCCTTCCCCTTCCCCTTCCCCTTCCCCTTCCCCTTCCCCTTCCCCTTCCCCTTCCCCTTCCCTTCCTTTTCTTTTTTCTTTTCTTTTTTTTCGTTTTTCTTTTTTTTTTCTTTTCCTTCCCTTCCTTTTCTCTCTCTTTTTTTTTTTTTTTTTGAATTGAACTACAGAAAATGTGTTCTTCTTCCCCTGGATGTTCTGTTGAGCAGCTCAGGCATATCCTGCGGGAGGAGGAAAGGGCTTGGGGCTGTAAAGCTGGGATAAGGGAAACCAGAGGTGAATGGGTAGGGTTTCTAATTACTGCCGGTGTTTACCTGCTGCACTAAACCCCATTGTTTCCACATTTGCCCCCTGTCCAGTATAGCAAGTAGCTGGGAACCCCACAGCTACCAGCCGCTGTTCACTGCTGTAGAGAAAGGTGATGCCACAAACGAAACACAACTACCACATAAGCTTACAGTGTTCGCTGAAAAGGTTTGTGGATCAAAACCCCTGAGCTCACCACCTATGCTTGAGGGAGACCAGGGTGCAAAGGCAGCACTTTACTTGAAATTGGCTTCATTCAGTAGGAAGCCCCAGATCTGTTGTTTGGGTTTGGGGATCTTAAGGTCCTTTCCAACCCTAACTATTCTATGATTCTATGATTTCCTGTATACCTGTCAAGCTACATAATGCCGTGCAGGCATCAATCAGCAGATGATCTTCCCACTGAGATACTGTGATAAATGCTGGTATTTTCCCACTGAGATGCTGTGATAACTGCTGGTATTTTATTTCATGCTTGTGGAGTTATGGATATTAATTTGGGGCTTGACACATCTAGTGCTTAATTGTTCAGGGACCTGGCCATTTTAATGCTCCCCCCAGACATCCAGCCAGGCTCCAGCTATGCTTAGTTGTGATTGCAGGCATTCAGCAGTTCTGGAAATTAGAAAAAGGTGGCAGCAGGAGCCATCTGGGAGCTTCTCCCATAAATCATAGAATCATAGAATAGTTAGGGTTGGAAAGGACCTTAAGACCATCTAGTTCCAACCCCCTTGCCATGGGCAGGGACACCTCACACTAAACCATGCCATCCAAAGCTATGTCCCACCAGGCCTTGAACACCGCCAGCAATGGAACATTCACAACTTCCCTGGGCAGCCCATTCCAGGGCCTCACCACCCTTACAGTAAAGAATTTCTTCCTTATATCCAATCTAAACTTCCCCTGCTTAAGTTTGAACCCATTACCCCTTGTCCTCTCACCACAGTCCCTCATGAAGAGTCCCTCCCCAGCATCCCTATAGGCCCCCTTCAGGTATTGGAAGGCTGCTATGAGGTCTCCATGCAGCCTTCTCTTCTCCAGGCTGAACAGCCCCAACTTTCTCAGCCTATCTTCATATGGGAGGTGCTCCAGTCCCCTGATCGTCCTCGTGGCCCTCCTCTGCACTTGTTCCAACAGTTCCATGTCCTTTTTATGTTGAGGACACCAGAACTGCACACAAGACTCCAAGAGAGGGTATGTTTTGTCCGCTTTGCATTTTGTAGCAGACACAGAAGACAGGATCTGGTTCTTTGGGGTTGCATTTACCTGATATTTCTAGCTCACCATGCTGCAAACATTCAGAGCTCTGCAATGAATGGGGCAGGTACCATATGAAATTGATTAGAAAATTGGAATTTTAGATGTGACTGTGTGCTTACAGTCTAAGCCACTGCTGCTGTGCGCTGTCAGTCTCTTTGCTCTAAGCCCAGGAAGCAGCAGCTGACACAAGTATTTTGAGGTTAGTGACAGTTTGTGAGTGTGGCTGGAGGGAGGTATCCAGATGTCAGGGTTGCATTTGGTGTGTCTGCAGGGGGGAGCTGAAAAATCATCCAGATTGCCAGCTGATCTAAGCTGTTGGGTTTTGTGGTGATTTGGGGGAGGAAAGATCACACATTCATTCATAGAATGGTTTGGATTGGAAGGGACCCTTAAAAAATCATCTAGTTCCAGCCCCCTGCTATGAGCAGGGACACCTACCACTAGACCAGATTGCTCAAAGGCCCGTCCAGACACTCCGGGAACTCTTCCAGTGATAGCCATCCACAGCTTCTCTGAGCAACCTGTGCCAGTGTCCCACCATCCTTTAAAAGTGTTTCAACTGCATATGTTAAAGAGGGCTGTCTGAACTAAAGATGCAGAGAAGACGTGAGCTCTTGATTTTTGTGTGCTTTTAAAATGTAATCACGTTGTTTACTTATTTATTACTGTTTCTACCAGACCTGGTGTTTTGAAATTAGCTTTCCCAGCTATGGCCAGGAAACAGAGAATCAGCTGGAGTATCTCTTACCCCCCTTGTGACCCTCAGTGAACATCCTCTTTTACAGAAGGCAAGATGATCATGTACTGAAATTGTGCTAATACCACAGGGCTTTTATGCTGCCATGTTTTTATTTAGGAAAGAAGGGTTTAAACAGAGACTATGCCATTTCCTACAAACGGATGTTGAAAAAAATATTCCAAAGCCAAACATCTGCTTAAAAAAACCCGAATGGAAAATGGTGAAGGCATGTCCACCTCCTGTGCAGGCTGGAATTAGTAGATCAGTTATGTACAGAGAGAAAATGAAGCTGTAAACTCTTGGAAAAACTGTATGTAAAAGTGACACAGCTGCTGGATTGCTCATGAGGAATTATGTTTTATACAAACCAAACCAGACTCTAGCATTTCAGGGATCAGACTTTGGAGGCATTGCTCAGTGTTATAATATACCAAATGCATGCATACCTACCTGGTGTTGCTTCCTAAACCTTGCATGGGAGGCTTGATAGGCTGGAGCCAATGATAGTTTCAGTATCTTTTGATTTAAAAAAATATAAAAAAATCAGAAATCCTGTGAAACAAACCTGCACGTGCTGCACAGGAGGATTTAATCCAGGGAAATCAAGCAGATTAATTCAGGTGTACAGTCTGTGAAGGAGGGGCGTATATCTGTTTGAATATGAAGCATAATAAATCATCTGTTTAGCACAAAACCCTGAAATTTTCTATCCAAAGCAGACTGGCAAGCTATGTTAGCCTCCGTGTCCATTTATTCAGCTTGTGGTACAAATCAAACATTACCGTTTTGACAGAGATCTCAAGCAGGCTGGTGAATGCCCACAGGACAGGCATCACTCCCAGTTTCCTCGAGCTTTATTTGAGTCCAGCCTACATGTGAAAGGTGTTTGTAGCCCACACAAAAGTCTTGATTCAGCCATCACAATGCATTTAATATAAGAAATTGATGTCTAGGAAGTTCAAAACACTTTCTGAACTACAGAAGCAAATCATGTGCTGAGCAGAAAAGTATGTTAATAGCTGTTTCCATCAAAAACAGACTGAAGGAATGGGGAAGGATGTCCGTGTCCATGTGGACTGACGTAGGATTTGAGTGCTTCTCTCTCTGAAATGTGAAAATCAAGGCATCCTGAAAATGTGAATTCTGACTTGAACTTACTCCTAGATGGGTGTTACTTCGCCAGTCTGCTACATTGGTCACACTGCATTTTTAGGGCCAGTATTAGGATTTGGCTCCCATTTCTCTCATTCGTTTAGAGGTAAGTATTTTAATTATATGGTGGATGCTTTTCTTATGGAATAGCTGCATCATGCATGCTTGGTTTCATGGTACGTAATTGCTGTGCCGCTGGGGTGCCCATGGGTATTTCATTAGCACAGCAGTTCCTTTGCCATTCTGATTGTCCTCATCATGGGATTTCCTCAGAAGCTGTAGAAGAAAGGTCCTCATGTTGTATGTGTTTCACCGATCTCTACCATAGCAATTCCTTCCTCCTGTTTTTAAGTTTCAGCTGCTTCACGCCTGAGAGCAGGAGGCCCCAGCAGCAAGCTGCTGTCAATGTCCTACCAAACCCAAGGGAAACAGTGGGGAGGAAGAGAGGCAAGAAGAGTATTGAGGCCATATTTGCTGTGAAACACACCCAAGATCTGCAACAAAAGAAGTTCCTGCAGATTTTGGAGATGGGCTTGGTGTGTTCGTGATAATCCCTTGGGAGCTGTGGCCAACTACTGGTGACAAATCATAAACTGAAGCAGCCCAGTGAGAAGCAGCACTGGGATTTGCTGGAGGAAGAAGTTGGCTTCAAAGTGAATGAAGAAGGAAGGCCCTCATCTGAATTTGTCACCAACTTCCCTTATGCATGGAAAGAACACGAATCTGCTCAGCACATCTCGTACCGGAATGGGCGTGTCTAAGGCTGATACCACACTGAGATACAAAGGAGTTACCAATGCAAACAAACATATAAAACCAAAGTGTTGATAAGGGTATAAAATACTACATGGTAATTTTGAGCAAGAGCTTGTGGTTTGGTAGCTATTAATCATTCTACATCGTTTTTCTTTGGCGTGCCTTAAATATTGAGGCAGCAGGAAGCATGGTCAACTGAAAAGTTGCTGTGCTGTTTGCATAGAAGTTGGCATTGGCAGGTGTTACTTTCATGAATATAAAATGGAAGCAGACTTGCCTTGGAGCGTGCTCTTACAGCCAGGTCTCGCAGGGTGCTGGGGCTGAACAGTGTAGGTGAACACTGGCTGGGTTTTTACTGTTACTGTCTGCAAAAGAGCAATTTAAAACAATAAAATCCAGCTTCTCTGATAGCGGAGGTGTCTGGAGTTCTGCTGGTGGAAGGGACATGCGATTTCTGAGAGGCTGAACGAAACTTAAATTTAAAGCTGTATTTGAGGATGCTATACAGAATGTCAGGTTGAGTTTCCGTCACCGTTATGTATGGTAGCATAGTCTGAATTGGTGCCAGAGATATGAGTGTGCGCAGCCTCGGGAGGATGTGAAAGTTGTATTTCATATGGGGCCCATCTCTCTACTCATTTTTAATTTCTTTTGGATGATGGGAATGAAGACATCTGTAAAAAGTAATAAGTCTCCTTTCCTTCCAGAATAAGACTATGAGTTTTCCAGCTGTTGGCTAAGACAGGTTTTCCTGTTGAAATAGCTTTTGTCTGATGTAAGTCTAAAACAATATGGTTATGGTAACAGAAAATACTTCTTTGTCAATTCTGTCCCTTGTTAATTTTAAATGCAAATGCAAGTATTTCTATTCATTGTTGCATCTTGTAGCAGCTGTTGGATTTTGAAATCCTTTTGGATTCTTCCCAGTTCAGTGCACATTGTTGATAAAATGCACTCTAGCTTATATTCTGTATTTTCTTTATATTTTGTATTTATATTATCTTGTGTGGCTAATTCTCTTTTATCTTCATAGTGGATTCTCACGATTATGAAACATGCTTTTGCTTTTCTTCAAGAGTCCTGTCAACTTGAATCATATAAAAACAAGCTCATAACATTGATTCATGTGGTTCTTGGTAGCAACCACAATAATATGGATTATGCCATATATTCGTCAACTGATGCCATTCTATACTCATAAAACAATCCTTGGGATCTTTTTTTAGACATGTAGAGCTTTCAGATTAGCTTAATAGGCATATCTTTGGTGTGTAATTATCCAGAGTGAATAATATGTTAACCAGAAGATATATAATTTGTATACGGTAGACAAGGAAAGAGGAGTGTATGTTTAAAAAATGAATTTTCAGAGCAGTTTGGCAAAAAAAAGTAGTTATAATTACTACCTGCTACTAAGACTTTTATTTTTATTTAAATAACTAAAAAAATGTGTGCTGGCTAGTGAAGCAGTTCTACCTTTGTATCTTACACATTTCTTTGCTATAATTGCTTTCTTTCAGTTTCAAGATACAGTATTTTACAAATTAGAGGAACACTAGGGAACTGAATTTAAAAAACCATGTTAGAGCATCTGCTCAATCTTGAAACCAAGGCTGCATCATCTCCTCCGACTTTCTTCTCGTTGCTCTGTACTACTCATTCTTGAATGAGATAAGAGCTGACGCTTGCGTTTTTTTCTTGCAGAAGGCTCTTCTGGAGCGCACCAAGCTTCAACGTATTTTTTATACATCCCAAACAAAATTTGTCATTTTTAAAACTTCAGTTGGCATTTAGGCTTTGAGCTTGGCTTCAGAGGTGCTGAGCACCTGCCCACCTGGTGCTGGTGGTTAGTACCCAGCAGCTCTGGAAGCTGCCTCACACCAGTGGTAGCAGAAGTAACTTTCAAAAATGCCTTTGAATCTTCAACCGTCCTGTTAGTGACAGAGGTACTTCTGAAAGTGAAGTAGTTACTACAGAAAGACCTGACCTCATTGCTGATTCAGAAGAGGTTGTAAGACTATCCTCCCTTGCACTATGGTTTTTGTGGCTGTTAGCTGAGGCACGTGTCTCTCAGAGGAACGTGTCTGCAAGCAAAACTGGAAACTAATATGTTAAATGAGGCCTGTGTTTTGATGTCCTGCCCTCTGAATTTCTGAGGTGTGTAAAGAAAAAGTCATGACTCCATTTAAACCTAAACTTTTGAAGTCAGAAGGTTCAGCCTGACCGGCTTATTTTGAAAGGTTTGGTGCATCTTTGCTAGTGAAGCTTGGTATAAAGCGGAGAGCGTAAGATGCACTTTTACCACAGTCTCTCCCAGCAGCTGTGGTTTTGCATTGGAAATTAGAAAGAATCCATGAATCATATTGGTGGTTTTTGTGAATACAGTTTTCCAAACTTCCTGGCCTGTTCTTACTCTATCATCCTTTCCGCAGTTTTGCTCTTCAGCTAACAAAGAGCCTGCCTGTTTGTATGAAGCTGCTGGTTTTATGCAAAACCTGTGGTGAAACTGTTGGTGAAATGATTGCTCAGTGATGCTTGAAAGGGTAAACAGCAAAGTAGTAGTGTCCCAGGGTACAGAGAAGTTTTGCTACTGCATGAGCAGAGTGCAGCCTAAGTAGCGTGTCATTGGAAGAGATGTTTGCACTGTATAGTAGAGGTCTTCAGGAGTAATAGTAGGGGACAGAAAAGTCTCTGAAAGGTTGTTCTGGCTTCAAGAACTGTTGGTGATGTTTTGAAGCCATGTTGGATGCTGTTAGGTGGGAAAATATTTTGTAGACATTTAGTGTTCATCCTCCACTTCCATCAAGCTGGTAAATCCTGTCAGCCCAAATGCAGGCAGACAATGGAATTATGCTGCTTTCACTGCATTGTTTCTCAGACAGCCACATTGAAGAATGCAAGCATGGCTTGAAATTTAATTGTAGGCAATAAATGCAGGCAGCCTATGGAGGAATTCAGCTTTGGATTATATTTGAAATGAGAGTTACTCTGTTGGATTAGCGGCAGTTTGTGGATATTGGATGCTTACATGGGCTCATGGCAAAATTTTGCAGATCAGCCTTGTAGGGGCTGGAGCAAAAACTAGACCATCTCATAGACTCTGCTTTATCTTCTGCAGTCATTTAACTGACAAGTTTGGGGAAAGACACAAAGAAAACTGTGTAGTATAATTGTGAAATTTCAAAGCAACGCCACATAATCACAGCTATTTATTATTATCCAAAAACTGCTCTTCCTTATAAACACCTACACTAATGTGAGCATTTTGTGACCCCTTTTGCCACAGAGGGGTGCCTTTAGCATCCTTCTTCCCAGTTGTAAGCCTATAAATCAGACTTCTGCCTGCCCGCCTCCCTAGTGAAATGAGCTGATAGTATGCTTAAAGGACAGTTGAGTAGACATGAGCTAAATATGTTTCCAGTAGCATTACTAATGATTACCTCTGCAGTCAGAAAATGAAAATGTAATCTGATACACATAAATTTGCCTCATAAATCTCTTTTCACAAAAACATTTTGCAAAACACAGAAAGGTGAAGACTTTAATTTTTATTATGGACAAACAAAACAGAGGACAATATTCTTCTCCAAAAAGAGAAGTATCGGCATCCACATTGATGAGAGCTCACATTAGACTGATGGGGGAACTTTATGGAGATCCAAAATGGAAGAACTGAGATGTACAAAACGAACTCCATAATTGGTTGTACAAAGGCAAGAGCAATGAAAGTAAACTGTTAAATGCACTAATTGAGGTATTGCCACCATAGATATAAAACCAAACCTTGAGCATGTTGTGGTTATGTGTTGCCACAACTTGCAACCTACCAGCAAGTACTTTTGGTGTGCCTATGCACAGGGGTCCTGCTATAGACCTTGAAAACCTGTGAACCAGCAGGAGAGCTCTCACTGAGCCATTTCCAAAGAAATTCTCAGGAACTTCCTCTTCTTAATAATAACCTGTCTGTCTGCTTTTCCAAGCCCAGAAGCTCACATGATCCTACTGTATAATCACAGCACTGGAAGAAGGTGGTTTTGATCTGTGTTATTCCTTTCAAGTTGTGTCGTGTTGTCACAAGCCCTTCTGAACATGAAAGATAAATGGAGAGGAAATGAGGCAACTTATCTTTTTGTTTTTTTTCAAAAAGGAAGGAGTATTGAAACACTGAGGCGGAAGAGCTTGAGCAGCCAAGGAGACTCAAACACACGTTTAGTGCGAGAGACAATAGCTGACTGGAGCTTCTTCCCGGGAAGTCTTCTTAGAAATGGAAAAAACAAACACCAGTGCTAACCCTATTGTCTTTTTGGTGATGCTTTCATGACCATTTGGGGAACTGATACTTGTCCAGGCAGAAGAAGAATAATGTACAACACTTGGCGGACTGTCAAGTAGCTAGATTGTAACACTGGGGTCTTGATTTTGGCCTTGCTCAGCTTTGAATGGGAGAAAAGAGGGAAAAAAAAGCAAATGACAGGTCTCCCTTGTTGAGAAACTACAGGCAGCCAGAGGGCCATCTCCCATCTTCTCTTTGCTTGTTCCCCTTTATTTTCTTTTCACGACTTTTTGCATCATTTCTCTGCTTCTGCACCTGGATTGCCCCTGGACAAACAGGGGCTTTTTGTGAGTCACATTGGTTTCACAAGGGAGGGCAAGACCTTCACTCCATTGTAGCCAGTTCTATTTCCTTTGTACCCATTTCACAACTGGAAGAGAGCAAAAGGCTGCTCCTAACCCAAACTAGGACTTTTAGGCAGTAGCAGTAGCTATAGTACAGCCTGAGTAAGTGTGAGTGAGAAAACCTGACGGACTCATTAAGTTCAGCATTGTTTTGAAGGGTGAGACATTTTCATAGCTTTAAAGAACCTCAGGTCCACGCAGCTAATGCTCTGGTGCCACTTCTTAGTGTTTCTCAACTAACTTGAATTATAAAACTTAACCTGTTGCATCTCAGAGCTGTAGTTTCCCTTCTCTATCTGTAATATTCACAGAAAAAGGAATGTTTTACACAGGGTTTGGTGAGCAGATTCGGGTTATATACACTTGTTTTCTAAACTCTGAACCTTAATTGATGCTTTTTTGGAACTGTGAGAAGAAACGTCCTTCCCTGCAGGATGAGGTGCCAGCACTTCCTTCTGTCTCTTCTGTAGAACTAAAAATTCAGTGAACAGTGTGGTCTTGCTGGCTGGGAGATATTATCATCCAAGAGAAGTACAGAAGGGTTTGTTTATAAAAGGGGAGGCTTTCAGTTGTGTGAATGTACACCTTTTAATGCTTGGATATATTTCTTGCAAATTGTAAACACAATAATTTTCCCATTTTTTTTGTCCAAGCTTAATGTAAAGTGGGAGGTGGGGTAAAAAAAATCCCTTGGGATGTGAACGGCACATAGGCTAGCTGAAATATTGTCCCTTGGAAATTGTGACATTTACTATTTTTCAGTGTATATGGGAGTCAAAAGAGAGGCAAACACCTCACGATTTGGGGGGAAAACTGTAAGGAAAAGGGACCTGATGGTACCCTGATTCTCATTTTGTTACGCACATGTAGCCCTTTTCCATTTTCTGGGGTTTGTGTGTTTGTTGAGAAATAGAAAAAAATGTTACCACAGGAAAGTGGCCTTCTGCTGCAGTGCTTAAAGAACAATGTCTTCATGGGAAGCCTGGTACGTTGAACCTGGTACTCTGAGAAATCCATCTGGGTTGATTTACACTAGAGTGGTGATGAAAGTAGTGACAATGTGAAGGAAATAAAGGGAAACTTAAGACTAAGGTACATTCGGCAAAAATGAGGCCCCACATGGGAAGACGTATGTGTGTGTACTCATAGCTATGTCCAATGTCATATGTGCCTTTGAGTAATTTTGTAATAGAGATGTCTAGTATGGCATAATTTTATCAAAATAATTAATGGAAAAGAAAAAAAGGAAGAAGGTTCTGTATAAGCACAGTCCAGGCATTGCACAGAATTAATCTTCTGCAGGTGTGTGTGCCTATATAAATACATATATGTGGAAAAACCTTCAACTAGCACCATGAAGATGGTTATATCTGTTTTCTGTATCTCTGATGTGAGGATGGTTTTGTTATTTTGTCTTGTGGATGGTCATGCAGTGAAGTAACTGGCTGCAACATCATCCAAAAGGGAGGGAAGAGGGAATACATCATCCTGATTTAAAGGGTGATGCGGCATTTGCTTACATTTTTTGAAACCTGTTTAAGTGTTCCCAAGAAACATTCTTGTATGACCTATCATGGCATCTAACAAGATGCTATGATCCGGGTTGGAGAAACCTGCTCAAGAGATGCTTGGTGTCTGTTTGCACAGTAGTGGCTTAGCTTGTGGCTCAGAGTTGAAAAAAAAACCAAACCAAATCTAAAACTGGAAAACCACTGACTTTCTTCAAATTAACTTAATACAGAACATAGTTTAGCTTCTTGTGGCCCTAAGGAGCTAGATTGGGTTCATTCATTTTATTAAATCCCTAATTCTTCTGTGTGCTGTGAAATAAGCTTATAAATAAAGTATTATCAGACCTTATTCTTGTTGAATTTGACAGTAATTGTTTCTAGGCAGAGTGTTGCTGCTTCAAACACCATTACCAGTAAAGGATAGATTTCAGCAGCCTTAAGGATAAGCTTATCTGACACAGTGTTAATCAAACCCTTGGCTTGCACTGGGCTTGTTTCCGCTTGATTAACCACAGGCTTTGGCCTTTATGTAATTCATGATCATTAGGATATTTTTTAATCTAACAGATGTGCAAAGGCAACTCATGAAATCTTTTTTCTCCCCTAAATAATAATTTGGCAATGGGAATGTTGCAGAGCTGATGGCTGGTGGCCCCCACTGTTTGACAGAGGAGTGCCTGATCTCGCTGGTTGCAATTCCGGTGTTTTAAGGTTAAGATTCAAATCCTCCCAGTTGTTTTCCCTATTCCCTGCTTCAGGCCTACACATTTAGGAGGGCAGTAGCACTGCAAATAGGTTCCTGATGTTTACTGCCTGTCCGCTCTGCGATCTTGGCAGAGCTGGCTGGAGAGGTTGTCCATTCGTTTCTCCCAGCATGGGAGATGGCACATATATGGGAGAAGGTATGAATAAACTGGAGGGAGTGGTGTCCCAGGGCTGGCACCTGTCTGTGAAGTGCACATGTTGAAGAAGTAGATGTACCCAATAGAAGCTCTTTTTCTGTTTTAAGTAGGCATGAGATGTGTGCCACCTCAGCCTTTTGCTTTTCAATTGCGGATTGATGCTGAAATATGTTTCCCATGGCATTTCCATCTTAACGGCAGCAGGTCTCAAATGTAATACCTGTCAACACATAGTGCAGTAGGAGGGAACTGTGTGCTTCTTGCAAAGGACACATGCATGAAAATAAGGTGATTACAATTGAGATGATACTCTCTAGAGAGTTTCAGGTTATAGCAGATGCTTGTGAAGGTGTGGAAGAAATGCTGTTAGGATCACGATGGTTAACCATAGATCAAAGGTGTGATAGTCCTGTCTCTGCATTTCCTGAGAAGAATTTTCTTAATCTCAGTCTGAGACGGAAGAGAAAAGAGGAGAGGAAACCTGGCTGTAGGAATGAGTTTCTGACTTTGACCCATGAGATGAGCTGTGCTTAAGCAGGATTAGTGCTCTGTATTTCACTCTGCATTTTTTAATAATGAGATAGTATTCAGAATTAACTTTAAATAGCAGGATCCATAGTTAAATCACAAGCTATTCATAGAATCATAGAATAGTTAGGGTTGG
This sequence comes from Amazona ochrocephala, assembly GCA_039720435.1. Taxonomy (NCBI): domain Eukaryota; kingdom Metazoa; phylum Chordata; class Aves; order Psittaciformes; family Psittacidae; genus Amazona; species Amazona ochrocephala. Next base: position 894,218 of record CM077884.1, on the reverse strand, counting down.
AAAGGACCGTAAGATCATCTAGTTCCAACGCCCTGGCCATGGGCAGGGACACCTCACACTAAACCATGCCACCCAAGGCTCTGTCCAACCCAGCCTTGAACACCGCCAGCGATGGAGCATTCACAACTTCCCTGGGCAACCCATTCCAGTGCCTCATCACCCTTACAGTAAAGAATTTCTTCCTGATATCCAATCTAAACTTCCCCTGTTTAAGTTTGAACCCGTTACCCCTTGTCCTCTCACTACAGTCCCTCATGAAGAGTCCCTCCCCAGCATCCCTATAGGCCCCCTTCAGGTATTGGAAGGCTGCTATGAGGTCTCCACAAAGCCTTCTCTTCTCCAGGCTCAACAGCCCCAATTTTCTCAGCCTATCTTCATACGGGAGGTGCTCCAGTCCCCTGATCATCCTCGTGGCCCTCCTCTGCACTTGTTCCAACAGTTCCATGTCCTTTTTATGTTGAGGACACCAGAACTGCACACAATACTCCAAGTGAGGTCTCACGAGAGCAGAGTAGAGGGGCAGGAGCACCTCCCTCGACCTGCTGGTCACGCTCCTTTTGATGCAGCCAAGGATACGGTTGGCTTTCTGGGCTGCAAGCACACATTGCCGGCTCATGTTCATTTTCTCATTGACCAACACCCCCAAATCCTTCTCTGCAGGGCTGCTCTGAATCTCTTCTCTGCCCAACCTGTAGCTGTGCCTGGGATTGCTCCGACCCAGGTGGAGGACCTTGCACTTGGCATGGTTAAACTTCATCAGGTTGGCATCAGCCCACCTCACAAGCGTGTCAAGGTCCCTCTGGATGCCATTCCTTCCCTCCAATGTATCAACCGAACCACACAGCTTGGTGTCATCGGCAAACTTGCTGAGGGCGCACTCAATCCCACTGTTCATGTCACTGACAGAGATGTTGAACAAGACTGGTCCCAACACCGATCCCTGAGGGACACCACTCGTTACTGGTGTCCAGCTGGACATTGAGCCATTGAGCACTACTCTTTGCGTGCGGCCATCCAGCCAGTTCTTTATCCACCGAGTGGTCCACCTATCAAATTGATGTCTCTCCAACTTAAGAGACAAGGATGCCATGTGAGACAGTGTCAAACGCTTTGCACAAGTCCAGGTAGATGACATCAACTGCTCTACCCCTGTCTGTCAGTTCTGTAGCCCCATCATAAAAGGCCACCCGATTGGTCAGGCAGGATTTCCCCTTAGTGAAGCCATGCTGGCTCTCACCAACCACCTTGTTGGTTTTCATGTGCCTCAGCATGCCTTCCAGGAGAATCCTCTCCAAGATTTTGCCAGGCACAGAGGTGAGACTGACTGGTCTGTAATTCCCCGGCTCATCCATTTTCCCCTTCTTGAAAATGGGGGTTATATTTCCCTTTTTCCAGTCGTCGGGAACTTCACCTGACTGCCATGATTTTTCGAATATGATGGACAGTGGCTTAGCAACTTCCTTTGCCAACTCCTTCAGGACCCGCGGATGGATTTCATCCAGTCCCATGGACTTGTATACATTCAGGTTCCTAAGAGGGTCTCAAACCAGATCCTGTCCCCACAATAATGTCTCCCATCGCTGTTCTCCCTTTAACCCTGACCCACAAACTCTCTGTCGACTGCTCACCTGTCCCCAGACAGAGTTCCATACTCTCCAGCGTATCCTAACATAAATAGCAACTCTGCTCCCCACCTACTGGGCCTGTCTTTCCTAAAGAGCCTGTAACCTTCCATTCCAACACACCAGTCATAGGAGCCATCCCACCATGTTTCTGTGATGCCTATGATATGGTACCCCCGTAGACGTGCACACATCTCTAATTCCTCTTGTTTGTTCCCCATGCTATGGGCATTTGTATAGAGGCATTTGAGGTGAGATCCAGTTGAAGCCCCTTTCGTCATTAATTTGACAGAAATCCTTCCACCTCCATCTTTGTCATCCTTTCCTGTTGGTAATTTTGGTGGCATGAAGGCTTCTACTGGAGATGATCAAGCTACATATTCTCCTAGGATAAACATCCTAGCTGCTGAGTTTCAGATCACATTCATACGTGCTGGAACCACATTATTAGCAGGCCAGCCAAGTGAGAAGGTTGGCCTTGCTCCATATAAACAGCTCAGACTAAGCAAGCCACACTAAATTTGGAAAAGAATTAAGGGAACTCATTTTTCAACTGCCCTGGAGTATTTTATCTCCAGTTGCCCCATATTATTACATGGGAAGAGTTTCTATTACTTATGACTGTTTCCATGATATTCATTTTCTAATGGTGTATTTTTATCCTTTGTAAACCACAAGAGTTTAAAGATCCATGAAGGAACAATGGATCAAGGGTTCATCCGCTTCTCTTCCCACCCATAGGTAGCGTTGCAATTCCTGTTGAGCAAAGCAGCACAAGACCAGGTCTTCATGTGTTGCCACTCACAATCTCTTAATAAAAGCTTTTATTCTAAATTTTGAAGGCAGAATTTATAATGCAGAGATCCTTTGCCACAAGTAGTGCAAAGACTAGAATAAACAGCCTAAAGCACTTGCTCCTTGCTTTGTGTTTTGATTGATTGTAAATATAGTCTGCACATAAAAAATACATTGATAGAATACTTTTCATTTATATGTATTATGAATTACATATTCCTTTCTCTTTGGTCATTGTACTTTAAGCGATCTAAGAAATGTTGACACTGAAGAATCACACTTCTGAGCCAACATAGCCATAACTGAAAGACCTCACCAAAATTACAGGTATTTCCTGCGATTGTTGGGGTTTTTTCCCCAACACCAGAATTTTGTTCTTTGTTCCACTTCCTCTACAAATTTTTACTGCAGGATGCAGGCAGTAGTCAAGTGAGGTCCAGTGTCCCAGAGCCCTCTGTCGTAGATTAAGAGGCCACTGCAAACTGCAAAAGAAAAAGCTGTGGTGGAAAATAGATGTGAATCCTGCGCAGGAAACTCCACTGCAGCTGGGGCCAGCAACATCCTACTGCTGTCTGGGACCAGAAGGGAGAAAAAAAAAGAAAAGGCTATAAAGAATGTTTTGGGAAGCTTTATCCTTATTTGGAGAATAAGCTTATGCCTCTGCCCAAGCAGGCTGGTTTTTAAAAGGATGTCATACAGGCGGGGATTTTCTGCTTCAGCAGCATCGGTGTCCTGCTATTATAGAATCATAGAATCATAGAATAGTTAGGGTTGGAAAGGACCTTAAGATCATCGAGTTCCAACCCCCTGCCATGGGGTGCAAGCGTGTCCTATAATCAGTAAGCCTCAAAAAAACCGGTGTCTTAAAACTGAAGAGTTGGAGTGCAGATTGTCACCTGGTGCTGTCCCACAGGTAAATCTGTGAAAAACTTGCATAAGTGAAAACTTAATGTGGCCTCCTGACATCCCTTCAGCTTTGTGTAGTGACTCTGCAAACACAGCAGTTGGCTGAGATGTCTCCCCTGTGTACCCAGTTTTGTGGCAGTTTTGTAACCTGGTGGTGATGTGTGGTTGGAACGGTGTAGGAGTAGGGCAAAAGGGGCCTTCAGTTCAGTTGAAGGCAGTGATTCTCTTGATGCTTAAGCAGGAAAAGGCACCAGCACATGTCTCTGAGCTTATTACACAGGAGTAGCTGGAATGAAAGTTCATGTCAGTGTTGTCCCTAAACTTGAGAGGTGTCAAATTCTGTGCATTAAACAGAAAATAAAATCACAAAAGCAGAGGAGCTGATGTGTAGCGTTTTCCTTAGTGTGCACATCCACATAGCTACAGTGATACAATGATCAGGAAGTTAGAGAGCAGTTAAATACTGTAGCTATCTGAATTGATGAAATACCTCGAGCAACCCAATAATGTTCCACATTAGGAACAAATCCTAGCTGGACCTAAAATAAGCACATTAAAAACCTTTTGCCGTTGCACATCTCTGTGAACTCCTTAGCAAACTAGTTATTTTTCCATGGCAGTCTCAGCCACACATATTTGGATTTTTTAAATGGAAATAAGATAGCCAGATGTGGTAAATATTGGACCATAGCATCTTGTACACCAGAGCATCCCACACACTTTCTCCTGCAAACTCCCAATACACTTAGTTTGGTAATAATCCACAGCTTTTCTCTTTACTTCACCATACGTAAAATTATTTAAGATGGAAAAAAAGCATGAACAATCTGGGAACTGTACTGACATTTAGGCCAGACTTTTTTTTTTGGTGAGAAATGGCAATAGAATCAGTACTAATCCAGGAAGTTTTGCATAGTTACTTTAGAAGGACTATGCTTGTATGTTTGAAACAGCAAACCTGTCTAAACCTCTCTCTGATTACATCATAGCTGCTGCAGGCTCACAGCCCGTTGTATAAAGTACAGAAACATCATGAAAACTCCCAGTGGGTCCCTTTTGGTGGCAGTGCTGGTGTGTGGCTGGAAGGAGTTTGTCAGTCCAGGAATATCATTGTATGATGCAAGTGGTCCATCTTTTTCAGGACTCTGGAGGTCACGGTGCTTCTTACTGGTTCCTCTGTTTGGCTCTTCAGGAGTGCTGAATGCCAGTCCTGGTTTAGGAGTCCATACCTTTAAAGGCTTCAAGAAATCTCAATTTGGGCACTACCTTTTTTTTTGTTTTATAAATTAAATTTGATATTATTTCCCCAAAGCGGAACAAAGTAAAATTTTGAAAGCATCAAAATTCCTTGAGTTGTGAAATTCCATTTCTCTTTTGCGTGATCAAAAAACCACAACCCTTTGTCATGGAACTCCTTAATACAAAGAAGAAAGAGATCTCTCCAGTATTCAGGATGTTTGGGATGCAGTGTATATCATAGTCCAAGTTTTGGTTTTCACATTGCCGGAGACTCTATGAGTCATGTATGTGCACATGTCTGTAACTTTCAGCTTCACTTCCCTGTTTGAAAAGCATTATTATTTCTTTGATGGGGTTAATGAGTCAATTGCTTGTAAATTGCTTCAAGATTCTCAGAAATGAGACTGTCAGTGTGTTTATTGCTCTTATTACTGCTGATGAGATCTTGATCATAGCAAGACAATACAAGATTAGTGTTTATTGCAGCATGGCTGAGTATCTGTTTACATTAAAACAAAGGAGAGACTTTCGTGCCCAAGCCTACAAAACATCCTTTGTAGGAGCTTTGTGTCAGCTTTAAAACTCACTATGTGAATAAATTGGTTAATACACCTAAACACTAGCCAGTGTCACTTGTCTGTAAGTTTCTTTGAAAACCTTACCAGCTCTTGAGCACCTATGGCTCTGTGGAAGTATGTCCCAGGAAGAGGCAGATAGCATCTTTTTGGAGAGAAATGGCTTTGGGATATATTTTGACCACTCTTAGAAGGAAAAACAACATACAAATCCCAACATTTTCTTGGACAAATTCCCTGGGTGCTTGGTTATCACAACAGCTGAAAGTATTTTTGAGGGTTTCCTAATCTGCTGTGCAGCAACAATTGTATGCTTTGACAGTATTTGGGGTTGCTGGTGATAACTGCCTTGGTTCTGCACTGCACTCTCTGAACCTGTGTACATTAAATACAATTGAATCTCTATTTTTGCTCCAGGAAAAACAGAGGCTGTCATCAAAAACTTCAGTCCGCACTACAGACGCCAGTACGCGGTGGCTTTCTGCAAGCATGTGCAGGATGAACTGGAGCAGCACCGGAATTCCCAGTCCCGGTTCCTGAAAAGCAAGGTAGGAGGGCATATAAGCTATTCCTCATCCTTCAGCTGCCACTCATCTCTGCTTTTCTGGTTGAGTTAATTAACACATTAACTACTTAAATGACACATTTAGTAGTTGCAGTGTATGGAAACCTGAGCCGGAAGTGTATCAGACGCTGAGTGAGCTTGGTTTTCTTTTTCCCAGTGTTTAATACTATCAAGTAAAGTTTATAAGCAGGTCAGATACTCAGAGCTTCTAAAAGTCAAATCCAAAGTATTTTTCAAGTTATTTAAATGCTTTTTATATTAATATATGCATATACATTTTATACATGTACAAGCACTTCCAATATAGAAAGTATTCTTTCAGCTTCTTATATTGAATAGTTACATACATAAAAAATGTGCATCTGGGACATTCTATATGTGTACTTTCTTTTATATAACCCAAGTGTACACAACAGATTTGCAAGTGCAGATGTTGGATTTGGTTCAGTTACGTTTTAGGTGGAAAAGTTGCGTTTGGGTGCAGGTTTAAAATTTATTTTGGAGAATTCATCTTTGTTTTGGTCTTGTTTGAATGTAGCATGAGAAGAACCATGGCACAAGTTTTTGGTTCAAAGCATGCATTTCATCAAGGTAGAGTTGGACACTTGGACAAAACTAGCTGCTTCCTGCTAATTGCAACATTTTGCAAGGATCTTGGGACAGAGATCATACATTCAGGACTTAGTTATCCTTTCAGCCATGGCTACAGGGTTCCATAAAGGAGACGGCAATAATCCCCTCTGTGAACTGTAGAAAGATGTTTTTTATTACAGGAGGAGGGACAAAAAGGGAAACAAAATTCTCTTATTAGAGGAAAATGCAGAGAAACAGTGTTCAATCTTAAGAAACAAATCTTATTTTTTTTTCTGTATCAGAAATCCAATGCTCTTGAAATGAATAGGGTAAATCCATGGGGTGGGATGTAAAAGGTAGGATAACAGAAGGGCCTTGTCTTTCAGAAAGATGCGTACCAGCTACAAGAGCACAGGTGAAAAAGAAATGGGAAATAATTTACTATTTTATAATAAAATTCTTTGCTGCATCAATGAAACAAGGTTTTGGTACATAGTGAAAAATGGGAAATGATGAACCACAGTCATCTTGCATTCAGCATGCCAACTGAAAGGCAAATGAGAATGCTGTGTCTCAGAAAGCTGGAATTATTTTTGGAAGGCAGAGCTCTTCTGCTGCCTTCTCACCTCAGGCTACAGGAATTTGATTGTGTGTGTAGTATCTGTCCGAATCAGAGATGTTTATAACTAAATTGCCTTTGAAGACTCAAAAGCCCTCATAGCAGCGTTATGGGAATGTAGAAATAGAAGTTTCAAAATGAAATCCAGAGTAATCCAGAGTAATTTTAAAACTCGAAAATCATCTTTGTAGCCGCCAGTGGAAGCTGGGGCAGTCTTATATGAAGCAGAACTGCTGCATTTTGCCGAGGATCTGAAGAAGTGGAAGGACAGATATGTTGTTATCAAAAATGATTACACGGTGGATTGCTTTGAGAATAAAGAGGTAAATGCTTCTTCCTTTTATGCTTCCAAATAAACCGATATCAAGTGAATTTGCTCTACCTTTCTGTTAACAATACTAGATGAAAAGTTCTCTTCAGTGAGGCGCCTCCAGCCTGGCAGTCCAGAGGGATGGCTGGGTACAACCAGGTGTCTTCCATTGGCCATATAGCTTTGCAAGAACTAACAAATAATTTTAATGCTTTCAACCTTCCTTTGCCTATCACGGAACACTTCTTATCTGTATGTCAGGGTAGTATGTTTCCATGTTTCTGCAGCTGGATTTTCAGTAGCAGTTTTTGGGTGGCTTCAAATTGACTGCAGTGAAACTTTTGATTTGGCAGCTGCTGTAGTCAAACTAGTCCTGGATGACAAATCAATCAAATAGAACTTAGAAGCAAATCCCATGCTTTTCCCCTCCCTTCTGTCCCTGACTCTTCATCACAGCTGATAAACACCTAGAGGATATTTTCAAGTATGTTTTTTACATTTAACCATGGTTTAGATTTAATGCGCTTAGGGAATATATCCAAAATTCAGTCTGACAATAATTTTCCTTTGGGGAAAAGCGTTAGCTTTGTCAGTGAGTTGTGGTTTTTATGTTTTCCCTGTCTTTAAATCTCTTATTTGACTCCCTCTCTCTTGATTTTCCAGGCCTACCAGAAAGGAGCCAGCCCTAAATACCATGTTATTCCTGCAGGAGGCAAAGTACTGACTTCAGAAGAAGATTACAATTTGCTATCTGATAAACATTTTCCAGATCCTGTTGGTAAGCCCTGCTAAAAGCTCAACTGCCAAACCCCAGACTCCATTCCTTATGCAGACCTCTTCTCATCAGGCTTTCAGGATAGACTTTAAAATGGGGCAATAGGAGATGGGCACAGCCCTTTTTCTAAGTCAAAGCAACAGCTCCAGAGTGGATGTACATAGAATGTGCTGTAAGCTAATGTTCAGAGAAATGCTCTCTCCCTTTTCTTTCCAACATCCCAGCACGAAGCTGCTGGAAGCTGTGCTGAAGCAGGGCAGGAACCACACCACCATTGTTCCCGGGCTTTGTTAATATTCCTGGTTTATTTGTTTCCATTTTTAGATGCCAGCTGCCTGTGTTGACTCATAGTTGATAATAAGTCCCACAGAGAGGGCAGGAAGGTTGCTGCTGCTGAATTTGCTGTTTCTGGGACTGCAACTGCTGTGATCCTGCCTGTCCCCACTCCAGAAAGATGGAGAAGATTCAGGCTTTAAGGGAGCAGATCTCATTGCAGAGTCAGATTTGGAAAATGGGACAGGATGCCACATAAGGAAAGGGATAAGGGCAACATGTAGAGAAAGAGATACTTTTTTTAAGGCCTGTTTCATACCACTTAAAGTTATGACTGTTGGGAGATGACCCTTTAAACCCCCTTCCCAAGGGTGGTCAGAGGGTAGCATGAGGCAGCAGCTACTGGAGGGGTCCTCTGTGTGTACCACAACTCTGCAGGAGCTGAGGCTGAGCAATGTGGAACAGCCCAAAGCTGCTTGTGGGCTTCCCATGGTCTCCCTTCACAAAGAGCGACTGGGTCCTTTATGGCTCTTCTCCCCTTCTGTGGGATGTGAAGACCCCCTGAGATGAACTCCATGTGGCTGGGCTCTCAATGCATGGCATTGACACAAGACTGGGTTTGGTCATACATAAACTGCGTTGTATAGCATCCCCTGTTCACAGTGACTCAGGGCAGGTGGAAACAAGATACTTAATGTTTTCTTTGCTTTACCTTCAAGGGCTTGAAGTGACAACTCGTAAGGCCATCTTGCAGTTGTATTTGGAGATCCTGGAAACAGAGAAACTGCTGCTGCTCCTGCATCTTTAAATGCAGTTCTTTTCTATATGGAAGATCATGTGCTCCTATGTGGTCTCTATGTGCATGCCTGCTCACTAACTTACACATTTGCCTTGAAAACCTTTTACCTAGCAGCTACAAGCCAATGAAATAGTTTCTTTGAAATGTTACCACAAATGTGTAGCTTATGGCCACCTTGGGTATAAAACAAAAGGACATGAAGTTGTATGGTATAACCTAGAAAGGTGGTTGATGCCTGCTGAGTTTGCCTGACCCAGATGTGTTCCCCTGACCTCTGTGCCAAATCACTTGGATCAAGAGGGAGATGATTTTTCGTGTCTCATGCATCCCTGTTCTCTCCGTCGTAGTAGAGGAAAAGAGGGAAACCCTCCAAGAAATGTGCAGATTTCAAATGGAGATGTCTTTTTTCTGCCTAGGTTCAAGTGAGAAGGAGATCGCTCAAGCCTTTGTTCAGCTGCCAATGGAGTTCCCAGTTTACCTGTGGCAGCCCTTCACCCGGCACAGCTACTATTGCTTCTCGGAGCCACAAGCTCAGAGGCAGTTCAGTGCTGTGCTGGGGGACTGCGTGAGACACTCAAACCATGGTGAGTGGAGAAACGGCCTCTTCCTGTACGTCATTCACCCCCATGAAGATTTAAAAAGCTGAAAAAAAATGCAAGTCACTCATAAAAGTTGCATGCCTTTCAGTACCTTGAGGAATGCAGTAGCATACCCCTTCTTGCTTTTCTGGGAGCAAAGGTAGGTGGGATTTGAGCTGCAGTGTAGTAAGCTTAGGTAGAAAACATGGAAATTGCTTTGAAAGTGGCATTCCCCTCTTTGACAGGTCATCTAAATCCAGTATCATGATACAAAATCATAAGAGATATTTACTAAATATGGCATGGCGAACTCTCACCTGTGTCTGCAAGCTTGACAAATGCATCATAGATATAGTAGATCAGGTTTGTAAAATGTGAAGGGAATGTAGTCTCCTGTACATATCTAATGTTATATCACAAATGGTCAAACATTTGTTATTTTCTGTTGGTGTTTGGATAGCACCTGAAGCCCCAGCCAGGGTTAAGCCCTGTAGCTGGGTCATGAATGGTGTGTAAGACATGGTATTGATTGTATGCGTGAGGATAAATGTTAGATCTCACCTTCTAACTATGTTAGACTAGAAAACATAAAAACTCCCAACAAGTTGTGACTTGCTAGGATTATGAAAACGACCTTGCTGCCATGAATTTGGAACACCATTTATGAGTTGTATCCTTCGGACAAATAAATGCTTTCCTGTTTTTCAGATGACTTTTCTCATTTTCCATCAAGCTGACCTGGTTCCTCTGCTGGTGTCTAGGCTCTTCCATGCCTTTAGTGTCACTTTCAAGTCCCATCTGCTCCTGCTGCTCTTGGTGGGAGATGGGAATACTCAGGAACTTCTCCAGCAATCTCACCCACTTGGGCCTGAAGCCCGTGCTTGCAGATAAATGAGAGTGCAGTGTGTGAACAGTCCCTTTTACTTATAGAAGTGGCTCCCACTGTATTTTTTGAGCTGTCACTTTTGTCTTCTGGTCATCAGCTTCACCCTATTATCCTCAGACAGTTGACTCATAGTCTCCTCCCTGGATCCTTCCCAACTTCCTTTGCTATTCGGTTGCCTCCACTGCCAAAGGCATTCCTGGTCTCCTTTAGGACTCCATTCCCATAATGAAAACACACATTATGGTATATTGCTGTGCAGGTGTGGAGAGGCTGAGGGCTAGAACACCCAGTAGGCAAACACCCAGTCGCAGGGACTATAAAGACTGTTTCGTGGCTAGATTAACATGGGTTGGAGGCAGAACACACCTTCACTTGGCACTTCCAAATATCTTGAGTTTCAATAAATATTCTCTACGTAGCTGCCAGAGTAACCCGAATTCCCATAGCAAGCCAGCCTCTGTGATTTTCAATTCTGATTAACTTGGTTTTAGCTGAGGTGGTCATACAGTATTAAAGTATTCTGGAGCCACGCCTTTGCTCCTCGCTGAGGTTTGGTAAGGGGACGGGGATACAATCAAGTTTTCCTGCACTGTTAATCCTCCATGACTTGAAGGCTGTTCATTAGGTTTCGGTTTTTCATTTCTCTCTTCTGGGGCAAGTGTAACAGGCTTGAAAAAGCTTTTGGCATCCTTATTTTTTCTTAAAGTTCAGCACATTACTCTAGGGGCCAGTTCTGCATTGGCAGAAGCTGGAAGTAGATGACTTAATAGGTCTTTTCCATCTCCACTGCCTGTGAGTCTGTGTTTTATTATATTTCATATAGCTCAGCTATTGCTCATTTATGCATCTGTTCCAGGATTTATCCCTCTCAGCCTTTTCTGTGGTCAAGTTTTTATCTGACCAAAGATGCTTAGAGACACTGGAGTGCTTAATAACACTGAAGTGCTTTCATCAAGGCTTATCCCTTCTGTCCCATTATTTCTGCTCAGCAGGCTGGTAAGTACAGTCTGTGTTAAGAAGTAGGAAATGCAGCTCGGAAAATGGGAGCCAATATCTTCTGGATTTCTTGGAGTTACACTATCTTCTAGAAACTGGGTGCTGCAAGCAGAAAAATGTTCACTGACAAGCACCCCAGTAACCTTCACTCTGTCCTTAGAGTGCATTTAAATGGTTTTTTTTCAAGGACTTTGTATTGATTTATATTCATTCTCATACATGATGTTGCTTTATTAATACTTTTCAAAGCTTTCTTTGCAAATGATTCTGCCTATAAAAGCAGTCTGACAAAGTTATAGGCGTGTGCAGTAATACAGTGGATAATAAGGCTCATGATAGAAAATTTGGCTGTGTTCTTCTATTAAATAAAATTGAAAAGAGAGAAGAATTGTGAAAAATCCTTGGAGTCTGACTGTGGAATATTATTTAGAGGGATAAGGAGCACCAGCCAAGGCAGCGCTCACCCCACATCTTCTAAAAAGCACTGAGTTAACTTTTGCCAGGGTAAATTTGGCAAGGGCAGGAGAAATACAGATGTAATGTCTGATCAGAAGTTGCCTTTCTGTCTTTTCTATAATCTACCACTTCTAGAAAGGAATGTGTCACACTGGGCTTTAGCCAGAAACTTGGAGTAGTTTTTGGTTAATGTCTGTTTTCTCCCAGGAAGCAGAATTTAATAGGATTACTTGCTGAACAGAAAACTGAAGTGAGTTGGCATGTGGTCTTACAATGCTAGCTGCCCTGGCATTCAGCTGTTTCCTCTCTTTGGAGTCACTCTGTTTTAACTGGTCCAGCCTGTGTTTCTGGGTTTTCTGGTCAGAATTCACAGTCAGGAGAATAGCTACAAAAGCATTGGGATTTAGAGTCGCCACTTCTAAATATGATTCAGATGTATGGATTGCAAGTTGTTCCCCCCCCCGCTCCCTGCCCCCCACACCTCCCCTGCCAATTTTCCTGTTGTATTTATCTTTTATACTACTTGATAAGGGTTTCCAATTTGAGGGGACAGTGATTTCCTTCATTATCAGTGGAACATGTAGATTTTTTGCACCCTTCTTTAATACAGTTCAAATAAAGCATATTTAAAGCCTTTAAAAACAACTAAGTCAATCAAGACCTGATTGGTCATGGCTTCAAAAATATTCAAGCACAACTGGATGCATTTGCTGAGATTCTCCGAATTACCTTCACTCTCAAAGTCACTTGATGGATTAATCTGTGTACAGAAATCATCCCAGTTCAATGATTCATCTGGGCAACTCCTGCTTTGAGCTTTGCAAGTTGGCTTTTGTGATGCCTCAGGATTTGGGGAAGGGATCAAATGCTTTTTGGATTTTAAGCTTTGAGGTCTTGTGATTCAGGGAGGGATAATTAAAGAAAACGCAAGTTCCCAGGAAGCATCAGAGGAACTCAGACAAACTGATAGAGGCAGAGGAGACCCTGACCTGCCTACCCCAGTCCTCACAGAAGGGAGCTCAGCTCATGAAACCCACCCAGGTGGGCCACCTGTGGTCTGGACCTGCTATCAGTAGGGACAGGTGCAGAAGGGTGTAATGAGATTTGGCAACTCTAGCATAAGCCATACTTGCATTTTGAGTCCCTTTTCTGGATGAGTTGAAGTCAAATATATTTCAAAATTGCTTTTCAGCATTCAGTGTATGACACTTCGGTGAAAATTAATGGCTGTGTAACTTTTCTCCTAGAAAAAAAAAGATGACTGTAAATTTGCATACTCAGTACAGACGTGCTACTGTCTAATCTTGGCCATTATCTCAAAAGCTCCACCAAAAGGCTTCCTTCCATCCAAAGTGCTCATTCTTTACCAACAGCTTTGTAATGAAGGACTTCAGTGGGCTGCATTAAAGAACACTGCATGCAGCTTGAAATGCCACTATTCATCCTCATTAAATTTATTAGCCATCAACACTTCTAGGGATGGGGCACCCACAACTCCCCTGGGCAACCTGTTCCAATGTCTTGACACCCCCAGAGTGATGAATTTCTTCCTAATATCTAATCTAAGTCTACTCTCTTTTACCTTAAAGCCATTCCTCTTTGTCCTATCAGTGCATGTCCTTGTAAAAAGTCCTTCTCCAGATTTCTTGTTGGGAAATCTCCAGATTTCCCTTTACTGCTCTGAGGTCTTCCTGGAGCCTTCTCTTCTTAAGGCTGAACAACCCCAACTCTTCCAGCCTGACTTCATAGGAGAGGTGCTCCATCCCGCTTACCATCTTTATGGCCCCTCTCCAGACTTGCTCGAGCAGGTCCACGTCCCTTTTGTGTTGGGGGCCCCAGAGCTGAACGCAGTACTGCAGGTGGGGTCTCAGGAGAGCAGAGTAGAAGGGGAAAATCCCCTCCCTCAACCTGCTGGTCACTCTCCTTTTGATGCAGCTCAGCACATGGTTGGCTTTCTGGCTGCAGGCTGCAAGCGCACACTGCAGGCTTATGTGGAGCTTCTTGGCAACCAAACCCCGAAGTCCTGCTCCTCAGAGCTGCTCTCAATCCATCTTCTGCCCAGCCTGCAGTTGTGCTTGGGGTTTCCCCAACCCAGGTGCAGGACCTTGCACTTGGCCTTGTTTTTAATTCTTTATATTTGTATATCCTGCAAATCTGCGTAAATATTCTTCTGAACACTTATTTAATTTTCCAGTACTTTAGGAGGTCTTCTGATTTCCTGTATGAGGTTACCAGCTAGTGTTTCGCTTAGTATTTGCTGTTAAAAGTGAAGAAGCCTAACCTCTTGGTGCTTGTATAGAGGCAGGTCTGTGTGACAAGAAGGAAATTACAACTAGCTAATCTTGAAAGATGTGGAGTTTCACTTCATGATTTTGTTTTATTTCATCTGGTTAGATTTCACATCCTTATCTTGATGATCAACCTCATGAAACAGGAAGCTAACGTACTTTAAAAATCATATCCTGTCATCTTCAGTTTCACCATAAATAACAAAAAATGATAGAAATAAATATATTAAAGAAGTAAAATAAATACATTAGGTAAGAGAGAAATACAAAATGCACTTTTAAGGTCATGCAGGGCATTCTGTCACAGCTTGGCTATGTCAGGACAGCTTCAGATTCTTTCTTCTTCATCTCTTGTCTTATAGTGTTGCTATTAGCTGCATCCATTTCCTTTTTCAACTGTAAGTCTAGCTGGCAGGTGTTTTTCTCATAATTATTTGTAGCTTACCTATGTTACATTCATATAATACATGTAGGGCTTACCAATGCTTGGAATATAGTTCAAAATAGTTGCTGAAGTGCTGATAAAAGTTGAGAAGATGACATTAAATACTTAAGCTGAAGGATACATATCTTCATATACAGAGCAAAGCAGCTGTCACAAATCCAAATAGGACTTTGGAAAGATTTCTTAGTCTTCATGTTACAAACAGGATGGCTTATTTTCTCTGGAGATAGCAGCTGAAGAGCAGGGTTTTCTTGTTGCCTTTTTCAGATGACATTCAGAAGAACCAAGTAAGGTAGAACTGAGGAGGAAATTGCTTTTTTTGACGTTAAAGAAAATGTACTTCTCCACTGGGATGAAAGCAAGACCTTTCTGAAGGTTTGCATGATGATTTGGGGTGGGGAAAAGTGCGAATGGAGACAGAGTATTCAGCCCTTTGACTGCCTCACTCAAATTTGGGATGTTAGTTGGCTTTTCTCACTGCAGCTGCTGCACTTTGACTGATTGAATCACTTCAAGGTTAAGAAGATCAGATCTTCTGTGATCCACATGAGTGGCTGGGACCATGGCTGGTCTTTCACCAGATATCTGAGATCCAAATAGACTTTTCAAAACTGATGTGTAAACTTGCATAGGAACATTAATGCAGTCATAACATTCAAAACCATTCTGCTATATCTTTGATGAGGCTTGTGGGGTGCTACAAAATATTTGAGGACACAACTTGGAAAGTTTTTTGTATAATTTAGAATATTTTACTTAAAATAAGGCTATTTTTCATCTTTCTTGGATGTTCTTGCTCTACAGCATCGGTTCTTTCTTTCAGTGTGTCTTTTACCTTTCTAGTAAATGTGCTGGCCTATACCGTAGTGAGGATTTTCAGTCTGTAGGAGCTACATTCATTCTGAAACACCATGATTAACATGCTAAAATCCTAATTACGATTTCAGTCTGTGTATCTCTTTTTACCTCCATGCCTTGTGCTGATTCTCCTTTTCTTAAATATTGCCAAGCATGGGGTAGTGCAGAAGAGCCGCTGTGTTGTGCCCACCACCCTGGCCTATCTTAGGAGCTGTGAAGATACTAATTTCGTGTGTGTAAGGTTGTATTCAGGCTCCAGCTTCAAAGTTAAGCAGCAGAAAAATTCCCACCTGCACCAGTAATGTTGTAGCTGGTTTGGAAAGCACTTGGAAATTGTCACAGATAAATGATACTGTGATTCTTTGTGTTTATACAGTGCACTCATGTCTTAGATTGTGAAACATAAAGCTGCTGGTCACAGTAGAGGGCGGTTCCTTGTCATCTGTCTTGTGCTGCTTTGAACAGCTTTAATACAGGCATTATGTGCTGTAAAGCAAATAGTTAAACCTGCTGAATGTTGGTTTGATGGTCTTGGAGGGAACTCGCACTGCAAAACTGTATTTGCTATAAATACAGTGTGTTATTGCAGGGTTGTATCCTGTTTGGAAATGACCTCATGTAGCTTCTGTTAGTGGTTAGCAGCTTTGTACCGCATGATCTATGCATAATAGTATAGTGCATTGCTCTCAGGGAAACATCTGAGCTATGAGGTTGATGCTTTTCAGACCCAGTGCATTAGACTTTAATTCATTCTCAATTTGGACAATAATATGACAGGACTCCATTCTACAAAAGTAAACTGTGTGTCCTTCTATTCAGGCGATCATTTCCAGAGGTGCTGTAGTCGTGCTACAAGCTCTAGGCAAACTATCTTTTCCTGAGGTCCAGTTCCCAAGCTCTCCTCATCTCCCCAGATTCAAGCAGATGGATTCACTCTCATTTTCTTAACTGCCACCCTTTTTGGGTTGGGACTATTTGCTTATTTTTTGCAGATAGAAATTTTTAGAACCTTATTTTTTGGAGTTGATGGCCATGGCTTTTCTTACCAACCATCTGAAATATCTTACAAGCAACAGCTCTTAAAACGTGCTGGGAACTCAGGTGGTAGCTTTTTGCCATGTGATAATATGATGAGATGGTCTTGCCCTCTCTTAGCCATTCTCTGTGTCCTGTCTGTAATCCTCTGTGTGATGATATTAGTTTTACACCCTATAGTAGAAAGTTGCTCATCGTTAACCAGAAACGATGCGAGCAATGGACAGTAATCACTGCAGTCCCTACCCACAGCAAATAATTCCCAGGCAGGTATTACCAGAAATGCTAGCAAAAATGCTATTGCAGGAAACCTGTGCTACAAAGATCACTCCTAGAAAGGGAAATTGTTCTTTGTCATGCTCATTTATTTTATTTTATTTGATAGACATCCCCTAACTGTGGTGTTGAGAGGTTTGCAGAATGATTCCTTAACTGCAGGAGCATCTAACTGCTGGTTCGCAGCTGCATTCACCCGAAATCCTTCAGTGGCTGGCAGTGTGCAATAGCTTTCCTTGAAGTACCACTACAAGAAACAGAAATGACCTACGTATTTAAATGGTTAAGACAGCACAGATTTTTAAAATAGCAGCTTTTTCTTTCAGCAGCCTCCTTCTGGTTTGGTGTTGTGTATTTTCATTTTTAGCTGCTTTTGTTTTAAAAGAACTAAATTTTATTGTGTTTTGGTTTGGTTTGTTTTTTTAAATCAAAGAGCATGTATAAAGGAAAGCAGAGGAAAAACAACAGTCTGGATATGTTTGAAAGAAACAGATGCCAAGGGGAGAAGGGGATGACTTAGAAGGATAAGAAAATTGGGTAAAATGTTATTTGCATTTCCTAGCATGAAATCTATTCCACTGTGAGTAGCAGTGTCCAGTGGAAATAGTAAGTGGTGAAAGCGCCATCTTTTAAGACTGCTAAGATAAAATACAAGACATTTAAAAATCATTTTCAGCCTTATCCACCTCCTACTACTATTTGCAGCATCACAAGAAGGAAGACCCTTCACTGATGTCTGTACAGAGATTTTTGTCCCAGGAAAATGCTGTATAAGGTGATCAACAAGAAAGAGCTACAAAACAGTTTTGGTGCTGCCTTCACCTGAGCCAATTTTCCGCCAAATAGATGAAGAAGCAAGGAAATATTACCGTGAGGTCACGTAAAATTAAATGTAGTTTCTACTAATTTACCATATTAATTGCCTTCCAGTGGCTGTCTTCCTACCTTCCCCACTCTTTAACCAAAGTCAGCCTGTGGTTTTTGAAGATTTGAGGAAGCGTTCATGGTCTCTGCTGTCTTGTAGGAGGGAACTACAAAGTATAGCAAGTTGTTCACGACTTACATTGGGAAGAGATATTTGACCAAAGCTGCAATAATTGAAGATGGTAGGCAAGAGCCAGGCAAGGCTACCTTCCTACCTATGGGTATTTACATGATCATCTCTTATAAATACAGCTATAGTTGAATGCCAGATTGCTTTAATATCAATTACAGTTACCTGCAGAAAGAATTCAGGAACTGTATGGAAAATAATGTTCACTGAATGCAGAATCTTTAACAAAACTGTAGGCAGCACCCCAGCTCAGTAACATGTACATAGATGTGACAGCTGCAGGAAACAGATGAACCCAGGGTGGATTACTTCTGAGTTTTGGTAGTCAGCTGATGTGTGTTATGTCAGAATCAGCATTTCTTTAATTAAAACCCGTGCTCTGTGAGCTCAGACTTGTGGATTCTGTTTTAACACTTGTTCATCGAAGTCTTTGGGCCTCAGCCTGTTGTGAAATGTCAGCCAAAAAGCTTAGATTACTCTCAGTGTTCTAGCTCACTTTGGTAAAGCACTTTGTCCACGGTCAAGATTTGCTGAAAATCCACCATTTTAGCTAGATGCAGTGATTTCTGTGGCACTCATCCTCTCTGGTAATGAGGTGTATTGATAGAAGTTTTTGCACAGAGGTCTTTATTGTTTTGACTGATCTAAGACCAGTCAATCTATGCCTGTAGACAAGACCAAATTCACCAGGGCAATTAGTTTCCACTGCTGCATTTAGAGACACAGAGGAAATGTTAGTGAGTCATAGAAATTGTTAAGATAGACTTCCCCAAGGGGCTTTTAAGCAATGTGCCAGTGACACGTCCATCTTCGAGCAAAGCTGCAGCTGTCCTGCCGTGAGTGGGAGAGCACATAGGAACTTGGGACTGAAGATTTCCTCGTTGCTTGCCTGTACAACCAAACATTCATCTGCCAAGTGACAGAGAAGGAGTCCCAGCTCATTGCCTGGAGCACCCTGTTAGGAGACTGCAAATCCCACAGCAGCTGAAAAATCGGATACAGGTGAAATTAGGAATGAGGCACCCTTAACACTTCTGCACCAGGTGCAAGTGCACTCAGTGGGCATCGAATAGTCTGACTTCTGTGCATCATTTTGTTAAGGTTTGAGATTTTTTTTTATTTAAGGGAGATTTTAACTGTTTATCCACTGCTTGCTGTAGCTTTCTGCAGTCCTGAGCAAACTGAGCCATGCCTTTGAGAGACTTGCAAATTTGGGTAGATTTGTGAAGTCATGGTGCTTCCAAATGTCCTTCCATCTTTTAAAACAGAGCTTCATAGTAGTTATTCTGTTGTGTTTATAAAAGGAATCTATGGCTAGCAATATCTTATCTGTCATTAAAATTAGGCTCCACACTTGGATATCTAAAGATAGAGTCTCTAGGTGGGTTTTCTTATGTTAAAATAAAACAAATGAAAGAGAACTTTGTTTGACTCTCCACAAATAAGCTGATGTTATATTCATTAGCAGTTGGAGAAGATGCTTGGTAATTTTCCAAGTGCAGACTAGCCTGGATTAAGCACGTAACATTAGTCTGGGTACCCCTAAAGCCTCACTGGCCTTTTGATGAGTGACATACAATAAATTTTATGGCTTTGTGTGGGAGTTGGTTAAGGATAACCTACAACCACCACTGCACCAAGCTCCCCTAACATGTTCCATTTTCTACAAGCAGCGGGGACAGATGCGTCACTCGTGGTAGGTGTCAGACAGCCTTGTTGAAGGGGAAGCCCCTGCAAGGGTGTTAAGGCGAGTGAAGCACATGTCGTCCTTTCTTCTGATGAACAATCGTTCCTGATACCATTGGGGTTTACCACCTGCCCTGTTTGCAGCTGCAGCATTTGCTTCTATTTCCCACGCACCATCCTCTCTCTTGCACGCAAGTGGTGCTATCCCAACAGCTTATTCATTGTTTTCCTTGCTTTGCTATGGCATAACAGAGCTGGCTGCCAAGCCAGCCATGGTCCTCTAGCCTTTTCATAAACTGCTAGGTCTGATTTACAGAAGCTCTGTCTCTTCCCCACTGAAATCTTAGAGTATGTGCACCACAGCTTCTTTCAGCTTGGGAACAATTCTTTCTTCTTGAGCCGTATCCCATGAATGTGCATCTGTCTTGTGTGCCTCACTAACAGCTTCTGCACAGCCCAGTGCTGGATGGATCTAGTTGTTCAGTGCCTTATCGCTGATGCAATCTTTTCCTCTTATGGAAAGTAGGAGTGAAATTGCCTAAATTAAGCAATTGTAGAAGCCTTGAAGGATAAAGCTTCCTTTCTGCTTTGGGCTGTTTTTATAGTAAGACTGCCATAATTGTGTTTTTCCTCCATGTTTACTGGCATAGGAAAGAATGCATGATTGGGATTTTATGGTACTTGCAGCTTGATATTTTTTCCCATGAACTATTCAAATAAATTGCTTTTGGATTTTTAGCACCTTCTTCCTACTTCTATATGGAATGAGGGCAGTCAGAACAGAGAGAAAATATTCTCTTGACCATGGAGTTAAATGAGTTTAATGATCTTAGAGGGCAGCCTCTTGTCAGCACTGGTGCATCATCATCTCAGCAGGTCCAAGATCCAGCGCTTCGGATGGTCTGTTGTCCCTTTTGGTTAGGAGCACAGCTGTGAAGAAGGAAAACATGTGAGTCATGATTGGAAAGCTGCAAGAGCTGCAGTTTTCCCTTTCTCCAGCCAAGCCTGGCCCTCTTCGGGTCAAAATATTCAGAGGGTAATTCTGGGAGGACGGAAGCTTTCATATGCAGTGCTCTACCAGCTTCTCAGATGGAATACTCCATTCTTTCACTAAAGCTGCCATCTCTTGGCAGTAGACTACCTGACTTAAACTCTTTTATTGATATTTTAGCATCCTGATTTATGACTTGCTATTAAAAGTGCTATAAATCATGGAGGTAGCAGTGAAGGTATGGTTAGGATTTTACCTGGCTGTTTTTCTCTTGTTTGATCATCATGTGAGCTCAAAGAAATTGTGGGATCCCTCTGGACCTCCAAATATCTGCAAATCAGGGATGGTATTTAGAGAGTGGCACTGAGAGTGTTTCCTGCACCACAGTATGTATAACATACCTTCCTGAAGTAATTATTATGCTTGGGGAAACTCTGAAAAGGCAAATTCTGACATTTGGGCTCTTAGCAGGTCTGAAAACTCATTGCCTACCATTTAGATAAAATCTATTTAGTGCTGTTTTCAAGCAGCAGCCAGGGTAAAACACTGATGAAATTAATTGTATGTTTCAGTAGCTTTTGTTTTTGTGTAAAGTATGTGGTAGCTGACATTTCAGGCATTACTGCAGTTTTAATCCTTTGTGTTTCCCATAGTTTGTATAATGCCTGTATTGTTCTTGGTATGCGTGCAAGCCTCCTATAAAGCTTCTCTCTTCAGAAGTTTCATGAACAAGTCAGAAATGTCTTGCTTCACAGGCAGGACTTGAGAATTTACTCTCTGACTCTTCACATAACGATAGTTTTTACATATCAGTATCTTCTTACCTTTCAGAGAATTAGCATTCTTTCTTCCTTTCTTCCTGACGTGTACACAACAGGATTTCAGCTGATCAAGACTGCAAGTATATAACCTTGAAGAGTGGACATTTAATCACTGTGGCTTTGTTTTTCTGTTCAGATAATCTTCACAATAATCCTGAAGCTCAGTTTCACAGCAGAGACACAGCACTTGAATTCCTGAAGTGTTTCAGTGGTGTTTTTTCTTACTCAGGTTTGTCAAGCAGCCTGATTGCACTAGGGAGCTTTTCCACATTTTGAGGCAAAGGGACTGTTTCTTCCCAGATCACGACAAACTAGTTCTGCTGTAGAACTGCTGTTGCAGTCTCAATTAGCTGTGGGTTTGTGCGCTCTCATGTGAAGAAGAGTGTTGGCTTCAACTCTCTTGAAAGCCATTAGCAGTTTGGAAAGAACAAATTGTCTGTGATGTGATTTCTGTTGCATGACTGGTTAGCCAGAGTTTGTAAGAGCAAACTAGCTCAGCCACTTCTCAGGTTTTTCCGTGCTGTGGTCTCATTTGTACAACAGAGTGTCCCCAGGCTACCATGCTGTTCTTGGGAAAAGCTACCATCTAGCAGCAGTAGCTGTGGACGATAACCAGATACTCTGGAGCAGTGGCTGAACACTCTTGAAATATTTAAGGAAAGCAGCATGATTTTGTCAGAAGTTTTTGTGCTTAAGTGGTATGAGCACTGTGCTTACTTTGTTCATAAAAAAATCGTCTTTATCATCAGTCCTGAATAAAACACAGAAAATAAAAGATTATTGGGGAGTGTTAACTCAGGGCTTAGAAATTTATCAAGCGGTTACAACGTGCCACAGTCAGCTGACTATGATTATCTTAAATTCTTAATTCTTATCTTAAATTAAAGAAGCAGAAGCTCCCAACTCTTGGTCCTGATACAGACTGTCGAAGTCTTCCCATGTACCATCTCACATTGCTCATAGGGATAAAGGCAATGGATGAGCTTTCACATGTTAATGTCTGCCACAGAC
The DNA here is from genome assembly GCA_039720435.1 of Amazona ochrocephala. NCBI lineage: Eukaryota > Metazoa > Chordata > Aves > Psittaciformes > Psittacidae > Amazona > Amazona ochrocephala. Next base: position 871,786 of record CM077884.1, on the reverse strand, counting down.
AAGGTTTTCTGCCGTAAAACTCTTACCTCATCACTTGCTCCATACTAACATTTGCATATTAACATTTGCTGGTGTTGGTTTAACTTAACAACTTAGATGGGGTGGTAGTTCATACTTGCAGTGTGATAGTTAACATTGCACTTCTAAATCTTAATGAACGCCCAAGATCTTCAGACATTCAGGTTTAATAAATGATTCAAAAATATTAGTGAGATGCACGTGGAATAGGAAAACGGATCAAAAAAGGATGGTAATTTTTGTAAAGATTATTTATGAGTAAATCCTTTATGTTACTTTGTGTTTTCTCCAGATTTGCTCAACCAGACAACGTATGAAGTTGAGGCATTCTTAGAAGCCATTCAATTCTTCCGGCAGGAGAAAGGCCACTATGGGATGTGGGAAATGATAACTGGAAATGAAAAAGAGGTAAAAGAATATCTTCCTGATACTTTATTGGCTTTGGATATGTCAGCTTTGAGGATAGTGAAGGTTGTAAAGCGTCTTGGGAAAAAATGTCATTTTAAAAGAGAAAGTCTGGTAGGTAGAAATGCCCAAGACTTCAAGATACTTCTTACTGATATGTAAAGTATAATTCTTTTTTAATAAAATCCATTTTGAGTTTTTTGCTAGAAAGTGAAAGAAAATGTGCTATGAACTAACTTGCGTTGTACTAGAATGTAGGGATGACCACATTTCCACAAAAAGCTTATGCATCTACGTTAATTTTATGCCGTGAGGTCAATTGGTAAATAAATGCTGTGTCTAAAACAAAGCATTTGCTAATATCTCTCTATCACATCTGGTGCTCTTTGCAGTTTTAGTAAATTAGTGACACCAAAAGCAATACACACAAGACTCAGAAACCATGGTCTATATGCAGTAGATACTCGCTGTCAGCTGCAGTCTGTTTTTCTGTCTTTCATGATTTTGCAAATAAGAGATTTTTTTTTCTTCTGTTGCTATTACCTTTGTTACTTAACACAACACTTTCCTGCTCTTTGTCCTGTAATGCCTCCAGATGCCATCATAGGAGATCAGGTTTCATGAAGAACAGAACAGCAGCTAAACAAAAACTTTGAAGAACTCTTCATTTTGCTTTTCCTTATACTTTGGGACTGAAGCTTTTAGTCCTGAGTGGATAAACTGGTATATCTACTTATTGTTCCAGACTTCTGAAGCAGAGTATTGCATAGTAACAGTCACACTTACACACCAGAAATTTGTGTACTTCAGTTCTTCAGAAATGAGGTCCTAAGCTCAAGGTCTGGGTCCGTATTTGGGCACCTGAGCGAGTAGCTTTGGAGCACTGGTGGTAGCTGAAGTAACTCCACTGCTCTCTCTAGCATCACTCCATATGTCTTTGTGTGCAATTGAGCCATTATTTGGGCCCTGATTTACAATTATTTTCCTAAGCACTGAGGACTCATCAGCAAATATTTACTTTAGTACCAGATGCTGGGTGTTTTCCTTCATGAAATCTGGCTTCCCTTTGGGAAAATGGGAAAAAGCTTGATGCAGAGTTCATAATCTGGGGGTTTGCTTTAAGAAATCAGATTATTCTTTTAGGAGAAGTCTACCTTTGAAATGCTGAAGAATGTGGAAACTGGGGAAGAAACTATAAACAGTGTCTTTCCCAGTGCCATCATGTCAGGGATTGAGGTTTACTGCTAACATTTGATAATTCCTTAGTATAAAGAGTTCCATCCTTCCAGTGGAGGGAGTGAGGGTTTTCCTCTCCTCCCCTCCTCCCTCAAGCTATGTAGCTGTTATAGTGCTAGTGTAATTTTATGTTTTATTTTTATTATTGCTTGCCAACCACTTACTCAGCCCATATACCTCAAGAGAACTGTAATCAGAAGACATCCAGACTAGTTATGCTACTATCTTCTTAGTAATAATTCATTCTGCAAGTATGGCTTGTTCTCATGCCTGCTTTGACAAAATAATTATTTTAGGCAAATATCCAAGTTAAGTGAGTGGTTTGGAATGAGAAAGCTACAGTTTGTTGCTGTAAAAATCTCTGCAGAATGCCAATAAATATATCCCCTGACATTAATTTAGAAAGACAGAGTCTCTACAGCATTAGCTCATGCAGTTCTACCTAGGTACTGCAACATGGATGTAATACTAGCAAGTACCCAGTCACTTGGCTGAAGACCTACTGATTTATTTTTTCTTGTGTTGTAAAAGTTCGTTTTCCTGGTTTTGTTTTTGTTGGTTTTCATTTTTAAGGTTTCATTATTAATAAAGGATAAATTCAGTAGTAGATGGTATTTCTGTAGGTCAAGTGCTGAAATACTGGGTTAAACCCACAGAATTATTGACAGTGCTTGTTGTAAGCAGCAGCAGAGAGCTTTTTTTAGTGAGAGCACTAAAACACCCTCATTTTGTACTAACATAACTTCATTGGTCAGTACTACATGAATGCAGAAGTAACATACTGGTAAATCAAGAATAGCAGAATAAGGGATTAAAAAGCCCCAAAATTCTACAGTACACCTTTCAGTACAGAAACATAAAGCCAATCCAGCGTTCCTAAAAACATGCTCGAATTCTTCAGAATATGTTTGATCCATTGTCACATTTATTATTTGTTCTGTGGTGCTCCAGTTTGGGTTATTCTTGAGATTATTTTTAACTGGCCTATTAGTTTAGGACCTGAAATGGTCCATTGGTTTTGACAGATATTTGAGTCAGCACAGCTGAATACAAAGTGGTGGTGTGTCATAAGCTATAAGTACTTAAGTTACATGAAACAATAATAATGGGGAACAGCATGGTATAGGTATATTAGATGTATGTTAATAAGTAGGGTATTGCGTGTTACATTTCTGTAGGGGCTCTCTTACACCCAGGAGGTACTCTATTTTACACCACATGGCATGCAGTCAGGGCCCTATCTTCCTTACTTTTGCTGTCTAAATTCCTCCCATTTCCCTGTCATGTTGTTGGTGCATGCCTAAAACCTGCTCAAGGAGCTGTAATATGTGAGGTTGAATGTCAGGAATTACTGGCACGATGAAAGGTAAAGTTGAGCGGTGCTTTTGCATTTTGTATTGGCTTATCCTGTAGCTGGGTGCCTAAGGGCTGTGATCCTTGAATGAGGACTCTGCTGGGCTGTTGCTGAAGCAAGACAAGAGCTGTGTTCAAATATACATCACTTTGCAAAACCTCTGTTCAAGCCCCACTGGAGAAAAAGGAAGATTATGTGCTTTGTCTATGACACTTTACTGAAACTGTTGAGCAAGGTAGTAATCCTTTAAATCCTTTACCCAGAGTAAATGAGAAATCTACAGAAACTTAAGATGCATTTTGTTCTCCTTTCATAGGGTTAATATGTCTGTCTGTGATTTGCAGGATAGCCGCTGCACTTCAAAGCTTTCAAGAGTCTGTGGGCAACCTCATATCTGTGCACAGTTGGGACAGATAAAAAGCCTTGCTGAAAGGGCTATGTGCTGTTCTGCATAGCACACGAACCATAGTATTGTCTCTGTCATCATAAATTGGCAGCTGTACACCTATAACTGTGGGCAACTACAAACATATCTGGGCAAGATCTATGAACAGAAAACAAACACGTCCAGAAATAAAAGATGTCTCTTTCTTCTCCGAATTATGAGGATGAGTAATGACTGAACCAAATACAAGACTGAGGTCTTTAGTTCAAAATTGAGATGCTTTAAGCAGAGAAATTCAAGAATCCATCATGTATCCCCAGCACTGATAGATGCCTCCATAGGAAACATGTTCAGAGACCTGAGGTCACAAAGAAACAGCAATAGGGCAGGTTCTATGATGAACTCCTTACCCCCGCTTGCATAGTTTGCCTTATTGGCCAACTTGCTGCTGCAAGTGTAGGAGGAAGAGAGGTCTACAGCTTTCTCAGGCCACAGGACATACAGTGTCCATAAATAAGATATGGAGAGGAAAGCCTAGACTCCCCAAATCAGATCTCTGCCTGTAACTCTGTGTATTTATTGCCAGTTTGGTGCATCTGAGTGGGATGGGCAAGTTGTAGTTTAAATCTACGCAGACAAGGTTCAAAGCCTGATACAGTGTGTAATTCTGAAGAAAACTTCTGAAATGGGTACCAGTGAATGAAACCAGGCATCTATCTCACATAATTAAATTTTCTGTATTGAAGAAAGAATTTGATTCTTCTGTACAAAGTTGGGTGATGCTATCAAGAGAACCACAGAACCATAGAACAGTTTAGTTAAAAGGGGATCTCTAGAGGTTATCTGGACCAATCCCATACTTAAAGCAGAGCCAACTTTAGGGGCTTTGTACAGTTTAGTTGTGAAGATATCCAAAGTTGGAGGTGGCATGACTTGTTCACATGATTCCCCTCATGCTGAAAGATATTTCTTAATACCTGACTACTATTTCCCTTGTTACTACTTGTAACTGTTACCTTCTTCCTTTCCCTGGCTATTTCCAAGAAAAGTCTGGTTGTGCCCGCCTAACATCCTCCCTATTGAAGTTGTGGACAGCAATAAGGTCTCTCCTGAGCCTTATCTTCTTAAGGCTGAGCAAACCCAGTTCCCTTTGCCTCTCCTTACATGTCAAGTGCTCCATTCCCCGATCATCCTGGTGGGTTCTGCTGGATCCACTCCAGTGTGTCAAGTCCTGTTTTTGACTGGGGAGCTCCAAACTGGACACCACTCCAGATGTGGTCTGACAAGTGCTGAATAGAGGAGAATGTTCTCCCTCAACCTGCTGTTGCCTTTTGCTGCAAGGCCACCCTGCAGACCAATGATGAATACCTTTTCCACCAGGATGCCCAAATAATTTTCTGCAAAATTGCTTTCCAGCCAGTTGTCACCAGCCTAAACTGATGTTCAGGGTTGTTCCGTCCCAGATGTTGGACTATGCATTTGCTTTTGCTAAACTTCGTGAGGTTTTTGTCCACCCACTTCTTCAGCCCATCTAGGTCCCTTTGAATAGCAGCCTTGCTTGTCAGTGTATTGACCACTCCCCCAAATTGGTATCATCTGTATTCCCAGTCTGATGTATTTTCTTTCTAATTGGAACCATCGGCAAGACTGAATTGACGTTAGGTGCTGGGATCAGAAAGGGTGATGCTGCTTTTCTGCAACCACTGAACCCTGTTTCAAAGTGAAAATGTTCTTGAGGGAGGAAAGTACTAAGTGTCAATTTAGAAAAAATACAGCAATGGTAGACCAACCATCTACTTACAGAAATTAAAAAAAAAATGGGGCAATGACACTTTTTCCTCAGTTTCTTTACATCCCATCATGAACACTCCGTATGTAGAAGTCCCTCTGACACTTCTCTCTACCTGTGTGGTGCACCTGTGTCACAGAGTATCTTCTTAGGTTTTCATTCAAGAATCTGGAGGTGTTGAGAGGAAGCTTTAATGTATATGAATCTGACAGTGTGAAAATTTTGTTGTTTTAGGCTAGTAGAGTTCTCTTTTAGTGACAAAAGAAAGTACTTGAAAATTATTTTCTTGAACTCCAACAGCTAGCTAGCTATTTTATCTCTTTTTTATATCAGGATTAGGATGGAGCTAATGAATCTTTTGGATCATATTACAGATTTAAAAAATCAGAGTAGAACTATTTGATTCACAGGTTACCCGCACTTCTGGTTTCGATTTCTGTCCTATATCTTGTTTTTCCTAGGATCTTGTTCTTTTCTTGTTTGAATTGTGAAGTTGTTGCTCACCTAAAAAAGTGCTGAGGTTCACATTGGGACAGTCATAATTTTTTTTTCTTGCACAATTATCTTCCTATCAGAGCATCCTTTGGTTTATGACTTGTTAGAACAATTTGTCTTCAATGATACCTCCTCTGGGAGGGTGTATGTGTCCCAGAAGAAGGTCAGTATAGGGAAGCAGCAAACCAACTTTTTTTATCCAGTTGCTCAGTTGATATCAATCATTTTATCTCCACTGATCTGCACATGGCAAATTCATAATAGCATGCAGTAAATTTTAATAGGTATCTTATTTCATCTGTTGTCAGTTGTTGCATGGTCTCTCAAAGTCTTTGAGTGAGAAATGCTTCAGATGAAATTCCTGGATTTTCCCTCAGGCATACCTAATATTTTTAAATCCAGTGTTCCTGGCAACCTGGGATAGTCACTGTATTTATTTGAGGTTGCCTGTTTGCACATCACAATGTGATGTGAGTGCTCAGTTTTCAGATGAAGAACAGTATGTGAATGTGCAATTTTAATCATCTGACCATATAGATCCTGAGCAACCTTGTGATGGAGGAACTCCTGCCTAACCTTCAAACAATGATCCTGCCTAAAATGAAAGGAAAGAGGAATGATAGGAAGCGGACCTGGTTTGGTGTAAGTACTGGTATTTACAGAGTTTTTTCTCATAAAACCTTGTTGTCTGTGTTTGCTGATTCTAACCTATGCTTCTTAATTTAATTTGGGTTTAGATTGTAGAAGAAACTTACGGCTTAGTTCAACAGCAGGTGTCGGAAGGATTAAGTACCTTGAAAGAAGAATGCAGAGATTTTGCAAAAACTCTTGAGGGAACGATTCGTTCAGACATGGATCAGATTCTGAACTCCAAGAACTTCTTAGCTGGAAAAATCAAAGGTTAGCGGAGGAATAGCCGCGTTTTGCAGCAATTTTTTAATGTTCCCCATTGTGTTGCTCGAATTAACAGCTGTCATTGTTTTGAAATTCTCATGTGTTTTGAAAAATCCAACTGGAGATAATAATTTTCAGAAAACAAATGCTTTGAACCTCTGCTGCCTTTGATGGGAACTGATACCTGTGGCCACTGTCTTTGAAAATACCAGGTCTTCTCAAGATGGAGGTAGAGCAGATGGGTTTTGAGTGTTATGATTAGAGTTGCTTGTTCTGCTTTCATTTTTATTTGGACAGCCTTGTGTAATGAAGAGAAGAGGTCACATGAGCATAATTAAAAGTGTAGTGGTTTTGACCCGATGTCTTGGAATGTGCCACAAAACTAGGTTCTGGTTATGTGACAAATTCATAAGCTATGAAAGAGTGCTTAAGCCAAAGGGCTTCTTCGATAGTTTTAAACTAATGTGAAGTAATTATGATTTTGCTATGAATGTAAAAATGAGTGTAAAAAGCAGGCAAAACATTAGTTGATATTGCTTAAGCTGGCAAATAAGTAACTGATAATTTAGGAGCTGTTTTGATAAAACTCAGGATGTCCTGTTGATATCCTCACATACCAGACTAGGATGCTTTTGATGAACTATAGAGTGCCAAGTTTGGATGCTTCCTCATAGAGCATCCGTGGCCATGCTCTGTCTGAATCTTCCAGTATGTATCAATACGTAGAGCTGCCCTTTCCTGTGCTCTCACAGTGCCCCTAAGCTGCTAGCATTTGATTAGGCAGGACATGGGAAAGGTGTTTTATTGTCACTCATAAAACTGTAAACTCTCCTTTCATCATCTTTATCTTTGTGGAGGTGTGACTCTGGGGAGAAGCAAGGAGTCATTTAATTCACTGTAAAGTAAATCAGTTCAGATTACTTTTTCACTGTATCTCTTAGTAGCCTAAATGCAACTGTTGTATTATCTGACACTCCAGCCACTGTTTCTGAGCCTGCCCAGAAGTGCTGCACAGAAAATATCCAGCCATTTCTCACTTCCATATTAGAGGAGCTCATGGGTCCGGTGAGTTCTGGATTCACTGAAGTCCGCTCACTTTTTGATAAGGAAGTTAATGAAATCATCCAGGACTTCCAGAAGACAAATGATATCAAAAAGCTAAAGGAGGTAAGACAAAAAAAAAAGTATATTTGGAGCCTTTCGTATTAGCACAAGGGCCTTCTAGCTAGAATTTGACTGACAGCAGTGTTTGCTTTCCCAGGTGGTGGTATGTTAGCTCTTGGGTTTTTTGTTTAGAAAGTCTTGTGGTATTTGTGCAACTGGAGTGCAGATATCAGAATTTGGTCTGGGCCACTGTTATTAAATTCTCTATTAAAAATTCACCTCTGATGTCTTTCTCTTGAAACCTGTTCTTCCTCCACGGGAAAGCAGAACATGGATCAGCTTATGAACCTGCCATTCAACTCTGTGAAAATGGAGCCCTGCTATCTGAAAGTGAATCTCCTCCAGGAGCTGCTTCAAGACCTCAAGAGTCGCTTCAAGGTCTATCACATTGATTTTGTGATTCAGAGGACACAGAACTTTATGCAAGAGGTACTGTAACATCCAGTTTTTCCTCCTGGGAGAACAGGTTAGGTTTGCTCTTCTAACGTGCTTCAAAGTAACCTTGATAAAACGCTGTGCAAGAGTCCCAGAATATCTCTCAATCAAAGTACAGATAACAAAACCTAAGAAAATCACAGCTAGAAGATATTTGACATTTACGTTTGTGAGGATGCATGTGTCTTTCAGCAAGGCACAAAAGTTTCGGATGGATCATCTCTTCTGATCTTTCATGATCTGAATTCTCTGTACCCAAGAAAGTTGTGCTTGTATCCAGTGGAGTGCTAAAATCTACCTGATTTCCATTCTCAAGGATTCAGGAAGGGTCTTAACTATATTTTACCAAAATGGAATGTCTCTTCCTTGGAAGTTTATTTTCTCATTAATATAAAGTAAGGCAATTAATATTAGAAACTGGCAATTACTTGGACACAGATAATGTCTCAGGATGTAGTTACATTTAGGTGCTTTAAACAAACTTCACTTCTCATTGGAATGGTTGAAGTGTCTACATCATTTCAGATAGAAAATTAACTCCTCTTTTCCCCATCTAGTGTGTATTGGTACAGGCTATAATTTTGCTTTGCATTTGTTTTTTCTGGATGCCTGGCCAGAAATCCATGAAGAGCTGGCTAGTAGACTTACTTCGATTGCCAGATCACAAGACAGATTTGGCCTTCTACCTCTAAGTTGAATCCTGTGATTTTAATATGCAGTTGAGAAACTAAATAATCTAGTTGGTAATCTTATGAAATGGAGCTGGTCCAGTTCTATGGAATGGGAGTTGTGAATATGGAAAGGAAGTCTCTAGCACAGTGCTGGGATAGGGTCTTCCTAAAAGCAGATTTTTAAAGTACAGCCATGATCAGCAGCCAAACAATTATTTAGAAATAAAGTTATGATTTCATGTCTGGGTCTTTCAGGGGGACCGTTCCAAAATGCTGCCAAATAAAATGTCTTTCAGTAAGTGAAGGTTATGAGTCAAGATATAGAAGTAGACAAAAAATAGATCCCATACAATCCATATGGTGCTCTTTTCTGAACAGAAAATTAATAAAAATTCACAATAAATAAGTTATTAAAGAACAAATTGTTTTAAAAATGCTGTTAATGCTCCTCTCCTTAAAAGACTTGTATCTAAAAATACCGTTAATGCTGCTCTTTTTACAAGGCTGGCGTTTTTCTCGGAAAAATAGCAAGTAGTTTCACTTTGTAGTCACGGACATTTATTTTATTAATGAGTAAAGTCGGCCATGTCTATGCTTGCGCAGTCTTACTGTCAAAGCGTTTGGCTGGGGCAGAGGCGGGAGCAGGACTCCTTGGCTTGGGAGCTTGGCATCCTCTAGTGGCCAGTTTTCAGAAATTTGGGAGCACAGTGCTCAACTGGCGTGAATAAAGCAGCTTCGGTGACTTCACCGGAATTACACCAGTTCATCATTTGCTTCAAATAAAAATTGAGATAAGAAAAGAGTAGTTAATCTGTTAATTAGCCTCAGACTTAAGTCTACATTGATCCTTTTTCTTGTATCCAAGGTTTTGCAGTGCATGAGCATTCTCATGCACACACAAAAATCTCCACCTTCTGCATTACACAGCCTGTATAGTCCAATCCTACATTATCTGCAAGGTCAGTTATAAAAACTGGTCTTCAACATTTGTCACTGCGTGTTTTCAGTCATGAAGATTTACTAGCCAAGGAGGAATTAAAAGCTTGTCTTATCCCTAAGCATGTACATATTTATTTACAGACTACAAGAAGTCCTATACTATATATGGCTATGTATACTGACTGAGATGGCCTGCTGTGATGCAAAGGAATAGCTGGCTGTATGGACAGCCTCCCTGTGGATATCCCTGTACTTATTTAATCAGAATATATTAAAATTTGAATGAAAACACTAAGCTAAAAAAGGCAAAACCTTATTAAGTAGAAGTAATTAACACTTGCAGAACTGTTTTTCTGAAATATCTTTTCAGAATAGTGGATTAATGTTTTTAATGAATCTCTGAGCAACCTGAAAATATCAGAAATGCTGGCCTACCTGACATAATTCCATGAGAAATTACTTCACTCTGCAATTTTTGTTGATAATGATTTGTTTCATAAGGAAAGCTACTGATTAGTTACCTTTAAAAAAAAAATTCTTCAGTATTTATGAGTGAGACCATTAGAATCTGTTAGGAGTCAGTGGGAGTCATCTCAATAGGGATAATGAGTTTTGTCGATGGCTTTTATATATATAGATGATTGATTCTACCTTTTTTTCTTTCTGACTGTCAGTTTGGATGGTGACACAAGATTAAATCTACAGGAAAGCTATGATAGCTTAATAATGATACCAAGGCTAAATTTTCTTTATTGCAAGATTTCGGTGTATGTTTTTTCTTCCCCTTCCACAATAATTTAAAATAATTGGAATTTTTATTTTAGGCCTGTTATTCTTTCTCTGTTTTGCCTTCTTAAAAGTACAATTTTATGTTACTGGTGTTTAACAGTTGTTGTGGGTTTTTTTTTTTATTATTGTTTTTAGCTGATGGAAAATGCAGTTTATACTTTTGAGCAGTTGTTCTCTCCAAGTCTCCAGGCAGACTCCGCAAAAGTTGCAACTACCATTGAAAAAGTCAAGCTGAGAGTACTGAAGGTAAATGCCTTTTCAGAAACTGAGAATGTATTTTATATTAATTTATCTCAGTATTTGAAAGAGGACATCTCTTACCATCCAGCTGGAAATACTGATTTGGTGGCATTTAGCAATTGGGGGTAAAACCTAGTTCTGGACATACACTTGTGAAAGCATTTACATGTACGGTGCCTTTCATTGCAATTAAATCAGATGGATATGATGCTGTGTATCTGGGTAAATAATTGTTATTAGCTTTATAATTAGCCTGCCCCTAGAATTTGCTACTTTCAGAAGAGGCAGTGCTGAAATACCTGGGGAGAAGAATTGGGGGGATGTTTCTAGAAGGGAAAGAGATCCAAGAAAACTAGATTTTAAAGTATTTTTTAAAAGCTGGAATAACCTGCATAGGGATTCAAACCCCTGAATGCACCCATGAGATGTGGACATCCACCTGCCCTGGCTGATGCAGCTGGCAGCCTCATTCCTTACCCATCGCTTGAATTGCCTGATACTGCAATTGCCAGCTCTTTAATGAAAGGCAGGTTCGTGTATCAGATTGTTGACTGTTAGGCATGACAAGTGCAAGGTCCTACACCTGGGTCAGAGCAATCCCAGGCACAGCTCACTTGGAGTATTGTGTGCAGTTCTGGTCTCCTCAACATAAAAAGGATATGGAACGGTTGGAACAAGTGCAGAGGAGGGCCACGAGGATGATCAGGGGACTGGAGCACCTCCCCTATGAAGATAGGCTGAGAAAATTGGGGCTGTTCAGCCTGGAGAAGAGAAGGCTGCGTGGAGACCTCATAGCAGTCTTCCAATACCTGAAGGGGGCCTATAGGGATGCTGGGGAGGGACTCTTCATGAGGGACTGTAGTGAGAGGACAAGGGGTAATGGGTTCAAACTTAAACAGGGGAAGTTTAGATTGGATATGAGGAAGAAGTTCTTTGCTGTAAGGGTGGTGAGGCCCTGGAATGGGTTGCCCAGGGAAGTTGTGAATGCTCCATCGCTGGCGGTGTTCAAGGCGGGGTTGGACATAGGCTTGGATAGCATGGTTTAGTGGGAGGTGTCCCTGCCCATGGCAGGGGGGTTGGAACTCGATGATCTTAAGGTCCTTTCCAACCCTAACTGTTCTATGATTCCATGATTCTATATAGCATCCTTTGGAATTCACCCATTACCAGTTACAGGATAATAAGAACCAATTCCTCTTATGAGTGATTAATAACTCCAGATATGTTTGGGTTTTTTTCTCTTTTTGTCTGTTTTGACAGCAATATGATTATGACAGCAGCAGTATCCGCAAGAAGATATTTCAAGAAGCACTGGTACAGATTACTTTGCCCACAATGCAGAAGACACTGGCTTCAATGTGCAAACCAGTAGGTTTCTGTGAATATAAAAAACAGTTATAAAAGGCAGAGAAGGATTAACACCTTGGCAGTAAATTCTCAGTTCTACAAGGCTGTTTTCTCTTGGGCAGTTGTGCAAGTTGGCTGCCAGCTGGGACAGATACTTAGATTTGCCAGTTCATGGATTGGGTACATATGGAACATAAGGAAGATTTCAGGAAACAGGGAAGCTGTATATACAGCTTGCTTTCTCAAAGATAATTGCAGACCTTTGCCCATCCCTATTTAACCCTAGAGGTTTGAAGTCCCCTCAAACTGGAATCCGCTTGACAGTTACAGTTGTGGTTTAGGAACTTGTCCTTGTGTTCAGCAGCCCTGCTGCAGGCAAAACTGCAGCCTGTAGGAGACGGCACTTCCCTCTTCAGCAGCGCTCTCTGAGGCACACCTATGACCATACAGAGCCTCTGCTGACAACCTCTTTCAAAGCCGAATGCCTGCTTGGGCAGCAGGAGCAGACAGGCCTTGCACTTGCTGTCAGTGATTTTAAATTGAAGTAATTGCATCAAGTCAGGAAACAAACATACAGAGAAGATCTCTGTTATCCTTAATCATATGGGTAGGTTAGTACTCAGCAAATGTGGCTACCAGTGTTTCGTGGAGATGTTATCAGTATGGCTGCATCAGAAGAGTGCTGGAATGCTGTTCACCCTTGACTCAAAACGAATAGTCTGTGCCTTTCTTGAAGCCCATGCATATCCTCTTGCATTTCCACTGTACCTGCTGAAAAATGACTGCCCTAAGCCATCCCAGCCTCTCTTCACTTTTGTTTCCCTTGATGTTCATCAGTTCCCACAGGCTGTGCTGCTCTTGCTGTTTTAGTTTTAAAACCAAGTATTTTCCCAAGTTATGCTTGTGAGACTTAAAGTATGGATTATTAAAACTTACAACTTTCAAAAATGTGTTTAAAATCACTCTCTTCTCTATGTCACTCTACTTTCTTTACTATCCCAAAAATAAGTCTCCTGTAGAGTGTCAGCAGTGCCTTCACGTAAGGACAAGCATTTCATCACCTTGAATATATAGAGAGAGGGTGGAGTCCTAAGTCACGTCTCTGTCATACAGGATAAAGGAAGCAGTGGTGGTGCAAACTTCCCACAAGCTCTTTCTGTTTCATTTCTGGCAATTGTGTTTATGCCTCTGCAGAAACGAGCAGCCAGCTCTAGAAGTAAATACGTGGAACAGTTGACATGCCCAGTCAGGTCTTGTCCTCTTACTTGAAAACCTCCAGATGTTTTAATGCAAGCACCTTTTCTAGAAGCAGGCAGAGGTCACCTATAGACAACCAACAGCTGCTTAGTGATAATGACTCAGTTATTGTCTAGACAGGCTATTGCATATAAATCAGTAAGCTAAAATGTTACACACCTATTAGAAAAACAAAGTCAAACTCTGTATCTCCCATGCTCACTGTGGAGGCAAACAGTGAGGCATTTCCTCACTAGCAGAATTTCAGAATTGTTTATTATAGTGCAGATGGTGGTGATCTATACTGCTTTTAAATGTGATTATTGGGCAAGAGTACTGCTTGATAAATGCATAATAAACTGTGAACATACATAGTTCATTTAGTCATAGTTCAAATAGATCATCTGAAGAGCCATCAAGGAGCATTGAAAGACCTGCTAGAAGGCATCTCCAAGGTGCTGTGTTGAAGCAGGACTTTCAGAATCTCTCATTTTTATATATCTCTTCCTTTCTTCTCTGTCTGCACAGGAGCTGCAGAAATACGAGCAGTTCATTTTTGCTGATTACACTAGCGTGATTCAAGTAGAAAATGTGTATGAAGAGATTTTATATCAGACACTGCTTGAAGAAACCCTGAAAGGTGAGAACTTTACTGAGGTGATAGTAGCAACATTTCAATGTGAGCTCTTGCTTCAGAGCTTCCCAGAGTCCTAACCTGGCTGTTTCAGTCCCAGGTCCCACTTTCCTGAAGACCGTTGGTTACGATGCTACAGTGTTTTTATTTAGCTTGCTAAAAACGTGTGGCAAGCCCTAAAATCTGAATTATGGGGCAACTTCACTAAACCTGGGAAATTCAAAGTGATAGCTTGGCACAAGCCTATTTCTAACAAAATGTAATTATACCAACTTCATTTCATCTTTATTTCCTGGGCCGAGGAGCGAAATTATGATCTTATTTGCAAAGACTTGGTGATATCTAATGGCAGCAAAAATTAACTTCCTCAAATGAAATGTACTGCAGGATGCAGTTTCCAGCACATCAGTGATGCCAGTGCAGTGTTCCCTGCAGGTCTCTCTGCCTTCGTGTCAGAAAACAACATTATTTTTGACGGCATATATAGATACATAAAATACTTGGGTCTCTCTGGATCTGCCTGTCTGTCTATACCCTAGATAAAAGACAAGCATGTGTATTGCACAGTAAATTTTAATAGACCCTCTTTGGCACTCCTGTTTAAAAATATGAGGGTAATAATAAAAGTAAAAAACACACTTCATATATTTTTGTAATATACTTATGCATTGAAACATTATCTTTGCGCATTGTGGGTTCCTCTGGTAGTTTTCTAGTACAGCAATGCTTAGGTCAATATTGAGGTTCAAAACAGATAAAATTCCTGCCCTCCCCCACCCCAAATGAAATGTAAACTGAAAGCAAGTTGAAAATGAAAACTACTGTTGTCTGTAATATCAAAATGCACAAAATTAGAAACTTGGCAAAACACTGTACCTTCTTCAATGAACCTCTGTCAGGCTTTCCAAAACAGTTTGGTCTTTCTGTTTTATCTAGTGATAAAAGAAGCTGCCGTTATGAAGAAGCACAACCTCTTTGAAGATAACTTGAATTTGCCCTGTGAAAGCGTGTCCAGCTTAACAGACCTGAAGACCCCATCAGGATCAGCACAAACTACTCCCGCGAAGAAGCCTTCCACTGCTCGAGCTGAGATGTCAGACACTGAAACTCAAAGTGATGAAATGCTCATTGTGACAGGAAAAACTTCTTGGGAGAAGGATGGTGATGATAGAAAGTCATCAGACAAAGAGGCAGTCGCTTCTGTTAAAACAGCTAGTGATCAGGCAAGCAAAAGTGAAGAAGTGTTCCATATAGACGTTGGCCAAAACCAGGAGTCCCTTTCGGCTACCCTTACAAAACAAGAAGTTGTAGAGGAAAAAAGCACTTTGGAGAATGAAGATACAGTGAAAGCAGAGTATGTAGTAAACACTGAGAAAGAGCTTAAGACACAACCAGAAGCTGTGGAGGAAAAAGTAGCTTCTGGGACTGAAACTGAAGTAAAAGGTCTTGGAGCCAGCCCTAAAAAAGAACTTCAGGTACATGAAGGAGCAGTGGAAGAAAAGGTAACTTCTGAGAGTCAAATGGCAATGGATACTGTGTTTGTTGATGGCACAGAAAAAGAAAGCGAAGCACAGGAAAATGTTTCTGAGATAAAGCTGACTTCCCCACATGATAATGTAGCAGAAGCAGAGATGTTAGGGGATGCTGAAAAGAAAATAAACGTAGAAAGAGAAATTACAGAAAAACTAACTCAGAGTGAAAATGCAGTAGGAATGGGATTTGAAGAGGATAGTAAAAAAGAAAGCAACAGCCAAGGAGCTAGTACTGAGACAAGGGTTATTTCCCAGGATGAAAATGCAGGGAAAGGAGGGTCTTGGGATAATCCTGAAAAAGAAGGCAAGTCAGAAGAAAAGAGTTTTAAATACCCTGATGATGTGAACAAGATAAGGAGTTTGCTTATGGTTGCAGTTGAGATACCAGCAGACGCTTCAGCTGAGAACATAAAGGAGATTTGCAAAGGTGAGATATTAAAGTTGCCGGAGCACAATAAAGCGAATAATGAGATGAGCAAAATGGCTGCAGCAGAAATTCAAGTGAGCCAGATGATGATGAATAAAGATGCAGCAGAATGTTCAGAGTTCAAGGAGGACCAACCATCTTCAACTAGTCTGGGGACAGATGGCATGAATTTAAAGGATGTGTCCAAGGGGGCCTGCAATACGGCACAAGCAGAATGGCTGGTGGAAAGCTCAGATATGCCTCAGGAGACGAAAGCAGAGGTGGAGATCAAACAAAGTGTTTGGTACACAGGTGTGGGAAGCTGCAAAAGTGATAGATTGCAGCCAGAGGAACATACTGAAAATGTGTCTAAAGACAAAAGATTAGATGGGGAGGAGGGAGGAGTAGGGAATAGCCATGCCACCATGGTGGAGACTGAAAGGTTTTTTCATAATCCTGCTGAAAATGCAGACACAACACAACTGCCCATTTTGGATGCAGAAAATCCAAGAACAGGACTACTAGATCTGTCAGTTTCTTCAGTTCTGGAGCAGGGTGAGATTACTGCCATCGAGGTCACAGAAGATACAGAGGCTGGTGAGGGTGAAGGGAAGACCGGATATGAATCATCTTCGCACACTGAAATTAAAAGCACAGAACTAAAAGATATTTTCACAGAAGAAAACAGAGAAGATAGTTACGCACAGCAAAACTCTGAAGAGTAAGAAGTGTTTTTCAGCCCATCCCTGTAGGATTTATTTACTTCAGTAATCCCTGTTTAATTGTGACTTCTGTGGGTCAGAGCTAGAGGAAATGGGCTTTGTTGTGGTTTTACCAGCCTTTGCAGTTTTAGCACGGAACCCTTCCTGTGTGATGGGTGATAGGTTTCTTTTTGGTTAAAGCCCTCACTGTTTAAAACCAGGTTGCTGTTGGGAACCTCATCTTTCATTCAAAATTTGCTACCTGTTATGGTTATAGAAAAAATCTGAAAATATGACCACTGAATGCTTCAAAAGCAACTCACCCCCAACTATAAAGGTATTTTAACAACTTCACTGTTCTTATTTTTTTAGCAAGGGAGTGGCTCATGATTTTTAAATACATGGATTTGACAAGTACTGCTGTGATTCTTAGGTGGTTGGTACATACATTGCTATCCAAGGATGCTTTTAGTATTTGCATGCAGTATACAGGAAATAAATAAAACCGTTAGTAGTTAAGCAGAACCAAATAGTTAATTTAGAAAGTTGCTCAAAAGCCACACTCTATGCAAACTCTGCAAACTGATTACTTTAATATCCACCAAAACTCCAAAATAATTAAGACAAGCAAGTGTTCTGATTATTTTTTTTTTAATTGCTGTATTTAAAATGGGGAAAATATGGGAGCAGGTTTCTCAGTCCCACTGTGTACTTCTGGGTTATTTAGCCTTCCAGAGCACTTTATGGCTAGTTTATTTTGTTTAATTTTGTGGAAGGGAAGATGAGAATGTTTGCAACAACTAGAACTATTAGGCAGCATCTTTCTGTTTTACTTCCCACCATACAATATATTCACTTATGGCTGTCTAATACAGAATATTAATAAATGTGCCATTCCCATTCTTACTGAGTTACCCAGTTCTGTAGGCCTTTTGAGGTGCAGAAATTATATAATAAATGGCAATAATTATGAAATATCATAATAATTGCATAGAATTTCTAATACAGATGTTAAGCAAAGAGCAGCCAAAGGTTATTCACATGTGCTTAGGCTTTGGAGGGCAGAATCACATTTCAAAAGCAGTTATTGAAAAGAGATCTATTGCTTTCATAGGTGGCATATTATCATCCATATCAAATCTATGCACAGAGTTGCTTATATGCATTGTCTGCATATTTACAGCACATAAAAGCTTGGAAATGAAAACCAGTATTTTAGTAAACGGGGCTTCAGATTTCAAGGCCTCACCTCAGAGATCAGTTTAAAGCACCTTAAAATTTTTGCCTGGTGTTTCAGACTGTCTCTGAATAAATATAATACAGTACAGGACACAAAGCTTAATGATAAGTGATTAATAATAAATGCAGTATGGAGTGCAGGATTTACACTGATAAAGACATGGGAAAGAATAATAAATTCCTGAGAGCATAATACTTGTTGGCATTTAACTTCAACAAACTATGCAAAGTCTATTATTTAATGCTATCAGAATATGTTCTAATACTAACATTGAATTGACACTAGAGGAACAGGCAAATATGTGCACAATGCACAAGCAAGGAACATTGTTGAGTAACTGGATCAACTGCAACGTCACTATTGTAAAATAAATGCAACTGCTGTTTGTTCTAGAAGTCATATTGAGGTATAGAAACATTAACGTCACAGAAGTTTTCCTTGCAAAAGTACTTTGACTCATTTCCTCCTTGTATTTCATGCAAAAATACTAACTTGTAAACACACGAACCACTGTCAGCCATTTTTTAACAAATCATTGATTATTTCACTGTAAGCCACTTTGGTTTTACAAATCATTAGCTATTTCTAATTGGTACTGAATGTTAAGTGACTTCAAGTTTATAACGTATTTTACAGTTAAGCAGCAGCAGGCTTTCTTAGCCATGATAAATTAGGGGACATGACTGTTTCTCATTTGATGTTGTATGAAGGAGGATTAGCAAGACGGCGACTCTGCAACAAAAGCTGCAGTCTCCAAGAGCTGTTTAGAGCTAATACAAATTAAGATACATCTATACAGAAAGTATTTAGCAAAAGCATTCCCATCATAGTAATTTTTCAGTTATTTCTATGGCAGATTTAGATCTGGGTAATATTTTTCTGTAATATTGAAGAACTGAGTTGTTGAATACAGGCACTCAGCATCATTTTTCTTAAGCAGGATGGGAAAGAACAGGGAATATTCAGCCTGTACATTACCTTGTTCTGCAATTTAAATTGAAGTTCCTCATGGCTAGGAGGCTGAGCCTTTGACTTTGTGGACATTTTCTGTACATTTGGATGTTTGCAAATGGATAGAGTAGCATTTTTCCTGTCTTTAAATAGACTTGGGTGGAGGTGACAGAATTTAGAGGTTAGCAATCCAAAAGGTTATGTTGGAGCACTTATCAAAAAGTACAATAATCCACCCATTCAGTAATTTTTGTCACGTTCTTGGAATTTCCTACACTTACTCATAATGAATTATTGCACTTGTAAGCTAGGAACAATAATAAATCACCTTTCACCGCCTGAAAGGTTGAGGGTTAGGAACACCGGGATGCCTTGAAGGGAGTGGCTGGGGGAAGCGTTACTGCTGTTTCATTTCACGGGATTGCCAGTTTTAAACGACAGGATACGAAACACATTGTATCTTGCTTAGAACCGTGTAAAAACGCTCGTCATGAAAATAAACGAAGCTCTTCCCTTCCATCGGTGGGAGGCTGGTTTTTGCGTGTGTGATAATTTAACGAGAGCGCGGGTGCCGGGCACCGAGTGAAGCACGGCGGTTACACCGCGCCCTCCGACCGGAGCTCCCCGGGGCCCAGCAGAGCCCCCGGCGCCCAACTGGCCCAGACTCCCTTCCCTTCCCTTCCCTTCCCTTCCCTTCCCTTCCCTTCCCTTCCCTTCCCTTCCCTTCCCTTCCCTTCCCTTCCCTTCCCTTCCCTTCCCTTCCCTTCCCTTCCCTTCCCTTCCCTTCCCTTCCCTTCCCTTCCCTCCCCTTCCCTCCCCTCCCCTCCCCTTCCCTTCCCTTCCCTTCCCTTCCCTTCCCTTCCCTTCCCTTCCCCGCTCCACTCCGCGGGCAGTGCGCTTTGCGGCAGCGCCGGTGCATGCCGGGAGTTGCAGTCCGACCCTATCTCCGCCTTTCCCGCCCCTCCGTTTGTCCACGTCGCTCTCGCCCGGCGTGCCGCTGCCGTTACGTGGGCCGGGCGCCCTCCCGCGTCGCGGCGTTCCTGTTCCCGTTCCTATTGGCCCGACGGGGCGGTGCGTGCGGGGGGACCAGGAAGTGGCAGAGTGAGGCGGTTTCCTTGGCTACGCCACAGGAAAGTGGAGGGTTGGTCCCTTCCGCCTGCGCGTCGGCTCTGGGAGCTGTGGCTGCCGTGCCGCGAGGGGCGGGCGGCGGGCGAGATGGGCCGGAGCCGGGCCTAGCGGCAGCGGGCTGGCGGCCGCGGCCATGAGCGGAGCTGCAGGCTGCCAGGGGGGCGGCGGCGGAGGAGACGACTACCGGGGGCCCCGCTGGAGGAAGCCGTGGAAGCTCCTGGCCCTTGGCCTGCTCTCCGCCTCCTCCGTTCTGGCGGCCGCCCCGGGCGCCGGGGCCATGAGCAAGGAGGAGAAGCGCCAATTGGGGTGAGCGCTGCCTCGACGGGCCGGGCCGGGAGCAGAGGTTAAGGAACGACGGCGGCGCCGGATCGTCCTCGGGGCTGCCAGATGGGCGGGGGCAAAGGCCGGCGGGGCTAGGAGCTGTCGCTGTGCTGGGGTGGGGGGATCTACTCTTATCTCCGAGGGTTGGGCTCGACGGGTGCGGCCGTATCCTTCGCCAGGTAATGCCTCTCTGGTCCTTTTTTAACCCGCACTGAGAACTCTATGAGACGAGGGGTTTCTGTCTCCCCTCAGTGTTTGACCTGTGTGTATCAGAGCCGGGCTAGTGTTTAGGATCAGGTCATCGCGGCTGTTTGGGGCAGGCAGCCCCTCATCGCCTCTGCTGTGTGTGGGGTCAGACTCTTCTGCCATGGGCTTGAGAGCTGCCGTCTTAAAGGCTGTAGCCAGTGTTTGTGTGTAATGATGGGTAGAAGTGATCAAAGGTAAATCTAAGTCCGTTGTCAGTTGGTCTAGTTATGGCTATGCCTCTGTAGCAAGCGAGTGTTTGGGAGTCATAACAAAGGTAAATGTTTACATGTGTTCTTGCCTAGTTGCTATGTGTAAGATAGACTACTTTGGTCCCGTGTGCTTGTACATTCTCTTTTAGTATAGTTTTTAGTTGAAGGACAAAGACTACAATATAGGTGGCAATGTATTGCACTGCACGGAGTAGGGCTTTTTAGACAAATACTTAATCAAGCATATCATGATCTTAGAATATTAGTGGGGCAGTTTCATCATCCTCCTCTTCCAATCTACTGATCAGTTGCATGGAATAATGGTGCAGAAAGTCTGCTGGAGAAGCACTGTGGATACTTTAATGGTTGTTAATCACTAGATATAAGTTGATATTTAACATCGATAATGTTTACAGTTATTGAGGTTTTCCATCTTGGATTCTCAGGGTACTTTGTGTGTATAATGTTTTGTATGTTTAAATTTCATTCACCAGTTGATTTTAAAACTTTTGTGTTCATAACTTGCAGACGCTGCATCATCTCGTGCTCAGGCATATGCGAGTAATGTCTTGCCACGGTTCATATGTGAGGGACTGAGCTGGGTCATTTCTGAATAACGGCAGATTATCTGTGTATTTATTTGATGACAGTTGCAGAAATTGTTCCAGAAAATGCCCTGTAGGTGTAAGTTGTGTGTGCAGAAATAGAAGTTTTAAGAAGCTTTCTGTGTGCTGCATCACTGAGCAGCAGTGTATGCTTAGTTCATCTGGATGTGGCACCTGTGTGCCAGACGCTGGGGTTTTTGTTTGCTGAAAAGCACACCAGAACTGCAGACTGGATATAGTCCGTGAAGTACCTGAAAAAAGCTTTATACTCTGCTCTTTTGATGACTTAAAACATTTGATGGGTTAAAACTACTTAAATTTCTAAGTCACTTAACTAAATCAGGTATTTAGAATATAATTGTAGTGTTCTTGTCTCTTTTATGTTCAGTCTTGTCAGCAGAGATTGTGAATTATGCTATTGGTAGCTTAGAAATCAGCATGCTCTTTTGCCTTGCAGGGCTTCTCAGTAAAACAGTTAAGAACAATTGGAAGTAGTGCTGTCTCAAAAAAAAACCAAAAAAACAGAGCAGTGCTTTTTATATAGTAGTGTTTCTCACATTGACAGCTTTTCAAACATGTAAAATAAATATATCTTCAAGGTTTTTCTTTCATGTTTGCCTGCCAAGACTTCTAATGCAAGGAAGAGGTGTACCTCATAACTTATGGTCCTTTTCTGAATCACAGACAGGAATTTATGCTGTGTCAGTAGGTTTTAGTATTGGTGATTACAAGCAGAACATAGTTCTATTTGCTTGCTTTTACTGAGCATGGAATGTGTCCCATCTGTAGCTATAATGTCTGGGTGACATCTACAGATATTTAAGTGGAAGCACAGGAAGTTGAAAGAGATCCCCGAATACTTACTTTCATGTTAGGTGAAAAAATAGTTTTTCCTTTCTACAGTGAACAAAATTAGCCAAGTTAGGAAAAATTACTCTGCTATATTTTACTTGATTGCATTAGTAGAGGACCTGTTACTGATACTCAGATATTAAAGTGTTGTTCTAAGATGGGGAGTTAAAGGCCATTGTGAGGCAGATCACTAATGCTTTTCCTTGTTTCTTTTTTTAGAAACCAAGTGCTTGAAATGTTTGATCATGCATACAGCAATTATATGGTAAGTAAAATACTTGTTGGTTTATTTTTTTCAGAGTTATTATTGCTGATGTGGGAGAGAAAGCAACCTACAGTGTCATAGAATCATAGAATAGTTAGGGTTGGAAAGGACCTTAAGATCATCTAGTTCCAACCCCCTGCCATGGGCAGGGACGCCTCACACTAGACCGTGTCACCCAAGGCTCTGTCCAGCCTGGCCTTCAACATTGCCAGGGATGGAGCATTCGCAACTTCCTTGGGCAACCTGTTCCAGTGCCTCACCACCCTCACAGGAAAGAACATCTTCCTTTATATCTAACCTGAACTTTACCTGTTTAAGTTTAAACCCATTACCCCTTATCCTGTTGCTGCAGTCCCTGATGAAGAATCCCTCTCCAGCATTCTTGTAGGCCCCCTTCAGATACTGGAAGGCTGCTGTGAGGTCTCCAAGCAGTCTTCTGTTCTCCAGGCTGAACAGCCCCAGCTTTCTCAGCCTGTCTTCATATGGGAAGTGCTCCAGTCCTCTGATCATCCTCATGGCCCTCCTTTGGACTTGTTCCAACAGTTCCATGTCCTTTTTGAGTCCACCAGAACTGCACACAGTACTGCAAGTGGGGTCTCACGAGGCAGAATAGAGGAGCAGAATCACCCCCTTTGACTGTCTGGTCTCACTCCATTTGGTACAGCCCAGATGTTCTAGAGAAATAGCAGGGAGGTAAGGGCGGAAACAAAGCTAAATTAGTAGGAGCACCTGTATTGCCTTTAAAAATAAATGAATAAATCTTACTTTCAGGAAGAGCAGTGCCAAGGAGGTTATGAAGGCTTTTAGAATGGTAGCTAGGGTTAATCTGTGCCTGATCTTTCTCGAACCAGCATATCTCACATCCAGCTATGAACAGTTTTAATTTTGGTAAAGTATTTGTTTTGAAAATCTAGACTCCTAAAAATACTAGGAAAAGGAAGCTCAGGAAGAGCTGTCTATAGTCATCAGATTCTGGAGAACAGAAACTGATCTTACTTTGTAGGTAAAAAAAGATATGTACAATATTACTTTTGCAGTAAGGTATGGTAGATGAAATTTGGTAGCTCTTTTACAAACACTGTTTGTAGAACAAAGAGGGGATCTGGCTTCATATCTACACAAAATAGTCTGTTTTGAGTATGTGACTGTCATATGACTGAACCATGCTCATTATGGTTTCTTTTAATATAAGTTGTGATTTTCTGTGCAGGTATCTTTGTATTCTGGATGTGTGAGCCATTCTGCACTCCAGTCAACTTTGAAATAACATTGGCTTGGTTTAGATATGTTTAAGAATAAAGAGAGTGGACTGACTTTCCTCAAGTAGTAACTGCTTTCAAATATATTATAAGTAATACACTTCTGAGGAGAAATGTGAATAAGATAAATATAAAAGATGCATTCTTACTGGATTTCCATTAACAAACATTTTGTACATTTTTTTGTGGCTGTTGCGGAAACCTCTCTTTTTTTAAGTGGCACCAGTTCCTGCAGGACAAACTGCTGTGTCTTGACAATATCTTGCTACAAATCCTGGTTTCTGTATTGTGGTTTAATACTTTAGAAAGCTTGTGAGTTACAAGCTTATATAGTATGGGAGAGTTATGGAACTCTAGAATGGATAAAAAGCCAAGCAAGGGTATTTTTGAAGAGAGTGTAGTTATTCTCTTCAATATTAGCTTTTGCTTTCTACACCTTAGCAGTTTAACAAACATCAGCCTTTTTTGCGCTAATTTGTAACTAGTTACTTGGGACCTGGTTCAATGAGAAAGACTTGACTTGTGTTTCCCATGGCATTCTGAAGGAAAAACTGTTACATATTTGGCAAAATTGGATAAAATATTATATCCTGGTGAAAAGGACCTATGCTTCTACCGCACATTGTGTGTTGAATTGGAAACTGGTGGGTGTCTTGCTATACCTGAAGCAAGAAAATTCTGGATGAAAGAGAAAAATGACCTCAGCTATGCTGGAAACTTTGAAGCCAAAAGGGATATTTGTTTTCCACGTATGCTGGAGCACTAAACAAACAGAGAAATATGATTTGTTTGTTTAAAGCTGAAAAAAAGATTAGTATATAGGACTTGATTCTGACAGGGGGAAAATGAAGTATTTTTGCAGCTGCTTTTGAAATGGCCACCTGAAGAGTTTTGATTTTCTGTTTCTGTTAATATGTGGTTTAGACTTGTGTATTTAGAAGTCTGAAAATTCATGTTTGCATGCAAGGGGGAAACTCCCTTGTTCTATTTTCAATTGTTAACTGGAGCTTTGAGTAAAAAGCTGCTACTTTTTTGGTGGTGGGTTGCTTTTATTTTTTCCATTCTTTCAGCAACATTTGTAATAATCAGAATTCTTTTCTTCGTGACTGTCAGAAATAATATGTGAAAATGTCAGTTACTTGAGACCAGTAGGTATGTTTTGGTTTATAGCGCTATTAGCAATTTTTTCATTAATCAAGTACTGTTCTACCCTGACTTTGCAGTCGCAACATTAGGCAATAGGATCATCTGTTGGTCAGAATGTGTAGAAATTCCAGAGTCTGTTGAGCTCTATTTTATAATATTTTCCCGGAGTATGTTTATTGAAACATTTGTATCATGTTCTATGTCTTTCTACCTTCCTTTGAGTTTACTTGAAAGGGGAAAAGTTGCAAGTTGGGAAATCACTTGACCCAGTAGCTTTCATGTTCTAGAGAGAGAATAAGTGAACTTCTATTTTTCAAAATACTCTAGTTCCTTATGATTTTGTAAGACTAAAAGGCAGTTTTTTCCAGAATTTTTATCACTTTTTTTTCTCCATAATTTAATCCAGAGATCTTAATTTTGACATTGCTTTTGTTTGTCCTGCTGAAGTCTGTTTTTCTGAATACATTGCACAGATACTCAGAAACATCTGAGCCATATTAAAATTATCTAGATTCTGGCTTTTGTAGTTAAACTTCAGGAGAAGAGAGTCGTGCAAAGACTAAAACTCTTGAGAGGGTGGTAGGGAAACAAAACTTCATTTTCAAAAGAAATTGCTGTAAGAGCTGTTTATTTGTAGAGGGTTGTTCCTCCTTTTCCTCTGTGTTTCATGTTTCAATGGAGATTTTTTTTTTTTTTTACCATATATTTGGGAAGACTTTGCACTGAAACTATAAGTAAAGACATTCAGTAGTTGAACTTTATCTTGCCACGTGGTAGTTCTCCACTGAAAGTAAAATAGCATGGCACAGTACAGTAGCCAGTTTCCTGATGTAATCAAAAGAGAGAAGCTCCATCCCAAATCACTTGTATTTGGCTTCTAATGGCATGGCAATTTCATGGATGATTGTTGAAATTAGATGTCTTTTAGATTTATCTTTATTAATGTCGGTGGCCTCTGAAAATTTTTCAGTAAACCTCTCCTATTACACAATGATGTATTTCAAATCCGTTTCTGTTTAACTTCATATCCTGTTTTGGTGGTAGTTTAAACCTGCAAAACTTGCATTTACTTGAGAGGGGATAGGAACAGGCATTTTATTCAGTCTGCTTGACTTGGGCAGTGGTACCACTCCTGTTATTTCTGACTGACTGGTGAGAAATAATATTACAATACAGGTTGCTTTGCGGAGTGCTTTTTCTAGAAAAATGGAATGTAACCATTGCTTAAAAAAAAATAACAATGCCTCTCCCTTTAAAAAAAGTGAATTTGTAAAAGGCTCTATCTTGATAAGCTTTTATTTTTTATTTTTATTTTTTGCGAATGTGTTATGCCTTGTGTAGTGGTTTGACGCATTTTTATTTTAACTTCCAAGTGAGTTCTCTTATCTGTCACTGGTTGTGACCCTGAGTCACTTATGGTCATTTGGAAATATTTCCAGTCACTTTAAAGTCTAATTCCCACTGTTGTCTCCATGAAATACCAACCACTTGATAATGCCTGCATTAGTTTTAGGTTTTAAATTCATCTTTGAGATGATAACTTCTGCCTAAAAAACAATAGAAAGTGTCATACTCACCTTGCTATAGAAAGCACACAATTAACTATTTAACGTAGTTGTGGGTTTGTTTTTTTTTTTGTTGGATGTGCATTAGTTGTTCCAGACTTCTCTGGGAGGTTAGGCAGAAAGAGTTCCTGTTGGTCTGTTTACAGTTTAATGATTTCCAGCCACCCATCTGGAAAGCATCTCAGCAGAAAAAGACCTGGTGGTCCTGGTGGACTCCAGGTTGACCATGAGCCAGCAACACGCTCTGTGGCAAAGGCAGCTAAAGGTATTCTGGGCTGCCTTAGGCGAAACAATGCCAGCAGGTCAAGGGTGTTGATCCTTCCCCTCTACTTAGCACTGGTGATGCCACACGTGGAGTACTGTGTTCAGTTCTGGCTTCCCCCCTACAAGAGAGGTATACTGCACACAGTCCAATGAAGGGCCATAAAGATGATGGAGCATCTTTCCTGTGGGGAAAGGCTGAGAGATGGGACTGTTCAGCCTGGCACAGAGAAAGCTCAGGGGGATCTTACGAATGTAGATAAATACCTGAAGGGAGGGTGTAAAGAAGATGGAGCCAGGGTTTTCTCAGAGGTACCCAATAACAGGACCAGAGGCAACGGGCGCAAGCTGAAACATGGAAGGTTTCTCCGAACATTAGGAAACACTTTTTTACTGAGAACGTGACAGAATACTGGCGCAGGTTGCCTAAAGAGGTTGTGGAGTTCCCTTCATTAGAGATACTCAAAAGTTGTCTGGACATGGTACTAGGCAACTGGGTCTACGTGGCCTTGCTTGAGTGGAGGGGTTGGGCAAGATAAACATCAGAGGTCCCTTCCCATCTCAAAGATTCTGTGATTGTCATGAAGTTTTTTTGAAGTATGGCATAATTTGGCTTCCTTTTAATGGGCTCTGAAGAGTTGCTGAAATGGCTGTAACAGTTTTAACTAATTCTGTTGTTTCCCAACAGGAGCATGCGTATCCAGCTGATGAACTCATGCCTTTGACTTGTCGTGGACGAGTACGGGGTCAGGAACCAAGTCGAGGGGATGTGGATGATGCCTTGGGAAAGTTAGTGTTTAAAATGGTTACTGTCTCATGTAAACATTTAGAAATCTAAGTACAATTTGCAGCCCATAAAATTTATTTGTTCAGTTGACATACCCAGAAATTTACATGTGTAAGAAATACTTACTTTTATTGTTTTTTCCCATGATATTAACTGATGTGAAATTGTACCTTAGTCAGAAAAAGAGAATTGACAGTGAATGAGATAAAAAGATACTTGGAGAATGATTAAAAACATTATTTTCTGTAGCAAAGCCTTCCATATGTGAACTGACATTTATGGGATTAGTAAATTTGATTCCTCAATAGAGATTGTAAGGGTTAATTGTGAGCTGCACAGAACAGAAAACTGTTATCCTTATAAGTGGTATTTAAAATGCCTTTGAAAACAGAATTAGTCAGATGATTGTCATGTGTGTGGTAGCCTGAGGCCTTTGCCAAAGTAGAAAACATTATTTCATACATGGAAATTCTTAATATTTTTTCTTTTAAGATAGCTTATAGTTCAAAGTATTGATTCTTTGGACAGCAAAATGTAGGTTTAGTGACTGGTTTTCACCATGTTCGATTGAGCAATCAAAAGACAAAATTAACTTGGTCTAAGTGTTTGTGATTGATTCCTTTGTTGTCTCTTTGTGTGCAGTTTTATGTTTATAGAGCAATACTTTAATAACAAATAGCTAATGCTCTTTTTTTATTGATATCACTGCATGGTGTCCCTAAGCAGAATAGCATTAATCAAAGATGAAGTCCTTGTCTTAAGTACTACTTCAGATTCACTGTATGATATTGAGCATGTCATTTTGTTCTTTTTTTTTTTATTATATACAAAAGTACCTTAGTCTAGAAATTCCTGTACAAGCCTGCTGCCTTGGAGGTGTTGAGAGATATGGATGATGAGGAAGAAGTGTCAAGAAAATGTACTTTTAATCCTGGTTATGCTTTCTTTTTAATGACTTTTTTTTTTTTTTTTTTTACACAATAACATGCTATCATTTGAGTGAAAGTACATTTCATCCACTTAGATGCATTGAATAGTATAAGTATGTACTATTTTTCTGTATACATGCTTTTTTTCTGTTTTGATAATTAGCTGCATTATTATTTATCAGATTTCTTATATAATCCCTTTTCTATCCAGCTGGCTCCTCAGTCCTGTTCTCTACAAGCCTTTGCAATCATAAAATGACACTGCAAGATGGGTCAGTTATGTTTCCTAGGAGGGCTAGGGAGTTATATCAGCTTTCTCTAGCTGTGCAGTGCATAATCTCCCCTATTGCGCACAGTCACTAGTTAATCTCTGTCTCTTGTAGAACAGCACTCATGGAATACCATTATATCTTCATAAATTAAAAAAAAATTATAATCTATGACCACTCATTACGTTCTGTGCATAGACATGTTGCCTACAGAGTCTCAAACATTAGGCACTTGCTTAAATTCTTGGTGCTTGTTCTTCAGTAGGCAGTTGTAACAGTTTCCAAAGTTTTCAATTTTAGTACTGTCATATTTTGTAAATTCTATTCTATGCATTGTGTGTGTTTCTTAACATAGGAGCAATTTTATCAGGTTCAGCTAAAGGTCCACTCAGCTTGTATGCACTACAACAGCCCTAGAGAAGAATTTATAAACGGGACAAGCCTTGTTGTGGTATTAATGTTTCAAACAGTATGGATCTGACTTGATGTTCTCTTTTTATGGAATAAGTAGTTATTTATTTTAAGCCTGCCCCTTGCTTTCCCATGTAGAAAGTTTCATAGCAAAAGAACAGCATTTTCTTTAGTCTTCCACCACTAAATTTAACATGGAGTTTGATTGTACCAAACTGCAGCTTTTTCTGAAGTAGGTAACTGGGACAGTTTCTGGAGAAATTTAGGTTTTTCAGATTTTTGATCTTTCTAAATATTTTTACTATTACACTTAGTAAGACAACACTTAATTTTTTGAAAAAGAAAAAAGAGGTTTGGAAAAGACTTCGGACCATTTTACTGGGTTTCTTGGATTCCACTGGAAACTACAAATAAAAAATTAATTTACTTACAAGAAGTTTGAAAGCTTTGCAGTAAGTAAAGGTATATTTATAAATCATAGCTTCTTTCAGTCAGCTCCTATTCTGGTCACTAGCAAAGGGAGAAAACTTAGTAGGGTGTTTTGATATTAAATACATTATGTACAACTAATTTTTTTGTAGCTAGTGGTCTATAAGAATTTAGTCTCTCCCACAGTATTGTTTACTATGAAAAACAATTTATACACATACAGGTCAATAGTAAATCTGTTTTAAATTTTGTTTCATAGATTTTCACTGACCTTGATTGATACCTTGGACACTCTTGTGGTAAGTTTAATCTATTAATAAAACAAGAAGATTGTCTTCTGATGCTCAGACTTACTTCTAGATTTCTATTTTGTTAAGTTATACATTAAAAATACAAATTTTTTTTCACTTTTGATCTCTCTGTTCGAAGTGTCTATTTATTGTAAGAACTTCCAAGTGCTGTGATGGTGGTGTTTGGAGTTTGTTACAAAAAAGAAAACTACACCAGTTCCTTCACATTACATTGATGCTTCCTTATCTTTTTTTTCTTGGGCTTTAACTTAAAGTGTGTGGGTTTGCTTCCCATTATAGTCTTAAGCAACTTGCCAACTTATAGGTGAACACCTCTTTATACCTACTGAATTATTTGTGGTTTTGTATTGTACGTATACATTTCATGGATGAATTTATGCGTGCTTAAATACACATTTAAAAAAGTGCAACCCTGGATATGTTGGCTAGGAAATGTTGCCAAACTTCTTGTGTTTCATCTCTTATTAGAAGATGCCAATCATTAATAAACGACTTTTTGTTAGATTTCAATCCCTTTGACATATTTTGTCATCATAAGATAGAGTTTGGAAATCAGGAATTTCTGGCCATTCATATCTACATGTAAATCTGTTTCGAAAATCCTTATTGTACTGATTTGGTATGTGAGTCATATAGTGGTCTCTCTTTGATGGCTGTTCGCTTTTAACGATGTGCTGTGAGGTGACCATTGGCTCTTCTGAATCAGGACTACAAATGCTGAAAACGTGGAGTCTGGACCTCCCTGTCTGGAACAGACATTCAGATGGATTGTTGTGGTTTATTTATTGTTTTCTTGTCTTAAAGCAGGATTAACACTTGTAGAATTTAAAGGTACTTACGATAACAAATTGGATAACAAAGATTCTTAAAGATTGATTGAATAAAAAGAAGGTGTGAAAGGAAATATGTAGGAAATACAGGCGCAAGGAGAAAACTGTTGCGAGGAGGAAGATTGCTAGAACAATTCACTGAACTTAGCATGTGGCTCCTTGGTGGATAGGAGGCTTCTGTGAAATTGAAGGCATCAGAGCAGGCCAGCCTTTGGCCACTCTGCTAGCACAGCTGCAGGCCACTGGGTCCTGTTGCACGACAGTCTTGATGAGAGAGTAGGGAAGGAGCGAACAAATAAATCCCTGGGTAGGTACATTCTCAGTGACTTCATTCTTTGTGTACAGCTTTTATTCTCTTTCATGCATCTCATGAGAAAAACAATACTACCAATGTCTGTTGCACTGTATGCCCCTGCAGAACCAGGATATCGGTCTAAGGTGTGTTAAATGCTTTCTTTTTTAATCCATTGCACTAGTTATTCTATGCCCGATTGTGATTGTATTAGCTATGTTTGAACCTAAGCACCTGCTTATATTTGTATTCCAGGTGTTAAATAAAACCAAAGAGTTTGAAGAGGCTGTAAAAAAAGTAATAAAGGATGTTAATTTAGATAACGACATAGTAGTATCTGTCTTTGAAACCAACATAAGAGTCCTTGGGTGAGTAACTTCTGTGTTTTCAAAACTCTTAAAAATGTGTTTTTCAGCTACATGTCTTTAAGGCATACCTTTCTGTATGTATTTAGATTAGATATAAGGAAGAAATTGTTTATTTTCAGGGTGGTGAGAGACTGGCACAGGTTGCCCAGAGAAATTGTGAATCCCTTGCAGTGTTCAAGGCCAGGCTAGACGGAACTGGGGGCAGCTTGGTCTAGTGGAAGGTGTCCATTCTCATGGCAGGGCATTGGAATTAAAAGATCTTTAAGGTCCCTTCCAACCAAAACCGTTCTATGATTCTGATTCTATGGTTCTGTGCTGTTTTCCCCTCATTTAAAACAGTTGTGCCTTTGTCAGTTAGCATAGCTTGACACCTGCCCTGAGAAAGGTTTTAAAATGCTAAGCAGGAATTAATGCAGTGAAGTTGAACCCCATCTAGCTGCTGCAGGTAGAGGTTTTTTGATTAAAATAAATAAATAAATTGTGTACTTTAGTAGCATTGGTTTTTATTTAATGGAAACAGTCTTATAAATTATGCTGTTCAGTACTTGATTTAACAGATAGAACATTTCCATACTTGGTGTAATAGCTTATTTCAGGTTGGAAGTGACTTCTGGAGGTTTCTAGTCCAACTTGCAGCTCAATGCAGGATCAGAGCAGGTTAGTTTTAATTTATCATGTGCAGTTTTAGAGGTGCTGGTTACTTTTGACTGTCAGTGGAAACAGTGATTCTGCAGTTCAGGACTGAGTCCTAAGTGACATAGAATTGCTTCTGAAATACTGACAGCTAACCTTGATTGTAATTGAGAGTTGTATATGCTCAGGATTTCTAAAAACTAGGGCTGTGTGAATATAGCACAGTTATGTACATGGACATCTAATTGTGGAAATTTTGCATTGTTGTTCAGATGAATATGCCTTTTGAGATTGTGGATAATTTTTCTTGTGTTTAGGGGTCTCCTAGGTGGGCATTCAGTGGCAATTATGCTGAAGGAAAAAGGTGAATATATGCAGTGGTACAACAGTGAACTTCTGCACATGGCAAAGGAACTAGGCTACAAGCTTTTACCTGCTTTTAATACCACTAGTGGTCTCCCTTATCCAAGAGTAAGTTGTTTTGTTTCTGCAATTCAGGATTACTTGTGTAAGGAAAATTTTTGTTGTTTTGCTTTTATCCCTGTTTCTAAAATCACTTATGTATTTAGCCATTATACAGAAAATAAAAGCTGATAAAGTGCTCATTTGTAATACATGCTACCTAGTATTTTAAAATACAGATTTAGGCTCTGAATACTTACATTTCCACCTCTGAAAATTCTAATATACATTATTTTATGTAAATAGCAACAGCAGAAACCTTGTCTAATCCCCGTCTGCTGGTTTCTTGCTCCCTACTACTGTAGGCATCACCAAGAAGCTGAGGAGAGTGATTTTTGTTTTGGTACATGCCATTCACTAAGACATTGAAAGAGAACTAGCAAGCGTTTGCTTCTGAATTTAGCACAAAACTGATTAATCTTCATAATCTACATCCACATTTTTAAGTGGGCTAAGTTAGCTGTAATCTAAAAATACTCACTTAATGTAAAAACTTTCATATTCAAACAGAGCATGGTGCAAACTGTTTGAATGACAGAAAACTACTTGCCATGCAT
Organism: Amazona ochrocephala; assembly: GCA_039720435.1. Lineage (NCBI taxonomy): Eukaryota > Metazoa > Chordata > Aves > Psittaciformes > Psittacidae > Amazona > Amazona ochrocephala. The sequence continues at coordinate 838,790 of CM077884.1, read as the reverse complement.
ATCATCCATTGATTTTGTGAGATGTAGCTTTGATTGGAAACTTTTCTGGAAATGAAAAATTTAGGCTTAGTAAATCAGCACTTTTCTAGTGAAAATGGCTAATTCAAAATGTTCAGGCTTTGACAGTCTTCTGCTGAGAGGGCTCTCTTCAGAATGCAAAAGTTTTGTTATGCCCTCAACAAAAGCAGGCCCATCTTGCAGGTATTCTGTGGAGCCAGGAGTAGCAAGGTATTTACAGAGCTTAATTTTGAGCACTTGTGATGTTCTGAGTTCCTGGTTTGCTGGTAAATAGCTAGAATTAGATTTTTAGGGTGGTATTCTTTTATTCAAATTGTGAGTGAACCAGGCAACAGGTATTTAGTCCAGTCCTTGTTTTGGAGGGTTGACTATTTTGGGTACTTCTGGATAACCTTATGTGCATGTTTGAGTTGATAGTATGTGGTAAAGCAGAGCAAAACTGAAGGGAGCTTTGTGATCTTTTTTTCTTGCCTTTAGAATAAGTTACATTGTTGCTCTGCAGAGCTATCATAGAAGTGTAAATTCTTTCAGCTAATAAGAATAAGGATGATGATATCTGCTTTTCTCTAGGTTAACTTAAAATTTGGTATAAGACATCCAGAAGCACGAACAGGAACAGAAACTGATACCTGTACAGCTTGTGCAGGTACCTTGATCCTTGAGTTTGCGGCTTTAAGCCGATTCACCGGAACTTCTATATTTGAGGTTTGCTTTCCATGTTAACTTATTTTTTTCAATTAGGTATTCATTAGTGTTCTGTTACATTTCTTTAATTTTGGACAAACAATTTTGAATTCATGAAATGGGTGCATACCTTAGGTGTTCTGCACAAAAGGCTTGCATGTGTTCATATTTGTCGTGTGTTGGGGATTTTTTCCTGAAGTGTTAATCTGCTTTTATGAAATAAAAAAACACAGGAAATAATTTTGTTTGAAAGTAGTTACAGTAATGTAGAAGTAAACAAGATAAATATACTGAAGAGTAGCTAAAGGATAATGCTTGCATAGCTGTGGGGAAAAGAGATCAGAAGAAAAGTGGGATATTTGGTCCTTGATATGCAGCTTGAAAAAAATAATAAATAAACCCCACGCTTCTATAGTCCCACTGAACTTGTGCAAGACCCACCTAAGGGTATATTGTCAGTGGGAAGATAAATAAAAATGCTTGCAGGTATGGTTTTGTTGATATAATACAAAAACAAAAAATGTCGACAAGCGCCTTCATTATGTGCCTGGTATTTCACTTTGTGTCATGGAACCCATTGGAAGCATAGCTGGGCCTGTGTTGTGTGTTTTGGTAGAACTTGTCTGCTAAAATCCCATGAATGTGCTTTGTGATTTAAAGCCATTTTTGTTGCATAGGTTGTTACCTTCAAGTTAATTTTGTATATATAAAGAATGTATGTAACTTGTGTACTAACCCATGCAGAAGGATGTTTAACTTGGTGATACACTGTATGGTTTTAGGCAAATAGTTGAGTAGTCAAGGCCATACTTTCTAATCAGCAACTGAGTAACTATTTAAAATGTCAACTGAACATTATAGTATCTAAGTGTAACACTGAGTTACAGAATTGTTACATATGGAACATTTTATTACTCCCAAGCATCTTAATTTCAATAGCCAAAAGAATAACAGTCTTTAGGATCTGTGTTTCTCTAATTTCCTTTAATTAGCATTTTTTTGCTGTTGCAGGAATATGCCCGGAAAGCGCTTGATTTTATTTGGGAAAAGAGACAGCGCAGCAGCAATTTAGTGGGCGTTACAATTAATATTCATACTGGAGACTGGGTCCGCAAAGGTGTGTGATATTCTGACTCGGAATCAGTGACCACAAATAGTTTTGGGCAAGAAAAAAATCTTGACACCTTCCTGCCCCAAGCAGGTTTATCTGGACTATTTAAAAATAATGGGATAGGCAACTGGACTTAAAAAATTTCAGTACTAGAGAAACTTGCTACAACGGAGCCTGGCTTTGCTCTGGGAGGGTGTTTTGGCAGCAAAACTAGTTTTATTCATTACAAAGGAAGTGTTCTGTGATTCACTTTAATACTGAGAGGGAAATGCCTTGGGATGAATTTTCATAGATTCTACTATGAATACATAGGAAAAGTATAAATAGGACCGTGGTTGTTTATGGCAGCCAGTAGAAATATTTTCTTATGAGGAAAGTGAAACAACTTGCTTCAGTGCATGTCTCTTCATATTATGTGCACTGATATTGTAAAGCCTTTACCATATATATACAGTATTGTGTCTGCATCCATCTGTGCCTTAATTCTAGTGATAGGAGGCTTTTCCTTTTGCTGAAAGAGCCTTTAAAGTAAAAATGAAACCAAGGGAAAATATCCATATAACTATTTAAAGCAAAACCACCTTTTAATTTTCTGCTGTTTTTAGATAGTGGAGTTGGAGCAGGAATAGATTCATATTATGAATATTTATTAAAAGCCTATGTCTTGCTGGGAGATGACAGTTTCCTGGAAAGATTTAACACGGTAAGTTAACGCCTTGCTCAGGTTTGTGCCTTCTGTAAGGCAAATTTAAGACTATTAATTGTATTGTCAGTCAGCTGTTAGTCTGCAGAAGTTTATAAAGAGAACTTTAACAGAATTTCTATGACTTCTGATGTGTCTGGTGCCAGTTCTTATTACTATGAGTTCTTGCTAATCTTGGGTGAATTGTCACCTGAGCTGCTATTTTAACCCCATCCAATGAAAATCGGAATCTTCTGGATCTTTTTCCATGTTTCCAGTACAGGAGAAGCAGTATTTCAAGATCACCTTGAAGAGTGTAATACTGCAAATGTTTCTGTAAAACGAGAAAGGCCACTTGTTACAAGCCACAGTACAAGGTCTTTCTGTCCTGGAGCAAGAAAAAAGAGCTGAAAATTAAAACCTGGATCTTGCGTTTAACTGCAGATCCTAAGGCCCAGTATACAAGCTGAAAAGCACACCTATATTACTAGATTTGTAAGATTACTAAGCAACTTTGTCATTATTCTTTCATGAAAGTATTCTTTCTTTTGAAAATAGTAATATGCAATAAAACCGTTTTATGTAATAAAATGATTTTATGTAGAATAATTTTCTATCATAGGCAGTGTTTAAATTTGAATAATTCAGCAGCTAAAGGCCTGCTGCAATGCTCTAAGTGTAGTGACTGTTTCATATTCTTAACCTGCAGCCACTTTTTTTTCTTTTTTTCTTTTCCTGTGTTGTGTCTGTTAACTGTTTCCCATTGATTTGGCTCGTGTTCACGACTGTGCCTTCTTGTGCTTCAGAAAACAGAAAGGGCAGTTGTCTTGGGGTGTAGTAGGATTGGAATTCAGTAAGTTGACAAGTGAGCTAGTGGGGTTTAAAGTTCTGAGCCATCAAGTCCAGCTGCTTTGGTTTTCTATACTTCCTTTCCCCCTTCTGAGATACATTTGCTTTAGAATTCTGTTCTTCAGAGAAAGCAATTTCAGCTTTGTTTAGCTTGTGCTTAAAAATTACGCCAAAACGAATGTACCTTAACTGTGATAGTTACTTGTTTATTGCATGGCTACTGAATATACTTTTGTGTATGTGTACTACTTGGAAAATGTGATGTGTATTGCATGTGTAATACTGTGAAGCTTTTCAGTATTTACTGCACATATTTTTAGTTTGCAAAACGTAGAAGTTAGTGTGCATTGCCAAATGCAATAATGATTGGCAGTGTAGTATTGGTCCTTCCTTTGAAATAAAATTTCATAGTCTGGTAATCTGTATCTGTTTTGTAAAATGTATTGATTATACAAACTCATGATTTTTCTGATGTTTGTCAGCACTACAATGCCATAATGAGATACATTAGCCAACCGCCTCTTCTTCTTGATGTTCATATTCATAAACCAATGCTAAATGCTAGGACCTGGATGGATTCTTTGCTAGCTTTCTTCCCTGGATTGCAGGTAAGGTTTAAAGCCCATGCACAGATGATCTTAATAACAAGTAAAGAATTAAATAGATTGGATGTATAATTGACTAGTCAAGCTTACTAATTTGACTTTCAGAAATACTGAAAGAGGATTCCTGTACTGACTCTTCCTGTAACTTCAATGCTATGATGCAAGTTAATTTGTATTCTGGCCGTGTTGAGAATCAGGAAAAGTATGTCTGTATGATTTGCTTCCTTCACCACCAGTCATTAAAACCACTCAACTTAAGCTGCCTTTTTAGTAGTCTAGTGACAGATTTTCTAGTCTGTGTGCCATTTAAGACAAAGTTCCATTTCTATCTCTGTAAATGGTAGAGATCCTTTTTCTACATAGGCAGTAGTCTTAATAAGGTCACTGATTTTGCTTAAAAAGCTCTAAAGAAATATCTATGGCTTACATACTGTAAATATTCCCCCCTTTCAGTGTATCTGCTGGAAATGTAGAAATTGGTTTACATGAATACAGTGAGTGTGCCTAACTTTGAATATTACTCCTATGCATGGTGAATTAGTGTTAATTTTATTATTTAATTTTAGGTGTTGAAGGGCGATATTAGACCTGCTATTGAAACTCATGAGATGCTGTATCAGGTTATAAAAAAGCATAACTTTCTCCCAGAGGTAAGGTAGTAATTTTTTGATTGTGTAAACTGATTCTTACCTCAATTTGAGCAGTCTCAGATAGCCATTAAAAAAAAAATGGTAGGTATACCTGTTACTAAAACCAAAGGCCTCATTTCCACAGCATTCTCATGTGAACTACAGTTCTGCACATATGACAGCTGTGTTTTGGATATGAAATATTTTTCCTTCAGTTATGCTGTAATTAACAGAGTCATAGGAAGCTGCTGCTGTTAATAATTGCTTAAGCTTTATATTTCAGCCTTTCAAAATTGACCTTGACTCATTTCAGTATGCAAAACTTTTACAAGCGGGTGTAGTAGTAGCTGCTTAGTAATATAACAGCATTAATGCTGAAGATCACAGCCATGTTTATACCAAGGGGGGAAACTAAAGACTGAATTGTTCTGAGAGAACATTCTGAAATTTTGCATATTGTAAGTAGGTACACAAACTTTCCTGTAGATACTGCAAGTGCAGTGTTTGAGCAAGTTAATTCTGCACAGAAAAGCTGGTTTACCTGCTGAAGTGTGTGTCTTTACTCTGTGATGGTCCAGAGTATACAAGAGCACTTCTGACTCCAGTTTAATTTTGACTTTCCCTAGTGTAAGCTTATTTCTGTTAGAGAACATTTAATTCACATCGCATTCACCTGATATAGATATTGAGACCAAAGAATGCTCTCTAAGCACTGGGATAATTTTTTTGAGTGCTTTTAAAATGGTATGATTTGGCTTCTTGGGACTCTTTTGGGTTGGTTTTTCAGTGCTTTGTACTTAGGAAGGGAACTTTGAAAGATCAGTTATGCCATCTCCTTTAGCAAAGGCTTAGTTTAAACCCTAGAATGAACTAACTGGTAGTGGATGTGAACACATAGACTAGGAAATTTGTAGGTGGCTGACTTTTAGTCTGTGGTATTTCTTATGTTAGAAACGGCTGCTCACCATCTGTCAGTCTGAAATGACAGTTTAATGCAGTGGAAGTGTCAGGTGGTAGGTATGTTTGCAAAAAAAGTATTTTTGGAAGCTTGAGTGGTCTCTTTGTAGTGGCCCTTCAACAGACTGCTTTAGCTGGATTGCAGCAGTTGTGTATTTGTGCTGACAGGAGTGATTGGAGGCTGCATGCTGCCTTCTGAGTCTGGACCACAACAGGTTCTTATCTGTTACTTCTTGCCAGAGCTCCACTTGCTGGACACTTATTAAGAAGCTGGGTGGTGTGCACAGTCCTGCACTAACACAAGCTTAAATCTCACTCATACTAAGTGATTAGCACTGGTTTAGGTTTTGGACTCAAATGTACTAACTGGGCAAATGTTCTTGTAGCCTCCTGAGACTGATGTTGGGCATTCAATCCTCCACTGTTGTGCACTTTTAACTATTGTAGTAAGTAGGATTAAAAATAAACCTGTGTTTGGTTTTTATTCTTGTTTTAATTTTTGTTCTTTTTCTTCTTCAGGCATTCACAACAGACTTTAGAGTTCACTGGGCCCAGCATCCTTTAAGGCCTGAATTTGCTGAAAGCACTTATTTCCTGTATAAGGTAAGATCATTTTCATTAGTCTGAGTTTTTGTCACTTTATCTAGCAGCTAGAATTTTGTCACTTTATCTAGCAGCTACAATTCTGTTGATGTTTTATTTCAATATAGAATGAATAGCATATCTCCAGCTTATTTTATGTATTGGTGCCAGTTTGCATGTAAAGAAGATGAAAGTATTGGTTATCAAAAATTGTTCAAGGAATTTTGTTTGATATGCCTAGAATTAGAAGAAAACTGTTTAGTGACAAAGGCCCATATTTTTAAAGATATGTAAGTGTTGCCCATCTCTCCTAAAGAGATCTTGGAGAGTGAGAGCTAAAGCCATTTGTACCTTGCAGAGAAGATTAGTGCCTAAATGTCTTGTGTTTCTGTGTTTCCATGTGCGTATCTGCATATCCATAGAAGGTAATGTCTCTCAAAGTCTCAGAAGTCTCTCTTGTGACTCTAGCAATATTAATAAATTAGACTTTACTGGTGTCTGAGAAGGTACAGAAACAATAAATTAGCATTAGAAAAATGATTGCTGCTGACTGTAAAGTAAGTCTAAATGCACCTATACGTTTGGGTTTGAGTTTTGTTGGTTTTCCTTTTCTAGGCTACTGGGGACCCTTACTATCTAGAAGTAGGAAAAACGCTCATTGAAAACTTGAACAAGTATGCAAGAGTACCTTGTGGGTTTGCTGCAATGAAGGATGTTCGTACAGGAAGTCATGAAGACAGGTAGAAGTTTTCACAATTTTTTCATAAAAAAGATTAGAGAAATAAATCTAATCACTCTGTTTATATAATACAATTAATTGACTTTTGAGTAGGTGTCTGTCTTCAGTTTGATTATGCATTTAAATTATGCATTTGTCATAGTCTGTAAACTGTTTCAATAGTTTTAGTTTGTTACATATCTTTAGTTTAATAATGCTTCATTTGTCTCAGAGCAATTGATTAATTACTTTCCAACAATATACTACAAATTTAGAGGTTTTTATTTTTCAGTAATGCTGCTTTGTAATGATTATGCTGAATCATTTCCCTACAAACATGGTTTCTTCCATGTGAAAGGAATGCTAATGGAATAAAGTTCAACAATAATAGTCATGAAGTCTTCAGAGGTGGAGCAGTACGAGTATTTGTTTTGGTGATGTTGTAGAAAAAAGGGCATCTTCCTAAAGGGCATCCACTTTTTTCCATAGAATGGACTCTTTCTTTCTGGCTGAGATGTTTAAATATCTTTACCTGCTGTTTGCTGATAAGGAAGACATGATTTTCGACATTGAAGATTACATCTTCACTACGGAAGCTCATCTGTTACCACTTTGGCTTTCTACTACAAATCAAACCATTGCTAAAAAAAATACAGTAAGTAATAGTTTAATCAGTTTTAGTAGTGCTTTGAAGCAGTTCCTTTTTTAATGAGAGGAAATGGAAGAAAAATCAGAAAAAGTCATAGTTTGAAGAAATATGCTAGTTGTAACACTTCATTTAATGTGAACAATTTCATCATATTAACAGTGCCAGTCACATCAATATGAATAATGTTTCTATGACTGGGCTCCACACAACTGAATCTTGAGAAAAATGCTGTGGAAAATTAGCAATATTTAAAAATCATTCCCTATCTCTGTATGGATTTGGAGATAAAAACATCGTAGTGTGTTCTTTTAATCTTTTTTGTTCCCTCTAAAACATTTGTAACACTGTGCCTAAACTTTTGTTCTTTGTTTTACTGCATGAGTCCTTGGCAAATTTTGAAAGGTTTTTTGAGCCTGCTACAAAGTTAGTTTGACAGCTGCAGTTTTGGAATATTTAATTAGTTTAATCCATGCAGTAGGCATCTATTTTGTAGAGGACACTTATGGGTTTATAAATTACTTAACGTTCCAAAATAAGCTGTAGTAATACAGCTGTCCTCTGAAGCATCATAAATACTTGGAGTTTTTGTGTGTGTTCAATAAGGTGACACAATTTATTTTTAAGGCTGTAATACTTCTGGCAAACAAAAGAAATAATGAGAAAGCAAAGAGTGGAGTGTCTCGGGTATCAGGGACGTACATTTCCTTATGTTAGTGTACCTTTATTTTTACCCTTTATTAAGAGTTTTACAATAATATTGTAAAACAGTGAACAATTTTTAATTACTTGCACTTAATGTCCAACACTGGTAATACATTTAATGGGTCATGGGGTTGGCTTTTTCATGTTCCTTGATGATGGAAATCCTGCACCCTCACTGAAGTGTTCTTTCTTTGGGCATTTATCATCTTTTGTCTTTTAGTTTTGGAAATGGAGATTTTTTTAAAACTATGCAAGAAATTCTCTGAAGGGTCTGAGGGAGCATTTTATATAACTTCTGTTGCTAACAAGAAAAGTTGATAATATTGAGGCAGACAGGATTCCCACAGCTGATGCAAATGCTAATAGAAGGACAATAAAGAGGATAGAGTAAATTCATAGAGTCATAGAATGGTTTGGGTTGGAAGGGGCCTTAAAGATCATGTAGTTCCACCCCCCTGACACAGACGGGGACACCTTCCACTAGACTAGGTTGCTCAAAGCCTCGTGCAACCTGGCCTTACACACTTCCAGGGATAGAGCATCCACAACTTTTTGGGCAACTTGTTTTCTATTGTCTCACCACCCTCATAGAAAAGAATTTCTTCTTAATACCTCATCTAAATCCATTTCCAATTTAATCTAAAGCCATTTTCCGTTGTCCTATCAGTACATGCCTTTGTAAAAAGTCCCTGTCCAGCTTTCTTGTCAGCTCCTCTAGGTACTAGAAGGCTGCTATAAGGTCTCCCTGGAGTGTTTTCTTCTCCAGACTGAACAACCCCAACTCTTCTCAGCCTGTCTTCACAGGAGAGGTGTGCAGCCCTGTGATCATCTTCATGGCCTCCTCTGGACTTGCTCCAAAAGGTCCATGTAAATTGTTAATGTTCAGAATATAAGTAAGATCCATTGAAAAGAGTGTCAACAAAATGCATTAAAAGGCTTAAAGGCTGTGAAGATGAGTGTGTTAATCTTTTATGGAATTTATCTGATGGGGAAAAATGATAAGAAAAAACAGAATGTGTAAATTATTTTTCATATAAACACAGTGCTATTAAACCAAACTGTCTGTAACATAGTTGTAGTATCAACCTAACATCCTGTTTGTATTTATGCTCCTAAACAGGAAATGTCATGTCTTACTATGCTGATGTTTACAATTGTGCTTTCAAGACTTCCTTCTTAAGTGATGTGACTACCCTTTGTCACACTAAAAGCATAGATACTTTAAAGTGTTTGTTCCAGTAAACTGCCCTTGTTATTAAGGGAGCCTTTACATGCTTGGTTTTTAATTAGCTAGTGTGTTGTGAACTGTAGGGTGTGGTTTTTTTCAATAGATAAATACTACATTAACTTTTATAGGTGAGAAATTTAACTCGCCAGTTATCCAATCATTTATTTGCAAAACTAAGAAGAGGCTAAATATGGCTCCAAATTGCTGTACATGTTCTACATGGTTTTACATGTTACAAAACAGTGATTTGTGCAAATGTTAGCTCTGTCTTCTTTTCTGAAAATGGAGATTGTTTGAATTATATATAGATTCATCCTTGCCCGTTCAGACTGCCAAGTCAGTATGGCTCCTGAGGAGGAGAATCTTTTGTTCATATGAAAAGATGTGACATTCTTAATAATATGAAGCAAGAATGACCTAAAGGCCTGCAGCTGATCACTCTGATAAAGGTGGCATCAAATGTAATTATAACTACTTCCTTTCATAGTTTCCTTCCTTTCATGTCAGAGGAGTGGGCTTTAGAAGTACGGTTTGCTAGTAGAGGATTAGCTGTTTCTGCAAGAAAATTCTAGAAACTGTGGATACAAGTTTGGTAAGTTATAAATTAGAATGGGTGTTATATTTCTGTATTTCTAGGAAGGGATTATAGTGCACTGCTTACCCTTTGTTACTGCAGTGTGTGGCACAGAATGTATTTTTTCGTTCCTGGAATCTGTGTGGTTGTAGAATGTTTATTGCATTCAACTGCTGTATGTCCCGAGTAGAGAGATTACTTAAGGGTAGGTCCGTCTGTTGATTTTTCTTTGTATAAAAATGTAAACAGCAGTTTTAATAGGTGATCTGTATTTTTCATTTCAGACTACGGAATACACGGAGCTGGATGACAGCAACTTTGACTGGACCTGTCCAAACACCCAGATTCTTTTCCCAAATGACCCTATGTTTGCTCAAAGTATTCGTGAACCTTTGAAAAATGTGGTGGATAAAAGCTGTCCTAGGGGTATTTCCAGAGCGTAAGATGAATATTTTCTGTCTTTTGGTAGCGTAGGAGTGAGTGGAACAGGATCTGTTAAGCATGGGCAGAGAAATTTGAGCTGTATTGGAGCTTGCTCTGCTCAAGTTTGTAGTCCTTTTAGAATTTTAGAATGGATAGCCTAGCTGTCATCATCATCAAGACTTAGTTAATTTTGAGCAGGAATTAGCAAATCTTTCAAGTAAAAGGAGCTTAATGAGCCATATACTGCAAGTGGTAATTGTAGACCAGGTATTACAGGAAGTATGTATTTCTGATTTGTAAAATTAATCTCTATAGACTCGTGAACAGTTCTGCAAATCTTCTTTGTAGTAAGCAAATCATATTACCGTACATAACTTCATCTATTTCAAAGCATTTAGGACAGTCTGTTATAGCTGAGGAAGTTTATCTATCTAACCAGCTCTTTGATATTTATACTTCTTAAGCAAAACTGACTAGCAACTCTGTAAGGAAAACTGGGTTTAGTGAGTCTTAGTAATGCAGGCTATTTAGAAATGTGGTAGTTTTATCAACACTGCATGTGCTTTTTTGCACTACAAAATTATTGATAGAATGAACAACTTTTAGAAAAGATAGTTTGAGAAGTTGCATTCTAGTGAAGCTTGTACTCAGTGTTATTCCGAGGAATTCTAATCTTGTGGTAGGAATAATGTGAAAGTTAGGTTTCAAGAATAATCTGCTTTTTAAGGATTTGACCTCTAATGTCTTTTGGCAGGGAAGAAAGCTTGGGAAGTGGACCAAAACCACCATTGAGAGCCCGAGATTTCATGGCCAGTAATCCTGAACACTTGGAGATACTGAAGAAGATGGGAGTCAGTCTGATTCATCTTAAAGATGGAAGAGTACAATTAGTACAGCATGCAGTGCAGGTATGGCCCGACAGTACTTTTTTTGAACACTTTCAGTAAAATCCTACTAGCAATGATTTCTGACACTTAGAGGTTCAGCAGGGACATCCAGACTGTGGAAGAAGGCACATGAGCTGGATGTGCAACTATATTTGGCAGGCTGATGCTTGTTAACATTTTGCCTCAGCAACACTTTTAACTAATCTTCCATTATGTTAGATGGGGGTTGTTCATATCAAAGTGATGTACCTAACAGCATCTTACCTGAAAGCAGTAGCTTTCAGTGTGGGATGCTTCCATTTATTTAGGAAGTCTATACATTTGTATGGTTTTAGTCTTCTCAGTGGTGGACACAGTAAAAGGTTAACTTCTGTATTTGAAATGATGAGCAAGTGCCAGTGAGCATGCACTCTGTATTTTAAAATCTTATTAGCACTTGTCCAAGCAAATGTAATTCCAATTCGCCCTCAAAGTTTCTTGAATATTTAAGAAGAAACTGGGGTTTTTTTTTTTTGGTTTGTGGTTTGTTTTTTTCTTTTACTACTCAGGCAGCAAGTTCACTTGATGCTGAAGATGGCTTACGGTTCATGCAGGAAATGATTGAACTCTCCAGTCAGCAACAGAAAGAGCAGCAGCTACCTCCTCGTGCTGTTCAAATTGTTTCTCATCCATTCTTTGGTCGGGTGGTCTTGACTGCTGGACCAGCACAATTTGGGATGGACTTATCCAAACACAAAGCAGGGGTATGTAAAATGTGTATGTGATCTGTTTCTAGCTTTCTGTTACTTATTGCATAAGGCTAAATTTTACAGTACTGTTACTATTTCAGGATGGCCAGCTGGAGGGTGACCAATTAATTAGTAGTTAAAATGACAGGGCACAGGAATGACAGAATGACAGCAGTGAGTCTTAGATGAGTGGCTTATCAGTCTGTGGCTGGTGCTCTGTTCCTGAGTCATTGGTCATGATTTAGGATTTAATGCGCATACATAGTATGATTTCTTTGAAACAAATTTATATAATCTGCACTGCATATTTTAAGAGATGTTAATTTAAGGGGAGGTTTTGCTACTATGTCAACCATGAATTTGCAGAAGCCTTTTTAGAGTAGGCTGTTTTTATGCAAGCTTTTATAAAAGGTTGTATCTAGATGGAAGAAGAAAATATCACAGAGACAGTGGTCCCTACTGGAAACTATAGGAGAACCTGGTGACTTTGGTTGAGCAAGATGCAGCCCCAAAGAGGAGCTCCAGACTAGCAGTTCACAGAAGAAAATTTTCCAGAGACACCAGTTCACAGGTGTAGACAAAATACACTGAGTAAGAGAGTTAGGTTTTCACTTGGTCATTCTTTGCTTCTTAGAACTCCGGCTTCATGGTAAAGATTGCCTGCATTGACAGAAGACAACATGAAATGCTTAAGATTAATTGAAGAAAAGAAAATGTTTGGGGATCTTTTGCAAGCCTGAACCTAGTATTCTTATCCTCTTTTTGCTTTTGTTTTTCCAAACAGACAAGAGGATTTGTTGCAACCATTAAGCCATATAATGGATGCTCAGAGATCACTAATCCTGAGGCAGTGAAAGAGAAAATTGCTCTGATGCAAAGAGGCCACTGTATGTTTGCTGAAAAGGCACGAAACATTCAAAAAGCTGGAGCAATAGGAGGCATTGTTATTGGTAAATAAAACTTTGAGTTCTTAATTTGTGTAGATGTAATCTGTATTTTACAGATTTGAAGTTACTGGGAAGCTGACAAGAAGCTGTTAAACTCTTTGAGATGTCATACTCCAGCACAGAAATCGTGCTTTCAGAAGATGAAGAAACATTTTTGGCTTTGTCTGGTTTTGCACAAAAGCCTAGTGAAACAAATTGGGATGGGTAATTGTCACTGCTTTTGCAGATTCAAAGTTATTACTTTAAGGATCACTGTGTGTTGACATAGTGCTGTCTACTAACTGCTGAGGAAGACTTGAGACACAAATGAAAGATGTTAAGGAAAACAAGTACACAAGCTAGCTTTTTGAATTTTACAACCAATGTACTATTTTATGCTTGGGATCCTCTTAACTGACTGGACAGTAGAAAGCTGCTCAAAAAGTGCTGAAGTTCAGAGTGGTAGTCTGTTTATCTAACAGGAGGTTTGCTTGCTTTTCTTTTTGTGTGCATCTGGCTAGATGACAATGAGGGAAGCAGTAGTGATACAGCTCCTCTCTTTCAAATGGCTGGTGATGGAAAGAATACAGATGATATCACAATTCCCATGCTCTTCCTCTTCAACAAGGAAGGAAACATTATACTGGATGCTATCCGAGAGTATGAGGCTGTGGAGGTGCTCCTTTCTGATAAAGCAAAAGACAGAGGTAAGATCAGAGGATATTTATACAAATTTAGCTTCCATCTCTATCATGGCACAATGTGAAATGTACAGTAGTGATTTCTACTGCCACTCAAAGGTACAGACACGTTATTTGATAGCTGTAGTTTTCAAATGGCACTGGTATCAGTTTTTTCATAAGAAAGCCGTTATCTGAGATGTGTCATTATCCACTGCCCCATCAAATTAACGTTAACATCCAGAAATGCTGTTCATAAGTTAAATGTCAGTTTGACTAATGAGCAAATACAGCCTTTTGATTTCTTTTGAACCCTTTTTGCCACAATCTGCTTTGGAGTAGTATCAAGAATAGCGTAAGTGTTTTTAGTGCCCTGCATTGTGAATGCCTCTCTCTTGTCAAGCTCCCCAGTGACATTCTTGGTGCTCACAAGGAAAGAGGCAACTGTTACAACTATTTTGCCGACCTAAGGAGAAGTGGTTATCATGAGAAATAAGGATGCTCACCTCAGATGTTTCGCAGTTTTTCTTGTATAATACAAGAAAATGACAAGCTAATATATTCCTAATAAAATGTTTGCGTGTGGCAGAAAATTCTAGGTTTTCCTTCTGTAAGCCTTCCTTGTACTGCTGCTTTGTCCAAGCAGAGCGTGTATTTCTAGTAAACTAATGGGAGCATTTATTTTCTGCACATTTACAGAGGTGATACGCTGAAAGCTAGTGATGTTTCTTCATAGCTGCTTACACATTCCTCCTGTTGATAACTATGGTTAAGCTGCTCTAACAAAATACTAAATACGAAAGATAGCTCTGCATTTGAGAATTTGTAATTCGTATCTGCTTCTTCCTCTCCCTTATCATGCTTCTGTTTGGTATCCCAGCAACAATCTTTAAAGGTAAAATGATTCCAAACTACATTATTGGTAGCAGTAAGTATCCCATGTTGAAAGTGGTGTATGCTGTTAAACTCCCTAGAAGTCTTGAAATATTAGTGTCCTGTACACTAGGTATAAGCTTCAAAGTCCAGAGAAATCTGCATGGTTAAATTGGACAGCTGTTGTAAAGCTAAATAGGTACTTGAGATGCATATGTTACTTCATTTTATTGGGGATGTGATGAGGGAGGATTCGGCTTTGGGGCTCTCTAGTTCACAGTTCTGTAAACTCCTGAAACACTGTCGAACTCCTGCTTGCTTAGATGTGAGAGAACCTGTTGGATCTGGAAGTGGTTTAAAATTGGTATTCAGTGCAAGTTCAGTGCATGCAGTGGGTATTTGCTTAAGACTGAATGATGGTAACTAGCGCTTACCCAGAAGTCACTATTCAAGTCTGAGGAACCACAACTAGTCTCACTGTATTGTTTGCCCTCATTTAAAATGTTTTTAAATGTCTTCCCTCCCCTCCCTCTGTAAAATATGTTCCTTAATAATGTTAATTTTTTGCATCAGTGGTAGGTCTGCACTTCCTTGAGGAAATAAGGCCAAGGGAAATGACCTTGCTTTTAAAATACATAATAAAATCTGCCTTCCTAGCTTTTTTTTTGGCCCCAACATTTTTTTTTTTTCTCTCCCCCTCTCAAAGACTTGGAAATGGAGAATATGGACCAGAAATTATCTGAAAACGATTCACATAAACAGAATTCAGAAGAAGCTGCTTCAGCATTTCAGGATGTTGGTGAAGTCAGTGAGGAGCCTGAAGAAGAAGAAAGATCTGATGTTATTGACCCTGATTCTTTAGCTCCTGCTAATGCAGGCAGTGACAGCATTTCCATTTCAAATCAGGATTCCTATGTCCCTGAACCTGATGAGGCTAGTGCTCCAGAGCCAACATGTACACAGGGAGATAACCAGCCTCAGGAACAGAAGACCGAAACAGAGTCAAATTCCAAAGTTAACTGGGATAATAAAGTCCAACCTATGGAATCCATATTAGCAGACTGGAATGAAGATATAGAAGCATTTGAAATGATGGAGAAGGATGAGCTATGACTTGTAATAATAACTTATTTGTTAGTAAACAAATGGAGAACTCTTTGGGTAGAAGTGAGGCCCTGATATCTGAGAACTAGAAAACATATTCAGTATTGTGACAAGCAACCAGGTTTCACCTGGAAAATACCATAGAAATCCAGCACACGCTCTTTGTTTTAATTTTTCCTGTTTAAAAATGGGAATGTGCAATTGAAGCATTTGTCTGACTCCACTGCATGGTGCTGTAACCCAGGAGGCTCATTCAGAGAATTAGCCCGACTTCTGCGTTCCAGGCTCTAAGAGGTCACACTCCCTTGGTCTCTGGAAAGCAGAAGTTGAACACAGTGGGGTTAACATAGCACATAATGGTTATCGGTGAGAGCATGTGAAAGCAATAGGTCAGCCACTGTTCTGGTTGGAGCGAAGGCGCAGTTTCACTGATCTCCACTGAGTTGAAAGCCTTCATTGATAGCAACAGGTCAGATTATTTCCAGTTATATCTTTAGGACACAGCTAGAAGCAGTTTGATTTTTGTCCTGACATATCATACTGGGACATGGTAGTGTTGCTCATCACTCCTTCCATTACCTTGAACGACTGTCACAACATCTGAGTTTTCCCTTAGGCTCTGCTTTCAACTAGAGAAACTGTATAACCCAAAGGTAGGGTAGGGTATACTTTGTAAGCAGGTTTCATCAGGGAAACTAAGACAGCCTTGGTGTGTACCAAATAAAGGTGTTCCCAGTGCGTTGTTAAAGTTTGAGGTTAAGGTAAAGTGGACAAGGCAGATGATGAGTTACAAGTATTTCCTTTGGCCTCCCAGGTTGAAAACCTCAATCTACCCTGAGATAATGGGATTTAAACTGGCAATATCCTCTGAAAGGACACTAAACAGAAATAGATCAACTATAACATAATCTTCCTTTTTCTACAAGTTTGACTTCTTACAGCTTGACTTTGTTGTCATTCTTTTTATATGCAACTTCTATACTTGTGATACTTAAGGCAATGAGGCCAGTACCAGTAGTGAAAGGCAACAATTCTGGCTGTTGGGTCTGTAGTTCAAAGGATAGTGGCTTGAACTGCAAGGGTGACTTGGTGTATTACTCTGGGCTTTGGGGGTTTATTACAGGTAAGTGTGAGTCCTAGTTTGCTATCCCGATTATTAAAAACATTATTTAATTAAAAAGGGGGATGTTTAAACAACTGAGAGATGTTTTGACTGTGTCCAAAGAAACTGCCAAAACCTAATTAACTTGATTTATATGAACTGCTTTTAGTGACTTGTGTTTCAAAGAATTGTTTTATATTAAAGAATGAATAAACACTGCCTATATGCTGCACCAGGCTAAAAACAAAGGTTTATATTCATCGTTACATGGAATAAAAAAAAAATCCCCATTCTGAATTGCACCTTTCATTTAGCTGGTGAAATTACGCGTGCTGAATATGCAACTGTTAATTTTTACAGCCATACTGTATGTATTTATGTATACTCCTGTACAGTGTGAATGGAGAGATCCCAGGCAAATGTTGTGTACATGTATCATATATACATGCACATGATACATATACATGTGTCATACATGTATACAATCAGTTGCTTTCAAGAATATCAAAATGCACAGGCACCTTTGAGAGCATGACAGTCAGTCGGAATATTATCCATAAACTGAATGATAACATTAAATCACTAGAGTAGGAGGTAATTTTGAGGAGGAAATGAAGCAGTAGCAGAATAGTGAATAAGTGTCCTTTTAAATCAATTAGCTTTTAAATGTGGTTATAATCCCTTTGCACAAATAACTGTATGGAGGTTTGGACCGAATGAGTAGGGCTTGAAGCAGCTGCGGTTTTTCTGTTGAGAATTTTTTGTTCAAGTTTTTTTTGTTACGTGCGTTTCTTCATGTCAGGCACTCGATCATGGGAGCCTTTTTAAGTGTCTTTTGCTACTGTGCTCCCCAGCAGCACCCAGGCTCAAAGTGACGTGGCCAAGTGCAGTCAGCTGCAGGCTCAAAACCATCAGGTGCAGATCAAATGGTTTCACTCTGGTGATTCCCTTGATCTGTCAGTGTGCAGTGCCACAAAAGGAGCATTTTTGTTCCTGTGCTCTTCAACATAGACTACATCTTCATACTGTTAGCTTCTTTGGTGGAAACAGAATTATTTTTATAGCAATAGAGGCCCTGTGGTCATTCTGTTCAGACTGTCAATGTAGCAACTAAAGGTTTTGTTATTTTTTACTTGCAGAAAATTTAGGTGTAGATGTAAAATTTTCTTAGAAGATTAACTTTTCTTGCCGTCACCAGCTCATTTTGATTTAACTGCTTTTTCTACATCTATTGCTAAAGCAGCAGACAATAGCTCTCCTTTTAAGGGATTTTGAACGATCCCAGGGCTCTGTTTGGATTTGAAGCATCATTTTGGTGGTG
This sequence comes from Amazona ochrocephala, assembly GCA_039720435.1. Classification (NCBI taxonomy): domain Eukaryota; kingdom Metazoa; phylum Chordata; class Aves; order Psittaciformes; family Psittacidae; genus Amazona; species Amazona ochrocephala. Next base: position 820,758 of record CM077884.1, on the reverse strand, counting down.
GCCTACCTCAGGTAACTGTTGCCTCCTTCCTTTTGGGTTGGTTTTTGTTTTTTTTTCACTGTTTCAGTTTTCCTACTTTACTTTTGAAACCATCAAGAAAGCCATAGCTTTGTTTACAGAACTGAACTGGGTATGGTTGACCGTTGGGGAAAGAGGAGTAAATTGGGGAGGGGTGGGGGTAGTTTTATTGAGGTTATTTTCAGTTCTTAGTTTGTGATGAACCATGAAATGGGGTTTAGTTCAGCCTTTTCATATCATTCTGGAAATAATTTTCTATCACTGTCATCTTAACAAGTGAAAAGAATGTATTCATAAAAAAATAAAAACCTTTTAGAGAGGGGAGTAAGTGTTCTTCTCAAACATTTAGAACTCTGCTCCCTCCATGTGGAGTATCAGTTGTACATTGTTAATCAGTAATCGCCTCTTTCTTTGGATAGTTTTGTACATTTATTTGTATGGTATTGAACACTGAAGAGTTCAGGAATCACAGCTGGAACTAGCACTTATTCCATGATGTGTAACTTGGATCAGCTAATTAATTTCATCTTAGTGGGATCTTCATAATTGTTTACTTGTATTGTTTCTTAATGAAGTTTCAAAATGAGCCCGCCTTTGGTTCTCCTCCTCCTGCCAGTGTAGCTGAAGGTGCAGTCATAGGCATGTCTAAGTGTATGTTGAGAGGTTAAAACCAGGACATCTTATGCAAAAGGCATCAGTCAGAACATAGGAAGAAACAAAAACATTCTGTGAATGAAATATTGTATGTTCAGATTTTATAAGTTTTTTTATTTTTTTTATTTTTTTTTTTTTGAGCCAGCACAATTTACAGCCCTATATTTTCTTATGAGAGATGTCTAATAACGGGTGCTGTAACACTATTGTTGGATTTCACTGTCTGGTGATAAGTGTATACAATATTTCTAAGGGTAACTGTGTACTGTGATGTAAAAGTCTGGGCTAAAATGTATATAATCTGTGTACATAATTGTGTACTTGATTATAATTGCTGATTGTAAAGATTTAATAAAATGTAAATATTCTGGTCAGGCTCTGCTAAACTGATGCTAATTTCTGAGTTGCCCAAGCAGCAGTGTTTGCCTTCATTGTTAGTAAGACCTTTGGTAGTCACACCAGTACTCCATGTCTGTCTGTATTAGCAACCTTAATGAGATCCTCCGGGGCAGGCACCACAGGAAACCAGAGCCCAGTTTAACCTGTCGCCCTCCTGGCTGCTGGGTCCTCGTGGATGGTGAAGAGGTGTGTAGGAGGTTGAAGCAGAGCCATGAAGAGCAGCAACATTGTCTTGTTTCTGCTGGACTAACTGGAGAAATTTTTGAGCAAACCCTCAGCAAACAGCATTACTTTATACACACACACACACATATATATATGTAAAGATAAAAACTCTTAGAGCAATCGGTGTTTTCTCTTAGCAATACCCTTCCGCAGTCCTTGAAGGATCTGGCTTTATCATTCCATGTTCTCCATGACCTTGCTGGCCCTGATGCCCAGATGCTGTTTGAATAAAGCCAGAAGTCACCATCCCATTGCAGATGGCCTCTGAAAAGGCAAAAGTATTTTGCAAAATCAATAGCTGGGGTGTGCCCCCATCCCTGCTCCTCTGTATATTTCTTTTATAATGAGGAATCAGGAATACCTAGTTATTTGTTTTCCAGTCTGGACACATTCCAAACATTCCCACTCCTCAGGGACATTCGCACAGGTGCATGAAGGGTAAGTAAGGAGTTGGTATGTCACACCTCTTATAAAACCTGTCTTGGTAATTACCTTATACCAATGGTTGTATTGATGGCCTGTGACTCAGTTTTCACATTTCCAGTTTCTAGTTCGGTCACCCAAAGTTGGATCTTCAGCAGCTGTGACAACAATTCAGTCTCAGCAGATGCTCATCCTATCATCCGTGTCAGCGCAAAGCTGCTGGTGGCAGGGATCACCATTTTCTTCTGAAGTGCTACATAAAAAGGTAACGTTGATATATGTTTCCGGCTGGAATGGTCCCTATAAACCGCTATTTGCCTGGGAAGGTTCATCCAAGCTATTAAGCCCCAGCACGGGTGAGTTCATCTTTATTAATCCTTTGGTGGAGGGAGCAGCAGGTTGGCCTGGCACCAGGGTTGATCCCTTGGCAGACGCATTTAAGCCAAAATTGTGCAAAACAACATGTGCAATACTTGGTGGTACCTGTGTGGCCCTAGAGGAGCACCAGTGGGAAGGCTGAGGGACCCCACTGGCTGTGACACCAGGACAGACCTGATGGCAGCAGTGCAGGGCAGAGAATGGGAACAAATACAGGAACCCGGTTTCATCCTTCACACAAACTACCACAAACCCTACCCGAGTGTTTCTTTGCTTTCACACCCTTTGCTGGGTGCTGGCATCGCCCTCACAGTGCCATAGGCTGCGATCACTGTGCTGGGAAGGAGCCCCTGAGTTTGGGGCATCAGCCTCTGCTGAGGGAGTGCTCAGAGGGTTGCGCAGGAACAGGCGGAGCCGGTGAAGCGGCAACATCGGTGAGAAGAAATGAATGAGCAATTCAGAGCTGGCTGTACTGAATTTGATGCGTTTGAGGATCTCTCTACATACCTCTTCTTGTGGGCAGCAGGTTGGCAACAGGGTAAATGTGATCATTAAAGATTGCGTGATCCTCCCTTCACAGCAAAAGCTGCTTTCCCATCCCTCTTCTGGCTCAATGCTCCTCACACTCCGGTATAAGATCCTCAGCAAAGGCAGCTTAGAAACATGCACGGAAAAAAAATAAAAGGCACAAGATATGCAGGGAAGGCCAAAAAGGCATTTCCAACATGAGCTGGCTCTCACGGCTCTTTTATGTAACTGAGCACGTGGCTCTCCACGTTTATCTTCAGGCTTGACACGGGTTATCTGATTGCCAGGCAGAGAGCACCTCTGTTAAATGATGTCAATCTTCACCACGCTGGCATTACAGCATCATAAAAAATTACACAGCTGCTATTTTGGGCAGCAGCTCTCTCCGACTCAGTGAATAAATTCATCTCCATATGACTCACTCTGGGGGATTATTAATAGACACCAAAGCAGAATGCCAGAACCCCAAGAATTTTGCTCAGTTCCCACACGTAGCTTTATAGTTTCTCTCAGCAACTGCGCTTGAGAACTTTTTGTCTCGAGATTTAATTTTTATATATATTTTTTTATGCGTATGTGTGTGTATACAGGGAGAACAAATTTTCTATTCAACTCACACCTTGAAAGCTTGGTGGGGGGGAGGGAGAAAGTCTGCAGTGATGGAGGATGCTCACTGCTCCAGTTCCGGGCGTGCAGGGTACCACACTCAAGCCCTGTACTGCACACTGGGTAAACACTCATCCAGGTCAGCGCCTCCTGCTACCAGGCCCATTCAGGTGAGGCTGCCATTATTAACAAAGCTTGAAACAGAAGCTCAGGTTTTGTGATTTAAACAGAAACCATGGGGGATGGCAGAACAGCAGGGAGGAAGCTTCCTGAGAGGGAAGAAATCACACACTTCTGCTGCTGTGTGACAGCTGGAGGAAAGATCAGCAACAGGCAACAACTGCCTGATTAAGATACAGCTCAAGTCTGGAGCTCACCCCGCGCTGGGGCTGCCTTCAAGCAGCTTTTCAGTAATTAGGGTGAAAGTCATTGGTAGGGTCCTCCACACCATCCTGGCCCCAGTGCCACACAGAACTGCTGCATTCAAGCAGTGTCAGCTTCCACAAGGCAGGCAAACCTTAATGAAAAAGGATGCTTTTCCCATAGAATGTTCTGTTTTCTTGGGTTTTGTGACTGATGGGATGAAGGTGCTCGTGGGTTGAAGATTTCACCTGCGCAGCCAGGATCTGGAAAGCACTGCTGCTCCTGCTGGGCAGAAAGGGATGGAGAGGCACAAGTCAACCTGGGTTCTGCATGGCCCATCCAGGGCTGCAAAGGGGTTGAGGCAGGGCAGGAGACAGAGCTGGGTCTTCGGGTCCCAGCAGAGACTTCATTAAAAAAAAACCAAACAACTCTGACTGAAAGCAAAGGAAGAAATGAATGTGAAGGTTTGGATGGTTTGTGAAGTTGAAGTCCAGTATCAGAGGAAGGTTCATGGGACTCAGGAAACGGCAGCAGTAGTCACATAATTAACTGGCTGCTTTGATACAACTTTTCAAGGGTATTTGGCCAAGGGCTGCTGACTGGTTTCTCAGTTACATCAGTTTACCCGTCCATCCTCTCCATCTGACTATATGGTTTTCAGGCTGCTCTGCACTCTTGATACTGTAATATCTGTCTGCAGGAACATCTATTTGAACCAGGCAAATAAAACACTTGCAGGCAAAAGTCTTTGATGGGAAGTTGGATTCTCCTTCCATCAGCACAGGTGTATTTTTAAAAGGTAAGTCCAAACAGAGATTAGGAGGAATAATTAGAGAAACATCTTAAAAAAACCCATGCGGACGGTAGCAAGATGTGCCATGGCCAAGGGATTTGATGACCCGATACAAATAGGAACACCCCCCCATCCACCCCCACCCAATTCTTTCCACATTTCTTGCAGGAGAGTAGAGCAAATGGAAGTCTTTCATCCTCACCCCAATCCCACCAGCCTGGGGGCAGTCCTGGAGCACATCAACTCCAAAGACAGCTACAGACACCTTCCAACTCTTCTGCCCATCCTCATGCTTCCACAACCAGCAGCAGGCCAGACTACCCAGGCACTCACAAATACTGTCATCTAAAGGTCCAACAGTGAGGTTATAATTTATGCAGAAGACTAAAGCACTTGCTGCTGGTCACACTAAGTGCATGGGTTAAGATGGAAATTGCTTTTCCTCTCACAAAGCTTCCACTATAGCCCATGCCTTTGATGCCATCATCATAGGCAAGAAAACAAATACATTAAAACTAATGGGAAGCTGAAAGAAACTCCATGCAAAAGGAGGCTGGTGTATTGAAAGATATACCTGTAACTCAGGGCTTGTATAGGGAAATGTATATACAGCATATTCAGCAGGTAGGAAATGAACCACGTTTTGAAAGGACAGGCCCAATTCCATCACTCTTGTACTGCTTGTGAAAACTTCGTAAAGCACTTTTGAGAGCAGGATTTGCAGGCTCAAGCCCCACGGCTCTTTATTAATTAAAGTGTTTAAATAATTGAAAAGCATGGTCTCCTGGCTCCCCTTAGCACAGCTACCTGATTGAGAGCTGCCATAAATTATGGAAAAAGTCATATGCAAGAGGATAGAGCTACCCCCTTCAAGAGTTCATAACAGATCAAAGGGCTCTGTAGCACTGAGAGATGCCAACAGCCCTAAGAAGGACGATGTGATGGGAGTTAAGTAAGTCAGTGAGATCTCATCTCCATGGATTCTTGGCACTTGCTGCATGGCCAAAGCAGCTGCCAAAATGCAGTGAGAATTTAGGAGCATCAGAAGTGGCCGGCAATTTCTGACCATGAACAGGATAAAGATGCACATAGCGAAACATGCTAGAGTGGACCCTGCACCGAGTTCTTTGCATGGAAAGCTGCTGAAGCCAGGCAGTGCTCGAGTTGTCCCAAACCTGCGATACAGCAGCCACTCGACTCAAACCAAGGTTGACAGGAGATCAGGGGACTGAGCAGTCTGCAGCACTCAGAAATAGCTTCTACCTTAAGAAGAGGGCTTGATGCTGCAGCCTCGCAAATGCTGCTTGGGAATCTGCTCTTGCTGAAGGCGTTCACATCCAGTCCTGCATGAATAAAAGTAAGTCCCCTGTAGTGTGTCCTCCCTACCCCACTATCCCACCCACTGCCTGAAAGCCAAAGGAAAATCCAGTGCAGGGAAAGAAGCACAAATACTTTTTTGGGGGGGACATATTCTAGGTATGGCACAGCAGTGACAGGGAACAAAATCTGCTGCTGCAGACTGTCCAGCCCTACTTGGAGTCAACATTGGAAGAAATCTCCTTGTCAAGAAAGTCCCTAATGTTTTAGAGATTTTCAGAAGTCACAGGTGATTTTTGAGGGACTTAAAACCTTTTAAAGAGCACTGATTTTCAGAAGGTCCAGTGAAAAATGGCCAGTGTTAAAGGGCTTTGGGGTGAGTGCCCCACTCATGGATCAGTCACTTCAGCGAAAGATGCTATTAATGCAACCTCATGGTCTATCCCACATACATCACACACTTTAGAACAATGAAATCAATACAATACAGAAACCTGAGTCCTGACAAAGCTTATCCATGGAGTGCAGTACAAACCTGGCCCTTATATGGTGTCAAATCAGGAAAAAGTATCAGCAGAGGTAACAATCTCCTTTCAAATAAATGCAAAAGCTGCATTTTTCCCCTTCTTTGTTTTTTTTTTCTTCTACTCATGACAGCATTTGTTAAAAATATTACATCTGCTTCTGAGAAGGTACTATCCTCCCCATATACTGTGGAAAAATAGATTCTACGTGATACACAACAGATACCCCTAGTTGGCAGAGCTGCTTTAAGAGATTAAATCCACAGACTCACCAATGCAGAGGGTTAGTTTTGCCTTCCTTGTCCCCAGACTCTTAAATTATATTGTATGAATGGTAAAAGACAAGAATACATAAAAACAGTAAAATGTTTATTTTCTTAGAAAAAAAGAAATTCAAAATGATTGTGATCACACTCTCATTTGTGCTCAGCAAAGCCAATACTGCAAGCTTAGTCCTCGATTAAGATACCCATTAAACAAAACTCTTTTTCCTCTTAAAATACAAACTCCTGCTCCTGCATCACTTCCAATATTTCAGTGATAACATGCTTTTAATGGATAATAGTTTCTCAACTTCTTCTCAGTAGAGAAACAAGGCCTGCCACGGCAAAAAACATCCCATCTCCAAAGCTTGCCATCACCAGCATTAATAAGCACTCTGGCCTGAATGCAGACTGACAGACAGCTTAAGGGTGTTTCTTAGATGCTTGAATGTTCACTTATGGAAGCTTTGTATAACACTACCTCATCTGATAGAAAACAGGCCAGAAGCCTCAATAAAATCAACAACGTCTTTTGGATTAACTTTAAGGATTTGCTGCGTATCTGGACACAGAAAAAAGTGAGAAGTTGCAACAAGTTTTAACTAGCAGCAACAAAAACAGTTCCTTACGAGTTCTTAGCAATATTCCTCATCTGTTCATTAAGAAACACTGTAACTGAATGGAGCATATAATGTGGAAATTATCTTCTTCTGTTATGTAGTGCTGTTCGCTCTAGAAGACTTCCAAAAGGTCTTGACTGGGTTGTAATCTATTTACACAGTAGTATTCCTGGTGTGAGTGGCAGAATTGGCACTATGTGACATCCTCCTCTTCTGAACAATAATCACGACCCTGTAAGGAGACAAGTCAGACAATTTTTAAATGACTACTTGAAGACAGGAATAACATAAATTAAGGGAGCACTTACTAATAATGCGTATTAGTTCTCTAAACTTAGGAGATTTAAGTTCAGAGTTGGGTAGAAATCCTAAAAACAGGGAACAGGGTTTGCACAACTCCTCCAACCATCTCTGGAAGGTCTGTATGGAACCAGGATAGGAGACCCTTCCTTTTCTGTCACTAATTAATCTCATAAATTTCACCCTGTCTACTGAATTCCAGGGCGAGTCCAACAAACTGACTTACAAAACTATTTTATGTAAAGATACATCTTGATGGACACAACCCTACAGATCCATTGCGAAATCATAATCTCTGAGGCAAAAGCAAGGAAGCACGCAATCCTATGAGCAACACAGGTCAGCTGCTGTGAACAGTAATACCTCATCTGATAACCTCGAGGGTTTAAAGTAAGAGCAAAAAGGCTAAACTTCACTAAACACAGGCTTCTAACAGACTAGTCATGTTATGCCTTCTGTCCCATCCCAAACACAAGACCTGCAGCAACACTTATCTAGGTAATCCCTGCAGAAAGGTCTAGAGAAGGTATGTCCCATCCCTCACTAGTTGTTTCTTGCAAAGCGGCAAGTATGGGACCTGACAGGATCCACTGTGCTTGTTTCTCTACACAGAAACAGCTGGAGCTCAGCTTTTCAACACACAAGCTACCCAAGATATCCTGCGTAAAACAAGTGCCTCAAATGTGCCAAAAATCTCAACCTCTGGACTATTTCCATTGTTCCTATGTGCCAAGTGTATCCCGAGCGCTTGCAGGGAAAATCCCAGTAGTTGAGCAAAGAGCTGCCAAAGAAGAAAAGGAGAAGCCCAGGTCTCAACCCTGCAGTAACGGGTAAAGCTTGACAACACCCTGGAAGCAGGAAAGACCAACTGAGCAGGGGTAACACGGGTGAAGCTCCACCCAGCCAAGGGGGGTACCCAGCCAAGGTGGGGTACCCAGCCGCTCCACAGCCAAACCTGTCACTGCCCCATCTAGAAAGAGGGGTGGGGATCAGCTCTGCTTTCGGTTCAGCAATCCCTGACCCAGAAAGGAAAACCAGACACTTTTTCAAGTGAAACATCAGACTCAGAAGGAATGCCAAAACACTTTGCAGAGAAGCCCAAATGCATTGGTTTTTTCTACGCCAGGGACCACAGTTGCACTCAGACAAAACCATGAGACTAAGCTGTGGTGGTGAGGAAGGCTTTGTCCAACATGCTCCAAGGGCCCTGAAAGCCACCCGTAGCAAATAACAACCGAGGCTCAGGGCATTTCCAGGAGATTCATCTGCCTGGCTCCCCAGGCTCCCACTCAAGAGAGAGACCTGGCAGTGCTCCACACCGGTGGCCATCAGCGCTGTTAAAGGTTCAAACAGACCCACAACATGGAAGAAAGGTGTCCTGGACTTTTCCTTGCCCATTCCTCCTGCCATTGTGCTTCTGGGTTTGCTCTCTGGCAACCCAGTGCATTGCTCCTCAACAGGCTGCCAAGAAACTGCTTAAAAAGCAACATGCTGAAGCAGTCCTTGCCAGCGTGTGGAAATACCACCTCTCACCCACTGCCTGAAGGCTGCTGAGGGCCGGGCTGCTGCTGCCAGACACTTCATTTCCATCTTCACAGCAGTGGGGATGGAGACGTGTTGGTGTCTCAAGGACGGCCTTGGAGCCATGGGCCTCGGTCACTGGTGGGCAGGGAGCTGCCACCACACCAAGCTTCCTGCTGGCCTGCTCCTTCCTGAGAGCACCCACGGGCAGCAGCAGCACAGCGGAGGCAGGGAGGAAGGGGAGAGCTGCCCCGAACAGCAGACACCTCCCACCCCTCCCGCAGTGACACACGGCCTCTCCCACCGCCGCGCCCGCACAGCCCTGACCCCCCCGCTCATTGGATGCCCAAGCTGTTGCGGCACCCGATGGCGAGGCAAGGAGTCCTGCCGCAGCCCCAGCCCACTGCGCAGCTCTGCGGGGAGGTTTCCATCAGCACTCGCTTCAGAAGGGGCGGCCCTGCCAGAGCACCGGCGGGTGGGAAGGGGAGGATGCGGTGAGGGAGCGAGGGAACCAAAACGGGCTCCCGCAGCCGCTCGACAACCACAGAGCCATGTGGAGGAGCACGCTGTGAGGCAGGGGAAGGGATCCGTTCGTCACACACCAAGAATCATGTCGCAGCAAAGGCACAGCGGGCTGGCAGCTTGCATGTAAAATCGGGGGTTTTGATTTCATTTGGGATTTACAGCATGTTGCTTTTCTTTACCTGGAGAAAGAAGGACAACATCCATCCTCTTGGTAGTGGGATGCAACACAACCTGCGGGACCACCCTGGTCTGGCAAGTTTAGCTTGTCAGGGGTGGGGATCAGCTGTGACAGCAAAAAACCAGCTCGCACACAGTCCTGCACCCATCCCAGCTGTCCAACAGCCACTGCCCCAGCTACACTGCAAAGGCCTACACCAACATGTGCCAGGAGTTAATCCCAGCACAAACAACAAACGTGGGGCTCAGCCTGACAAGGCCTGAAGTGTCCTGGCCCAGTTCAGCAGGGTTAAGCACACACTTGCCTTTAAACACAAGGGAAACAGCACTTCAGCCCTAGCGCTCTGTGGTTTAGCCCATGAGCAGGAAGCTAACAGCTGCTTTAGCACCTTCTTGAAGGAGGGCTTGTGATAAGCAAGATCTCCTTGAGTAAATACACAGCAATGGGTATTTACAGCAGTGGGTATTTATCCTCCTAAAAAGAGCAGGAATGGAAGAACCCATACTACAAGGAAGCCCAAAAAATCAGAATTCCCTCTTTTGTCTAAACTTATTCCCTAATTAAATTTTTATCAGTAATACGAGAAAGATTAGAGAAGGAATAAAGTGCCCTGTGGGGTTTTTTGGGGGAGCAGATGTGTGTCAGGAAGAAAAAGAAGAAACCAGAGAAAGTGACAACCTCCCAAACAGAGCAGAATCATAGATGGAAAATGAGGGTGCAGGACCGACGGCCAAACCCTGTCCCCTGCCACCCAGGGGAGCAGGCTCCTGAATGCAGAGGAGCCAAAGGACAGAGCATGCAGCAAATATCAAAATCATTAGCCCTTAACAGCATAGGCTCTTAAGTAAGTTTTAATGATTGGGAGCGTAAATGAACTGCACTAAGGAAGATGAGAGCAGGAACACATGCATCCGAGTCCAGGTAAATCTCGAAAAATCCTGTCTTCCTCCCCTGCAGTTTCAAAATCCAACTTTCAGCTTTTGCAGATGTTCACAGAAAGACCTTAACACAAGTGTGTGAATTTAAAGCAGTCTAACAAAAGCCTTACGCTCCTTTCCTGCTGCTTGTACCCAAACCAGAAAAGCTCACTCCCCTGCTCTCTCCTCCTGCTGCACCTACCAGGGCACGCCTCGTGGCTGGTGATACCCTGGTAGAGGGAAAAATAAAAAAGAGAGAAAAAAACCACAGGAAAAGCCCTTTCCCCCATTGTTGCGGGTGACAGGCCAATCAACAAGACTCCATGCCGTGGGAACGCAGAGGCCTTCCCACTTCAAAAGCCTTTTGTGTGGCTGGCAGATTTGCCGAGGGAGAGAAGGCAGCTAAGGAGATGCTTCTTCCGCCACAGTTCTGCAGCTTGGCACCAGCATCCTCATACTGTGGCCCTGGCTTGGAGAGGAGGAAGAGAAGGCCGGCAGGCCCAGGAGAGGAAAATGTGCTGCACCAAGCAGCCCTTTCTTCTGCAATGGCTGAAAGAGCTTGAGGGACACAGTGGCCCCTTTCAGAGGAGATGGCCGATGCTGGGAAACGTTAGCCTGGCTCCGTGGTGGGAACCCTTTTCATCCATCTGGTTTTGTTTACAGTGCTCACAGAAAGGATGGGAAGAAAATGCTGAGAGGCAGCACTAAATAACTGTATACTGTGCTAATTTTTGTCTGTTTCTGATTTTGTTAGAGAAAAATCAATTGAGTCATTAAGAGCAATCCAGTTTGCTAACGAGTTTTAGGCTAATAATTTCATCCTTGCATACGTTTCAGTTAGCAACCCCCCTTTTTGTAACGGCACTCTTTAAATACGATACAAGGAGCTGCATTGTGTCTTCCTCCTGCATTTCACGCCCGGTTTTACTACCGAGGAGACGGAACAAGTTGCCGTCAGGCATCCCTCCCATGGCCTCCCACAACAAACGGGTAGTCTCCAACCCAGCTCCCAGTGGCCAGGTGTATAGACTGGCAGGGAAACTCTTGCAAAGCCAGTTCAACGCCAGTGCTGGTCATCAAGACCAAGTTCTCTCTCGACAAAAAATGACATCCCCTGTGGCAGTGGAAACACAATGCCCAGGGGCTCAGGATATCCACCTGCCACATGGGTTTGTAGCAAGACATCTTCACATGCCATGACATTTCTTAATCTCATTGTTTTTTCACAAGCACGTTTGCGTTGTGATTACTTACAAACCACTGTATCTGTGTAGGAAGCAGCTTATGATGATGGGATCAGTGAGGATTTCCTCTGGTGCAAAAGGATTTCCTCCTTTTTACCTGGATTGTTTTGGGTTTGGTTTTTTTTTAAACCACAAAGCCAGAGATGCTTCTCTTCTGGGGGTACAATCCCCAGATACAATCCTAGAAATCGCTTGTCAACTGTTTAATTATACCTCAGCTTTGGTATGTTTTCCTACAGTGAAACAGCTGCCTACACACTGTGCCATGGCTTACAGTAATAATATATACTTAAAGGAGACAGATAATTTCTGATGACTGTTTCACTGTTCTGCATGTAGGATTCAGAGAAAGCAGTCATTTTTCAGATCATTCTCCATGATAGCTATCATCAATATGTTTTCACTAGCAAATGCTGAATGGGGTAAATTTTCTGCATTCAGCACTTCATGCATCATAGCTTTTAATTTTGCTTTTATTTCATATTTTCCTGCAAGCCCTGGTGGTACAGGGCTCCCTCAAGTCTATGGACTTGAGCCTGCAAAGACTGTGTCCAGGATTCATTCTCTCCTCTGAGCCATCCTGTTCAATTAATGGGATTTCTTCAAATTCTGGTGCCTCTGGGTTGACTCTAGCAGAATCAGTATCTAACCCTGTTGCGAGTCTGACTTTTACATTCTCAGTCAGTCCTACCAGAGCATTCAGTTTCAAGACTTTGTTCCAGCATTTTTCCCTTCCAACAAGCCCCATGAATTGGAATACTATAATCACACACAGTTCCATACGTGCAAGTTCAGCTCTAGCTCTCTGAGCAGGAACACGCACTCACACAGAGACAGGAACAGATGTCTCACTCTGAATATCAATCAGTGTTTTGACACCAAATTTTGGTAGACAGAAGCTCCATGCATTGGGGTTGGCATTCTGGCTTTTACCTTTGAGTGGTATTTGCAGAAAGCAGTTCAGCTTTGTACCGGCAGCCAGGAACACAGGCGTGTGCTGGGTACCAACAGGCATTAGACTCCCAGAGAAATTCTCCAGACCATTTCATTGTCTTTTTTTTTTGATCTCCAGGATAATAATAATGCTTCATAATAATAAATACTTCATATTTTCAGTTGCTAAAACATCAGCCTGTGTTCTTTCCATTTCACACTTTGATTGCAGAAATTCTATTTTAGCTGACTTTCCTGCTCATTTGTTTTGATGCGTCTGAAATGCCCATTTAATTTTCCTCTCTAATTTATAGCATGCATGTTAGAGTTGTTGTCACTTATTTGTACTACATGACCTTACACCCCTTGGGATTTCAGCACAAGTTGAAATTTCTCTGTTCTATAGTTTCTGTAGACACAGCCCATGGAGGCAGCAATGGACAACATGTCTCCATTACATATCCAACACTACTCATGGCTAGTTAACATGTGAACATTACAACATGTTTTGAGGCTTCATCGACCATAGGCAATGACCCCCCATCCCTGCAGACTATTTCAGCTGTAACTGGCAAGCTGCTCAGTGATATAGTTCTTTTAACTGTTTGACTGCTGTCCTCCATTTCCCTGAAGAAGGGATTCAAAATGGTACTTAGGAACCAAATAAAACCCCTCATATTTTCTAATCTTTTTGGCACTTGTGGCAGATACCTAGAAAAGTAACATATTGTGGGCAAAGATTAATTAAAAAATGCCAAAATTCTCTTAGGAACACTATTTCCTTAGGCACAGAAGGTCCCCAGAGAAAGTAAATCCCATGTTCAAGTTGCACATTAACTCATGCCAATCTCATCAACTGTTAGTAGCTTAAAATGCATGGGAGCCATTTTCCTGTCTTTGATAGATAAACCCATGTATTTGCCCTAAATAGGCAAACTCCTAATCTAGAAGACAAATTAGTATAAGAGCCCTGTAGAACACCTGTAAGCATCTGAGAGTATGATCCAAACAGCGAGGAGACACAGTCAACTGCATCTCAATGTGGCAGCTGGTGAGTGAATGCTATTACTGTCCTGAAACAAACCTCGAAAACAAAACCTGACCTCAATTCATAATTAGGTACAGCCATCAGATGGTCTGGTCTGCAGATAAGACAGATCTTTGGAAAATCCATTTCACTGGATATTTTGTGTTTGACATTATAGAAAGTGGTGATGTCCACGAAAAGCAGAAGCAAAATACATTCACCCAGCAAAATACAGAGTGAATGCATTTATTCAAAGGAGACGTAGCTATATTATGGATATACAGAAATTCTACTTTTAAATGCATATAGGTCAAGTAAGATCCTACTCCTGTGAAATACTGGACTCCTCCTCACTTCCATTCAGGCATTAATCACCTCTGAAGGAAGCTTGTTCCAGCGTTTGACCACTCCCTCAGTAAAGAAATACTTCCTAATGTCCAGTCTAAACTTGGGAGTACAAATTACTTAATTGTAATCGGGGAAGCAAGTATTAGTATGAAGTATTAAATAAGACACACCATTCCAAAATATTAAGTGTAAAGAGTATATTGGTGAGTGAACATCAACTCAAGGTATAAGCAAAAGCTGAGCTCCAGACTCAATCCAAGTAGCCCATTTAATTCCTTAAGTCCCAGTTTTCCATCTATGTTGTGGTACAATTATTTACTACTGTCCCACAAAAAAGCTGAGATTCTCATTTTAAAGACTTGTGAAACACATGAAAGCTGCTATCAGACAATGAGATATGCAAAGAACTATTTAACCTCTCCTTCAAAACATCTCCAGCATCATAATTTTACTTACTGTATGCCTTGAGGCAGGGTTATCTGCATATACAGCTACACTGGCCCTTGGAGCCGGGAGATACTTTGAAAAGAGTTTGCAAGAAATTAGAAGGGTGTCCCAGATACTACTGGCATTAAGATTCCAGTTGTCTCCCACAGAGGTTAAATGAAAGAGCAAATTACTAAGGGCATAAACCCCCACTTTGTTCTCCTTTATCTAGTAGGTTAATTTGCCCTTCGTCCTAGACTGTTCATTTTGGATTTTCTCCAGTACCTCCTGCAACCCCTTTTACCTTTTTTTTCCATTTTTGCACTTGAACTGCTTAACCAACAAGCTTTATCTAACCAAGGGGGATCTCAGATCAGAGCCCCTCTAAGTAGTGAAGAACATGGAGTGCCGCAACAGGCAACGTCGGGCTGTCCTCCTCACGGAGCCAGAATACCTGTGTGCCCATCCCCTGAGTGAAAATGTGTTTTTACTTTATTGTGTCTTACCTTTTCAATCTTTTCATCAAGCATTCTGAAGAATTCTTGTTGGCTTTCAGAGATGTGCATGCTGAAAGGCAAAGGAACAGTATGAGTACCAACAGGACTATTCAATTTTAAAATACTGATGCTGCAGTCCAGGGCTGTCGAGGGGCGAACTCTAAGCTTTTACCACTGTGCAAAATAAATCAGTTTTCACTTTTATCGACAATTACAATTTTTAAATTTTTTTCCCCTTTTTTTGGTTTGCCCATAGAAAAAATATTACATTTACTTCAGTGTATGCATGCTACACTTGGGATGGTAGCTAGGACCCATATGCATCCAGAGGAGACTATTCCCTCTCCCAGACAGACTGCAGAAAGTTTATAGCCCACTACCTTTTCTTGGGCTAATGAGTGCCCTTTCTGTATCGAGAAGGTTTTCCAAGACTGCCAAACTCACCACCACAAAATGAGATGCCTACAATGAGATATGAGGTTAAAGCTTTGCACTAGAAGATCTGTGTGCCTTGCTACAGCTGGGCTCTGCACTCAATACCCAGAAAAGTCTACAAGCCAGGCTGGCCCTTCCCTCCCAGACAAGTAGCCCTTACTGCTCCCTAAGCAGACCCAGCAGATGAATCACTTCAGTTAATTCCGCAGCACCAAGAGGCTCAGGGTTAGTTATATGATTTTGCAAAAAAGGAAGAATGGAGGCTGGTGCCACTGGTAACAGTGATGTCAGATGGTTAGAAGAACACAATCTTGGAGATTTTCTGTGGCACTAAAAGCTGATTTGGATTGCTGAATTCCCACCCCAATCCTCTTTTCCTCAGCATGATCCTTTCAGCTGTAATGAGCTAATACTTTTTCTAAGTGCCAAACAACATGATGCACTTCCCTACAAAGCTCAGCGTTCATACTTCACTTGATATCGGGATGAACATACACAATGATTTGCTTATGCTGGACATAAATGAAGGCTCAGTTTCAGAAGAGACGGTCTCAGAAGTGGCATTAAAACCTAAAGCTGGCAATTCAGGAAAGGGAACGATTCAGCTTTCAGTAGCTGTGGAATTTTGTTCCCCCAGCTGGCTGCCTGCCCCTCAGGTTTCCACCTACACCTGAAATGGGGAAAAGATGTGTTTGAGGTATCTGACCCCCTTGCCCGCATATTCAGATGTCTTGGACCTTAGGACTGTACAGCCCTTTCTGGGTAGGTAAGGGCTAGAAAGATATTCTTGCCTTTGCAACATCATAGATTCAGTTTCTAATAAAATGAGATAATACACCCCAACCATAATTTATAAGGAAACTAAATTAAGGGGGGGAAAATGGAATATTGTGTTGCCATATACATGAAAAGCCCCACAGGAGGTCTTCAAGCCCTTGCAGGCCATGATCTTCAGAAAAGCGTTGTGGTTGTTCAATGTGGAGGAGGCTCCAGGAAAACCTTATTGTGGCCTTTCAAGAGAAGAAACATGGATAGAGACTTTTTACTAGGACCTGTAGTGACAGGACACAGGGCAACCATTTTAGACTGAAAGAGGGTGGGTTTAGACTGTACACAAGGAAGAAGTTTTTTTATGATGAGCATGGTGAGACACAGGAACAGGTTGCCCAAAGAAGTCGTAAATGCTCCATCCCTGGCAGTGTTCAAGGCCAGGCTGGACAGAGCCCTGGGCGACACAGTCTAGTGTGAGGAGTCCCTGCCCATGGCAGGGGGGTTGGAACTAGATGATCTTAAGGTCCTTTCCAACCCTAACTATTCTATGATTCTATGATTACCCAAACCATTCTGTGAGTTTGCAATTTATGAGGGTAAAAATGGTATCAAATACTATTTACATTTTATGCTTGTCTGCTGTCACTCCATGAGTCATGAACATGTCTCCATGTACTTAGAATCATAGAATCATAGAATAGTTAGGGTTGGAAAGGACCTTAAGATCATCGAGTTCCAACCCCCCTCCCATGGGCAGGGACACCTCCCACTAAACCATGCCATCCAAGGCTATGTCCAACCCCGCCTTGAACACCGCTAGCGATGGAGCATTCACAACTTCCCTGGGCAACCCATTCCAGGGCCTCACCACCCTTACAGTAAAGAATTTCTTCCTCAGATCCAATCTAAACTTCCCCTGTTCAAGTTTGAACCCGTTACCCCTTGTCCTGTCACTACAGTCCCTCATGAAGAGTCCCTCCCCAGCATCCCTATAGGCCCCCTTCAGATCCTGGAAGGCTGCTATGAGGTCTCCACGCAGCCTTCTCTTCTCCAGGCTCAACAGCCCCAACTTTCTCAGCCTATCTTCATACGAGAGGTGCTCCAATCCCCTGATCATCCTCGTGGCCCTCCTTTGTACTTGTTCTAACAGTTCCATGTCCTTTTTATGTTGAGGACACCAGAACTGCACACAAGACTCCAAGTGAAGTCTCACGAGAGCAGAGTAGAGGGGTAGGATCACCTCCCGTGACCTGCTCCCTGGTCACGCTCCTTTTGATGCAGCCCAGAATATGGTTGGCTTTCTGGGCTGCAAGCGCACACTGCCGGCTCATGTTCATTTTCTCATCGACCAACACCCCCAAGTCCTTCTCCGCAGGGCTGCTCCCAATCTCTTCTCTGACAACCTGTAGCTGTGCCTGGGATTGCTCCAACCCAGGTGTAGGACCTTGCACTTGGCATGGTTAAACTTCATCAGGTTGGCATCAGCCCACCTCACAAGCGTGTCAAGGTCCCTCTGGATGGCATTCCTTCCCTCCAACGTATCAACCGAACCACACAGCTTGGTGTCATTGGCAAACTTGCTGAGGGCGCACTCAATCCCACTGTCCATGTCACCCACAAAGCTGTTGAACAAGACCGGTCCCAACACCGATCCCTGGGGGACACCACTCGTTACTGGTCTCCAGCTGGACACTGAGCCACTGAGCACTACTCTTTGCGTGCGGCCATCCAGCCAGTTCTTTATCCATCGAGTGGTCCACCTATCAAATTGATGTCTCTCCAACTTAGAGAGAAGGATGTCATGGGAGACAGTGTCAAAGGCTTTACACAAGTCCAGGTAGATGACATCAACTGCTCTGCCCCTGTCCATCATTTCCATAGCTTCATTACAGAGGGTCACCAGATTGGTCAGGCAGGATTTCCCCTTAGTGAAGCCATGCTGGCTGTCACCAAGCACCTTGTTGGTTTTCATGCGCCTCAGCATGCCTTCCAGGAGAATCTGCTCCAAGATTTTGCCAGGCACAGAGGTGAGACTGACTGGTCTGTAATTCCCCGGCTCATCCATTTTCCCCTTCTTAAAAATAGGGGTTATATTTCCCTTTTTCCAGTCATTGGGAACTTCACCTGACTGCCATGATTTTTCAGATATGATGGACAGTGGCTTAGCATCTTCATTTGCCAGCTCCTTCAGGACCCGTGGATGGATTTCATCCGGTCCCATGGACTTGTATACATTCAGGTTCCTAAGGTGGTCTTGAACCAGATCCTCTCCTACCGTGGGCCCAGGGTCTTCATTCTCACTGTCCCTGCGTTTGCCTTCCAAGACTTGGGTGGTGTGGTCAGAGCATTTGCCGGTGAAGACTGAGGCAAAGAAGTCATTAAGAACCTCAGCCTTCTCCAAATCCAGGGTAGTCAGTTCTCACGATAACTTCTGGAGAGGCCCACATTGTCCCTAGCCTGCCTTTTATTTGCAGTGTACCTATAGAATCCCTTCCTGTTATCCTTAACATCTCTAGCCAAGCTTAATTCTAAGTGGGCCTTAGCTTTCCTAACCTGGTCCCTAGCTTCCCAGACAACATCCCTGTATTCTTCCCAGGCTGCCTGTCCTTGCTTCCACCTTTTATAAGCCTCTTTTTTCCTTCGAATTTTCCTCAGCAGCTCCTTATCCATCCAAGGAGGTCTCCTGGCCCTCCTGCAGCACTTCCTTCAAGTTGGGATGTATCGCTCCTGAGCTTGCAGCAGGTGATCCCTGAATATCAACCTGATGTGGCATACCTGATCACATAGCAGTTTCGTGGATGATCAAACACATTAAGTGTCTAAGACATCGGGGCTGGGTGCAGGAATGAAGCCCCATGAAGGTATGGCAGGTATCAGGATGCAGTATAAGGGTGAAGGACCACTCTCTTGGCCTCTTTCAAAGACACATGTAAAGCTGGCTCCCTACATACAGTGTTTTTAGAGTCCAGGGTTCTAGAAGTAAAAATCTAAATCCTTCTACAAACAGGAAGAGCCCTCACAATCTTACTTTTACAGCCAACATATCAAAACTACCTCCATTGTAAATTAACTTATCATGTGGTACATAGTCCATGTTTTGTTTTGAAATACCACCTGTTCTACAAGAACGGTCCTACAAGATGTATCTATTTACAAGATTTATCTGTTTAATCTCTGCTCTTTTAGCTGCCACCCATTGCCACTCCTCCTTGCAGTCAGAATTACCATGGATTTTAGAGGATAAACCTTTAAAAAAAATTGCACATGAGAACAGATGTTTGCTGGCTTGGTGATCAGCAACTCAAACACATATAGCCACTTCATAAATAGAAACCCAATGGTACGTTGGGTAAACAGCAGAGGCTTGGGCAAACAGTGGAGGTTTTACCCAAGAACCTAATGTTACATTCTGTAACTCTGAGAAGTTCATTTTTGCAAGGACTGTAACAAAAACATTTACCTCTGCCAATGCAATGTCTTTATTTTGTTTGGTGAAAGAAGGTCAGTTCTGATTTCTGTGGAGACTTTTAAAATATCAGATTTTGATGAAAAAATGGACCCCTTGACCCCATGCAGTTCCTCTGCCTTGGATGCGCTAGAAGAGATGACCCATCAAAAGAAACAGCCCTTTTTTAAGCCCAGGTTCATTAGCCTCCCGTTAGAGCATCTTAAATACATTTCTGACCCTCCTGGGAAGGACCAAGCCATAATTATGAAGTACAGCTTTGCTGAAGGGTGATTTTATCTCCACCTCCTTAATGAGAATTTCTTTGCAATTACATCTGAAGCACTCCACTTTTCCTTTTGAAAGAAAGCTGAATTATACTGTCAGTTGATTAGAAAATTACTAGAGTTTCCAGACTTGAAACCACATACAATGCACTTGGTATGCAGCAAGCTTAAGTTAGTAAGTGCCCCAAAGGCAAGGCATAAAGAACAACATTTCTGCTACTGTTTAAATTCCAGCAGCAAAACTTTATCACTTCTTTGTTACGAATCTGATACAGGTCTCCAAGTAATCTGTTATTTTCAATCTAATTAGTGGTTAGAATGTAATGGTGATTTAGATAAGAAATGAGTTACTAATATCAATGACCAGCTTTGTCACAGGAGTTGCATATTTCATGGCATATGTAACGCTGATTGATCTCAGCCAGGGTACAGGCACAGAACAGCAAGCAAAGGGTATCAGCTACAAAACGATCCTCATTTTAAGAACGAAATTGACAATTTTCAATGGAAGAAGTTTATCATTCCTAATCCTAGACAGTATAGCTGCTAACTTAAGCCAAGAGCTAGCAAAAACTTTCCTGAGACCTTAACTGATAGCATTTATGAACACTAGCGCATACAGAATTTTTGGTTATGAGTAAGCTGCATAGAAAGCTTATAGTACGGCACTCCTAAAAGGCATGGCAAGATGCATCTCATGCAATTTTAAGTCCTGCTTCTTAGCTGGACAAATGAGAGGATGATGCAGGGATGCTGGCACAAGTGCACAAGTTCTGTCCAGTTGTGTTGTTGGTCTCAGAACACAGGCGACCATACCTATTTTATGTAAATTGAGCATGGTTTTAGTGCTGCTGGAACCAGCAGTTGGTTTTCACTAAGCGATAATTGGGAATCTTACAGATACTGCTAAATCCTGTGTTTATTTGTATTACAATTAAAAAAAAAACCAAAACCCAATAAACTTACTTTGCTCTGGGTTGATGTACTAATCCTGGGATCTCTTTATTAGATTTAAGTCTTGCATTTGAACTGGCACTTTTTTCCTGAAACACACAAAGCACACACAACAAAGATACCATGAGTATTTATAAAGCACAAAAACTGCAAGAGGCATTTGTCATCATAGTGTCACACTGCTGGATTCAAGCTTTTCTATCTGTACAACCAAGTAAGAAAAGATCATTGAAAAAAAAATTAAAGACAATACAATGCAATGACCCTAGGCAGGCAATTTTTAATTGTCACCACCTCGATGGCCTGGGGGATTGCCTCTGGGTTACCAGGCAAAATCTGTCTGGGACATATAGCTGCCAAACACTGCACTAGCTAGTAACTCTCCAGGGGCCCATGGAAAAGGCGTGCAGCTGCAGCTTGGCTCCTCCTAGAGTCATATCAATAATAACACCAACTGGCACCCTTAACAGAGCAAGGCAAAGCACTGAAAAGACAGAACCCCAGATCACCTCAGAGCTGTAGGTTTGCTCAGAAGAGAGGTGAGAAACCTCAGCATCATGTGGAATACCATATGTGGGAGAAAGCATACACTGAACATGCCAGTAAGAGGAGGAGCAACGGCAGACCTGCTCAGCCAGAAAACTGCACACAAGGGGCCCAAGAAAACAGACTGGAGTGTCTTTACAGGCAGGGACACAACCATGTCCTCCGCAGAAGACCAGAACCATTAAAAACATCTAAAGAAGTCACGGAGAGGGAAGGGTTTAATTGAGAGCCGACACCCCAGGGCAACATATCGTCCTCATGTCAAAAACGTCTGTAAACCAAAGCTTAGTGCACACACGTTATCTATTGTCTGCAAAACCTGGAGAATGGTATGGCCCCTTCTGGAACTTCCCAGCACTGCGTTACAGCTCACCCACTCCACAGATCTATCTGAATTTCTTAGGCGCACCATACCCATGACGATTTCAGAGATGCAAACCCAAGAATTAGTGCTTTTGTAGGTAATTTTGGTGGTTTTGTTTTGTCTTACCTAGTCTTTGAATATCTGAATCACACAACACGATTTTTAAGAGGGCTACTAAACCACTCAATCAAAAAAAAAAAAAAAAAAGAGACTGTCTAGCAGTTATTTTTTTAACAAATAATTCTACAAGGGCCGTAAACATCAACTGCCTCAGTGCATTTAACACTGTTTAATACATATCTTCTAATCCTCCCAAACAGAAAAGTGTCTTGCATGAAAATAATAGTGAAAGAGAAACAAACGTTTCTTCTAAGCCTTAACAAATATCTCTAAGTACCTCGATGTTACATCCTACCAGCCACTGCCCACCCATGATCCCATGATATCGAGACAAAGCAGAACAGAAGACAAAATCACTTGCTTTCAAAGAATCTTCTAATTTTAACAGTGTTAAGTGGAGATTACTATGTACCTGCATGTTGTGCGTGTGGTAATCATGCATGTACTTAGTCATATGATGACTACGTACTCACACAACTGTCAAGCGAACTTGTACAATTGTTAAGCAAACTAAAGAGGGGAGGATATGTCTCATGGAGAAGACACCACACCCAGAAATCAGCTAAATGCCAACCTCATGCACCAGATGAGACTTTACCCTCAAATCTGCTCCACCAGTTTGTCACAGCTCAGGAGCAGAAACAGAATGTTCTGCATTACGTATGTGGAATGGTACATCTGTATGGTGCAGCCACAGGCACGCTTTGCAGCTGTAGCACTTCCTGCCCACCCACCACAACCCAAGTTTGGGCCACCTTCTGTCTTTGCACACTGCCATCCTGGAGGCATGGACCTCTCTCCAGCAATAAACTGATCTGAATCCACTGCATTATTAAAAGCGGAGGGAAGTTCTGATTTACAGCTCCTGCACTGCGAGCTGTGATAAATCAAGACAGTGCATAGGAGGTTTTCCACACCTCAGCTTGCGGCTTGGTGTCAGTGCAGCTCTATCAGTAGCTGGGATCAGCACAAATCCCAGTTTAAAGAAACTTTTGTCACTTAGGAACAAATAGAAAGACACAAGAAAGATGTATGTTGCCTTCTCTCTGTGGGTCCCAGAGCAATAATCAGAATATTACTTGACTCACGCAGGAAGAGGAAATAAAATTCCAGTTTACTTCAAGATCCAAAGTTTGCTCTTTTCCTCCTATTGCTTCTGATAATTAACATACCTCAATTACCTATTATGTACAATTCTTTTACTTGAGCAGGAAGTGTGTTACCTTCTCCATCTGTTGCCCAGCAGGAACAAACAGAAACAGAGGAGTTAAGAGAAAAATAAGACCCAACCAGGTCTGGAACTGGCTTGTTGTTTTGTTTATAGGTGTTATTTACAGCAGTGAAATTTCACTGTACTGACTGAAATATTGGCTTCAATACAAATAGATATTAAAAAATACTTCTTCCAAATACAAACAAAAGGAATATTTTTTCCACATCACTTTGAAGACAAACTGACTCATCAGAAACTAATGGTTTGAATTCTATTACTGAGCTTACAAAAAAACCCCCAAACCAACCCAAAACCAAAACCAAAAATAAATGCTTTAGCGCAGCCAGACTGCTCTTCCAGGCTGACTTGACTTTGATTGAAAGGTCATTTCTTTCAGTCTAACCTCATTTCCTCCCTTATTTAACATTAAATAAGTTACCATGCATCAACAGAACTGTAACTGGTTCAAGAGACCTAATCTACTGCAAATAGAAATTAATATGGAAAAGTTTGGTTTTAATCAAGTCCTACTTATAAGGATTATTTAAAGTAAATGCACCAAATGATACAACCCAACAGAAGCTTAAAAAGTAAACCCTCCAGGATGCTGTACCTGGGTAATAGCATTTGCTTGTCTATAGTAAAAAGGCAAATAGTGGACATTTTACTTCCCATTATTTTGCAATTAATCATTATCAAGATAAAGCTGTGACCAAATCAAGGTGATTTCATTTGATAGATTCATTAATTATTGTTAATTCCTTCATAAAGTATGCACCATATTCAGAATTTCAGGGCATTAACAGATGGCAGTGACTCTGCTGCCAGATGCTATTAACACTGCAACAGCCACTACTGCCATTATAATTAAATATCTGTCAACATTTCCCTTGATGCTTCCCCTCTTACAAACCCATTTCTACAGACATGTGAACTTCATTTGAAGTATTCCACTTTTTTTCATAAGACTGCCACAGATGGACTCAGGTAAGCTGCTAATGGTCCTTCTCAACTCAACACTCATGGCTTAGTAGAGAAGGACTGATTTTTTAGAGATGTTTCCATAAGTGCTAACATATTTTATGAAGAAAATATACATTATTTTATGCATTTTTAATTGATTGAATTGGCCACGAAGAAATCAACTAAAGATGACAGCAGCAATTCTACTACCTAATCTAATGGCCAATTTTCACTAACTTACAGTCACATTTTGGTCTTTGTTTTTCCTCTGAAGTAAGAATAACTAAACAAATACAGATTCAAATGGAGAAAAAACCCAACCAAACAAACCCATATAAACCAGTAATATGTAGTGTAAGTAAAACGAGGGCCTTAGTTTCAAGGCTATTTTTTGTTTAATTTGGAAAAGGCTGAAATACCCAGCTTCTGTCTTGGAGCCACCAGTGTTTGAAGTTGGTATGCTCTCCCAGATCAGCAATCTTAAAAATTAATTTTTAAGATTAATTTGTCTCTGTAGATTTACTACTAAAATACACTGAAGTTGACAGAGTCTCTCCAGACAGTGATCATGTTTTACTCAATAGAGGTTTACAGCTATTCAAATATTTAGAAAATAATATTAGTGATTTATATCAAGATGACACTTTTCTTCACAGGAGCCCTCAGCACCCTTCAAACTGCTTTCTGGAGCTATGTAATTCATGATTAAAATAATGGTATTTGAAAAGAACAAAACTAAATGCATCAGTTAGAAACGGTATGAAAGATGAAATGTAAAATTTCAATATGCCAGCCAAGCATTTTTTATGTTCTTCAGCAATGAGGACCAGCCTCTGGTAATAGCATTTTACATGGACCGTCTTGGTATATCAGGGTGAACAAGGGAGAAGTACTGACCTATGAGATTTTACTCAAGTTTCCTTGCTTTATACATACATGAGCATTTATTTCTTGCATTATAATTTGGCAGGAAGAGAGCCTTTCTGCTTTCTCTAGCTTCCTGGAAGCAAAACCACCCAAAAATGTTATCTGGGGTAACTTTATAACAAAGGAGGAAATCAAGCACTGAAAAATTTCAGATGCTGGTCAAAGAAGGTTATTCTTGGATGCAGTTTCAGAGGAATCACATTATCCCTGCCATAATGTGTATATGCGTCTACATCTGTGCTGTGCTGTCCAGAAGGGAGTCTAGGGCACGCTTCGTGATGAGGCAGGGAACGGTATGGATGGTGCATATTGGCTGGTACTAACACAGGGAGTCCATTCCCCTTCTCCTCTCATGATCCTGTGTGTGAGATGACATGATAAAAATCATGAAACTACCTGACAGTGGAGGCAGGTGCCTGCACAGGCTGAAGTTTGGAAACCAGGATGGAGAGGGCCTCAGTTTGCACATACTCCACATGCTCCAGATGCACACTGGCTCCAAAATATACACTGGACCCTGAAGCTAGGGTACATGAATTTAATCTTCATGGCACATAACGAAGAGACACAGAGAAATAGCTGGAAAAAACATCTCATAGTGAGAAGACACCTACAAAAGATGTTATCATCACAGCCATCAGAACGACCTTCTATCTTTCCAAAATAAGTCTTTCTTAAAAGCAACCTTCTACCAGCAATGGTGATGAGAAGAGCCAATATCGGAAACAACATCCCCTGATCTCTCCAATACACCTCCTAGTTGGCTGCAACTGTGGATGCAGTCACACAGCCTCCTGAACACACAACTGTGACACAAGTCACCAAGCGCCAGCATCACTCCACTATTGCTGCCTGTCCTGCCCTCGGGCTCTTATAAAACATTTGCAAGTCACCACAGGAGCTCAGTTTTAAGGACCACCTTATAACTGAGGCAACTGAGGCAACAGTGTTCAGCCCGTCCATTTGAGCAAGTGCTGCTATCCTGCTGCCTGAAGCACCTGGGCCTTCACAATGATGAGTCAATAACATAGCTGCTATTTGTAGATCTGAATGAAGCCTGAAGTCATGTTTCATAATCACATTTTAGTCTTAAGTGGAATATTTTAAGAAACATTATTGCTGTATCAGGCCAAAATTTCCTCAACTAAGCATGAAGAATTTGCCTATCATGCCTCACCCCTATAGATACCTCCATCCTTGTAGATGTTTAAAAGCCGTCTGGACTTGGTCCTGGGCAGCCAGCTCTGTGTGGCCCTGCTTGAGCAGGGAGGTTGGACCAGATGACCTCAACTATCCTGTGATTCTGTGATAAAGTACCTTTCTTACTAAACTGGACAATGCGGATGAGAGGAAAGTAGGTTTGTTGAGTTTTATTCCCAGATAACAGTGGGAGAAACTGAAGCCTGATGACTTCAAAAGCTCAGTTTGCATGGCTACTGAGGCATGCCAAGGGAAGGCAGATGCCTTTATTTTGGGAAAAGATCAGATTCTGCAGACCCAGCCAACATCATGTAGTGAGCCTGCACTGACGCTGGATGTATAACCCAGGTCTGATAGAGAAAAATCCTGTGCTTTCACTAGAGGTCTATGGTTTTCTCTAATTTGTCACAACGGCAGGCCTCATCCTGAAATGAGCTCCTCCTTCCCAACCATTAGTGGGAAATTTTGCTGTAGCAACTCTAGCTCCTGAAATCCAATATTGATTTGGAAAGTACAAAAAAAACAAACCCAGAAAATAATCAAAATGAGATAAAGCCAGCTTAAAAAAAAAAAAAAAAAAAGGAAGGTACAAATCCTGAGGAGCCTTCTACAGCCCACCAGAAAAGCATCCATTCGCTGCAATCTGAGGAATTAGATAGTGCTGCTTTCAGTGTTTAGTTACCAGCCATATATACATGCATGCACACACCTGGGCATCTTGCTCAGCAAGACCTGGCTTAAAATCAGCAACAGTCTTTCAATTGAGTGCAAGGTGGCTTTCAGCCAGGCCTTCGAAACACAAAAGAGAAATGCTTGTTGTGCCTGTACAAAGTAAGTACAGCCTACATGGAGATCCTTCACCAGACCTGGATATCAAAAAAGTCAACACAGAAATTCTGGGTCACTGCAAGTGAGAACAAAATAATGCCACAGAAGAGTATGGAGTAGAAGGAAACTGGGCAAATGTGGAGACCAAGAAAATGGGTGCTAGTTGAGAACATTGCTACAAAGTCTGAGAGCAGTTCAAGCGGTGCCTAATTTACCCCTCAAAGGGAGGAAGCAACCAAGCTCCTTGCAGAATGCAGCACTGGCTAGAGGCAGGGCAATGAATTTGCTCTGTCTGCAGTTCTGCTCTCATTTCAGTTCTTGCCATGCTGTCTCTCTCATACTGAGCTCCCTCGTCAAGGACATCTGATCTGAGGTTACTTGCTTTCTGTTCAGGTTGTCACCAAGCCTGCTTATTTTATTTCCTTGGATCAGCTGTTTGTATACTTGGCTGAAACTGGTGCAGTAACTAATGTGTAGTTGCTTTTTAAAAATGCCTTTGAGACGTTAAAACCTGAGGGGGAAGGCAGGAACCATGAGAACCTCTAACATGACCATTACACTCAACTCGAGCTGCTGGATGCCAAAAAATCTGAAAAATCCAACCAGACGTGTGAAGTTGGGGGGAAAGGAAAAAAAAGAGAAGGTGAAGGGAAAAAAAAAAGGGGAGGGGGGGGGAAGGGGAAAGAAAAGACTCTCTGGAGAGAGTGGCAGGACTTCTCCTGCAGTATCTAAATGTAGTTCACCCTTAGCCAAAGTTACTGGTCTTCGAGCTTTGACAGAGAACATCATTAAAGAGCAGGGAAAAAAATGAAGGGCAATACCCAGAACTAAATGCTTTTCAAAGGGCATTAATATTTACTAAATCTAATGACTACAACTTTATAAATGTCCCCATCAGCTTTTCAACTCCTTCTCCCTCCCAGACAATACTGGAAATACTAGAAAGCCTGCAATAATCCATTATGGTAATTCCAATTAATTCTGTCAAGTAACCAAGTACCAGGAAGCCTGCAGATGAACTGAAGCAGCTGGCATGAAGACAGGAAATTAAGGCAAGTGAACAAATGAAATTACAAATAAGGAGCATAAATGATACATAAATATGACCAGGGATACTCTTACCTGTACCTTGCCATCCTAGTCAATTCCACAGCTCTGCAGTTTTATCATCCCACATACTTGAATCCTCTCCTTTTTATAAAGATTGACACACCAGGGTCCAGAAAAAAAAAAAAAAAAAGAAAAAAGTATACTTCTATCTCAAAGTTTTTTCCTGCAGATAGATTACTAAAGTTCAAAGCGTTCCCTACAGAAAATGAGGATTGTGATCATTAGAAAAATGCCTCTATTACACTGCTCTAAACATCAGGGTTTTCTGGTTCCTTCAGCCTCTGTGGTACTCTGAAAGGTCAGCCAGGATAAGAAAATGAACATCACAGACATAGAATCATAGAATAGTTAGGGTTGGAAAGGACCTTAAGATCATCTAGTTCCAACCCCCCTGACATGGGCAGGGACACCTCCCACTAAACCATGCCACCCAAGGCTATGTCCAACCCCACCTTGAATGCCGCCAGGGACGAAGCATTCACAACTTCCCTGGGCAACCCATTCCAGGGCCTCACCACCCTCACAGTGAAGAATTTCTTCCTCAGATTCAATCTAAAATTCCCCTGTTTAAGTTTGAACCCATTACCCCTTGTCCTATCACTACAGTCCCTAATGAAGAGTCCCTCCCCAGCATCCCTATAGGCCCCCTTCAGATCCTGGAAGGCTGCTATGAGGTCTCCACGCAGCCTTCTCTTCTCCAGGCTCAACAGCCCCAATTTTCTCATCCTATCTTCATACGGGAGGTGCTCCAGTCCCCTGATCATCCTCGTGGCCCTCCTCTGCACTTGTTCCAACAGTTCCATGTCCTTTTTATGTTGAGGACACCAGAACTGCACACAATACTCCAAGTGAGGTCTCACGAGAGCAGAGTAGAGGGGCAGGAGCACCTCCCTCGACCTGCTGGTCATGCCAAAACACCTGTATCTATATTACTTCATGAAGTTTCATTTAAAATGGGAAATTATCTTGCCCCTTCAGCAGGAGTCTTATCCACACAACAAAACTCTGCATGGAAACACAAACAGGAAGCGAAGGAAGGGACATATCTGCAAGATTTCCATCGGGAAGCAACTTGTAAAAGTGAAGTTGAAGAGTATCCCCTCTATGAACAACTTTGCAAGAGGCTGAAAACTCTCTCTCACAGTTATATACACCAGAAATTAATGTGACAAGGGATTGATTTAGAGCATGAAGAATCTTACATCAAAAGATACCCAGAAATACTGCAAACAAAATGCTATGGGCAGAAAGGAGACCTGCTCTACAACTCTCATTAATATACCAGATCTTTAATGGCTTTGCTGCATCAGAACGGTTGGAAGTTTCATCTAGCAAATAAAAAACAGATGGATAAAACTTAAAAACTGCTTCACTGATAACTTGGCAAGACTTTTGAGGAAACTTCAGGGGCACTTGGCAACAAAAAGCCCAGCCTTGCATTTTTGCAGGTATGTCACTCTTCCGGATTGTACAGCCACCCTGGATAACAAAACCTAGCTCAAAAATTAAGTTTCTGCTTATTAAGCCTGTGTCATAAATTATTCTCTCTTGCTCAACAAGCTTTTACAAAAAATAGTTATTTATAGTAAATGTACATATTACTCATGCTCTTAATTTTTCATGCGTGTCTCCTGAAGGCTGTTTCCACCGAATGGAAAGAACATGGCATTAAGCACGAAGCAACAGTATCGCGTGAAGTCTGTAAAACATTTATAGCCACGAATAAATGGTACAGACTGTAAAACATTTATAGCCACGAATAAAGGGTATAGACAGTCTTGAGAGTAACATGGTGTATTATGCAGCAAGGCTTGTAGAGTCCGCAGTTATACTGGTCCCTGGCTTTTGTCTGCAAACTGAAAGTTTGACTATGTTTACTACATGCAAGCAGTCCCAAGAAGAGCAGCAAGATCCTCCTAGATGTTAGGACAACAGGAGTGTCTCATTAACCCAGTATTAATTGCGAATTTTGAAGGATAAATGAAAGACACTTTCCCCTTCTTGTTCAAACCTGAAGTTTACAAAAGATGGAACAAGGGAAAGCAAAGAGAGAAAAAGTCTAGGTTTGTTGTTTACAATTAAGAGAAGAGGAAAACTGGAACTAATTAGAAGAAACGGTGGAAATTAAAAGATACTGTTAAGCCAAATGTAAACAGAATAAAATGGTAGCAAGAAATTTTGATCAAAGTAAACCTGAGAAGTGAGATGACAGAAAACTGAGAGTAGCGCTACTTATCAGTACAAATATATTTACATCAGGAAGGTTTCGGGCACTACAAGCCTACAGGGACAAGTCTCAGGCATAAAACAAATGCATAAATACAACCATCTTCATGTGTCCCACTAACATGCAAGCACTCTCACACCCATTATTCCCACAATGTGTTTCCAGTTCCCACAGGCTGACATCATGGGAACACCTCTGAATATGCGGAGCAGCAGGCACCATGCGCAGTACAGATGGACACTGCTGGCTAACTGTATTTCTCACTTGCACAACTGTGTGGCTGACAAATGGAAAAAAATGTATTATTGCCTGTTCCAACCAGCAAGAAATCCCTACAATGAGCTCTCACTCTCTCAGCACTGTCCAAGGTTCAAATGTTTAGAATTTTGGTAGACTGTAATTCTGCAAATGCCATTGCTGGAACATATTTTCAATGTCTGCATTTTGCCCCTCTTAAAGTCTCTTTTATTTGCATTAATTCTCAAATTTGCACAAATGTAAGATATAAGACCTAAGAAAATGAAGTTATAGTTCTTGCTACATGGCAAATTTCAGCAAGCATGGATAAAATACACATTGTAAAGAACATAACAGTTTCAGTATTACTAAATACGATCCCCTCCAACCTTAACTGTTCTATGATTCTATATGTACTATGACACATATGAAAAGTATTATGGCTGCAGCAGAAGCCTTAAATCTGATTTATGTATTTTGCAACATCTTTTCATTGGTTGGCTGTCTATTACTCTTGAACGGTAGAAAGAGTTATTATTATGTCACAAAGAATATAGCAGCCTGCTCACTTACTGAGTTTCCAGTATGTAGATGTGTAAGAATGGACTTTGCCTGAATTCTCCAAGCAAATTTATCTGAGGTAATACTGAGAACAGATATCATATACATCAGAAAGACAGACATCATTAACAGTTTAAAAAATTTATAAGCCATTTAAATCAGTAATAATGCAGGCTGGGCTTTAACTGTTTATCTCTTAAAATTTCCTTGAAAAAAGAGCAGATAAAAAAAACATGTCTCCTCAGTGTCAGCAAAAAGAGGCACCAATAAGTAAATATATTCCATCAAGGATGTATGAAAATATCTTTGATGCTCAAGATACTGCAGGTTAGGGGAAGGTATCCAATCCAATAGTGGGTGAAGAACTACCTTAAAATCCAGTAACAGGCCTGGAAATACTCATGTCCAGTATTTAAGATGCCCAGTATCTAAGAGTCCCAAAATGATTGTATGTATGTTATGGCCTTTACTGTCCACCCTGATCTTAATGTGTCCATCATCTCACCTTCTGCAAAGCCACCCCTATAGGTGAAAGAGGACATGAAAAAGACTAAAAATCAGCTTACCCCTCCTTTTCCAGAAAGCAGCAGATCTTTTCTCGAGGGAAGTATCAGTACCAGCCGAGGAAGGCAGCTGCTGTGCATCAGTCCTAGCAGTGGCATAGCCATGAGACAGGCCAGTGCTGGGACACAGTTCTGCTCTCTTGGGAGAGATTAGCCATGGAAAAGGAGGCCTTGTACAGTATCAGGCTGGCCAGGGATGGATCCTTCACTCACCAACAAAATTTCAATGGCTTCTTGATTAGACTGTGAAATAGCATTGTGAAACTCTACAAGATTAGTCTCCTGAAAGCATTACATGGTATCAACCCCCACGACCAGAAGGTATTTCAAAGTATCACCTAATTGCATCTCCAGAGCGCAAGTATCCAAACCACTTCAACAGATTTGTCTTACCTGTTCTCCAAATTCCTATCCTGCAGGTTTTCTCAACAGTCTGTCTTTCATTTTGACATTTCCCTAAAAGTCCAAATGTTTATCCTACTACCAAGCTTAAATCTTTGCCTGACGTCTTCTTGCATCTCTCAGTGATCACAGAAAAAAAAGTGATTGTCATGCTTTTTAAAGCAACCTTTTATATATTGTGTGACTTGCATTTCTTTCTGTATTTTTAGGCTGAACAAATCAATTCCTTCCACCTTCCATCACAGCTTACGTTTGCTAAACCTCCTGTTCTTGCCACTCCCCTTTGGGCTCTCTCCTATCTGCCTACATCTTTCCTACAGAACACATTTCCAATTTCAGTCACAGTATTTAAAGCCTTGCTGAAGTCAGGATGTATCACATGCACTGCCACATTTAAGAGCAAGAGAAGTTCCTGTTTTTAATGTGGTTATCTCAAACCAGCGAGGTTAACCTACTGTATTCAGAGATGGCATTTCTCTGCCTGCAGCAGCCCTGAGACTCATAAGCAAATGGACATGGTTCTACCGACTATTTTACTGTTGAGGTTTCCCTCAAAAAGGAAAGCATGTTTATGTTGAAAAGTAGGTCAGATTATAGATGCTGGGATAAGAGAGCCCAACTCCAAAACCAGAGGCAGCTCCCGTTCAAATCTCTCAGAATTCTACAAGCTCTCTCTGAATGTGCTAATTTTGTTACTGTAAATCATTGTTTGACACTGAAATATCATAAAGTTTTATTACCACATATACAGGGGACATCTGTAAACTGCATTCGTACTTCAAAAAAATGAGGTAAATAAATGCTGAAGAAGAAATAAGCTGAGCTTGTCAAACGTGTACGTAAAATTTTTGGTACAGTACTCAAGACCTCTCTGAAGCCAAAAAGCTGGTAGGGATGAGCTATCTTCCAGCCACATCCCTTGGATTATTTAACGAGAAAAATATTTGGTGCTAACAGAATTATCAGAAAGTAAAATATCTTCATGTTCCATGACTCACAGTCCAACAGGTCTTCCTAGAGTTAACAAAACTCACATGAACAAGCAAAACAGGCATTCTTCAATAATTTCAATTTGGCTGTTTCTAATCAAAGATAGCTTTCAAGTTTACAAGTTGGTTTCCAGCCATTTGCAGATGCCAAGTTTTAATGCACGCTCTATTTTCTTTTCAAGTCAGGTAAGTGCAAAGATAAGCACCTCTAAAATTTAATAGATTTGTCCCATCACTGGAATGTTCAGAAAATGATGGACTGGCATGTTACTACCAAGAGATTCAGCACTGCCAAACACAAAAGCTTTCTGCCTAAGTCTGAAGTATACTCCAATGCATGTTCATAGGCATGGTACTTAGAACAAGGAGAAAACTAGAATTTAGTACGGAAATACCACCTAATTTTTCACTGCAGTGTTGTAGTATTAGAATTCAATTACTTCCCTACACTTACTTAACTCCATGTTGAATCTTATGTGATAATGAGAACTTTAATTCAAACAATATACCACATCGATGGTATGATCCTAACAGCAAAAATAATTTTATTAGTCACCAAAAGCCCCGCTGCTTTTCTATAAGACTGAGAGCCATATAAAAGCACAGCAGCTGGAACAGGCCAAGAATCCTCCCTGATGGCTACTAAGAATATTAGCAAACAAAATGTATTTTGTAATAAAAATCGGTAAGCTGTAATTAATATTTCTCACTTGCTCATCTCTCCAGCAAATGAAAAGCAGAAGAGACATAGTGATCAGGGCTCTCTGCAGATCCTAGACCTGTATTAAATATTAAGTAATTTGCTCTGTCAATACTTTCAATGTTTGAACAACCCATAGCAGAGACTCATGATATGTACTCCTTCCTTGGCCCTTCTCTGGCCCACGTTTTGTAAACTGTTAAAAACAGACTAGAGACATAGCAGGTTCTAGAAGATCAAGACCTAGCAAGGAGCATACTTGACCTTCAAGCAGGCTTATCGAGTCTACAATGAACATCAACAAATGGATTACGGAACTTTCACAAAGACAACTGAAAATACCATGCCTGACACTTAGCAGCCAATCTGACAATGCTTACCCCAAACTTCTCAACCTAAAGGACTGCAAAATCAATTTTAAAACAAACTGAGGCATGAACTGTGTGTCAGAATCACTTTTTCCTCTACCAATCAGTGAAATGTGGAATTGCTTGCATTCCCTGACTCTTTATGAAAAGCACAGCCTCCCACACCACTTAGGCTATGGAATGTGATGGAGCACATCTCTAAAAAATCATGTTCTTAAACTTATTGTTAATAGTTTTCCCAACACAAACTTTAACCTAGGCACATTTTGCTCCTGGATCTGCAAAGCACTTAAGGGCCCATTTCATCTCATCATGGTGCCTAAATCCTCCTTAGGTCAATGGTGCATATGCCCATAACGCTGCTTTCCTGAATTATGGTCTGCATGATTCTTCTAGCATAAGACCACATGTGCTGAAAACTCATTCCGCAGCTTTTAAACATCATGACGACAACAAATGACTTGAGGCTGGAAGGACTCTTTGCAACACTGCTATGTATGTTTAAAACAGCTGGGTAATGCATGCAGGGAAAGCAAGCTGAAGGGGAAGACAGGCAACCAACCAGCCACAGTTACAGCATGGAGGCCTGCTCAAAAAGCCTGTGCTATGTATAGGCAGAATTGATAAAATAACCTTCACTAGAGAAAAAAAGGGAAAACAGCAGATGGGGGCCCACAAGATGGGGGCATATTTTACGACACTTACACCTCACTTAAGCCAATGGGGATCAACTGAGTGTAATGAGCAGAAGGAAATAAGCTCCTTTCAGCTAAGGTTCCTCTACTCATTTCTTCCAAAGGAAAGACAGGCAGTCACACATCGCCCTAAACCTGCAGCTATAAATAGTAACACTGCACCATCCTATTAAAGTTTAGGACCATTAAAACCTTTCTGCTACTATGTATAAGAGCTTGCTCCTTTGCCTCAGCAAACATAATGGCCGGGCATGCACTGCTTACCGGTGCACTTGCCTCAACATGTGAACTTCTGTGCCCATGGTCCCTCTACCCCAACCCACCTAGGGACTTTCCTGCCACTCAGACAGCACCAAGTGAACACATCTGTGATGATATCAACTCCAGACTGAGATAGTGCCCAGCTATTTCCCTGGTTCGCTCGCTTCTGAAAGGGCACATTAAACAATTTGCTAACTGGCCACCAGGTCAGAGACCACTCAGGATGTTGTCAAGGCTTAGCTGGGAAGATAAACACTTAGAGAATTAGGTGGTCCCCTCCTAATCCTCAAATTCAGAGTTTAGTTTAAGCCCCAAATTCCTGGAGCTTAAAATCACTTTCAATTAATATTAGTTGAGCTTGCTGGGAGGGTGGCTTTTGGCCAGGCACAGCTGCCTACATGGACATTCAGCACATTCTCTCCTGGAACAATCCAATCAGAAACTCTGGCTAACATTAATAACACAATACATGCTCAGAGAATATTTATCAATATTGAAAGGTATTTATTGACCTCTTGGTAAGTCTTTCACTCATTAAGAGTGCAGTTACATAGTAAATTGATGGCTATTTGACTGAGGTCTGCCACTAAAAAGGTCCCAGCCATGCACTTCTGTATGTTCCTTCTGCCAGGACTCAGACTCGTCTGGCCCTGTAAGGAGTCCTATTAACTCACTGATCTGTTTGAAAAAAAAAACACCAATTTTAAGTCTTTTTCCCCATGGCTCATTCACCCACTGACTCAAATAGCTGTGCAGCCTGCCACATGCCAAAGTCAAAGCACCAGGGAGGTGGCATGGCCAAGTCAAACTTTCCCCCTCTCTTGGCTACCACCACAAAGCTCACCTCCTCAGAAAGCTGAACACTGTTAGTTGCTCTCCCCTGTTCCCACTCTCACCTTGTCGGCTATTAATTACTTATGTATGAATGCTACTGTGAGCAGGAACAAAGATGTCTCTATTGTGGTCGATTCATGGACTTGCATTCACATTAGCCTTCTCCTTCCCTTTCCTCCTACCCATGAGGTACTTTTGCAAAGACTTGAAACTACGCCACTTGTGTCTTTGTGTGATTATAAGTAGTGCCCATTGACATGGCTACAAAGAATGTTTTAGAGGAGAAACCACAGATATATCAGAAGTAAGTTCTACATCACAGAGGTTCAATAAACTGGACTTCCCAAATGAATTATAAACATAAATTTCACAGTGCAATTATCTTGCTGAAAGACAAAAGGATCTTCCAAACATTTTGTTTAAAATTATTTAACATCTAAGTATTGATTGAAACATTTTAGAATAACTATTTATCACAAAACCCAGAATATAGAGAATAATTTCAAGATAAGAAAACCAATCTAATAATGAGCAATATAGCTTAATTCTACATGCTGTACTCTGTCTCTTGCTATATTTGGTCTAAGCTATCAGCCTACTGTAAAAGCCAGCCAAGAATTCTTCAAGCCCTGCCAAAGCTAGAAATACTGGCCAGAAATATTTGCCATATCACGGCCCAGTTTCCAAAAAGCCAGTTGCTGGACTTCCATAGCCAGGAAAATACAAGGTGCAAAGGACAATAAAAAATGGACTTATTTAATATTGTTGGAATGCAGCAGATCAAATGAATCTATGTGCTCTTAATCCTGTAGGACAGCAGCATGGCAAATACACTTCATTTAGATACTCAGTCCCCCTGAGTCAAATCAGTCTAGAAGATTCAGCCACACAACCGCTGGATGCTATTCAATTAGCATGAGGCAGTGATTTCCATGGAGGCAGTCTTCTCCTTTAGAAAGCCAGGCAGTTTTACCTTGGATTAAATTTATCGATTTTTCCACTATGTATAAATAACAGTGTTGTCAGGCTATTTCAGATGAGTTCACCAACCACAGTATTAATGGATTTTGCTGATTTTTTCAAAGCACTCATAAAATGAAAACAATGGTGTCTTGTAATAAGGTGTAACTGCAGATGGCAGCTTCCACAATGCATCTATCTCCAAGAAAAATGTGTTGGCACAGACAGGTCCTTAAGAAGTTGGGGCTTTATATTTACATATTGTAGGGTGCAATATCTTCAGCCACAGCTAGTCCTATTAATTTCAGCAAGCTTACCTGTTGCGCTAAGCCCTGTTCCTAGGAGAAGGGTACCAGGAAGAATGAGTATCTCTCAAAGAAACCATACCTCTGCTGTTTAATTCAGGACTCAAGCCTTCACTAATTCTAGTCAAGATAAGACCCAGTGTATAAACCTAACAAAATAGGAAATTGCAAAAACTCAGAAACAAACCCTAATTCATCTTGGATCAGGAAAAAATTGGGAGCAGAAGCTAATTTTTCATCTTGAATTAGTCACAGGTGTGCAGCTGCCTAGTCTCAAAGCCAGGAGAGCTGCTGTAAGATCATGTTTTTCACCCACCTTACTTTCAAGGAGCATCAATGTTCACTCATCCAGATAGCATATTTACCTATTTACAGAGAAAACATGCCCGGAAAACTATGATTGGAATTGGGAAGGTTCTTTGGATGAGTTCAAGCGTAAATATATTGGAGGTACTGATTCTGAAAGAAATTTATAGCAGGATTTTTATATCATTTGAAAGATGACATGACCCTTTTTCAGCTCATTTTGACATCGTTTAATGATAACGCTCACTACTTACACACCTGTGTTAAATTGACCAGACTGACTGAATCTGAGCTTTGACTAATACTGAAGCATTGTATAATGAAGGCATTCAATGCTCTTCATTCTGCAGCAATAAAATCTGCTTCCAAAATTCACCCTTTTCCTTACAATTATGCTTCACAACCTAAGCTTGTATTTTAAAGAAAATATCCACTTTGTGGTATTAGTATTTTTAAGGATAACATTGACATGGAAAATATGTTGTAAACTATCAGTATTTGAAAATTTGGTTTAGGAAAAAAAAAAAGAAACAAACTCATATTAACATAAATACTGTTATAATTTCAGGTATACTAGTTACAGTGAACATGTCATATACCTTGATTTTTGTAAGCTTTGTCACCATCTCTCTGGGCATTTTCATAAACAAGTTAGGAAAATGATGCCTGTCTAGCCTTGCTAGTTGAAAGCACCCTAAGATAAGTGCAAAGCTGGCTGAGAAGCCATGCAGAAGGTAGTTTACAATGGTACATTGTTAAAATGAAAGAATACATCAAGCAAGATTTTGTTGTTATCTGTCATGCAGTTGGATTTTCATTAGGGACTGAGATCACAGAATCGCAGAATAGTTAGGGTTGGAAAGGACCTTAAGATCCTCTAGTTCCAACCCCCCTGCCATGGGCAGAGATGATGAATAATAATGAAGTAGAGGCTATGACTGCTTTCAAAAACCACAGAGAGCATCAAGTCAGGACAGACTCTGCTTTGCAGGATTCAAAGTTATCCTGACAAATTGGAGAGATGTACTGAAAAAGGACATAATTCAAACAGGGCTCAAGTGCTAAGTATAGGACTTTGGCAGGAATAACCAACTGGATGTATACAACATGGAAACACTAGCTATGTAGTAACTCTGCTGAACAGGACCTAGAAGCTTGCTGGACAAGAGCCATCAATATCATGCTCTTTCAAAGAAAAACAAGCATCATACTGATGCATGTAAAAGGTATCATGCACCAAGAAGGTCTCAAAGAACCACAAGAACAACTAAATCTACACAAAGCATGACCATCAAGAAAACACTTCATGAACTACAGCTGCTCAACCTGGCAGAAGTGAGACACAATGAACTTCTGTTCTCCATATCTACAATGACCCCAACAACCATAATGACATACAACTTGACCATTAAATTGGAAGTTTGAATGGCAATGCTGTTAACTATTTCACTACCCAACATTTTGATGGTGGCATTCAACTGAAGTCCCTGCTTCACAATGCCAGTATGCCTTTCCTTTCCTGACAGCTATTGATCCCATTCTTGGTCCACTTCTATGACTTTGTTCCTGACAACGTCTTTGTTCACCTAAGGCAATGAGCTTGAAGAAAGAGCAGAGTAATTATTTGGTGTTTCCCACTCCAGTGTTAAGTTCCTCTAAACTCAGTTAATCACAAAGAATCCCTGGCACCTCACAATTTGCCAGAAAGAGACACTAAAGTAACAAGCAATTTCACATTCTGCTTTTGAAGACAAGCTATTAAATTCACATGGTGTACTAGTTTAATCAAGAATAGTTAATTAACGTGTTCCCTTGATAAAAGTTTTTATCATTCTGCACCAGCCATACTTCACTTTCTTAGGACTCAGACTGTGGCCATGATGCGTATTTGTAATCTGTCTTTCCAAATTAATCTGTCACAATCTGCAAACTCAAAGTGCATCCAATACATTTTGTTTCACTGGCAACTGGGCCAAGTCTGGGGACACTGAGGACTGGAGGGTGAGTGATGCTAGAGTGCCGCTTCACAAAAAGGTTTCAAGGGAAAGCTGAACTACATATCCCTCTGCAGTTTTTCACCCAACATGACACAAAATACTTTCTTATCATTTTAGTGCTATGTGTTATTTCCTTAAGTTAACTCAGCTTTATGCTCTATGCCACCATCATAAAATCAATTTAATAACTTACATTCGCATAGTAATCATCAGCATACATAAGTTGCAAGTATAGGCTATAAAACTAGGGACATCGGAAGTGTCAGACGATTAAAACATTAACATATGATAAGAATCTAAGTCTGAATTTATTACAAGACAAAATTCCCGTGATTTTCTATTACATCACCTGAGCTCAAGGACAGGCTAATGCAATGTTTTTCTAAAAAAAAAAACAAAAACCAAAAAACCAAAAAACCAAAAACAAAACAAACAAACAAACAAACAAACCTGAAACAACAAAAAAACACACACAAAACAAAACCCTACCAACAAAGAACCCCCCCTTAACAAAACAACACCAAAACACATGCTCCCCCAACTTAAAACACAGCAGTCACAGGATCTAGATTTGAATCTCTTTGGTTTTAAAGCACTCACAGAAGTATGATCCCAAACTTATATCACTACTTGGCTATGTTACTTGACTGTAAGAAAAGAGCTGTATGAAGTAAAAAAGTGAACAAAATGAAAACTTGGCCAAGTTTCCCAAATTGGTGCAGGAATAATTAACCGGGAACTCTCTGATATTCTGCCATAAGGATATGCTAAAATTTACCCCCTGGAAAATGAGCACAGTAGACAAAGAAGATGCAGAGAAGACATGTCATCTCATCTAGCCTTTAATGAATGTATACCACCAAGTCAAACCAAGCCTTCCATATAGCCATTTGACCACTTGGATTAAGGTTTTCATAGAATCATAGAATAGTTAGGGTTGGAAAGGACCTTAAGATCATCTAGTTCCAAACCCCCTGCCATGGGCAGGGAGACCTCACACTAAACCATCCCACGCAAGGCTCTGTCCAACCTGGCCTTGAACACCGCCACAGATGGAGCGTTCACAGCTTCCCTGGGCAACCCATTCCAGGGCCTCACCACCCCTACAGTAAAGAATTTCCTCCTCATATGCAATCTAAACTTCCCCTGTTCAAGTTTGAACCCGTTACCCCTTGTTCTATCACTACAGTCCCTAATGAAGAGTCCCTCCCCAGCATCCTTATAAGCCCCCTTCAGATACTGGAAGGCTGCTATGAGGTCTCCACGCAGCCTTCTCTTCTCCAGGCTCAACAGCCCCAACTTAGCCTATCTTCATACAGGAGGTGCTCCAGCTCCCTGATCATCCTCGTGGCCCTCCTCTGCACTTGTTCCAACAGTTCCATGTCGTTTTTATGTTGAGGACACCAGAACTGCACACAAGACTCCAAGTGAGGTCTCACGAGAGAAGAGTAAAGGGGCAGGAGCACCTCCGTTGACCTGCTGGTCACGCTCCTTTTGATGCAGCCCAGGATACAGTTGGCTTTCTGGGCTGCAAGCGCACACTGATGGCTCATGTTCATTTTTTCATCAACCAACACCCCCAAGTCCTTCTCCTCAGGGCTGCTCTGAATCTCTTCTCTGCCCAACCTGTAGCTGTGTCTGGGATTGCTCTGACCCAGGTGCAGGACTTTGCACTTGGCACGGTTAAACTTCATCAGGTTGGCATCAGCAGTTCACCAGTTTTCTACAATGCAAACTTATGAATTATGTTAACTGGCTCTTTTCACACCCTCACAATTCTACAGATAATTTTAAGGAAATATAACCAGGAGGAGGCAGTTTAACATGGGACTACTCCATCAAGACTCCGCTGAGCTGGCCCTGGAAAAGCCCCTGTCTATGGAGACAAAAGCAGAGGCATGTAAGGGCACTTACTCAGGTCACTTTTTTCCTTTTTTTTTTTTTTTTTTTTAAGATAGGAAAATAATCTACAGTGTGTTTTATTTAAGTAAGAAATCAAGTACAGCCAGAACAGCTTCCAAAACACAACAGAGCCCACAAGGAATATGCAAGTCCACTCAACAAGCCTTTGAACTGCCTGGTAGCTCCTGGGACTTTTATGGGTTTTTCCCATTAAATAGTTAGATTTGTTTAGATAAACTCATAAATACAGCTATTTACATAGCAAGATAGAATGGTGTATTTAGGGATTTTAAGCAAAGGAAAATTCTTTCACGCTGATCGTAAAATAAAAGCATGTCAAACTTTAACTAAAGGAACATGTTCTAACACCGAGAAACTTTTATAATTAATCCTTGCCTTAGATCATCTCAGAAAGAGTTATGAGTCTAATTAACATCAGTTGAGAAATTGCTCGTGTTTCTGAAATCACTGAAACTAGACACTGAGTAACAATCTGTATGCTTTCTATCCCATGACCAATTTACAGCTAAGCCCTGACTCACCACATTAAGTCCGAAAATATTTCTCCACATTAGCAATAGCTCAATGCAGAGGCACAGGCGAAACAACGGATACCATCCGTTGTGGGGGGAACACAGTCTCTTCCAAACACCCCCTTTGTGGATCAGGGATGAAAACAATGCATTGCTAAGATCTTTTGGCAGGGGAGGGGGAATGGGTCCTTTTTTAAAGAGCACGGGTACTATTCTCAGAGGAGTTACATGGCGCGCAGGTTGTGGCTAGCAAAGGCTTGGCTGGCGGCCAGTCATGGCTGGGTTTGCTGCAAGGCAGAGCAATGCCTTTAGCTCAGTAGAACAGTAGAAGGCTTCTGCAGAAAACTCAATACACGACACCTTAAGAACAAGCTGTACTCTGGAAAGACATGCCACGTTGCCCTTGCATCTGCCGTCACCACTTCCACAGTGATGCCTAAGTCCTGTTTCATTGCTGAATGTTTTCCCTAGGAAGGAAATGAGTGTAAATATTGCCCCAGAAACACTGCTCCCATACAGATGTTAATCTTTGGAAAAGCTGGGCAGGACAGAGTAACTTAGAGAGCTGGGAGACCTCCAAAAGAAACAAATCCTACAAATATACACGCTGCTAAACTTGTGCATCCAGCCAAGCCCTTATAAAAAATAAAGCATGATTTGCCCTTGACTCACTCTTACAGGCCATGAAGCAACTTGAAGCCAGTTATTTCAGAGCCCCACCCATCACCTGCGAAAGGGCTGAGGATTTCCTAGGTTCAGCTCAGGTATGCTTGCTAAGGCAGTGTGCTCTCCAAACCTATGAACAGAAGTTTATCTGGTAAACCTACAGTGTTTCACCAGCATAACGTTACCAGCATCTCTCCAACCCTGAAATCATCCCCTACTTCCCACCACACCTCACAGTCAAATCTGTCCTTCTCTCTGTCATGGCAGCTACATTTCTCTGAATGGCTAAAGAAAAAAGGAAAAGGGCAGCTTGATGGTGTGCTCCCCCTCACATTCATCCAAACTGCACTCTCTCACCACAGGGTCTGACATTCAAATACTATGGGTATAGGATGGCAGCACATCATGCTCAGCTGCACAGCATGCCTTTACCCCCTCCAGTGTTTGGCTTTTAATACCTTGGCGTTTGGAAACTTACCCCCAAGTCACTCCCCTAGGAGCACACAGATTTTGGAATAAAAATGCTGGTGTAGACGAAACTTTTGGGAAGAATTGGTAATATATGAGCCCCTTTTTGCTGTGTTTGCAGGCAGAGCAGCTGCTTCTGATTCCCAGCTACTGCTTTCAGGTGCTGCTGCAATATAAGCTACATTTAAATATATATATATATACACACACACACAATTATAATATTA
Organism: Amazona ochrocephala; assembly: GCA_039720435.1. NCBI lineage: Eukaryota > Metazoa > Chordata > Aves > Psittaciformes > Psittacidae > Amazona > Amazona ochrocephala. The sequence continues at coordinate 777,367 of CM077884.1, read as the reverse complement.
TTACGCTTATTAAAACACATTGGTTTTGTGTTCCCATACATAGACTATCCGGCAGCTTGCTCATTTCAGTTAAAGCTGGCTGCTTTTGATGCTATCCCATGGAAAGATTACATATGAGCTAGAGCAGCACACACAAGTACGCAGCCAGTGCAGTTTGCACAGATCAAGTGTAGGAGATGAAAGTGGAGCATTGGAGAGCTGTGTTTGAACTCTAATAATGCTTCTTGCAGGAGCAAGTAGCATTTTAAAGTAAAAAAATGTTTTCTTCCCAGTGAGAACAAACACAAGACTGTTTGGTAAGCTGCATATTAGCTTAGTTCAGTATTACTTTGCCATCTGTGAAAACTAGTGCTTCGCATATAAAATTATTCACGTATATAGGAGATTTATTACAGGAGGTTTTTTACTCCTTAAGTAATAAAAAAACCCCAAAAACCAACCAACCAACAAAACAAAAACCTGAACCTTTGCAGGTTATAATCCTATACTCATTCCCCTTCTCCCAGTCCAATTTTCTCTTCCTCTTTTACCAGCTGAAATGTGGAAATCCTTTCCAACATATGTACTTGAATCTCTCAGCTGCCTGCAGAGCAGCTGATCCTAGCTATCTGCAAAAGCAAAGGGGAACAGCTGAAGCTGAAAAGCAAAATTATAGTTAAAAAATAAAGAAAAAAATCAAACTAAGCCCCTTCCAGCCCTGGTTTAAGCATACATAGTACAGATGGACAGATACGCTCATTGTTCATCCTTAGAGGCAGCTACAGCATTTCTAGTTCAAGTGGAGGCAGATATCCAGCACAGGGAATTTCACAATGAACAGCCAGAACTGGCAGCGAAGCCAAAAGCATCAGCAGTGCCCCATCACTTGCTGGAGAGGGAGTTTACAGATGCAGAGGAAATGAGAACCCCTGAAGTTCACACAGTCCCAAGTCCAGCCCCTATCGCTCTATCTAAAACAGAAGCATCAGCTGCCACCCTCAGCTTCACAAGATTCACAAGAATTTTTTACGCTGACTATATTTGGCAAGCACCTAACGTATGCTCCAGGCATCACAGAAACGACGACACAATTGAAAAAGTTTCTCATTTACAAAAAGAAAAATAAAAATCCTTCCATTTCAGTTAATATATTTTAAAAATAATAATAATAAAAAAGCCTGCAAACATTACCTTTATTTCTGCCTCTTCCCCTTCACAGGTCTATCATGTTTCTAGTTGGTTTTTTTTTTTGTGAGGGGGTGCAGTGGGGCTTGGGCCGTGCAGGGCATCAGTAGTATCTCAAGAACACCAGAAATGTTGTTGGTCTCCCCTATATGTGTGATGTGTGCCTAGCTTACATGAATGACCTCGCTTTCATCCATCTTGGTTCACTTACCTCCCCACTGCGGATTATCCCATGGCTTCACACTGCCCTGGAGATTTCTGCGGTGCCTGCCCTGGCACCAGCAAATCCCCTTAGCAAGGTGGGCCAATGTAGGCTGAAGAATATTAACTTCTAAACGGTCCCAAAGTGCAAACGAGCAAGAGCCTTTTGAGTTCTCTCTGTTCAGGAGACCTGGATTTGTCAAACCTGTCACCCCAAGCATGCAGTAATTACGGTTAAACGGCTAAAGAAGCCGGTTACTACAGCTAATGAGCTTCCCCAGGCGCCACCCTCCAGTTCTCTTCCACTTTCCCTAGAGGAGACATCATTAAATCATAATGTCTTCCGCCCACATATGGCCTTTACTGCAGCACTGCCCCAGCAAGCCTAAGCTGATAAAATGCCTGGGTAGCCCAGCCCCAGCAGAGATCCCTCATTTCCCAGGGAGAATTAAAAAAAGAAAAAAATAATAATAATAATACAAATAATCACTTTCAGAAGTCCACAGTGCTTTCAAATAATTGTTTTACTAAATACCACCATTTTCTCCATGGCAGATTTTAAATATTTACCAACTTAGTTCACATATTGTGATGAAGCACAATCAAAATATCAAGCAAGCAAACACAAAACAACTGCTGCAGCAGTGGAAAATGTTCTGGCTCAGCAACATTGTGAGCATACAATTGCCTGGCAGGTGGAAAACTTAACAAAAGCAGTGACTATTGAAACAGGAAAATAACATTTCATGCTCATTCAGTAAAACAGGCATTGTCTTTTTGAAGATTAGTTAAATAATTAGTGCTCTCCTGCTACAACTTTTATTCCTGTGAGCATTCCTTATTCTTGTTCTATTGTATGTGCTTTTAAAAGTATTTGTTTTCTATTTCTTACTAAAAAAATCAAGATGGGGGAGGAGGGATATGAAAGCATGCAAAAATCTAGGTGATGAAGAAACTCTCACATGGATTGGACGGTGGAAGAAAATGACATTACTTATGTAAAAAAGGAGACAAAATGCAAGTGTCTCAAAACAATAATGTTGCAAAACTGACTGGGAGCTCCTGGTTTTCTAATCCTAGAACAGAGGAGAAATAGGGCTTTTAAGAGAAAAGCAGCGAATTCAAACTGATAATGTTCATTTGTTCAAGATTAGTTAGAACACTCTCATTTTCAAATAATGACAAATCTAGATTATGCAACATGTCGCTATCACATGTTCTCCGTGGCAAAAGCTCAGACCTGCTTGTTGAAAGGCTCTGCACTGATTCAACCAGTAAGACCACCAGAATGAAGCACAGACACACGGGACCTGACCCATCTTATACAAGACAACATTGGGTCTGACCACAGCAATCCCTCTTGGATTAAACTGGGCCAGATCACATAAAGTCACCAGAATGTTCACAAAACACCTAGAAAGAAAACCTATAAATAAGCTCCCACCTACATCAGAAAGGCCACATCAAAATTGTTTTTATTGCTGATGAGTGCCTTCAGCTACTGCTGCGTGGATTTAACACCAAGTAAAACATTGGCTGGTGGTATGCTACCTTTGCTGAACAAAACCTGTGTGTTTTCCTACGCATCCATAATGAGGTGTACGTCTCATTAAGGTAGCCCTATGGGCTACTTAGGATGCCGCATTTCTTATGGGAAGCATGTCTCTCCTCAGCTATGGCAAGCTGGGAAGTTCAGGGCTGTAACAGCCCTCTGAATCTCTTCTCACTTCTCCCTGTAGTGTTTCTGCTCCTTTTCCCCTTTTTTGCCCACCTTTCATGTTTTTCCTCATTCTCCTTTTCCCCTCCAACCTCTTCCTAGGATGAATCATTCAACGCCCGCTTGCTTTCAGCAGATGCTAATACAGATTCCTTTATGGGGCTTTCAACTGTACTCCCCCTAGCAGCACTGCTGGCCACAGAAGATGCCACCTTTCTTGTCTGTCACTCAAGAAGATGCATTAAATTCCACCCAAGGGAGACATCCAACACAGATGTTGAGGTCTACTTTGCACAAGAGCTGTCAAGCATCATCTGTTTCACTGCATCTGAGATCAAAGCATCACCAACCTCAGAAGACTGCAGAAGCAATCTCTTCCCCAAAAAACATGAACAAATCCCATCCTTTCATAACAGTCCTTGCCTTAGAATTTGATCTCTGAATGTATACAAAGCCATCATAATTCAGCATGAGCAAGCTGAGCTCCCAGCTACTATAAACCACTTTAAGGATTCATTTCTTTATAAACAGGCCAGGGGATCAAAGTGCTGGCATTGGTCAAAGAAACACAGGATAAAGGTAGGAGAGAAGGAAGCATCTGTCACAGGACCCCAGCCACTGCAGAGCATTAAATCCTGAGAACTGAGTGCTGGAGATATTTTATGTACAAGAGACAGTAGTGCATTTGACTGGTTTCAAGTTCACCTCTCAACTGGTTTTAAAGACATCAGTTAGCAAAGCTCACAGAAGAAAACACTTTCCACTGCAAAAGATAGCCACAGTATAAAGAGCTTGCAGTGAAAACCACCTCAGCTTCACCAAATCAAAAGCAGTAAAGCCAGTACTGGTTTGGAGTCTAAAATGGCACATCCCATCTCTCAGCACCTTGAAACTTCTTTTCCAGGTGCAATACTACATTCAAACTGAGAGATTGATAAGGCTGCATGGTTAAACATATAATGAAGTATCTATGGATAAATTTGCTTGTTATCTCTTTGTACTTAAGTAGTCTGAAACTAGCATATCACCGGATATATACATCCTGGACATTATGTTTTCTCCACAATCGCCTTAACTGAAGGAGTCTTACGCCTGAAAAGAAAGCTTGAGCAAATAATATCATCTATAACTAAATTTGAACAGATAAAAGGGTGAACTTCTAACCTTGCTGTTGTCAAAAGGAGGCAGGAGGACAGGAGACTGTAGCTCAGCAGTGGTCAGCAGTACTCCCACCCAGGACGCTCGGGCTAGCAGTCAGCACAACTGCCTGGATTTGCCACCTTTATTCTCTGACAGTGACTTTTGATGATTTTAGGCATTTTTGCGTCTTCATTTCTGCCTGCATATTATCTTATCTTCTGTTTCAAAACAGCAGAATTAATAATCAACACGTACCAGGCAAGGTGTTGAAAAGCAAGTAACAGAGGACACAGAGAGCTTCTATTCCTGACAGCTTTCAAAATCTTATTGCTCATCCTTCTTAAAGTTTCAGGTCAAGTTTTGAGATACTCAAGCTCTTAAATAGTAAAAATAGATAATAAAAATGATGGAAAATTATCTGCTTTGACAAATGATGGGAACATCTCTGCAAGTTTTGTGAGAATCCTTTACACCAATGATGCAATCCAGCCCTGAAAACTTGCTCTGGACAGCTGCCCAAGGCTCCTGGGCATTAGACCTTCACTAGCCTATTTTTTTCTCCCAGGAAACAATAGCAAGACTATGATTACATGCTGCTTCTGTGCACTGTTATTTTAATATGCCTAGAAAGAAACACCATATTTTTTAAGTTTTCTACTTAAAAATAATTTTCATCAAAAGCCTTATAAATCGCATCATTCTGCCTCTCAGTAGGGCAAGATGTGGGTGGAGACAGAAACAAGGTCTAGTCCGAAGGAACGTACCTGGAGCAATTACTTTTTATGCTGTTTTATGACTTGCTAAGAATATTTATTAATAGCATCCACTTATTTTCTATATTTTAAAAAATTACACACTAGAGGAAAAAATCAATCTTCCACCAAAACCATTTTTAATGGAATCCAGAAGAAAAAGAATATTAACACTCAGTGCAATTATTTACTTTGATGTCTATATAATATGTAGTGACCCTAAGTGGAATGAGCTAAAACTGCCATAAATTCATTACAAGAAACCGTTCTTTGAAGAATACCACTGCAAATTTGAAATTAAATTGGCAATACGGAAATAAGCTAATTGCATGGTGTTTCAAGTAACTGGTTCTAGTAACAATATCTTTTCTGTACACTTCTATTCCAGCTGCAAATGCACCTCTTTCAAAAAACATTGTAGAAACTGGCTTACGAAAATTGAAATGTTGCAATTACTTTGCACTGAGTGATAGGGCAGCATTCATTTAGGATCACATTCTTGAAGGAAAAAAAACCCAAAAGATGATTCTATAATTTTAATTTCCCTGGGAAAAGGAACCTAGGAGTACATGCAGTATAAAATGCACCAATCCAGATTCTACCAATGAAGACTGGAAGAAAACATATCTGATAAACAACTGTATATTCCCAGGGGAATTTCTTAGGTATCATCTTATAAAAGCAAGAAGCAAAATACTTCTTTACTTGCTTTGCCTAATCTGTCCTGGCACTGCTCAAACTTGCCTTGCCTGGAGGAAATGACAGCTTTGCCCTTGCAGGTGCTTGGGGAGGAAGGTTCATGGGTGCCCCAGCCTGCCCGCCCGTCTGCTGGGGTAGGGGATGCTGCTTCCTTCATCCTAACACGAACCTTGCCACCACTGACAGAAAGGAGCTTTATATTCGGCTCATCACTCCTTCATTTAGTTACTTTCAAATTTTACTTTCTGTTTTTTATTCACTTACTTATTCTGTAGCTGCCTTTCATAGTGGTGGCTTTTGTTCTATGGTTTATTTCTTGAACTTGAGAGAGGAACAGTCCAGATGGGGAGCACCTCTGCACTGGTCTGTCAAGAGCCTGTGCGACCTGTTTCCACAGACCTCCCTCAGGGCCCCAGGATTTGGCTGATTCAGAATCTAGGCAATGTGCCTCTCCTTGTGGGAAATCATGTGGGGGAGTAGCCTTGGTTTGTAGCCCTCAATTTCACTGCTCTACTTTCCAGCTCTCAGGATTACAGGAGATGCAATGGCTAGGTGGCACAGAAACCCCTGCATATTACCAAGTCTTTGTGCACATCTCGCAGTGCTCACTTTGTTCTTTTATTATTCTTATGCCCCAGGAACCAAAGAGAAAAGATGCCTCAATTTCTTCTTTCCCTCCCAGAACGACCCAAGCTGTATTTTTCAGTGTGTTTGTGTGTTTTCTCCCTGCCTGGATTCCAACACAAGAGACAACAAATCTTCAAGCTGTTGAGCTGAGGCTTTAGGTCCAAAAATAGAAGAAGGGAAAATGAGGTGGCAAGAGGCAGAGATGTAAATAGCCTCTCCTTTAGATATAGAAAATATCTAGATACTCGTCCTTGACAGTGGATGAACCAACATGATGCAATCATCCCAATGCTCATACCTGGAGCTGACACCATGCCAGAGGTGGGACATGAGCTCCTTCATTCTGGATGATGCTGCATACAGCACCGAAAGCAAATGAGGGGTGAACACAACAAAACACTTCAGGATAGACAAAACCCAAGAAAACATCTTCTTTCGAAGGGCTTGAGGGCTGTTAGTCTTGGTCATTCCTGGCTTCTTTCCCCTTATAAGCAGAGCATGAACAAGTTCTATCCTGAAATCATATATTTTAAAACATGCTATCATTGCAAAATGGTTTAAAATAAATAATTAGGTAACTACAGCCTGAAATCTTACTACCGTAGTATATGTTATTATGATACTAATTTTAATTTTTACAAAGCTCTTCGCCAATGTATGACAACAGTGCTGTAATACATTGTGCTGATTGCATTACAACAGTGCTGGGATAAATATGTAATTATGCATTTAAAACACAGCAGTTCAAAGCTTATCTAGTAATAGTAAGCAGCAATGGCTTAAAATGACATAAAAGTACTAAATAAATTGTGTTCCCATGCTTAAACTTGCACGTTCGGTATTTTGCATATGTAGAAAGGAAAGCACCACAAATACACAGATAAATTTAACCCCAGAGAGTGGTGGCTAGCTGATTTCTTTTAGCTAGCTTATTCTTCATATTCTTTCTCTCCTAGATTGGGCATCTTGGCAATAGAAAGATATTTTCCTAAACTGATCTGGAATTCAGACATACTCCAATATTTGCATTGCACATCACAAAATATTTATGATTGATGTATCTGTAATAAATGTTGTGTATAATACAAATATTTAATAGGCATCTTTCCTTTCACATATTACATTTTATATACTTACTGCAGTTGTGTCATTCCTCATTTTCTGCTAGGCTTTTAATTTCATACACTTCATCTAACAGATACTACTGTCAACTTTTACTACATCGCAGAAAATAACTGGTGTTAAATATGGAGCTATGGAGACTGAAGTTTTGTAATACAAAGTATTACAGAGCTGGATGATAAATGGCAAAAAGCAGCTGGGCTGAGAAGCTTAAGACACAGGAAATAACAGCACATGAAAGGCTGACAAAAATTACATTTGCAGGTAAGTGGAGTGGAACTTTACACTTACTGGGAAAAAAAAGAAAAACCAAAACAACAAAACCATCATTATTAAAGGCAGAGTGAGAGAGAGCGAGAGCAACAGAGTGAAACACTTTTCTTTCAACTGCATCACAAATTCATCTCAAGCTAACACGCAATTTCACTATGGAGCTTCAGGACAAAACAGAGGATTATGCCCAATTGTTTTGAGGGTTTGGATAACAAAGCATAAAAATCCCAGTAAGTAGCCTTTTATGCCACTGTAGACCAGAAAAAGTTTTCTATACAGAAACACCTAAAAACTGAACTGCAATAGATATCAAGTTAAGCACCTAACGCACACACAAACAAGCAGCTTTAGGCATTTGGTATTTTCAGAGGTATCTGTACTACTACAGTTAGTTTCAGAGGAAAACTAATAAAGCTCATCAAGTCTGATGAAGCACTGCTAAGCTGCATGAATACAACACACCTTCTTGGTTTACCTTTTCTGGCAGTAAAATTTTACAATGGAAAGCCATTAGTGCTGCAAGAGTATGGAAATGAGAACAACTAAATTTGTCCTTATTATGGACAAATTATGAATGTAAAACAGGCTGTTATGGATTGTAGCCTGTATATTTAACAGGATGGTGCAGAGCTAAGCACTGAGTTCTTTCCAAACTAAAAAAATAAAATAAAACAGCTCTTTAGAAATGGTAAAATGTGTTATTCATTTTGAACATACCAGCTTGTAGCAGGCACATTTTAAAATAGATTCAGATTAATTTTTAAGTATTAATACTCCCTAATTTTAGCATTCTAGTTTTTCAAAGTAACAAAACCAGGTAAGTTACATATGTGATTAGTTTTTGATAACATTTAGGATCAAAAAACCCCATTCAGAGCTGCTGAATGGTAAACTCAAAGTTGGTAAAACTCTCTTTGCTTTAGAGAATGCCCATCATAAATCCTTAAACAGCCCATAGTCCACCACAAGAAGATGCAGAAATGCAGAACTCGTCTTTGTGGAACCACTTTGGATATGCAGGGAGTTGAGGTTTAGTTTTAACACGTGGGTTCATCACTTCACTTGCCATGCTGGCATGTCCAAGCTGTGCATGGAGACACCACTGTCTTGGCTTTGCCTAAGCCAACAACCTCCAGAGCCTGGCTCACAGTGGGCAAAGCCAGCCCACCTGCCTTCCCAGCCACGCCAACCCTGGACCCTGATACAACATCACAGCCACCTGTTCTGCTCCTCAATGCACAACTAACCATCACAGTTGCTTATTTACCTCCAGAAATAATAACACAATTGAGACCTTCTATTGCATGCTCACATCTCATATGAAAATTAGCATAATTTCTATTTTTTCTTAAATATACACAGCACAACTCTGTGACTAAGAAACGTACGTAGCACAAACAACTTCTTCCTTTCGTCTATTTACTAGCTCTTTACAGATCTGAGTTCAAATATCCCTGATTTAGCTGAGCAGCTCTTAAAGCACATGGCACATAGTGCCAGCATGCACCATAACCCCACGTCTCCGGCATCTAATCCTGCTACATCCCATTCCTGTCTGCAGGCTACAAGGATACATGTGACTGCCAGCTCAAGACTTTTGCCACCCAGTGCAACATGTCTTGCTTTATTTTGATGGATATCCCAGGCAGGATGCTCAGGAAGGTATGAGGAGCCAGAGGCACTAGGAATGAAATCAGGACCAGAGAGATCCCAGTGGCAAGTGGAAAAACAGAGAAACAACCTGGGTAAAGACGAGAATCAGGCTGATGGATACAAAGGAACAGCAGGAAAACAAAAAGTGACTTTGGCAAAGTCTGAAAGAAGCTTGGCTTTTTTATCTTTTCTTATTTTCTCCACACACCCCCACCTCCTATCCCCTTACCTCCTTTTCAAGAGCCTATATTTTAATTCAAAGATTTGATTATGCCAGAAAATGTCTTCACATGCAGCATTTTCTGTTTCACTTGGCATATAGTTCTAGTGCAGCCATTCTTGTTGGTAATACATCTGATGAGTATTTCTGCTTTACAATTTCAGACTTAGTCAAGTTTTGTGCCTTGCTTAAGGCTCAGGTTGAAGTGAAGAAGACTGCGATTCATTGACAGAGCCTCATTTTTCCCACAGACAACCATGGCTTGCACCAGCCCTTCTCCAGCTTTCTCCTTGAATAGAATAAAAGCCTGGAACCCTGAATACAGTACCCCAATACAAAATGGAAATTTGCCTAGTGACTGCCATGTCATCTCATTCTCTTTATCTACTTGTGTGACCTTTTTTCTTCCTGACTCAGTAATATTGCAACACCAAAGGCAGAGATGGCACCACATCAAAGAGTCTAAGTTATAAGGGAAGCAGCTTTATTTTCACTTGAGCAGATATTTTTTTTAAGCAAGACTTTGAAATACCTTAAAAAAGTAACAGTGTTGATAATGAGACTGAAAAATTTGATGGCATCTGTGTAAGCTAATTCAAACACAAGTTATCAGAGGATAAGACTCCCCACACCAGAGCGGTTCCCAGGGAACAGACTATAATGACATTCAGGTTACTCACATCATCTGGGCCGCATTTCTGAAGATGTGAATTAGCAGCCCTCTGACAGTAAAGAAACATGGGATTAAGAAACAAGAGAGCAGAGAAAAGAGCCAGTTGATTCTCCCACTGCTCTTTCTTGTTCCTAAAATCTCTGTTGCCTGGAAATGGCTGATGAGAAGATGGGATTGCCAACTTCTCACATGTTAAGAAAATTAAAGCCTGAGTGATGAGTAGCTTAACCCATCTTCTAAGCAGTGAACTAAAACATGATTACTAAGGAGAACTTGAACTGTGAAGCCCTTTTCAAAATCCTGGAGTGATGAGGACTTGACAATTCTCAGGATAAAAAAGCTGCATACATTACAATGTAATCTCCTCATAGTACAATCATAGAATCATAGAATAGTTAGGGTTGGAAAGGATCGTGAGATCATCTACTTCCAACCCCCCTCCCATGGGCAGGGACACCTCCCACTAAACCATGCCACCCAAGGCTATGTCCAACCCCACCCTGAATGCCGCTAGCGATGGAGCATTCACAACTTCCCTGGGCAACCCATTCCAGGGCCTCACCACCCTTACAGTAAAGAATTTCTTCCTCAGATCCAATCTAAACTTCCCCTGTTTAAGTTTGAACCCATTACCCTTTGTCCTCTCACCACAGTCCCTAATGAAGAGTCCCTCTCCAGCATCCCTATAGGCCCCCTTCACATACTGGAAGGCTGCTATGAGGTCTCCACGCAGCCTTCTCTTCTCCAGGCTCAACAGCCCCAATTTTCTCAGCCTATCTTCATACGGGAGGTGCTCCAGTCCCCTGATCATCCTCGTGGCCCTCCTCTGCACTTGTTCCAACAGTTCCATGTCCTTTTTATGTTGAGGACACCAGAACTGCACACAAGACTCCAAGTGAGGTCTCACAAGAGCAGAGTAAAGGGGCAGGAGCACCTCCCTCGACCTGCTGGTCACACTCCTTTTGATGCAGCCCAGGATACGGTTGGCTTTCTGGGCTGCAAGCGCACACTGCCGGCTCATGTTCATTTTTTCATCGACCAACACCCCCAAGTCCTTCTCCGCAGGGCTGCTCTGAATCTCCTCCCCGCCCAATCTGTAGCTGTGCCTGGCATTGCTCCGACCCAGGTGGAGAACCTTGCACTTGGCATGGTTAAACTTCATCAGGTTGGCATCAGCCCACCTCACAAGCGTGTCAAGGTCCCTCTGGATGCCATTCCTTCCCTCCAATGTATCAACCGAACCACACAGCTTGGTGTCATCGGCAAACTTGCTGAGGGCGCACTCAACCCCATTGTCCATGTCACCCACAAAGATGTTGAACAAGACCGGTCCCAACACTGATCCCTGGGGGACACCACTCGTTACTGGTCTCCAGCTGGACATTGAGCCACTGAGCACTACTCTTTGCGTGCGGCCATCCAGCCAGTTCTTTATCCACCGAGTGCTCCACCTATCAAATTGATGTCTCTCCAACTTAGAGACAAGGATGTCATGCGAGACAGTGTCAAAGGCTTTACACAAGTCCAGGTAGATGACATCAACTGCTCTGCCCCTGTCCATCAGTTCTGTAGCCCCTTCATAGAAGGCCACCAGATTGGTCAGGCAGGATTTCCCCTTAGTGAAGCCATGCTGGCTGTCCCCAAGCACCTTGTTGGTTTTCATGTGCCTCAGCATGCCTTCCAGGAGAATCCGCTCCAAGATTTTGCCAGGCACAGAGGTGAGACTGACTGGTCTGTAATTCCCTGGCTCATCCATTTTCCCCTCCTTGAAAATGCGGTTATATTTCCCTTTTCCCACTGTCGGGAACTTCACCTGACTGCCATGATTTTTCAAATATGCTGGACAGTGGCTTAGCAACTTCATTTGCCAGCTCCTTCAGGACCCGTGGATGGATTTCATCCGGTCCCATGGACTTGTATATATTCAGGTTCCTAAGATGGTCTCGAACCAGATCCTCTCCTACAGTGGGCCCAGGGTCTTCATTCTCACAGTCCCTCCATCTGCCTTCCAAGACTTGGGTGGTGTGGTCAGAGCATTTGCCGGTGAAGATTGAGGCAAAGAAGTCATTAAGAACCTCAGCCTTCTCCAAATCCAGGGTAGCCAGTTCTCCCGATAGCTTCTGGAGAGGGCCCAAGTTGTCAGATGAGGAGAAGAAAAATAAAGCCTTTCTGGTGTGCAAGATGGTTTCTGTTTTTAAGTATATACATCCTGTCCGATAGACTTTCTTGTGTTGTTTTGTTTTTTTCTTTTATCCCAATAGACATGACAGAGAGCTATACTACCCCTCCAACTCCATAGTAAATTATGTTTTCCAACAAACCAACTGCTCCCATTAAGCACGATCCATCAATAATAAAATAATAAGTACTCTGCTGTAGAAATGTCTCTTCCTAAATTTAATCAGGCTAACATTTAAGTGCTAGAAGCAAGCAGGCACTAATGAAAGTGCAAAATATCTCCAGTTTTGAATACAACTGTGTCACCTCAGCAGACCTAAGATATCCTGAACTTATCATTTGAGTGGCATGTTATCTTCTGCAAATATTCTAATTTCATTACAGCTGAGGGACAGTTTAAAATTAAGCCTGCTAAACCTTTTCCACCTTTTATTAGGAAAAAAAAAAAAAAAAAAAGAAGGATTATGCTCATTTGCTCATTTTTCCTTTTTCTCTGTTTGTCAGCAAAGCATTGGCATCCCTAATGAGGAAAAATTCTTGCAGTCACACTTCTTCCAGTTCAAAATAAACGTGCTTACATTGGCAATAAAGCTGAATGCACTGCAGATGCTGCTAGAAAAGGTGATACTCTCAGAAAGGTTTTGACACACTGGAAAAAACCCCAAAAAACTGCTCCAAGCTGAAGTTGCACCGTCCACCAGAGCATCAACAGTGCAAAACTTCAGGTGGCAAATACCTAATCTGGAGTCTGAAATAGAAATTGTTTCCTGCTGTTCAACCAGTACTTGAGCAACAAGGTTAGAGCAGCAAAATAAACCCTCTTTATTACAGGAATACATGTGTAGTTATGTAATGCAAGTATGCTTGTCTAGAATATGGACTATGAAGTATCCAAGTTGCCTGGAGCTCATTTGTATCTCCAAGAAAACAAAAGAAACAAACAGTGGATTTTTGTACAGCTGCACAATGACAGCAAAAGGCAAATCCTCAGCTGGTGATAACAGTTATGGTTCCACTGAAATCTGATGATGACATATCCCCTTTGGTCCTCCTGACGGTGGGGACTAAAAAAGCCAATCCTACATGAAGAAATGCTGCAATGAATGCGTGCAACCAGAAGTAAACTATTGCACCCAAGTGTTGTAATTGTGGGATAAACTTCAAAAATTTAAACCTGGGAACCCCCAGTCAGCCAATTACAAAAATCTATGTTCCTTCAGCTTTAGAAGAGAAGAAACGACTTCTCAGAAATGCCAGATGTGACTCAATCACGATTCTTAAGTCACTTCAACAGCATCCTAGTCATTTCAAGGGGCACTAAGTTTACCTGAGACTTCTTTCCAGAAAGTGGAACTAGAAGCTGGCAAGGAGCTCAAAAAAAGGGAAAAAGAAACTCACACAAAATGATTCTTTCAACTACTGTGTCACAAATATATTGCTTTTTCTATTCTAAACTGCCTTCTCTGTAGATTTTAAAATATGTAAAACCAGGAAGTATAGAGCAAATAATACCTACATAAGTAGGTTGTTCTCTTAATGGCAGTGCACTGCTGGTTTACCACCAGCTTGTTAGCAATACAGACACATGCATTTCAAAGTGCGTATATTTGGGTCTGTAAAGGAGGTGAGAGCATAACCATGGAAGCACTCACTCCAAGATCAAGTAGAGCCTAATTCAGAAAGACAAGCAGGAAAAAGCCGTATTTTGCACCTTCTATGTGAGCTTCACAGAGAATTATGACATTTTGAAGAAAATCCTCTTGCTGCATGTAAGCTGTAGTTTGAATGTGCCTCATGTTGCATATTTCATTACAAAAGCAGAGCCATGTTATTTCATTAGATAAGTGATAAGTTCGATCCTTACCAAGTTTTCTTGGTTCCTGGCTGCTATTTTCTGATCATCTTCTCCCCCATTTTTCATGTATTTGACCTCTTCCACTGGTTTGATCCTATACTCATCTGAGCACCAAGGAAAAAAAAAAACAAAAAAACAAAAAAACAAAGAAAAAAAAAAAAAAAAGAAAAAAAATTGAACCAGTGTAGTTCAGCAGCTGGGATAAAAAACAAACTAAAATGAAATCAGCTGACTAGAAAGGCCCTAGTTAAGCAAAGCAACTAAAAATGACATGTATATAGTTTCAAAGCTTTAAATGTGGCTGATAACATGGAAATTTTTCCTGACTGAAGCTTCAGTAAGAATTTCTAGCTCCGGCTTCCAGAAATTGTTGCGTAGCTACCTGGTGTGGTATAGCCACAGCCCCATGAACAGGGGATGTTCAGTATGCACCCTCCCCTGGATCCCTAGTTTTCTGTATAATACATTCAATACAAACAAGTTCTTGCTCCTGCATCATCCCTGCATTTTTATTATCAGTGGGCAAACAAGCGATGTACAGTAGTTACTACAGAGAGAAGTCTGCTCACGGATGCTCTTTGCATTGAAAAAAACTCCTTTGAAATGCAATGCTGATGGATGCTAGTAAGTTTAAAGCTGGGAGAGGGGGAACCCACACCCAAATCCACTGTACTTATTTGTTTTTCCTGCACTGTTTGAACTGAGCTAAAGTAAAAGGTACACACTGCAAAGTCTTATAACAATTTCTGGAGAAAAGACCTTATATTAACCACCTTCCTCTCCCCACTCCTCCCTCCTGTGACCATTTTTCTTGCACATAGTACCCAGACAGAAATCCAGCATGAAAATAACTTATAAGAAAATAAAGATTCCTGGTTTGTCCTTAAATATTTATCAGTTAGGTGTTTCAGCTCTTCAAACAATAAATTCCCAGCTCCAGTGTCAGTATGAAAATATTATGTAACATACATGTGCTATCCCACGGTAAACAGCCTCACTAAAGGAATTTTTTCTTTGGTAGGACAAGATGGGATTTCAGGAAAAGTGATTCTTTTTTCCAGCCTGAGAATCCAGTGCTTGCAGTATCAACACTACCTTTTCTTAGCTACTTTTTGCTCTGGTTTTCTTTATAGCACGTAAGTCTATCAGATAAGCAGCCAGAGTTTTGCGCCCACAGTCCTCCAGTCAGGATATATAAAGCAGAAAAGAAATTTCGCCCCACAAAAGTGGAAAATGTTAATACAAAACGAAATGAGACACGGTACACTGGGAATAAAAGACAAAACCTCATCAAATTAAAAGAAACTGCACAAACTTTATTCTTCTTCATTGGGTTTTCATGCAATTTTATCTCACTTGCTAAGGAAAAACCGGAACACAAATGGGTTTTTCTGGGTTACTGCATTGTTTAAAAAAAAAAAAAAAGAAGACAAAAAACCAACCAACCAAACAAACTCAAAAAACCAAACATCAAAACTATTCAGAAGGAGGCCTATTTTCAGGAACCTGTTAACCACAGGGCACACAAGTTAAAAAAGCCTATCTTTGAAAACAATCCTTTCTTTAAAAAATACAGTATGGTTTTGCATTTGGCCTAGTCTGTTTCTACATGCCTTTTTCTTCCAGAATCTAAATAAAACTGTGAGTTTATAAAATAGCAGCATCTCAGATGCAGAGTCTCAAAGAGATGGAAGAATTTAAGACAATATTATTAGATCAGTAAATGTGAGCAACGCTTTTTTTTTCTTTTTTAAATGTAATTGAGCTAGTCTAGAGGTGACAATTCATAAAACCAAAAAGGCTGAACACAATAAAGCCTGGGAATTAGAAGTACTTGATTGACTGCACTTATCTAACTTACATTTTTCTCACTGCTTCAGTGATCTCTGTTGTGATTAGCAATAAAACCCACATTCAGAAAAAGCATAAAACGCCCACAGTGGCATGGAGGGATTTGAATAGAAAAACAGATGAGAAAGAGAAAATAGCATAAAGGAAGTTTGCACAACCTGCAGCTAATCCACATTAACTAACAGAGAGAGGCATGTTCAACCCAGGCTTGTGAAAAACAAGCAAGGTATGGACGTCCTGACGTTCACTGGCAAAAATAACCTCTGAAGTGTGTCTCCTGCTTAATCCAAGAGATCAATTGTGATTGAACACCAAGTGCATGCCCAGGAAGCAGGCCATCCTATGTGGACTGTATGTAAGGGATGCTTCCTTGGAAGACATAGTTTCTTGTAGCAAGCGGAACATGATGAGCCCATGACTAACACTCAGTATAATCAGATTCATAGATGAAAGTCTGAGACAGTTTGATAGGATGGAGGCAAGACAGGAAGGAGGGTTAATGTTGGGAACTTAATTCTGTATTTTTTCTGGAACTGATTGTATGAGAGTGCAGCCAAGTGCCGCTGTTTGGGTGTCTGAGCTGAAGACTTGCTGGTACCTGGCTTCCCAATATTCATCACCACCATTGTGACAACACTCTTGTAATTACTGCACCATTACTACTTATGAATTTATGCTGCTTTTACCAGGTGAGTAGAATTGAACAGAACAGGTCAGTTGAAAGAGACCTACAACGATCACCTAGTCCAACTGCCCGACCAGTTTGGGGATGATCAAGTTAAAGCATGTTATTAAGGGCACAATCCAAATGCCTCTTAAACACTAACAGTTTTGAGGCATTAACCACCTTTCTAGGAATCCTGTTCCAGAGTTTGACCACACTCTCAGCAAAGAAATGCCTCCTAATGTCCAGTCTAAACCTCCCCTGGCACATCTCTGAACCATGCCCATGCGTCCTATCACTGGATCTCACTAAAAAAATATCAGCACCTCAGCCTCCACTTTTCCTCCTCAGGAAGCTACAGGGAATGATTAGGTCACCATTTTCAGCCCCCTTTTCTCCAAACTAAACAAACTCCAAGCCTTTAGCTGCTCCTCATAGGATATGCCTTCCAGCCCAGCTTGTCATGCTGTGTCTAATGCACCCTAGGATGCAGTCTGCTCCCTGGGCTGCCAGGGCACACTGCTGACTCCTATTGAGCAGCCCCAGATCCCTTTCTGCAGGACTGTTCCCCCAGTTTTATATTTGTGACAGCACCACTCTGCCCTAGGTGCAGAATTCAGCATTTGACTTGCTAAATTTCATCCCATTAATCATAGCCAAATGCTACAATCTATCTTAGACACCCCTGCAAGGCCTCTTGTCCTTCACGAAAGGCAACTGCTCCTCCCAGTTTGGTACCATCAGCAAACTTGCTAATGATGCTTTCAACTCCTGCATCCAGATAGCCGATAAATATACGGAACAGCACTGGCCCTAGGATTGAGCCCTGAGGAACACTACAGGGTGACCAGTTACCACCCAGACGTAGTCTCATACACTACAACCCTTTGAGCTCTGCCTTTCAGCCGGTTCTTCACCCAGTGCGCTGTGAACCCACTCAACAGCTGTATAACTTGTGCAGAAGGATGCAGTAAAGGACAGAATATATGTGAACCCATGTTGACTGTGCCTGATGATTGCGTTATTCTTTAAATGCCTTTCAATGGTACCCAGTAGAACCTTCTCCCTAATTTTTCCAGGTGCTGAGGTTAGACTAAGAGGTCTGTAGTTCCCTGGATCTTCCCTCATGCTCTTTTTGTGAATTGGAGTAACACTGGCTAACTTCCAGTCAGTCTGGATGCCCCCAGACTCCCAAGACCTTTGGTAGATGATTGTAAGGGGTCCTGCTGTAACATATGCTAGCTGCTTCAGAACTCTGGGCGGAGTCCCATCAGGCCCCACGGACCCAGTGAACATTCAGTTGATACAACTGGTCCCTTAGGAGAATATAAATTTAAACAGAAAATCAGAAGGAACAAGTAGAAGACACCTGTTTCTGTAGAAGTTAGTAGAGTTAGTCTTTGACTGGAAAGTGTCTCACAAAGTCAATATTAACGTCATGGCTGTACTATATGGTAGGTGCTTGAGCATGAGAAATATCTACCGGTATCTCAAAAAGCAATGTAAATTTCACAAGCTTAAGCTCTGACCTTAAAGGCCAAGAGACTGCCTCTTGGGTATGAGGCACATTAAGGAAGAAGCAGGTTGAATGGCCAACTCAGGCTTCAGTGCCTAAATAAATGATTAGCAGACAGGAGCGCCAAGCAGCTAGCAACATTAAACTCGTGTGTTCTGAGCAAGAGGCGCATGTACTAGTATCAGCCAACAAGGCAAACACAGTGCTGGCCTGTGGAAAACAAGTGATCAAGATAATCTGGTTACTGGGAGAAGAGAGGACTGAGCCATGAACAACTGTTTTATCAGATACATGAAAAGATGAAGGGAATGGATCAGTGATGTTGAGTTTGAAGTGATATTATTCCCGTAAGCTCCGGTAATTTCCAATCACAGGCAAAATATTTTAATTGAAAATAGGAGTACAAATATAATATATTGTCAACATTTGTTCATTTTGAGTAGTCACTTGCTGGAAGCAGGTATAAACAAATAAGATTCCACTTTCAAAGGCAAAAAAAACAGCCAAGCAGTTATACAGCCACAGAAAGAAAAAGGAGTCTTCACCTGACTACAAGCCCTACAGCTTGCCAGGTATGACAAGGCATACCTGGAAACATCCATCTTCTGAGCCAGACAATACACTGAGGAAAAAACCCACCTCCAACTAATTTCGCTAGCCAGTGAAGTAGGCTGCCTAAATATGAGTAACTACCTGAATCACAGTTAAAATGTTGATATATTTATAACTGCAACCTTGCTGCTATATGAAGAGAAACACTGAATTTTGCTACCAGGTCTCCCTCTAGCATTTACAGTACTCAGTAACACAAATTTTACCCTTGATGTTCATGTTGAACTCTCCCTTTTTATTCCCCCTCTACCTTCCCTCCCCGGATCAAGCTAACTTGTAAAATCGTTTTATTTTCATGTCCCACTCAAAAGTCTGTTAAGCAGAGACCTGACATGAGAAATGCAGAACAATTCATGAAAGCAATGGGACCAGTCAATATTTAGCATGTTCCCAGCCAAGACTGTTTACTGTGATGAACAGACAACCAAATGGACAAAGGATGCAAAGGAGAAGGGAGTAGTGAGCAGCTCAGCCAGGGAAGATATGGCCAGTTGGTGTAACAGCGAAGAAGTGAGACTGATGCATAACACATTATTCGTTGAGGAAATAACATTGATTATTTAAAATATACTAAATATAGCAATTAAATTCAAATAATTATTTGCAGAAGACAGGTCTTGCACTATTATCATTGCACTCCCATATCATTGGGAGGACAACTACTATATATGAACTTTTTTGACTAGGTGATGATAACTTTTATCTTCTACAGATAAGGTGTTCAGAAACCCCAGATTCTGAGCTATTCATGAGATTGTTCTTGTTCTAAAGTTACTGTCAGGACGCAAGTGCTGCAAACGCAAAAGAACGGAGGTTTTAGAAACATACAGACCTCTTAGTATGTCATGGGAAGGATGGGCATTAACAGCTTTAATTGAATATGAAAATTAAAGACAGGTTGGAGTAACACGCCTTTGATGCCTTCCCTAAAGTAACGCCTTTATGCATTTGCAAAAACCTGTTAACCAAGTTTTGCTTGATAAGGTAGGAGTGCACCTGGAATTGAAGGATCACCTTTTGATTTTTACCTTCTTATTTCTACTGAAGTAAATACAGCATTTTGAGATATTTTGGTTTGAGTGATCACAAACGAATTCAAGAGAAATCCTGAAATGTTGAATAAGATCAAGTAGGACCTAATTAAGTCTGACAGTCAACAAGACCTTTAAAATTGTAAGAAGTTCAGGATAAAGGAAATTATACAAAGTTCTATGCATATATACCTTGCTCTATCTTGCTAAAGAGCAATATCCTTTTTCTTTTACCTAAATATAGTTTTACATCAAAACCAGAAATTAAATATATTTATGCCTCTTTCCTCTGCAAAACTAAAAATTGAGTAGTGAACACTATAAAAAATTTAGGACACTATTACTATTCTCCTTTCATGCGTGAAAGTAAAAATCAAGTACTGTCTTCCATTATGTGGTATATTACGTAAAAAGACAAAGTTTCCAACAACTTAAATGGGTAAGGAATGCGTTTACAGGACTGCTACAGCAAATACCAAGTTGAAGAAAAGCAGCCCAACTGAATAAAAAGAAAACCAACATAAATAAACCACAAATAAAAGACAGAAATATTATTGAGCAGAACACCCACCAAAGGCTATAAACCAGAAAGCAGCAACACGTCTAGAATGAACCTCTTTGGAAGAGCAAGGGAGGAAGAATTTTTAGTTGAATATGCTACAAAAATTCTCAGTAAGCAAATCTTATGAATGAAGATCTCCATCTGGAAACAGATAATTCCATTCAAACATGTCACCCAGTTGCCATGACAATGTGACAAAGGAAAACAGCACTTATTAATAATTATTTCAGTGATAAATTAGTGTATCAACTTCTAACATTGACACAATTACTGGAGGGGGGGAACTGTGGTTGTTCTTACGAGAAAAATTTTTTCAGCACTTCCAGACATCTCTCTAAGTGCCATTACCACAGCAACATAGTAATGACTCTATTTCTGGCCCAGATAATGAAAAAACAAAAAGAAACAAACAAACCCCCAAACAAACCCCCAAACAAACCCCCACCCCCCCAAAAAAAAAACAACAAAACAAAACACAAAAAACAAACAGAAAAAAAAATCGAAACCCCAGCACAACAGCAGAAGAAAAGCATAAATCCATCAAATCTATATCTGCACTCACTGTGACTTTTGGAAGAAGCGTTTGTTAAACAAAGCCTTAAAAAAAGTGCTGATTTATGTTGCACTCCCATTTCAGACATCTAAAGACAAACCAATTTGGCTCTGCTGTCATCAACAGGGATGATGGGTGAGTCTCTCTTCTCTATTTTTAGTGATGTATCAAGTATCAGGCAGGAGATAAGTGGTACTTTAGTAACACCACGAAGAAGAAAGTTTCTAACCACGCTTCTATTTTCCTGTCCTTCATGTTTCAATTTAGGATCTCTTGCCCTTCTATCAAAGGACACACAAAGATTTTTCCTTCTTTTGTAATAAAACACATGTCTATCCTATAAAATATGAACTTTTGTCTAACGAATTTCTCTGTAACGTACTTATTTCTGCCAGGTGCAGAAAGCACGCCCACTGCTGTGATCATGAGGAATGCCACAGATCAAAGATTCACGTGCTCTTGTCTCTCAAACACATGAAAGCTAAAAACTATATTTATGTAAAGGGCTGAATTGCTCTTTCTAAAAATATTTGTTGAAAATCGTAAGATATTTTAATGCAGTTTAACAAAAACATATAACAGCAGGTAAGCCACTTTGGCGCTAAACACAAAACATGCCAAACATCAACTGCAATGCCATTGAGCTTCACAGCTACACTGGTAGGACATGAGCAGTGATGAGCTTAACTCTGGAAAAAGCCAGGCTAGGCATCAGGGAAAAAAAAAAGAATCATTGACCCCAGGGACAGTTAAGAA
Source organism: Amazona ochrocephala (assembly GCA_039720435.1). Taxonomy (NCBI): domain Eukaryota; kingdom Metazoa; phylum Chordata; class Aves; order Psittaciformes; family Psittacidae; genus Amazona; species Amazona ochrocephala. The sequence continues at coordinate 755,548 of CM077884.1, read as the reverse complement.
CTAGAATTAAATTGCTTGGATTGAAGTTCCACCATCAGAGTGGTCAGCCCTGAGTGCCATAGGTTCAAGTCCATCCTTTTTTGGAGCACAAGATGGATGAGAAGAGCCACTTGGATTATTCCGGCTATTACTGTATGTGGATATCAACTGCCTGGATGACAGCAGAAGCTATGTCAAAGATTAGGAAAAAAAAAAAAATTCAACAGTTAAAGAAGTTGCCAAAATACTGTAAGCAAATGTCTCTTGAACAAAATACTCAGTAATGGAGGATATCCAAGTTACCTTCTTAGCTCTAGCTTCAAGTACGTAAAGAAAACAGCGCCTACACAGTTCTTTTGAGTCTACATCCTTGTTTTAATTCAGACTTAATTGCTGAGATCCGCAGTTGTAGGGGTGGATTTCCATCCACCTGGATGTGGGTTGAAAGTGAAATTTCATCAGAGATCTACCAGCACTGAGTGAGCAGCCCACTGTCTTCCTCTGTCATCAACCCTCAAAGCTACCAACTCACAGGCAATTCTAGATCCCAGTGATCATGTTATTTTTACTCACATGAACCAAATGAACAGAACAGCTTAGGAAATAAGCCAACCCATTTTTTTTCCAAAAAGACCATCTGAAAATTCTCATTCAGATTTCCCAAATGAAGTTATCTTACCTTAATCCAACCTAAAATAGAGCCCCTAGTGGAAGATGAGACAGTGGACACTACCAGACATTAAACAGAGAACAGGTGCACAAACACACCAATTTTGCTAACAAAATACAAATCATCTGAAAGAAAAGCTGCTTAAGAAACTGAATGTACCACACAGATCACAGCACATCTGGAAAGACCACCCTCAAGTATTTTTTCTTCTTCCTACACAATCCCAACATGTGCCCAAAGAATGCTAATTACTGCTTCTGCACAAGACAGCTGTCACTCCTAGGGCTGTTTTTCTGGAGGAAAAAAAGCAGGCTGAGACATTCAGTATAACAAAAACCAGACCCTATATGGAAGACTTCTGCAGTATTGGAAGGACACTTGCTCTGCAGCTAGTCAAGATAAGGGTAGCTCTTTCCTAAGCTACCAAGTAGTTCCTACTACGGCCCGATGTCACATCTAATAGTCTATAAAACATGAACTCCAAGGGTGATGCCTACTTGAAAAAATTTAGGAAATTTCCTTCTACTTTATCAGACTACCCCTTCCCAGGCCCAAATGATGACAGATTTCAACAGTGTTCCCCTGAGGTCAACAGGTTTGACAGGAGTGCAGCTCCATCAACGTTAATGGACATAGTATCATAGAATCATAGAATAGTTAGGGTTGGAAAGGACTTTAAAATCATCGAGTTCCAACCCCCCTCCCATGGGCAGGGACACCTCACACTAAACCATGCCACTCAAGGCTACGTCCAACCCGGCCTTGAACACCACCAGCGATGGAGCATTCACAACTTCCCTGGACAACCCATTCCAGTGCCTCACCACCCTCACAGTAAAGAATTTCTTCCTCAGATCCAATCTAAACTTCCCCTGTTTAAGTTTAAACCCATTACCCCTTGTCCTTTCACCACAGTCCCTCATGAAGAGTCCCTCCCCAGCATCCCTATAGGCCCCCTTCAGATATTGGAAGGCTGCTATGAGGTCTCCACGCAGCCTTCTCCAGGCTGAACAGCCCCTATTTTCTCAGCCTATCTTCATACGGGAGTTGCTCCAGTCCCCTGATCATCCTCGTGACCCTCCTTTGGACTTGTTCCAACAGTTCCATGTCCTTTTTATGTTGAGGACACCAGAACTGCACACAAGACTCCAAGTGAGGTCTCATGAGAGCAGAGTAGAGGGGCAGGATCACCTCCCCTGACCTGCTGGTCACGCTCCTTTTGATGCAGCCCAGGATACGGTTGGCTTTCTGGGTTGCAAGTGCACACTGCCAGCTCATGTTCATTTTCTCATCGACCACCACCATCATCTTGATCTTTGCTGCTGTAGAAGCACAAAAACTCATATTGCCATATTAACCCATTCTTCATTAATGCTGTCAGAAGCCTGCAGTGCTGCAAATCACTTGTAGCTCTCAATCTTGTCCTCTCCCAGGAAAGGCACAGCCTGATTCTGCCTGTGGGAAAAGCTGTTGTTTTCTTGTTTTTATAGGTTTAATTTTTGGATTTTGCACATGACTTGCAGAGACAACACCAGTATATGCAGTTGTGCAGCTGAATTAAGGTCACCATTAATTGTTTCCTTCTACAACTTGTTTTCTTCTTGGCCAAAAAGCTCCAAAGGCTACTCTGCATTTAGACTGTCACATAGCCTAATTATTCTCATTTAGACTGTGAGAACTGTAGTTGTACATATAATTTTCTATCATATTATGCATAAAGGATCATGTTATCTAGCCTTGCACCAGAAGCACAGGCCCACTACAGTGTATCTGCTAGGTCTACCTCAGTGGTAGGTAGGTCAGAGGAGCACTGTGGCAGGGGAAAAAATTTAAGTATACATACCTGTAGGTGTGCAACCAACACCGTCGTTTTGTGGGAAGTAATTTTTCCATAAAGATTTCTGCTTCATATGCAATGTGTCTAATAACACCAGGTGGGAAAAAAAAGTGACAACTAAGTATGGTTTGCACAACTGGCTTCCCTGTATGCAGGTCATCCTTCCATAGTCTAGAGATCGAGGTGGGAGGGCAGGGTACAACCTAAAGCTTTTCCTGTTCTAGCTCAGACTTCCTCCACGTTCCTCAGAGTTAAATTTCTTTATGTGAAGAGAAGCATGGAAAGATTCACAAACAAGTGGAAGCCACTGAATACCCAAAACCACTTGAAAAACAATCCCTGAGGACAAGGAGGCTCATGGGTTTGGGTGTGCGTTGAAGGGGAAGGAGCAGAAATTTTTAAAAGACCTGGACTCCATGAAGGAAGAGGACACTGCTGCTGCTCCGCTCCATCACAGATCCCCGACAAATTCAGGACCCTCCAGCCAGTTCCACCAGTGAATGCCTATGGCCAGGTACATGCCACCAGTGGCTGGTTCAAGCACAGGAAAGCATACTACAATCTCAGAGGCCATTTCATTACCTCAGAAAAAGACTTAAAAATACAACTTCAATATCCTAAACTAAAAATGCAATTTCTGCCATGCTTGTACAATCTTTAATGATACAATCTCCAGATCTTTTAGACACCCGTTCATATTTCAGATCTGAGGAAACTCCTCACACAAGTTGGTACTGAAAAAAGCCACAAGATTGTATAATTAAAGACCTATGTACTAGTCACTAATTAAGAAGCCAAAAAAATAGTGCTGGTGGTGTGCACTTGTAACTGTCTTTCCACTACACAGATTTTTGCTTGCTATAACTATGTAACTCACATATATATACACACACACATACATGAACTTTTTTTCACCTTTTCTTTTTTTTTTTCTTTAATTTAATTAAAACACAACTTTGAGCCAGATACAGGTTGTTCAAAGAAAACCATTTGTCAGGTGGAATAGATTACAGCCATGGTGCTTGGCAGGAAGGATACTCAGTAAATGCAATTATCTAGCCCACTAAAAAGATCAAATTGAGAACTGAAAGCAGGAGAGGAAACAAGCAGCAGAGAGATCAATTAAAGGAACAGACAGGAGGAAAACAAAGAGTCTGTGCCTTGAAAATAGTGCTGTTCATATGAAGCCAGGAGGTAGGTTTTTGGATCAAGGTTGCACCACCCTTCCTCAGCATTCCCATACCATGACAGGGGAGCAGGACAGGGCTGGCCCCACACAGCACTCCCTGTATCTTGAAGAAGCTGGAAGTTCAGCATTTCAAATCACTTGCTGCATTTAAATACCACAAACTTATTTTTAAACAAAATTGTGTGACTCTGCCCCGAAGAAAACTCTTTTTCACGCTCAAAAACTGTAAAACCAAAGCTTGAAGAACTGGCTTCACTGCCGCAAACCTCTTTGTTGTAGAAGGGAGAGATACGAGAAGAGGAATAGCTGGGGAGCAAACCTGCAAATATAACATAAACTACAACACAAGAAGAACTTAAACTTCTCCTGCAATTCAATTAGGTGGCAAAAACCTATCAAGCTTGTAAGCGTGATGGTAAGACCTTCTCAGATGTGTAGGAGAGGTGGGTGACATCCTCTTGCCCCTCCCCGCCACGTTCCGGAAACTATCTTGATACAAATCCGAAAGTTGTCACCTCAGCCAGTCTGGACAGCACAGCAAAGCCAGGTCAAACAGGCCAGTTCAACTGCACTTTACTGCTCTGTTTTTAAATTCTCACTAGAAAGGGGAAAAAAAACCAAAAAAAAACCAACAAACCAAAAAAGCACCAAACACTAAATATTTCATTCTTTTCAGTTTTTCAACATGATTAATGAAACTCCAGGTCTCCGGTGACCCTCCCTGAGCCGGCACCCATCTACCTTCTCCACTGCAAAATATTTATCATTTTAGCACAGAACCTGTCAGGGTCTAGTCAGAGTCCAGAAAAAATACTTAACTGACAATTGCTATGAGCATCCTTTGTACAACAATGGAGGTCCTGCTCCTTACAGCCCCATTAATATATTAACCAATTGCTTCAGATACCAAAAACCTCTTGGGGTGTGTGTGTAGGGGAAGGCATTACCACTCCACACCCCCAAAATTCCATATATACTATTGCAAATACATGACAAGGTGTCTTCAGTTTCCTTGTTGACAGAACAGCTCATTCCTCTTTACTTAACAAGTTATGCCATTCTCAGTCAGCCAACCATTAAATGAGATTGTTGTCCTGAAATGTATGACTTGAAATGGATTTTAACATCCTTTCTGGCATAGTAGCTTTCTTCTATTAACTATCAAATTTTTAGTGCTCATGCACCTCAAAGAGTATTTGTAAATCAACACCTCTTTCATTTTTACTAATTGCATTATGAAAGGAACAGAATAATAATCCAGGATCAGTAACGTACTGAAGATTCACAGTGAGCACAAACGTCTCCTCATTGCTAGTATTCTGTAAATCAAAAGGGAAGGGGACTAATGAAAACTTCATTAATAAAACACAGCACAAATTTCCGGTGCAAAAGATACAAAAGTTAATTACACTACCTACAGGCCATCCAAAGAGATTTCTATTTCACTGGTTACAATATTCAGAGTTAATTTGTTACTTCTGAAGGAGGCTTGCTTCCCTCAGTAGCATCCATGTTGCTAAAGCTTTATCTAAAGCAAAACCTACCACCCACATGGTGCTGTCGGAGGGAGGCGTATAGCTCAGGCAATCAATGGTAACAATGGGAACACCCTAAGAAATTCCCAAACCAGAGCAAAATCAGGCAGCAAGATACCGCCTGGCTCACAGCCCTGTCCAGTCATAGGAAATGTCTGGTTTAACAGCTCCATTCCCCCATATACGCCAAGTTACAAATAAACTGCCAGCTCTCTGTACCATATAGTCACTGCCCTTTCACATTGTCTTGTACTGTCAACAATCTCCTCCCTTGTCCCTACTGCCATCATAAACATAACCTGCTTATGAGACTAGAAGTACTCATCCACATTCATTGCCTGCTGTCTTGCAACCACATTAAAGCCAGCCTGTGCAAATAACACATAAACACACACATTTAAGATATGCTAGAAGTGTAAAGATGACTGGGTGAAAAAGAAAAGAAAAAGAAATTTCAAAAAGCTAGTGATTCTCTGTACCTCCTCCCTTTCCCTCTGGGCAACACTGTTTAAAAGAAAGCAACATATCAGTGTGTGAGAAAAGGCAGGTTTTAGTATCAGCTAAAAAAAAAATAAATAAAAAAATCAAAATAATAAATGTGTGCTCAGAGGACATATATCAGACAAGTACTTTCTGCCTAAAAATACCTAAAGATGCGCCCAGTGCCTACTTAAAAATTCGATAGACCACTTCATGACTTGATGGGATAAAATGTATATGATTTTAATAAAAACAGCCATTAATTCAATTTAGGAGACTTCCCAAGGGAAAAACAACAACAAATAAAAAAAACCCCACAACAACAAAAACAAAACAAAACAAACAAAAAAAAAAAAAACCAACAAAAAACCAACCAAAACCACCCCACACAAACCCCTTTGTTCCTCTTTGAACAGATCAAAGAGAAAATTCCTGGAACCATAAATCCTGAAACAAAGGGAACCCCATGCTACTTCCCAGTAAGGCAGAACATTAAGTGCTCTGTACCTCTGTTGCCTGAACAGCTTCTTGCAGCGCTCCCATTACAAGAGAAAGACACAATTTAAGAGCACCCTAAACCTGATCCTTTTTGCCAGAGCCCCTCCTCACTGAGATAAGAAAGAAAGGCACATGGTAAGGCATGATTACACCCACTCAGCAGAAGCCAGGTTTTGTTTTTTATAAGTCTATGAGGCAGCAATATTAAGACAGAGAGAGCACAGTCAGTCCTGGGCCTCAGACCAGGGACAACATAAGACCACTCAGTTATATGATTTATTTAAAATACTCATGATGGCACAGTGTTTTGGAGAAATACCTAATGGAAAAATGCCTTACACATCAGCAAATGAATGTTCGGCTGTAGTCCAAGCACACAGGACAACAAAGGATTTCGGCAGCTTTTTAGAAATCAAAGTTTCATAGCAACTAACCTGTAAAGGTATCTCTGTGTGTGTATGGGAGCGTACACAAACACTTGCTGGTCAGGTTATCTCTTCTTGTATTTAATAGATATTTTTCTTGTATTTAACAGATATTTCTACCAGTATATATTCCTGCTATAAAATTACAGCCTTGCGTTGCTGAAATGAATATGCATGAATGCAGCTTCACAAGGCTTACCTGGGGAATCAGAGAATTATCCCCCTGAGGTTTTCCTGGCCAAATTTCAGTCTCTGGGTTTAATTTTCTAACTTTGTGGCCAAGCAGTACAACATTTAGAAAATGACAAAAGGAACATAGCAGTAATTGAAAGTATGTGGCATTTTTACCATGATTCTTCCTTACCTGTACCTACAGGTAGGCAATGAATGAAAAGGACTCTGTCTTCAAAAGATTAAGTAAAAAAAAAAACAACAACAAAAAAAACACACACACACACACAAAACCAAACCAAAACAAACAAACAAGAAAAAAAAACAAATCAAGACACCAAACCAAAAACACTTGTCTTAAAAACAAATGGATTTCCTTCAGCCCAAAGGCTGCGGGAAAACACATCCTGGCTTATTTCTAGCAAATACCAAAGGCAGATGTATGCCCCTACTTATAGTACACTAATGCAATTGTGAATGCATACCCCATGTACCTTATTTGTATTTCACTTTGACTATATTCTTCATTGAGCTAAACAGATTGTGGGAATAAAGAATAAAACTATGTTAACCCTGTCCACATATCAACTGCTTGCAGGGTCTCAGGGTGCCCTCAGTGCCCTGCATCCTCTGATACATCTATAACACAAACAGGCAAATTGCAAAAGGTGAAATTGAGAAGCAGGGAAGTTACAACATGCCTGTGATTAATTTCTCCCACCCCCCCACCCCCCCCCCAGCTGGGGAGAACAACTGCTCCTCCACCTTGGTTCACTCTCTGTCTTTATACTATAAATTCCCACTAAAGGTGCCGAGTCTGATTGCATCCATATCATGACAAACCCAGCAGACACCAGCCTGGAAACCCAAGCATCACTGCAAAGAGGATAACAGTGGCTATACTAGAGAAGGTCTATGTAAATACAGCGCACTTACACTAAGTAGAATGACTTTCCAGAATAATTCCTTCATCTAATACCATGACAAGGGGTTGTAAACATTGCAAGAAGATTAACCACCAGGAGAAGATAACTATAGTGTCTGAAGGCTATTTAGCTAATTTATAGACACCTGCTCTGCTTTAAGTCCAAGAAGGAAAACCTCAGCAACATTTATATGGCAAAGATCTACTACCTATTTGGGAAAGTAACCCCATATAGTGTCTTTCTGATTTTTTGAGGGAAAGAACTAATAGAAGACAGAACTCCAAATACACACCGAGGACCATCTTCAACCGCTGTTGCTCTATTGCCCTGAAACAATTTACAACTAAGTAATTTGCCAACACCCAGGTATTTAAAGAGCTACTCTACGATCAGTTCTGACCTAGTTTTCTTCACTGCTGAATCAGTGAAACTAGATGCTGAAAAACAACCTTGTTGAAAGTGCCAAGGTACCTTCTTGGAGTCTAGAGGAATCTTTCTGTTCATCTGGATGTCACTCCTAAGGACCACCAGACAAGCATTTTGCCACTTTCAACTAAAAATAAGAGAGGAAGGAGGAGAATCATAGAATCATAGAATAGCTAGGGTTGGAAAGGACCTCAAGATCATCTAGTTCCAACCCCCCTCCCATGGGCAGGGAAACCTCCCACTAAACCATGCCATCCAAGGCTATGTCCAACCCCGCCTTGAATGCCGCCAGGGATGAAGCATCCACAACCTCCCTGGGCAACCCATTCCAGTGCCTCACCACCCTCACAGTAAAGAATTTCTTCCTCAGATCCAATCTAAACTTCCCCTGTTTAAGTTTGAACCCGTTACCCCTTGTCCTATCACTACAGTCCCTCATGAAGAGTCCCTCCCCAGCATCCCTATAGGCCCCCTTCAGATATTGGAAGGCTGCTATGAGGTCTCCACGCAGCCTTCTCTTCTCCAGGCTCAACAGCCCCAATTTTCTCAGCCTATCTTCATACGGGAGGTGCTCCAGTCCCCTGATCATCCTCGTGGCCCTCCTCTGCACTTGCTCCAACAGTTCCATGTCCTTTTTATGTTGAGGACACCAGAACTGCACACAAGACTCCAAGTGAGGTCTCACGAGAGCAGAGTAGAGGGGCAGGATCACCTCCCTCGACCTCCTGGTCACGCTCCTTTTGATGCAGCCCAGGATACGGTTGGCTTTCTGGGCTGCAAGCGCACACTGCCGGCTCATGTTCATTTTTTCATCGACCAACACCCCCAAGTCCTTCTCCTCAGGGCTGCTCTGAGTCTCCTCCCCGCCCAACCTGTAGCTGTGCCTGGCATTGCTCTGACCCAGGTGGAGGACCTTGCACTTGGCATGGTTAAACTTCATCAGGTTGGCATCAGCCCACCTCACAAGCATGTCGAGGTCCCTCTGGATGGCATTCCTTCCCTCCAACGTATCAACCGAACCACACAGCTTGGTGTCATTGGCAAACTTGCTGAGGGTGCACTCAATCCCACTGTCCATGTCACCCACAAAGATGTTGAACAAGACCGGTCCCAACACCGATCCCTGGGGGACACCACTCATTACTGGTCTCCAGCTGGACATTGAGCCATTGAGCACTACTCTTTGCGTGCGGCCATCCTGCCAGTTCTTTATCCACCGAGTGCTCCACCTATCAAATTGATGTCTCTCCAACTTAGAGAGAAGGATGTCATGTGAGACAGTGTCAAAGGCTTTGCACAAGTCCAGGTAGATGACATCAACTGCTCTGCCCCTGTCCATCAGTTCTGTAGCCCCTTCATAGAAGGCCACCAGATTGGTCAGGCAGGATTTCCCCTTAGTGAAGCCATGCCGGCTGTCCCCAAGCACCTTGTTGGTTTTCATGTGCCTCAGTATGCCTTCCAGAACAATCCGCTCCAAGATTTTGCCAGGCACAGAGGAAGAAGTGAAAATACAGGTTTTATTTCATGTGGAAACCACTTTATTTGCATACACTGATCATGAATACATGACTAGACAAAATATGAAGGTGGGGTTTTATTTTTTTTTAAACCCCATTGCTTCCTTATGGGAATAAAATAGTAAATTATTGACTTACCAAGGGTGTCCTCAAAGTTACACAAATACATCATAAACCTAGATAACAAATAGAATTTTATTACCTTTCCCACATGAACATAACACCAAAGTGGTTTTTGGTGCTATTGTCTCTCACTTCCTGAAACACTTTCAGAAGTGACCCACGTTTACTCAGATAGGAAGCAGGCTATCACCAAATTGTGTTGGAAAAGAGTAGATCAAAACCAAGATGTTGTTAAACTAAAAACGAAAAAAAAAGTAAATAAAAGAAGTGAGGAAAAACCAGAGCCCAGTATAATTCTGGAAGATGTTTTTGCACTTCAGCCCTATACTGCAATGCACTCATCTGCTTTACTTTATCTTTCAGTCATCGAAGCAAGATCTACTTTATAACATGAGTTGCTGAAATAATGACCAACATGAAAGCTACCCTTTCAGAAGCTCAGCCAGAAGCTGAATTTAACCAATAAAAATGTCCTCTGAAGGTTTTCAGAGGGTGGGTGCCTATGTGCCACTTACTTCCATGGATTAAGCCCTGCATGGGAAGAGTGCTTGCAGTTGTACGAAAAATATCTGTTCATGTTCGAAAATGTCTTTTAGAAAAAAAAAAAGGGTATTGTCTGGAAATAGCCAGTATGGTGTTATGACACGGCATGGTGCTGGTCCCCTTAATGCATAATCACTACTGTCCCTAAAATGAACAAGCTCTGACACTGCAGAAGCATGTCAGGACAGCCAAATGAACTGAAGCAATTCCCATTTGAGTGCTAACCAGCTGACCAACATGGTCAATAAATGAATGCTGCCAGGCAAAGCAAGTTTTGTGTTTGTGTGATGCCTGGTGCAGCCAGACTTTCAGATCACAGCATGCATTCATGGTCAGCATGACAGCAGTTACGTTCCTTAAGCTACAGCGTTCCAGATAGTTTCAATTCAGTGAGGATGGCCATGCTATTTTTCAGAAGAAAGAATTTCTCCTTCTCAATTTTAGCATTTTTTCTGACAGCTGAGGGAAAGGGAGAGGTAGCAGGAAGGCGTTATTCACTGTAAACACTTCTAATATATTTGCCTCACTTCAAATTTTATCTAAAAACTTCCCACCTTCAGAACTTCAAATGGCCAGAAGATGACCCACAAAATTTTGTGGACAGGTACTAGTTCTCTCATATTAATTACAGACACCTGAAGAGTCTTGTCAGGCCCACAGGTATTTTGAAGTGTCCTGAGCAACAACATGAGACTGAAGTTTTGAGTAAGATTATACTTCTAAGGCCTGCCTATTAAGGAGAGTCTTCAAGACAAACTAATCCCGACAAAGATTTGGGCACAATATTTGTGGAGATCACAACGCAAATTTAGGAATGGTAAGTCATAGTCAGAAATTCCCCTTGCTCTTCTCTTCCTGTGCATAGTGAGCAGGTTTTAAAAGTTTCAGTTACCTTAGCATCTTTCCGCACTTACTTCAAATGCACATGGCATACATAATATATGACAGAGCTCTGCTGTCTTGGGCAGTGGACTGAGACACCCACAGGGATGAGACATGGCAGACTCAAGGCAGGAAATAATTGACTGTCACAAGGCAGGGATTAGCAGAAGTGAGACAAAATCATAAAACATTTAGGAAGAAAGAAAACGCCAATATGAGGTAAAATCCTGACAAGTTGAAAAAAGATCTTGGGTTTTAAATGATGGTAGTGGTGAACAAGAAACCAAGTAAAGCTACTTTCTTCCAGTTCAGTTACGGGTGCTACATAGCGGTGTGTTTGTTTTGGGTAGCCAAGCTGAACACTTCAATCTGGTGAGAGAAAGGAGCCCTTCCGGTAAGACTGGTTGCTGCTTTCCCAACACATCAGACTGACTGCCATCATACACGATGGGTAAAAACTTGCTGTAGTCAAATACCCCCAACTTTCCTGCTTGGATTTTGAACTATGGCATTTTCAAAATATTTGGGAAAAAGAATCAACACAGGAGAAAACTGTTGAAAAAAAAAAAAACAAACAAGTGAGGAAGAGCAGAGCACAGCAAAGGGCATGCAGATCTGCAAGTAATTTGACATCAGGTCCCTCACACATCATCTCCTTGCTGTCCATCTCTAGAACAAGGGTGGGTCTGTAACACAAACCAGGGAAGTTGTGAAGATGACTACACCACAGCTTCTGAAGCAGTCAGATACAATGTGCATCAACCAGTTTCTCAATCTCATTAAGATACCTCAATGCCAAAGATTTCATTTTCTAGCATTCTCCCAGCTGCTCTGAGGTAAACTGGTTTATAAACTATTGTGCTTTGCATTTAGCTTTATTTAGACTGCTTTAGAAACTTAAGCTGCTGTTATTAATGGAAAACCTATTTGGCAATTGCAGCACAGATAGTCACAGTTTGCCAGAAGTTTCTTACCTGCCATGTTTACTTTTACTTTTGCAAAGCACCAAAGAGCTCCATATAAACATCTGAATTAGCCTCTCAGATTAACAAACACATTCTAAAATAGGTTTGTTTTTTTTTCCCCCACAGGAAATCACATTACCAGTTATTTTCTTACACAAAAAGTTATGCCTATAATGTCCTCCACAAATGAATATCCCATGATTTTTTAAAAAGGCACAAATAAAATTAATGTACAAGAGATGTCACATTATTGAAACATATGCTGAAATCAACAACGCTCCAGGGTCTATCATGGCATTTTGTTCTTCTTTGGTATTTACATTATTATAGTTCTTATGTATTGGCCTGGAAATCAGCTTTGAAGAGGAATGATGAATAAATGAAGATGCATTATCACTATCCTTACTCGAGGGATTTTAAAGTCATTAGAGACCAACAAGACATAATAATAATATTATATTCAATCTTCTCTAGAACATCTCCTTTGATAAGCCTGCTGCCTCGTTTTTTAAATATATATTATAGCAAAATGCGACGTACCTTCTACAGTTTCCATCTTATGGAAATTTTTGTGTTTGGTTTTCAGTTAGCCAGAATCTGTTCTTAGAGAACTCATGAGTTTCATGGTGGGTTTCTTGGTTTTAAACACCAGTTTAAAATTTACAGCGAACCCTGGGTCAATACATCTGCTCAATCGGAAAACAAAACAAAACAAAACAAAACAGACAAAAAACAAAAAACCCAAACCAAAAAAACAAAACAAAACAAAACAAAAAACAAACCAAACTGCAGTGACTTTTAAAAGTAAAATAAGTCCTAACACAAGCAATAACCTCTCAAATAGTCAACAGACTCTGCTTCAACCAACCCCACCAAGGAGAGAAGTAAAAGGCATCTAGAGGCCCTGAGGAAGAGCAGAAGCAGAACTGCACCATTCTGAGCAGTTTAGAAAACAGAACATCTGGATTCAAATTGGTATCTATAGTCACACCAAAACTACTGTTAAAAAAAATACCCAAACACTGTATACCTGGAAATTATTTCCTTCTAGAGCAGGGTGGATAAACACCATGATCAGTGAGGAAAGCTTTGGAAATGTGAAGTGGTCTTTTAGACAGGCCACCTTCTGAGGGTTTGGAGGGAGGACTGCAAAACATGTTTAAAGCTTGTGGCATGCAAGCTGAATGACAACAAAAAGACAGAGGGCAAAGCTGCAGCCCTGCTGGTGCTTATAACTCCAGTATGGCTTCTTTGCCTGCTTTTTCCCTGAAAGGAACAGGAAAAAGTGCTGAAGGACTGTGTTCACAGTAAAGGAAGTCAAAGCTGGCAATTCAATGACGCTGTTCTGGCAACTTCTGGAACATGAACACAAAATTGCTGTCCAAGGCACAGAGAGCAATGAGCTTCACAGGAACTACTTACATCCTTTCCACTCTTCCTTTGCTCACGAAGTCCAGTACCATAAGCTTACCCCAAATGAGAAGCTTAGAGATACAACCGTATTACTCAGTTTTGAGGCCACCTTCATGTCTTCTTCAGTTCAGACCGCAAATGATTGTGGTGTATGTACAGCAGACCTCTTTCACAGGAAGAATCCACGTTTAACTACAACCAGACACGTCTTTTCTCTTCCCTCCAGCACTCTCATTATAGTTACAATTCTTTTCCATCAGTTACAAGATGGAAATTTATAATCCCAGGCTATAACTAACCCCCTTCTCTGCCTCTGAAACTTCCACTATTATTCAACCTTGATGGCAGAGGTGGCAGAGTAACTCCTACGACTGTAGGGTCTCTATCACTGTGGGCTTGCAGTGGCAGTTGTTAATGTCCAGATGGAAAACAAGTGCAATGGCATCAATGACCAATCCTTAGTAGTTCATTCTTCAGTGGCTCCACTCGCTACTTGTAGAGCTGCATTACAGCAGTAGAGAAAAGTGGGAAAGCTCTTGAGCATAGAAGACAGAGCTTACAGAAAAATCACGTAAATGACCATCGTGTTGCCAGCGCACTTATTTGTGGAAAAAGAGTGGTATGTGGGAAAGTGAAAGTTTTCCAGCTATGTGGCTAATACTTACAACTACCCACTACAAAAAAAAATCCCTAAGTGGCAAAAACACCCCAGCAGCCTAAGGCACAGGTAAGAGCAAATCTGGCTAGAACCAAATTAAGGTATTTTCTTACCTCTCCTCACTTAAAATTACATACCTAATGCAAAAGCAAGATGGAAAGTACAGTCCTTACTGCTAACTCTTTCTGCCTGCAACTTGGCTGGGGATGATGTACAAGGAAGAAAGATGAATACTGTTTTCAGATTTTAGGCAAACAACAAGGGAGAATACACTGTAAGCCACATCTTTCAGATCACACCTACTGCCCAGGGAAGGCAGCACCAGCACGGAAGTATTTTCCTTTAATTCTGACATTGCTGTTAAAGGTCCTTCAGGATTTTCTCCACTTAGCTCATACTTGCTACTTCTGAACAGACACCTTACATCAGATAAGTCCTCAGATAAAAACACTCCAAGTCGCCACCATCTATGAGCATCATGATATACACATACCAATATTCTCATGATGTTATTGACGCTATCACTACATCAGCCACCATCCAATCTCACTCATTTTATCTGCTTCTTTTACTTTGCTAACTCCTTCCCCGAAACTACTTCTCTTACTAACTACCTCTAATTGTCTTTCCATTACCTCCTTGCTCCTCATGAACCCTCCAGATTTCCTGCTATTCACCTTAGTCTTGCTCTGCCTAGTCATTCTGCAGTTAATTTTCAATCTCTATAGGCTACAGAGACACTCTGCTCTTGGCTACTGGCTGGATGAGACACTTCTGTCCCTTCCCAGAAATCGAGAAGGAAACATTCAGCAGTTCTTGGCACCTGGAAATGGCCAGGCAAACAAATGATGGAAGTGCTGCAGTGCTTTTCATTTTGTTGACTCTGTGGATCCTCATGTATCTCTGGGAACTTATTCTGCTACAATCTGTCATCCTAGTTGAGATCATCTGTTCAAACCCAGCACAACTATGCTCTCTCCTTGCAGGGAGTTGATGATAACAGCCCTCCAATATTGCCACTGACTTCCTCCTTGATGACTTAGGGAAAAACAGCAGAATGTGTTAGATAGATTGAATTAATTTGGCACTAACAACATGAAAGTTTACAAGGAAATTAAATGGACAGAATACATTGAGTTTTCAGACCTAACTGATCTCAAACGAGGAAGAAGGGGGAGCAGGAATAATATTCAGTCTCCTATGAAAGAGCTCTAGGCATTTGGCAAGTACAGAAGATTGTTAAGAAGGATGATAAATATGACATTAAGGTGCCATTTTTTTGCCTTGGTTTTATTTGTCCAGTTTTTGGTTGTTTTTTTCATTTTTTTAAATTATTATTTATTTATTTTTAAAAAGTTGTTTCAGGAACTACGGAAGGCACTTCATACATGAAGCACGCAGCTTCCTGCTTCTGGGCATGTAAGCATCCTGTTGATTACTTCTAGATCCCAAAAGGACAGCAGGAAGGCAAGGTACACTCCAGCTCACCTTTCTCGTAACCCAATTCCTAATCTAGAGGCTATCCCTCAGCAGCAAGGGAGAAAATGTGGCTTCTGTGCTCATTGTGGTTACCACTCAACAAGTTCTTTAAGTCAGACTCCAACTCTTTGCTAAAAAAGGATCAGTCATGGAAATGAGCCTTTAGCAGTGACAAACTGCATACCTAAATATATGCCAGAAAATGGTTAACAGCAGGGAGTACTCCTGATATTGATAGATTTCTCTAAAATAGAGAACGAGTAACAGCCCTCGGATGGACCCCAGAATAGCCAAATGATACTGCTGACACCAGTCCAGCCCTGTAACGTGGGAGCCTTTTAAAATCCCTTCAGCCTTCTTGATTCTCTGCCTCCAGAAATTACTTTAGGTTTCTTGCCACTAAAGTTACAATCTTTGGCTTGCAGAATGCAGTTAAAGAAAACAAAAAACAGACAAACATAAAAGCCCGGAAATACACATAATGCCAGAATTTGCTCCTTCACTAAATATCAGCTAAAATATAAACTCAAATTCCTTTGAGAAATTAATAGAGCCTTTTGTTCATGACAGCACTTAAAGCCGGTTTTAATAGAAGTAACATACTGAACTCATAATTCCAAAACCAGCATCTCTCGAGTTAGTGTAGAAGCACACAAAAGAAAATCATAGAATCATAGAATAGTTAGGGTAGGAAAGGACCTTAAGATCATCTAGTTCCAACCCCCCTGCCATGGGCAGGGACACCTCACACTAAACCATGCCATCCAAGGTTACGTCCATCCAACTCGGCCTTGAACACCGCCAGCGATGGAGCATTCACAACTTCCCTGGGCAACCCATTCCAATGCCTCACCACCCTTACAGTAAAGAATTTCTTCCTCAGATCCAGTCTAAACTTCCTTTGTTTAAGTTTGAACCCGTTACCCCTTGTCCTCTCACTACAGTCCCTCATGAAGAGTCCCTCCCCAGCATCCCTATAGGCCCCCTTCAGGTACTGGAAGGCTGCTATGAGGTCTCCACGCAGCCTTCTCTTCTCCAGGCTCAACAGCCCCAACTTTCTCAGCCTATCTTCATACAGGAGGTGCTCCAGTCCTCTGATCATCCTCATGGCCCTCCTCTGCACTTGTTCTAACAGTTCCATGTCCTTTTCATGTTGAGGACACCAGAACTGCACACAAGACTCCAAGTGAGGTCTCACGAGAGCAGAGTAGAGGGGCAGGAGCACCTCCCTCGACCTGCTGGTCACGCTCCTTTTGATGCAGCCCAGGATACGGTTGGCTTTCTGGGCTGCAAGCGCACACTGCCGGCTCATGTTCATGTTTTCACCGACCAACACCCCCAAGTCCTTCTCCGCAGGGCTGCTCTGAATCTCTTTTCTGCCCAACCTGTAGCTGCGCCTGGGGTTGCTCCGACCCAGGTGTAGGACCTTGCACTTGGCATGGATAACCCATCACTTTGTCCTGAAGTTTGCTGAACAACTACTTTCTCTTCAGATTACACTTGTAGGTATTCTTGCTTTGGGAACTAATGAGAGAGCAAACTAGTCCTCAAATAGGCCAAAAAAGTGAAATTAAAAGTTTTTTTTTTCTGCTCAATGTGTCATTCCCACTACTACAAAAACAACTGGTATAAAAAAAATGCAGAGAAGTTCGGCATACTCAGTAGCAATGCACCTATTTTAATAATAACAGTACCCAGTTAGTTTATTCACAGCTGACTTAACTTTCAGATAAATATCTGGGCAGATCTAGAAATTCCACTTCAGAACAATCTTCCAGAAAATTCCAAACATTTTAAAAGCTGAATTATTATTTATATCATTACCTAGAAAACATTTAGCATATATTAACAGAATCAGGGGTGGGTGGGAATTGAAGCTGACTATGCATTTTATCTCCTAACAGTTTATTTTTCCTGATGCACAAGTGTCTGTGACAAGACCTGGATCATAGACCAGTCTTCCCACACAGTGAACAGATGTTTTCCTCCCACATTTAAAGCTTCCAAAGACCAATCAATCCCTCACAGGTTACTTCTAGTTTCATTGTACCTTCAAACCCTGTTTGCTATAGGATTTCAGAACTAATGTTTCATTGCTTTACAGAACAACAGTATTTATTTTTAGGAAATGAGTCAACTAATTTGGTATCTAATTAAAAATATAAATAGACACATATAAATATGAGGGGTTGTGCAACTTGTTGTCTTTGAACTATTCCAGGATTCATGGAGTTAAAGACTGTGCAGTACTGTACATCACTTAGAATGTTAATTTTCTACAAAGGATTTCACCCGGACCTCTGTTTCAGGTGTCATGGTACTGTCCCCTGGAGAGTCCAACTGCACTACTATTGAGATTTACTTTAACATGATTTTCCACTATATTTTGTGAAAGGTTAAGGCTCCCAAATATACCTTCCAGAACACTCCTGATATTGGGAGAAAGATGAAATCCTGCAACACTTACCACCAAACATATCTCCATTCTGATAGTTTTTCCCCTTCTGAGTTTCCTCTTCGTTTTGAACAGTAGAAACATGCTTGGCAGAGGCACAGCCCATAGCTTCATTCAGACAGCTCCAGCTGGACCGAAACAAATCATGTCTAGAGACGCATGCTCATTGTTTTAAAAATAATCCACCTTCCTGCTTGGTTGTCAAGTCACTTTTACCTAAAGAAGGCCAAAAAAAGAGAGAAAAATGTTGATAGAAGGTGGCTTCTAAATGTGGATCTTCAAGAAGACAAATAATGGGGTTTCTGAAGAGGAGTAGAATACCATAGGCTCTCTCTATCATCTTAGGTTGCTAAAACCGTATTTAATAAATGTCTGACACAGGTAGATCATGATACAGGTATATCAATCCTGCCTTGGGACAGGAGTGCAGGAGTCTCTTCCACCCCTATTCATTTAATCTGTAGCTTGACGAAAGGCACATGCATACAAATATGTTTCCCACAAACCCAGTTATTCCCACAGAACAGGGGATATTTTTGGAAAGAAGATAAGAAACCATCAATATCCACTCCTCCTGTTCATTTTACCAATCTACCCATCAAGCCAGATTTCTTACAAAGTGTTTTAGTGATTAAGAGCTGCTAATTGCAAGTGTTCAGACAAAATAATCCCCCTAAATCAATTAAAGATCTTATGTTAATAGATGTCAAAGGCGATAGCCAGCTGTGCTATATTTTTTCTACATGTTCATTAACTCTACTGAATCCATAAAACCTCCACTGCTCAAAAAGGCAACTATCCCCATTATAAGATGGAATAACACTCTCTGAACAATCCAGATACCACATAAAACAAAAGGAGGAAGAAAAAACTAATTCACAGCTGCAATATCTTATGTGAAAACAAAACCAAAACAACTCTTTCATTGCTAAGTGGTTCTGCACTTGAATAAAAACAACTTAAAAGTCTGGTGAGATGACCTGGCTCTCTTTTGCACCAGCCAAACCTTTTGGAATAAGAGAAAAGGTAGAGAAAAATGAGAACTAACCCTTTCTGCTGAGTTGTTTAGTTCAGCTATAGGATAAATTTCTACGTACAATTTCTGGACTCATTACTTCTGGGCATTTACTTTAAAAAGATGTGGCTCATTTTACTCCATGCCAACAACAACAATTTTATATATAACAGCAGATGGGCCATCTTACCAAGGATATATCAATATCCATCCCACCAGAAATGCATAATTCCAAAGAAAATCGTCTGAGATTTATTTCCCTGTGTGCTCAGCATGAACAGCACACCAGCTTGTGCCGAGGCAGCACTGGGACACATCAGGACATGGCCTAGGAGGGCTCCACAGCTACCTTCGAAGTGATTTCCTTGCCCATTCCCAAAGCCACAGATACAAGGATGTGGCCATCAGGTCGACAGCAAGTCTGCTTTTGCTATTGCAGCTGCAGGCTCCCTGACAAGCAGCTTTTACCACGCAACAGGAAGGACTCTGGATAGATCCACCCCTCACGTCTATTCACAGACCAGCTTCTACCTTCCATCTTGCTCTGCACATCTTTCTCTACTTAAGTAGGGTATTCCACTCAAAGTGTACAACACATATATGCTCAGTCCCTGTTCTAAGCAGCTAACCCTCCCAGGCACCCCTTCACCTGCATTCTGTGCTCAGTATATTCTCCAACTTGCTTTCTCCTTTTTTTCTTCCTCCTATATATGCACACCTGAGCATAAATTTCTAATGATTGCATCCTTCTCTTCTCTCTTAGCGAGAGCTAGCTACTTGCTTGAAAGTGCAGGATTTTAAACCAGGCACTCATGCTGTCAGTGGCAGATATCCCTGAGCTATTTTTTAACCTTACATGGTTCCTTTTCTTAAAAAACAACAACCACCAAAACAAAAATACAAAACAACAACAAAAAAACCCACAAAACCCACAAATAAACCCCCTCAAAAACCAAAAACCAAACAAAAAAACCCAACCCCCCCAAACAAGACAAGACAAAACAAAACAAAACCAGAAACGAAGAGGGGAGGGGAGGGGGGGGAGGGGAGGGAATGGGGGGGGGGAGAGAAGGGAGGGGAAAAGGGGGGAGGGGAGAGGGGGGAAAAGGGGAAAAGGGAAGGGGAAAAGGGAAGGGGAAAAGGGAAGGGGAAAAGGGAAGGGGAAAAGGGAAGGGGAAAAGGGAAGGGGAAAAGGGAAGGGGAAAAGGGAAGGGGAAAAGGGAAGGGGAAAAGGGAAGGGGAAAAGGGAAGGGGAAAAGGGAAGGGGAGGGAAGGGAAGGGAAGGGAAGGGAAGGGAAGGGAAGGGAAGGGAAGGGAAGGGAAGGGAAGGGAAGGGAAGGGGAAAGGAAGAGGAAAAGAAAAGGAAAAGGGAAAGGAAAAGGGAAAGGAAAGAGAAGGAAAGGAAAGAGAAGGAAAGGAAAGAGAAGGAAAAGGAAAAGGAAAAGGAAAAGGAAAAGGAAAAGGAAAAGGAAAAGGAAAAGGAAAAGGAAAAGGAAAAGGAAAAGGAAAAGGAAAAGGAAAAGGAAAAGGAAAAGGAAAAGGAAAAGGAAAAGGAAAAGGAAAAGGAAAAGGAAAAGGAAAAGGAAAAGGAAAAGGAAAAGGAAAAGAAAAGAAAAGAAAAGAAAAGAAAAGAAAAGAAAAGAAAAGAAAAGAAAAGAAAAGAAAAGAAAAGGACCTTGTTGTAGCACAAATCAGTATTGAACTATGGAAGCTTTCTGCTTCCTCAAGCAATTGCCAAGGATATTTGTCAAATCATTGTAATGGATCTACTTGTCAGCTGTACAGACAAAGCTACAGCACTTCTAAAACACCAACTGCTCTCAAAACCCTCTATGCACATCCAAGCAGTCAGTAATCCAGATTAGGCCATCCTAATTACACTGCCATGCATTGTAAATACCAATATACTCATTTTATGCAAACTATATTGGTTATTCTTAAGTTTTTGCAACACAGTGAAGGTTGCAGCAGACAATTCTTCACATGTCCAAATAGCATGATAGCTTGCATTGAGGTAATAGGTTTTGTCTCACTATTGGAGTTGGAAGTTGTCCTGGGTTCAGCAGCAGCAGTCATTTTTCTCCTTCTTGGTAGCTGGTGCAGCGCTGTGTTTTTGATTTTGGGCCTGGGAACAGTGCTGATAACACCAGTGTTTTCAGTTACTGCTTGGTGATGTTTAGGCTGGCCAAGGACTTTGTGAGGCTCATGCTCTGCCAGGGAGGAGGGGAAGCCGGGAGGAAGGAGAGACAGCACACCTGACCCAGACTGACCAAAGAGGTTATTCCATACCGCAGCACGTCATGTCCAGGAGGAAA
This sequence comes from Amazona ochrocephala, assembly GCA_039720435.1. Lineage (NCBI taxonomy): Eukaryota > Metazoa > Chordata > Aves > Psittaciformes > Psittacidae > Amazona > Amazona ochrocephala. The sequence continues at coordinate 734,047 of CM077884.1, read as the reverse complement.
AGACGGAGAGCAGAGACCCGGAAGGGTGGTGAGGGTGCACGGTGGGTGGTGCACTGGTGGGGGTGCGCTGCTTGGTCGAGCTGGGTGGTGAGCTATTGTATTCTTTCCCTGTATTTGCCTTGTCATTATTATTATTGGTGGTAGCAGTAGTGATTTGTGTTATATCTTAGTTACTAAATTGTCCTTATCTTAACCTATGGGAGTTGCATTCTTTTGATTCTCCTTCCCATCCCTCCAGGAGCGGAGGGAAGAAAGAGTGGGGAGTGAGTGAGAGAGTGGCTGCGTGAGTTTGAGGGGTTTAAACCATGACAGAAGTGAAGATCTTTAAGTATTTCAAGCATCAGCCTCACTGTGCTTGCTCAGGAGGCAGGTCACACACAGAGGTATGGGAGATGGAGGAGAAATAGCAGACTGGGAAGGGTAATTTCTAACTGGACTGGAAATTAAACGTGGACTGATTTTCTTAGAGGATGCAAATCTGCCTAAAGACAACAGCTTTCAATACACCAGCTGAAACAAATGAGGGGGTAAAATGATAAAGTTTTTACCTCAGAGCCTGTTTCAGATTTCAGATGAAAACAAGAGCCCCAAGGTAAGCAGAGTTTAAAAACAGTAACGTTGATTGTCAGTTTAAAATACAACCAGTTATATCATCCCAGGGAAAAGGATATGTCCAACTATGTGCAAGGAGCAAGGGGAAACCAAATGTAACCCCAGAAGAGACAAGAAGATGTGTAGCTGGGACTGCTAACAGACTGTGCATGCGGAAAATCACTGCACACTGTAAAACCGCCATCTCTCACAGAACAGCTGAGCTGCTCTCACAGAATTACCCGTTGAATGAATTATCCTCTTGCCTTGTTCAACTGTTTTTCCTCTTTCTTTTTCTGTTTTTCAGCAGGGACCATTTAGAAAAGGGAAAGAGCTGCTTAGTAATAAAAAACCAAATGTATTTCATAACATAGCAGTGGCTTGGGTTTTAGAAGAGGATTTTCTGTGAAGCCTTATACACAACCAACATGCAGCAATACAAATCACAAAATATTTAATCCTTGATGAGTACCCAGGAGCGTGATGGCCCCATCTCACAGGACCAGTGAGCTGTAGAAGCAATGGGAAACAAAGAGATGCAAAACATCAGTGCAGAAGAATAAAGCTCTTTGGGGAAGGGAAGATAAAATAGCCACAGTCAAATCTCTCTTGCAGCATCTTGGTAGCACACAACCACCTAACTAAAAATATGGTCACATTCAAAGGCATGCTGTGATTAAAGGAAACAAATGGGAATACAAGAACTGGAAGTTTCATCTTTTACATTTAAGAACAGTAATAACAGCAGTGTCTGAAAAAACTACACTGCTAATACTTGGATTATGGAGGCAATTTCTTCTGGTGCCAATAAATTGGGCTGAGAAAGCTACTCCAAAATGACCTCCAAGATAAGTCTAACACACATTTCTAGGCACAATTCTTGGACTGGTTAACATAGTGCACAGCAACAGACAAGACTGTGACATGGGTACCTAACACAACCCAGAATTAGAAGAGGATTTAAAACAGAGTGAGTGAAAAGCAGCATCAATTTTATAAGAGATGAAATCTGAGATACATGACACTGTGATGATCTCCAGCCTTACACTGCCCCCAGCCTCAGGGAAACAACTCTTGCCCAAGTACTGAAGCTCTCAGTGATGAGGTTTGGTTGTCGCTCAGAAATGAGGTAGGGGCTGGTCCTCATTCAGTGGGATGCCTGCAGAGGGTTTCAGGATGTGAAACACAGTACTTCAAGTGGCAGCAGAGTAACACAGCCATTCTGCCTCCTCCCCCACTTTTGCACAAATACAGTTTTCCCTTTTGTTTTCCTGAGCATCTGGGGGTACATAGATTTTTAGAAGCCAAAAATAAAAGGAATAAGAAAACCTCAAACCATTTGCAGTCCATGTTTGCCACCCACCGTCATTAATTATCAAGATTTGAGAGACAATTTACAAGCTCCAATCTGCAAAAAACTAGTGAGAAAAATCTCTTAGGCAGATCAAAAGTGTCTACACCACCCCCAAATTAAATACGACAGGTTTAAGATTAACATCTTATGTGCAGGTCGAGAGAAGGCTACAGACACTTTCAGATGCTGTACTTTGTACCTCAAGTTTCTTCTAAGCCAAACAAATTGAGAGCTCAATTCTTAGAATACAAACTGCCTTTGGAAACATAAGCAATACCCTTTTTCTTTTTTTTTTCTAATTGGTTGTTTTTCTTTTTTTTTTTTTTAGGCATGCCTATGTTGTGCTTTTTATTTCACCAGCTCTTTCGACACTTCATTAATCCACTCATTATCCCTTCACCTCTTATTTCTGGCAGTCACATCCAAGGCTGCATCCTCAACAAAACATATTTTGCTTCCACACCTGAAAAACATACTTACTAGCAAATGGAGGACCTCCAGTGTTTTACAACAAATGTATGTTGATGCTTCCATTACCACAGGTGTACTTGTTGTCATCTTTATAGTACTGAGCCAACCAATCTTCCACTTTCTTCAGGCTGCAGATACATCTAAAAGGTTTCTTCCATGTTGACCACACCAGAAGTAAGGTTAAAATTTCACAAAGCTCAAGAGATCAAAGCAGCGAGCTTTGTGCAGCCACCAAAAAACCCCTAAGCTACAAAGAAACAGCACACTGGCTTTTCCTAAAACACAACAATTGGCAGATCCCAAGGATTTAACTTGCTGCTATTAATCACACTTATTTCCGACAACAAATAGGCCAGGTTTATTTCCATTTGATTCCCCCCTCCCCCCCCCCCAAAAAAAAAAAAAAAGAAAGCAGCAATGTCTTCTGAATTTGCCCTCCATGACTTCACTGGAAGTTAGCACCGGGGGGCTCCCACGGTGACATCCCTCTTCTCCAGCCACCTTCCAACACATCTGCCAGAAAAGATTGGGTTTGGGGACATTTTTTTCAACTGCCAAAAGGCATTTTTCAGCCAAAAAGACAGAACTTTTGCCTCTGCAGTGCATCAATGGCCTAAGGAGGGTATGGGGAAAAAAAAAAAGATTAAAAAAAAACCCTTTCATATAAGCTCGCTCTCTCCCTCTTCAAATTATTTGAACCTGCATTGCTGGTGAATAGCACAGTTACAGAATCATAGCATCATAGAATAGTTAGGGTTGGAAAGGACCTCAAGATCATCGAGTTCCAACCCCCCTGCCATGGGCAGGGACACCTCCCACTAAACCATGCCATCCAAGGCTCTGTCCAACCCCACCTTGAACACCACCACGGATGGAACATTCACAACTTCCCTGGGCAACCCATTCCAGGGCCTCACCAATCTCACAGTAAAGAATTTCTTCCTCAGATCCAATCTAAACTTCCCCTGTTTAAGTTTGAACCCATTACCCCTTGTCCTATCACTACAGTCCCCCATGAAGAGTCCCTCCCCAGCATCCCTATAGGCCCCCTTCAGGTATTGAAAGGCTGCTATGAGGTCTCCACGCAGCCTTCTCTTCTCCAGGCTCAACAGCCCCAATTTTCTCAGCCTATCTTCACACAGGAGGTGCTCCAGTCCCCTGATCATCCTCGTGGCCCTCCTCTGCACTTGCTCCAACAGTTCCATGTCCTTTTTATGTTGAGGACACCAGAACTGCACACAAGACTCCAAGTGAGGTCTCACAAGAGCAGAGTAGAGGGGCAGGATCACCTCCCTCGACCTGCTGGTCACACTCCTTTTGATGCAGCCCAGGATACGGTTGGCTTTCTGGGCTGCAAGCGCACACTGCCGGCTCATGTTCATTTTCTCATCGACCAACACCCCCAAGTCCTTCTCCACAGGGCTGCTCTGAATCTCTTCTCTGCCCAACCTGTAGCTGTGCCTGGCATTGTTCTGATCCAGGTGGAGGACCTTGCACTTGGCATGGTTAAACTTCATCAGGTTGGTATCAGCCCACCTCACAAGCGTGTCAAGGTCCCTCTGGATGGCATTCCTTCCCTCCAATGTATCAACCGAACCACACAGCTTGGTGTCATTGGCAAACTTGCTGAGGGCGCACTCAATCCCACTGTCCATGTCACCGACAAAGATGTTGAACAAGACCGGCCCCAACACCGATCCCTGGGGGACACCACTCGTTACTGGTCTCCAGCTGGACATTGAGCCACTGAGCACTACTCTTTGCGTGTGGCCATCCAGCCAGTTCTTTATCCATCGAGTGGACCACCTATCAGATTGATGTCTCTCCAATTTAGAGACAAGGATGTCATGTGAGACAGTGTCAAAGGCTTTACACAAGTCCAGGTAGATGACATCAACTGCTCTGCCCCTGTCCATCAGTTCCGTAGCCCCTTCATAGAAGGCCACCAGATTGGTCAGGCAGGATTTCCCCTTAGTTAAGCCATGCTGGCTGTCACCAAGCACCTTGTTGGTTTTCATGTGCCTCAGCATGCCTTCCAGGAGAATCTGCTCCAAGATTTTGCCAGGCACAGAGGTGAGACTGACTGGTCTGTAATTCCCTGGCTCATCCATTTTCCCCTTCTTGAAAATGGGGGTTATATTTCCCTTTTTCCAGTTGTCGGGAACTTCACTTGACTGCCAGGATTTTTATATTGAAAATGAACTCACTGACTTGCTAAATTAACAGGGCAAGGTTACGGCAGAATGAGAGTTGTACATACTCTGGAGTATACCTTGCAGTGGCAGAAGGGGAAAAAGAAAACACCAAAGTGAGTGGTGATGACCTGTTCCTTTGAACCCATAAAACATACTCCCTTCCACCAGTTGATACTAATAGCCATGAAAGCATTTTCTCCCCTTTTATGAAATGTTTGTCTCTGTGATGCAAAATTTCAGTGTTTATTACCACATTTCAGCATCTTATTGAAAACACGCTGTTCCGGCCAGCTAGGCAAATGCAGCCGTAATCTCACTGAAAGGGGAAAAAAGTTAGTGTTGTGCTATAAAATCAATAGTGCACAAGAAAACAGAGAATGCACACCATAGTTTTATCACGTTTTACTCAAGCTGCACTAAAAGTACCATTGACAAACTAAACCAGCCCAGTTAGTCAGATGGTGGAACTGCCATTTGCACGTATCCTCTCTTGGGAAGCCATGCTCAGCAGAAATCGTATTTGAAGCATTCACTTTTCAAAAAGCAAACAAGAACACTACAATTTGACAGCTAGAAGCCTGACAGAAAGAACATAAAAGCTCATCTACCTAGATTTTCCCAGCAGGGAATGCCTGCTTTGAATTAATGCTACTGACCTCACTTGGAGTCTTGTGTGCAGTTCTGGTGTCCTCAACATCAAAAGGACATGGAACTGTTAGAACAAGAGCAGAGGAGGGCCACGAGGATGATCAGGGGACCGGAGCACCTCTCGTATGAAGATAGGCTGAGAAAATTCGGGCTGTTGAGCCTGGAGAAGAGAAGGCTGCGTGGAGACCTCATAGCAGCCTTCCAGGATCTGAAGGGGGCCTACAGGGATGCTGGGGAGGGACTCTTCATGAGGGACTGTAGTGATAGGACAAGGGGTAATGGGTTCAAACTTAAACAGGGGAAGTTTAGATTGGATATGAGAAAGAAATTCTTTACTGTAAAGGTGGTGAGGCCCTGGAATGGGTTGCCCAGGGAAGTTGTGAATGCTCCATCCCTGGCGGCGTTCAAGGTGGGGTTGAACAGAGCCTTGGATGGCATGGTTTAGTGGGAGGTGTCCCTGCCCATGGCAGGGGGGTTGGAACTCGATGATCTTGAGGTCCTTTCCAACCCTTACTATTCTATGAGTCTATGAGTCTATGATTCATATAATCAGGTTATTCTTTCTATTACAGGACAGACTTTGCCCTGCTGAGACTTATCTTACCTTTTTTGTCAGAAAGGTTAGTGTCTTACTTTCTTTTGTTCACAAACAGCATTTCTGGTGATCCAATACACTGGTTTTGATGTACTAAAGCAACGAGTAATTTCCAAAAACACACTAGGGATGCTATGTTTCTTACAAGATAGCAAGATTTTCATACACATTTCACCTGCACAGCCTGTTTTAAACCAGTAGTGGTGCCACAGCTTCTCTTCACCACAGTAGGCAGTGGCACTCAACAAGAATTTCCAAGGAACTGGGACATTTACCCTACATACTTTCCCTTTGCAGGAAAAACAAGCACTTTTCAATAAGTGCTAACATAATAATAAACTGAGAACACCTTAAATATTTCGTGTTTCTATATGAGCCATTGCTATAGCTGTTAAAAGGAAATTAGAGAATCGCAGTAGAGATTTCTACAACATGCACACAAAATGTTCAGACCTGTGTTTGCTACCAAAGATGTTTCAGAGATGGTGGGCCAACACAGCATCTCAGCCCACTGCCCGGTACTGCTCTTTTGGGTTACAATCAGTGCTGTAGGATTGAAAACCCAACAGAAACCAGCATAGGGGAGCCAATAAGACCCTTCCTACCGACTTTAGGTGGCTTGAGGTCACTTCCTAAACCTCAGATTACATGGAAGGAAGACTGTTTTGTGATTTATTTCCAAAGGAATTTTGGAAATGTAGTGCTGGTGATCACAACCCAGCCAGCCAGGCACACTGGTGTGTTGGAGATATTAGGACTACAGAAAAGCCAGGTTCAATTCTCCTTAGTACAACTTTCCTATATATCTGAGCATAATCTCCAGCACTTACAGTAATAGGAAGAGTGCCCAAGTACCCATAAAGGATAAAGAAAACCAACAATAAGCTCTCATATTTAATTTTATTTCTGTCTTCACGATTAAGAGCAAGATGTGGTTTACTGAACAAGATACAGTAAAAGGCCTGAGGTAAGGAACAGTGATTTTTATAATGTTTTGTACATGACTAAGTACAGGTCTGAGTATCATCTCCCTTTTGAGAACTCACTCTCCTTGCTTTGCTTTACTAAAATTAATTTACACAACCATTACACTTAGCCAGTCGACCCCACCATTTAGAGTTAGATTAAAATTAAATGATGTATTAGCTGTAGCTGCTCCATCAACAAAACCATTTGCTTTGGAGAAAAACCTTGACAAATAATTACCACACTGTGAAAATTCATCCTCCTAAATTCCTCCCGCCCTCTTCCCACCAGTGATAGGGGATAGTGTCCAGATGTAAACACAGACTTCGGCCTGAAGCTGAACTCTTTTGAACACTGTCCCTCTCCCAGAAAAGCAGTGGCTCCGTAAGTGTCTCCTAAAAATAGGAATCAAAGAACCATAGAATAGTTAGGGTTGGGAAAGTACCATAAGATCATCTAGTTCCAACCCCCCTGCCATGGGCAGGGACACCTCCCACTAAACCATGCCATCCAAGGCTACGTCCAACCCCACCTTGAACGCCGCCAGCAATGGAGCATTCACAACTTCCCTGGGCAACCCATTCCAGGGCCTCACCACCTTTACAGTAAAGAATTTCTTCCTCAGATCCAATCTAAACTTCCCCTGTTTAAGTTTGAACCCGTTATCCCTTGTCCTCTCACTACAGTCCCTCATGAAGAGTCCCTCCCCAGCATCTCTATAGGCCCCCTTCAGATCCTGGAAGGCTGCTATGAGGTCTCCACGCAGCCTTCTCTTCTCCAGGCTCAACAGCCTCAATTTTCTCATCCTATCTTCATACGAGAGGTGCTCCAGTCCCCTGATCATCCTCGTGGCCCTCCTCTGCACTTGTTAAAACAGTTCCATGTCCTTTTTATGTTGAGGACACCAGAATTGCACACAATACTCCAAGTGAGGTCTCACAAGAGCAGAGCAGAGGGGCAGGATCACCTCCCTCGACCTGCTGGTCACACTCCTTTTGATGCAGCCCAGGATACGGTTGGCCTTCTGGGCTGCAAGCGCACACTGCCGGCTCATGTTCATGTTTTCATCAACCCACACCCCCAAGTCCTTCTCCGCAGGGCTGCTCTGAATCTCTTCTCTGCCCAACCTGTAGCTGTGCCTGGGACTGCTCCAACCCAGGCGTAGGACCTTGCATTTAGCATGGTTGAACTTCATCAGGTTGGCATCAGCCCACCTCACAAGCGTGTCTTGGTCCCTCTGGATGGCATTCCTTCCCTCCAACGCATCAACCGAACCACACAGCTTGGTGTCATCGGCAAACTTGCTGAGGGCGCACTCAACCCCACTGTCCATGTCACCCACAAAGATATTGAAGAAAACCAGTCCCAATACTGATCCCTGACGGACACTAGTTGTTACTCACATACTTATTTCAACAGTGAAAGCATCAAGTATCTAATACCACACATTTGTGATAGTAGACTTGGACTTTTTAGAGTTGGAGGTCTGATCTTTATGCTTTATTCTTCTGCACTTTTATTTTCTTTACAAACTACTTCTCAGTTTTTCTCATGTGCTACCATAATGGTGGATATAACATACAGACACGGATCTGGTAGATGCCTCCAGCTATGCTAGATGCAACCTCTTCACTTCATGTGGTGATAATCTTTCAAAACTCAGTAAGAGCACCTTTAGCATCATCATATCAAAAATCCAACACAGCTATGCTCCTCAGCAAAGTGAACTGTAGACTCCCTGAGAGGTGGGGTGCATACAGGAGCCTCTATCCCATGCACCTGAGGTGATGGTGGCAATTCAAACTGATGGCGAAAGAACAAAGATTCTTTGCCTCCAACACCAGGGTACAGCATCTGCTATTGTAGCAAATCCCCTCTGATACCCAAGACTGAAACTGCAGTGAAAGCACTAGTGCCACAGACCCCATCATCTCTCCCCCATCTCCAGCTGTATCAATGAATGATGACCACAAATACAGCAACAATTAATCTATTTCCACAAACAATCACCTCCAAACATACAGCATGGGATTATCCCACCCTGCCTTGAGAACCTACTTTCAGTCCCTCTACCCTGCCCTGAACATATGCTTTCCAGTTAAACTGTGCACTTCCAGATTTTACCTGGAGACCCTTCCTTGCTCCACAGTAAGTCTGGCAAAGCAGCAAGTTAGGCCAAATTCATCACTACAGGAAAGCGGGGAACAGCTGCAAGGTGGAGGGGGACTACTGAATGTCCCTGCAGTAATATGGAGCACACAATTCGCACCCCTTGTCACCTCCAAGGCATTTTGGATCTAAAGAGCTGTGGCAGGAGCTCATGTGCCACTTACACTGAAATTAAAACAACTCAGCTATACAGAAGCCAAGGGAATGACATGCCAGAGACCTGCTAATGTGTCAGCAAGAACACATTTGCCATATGCACCTCTGCTATTTCTGTGCAATTAAAGCATCAAATGATTTAAAGGGGCCTTCTTTTTTTTGGAGATGAGCTAGAGAAATAAGAAATCTTTCTTCACTAACCCAGTAACACTTAAGACGACAGAATAAGTGCAGAGATGCTGCTCAAAATCACGGGAGGTGGCTCGTCCAGGTCAGTGAAGAATAATTCCAGCACAGGCACCCATTGCCATGCACAGCTGCCTTCTCTATAGCTGAAACAACAGCTACAATCTAGCTTAAAATAATCAGTTAAAATTACTGATAAAATCTAAAACTGCCTCATGTCACCCAGCTTTTTTGAACAATTGTAAATGGCACAAGTAGGAATGAAAGGGATGCACACTGCAACCTGCATTCCCGAAATTATACTACTGACTGCTCTCTCCTGCTTAGCAGGGTTATTCCACAGGATGAAAGAGAAGAAAACAGGAGGTTTGGTGCTGAAGGCCACAGTACCCAAATGCTGCATTTGGTTTGATCTGAGAGCCTTATGCAATACCCTATCTGATATCACACACTATTATGCACCCAAGTTGTGTGGGCAGCTGAGAAAGCAGGCTGTGTTGAGGAGCACGAGAGCTTCAAAAACCTCTGGCTGCGAACAGGCAGCTGAAAAAGCATAGGCGAGAGAGGGGCTGGGCTATGGGGAGGAAAAGCAACATGTCGCCACTCTTGTAAAACCGGTTGTGATCCATTCCCTTCTTTAATTGCGTCTCCCCATCCAGTGCTCAGGCACTTCCTGAGCAGGACATACCTGCTGGACCTTCAGCGCTTGCAAAGAACACTTCCTCACTCCACTCCCTCAACACAGATTTAGGAGCTTATCCAAGTCACAGCTCTGGGTAGGGTCATCTTCCCTGGTAAATGGTATGTGCATAACCAAGCCTAGATACTCAAAAAATGAGATCTAAATCACCTTCCAGCCTATAATATAAGTAAATGAGCAATAAATTAACCAAAAATCAATTGAAATATTTTTACTTCACATTAACACAGTTATAACTCAAACACAACCAGCAAGCCCAGAGCTGGATCAGTGGCACAGCAGCAGCGAATGCTGCAGATCTCTCCTCCCACTGATGATGCTGATGCAGTGCCCGACCTCCCTGGGTTACAAGAAGGAACAGGGCAACAACTGACTTAATCAGCATTAAAAACATAGAAACCATCTTCTACCTTCTTTAAATGAGTCTATTATTCAGACTGTTAGCACCCTGCCCCTGTACTTCGGTCTAATGTTGCATACCCGCAAAAAGTGATCATGTTATTTTTTTGTGTGCAGGCAGCTGGCTCTTACTCAGTATCTTATATACCACAGAGTGCTCTTGTGCTTTGACCCACAGTTTAGGGATCTGTTTGAACTCAAGAAAACAGTGTTTAAAGCCAACTACGTATAAAACAAGTTAAATCTTTCAAATTAGAAATGTTATGGGACAATACATCAAGACCAACTTTCTATTTCATTGCGTAAACTTTTTCTGGATACCACTTGAATTTATTTTAAGAGAACACAATGTAGAATAATAATTGGGAAGCAATTTGGGGTACAGAAAGAGGTTTAAAGAACACTTGTAGAACATTTACACCTTGCCTACGAATCCCATCTCAGCAAAACCCCTGCAGATGTGAAGGACAGTTAAGATCAAGGGCACAGTATCCTTTTGGAAAGGTCTGTTAAAGTTTGGGTGTTGTTACCCACCAGCTGCTCACTGCTGAACATCAGCTGGATATTAAAATCTCTAGCTCTGACTTGCACTGATCCACCATCAGAGCATTTGGCATCTGCTTCAACACAAAGGCCAGCCAGCTGAGCAAGAGCTCCAACTCAATGGTCCATGTCTGCAGAGGTTACTGCTCCCACCTGCCTGTGTCGTCCCCTCTTCAAGGGATACTTGCTTGCTCCCAGTAGTGGACAGAACTACGGCCACTCTATCCTGGACATCAAGGTCACGTCCATCTGTGCCCTGACTCCTCTTGCAAGTTGCTGAATACAAAAATGTTTGTGGTTGACACAATCAACACTTGAGAGTAACTGATCCAGCTGCTGTCCCAAAATGCTCCCACACAGGATGGGTACATGTGAATTCACCCAGTTCATCCAAAGCTGGTTTGAACGCGCTTTTGCAGATCAAGTTTCCCCAGGCCAGGAGATCTTTAGTGCAACATCAATGAACACAAAATACCACGCCAGTGACTCTTTGCATGCACAGCATGGACTCCGTGATTGCAGAAGGCATTAAATAATATTAAGTTGGTTTTGTGAAGTGTGCATGTGCCTTCACATCTCTGCGGGAACAGTGAAGGCTACAGACTAATGAATGCAGTTCACCATCAAAAACTGAAAGTGGAACTGACTCGAGGTCTGGGAACCATCCACAAACATCTGCAGAAGCAAATCTGCGGAGCAGGGTGCCATACATCAGTCTAGCTGCAGGACTGTAAAGTTTCTAAAGTCAGGGAGATGAACTGCTGGCTTGAGGTGCTGCAGTTGTGAAAGACGTGTAACTGAGCACAAACACGCTGGAGGAAACAGTCCTCAAAGGAAGCAGCAAATGAAGCGTTCTCCCATGCCCCCTCACAGTCTGGCCACAGTAGAGCTCTCACAGTGATTCTTCTGCCAAACTTACATGGGGGGGGGGGGGGGGGGGGGAAGATGGACAGGAGGTGGAGAGGGGGGAAACAGCTCAAAATATTACAGCCTCACAGGAGGCAAAGCAAGGAGAGACACCCATAACCAGTACACCATACGCTCTGCTCAACTGCAGAAGCACAGAAGAAGCGTGTAAAAAATAACTGGAAAAGGTTCCGAATACCATTGAATGATATCAGTAGGAATTTTGTGGGTTAGTTTTTTTTCATCCGTTTGGGGTGGGGGGGAGAGGGCTGTGCTACTTTTTGGGTTCTGGGGTCGTTTTCTTGTGTTCGTTTTGTTTTGGTTGGTTGGTTTTTGTTTCAGTTGTTTGTTTGGGTGGTTTTATTTGGGGTTTTTTCTACGTTTTTTTGGTTTTTTTTTTCCTGGGTTTTTTGGATATATTTTTATTTTATTCTTTTTTAAGAATTGAACTGCCAGAACAATACAACTGGTTACAGGATCATAACCCTCGTGGATAACCCACACCAAACCACGACGGCACAGAAATCTAAAAACACTACAGCTCCACAGATGCACACCCAGGAACAGAAAACTGATGGAAAGAAAAGTTAATGCAACACCGTTCAGTCTGCAGCCAAATAGCATACGTACTCATGGCCTCGTTGCCTTTTTAAAGTCTTTTCAGTCTTTTGTAATCCATGTTTCTGTTTTCTTCAGAAGATCTATATTATTTTGCTCCAATTCTGCACACATTTGCATCCTCAGAGCAGCCACCTGCTCAGCTCCTCCTCTGAGGATGCAAATGCATCACCCAGGCTAGCTCTCCACTGGTCCACATTGGACCTCTTATTCACATCCAAGTGCAGAAGACACATTCATGGACATGTGGAAATTTCACCTACTGTACTGTTTTCACAATCTCAAAACCAGAAGGACAATCCTGATTCAAAAGTATTTTCCAGTTTTTTCCGCTATGCTCCAAGCAGGTCTTCTTTCTCATGCAGATGAACTGAGCTGGCTCTCCATGAGCTACCTTGACTCCTTTTCCTTTCGCCCATAATGCACCCTTCTTACAATTACTTTATTATTCAAATGTTCAAATATTGCTCCTTTTCAACTCAATGTCTACTAAACTAAGACCTCTAGTTACTTACATACTGTCACTAGCAATAAGGAGCCAAGGAACATGTACCTCTGCATACTACCCACGCAGTCACGAAGAATTGCTAAAGCCAACTCAGCAGCCTTCAAACTTCAAAAATTTTGACCTACTGCTGATATTCATGCAGAAACTACATTAAAACCATCACAATTCAATAGTACTTCTACTCAACAGCATAGTATCATTTTCAGGTCTGGATAAACTCTCCAAAAAGATGTCATATGGCTATATCATCTTCTTCAAAGCCTTTAGCCCTGGCATGTTTATTACTTTGAGATGCAGTGTTGGTTAAATCTGATTTATCTTTGTTTTTTCTTTATTTTGTTGCTACTTTCCTCTGGTGTCCCGTAAGGACGAACTGAAATAACCTGCTCAATTAAATTATTTCTAGCCCTGCAGGTTCTCCATCCCCAGCCACATCAGGTCAATCAGTACCATTTCACCAGCCAGGGTCCAGGACTCCCAGTGACAGTGAAACTTTAACGCAGCTGCATCCAAAGTTAAAAGTCAGCCAACCAACAGCTGTACAATATTAAGCTCATTGGCCCCTTTACTTTCTGTGCATGAAAATAGCAGCTGCTTTCCTGAGAGTAAATTCTACAATATCTTTATAGCTTTCCACTCCCCACTTTAGGTTCAGGGATTTCATTTCAGAAGTAGAAAAACAAATAAGTTTATGAATTCTTACAGCACCCAGGCTGTCTTGGACATGCTTTTATTATGTTATGAATGCAATACTGAAACTAAATTCAAAAACCAATGAATTTTATATTAATTAAGAAAAAAAAAGTGGAATCAAATTATTTCAAGTTGCAGTACTTCTCCAAAACCTAACACTCAGAATCAGAGTTTACCAGAAACTTAAGAGACACAAACCCATTCACATCAGAGCAGAACAAGGCAGAGCAAATCTCAGCCCTTTGCAGGAGACCTGCTCATTGACATACAGCCCACCCGGCTGTGGTCTGCCACAGTCCTTTCTCAGGCAAAAATCACTGTATGTCTTTTTAATGATTGGGGGTCTTTCTTAAAGTAAGGCAGCACCAAGAAAAATTTGAACTAACACACACAAGTTCTATCCAGCTCTCTAATCTTCGTTTTCTCTTTCGCAATGCTAAAAACATACGCAATGAAATCACTCCTGTTTCCCCCCTGCCAAGCGTGCGATTGCACCACACAAACTCAGCTTTTAAACAGTGCAGCTATATGGTCCCAAGTATGAACCAGTGATGTACAAGGTCCTGCACAAATTGTGCACCTCCCTCCCAAGCCCAGGAATGTAGATGGTCACAACTGAGCAAGGAGCCTGTAACTGAAAGCTGGTTCAATGTTATTTCTAAGAAAAAACATATAACCCAGTCCAGTTCCCTAGAACACCATTAAACTCAAAACAACATAACTGCAAATGCTGGCATCATTTATAGCACCTGTAAATCATATATTGCCAGAAAACTGACAAACATATTCTCATGAAAATCAGCTCCCAGAGCAGTATGTACCAAAACACCATAAATCCTTCAGTCAGCATTACTGTATTTTTCCATCCCCATGTTATATGCAAATTCTGCACAACTGAATTATGATACTGTAGCTGAGCACTTACCAATTATATTTTAAACAGACTATATAAAGGCATCTACATCCCACTGCAAAAAACATCATTAGAATAGACAGTGGAAAAGCACGAAGCCCAGAAGCTAATAACAGGATTCTTCTCTCTTCTTGTTTCTCTTCAGTTGCATGTTTATAATTAAAAAAATTACATGGCAAATAGCCACTGTTTTGTCATCTACAGTGAATCTTTCAATACATATGTCAGTGCTCATAAATAAACCATACTGCATTAAGGTGAAGTTGAGATCCTTGAAACACCAGACTAAATCCAGAACATCAATGCAAGAGCTTGAAGCTAAAAAAGAGTAAAAAAAAAAGCAAGGGAAGAGGCAGTATTTTTGGTTCCTCAAGACTTTGTGAAGAACGTGGAAAGAAGAGCTGCTGTGCATGCAGAGGCCTTCACTGCTGCACCTTCTCCTACAGTGGCATGCTAATGTACCAGCACCAACATGGGAAATTCTCTTAGTGAGCATCATCTGTTTGGAAGAGTGACAAGTTTCAAAATACATCAAAACAAAAACTAAATTGTTTTCTCTTCCCTTTCCTAACAGAGAAGTTAAGTCTAAATGCTCAGATTTACCACATATGCTATAAACAAAAACTAAAAAATGAGAACATTTTACCTAGAAATCTTCTTTCTATTCTGATAAACAGCTTGCCACAACATAACACTCCCTCATCATGTTATTTTGCTGTTCGATAAAACCTGTGGCTTTCCTATTTATGACACTGCCACTGCTGCATCTGGAAGAGGTTTTTCAATACACCAAGTCCCCACAGCACTGAAGTCTGCAGCTGGAGCAAGGAAAGCTTGCTTTGAACACTGCCATACAAACTCAAGAGGAAACCAAGCAATGAGAGAAGTAATTTGATAAGGAATGGGGTAAAATCAACTTTGTGTTACCAACACCATCCTGTCTCCTCACAGCAAGATTATGGGAATTATCAACTGCTTGCTGGGATGGAGGAGACCCTCCCAAGTCCTCCCAAAACACCAGGGAACAGAGAAATGCCATGGCAATATGGGAAGAAGCTGCTTAGCAACTCTCTTATTCCGACAGCCCAGTTGGCTGAAAGAAATTAAAAGAAATTAAACACAGAAACTTTGTTTTCTGCAAGGTCCTCAGCTGATGTGAATCACATCGCTTGGGTGACTTTTTTAGGGCTAAGTCAGCCTGTGCCAGTTGTGGATGCAGGCCAAAAATAACGAGTATCAACAACTACCCAGTAAAGAAATAAGGCTGCAAAAGAAATGGGGGTGGGAAGCCCTGATTACCTGCAGGCTCTATACTGAAGGCACACAAAAGCAGCCCATTGGATTTCATTACCCAAATGCCAATAACTGCCCCCAAGCATCCCAAAAAGTCAGTTTCCGACAAGCACCAGAGATCAAATTTCGAATACAGCCAAGATGCAAAACCAGGAACAGCAATTCCTCAGGCATTTGCCAGCCGGCATGCATGGAAGGCACCAGCTCTAATGGAAGCTGTAACCCTGTCACCTTGGTTTCTCCTCTCAGGCAATAAAAAGATGTTACACAGGACTCTGAATTCAGAGGACAAATGATAGTGTTTAAGCCAAAATATGACAGGAGGAATGATGGGAATGATGAGAATGCTCACATAGCCCACAGTTTAAAGCTGGGCTTACCAATGGCTTCACGTCTTCACTCTGGACAACCCACTTCCCCAGGACGCATGGATCACAAAAGAGAGATTCAAAAAAGCAACGAATTTACTGGATGCAAACAAGCCTTTCTCTAGGTATAGTGGTTTTCAAAAAAAAAAAAAAGTATTCATTTTTGCTATTATTTGACACACAAGATCAATCTGCATGTGACCAGAACATTTCAATCTATAATGTAACTGATCAAAGTTTAATGGAACATTAATCTTTGTTTAAGGCTGCTTAAATGCCTTATTAGGGAAAAGAATGGGGGGGAGGGGAACCTGATTTTATGTAAGCCAAAGCACAGATACAGAGAAGCACCTTAACAGGTCTTTCAATTGTGTATAAAACCCAAGCCTGGCATTTCAGAGCTCAGCAGACTTTTTCAGAAGGAGGGGAGCAAGTAATCCAATTTTACATGACATCCAATACTTTTGTATTTTCATCACAGCACTCTGTGATTTCCTTGGTGGTTTGCAAGTGAAAAGCCAGCTCAGGCTGGAGACCTCCCCCTGGTCCCTCCTCCCTGAGCCCCAAGTATTTCACTCCCTGAGAGCAGCCACGAACCCTCATGGAATACCAATGACATGGGATGGCACATCTGGGAATCAAAACAAGGGGCTCCAAAACAGGCTAGCAGACGGTAGGGAAGAGCCTCTCTTTCAGCAGGAACAAATTCTGGTTTGATTTGCGAAAATAAACAAAGACATAAAATAAATGAATTGCCCTGCTCACTTCTCACCCGCTGCACAGCTGGTAGCTAATGGGTATATTACAGGCAGTGTCTGAGGTGCAGAGCATGCCCATGACGTTTTTCTACTCTCCAGTTTGCAGGGACACGAAATGTTCTATTCAGTCAAAATCTACCAGGGAAAAATAGTCCATTTTCCATCCAAGCTAGCTAGAGGGAGAAGTGGGAAACTTTCTGCAACAACCTTGAAAATTACAGATTGATCAGCCTTCCAAGTTGTTTAAAATCGTAATTCATGACAGTGTTTGAAAACAACTACAGAAACATGTTACATCAAAAAATTTTAACCTAGCTTCAGTCATGGAAGTCAAATGTCACATATCTGAACACTCAAAAGCCCGCGACAGCATCTTGGAGGGACTTTATTGCAGAACCCTGGCAAGCCATTTCTAAAGAACCTTAGAAAGTCACATGTTATGCCAGAGAGAAAAGAAGGAAGATCTTCTTAAGGGCACGTTTACCCTTAAAAGGCTTCACTGACTGTCAACACAAGGAAATAACTCCCCCATAAGAGCCTCACTCAGGAGAGCTGAGTGGTTCTACAGCCTGCCTGCCCTGCCTTTGTTCAGTCCTCATTAACTGGTGTCCAACCCCATAACAATAAACTTCAGAAAAAAAAACAAACAACCCAAACCAAACCGACCCACAAATCAGCATTCTTCACCAAATACAGAGATAAACCACATCTCCAGAAAAAAGGGGTCACAGAAGAGCTATACGTGACGGGTAGCACTAAACTGGGCAAATTAATCAAGACTAGAGAAAACTGGAAAATCCCAAGGGGCCAGAGAAGAGCCAGACAATTAAGCTGCCCAACAGAGGAATAAACTTATCTTGACAAGCACAAGGTAACACAGATTAGAAGGAATAAAGTACAACTGTGACCCAGGCTTTACTGTAGAGAGCTCAATGCCAACCTATCTTTGAGATTTGGAAAACACTGTAAAAACATGACAAAAAATAACACAAAGGTACGTTAGCATATAATATTTTATTTCTTGCCTTTATTTCATCATTTACCATAGGCTGTTCTGCATATTAAAATATAAAACAAAACCTAAATCAAAACAGCAAAATGATTAACTTGTACTGACTTGAAGATAGGCTGAGAAAGTTGGGGCTGTTCAGCCTGGAGAAGAGAAGGCTGCGTGGAGACCTCATAGCAGCCTTCCAGTACCTGGAGGGAGCCTATAAGGATGCTGGGGAGGGACTCTTCATGAGGGACTGTAGCGATAGCACAAGGGGTAACAGGTTCAAACTTAAACAGGGGAAGTTTAGATTGGATATATGGAAGAAGTTATTTACTGTGAGGGTGGTGAGGCACTGGAATGGGTTGCCCAGGGAAGTTGTGAATGCTCCATCTGTCGCGGCGTTCAAGGCCAGGTTGGACAGAGCTTTGGGTGACACGGTTTAGTGGGAGGTGTCCCTACCCATGGCAGGGAGGTTGGATCTAGATGATCTTAAGGTCCTTTCCAACCCTAACCATTCTATGATTCTCTGATTCTATGACTTACATAGCAAGATGAAATATAACAGATACTCAATCTTTCTTTTGGTGATCAGGATTATCTCTTATGATCATCCTCACACACACTTTGTTTACACATATAAACAGTCAACTGGTCTTACTACCAGGCTGCACCCTGGTACACTGTAATTTGCTAGCTCTATCGACTTCTAAAAACCCCTCTTGAAGGCATAGCACCATTTTAGCAAGTTTTAGTCAGTGGAAAACAGTTGGAAGAGCTGGCATGATGTGGCATAATAATATGCAAGACAGTTCTTGCATATTATGACTGTCTCTTATACAATCTCTGATTAAAAACCTGCAAGCACCTTGCTGCTGTGCGCTCTTAGTAGATCCAAGCTGCAGCTCCTGTTTCCCAATTTCTACAGACCAGGGTATCTCACTTACAAAGATTAATCTTTCACGCTCTGCATGAAAGACTCAATATGCACATTTAGATGCACGCCTTAAGAGGGAAGAATTTGTAATCTTTAACACTGTCACTTATGCTACCAGACAGCTCCTTGCTAATATCCCTTCATTAAGTCTCCACTTCAATGCTAAACTTCCAATTCCACAAGCTGCCCCATCAGTAAATGTTTTCCCTGTAAAGAGGCCTCATATTTTGCACAAGGAGGCTCGATCACAATAACAGAGAAAGAAGGACTGAAAAACAATCCTGACTCCTACGTATTTCCCTAGACTGAAGGCGATATATTCTTTCCCCTTGGATTACTTTCTGTTGGCCCCACACACCTAGCCCACACATTCCCACTTATTTCACAGGAAGAGTTAACTGAATTTCCTGTTTTCAAGGAGTATTCTGGACTGGCTTTTTAGCCTAGAAAAACGCTGGATCAAAGCTCCAGATCAGCTTTTGGTTTTTTTCTTATACATTTTATGAGAGTTCATTAGTTGTTTCATAAGTAGTACTGCTTGTTAGAGGTAAAAATCCAGCCACCTTCAGTTTCCCTAGACACCTCTATGCTTGGTTCAGAGAGGAAAATTGGCATCTGCCAATTTATCCCCAAGATAAACCAGGCAAATCTAGTAAAAACTAAGAATGAATGACCAAGCAGAAGGTGTGCTACAGACTACCACACTGCACAGCACACCTCGTGAAGTGTATTTTCAGGCACCTCTGAATGTGTTCATTTTCTCCTCTACACCCTTCCTTTAGACATGAAAATGTTACAAAGGTGCATGGATATATACATATATGTGTGTACACACACACACATAAATATTTATCTCCTATAAAGTGAAACGAAATATTTAGAAGATACAAGTTTGTATTTACAAACATCTCTGTATTTCAAAAACAAGATTCTTAAAAATGCCTATCCTTACCTCCTCCTCCTCCCATGGTGCCAGGCTCTCAGGTCAAACAGATTTTACAGTGCTATGCGCTAGGGCTCCTGCCAGCTGGTTTTGAGGACAGAAAACATCTCTAGTCCTCTTAAACATCAAAACTGCTTTCCAGAGTTGCTGTAAGGCAAGCTTTAAAACCACTTTTCTGTGACATATCCTAAAAATGCCTTTTTTTTTAAATAATTTTCAGTATTGTTTTAAATACGTCCTCTGATTATAAAAGCTACATTTATTTATTGCCTTTAACTTCAACCTCAAGTGACCTTGATTAATATTAATCCAAATGAGACCTCCTCCCCCAAAACAATAATATTGCATGGCATTTCTAAATTAAAGTAGGATATTTTTTTATTCTGCAGCTGTCTTCCAAGGAGACATGAAGAAATGGTTGCAGGATAGGAAAGATGGGGGGGGGGGGGGAACAGCCTATAACACGTGCAACATGTGCACATCAAACTCCCTACACCAGGGGACTTTTCCGCAACTAGAGATGAATTTTCAGTAAACCTGGGAAGCTTCATTTTTCACAGAAAAAACTCAAGCCTTCAGATGTATGTAATTTCTTCTTGATGTCAAGCAACAGCCAGCCACCTCTGCCCAGTTGTGTCCTGATGGTTCAGATTAAGAAAAAGACATGAAATCACTGCAAAATTCCAGATGCACTAAGCCAAGCAAAGAAATAGCTGCACCCTGTTAAGGTCATGCTTGCCATCCTGTTTTCTAACATGAGATTAAAAATATCAAGTACTGTTGATTTATTTACCAGGCTGGCTGTGCACCACATTTAAGTGTTCAGATACATCTTGCACAGAGTAAACATCTTTGGTAGCAACTATCAGTAATAGGAGTTTTAGTTAAAACACAGTTGTCCAAGAGCAACAGTTTGGTATCTGCTACAAAGAATGCTACTTTTAGCACTGTACTGCTTTCAAGTTTGGGGTGTGCTTGGTTTGGGTTTTTTTACCATTAAAACAAAGCATTTGTTACAAACTGAAAATATCCTTATTACACAAATCAAAAATTTTTAACTCTGAAAGCTACCAAAGACTTTAAAGCATTAACAAGCACAAACAATATTCTGAGAAACCTACAGAGGTAAAGAGCTATTTTACGGAAAGTTTCAGATATTACTAATATTCTTACCTAATTGTAGGCTTCTAAGGAGATCTACTGTTAGGGCTTCACATTACAGTGGATAGAAAACACATACATGAAAAATAACATGAAAGAAAATTTGCTCATGCCATTCATAAATATTATCTATCCTATCCCTTGCAGAAAATAACTAAGTTACTTCTAGTAAAACAGTGGGAGGGCAGTTCAACTTGAAATCATAAAAAAGGTATTAAAGGTTTTTGTTTGTTTGCTTTTCCACCTGCTTTAAGTTTTGCTCTCATCTGCTGAGCAGAATCTTGTTATCTTGCCTTAGGTAACCAAAGAACATGCAGAGTTTTACAGTTCTCACACAACTTCTCTCTGCACCTAAAACTATTTGTCTCTGAGTGCACATATTTCACAATCTTTAATTTCTTTGATTTAGTCCCTAACAACAGCAGTCCTTCCAGAAGATGAAGAAATATTCACAAAGAACCTCTTTGATTCTTACCTGCAGGCAGAGCTGCAGCTGCCCAGACTGTAAGGTCCTATTGGAAGTAGACTATTTACAAAAATCATAGAATAGTTAGGATTGGAAAGGACCTTAAGGTCATCTAGTTCCAACCCCCCTGACATGGGCAGGGACACCTCACACTAAACCATGCCATCCAAGGCTATGTCCAACCCCGCCTTGAACACCGACATGGATGGAGCATTCACAACTTCCCTGGGCAACCCATTCCAGGGCCTCACCATCCTCACAGTAAAGAATTTCTTCCTCATATCCAATCTAAACTTCCCCTGTTTAAGTTTGAACCCATTATCCCTTGTCCTCTCACCACAGTCCCTAATGAAGAGTCCCTCCCCAGCATCCCTCTAGGCCCCCTTCAGATATTGGAAGGCTGCTATGAGGTCTCCACGTAGCCTTCTGCTCTCCAGGCTGGGTTTAACAACTACAAGTGTCAAATGTCTTGTTTCATTAGGTATAGTACCAGTGAAAGTCTAACAAAGGATGCTGATTTGGGGTCATACCATAAAGATGAAGAGCAACCTACCACTAAACAAGATCAAATTAAAACATTGACCTCCTGTGCTAAGCAAACCCACCCCAGCTTACCTCCCATGCAGTTGCCCAAGGAGAAGAGAGATCAGACTGGGATCCAGCTGACCACATCCATATCACTACTCAAGCTCTTGAGTCGTAGAAGAAGACAGCAGATGATGCTTTCAATAATCCTTTGAGACAGTTCCTATTCTTTATTTAAACATTTCTTTATCTCAATGCTATTTTATCATTTGGTTTTAAATTTAAAATAGCTCTGGCCTAAAAGAAAATTCCTCCAAAAACACAGCTCACTGGGCAGCCAAACCCTGACTCTGTTCAACATGATTCTTTTATTCCTTATGAACATCACCAGAAGAGATGCTACAAGCAAATTACAAGTATTTATACTGTAAAAACCAATTTGAATTGTGTAAACACATAATACAAATCAGTCCTCCTCCTACAAACAGATGTTGTTGGCTTACGTAATAACATCCATCTTCTTCTAAATACCACTAATGTCTTATTTCACATTTGGTTTTACTCCTTGGACCTGAAAATCCCCTTTCTGGTATCTCTGTAGCCTTTCTCACCATAGTTTTCATCACGATCAAACTGTTCTCCTAGAAGCATCCTCACAGGTGTGTGACAAGAGACCAACCCCACTTATCATAGCATGGGTTATTACATGGTGGACTTTTCTATAAGACTGTACACCCTGTAAAAATCACTCTCTCCTAACAAACACATCATGGGCAAGAGAGTAATTCTACTAGGACTTAAGGATTCCCCTTATAGAAAATTGTATTATATTAGCCAAAATACTTTAAATATTTCAACAAAGGTGAAGAAAAACCTTGCTTTCATCAGAGAGCCTCCAATTCAATCTGTGACGAGACACGTTTCCTTGCAATGCCACCCAAATGCATTTGACTAGTACTGACCCCTATAACTGGCTGCACTATAAATCCTTAGTGTTAATACAGTTGCTTCAACACATAGCTTGGTTTGCAAGTGACAGCCTGGGTCATCAGATGGGCTTTTATCTTGAGCCACTAAACAGTGAAAGAGCTCTTTGAGTTAAAGATGAACGTTCAAACTTATTTGAGGAGGACTGCACACATGTAGCAGGACTGAGAGCAATATTACTCCTACACAACTCTTCTTCCATGAAAACATGTTTCCTCTGTGCATCCTTAACAGCCAAAAAAATTTGCCATGCAAAAATGGAAATCTCCACTAATCCTCTGCATCAAAATGAAGCTTAGGGATTTGGCTATCCTAGGAACAATGTTCTTACAGAATTGTGTGCATATTAGAGTCCTTTGCTTATGACTTCTTTAAAATGGCATTGAAAAAATACCACCAGTACATTAGATTTATCCTTTAAAATGGCAATATACTGCATCTGAAGTCTGATGTTTTCATACAAATTACATAATTAGGACTTGGGCACAAAGATCAAGAAAAAATTGTATGTAGCTTTTTTCATTGTATAAGTGCAGATATATTTTTTTTTAAAAAAGCTGTGTTTCTGCCAAGAATAAAGCTTGTAGTAGAAATTCTTCGGGGGGAAAGTATCACATCCTGTTCAGCCCCCAAAATGCCAAGTATTCTTGAAGGTGAGCAAATAGCTGGGGAGCATCAGTTAAAGGTGTCAATGCTATTGCAATCAAAACAGTAAACCATAATAAAAATAAATTTTAGCAGACTAGGTAAAACACACTTTAACACAGCATCTTAAAATATGATACCTACCAGGCATCACAGCAGCACAGTTTAGTCACTGTGCTTTATAAATAATCTCTTATGAGCCAAGAAGTACGAGATTATATAGTCAACAGTTACCATGAAAATAATTACCAAATTGGTTGTCACTGCTGACATGTATGAGGCATAACTTTTTAATAAAATAAGAAAGCACTTTTACTGGAAATAACAATGATTTCAGTGCTAATATAGTAAGCTGTGATGTGGCAAAGATTACTGGGCTGCCCTATATAGAGATACAGCTGCATGTAAGGTGCACAAGAGCTTTTCAGCGCATTATCCATTTTTCAAGATACTTTGTATTTTAGGGAAAAAAAAAAAAAGCACCAAAACAGAAACAATTGCCCCCTCCTTTACAAAACAGCCATAACTTCAACAGCAGAGACAGAGGCACTCAAGTTGTGAAAAGTAAACATGTAACAGGAAAGCAGATCAGAGAATATAAACTCTGCCCAATGATAAATTGAAATTGCAAATTAAACATCCTCTCAAATTCCCAACGCTACCTCAAAAGCTGTGGGATGAGCCCATTCAGGATCTGCAACAACAGCATTTGGATTCCAGATACAAGCAAGAAGTGTTTGTTGCCAGCAATAACAGGGTGTCGTGAGCAAAAGGAGAGGGAGGGTACTACTACAAAATTTCTAACTTAAAAAACAAAACCAAAACCACCTCAAAACAACCAAAACCAACATTTGGATGTTCAACATCTCCTGATCCCAAATGCTCAGAGAAATACAACCCCCAGGTTCACTTGAAAAGGTATGCCTTGAAGTACCAGAGGTTATAAAACTCAGAGAACGGTATAGTAATACAGCATATTAACATATTTAATAGCTTCTTAAATATCTGTTTGGCAAAGGAAAAGAAATACACAGAATCACCTTCAATTTCCTCAAACTTCTGAAATAAAAAAAAAAGTAGAAGCATTGGCTAGACTACATAAACACCCACTACTGCACTTTTATTCACCTGATCAAGGATTACTTTAGTTTTCTGCCTTTTCCAAAACTTCACTATGATAGTGAATCCATACTAAAAAAAAATAATTTGAATACTTACAAACACTTTTCAACAGCTCTGCTCAACATGACATCCTACAGGGCTTCCTTTCCAATACAAGCGTTTTAATTCATACAAGTCAACCAACATGCTCACTGAAGTGGCACTCCCTCAGGAAAACATTCAAATGAGCTCATCTATTAAATCAAAAAAAATTATATATCTGCCTGCAGTTGTTTAACAAGCATTTGAGTTTCAACAGGGCATCCATCAGTACTTAGAGGGAGCATGTTCCCACGCTGTTCTTACTAAAGAAGTATCACTCCTCTGGAATGGTTAATCATTTCTGATGTACAAAAACAGCGTATGAATATATTCAGGATGCTACTCACCATTAATGACAATACTGCATTTATACAAGTCTACAAGCACGGAATTCAGTGAAGGAAAATGACTGCAGACTGCAAAAACATGTTTAAAAATGGATGCCATTGTAATTCAGAAAACATTAAAATCCAAGTGAGGAGAAAACCCCACCAATCTTAACTCTATGGTGTGCCTGTGAACTTAAAAACCACACAAGCCTCCTACTGCAGGGTACTCCTGTTAAAAAGGATGGTCTGAACAGCGGAATCAGTTTGTGCATCCTTGGCAAGATTCACAAGGGCATCCTGGTTCTTCTCTGCTCTACTCCAGATATATAAGACAGTTTTGGCCAAGACCTTTTTCAAGACTGTGAGGATGCCTTCCCTGGAGAGAGGTGGGGAGATCTCTTGTTATATGACTAACCCCTTCCTCATCCCCTTGCACGCACATTTTAAACCAATGAGTTCAATTTCATGGGCTGTGACTCCAGATGAAGACACACAGAGATGTGCATCCAGGTCGTGACGACAAATTCATCAGCCTGCACTGGGAAATCCTACTATCAGGCTAGTCAGGAACACGGATTTATGCTCCAAGCATCCTGTCCCTTCCATAGCTTCTATGAACAAGAATAGTTGCCATGAACTACCTGTACTGTACAGCTGGAACCAGGACTACCAAACACACATTGCAGCAGCGCCAAGGAGTAATGGATGAGGAAAACTGTGCCGAAGGCCGTGAAGGAGCAAGGCAGCTAAAGACAGGGAAAACATCCAGCAACAGAGAGATCTGCTCTTCCATGAGTCTGGAAGAGAAAGGCAGTGCAATCTTCACAGAGCACCACCTGAACACAGCTGGAGGGGAAACAAAAAAGAAAGTGGTATTTTCAGTCAGAGGGGTAAAAATCAGTAAAGCCTATTATCACTGCTTTTGTAGGCTTCCAGTCCCAAAATGCAAATAAAATCAGCACCTTTCATATGCATGCACTTTGTTTATAAGAAAGGAAGACGTTTCCTTTATTAAAAAAAACAAAACCAAAAACACACATACACAAAAAACAAACAAAAAAAACCACACACACAAAAAAAAAAAAAACATTGTTCTCACCATCAGCCTTTACTTTCAGTCTCTCCTGAAAACCAGCATCCTGCATAATTCAAATGCACTGGCAATATTTCATTTCAATACTAGAGACAGTGCTGCCAGGCAGGTCAATGATATCTGAAATTAAACAAGCTCCTTCACAAGCCTCTATGCAGATGTGCAGGACACCATGCTACATTTCACAGTACTCAGTCCCAGAAGGGCCAGCATTATAATTATTAAGAAAGTGACTGAGAGCAGTGCGCGGTTGTTCAGCCTTTTAACGTTGCGAAGGCTGCATTCACAAACGTCTGCAGAAACAAGATCTCCAGTGTTTGTTTAATTCTTGTACTTGACAAGTTTGAGATGACAGCAGAAAAAAAACAAGACCGATAATGGGAATCAAGAATTTGTTGGGGAATAATTCAAATGTGAAACTGTTAATTAAATATGCAAGCTACTTCCGGAAGCAGCAACAGACAGAAAAAAAACCAAAAGCTGTGTCTATTGTAAGCAAGTGAAAATGCAAAGAGTAAATATATCTATCTTTCAAACTGGGATTTGACTTTCTAATCCCTTGTCTACAGATTTCAGATTCACCTCTTTCTTAAACACATGTTCTGCGAAGGATGTTCCTGCATGATTAAGACAAGAAGTAAACATTTCAGCATTTAGAAAAGGGAAAAGCTGTTTGCTGTTCAAGTTTTCTTGAAGTCCTCAGAACACAGAAAACAGCTTCTGCTCCTGTTTAATGTAAAGGATTTACCAGTATGTAAGTGAACAGTACTTCTCGTTACCAAACAGGCAGCAGGGAGCTGTGACAAGCTCAAAACAATTCTGAGCACAATGCACAGGGTTTCAGATAAGACAGGTGAAAGGAGTTGATCCGTTTAAAGAAGTTTGTGTGGGAGAGGAGAGAGAGCTGCATGAAATTTCATTATTACTTAAATATCTGTAGGATGCAGGAGTAGCAGGGAAAGAATCCCACGGTGGTGAACACTGCATAACATGGTGCAAGAGCAGTCTCCTCCAAAACGCCTATCGCTAAAGTATTACAACAAGATAAACAAATAGCAGTACAAAGTCAAACAGAAGACAATTTCCAATTCTTATTCAAGCTAATTTGATTTCTGTTGAACCCACCAGAAATTTCAGAAAAGGTTTAATGGTAAATACTATGACTACTATTGTCCAGACCTTACAAAATGCTGCTTGTTTCAGGCTGGTTTCCAGAAGATGGAGAATACCGCAATTCCCATTTTACATATGGGCAGACAACATAATTGCAGCAGGTTCCAGATTAAAACAGATCAGCCTTCAGCCCCTCAACAAATGAATCATCCTCAGCTTGAAAAATGGTTTTATAAAAGCAGATCCAGTCAGTTGAAGTCTATGCAGCAAGTCAGCAGCATGAGCAAAATGCACCATGCTCACAAAGATGGATGCACAGGACACTGCCAGGCTCCTGACAAGCAGTTTCACGGGGAAAAGGGGATAAACCTTTTTGGGAGAGTTTTATGGAGAAAAGATAGATGCAAAAAGATCAGGATGAATCTTATATATACAAACCGACAAGGAGAGACATGCTGTGACTGATGCTGTATGCAATAAACACAACTGGTAAAGAGTCTAGACAGGCTTTCAGTGCATAAGTTATATGCAACATGCTGGAGGGGACTTGCAGCAACCTGTAATTTTAAGATTCTACCTGAAATTTAAAAGAAAGACAATGATATCCTGCCTGGCTCCTTCCCCAAACAGATTCTGCTGATTTGCCTAACCAGACAAATCACACAAACCCTGTGGTTTATTAATGCCTTTCAAGTTTATTCTCAATAGGTAAATTGAGAAAAACTATGGGTTTGAGGGGGTTTTGCCCCTTAAGAGAAAGCGCGTAAGGGAGAAGATTATCTGTTTCCCCATGCAACTTGATCATCCTTCTTCGTTCTCACTGCAACCTATAAAACTGAGTTGTGCCCAGCACCGTCACTGTCCTGGCCAGTGCACACTGAATGTTCGTTTTTTTCCCCTGAGAACAACATGAAAATAGTTTCCCACTGCATTGTTCCCAAGCATTTTTGCCTATACTATTAGAACACAAAGTTAACTCCTCCTGCCACAACCCTTCTTCTCTGTAAACACTTCACACAAAGCGTATCTGAATCATCAATTCCAGTCTGTCCAATTTCAGAAACATTTCAGAAGTGCACCACAGGATGAATGCAGCTTAGACTGAAGACAGGAAAGAGAACTGCGGAGGGATTACTGGAATCATATACAGAAAACTCAAACTGTAAGAGCAAGAGATGCTTCCTCTGAAATCATTCCTCTTGAGTGAAAGGATAAATCATGGGGTTTTTCACTTGACACAAAGCCATCAGATGTAATTCACCCATCTCACAACAAGCTACATCTTTGTGCCTGCGCATCTGTGATGCTCCAGCCATGGAAAGAAGTGGAAATGAAATACTTGCCTGCTGTCTGGGGTTAGACTACCATGTACGGTGACCAAGAGATTTTCCCTGAGACTGGACAGTAATGAGTGGCAGGGTGTGTGGGACACTATGGGCAAGTACCTAGTCCACTGGGCCCCTCCAGTGCTTTGGAAGCATCGGAGATGGAAGGCAGCTGTATGGAGTCCCCAACGACAAGCTGCAGAAACTGCTGGAGGGGAGGGTGAATTATTTTGAGCCTGGTGGGCCTACGACACTTTAGGCCATCAGGGCAGAGATGCAACATGCAGATGGACTCATGATCGAGGGGTGGACTTAGCAATGGACATTATTGCCCAGGTTATACACGAGTGTGAACACTGCACACAGCCTCTCCTGCTCTGAAAGACTGTTACAAAAGATGGAGCCTGACATCAGGGACTGGATGGCCTCAGCACCTTCATAGGGATTGGTCCATGAACAAATGGATGATCTCTCTCCCTCTATGCGTGTGTGTGGATGTATATACACACGTTATGTTATATTGAAAAATGTGGGATCTGAGCATGACGTGAATGGTATGGAATAAGGCATGGAATGTCCTGGGCACAGCAGTAGCAGTCATTTTTCTCCTTCTTGGTAGCTGGTGCAGCGCTGTGTTTTTGATTTTGGGCCTGGGAACAGTGCTGATAACACCAGTGTTTTCAGTTACTGCTTGGTGATGTTCAGGCTGGCCAAGGACTTGTTGAGGCTCATGCTCTGCCAGGGAGGAGGGGAAGCCGAGAGGAAGGAGAGACAGGACACCTGACCCAAACTAACCAAAGAGGTTATTCCATACCGCAGCACGTCATGTCCAGGATGTAGAAACGGAGGACAGACACCCGGAAGGGTGGTGGGGTGTGCACCGTGGGGGGGGCACCGTGGGGGTGCACTGCTTGGTCGAGCTGGGTGGTGAGCTATTGTATTCTTTCCCTGTATTTGCCTTGTCATTATTGTTACTGGTGGGGGTGCACTGGGTGGTCAGGCTTGATACTGAGCGGTGAGCAATTGTATTCTTTTCCCTTGTATTTTTCTCTTGTCATTATTATTATTGGTGGTAGCAGCAGTGATTTGTGTTATACCTTAGTTTCTAAACTGTTCTTATCTCAACCTGTGGGAGTTGCATTCTTTCGATTCTCCTTCCCATCCCTCCAGAAGCGGAGGGAAGAAAGAGTGGGGAGTGAGTGAGAGAGCGGCTGTGTGAGTTTATAGACTTAAACCACTAAAGTTCTTTTTTGCGTCCTCCTGGGGCTCGGGCTCACGGGGCTCTGCGGCCGGCTGCTGGGGAATGCTCTCGGCCGCCGCGGGGCTGGGATCGGCCGCCGCCCCCCTTCGCCGCTCGGGAGCTGCGGGGCTCGGCTTCTCTGCCGCCTCCCACTTCCCGGCCTCTTGATCCCCGGGCCGTTATCCCAGGCTGTTTCGGCCGCCGACGCCTCCCGGGGCCGCCCCCCCTCGGCTCCGCACAGCCTCTAGAAGACGGAGTAACTAAAGTATAACACAAATCACTACTGCTACCACCAATAATAATAATGACCAGAGAAATACAAGGGAAAAGAATACAGTTGCTCACCATCCAATATCAAGCCCGACCACCCAGTGCACCCCCACCAGTAACAATAACGACAAGGCAAATACAGGGAAAGAATACAATAGCTCACCACCCAGCTCGACCAAGCAGCGCACCCCCACCAGTGCACCACCCACCGTGCACACCCCACCACCCTTCCGGGTCTCTGCTCTCCGTCTTTTCCTCCTGGACATGACGTGCTGCGGTATGGAATAACCTCTTTGGTTAGTCTGGGTCAGGTGTCCTGTCTCCCCTTCCTCCCGGCTCCCCTCCTCCCTGGCAGAGCATGAGACTCACAAAGTCCTTGGCCAGCCTAAACATCACCAAGCAGTAACTGAAAACACTGGTGTTATCCGCACTGTTCCCAGGCCCAAAATCAAAAACACAGCGCTGCACCAGCTACCAAGAAGGAGAAAAATGACTGCTGCTGCTGAACCCAGGACACCTGCACAGCCTGGTCTTTGGGTGATTTACGCCAAAAAATTTTCCTTTTTGTCCCCCTTCTTCCCTTTCTCCTCTTCATGAGAGAAAACTTGGGCAACTAAGGTGTTAGCAAACCCATCTAGAAATGTCGGAATTGCATCAGGAGGTTCCCTGATGGAGAAATACTGGCATGGCAATGAGTATTTAACAACAGGAAACAACAAACCTGAATTCCTCTAAGAAAAGTTAGTATTTAAAGCAACATAATACTTTCCATCTCCTTATCTCAGTACTGATTTTCTTCCCAGCCAAAGCACTTAAAACACACACACTTCAACCACAACCAGCTTACAGGCTCAGAGCTACATGCTTGTCAACAGGTTCTGGTGAAAGATGACCAAATCCACCAGCAAAGGTTTTTGGACCAGCAGCAAAATGGCCAGCTTGCTGTGAGTACTTCCATGGAGTCCATTCACCACGCTGGGCCAAAAGCAGCATTGTGTGTTTATCTTATTAACAAGTTTATCTCCAGTATGTCTGACATCGCCATCATTCAACATCAGATGCTATTCTCCAGCTCTGGTCTCCTCCCCTCATTTGGGCTTCCAGTAAAATTAGACCTTGAATTAAGCTTCTAGTAAAATAATTACAGTTGGCAGGTATTTTTCAACAGTGATTTGGAAGCCAAGAAACCAAAGCAAAACCAAATAAAATAGAATTAAGCATTACTCAACTTTCCTCAGAAACATCTTGTTCTGAAGATCAGGTATTTTCACTGGTGGATGGTTTTGCTTGACCACTATTTCATATGCTTCACGAACTTCAAAAAAGCATTAGCTGGACAGCTTACTAATTTTTCCTAAGATAAAACAGGGGAAAAAGCATCTTACAGAATCACAGAATCATAAAATGGTTTGACCTGGAAGGGACCTTAAAGACCATCTATTTTCAAACCCCCTGCCATATGCAGGGACACCTTTCACTAGACCAAGTTGCTCAAAACCCCATCCAACCTGGTCTTGAACACTGCCAGGGGTGGAGCATCTGAAGTCCTTCAAAACAGCAACAAAATGACATCAGAGAGGAAAAAAACCTGCTCAAAAACAGTGGATGCTTTTTGTGGGGAAAACAATGAAAACAAAAAGGAAAGCAAAAAAGTAACAACCTAATCCATTCCCAAAGCACATCTTTCACTGGCCACCATGGGAAGAGGTCTGGCTGGGAAAGCTTTCCTCATATCCACAATTTGAGGAGAAAAGGCACCCTGCCTCAGGTTTCCTGACCAACAGACAAGCATTTGGGGCTGGACAGGAAAAGTGTGGAATTTACCTCCAACCTATTCAATCTTCTCCACAGCTGACAATATGGATATGGCACAAGTCGTTATTCAGAGTTTCTGCACAAAGTAGGATACACTTGCTTAAATTCAAGTAACGTAAATTCTCAGTGAGGTAATCCAAATGATCTTCTCCACTTTTACTGGCAAGCATTTTATTAAAGAAAGCTCCCTTGTAATCATTTGGTAACCATTAAATCATGCAAAGATAGCTTTCTCTTGCTAAAAACAGAACTTTTTTGCAAACCCAGAGGATACACTATTCCTAATAATTTCACAGCTTCCCATACATCTAACATAATTCCCAATGGTTCATTTCTTTCTGTTAAGCAGTGCTTCTTTTTTAGGACATACTATATTATTTTGATACGGGTCAAACCGCAGCTGAATACACCACTTAATCCTGATTTCTACCATGTTAAAAACCTGCCCCAGGGAGCGCGAGCGACCAGGAGTGTGGCGAACAGGGCGGGTTTGAGGCAGTTTGCGTGGCAGCTCGCGCAGGCAGGCGAGCGGGATGGTGAGCACTCGCCGTATGACCAGGGCTTGGCCTGGGAGCTCTGCTCTGGCTGCCCCGGCAGTGGCCAGTGTAGGCACCCAGACAGAGCTGAGGACAGGGGAGGCTGCACGCAGAGCTCGGGGTGTAGAGAGCGCCCGCACTGCTCTCCTGGGAGGAGGGTGAGCAATGGGCAGGGCTGTGCTCGGTGCTCCCTGGTGGAGGTCCTCCTGCAGCAGGTGGCTGAGCTGCGGGAGGCTGTTACTAGGATCAAAGGTGTCAGGGAAGCTGAGAGGGAGCAGCACTGCTTGCTCCAGGACCAGACTG
Source organism: Amazona ochrocephala (assembly GCA_039720435.1). Taxonomy (NCBI): domain Eukaryota; kingdom Metazoa; phylum Chordata; class Aves; order Psittaciformes; family Psittacidae; genus Amazona; species Amazona ochrocephala. The sequence goes on along the minus strand of CM077884.1, from coordinate 701,135 downwards.
TGCAGGGGCCTCAAGCATCCACTGTCGCTCACACAGGAAAGGAGGCCGCTAACCCAGGAAGCTGGGAAAAGGTAACAGAAAAAAACAACAAAAAAAGGAGGAAGAGGGCAATTAAAAGCAAGGGGCTTCCTCCTACATCTGTTGTCCCCACCCAGAACCGCTTCGCTGTCCTGCAAGGGGCTGATGAGGAACCGCGCCCCCACCAGGAACAACCGGCTGATGCACGGGTAGAGAAGATCACTACTGGTGCTGCCCGGAAAAAGCAGTGGGTCCTAGTAGTAGGGGACTCTACTCTGAAAGGCACAGAGGCACCCATCTGCCGGCCTGACCCAGGCTCAAGGGAGGTGTGTTGCCTACCAGGGGCTCGGATCAAGGATGTTGCAGAGAAGCTGCCTGCTCTAGTCGGTCCCACTGACTATTACCCACTTCTAGGGATCCATGTGGGTGCTACTGATATAGATAGCAATAGCCCGGAGACCATAAAGAAGGACTACAGGGCTCTGGGAGAGGTGGTTAGGGGCTCTGGAGCTCAGATTGTCTTTTTATCAATTCTCCAGGATAGAGGGCAGGACTCGAAAAGGCTAGGAGGATTGGGCAGGTTAATAAATGGTTAGAAGGGTGATGCTATAGTCAGGGGTTTGGGTACCTTGAACATGGGACTCAATATAGTAGGCCAGGTCTACTGGGGGCTGGTGGAGCAGGTCTGACAAAGAAGGGGAAGAGCGGTTTTGGTAGGAGGCTTGCCAGACTGGTCAAGGATGCTTTAAACTACACGTGTTGGGGGAGGGGGGCGTCATTCCATCCCAACACACCCAGTCACTTGCCAGCACCTATAATAAATGCTCAGAGCAATGTAGAGATATTCCAGCTGCTCCAGCCAATGAGCCGGCTTCAATTGGATCTCAGCTCAAATGCCTCTACACAAATGCCCGTAGCATGGGGAACAAACAAGAGGAATTAGAGATGTGTGCACGTCTACGGGGGTACCATATCATAGGCATCACAGAAACATGGTGGGATGGCTCCTATGACTGGTGTGTTGGAATGGAAGGTTACCGGCTCTTTAGGAAAGACAGGCCCGGCAGACGGGGAGGGGGAGTTGCTATTTATGTTAGGGATAGGCTAGAGAGTATGGAACTCTGTCTGGGCACAGGTGAGCAGTCAACAGAGAGTTTGTGGGTCAGGGTTAAAGGGAGAACAGCGATGGGTGACATTATTGTGGGGATCTGTTACAACCGCCTGACCAAGGGGAGTTGGTGGACGAAGAGCTCCATAGGCAGATAGGAGCAGCCTCACGCTTGCAGGCGCTTGTTCTCATGGGAGACTTCAACCACCCTGATATCTGTTGGAGGGATGGTACGGCCCGGCACAAGCAATCCAGAAGGTTCCTCGATTGCGTGGAAGACAACTTCCTTCTGCAAGTAATAGAGGAGCCGACAAGGAGAGGTGCCTTGCTTGACCTCGTCCTCACCAACAGGGAAGGGCTGGTTGGGAATGTGACGCTCCAGGGCAGCCTTGATTGCAGCGATCATGAGATGGTTGAATTTGAGATCCTCAGGACAGTGAGAAGAGCGTGCAGCAAGCTCACTGCCCTGGGCTTCAAGAGAGCAGACTTTGGCCTCTTCAGGAACCTGCTCAGTAAGGTTCCATGGGATACAGCCCTAGAGGGCAGGGGGGCCCAAGACTGTTGGTTGATATTCAAGGATCACCTGCTGCAAGCTCAGGAGCGATGCATCCCAACTAGAAGGAAGTTTAGCAGGAGGGCCAGGAGACCTCCTTGGATGGATAAGGAGCTGCTGAGGAAAATTTGAAGGAAAAAAGAGGCTTATAAAAGGTGGAAGCAAGGACAGGCAGCCTGGGAAGAATACAGGGATGTTGTCTGGGAAGCTAGGGACCAGGTTAGGAAAGCTAAGGCCCACTCAGAATTAAGCTTGGCTAGGGGTGTTAAGGATAACAGGAAGGGATTCTGTAGGTACACTGCAAATAAAAGACAGGCTAGGGACAATGTGGGTCTTCTCCAGAAGCTATCAGAAGAACTGGCTACCCTGGATTTGGAGAGGGTTGAGGTTATAAATGACTTCTTTTCCTCAGTCTTCACTTCCAGATGCTCCCACCACACCACACAAGTCTTGGAAGGCAGATGCAGGGACTGTGGGAATGAAGACCCTGGGCCCACTTCAGCAGAGAATCTGGTTCAAGATCATCTCAGGAACCTGAACGTATACAAGTCCATGGGACCTGATGAAATCCATCTGCGGGTCCTGAAGGAGCTGGCAAATGAAGTTGCTAAGCCACTGTCCATCATATTTGAAAAACCATGGCAGTCAGGTGAAGTTCCCGATGACTGGAAAAAGGGAAATATAACCCCCATTTTCAAGAAGGGGAAAATGGATGAGCCGGGGAATTACAGACCAGTCAGTCTCACCTCTGTGCCTAGCAAAATCTTAGAGCAGATTCTCCTGGAAGGCATGCTGAGGCACATGAAAACCAACAAGGTGCTTGGTGACAGCCAGCATGGCTTCACTAAGGGGAAATCCTGCCTGACCAATCTGGTGGCCTTCTATGATGTGGCAACAGATCTGATGGATGGGGTAGAGCAGTTGATGTTATCTACTTGTGCAAAGCGTTTGACACTGTCTCACATGACATCCTTCTCTCTAAGTTGGAGAGACATCAATTTGATAGGTGGACCACTCAGTGGATAAAGAACTGGCTGGATGGCCACACGCAAAGAGTTGTGCTCAATGGCTCAATGTCCAGCTGGAGACCAGTAACGAGTGGTGTCCTTCAGGGATCGGTGTTGGGACCGGTCTTGTTCAACATCTCTGTCGGTGACATGGACAATGGGATTGAGTGCACCCTCAGCAAGTCTGCCAATGACACCAAGCTGTGTGGTTCGGTTGATACAGTGGAGGGAAGGAATGTCATCCAGAGGGACCTTAACATGCTTGTGAGGTGGGCTGATGCCAACCTGATGAAGTTTAACCATGCCAAGTGCAAGGTCCTACACCTGGGTCAGAGCAATCGCAGGCACAGCTACAGGTTGGGCAGGGAGGAGATTCAGAGCAGCCCTGCGGAGAAGGACTTGGGGATGTTGGTTGATGAAAAAATGAACATGTGCCAGCAGTGTGCGCTTGAAGCCCAGAAAGCCAACCGTATCCTGGGCTGCATCAAAAGGAGTGTGACCAGCAGGTCGAGGGAGGTGATCCTGCCCCTTTACTCTGCTCTCGGGAGACCTCACTTGGAGTCTTGTGTGCAGTTCTGGTGTCCTCAACATAGAAAGGACATGGAACTGTTAGAACAAGTCCAGAGGAAGATCAGAGGACTGGAGCACCTCCCGTATGAAGATAGCCTGAGGAAGTTGGGGCTGTTCAGCCTGGAGAAGAGAAGGCTGCGTGGAGACCTCATAGCAGCCTTCCAGTATCTGAAGGGTGCCTACAGGGATGCTGGGGAGGGACTCTTCATTAGGGACTGTGGTGATAGGACAAGGGGTAACAGGTTCAAACTTAAACAGGGGAAGTTTAGATTGGATATAAGGAAGAAATTCTTTACTTTGAGTGGTGAGGCACTGAAATGGGTTGCCCAGGGAAGTTGTGAATGCTCCATTGCTGGCGGTGTTCAAGGTTAGGTTGGACAGAGCCTTGGGTAGCATGGTTTAGTGGGATAGTGGGAGGTGTCCCTGCCCATGGCAGGGGGGTTGGAACTAGATAATCTTAAGGCCCTTTCCAATCCTAACTATTCTGTGATTCTATGCTCCTTCTTAAAAAATAACAAAACAAAAAAAAAAAAAAAAAAAAAAAAACAACCAAAAAAACACGTGCCTGTATCACTGCGCAGATCTTTAGGAAATTTGCATGGTGCCAGATAAACACCAAAAGACAGAAGGAACATATGTTGAGTGGTTTACTTCCAAGTCTTTTAAATACTGTCCTGTCTTGCATATTACCCTTGGTATCTCACTGCTCTTTACTCCATCAGAGCTCTGAAAGCTTAGAGACAAGTGCCCATATCCCATACTGAAGTATGAAGCTCCTTATTGCTTGGGGACCAGCACACAAAACTACCATGCTCACAGTGAACACGCCTAGAAGCAGGACCCCTGGATGACATTTCTCTTAGTAAGGAATTGCAATAACAGTTTCTTCTTACACAGGTGATATGGTTTGGGGTTTTTTCCAGTTGAAATGTGAATCCAGAAAACAGCAAAAAAATTATGTGCCAGCCCTGTCTCGGTTTCCTCAAATCTCTGACCAACAATGGCATTGTCCCCAGCATTCACAAGATGCCCTCCTCCCCCCTCCAAACCATGGTGCTTTTGATTTTTGGGTTGACTCATTTGAAGACAAGGAGCCAAAGGACACAACCCATTCACGCCAGGTGGAAGAGTCAAAAGTGCATTTGTGTTGACCACCCAGAACCTAAATGAAAGGAGCACATGCAACATCTGATGCTGCAAGACAGTCCCCGCCCAGGCCTTTGGGACAGGCTCTGCAGCTCCGAAAACGCAGTAAAGCAGTAATAGGCTTCCACATCCCACATTACATTTTGCCACATAATACAGTTGTATTTTTCTAGCAATTCCATGGGGGACTATTATAGGGGGAAAAAAACACATTAAAAAAATCTCTCCAATTTGCAAAGTATCTGGGGAATGATAAAAGGAGAAAAATAGGGTTGAAAGAAAAAAGCAGCAGCTTCCACGTGAAGAAGCACAACATACAAGAGCCCAAGTCCTTCAGTCGATTTCTAAGAAGCCTCCATTTCCATCATCACTTTATTTCACATGCAGATGATACTATAACAAGCCCTATAGATAACTTAGTCCATACATATATAGGCATTTGCTAAAACGCTACTGCCAGTATCCGGTCAATACAAATGGGCACTGTTTCTACTTTACTGCATTAAAAAATTGGAGAAAGAGGTCACAGAAAAAATGGCATGAGAGAGAACTCCATTTTCAGAAGTATTTCAAGACAGTTCACCTCCAGTTTATTTTTCACCAGAAGCAAATGTCAGAAAGCCATTTCCTGCTGACACTGCTAATTCAGCACTTGCTTTATTCCCACACTTTATTATTCCCCTTTCCTGTTTTTGTATTCATTGCTGCCTTCAAAAAAGGATGAGTAGGGACAGGAGGAAGATCAAGACAGAAGCCCTTAGCTTTCTGAACGGGTGCCTCAGGAAGCAAAGCATTTAACACTCTGAAATGCTGACCTTTAGTTTTCAGGTCAGTTAGCCAAAGATGTGATGTACAGAAAGGAAAAAGTAACATCCTAACAACCCCCAAGGTTTCAAAAAAAACCAAAAAACAATCTCGTCTGTCCAGAAAATCAGTCTTACTGCTTCTTCCTCTGTCCATAGCTACTATTTCTTTATCATCCCACTCTCTTAAAAATACAGTATGTTTAACAAAAAGTGAGCAATATTTGATTACAAACATCTTTTGCCAGCACAACTCTCAAACTGCCTAAGGGCTTAAGATACGCAGATGCTTTAACTAAAAATTGAACAGGACACTGCATTTCATAGGTGGCTTCAAGACCTTTGTCAGAGGTTTTTTTCCCCACATACACAGTGAAATGGATGGATCATTCTGGAGATGAGTCACACTGAATACAGAAAAAACTCCCATGAAATGCTGTGGGGTTTGTGTTTAACATTCTCCAGTTCCTTTTCTGGAGTATTTGGCAAGTCTCTGGCAAATGCTCCTCCCACAGGAATCAAGTGGAGATTTCGTCAGTGAAATAAATCTAGTATTGATTATATATTCATTTCAATCTTCACTTTCCTTACTCTGCTTGAAGTCTGCTCCCTCCCAAAGCTGTCAGAGGAGAAAGAAAAGCCACCAAGAGCAGGGCAACTGCAGATACTGAAAACACAATCAAGATGGGTTTCCAAAGCTCCAGACCACAGAGGATGCTCAAGCAGATTTGCTGCTGCAGCTGTTTCTGAACATCGCCCTCGACAAAGTGCTTGAATGCATACAATACTTGAATGTTTAGATTGGCTTTCACTTCAAAAGGGTTAGGCAGCAACATCTTTCTACTAAAGGCCAATTAACACATATAAAAGGGGGCAAAGTAAAATTTAAGGCTAAGCGAGTCTTTGGTGCACAAGGCAAGGCAGAGCAAAAGGAGCCAGTAGAAACCGAACCTAAGCCCAGCACTTAGCGCTATCATGGTCTACCTGCTTTATACCTGCCTGCTTCTCCAGAAGTCTTTACATACTCATACACACTTCCTCAAGAGCAGACATCACAATAATCACTGTGATTCAATTCAGTCTGCACATAAATCACTAATGAAATCAGAACATGCAAAAGGTAACAAACCTGGAATCACAGGTATTGTCTCTGTCACCAACCTTAATCTCAGGGACATCAGGGGACTCTGGGTACTTATCTGGGCTGTTGGCCTGTGCTGTAATCTGCCCTGCTATATCTTCCATATACACTGCTACTTAGTTAAAAGCTATGATAAACATTATTACCAATGTTACAAATACACCTTCAGTTATCATGTATACATTATGCTACGGATACTTACTCTTTTGATAAGAGATACTTTACAGAAGCATGTGCATTTATATTACTACTGATCTCACATCTGTACAGAGTATATAATTCCTTTTGCGTCAGCGGATACCATGACTAAGTAGCATTAAGAGTGAAATGGGTATCGCAGCAATCAATGTTTTGTGCAATTCATCTTACCCACAGGATTCTGCACAGTTCCATGGTAATGGGCGAGGAGCAGAGACGGGTGGGAGCTGCAGGTGGGCGTCTACAGCCACAGACCTGCATCTAAGTGGTACACAGCAGATGGCCATCCACTGCTGACTTTGACACCCAAACACCATTTAATATCACTACAAGGTATATGTAGTTGTTTCTGTAATGAAAAAATGTGTGTATACACACATGCACAGAAATAATCAGTGCTTCCCATTCACTTAAAACAGCATTCACATAAGGAGAACTTTTATTACAGGTATTTTCTTGACGCACTTGCATTTGTCTTTTGTATTTTCACTTGCATTCACTTCAAATGAATAAAAATACATACTACTTGGCTTATAAAAGATTCACTTATAAAAAAAGCTGATGTGAACTTGTTTGAAAGACAGAAACACAGAAAAGAAATGGCAGAGCTGTAATCATGCACTAGACTCACACTTGCTCAACCGCATACGCAGCACAAAGGCATGACTGAATCCACAAATCCTACATATATTTTTGTCATATAAACTGAAAGCAAACCTCAGTCAGGTCTAGTGGCAATTAAAACTGACGACAGGGCTTTGAAGGACAGCATGCAGCCACAGGCTGCAGTTCTCGCACTCATCTTAAAGAACAGAGGCATTTCAGGTGGCTGGACATTACAAACCCTTTATGCTTAATGAGCATAAAGCTGCCTAATCACTTCTGTAATTATATGCTGTCTTCAGCTAAGGGAGAAATCTGATAGACAACAGAATACATTGCTAAATTACTATAAAAGTTAAATCTGGATTAAAACAAGTATTCTGATTGGCTATGCGTAAGGTGAGGAGGCAGGAAACATGAAAAATGTACTTGCAGACTTTCGGGGAGAAAAGTGCAATCTTAAAAAAAGTGACCAACTTTAAGTTCATTTTTCTACTGGTTTAAAGGGACTAAAAATAAGGGGGCTTTAGTAAAACAAATCATTAAGTGTATAAACATGAAAATGCGTTTTTCTATTAAATAGCATTCATACATCAATCACCAAATAACAACATGCAAGCAGCAAGTGCACCGACATAATGCTCAAACTTCGCTATTTCAATTAGACAGTCCCTTAACAGATGATAATCCATCATTTCTTGGAGACTGCAAAAGTATCAGCACTTTTTTTAACACTCATCTGAGAGGAAGACAAGAAAACACAGCAAAAGAAAACAAAGACAGGCAACCCCCCCTCCCTTGCAACCCAACAGAACAGGCGCTCTTTATTATGAAAAAAGGAAACACTTTGCAATCACGCTGAACTCTTACTCGTTTGTCCCCATGTACTGTGTAGAGGTGGTTTGCATTTTTATAACATTTCGCATAGAGGAAACCAAAGGACAAGTAGCACAGCACACACAAAAGAAGTTCCACCTTTATTGCCCTCTGCTTTTATACGTGTGGCAGAAGTAGGCTTTTTTCTAATTTTGACATCAAGCTTTCATTATATTCCTCTGCTTTCCAGAATTGCTATCCAATAAGCTCAACAGGGAAAGTACAGAAACAAAGAGGCAATTGCTTCTTCAGAAAGCCTTCCGTGGAACCTCCCAGTCCCCCCAAGCCATTCTATGCAGACCCCACAAGCCCAAACAGACTAAAGATAAGCTGACAATGCAGAATTATTCTCAACAACTACATTGGGTTGGACTAAGGGCCCATTTCATCCTGCACACAATAGAAACCAGAAGTGGAAACCTGGGAAAGGGTGCAGGAATACAGATTGAATAAACAGTGAAGTCAGCATGACACACTCTCTCCGACCCCAGCTGAAGTACAGGGACAACTTTTTCCTCTTTGATTCAAGGTGTAACTGAAGTTGTACTAAATGCAATGCATCAAGCTAACATTGGTCAATCATCATGGCGCTGAGTTGCCAATCAGGCTCTCCTGTACATTGCCCTGTCCCCACTCAGCCTTGGTTGCTCATCTCTACCTTGTGAGCTTTTGGAAGCCAAGGTCCTTGCCAAAACTCACAAGTGTGCTTCCCAGAACGACACTTGATCTCATCAGGAGTTTCCTTGTGCCAACATCACACAGTTAGTAGTATGGCAAGGGCAATTTTAAGAAAAGTAAAACGAAATGGGAAATGGTGTTAGTGCTGGTGAAAGGAAGCTCCATAATAGAATCATTTTACTTACAAGTAAAGTTAACCAAGGAGCTACCTTTAAGGTGGGATTTTTCTAAGTTTAAGCTTTTATCATTATATATTTAGAGACACTTTAAAATGTTACACCAATACCAAAGACACCCACGACACAACTTTGTGCTGCTTAGGACTTCGCATATACTACATAAACAAACTTCCCTACCCAAAACCAGCACTAATGCACTTGATCTTAGATACAAGGCCCTGCTGCAGCAGGCACAGTGCCTCACCTCCATGACATCTGCTGGCCTACAAGACAGATCCTGCTCTTTAGTGTCCTGCCAGTATTTCTGTCAAACACACTGTGTGCCAACACAGGAAACTCCACAGAAATTCATGCCGTTTTTGGTTTTGCAGGTCTGCTGCACAACACAAGATAGAAAGGGTGGTGGATATAAAACAGAAATGCAAGAAAGGCTCAATCCTCAACCCTACAAAGCAGGTGCATTAGCAGGACCATTAACCTGTAAAAGCTACTGAAATCATGAAAGTCAATGTATTCCCATAGCCAGTGTTTGCAGGGTCAGCCACTGCCCCTCTTTCCCAACAGTATGTTAGTGCCACAATGAGCCTATGATTTCTTCCATCAAGCCCCATCCCAGGTTCAACAAGTGAAGGCTGATCCACAAAACTTTGTCCTTGCCTTTGGTTCTCCCCAAAACACATACTCCTGAATTAGCTATAGTTAAGGTACCATGATGAAATGGATTCTAGTCAAATACAACTTTTTTTTCTTGTTGCTTTGCCTTTTGAGCACTTGCCTATTTGTCTGTCTTACATTTCTTGCACTGCCACCTCTAAAAGGAAAACAACATGAATTCCAGCATCCTGCATAGCAGTTTACAGAATATGGCTTCGCTCTGAGAATATACTCAAAGTTTTTATTCATGATACACACCACAAGAACAGGAGAAGGAAGCATTTGATCATTTCTGCCCCCTGAACCACACACCTTGAGATAATAATGCAAAGTGCACATGTGGTCTTACACAATTTCCTTTTCAACAGCCGGCGCCTTTTGGTTTTGTTAGTCTCCGTCTCATTTTCTCCTGCTACTTTTCCAGCCTTGTGTCATCAGATGTTTAGCTCTTCACATTTCACCTCCAGCACTCTACCTTACCACCTCCTTGGTTAACACATTTATGAACAGACATACTATTCCTGCTCTCCATACCATTGCTCTGCTTACTGATAACAGCTCTTGATGGTAATGACCTAGAAAAAAAATGCTCACGCTCTGCTCCTACCTCAAATGAAAAGAATTAGCCAACTCTACCTAGACAGCAGTGCTAAGAGAGAGCCCATGCAATACATCCTTTGCTGGGCATCATGATGGCCAGCATTACTCAGACCTTCTTTTTCAATATTATTCTTCAGCCCAAGTTAAACCAAATTTGTCTGCAGGCTCCAGTCTATACAAGGCAGGCTGGCATTGTAGGAAAGGATTGGGGTGATGGGGAGTTGAAGTTGGGTGATAACCAAAAGTCAGATGCACAGAGGAGGCATAAACCTCCTAAAGAGGGCAATCAGAAAGCCAGAAAGACATGTTTTCAGCTTTGTCCTTTCACACATGTATGATTATGGCTTTTAAAGCCACAGGAATCCTTCTACAGCATTAAAAACCATCGTACCTCTAAACATTTAGAAGCTAAATCCTAGACTTGCTAAGCTCAACAACAAAATTCTCCATGACTTCAGCAGTACCCAGTTTTGACCCCAGGGTATAGAATGCAAATGCACATAGGAGCTAAACATAATCTGTGCTGACATTTACATAATTTCCTATATGTAAACAAATCAATGTAGCCACAATATTTGATTGTACTTCTGTCTTCCATGACCAATGAGTCAGAATTGCTGTGTATAGTTATTAGCAATATAAACCTGCAATCAATCAGCACTGTCTTCACCCTACAGAAGCAGGAACAAAACACCTACAAAAGCCATCAGGAAATAGCAATGGACACACCAGGCCCAGGATTGAACTGGAAGCATTAGTAGATTCATAGAATCATAGAATAGTTAGGGTTGGAAAGGACCTTAAGATCACCTAGCTCCAACTCCCCTGCCATGGGCAGGGACACCTCACACTAAACCATGCCATCCAAGGCTCTGTCCAACCCGGCCTTGAACACTGCCAGCAATGAAGCATTCACAACCTCCCTGGGGAACCCATTCCAGTGCCTCACCACCCTTACAATGAAGAATTTTTTCCTCATATCCAATCTAAACTTCCCCTGTTTAAGTTTGAACCCATTACCCCTTGTCCTCTCACCACAGTCCCTAATGAAGAGTCCCTGCCCAGCATCCCTATAGGCCCCTTTCAGATACTGGAAGACTCCTATGAGGTCTCCATGCAGCCTTCACCAGGTTCAACAGCCCCAACTTTTTCATCCTACCTTCATACTTGTTATAGACAGCAATAGGATACTCTTCATAACTATGAACTTCAATATTTGAAAAGCAAATCTGTTATGAGAGCAGAATTAAGCTTCTAAACTTCAAATTGATCAAGAGATTTTAAAAAAATAATAATCCATATTTCAGTCTATTTAAAAATAAAATAAATTTCAAAGCTGAGAAAAGCAACCTTTTATTTTTCTGAGAAGGCACAGAACAAGATCAGAGTCCTATCACGCTCCATACCACAAAGATAACATCACAGCTGCAAGGAATCTGAATGAGCAATTCTAGTCACAGCAGCCCCATAGCCTCTCACGAAAAAGAGCTGTGGTCTCCCAGCTGCCTCCCTGGTATACCATCCGCTACACCATTTTTCTGCTATTCCAGCAATATCTGGAATCACATACATTTTTTCCTCCTTACCAAATGGTTTGAAGCTGATTATCTGGTGTATGCTTGTTCTCCTTTATATTGCTTCCCAATATTCCCTAAAACCTTCCTTGCGGGCACTCACTTCATCTCAGCCTTTCTGGTACAGATCTATAAGAAAGCAGCAAGCAGTATAAAAACCAGGGGAATTACTAAAGACAGATGTACACAGCACCAAGGGTATACTCCTAAATTTCCAGGTAAGTACAACACAGCACCTTAGACCACAGTAATTTCCACTACTTTTAAAGTTTGTCCTAGAGTACCTCTCCAGTGACTAACCAAATGCTCGAACCTACTAGACATGCTGGTTAATGACTTCGTAGGAATGATGAACTAGAAATTGGTAAGCCAGCTTGTAACCCCTACCATCAAAAGGCATAATTCCTCAAGGATGAAAGTTAATTCCCCTCTTCTGTTTTCCATCTCTTCTTCTGCATTCAAATAGACACAAAACCAGTCATGCAGTTTGATGATACAGAAAGGTCCCTTCATCTCCAACACTGTTTTACTCCCCTCAGCACTGAGACTAGATCAGCATTCTCAAAGACAGCAGCTCAGCTCAGAGCTCAGTTTGCACTTGCAAGAGACCTTATGGATATCAATTGCGAAGGTTACATGCTACTTTTTTCTTTTAACACCCAACCAATACTCAGTACTTTAAAAGCAATAAAACTGTTTCAATACAAAACACAATTCAGGCACATTCATGAGATGTCACAAGAGCTGGCAGCAGGTAAAGAGAAAGAATGGAAAAACACAGATAGAGAAGAAAGGAATGGGAAATTGAACATCTGAAAAAGCACAGAAGTTACAAACTTAATAAGAAAATCAGTCCACAAACAGATCAGAGCAATTCACCAAGTACCAACCAGAGTGAAGCCATGAAGACTTCAGGGCTACCTTCATTCTTACTTGTAGTTTTCATTCTTGAGGATATTCAGCCACAACCAAAATCAAAAGCGGAGCTGACCTCACATGCTTGGAAAACCCACCGCAGAGTTTTTTTTGGGATAGTTTCCTTGGCATAGTTAATTTGCCTTTCATCCCACCTCTGCCTCTCACAAGCACTGCATTAAAACTCCTCCTGCTTGTGAGGCGCTTGAGACTATGTCTCAGGAAGCACCTAACACTAATTATAGCAAACAGCAGCCTCTTATGTGCCTTTTCAAAGCATATGCTGATGCAAAAAATGCCCAGAAAAGAGAGTTGTTTCTTCTGCATTTGGCTTAAGGCAAAAAAATACAGGAACACGACAATTATCCTGCTGTTTACCTAAAAAGATAAAGGATGTGACAACAAGAAACAGCAAGAGGGTTCTTCAAGAGCTTTCTCAGGATAGCAGTAGCTCTTGGGAAAGCAGAATGGAAAAGAAGGGAGGAGATACTGCTATTAGGATGCTATTCTCCATCATAATCTTTTGACATTGGTAGAATCGTTCCCGTATCTGATATGCAGTGCTTTATTTCAATATCAGATATTTAGACTGGAGGGGTCTGGCACCTCAGGGCTCATTTTGGAGGGCAGGAACCAGGGGAAAGCCCGCAGTAGAACAACTCCTTGTCTTACTCTCAATAATCATAACAGGAGCAAAGAAACTCCTCATTGCGCACTGAGAGCCAACATAAACCCCCAAAAAACAAGAGTCTTTGACCTGTCATGCTTAATGAATGTTCTTGATGAACTTCACCTTTTTCTCTGTAGTCTCCTCTGGGCCTGTGCTGTTGCCCAACCTGTTCTGCCTACAAAGCAAGGCCAGGGCAGGGCCTGGAAGGGTTTGGACCTATTTTTCACCCAGCAGCAACACCACTATGTGCTGATTCTGCCGTATTTGCTATTGCTTCAACCTCAGTGCCCTCAGAAGACCAAAACCCACAGGCTTTGCATAGCCAATCTTCCCTGACTCAACAGGAACGCCTTCCAAATCTCAACGCTGGCATGCGCTGCGCGTCTATCTGCAAGAACATGATCTCTGCTCAAAGCCCCACACGGGCCGCCTGGAGGGCACTCAAAGCACGGGGGAGGAAAGGCTACGCATTTGTTTACACCCTCCGCAGCCAAAGGGTGGGAAGGGAGCTGGGAGGGACAAGCCGGCAAAGACAAGGCACACATCCTTAACTACCACCTTCGGAGTGGCTGAATCAGCGCCGGGTGGATGGGTATTTACTGCTGACACAGAGCTGCAATAAATCACTACCTTTCTGAAGCAACAAGGAAGTTGCATGGGTGACTGAGTCATCCTCCACCCTGATGCCATTCCAGCAGCAGAGCCATGTAAGTCCCTCAGCTTTGGGCTGTGCCCATGGCCCAGAAATAGCTTTTAAGCCAAATCCTGCAGTCATCATTCAAAGCTGAAATGCTTTATATACACTCAGCAAGAATTCATGTATGTATTTGACACTGCTAAGAGTAACCAGTGTGTAAATTATTCACTTAACAAAGAAGTCTAACTACAACAGTTACACCAAGTATGCTATCTATTATGACCCACATAGAAGCTAATAATTTGCATTTTACGGAACCACTTTGCACAGACAACCAATCTTAATGGCCAACAACATGATGTACAAAAATTAATAACTGAAAAGCAGTCATCAGCACTGTTATTTGTGTTACAGGTAACTCACAAACCTCATTAAACTGTAGCATTAAATTTCTAATGACCTTCTGAAAAGCTGCTCACTTCAAGAGTCTTTTTTGTAAGGCATAAGTTTGCAGAATGCAAAGCAATTGCAGAGGAAGTATGTGATAGCTACCCTGTGGGAGAGGCCAGGCAAAAAAACGCTGTCACAAAGATGCCACCCTGATCTCCCTTTGGCTGAAGAAGTGACTTTGACTTCATGAACCCACCTCCTTCCAGCTAGTCACTTGACCAGGCTTCTCTCACAAATTTTGGCCATAATGCCAAATTAATCCTACTTCATCCACTCCCCAGACATCTAAGAAGCTCCAGCCTTTTTTCTTTCAAATCACTGGCTTTTAAACTATTTCTGTTGCAGCACCCAAGCATTTGCTGTGGACAAAGAAAGGCTCAGAGGCTAGCACAGAAGTGTAAAGGCAAACAAAAATAAACCACAAAGCCTGGGATTTTCACAGTCTTGGGGAAATTAGGTCCCTTGAATCCCAGTGCAACTCAGTGAAGAGTCAAGTGCATGATTTTCCATTACGCTTACAGAAATCCCCACATAAATGCACAACTAAACATAGCTTTGCAAGGCTAAGCATTCATTATTCTCCTAAATGGTGTTGCTAAGCCTGAAGCCTCTTACTCTCTTTTTTTTTTTTTTTAACAAGGAAATAGTCTCACTCTTGCCAAACCATCGAAGATTCATAATGCTAGTAAGAGGAAAATCCACCTCTCAGAGTCAGGTCCTGTCACTGGGGAAGAACAACAAACCCTATATTCTGAGCTGACAACCATCATGATCTGCCCACTAGTGTTGCGTCACTCTTCCCTGGTTTGTCACGCTGGTGGAGTCTGTCTGCTTGTGTTGGGGATGACAGTTACTCCTCGCTGCTGACGTCTTTGCTCAGGGCTGTGCCGTGGTCTCCAGTACACAGCCTGCTCCAGAACACGCAGACTGGCTGTTGTCATTTCAAAAGCTTTCCTGGCATATTTCTGTCGACTGAAACAGGAAGATTTGGGGCAGCCAGAGGCTGATTTATCATCCTGCGGGTGTAATTTGCGCAGCTCTTCCAAACAAAACATTTTGACTGTGACAGCAAAGGCAAACTCCCTCAAATTGAATTTGTTTGCTGGTTAATTAGTATCCTCTGTGGCAATGCTCTAGACAAAAGAAAGAAATGCTGCCCTCCTCCCACAAGCATCAAGACTTTTTAATCTCAAAGATACACCTTATCTGACATGACCACAGCAGAACGGATACAGCTTCCTCTTTTTTTTTAAAAAAAGGGGAAAGGCAACAAATTGTTGTTCACTGGGAGGTTTTGAATTTCATTTAAGTAGCACTGGGCAGACACTTTTTAAATTATAGGCTCCTACACCTGAAAATTAGCTAGCAATTTTAAAACATAAATTATAAGAAAAAACAACTATGTCTTTGACTTTTGTCTTTGAGTGATAAAATACCAGAGACAGTACTAGAAAACCCTGGTTGGCTTGCTTTCACCTGCTAATAAAACAAGTCCCTGAAGTACTTAAAGTTTCTCCTCTATGCATTTCTGTGGTGGATAAAGAGGAGAGCTGACAGATCTGCTCCCCTGGATTCAGTCCAGCTTATTCAGCATCTTCAGTTTTGCTATTTCAGATTCATGAAAAAATAAAGGCTCAGATGAGAAAGCTGAGCCTGTGGGCATCCACCAGACCACAGCTACTGTGTGTATAAAACAAGTACAACTGCACCGGAAGAAAAGGAACAGTATCTTCTCCTTCAACATCACATGGCTGACCACGATCAGCAGCCCAAACCACATCTTTTAACATCCTACTTCAGAGAACACCCTGATGCTGAAGGTGGCTTCCTGGTGACACAGTGCTGTGTAAATCCATCTGCAACAAAAGACTAAACTCCTGTACATTCTGTCAGTGCATTTATTATACATCAGCTGCATTCCCTTTAAGATGCAGCCCAGATGAGCAGACCTGTAGACAAAATTAAGTGGCAGGATTCAATCTGCGTATTGCCAGAACAGAGAAACATCTTAGTCAACCCTAAAAGTTGAAACTGAAATGGGCTTACAGCCTGTTAACTGTCCTTAAAAAGACAGCATTTGTTTTGTTTTACCAGCCGATTCTTCATTCAGACTGTTTTCTAGTGGAGATGTGCAAATATCCAATATTCATAACTTTACTGAATAGCAATTTAAAAGGAATTCTTCAAACAGAAAGGCAAACTTCAACAAGCCCATTTCCCCACAAATGGCACACCAACATCAGCACATCATCCTGAAACCTGCGAAGTTCACAGAATATGCTGCTGCCAGAGTAAGAAAAAGGAGAGCAATTTGCTGCTTCCTCTGTGCCTTCCTGCTAAAACAATCTCCCTGTCCAATATCCTAAATTGCGCAGGCTCCACAAATCTAATTAGCCACGACTCTAAAATGCAAAGGTCTGTCTGCCAAACTTGCATAATCACATTAAAGTTGTTTTCCTTTTATTAATAAAAACTTGGGATGAGATGAAATAAAATCCTGAGGAGAAAAGTCTAAAAACGTAAGTCCCTCCCCGTCACTGAATAAAGAGCTGCCTTTGTGTGGATAAACTCCTCTATTGGGCAACTTGGGTAAACTTTTCCTTATTTATTATAAAAGCACAAGTTCACCAAGGTAGTTTCATGCCCTGATGTATGAAATTATTCCAGCTACATATCATTTTACAGAGTCAAAGGGGTGAGGCTATGGTATTTATAGATATGTTCAGGGCTAGAATTTTGGCTAGCAACAACATCGTCACGGCCTCAATGACAAACACAATTTTGTGAAAATGCTTACCTGTATATGTAGATCCTGGAATTTTTTTTCTCTATTATACCTATTTCATTTGAACTGGCTTCTTATCATTTTCATACTTCATGGATAAAGTCTATTACTTTCTGCTAGAGGTACAGAGACAGAAGAACACCAAACTGAGCCCACTTCAATAGTAAGAGGAAAGAGCCTGATGTAACCCTGATGCTTTCAGACATGTTCAGTGGTTTGGGGCTGGGTTTTTTCTATTAGCAATAGCACTCCACTAGAAAATGGGGCCTCAGTTTTACTAAGCCTATGCCACACATTAAGAGATTAATCTCTGCAAATAATTCAGACAGACAGAGCTCTATGAGAAGAATCAATGGCTTTCCCTGATGCAGGTAACAAATTAAGAGCTCATAATGGTTTAAAAACCTATTTCTCCAAACCTCCAATCCTGGACCCTGCCTTAAAGCTTTTCATGACTGGACCGATACTCCAGTTAAATCACTTGGCATTGGCATCTCTTTACTCCAGAATTACCTTCCTTGGAAACAAGTGACAGCACACACACTGTTGGATTAATACTCTGTGGAAGTTCTAACCCACATATATATACTGTTGTTGTATATAGCATCATTATGTAAGTGTGTATATTTTTAAAACAAACAGAAAATGTTTGTCTGGTCAATCTCTACTATGATCCCACCCATAAACCAGTAAACTGAAATTCCATCCACTTTAATCATACTTTACAGGCTTGAAAGTGGAATAACAGTAGAAATTGCAAGATGAAGATCTTCTGTTTGCTTTAAAAACATGGACATCTTCCCCATTTTTATCAGAAGCTGCCATAATAAGAAATAACTTACCAACCTTTGGAGGGATTCTTTTAATGCCCCAAACACAACTGCCATTACCACCAATACCAAAGCCTAGTATAACAAACAGCAACCCAGATGGTTCCTGTAACCCAGACAAACTCCACACATCAATACAAAAGCAAATACTGTAAGTCAATTCACAGTCAAAAGATCCTGCTTCCCTACCACACAAAGGAAAAGTGGAACTTAAAACACAACTTTTTAATACCCGCCTATTTCTGAAACAGCCCAGGATGGCGCGAAAGCTAACCTAAAGAACAATTCAGGGGCCAAGTCACTGTTCTTACTGCATTATGCTGCACTTACTGCAGTCTGTATTTCTTAACTTCAAGCTCTTCAATACAATTTTTAAATTCTGTTACCTGCATCTTTCCACATTGCCCAAAATGCTGCATCACATACCTTGCAAAGGATTACTTTGGTAAGAACTTCAAGCAACACTGCTGAAGTCATTCCATGGTACACAGCAACTCGTCTGACTCGTTCTGAATCGACTTACTGCAATCTGCATGCATGATGTACATCTGCAGAAATCACATCACTTATTGTATTTGAACATTTTTTTGCTTGCAATCACATAAATGAAACAGCAGTAACAGTACGTTTCTATGAAAGGAGATTGTAAATGCGGCTGGGAGCATGCCTTACTCCAAACATACAGCAGTCACCTTTATGTATGTTCTAAGACCCATCAACATCCCCACACATAGTTTTCTTTGTGAAAATCTAAAAGGAAAATACTTTTCCAAAACTCCAAGAAAATCACAGGGTAGGCAGTTCAAATGGCAAGCCATAAACCAAAATAAATTCATTTTCAGGGGACACAATTATACCAGAAGTTCACTAACACAGGATGTGTTTGAGGCACTGGAATGGGTTGCGAGGCACTGGAATGGGTTGCCCAGGGAAGTTGTGAATGCTCCATCCCTGCTGGTGTTCAAGGCCAGGTTGGACATAGCCTTGGGTGGCATGGTTTAGTGTGAGGTGTCCCTGCCCATGGCAGGGGAGCTGGAACTCGATGATCTTAAGGTCCTTTCCAACCCTAACTATTCTATGATTCTATGATGCTGTGAACACTAATGCTATGAAGTTTCTCAAAACAAATCAGGCATTTTTCAGAGAAGACAATCCATCAGCAGCTACTATACACAACACTCTGTGCTGGTTTTGTCCGGAGTTGGGTTAATTTTCTTCATAGTAGCTACCATGGGGCCATGTTTTGGATGTGTGCTGGAAACAGCGTTGATAACACAGGGATGCTTTAGTATTGCTGAGCAGTACCTAGAGTCAAGGTCTTTTCCACCCCTCACACCATCCCACCAGCAGTTGAGGGTGCACAAGATGCTGGGAGAGGACACAGCCACAACAGCTGATCAAAGGGATATCCCAGACCATAGGATACCATGCTCAGCATATAAAGCTGGGGAAGAAGAAGGAAAGGGGTGGGTGACACTCAGAGTGACAGTGTTTTGTCTTCCCAAGTAACCACTACATCCTGGAGATGGCTGAACACCTGCCTGCTGATGGGAAGTAGTGAATTAATTCCTTGTTTTGCTTGTATGTATGGCTTTTGCTTTACTTATTAAACTTTATCTCAACCCATAAGTTTTCTCACTTTTACTCTTCTGATTCTTCTCTCCACCAACCCACCACGGGGGGAGCAAGCAAGCGGCAGCCTGTTTTGCTGCCAGCCAGGGCTAAACCATGACACAGCCTCAACAGAACTGCCAGACCAAAGAGCAAAGACTGCTGGAGGGGTTTAGCAGGAGGACAGTAACTCTGTAGTTTCAGTTTTCCTACGCATCTGTAAGTGGCCCCATCAGAATAGATACTGAGCTACAGAGATCTCTACTCTGAGCAAGAATAACTGTTCTTATTCAGTACATAAAATTGAAGACAAGATACCATCCTGTTAATAAGTCAGAGCTGAAGTAGACTAGCACCAGCAAAAGCAATAGCCTTAAAATTACTGACTGCATATCACATTCCACACCATCCCCTCTCTGAACATCCTACAATATTACAGCCTTAACAATATTACTTATTCCCAGAAGTACCTCCTTAGATTCCAGTTTATCCAAAGTGTGCTTGTGTACATTTAGTCCCAAATATGTTGTACAGCATAAAGATCAGACAGTAGCATTGTAATAAATATTTGCAAGCGCCTGTGAAATCCCTTTGCAATTAGCTGCCTGCTTGTGTAGTATTAAACAAAGCAAGGAAATAATAATTTTAAAAACGCCAACCTTTCCGGTGTATTTTTAAATGTGTATCCAAAACTTAGTCCTGTTCCATCATCTTCCTGAAGGATGACAGAGCAGCATCCTCGAGGGTATCCTACCTTTCCCTGAACAGAACAAGAGGAAGGTTGGAAGGGCTCAAGCTTCAGGCCAATACAAAGGCCTCTAAAAAACTCACTGCCAGAAGTCAATTATTCCTCCCTTCTCCCAAACACTTGACACCACTACATACTAAAATAACAGTGGGCATGTTTCGTGCTATGGTATTTTTAGAGCATGGTCCACTTAGAGAACCAGAGCCCACACGAGATCACTGCATGGCAACTGCAGACAAGGGTCTGAGCGAGGCACTGCATGCACAGATGCAGAGAAGTCCCTGCTGTAAAGCCAATAAACACCTCCCTCTCCTCCATGCGCTCTAGCTACTCCCCCCACATCCCAGGCTTCTACCATCCCCTTTCTATATTGCCCCTTGACCCACCTGGCAGGATTGCACTTCTGATACACCAGCACTGCCTGTACTGTCTACTCCTGCACTGCCCTTTGCCTCCCAGAATCCACCTACCTCATTGCCTCCTCTCTGAGCACATTCAGGGAGACAAGCCTTAAAAATCTTTCCTGCAGCAATGCTGCTTCCACAACAAGAAGAAATAGTCAACTAATAATAGACCAGTTGAGAGGCTGCCAGCTTCAGCAAACGTGCCTGGAATTATACTTTTTTCATTTAAAAAGCTTCCAGTTGAGCACTGGTCATCTTCCTAGAGCCAACACCTGCACTGCAATTAGCACAGAACCTGCACAGCACTCTAGGCATGATCAGGTTGTGCACAAAGATGTTTGCTGAGGCCTTTGCTTGTCAACTAAATGAAGCTGAAAGTAAGTTTGCCCATGCACGCAAGGCAGCACCTAATACACTGCAGAAGCTCCTGGAGTACAGACAATCAATAGTAAGTACATTTTAATCCCGGTTAGTTTACCAAAAACTTATTTATTACATTACTGTATCCACTCATTGTGGGTTTTGTCCAAAATTTACAATATGCTAATTGCAGTGTATCTCTCTGACGCAAACAGTTGCCCTCATCTATGATGTTATACATATAATTTGTTCCCCCAAAGTTGAATGATCATTTCAACCTTTGTTAATCTGATTGCATAACAAACTACAGCAGCCTTAAATAACCAAACTGCTCTCTCCAGCAGAGATTAGTTGAAGTCACTCATTTCAGCACCCCGGTTCTTTTCAAAAAGAAAACTAAACAGATATTGGAGAAAGAATAAAAGCACCTGGCCACTGCCGTCACAGCCTGTCTACCAAACACAACATGGAATATTGCAGCATGCAGATGCAATGTAGTAACTTCACACCTGGTACAGGCTGTGAGCACAAGGTGAAGCAAAATGTTTTCAACTGCTGAACAATATTGAGCAATTAAAGCACATTCTGCTAGATCTTATTCAGAGCTCCAGTGCAGGCTTTTATGCAAATTATACAGCATGGATTTTCAGAACAAGTAATTGCACATACATAAACTAAGGCTGTAATTTACACGGCAGATCCCATAAAAGCTTATCTACCGCATGACGTCACACCCGTAAATTACAACTTAAAGTACCAGAGCCAACCTACTGCTGTCCTCCCACCCCAAAATGAACAAACATAATTAACATCAAACAATCCTCATCCATGCCTCCACTTCTGGGAAATAAACACACACGAAGTACCTCCCAAGACAGAGTAGTATTTAAAGATTCTGCATACAACAAGAAGATTCATAATTATAATTGTATTGCATCATCACAAAGTATTAAACAAATCAAGCTGCCTCATCATACAACGCTTAAGATAATACAAGGTTAAACAACATCAATCAGTACTGGCGCACTCCACTTGTAGCAAAGGGCAAATACCTCCAGCCCCCATACATGGTAGAACTTTAGAAACACGTAGCCTTACGGCTATCACCAAATAGAAAGTTAGAAAAGCAACATAAAAATGCACGTATTTCTTTGAACAGAATCAGGACCAGAATTTTTCCAATTGAAATCCAACCAACCTGGACATGAGGAATGTGAAGGGCAGGCGAATGGTAAACTGAGTAAGGGGAGGAACATGTTCTGGCGTCTCTCAATTTTAGTTCACCAATCCATGATCAGCTCATGAGAAATCAAAAGGCAGTATTGGGAGCTAATATGAAACTGCCTATTAATTGCAGCCAGCTTTCTACAGTATGCAACAAAATTCATTCTCTTGACTGATACCCATGGTGACAGCCTCATCACAGAAGTTACAGGCAAGACAGGAATCAGCAAATGACTCTCTAACCAACACATATCTGAGTAACTTTATAAGAGAAAGCAAGCTAAGCATCTCTGCTCCAGGCACAAATATCTGCTCCTCCAAGTCCACAGACGGTCATCCACAAATCTAACAATCCACAGACAGTAATCCACAAATCTAACAATTATCCCAATGCCCCTACAATTTGCCTGTGTCAGGGTACTACCTACACAGCAGGACCTGCACCAGGGAAGAAAGAGGCTTCGCTGAGTCTGTCCACCCCAGCTCGGTCTATGCCATATCTATCACACTCAGCCCGCACCAAATTCACCAGTTCTGCATGTTATTGTGAATCTAACATCACACCAGCGCAAGCACAGTCCGACATCTACAGTTAACTCGGCGATGGTGTAAGTGCCGCCAGGCTTACAGACATTTGGTGTTGCAATACGCTTGCTGCTGAATCCTTGAAAGTGAAGATATATATACACATAAAATCTGCTTCAGAAAGCCTCGCAGTGACTTGTTCGCTCTCCATGAGGCCGGCAGAACTGCAGCTAGCTACATCTCTCCTGCGAGAGGAGGGAAATGCAGCAAGAGACCCCCCTGACTCACTCCACTTCTGATCCGCTGCCACGCCAGCACCCCCAAAGCAAACGGATGCCGCTCAAACCTCAGGCTGCTTGCCCGGATGGGAAAACCTTGTCCATCCCGCAGCCATTTCTTCTCCAAGCTGAGAGCCCCCCGTCCCCCCTCCAGCCCCAGGGTCTGGCAGCAGTTGGCGAACTGCGCAGGAAGGCAACCAGCCCCCGTACAAAGCCCGGCGGGGTCATGAATAAAACATCGCCCGGAGGAGGAGAAGGGGGGTAAGGGGGGCTGTCGGGATACAGAGAAATAAGGGAATAAAAAGGCTGTGCGGCGGCCAGCGGACGCGGTGGCAGACACGGCCCCACAGAAGGGACCCCTACACACACACACCGACCTCGACCCCGGCCCAGAAGGGGGGCGTCTCCCGACCCCGACCCGCCCGCCGCCGGCCAAGGCCCGGGTTTCCGTGGGGGAAGCAGCGCCCCCCGGCCCTCCGCCCGCGGCTGCCGGCCCCCCTCCGCGCCGCCCGCCCCCGCCGCCACCCGGGGGACACTCACCTCAGCGGCCGCCGCTCGGAGCGTCTCCTTCACGGCAGAAAGCCGCCGGCAGGCGGCGGGCGCGGCTGGAGGCCCGGGCTGGAGGGGACGAGGGGGCGCGGGAGACCAGGCGGCTGCAAGTAACCGCGCGAGCGCAACGGCGGCGGCAGCCGGGCGCGGAGCGGCCTCTCCGGGGAGCCGGGGCGGGCCGAGGCGGGGAAGGGGCGGGGCGGTGCGGAGCCGGGGGCGCGCCCGGCCGTCACGGCGGGGACAGGCCGTGGAGGAGGAGCCCCCGCGCACCGCCCACCGTGCCCGACTCGGGGCTGGGGCCGAGTACCGGGGGCTGCGAGCGGTGGGGGCGGCGTTATCTCAGGCGGAGGCCGGTGGTGGGATCGCCTTCCAGCCTGCCGCCTCACGCCGACCCGCCTTTCCTCCACTGTTGAAGGGGCTCAGCCACCCTCTATCACTCTCGGTCTGGGTTCCGGTGGGAGGCAGAGGGGCTGTCGCGGAGGTTGGGGACCCAGGCCTGTTTTGGCAGGGCAGGTGCAGAATTGGTTGAGATGCTGAAGAAGACGTTTAAAAATAAGAGTATGACGTTAATTAAAATGGTCTCATAACCGTCCACGAATCGGTTGTAAATTTGTATTAAACGTGTGCCCTTTCAAATGCTTTGTTTCAAACACAACTAACAGGCAAGGTTAACATGTCATTTTTATTGTTATTTTGGAGTCCTTTAAAAAAATTTCCCACTAGCCAATTTGTCCTTCCCACTGGCTGTTGGGAATGAAGTCACAGTGATTATGAACCCTGTGCTTTTTAATTACTTGACAGAAATCTTGTTTGCATGCAGGGGTGGAAAAAGTGCAGGGATAGGACTTTTTCAGGTCAAGCTGTCATTAATATGCTGGCTGGTTTTAAGTGCAGTGTTTGTGTGAGCAGTTCAGTGCCCTGAAAGGAAGACAGTGAGCAGCGCAAGGACATTCCCACTCCCTCTCCTTGAAGTCTGTACCCATCCCAGCGGTGGTCTGGCCTCTCCAGAGGAAGAAGAAAGGCTCAGCGCCTTCAACCATCCACGGTATCTCAGGGCAGGAGTCTGGGTATATTGAAGTGGGAAATCGCCAGGCATCCAGGGCAAAGTCGGACATGCCAAAATACAGACCCCTGTGCCTTTGGTGTCCTCCCACTCAGCAATGGGACAGCAGAGCAGTTCACCTGTCATGGAGGGGTTTTTTTCCCCCATGAAAGCAGTGTCGATCAGCATTACTGCAGCATGCACCCGAATTTCTGCAGGTAAATCTGTGGGTTTGTATTCGTAGAGGCATAGTTTTTTTATAAAAATGACTGTAGGCTGAAAAAAAAAAATGGAGGCTGAGGTGAAGCTTCTTTGAAGATCTGGTTATAAAAGCTTTCTCACATTGCTTCTGCCAGGAAGTGCTGCCATGTGAACTAGAGAGATTCCAGCAAGCCTACATTGTTGTCATCACTTACAGTTTTCGTATCTTTCGATAATTCAGGCAGATATGTTTTCGTCTAAGGACGTTTTTCCTTAACCATTAGGAAAATGTTAAAATAAATAAAATAAATAACAGCTTGTTTGCCAAATCTTTGGTGAGATCCTGTTTTTTTCTACCTTCATCCTTCTAGCAATCTAATTAGTTTTCTCTGCATTCACTACCAGAAAGGTAGACATAAACAACATCAACAGATTCCAAAAGAGGAAATATATTCAACTAGAGGTTGACAGCTTTGAGGTGAGCCAACTTTGTTTTTCACCATTTTCACTGCAGAAAGCCTGATATTGTTTCCAGACACATGGAGCTTTTGCAGTGAAAAAGGCATGATTGCTATGCCACTATAAGCTGCGCTTCCAATGAAAATAACCGTGAAAGAGCAGCATAAAGCAAACATACTTTGTTTAGTCTCTCCAAACAAACCTCCTTGAAGTTTTCCTTGTGATGTGTGCAGCTAGTCAACATGCATAATGTAATTATTTACATGTAAATCCACTTCCTTTGCACAAATTTGTCAACCAAGTCTTTGTCTACCACTCTCACATAGTCAAAGATACGCCTAAAAGCAGAAAATAGTTACTTCCTTGACTTCTTATGTTTCCCTCATTTTCGAGATGGGACATTGCATACTGGAGAGTTAGTTTTTGAAGCTGGAAGGTGATAAATAGTGGAAACAATTTCTGATGTCCATAAGATATTTGGTATCAAGTGCAGCCCATGTCAACGAAGCCTGGTGCTCTGTCCCTGCCTAGTGGTGCCTGAACCAGGTATTAGTTCATTACCCCAAGAATAAATTATGGTTTTAATATCAAAACCAAGGGCTGGTGGTTGTTCCTGCAAGAAGATGACAACTTTCACCCTGACTTTTGTGTACAGTACAAAAGAAATCAGCTTTCCTGATTCAGTTCTCCTGCTAGTGTGGGAACTAATTGACTTGGATCTGGGGGAGCCATGGACGAAAGAGTTGCTAGAGACAAGTATTTGCAAAGACAACATTCTTATTATAAGAAAAGAAAAAACACACAAGCTGCTCAAAGTTTTCAGAAAGGAAAAGGATGAGGATAGAAATTAGTTTTGAGAGAGTCGGCGGCTCCAGAGGTTGAACTTCGTCGTCTTTTGAAAGAAGCTCCACCTTTGGGCCAGATTCTGTCACACTTTCTTCTCCAAGGCAATTGCTTGTGTGCCACCAAAACTTATCATCGGAGAGCCCTCTCTGGCATCAATGGGAGGTTCCATGTTGACCCCAACACAGCAATGCACTAGACAGAGCAGAGTGAGTGATGTGCACAATTAATTTATTTCCAACAATGGCAGCAGGCTTTAAAGCTGGTGAGTTGATGTCTCAAAGTCAGAAATTTTGTACTAAAAGAGGTTATTTGTTGTCTTGACCTATGCTTTGTTTCTATCCTGATGAATCCATTTGATTAAAGAGTAGTGCTCAATGGCTCAATGTCCAGCTGGAGACCAGTAACGAGTGGTGTCCCCCAGGGATCAGTGTTGGGACCGGTCTTGTTCAACATCTTTGTGGGTGACATGGACAGTGGGATTGAGTGCGCCCTCAGCAAGTTCGCCGATGGCACCAAGCTGTGTGGTTCGGTTGATACATTGGAGGGAAGGAATGCCATCCAGAGGGACCTTGACACGCTTGTGAGGTGGGCTGATGCCAACCTGATGATGTTTAACCATGCTAAGTGCAAGGTCCTCCACCTGGGTCGGAGCAATGCCAGGCACAGCTACAGGTTGGGCGGGGAGGAGATTGAGAGCAGCCCTGCAGAGAAGGACTTGGGGGTGTGGGTTGATGAAAAAATGAACATGAGCCGGCAGTGTGCGCTTGCAGCCCAGAAAGCCAACCGTATCCTGGGCTACATCAAAAGGAGTGTGACCAGCAGGTCGAGGGAGGTGATCCTGCCCCTCTACTCTGCTCTTGTGAGACCTCACTTGGAGTCTTGTGTGCAGTTCTGGTGTCCTCAACATAAAAAGGACATGGAACTGTTAGAACAAGTGCAGAGGAGGGCCACAAGGATGATCAGGGGACTGGAGCACCTCCCGTATGAAGATAGGCTGAGAAAATTGGGGCTGTTGAGCCTGGAGAAGAGAAGGCTGCGTGGAGACCTCATAGCAGCCTTCCAGTACCTGAAGGGGGCCTATAGAGATGCTGGGGAGGGACTCTTCATTAGGAACTGTGGTGAGAGGACAAGGGGTAACGGGTTCAAACTTCAACAGGGGAAGTTTAGATTGGATCTGAGGAAGAAATTCTTTACTGTGAGATTGGTGAGGCCCTGGAATGGGTTGCCCAGGGAAGTTGTGAATGCTTCATCCCTGGCGGCGTTCAAGGCGGGGTTGGACATAGCCTTGGATGGCGTGGTTTAGTGGGAGGTGTCCCTGCCCATGGCAGGGTGGTTGGAACTCGATGATCTTGAGGTCCTTTCCAACCCTAACTATTCTATGATTCTATGATTTTTACCCAGGATGACATTTATTATTTCCAATGTGGATGCAGTTGTAGTGGGAATATGGACTTGTTTTCTCATGCTTTACTCACATTATACTGTGATAGAGCACTTACATTCACAGAAGAGCATTTTCAGTACAATAACTGTATAGCGAGTGTTAAAAGTGTTACAGCTGGTGTATGTGTAGATAGAACAAGCCTTGATGTGAAGTGTGAAATGTGAAAGGGAACTCCGGAAACAGGAAGCCTCTTAAGAGAGCAGTTAAAACAGTGGTGTAAAAATATCAGTTTGTCCCATTTATGCAGGAAAAAAAAAAAAAAAAAGAAAAAAAAAAGAAAAAAAAAAGGAAAAAAAAATGTTATTTGGCTTTTGTCAGATTCATGCAGTGAAATTGGGGAGGGGGGGGGGAGTGTGAGCCGTGTATGTTGTCTAAGTTATGTCAATATAGCAATGCTGTAGAGATCTGTTTTCTTTTCTCCTAAAAATGGGAACACAGTTCACTCATCTTTACTGAAGGAGTACATGGCATAACTGCATCCTACTTGTTACTGGTAAAAATGAAACCTTTCTTTTAATCATGTTACAACTTTCTGCTTCCAAACCTGAAAATTGTTGCAAATATCAAAGTTATTTGATTTTCTGAAAGGTACTGGTGATTTCCTGGTACTTTAAAAAAGCTCTGCATTTCTGCAGTGGGAGAAATTAGAGAAGTCAGGCTCAGCTTATAGATATATAGGTGAAATTGCTGCACATTTTTCCATATTAACATGAGTTCAGGAGAAAAACTAAAATGATGCACAAACTAGTGCCAGGAACTGTTTAAAGATTCTGATTGATTTGTATCCTCTAGATCCTGCCTGTGAGATGCTAATGTAAACTCCACAACAACAAATTAATTTTCATTTTAAGAATATTATTTCCAAAACATTGAACTATTCAAAGGTCTCTATAAACATAATCTCTCTGGTTGGAAAATACTCTCGCTGTGAAAGGACTCTGACAGCCAGGGTGGTGAAGCCATTCCTCCATCTCCAAGCACTGGAAGAGAATCACAGAGAGGCTCGTGTGGACCAGGTAGCTGGTGCTGCTGAACAATGAAGAGAGGGCACAGAAAGACACAAGCTCTGTAGATTCAGTTTCTGATTCTCCGTGTCCTGAAAAATGTGAAGATGTCACATATCAAAATTTTTACAAGATAGCAAACTTGCTGAGGTGGGTTTGATGCTGTAAATCAGCAAGCTGCTCTTTGAGCTGTTCTGCTGCTTGACAAGTGATGCAGGAACAGACCTGTGAACTTCTGAGCTCCCTTTTAATGGTGCATTAACATCAAAGTATAGCTTTACATATTTAAATAATTACAAGTTAGTGGATGTTTGTTTTGTACACTCTGGCCCTGCTCATTGCATTCACTATCATTATTAAAATGGGAATGGTGTTAAGCTGCAATAAAGAAAAAAAAATTCTTGGCTACTAGAGAATGCATTTTAACTAATAAATAATTATCTTAAAATAAATAATGCGCTTGGAAACATGAACTGCTCTCATTCACGTTACTGAGCAGTACTCCTGTTTGGAGGGCAAAAAGGATTCTGAAATATTTAAGAAGAGTCAGAGATTAATTTGCACTACTTAAAGCTACATAATTCTCCTCAATTTTGTTTTTCACACTTTTGGCGTCACAGAATAGGGTCTACATTAAAAACCTGGGACAGAAAGCAAATCCAGCAGTAAGAGAAACCTATAGATATGCCTGAGAATTTTCAGACAATCTTCACTGATTCCAGTTTATTTATTTACTCTTCAGATTCAGTTATTCTCTTTATACCTGAACTTGCAATTCGACAAGATAAGACAAAATAGGTAGATAAGCCTTCAGATAAGCCAGACGCATTTTGGATGCTCTATAAACAAGAATAAAATATCTCTGTCAGAGCATCCAATTCTGAGGGCCTAATTCCAGATTAATGATGTAGCAAAGCTGTCTAATAATTTCAACAGAGGCACAGAGAGTAAAGAATAAGTGGGCACTTTCATTTTTAGTTGTTCAACATTTAGGTGCGGCACAGATAGTGCTAAAGTTGAGTTTCTTAGCCTAAAATACGTTTTGTGCTGGGACTGGAGTGGTCAGCCATGTGTCCATAATATAAACTAAACCAAGCAAGATGAAGTTGATTTGTGTGCCTGAAGGCACAGTTTGTCAGAAACCCTGATCATTCGCTACACTAATTCTCTAACAAGGCAATGTATGATCTGAAAATACAGGAAATTAGTGTCAAGCAATGACTGGCTACTATGGTCGTGTTTGGGTCACCAGCAAAAGATCCCTCTGACTTTCATGGTGCAGAATTGGATCCAAAATAATGAAGGGGATTTTTCATGTCTTTTAATGCAACAGAAAAAAAGCAAAACAAAACAAAACAACAAAAACACAAAACCAAACAACCAAATAAACCAAAACCAAAACACATTCCAAGTTCACAACTAGTTGAAGGATTGCTTCAAACAGTAAAAGCTGCCATGGGTGAAATCATCATTTGTGTTCATTCAAGCCATTTATCAGCACTGAAACTAGGGACTTTGCACCAGGTGTAAAGTTAAACTTGAACACAGCTTTTATTCAATCAACATCTCAGGTCTCAACATCTCAGATGAGCAAACAATGATTCAGGAATTAGCTTAAAGCAGAAAGTGGGCATGAGAAGCAAAGCTACAAGCCTTGGCTAAGAGGCCGTGTTTTAACTGCTAGGACAACTCTGTCCTTTTCATGCACTGGGAGTGGGCATTAAAAATAAACATATAAATGGCTTTGTCAGCATCAATTTTCACACCAGAGAAGAGAATACTGCTTTCATACCATTGACTTTTGAATACTGTTGTCCATATGGGATTGGAGGTCTCATTCGCTGTTATTCATTGTATGTTATTGCCTTTTAATTTCCAAGTTGAGGAAATAAAGAAAATACATTCTTTGTCATTATGCTGCTATTATTGCAGAGAACTTAATTACATTCAAATCAAGGCAAAGTTATGGTTCCCTTAGAAATTGTAACTTGGTCCAAAGCACTTTTGGAGCAATTGTTGCTACACAGCTTTAAAGAAAACATTAAACTGACAGAAAGTGTACTTTATAGTTGATAAGGGAACTATTATGTTGAATTTCACAACTTGGATGGGTATGTGATTAATCACAAATGTATTTTTATTATTATTTTTATATCTAGGTTATGATACAGAGCTGTAGGCTAGGATTTTTCTGCCTTATCCTAGGCATCTCAGAGTTAGATATCCATGCTACAGCTAGTCATCCATGGCTCCTTTTGAAGTCAGTGGAGAGAAATGAGGACCTCCAAAGACTGATTTATCTTAAGATAAAATGAATGACCTCCCAGAGGCTTGTGTTTTGCTAGGATAACTAACACAAGCGCAGGCAGCTAGGTTACCATGTCTAAACAATGTGAGGTATATTCATCCTCAGGGGCAATTCAATAGTCTTTAGGAAGGCAATCATTCCACCATCATTTTGGGGAGTTTTCCTCCAATAAACATGTAAGAAGTTTTGCTTTTCTTGCCTGCTTACTTTGTTAGTCCCTGTTTGCCCACCCTCCTCTGGAACAGTCACTGTTCAACCTGGAGATAAGTGGAAATGCTACCACTTCAACACTAACTATTGAAAAGCATTTTCAGTTCATTATCAAAACAAACTCACTTGCTCCCTAGGCTGTTCAAAAGTTTCTTTCTTGGAGGAAGAAGAAAAAAAGTTAGTAAAAAGAAGGATGTTCCTTCCAAAAAGGAAAGGGGAATATTGCCAGCAGTCTTGTCTTAATTACCTCTATAGCTTAGAGACAGAGAGAGGAATTGGGATAGCAATAGGAAGAATTCAAAGGTAGGAACCTGAAACTACACTTTGAAAAAATCGACCAAGAAAGTTGTAATAGAAACTTACAATGATTAAAAAATGAAAAAATCACTTAAGAGTTCACTCTATATAAGTTTAGTTTGGTTTGAGGCCAAATCAGAATTAGTGTTTCCATTGAACTGTGCAAAAATATGACACACAGTTTGGGTGTTATTTGTGCATGTTTAAGCAGAATGAAAAAATGGGCTTCCCATCATTTGAAGCTAATGTCCTAATAATGGGGACTATTTTGGATCTGGAAATTCAGTTTCAATGTCCAGCTCAAAAAATTATACATCCCTGTGAGAGGCAACGGTGGGGCTCATCTTTGGTTAAAAATGGCATGGAAGCATTCTGGCCACCTTCAAACCAGTGAAGGACAGTGCCTAGAAGTAGTTCTTTGTTACTTGTTTTCACAAAATTCAATTATATTCCTTTTTTTTTTTTTTTTTTTTTTTTAAAAATCTATAGACTTCACCCCTCGGCGAAGCAAGGTGGTTGCCCGTTCTTCTCACCAGCTTCTTCTGATGCTGAACGACACGGACAGGTGATGGGAAAACCAAGTTATGTCCACAGGCTAATGTGGGGAAGGATGAATATCTTGCTCAGTCTTCTCTGACTTTTTTGTATAACCTGTCTCTGAAGGACTATGCAGGAGATTTGTTGATGTCCCTCATTCTCATGCAGGATGCAAAAGAATTTGGTAGGGTGTCCCATCTCCTGCCTTCCACCATCATGAAACAAATTCAAATTTGGATCTCTGCAAGGAGGAGAGATGGAAGCCTGCCTGTGGGTGAACTTGTGCTTTCTGTAGCAAAAAGACTGTGCATACCCAAATTATCTGTTACCAGTGGCCGTGGGCAATGGAAGGGAATCTGACCTTAGGCCTTGGATAGTCGACGTTACTGTAGTTTTGCAAAACCAGCTGAGAGTCACTGACAGCTTCCTTAGATTGCTGAGCCATAGCAGAGGCAGGAGTCAGGCACATGATTGTGTGAAGCATGTGGATTGAATATTGCCCCAGGTGATTAAGCTAAATACAGAGATAATGCCTCCTTTTCCAGGTGGGGAGTAAAGATCAAAGTCTTACTAATAGCCATACAAGAGAAGAAAGGAAATCTGCAGCCTTTATGCATCAGCTCCAACAACATTTGAAACCTGCTGCTGGTAGATTGGGGTGCTCCAGGCTTCAAAAAATACAGAGGCATCTCCCCTAAAATGAGTACTGGCCTGTGAGTCTGAAGAAACTATAAGCCAAACGAAATATTAACTTACCTCCAAGCATTGTAGCAGTGTAATTTTTTATGACGTGCAATGCCTGAAATTTTGCGAACATCTGTTAGTGAGTTTGTTGCTTGTTTTGTGTCTTTGTATGTATGTGCTCTTTGGAGAAGGGAGAGGGAAAGAACTGCCAGTCTCTGAAGTTCACTGTAACTCAGAGGTCCAGATGTGATGCTGAAGAAAAGTTGGATTGAGCCAGAGTGAAAGAAAAGGCTTTAAAGATATTTAAGCAAGCTTCTATTAATGTTCAAAGGTGAAGCACTTCATGTGAAGCTTAGAAAAACTTGCTTTTTAGCATCTATGCAATGATAAAGGAAGATTTCCCAACTTTGCACAGCTACAATGAAGAAATACAAAGTGTTATTTTCTCCACCAGTTGCTGTGGATCTGTACTTTCACCCCATGAGCTGCTGTCAGCAGTTCAAAGGTGTGGAGCAAGCCTAAACCTCCAGTTTGTGCTATTCGTGACTTCTACTGTTGACCAAAAAGGGAAAGGCAGCTCTTAGTACCCAGTGTCCGCCCAGCAAAGCCTTTCAAAAACAAAAGAACACTGTGCCATCACCTTTGTTTGAAACCTTTCTCATGGTCCCTGCACTTCTCTGTAACTTCTTTCTGAAAATAGGTTTGAGTGGTTTGAAAAATCTGATTAAATCTGAAATTTAAGGGTTGGCTGAAAATAGCATGGCTCAAGGTATCTTTCAGCAGTGGGCCTTGGCGGTCACTTGGGCATGGTGTTGTGTGGTCTGAATGGATGTCACTGTGTCTTCAGATGTCTTCTTTATGCTGATCTAACCTGCAGCAGGTTTTCAGGTGTCTGGAGAAGCAGGACCAGATATTTTATTAGTTCATTTAGTGTGGTGAGGGTGGAGGAAAAGGGCTGACCTACTTGTACTCTTTAGCAGACATCAACGCTTGTAACTTTAGATGCAGGTGGAGCAGTTAAATGACCAAAAAACCCAGTAACTAAGAGACTGAGCAAATCCCAGTTATCAAGAAACAGAGGATGAGTGGTTTTTTCTTTCTGTTTCAATGAGGACCAAATCAGGCTCCTAAATGTCGTAACACACATCCCGACGACTGCGGAACGAGACTACTTGGCTCATCCGCAGTCACCTGTGCTCTTGCACTTCCTTTCAGAAAATAGCTACCTCCATTAATCTTATTCCATTTAACTGCATTGTTACCTAAGTGTTAACTATATTTTCTATACTGTGACCAGAAGGGAGACTGAACGCCGTACCTAACTTCATTATATATTTATGTGTACAACTAAAGAAGTACAGGAGGGGGTCTACACTTACCCAACTCCATGGCATTGGACACGGAGAAATTTAGCCCAATAACTTCTGAGACTGGGTAGGAACATCCTCTTCCCTGCCATGCACCAAAGGTTGTGTTTCATGTTCAAAATGGCATCTTTGAATGTGAAAGACCATTTCAAAAAATAAGGAGCCTGCTCTTCACTGGGCATGGTGGGGACTCTGAGGTGCAGATCAGCTTTGGAGTCCTACCTGGATGGTGTGCTGGGCTCGTTTGAGCATGGCATCAACTTCGGACACTTGATTTCTGAGTCCCCAGTGAAACAGGAATAAATACTTCTTGGTTCCTCACCCAAAGGGTGCAAAGTTTTATTGTGCAGTATTTGAACAGCACTTTGAAGATACAAATCCCTAGCATTACAATTTGTTTCAACATGCATGTCCTGCTAGTAAAGTGCTGTGTAAAATCCCAGTCACAATGGTATTAAGAATAATGCAAATGATTCAGAAATATGACTGGTTCAGAGCCCATAAAAGTTAGCAAATGTAAGCGAAACCAACAAAAAATGTCTGTATACAACAAAACTGGTTTACAAAAGACTCATAGCAATATATACATACTATTATTTGTATTGTATGGGAAGCACTTCAATATCCTCTCCAGCAAAAAATCATATGTAAATCACAAAATCTTTTCTAAGATGTTCTATAACCTCTTGTGGGCTAGGAGATGACTTAGAGATTGTTACCCAATCTGCCCAGGAGCAGCCCAGGGAAGTAGATCTGCTGCTGAAAGAGAAAAATTTTCCAAAATGTATAGACTGTAAATATTTTATTTACCCTCAAAAGATGGATTTCATACTCATAGCGAAGAATGTGTATGAAGCATGTGCAAGGTTTTGTCCTCTTTGGTTTGGTGTGACTGTGAAAATAAAGCATCCCTGGAAGCCGAGAGACTTGAGGTGCCTTTTGATTCCGTCCCATTCATCACAGGGAGGTACAGTGAGGTTTCTCAGGTACGTCTGTCCTGGGAGCACTGCAGTGTTCTCACATGCCTGTGACTGCATGGAGAATTTTTTACACTTTAACCCTGAGCTGAGAAATACAGATGAACTATGAGTACAGCACATTTTGATATGATTTTCAATTCACAAGGTAGTGTCCAGCATAAACTGCAAGCTTTTTTTCTTTTACCTTTCTGATAATTGGGTCTAATCTAGCTGAGATACAGCACATCATTTGCAAACACTGTTCTCTATAAGCAATGTGTAAGGATAATGAACAGGGGGGTTTTGGCACGTGTGTTCTCCAAGTCTCATTAGAGGTAGCACTAATATTTACATGTTCGCATTTCAAATGGAAGGGAGTCTATTTAATAGCATCAGTGATTTGGTCAATATTGGCACAGTCCAAGTGCCAAGTGGAGAGCTGGATGATGTTTTCATTAACCTCAGCACCCTATAGCTGCAGTTTTTCTCAGGAAACAGTGTTTTCTGTAGTGTGATCAGGGCTGTGGAGGAAGAGCATTTAGTAAGACTGTCTCCTAAAATCTCAGGTTGGTTCCTGAATGAGGTGCTAAAAGTGCCTCCACGCTTTAGTCATCACTGTTGCCTCTGTCCCAGAAACCAGCTTGCCTGTGCTTGGTCCATTAAGCATCTTCTCTTCCTGTTCCTGCTCTACCTGCTCAGGTTGAACCCCACAAATCCTCAGCTCCATGTGGAGATCTTATTTCCCTCCCCCTGCCTGCTGCAGCAGCTTTGTCTGTGGAGCACCTGATACTTGTTTGTCAGCTTGATGTGTCTATAACCTTCCATTCCTAAGATGCCCTTCATTAATACCCTTGTGAAAACACACTGTAGATTGTGTTGCTTACGTAGTTTTCTGTGGCAGTCATCACAGTATTTCGCAGATAGAAGTGGATTTATTCTTAAAATTGGTCTGAGGAAGGGAAGTGTACCAATTCTAATGTTAGAGACGGAGAAGCTACAGCAGGGAAGTAAGATGACTTGCTGAAGGAGTCTGTGGAGGAAGGGTGGGAGAGAAAATTCCATCTGCCAAAGAAGGAATTAATCCAGACTACAGGAAGCATGGGAGATGACTCAGCTGCAGATGATAAGAAGGTTGGAAGGCAAGTGGAAGCTGGCCTGAGATCTGGATGGATGCAAGAGAGACAGAAACTGTATTTTCTGGAATTACTCACAAGAAAGTACCTACACCTGTGCAGCTGAAAGGAAAAGCAGTATCTAGGCTAGGATTTATCTGTCAGAAAATAAGAAAACTTTGAATTACAAGGTCATCTCTACTTGGCTCAGGTACACTGCTGGGCAGCATGCTTAGAGCAGGGCTGCCTGCTTAGAGGGAGTCTGAATTCAAGCTTTTGAGCAAAACATCTTCTCTTGGATCAATAACCTCACAGCAGAGGTTACAAGACAGGGTCACAAGAAAGAAATAATTTCTTCACTACTGAAAATTCTGTTTCTGCATAATAACCATTGCTGTTTTCTGCCTGTTGTATGCTACTGTGCTTAAGCTCATGTTACTTTACATATTTTAATATTTTTTATCTTTAAAAGTGATGGTAAAATATCTTCCTGCATGCTTTTAAGATCTTTTATCATTCAGTTTTTTTGCATAGTGATACGATGGCAGAGATTCAGGTGCTTGGAACTACAGAAGCAATTAGACTATTCATATGAATTTAGTAAAGTTAATCTGTACTGGACCAAGTCTGTAATTCATCTAAGTCGATTTCATTTGTCAAGTAATTCCCAAAGAAATAATTCCTAAGCAAATTATTTAAACTCTGAACTCCAAACTTTGTATTTAACCGCTAAAACATATTTCTAGCTGTGCATCATTGATGGTCCCACTTAGATCTTTAGTTAATATGCAGACTGGTATCAGTAGTAAAAAAACTATGTCTAAAACCAAGAATAAAGTGTGTCTTAGTGAAAGGACAAAAAGTCTCTGCCAGCAATGACTTAACTCAGTGTCTGTTGTCTCACAGGGGTCAGGATTTCATGGTGCTCTTAATAAAGAAATATTGCACTGTATGAGTAGAAGTCTAGGCTTGTATCTTCCAGCATTGGAGGAAGTTACCCATGTCTTCCTTTTAGCTGCTGATGGAGCAAATACGTCAGTGCGGAGAAGTACCAAAGGTGCAGTGTCTCTACAGGAATGAGTAAAGCCTGGTGAAACGTGAGCATCTATATTTTCCCTGGGGACATTTCAGATAGCTTCTATTTCTATGTGGGCTACAGATTGTGAGCAGAGATAGCTTCGTAGTACCTTTTCTGAATCACAGAGGGCAAAGCGGAAGGCAAGTGTAAATCATCAGGACAAGGGAACTCGGTCATCTGAGTTTGGGAAAGCACCTAATTATAGCACAAGGTTTCAGGGAAGGTTTTTTGATTGACTGGAAGAACTTCCTTGTCAACTTTGCAATAGATCTGAACTAGGTTATTTTTGTGCCATAAGGTAGCACAAAATGTGTTTCTAGAGCTCGTATTTGTACATATCATGGTGCTGCAATGTGCTGCTGTTACTTTGTCTTCAGCTAAAAGTGAAAAGGAGGAACACGCCTCCATTGTCTCCATGGTGCTGTACCTCTTCTGGGCCAGCCCAAAAGTTTCCTGAGCACTTTCAGTTATTGTCCCCTGTGTCAGTAGCATCTCTCATGACCACTGCCCAGAATGTGTGTTGAAAAGTGCTGTCTAAATAAACACAGTATTATAAGCACCTGTCCATCCTGGTATTCACAGCTTCCTGGCAGAGGCATTTACTGATTTTATTAACAAAAATAACCCTCCCCTTTCGGAGTCAGTTTTAATTTACCTCAGCCCTGCCACGAAATTTCCTTTGGATGCCAGTGAGAGGTGAAAGAAACTTCTAGAAATAAAGACCAAATAAATATAGGTAAAATATAGCTCTAAAGGATGTGATATTATAAATGAAAGGCATCCTTCAAAGCAGTCCAGGGTATAGTGAATATGATGCCTTAGAAGCTGGCAAGTGCCCAAACCACCTTCAGTATTTAGATAACTGAACATCCCTCTTTGAAACCTGATGGTGGCAGAAATTGATGAAAAAAAAAAATAATAATTTGCAAAGGGAAGATGGACCATCAGACATACACATTTTGTGGCCTAAAGGAAGAATCTCTTCATACAATTACAGATTGAATTGGCTTTATTGCTAATTCAGTGTGCTAAACAATTCTCAAATGATGCTATAAATGTCCTGGTATATTTGCAGTCACTCACTAAACTTCTTGTCAGTTTCATTGCAAGTCTGTCTCCAAAATTAAATGTTTTAATACAGTTTAGTTCTTTTAGTCCACAATGCCACTCTTACCCCAAGGCATTGTTAGTAGCACTCTGATCTTCATTTACAAGCAATTAAAATAAATTTTGACCAAGCATGACAAAATCCTGTGCTTCCCTACATGTAGGTGATCTGTAATTTCCAC
Source organism: Amazona ochrocephala (assembly GCA_039720435.1). Classification (NCBI taxonomy): domain Eukaryota; kingdom Metazoa; phylum Chordata; class Aves; order Psittaciformes; family Psittacidae; genus Amazona; species Amazona ochrocephala. Next base: position 662,604 of record CM077884.1, on the reverse strand, counting down.
CTCTTTGAAGTGACTATCAAAGCCAAGGAGCAAACTTGGGATGAGCGTGGGACCGGAGATGGATGTTTGTTAGAGTGATGGTGCAGGCAGTAATCTTGTTGCCTAATTTAAATTAGGCATTAGAAAGCTGGTTTGGCTTGGCTCTACTTAGAGTCAGTGAAGCCTAATTCACATGTTGTAGTCCAGCCAAGCTGTGCTCTCTGGTGAAGACTTTTTTCCTTTTTTTTTTTCCTTCGTTAGCATCTCCTGAGGCACCAAAGCTGGATGCATGAAACCAGGCAGCATGAATCATAGAATCATAGAATAGTTAGGGTTGGAAAGGACCTCAAGATCATCGAGTTCCAACCCCCCTGCCATGGGCAGGGACACCTCCCACTAAACCATGCCATCCAAGGCTATGTCCAACCCCACCTTGAACGCCGCCAGGGATGAAGCATCCACAACCTCCCTGGGCAACCCATTCCAGGGCCCCACCACCCTCGCAGTAAAGAATTTCTTCCTCATATCCAATCTAAACCTCCCCTGTTTAAGTTTAAACCCATTACCCCTTGTCCTCTCACCACAGTCCCTAATGAATAACCTCCCTGGGGAAGATAGGTACCATGCTTAAGCAAAAAAGCTTGTGACACCAGCCTCCCATGAAGGGACAAGAAACAGGAGCTCTACTCTTCAAATGAGTAGTCTCACAGGTGTGAGACATGAGAAGGTGGAGAAATCAGTGAAAATAGAGGATGGGGTTTCAGAAGTGGACACATGGCCGGGAATGGGGTAAGGGAGCTGAGAACTAACTTAATAAGTGGAAATTTATTAGTTTTCAAAATAAAAACTCCTGTGGATTCACTCTTCAGCCCTCACTGAGTGTTCTTCTGTGTTTCCACACAGGACCAAGAGTTTCTCTTGTGACAGGCTGGAGGAGCCTGTGTGGTACTGCACAAGTGCTGTGAGGTGGGCTCCAAACCTACCTGCCAGCCATCGCTTTTTAATCTAGTGCAGCAACAATTGCTTTCTATGAAGAAGAGAAAGTGAGTGAGTAAAAATTCCTTATTGCTGGTAATTTAATGTTCCAAAGTTCAGCTTGTGGATGAAAGATCATCTGGGAGTAGGAAAGAAAATGCAATTGGCAGTTTGACCTTTTATTGGATATAGTGTGTGTGTGGGGGTGATATGGGATGTGGTATTTTTGAAGAGCAAAACAACACATTAGGCATTAAAGAAGATAGCACTGGAAGTGCTTCTGATACACCTAGGTGAATCTCTGTGTGAGTTTAACGAACAAATGGGCAAGAAGGGGTTGCGGTCTGCTTTGGGGAGAGGCAGCAAATACACAACAGGGACAGTATGTTTGTAGATAGCCACAAACTCTAAGCATAAAGTGAGCAGTACCATGACTAAGCTTCTCACTCTGCTGTGAGATCTTCCTATGCCCAGAGGAGGCAAGGCTGTTTGGCTTTGAAGTCTGCAGTGGCAACTGTACCTCCCCTGAAACCACAGGTGTGATTTTTGCTTTCTGAGAGCAAAACCACATTGGAGTTACGACCCTGTAGGAAGACAAGTGAAAATAGACCCAGTCACCAACAAGAAATAGGTGATTCTTTCCCAAGATCTGGGAAGGAAGTGTGGTGAAAGTCAAAACAGAAGGACGCTAGATAAATTCAAAGTACACATAGCCTAACTATAAAGGTGCAAAGGAGTAAACTCCTCTGGGGCAAATAAGAGGAGATTTATAAATATCTCTTGACATACCAAAAAAACCTCGTATATTAGGAGAAATATATTTCGAGTAGCTTAATGTTACTTAAAGATGTGCCAGCTTAATCATACTCATTAACAACTATTTGTAACAGGCAAAATCACATAGATAAAGAACCAGGGAAGAAGCCAGATTTTATAATCAACCCTGAAAAAAACCCTCCAAAGAATAATAAAAGCACTGTGGAAAGAGGAGGAGCAATTTGCCGCTTTGGACATAAGCAGACCCTTTTACCAGATAGGCAGGTTGTTCATCTTTGATATGGTTTGCGTGGTTTTAGTTTATTTCAAATTTGCTATCTCATAACATGTAAAGGAATATATATTCTAGACAACTACCTAATTAGAGTACATATCTGTTGCATAGAAAGCTGGATGTTTTCAATGACATGTAAGAACGCTGTAGCTCAAAAGCATTAAAATAGCTACAGCTTGTTCGTGCAGAGGGAGCCTACATGAGTACACTGTGCAAATTGCTGTTCTTCCTCCCAGTGGACTGGAAATTATTGCTTGATTTTGTTCTAAATGAAAAATGTGGTATGTTAAAGACATGATCTTGCATCTTACGCAATTTTATTTTCCTCATGGAAAACTGGAGAATAAACTCTTCCATTTTCAATAACATTTTCACATGTTCTCTGAAATCTGACTCCTCCTCATTGCCCTGCCTCCATATCACTTTGGAAGGTGGCCATTAGGGTTTGGGGTGAGGAAGGGACGGCTTAAAGCTCTTCTACAATGTCACTAATAATTTTTTTAATGTCTTTTTAAAATCTCATGGGTACAATAGGTATTTCTGATTTAATTCTTAAATTTGAAATAACTGTTCATTTACAGACTTCTGAGTGTCTCCCACTGCAATGTGGGAGCAGCAGCTCTTTAACATTATGGAGCACCATTTCAGAAATGTTTAACTGTATTAGAGGAGAAATCTTTCAAATTATAGGTGCCAAAAATAGTCACTTTCTAATTTATACTGTATAAATAGATATGTATCATTCAAGTATGAGAACAGGGAAGACCTGAAGCATTCCTCGTGTGCAGCAAAGATACAACTAACTTGCAATTATTTTCTGTTCTCTAAGGATATCAGAGAAGACAATACTGTGGCAAAGAGCAGCTCATTGAATGCATATGATAATCAGGAGCTTGCCAAAAGCCTCTCAGAGGCATGCTTAGTATAGTTAGTTCTTGTTACCACATGAAGTTATTAATGTTTTGTAAATTCAGATGGCTCTCCTTATGGGGACAGCCTGTCTCTCAGCTGACGTTTGATGAGTACTGTTGTTACCATTGCCACATATCTGACAATGAAGGGTACAGTAGATTAGATGAAGCATCAGAAAGATGCAGTTCCACTTGTCAGCAGTGAGGGCCGGTCTGGTGATCATACTTAAAAAAAAAATCAAAGGTTTGGGAGAGAAAGAGAGCTGCAAGCCAAGAAGCATCAGTCTAAGCCATGGTTCCCTTTCATTCTGCAGTACAGTGCTGGCATGTTGCACCAGCAAGACTCCCGGTCCCTTTAAAAAAGGAGATCTGTGTCTTCAGATTAGAGATACATAGATGATGAAATATGCTGTGATGTGAGGAGTGTGCTATGTCACTCCTAGCTAGCAGGGACATTAACTGAACTAATTTTCTCCCCCCTTTTGCAGGAGATCAGCAAAAGGGAAACAGCAGCAACTTGCTGGGGCGAAGGGTAGGATGCATCCCTGAGAGGACAGTGTTCTTTGGAGTGTGGTGTAGGGCTGGCATAGGATCCTGCTGGGGATGTTTGCATACCTTGCATCAGCTTATGTTACTTTCTTGCCATATACATTGACCCTGGAAAAGACAACTCTGCTGCTCTTGCTAGTCATTTAACTCTTTCGTATTGAATATGAAGAGGCCATCTGGAAGTCTTCTGTATAATTTTCTGTAATTGATTTTTTCAATATACTGGACTTCCATACAGTGAGAGCAGGCCTTTGAGCAAGGTCATCAAGAAATTAAAATGAGACACTACCTTGGCAGCTTCTAGGACACAAATGGGGTATCTAGAAAATTTAGGAGATTAGAGAGAAATATAATTTTGTATGCAGTGGAAAAATACAATGGAGGAAGCAGAAATTTTGACAGCTGAGCAAACCACGCCAGAAATGACTGTGGCTTCTAGATCGAGCTAGGGCCGATTTGTATTCCTTTTGTTGTATGTGTCTTAAATAAAAATTCTACCTCTATAGATGAAAAGAATTTCCTATCATGAGGGTGGAGAAATACTGGCTCAGGTTGCCCAGAGAGGTTGTAAAACCTCTGTCTTTGGAGATAAGCAAAACTTGACTGGACTCAAGAAACCTGCTGTACACAGGACTTACCTTGATAAGGAGATTAGAGCAGAGGTCCTTCTTTTTCCAACCTAGGTGATTCTATGCCAACAGTAATGTGGTCTTTTTCATCTGTATATCAAATCCTAGTAAAGGTGGAGCTGTACACTGTTTAGTGATATATTACCTTTTAATACAACACTTAATATATAATTTAATAACAGGTCTCAGCAACATCCCTTTACATGCTATCTTTCATAGTTAAAAGAAAATACCACTATTCTGGTTCAATATCAACTAGGTGATTAGATATACAGACAGGTACATGCCCTAGCTGGAAGCCTTCATCAGCAGTTGCATGTACAACCACAGCCGAAGGAGCAGTAACTAGAGAGGTAACAGCAAATGTGATTCCAGCCCCCAGTTAAATTCTGAAACTCAGACCTGTCAGGAGATATCATTCATTTGTTTAGGTAGATGCCATTATATCACACAGAGCAAACACATGGACGCTTAGTGTCAGAAGGACCCTGTAGGGCATCTTGGATGGCGTGTACCAGCATGTGGACGGCTTCATGCTGGAGCGGAAGATGATTAGTGTTTAACCCTGCTCAGCATTGCCATGTAGAACAGAATGTGAAGGATATGTTCCTCACTCAAAACAATGGGAATCTTTTTCTTTTTCTTCTTTTTTTTTTTTTGTTTCCAATCTAGTCAGATTATAGAGATTGGCTTCAAAACCTGGGCTAGCCTACCTATGATGAAGTGAACGAAGTTATCAAACCATGGCCCTTGGAAGTGTCTTTGGGTTTTTATAGTATGAGATTCTGAGGCTGCCCATTTTTTTTTTTTTGAAGGATGCCTTTATGCTTAAGCTGAAAAGTTACATTAATTTTTTAAAACTTTATCTTCTCATGATTACATTCCTGTTAAGCCTAAAAGTCAAACTGCTTCTACTGGAGTGACAGCTCAGATGTGAGTGAAGGGCCAAGTGAAAACTATGTAGAGACCGCATTTGACAAGGCCACTTTCAGACAAAAGAAATGTTAAACAAATAGCCTTATACAATCGGAAATGGTGAACTTCTGCTGAACCTTGCTGGTGGCTGGGTGCCAAAGGAAAGTTTGAAGTTACCCACATGTTCTCTTTTGGAAATCTCTCTGGTATTAAGCATTCATATACCATTTTGAATAGAAAACGAAGAGTGTTTAATTATCTTTCCAGGTTATGACAGCCGATGGAATTTGAAATGCTGTGCTTCACAGAGTGAAATCCTGCATACTGGCAATTAGGCTATATAAACCTAGCCATATGAAGCCATAAAACATAAATGAGGGTAGATGATTTTTACAAAACAATGATGGTATAAAAAAAATGAAATAATTCAGGTGTATCACCCTGAATGAGTGTTGCTTTCAGACTGCAATCTGCTGCCACAAGTAGTAAAAGTGGTTGTGGTCTGGGTAACTTTTCAGAAATATCTACTTGGCTCAGCAATGCAAGGCAGGGGTTGTGGGCCAAAGCAATGTCTTTTTTTAGGCTAGGTGGAGTTAGAAGAAGCTTTACAGCTTTCAGGACTGCAGATCCTTCAAATTTTAAAATGAAACAGCAATTTTTCTGCTTAATATAAAGCAAATCCTGGCCAGAAATGTGAACCCTTGCAGTCAGGAAAAGGCTCTAACATCTAACCACCTTGCCATTACCTTCTGATATTCCACTCTTTTTTTTTTTTTCTTTTAGAGAAAAGCTGCAGATAAGAGACAGGTTAGGGACACCGTGGGCCCTCTCCAGAAGCTATCGGGAGAACTGGCTACCCTGGATTTGGAGAAGGCTGAGGTTCTTAATGACTTCTTTGCCTCAGTCTTCACCGGCAAATGCTCTGACCACACCACCCAAGTCTTGGAAGGCAGACGCGGGGACGGTGAGGGTGGGGACCCTGGGCCCACTGTGGGGGAGGATCTTGTTCGGGACCACCTTAGGAACCTGAATGTCTACAAGTCCATGGGACCTGATGAAATCCATCCAAGGGTCCTGAAGGAGCTGGCAAATGAAGTTGCTAAGCCACTGTCCATCCTATTTGAAAAATCATGGCAGTCAGGTGAAATTCCTGATGACTGAAAAAGGGAAATATAACCCCCATTTTTAAGAAGGGAAAAATGGATGAGCCGGGGAATTACAGACCAGTCAGTCTCACCTCTGTGCCTGGCAAAATCTTGGAGCGGATTCTCCTGGAAGGCATGCTAAGGCACATGAAAACCAACAAGGTGCTTGGTGACAGCCAGCATGGCTTCACTAAGGGGAAATCCTGCCTGACCAATCTGGTGACCTTCTATGAAGGGGCTGCGGAACTGATGGACAGGGGCAGAGCAGTTGATGTCATCTACCTGGACTTGTGTAAAGCCTTTGACACTGTCTCCCATGACATCCTTCTCTCTAAGTTGGAGAGACATCAATTTGATAGGTGGACCACTTGGTGGATAAAGAACTGGCTGGATGGCCGCACGCAAAGAGTAGTGCTCAGTGGCTCAGTGTCCAGCTGGAGACCAGTAACGAGTGGTGTCCCCCAGGGATCGGTGTTGGGACCGGTCTTGTTCAACATCTTCGTGGGTGACATGGACAGTGGGATTGAGTGTGCCCTCAGCAAGTTTGCCGATGACACCAAGCTGTGTGGTTCGGTTGATACATTGGAGGGAAGGAATGCCATCCAGAGGGACCTTGACACGCTTGTGAGGTGGGCTGATGCCAACCTGATGAAGTTTAACCACGCCAAGTGCAAGGTCCTACACCTGGGTCAGAGCAATGCCAGGCACAGTTACAGGTTGGGCAGAAAAGAGATTCAAAGCAGCCCTGCGGAGAAGGACTTGGGGGTTTTGGTAGATGAAAAAATGAACATGAGCCGGCAGTGTGCGCTTGCAGCCCAGAAAGTCAACCGTATCCTGGGCTGCATCAAAAGGAGTGTGACCAGCAGGGCGAGGGAGGTGCTCCTGCCCCTCTACTCTTCTCTCGTGAGACCTCACTTGGAGTATTGTGTGCAGTTCTGGTGTCCTCAACATAAAAAGGACATGGAACTGTTAGAACAAGTGCAGAGGAGGGCCACGAGGATGATCAGGGGACTGGAGCACCTCTCGTATGAAGATAGGCTGAGAAAGTTGGGGCTGTTGAGCCTGGAGAAGAGAAGGCTGCGTGGAGACCTTATAGCAGCCTTCCAATACCTGAAGGGGGCCTATAGGGATGCTGGGGAGGGACTCTTCATGAGGGACTGTGGTGAGAGGACAAGGGGTAATGGGTTTAAACTTAAACAGGGGAGGTTTAGATTGGATCTGAGGAAGAAATTCTTTACTGTGAGGGTGGTGGGGCCCTGGAATGGGTTGCCCAGGGAAGTTGTGAATTCTCCTTTGCTGGCGGCGTTCAGGGTGGGGTTGGACATAGCCTTGGATGGCATGGTTTAGTGGGAGGTGTCCCTGCCCATGGCGGGGGGGTTGGAACTTGATGATCTTGAGGTCCTTTCCAGCCCTTACTATTCTGTGATTCTGTGATTCTGTGATTTTAAATATTCTGATCATTGCTATCTGCTGTAACTGCAACGAACAAATTACTAAAGGGATTGATCTCATAAGGTGAAATTAACTATTTGAAATGGAAAGCTGCCATCACAATCTGATGGCACAAATTAAAATTGCAGGAAACACAGTTTGAGGCAAAATAAAAACAGAGCTTGGGCCAAGTCATTTTAAGGTGTTTCCTTGTCCTTATCCTTTTAACTCAAGATGAGTCTGAGCTTTAAATATTAATATTCAAAGGCAAGTATCTTGAGAGGCTGGAAGGTGTTTGAGTGCAGGTTTGCACCTTTCATTCTCCTGGTAGAAGAAGGAGGGATGCCATTTCTCCCCTTCCCTTTTCTACAGTGCCTACAAAATGCTTGGCCATAACTAGAGCTTAGGAGCCCTCAAACTGTAGCTTGGTATGCTGGTGAAGACACACTAACTCTACCTGCATGCTTTCAGTGTCCCCCAGCTTTTAGATGATTGGGTCTTCAGAGTGAAGTTTCTGCTTGGGATCCTGAGGAGCTTCCACAAACCCAGCTATGGGTAAAAATTACACTGGTGAACTTGATGGGTTTGACCTGTTCTGCTTAAAGAAATGTTTCTGCTCTCGTCACCTAGTACAAGTTCCTGAAGCAAAGAAGGGTGGCTGATGACTTGATGCCACTGGTGGCTTCAGGGGATGCCATTACATTATGGGACAGGGCTTGCTAGTCAGGGTACGGAAGTGCCAGTGCAAATCCTTCTATGTGAAATGCCTTTGAAATCCCCAGGGGATGCAGTGGAAATCTAATGAAAATATTAATTATACAAAATTGGCCTGGCAAGTCATTTGTCTTCTGAGGAGATGCTGGTTAAAATTTCATTGTCAAATAGCAAGAAGAGCAGGATAGGTCAGTCCTTCTCATGAAATTCTTGTTTGCAGAGGTGTTTTGATTCCAAGGAGTTGTAAAAATAAATTACAAAGCAGCTCAGCCTTTCACATGGCCAGACAGAGGCAAATGGCTGGAATTTTAATACAAGATATACCTGAATCTATAGAACCCTTGCAAGATGATTTCCCACCTCCCATACTTCAGCTGACACCAGCTGAACACTGTCCAGTGCAATTACATACTCAGGGCTGTTTTCAGGAACAGATTCTAAACATTTCTAGCTACAGACTAAATACAATTTAGTTTGCCAAGTGCAGCCTCTTCCCTTGGTTTGCCGAATGCAGTTGAATGTTAAGACGTATTTGTACTGAAGCAGGAAGACCTATGAAAAACCCCCCCAGCTTTCTGTCCTTTTTCTCTGCAAAAACACTAATCCATGGTGCAAAAATTACTGCAGGAGCTAAGCTAAACATTGTTTTTCTGTGTGAGAGCTTGTTACTTAGGTACCGTCCTATTGTGATTAATGAATACGGGCTCTTCCACTCCCTGACTTCTCTGCCATTTATGGTGCTAAACGTGCTCAGCTAAAAGTAAACAGCTTTGAGGTTGTTTTCTAGCTGCTAGCTTTAAATTTAATCAAATTAATATACTGCTTCTCAGGCACTTTCTCTGTTGTAAAGATTTTATCTGCCTCATCAGTTCAATCCACTCCAGCCTATTAGCTTCAGCACTGTTGAGAGGGTTCAGGATAGGAGAAAGTCCAGCTTGAGGTCTCCTGACTTCCAGCTGTTGCTGCTGAGTATTCTGGGACAAGAAAAGAAGTCTCTGTTCTCTTCAGGCAGGAAACTGTAAATTCACAAGGATCACACTTGCCAATGATAAAGTGGCCTTCACCAGTGAAACCACACTTGCAGCCAGGGCTAAGTTATGGCCCTTCCGCACACCGTGGTCATGACAAAGTCATGAATCAACCAGATCATTACTGAGCTCAATGCACTGGGACCATCAGTTGCAACTGAGGTTGTGACGGGTACAAGAAGAATGCCACTGACTCTAAAACTTTGGTAAAGTTGTATTGGCTATCACTGTCCAAAAGTTTCCACTCCACCTCTGAATGAGCAGGTGACCAACATCTGCTATGCAGAAGGCAAAGCTTAGCCTTAAAACGTCCATTCTGAGAAAAAAAATACTTCTGGAAGTTTACGCTATACTAGAAAGAGATTTAGTTTGCAATATGTCGGCTAGGGAAAAAGAAAAAACCCTCTTATCATGCCTGAAATGGATTTTCTATGTGGATTTCTGTAGGTGGGTTTTGATGGCTTTGTACAGTATGGTTTCAGGCGTCAGGAACTAGAGCAGTGTGGGGATTCAGTTCGGCTTAGTGTCAGCAGCTTCATTCTCTGGCCAGCTGGGCATTCCTTGCCATCACTCTGTGTGAGGTGGGCAAGAAATCTCTGAACATATTTTTTTTTCTTCTGGTTAAGAATCAGAGAGCCCAAAATTGCAGTGGAGATTTAAAGCAGCCAGTTTTCTAATCCTCTCCAAGAAAAGGGGGGAAAAAAAGACAAAACCTAAAGTTTAAAATGAAAAGAACTATTATGAATTCTTACCAGACTACCAAGTAATAAAAGAAAATTAAAAAAAAAAACAAAAAACACATGAATTTTTTTCGTGGAGCCTGGTTTTCTGCTGACTGTCTTACATTACTGCACCTCTTGCGCTGCCATAGCCCATAGTAACACAAATTTCTTAAAGTACATAATCACAGGGCATCCAGAGACTCAGCTTTCTGCAAAACAGCTTCCGCTCTCCTTGTCTCCTGGACCTTTCTGTTCCACAGTTCCTCTCTCATGCAAGTTGGAAGATGCATGTTCTCCCTGTCTTTTCCTGTGTGGCAGCATCTATAACATCACTTTTCTCTGTATGCTTCTCTATTTTTATGAAATTTAGAGAACTTCAATTTTTTAAGAAACTTACTTACTAGCTACCTTAGGTCAATGCTGATCATGGTCTGATGGTAACAGCCTCATTTCCACAGGAAACCAGGCTAAAAGACTCGCCTGCACTTGGAAGCTGCCAGTTTGACAAACTGCCAGAGCCTGCCTAAAAAAACCAGACCTTTCCATGCTTCCCCCTGCAATTACTTTCCCATGGAGCATAAATGTGAACTGCCAGGCCATTCGTCTCACTGCAAACGAGACATTGGCAACAGTGGCAGGAGATGTCTATGGGGATGAAGTGTCTGGGAATGACACACACTGGCTGCTCGTCACATTGATCTGGTCCCTAAATGAAGAGGAGTCAGTGAAAGTGAGTCACAGGTCATTTGACATATTTTCGTTAAGAGCTCTGAAAAAGTCACCCTCTCAAAAGTTAGACAAGGCATGGTGTATTACAACTTTATTTCAGCTTCAGTTCCCTTGCAAGTTCCTCCAGATTTTGAACATAACCTTTGCTTTAATCTTTAGAGGAGCACTTAATGGCAAGTCAACACAGTAGTCTGCTTCTTCCGTGTTATTGGGTGACTGATTCCATTTCTCTGTTTTGAGATTGAAAGGCTGATGGGAGAGGGAGCTATACAATCCTGAATGTGCTGGTGAGCGGCATGGCTCCTTCTGCTGCCTGTGCTGGTTCAGCGTTAACACTCAGCACCCCTGCCAAGTTGGGAAGTGGCACTGTGACTGTCCTGTGGACAGGGAGCTAAAGTCCTTGAAGTGAAAGCCATGGCTCTCTTGGGTTTGAGCATCTATCTGCCTAGGCTCTGGATTTGCAGAGTGACCCTACACTCCTTGCAGCCACAGTGGCAGAGCTCTCAGTGACTGAAGTTGCACCTACGAACAGTGAGCATTTCTGTCAATCAGGCAAACAGGAACTCAAGCCAGTCAGCAAAAATCTGGGGAACCATTAGCCAGCAGCTGTCACTGGGAAACGTATTGTGTGAAACCCAAGTGATAGTGGAAGTGGTGGCACTTGTGGATTTCCCATTACCTGGATCATACAGTCACTCCTTACCTTCCTGCAGGCTCAGTCTCACTCTACAACAAAGAAGAAAGAGTCCCACAGGACAGATCTTCCATCTTTACACAGACCCTTTTACCCCAAGGCTGACACAGAGCACATCCATCTCATACACCGCACAAAATGCCACATGTGGGACAAAGCATTCATTTTTAAGCCAGGTAACGTCCATAATTGAGCTAACAGCCTGGCCCCACAGAGTTGTGCTGGCATCACTTGGGGACAAGAGGCTGTGACACAAAGGAAGTCCTTGACTAGCTGGCGTTAGCAGTATTTGGGACCATTACTCACTTCTGCAGCTGAACCCAGTGTCAAACCTCACATTAACCACATCTTCCTGAGGTCCGTCAGTGCAGTGGGAAAATGTGTGTGAGCCAGTGATCAATAGCTGAGAGAACTGATTTAAGTTGTATATGAAACTTTAATAGTGGCACTTCTGAAGCACTTGAATTTTTAAATCTAACAGCACCAATTTAACACTGATGTTTATGTAAGTGTTCAGGCTTTATACAAGGAACCTGAGCTCCCCACCGTACCCTGAAAACGAATGCTCATTAGAACCTACCCGGACCACAAACAAGGCTGAAATCCTTCAGTGTGCTGCCCTGATTTCTGCCACATGCATTTGTGGGGTAGCTGGTCATAGTTGTTGTCTTCCGGAGGGGATGGATGAGACACTTTGATAGAAGCATGGTGGCACCCTCAATCAACTGGAGGGTGTTTGTGAAGGGTAGCCCAGGATGAGGAATTGCTCTGTGTGAGAGGGCAGAGGGAATGGATGGAGAAATGCCCTGGGATGGGTGATGAGGCAGCTGAGAGCTTGTGGGTCAGGATTTCTGAGCAGCCTGGCGTGGGTGATTTTGTCATGAGTGTCAAAGCGTGCAGGATGAGCAGCACAAAGTCTAGCTGGATGCCAGTCAGTAGTGGTGTACTGCAGGGTTCAATACTGGGACAAATCCTGTTTAATACCTACACATGACACAAAGCTGGGAGGAATGGCTGATGGACTGGATGGCTGTGCTGCCATTCAGAGGGACCTCCACAGGCTGGAGTAACGGGCCAGCAGGAGCCACATAAAGCTCAACAAGAAGTGCAAAATCCTGCCCCTGGGGAGGAACAAGGCACCAGTATGTGCTGGGGGCCAATCGTCTGGAAAGTATCTTGGCAGAAATCCTTCCGCATGCTGGCTAAGGTGTCCTTGTTGGGTCCCAGTGAGGCTGAAAGCACTTCTAACTGTGTGGATATGTGCAGATAACCATGTAGATAGCTTGTTACAACAATCAATTCAAGAGCTTGGAATGAAAATTGTTACACTGGGGAAGGAACTCAGGCATCTGTTCGAGGGGTGCAAATGAAAACCAACAAGAGCTTGTGCATGATCCAGTTCACAAACTTCTGCTCTTACCTTGTACCTTCAAGTCATTTGCCTGTTTTAACCCTCAAGAGATGAGATAACGGCTGTGCACCATTTTTTCCATTATGCCTGTCTTGGCCAGTGAAGTCACAACAATGTTCTTGAGCATTAGAAACAGAACAAGTTAATAACTGTACCCAGAATCCTGGGGATGGTCTCAATCTGAGGATTGGCCTCAAGCAAAAGTCTGCGAAATGCCAAGGTTTCAACATTTTCTTCTCGAAAGCTGGGACAGTATGTGAGAACATGATGGAAATGACTGGAGAGCCTTACTGTTGTCATACCCCAGTACAAAATGTGACTAAGGATATTCCAGTACATCCCAGTATGCTCTTGAGACTCTGTTTGCAGGAAACTTCTACAGCAGAAGAGGTGCTCAAGAAGTAGGATGGAGCAGAAGAATGCCCCAGTATTGATTTTCATCTGTCCGATGTGCTGGTTTTGGTTGGGACAGAGTTAATTTTCTTCCTAGTAGCTGGTGCAGTGCTGTGTTTGGCTTTAGTCTGAGAGCAATGATGATAACACGACAATGTTTCAGTTGTTGCTCAGTAGCGCTTACCCTGACCAAGGACTTTTCAGTCTCTCATATTCTGCCAGTAAGGAGGGGCACAAGAAGTTGGGAGGGAGAGTTGACCCCAACTGACCAAAGGGATATCCCATATCATATGATACCATGCCCAGCATGTAAAGCTGTGGGAAGAAGAAGGAAGAGGGGGATGACATTTGGAGTGACAGTGTTTTTTGTCTTTTCAAGTAACCATTACATGTGATGGAGCCCTGCTCTCCTGGAGATGGCTGAACACCTGCCTGCTGACGGGAAGCAGTGAATTTCTTGGTTTGCTTGTATGTGCAGCTTTTGCTTTTCTTATTAATCTATCTTTATGTCAACCCAAGTTGAGACTTTATCTCACACGTTTTCTCACTTTTACTGTTCTGATTCTCCTCTTCATCCCACTGAGGGGGGGAGTGAGCAAGTGGCTGTGTGGTGTTTAGCTGCTGGCTGCGGCTATGCCACAGCACTGAATGCACAAATTTCTACAACTGTTCTTGTTAACCAAAACCTCACTCAGTAGGAGAGATTTTTAACTGCAGCAACTACGCATCGCATTAACAAACAGGGTTTATTCCTAACATGCTGAGGAAGGATGCACATGCAGAGCTGGTTTTTACCTTTTCCCTTTATCACATGGAGGTGCCTAACCAACGCAGAAGACAGAAATGTCATTCTTACATGGCAGTCCTCCCACTCCTGCACAGCGCTGCTCTCCCCGCAGCCCCAGCTGGGCAATGTCTGCTAGAGGAGCAAGGAGCTGGGGTTGTGCACATTGAGGTGGCTGGTGGTGCTGGGAACTGTTTTCAACAGGAGAGAGGCTTTCTCCTGAGTTACACAGAGCTCTCAACTAGAAGCCAGTCTAGGGTGGGGTGAGACCATGGCATTAATTTTTATTTAGTTTAGACTGAGGTGAAATTAGTGGTAAATTAGTTTTCACTGTCCATACACAAGCACAGCTCCTCTGGTAGGTCAAGACTTTCAACTTTATCATCCACTGCTATCCTCTCATCGAGAAAGAACTTGACAGAAACCAAAGCCTGGTTTGCTCACCTGGTATAGCAGACAGGGTCGCATCTGCATGTACAGCTCTTGTAACAGGGTAAACACTGACAATTTTTAGATCCAGTTTGCATTACTGATAATTTAATCTTAGATTTCCTACAAATGGCCGCTTGTATCTGAAGCTGCCTTTTGCTGAGACCATTTCTGAGAATCTGAAATTCTGCAGTGGTTGGAGGCTTGTGCTGGAAATGCTCTACCTTGAATGGTTGCTGGGTTCATTGTTGTCTTGGTATGCATTATTTCCTGTCTCCTGGATGCCTGGTGTTTGACAAGGTGGATATTCCAAGCAATTTTAGGGGTCTCTAATATGGATAATGTTGGTGTATACCTGAAAACAAGAAAACAGGTCTAACACCCCTCCTCCTGGTCTGAGTGTCTCTCATTTTGGTCCCTTTTCAGGGACCAGAAGCACGCAGGATTTTCCACGCAATGACAATAGATGAAAAAATGCTATTGTAGAAACCTGGCATGAGCACAGTGCAATTCCAAGGCTGAATATTTCAGCATAGTCCATTTGAGTTGCCAGATCAGATTTTCCTGTGTATCTGTTTTCAAACAGCCATATGATCTTAGGAAGGTCTTTAGAGCCAAAGCCCGCCTTCCTGTAGAACTACCACATTTGTGCTATTTGAGCATTCATTGTTTCCTACAGGTTACAGGAATACAAAGCTGTTACGTGTGTCATCTTACCATTAAAGAGAAAAATTAATGTTCAGTAAACATTTGCTTTATATTAATCATAACAATGGATCACTTGCTGAAACAAAGAAAAAAAAAACAACAAACCAACAATGAACTTGATTTCCAGTAATTCTTTTAGGATAACTTAGAAAGTTCTCAGGTTGCAATTGGAGAAAACTATTTATTGATGAAAAAGGGAGTAAGAACACGAGAGGATCTTGGGTTTCTGTGGCACTAAAATGCAAAAGCGGGAAGCTTTACAGTTCTCGCAGTGACAGTTGGGGAAGACAGAGCAAGTAGTGAGCAAGAAGAGTTAGGTATAAATATTTAGAAGTCAAAGTACCTCTGCAAAACTCCCCTTGGATCCAGTAGCTGTTAGTTTACCTTCAGTTTGGTCAGCTTGAAGAAGAGAATCTATATTTAGGAGAGCAAGCATGTATGAGTTCTGTATAAAAGCATTTTGTCTGACATGTTGTGCATGTGTTAAGATTTGTAAGTTGATGAGCAGGCACTGTAGAAAGTTGGATGATACTCTGTAATATTAAATTACTTCCTCAGCATGGGCTAATGAGTGATAACCTCTTATTACTGAGACTAACACTTCTCCTGGCAGATAACTTATTTGCTCCTGGTCTTCGACAAGGGGTAACGGGTTTAAACTGAAACAGGGGAAGTTCAGGATATAACCTGGAAGAAGTTCTTTACTGTAAGGGTGGTGAGGCACTGGCACAGGTTGCCCAAAGAAGTGGTAACAGCTCCATTCCTGACTGTTTAAGGCCAGGTTGGACAGAGCCTTGGGTGGCATGGTTTAGTGTGAGGAGTCCCTGCCCATGGCAGGGAGGTTGGAACTTGATGATCTTCAGGTCCTTTCCAACCCTGACTATTCTATGATTCTATGATTCTATGATAAATTAGTAGCCAAAGGTCTCATCATACCATAATAAGGAAATTATTCATTGCCAAAGTCTGTGTGCACAAAGATGCTTTGCAATTCACATCCTGTTCTTTCCTGCTTCACTAGTTTTTGAGTCTGTCTTGAAAGAACTAATTACATGGTAAAAAATCACACTTGGTGAGTTTCATAGCTTAACCAGAAAAGTCCATGTTCAAAACATGGTGCTTAGACCATGCAGTTGTCCCAGTAAGCAATAATCACAAAAAAGCTCTGGGGGAAGCAGTTGTTTGAGTTTTAACTTGGTTTTCTTAATTATGCATCTAAGTCATGTTTCTAAGTTTACTCTCCATAGAGAAAGGCAGAAGTTTAACTGGCTTTTCTCTCTCTAACTGCTTTGGCCACAAAAGTTTCCACTGATGGAACAAATTCCTTCCAAATGACAGTGAACAGCCTCAAACTCAAGAGCCTCATCTGCAGCCCCATGGGGAAACCTTGCCCCGCAGCAGGAGCTTCAGCTGCTATGTTTTAGACCTGTGGTAGTCAGGGAAAGGAGTATTTCTTTGCCATGTTCCCCTGTGAGCTTCAGAGCCATCACTGCTATTTACAGGCTGATGAAGCTTGGCATGACGTGGGTATGTACTTCTTGGTTTTTCCCACTTGCTTCTGGGTGCCTGAGGCACTGCAGTTCTGTTGTACATCTGCCCAGTAAAAAAAAGAAGTGTCCTCAAGCTTCATAATCCTTGGGACAGATCTGACCTGTGTGACTGTAATTTAGCAATTAAAATTGTGCCAATGGGAGTTAGTCTGGAGATGACCAAAGAATATAGCTGATGTTTCTTATTCATTAGATCCCTTTTCCTAGATAAAAACTGGAAACAAAGCCCAGTTGTTCCTAGGGATGATGACCAGTGGCTAGGCTGCAGGAGGTGTTGCTCGTTGGCAGAAGTGCATGCTAGACTCAACTGGAGGAGAAGGTGGATGGGGCATCCTCAATCTTGTCAGCTTTCCACTTGCAGTGATGGTGCTGAGCCCACGCAGGCAAGAAGACCTAACCACTTACCTGACCTGGCTTACTGTGGGTTTTCCAGGCCACTGAAGCACAGATACAGGCAGCAATAGGATGCCCATGGGCTCCTGCAGGCAGGAGGACAGACTTACCAGCAGTTCTCCTGAAAACCCCATTGTGCCGTTTGCCAACAAGGGGTGCAAGGCTTGCGTTCAGGGTCCCTGCTGCTCGCTGGATCTTCTCAGGGGTGAGATTGTCAAGCTCACTGTCTTCCTTTTTGCTTTTGCTTGCATTTGTAGCTGATTTCAAAGCGAGCCTGTGTCATGGTTCTCATTCCCTCCAGTGTTTTCCCAGTGACTCTCATGATCTGCTGCTTTGGGTTTGCAACTGAACTCATGCTCAGTCAAAATTTACAGGTGAAGGATTATAACACCAAAAACAGGTTTACCAAAACAGGATCCACTTCCTAATAACTTCACTGTCAGTTGCTCTAGTGTTTGGGACACTTCAATGTCCAAACAAGTCTGATTAGAGAGACAAAAATAACCTTTTGTAGAGCATTGGCTTGGGGTGGCATTTGAGCCACCCAGCTCATGGTAAGCTCAGTTCAGCAACCCTTTGTTTCAGTAGGCTTCATGCTGATTTCTCTATTTTAGGCCAAAAGAGCAGAGGAGAGCAGGAACATCAAAATAGCATAATGGTCTATTTTCATTCCAGCACAAAGACAGGTCCCATCATGGCTAATCATAGCAGTCACACCTGCAAATAGAGGTCAGAATGCAGGTAAAGGGCTGAAGTATTGCTCATCCCTTTACTAGTAGATGCTGCTTGGATCAGTGGAATATCTGGATGTGTGACAAGTGCCATTTTCTAGGAGAAGCTCTGAGTCACTCCCAGATTTCATGTCTCTATTCCCCAGGGCTTCTGGAAACAAATGGTGAGTATTTTTCTTCTGATGTTTTTATCATTCACATGCCAGGAACTGACAGGAAAGACTGAGCACACTCTTTTTAGCTTTTTTTGTTTGTTTGTTTTGGGTTTCTTCTTTACATCTCATGGAGACTATGAGATGACTCAGGACATGAGAGGAATGTCATTTTCCAGCTCGATGGTCACAGCACATCAGAGCCCAGGGCAGTGCCAGCATATTGATGGTGATGATTTGAACTGTGAGAGGCCTCAGGCGCAGCCATACGCCCCCCCCCCAGCCGTGCCAGCACCATTTTTCATCCTGATCTTCTGTTCCAGTTCAAGGGCAAAAGGTCCTATTTTTTCCTTTCTGTTAAAGAGATAAGTATAGTCAGTTAAATGACCTCTTACTCCCATAGAAATCTTTAAGTTTAAAGCTGAACATGTGAAATCTAGCAGTAGCTCCTTTTTATGTATAGGCTGCTCATTGTTTTGCTTAACATGAGGTTATGTTGTGTGCCTTGAAACACAGTTAATTAAGATAAGGTCATCTAGCTTTGCAAAACAATGACATGAGTCTTTATTTTGCTAAAAAACTATGTTGTAGGGAAAAAACAATGTTACCAGCAGCAAAGAGTGTCGAAACAGGAGAGAATATAATCCTGAATAAGGTTTCCCAAATACGTGTTTTCGTTTGAACAGAGATCTCAGTAATTCTGGCCCTACTGAACTCTCTGGGCTGAGGTCTAAATTTCACCCTGACTGTGATAAGACTCCCAGGCCTCCACTTTTATCACCCAGAACATGAGCTGCAGGCAACAAGAAATGGTCATTTATAAGAAAGAAATTGTATTTCCTGTTACAGCAGTTCTGAGGAGAACCCGAACAAGAAGTGCTGACCAAAAACAGGCTGTGATATAAAAATGGCTTGGAATTGAGACCCTTCTTAGAACTGTCCAAGGCTTTTTATTTTCCACATGGTGAATGCAGGGCTAATAGGACACATGTTCATTAATCTGCAGAAGGTTATTGTAATGAATAATGGATGTGACAGCAACCCCGAGGTAACTCAGTGACTGAAACTGCGTCCTGGTTCTCCCATCTTTGGCTTTCATCCTCTCCAATTTCTGCCACACACAGAAAAATAAAAATGAAAAATTATTGGGACTCTATAAAAAAGAGAAAAGAAGAAAATGAAAGTATGAACTAGGCAGCTTTGGGAAAATTCAGAGAAAACTTTGCATAAGGGTCAGGGGAAGGAGCCTGGTTATGCTGCCTCCTTGAATAGACAAGCTTTTCCCCAAACTTCAGCTAAAAAGGCTTTGAAAGGATGACCATGTTTTCCATGCTATGAAGTGTGTTGGCAACTCCTTCCAAGAGAATTACAGTGATGTTTTTGAATGAGATGACCAGACCACAGAACAGTTGAGGGTGGATATCTCTCCAGGTACTTCTGAAGGCGTCTAATCTGACCCTCCTGCTCAAAGGAGGACCAGCTGTATCAGGTTGCCCAGAGCTACATCCAGACAGTGCTTGAATTTCTCCAGGAATGGAGACTCCACGACCTCTCCTGACGGCTTGCTGCCTTGTTCATCCACCTTCACAGCAAAGAAGTTTTTTCTTATGTTTAGATGGAATTTCATATATTTAGTTTGTATCTGTTGCCTTTTGTCCTGGAACCACTGAGAAAAGCCTGGCTCCATCTTTACCAAATTCAATCTATTTTTATGTAGGATGGAGATGGAAGAATCCTCACTGAAGATGAACCTGAAGGTTGGACCTGAAAAAGATCTATTTGGAGAACCAAAGTTTAGTTTGCTAAAATGGAAACTATAACCATCCTTTGGTTGCACTGAAGCACATGGCTTTTGCTATGCAATTGCTGCTAGTTCATATAAGCAAAAAGGCAGTTTTGCTACCAGAGGGCTGCTTGCTGCCCCTCTGGGTCACTCTGGCGAATCACGTGGGAGGCTTTTTAGCCTGCACCCCAAAGCTGCTGCTGCCAGAGAGCACAGTGATACCCTGAGGCTTTAGATATCATCCATAATTCCGCAAGAGCCCCAGTCATCATCTGTGTCAGAGGGAAACACAAAAGCCTGTTTGCCAGATTATGTGAAATAATTGTTCTGGCAAGCCAAAATCTGTGCCTGTTTCCCCTGGAAAAAGCAAGAGCAGCTTTACCTGAGTTTGGGTTCACCCCAAAGCTTCTGCAGGCAGAGATGATGCTAGGCTGCATTCAGAGATGGGAGGTCCCTGGCCCCCCTGCAAAGGGCCAGTGCCTCCTGTTTCTCTCTTCAGGCAGAAAAAGGTGATTTGGGCAAGCAGGTGCCCTGGGTGCCATGTGGAACTGTCAGGACAGCCTCTGCACACAGGGGGAGGGCACAGAGACATGCGAGGAGAGATGAGCAGAAAACAGAGCTATGCAGGGAGGGATTACTGCCAGGGATTGGCTGAAAGCAGTAGGGGCTGCTGGCTCTTCCCAGGCTGAGCCCGCAGAGGGACTGCACAGCTTGGTAAATGCCTGCAGAGACACCAGTGAGCACAGGCAACGGTGTGGGAGGGGAACGAGAGTCTTTTCGAAGGTATGAGGTAGAGCTGAGGCTAGGTTGCAAATATCTAGTCAGGCAAAGCTCAGACCAAACGCCTACAATTTGCATACCCTGCTACCTCTAGAGAGGGACAATTTCTGCATTCATCACCTTCTGGATGTGGCTGTGCAGGATGAAGGGATGTTCCTGGTGAAGGAGGTTGAACCAGCTGGGTGCTGCTTGCTTTCCTGTGGTGCTTTCACACAGAGCACCTGGGTGAGAAAGAAGGGGACCCATGAATCCCAGTTTTTATGAATTTTGCATGGAGCTCTGTGTTTAGGCTAGCAGTCTTATTTATTTTGGATTTTGGTTTCTCTAGGAAGAAAAACATTTGGTTCTGAGATAGCTTTGAATGCTACTTTTTCTCCTGGTGGCTGTTTTTTCTTTGACGTGGGACATGGTTCTTTACTTTCAAGTGACATGCCTTGTTAGAGACTGTCGTGGTTTAAGCCTCAGCCACGAGGTCGCTCTCTCACTCACTCCCCACTGTCTCTTCCCTCCGCTCCTGGAGGGATGGGAAGGAGAATCGAAAGAATGCAACTCCCGCAGGTTGAGATAAGAACAGTTTAGTAACTAAGGTATAACACAAATCACTGCTGCTACCACCAATAATAATAATGGCAAGAGAAATACAAGGGAAAAGAATACAATTGCTCACCATCCAATATCAAGCCTGACCACCCAGTGCACCCCTACCAGTAACAACGACAAGGCAAACACAAGGAAAGGATACAACTGCTCACCACCCAGCCCGACCAAGCCATGCACCTCCCACAGTGCACCCCCCCACCCTTCCGGGTCTCTGCTCTCCGTTTCTACATCCTGGACATGATGTGCTGCGGTATGGAATAACCTCTTTGGTCAGTTTGGATCAGGTGTCCTGTCTCCCCTTCCTCCCGGCTTCCCCTCCTCCCTAGCAGAGCATGAGCCTCAACAAGTCCTTGGCCAGCCTAAACATCACCAAGCAGTAACTGAAAA
This sequence comes from Amazona ochrocephala, assembly GCA_039720435.1. Lineage (NCBI taxonomy): Eukaryota > Metazoa > Chordata > Aves > Psittaciformes > Psittacidae > Amazona > Amazona ochrocephala. Next base: position 641,031 of record CM077884.1, on the reverse strand, counting down.
CACTGGTGTTATCAGTGCTGTTCCCAGGCCCAAAATCAAAACCACAGCGCTGCACCAGCTACCAAGAAGGAGAAAAATGACTGCTACTGCTGAACACATGGCAGAGACATAGAGTGAAGTTCCGTATGCTATGGAAAATGTTCCCTCCGCTACGATACAGAGAGCATGCTATGCAATTCCTGCTAGGCCTCTAGCAGAAATGCGTGTGTGAGTCATCACAACATCAAGCTTTGAACAAAGGCTGAAGGGTTTGGTTCCCAAGCTGAAACACAGGGACCCCTTCTTCCAGCTGAGTCTAATGAGGTACACCTTCCCAGAGCTGATTAGAAATCTTGAGTCTTGTAGATGAACCTTCTTAGAAGGCTTATCTTTGAAACCAGCTTCACAGTTAACCAGCTGTACTAAACAGACAAAGAAAATATGAATGAATGGATGCTCATGGTGAAACAGGTTGTAAGACAGTCTCTTTGGTAAAAAGTTCAAAAGCATAATCTCCTTGGAGGTCATTCTCCCTGTGAAATTAAGGATTGAGCTGAGTGGTTGCAGGCTGAATTCCTTTCTGTAGATAAATGTGCTCTGCTTACCGTGATGGGGTAGTCCCTAGGTGGATGCTGGCTAAAGCAGAACTCAAGCTCAGGTACTCTGTTTCAAGTGCTGAGCTTTGAATTCTGATACTGTGGGATCACCAAGTGCCATAAGTGCAAGTAAACTAGTTACAGAGCCTGGGAGTTAAACCATAGAATCACAGAATGATTTGGGTTTGAAGGGACCTTAAAAATCATATAGTTCCAACCCCCCTGCCATGGGCAGGGACACCTTCCACTAGAGCAAAGCCCATCCAACCTGGCTGAATCTGGATCCAGCCTGTCTTTGGATCTGAATCCAAGTGGATTCAGACCATCACTTTGATTTCAACAAGAGGAAAATATTTCAGAGCTGCACTCAGTTTTATATAATTTTTTTGTCCTTTACATGAAAAGAATAAAGTCCAAGCATGGAATTGGTCTCGTTTTGAGTCAAATTCCAGGTCAGTTGTGGTATTAGAATCATAGAATCATAGAATAGTTAGAGTTGGAAAGGACCTTAAGACCATCGAGTTCCAACCCTCCTGCCACGGGCAGGGACACCTCCCACTAAACCATGCCATCCAAGGCTATGTCCAACCTGGCCTTGAGCACCTATCAACATTAAAGGCTGAATGTACAAATTCTTTCTAAAAATATTTGATGTTTTCAAATATATTAATTGTTTTACTTTTGTATTAACAGTCAAAATCCACTGAGCAGCATCATTGTCTGGTACAACCACCCACTCCCTGCAGTTTGAATCTGTTGATTCTACTTTGATAACACAGATACTTTTAAAATACACAGCATGCTACTATATCCTTAAAGTTCAGATAGGTTTGAGATTGCTGTTCTTGTCCTCTGGAGACAGAAACTAAGCACAAAATGTACCAGCTTGGGATGTACCAAAGTAGATCTGTATCAGAAAAATATGTTACTTGCTTCTATGACAACATTGGAGGCATACAAGAAATAAGACTCTACACATCCCACACACTAAAAAGATGAAACTGCCTCCTATCCTGAAGTGACCATAAAGCTTAATCGTCAGCTCCAGGACTTAAAAGGTCAACGTTCTTTATTCACACGTTTGTGTGACTAAGGTGTCTTATTACTGAGCATTATCAGTCTGCCCTAACTTCAGCAGAATGACATCTTCCACCATGACCCTCAACAGAATCTTGAGTTGACTGTAGCGCTGGTGCCTCCTATGCAAGTTTTAGGAACCCTTGAGCACAGGGAGGCTGGGAGAAACAAGCTGACGGCTGAGGAAGGCTGTTAGCAGCCCTGTCCTCTGCTCTCCTGAGGAAGGCTGTTAGCAGCCCTGTCCTCTGCTCTCGTATGGGGAAGAAGACAACCTCACACTCTGTAAGCAAGAATATTATCTGTCAATGGTTTGGTGCTACAAGGTTCAAGTACTATCTCTGCCAAAGGTGATCCTAAAAGCAAGGTTCAACTGTTTGAGTTCTCCACCTGGAATACAGGGTCAAGAGTTTGTTGGGGTTTTTCTGTTTTGCTCTTCTCCTCCATCCTTTGAAGATAAAATGGTTTGCTTGAACCTTGCATACTGTAAAAATAGCATGAGGGTGAGAAAAGCATGAGGTAGGACTTCTGTGCCCATGTAAAACTTGTTTGAGCCTGGCTTTGTGCAAGAACTGCCTGCTGTTTTCCTGACCTCCACGAGTGATCTCAATGTTGGTCAGGAAGGCAGAACACCACTTTTGCCTCAACAGCATGGACTCCAGGCCGCCCACATCCACCAGGCAGCTTGGGGTCTTCCACTTTGGGGCTCTAAGCAGATGTGACTAGCTTAGACGGCAGGAGGTGAGATTCCCAGGATGCCTGGACCAGTAAACATAGCAGGGGGGCAAGGGAAAAATGTGACCTGAGGTGCCTGTGGGGTGGCCTTATGACAGCTCCACCTGACACCCCATGCTCCCCCTTCCCACAGGCCTGGGGCACCCTCTGAAGCCCCTGGAGCTCCATGGGGGCCACAGGCTTCATAGTACTCAGCTCACCACTAGAGATGGCCTCAGCTTATGTCAGGGAGCAGCAGGAGGCTGCCCCAGGAGAGGACATGTGCCAGCAGTTAGGGGTACCCACACTGACCACCTGCACCCAAGTGAGGTGACAGGGCCAGGTGCCCACAGCAACAGGTTTCCAATAGCCCCATGATCATGCAGAGCAGCAGGTCCAGGCTAAGGTCAATGCAGAAAGAATGGACAGCAAGTCAGAAGGAAAACCCCTGGCACAGCTCAGCCATGGCCTGGTGGCTCTTGTGCAGACAGGTGGGAGTGGTCACGGCAATCAAGGCCATTAATGTCCTCTGTCCCACCTGTGGAGAAGTGACTCCATGTGTGACTGTGCTCCTGCGCACACCCACACAGAAAGTGTCGGTAGGAATTCAGGATGGAGTCTCACTGGTGAGGAACACTGTATTTTCCTGAGTGGGACCTGTCTTATTAGTTCAAAGGACGAAAACTGTCTGCTGCCTGAAGGTGACTGCAAATGAGTGGTTGGCTTGGGCTCCCTCCAGGAGCTCTTCGAGATGGGGAGGTTTGAAGGTAATGTGCTTAATCAGTTTTCTGCTTAGTCGGTGTAGGGAAGTGGAGGATTAGTTTGCAAAAGCTGTATATCTTCTCCTTAGCTCTCTTCCAATGCTGCTTGAGCCAGTGGGAGTAGCTTCCTTATTAATGACAGCTTGTAATTGCGAGCTTGGCATCTTGTGGATCAGAGAAGATGAAATAATTTGTGTTTCTGTCCACACAAGGCTAGAAGCGATACAGAGGAGGCAGCTTTAATTAAAACCAGCTGCCATAGATCATAAAGCAGCCTTATCAACTTGCAGGCACAGCACACCATGCTCCAGAGAGTGCCAAGCTGTGGGAAATGGAGATGGCCCACAGCATGAATTGTAATAAGAAAGCACAGGCAAGGAGCAGTGATATCTACTGCAAAGCAAACCTATTGACCTTGCTTCTTACTTTTTCTCCTGAGAAAGAGACCCCTAAACCCAGCCTACTCCATGATGTGATGTGGATGTCAGCACTATGCAGCACAGATGAGTCTGTGCCTCTGGGACCGCGCTGTGAGGCTTGTCTGTTTGTTCTGTGATCACTGTATAGTTAAGGCTTTGGGGATCAGAAGTCCTGGAGTCTCATCCACTCCCAGTGTGTATACAGGTCTGACACACTTCTAGCCTTGCAGCCTCCTGTAACTTAAGCACCAAATGACCTCAGGTATTTGAAGTGTTACAACAGCAGTGTTACATACGAAACATTCTATACTATGATTGCGCTGAAAGATAGTATCCAATAGTGTAAGCCCGCATATATAAATCACTTTTAAAAAATGAAGTAGCACTTCACTTGGCTCTTTGTGTGCTGCAGTTTAAGCCAGGCTGAAGGTCTATATTCTGCTCCTGACCATGGATTTGCATTGCTGGAATCTGACATGATGCTTAGCAGAGTTCAAACTGGGAATACACCTTTGTTTTTCATTAGAGATTTGAATTTGCTGAAAACAACTCGATGTATTACTCATTTGTATCTCCTGTAGAAGTCATAGGCTAGCTTTTCCTGGACTGCATTCAGTGAAACAGATTTCCTTGTAGTATGGCTATGGGGTTGAAAAGTTTGTGTGAAACTTCTGTTAGCGATGTGTGAAGAAACTCATGGAGGTCCCAATGCATGAGAGACTACAGAATTCCTAAATTCACTACCTCGAAGAACTTGAAAATTATGAGTCAGGCCTTAGTCATCACTTTTCTTGTTTTTTTTATTTCCCTCTTTTTCCTTTTTTTTTTTTTTTTTTTAATAGAAGAAAACATCAGGGTCTTCATTTGCTTACTGGCTTGTGAACATTGAGTTCTTGTTCTCAAACACTCAGGCCCTCATAGTTGGGGAATTCAATCTATTTCTAAATGAAAAGCCAGATTCTCTTGCAATAGCAGTCCTAGAGAAGCTGGTCTTTAAACCACAAGTTTCATAACTTTTTTGGGTGAACTGAAAGCTCCTACAGTCTAATGGTAACACCTAAAATGGACCTTCTCCATATGGACTTGTTTGTAGCGCAGGTTATCGCCACTGATGTTAGGAGCTGGCAGCTATTTTAAAAACCTCCAAAACTAAGCTTTTCAAACCAAGCAAAAGGTTTGAAGAGTCTGAGGGAAGAGCTTCAAGAATGTCTCCAAATAATGGCTGTGAAAAAAGATGTTTCCTGCCTCCTGGTTGTTCAGGGGGAGCCAGACCTCATGCAGTCTGTGCCAGAAGCAGGGGCAGAGCAGCTGGTAAAGCATGGAGGTGCCCTCTGCTCTTGCCTTGGGATGACACAAAGTGGTTATTTTAATCCTGGGTCTGAGCTGCTGCCAAGCTTTATTTTAGAAAAATTAAATATAAAGGACGGCAAGCATGCAAGTCATAGGAAACTTCTGGGTATATTTTAGCCATGTGAATTATGATGCATGTGTTTCCATTTACCCTTCACTCCTCTGGTCCCCAAACCTAACACTTTGGGCTGACTCCTTCACTCTGGCAGAGGCATGGTGACAAGCATATCGAGTGCAAATGCCCAGGAACTGTATTTTGCTGGGGTGGCAAGGTGTTGGATCAGCTTTAGCAGGGAATAGTCTGCACACACAGAGGACTCAAAATTTCAAATGTAGTGAAGTTTCTTAACAGAAAACAACAGCTACGTCTCTCATCTCCTTCCCTTCACCTTGGAAGACAACATAAGCAAAAGAAGTTTTTCAAAATTCATCTGTTTCTGGTAAATGCTTCCCTTAAATACCCGTAACTGTGGAAAATTCAGGGTTGTAAAGTGCCTTTTGGAGAATGTATATTGCACTGGTCTAGAAATGATGTTGGATAAGGTTCATCAGCGTTTAACCACCCAACATTTCACTTTGTTTTAATGCTATTAAGCATTTTGTTTCAAGGCTGATCTCTTGAAACCAGGTCCCTGTTTGTGAGGAAATGGTATGCTTCCAAACCAGCATGAGTTATGCTTCCTCCTGTGCTCCTGGGTTTGGAGGTCAGTATCTGAGTCTCAGGTTTCACTGAAATCATTCAGCGCAGCTTTGTGGACAGCCTTTTCACCTTAACAGTTAGTCTCTTCTGCTGGCAACTGTTACTGTTTATCAATCCAAATTGAAGGTCCCTTCCTGGAGCTTGTCCCAGCTAGGAGAACCGGGTGGGATGGAGACAGCTAATTCTGAAAAACTGAATCTCTAATCTCTAAATCTCAAAAGGTGTTAAATCTCTGCATCAAAACTCATTGGGCTACACCATCCAATGCAGCAGTCTTGTTGTCAAAGACCATGCAGAAATTCAGCTTTAGTTTTCCTCAGTGGTGAAATAACTTTAGGAAGAGGATCAGGGTGTGAGGATCAGGGATGCTACCTCTTTCAGAGCTGGCCTGGGTGTTGCAACTTAGGGCTTGTAAAAACTTACCATGATGGCAGGTTGCCTGCTCTCACACATTCTTGCAGCTTTTGGCAAGGATTAAGTAAAGGTGATGTGTGACAAGCACAGCATCACTTGGGTATGGGATTGTGAGCAGCTGGGCCAAGAAGAGCAGGATTAATGCCTACGGGAAGTTTTCACCTGGAAAACCAAGCACTGACTCAAGCAGCCATAATGACTTCGAGCACTGACCTCCTGTTGTTGAGACTGTAGGCATTCCACATGGCTGGAGATGCTCACTCAAATGGGAGATGTTCCCATTCTGCTCAGAGGGAGCATGAGGAAAGATGGAGAAAGGACAAGGAGGGGAGGAAAAAAAGTGGATGCTCTGTTACCCTGTCCTAAAAGTACTAAAAAGTTTAAAATGAATTTTTACGAGCATCTTGAGGACTCAGGAGATTCAGGTAGACCGCACCTGGGCACATCATCTGGCATGAAAGCTCTCCCAGCTCTCATTTGCTACTGATGTAGCAAATCAGCTCCAATCTCATCCCAACTGGTGAGGAAGATGGCTGGTATTTTTACCTAATACAGAGCACAATCCTAGTAAAGCTCTAAAGCTTCTAACATTGAAGCTGCAAGGCAGATGGTAGAGGTGCTACTCCAGTGGAAATCACAGAGGAGGGTATGTTGTGGGGGACTGGTAACCTGTTAGGGTCATGGTCCATTCCTCTCCCCATCAGGCTTAGTCCATCAGCATGGGATTTGGAAACAAGGGGTGTCTACTTCCCTCCATGGAGTCACATATCAGTTTCTGATGGTCAACAAGTGATACTGCTTTTATTCAGGCCTTTAAGATGACTATATACATTTAGGTTTGGTGTGAAAAGTGTTCAGTATATACGTATTTATTTTCTCTTTGAAAATTCTTTGTGGCTTTGACCTTTCAAGAACTGTAAAATGAATCAGTGTTTTTAAGAGTGCTGAGTAAAGGCACCTGGCTTTTGTTCCCCCCCCCCCTTTTTTTTTTCCCCAGGGATCTTCAGCGAGCTGCTCAGTTTCTTTTGACTTTCTTTTCTTCATTGGATTAAACACATGTTGAACTTTAAAAAAAATGCTGTAAGAGACTCAACAGTAATGTAAATTGTGAGTGAAAAATGGGGATTACTTAGAGTATTAATACAGGGGAAATGGAAACTTAATGCAGGATATCAAACATACAGTATATTTAAAATATACATAAAATTGGGGTCTTATATTCTTGCAGAACTTTTAAATGCCTCCTAAGATTAGTAAGTGCTAACTAGCTGCATGGGGGGGGGCATGGAGACTTACCTGGAATTTCTTTATATTTGCTTGGAGATTGTGTGGTGTTCATGAGGCATAAAGTCCTGAATTAAATTTCTAGTGATAAACAGCACATTTATCTCAATGCATTTGTGACCAATGCAGTCATGCTAGTCTTCTGCTAGAGATAAATCTAGAATGGGGAAAAGCAATGATATCATACTCTGATTAAGGACCTGGATAACAGGCTGAGAAGGGCAGAGGACAGCCTGTTCTGCCAAGCCAGACTTACTGCATCCCCATTCTTGGACAGGGCTTGCGTAGCCTGGTGACACGGATTATAAATGTCTGCAACAGATCTGCCCAGGCTGCTGAGTTTACTAGTTGTAAACAAGTCTCCAACTGCACATGAAGCAAGCTTGGATATCTCTTAAGCAGTCCTATGAGCTGTGGTACCTCACCTCTCCTTGCAGGAGGACACCAAGCCATCCTGGGGACAAGGACTGCCAGTCCTGGTTTGATCTATCTGAAGCTAGCTTTTAAGAAAATATAGCAAGAGCCTTCAGATCCAATTGCAAAAATAGATGTTTCCCATGTTTGTTCTGAGCATAGTTAGGAGAATACTGTGAGATGCTGAGTATTCATTATTGGAGCTTTGCTTTGCTTGGCACAGAAATTAGAGATGCCTGAGAAAAATCTCAGTTTTATTTCTACCTGCTGTGCACAAATTATTTCAGAAAGAGCTCAGACCTGTGTTTGTGTAATGAAACACTGTGCTGACCTTGTTTGGTGTGAAAACAGCCTGCACAACTGCGCTGTCCTGGAGGGACTATGAAACACAACCCACTTGTTACCTCAGCCTCTGAAATTATGGCTGAAGACATGATTGCCAGTACTAAGATTCCAGATAGATAGGCTTACAAGTAAGTTGTCTTATGAAGATAGTGAACAGCACAACTAATTACTAACACACAGAAAGTTATACAGGTGTCAATATAGACTTCGAAGAGACATTTGACGTAATAAGCAAATAAATGAAAGAACCCTTAACAGCAAATCATCCTGTGGGTATTTAGATAAAGAATACTTGCAATATTAAAATAAAAAAGTGAAAATATTGGAAAATGCTCTGAAAACTGGATGACTTTATCTTTACTGGCATCAGTCAGCTCTGAAGTTAATAAATCAAACTTTTGCCTGCAAAAGTATCTCATCAGGAGTGTCAGTAGCTAAAGTATGAGGTTGTTCTTTGTCAGAGGCTTGGTGTGTGCACATAGTGGGAATAAACTGATGATTTTGTATTTGTCAGGCATCAGAAGTCCCCTCTGGAGAGCCAGATCCATCTGTTTTTCCAACCTCTGCCTCATTTCTTTGCTTGATTACGTGACTACCCCTTGAGGACATTTCCTCTGACTATTGCTCATAAATATTTCCAAGAAAACAACATTGTTTGGCTTCTGCCTGTATTTTGTTATTTGTTTTGTTTTCCCTGGATAGTTTTTCAGCAGGGAACGTTACTGCTGTTGGTCTTTTCAGCAGGTTGGGAGAGTTTATTGTTTCTGGATTTGGGCAGTTTGTTTGGATGGCGGTTGACTTTGTTGTTGTTGTCTTTCCCCTCCATTTTTGGCAGTCAGGGGAAGTGGGTTGTTCCCTGCTTTGTTTTTTGACCGTTTGTGAGTTATTTATACAGGCAGGCTTTTCTGGGGGATGAGGTTTTCTTTGGGTTTCGTGTTTGTGGAGTTTATTACATCTTGGGGCATTTTTTTTGTTCAGCTTTTGTTATTCTGAAATTCAACTTGGTAGCTTGCAAATGGCTTCTGTGGTTGGTAGCTTCTGTAGCTGTTATCTGACAGTCTGATTTACAACCTTAAAGTTCTTTGCCCTTCGGTCCCAGGCTACCCGTTGCTCAGGGAGAAATGTCTCAGACTTGCTTTCCTCCTTGAGTAAATGATGGAGTATGTCCATATTTCTGGGCAACAAAAAAAGAAGATGGTGACTGGCAATAGCCAGCATGCACTTGCAAAGGGTTAATTATGCATGACCAACCTGATTGCCTTCTAAGAATAGACGACTGAACCTGTGGATGAGGGAAAGCAGTGGATGTCACTTTCCTTGACTTGCCAGGCTTTCAGTGCAATCTTCCCTAGCTTTCTTGTATCCAAGTTCAGATGTTGTGGTCTGGATAGGTGAACTACAAGATGTGTGAAAAACTTGCAGGATCATTGGGTCAGAGTATAGTGGTTAGTGGCTTGTACTCTACTGTCATGGGTTCAGCAGCAGCAGTCAATTTTTTCTCCTTCATAGTAGCTGGTGCAGTGCTGTGTTTTTGACTTTCGGTCTGGGAACAGCGCTGATAACACTGATGTTTATAGTTACGGCTTAGAATGTTTTGGTCTGACCAAGGACCTTCTGAGTCTCATGCTCTGCCAGGGAGGGGGGGAAGCCGGGGGGAAGCAGAGACAGGACACCTGATCCAAACTGACCAAAGAGGTTATTCCATGCCACAGCATGTCATGCCCAGGATATAAAAAAACCTGGGGGCCGGAACCCGGAAGAGTTTTTGTTTCACTACACAGCTCTGTCGTCGGGTGGTGGTCAGCTCTATCCTCTTCCCTTGCATTTCTCTTGTTATTATTATTATTGGTGGTGGTGGCAGTGGTTTGTGTTGTACCTTGGTTGCTGGGCTATTCTTGTCTCGACCCGTGGGAGTTGCGTTCTTTCGATTCTTCTTCCCATTCCTCCCCCCCCGCCCCGCCTTGGAGTGGGGGGGGAAAAAAACTCTTCCCTTGTATTTTTCTCTTGTCATTATTATTATTGGTGGTAGCAGTGGTGGTTTGTGTTACACCTTAGTTGCTGGACTGTTCTTATCTCAACCTGTGGGAGTTGCATTCTTTCGATTCTCCTTCCCATCCCTCCAGGAGCGGAGGGAAGAAAGAAGGGGAAGTGAGTGAGTGATCAAAACTGTGCGTGGCTGAGAAGCTTAAACCACGACATCTACCTGAAGGCTGGTTACAAGCTGGGTTACTCAGAAATACCTCCTGGAACCTGTCCTGCTCCTGCTTTGGAAAGGAGGTTACCTAGGAACCTTCTGAGGTCCCTTTTGACCCGAGTAGTTATGTTATTCAAGCAAGCTGGTGTCAGCTAGATGTTTATGTCAAGAGTACACAGTGCAAACTGCCTATTAAAATTGTTTCGTGTAGAGGCCTAGTTGTTTTTTGGCCAAAGGGATGGAGAGAGACTTTGATCCTATAGACAGATCTGTTGTTGCAAGTGTGATTGCAATGATGGAAGATGCACTGATGGACCATTTGTGTACTGGCATCCTTGTTCATTCCTGAAATAAACTTATTACACACAAACTACATACACACTTCATTTTTTTACTAGGCTATTAAGAGCAGCACTTTGCAGCCATATCTAGAGCCTGAGCAGGAGCAGTAGCCCTCTTAACAGATTTCCTTCCCTTAGTGACAGTTAACAGCAGAGGAACTTCTGCTTCAGTATGCACAGGAGGGATGAAGGCAAAGCAGCCTTCAGCTGGCTTCTAAGCATTCACAGCCCATTCAAAAAAGCTTGGAGATAGTTTGGATCAGGTCTGAAACAGACTTGTGCCTTTAAAGCAAGCATTTTGGAAGGGATGAGTAGTGAGCCCACAGCCAGGTCATCTGAGACTTGCATTACCACTCTTCCTTGATTTTTAGGCTCTGTGTAATTCTCCATGGTGCCAAATAGTGCCTCTGAGGTATATTTCCTGAAGTGGTGGACTTTAAAAAACAGCAACAAAAGAAGTCCCAGGCACATTTCTTTATTTGCGCTACAACCCTGCAGGTACTTGGTGGTCACAGTGGATGTTTTGTCCATCTAACTTAGCCAATTCCCCAAAAAGGTCAGCCCCAGAAAGTGTTCTATCCCTAAAACATCCCTTCAAATAAGTTTCTTCCTTTTTTCTCCCCCTGCCCTCCCAGATGTAATTGGGGTCTCCAGTGTAATAAGCCAACTTAAAAAGATAGAACAAAGTTTACAATTGGTTGAAAGCATGGTGAAAACTTGAGTTTTCCGGATTTTTAGTTGAACAACGTGGAGGGCTATTTGGCTGTAAACGAGCATGTGAGCAACCCAGACAACTGCTTGACAATTGTAAGGTAGTAATCCACAGGCATTGAGGCCTCGCCTGGGGGTTACTAAAGTTCGTGTACGTGCAGAAGTCTTGAGGAAGTTGGCATGGAAAGCTGCTGAAAGAGATGTGCAGGAGGGAACAGATAACTGCAACCTTGAAACATATGCTGTAATAGTTAACCAGTCATTCAGCTGTTACTAACACTTAGCTGAGAGATATTAACCAATCATATATTAAGCAGGACACCAAGTAGAATGTAGGCGGAGAGCACTACGCGCGTGGACAGAGGGTCTGAACGAATCCTATTGTACATTGAGTCGCGTGAACAATGCATGTATCCAATTAGAGTTGTGTGTGTTAATGATAGACAAGTAGAATGTCTATATAAACTGAGCTGTCTGCTCAATAAAATTGGCACAGTTTGATCCCGTATGAAGATAGGCTGAGAAAATTGGGGCTGTTCAGCCTCTAGAAGAGAAGGCTGCGTGGAGACCTCATAGCAGCCTTCCAATACCTGAAGGGGGCCTATAGGGATGCTGGGGAGGGACTCTTCATTAGGGACTGTAGTGAGAGGACAAGGGGTAATGGGTTCAAACTTAAACAGGGGAAGTTCAGATTGGATATGAGGAAGAAATTCTTTACTGCGAGAGTGGTGAGGCCCTGGAATGGGTTGCCCAGGGAAGCTGTGGATGCTTCATCCCTGGCGGCGTTCAAGGTGGGGTTGGACATAGCCTTGGATGACACGGTTTAGTGTGAGGTGTCCCTGCCCATGGCAGGGAGGTTGGAACTCGATGATCTTGAGGTCCTTTCCAACCCTAACTATTCTATGATTCTATGATTCTATATTGGTCATTTATGCTGTGTTCGGGACTTCTGCGTCAACAGAACAACACTCCAATTTTGAAGCTAAAGTATTAGGGTGGCTTTTTTTTCCTCATTCCTTTTCATTACTCCTTCATTCATTAAGAGTTATGAGATGGAGGGCACTTCGTCCTGCTGTGCTTTCTTCCCCCTCATCTTCCCAAATCCACCATGAAGATCTGGAGTAAAAGACTATGGCTTCTGCAAGTCTGAAGCAGCATCGCCTCTCTTGCCACACCATCATCCAAGTACAGAAAAACTGGTCCTAGCCTTCTCAACAAAAACCCTGACCTGGAAGTACCAGGCTTATTTAAACCTGAGCTTCTCTGAAGCTGGTTTATCAACTCTGTCAAAGGCAAAATTCCCCACTGAACTCTTCTTCTAGGTGAAGCCTGTTTTGAGTTTTCTGACACCTCTGTAAGTAGACTCCTAAACTCAATATTACAGCCAGTCACATGCTCTAAAAGGAGCCTTCTGGGCAATGAAAGATTTTTTTACTTTTGTTTTTCTGCAGCAGTGATACCTTGGTTGATAAAAGCACTTTTATCCAAATTTATCAATGAGGAAATGGAGAAATGTGACCCTGTGTGGTCTGCTGGGCTTAGGTAATTCAAGGTCTATCAGTGCTTCAGTTTTGATTCTTTACGGCTTTCAACTCACTTAGGCTTGTCTTCAATGGTTTATCTTCTGACTGCTTAATTTATCTGAAGGCTGATGTGGTGTCTGATGGCCCTGTTTTGGGTTCTCTGTGCTGGCAGCAGGGAGAATTTAAACCTTAACATCTGCTCAGTTCTTCATCTGAATGAAGCCTTCCTCACTTCCAGCCTTAGAGGAGCTGGTGAAGCCTTATTCAACTGCAGTCTAGTGAAATCTGCCAGTGAAAGATAACTGGGTGGAAGAAAGTGCTTGTTCTCAGGGTTTGTTTTCCACTACTGAAATAGCTTTTTTAGTTATCAATGGTAAAAATTAACGAATACTTATATCCTTTTGGGCTAATTGCCAAAGCAAACCGAGAGTCTCTTCCTATCACAAGCAGCAGTTCTTACTGAACAGAAGATTTATTGCATTTTCTTTTGATCATGTTTGTATCTGCACCTGCAATATCATATGGTACGAGTGGATTTCTAACCTCATTCTTTCTTAAGGGACTTGAATGAAAACCAGAAAAGAGGTCTGATTCACCATTATCTCAAATAAGGAGAGGTGGTCTGTGTCTCACTGGATCAGAAGGGAACATCTGCTTCTAATATCACTAAGGGATGAGCCTCTGTGTCCTCAGACCAGGAGAACTGACCTTGTAGCATGAAAAATTGCAATGAGCAACTCACCTCTGCCCTGTGGTTCAAGGAAGAACCAATGCAGCAAACCTTCCTTAGGAGGATAGCTTTACCTGCCCCAGCTGGCTGTGGTGGACCTCTGGGATTCTGTTAAGTGAAGAAGCTGCTAGGCACCATGGCACTAGAACTTGCCTAAATTTAAAATTTAGCACTTGCAAGAATCCCATTATCTCTGAAGCTAGTGGGGGAAGCCTGGGGTAATGTTGGAGAGCAGAGAAGGTGGCACAGTTACACTGAAGCTGTTTATTCTTGCATGATATAGATTATGTTGAAGGCTTTACATTAAACTCAGTGTATTGTAACACTTTGTAGATATGTGTTCTTGTATATAACCTTAATAAATCCAAATGTGAGGCCAGCATGACTTGGACCAAAGCAGGGTCTGAAAACAAAGTTGTCAGGAATTGAAAAGAAGATGGTATGGGTTCGTGTGGGTCAGGACCTCAGCCGTGTTCCTGACTTGCAACCTGGACTCCTTCCCTTATCCACAGTGAGATCTCCCACCTGGGAAGAGATGCTGACTTTTCATTACACTGGTATTTACTGAGTCCTTTTTTTTTACTGCCCTAAAATACATTTAGAAAAGTAAAAATGAGCAGGCAGATACTTCAACACCCTCATGAAAAGATGTAGAAATATTATAAGCTGATGTCACTCCTGTCTCCTTAAAGGGAAAGAAATATCTGTGAGATAAATCTGAAATTAGTAGCAATTAGAGAGTTTCAGGGAATGAAATAGGAGTTTGCTGTGAGGTAGAACTGGTTTCCCTTTTGTCTGCATTTCTAATTCGAACTCTTTGACGTTTTGATCTAATCTTAATAGTTGATGCTCAACTTCTGGTTTTGTCATGCAAGTTAAATGTCATTGGCCAGACTCTGATCTAAACTCACACTTGCTTCAGATCTTTGATGCATGTTGGTGGCGCAAGGATGTCCACACCTGTAAACCCCTGTATGCATGCAACAGTGCATGCTTTTGCATGAATTGGCTTCATTTGTTCATGAGCAAAAGATAAAGATGTCTCTTGTGCCTATAGGTGCCTGCACACATACAAATAAGATATGTCAGCTTAGGAAGATGCTTTCAAGCCCTCCTGTTCCAGTGACAGGCATTTCAGTATTTCAGGACACAGTGGAGGGTCTGAGCATCCATCTGTGCAAATCCATCTCCCTTGCAACTCAGTGCGAGTCAGCAGATTGCTCTTCGTGCAGCACACGATGGAGGGAAGAAACTGAAGTTGTGGAAGATGGGAGATCAAATCACACACAGGGAGGACTTCATCTTAGTCACTAATCTCTGCTCTGCCCACCTCCAGGTCAGTAATAGGCTGTCAAGCTTGTTTGGAGGCATTTAGTAGCCTTTTTCTAGCACCATAATTTGAAGCAGCATTGCTTGGGAAAATTGACTCGAAAGCATAAACATGAATACTGTTTTACATAGCCACAATGTTGGTTTTTGTTTTTTGTTTGTTTGTTTGTTTTGTTGTTTGTTTTTTTTTTTTTTTTTACAATCAGAGCCAAGCACAGAGAAGCAGGTTTTTTTTTTCTCATTTTATAGGAAAGATGTGTGCTGAGTGGAGGTGGTGCTATGTTGCGTCTTGGTCAAGCTTCCCTACACAGCTCTGTACCTGCAGAAACGCATTCTCCATCCTTTGGGGAATTCCACAGCCTGCCTAGCTACACCTGCACTGCCCAGCAACACAGGCCAGAGCCTGGTGGCTAATCCTGAACATGTAGTCTTGTGCAGGCTGCATCTGTAGGACTACATTTCCCTTCTCTGTTTGATGTCTTTATCTCCAAAATCAGGGAGGCTTTGTTTGTGCCACCTTCTGGCATTACCCCAGGGCTTGTGCTCTCCCAGTAACCAACTCTGCAGTGTCCTTAAGGCTGTTCTGAACTCTGAGGTACTTCAGTGAATGCAAATACTTCTGAAATTAACTCCCTATCCAGATGCCCAGCTGCACCCCAGTTGCTCAGTGTTGGCATTCGTGGCTGACCCATTGTTTGCCCACCACTACCTCTATGTCATGCTTTTCTGCCTGAGATTTCAGAACATGTAGGTGCAGAAGTCACCAAAAAGTGTGTATTTTCTTTCATTCTTCCTGTGCCATGCCTTTGGAACTAGCTGTTACATCTGCACCAATCCATGTCCTGAGGTACAGCTGTTTGGGACAGGCAGAAGTAACAACAAATGGAGATTTCAAGACCCTATGTTCCTCAACCAGAGCAGCAGATGTCCAATTCCTTGTGCCCACAGCCAACTTCAGTCACAAAACTGGAGTGCTTTAAAAACAGTGAATTTTCTCTCTGCTCTCCATTATTCTTCACATGTCCTAGTCATATTTCTAGTCTAATTTTGACATATTGTTAATAAAACCAGAAGGTTAAGGACTGGCTAGAGAGGCAGCAGCAACAAGCCTATGCCTTGAGAAGCACTTTTTATTCAGGGATCAAAGCTTGGTGCAAAGCATGTGAGAGATTTTTAAGCAGTCTCTCACACCTGCAGTAAGCAATTATATTTGGCACAAAGCAGGATCTTGTGCCCCCAACATAATATTGTTGCTTCCCCTCCACGACAGAGTAGAGTCTTGAGCATGACTAAAGAATTCATAGAATCATAGAATAGTTAGGGTTGGAAAGGACCTCAAGATCATCGAGTTCCAACCCCCTGCCATGGGCAGGGACACCTCCCACTAAACCATGCCATCCAAGGTTCTGTCCAGCCGGGCCTTGAACACTGCCAGCAATGGAGCATACACAATTTCCCTGGACAACCCGTTCCAGTACCTCACCAACCTAACAGTAAAGAACTTCCTCCTTATATCCAGTCTAAACTTCCCCTGTTTAAGTTTGAACCCATTACCCCTTGTGCTATCACTAGAGTCCCTAATGAAGAGTCCTTCCCCAGCATCCTTATAGGCTGCCTTCAGATACTGGAAGGCTGCTATGAGGTCTCCGATAATTGCTGTTATCAAACTGTCCTGGGTTCAGCAGCAGCAGTCATTTTTGTCCTTCTCGGTAGCTGGTGCAGCGCTGTGTTTTTGATTTTGGGCCTGGGAACAGTGCTGATAACACCAGTGTTTTCAGTTACTGCTTGGTGATGTTTAGGCTGGCCAAGGACTTTCTGAGTCTCATGCTCTGCCAGGGAGGAGGGGAAGCCGAGAGGAAGGAGAGACAGGACACCTGACCCAGACTAACCAAAGAGGTTATTCCATACCGCAGCACATCATGTCCAGGATGTAGAAACGGAGGGCAGAGACCCGAAAGGGTGGTGGGGGTGCACGGTGGGGGGTGCAGTGCTTGCTTGTGCTTGATATTGGGTGGTGAGCAATTGTATTCTTTTTCCTTGTATTTTCTCTTGTCATTATTATTATTGGTGGTAGCAGTAGTGATTTGTGTTATACCTTAGTTACTAAACTGTTCTTATCTCAACCTATGGGAGTTGCATTCTTTTGATTCTCCTTCCCATCCCTCCAGGAGCGGAGGGAAGAAAGAGTGGGGAGTGAGTGAGAGAGCGGCTGCGTGAGTTTATAGCTTAAACCAGGACAGTTCTTTTGGTGCCCAACGTCGGGCTCGAAAGGTTGAGATAACGACAGGATTAATAGCCACTCGTCACAATGCTGATTTATTGGCTCTCAAAGTTGTTGCTCTGGTTTTTGTGGTTTCAGTCTGTTGTACCTTACTTACAGCCGGTATTTGTTATTTTAGCATTCAGATATGAGTTTTGGGTTAAGGTTCTTGTTTCAGTGTACTTTTTTGGAATGGCTTGCGATATGGGTGGGCTCCAGAAGCGGGGGGGGCGGACGGGGACATGGATGTGGACGTGGACTTGCACCTGGCAGCTCGGCTGCTCTTTACCGTCCAGGCCCTCATTTTCGCCTCCGTCTTCGAGAGGCAGTGTGGAGCAAGGGGGGGCGGTCCCGGGAGCCGCCGGCGGCCGAAACAGCCCGGGGGAGCGGCCCGGGGGATCAAGAGGCGGCAGAGGAGCCGAGCTCCGCAGCTACCGAGCGGCGAGGGGGGGCGGCGACCGAGCCCAGCCCCGCGGCGGCCGAGAGCATTCCCCAGCAGCTGCCCGCAGAGCCCTGCGAGCCCGAGCCCCAGGAGGATGCAGGAGACCACGCAGCACTTCGCAACAAGGCAGAGGAGGAAGGTCTGGGCCCAGACAAAGAGCAGCTGGTGGTGAGAGAGCCGGCAAGCACAGCAGCTACACCAGCCCCAGTGACAAGTACAGCAGCCTCATTTGAGAGTTCTGAAGGGTTTAAATGGGCTTTGGGTACCCTTGAGACCTGCCTGCTGATTGTGATGGGGATCAGCATGTTGGCATGCATACAGAGTGTGTTTTACCCACAACCATTTCATCTGGTCCCGAGAGTTAAGCAGAGTGGGGTGTGGGCCTTGTCTGGGGTTAGACTACAATCTAGGATGACCAAGAGATTCTCCCCAAAGCTGCACAGTCATGAGTGGCAGTGTGCGTGGGACAGTATGGGCGAGTACCTAGTCCACTGGACCCCTCCAGTGCTTTGGAAGCATCGGAGATGGAAGGCAGCTGTATGGAGTCCCCAACGACAAGCTGCAGAAACTGCTGGAGCGGTGGGTGAATTATTTTGAGCCTGGTGGGCCTACGACACTTTAGGCCATCAGGGCAGAGATGCAACATGCAGATGGACTCATGATCGAGGGGTGGACTTAGCAATGGCCACTATTGCCCAGGTTATTCACGAGTGTGAACACTGCACACAGCCTCTCCTGCTCTGAAAGACTGTTACAAAAGATGGAGTCCGACTTCATGGACCAGATGGACTCAGCAGCTTTATAGGGATTGGTCCACGCACTAAGGGGTGATCTCTCTCCCTCTGTGTGTGTGTGTGGATGTATATATACACATGTTATGGTATACTGAAAATGTGGGACCTGAGCATGACGTGAATGGTATGGAATAAGGGGTGGAAGCGCTGCACCAGTCTAGACACTGTTGGCTCTTTTGCATTAGTTGTACACTCAGATCCTTTCTAACAATAATGTTCGGTGTGTGCTTCAGGTACTTGGCTGTATATGAGTGACCTGGGACATGTATATAACTTTGCATTCAAGTGGTTGGATAGATAGAAACTGGACACCATGAATCCCTCTTTACATGGAAAACCCTGCATGAATTTTAGTTACTTGTGAGCAGTGCAAGTTGGGTTGAATTTCAAAAGGGATAAAGTGTTGGACTGCAGTCGGCTTCTCAAACAGCTATTCCAGCATACTCATCCCCTATGCTTAAGGAAAATGAACTCAACCTTCTGAGCAACCTGTGTGTCCATGCCTGTTATCATCCTCTTTTCTTAACTTGCTGTAACATCCATGCTTGTCCCCTGATGGGATGGTAATCTCCTTGGGGCAGAGACTACAATTCACCCAGTAGAGTTTAATTACCCCAAACACCCTTTTCATTGCTCTCAAAGGGATTTTGGTTTCCACAGCTCATATTCAATGAAGCTATGGCTCAGGAGAATGGCCCTACCAACATTTATGATATGTCTGGGTTGAAGACAGCACCTGCAGCAGTGCCTAACTCTGGTGCTGCTCCTCACCAGTGATGGGGCTGCTGATACTGTCCAGCATGCTTTTGAAAGGAAGAAGTTCAGCGATGCTGTGGTGGATACAGCAGAGCAAGCCAACAGCAAATGGGTCACTGCAATGCTCCTGGCTGACAATGCTCTCTGGTCTGCAAGTCTTTCTGAGTACTGACAATGCAGTTTTGCAGCTTCTTTGTGCACACAGGTTCAACATAGGAAAAAAGGAACCTTACTTGTTCCTGTTTTCTCTGGTTGTCCTTACTTCTACTTGTAGGGTGGCCAGTCTTTACAAACAAATGTAGGAGGCAGGCTCCCTAAGCTGGGTCGTGCAGGGTGACCCAAGTACAGGTAATGACACTGAGAAGAGCTGGCTGTCCTCAGCTCCTGCTGGGAGCTGGGAACAAGCTTGTTCCCAGGGCTGCAGCCTGGATGGGGGCAACAGAAGAGAGCATGAACCCTCTGCCCAGAGCTAAACCCCAAGGCAGCGTGCTGACTAATCTTATTGGCATGCTGGGACAGAGCCAGTTAAACCAGGACATCTGGGTATGTCAGTGATTCCTACAATCACACTGTACTTGAGTGCTGGTGCTTCTGGGGACTTCGCTCATAGCCATGGAGAAATTATGATCCAGGCTCCTTTTTAACAGCTTAAGAGAAGTGTATATGTCTCCTGTTGTCTTGTTCTCTGGAGGCTTCTGTTTTATGGGCCAGCCTGGGAGTTACTTCTTACCATAGGTCAAAAGGTAATTGAGAAGAACTGCATTTTTACTTTAAGCAGTGGCCTGCCTTCTGCTTGGCATCAGACTGGCAAGTATGAAGAAGCAATGCAGTCTAAAACATGAGAGATGATTTCTAGAAAATGGGGGCCCAATCCTTGACACAACCACCCCTCTGCTTTTTGTTAGGGACCTTCTGTGCCTCTGCTTCACAGTCTGTAAAATGCAGAGCTGCCCAGAATACCACTTTTACCCATACTTGCACACTCTACTACTCATTCCAAGAGTGCTTACAATTTTTCACTCTGCAGTTCCTATGCTCTGTGTGCATTTTCTCCCAACCTTTAGCTGAAAGCACAGCAACATCTCCTGGAACTGGGTGGCTATTGCAAGTTCAGTTGTCAAAGTACCATCCTTAGATCTGGACCAATTCATTCAGTGTGAGAGACTCCAGATTTGTTCCAGCTTTGCAGGAAGTGGAGGTGGCTCAGGAGTAGCATGTTTCTAGCACATCTCACCTTAGTGAGGAGGAGGAAAGGACCAGCTATTGGAAACTGCCTGTTCATTATTCAAATGTCCCTGAGGAAAATTTCTCACATCTAATGAGGCAGACCACCATGTTAGGTGATGCATTTAGAGGGAACGAGGGAGAGATAGCTGGAAGGCAGTTGTCTACCCTAAACTAGACAGGAGGGATTCATGCCACCACCAAGTGGGTGAGCTGCCAAATGTCTGGATTTAATTACCAAGGAACTGGTCTCCTGTAAAGAAAATTAACTGGCAATGTGGGCCATGGGTATCTTTGAAATTGGAACAAGCCACCAAAAGAAGTTCTCTGCCCAGAAATAAAGCAAACTGCTGTCTTTGCTGACCTCCTTTATGACTAGAGAAAGAGGCAAATGCAGAAGGGCAACAACTGCCACCTTCGAGGATCTATAAGAGATGGCAGAAGCAAGGTGGGGTAGGATTTATCTCTCAGCTGCATCTTCACTGTTTCCAGTGGCTGCACATCAAAGCACACCACCATGCACACACAAGCTCTTGTGGTAAAGCCAAGCTGGATGGCAGCCCAAGCCTACCTGCAGGTTCCCTCCCTCCTTCTTACAGAGAAAGGCAGAAAATATTGGAAGGGAGCTGTTGCTCACATGGCTTAGAGGAAACTAGAAGTCTTGGTTGTCATATGAGATGCACATATTAAAGTGGAGGACAGTGACTGTGGAAAGTGGGGCACTACAAAGTTGACTCTGGCTTAGGAAGAAGAATTTTTCCACTTGTGTAGTGCATCTGTCATTTTTCAATGTATCATGTTATCATGGAAAATATCTTTTTTCCCCAGCATGACTGGTCAGTGCCTGATAGAAGCTAAAGACTTTGTTCACTTGCTTCATGGTATGGCTTCACCATCACATGTCAGTCACTGGTGATTTTATGTGCAGTCAATGGTCCAACTAACCCACTGACAATCTTCACTTTTTCCCCACCCTGATCTCATCAGAGAAGCTCTGATGACTGTAACATCTTGTTGAAGATGTATATGTTAAAAAAAAAATCACCAGAAAATAGAAATTTACGCCACTGATTTGATCAGCGCTCCTCCTTCTCTAATATCCTTTCAGCTGCAATGACTAGGACAAGGTATCTCCAAAATAAAGGTGTCCAGCAGCATCATCTGTGGGCAACACATACAGAAGTTCCCACCAATCCCCTTGTTACGTTAAAAGGGGGAAAATAAACCCCTTGTTTTGTTCTCCAATATATAACTACCAGTCCGGCCGCGTTTGCTATTTTGAGCCTTACTGATCCGGATTCACTGATAGTGGTAAACAAACCCCTTGCTTTATTAGAGGAAGGACAGGAAATGGCTCCAATATGCAACTACCAGTCCGGCCGCGTTCGCTATTTCGAACCTTACTGATCCGGATTCACCGATAGTGCACCACAACGAGAAATGGGGTTGTATTCAGTGAGAAAATTAGTTTATTGACACAATAGACACAGGTTCTTATGGATTGCCGGTGATAGAGACTGTTTGCAAAAGCACATGCGAATAATGATTACATGAATACAAGCGCTTGATAAAGTTAACACAGCATAGCTATAAAATATACAGATGCCAGTAAAAGTAACGCTATAGAGATTCTAAGTTTTCCCAGGGAAGCACCGAATACAGTGCAAGTCTTACCCACAGGCGTCCCTATGGGGGGGGAGAGAGGTCCAGCCCGTCGACCGGTCCCATTAGTTGGTTGATGTTATCTTCCTTGACTCGTCCACGATGGTATCTTCCCCAATATCCCCCTCTCTCTTGGGTCATTTTATATTATTTTTTATCTTTAAGGTGGAGCTTGAGTGACTCTAGTCGTACGTACTATTATTATTACTCAGAGAGGGGTGATCTCATTTTGGAGGGGGGTCGCATTGGAGATGGGTGAGTAATTGCGTTATAATGACGTTATAATGAAGCAAAGTCCACACTGAGGACGGCATTCTGTCAAAAGATGACAGGCTGCTGGACCAGGGTAAGAAGTCTTATCGGCTTTTGCAAGGTCTCCACTCACTCTACCATGCAGCTTATCAGCTTCTTGCACCATCTCGTTCCGGTCAGTGTTGCCAGTTACACAGCTTATCAGTTTCTTGTACCATCTCGTTCCCGTCTTTGTGCTGAAGTTAGGACAAAGCATAACTGCGAGATCTTCACCTCGCTCCACCCTTCGTCCGCGTTATCACGGGAATCGCTGTGGAGTGCACATTCCTGGCATACCAGGTGCAGCTGCATCTCACCCTGAGGGGCCTTGAAAGTCCGTTTTTCCCTTATGTGTGGACAATGCTACATTTCAAATATAAGTTTAATTCCTAATTATCCCACATTTCCTAATTATTCCACACCCCTATTAATTGGGAGATAAGCAAATTCCTGAAGCAGGAGGTGTCAAATCATTACATGGCCTTTTCCATTTTGGATTTTGTTGGACAACTTGGCCAACCTGGGCACAGAGGGGCAGCACGTGGCCTTTTGTGAGACCACAGGCTGAGGTGGTTCAGGTGGCCAATCCAGCAGGGCGTTTTTGTGAACTGGTGGCAAAGTTGGTGTCCAGGCCATGATGGTCTGATGATGGAATTTGTCATGCTGTGAATGAGCAAATCTTTCTTCCTATGTTGTGTCTGAAGGATGGGGAAAATCACCATTGCTTTCTACCTCTCTGGAGTCTTCTCTCCTTTTTTTTTTCTCTCTTCTTCAAATAGACAGAAAGACGACAAACCCAAAATGTTTATTTTGCTTTTCTGCTGAAAAGCATATATTCAAAGAAATACATGTCATCGTAAAGGCATCAACCTGGCCCAGATTGGGCAGCTCAAAGTTCCTAGACAGAAATTTCACAGCTTTAATTTCTTGCTGCTTCTGTGACCACTCTGCCCTGAGCAGGGGAAAGGAAGGGCTACATCTTCTTTAAACATAGCTGTGCTTTTTTTTTGAGAGAGAGACATCTTATCCCTTGTTCTACCAGTTAATCAATAGGATCATGTTGCAGAAAAAAATGTAAGAACTGGGAAAGGGAGAACAAGGATGGCCATGAACGTGGATTTCTTGTCTGATGCCATACAAAGGAGCTGCTTGTACGACAGCAAGCCCAGCAGCATTAGCAGCCAAATTATTTGTTTAATTTTAGCTGCTGTTCTCATTTCATCTTGATTTGCTAATTAGTATTTTAAGTGCTTGTAAAAGAGTTTGGATGTATTCCTTCAGCTTTCACACACATCTCCATTGCTATTCCTTCTTCCTGCCCTGTTCATCACCTAAGTAACGTTTCTGCTTCCAGATGGGTTGAATTCTCTAAAGCAGGAGGAAAACACAATCTTCTTTGCTTATTCATGCACAGAGTGCTCTTATTTGCATGAGAAGAGATCAGTCTGTGGAGCAACACTCCCTAAAGGCTGGGGAGAAGAGAACCTATCCTCGTAGGCCGAGAAATAATGAGGCACAAATGTAGATAAGTTGATTCTTTCTGTTCTGCAGCTACCCTGGGTTTTTATACACCATTTTCAGCATTCAGCCTGCTCAGTGCAGTTGATGTGGGGAAACCGTGGGCTGAGAACACCACTGGCAATCTCAGTTGGATTTCACCAGGCAGTTGTCTTGCTGGCAAATGCACAACTGGTATGATGCAAAGGAGGATGTCCTAAATGACTGGATTCAAAAAATAGGAATAGATTTCTGAATGAACGCAGTGACTGATGTATTATCATGTGGCAGCCCACTAAATCTGGTGCAGCAATAATGCTGGCAGGCATCGACAAAGGTACAGCAACAGAGGTGGGGGTTGGACAGGGAGGGGCACAGACAGACCAACCTGTTGGACATGAATGTTAGCCAAGGAATCTGTCGCGTTGCCCCTGCAAGCAGATGAACTTTGAAGTACACTGACAGTAAACCTTTAATTATGCTTTTTTCGCAAGTAGTGTCTGGCACTTGTACAAAGGACCAAATAAAACCCCTTATTTCACAGATCTTTTAGGTTTTTTGAGTGTACCTTCCTTTAAGTATACAGGTAGTAACTATTAAAAACCATTTTCGGTGGTGGCAGTTTTCAAACCACACAGTCACCCAGTTGCTATTTATAAATGAGGTTTGGGACGTTCTGCAAACAGAAGAATAAATGCAGTCTTGTATGTGCACAATTCTGGATATTTAGCACACAGGCACTTACCAAATGTTTTGTGAGAACAAAAAGCCCTTTCACTGGCTGTTCACAGATGACTTGCAAAGAGTAAATGACAGGTTCGAGCGTGGCTGAACTGAGCATCTGCTGAGAATTCAAATAAATGATCTCAACCCCTGTTTTCTTCACGAGATCTGCTTTGGAAGATGTAAAAATGAGACATGTTGCAAGCTAATGCTGTCCATCAAAGCAGTGGTAAGAAGGAAACCTTTTCTCATTTCCGTTCTCCTGACTTGCTCTTTGGAAGTTGATTCTTTAAGCATTATCATTTCTGAAAGCTTTTTAGTGTTTAGGTTCCAGCCATGATCTCATGGGCTTTGATAAGCTTTTCTGAGCTGAAAGGAGCTTGTGTGAACAATGAAATGAAGATGATAGCTCGCATCTGTATGCCATGTGCACTGGGATGTGTCAATCCATATGATGAATAATGCATATAACAGCACCTTTGATTTTCCCAGCATTGATTTTCATCTGTTGCGAATTCTCAGTGGGGCAAAGTCCAACTTTCCAAATTTCAAAGAATCTCCAAATGTATCTTCTGTACTAATAAAGTGATGCAATGAAGAACACAGGATTTCTTACAAAGCTGGACTCGCCCCAAATCCCTGCATTGAAAATGTCTGCATCCAAAGGAGCAGAAAACAAAGTCACCTGTGAGGTGTCCTGTACATTCCCTGTCATCAGAGCTAATAAGATAATGCCCCCATTAGGCCATTCAAGGCCAAAAAAAGAGATTTTAAGTCACAGAAATATTACACTTCAATATAAGCAGTGGATATTTTGTAAGCTTGTTTTACCTTTCCCTGTTTGTTCAGAAATTTGGAATCTCTCACGTCCTATTCAGAAGCTGTTTGGGACATTTCTTTCTCTGTATGTGGGGTTCCTGAGCCCTCAGGAATACTTGGCTCAGACTTTACAGTAGGTGAAGTGAATACTCAAATGCTATTTAAAACAAAACCAAATTAAAAACTAACCCTTCTTACAGAGGCATTTCTGCACAGCTGGTGTAGCATATGCAGAAGCCCTCAGTAATGCTAAGCTTTTGCAGGGCTTGTTAGACTTGACCTACCTCTCTTTTGTTTTCAACTTGTGGAGAGAAGCTGCTTCAAACTCATGCTAATACTGGTGTGGTAGAGATGTCACCCTGCTTCTGAAATACAGTTTGCGCCTGCTGTGGGCTTCAGCTTTGCTATTGTGGTGACAGCATCCCAAAGGGAGGGTGAATCAGCAGTGACTGCTTTCTCTAACACATAGTTGTGCATCAGTATTTAATGTAAGATATATATCTTCATTGTCAGATGTAAGCCATTATTATTTTTTTTTCACTGTAGCTCTGGGGTGTCAACTTCCCACAGAAATGTCCAGTGAAAAAAGAAAGAACAAGTGGTGGTTGTACTCTACTGTACACAACAAGCGAGTGGGATAGTGAAAATCTTAAATTTGCATCTTTACTATAAGAAGAATTTTTAAAACCAACTTTATTCACTCTACATCAGCTCCTAGCTTCACCCATGAATTTCTTAGGGTAGAGAAGTTGATTAAATTTAGTCCAACCTGATGTTGCTTTAGTGGGAATGCGTGCTATATCAATCTTTGTCCTGCACAGAACAGGGACATCTATGATGTCCCGTTCTGTGACACCATTATATGATTCTGTCTCAGGGGCAGATCCAAAGCAGGTGTTGCTCTGCCTTTTGTGGGAGGCTTTGGGGACGTATCTCTCTTTTTGGTACCCAGGCATAGTAAATAACCAAAAAAAAGGTTGTTACAAAAACACTTAGAAGCTTGAGACAAGATAAGCACCTTTCTAAACTGAGGTCAAGTAGTGGTGAAATAACCTTGGGCACATGCTCGTCAGCCCAGCTTCAGCTTGTTGTGGGTAGAATGAACTCAACTGTGGATAGACAAAACCTTTGTCACTGATTGCATTTAGTTTGTGGATTTTTCTGTAATTCAGTACCAGTAAGATGAGGATTTCTATCATGAAAACCTGCTAGGGCTCCTGTCCATTTTTTTGGACAACCAGTTTCTCCTCCTGCCTCCAGGGAGTCTGTGCTCCCATGCCCAACAGTTTGCGCCTATTGCCTACACGTGATCACAACTGCAATCAGGCCTCTTCAGGAAGGTGCGCCCATAGTGTGTGATTTTTGAGCTGACAGAGGATGGCTGGCCTAAACTGAACTAAGACCTATTCACGTGGTGTATGCTCATGTCATACATCCTTTGGATCAGAAGACTGATGGCAGAAGTGCATAATAATGAATTAATAGAGACCAAGGGGGACTCAGAACTCAATTGTTTGACAGCAGTGGTCTGTTTGCCCATTTTTCTGACAGTTTCCCTGTCAGATCTTATTACACAGTCACTTTCAAGTCTGAGGGATAACAAAATGGCTTAGCATATCCAAACTAGATGATGTAGAAAACAAATATCTTTGTCTGTTAAGTATCTTGTTTTGGAGCCATTCCTGTCCTGATGGCTGGAAGGGCCTGTTGGAGGCCTAATGCTTTCTGCTGTTTCCTTCTGCAAAAGTACCAACCCCCTGAAATGGCATCCCAGGGCTGAGACAGGTACATGCCAGTTTGAGCTCTTTTCCCAGGATTGTCACTTCCACAGCTTTTCTGCTCATGAACTTGCAGCCCACAAACTGTACAGCTGGAGATAAGCAGCTCTAGGCTTCACATATTCCCAATCATGAAGACATGAATAACTCATAATGCACTATAGTGCATTAATCAGTAAAGGATGTAGTGTCTGTTGGAGTCAGGGAAGGTGGTCTATGGGTTTGAAATACTCTTGGATTGCATCCATTCTCCCTCTGAAGTCAATAGGAGACAGCTTGTTATACTATTTGATTTTTCTTATATTTGTCTCAGATGAACCGTAAAAAAAATGTTTTTAGATATCCATGCTGAGAGCATCAGTTTTGACGTGTGAAAACTTAATCTTGGAAAACAGCCACATTCAGTGGCAGCACTGTGGTTTATAATAAGATCTGAGCAGATCCACTGTCTGTGTTGGTGGTGTCCCCCAGACCTGTTATTTTTAGGGTTTTAGGGTCAAACCTTGCAAGGTGCCACAGAGGCAGCCATGTTGAAGGAGGGGAATATTGAGGAGTATTGGAAACTATATATTCACCATGAATATCAAGGAATTCCCACCTTGCACAGCTGTGCAAGCCCACCTGACTGACCCAGACTCTTCTGCTGCAACGTCATCTCCATGCTGAACCCATCTTTCCTTCTCACCTTCCTGAGGCTTCAAGAGGATAGCATGATCTGTGAGGTCTTTCTTGCCATTGCCCTTTCCATAATGTTGGCTGCAATGGTGTCAGTGCCCAGCAGTCTCTCTTCCTGGCCAGTACTGTCTTGTTCTTCTAGTCTTTCTCATTTATATGTTTTTTCAGCTGGGATTGCCATTTCTTCTGTTCAAACAGGTTGGGATTAGGACATTGGTTGAACACCTAAGAGGAATATGTCTATAGAAAGAGTAACCCTACAAGAATTCATGTTTACTCCCTGCAAATACAGTTCAGAGATCCATATTTGGTCCATAGCATCTCGGCGTGCAAACCAAGTAATTGGCACACCTGCCAATAAGATTCAGCTTCAGTGAAATACTGTGTTTCCTAGCCCAGCCTTGTTTGCAAACCAGTTTTTCCCAAGATTTATACTCAAAGAATCAGGATCCTCGTCCTTTCCCACTGTGCAGGTGGTATTTTGAAATGATCCAGACTCAAACAAGGAAGTCTGCAGGTTGCCAGAGAGCACGTTTGCCTTAAGGGTTGTATCAGCACAACTGAGCAGTGAGTGAGTGAGGAAAGGACCAGCTACATCTGCTGATAGTTCAGGTAGAGGTTTCCCTACCCCAGGCTGGTATATTGGCTAGATTAGTCATGCTGGAACTTGAATTAGTTCATTGCCAATCAACTTAATAAACACAACTGTAAATGCAGGTGTAGACCCAAGCCCACCTACAGAGTTCAAAGTTGAGCCACCAGTTAGAAGACAGATTTGTCGAAAATGAGATCGATTGTCATTTGAAGTGCCATCGTTATGTATGCTGGCTGTTCCCTGTTGAGAGTGGACTAAATCAGGTCATTCACAACAGCTTACATCTGCAATAATACCAGGGGCATGCTCTCCGTCCTCCACAAAGTACCCCTAGGAAATGAAGCTTAGTGTCTCACCAAATGGAAATTCATTGTAGGTCAGCAGGAGGTCAGCACCCACAGATCTATGAATGGAGATTGGGAGCAGGAAGCCATAAGTGCATTCATATTTGTTGACACAATCTCTCCACTGATCGTCACCACATCTCATGTTTCTACTGTGACCTGGCATGTATTTGCAGGCTTGTGAGCTATGACACAAGTAATTTGCAGTGGGGTGCTTGGGATGTTTCCAATACCCAACTCTGTATGTGTGATGCCTGAGTATCCCTATGCGCTGACAGCCATCAGGGGGGAAATGCTGTGCTTGTAAAAGAACTGGATTTGACTCTTCTGTCAAGGTCTTGCATCCTTCCCTACCTCTGGTGCAGATATGCCAAGACCATGTTGTAAAGACAAAGTCATCCAGATGTCTTAACACTTTCCCATGATAATGCTTCTTGATACTGCTATCCACAGTGCCTCAGCTGAGATTGAACATCATGGAAGATGCATTTCAACCCAGTTGAACAACCAGGCTTGTGCCAGCACTGATAGTAATAGTCATTTTTCTAGGCAGAATTGACATTATAAATAAATTGTTGGTTAATTTGCTGCTTTCTTAACATCACTGATCCTACATCTCATCCTTTAGCAGCAGTGCC
This sequence comes from Amazona ochrocephala, assembly GCA_039720435.1. NCBI lineage: Eukaryota > Metazoa > Chordata > Aves > Psittaciformes > Psittacidae > Amazona > Amazona ochrocephala. Next base: position 611,655 of record CM077884.1, on the reverse strand, counting down.
TGTACATAAACTATCCAGTAATAAAATTATAACTCCATTTGGATGCAGTGCACAGCCTTCTTATTGCCAGACTTTCAAGCCCATCAAATTTCAGGGTTGCTCATGCAAAAATAGCTTGTCTGCCTGAGTGAGCATAAGAGGGCTGTTCATCAGCATTATACGCAGAAGGGTAAGTGCTTGGTGTCATGAGCTGGGGAGCCGGTTAGGCAAATCTATCTTTTCAGAGCCATACAAACCCATCTCATCGGGAACTCCTCATGGAGCTCAGTGCAATGTAGATGAGCCCAAGCATTAGCCTCATCTCCCATCAGGAGTGCTGGCTGAGCTTGGTCAGACCCTTACACTGTTCCAATGAGGTGGAGACAAAAGACTTCCATATTTGCTGGTTTTGATAGTCATCCAGAAAATTTACAGCTAGTTTAGCATTTTGGGGAGGGTATTAAAATAGCACAAATTTTAACACTCACAGTAGCAGGACCATACAGATGAGCCATGAAGATGCTGATCTTCAGCTCAGTGGGTGACAGTCTCTCTTTAAAGGCTCTCCTCCAAAACTTGGGCAGCTATATTTGATTATACCTGCTGCCTTTTCCATCCTACCTTTATGGAAATGCAGCCTGTCCATATGCAGGAATTGTAGGGAACCACTCTTCACAAAGCTTCTGAGCAAAATATTAAGGGAAGTGGGTAAAAAAAGCAGTCATATCATTCACAGTTGGAGCAGCCGTGCAAAAACCAGGGAGCATGAACAGTTAAACTGAACGGTGAGAAATAAGCCAAGAGCTGGTGTCATGAGGCTGCTGAAGTACATAGCAGAGCTATAACATAATGATTTTTTTTAACTTAAATAGTTTGTCTTCCTCTCCAAGCGAGTGCGTAAAGATCTTTTCTCACCTTACTGTGACAAGTTACAAATGGAAGTTAAGAAGATTATTAAACTTGGCCACTCGTGTCCACTTAAGCAATAAAAAACCCTTTAAAAATAAATTATTTTATATAAGTAGGACAGTTCAACCTTCATTTTTTTCCCAGGGGCTTGGATAAATAAATTTTTTTCTCTGGATAAAAAAATAAAAAACGAACTTTTACAGTAAAATCTGTCATCCAGAAATCACTTCCAGTGGATAAGCCATAGCAAAACATCCTCAGGTACTCAGGTATACCTTTTTGGCTTATTGCAAGTCTGCTTTTGATGTAAATAACCCCTTCTCTCATCTGTACATGCATGTTTTTATGCACAACCAAACACATATACGTGAATATAGGACTATTTAATCCTAAAATTTAAAGCAGCTTTTAAAATATGTGATGAGATGTAAATACTCATCTCACAAGCTCATACCCATGGCTGAAATACCAGGTCTGCTACTACTGGTGTGAATGTGAATACTGAAATACACCTGGCTTGAAGCTGGACTGGACCTCTCACATGGCAAGCAAGGGATGTGTAGATCTCGGTTCTATTTCTTTCCAAGTCATTCCAGCTAAGTCATCTATCCTTGGGAGATAACAAATGGGAGAATAAGATTTCTACTCCAAAGAGCACCAGGCTTTTAATTATGCAAAGAATAAAATCTGGAGCCAGCTTTCTTCTGCTTTTTCACATAAATGGTTTCACCAAGAGATTACAGTGAGCAGAATTTGGCGCCTGGCTCTGTTGGCATAAAGGATCTTTTTTTGCTCATGCAGACTTCTGCTATGGAAATCTGTGCTTATCTGAGCATCCACTTGGGTGGATCTAGTTGCCCTGTCATCAGATTAGTGCCTAAAAAAAGACCAGCAACCCTGGGCAGAAATTTACCATCTCCCAAAGGCTGTGAGCTGATTTGTAAGGCTGCTTATTTGTACTCTTCATCCCACATGGGAAAAGTTGTCTCAAGCCTCATTTCACTACAGTCCCTCCAGCTTCAGGAGCTGGAAAGCTAGTGAGCAAGCCCTTCTCCTCCTGAGGTGTGTGCTGCTGGAGGCTGTTTTACTGAAGAACAAAATGGTTGTGTGTGTGCATGTGTGATACCTGCACTATGGCAAATTGCAGAAACCATCAGGAATTCAGGAGGCTCTCTAGTACCAACCTGGCAGCCTCAGAATAACTTTCCCTGTCTGATAATTAGACAAAAATACAGCCTTGTTTTCCTGCTTTGCAATCTTGTAGTGGCTGGTTGTGGCAAGACAACTGGTAATCAAGGCAAGGCGACCTTACCCAGGGAGAAGCAGGACAGGGCTGCCTCCAGACATAGGCGTTTCTTGCTCTTGAACAGGTTTGCATCCAGAAGGCTGAAATTAGCTGAAATCAGATCTATAAGAAGCATCTTTTTAGTTCCTATGGATACAGTGAATCACTGCAATCACATTACATGTCTTTGGGGATTTTGGGAGAAACAAATGCTAGTAGTAGAAACTTGGGTGGAGGCTTTGGAACTAGCCTCAATGTTGGGTTAATGCTGCTAATTAAAGTAAATGCTAAAGCTAATGCAGACTTCAAGGGCAGTAGTTACCCCAAGGGTAAATCTTGAAGATAACTAGAATACTTTCTCTATATTTCAATGTTTACATGGAGAAAAGACTTCATAGCTGCATATTTACTGTGACTGTGTAGGAGGGATAGTGACATCTGAAGAAATATATGCAGGCTTTCTTCTCCAAAGAGAAAATCGAATGGAGACAAAAATGACCTAAATAAACATTGGAAGATCATAGGAAACTATTCCTTGGAGGCAGAGAGGAGGAATATATACATGCAGATAAGTGTTCTGTGCAAATGTTGAGTATTGTTCTTTGGGGAATTTCAGTGCATCAAAGGAGCCTAATATCAGTCCTGGAATAACATCAAAAGAAATGCTCTCTGGAGAGAAGTAGAGAAGGAGAAAGACATTTATCTGGTCAGAGGAAGGTACAACAGACTCTCCTGTGCTAACTACTGAGGTGGTTTCTGGCTTTTCCATGTTTTTCTTACTGGGCTCAAGAGAGCATGACTTCTCTCTGCTCAGATGCTTGTGAGTGATGGAGAGACAGAGAAGTAAACTTTGTGGTGGGGCCAGGAAATTTGACAGTAATTTATTGTGTCTGCCTCAGCTCAATATTCCATTACAAACATAAACTGAGGTAACTGTGCTTGTATCTTCGCCTATCACCCTATTGAAACAGTCTGCTGCCATCAGCCCACTGTGTCGGCTCTCAGGTGCGATCACAAACAGCTTTGCACAAAACCCAGCACTGGGGAGAAACACAGATATTGATGGGACTTCTCCAGCCAGTACATAATTCTCCATAATTCCCTGGGAAAGAGGGGCAGGAGTGGAGCAGTGAGTGAGTACTTGGTGCAAAGCTCTGGGTGGTAAATACACATTGCAGACTGGGACACATTCCATCTTTATGTACCAAGGAGTATATATGGTCTATTTTAAGTTTCAAAATTAATTGAAATATTAGACTTTGAGAACATCTTTAACCATTAAGATAAAAGGTAGTATCTGTGGGCTCTGTATTGTTTGCTTGAGATCCTAGATAGGAGAGCAGCCCTAAGCCTGAGCACAGAAATCCCAAATTTGGCTACACCAGATGAGGGAACTGGTTGTCTGCCACATGTTAGCTGGTCACAGATATACTGGAAAACACTGGACTCATGGGTGTTCCCCTATTATCAGTCTACATATGTGGTCTGGACCCTGCAAGGAACAGGAGACAATAGAAATTGTCATAAACCCAGAGGATACTTTAGTAAGGAAAAAGACACTGAAGCAAGTAAGTGATGGAATTTAGGAATACCTCAAGAGTATGTACACTGCGAAGCACTGATCTCAGAGTGCAATTGAAAATTGTATCATAACATGTCACTTTTGGGGCAGAATTTAGGGTTTATTGCAAAGAAAGAAAACTCCAGGGCAGAATTTGCTTGCTTCTCTCCACCTCCATTTTTTACTGCAGGTAAACCAGCTTACGAGAGCGAAAATGCAGCTTCTAAAATTATTGCAAGCCCTCAATGAACTACTGGAAGCTGGTGATACACTGATGGTTGAACTGTGGCAAAAAGAGGACAGCATCTTAAGCAAACTGCTGATCCTCATATGAGCATGTGCCCGTGTGAAAATGGTGTAAGAACTAAATATGGCTTCAAGACAGTGCTGGGTTAAATATATCATCTTCAGACACACCAGTGTGCTTTCTATGTGAATGAAATTCCACTGCAAGTTGCAAAGAGGGAATTAGCTCTTAAAAATAGACTGGCGCACCTGAATTCAGCTTGGTTGCTTCTCCCCTTCGGCTTGGCTGGATGCTAATGGTGCATCAGGCAGTGCCTTGTCCATGTGTGCGGGCCTCATCAGTCCATGAGGGCTTGGGGTAATTGCTGAGCTGGTTTTTTACCTTCAGGTTCCTCTGGTTCTCATGCCTGAGCCTGACAGCACCACTCTTTGCATACTGTGGGTGAGTCAGCCATACCAGCTGAATTACCCTGCTGTGGGCCAGCAGTTTGGCTCCAAAAATGTGGAAGCAGTGAGCAAAATCTGCCCTGCATGGAATTATCTTTCTTTGTGGAAATAACCCCCACCCACCCAAATTCTGTTGCAGTGCTGATATGCTGTGATATCCTTTTAAATCATGGTTTGCAGTCAGCACACTCTTGGGTACATCCTTTTCAGATATTTAGGATAAGTGTTTGGATAGTCTTTTTTCTGTGTGACTGCAGCTCCTGCTTGGCCAACCGAAGTCACTGAGTATCTCTCCAAAAACCTACATCTCTTTTTCAGTTCCATCACTTATGCTGGCCTAACTAATATTTAGTAAGATTAAGGAATACTTCTGACTTTGGGGGAAAGCTGTCCCACCTGCAAGACCAGGTTCAGCCCTGGTCCGAAATGAAATCATTCACAGCCATGTGAATGAGTTTTGTATGGATGTTTTCATGCTGAATTTCTTTTCTGTTGTTTCCCCATCACCTCATTGTGCTTTTTATATACTATCTCTCTGTTTATGTGCTGCCTCTGTGCAATCCCATGTGGGCAGAAAGCAACTGCTACAGTGGAGTGTGACCCAGACTCAAGCCTTGTAGAGCCCTAGCCTAAGCAGTGTCAGGCTGGGCAGCTGGAGCAGGGACGGCATCGGGGAAGATGCCAAGGAGGAGGATACCTTTCTGCGAGTGATTGCCACAGGGAGATGTAATCAAGGAAGAGGAAAACCTTTCCAAGTGCTATAGGGAAAAGGGGAATAGCTGTAGGATGCGCTGCAGTAAGGCAAGGGAATGGGTTGTGCATCAGCATCTGACTGGCAGAGCTGCAGGCAGTAGCCAGAGCAGCACCAGTACTGGCATGGGTGCAGCCGTCCACATGCACAGCAAAAATACAGCTCCTGCCTCCTGTGCTCACACTGATCAGAGGCAGCTCAGCTCCTCTCCCGGCACACAACATTTACAAAAATAGAAAGGTGGAAATGCCACCACATGGCAGCTAAATATAGACCCACCAACAGACGTGTCACAGTGCTCGCTCCAAACACAAAGGCAGCGAAAGGGGTCGCACAGCTCCCCACTGGGGCGATGTGAGGTAGGTGGCAGAGCCACTGGCCATGGCAGGCGGCTTTGCTGGGAGAATGCTATCTGCAAACATGAGATGCACAAGCAGGGGATTTGCTTAGAAACAAACTCCTGGTTCAGTGTGAAAAAATTAAATATGAAATGAGCCTGCTTTCCAGTAAAATCATGTTTTCTTCCCTAATGCTTATACACTGTGACTTAAAAGCACTAGGTTTTTTTTCCACAGGATTGACATCTGCAGTAAAAATTGATGCTTATGCTGAGTTAGACTTTTTGTTTGCCAGCCCTGATGTAGGGAAGTAACATCGCATCCCAGAGGAAGGGTTTCTCTGGCTTCACACAGTAAATGCTAGTTGATGCTGGTGGCTAGGAGAACAACAGGATTTGCCAGGGCTGGGATGCTGCTACATCCAGGTTTGCTTACCATGAAAACAAGACACATGCACGATTGGGCTGCTTTTCTATAGGCTGAGAATTTCGCCATTTGTGGAGATGCTTGGCATTTCCCACCCCAATAAAACCTTGAATACAATTGTATATTTGCCAAATTCTGATTCTGGGGACTACTTCCCCAAAGGCACAGAAGTGGAGGAGGGTGAACATGGTGTGACCTCCCAAAGATGCTGGTGCTGGAGCTGAGGCTGGGGCTCCCCATGATTGCTGGCTGTCAGCATGGTAGCTGAGACCAGTATCACAGCAAAAGAGGGAATTTGGGTCTGTTATAGGAAGTTTTAGGATTAAAAAGTCTGGCACTAGGAGATCCCAAAATTCAGGCTGCATGTGCATTCTTGATCATAGAATCATACAATCATAGAATAGTTAGTGTTGGAAAGGACCTTACAATCATCTAGTTCCAACCCCATCTTATTCGGGGCTTGATCTTGTGGATAAGTTTTGGAACGGTCTTTTATTACAGGTTTCAATACTACTTTTTTCCATTCAGTAAATGGGGAGTTACTGAGTTGTCCTTCTTATATTTCTCATTGGCATATTACTTTATATGTTACTAATCAAAGAACGTTCAGATGCGGCACTGAATACAGAAGTCCTGCCTTTGGGGTGTTTCACCAGCATATCAAAATGATGCACCAATATTAGTGAGCCATAAGATTTGTAATCCTATATAATTAGATTAGAAAATTAGGCAAGGGTGATGCTGCTCCCTTTTGCAGCTAGAGATCTGAGGAACAGAGATTAAGACCATAAGTGTCCATTAATTTCCAGTGCCCAGTTTCAGGTAACAAGAGCTTAACTTTTTAATTTAATTTAATTTAATTGCTCACGCATAGCAATTAGACTGCACATCACTGGCTCAACCTGCTGTGGAAGCAACAGCTAAACCATAAACTCTCCACACCTTGAGGTAAACCTCATTTTAGGGGCCTGAACAAGGATCTAAAGGGAAGGGACCTGTTCCCATCTCGTATGTGCTGCCACCTCTTTGGGATGCAATGTGGTTCTTCTCCTGAAGACTCGAGTCCTTAAGTCCACCTTGAAATAAATTCATCACAACACTAGAACACCCACCCCCACCCCCCCTTTTTTTTGTTTTTCCCACCTCAGACACAAAATGTGCATTAAGCAATGTTAAAGATAGCTACAAGTCAAGGTCTCCTGGCTGGGGCTTGGCACAGCTCCCCAGCGCTTGGTGTTTCTGGGACTTGGTGTTGGGCTCTGGCTGAGCACTGCCCCTCATAGTGCTTGGCACCCCAACCCAGCAAACTGGAAAAAGCAGCTATTTGTTTTTTTCCATCGGATTGTTTTTCTGCCAATGTATTCAAATCTCACTGGGTTTTAAAACACCTTTCCAGCCCTGGAAGATTTCTCTTGGATTTTCTGTACCCTTCTCAGACGCTGGCTGCTCTAGTATTTCTGTGCAGTTTTGCTTGGGTCTGTTATTGCTTCTTGTCTAAAAGATACCCTGTCCACACCAAATCGCCTTATAAAGGCCTACTGACTAAATCATAGAATCATAGAATCATAGAATAGTTAGGGTTGGAAAGGACCTCAAGATCATCAAGTTCCAACCCCCCTGCCATGGGCAGGGACACCTCACACTAAACCATGTCACCCAAGGCTATGTCCAACCCCGCCTTGAACGCCGCCAGGGATGAAGCATCCACAACTTCCCTGGGCAGCCCATTCCAGGGCCTCACCACTCTCACAGTAAAGAATTTCTTCCTCATATCCAATCTAAACTTCCCCTGTTTAAGTTTGAACCCATTACCCCTTGTCCTCTCACTACAGTCCCTCATGAAGAGTCCCTCCCCAGCATCTCTATAGGCCCCCTTCAGGTATTGGAAGGCTGCTATGAGGTCTCCACGCAGCCTTCTCTTCTCCAGGCTCAACAGCCCCAATTTTCTCAGCCTATCTTCATACGGGAGGTGCTCCAGTCCCCTGATCATCCTCGTGGCCCTCCTCTGCACTTGCTCCAACAGTTCCATGTCCTTTTTATGTTGAGGACACCAGAACTGCACACAAGACTCCAAGTGAAGTCTCACGAGAGAAGAGTAAAGGGGCAGGAGCACCTCCCTCGACCTGCTGGTCACGCTCCTTTTGATGCAGCCCAGGATACGGTTGGCTTTCTGGGATGCAAGCGCACACTGCCGGCTCATGTTCATTTTTTCATCGACCAACACCCCCAAGTCCTTCTCTGCAGGGCTGCTCTGAATCTCTTCTCTGCCCAACCTGTAGCTGTGCCTGGCATTGCTCTGACACAGGTGGAGGACCTTGCACTTGGCGTGGTTAAACTTCATCAGGTTGGCATCAGCCCACCTCACAAGCGTGTCAAGGTCCCTCTGGATGGCATTCCTTCCCTCCAATGTGTCAACCGAACCACACAGCTTGGTGTCATCGGCAAACTTGATAAGGGTGCCCTCAATCCCACTGTCCATGTCACCCACAAAGATGTTGAACAAGACCGTTCCCAACACCGATCCCTGAGGGACACCACTCGTTACTGGTCTCCAGCTGGACACTGAGCCACTGAGCACTACTCTTTGCGTGCGGCCATCCAGCCAGTTCTTTATCCATCGAGTGGTCCACCTATCAAATTGATGTCTCTCTAACTTAGAGAGAAGGATGTCATGTGAGACAGTGTCAAAGGCTTTACACAAGTCCAGGTAGATGACATCAACTGCTCTACCCCTGTCCATCAGTTCCGTAGCCCCATCATAGAAGGCCACCAGATTGGTCAGGCAGGATTTCCCCTTAGTGAAGCCATGCTGGCTGTCACCAAGCACCTTGTTGGTTTTCATGTGCCTCAGCATGCCTTCCAGGAGAATCCTCTCCAAGATTTTGCCAGGCACAGAGGTGAGACTGGCTGGTCTGTAATTCCCCGGCTCATCCATTTTCCCCTTCTTAAAAATGGGGGTTATATTTCCCTTTTCCCAGTCATCGGGAACTTCACCTGACTGCCATGATTTTTCAAATATGATGGACAGTGGCTTAGCAACTTCATTTGCCAGCTCCTTCAGGACCCGTGGATGGATTTCATCAGGTCCCTTGGACTTGTATATGTTCATGTTCCTAAGATGGTCTCGAACCAGATCCTCTCCTACAGTGGGCCCAGGGTCTTCATTCTCACTGTCCCTCCATCTGCCTTCCAAGACTTGGGTGGTGTGGTCAGAGCATTTGCCGGTGAAGACTGAGGCAAAGAAGTCATTAAGAACCTCAGCCTTCTCCAAATCCAGGGTAGCCAGTTCTCCCGATAGCTTCTGGAGAGGGCCCACGGTGTCCCTAACCTGTCTTTTATTGGCAATGTACCTATAAAATCGCTTCCTGTTATCCTTAACATCCCTAGCCAAGTTTAATTCTAAGTGGGCCTTAGCTTTCCTAACCTGGTCCCTAGCTTCCCGGACAACATCCCTGTATTCCTCCCAGGCTGCCACCTTTTCCTTCCATCAAAGCTGCCCAACGTAATGACTGCACAAGGGTATGGGATACAGGCAACACAAAAGGCATGTGCAGAGAAGCTTTTTACTGTAAACTGAAGCAGAAATAAAACAAAATATCCCAAACACCAGCCTCCATCCAAATAAACTGCAACTTCAGACATCTCTGATTGGATTCAACTTCTGAGCCTTGGACTCCTCTATTGGTGATGATGCATTGCTTTGATATGCATCTTTATACATCTATATGTGTATATATAAATCCTGTTCTTTAATACCTCCTACAGCACCAAGCTGTTTCTCTTTTCCCAGAGTATCCAGATGGTGCTGAAATCTTCAGAGCTTTGGGGGTTCATTTGTTTATTTATTTTTAGATAACCTCCCACGCTTGGGCCCTAATAAGGATGGATCAGCCTTTCCATTTACCGAACAATCTCACTTTTAGCTTGTTTTTTGTCCTTGCTGCCGGCCCCCTTCCCAGGCAGGTCTCAATGAATTGTTAAGGTTTATTATTAGTGTTAGTGCTGAAGTTCATTTTCTAACTGTCTGTTGTTCTTCCCGTTCCCAAAATAATTTGCAATTTCCTCTGCGTTGCAATTTCAGTTATTTATTTACTTCCACACTGGATCAAGACCAAGTTTTCCGAGGAGCCTTAGTTATTAAGAAATCTCATGCTGCTGGAAGAGTACTGCATAAATACAGAGATACCTCATTCTTTTGAGTTGCCTTTCTTTTTTACTTGTTTGTTTGCATATTTTCTTAAAAAAATAAACAAGCAAACAAACCTCCCCCCCCCCCCCCCCCCAATTCGTTATTGTTGAATATTGTTTGGGGTCTGTAGAAATGAATTGATCCCACCTCTGTGCTCGGGGTGAGCTGGGATGTGTTTGAGTTCCATACCTGATCCCAGCTGCTTTGCAGTTTTCCCAAGTGCTGCTGAGAAAAAGTTTTCCTCAAAATTTCCTTTTAGCTCAGATGCCCTTTGGGCTTGCAATGGATCTTCCTTTTTCTTGCTGAGTCATTAAAAAGAGGCAGGAAGTCACAACTCCTCATCCTTTAGTATTCTGATTTGTCTTGATGAAGCTACATTCCCAATATTTTTTCATGTCCCATTAAACGTTTTATATTGTTTTCAGTTATATCAGCTCCTTTGTGACATAGCCATGATTACATGTAACAATAAACACCTCTTTTGCATGTCACCCCCCAGATTTTCTGAAAGGTTGTTTCTGCAGAGGCAACTTAATAACCCATTCCTCCTGTTAGTCTTGTTTCTTTCCTTGCACAATTTTTGGCTTGCAAGCTGACCTTCAGTTTTTACTGGTCCAACTTTAATTTTACTCTTGCTGATGCTGCTAATTTGAGGGGAAATTAGCCACCTACTAGCCACCTGATTTTTGCTCACCATTTGCAATGTTCAGGGTTCACAGTCTAAACCATGGCATCATGCTGATGATAATGGTGAATGATGGTGGGATATCTGTCACACTGTGATGTCTCCAACAATGAAAACCTGAATTTCAAGGCTGCTTCAGTGCTCGGGCTGCACCTCTTTGGGGCCCCAGCACCCAGAGGCCCCTTGCTGTGGGCTGCGTGGTGCTGGGTGACTGAGGACAGTCCAGCTGTGCCACAGACTGCCCAGCAAGGTCGTGCCATCTCCATCCTTGGAAGTTTTCCAGACCCAACTGGTTCAAGCCGTAAGCAACCTGTTCTGACCCCAGAGCTGACCAGCTTTGAGCAGGAGGTTGGGCAGGGTCCTCCTGAGGTCCCCTGCCACATGAATGGTTGTGTTAAGCTAGATCTAGTACCTGGGCAATCTGACAGGTGACAGAATTTAAATCCCTAATATGAAAGAATTCAGAGGAAGTTTTATTTTTACAGCTCGTGGGATGGCTCCTACCAAAGAGCAGCAAACCTCCCTGCAACCTCCGGCCACACTCTCCTGTGCCAGCTGCAGTCCCCAGCTGTCCTTAGGGCTGGCTTTCTCCCAACTGAGACTAAAAGAACTATAGTACTTGTGATTTTTTTTCCCCACAGTTTTTGTTCTTTAATGAGCATGCATGGAGAGAGAGAATTGGGGGCTGCAGATGAAGAGGGGCAGTAGCAGTAAAGGACTCCATTCATTGCTCTGCTCTGCTTTTCTGTTGGGTTTGTTCAAAGTTTCAGGTCTTCTCCCCAGCACTTTTCCTAGGTTGCCCAAGCTGCCCAAGATGCATTAGCCTCAGGATTTTCCTCTCATATTCCTAAAAAAATGATTTTTTGGAATGGGAGAGAAATTTTTCTGTGCCATCAAAATTCATCTCCCTGAATCCAGCAATAGAAGCTGCGAAGCCTTCGCAGCACAATGCAAACACCTTTCCTCCATCCCAGTTCTCCCACTAGAGAACAAAATAATTTAACCAAATAATAAATGTTGAAAAGGCCGATCCCTGCAGACTCACAACAGAGGCAAGAAAAATTATAGGCTAATTATTATCTTCCTTTCCTTGCACAGGCCTTTCTGTAAGGCTGTAGCAATTGAAGGTGATGCTGGGGAACAAGCTAGGTGGGAGTTAGTCTGACTTAGGAAAATGACCACTTTCTCTTTTGCTCTGTTTTCTGCAGAATATAACGTATTTTTAAGTGCAGCAAGTATTTCTGTCTCTCTTAGCCACTTCTTTCATATGGTATTATATTATTTATGTCATCTTATGTTCTTTTATATTAAATATGATCTTTTATGGCTGGATTTTTTCCCTCTGGATGTTTATGCTGTGCTTTCAAAAGAGGCACATACAAATCTGGAAGGCAGACTACAAGGTTCTGTGCAGGAGGTTGGCCGCTGGGATTACCATCATGCTGAGGTTAACTTCCTAACACAGCGGAAACAATTTTATACCATAAAAGGGGGAATTAAATGGGAAAGAGTAAGGACTGGGGCAGGTCTTGAGAAACCCACCATGCTAGCTGTTTAGTTAGAAGCTACCACATTATCTAGTATATGCAGACAGCAGAGGCAAAGCAAGCTGGGTGGCTGAAAGACTCTTTTGTGGTGTTTTCCTGTAACGCTTGGCAAGGCTGCCTTTGCTTCACACCCTCCCTCTCTTGCTGAGGCACTGTGGTGGAAAAATCAGCTGCAGAGGATCCAGACAGTAGGGAGGAATTTAAACACTCCGAAGTCTTGTTCTTGTGTTTTTCTAATAGATGGAGAAGTAGGCAATAAACAGTGTCCTGAATCCTCTACTAGTCAGCCTAATTAAGTCATGTAATGCTATTAATAAGAGGGGAGGTTTAGCTGAGCCTCCAGGGAATGCCAAAATCAGCTTCTCTTTCACTCCATTATTTAAAGTCCATTGCAATGGGAAATCTTCCCCACAACCTTAGTGGTGATATTGTAAAATGGTCATATTAGACCAACTTGTGGAAGAGATGCTCACCTGTCACGAGGAAGGGGATAACAGAGCAAGCATCTCCTGAGCTGACCCTTCTGAGGCTGTGCTGGGCTGGGCTGGCTGGGAGCATGCTAGTGAGGAAGGATGTGGAGGGCAGGGGAACCTCTGGTCCACAGAAGAATTCGGTGCTCCCTGCCTGTGGAAATCTGCAGCACAGGCAAACACCTTCAGATGCATTTAGTTTCCATTATTGCCAATGCATCTGTCTGTGAGAATACAAAATTACTACAGCAAAGTCACTTGCAGACCTCTACATTAATGAGAATAACCAAGTTATTGTGGCCTGTACTGCTCAGAGCACAGAATTTCACCTTACAAGACAACATCACACCGGGAAGGCACATAAACCCAGTACCCAGCAAGGACACTGTGTGTGTGTCCATGTGTCCTGGCTTTCAGGCAGGAGACAGGAGGGCAGTGTCAGCCTGCACAGCCTTTTGGCCAGTTTCTTCAGGAGATCCAGGGCTGAACCTGCCAGCATCCATGAGCACAAGTCTGTTTTTCAGACTGAATCACCATCTCTTCAGACTCAACCAAGGCTAGCATTTTTGTAACATCATTTCAGTTTCAAGAAGGGAGGATGACCTTAAGAGGGGTTGCTGTTTACAGGGCTTTTGTCCTTTTGTTTGTGAGAACCAGGCAGCGGAGTACGAGGGGAGCTTTGTAAAGCTCCGGCTTTCCCCGGGAGGAAGGCTCCTTCTGGCAGTCTGTAAGTGCCCTCTGGGGCAAACGCATCCATCTGGCTTCAGCCATCTCTGCCTGCAGATTTATCCAGCAAATATCCATGACGCATGTAAATGTGCGCGCTCTGGCTATTGGAAAGGGCGACAGTCACCCCGCACTATGAAGGCAGCACCCTCCAACACAGAGAGAGCCCCCTCTGCAGGTTGGACATCGGCACAGCACTCGTGAGACCTCGCTTCAGATTGTACGAAGTTTTGGTGGTAAATGGGATTGGTCTGGTGGAATTAATCCACCTGGATTAGGACAGAGAAAGGCATAGATGGCTCTTTGGGGATCATCTATGCACCCCATCAGAATTCAGGGCAGTAGAAGGAGGGTTGGAAAGAAAGGGAAGCTTCCAGATAGCATGGAAAGATGAATTTGAGGGTGATTAATGGATGGGGTGGTATGTATGAAACACTGGCCAGGAGGGCAGCAATAGTAAAATAGTAAAAACAATAGTAAAAAAATTGCTGGCAAGATGACTAGAGCACTGAGGAAGAGAGAGGAGGAGGGAAGAGCCATTAAAAGGATAAGCAGAGTAATTCAGGTTTGGCAAACTGATCTTGATGGCCAGACAAGAAACACAGGAAAAAGCTTGTAACTAGGTGGGGATGCAAAGAATGATTAACAGACAATAAACCATCAGGGCAATAAATTATACCAGTTAGGTGCTGAGAACACAACACACAGCAAGTAGCTAATCATGAGTTGGGGAAGTCATTAATTCACCCCAGCAAATGGTCTGTCAGTCAGGTTTGGTGAAGGTAAGCGGCTGAGTCTGAGGTTTCTCAGGTGCACCATGCCATCAAAGTGGCAGTATCTGAGAAATGAGGGAAAGAAAATGAAGAAGTGATGGACTCCCTGGGATACTCTGACATATGAGGCACAGCTGCAGCTATTTTGGTAGAGTTAGGAAACCCTGGTTGCTCATAATTATATTCATTTCTGCATAGGAGTTACTTGCCAGCGTGGTGATTTGCTGTTGGTTGAAATAATGTGGGATCCTGCGCAATCCTGGTCAGTGTTGCTTTGCCTGCCGGGTATCTGCTGAAGCTGGTGTTGCTGAGGCAGGATCTGCACCAGGGAGGTAACAAGTTCCTGCCAGTCCTGCAAAACCAGGGTGTGCCAAGGAATGACACAGTGATACAAGAGGCAGTAAGAAAATTGCTGAAAAAGCAAACCAGGATGGAGGTGTAGAAAAGCACGCATCTCCTAATGGAGTGGATGGAGAGTGCTGAAGCGAGTAACAATAGCTTCAGCCTTGCAAAATGTGATTTACTGACAGGATGATTAAAATTAAAGTAGCAGGAATAATGAAAGTAGAGATGAAAAGCTATTTGGTTTGGGAATGTTCAGTTACTACAGCCCGAATTTATCTCAATTTGTTTGCTTTGGCTAATAACTTAAGGAAGTTTTGAACTATTGGGTTATAGTGGAGGACTGAAACATCCCTGGAGGACTAGAGGAGATTAACAGTAAACCCATTTATATAAAGCAGGATTTACAGGCTAGTTGATAGAGTTTATACTCCTGAAAACTACTGGGCCAACCTATTAAACAACTAATTCCTACGGACCTGCAATACTAGTAGGGTGATTAATAAATTCATATGGACTCTTCATTAGAAAAAAAATTGTTTAAATTAAACAAAAAAACTTTGTTGGTTTTCTGACCCAGAAAAAAGAAAGATTACAATCACTTGACTTGAGTGCTGTTACTGATATTGCAATGTTGTGTCCAAGATCCTGTGGAAAATGTTGCCCAGCTTGAGAATGGGCTACAAGAGGAGACCGTGTCTTTGTTCTAGTGATTTCTGAAAACCAGACCTGTTTTGTAGAGATGCTGAGGGCCATTTTGTAGGGGACAGGTTCCTGCTTAGGGTGGGGCTTGCAAGCAACACACTTCATTTGGCCGCTGCTTGCTGGGCAACTGCTACCCGCAACCACATCACTGTCATGCAGGTATGCCCTGTTAAGCAGGGACAGATCACGAGCCAAGGCTCTGGCATCCTATACTTGTCAAGCTGCTGCACATTGAGCTTACACACAGCACATGCACAGCCACAGAGGTGCAGGTGACTCAAATGGGAGGAGCCTGCTGCCCAAGCATGCACACCTGCTTCTGCTTATGCATCATGGAGAAAGGGAAGGTTGTGGTAGTTGCTTGCTTTCAGCAGCTGTCTGCCGCAGTGCATGTTTCTTGGCCGCTTCTTGCAACCACAGCTCCTTGTTATGAATGTAACAAGGCTTCCTGCTTCTTGACTAGCGTTTTTGTCACATAAAATGTTCTCTGTGCATTGCAAATGGTCAGGCTGAATACAGGACAGTTCAGGTATCTGAGGCCTTACGGTGCCAGTAATGCCTCAAGGAAACAATAGTTTGCATAAACCAAAGGGGATGCTCACTTACATAACTGGGCATCAAGTCTCACCATCAAATACATGCGAAAACATCATTTTGTTTTTCTATTGTTCTTTTCTCAGTGAGGAAGCTTTAATGCAAATATCTCTCCAAAGAGAGAAAAGACTTTAAACAATAATTTATCAGAAAACTATACTCTTAAGATTTTAAAATATGCCTTCAGTTGGCCAAGGGTGATCAGTAAAACAAATCAAGCTATGCTTGGCAAATAAATCTTGAAAAAAGAAAACTTTAAAGATGGCAAGATGTAGCCTGTAAAATCTTCTGGCCTGAAATAGAGATGAATTTGCAAAGGTGTCAAGGCCAGATGTTATGGCTCATGTTTCCACAGATGTCTCACAGACATAAAGCAGAGTAATGTTTGAATACTTTAGGCACAGCAGCAAGTTACTGTGGCCTTAGAAATGTTAATATGTGAGTGCTATGAAGTGATACACGACTAAGGTAGGTCTCTTCCCATCTTTATTCAGTACTTGTAACAAGAGAGGCTCTGGTCTGTGTGCTGTTGACTTGACACAGAGAAATATTGCAGTGGAATGTAAAGGAACAGCACAGCTGGCTCTGAATTTATTTAACATCCCCTTGTTTACATTGCAATGCATATGGGACAAACTGGGCAATTATATTATTTATTTATTTTATTTTTTTCCCCTCAGAAATAAAGAGCCACCACTATCCGAGGAGGCTGGAAAAAGGCCCATATAATCATTTCTCAGTGGGACACACGGCAGAAATCAAAGCCTCTAGACAGTTTCTCCAAGTCAGCTTCTGAAGACTAGGTAAGCAGTTTTCAGTATACAGAAAAGGAGGCTGAAGTTATGGTCCTCTTTCTGTGTACAGAAATACTAAAATGAAAGATAAAGTCAAGCATCAGTCATGCAGCAAACTGCAAAATGGCAGTATTTCCCAGAAATGCAATAGAATTTGCTTTTGGGGTTAAGCATGTGTCACTTAAATATAAATTCTGCCATGTGTAGCATTTGTAACACTCTTCTTCACACAAAACCAGCTCTTTTACAGCACATACTCACACTGGGGCTGAAGTATTTAAAAGCTTATAAACAAGAACAATTTACCTGGTGGTATGTAGACTAGCAAAGCATAAGATTTACTTTATGGAATAAGGAGAACATGAAATATTGATGTTAAGGTCAAACACAGCATGTCAGGAGTCAGTACATTTTTAAGACAGCATGGCACTGGACCAAAATAAAATTGAGATTTTCCTCCATGAGGGGAGAAAGACTGAGGAAGAGGGAATTTTTCTTTGCCTTTCTCCATGACTGAAGCCCACAGACCTGCTGTCTCCTCTTGCTGTATGGAAAAAAAGCAAACAGTTTGTTTCTGCCTGCATCGAAACACAGCCCCACATACGGCTTGTCCAGTTATTCTAACAGATCAGGATACACATCCATGCAGTTGTAACCCAACCAAGCTCAGTCTATGCAGGATCAAGTTAACAGCTGAGAACAAAAACTGCCAGAAGCAAACCTCTCTGAGCTGGTATTAGCTGCTGGGGCTCTCACCTCAGTGAACCAAAGTTCACATGTGAAGAGTTAGTTGTAAGAAACAGTACTGTCATAATGTACAACAGTGAGAAATGCTACCAATAAAAAGATGAAAATGAATAGCACTGGTGCAAGGGACAGTTTCAGGGAGTTGCTCATATGCTGAGTAGCTTCCCGGATTAGTGATGCTGAGATAGGCTTAGCAAAACACCTGGGCATGCACAACAGCCTATTCCTCATAGATTAACGTGTTCCCCAAGTCAGCATGGTTCCTCCCACAGCAAATAGTGCTAATGGTGAAGCTGGTAAAAATGCTTTCCTCTTTGCCCATGGGCTCCATGCAGAGGCCTGGGTAATAGTGCACCCTTCTCCTCCAAGTTTGTTGCCAAAGCTGGGAGGGATGGGTGTGTGCTGCCAGCCCAGGAACATCCTGAGAGGGCTGAAGTCTGAACAAGTCAGAAAAGCAGTTGCCTTCCTTGCCCCAACCTGCAAGCACTCAGAGGATCGGTGTCCAAGAGCAATGCCTAACATCACCCAGGGTGCAAGGGCCTTCCTGCCCTTGACTTTCGCTCTGTACCATTCTGCCTCACGGTGCTTTTGACCAAAGAAGGTTCAAACTCTGCAACCATAAGAACATCCTCTCTAGCCCCAGGGATAGCGAAGCTTAAATAGTCTTTCATTTCCAGCTTGGATTTTTGGATTCTCTCTCATTCTTATACCCATTTAAAAAAAAAAAAAAAAAAAAAAAAAAAAAGAGCTCTTATGCTTCAAATTTTGAATGCATGCTCCTTGGCCACACAAATGTCATCCAGACATTTTTGTACTTAAGAAGCTGCTTCTGGGATACTATTTGATTGCCAAGGAACTCGAAGTTTAACCTGACGGCCTCTGTGAAAGACATGGAAAAATCCTGCAGAAGAAACTTCAAGTTGTTTTTTACCTATTAACTTACTCCTAGCTGAAGCACCTGTTGGGTACCCAGTTCAATGTGCACAAGCTATGCCAAATAAAAAAATTAGAAAAAGAAAAAGAAAAAAAAGAAAATCCTAGAAATGACAATGGGTTCAGAAACCTGCTGCTACAGGAAGCAGGTAACTAGTGCTCCCTCATAGCGCGGATGATGATGTACTTTGGCAACAGATAAAAACATGCCCCAGTGTCATGCTCCTCTTCAGAGAGCTTTGAGAACTAACATCACAGTGAAGCACTAAAACCATACTGAAGCTATTTCAGGCAGGAAACCCAAGAGGAAGACAGGTCACCATTTAGACAACTTCATCACACTGGGGTGTAAACACAGTGCACTTTTGGTTCTTAGACAATTGTCCAACACTGTATGTGAAACAAGTGCTTAATGGTGCTTCTGGATCATGACCTTTATCATGGTGTGCATTCAGCTACACCATGGGTCAACACTTTGAAGTGTGGTTGATCTAGTCATAACCTACCACCATGTGAAGGACTGGCCTCTGCTCATAGGTACTTCAGGCAGATCCAGAGATCCCTCTTTTACTAGTCTTTGCTTTGTTCTCATAGCCTCTCTTATTGCTATATATATTCCCTCTGCAGAGAGTTTTAAAATAAGGTATTTCTGTGGAAAAGTCTTTTCTCCAAAAGCAAAGAAAGTGAAGTGTTCAGAAATGTAAGCTGGGAGTTAGCATGAGTGCTTCTGACAATGTTAAGACAAAGATACTACATAAGCTACAAAGCCCTTTACTTGGTATCAGTACTTCCACCAGAAACCCCTTAAGATTTACCTTTAATAGAATCATAGAATCATAGAATAGTTAGGGCTGGAAAGGATCTTAAGATCATCTAGTTCCAAACCCCCTCCCATGGGCAAGGACACCTCCCACTAAACCATGCCATCCAAGGCTATGTCCAACCCCACCTTGAACACCGCCAGCAATGGAGCATTCACAGCTTCCCTGGGCAACCCATTCCAGGGCCTCACCACCCTCACAGTAAAGAATTTCTTCCTCAGATCCATCTAAACTTCCCCTGTTTAAGTTTGAACCCATTACCCCTTGTCCTATCACTACAGTCCCTCATGAAGAGTCCCTCCCCAGCATCCCTATAGGCCCCCTTGAGATATTGGAAGGCTGCTATGAGGTCTCCACGCAGCCTTCTCTTCTCCAGGCTCAACAGCCCCAACTTTCTCAGCCTATCTTCATACGGGAGGTGCTCCAGTCCCCTGATCATCCTCGTGGCCCTCCTCTGCACTTGTTCTAACAGTTCCATGTCCTTTTTATGTTGAGGACACCAGAACTGCACACAATACTCCAAGTGAGGTCTCACGAGAGCAGAGTAGAGGGGCAGGAGCACCTCCCTCGACCTGCTGGTCACGCTCCTTTTGATGCAGCCCAGGATACGGTTGGCTTTCTGGGATGCAAGCGCACACTGCCGGCTCATGTTCATTTTTTCATCGACCAACACCCCCAAGTCCTTCTCTGCAGGGCTGCTCTGAATCTCTTCTCTGCCCAACCTGTAGCTGTGCCTGGCATTGCTCCAACCCAGGTGTAGGACCTTGCACTTGGCGTGGTTAAACTTCATCAGGTTGGCATCAGCCCACCTCACAAGCGTGTCAAGGTCCCTCTGGATGGCATTCCTTCCCTCCAATGTATCAACCGAACCACACAGCTTGGTGTCATCAGCAAACTTGCTGAGGGTGCCCTCAATCCCATTGTCTACGTCACCCACAAAGATGTTGAACAAGATCGGTCCCAACACCGATCCCTGAGGGACACCACTCGTTACTGGTCTCCAGCTGGACATTGAGCCATTGAGCACAACACTTTGCGTGCGGCCATCCAGCCAGTTCTTTATCCATCGAGTGGTCCACCTATCAAATTGATGTCTCTCCAACTTCGAGACAAGAATGTCATGTGGGACAGTGTCAAAGGCTTTACACAAGTCCAGGTAGATGACATCAACTGCTCTGCCCCTGTCCATCAGTTCCGTAGCCCCTTCATAGAAGGCCACCAGATTGTTCAGGCAGGATTTCCCCATAGTGAAGCCATGCTGGCTGTCACCAAGCACCTTGTTGTTTTTCATGTGCCTTAGCATGCCTTCCAGGAGAATCCGCCCCAAGATTTTGCCAGTACTTACAATATAGGTAAGGATGTGTTTATTCTGTCATGTACCTGACCAGATACAAAGAAGAAACTAGCTTTGGAAACATCTCACAAATATATTTATTAGTCTCAAAGCGTGACCCATTTCATACTTTAAATGGCATTTCATTACAGTACAGTACAGCTGCACAAGCCTCTGTTCTCCCTGAAAAGATGCTTGACATGCAGAAGGCAGACTTTAGCACACAACTTATTCACCTACATAAGTTCCTGGATTTGTTTAGGTTTGAGGACAGTAGCTCAAGAAAAGTTTGTCTTAATCACTTCAAAAGCCTTCTTTTCTTTCTCCACTGTTTATTGTCCGTATCTTCAGTATCCTCAGGAGGGTCTGGTAGTACAAAGCCATCAGTCATTTTATAGTAGACTACTGTGGAATCTGACTCAACTATGGCCAAAGTAACTGACAGCGGGGTGTCAGGATCCTCCTGTGGGAGTGATGCTTTCTTCATAATCTCTCTCATCCTAGAAGAAGAAACAATCAGTTAGAAAGGAGTCCACAACCACCCAAGGAGAGCACAACGGTAGAAGTGCACTACTGCTATTTTTATTCAGCTTGGGTTTATTCCGCAAATTTGTCTTCACAAAAGAAAGTATAATATCTATTCTATTAAAAATACAAAGTTGTATAATCAAGCAACAAAATCAAATTACAAATAATCTAATAAAAATGTACTCAGTTACATACATCTCTGCTGGAAATGGCTCAACACATGCTTCTAAGCTTTGCTTAGGTGTACTATTGTGCACATGCCTCAACCATCCTTCAACTACCACAATCATTAAAAAAAAAGTTTAAAAAAAAAATAAAAAAAATCTAATTTACTAACACATGGTGTTCAGTTAAAGGACAAAATAAGTAAGACTTGTTCCATTTGCAGAGGTAAGTCTTCTGGTCTCTGTGCTACACTTCAGTGCCAGACTGTGGAAGACCCAGGAACTGAAGCCAGGTTTCTCTACCTCCCTGTCTAGACTAGACGCCACAAGACTTCTTTAAAACAGTCACATAAATAATGTCATCCTTAAAAATTCAAGACAAAGTTAAGCATTTTTCCTGTTCAGCTTATTTTAAGAATAACATGTCAGTTACTTTTCAGTACACAGCTGAGAACAACATTTCTTCCCAGAGTCTACTGCTTGAGCAAGTACTGCAGGAGCATAGTGCCCAGGGGCAGAACAGTAAAACTCCCCATAACAAGCATTTCCACAGGGAGCTTTCTCCTTGCACTTAAGATCAGGTGCAACAGGGCTCATCTGAGATTCCCAGGACAGTTTACACTCTGGGGAGAGGTCAGCTATGCAGTGTGGGGGAAAAATTAAAACAGAAATCGCCACTCACTTCATGTGTCCCTAAGATCTCACTCACCATAAAACATGCATTGCTGAAGCTGGGCACTGTAGCTGAAAATAAGGCTCTTTCTAAATGCACCAGCTTTCATACTTTAATCATTATCTTCCTTTGAAACTTCTCTGATCCCTTAATAAAAGCCAGATGGAAAGTGGCAGAGAACAAGCAGCAGCCTGGAAAGACTATGCTACTAAGCCCATGACCCTCTTAAGTATCCATCTGTGTTCTGAACTGTTCATAATTCAGCTTGGCTAAATTCAGAAGTGCCTTTTCTTTTGCTTTCACCACTGGCCCATATATAATGCAAGCAAGGCAATACAACATAATTAGTTATTTCATGCAACAGACACTAAGGCTGTGAAAAGCCATATTCTGGTTCTCCAATCATGAGCACATTCATAACAAGAGAACAAATAAACAAAGAGATACTGTGTTGGCCACTGACAGAAAAGAGACACCTGCAACAGACTCATACTGCTACTGGCAGAGACTCAGTGAGGAAAGAACTATACATGGCTTTTACAAAGCAGTAAATATTAACATCTCTCCTGGGAATGCAAATTAGAAATAACAATAAAAAGCCAAATAAAAGGGCACAGCTACCCAGGAGAGATTATTTTGAGATCCAGAGAAACCAAACTTATTTTGAATGTGGACAGTCCTATATCTGGAAGCAGACTCAGTCAGTGGCCTGTATTCACCAGTCAGCCAGGGCAGAAGCTCCTTCCTATTTTCTTCAGGAACTGTCACCATTTCTCCTCCTAGTCTATCAGTGGGATAGATGTTACAGTGAGGTCTTAGTTCTAGATTTCCCACCACCCATAATTTCTTCCTATACTGCCAAGCACAAACATCTGAACTTTTATTTCCCCCCATTAAGCATTTAGACTTGGAAGATACACCATGATCTCAAAATTGGCCATATCCTGACAACAAATTGACACTTCTTCGCATGCTTAACTTACTTTTCAGGAGACTGAGTTTCAGGGTTTAGATAAAGAGCACAAAGACTTAGGCCATTGCCTCAGGATGACCTTCTAACACTGCTCTACAGAGCCCAATGCTTTCCACTGCACATTGGGAATCAGCCTCTGTTGACATAAAGAATTAGAACTGCAAATGCAAATTTCTCCTCCTGCCACTTCTCTCAACACAGGCAGCCCCAAAAACAAGAGCTTTCATTCATGCATACCACAACTAGCCACAATGCGGTGCAGAACATCTGCAGGTTAGTGGGAGGGTATATTTTAAAAGAATAAGCTTCAGAATTCAGGAAGTCTGTATTAGATGCCTTTGTTTCCTCTCCTTCCCTGAAGGCATCACTGTTAGTCTCCGCATCCAGCATGTTCACAGTTTCTCTGGAGCAGCAGACATTTCAAAGGAGAAGTCAGAGAACATCTGGGTTTGTGCTGATTTCACTGCACTTGCTCCCTGCCACAAACAGAAAGATGAAATATTACAGGAAATGTATAGTTTTCTTAATCCTTTTGACCATCTAACACTGTCTACGGAGGGGGGAAAGCAGTAAGAAGTGTCCTTGGCCCGCTGAAATTTAAAGGAATGCAAAGGGAAATAGCTTTAAACTGAAAGAGGGTAGATTTAGATTAGATATTAGGAAGATATTCTGTACTGTGAGGCTGGTGAGGCACTGGCACAGGTCACCCAGAGAAGTTATGGCTGCCCTATCCCTGGCAGTGCTTAAGGGCAGGCTGGATGGGACTTAGAGCAACCTGGTGTAGTGGAAGGTGTCTCTTCCTGTGGCAGGGCAGTTGGAACTAGAAGAAATTTAAGGTCACTTCCAACCCAAACCATTCTACGCTTCCCTGAAATACATACAAATCCATCCAAGAGAGGAATTTTCCATCTCTCACCATCTTCTTTTATTCATAAAAGACTTTTGTACTAGGTAGGCCTTCAACACACATCAGAAATCTGTACCGTCTTTCCTACTGATCCACTCCTAACAAAATAACATCTCATTCCAGAGAAAGAAACAGGTATATGACTGGTGAACTTCAACTGTAGCTTGAGGTTTTAACTTGTATCCAAAAAGTAAAACAAACAAATGAACAAACAAAAACAAAAAAAACCCCACACAAAACCCAAGAGTATTTCAGTAATTTGTCCCATGCAAGCACCTCTGAGAAGCAGCAGTAAAACTGAACGCTCAGAGATGTTTTACGGTGGCTACATAGAGCTTCACTAAGCTGAAATGGAACTACTGCCTTCCATACCAGAAAAGCCAACAGCTTTCAATCTGCCCTTTATACTTGGATGAATAATTCATTGCAGGCTTGGCCAGCCCAAACAGCTCCCTCTCCTCCATGCAAGGCAGGGCTGGAGAGTCAGCACAAGTTGGTCTCTGTACCACTACACAGAGATCTTTACTCTGTGCATCAGTATGTGCCACTGTACCAGATTTTTTTGGATAAGCCTCATGACAAGAGAACCAAGGCAAAAGAAACCTCCCATAAAGCACAATACTTTGAATTTAGCCAACAATATTAAACCAGCACAGCATGGCTCACCACTATTCCAGACCTAGCTGCAGGGCAGGCAACAATATTAACTTAATGCCTTGAAATACAATGTGAAGAATCATGTGGTGGTGGGAGAAAGCCTTTTCTTCGCTGTCCATTTACACTATGTGCTTCATTGGTCAGGAAAAGGAACAGAAATCCCGAGGAACATAAAATTCTTTTTTTCCATGGAAATTGAAAAGCAAAACAAATAATGCAAAAGGGAGGAATCAGAATTCAGCAAAGCTCTACAAGACACACCAGCTGTAGGACGTTCAGTCATAACACTGCATAACCAACTTAGCTGTATGAGCCACAACAATCACTTTTAAACTATTAATGAAGAGTTTGCATTTAAAACCAATTCACTGCATTTTCAATGTGTGATTTGCTGTTTGAGTAAACTCAAGTGATGCTTATAGCAGAAGAGTTACTGACAAAACTGTGAGGATGTGCCATGGCACACTTCCAGCGCATTTAAAGTAACAGTACTTCTTATAAGCAAAACCACTTCAGATTAGAGGAAGATCTGTTTCACAAACCACAACCTTAGAAGAGGGTAAATCACTTTTGGTCCTCAGATTTGCTTCCAAGAACATTTCTCAGCTTTAAAA
This sequence comes from Amazona ochrocephala, assembly GCA_039720435.1. Classification (NCBI taxonomy): domain Eukaryota; kingdom Metazoa; phylum Chordata; class Aves; order Psittaciformes; family Psittacidae; genus Amazona; species Amazona ochrocephala. Next base: position 586,538 of record CM077884.1, on the reverse strand, counting down.
TTGAAGCATTTATGTATTGTTTTTCTAAAATTATCATTTTAATGAAATAACCCTTTCCTACTTAGCCTAAACCAAACTTCGCAGCCTCCGTAACCTCATGCAACTGACTTTACCGTTCATTTCCAGCACTTCTGTACAAAATTGAAACAGGGCAGTGACACAGCATTTAATCTGATGTGTTATTAGTAGCATTTTCCTTGGACAATGTTATTTGTCTAGGACAGACAACACGTAACTCCATTAGATCCAGCATCTAAGTCCCTGGTCCTTGGAAAGCCACAAGGCTTTCAACACTATCTAGAAAATCCAGCTGTCAACACTGCGAGTTCTCCTACACTTGCTGGGCTTGATTTATGCAAGTCACTGCTGCTAGCTCTGAAGCAGGACTAACTGCTTCCTCCAATTTGAGGAGCCACAACGCTGGAATGCCCTGACAATTGGGTACTTGGTGTGTCCTAAAGTGTCATCTGCAATAGTTAGCAGCAAGATGTCTCAGCCAATGGACTGACAAATTCCTGCTCAAGTATGAATCACTTCTAAATTCAAAGGCATACAAACACAAGGTTCTCCAAACCTCAGCCAGCTGTGTGTGGTTGTCAGTGGTCCAAGACAGACAGAAGTTGCATCTTATTCTCTATGTCTTTATTCACAGAAGATTCAGCAATCTTCATTCCAAGAGCATGCATGCACAGCATTAAGCCATTTCTCAGACTGTATGAGAAGACCATTGACACTGGTGGTCGCTTTGCTCCAGACCCCATAATTTTGTGATTCAGTGCAGCTTTACACTGGCAGGGCAGGATGATCAACTTTCAGCAAGCTGTTTGTAGAAGTGGACAGTGAGCTTCGTAAGCAGAACAGCTTTTGCCTTAAGCAGTTAATTGTCATGCATAAAGTGGACATGATGAAGCCCTGTATTAAGCTAGGGTGCTCATATTTATCATTTGCTTAGGTGTCTTGCTGGTGATTTCTACAGCAACTTTATTATGGCCTTCTAAGGACACTACCCTCTAAGCATCAGCCAAATATGAATCTTCATCAGACATCTGAGAAGGCAGAGCTTGGCTGAAGTGGCGTTGAGAGGAAAACCACCCCTGCAGACCCAGGTCTTACTGGTAAAGCAAGGAAATGCTGTCCATAAATGCCGCCATTTGCTAGCTGCTTTTGCAGTTAGCACATTTCCAGGCCTAGCAATGAGGACAGGATGTTTTCACCTTCCCAAGCCTCTTCAATGGCTTTCTTTCAACAGTAAGTGAGCTGCATTCACTTGTACTCATACTTCTTCCTCTACACCTGTAGCAAGTAACACAAAACCCCAAAGCATTGCTTTGAACAAAACAGCAAAGCACCTAAGCACTACAGCTTTTCTGTCCATCTATAGCTTGGGAAGTCAAATGAGAAAATTATCATTTAAGACACCAGATCCCTAACAAGCCTCCTGCTACCAATAATCACAACAAAACATTCATCACTGTTAGAACAAAGCAGCAGCAGTACGGTAATACTCCTTCCAACTCCTTCTGTAGGATGCCTTTTTAATGGCCTCCCTCTGTGCTATGCACCTTTGAGCTAGCTACTGTCTATACCCCTGGCTTTTTGCCTACTGTTCCATCAAAGGAGCTGAGGAGTTGATGCTGTTCTCTTCCTACAAGAACAGACCAGGCCTCTTTACATCAGCACTAATGAAATGCCAAGCATACATATGCACATGCTTGTTTAATAACACAAGCATAAAAATACAATACAAGCATATACAATCTTCCTGCCTGACACCACCTATGGTTATTGAACACCTACAGGCTTTAATGGATTCACCTGGCATTACAGCCCAGTATTCAGCTCTTTTTAGTGACAATATGCTCTGTGTAGTTGCTCTGTGCCCAAACCTAGTCACAAACTGTACTTGCAGTCAATGTGATGCATTCACTTTTTGCTTCTCTAACACACATCCTTCCAGTAATGGATTCCATCCACACTGGTGCCAAAAGCAGAGCAAACAGTATCACCACAGTACAAACAAGTTCGGAGGCTCCAAATGAAAAGCTCCAATGAAACAGTAAAAGATAGGACATACATGCAGTGCAATCTCTCACCGTCATTAAAAGCCAACTAGAACATACTTGCTGGCATTGATCCAATTACAGGAATCAAAGTTTCCAACCTAGGTGAAAAGCTCTTATATTAAACAAGCATAGCAGATCAGCACGTAGACGTAACTTCTCAAAGATCCCATATCCTAATTTGCTGCCTTTTTTCCCCACCTAAAATCTAGTCCAAACTGTGAATAGCAGTGTGTCCTTCTCACACACAGTGATCTGCTTCTTGCAGAGAGGCACTCGGCATTCCATCCTGCAAGACCTCTCAGCAGCTTTCCTCTGTCATGGGGAACACACTGTATTTCTCTTTAAGACCAAGCCCACAGGAACGATCGACCAATATTTGCAAATGAAAGACTTTTTCAGCACATATAGTACTCAAATACATCAATATCTAGCAAGTTATTTTCTTCCCCCTCACAAATACGCACTTAGGGATAAAATGTAACAGAATTAAGATGGAAGCCTGTTTGCAAGAGGCTCATCTGTCACTACTAAAAACCTTAAAAAAAAAAGGGGGGGGCAAAAACCATAGCATGTCTAAAACATCATTCCTAGAGCGCACACACGACAGCTAATGAATCGCACTTGGCAGACTACTGCTGCCCACCAGCAAGAGGAAACAGCAAACACTAGCAAGATCTGTAAAGTCATCTCCGAGCACATGGTCCTAGCAAGAGCAGGAACAGTGGAAACTGAAAAATGTAATACCACATGATGCAGCTGAAATAGTTGAGGCCTTCAGAGACATCCTAGGAAAGAATGGCAAATACCAGCAAAAGAAGGCAGCCATTATCAGAGAGTAAGGCTGTTCTAAGGGCCAGTTAAAATACACTGTAAAATTACTCAAGTGGAATTCCTCTAGGCCGCAAACATCTGCAATATCACAAAGTCATAGCTGTGTTGTCCTCTGCTTGAGAGTCACTTAGTCGTGCACGTGTCAGGAAAGCAAATAAAAAAATCACAGCTCAAGGGACAGTTACACATTAAACTCTGGGCAAGTAAAAGGAATTCCCAGTTGGAAGTAGCCAAATTATACTTTCAAAACAAAAAGCAGACCAAACCAAACACACCAGGCTTATCCATAGATTAGATTACTTAAAAAAAAAGAAAAAAGAAAAAAAAAAAAAAAAAAGGTGTATTTTTAGACAGAAATTCTCCCGGACTTTTCTTCTTAAATACTTTAAAGCCCAGTGACATAAAAAAACATTGCTAGATTTTTCCAGACTACATAAAAGCAACACAAGAATGTTCAAAACATAAGCTGTGAAGGTCTTATGTTCTAACCCTGTCTCTCAAACACATACTTTCATATCTATTGTTATCTCCTAAAGCATATGCAACTTCTAAACAACATGAAGTGTTTACCAGCAGGAGCCAGTTGCTGTGGGAAGCTGACATCAACGGCATACCACTTTCAGAGAGGGAGAAGCAGAGACTGACACAGCTTAGAAAATCAAAGAAATCTCAACTTCACATGTATGCTTGCAGCACCCAAAACAACACTGCTCACAGGCTGAGGTACTGCTTTCCCCTGACAGTCCTTTGTCTTCTCCCCCAATTCCCTTTTGACCAAGTCATCAGCGGCCTGTTAAATATCTTACTGATAATGTGAACCAAACACTGACCACGTCCTTACCTCTCATGGCTCAACAATACATGCACAGGTACCGGCACCATCACTTGGAGACTGTCCTGTTCTTTTTCACGTGCATGTAAACATATGAGCTGCAGCTCTGCTACTCCAACATAATTCACTTCATGCCAGTTTCTCCCTAGAAAGGTGCATCATCAGTGAGAAGGACTAGAACATAAACACAAGTTTTAATCAAATATCCAATTTGGTATTTAAGTTAACATCTAAGATCCTGTTTCCCTCCCTCCCCTCACAGGAGGTTTCTCATGAGAGACAACTACCCTGCAAAACTGCCAAGCTTGCCTTCTGAGAAACAATGCTGTTAAAGAAACCCAGGGGAACAGTACTAGTCTGCTTACTCTAAAGCTACACTGTTTGATGGTGACTAGGGATCTGTCTGACAAAGCTTGGCTTCAAAAAGGCAAAAAGAAGATAAAAACCACACAGCTTTAGTCATCTGCAGCATAAAACTGTAATCCAAATTTGGACTTTATCAGTACCCCAAAACTGTGAAGAAGCAGGTGCTAAAAGCATGATTAATGCTAATACACAGTTCTTCCCTTCTGGTTGAAGGGATAAGTATGAAAGTTTTTTTGCTGCAGAATTACAGGAGCCTTCTCTTGGTTGTTGAGGCACTTTCTTCAGAGGTATAACAGTAACAGACACAGTACTTTCTGGTCTATAAAATCCCTCCCTTCCCTGACCTTGAGAACCACCAGCCTCCAAAAGAAAACTAAATATTTTTATTAGGCTGGCTGTCTGCCCACACATAGTACCTTTTCAATAAAGCCAACTTGGCAGAATTGCAGGCAGAAGTTCATATACCAAGTAACTCTGCTCCACTCCTACAAGACACCAGAAGACTGCACTGCATTTGACATAATTAGTGCCACCAGACTTCTAAATGATATCCTTAAAGGAATCCTTACCCTTTCCAGAAAACAGCGTCATAATCAGGCCAGCATACAACACCCAGCTGCTAAAATGATACCATTAGTGAAACACTGATTTAGTAACTTCAACATTGATCTACAAATGAGGACTCTATTACCAGCACAACCACTGAAATTGCAACTTCACTTTTCCATGTTCCTTTTCCTTCCTCTACTCCTCTTTTGATTTTTTTTTTTCCTCCATCCAGAGTGTCTTTGCCCTGGAACAGAATGGGCCCTCATCTTTCTTACAGGCTCCATATAGGTACAGGATAGAAATCTTCAGTGCCAAAATACCATCTGTTTCTTAGGTAGCCATCACCACTAAGTTTCAAAAATAACACCAAAGACTTTGTAGGAAAGGTCCTGACAGTGGACAAACGTGAATAGCACCTAAAGGCAAAAAAAAAAATCATTCACTGAATTACCTTCTAAGAGGTCCAGGTAAACCACAAATGCAGCATAGATTTGAGTACTGTCAGAGATATCAAGAGACATCATTTCTGTGAGCTGAAACCCAAAAAGTAATGTTGGTGAAGGAAAGCAGAAGTGATATTAAGAATGCACAGTCCAAAACCCAGAATCTGTAGAGCTATCTAAGCCACTGAAATCTGAAACCAGCTTTAAGGAACAACAGCAATTAAAATGCAGGACTTAGTTTTCTGACAAGCTGTGTTTTTCCACATTCCCCCTATTTCGGTGCTTAAGAAAGCAAGACAAATAAAAATGAGGAATCACAACTATTTCTGGAACAGACCTAGCTTTGTGGAGAGGGCCTATGAATTTTACCTATTTTTGCTACAGCACACCAACATAGGATGACAGCCAAACTAAACACTGTTTTCAGTATACTAAAAATTAAGAAGGAGTAAAAGTTTAGGATGCTGCAGTTTCAGCATTTACAACCGCGTTCTCTGCCTCAAATGGCATTCCCCAACAGCCCCACCGGTTCTCCTCACAGGCAGGGAGCCGAGACCCCTCAACAGGCCCAATACAATCAAACACGCTACATTAAAATCTCCTCCCGCCATCACCTACCTGAGGTGACCCTCAAAGCCATGATGGAGGGAATTTGTCAGGCGCAGGAGCAACCGGCCGCCCACCCCGAGTGACTGAGGACCCCCCTACCGCCCGGGCAATGGAGGACCGAAGAGCTCCGCGCCCCCCGCCCCCCGCTCAGTCCACATGCTTACCGTGGGGTGAGTTGCCATCCAGTTGCCGCTGGCGCCCCCCGCCCAGCCGCCCTGGTCCCCCGGCTGCTTCGTGCCTGCGGAGGTGCTCCCTGCCGGGCCGCAACTCCGCTCCTCCAAGCCGGCCACCGGCTCCATGCCCTCCCGGTGCAACACAACTGCGCTCCGGACGGCGCCACGCAGCCTTGCGCTCCCCGACAACCGGCGCTGCTCCCGTTCCGCCTCCACTTTGTTCCGCTGCGTCCCCCATCCCTGGAGCCGACAATCTTCCTCCACAACCAGAAGCGCTGCACTAATCCCTATTTAAACGCTGTTTACGGCCAGACTGACATATATACTTTATCACAGTATGTCCTTTGGAAGTCCCTTTTTCTAATCACAAGGTACTGTTTTGCAAGGAGGCAATATTATTCCTTCATGTAACATTAGTGAAAGTGCCCTTGGAAAGAGAGAGAGAGATACCTGGAGAGAAGTGTGAAGGGAGAAAAGCAAAACAGAAACAAAAGCAAAGAATATGTTATTAATGTGTGGTTTCCAGAGCTTTTATAGACTGGTTAAGAGATTTAGATTCAAGCTATTGTTACTCACAGCATCTTGGACTGCTTCAGTTAGAAATATCTCTGACTTCCAGTGTGAATACAGTTTGCAGTATCACAGGACTGGCTTACCAGCTCCATCTGCTTGGCCCCTGTTTCAGACACTGGCTTAAATGAAGTAAGCCTGTCTTTACAGCATTTGGAATAGCTTCAAGCTGGTATCCATGCACAGGAAAAAAAAAAATAAAACAAACAGCAAACAAACAAACAAACAAAAACACCAAACAAAAACAAACAAACAAACAAACCCCAAAACGCTCTGTGCTGTCTTTAACAGATATATACAACAGACCATATTGTAACTTCAGATGAGAGACTCCAAAGCCCTTGCTTGTATGCTGTGATTGTTCTTGATCAGGCTACCCCAAGGAAAATCTGGCTGATGCTGGAAACTGCAAAACAGCTACACTGATTAGAGGAAACACTAAGTATGATCTTGAGATGATCAGTATGATTCAGGTCCTAGTGAAAAGTTATCAGTGTTGCCTTTACCTCATCCTGTTTATGGGCTTAAAGATTATTACATAATAAAGCATCAATGAAAATTGATCTCTATGTATTGAGTACATAAACCAGTGAGTGGTTCGTAGCCAACACTTCAATTTCCTGGGCACAAAATAAAAATAGATAAATAAAAAAAGTCTTTGAGACTTTAATGGAAGAGTGGGCAACAGTGTTTCACTTGGCTGCTGCAAAAGAACTGCACGGATTTCAGTCCGCAGAGGTGAAGAAGCAAATGTTTGCCTCTGTTCCTGACTGCTGCCTTCCACCTGATCCTTACAGCAGCCTCCACAATCTGTGCAGTGCTACCAGCCATCTGAGCTGTTTTTCACAGACACAGTGGATGAGAATTTCCCCATTTATCATACTCGTAATTGTCCCATGAAAGCCTTACTTTCCTAGCTGAAAGGTCAGACTTCTGGAAGAACCAAATTTCTTGTAAAAGAACCAAGATATCCTGGACTAAGATGGGCCACTGATGGATAGTTTATGAATTGTATCCCTGCTCATGGCAGGGTCTTGGAACTAGATGATCTTTAAAGTCCCTTTCAACTCGAACCATTCTATGATTTCAGCAAAGGAGACAGTCTTGTCTATAGACTCTTGTAGGTCCATATATATGATATGCTTTGTCGGAAAGATGGATCCTCTGTTTTCTGCTGCATGGGAATCAAGTCTAAATTACAAGAAAACTGCCTCTGAGACAATTTGTTACCTGCCAAATAAATTCTCCTAAACAGAGGAAGTATGCCACTACCAGAGAGAGTTCTCACTGCTGGACTGCTCTTGTTTCCTGTGGATATTTACAGAAGGGTGAAACAAATGGCCTAAATTTATTTCTATGTGACATCTGCAAAAAGCTGTTTCTTTCTCAAAGCTAGAATATTTCACCACAGAGTGGTTAATTGTCCTGTCACAGCAGGACTGAGTTTTACCTTGAAAAAATACAGGATATAACTTTGGCCACTAACAAAGAAGTCAAAATGTATGCAGATTTCTTTGTATATACACATAAACATGTATGCGTTTATAGATATAAGAATGACATGAATTGTAAGGGTAACTGTTTACCTGAACTTTCCTAACTTTTACCCATGCTATGTGGCTAGGAGTAAGAAATTAAGCTGAACTGTCTCCTTTCTCTTATGCATAGAGAGGCATCTCTTGTTTCAGGCATCTACTGTTCTCTTTTCTGGGTAAGGCCAGATTTTTTTCTTTTGTGTACCATAGAATCATAGAATCATAGAATAGTTAGGGCTGGAAAGGACCTTAAGATCATCTAGTTCCAACCCCCCTGCCATGGGCAGGGACACGTCCCACTAAACCATGCCACCCAAGGCTCTGTCCAACCTGGCCTTGAACACCGCCAGAGATGGAGCATTCACAACTTCCCTGGGCAACCCATTCCAGTGCCTCACCACTCTTACAGTAAAGAATTTCTTCCTCATATCCAATCTAAACTTCCCCTGTTTAAGGATGGCCGCACGCAAAGAGTTGTGCTCAATGGCTCAATGTCCAGCTGGAGACCAGTAACGAATGGTGGCCTTCAGGGATCGGTGTTGGAACCAGTCTTGTTCAACATCTTTGTCAGTGACATGGACAGTGGGATTGAGTGCGCCCTTAGCAAGTTTGCTGATGACACCAAGCTGTGTGGTTCGGTTGATACACTGGAGGGAAGGAATGCCATCCAGAGGGACCTTGACACGCTTGTGAGGTGGGCTGATGCCAACCTGATGAAGTTTAACCATGCCAAGTGCAAGGTCCTACACCTGGGTCGGAGCAATGCCAGGAACAGCTGCAGGTTGGGCAGAGAAGAGATTCAGAGCAGCCCTGCGGAGAAGGACTTGGGGATGTTGGTCGATGAGAAAATGAACATGAGCCATCAGTGTGCATTTGCAGCCCAGAAAGCCAACTGTATCCTGGGCTGCATCAAAAGGAGCGTGACCAGCAGGTCGAGGGAGGCGATCCTGCCCCTTTACTCTGCTCTCGTGAGACCTCACTTGGAGTCTTGTGTGCAGTTCTGGTATCCTCAACATGAAAAGAACATGGAACTGTTGGAACAAGAGCAGAGGAGGGCCACGAGGATGATCAGGGAACTGGAGCATACCAATACAAAACAGCCAGCAAAGTGAGTTCTTTGACTGAGGGGAATATAATTTTGAGGAGAAAATTACCATTTGTAGGATGCTTCTGAAGGCATTTCCTTTCCCCCCCCAGCAAATTGTTATGGTTCTGGTGCTGCTCACAAAACAAAAACAAGGGAGTAGTTTGAAAAGACCTGAAGGTACTTTTGATTTCACTGAAGACATCAAGAGCTGCACAGGCTAAAAAGCACACTCAACCTTCTGCAAACATGCTGATTGCAATAGTGTGTGGATCACACCTTTACCTTTACACTTTGCTTTGCATGTAGGACAGAGCCATGGCTCTGCAGTCTCTGCCTCTCACATCTTCCTTTGTTTCTGGGGGAAATAGTCTCTGCTTGGCCCTGACCCTGACTTGGCCACGGTGGCTCTGGGCTACAGGGGAAGGCTGTGCCTGCATCCTCCCACCTGCGAAGGGAGCACTTGGTACACAGACTGTGTTGTTGGACCTGCACATTCAGAGTAGTCATGGCAAAGAGGTGTTACAGGAGGTGCATGTTTCTTTTGAAGCTGTCACACAGCCTCCTAAAAATGGGATTGTGACCCAGCTTAAACATCCCTGGATCCATGTGGATGGAAAAAAACAGCTCTCAGCCTTCCACATCAAGCATAATTCAGTAGTGTTAGTCCCCAGCCTCCAAATGCAAGTGGTCCCATGGGAAACAGTGGCATTGTGTGCATATGGCTCCTGCGAAATCCTAATCACTTCATACAGACTACAAAGCTGCTCCTTCTATTTGGTTAATGAATCCAAGCATGAAAGCAACATGTGGCAAATTAACCATGAAAGAAAAGCCTCATTAATGTATCATTCTAGAAGGACAAATTATAAAGGTGTTGTGAAGGGCAAACTGGAGGAACATGTTTTCATTAATTGTTGGGGAAGATGCTTACAAATTGCAGAAGCTTCTCAAATTTTAGTGCAGGTGATTTGACCCCTGTAGGTTTTTTATTGAAGTTTACTGTTTTCCTGGGATGTTTCTTTTTGCATTACTTTTGTGGAGAGTCATCTGGTCAGGAAACTGAGACAATATAATTTGGTGTGGGTGATAAATCATGTTCTGTAAACAAAAAACACTGCAGACATGAACTATATATATGCTGCTTGGGCTGCAAGCAATTCACAATGAGATTAGGGATAATTGCTAAACAATTGTCTGTTTGCTAAATATTTCCTCTGAGTCTTGCAAGCACACAGACAACAGCGCTGCCTGCTTAAAGTGAATGTTTGCAAGCTGCAGGAACTACCTACTCACAGTAAAAACTGGATAGGCTGTGATGGGGTCCTTACAGTTAAATTAGAAATTTCATCCTGAAAAGGATTTAACATGCCCAAATCCTATTAACTTCTAAAAGAGCTGGGATTACTATGCCCCTTTCAAGATCATGACCCAATAATCTTAATTGCTGTAACATGTTTTATTTATTTTGTTGTTTAACTGCTGTCCCGCCATTCATGGGAACGTTTCCTTAGTGGGCAAGTCAGTGAAATACAGGGAATGTCTTAATCTTCCAGCCATATTCCAGCTGGAGAATTGCAACCTCCACATCCCTCCTGCAGTGTAGGATGCTTACGCTGTGTGAACCTGCTTTGCCTTGTCATCCTGGGGATAGTTGCAAAATACTTTTGGGCATAAAAGCACAAAGTAAACTTCTATCCCTAATGGGTAGGAAAGATGAGGGTGGGAGCTTCAGGTAAGCAGCAAACCGAGATCTCTTTGCATTAGCATCAGCACTTGGAGGGTTGGGCTATAGCGGGAACTGCCAAACTGCTCTTTCCAACCTAAAACTCGGTTGATAAATGCAGGTTTTGCAGCTTTTACCGGACCGAACTTGCGCAGGTGCGTACTGGCTGGGCTGAGTGGAGGAGAGAAGAGGATCTACACCCGGTCTCTGACCCCGCGCCCCGCTTGCTGCCCAGCGCCCCTGCAGCCAGAGGAGGGAGGGCCGTGTGGTGCTGGGAGGGGAGCGCTGGGCCGTGCTGGCCAGGAGGGCCGGGTGGGCAGGCGGCGGCGCTGCTCCTCCCTGCGGCGCCGGGCGCGCTGCAGCGGCCGTCCCGCACTGCTGGCGCTGCTCCCCGTGGCCGCCCCTCGCCCATCATGGCTGCGTGTACCGGGCCCCGCGACCCCCGGCTCCTCACCCTCCTCCTCCTCCTTTTCCTGCTACTGAGCGGCTGCGGGGCCAACCTGCCCCCGGAACCACCGCCACCACCGAGCTCCGAGCCCCAGCCCCTGCCCGAGTCGGCTCTGCAGAAGCCCACCGTGCTCCTGGCCATCATCGCCCGCAACGCGGCGCACACACTACCTCACTTCCTCGGCTGCATCGAGAGGCTGCACTACCCCAAGAGCAGGATCGCCCTCTGGTAAGGGGAAGGGGGCGAAGCGAGGCTGCGGGACCTCGGCGCGGGGCTGTGGACTGGACCCTGCGGCCCCTCAGGGAGAGAGCAGAGCCCCAGCTACCCCAGCCCTGCTTGTTCCCGGCGGAGGTTCCCGCTCCCGGCGGCGAGAGGGGGTTTTGCGGGGGTCGACGGCGTTGCCGTGCCGGGAAGGCGGGAAAGGGATGCCTCAGCATCTCCGGCCGTCACCTCCTGCTCTCCAGCGGGAGGGAGAGTCGTCCTGCCTCCGCGCAGCGCAGGTAGACGGGGCTTGGGCACCTCTAGCCAACCAAGCCGGGGCAGAGGCATGGAGGGCTCAGCTCCCACCGTTGGAGCTAAAGAGCCGGCGTTTGTCTTGGGCATGCCGGGAAAGAGCTTTACCACCCGGCCGCCGGGCTAGGGACGCTGGGTCCTCCCGAGGGCGACCGCACGACCCGCGTGTTCTGGGAACGCGGTCCCACGGCAGCGGGAGAGAGAGGGCTTTGCTGCAGCCGTAGGCAGTGTGGTGGCGAGATGAGGCTTTTCGAGCGAAGCTGGCCTGAAGCCTGGGAGTGTTCACCGCTTTAGCATTTGTCCAAATCCGCAGACACGAAGAGCTCGCAACTCGAAGCGAAGAGCCGGGGTGGGACAGCGGTGTTTCTCTTCCTGGCTGGTAAATACCGGGCTTTGTGGGGAGATGGTGAGGGTTTGCCAGGGCTGGAGGGCAGCCCTGCTGGGTAGGTGCTGATGGGCATTGAAAAGGAGCATTGTTGCAAGGCTGTAGTCTGAAAGATGGATTCAAAGATGTACTCAGAAGTCGCAGCATGGGGGCAGCTGTGGCAGTCAAATGTGTGTCGGGATGGAGAAATTAGACCAATATGGGAGCTGGTTAGTCTGCATTTACGTAAGGGTAAAAAGAAAAAAAAGAATCTTTCAACCTAACGTAAGTGTTGGGAGGAACAGAAATTAATTGGAAAGACCCAAGTGTGGTAATCATGTAGAATAGGAAGTGGTGCTATAGAGCCTTATCCAGAGTTCACTTAAGTTAGTGGGAAGACTCCTGTTAACTTCAAAAGTCACTGAAGTTCAGTTTTACTTTGTATAAGGGAATGGGGAAAGAAGCCTCACATCGGTGATACTGAAGTGTCATTAAGCAGACAGCATTAGATGTTTCTGTGCGTGATTCAGGAACATGGCTGTTTCTTATCTTCAAGTACTCTTCAGGTCTTGTTTAAGCCCAGGACTGGTCTTTGCAGAAAGCAGGGGCTGGTATAATCCGTGAATGGCTCTTTTTTTTGCTTCCCTTCCCATCCCCCCCATCTCCTTCCCCCCCCCCCCCGTTTTGAATTTAGGGTGCACAAACCAGATTGTGATAACATCCTGAATGTGACTGTGGAATTACAAGCTGGCATATGGCAGTGACTGAATGCTGGACTCATCTGTGCATAGGTCCGTGACTCTTGTTTCATTTATATTAATAGGAATTCTGCTGTTTTGGATTTCATTATAGCAGACATGTGTATGAGTAGATGTTACCTGAACCTAAATGTGGTTTGTACCATGGATTCAGCAAAGCTTGCTGTTTATAAAACATAGTGTTATAAAACACACAGTAAGTGCAGACCTGATCACCAAAGCAAGGGTGGATCCTGAAATGCGTCTCAGTGCAGAAGTGCAGAATAAGTTGGGTTGAAGTCGAGCAGAGTTTTTTCAGTATGTTGCTTTCTTTATCCTTACTTAAGGTCTCTGCAATATTGTGTGAAAGTGTTTGTGGGGACTGTTTGTGAAATAATACCAAGTGTAAGATAACTTAAAACATGCTAAAATTCTGATAAGAATATCACTCCATTTAAGAGAGCTGTGTGCAGACACAAGGCATGGTTGAACTGGAAAATCTGTCGTTGAAAATGCCAAGCTTTATAAAATGAAAATGATTAGAATGTCATGGCTGCTGAAAAGCAACTTCTGTAGGTGCTCTGAGTTGCCAGAGAGATGAATCAGTGCTTGTAGGAGGCAGTGATTCCTTGGAGAGGTTTAGTCCTGTTCACTTCAGCTGCCCAGTATGACCCGAGCTTTTTCAGTGCTGGGAATGTTCAGGACACAAAGTACCTCAGGAAGAGGAAGCTCGCACATGGTATCTATGAAGTCTCTTGAGAAAAAAAGAAACAATACAATATATTTCTGGAAGCGCATTGCGTTTCAGACTTTGTGCCTGATGAGTCCTTTCAACGCATAAATTCCATGATTTACCTGTGTCCCTGTGGTGTTGCATTACTGGGATAGCTTGGTGTGAAGAGCAGTGAAGTGGCAAAAAGCTGCATTCCTTCATTGCCACTTATATTCTACTTCTAAGTTTTCTTGAATAAGTCAGCGTTTTAAAAAGCCTAAGTGTAGGTCTTGCAAATGAAAATTAAAAACATATATCATCTCTTCACTCCCATATGCTTTCTGAATTGCTTAAGGGCTTAAATTCAGCAGTGGAATCCTCAGATTTCTAGGGTGGAAGTTTTGTGAGTGACAGTAAAGATGGGTTAAAAGACAATGAATGAGTTAGAGAACTGCAAAGGGAGAGAAAAATGTTCTTCATCTTGGAAAAAAGGAGACCTGGAAGTGATAGTCAGCATGCCCCAAGCCACTTTTGGATGGTTTGGGGTTGTGGTTGTTTTTTTTTTTTTTTTTTTTTTTTTTTTTTTTTTTTTTAACATTAGCTAAGCTGACTCAATGTCATTCATTCAATGACAGGTAAGGAGTGTTTGTCAGGCAGGTTCACCTTGGCTCTAGTGGGCAAAGTGAAAGCATGTGTGTTCAGTAGTTTATCACACTGGTTTACACTTTGCTTAACCACAGATTAAGTGACAATATAACAAAGAAAGTTGTCTGTAATTTCATCTGTAAATACCTGATAGTTCATAGCTGTGGGCCACCTGCTCTCTCATCTGAAAAGACCTGGGGATTAAGTGTCCGCATGAATGAGTTGGTGCTTGGAAGCAATAATTAGGTTCTTTTGTGCTTGAAAATCTGTGCTTGCTTTGCAGCTCAGAGTATGCTTATATTTCAGAAATGATAACATGAATGATAGGTGAGGTTGGTGGAAAGCTGGAATAAATCCCAGATGAGAGATGGGTGGATTTACTGTAACAATGGCTCCAGTGAGTGTATGGTTTCAACATATAAGAACTAGTTGTGGATGAAAATAGATGCTGATGAGATCAGTATAATAATTAACTTTAATAATTGCATGTTATTAGTCTAGAACTAGCTGGTGATACTGTATCTGAGGGTTTTCTTACTCTTCAACAGTTTCTTTTCAAATGTGAAAAATTCCACATAGGGCACAGTTTCTGATAAAATGCAGGGATCGTTTGAAACTTTTGTGACGGGCATTATTACTTACTGGGTAGTGTTGGCTTTCAAATGTGCTGTTTTCTGTCCTTGTTTCCATTTGTGTAACAAGGTCACTTTAATTTTCATGGTCAGTATTAATCACTTACGAATGCTGAAGTTCCAGTCTGCTGGCTTTGTCTGTTGCTTCAGTCCATTGGTGTTTTGCATCTATCTAAAATTTGCTCATTGTGCTGAGAGTTCCACATGACAATATAAAAATTTTAGCTTTGGAAAATTAAATTGACTTTTCACTTGGCTTGTCATTTAAACTTGTGGGATTTCAGTTTCCCATACATATTTGTAGGTATTTGAATTAATTTACTATATAGCTTTAATAACATAATCACAGACCAAGTGGGGCTAAGAGTGAGATGGGACTTACACAGCCTTGGAGTTACAATGAAGGTGGTGTTCGTGCTGTACAAGATGCATGGAGACTTTCTTCCAATGAAGTTACATTTAGATGACTACATCAGAAGAAAAAATCGGAGTAAAATACTTAAACTTTCTTCCCCAATTTCTACAGCTAGAATATTGAAGTAACCTACCAAAGATTCTTGAATTTATTAAGACCGGAGATAGTATTCATAACTGACATTTCTTGATTCTTCTTACTTACTGAGGTCTCTTTTACACTGAATTGTGTTAAATTTATGTAAGAAATGGAAAATCAGGGAAGCTATAGAAATTATTCCATCCCAATATCTGCAATAACATTTTTTTGTTGTCCTTTGGGTCTGTCGCCCTCATCTAAGTCTTGGCAAACTTAAGCAAATGACATCATGAAATTGTTCAGCAGAATCCTTTGAACGGAAGCTGAAAATTACTGCTGTGCCTCAATGAGGTCTGCATGGCAAGACTTGAACTATTCTTCCACCAAAATCTTTGCAGTTACGTAGAGGAATGATAGAAGCAGCATCAGCTGTGTGATGGCAGTTTGCTTGGTAGCAGTAGTTTCTTTATTTTGCCTGCTGTGCTCACAAATCAACTGATTCTCATACCTTTTTGATGCCATTAAAGATCATCTTGCCCCGCACGTTATGCTAGATGTGAATGTGAGTATTGGGATCTTTCATAAAATGAATAAGTAGCCCTCTAGAGGTGAGGGGGTTATATTGTAAGTATGACTTGAAATGTGTAGGAATTATGTAAGACTAGTGAATATAATACATTGTGTGTGTTTGTAGTTTTTTATTGTTTTTTTAATTTTATTTTTGAATCCTACATGCTATGTATCTCTGAAAATGCAGCCATTACTTTGCTATTTTTTGGCAATTATGTTTTGAGACAGGTCTGCCCTTTTATTGCTTGTCTGTCCATGTCTCATTTGTGTAATCGTCTACCTGGTACCTTGTAATGCAGGTGTTATGTTTAGAGGCTAGATGCCAAAAAGATGTCACAAAAAAACAGCAGGACAAAGTTCAATATCAGAGACTGTTGTTTATTATAAGACTTTGGATGCTTTGAAAGTTCAGGGAAAAGTAGTTTTTAAGAATTTTTTTTTTTTTAAATATGTACAAAGTAGGGGTGAAAAGACCCCAAGGTGTCATCTAGTTCATTCCTGCCTGACGCAAGATACTTCTTCATCCATGATTTGCCTGTTGCCCCAGTTTGGGATTCCTCATCCAGTCAAGGTGAAGCACGGAATCAGACTCTACAACTCAAGGAGAGTTATAAAGCAGGTATGTTTATTACGGCGCCGGGTGCAAGGGGGATCATTCCTCCTAACTTGCACACCGAGGGGTTAAGCAAGCAGATATTTATTACACACAAACATGCATATTCATTAGGTTCTCGAGAAAGTGGTGGGGATATTACAATTAGTTTAGGTACTCATTATCATAAATCTCCTCCCTTTTGGCGCTTGCGCACTGCCCTCCGATGGTTGTGGGCAGGGGTCTTCAAGATGCACTTTTCACCTTTGGCACAGTTGGATACCCCAGTAATTCACAATTAGCTGAAACCAGCCGTATCTGCAAGTTTCTGATAGCTGCCAAAGATTTAGAGCAGTGTGACCTTGGTACAAAATTTATTGCAAGCAGGACAGGATGGGGAGACAAGGAGTATCCCAAGCTAGCAGATGTTCGGGAGTCACTGCCTCCAAACTTACTGATAGAGGGATGGTAAGAAAGAAGTCACTCATTAGAAGGATGAAAAGAAATAATTCAGTCTTGTTAGTAAGACTACTAAATTCTGTTATCACACCACAGACTTACAACACAAACCTTGTTCTCTTAGACCTAAGTTAAATTAAAAGTGTTTTAACCCTTTCTTTTCCTGGCACTTGTTTTCCTTATATCAAAGGGTGGTGTCTGTCAAGTGCCCTTGTGTACTGTCATGTCTTTTGAAGCCTGTTCAAGTGCGGAGGAAGTGGAAGGCAGCTGTGGGAATGTGTCAAAGGACCAGCTGCAACCAGTGTTGGCTGTAAAGTGCTAGAGTTAATTTTCCCCTTAAAAAATGCCAGTTTCACCTGTGCGTTCCTAGCATACAAGCTATTTCAGCTCAACTTCTGGTGAAGCAGGGATCAGTTAGGCCTGTTTCAAGGGAAGCCTGCCTAATTCTTGCTGTCATCCTGTTATTACAGGGACAAAAGCCTCTTCCCTTTCTCAGTGCTTCTCCAATTGGAGTATCCCAGGTGTTATGCATGGATATTTTAGAATGGTTAAGGTTGGAGGGCACCTCTGAAGATTGTCTAGTCCCAACCCCTACTCAAAGCAGGCTCAGGTGAAGGCTGCCAAGTACCATTTGAGTTCAAGTTTTTATTATCTCCAGGGAGAGAGACCCCATAATCTCTGGGCAGTCTGTTCCCATGAGGTAGTCACTGGCAAGGAGTGTGTTGGAAATTTATGTTGGCTGAGGGCAGGTCTGTCAGGGGGGCAAACCTTTGGGATAAAGACAAGACTTGCACGAAGATTTGTTGTTCCAGTAGTTTTTGTTCCAGTTGCTTTCTTCACTTTTTTACATTCTTTCTGCTAAATTGAGTGTGGGTTTTTTTGTCAGAAGGCTCCCTGGTCACTGCTAATCAGACTCCTGAGGAAGAAACCCCAGGTGTTTGAGTATCTCTGGAGAGTGGTTGGTTCCTGGGAGGTATGGCATGGGCCTGCCTTAGAACAGAAAAGTAAGGAGCTTCTGCTTGAGGGGCTGGAGGGGATAGCAGGACAGCTAGACCTGTTGCCTGTCAGGATGTACGCTGAACCGTAGATCAAAGGGTGTTTTTGATCTTCTGCGTCAAGTATAAGAACAGCTGCAAATATTTTAGTCCCCTGAAACTAAAAGTCTTCACATACCAGATCAGGATTTTCTAAAAATAGATTTGTGATACACATGGTGTGCAGAACATTGGGAGCTGCCCATAGCCAGTGCTCATTGTCATTCTTTGGTCCTGGGGAACTTCCTAAAGACCATATGGGCTACACACTAGAGAAAGGTCTGAGTTGATGCAGGGTGCTGTCTGTCAGAATCTGGAATTTCCTTCCTGTGGGATGATATCTCAGACATAATATTATTTCGACATATTTATGTACATCTCATTTCCGTTATTTTATTGAAGCATAATGTACGTTGATGTTCTCATTGCCAAGGGTCGATTACATCTAAATGAGGCCTGCATGCATAAAAACTTCAGGCTAGAGGAACACAATTTTATTTTCACTACAGGGTGGATTTTTACCATCTTCTGTCAGAACGTCCAGTTCCTTCAGACAGGCTTGTGGCACAGCTAACAGGCTTATCAGTAAAGAAAAAAGGACTTTAAAACTTATTTATTTATTTTTAATGAAACTTCAGTATTTGCTCCATTCGGAGCCTGAATCCAGGTTTTAAACAGAAATGATTGCTTTCCATTATGCATGTGTGCACGCATGTACATAGATATCTGTCCATCAGTGTCCTGGACACCTTGGTCATTAGTTACTGTAGAATGACTCTGGTTTTATTCCTGGCAAGTTAATGGAGGACTCAATAAATATGTGGTGATTTTAAACTTTTGCTAGCTTACTATAGTGACCAAACTCCGTTTGAAATCATATACCAAAGTTTTCTAAGAGACACTTGGGTTGTGATAATGTTTTGTAGTGTAACATGTTGATCCTCTTCTTGACACATATGGTACTGCTAAATGAATGATTTAATTTTGTACCAGAGACCGGATAGGGAGTTTCACTGTAGAGGACTAGAATTACATTAATACAGTATTTCTTATGTTTCTTTGGGATTATTTGAGATAGCTGTAAGACATACTGGTAAATAACACCTCCTTATTAAGGAGTGAAGGGTGGTTTATCTTCTGCTTTCATTCTGACCAATTATTTACATAGTCAATATGTCTTTCCCTTTTACTAACATGTAAATATACTGTCAGGTAAAACAGCATGAAAGCCTATAGTGTTTTGGGATGGGAATATTTTTACAGCAAAGCCTGTCCTTGCTCCTTTTCCAGGGTATCTTAAAACACTGCCACTGCTGGAGATGTCAGCTTCAGTGTTTCCCTGGGGGCTGTAGTACAGGTTTCTGTCTCTTTCCCTTTCATTCTGTCTGTATGCACTGATAGGAATAATGCAGCTCTTCTAAAAATAAGCAGGTTTTGATCTGAACCAGAAAATGCATGAAGTTTAAGGCTGTCCCCACCTTGGGCCCTGGGGCTCATGAGCATCTAAATTGCATGCCAAAGCAGAAGGTAGTTGGAGTCCATGTAAACTGCAGTGCCATGGTAGGTCTTGTATAAGCTCTTTCACATTAGTTTTGTAAGGCTTCAGTTCCAATAAGGATTTTCTTTTTTTCTTAAGTTTTTTTTTTTTTTCCCTGTAAGGAGGAAAAATATGATTTATTATCCCCCCTCCTCCCCCAGGGTTCAGACTTCCCTTAATTCTAGAGGGATTGTTTGCTTGTTTTTGTTCTTTGATCCCTCTGCAGAGGAAGGGTTATATGCATGGCTTCAGTCTGGCTTGAATTTTGCCCAGTGCAAAAACTAGGTTCAATAACTGTGAAGTGTTAGTTTATATCCTGACCCTGATAGCAGCTGGTTTATCTCTTCAATTAGCAGATAAGAATCTTGGTTTTGCTACTTGCTTAACAGCTGCACTTAAAACGAATGCTGTGTGGTACCTTTGGGAATAGAATAGGAATTTAAGGCTGTTCTTTGACTTATTTCCTCAGTATATTCAGTCATTCTTGGCCTTACAAGGTACTTAGGAAAACTGGAGGAAAAGGCTGGCATTCATACTTTGAACTGCTGATTGTGATGTGGAAGTTAAATGTTGAACTCTGACAAATGCAAATGCTTGAATGCTATTTTTTTCCTCTTTTTTTTTTTTCTTTTCCAGTTTATTGGTTTGAATCCATCCCCACCAAACTTCAGCCAAGTGAACATAAGCAAGTTCCCATAGTCGGACTATTGTGCACACTGTGTTGTTAGAGAGCCAAAAGCCATCTTGTGGCAAGTCCTAGAAAAAGGTTAACCAGGAAGTGTGAGCATTAAGACAACCAGTAAAAGTGATGAGAAACTTTTTCCATTCCTATAGTTTATGTCTTGGGGGCAAAGAGGAAGGTGGCCTATGAAGCTCTGCAGCAAGACTATTCCCCTTCAGTTGTCATCACTTACTGGTTTATGTGAGGATGCAGGGATGTTACGTCATCTCTGTATCAAGAAAAACAAACCAATGTGTTTACATGAGATTAAAAGCTCATTGGAAAGGAGCCAGGGTGATTTAATGTTTGCTGCAGAGAAAACAGGTGCATATAGCACTGACCTTGGCTGCACTGCCTCAGCTTGTTGCAGCTGGTTAGCTGTTTTCTGTGCTGCATGCTGGAGTGTGGTCCTTGGCTGCTTCATCTTGCTGCTTGCCAGTAGGGAAGTGACTTTTTTGGGTAGTTACACCTCCCAGCTGCAGCTCTGTGTGAAGATAAATAAATGCTGCAACAGTGACACAGCCCATGGAGAGGAGTGATGGAGGGTGGGTGGGGTACTGTCCCAAGGCACCTATTTTCAGCGCTGTCTTCAGTGTGAAATCCCAGGATCCTGAGTTATAGCTGCAGATTTGCTGCTCGGTGGAGTTTCAATGCTGGTGTGCCTATTAATGCTATTAACTCCTCTTGAGGTTTATTGAGGGTATGTTTTTGCTCTTAAATTCTTCTGAAATGAAATGTCCGTTCCTATAGTCTAACCAGAACTTGTAATTGACTCCATAACCCATCAGGAGAGTGACAAAAATACTTAAAGCTAAGTGAAAAGCACAAGTCACTACACTAGAATAGTAAGAATCCTAACAAAAAAGACATATTGAAAGACGAAAAGTCAGCATAGGAGCTATATGACTACGGCAAGGGCTTATGTTTTTATTTTGGAAAACAACAAGCCTTATGCTTTTTCTCATTTCTGAAAACAGAGGGATTAAAAAAGAGTTCTGGTGTATTCAGGATCTGATGCCTGCATTTTACGTCTCCTCAATTCTTATGTAGAATTACTGGTAAGGATTGGGAAAAGGAGAATTGTAGTGCCTGGTTTGTCACTTGGTTCATTGAAACTGTGTTTCATGTTGCTGTATTGTTGATGCAGTATGATGTTGGTGTTGGCCTTGCATGGGGGAGGTGTGCTCTTCAGGTGCTGGGTAGGGAGGTGAAAGAGCTGTGGGAGGAGGTGAGCCAGCTGTGTGTCCTTCGAGAGGATGAATGGAAGGAAAACAGTAGCTTCAGAGAGACTGTCCAGAGCAAAGGTCCTGAACCCAACCCCTGCATTACAATGAAGGAGGTATGGATAGAGACCCCTTAAAAGAATAGTGGATGAAGACTCACAAGGAGGGAGAGGCTGGAAACTTGGTACTCTGACAACATTACAAAGGCTCTTTGGTGGTGGTTCTGCAATTGCAGAACACAAATAGGATTTGGAGAACCAGTGAGGAGAAAGATGTCCCATTAGAGACTGCTGAAGCTCATTCAAGTGTCTGCTTGAAGTTTTCTGTACACGTCCATCCCCTAGCTGTGATTAAGGTTAGCCGCTAGGGGTGGGTTGGGTTTAAGGTTTAGGAAAAAAGGTTTGGGAAGCCTGTTTACCTTGCTGAGTGATATTTAGGAATGAGTCCCTGACATCAACTATTGTAAGGTTAATGTTTGGGAAAAATGTTGCCTTGGATTCAGACTAGTATTCCGTTTGGGAATTTCTCCAGCAGGGATAACTGAAACTGGGGTTGGTGTTAGGATTCAGAAAATAAAGCCTGAAAAGGCACAAAAACCAGAGGAGAAGTTCAGATTCTCTCTAGAAATCTCTGTGGATCAGGGATAAGGGTCAGGAGCTTGTGCTTCTCTTCTACTGTGAGAAGTGCTCCTGTGGCTGGCAATGGAGGTAGGGTTTGGGAATACAAAATTCAAACTTCAGAACTGGTGTTTGTTGGAATCGTGCAGGGCCCACAGATTTGGATAGGAAGCTGTTGCCATTTGGGGATGATGCCTTATGCTCTGTTTTACTTTTGAGATTGCTCTACTGTGCGCAAGTAGGATTACGGGTGGGTAAGGGGATTATATATGATTAGAAAAGGTAGTGTTTCAAGGTTGTCAAATTCAATGAGGCCTGCGGGCTTGGAAAGGAGTCTGTGTTCAGCAGGAAGGCAGCACCTTATGTTCTCCTTCATGATACAGCTTATGCATTATTTCTGATTATGGCTAGGAAATTTAACAGTCCAGGTACTTGAGTAGCTGCTGGATTCTGCTGCTACTGAATTAAGAGGCTTGGTGCTCAGTGGAGACCAAGGTATTATGCCCTTCTTTTATCATTTGAGGAGGTTTCTGTGTCTTAGAATGCCTATATTACAAACTCCAACCAAATCCTGGTTTAAGACCCCATCTTATTGCTAGGTTTTTAAGCAATAGCCTTTATACTTATTTTAGTTCAGCATTTGTCAATGCAGTGTGTTCTTTTTTGCATGGGACTGCTAGTGATAATTGAGCCTAGTGTTTGAGGCAATTGCAGATCCTGTGAAGCACAGCAACAGGGGATGGAAAGATGGTTGGTGTCAGTGAGCAGCTGTGTATTCTGTTCTGACATACAGGAAGGACGTCTGTGTGCTACGGCTGGAATAGCTTGGAGGTTAGCTTTCAGATTTTTAAAACCAAATATCAAGGGACCTTTTTTTACTTATTTATTGTTGTCCAGACATAAAAAGTCGGGAGAAGGAGTGGTGTCAGTAGGGACCAAAGTCTGGTAATATCATAGAATCATAGAATAGTTAGGGTTGGAAAGGACCTTAAGATCATGTAGTTCCAAACCCCCTCCCATGGGGAGGGATACCTCCCACTAAACCATGCCACCCAAGGCTCTGTCCAACCGCCTTGAACGCCACCAGAGATGGAGCATTCACAACATCCCTGGGCAACCTGTTCCAGTGCCTCAGCACCCTCACAGTAAAGAATTTCTTCCTTATACCCAGTCTAAACTTCCCCTGTTTAAGTTTGAACCCGTTACCCCTTGTCCTCTCACTACAGTCCCTAATGAAGAGTCCCTCCCCAGCATCCCTTCAGGTACTGGAAGGCTGCTATGAGGTCTCCACACAGCCTTCTCTTCTCCAGGCTCAACAGCCACAACTTTCTCAGCCTGTCTTCATATGGGAGGTGCTCCAGTCCCCTGATCATCCTCATGGCCCTCCTCTGGACTTGTTCCAACAGTTCCATGTCCTTTTTGTGTTGAGGACACCAGAACTGCACACAAGACTCCAAGTGAGGTCTCACGAGAGCAGAGTAGAGGGGCAGGATCACCTCCCTCGACCTGCTGGTCACACTCCTTTTGATGCAGCCCATGATATGGTTGGCTTTCTGGGCTGCAAGTGCATGCTGCCGGCTCATGCTTGTTTTTTCATTGACCAACACCCCCAAGTCCTTCTCCGCAGGGCTGCTCTCAATCTCCTCCCCGCCCAACCTGTAGCTGTGCCTGGCATTGCTCCGACCCAGGTGGAGGACCTTGCACTTGGCATGGTTACACTTCATCAGGTTGGCATCAGCCCACCTCACAAGCGTGTCAAGGTCCCTCTGGATGGCATTCCTTCCCTCCAATGTATCAACCGAACCACACAGCTTGGTGTCATCGGCAAACTTGCTGAGGGCGCACTCAATCCCACTGTCCATGTCACCCACAAAGATGTTGAACAAGACCGGTCCCAACACCGATCCCTGAAGGACACCACTCGTTACTGGTCTCCAGCTGGTCATTGAGCCATTGAGCACTACTCTTTGCGTGTGGCCATCCAGCCAGTTCTTTATCTACCGAGTGGTCCACCTATCAAATTGATGTCTCTCCAACTTAGAGACAAGGATGTCATGCGAGACAGTGTCAAATGCTTTGCACAAGTCCAGGCAAATGACATCAACTGCTCTACCCCTGTCCATCAGTTCTGTAGCCCCTTCATAGAAGGTCACCAGATTGGTCAGGCAGGATTTCCCCTTAGTGAAGCCATGCTGGGTGTCACCAAGCACCTTGTTGGTTTTCTTGTGCCTTAGCATGCCTTCCAGGATAATCCGCTCCAAGATTTTGCCAGGCACAGAGGTGAGGCTGACTGGTCTGTAATTCCCTGGCTCATCCATTTTCCCCTTCTTAAAAATGGGGGTTATATTTTCCTTTTTCCAGTCGTCGGGAACTTCACCTGACTGCCATGATTTTTCAAATATGCTGGACAGTGGCTTAGCAACTTCATTTGCCAGCTCCTTCAGGACCTGTGAATGAATTTCATCCGGTCCCATGGACTTGTATACATTCAAGTTCCTAAGGTGGTCTTGAACCAGATCTTCTCCTACAGTGGGCCCAGGATCTTCATTCTCACTGTCCCTGCGTCTGCCTTCCAACACTTGGGTGGTGTGGTCAGAGCATCTGGAAGTGAAGACTGAGGCAAGGAAGTCATTAAGGACCTCATCCTTCTCTAAGTCCAGGGTGGCCAGTTCTCCCGATAGCTTCTGGAGAGGGCCCACATTGTTTCTAGCCTGTTTTTTATTTGCAGTGTACCTATAGAATCCCATCCTGTTATCCTTATCATCCCTAGCCAATTTTAATTCTAAGTGGGCCTTAGCTTTCCTCACCTGGTCCCTAGCTTCCTAGACAACATCCCTGTATTCTTCCCAGGCTGCCTGTCCTTGCTTCTACCTTTTATAAGCCTCTTTTTTCCTTCAAATTTTCCTCATCAGCTCCTTATCCATCCAAGGAGGTCTCCTGGCCCTCCTGCAGCACTTCCTTCTAGTTGGAATGTATTGCTCCTGAGCCTGCAGCAGGTGATCCTTGAATATCAACCAACAGTCTTGGGCCCCCCTGTCCTCTAGGGCTGTATCCCATGGAACCTTACTGAGCACGTTCCTGAAGAGGCCAAAGTCTGCTCTCTTGAAGTCCAGGGCAGTGAGCTTGCTGCACGCTCTTCTCACTGTCCTGAGGATCTTTAATTCGACCATCTCATGATCAAAGATCATTTATTATGAAAATGATCCCTTACTACATGAGGCTTTGAATTGAAGTTGCATCTTGGGAGTGGAAGACTTTGAGAACTCCAGTTTTTTCTGTCTTATGCAGATCCTACCGATGGGGAAAAAGCAGCTTATAATGGCAGATTGTGTGTTACACAGAGTGATCCCCCTGATATTTTTTTAGGTGATTGTGGATAGGAGTAAGATTTGGAAATCTGAACTGTTGCTGGATTCTGTGTGACCAGCGGAGTTGGAAAGAAGGCTGGTATTGACTTGGTATTTTATTCTGTACTACTGTATGTATGAGGTTTCTGGTAATACTGCTGGAATTAATGCCTGGAACTCTATAGCTTTCATAGTTTGGCTTGGTTCTCTCTTCTTCAGTGCTGTCAGATGGAGGTGAGATGCTGGTAGAAGTGAATTCCTTACGTTCTTTTTTTGCTTTACGGAACAGCATATGTCAGGGTTAGGTCTTGGGAGTTTCAGGCTGCTTCAGACTGAGATATGAGGATATTATTCAGGTCCTGGAGGTTTAGAAAGAGTCCTGTTGCTGATACGACCCAAGTGCTGTGTGCTTTTTTGTGCTGTTGATGTGTACCCTGTTAGCATCTATTTTAGGGGCAAGGGTGGAGAATGCAACCGTTCCAGACCCCAAAGTGTTCTATGGAGCTGACAAAATGAAGAAGAGGCCAGGAGTTGGTAGAGTCTTAGGCTTGATGTTCTCCTTACAAAATAAAAGGCTTGAAATTTCCTCATGCCTGAAGTGAAATGTGCAGTCCTGGTAGCTGTTGAGAAGAGGCATCAGCATAACCAGTTCCTGTAACCAAGCATGGAGGAGTAGTAGACCAGCACTCTGCTCAGTTTTCCCAGTCTTATGCCATTAAATTTATTTGACTCAGCCTCATAAATCAGTTTCTGGATGCTGCTGGTGTTTGCTCCAAATGATACATGCTTCTTCAGTAGGAACTTCCAGATGGAGTTTCTGTTTACTTGTCTGAGATGACTGACTCCAGGGTTCTGGAGAAGCTGATCCAGGCTCTTCTAAATAGGTTAGCAGAGAATAATAATTGCTCTTGGGTCTTTCTCCTCCTCATATATTTTTTTTCCCCTCTGGCTCTGGCTGTCATTTTAACTACACTCATTTTTCAAGACACTAATCTGAAATAAGTTCAGTGTTTGTGGATGGAATATGAAAATGTCACTGCTGCTCAATACCTTCTCAATTTGTGATTTTTTTAAAATGCCTTTTTTTTTTTCCCTTAAAACTGGATTTAAATGCAAGTTATAATTGTTTAAGTCATGGAGTGGGGGAGTGGGCTTGTGATGCATGTTTTTGCCACTCCTCACACACACACACACACACACTTCCATGCTCCCTCGTTCCTCCCTTTTTTTTCCTCACATAAACAAGTTAGTTGTTGCTTCCACAAAAAGCCTTGTCAATGAGTTGTTATTTCAGACTAGTGAGCTCATAGCTGTCTGCTGGCAGGACCGTGCTCTGACTTCACACAGACTAAGGCTGTTGCCAGGATTTCTTTTTTTCACCAATTCCTGAGCCTTGAAGGAAGCTCTGGTTTATAGAACAAGAATCAAGCTGGTACCAGTGGTGTTTCCAGCAGCTTTCACTACGAACATCACATCTGTCTATAAATGTGATGCAAATTTAAGGGGGGAGGAATATTTGTTCAAGGCTAGTCTGGGGCTGAGGAAAGCAGTAACTTATTTTCTATGCTCCAGCGTATTGTAAAGCCAGTGCAATGGTATTGGTTGATCCTGCTACCTGTGGAGAGCTTCAGTTACCGTCAGGTTTGCTATATTATCTGCTACAAGGCGCATCATTTACTGCTGCACTTGGATTACAGATGGCATCCTTATTTGAATGCAGACTGCCTAGCCACTGCAGAGCAGATAGATTTAAATCGCAAGTGTTAGCAAGCTAAATTCAGTGTACCACAGAGGAGACTGGCTGAGGAGAAAAGTCTCAATTATTTTTACCTCTCCAATAGAGTGAGATTTCAAAGGAAAAATAATTGTGTATTACATCTAACAGCAGTAATCACCTGCCTAACAAATCTGACCAGCTCCTGTTGCTGCTGCAGAATGTGAGTCCAAGTTGAATACTACGCATGCGTTTTTGAAACAGCCTATATCTGGTTGTAACAGTTCAGGCACATAGCTGGTCCAAACTCCAGACTTTTCTGTTCTGGAGGATGTGTTTCTTCCACGTCTCCCGAACTGACAACACAGAGGGAGGTATAAAGCTGTGCTAACTCTGTCATAGAATTAAGAATATTCTTGGAAGAAACCCAATATGGAGCCAAAGAATATGAGATTTCAGCTTGCATCAGGATCTTGTATCAGGTTGCATGATCTGAATAGGTTAATGAAACATTTTCAAACAAACGTTCTACTGAACTGTTACAGGGCAAAAATAGTTAATGCTGAAATGGTTTGTTGAGTTGTTGGCTGCCTGTCTCAGGTAGTAAGGTTTGGAGCCTGAGAAATGGGCTGCTTACTGAAAACATCCTCAGTGGCCATGAAGCTTAGAAACCCTGTTATCTGCTTTGTCAGTTCTCCCAGGCAGTGATTGAGAAACTGGCAGATGTTTGAGAGTGCAGAATGACTTTTTTCAAGTGAGACAGAGCTAGTGTCTCAGTTTTTCCAAGAGGAAATTGACTGATTACCTTTATCTTGTTTAAGAAATCCCTCTAGTGGCCAGTTACTTATATAACAGTTGCAGCTGATGTTGCGCATCAGTTGCTGCTGTTGTATGGATTTTAGATGAAACTCTTGATGGAATATTTGAAAGATTTCAGAAAGAGGGCCAGGGACAGTTTAGAGAGGAAAACCAGAAAAATGAAAAAGAAAAATTGTGGATTTTTTTTCTTTTTGTTGTCGTTGTTCGGGCTTTTTGGGGGTGTGTTGGAGATTTTTTTTTTTTGGTTTGATGGCAAACAGGTGATGCTAAATTTTTTTTTATGGGGACATTAAGTGATACTTTGCCTATGGTATGTAGTAGGTCAGATTAAATGATTTATTGGACAGCTTTGAACATAACTTCTAAGAAACTTAGTAAGTGTCAGCAAATAAATTAAGCAATTTGGTTTCAGTTTGTCTTCTTGTACATCACATCTCTGTGTAAAACCCAAAGTCTCTAAAACCAGCCTATGTTGTTTTATATGAAGTGGATACGTATTTTGTAATACGTATAACAGTTGTTACATGTCATCTACTATTCTCTGTTGTACTGTTGGGATCATGGTAAGGATGGTGTTTATCACTGACAGAGGGAGAGCCTGGGATCATTTTCTGGCACACTCAGTTGAGGAACTGTGGGTTTATTAAAGCTGGATGGTCACTTTCTTCTCTGCTTTTCATTCACAGCAATGCCTTGTGATGGGCTTATCCAGATATTCAAAAAAATCAGTTTCCTAGCCTTTGAAATGGTCTCAAAGCCCCAGGGAGCTCAAATGTCCAAGCATGAGAATGCCGTTGGACAAGTGCTGTGATGCGTGCAAGGGCTGTTTGGGTCAGAGCATGTCTCTGCTGGGACAGTCAAGTCTAATGCCTGCAGATGTGTGTGGGAGTCTCTCCACTGAGATCAGAAAACACTTCTATCTTCTGCACTTTGTCTGCTGCTATTGATGTATCAAAGCTGTGACTCTTTCACATTGAAAATGGCATAGCTGGGAACCACACTCTGCAAAATGGAGGCATACATGTATTTTATGGGGCTTCCCATTACCCAGTCCATTTACTAGGAAATTATTACTGAGATTAATTAAGTGCCCATTTCCTCTCTTTTGTTTATATACAGGCAGTGAAGGAGAAGAAATTAGCTATCCTGAAACCGCACTTGTGGTCAAGATTAAACCTTGAGTAGTTAAAACAGATTGTTTATTTGCATTCTTCTCTGTGTACATTTACCACACTTGCTGATGCAGTCTTCAGTGCTTTGCTCTCCCTGAAATTTGCACCTCTCCCGTGACATTTCCTGAAACCCCCACAAAGAGGACAGACCAGCAGAAGTGAGAATTGCTATGCTGTGTACTGGAATGTAAGCAATCCCATACTTTATTTAAATGTCACTTTGTTTTCATGATCCCTTTTCGTCAGTTGAGGGTGAGAAATGCACAGTGTTACATACAGAAGGCTGCAGAGCTGTTAACTTACAAGATTGGAGAAATGTTGAAAACTCAATGTTTTTCTTTCTCTTCAAGTAAGCCATCAGCATAGCACCAGTTTTCCATCAGTCTAAGTCTAGACTTAGTCTTTTCCAATAGAAAATGTGTTCTGATTTTAGCACCCATAGTATTTCACGTGTGTTCACCAACCAGTAGCCATGTGTCCTGCACGTGTGTGCCCTGCATATGTGTGCCCATGCCTCCTTCCATAGGAGAAGCTGTGTGCATTCCTCCAGCTGTGAGTGAAAGAGGGGATCACAAATGGAAAATTCAGGCTCAGAGATTTTAGCTAGCCCACAGTATTTGGAACTTAAAAGTAGAAATGCTTTGCTTACCCACAGCTGTGTTTAGTGCTGGGGTTGTTAATGGTGTAGTGTTAATTCAGAGGACCATGTTGTTCTGTGCTGAGATGACAGAAAACCTTTTCTCTTCTTTTTATTTATTTCCTCCTGCCAACTGAGTTTTCAGTTAGGCGGCAAGAACAGAGGTTTAGCTGCCAGGTTTGACAGCTTGCTTAGAAGCATGCCATTCAAAATACAAAACAATGAAAAGCCATTAATAAACCAACTCGGAGTCACAGCTCTCTATTATCCTCATACCTGGTGCCTGTGAGGCTGGAGCTGGGGAGACATCATCAGGTCAGCAAAGGATGCAGTCTGTTGAGCAAGGAACTCTACAGGTTTGGGCCTAAATTTGAGACACTGCAACAGTATTAAGTCATGTTTAGCGCTGTAGAGGCTGGAGTCAGGGCCTCAGCTCCATCAGCTCCACTTGTTTTAGAAGCATGTGAAAGTATTTCTAATCCTGGAGATGTTTTATTGTGTTTTGTTTTGTTTTTTCCTCCTCTGTAGTACAAGTGCTTCACTGCTTAAAAAAAGAAAAAAGAATCTAGAGCCATATCCCCCAAAACCCAGGGGTTTTTTTTTCAGTGGGGAAGGCAAAATGCTTGGACAGGAAGAGAGACTTTGCCTTTGAGCTTGCAGGAGTTTAAAAGCAATGTGAAGGAAAAGTTGTTGAGATTGCCATGGCCACAAATTTACCACTAGTCTGACAAATACTCTGTGAATGTGTTAAGTAAACTGCTCTACAAAAGCTGGATATCTATAGCTTATTTCGGTGTATATTTTGGAGGGGATGTAGACTTGTTTTATCATTCCCAGCCCTGACACCTATTCCTTCTTTGTGCCTTGTGAAAATCCACTAATCTCTTTGCATTTGTTTCCCTGTCTGTAAAATGAAGCTATAATGCTGCCTCAATGGAGTGCTTGGGGAGATTGAGACCTTTGCTATGGATTTTGGGGGCCTCTGGGCATACCCTCTAGCCTGTCTGATTCATATTGCCTAATTCCCAGAGTACATTGAGGATGGATACACCTAGCTATTCAAGGTGAGAACACTGTAAAATGTGCCCATGGGAGAAATTCAGTAAATTTTAATTTGTGATTATTTCATGCTAGCAGAGTGTTGTTTCCCCTTTCCTCTCACTTCTCCCCCATATTTAGAACCATCTCAGCTTATGAGATGTCACCATTTCAGCTGTTTATTCATCTGAAATGTCAAAATTACATATGGCATACAGGAAAAGTCTCTGCTTCACATGTAAAGGTTGATTTTTATTTATTTTTTTTTCCTTGCTTGGCTGCAGAGTTGTTTTTCTAATATCTTACTTAATTATGGGTAAATTTGCCAGCAAATATGACATAGTCCATTTGTTTTGAAGCACTGTGCCATTCCATGCAATTCAGAGTATGTCCGTTTTCCGGTATAACTGGCTACCAGAGAAGGGTGAGGCCAAAATTATGAAGTCCCAAGTTCCATGCTGCTTTCAGCAAAGCCTAACTTTAAAATAACTTGCTAATGACTGTAAGTTTTAGTTTAATGTTGGTGACAGTAAAATTTGGCATAAACTCCTTTATGCCGAGTGAATCATGGAATCATAGAATAGTTAGGGTTGGAAAGGTCCATAAGATCATCTAGTTCCACCCCCTGTGCCATGGGCAGGGACACCTCCCACTAAACCATGAAGCTTGTGCCAGTGAGAGAATAATGAAACTCACTCTTTGTTTGCTGCAAATCTGTACAGTCTGATTGATATGCTTCACATGCTGCATATGATTAACTTCATCCTGTAGATTCGTAAGGATTATGCATTGGTTGGGCTATTAAACTGTTACGAGTGTGGCTTATTCTGGGAGAGAAGTGCTGGTTTCATCTCCAGCATTACCGCTTTGGTTTTGCCTTTTTATTGCTGATTCCTTGATCCCAGAATAGAAGAAGTTAAATGAGGTGCATGTTTCTGGCTGTGTTCCTTTTTAGGGGTGCTCTCTGAAGCTCCGATAATCGTTGAAAAGGCAAAAATCTTTTATTCCTGACCCTGTGACTAACTAGGCTGCTTTAGCCTTTGGCTATGCTACTTAGTGGGGTGTTAGAGGAAAAAGCTGTATCTCAGTCATAGCCCTGGCTGGCCCCATGTACAACCTTGGCATGGTTGGGTGGTAGAGACCGAGTTTAGTATAGGTGGTGGAGGGGAGGATCTGCTAACTGTTCGGAAGATGGGCACATATGGGAAGTTGGGCCTCAAATGTCAAACTTAGCTTAACAGGGCAGGAAAGACATGATGTGGCAAAGACTTAGAGCTTCCTGGACTTAGCAAAGTGCTTGGGAATGGATACGGAGCTAATTAAGTCCATGAAGGCGTAAGTCCCTAAAGGCCTGGATGGTGAGTGCAATACGATGCAAGATGTAGGCTTATCCACATGTAGGTACTGAGCAATAGCTAAAGAGGCAACCTGATTCCCAAATCTTCCGCTCCTGTGGTTATCCTGCTGATCGGGTAAACCTCTGCTGCAGAGATGAAAGTTCTGTAGCCATTTGCCATTTTATCATTTGGAGACAATAACTGGCCAGTTGGAGCCATGTTGAACTTTTATTAATTTATATTTTTATTTGTACTTTTCCTGCATTTTTTTCTGTATGGTTCTTTATTCTTTATAACGTTAACACGGACTGTGAAGCCAGTGCACATACCTTTCCTTGAAGACATATTGTCCTGGCGTATACCCATTGTGCCATTTAATTGCCTTACCATATGGCAAGCAGCAACATCTTGGGATGTGCGTCATGATGGGTTTTTAGCTGTGTTCAGTTTCCTTCATGTGGCTCCCATCAGTAGCAGCTGTTGTAAACAACTTGGATATCTTTGGAGGGACCTGAAGGTGGGTTTCAGGCCTCAGTCTTCCCAGAAGCATCTGGTACACAGCTAATGTTTGCTGTTGTGTTTTGAAGTTTCTTTTCTTGTTTCTGATAATGCAAGTGAGCTTCAGAAGTGTTTCAAAAAGCAGAAACACTTTCCTTTGGTTGAAGAGAGTTGTTAGCCCTGTGACATAGAATCGTAGAATCATAGAATAGTTAGGGTTGGAAAGGACCATAAGATCATGTAGTTCCAAACCCCCTGCCATGGGCAGGGACACCTCCCACTAAACCATGCCATCCAAGGCTATGTCCAACCTGGCATTGAACACCGCCAGAGATGGAGCATTCACAATTTCCCTGGTGTCGTGGCTTAAGCCTCTCAGCCACGCAGTTTGCACACTCACTCCCCCCTCTTTCCCCCAGCTCCCAGAGGGATGGGAAGAAGAATCGAAAGAATGCAACTCTCACAGATTGAGATAGAACAGCTTAGTAACTAAGGTATAACACAAATCACTACTGCTACCACCAATAATAATAATGACAAGAGAAATACGAAGAAAGAATACAACTGCTCACCACCCGATACCAAGCCTGCCCACACAGTGAACCCCCACCCTTCCGGGTCTCTGCCCTCCGTCGTTACATCCTGGACATGATGTGCTGTGGTATGGAATACCTCTCTTTGGTCAGTTTGGGTCAGGTGTCCTGTCTCTGCTTCCTCCCCGCTTCCCCTCCTCCCTGGCAGAGCATGGGACTCAGACAGTCCTTGGTCAGACCAAAGCATTATGAAGCAGTAACTGAAAACACTGGTGTTATCAGCACTGTTCCCAGGCCCAAAATCAAAAACACAGCGCTGCACCAGCTACCAAGGAGGAGAAAAATGACTGCTACTGCTGAACCCAGGACAGGGGCGTACATATGCCCCAGCTTTTCCTAACTCTGTGCAGCTGTTGATCCAAGGACCCTTCTCAGAGGGGTGGATGCTAGAGTTGCAGAAAGGCATGAGGACCTCCAGTGAGCTGTGCAGGCTTAGTACAAAGCACTGTAACATGACTACTGTCCAAAAGCGTACAGAGGTGGAATTTAGCAAGCTGTTGCTCATCAAGTATGTACCTGAATCCTCAAAGTCTTCAAGACCAGCTGAACTGGAGGATACCTCCAAGCATTTGTGCCACATTTTTTCAGAAATTGCTGCACATACATGAAGTGTTTTGCAGTTGAGGTTTTCTATGTGATGTCTCTGTGCACCTGAGTATGTAGGCAAATTGAAACTTGTTGGAGGCTAGGTCGGGAAGGCCTGGTGCTGTTGTCCATTTGACAGTCCTGTTCAGCCTGCAGTAACAGCAAAGGAATTTCTGGTCCACTGGAGAGCTGAAGGGTCTGGATGGAAATCAGCCCTAAATGCAGAGCTGACTTCAAGGAGATAACTTGGGGTGGCAGTTCTATTGCCTGGTCTGTGCAGGGTTTTCTTGAAAAGCTGCTAACAAAAAGTAGTAACTGTTGGTGTAGAGTAGCCCTGGTTTGTTTAAACCAGGCTAGAGGGTGACCATGTGATGTGATGTATGTCCTTGCATTCAGGGGCATTGGGGACTTCTTGCCATGGTTGCCTGATGGCTTTTTCATTCATTCTTGCTGGGGTCTGTTCCTTGCCCCCCAACTGACTGTTGGTTTGAAGCCTGCATGTCACTCGCAGAAAGTCTGCAGGATGCTGAGGGCACTTAGCACAGCAAGTGCAACCTGCCAGTCCTGCTTTATGTGCTAGTGGGAGCTCCCAGCAGTTTGGTTCCATTGAGTTTATACCTGTGCTTTCAATAGGAGAAAGTTTGATTTGAAAATGAATGTTGCCCAGGGACTTACTGATGTGTGACAGTGATGTGTCTTTATTACTTATGCTGCACTTCCGTAGCAGCTTGAAGGGGAAGCTTACACTTGGGGAAAGATAAATGACAATTGTAAACTACTGAGTTTCTTCATGTTTCTTCAAACATGAGAAAGTTGTTGAGCTGTAATCTGAAGGTCACTGCAGGTGAAAGAAATCTCTGTTTTCAGTGGTTTGCATCAAGCTGTGTGTAGATGTTGAAAGTTCCGGGGAGGCTGACGTGAAAATATGACATACTAATGATTTTCAGTGACTACTGTACTTTGAGCATCTCCTGCTCTTCTGAACATACCTATTTTTCAGTTTCCCGAGGCAAATCTTTCTGGATGGCCAAGCATCCTTAGCAACTTTGCTTGTAGGAAGAACAGTTGATGGTCTGTTCTTACATTTCTTTTGCAGCTCTTCCCTACGTTGAAGCAGACCTCCAAATGCTAAATTTGGGTTTCATGTTGGAGACCACTATTGCTAGCATTGTTCCTTTGTCTTGGTGTGGTTTGACATGCAAACCCCTGTGTTCCATTTTATATTTCCTGCGGCCTAAAAGGAAAGATGGCCAAAAGCCTTTGGGAAGAATGTCTCTATTGTGGTGTATCAGCAAAATTTTCACAAGAAAGGGTCAATTATTGTGTGAAATTATTGTATATTGTTCCTTTGCTCCAGAATTAGCTTGATGTGTTTCTTATTGCTGCTTGAACTCCTAATTAGTGACATGATTTGAAATATTCTGTTTCCATTTCCTATTTTCTTATATTATTTCTGTTAGCCTGCACTGGGCAAGTGAAGAAAAATTACTTTTATTTGTAGCCGTTTAATTGTACAATATATGGATTACAATAAAAAGTGTTTGTGTGTTAAAATGACTTTGATTAAATCTTGTAGGATATGATTAGAATTAAAATCCATCCATAGTTGAAGTCATCGTTCATATTTTAAGTCAAGAGTTCCTAAAAATGTCTTGTCTGGAACGATACGTTCTTAAACACTTGGAATAGTGGAGAATACCTGTCTCAACCAGATAATACTGAAATAAGTACTCAATTTTTCTTTTCCTACTTCAAAGGAGAAGTCTCCTGATCCGTTCTACAGTATATCAGCAAGAAAGAGAGATCTTAGTTTGAAGTAGTAACACAAGCTTTTGACTGTTAATGTAAGCTGGGAAAAGAGGTGAGGTTCAGGGAAAGGCAGAGAAGGTGAAGGAAGATGCAGAGAGCAATTAGGTTTTCTGTCCTGGCGTGTTGCAAAACCTACTTTCACATTCTGAGAATCTCAGTATTGTATATGTAAAACTGTAAAAAGTGCAAGGTACAGCTCTGGTGGGGAGGTGCGGGGCTGGGAGACAGGCACTGCGTGCTTACTGATACACGTAAGGAGGGCACGGTTGTAACTTTTTTTGGGAAGAAAAAGAAAACTAGAAAGTAAGCCACTGGGTGGAAGGACTTGGGTCTGCTTTTCTCTCCAATACCGGGCATGTAGTGGTGGGCCATGACCTGAGTCTTCTTACTGGAAGCAGGCAGGCTGTGGGAGCCTTTCACTAATTTTTCTGCAACCTTGATACAGATGTCCCTATTTTGGAGGACCCTCAGTAATGCAGTATGAGGCCATATTCAATGTCCCCATTTAAAAATAAGTGGTACTGAGCACCTAAATTTGAACAGATTCTGCCCTTTAAAATCTATTTTTTGTTACCAGAGCCAAGAATATTTCTAAATACCAGTGTTCCTTCCCAGTGGCTTACACACTTCCCTTAATCTTGAACAGCTGCATTAGCTGGTGTTTCAATTAGCACTTGTGGGAACAAGCTATCCCTTCAGAAATTACAGAGCTGTTGCAGTTAGTTTCTCATTTGAGCAAATCTATTTCAGCCGTTAATCACAGCCCTGACCCTGTATGAGATTTCCTGGGCTTTCCGTAGGGGAGCTGTTCCCTCGAAGCCAAGTCTACTTGGAAATATTCACAAGGCCAGACGCAGATGGTTTTTTGTTTCTTTTAAAGCTTTGTCTGGAGCAGAGCAAACACAGGGAGAAGTAAAGCATGACAAAGAGAGGACTTGGGATGGGGGCAGCAGGAGCTTCCCTTGCACTCCAAGAGAACTCCCCTTTTATGGGTGCCACAGAAGTTGATAAGCATGGTTTGTTTTGGTTTTTTTTTTTTTTTTTTTTTTTAATTTTTATTTAATATATTGGCATGGCTTTTCTGGGTGAAGTTGATTAACCTGTTGTGTCTGTGTGCACTAGCTTAAGCACATTCCTGTCATAGTACTATTGGAGACAACCTGAGGATCTTGGGGAGTGAGAGGCAGAAAAGTGAGAGATTCTTGAGGTAGCGTGAAGAGAGCAAAGATCTTGGTGTATGCAAATGTACGCACATACGTCTGTGAAACATTCTCTTACTTGGGCTTGGAAGACCACTGCAGGTTTTAAAATTGCTGCTGCCAGCAAAATCCATTATCCATGAAGTGCTGAAGGGCACTGGGAAAGAGTTAGAGACATATCTGTTGCATTCCTGTACTGTGAGGTTCTGCTCTTGTACAGCTGCCCAGCCTGGAGAGTGTTACTTCTCTTGTTACTGGCTCCACACCCCCAGGCGGCCCATTGCCACTGATACGGGCTCAGACCATCTCTCTGCCAGGGGCTGACATCTTGGGGACCAAGTTAAAAGAACTGGGGGGGGGGGAAATCTTCCAAATTCCCAAAGTCTGTCCTTTATTAAGGAGTTAGGGAAAACCCTAGAACAAATGCCAAGTCCCTGTAACGCCAGAAAGTCTTCCACACATTAAGATTTTAGCAACTTTTTAAAATGCTTAAACAGTTCTTTGAACTTGTATCTGAATGTTGAGGCCTTACTAATAAAGTGTGTGAGCATAATTGCGCTAAAATAAGTGGTGGTAAGGAAGGTTTAAATCTGTACAAAGTCCTTGAACTGCACTGTTGTGGACTTAGCTTGGTGGTGTCTCATGATGTCTTGTTCTCTGATCCCACTGATATCTGTTGAGATTTGAGGTATCAAGTTGTAAGTTAATAGATGAAAAGTAGGGCTAGCAGTCCAGGGAGCGGCACAAATATTGCAAAGCAACACAAGAGTATTTCTAACTACAAGAAAATCATTTAAGAAAATCCTCCATGCTGGGTGAACAAGATTTGGGAAATTAGGATATATTACCCAAATGGGTGCTGAACAACACTTTACTCATGCATCAAGCCATTCAAAAGGCAGTAAAAGCCAGCTGCTTTGGAGTGGATAGTGTGCTGTTTTCCTCAGGGGAAGATCATAGAATCATAGAATAGTTAGGGTTGGAAAGGACCTTAAGATCATCTAGTTCCAACCCCCCTCCCATGGGCAAGGACACCTCCCACTAAACCATGCCGCCCAAGGCTCTGTCCAGCCTGGCCTTGAACACCGCCAGAGATGGAGCATTCACAACTTCCCTGGGCAACCTGTTCTAATGCCTCACCACCCTTAAAGAATTTCTTCCTTATATCCAATCTAAACTTCCCCTGTTTAAGTTTGAACCTGTTGCCCCTTGTCCTATCGCTACCGTCCCTAATGAAGAGTCCCTCCCCAGCATCCCTTCAGATACTGGAAGGCTGCTATGAGGTCTCCACGCAGCCTTCCCTTCTCCAGGCTCAACAGCCCCAACTTTCTCAGCCTATCTTCATACGTGAGGTGCTCCAGTCCCCTGATTATCCTCATGGCCCTCCTCTGCACTTGTTCCAGCACTTCCATGTTCTTTTCATGCTGAGGACACCAGAACTACGCACAAGACTCCAAGTGAGGTCTCACAAGAGCGGAGTAGAGGGGCAAGATCACCTCCCTCGACCTGCTGGTCACGCTCCTTTTGATGCAGCCCAGGATACGGTTGGCTTTCTGGGCTGCAAGCGCACACTGCTGGCTCATGCTTGTTTTTTCATTGACCAAGACCCCCAAGTCCTTCTCCGCAGGGCTGCTCTGAATCTCTTCTCTGCCCAGCCTGTACCTGTGCCTGACATTGCTCCAACCCAGGCGGAGGACCTTGCACTTGACCTGATTAAGCTTCATCAGGTTGGCATCAGCCCACCTCACAAGCATGTCAAGGTCCCTCTGGATGGCATTCCTTCCCTCCACCGTATCAACTGAGCCACACAGCTTGGTGTCATTGGCAGACTTGCTGAGAGCGCCCTCAATCCCACTGTCCATGTCACCCACAAAGATGTTGAACAAGACCGGTCCCAACACCGATCGCTGAGAGACACCACTTGTTCCTGGTCTCCAGCTGGACATTGAGCCACTGAGCACAACTCTTTGCGTGCGTCCATCCAGCCAGTTCTTTATCCACCGAGTGGTCCACCCATCTAATTGATGTCTCTCCAACTTCGAAACAAGAATGTCATGTGGGACAGTGTCAAACGCTTTGGACAAGTCCAGGTAGATGACATCAACTGCTCTGCCCCTGTCCATCAGTTCTGTAGCCCCATCATAGAAGGCCACCAGATTGGTCAGGCAGGATTTCCCCTTAGTGAAGCCATGCTGGCTGTCACCAAGCACCTTGTTGTTTTTCATGTGCCTTAGCATGCCTTCCAGGAGAATCCGCTCCAAGATTTTGCCAGGCACAGAGGTGAGGCTGACTGGTCTGTAATTCCCTGGCTCATCCATTTTCCCCTTCTTAGAAATAGGGTTATATTTCCCTTTTCCCAGTCGTTGGGAACTTCACCTGACTGCCATGATTTTTCAAATATGATGGACAGTGGCTTAGCAACTTCATTTGCCAGCTCCTTCAGGACCCGCGGATGGATTTCATGCGGTCCCATGGACTTGTATGCGTTCAGGTTCCTAAGGTGGTCTTGAACCAGATCCTCTCCTACAGTGGGCCTAAGCTCTTCGTTCTCACACTCCCTGCATCTGCCTTCCAAGACTTGTGTGGTGTGGTGAGAGCATCTGGAAGTGAAGACTGAGGGAAAGAAGTCATTAAGAACCTCATCCTTCTCTAAATCCAGGGTAGCCAGGTCTCCTGATAGCTTCCGGATAGGGCCCACATTGTCCCTGGTCTGGCTTTTATTTGCAATGTACCTATAGAATCCCATCCTGTTATCCTTAACATCCCTAGCCAAGCTTAATTCTAAGTGGGCCTTAGCTTTCCTCACCTGGTCCCTAGCTTCCTAGACAACATCCCTGTATTCTTCCCAGGCTTCCTGTCCTTGCTTCCATCTTTTATAAGCCTCTTTTTTCCTTCTAAGTTTGCTCAGCAGCTCCTTATCCATCCAAGGAGGTCTCCTGGCCCTCCTGCAGCACTTCCTTCTAGTTGGGATGCATCGCTCCTGAGCCTGCAGCAGGTGATCCTTGAATACCAACCAACAGTCTTGGGCCCCCCTGCCCTCTAGGGCTGTATCCCATGGAACCTTACTGAGCAGGTTCCTGAAGAGGCCAAAGTCTGCTCTCTTGAAGTCCAGGGCAGTGAGCTTGCTGCACACTCCTCTCACTGTCCTGAGGATCTCAAATTCAACCATCTCATGATCGCTGCAATCAAGGCTGCCCTGGAGCATCACATTCCCAATCAGCCCTTCCCTGTTGGTGAGGACGAGGTCAAGCATGGCACCTCTCCTTGTCGGCTCCTCTATTACTTGCAGAAGGAAGTTGTCTTCCACACAATCGAGGAACCTTCTGGATTGCTTGTGCCGGGCCGTACCATCCCTCCAACAGATATCAGGGTGGTTGAAGTCTCCCATGAGAACAAGGGCCTGCGAGCGTGAGGCTGCACCTGTCTGTCTATAGAGCGCTTCATCCACTGAGTCCTCTTGGTCAGGCGGTCTGTAACAGATCCCCACAATAATGTCACCCATCGCTGTTCTCCCTTTAACCCTGACCCACAAACTCTCTGTCGACTGCTCACCTGTCCCCAGACAGAGTTCCATACTCTCCAGCCTATCCCCAACATAAATAGCAACTCCCCCTCCCCGCCTACCGAGCCTGTCTTTCCTAAAGAGCCGGTAACCTTCCATTCCAACACACCAGTCATAGGAGCCATCCCACCATGTTTCTGTAATGCCTATGATATCATACCCCCATAGATGTGCACACATCTCTAATTCCTCTTGTTTGTTCCCCATACTACGGGCATTTGTGTAGAGGCATTTGAGCCGAGATCCAATTGAAGCCGGCTCATTGGCTGGAGCAGCTGGAATATCCCTACACTGCTCCGAATGCTTACTATAGGTGCTGGCAAGTGACTGGGTGTGTTGGGATGGAATGCTGCCCCCCTCCCCCAACACGTGTAGTTTAAAGCATCCTTGACCAGTCTGGCAAGCCTCCTACGAAATCCACTCTTCCCCTTCTTTGTTAGACCAGCTCCACCAGCCCCCAGTAGACCTGGCCTACTAAATTGTGTCCCATGTTCAAGGTACCCAAACCCCTGACTATAGCACCACCCTTCTAACCATTTATTAACCTGCCCAATCCTCCTAGCCTTTTCAAGGTCCTGCCCTGTATCCTGGAGAATTGACGAAAAGACGATCTGCGCTCTAGAGCCCCTAATCACCTCTCCCAGTGCTCTGTAGTCCTTCTTTATGGTCTCCGGGCTACTGCTATCTATATCAGTAGCACCCACATGGATTACTAGAAGTGGGTAATAGTCAGTGGGACTGACTAGAGCAGGCCGCTTCTCGGCCACATCGCTGATCCGACCCCCTGGTAGGCAACACACCTCCCTTGAGCCTGGGTCAGGCCGGCAGATGGGTGCCTCTGTTGCTTTCAGAGTAGAGTCCCCTACTACTACGGCCCGCTGCTTTTTCCTGGCAGCATCAGTAGTGATCTTCTTTACCAGTGCACCAGCTGGTTGCGCCTGGTGGGAGCACTGTTGCTCATCAGCCAGTTTCTGTGTTCCAGTTGTTAAGAGTGATCGACTAACATGCTTTCCATTGACTTTGGCTTTGCTTTGGGTAAGACCCTGTGAGTTTAGGGCATGTGGCTAAAATATGGCTCTTGTTTCAGTGGAACTCAGTATTGGACTACATCTTGTGGGAAGCCTTGTGTGTAATTGCATCCCTGGCTGCAGGCAGGGAAAAGCCAAGGAAGACAGCTAAAATTGGTATCTATGAGGTTTCCTGGGACTTGATTACATACCCACCTCAGTGCTGCAGCAAGAGCCCAGCAAAGCCATGGATGTCCTCTTTGCGTGAGCCATTCTCACTGCAGCACTAGCCATCAGCAGCATCCTGATCATTGTCATCTGTGGTATGTGCTTGGTTGAGGTTGGCTCTCATAGCAGTAAAGGAAGAACCCAACACCCTTTTCAAGACCTACAATCTTCAAAACACTGACAGAAAGGGAAAAAAGATCCTCCTCCTAGCTTTTGTTTTTGAGAGCTAGCTGCCTCCAGTTCTGACTCTGCTTTGCAGTATATGCTTCTTGAACATGAAGTACTTACCTGTGTTTGAATCTCTCCCTCCCTCCCTGTTTGCCCAAGGGAAGAGTTGGTTAATGTTGAATTCAGTAGGAAAATTACTGTAGGGGCCTGGCCATAGAGTTTTCCACAACTTGTGTTACAATGTGCCTTGTACTCTTGACAAGGCAGAGGCACACAGTGTTGTTTTTGTCCTCTAGTGCTTTTCCTATGCAGATGGTGAAGGTGAAAATTTTCTCCTCTGACCCAGTGCCTGAGCTAAATCAGCTGTAAATAGCTTGGGAGAACAGGCTGGGATGTGAAGAAGTAAAAAAGTGTGATTTATTCCCCCCCTTTTTTTTTAGGGAGGAAAAGAGGAGGATAACTATTACAGCTTAAATTAACTCCCTCTTGCAAACACAGTTTGAGGAGACATTATCAGGCTAAAAATACAAGCAGTTTGTGAAAGGAACAGTTTTTCTTACATGCTGCTACTTGCATGCCACTTAATTAAAACAGTAGGTGCTTAATGTTGCACTTACTTTTCCACTACTCATGGTACTTGAGTTTTTTGGGGAGGGGGCACTTTGCTGAGCCTGGACAATGAGGGCTTGTGTCCATGGTAAGGCTAGTGGTTAAAGCCAAAATAAATACTGAAGTGGTTATAGTTATGCCGACAGAAGCTCCTACATGAACATTCTCACTCAAGCTTTTCTGAAGTTTAACTTCTAATTTTTGGAAATGGGTTTACATCTGAATGGAAAAAGCTGTTATGTTACTGGAACAGGAGTGTCCTTCTGGAGGTCTGTTCCAGTTTAATTTATTAAACTTTGTTTTCTGAAAAGAGCGGCAGGAATTTGATCTTTTTGCCTTGTCACTCCACCAGTCCTCCCTGGTTGTGTTGCACAGGCTTTAAGTTTGTAAGTCTTGCAGGAGACCTTTTTTCTTTCAAATTCTAGACGCTCTTAATCAGCTCTTGAACATGAAGTTGCCTCCTCTTTGGTGCCAATGTCATTGATGTAACCTGTCCCTATTAAGAAAACTCTGCTATTTAAGTCTTCTCCCTCAGTTATTGGTTGCAGGCAGTGTGTGTTGGCTTTCAGTTGAGAGTTGACTGCAGAAACTCCATCAGGTCCTGCATCTGGAAAGTAAGAACCCTTAGCAATGATGGAGGCTGGGGAGCAGCTCTGATGAAAAGGCCTCAGGTGTCCTGTGGACCTGTGGTGGAAAGCAACCTGAATGTGAGCCAGTGGTATGCCCTGGTAGCAAAGTTCAACTGTGTCCTGGGCAGCATCAACAGAAGTAAAGCAGGAGATCACAGGGAGGAATTATTCTCCTTTTGCTAGGCACTTGTTTGATCACATCTGGGTTTGAGCCCCCTTGGTGAAGAAAGATGTTAACAAGCATGAACAAGTCCAGCAGAGGACTGTGAAAATGATATATTGGAGAATGATGGGTAAGAACTGTACTCCTTACCAGCCAGCTCACCTCTTCTCTTCCTGTGGCCTTGTACTTAACACATCTTCTTGTAGCTCCTGCTTCATCTTGACTGCACAAATGTTTCAAACTGATCCACTCAAAAAATGTGATTTGAATCGTGACGCCAGGCCACGAAAAATGTTGATAGAGTCAAACGCAAATAATGGTATTGTGCTCACCAGCCTATGCAAAAAAACCCAAACATTTAGGCACTGCCTTAGTATAAGGGCCATGCGGACTGCTAAGGTGTGTTCTTGGTGAGCTAAATGAAGCTGAATTAAAGTGATCCACTCTCCTCATCCTATCAAGTGCACAGCATGCATCAGTAAGGACCAGAGGATATAGTAACAGCACTTTCTTAGGACAGGCAAGTGAGGAGAGGTGATAACATCTCATATATGGCATGCTCCTGCCATCAGACTTAC
This sequence comes from Amazona ochrocephala, assembly GCA_039720435.1. NCBI lineage: Eukaryota > Metazoa > Chordata > Aves > Psittaciformes > Psittacidae > Amazona > Amazona ochrocephala. The sequence continues at coordinate 542,768 of CM077884.1, read as the reverse complement.
TTGCAGGATTTGCAGAGAAGATACCTTGGCTTGTGCTGTCCAGGAGGAGTTTGGGCAGACTGAAGTTGCTTTTCTGCAGGTATTGGAAGGTACTGCTATACCTCACCTACTGTAGGCCTTTTTCAAGAGGAGTCATCACAGGACACTGCCAGTACTATGTCTTCCATGTGATGCCATCTCACCCCCAGTTTGTCACATGAGCAATCCTCATCCTGTGGCCTTGCCTTCCTGTACCAAACACAGCACAAGTCTGTGTGTCTCAACCCTTCCTGACTGTCATTACCCCTGGAAAGGACAGTCAGTTCTACAGAACTGGGGAGGTGTAACATGGGTAACAGACCACCTTTGGTGGTTGTGAGATCTGCGGCAGAAATGGCCTTAGCATCTTGAAAATGCACAAAGAATGAACAGGGTTCAACTGGTCCATCCAGTTAGAGCACTGAAGTTTTAACTGTGTACTTAGCTTCTTGAAGTCCTACAAACTGTCTATCACAGAAGAACTCATAACAGGGAATATCCTGATATGACTCTCCTGGCTTAAGGAGCTTTTGTTGCCAGTGGCAAGTTCTGCTCACATTTTTATTTGCCTGTTTTTCTTGTGCAGGGGTTGCCATTAAAGAAAAAAACACTAAGTGCCTGTTTTTTTCCATTCAGTGGTACCGCAAACACAGTAGCTGCAATTTTTTATGGTACCTGGGGGGCTGGTTCAGATGTTGCAATAGGACTGAGTGCTAGTTTTGTTTGTTCTTAAGTGTGAATTGTTCTGAAACTAACAGTGATAATTGCTTTTGGGAATGGCTTGGGTTGCTTGGTTTTTCTGGGGTGTTTTGTGATTTTTTGTTTTGTTTTGTTTTTTTTTGGGTGATTTGTGGGATCTTTTTTTGGTTGGGTAATTTTTTGAGGCTCAAAGCTGGAAAAACAGTTTGCCAAACTACTAGTCATAGGGCATGTTTCATCCAGGGTGTGGCAAACTTTATTGCCTTTGAGAACTTCTGGGCTTAGAAATGCTGCTGGGTGGATAGTCTTGGAGACAGCAGTCTTTTCTTTGTGCCAGAGCTTTGTCTCACCAATGTCTTCGTAAAGGTTTACTGGGATAAATTATTAACCTTCTACATCATGCCATTACAGCCATTTTTCTTCTAGTGGTTTCCCTGCAGGTAGATCTAGGGGTTCCTCCAGGCTCCCTTTCATGTGTCTCACTTTTGTCTGGAGGGTGTTAGCTGTTGGGGTCTGCTGGGGCGAATTTTGTCAAGGGCATGCTGCCTTACTAGAAGCAGGATGGAGAACATCAGGTGGGGGGGGGGTGTCTGAAATGAATATTGAGAAATTCTTTCCCTAGGCAGCTGATAGCACAGGGCAAGATGAGGTAGTAGCAGTCTTTGGTGTGCTGTGCTCTTCTCTTAGAATGGTGGTGTGTTCATGCAGTAAAACTTGCGATGTCTGACTTGGTAGGAATTGGAGATAAAGATGTGAGAGGAAAGCATGCTTCAGCCCCTTGTCTTGCTTGGGGAAGCAAAGAAGGTTTAGCTATTGAGAGTAGCTAGCTTTTGAGGGTGGAGTTGCAGTATGTGATTTCATCCAGTGTCTTTCAACTTCAAGGTTTCTTTTGCTAGTTAAAATTTTGGGCTTCTGGAAGCAACTCTGAACAAATGAGGAAACAGCCTTCATGTTAATAATTTTTTTTGAAGTTGAATGACTAGCGTGTATTTTTGTTTGTTTGTTTGTTTGTTTGGGTTTTTTTGTGTATGTGTTTTGGTTTTTGTTTTGTTTTTGGTTGGTTGGTTTTGTGTGTTTTTTGTCAAGGAAATGGTGTTTTATTTGTGAGCTTTGGGTTTCCTTTGCACATCTGGGCAAACAGCTTTCTACGATTACATTTTTGGGCTTGTGTGTGCACAGAGCTGAATGGAGAAAAGTCTCCTGGCTGAGACAAGGGAGCAGCCAGCATAAAGCCAGGACTACTTTAACATGCTTGCAGTTGAAGCTTCCTGTTTCCCTCCCTGGGCTGTAGCAAACCCCTACACGTTCCCACTGATCTTATGTGGGGTTAGAAGGACTGCCATGATGTTTGCTGAGAGAAACAGGCACATGAACCTCACTGGGAATTGTATGTTTACTTAAAGGTTTGCAGGATCCTCAAGACTAGCCCGGACCTGGCAATGAGTATGGTGTAAGATTGACTCTGACAGTCTTCAGGATGGCCATCGTCATCTTCACCTGGTTTGTGTGACACCTAATTTCAGTATGGTCCCATTGTACAGCAGGAGCTTCTTGGTGCCACTGCAACTCCAGTGATGATCATGCACATTAATCCATTTTCACAGTTCTCTGGTATTTTAGGAATTTTGGAGCCATTATTCAGTGACTGTGCAACTGGAGTGTGGCAGGAAAGTGGAACAAAACTAGTGAAGAAATTCTTTACTGTAAGGGTGGTGGGGCCCTGGAATGGGTTGCCCAGGGAGGTTGTGAATGCTTCATCCCTGGCGGCATTCAAGGTGGGGTTGGACATAGCCTTGGATGGCATGGTTTAGTGGGAGGTGTCCCTGCCCATGTCAGGGGGGTTGGAACTCGATGATCTTGAGGTCCTTTCCAACCCTAACTATTCTATGATTCTATGAAATGCGCAGTGGCTGTGGGAGGCCCAAGCAAATGTGCTAAAACACGGGTTAAGTGAATGAGCTGTGATCCATAAAACGGAGCATGTTTGACTTAGTCTGTTCTACCAAGTCAGCACTATTACTGTTTTAGTCCAGTTGAGCATCCTGTAAACTAGATCTATCATGCAGTCTGACCCAGGGTCCTGATCAAAATCAAACCCTGAAGATACAACTAAACCCAGCCTTGCTCTGTCATAGCAGAGCAGTTAAAAACAAAGAAATCAGCCTCTAGTCAATTGCTGAACTTCCGTTATTTGTAGTTTTAATAGGCAGGAATAAATATTCAACAAATAAGCTTCCTGTTCTTAAATGATTGTGTTCTTCTGTTTATTTATAAACTTGAAATTGAATTATTGATTTTAATTTTTTTTTACGTTTTTTAATATTTTTAATTTAAAGCAGGGTAAACCTCATGGGAATTATATCTTCCGGATGCATGAACTAGAAATGGTTCATGCCCTGATTCTCATCTGGAGGGTCATATGATGACTTGGGGTAGAGGTGTTATCCTGGAATAGCTCAGAGTAGCTCCAGGGTTTGGAATGTGCCCCCCCTCTCCGTTTTGTGTGCTCTCCCCTTAGTACAGGTATCTCAGGCTTTAAGTAGGGTGGAAAATGCTATGGGAAGTGCTTTGGGGTCTCTGGAGCTGGGGGTCAAAATCGGCAATTTATAGCAGTTGATGGGGGCCTAGCATGTCCTTCCAGGGCCCTCCATTTCGGGACATGTTTCACACCATCTTTGCTATCTCTCCATGGGGCCTTTTGGAAGTATTTATACTCCCAGAGGAACATAAAGGGGTTGTAAATTCTCAGTGGAGCTTGCCGAGCTGTAGCTGTACAAGCTGTGTCTTACCGCAGGGCTTTGCTGTCCTGCCTGCTGGCCAGAAAAAATGAGCACCCTTTTCACCTAGGGGAATTTGCTGTGGGAGCTGCCACGACCATGAGTGGCCAGGTGTTGGATGTGTATAGTCTGATCCCAGGGAAGCACATGCTGGAAAGGAGCAGCTGTGATGTGATTTGGCTTGTTCACCCTCTAACCCAAAGACTTGAGGGTCACAGGCAGAGACTGTGGCTCTTTTGGGGAGCTTTTCCGCATGATTACTGCAGAAACATGGATCTGTGCTTTCTGTTCCAGTTTGTGCAGCTATACTGTTCAACTTCAAGGGAAAAACATTCTTCAGATGCTGCTTTTGGGGGGCACGGCAGAGGCCAGAGAGGAAGCAGGCAGGTTTCTCTCACCCTGTTGTTTGAGACTGGGTGCTACTGCAGTGTTTTAATGTCTGCAAAGCTCTGTGTGTTTTCAAAAACTTGTAACCTCTGTGTCAGGAAACAGTAAACAACTTCCTCTCTGAGCCTCAGCCTCGCTGCTTGCTGGCTGTAGCAGTGTGGGGGGAAGGAAGTCTGATGCTAATCCTGGTATGTTGAGCATACCTGCCTTTTCCCAGCACTTCTGTCCTCAGCTTGGCTATACACAGGACAGTTGTAAGGGGTTGTGCTAATTGCAGGTTACACACTGGAGGCAAGTGGCTTTTGAGGCCTTGGCTCTAATTATCCATGCTGTAGAGCATCAAGTGATGTGTTCCTTCCTTGTGCTAGCAGTGTGCTGGCGGGGGCTCCTCTCAATATCTTGACAGAGTCCCCCATCCTAGCATGAGTGATTCCCGGGACATAGGGTGAGGCAACAATGAACATGTGCTATCAGCCGGGCTGTGCAGCTTAAATAGTGGGCTTGCAGGATGAAACAGCAAGCAGAGCAAAATCCTGGTGCTTCTAGAGATAGGACGTTTGTGGTTAGTTTACCTTGGGCCACGCGTCTTGAGATGGCCAGTCTTGTTTTTTCCAGTGAAGGAACTGAACAGAGTTCAGTCCTGAATCTTCATTATGATAAAGCTGCTGTGATTCCTGTGAGGCTGGAGATGACTGAGAGCAGAGCAGTGTGCAGGCAAGCCTGTGTTAAGGGAGTGCTCTGTCTCTGTGGGGAAGTGGGGCTCTGCTGTGTGCCTTAGCAAGAACTTGCACAGCTGTGAAGCTGCCCTGAGTTCTGGCGGGAGCTGGATGTGCTTGTAAGAAATGGGTTCTGCCTCTGACTCATTTACCAGCTGGGAAAGGTCAAAGGACCTAGATCTTGGGTTAACAGGCATCCTTTGTGCTCTTGTTTCCCCAGGGTGGCCACTGACCACAATGTTGATAACACCACAGCAATCCTTAGAGAGTGGCTCAAGAATGTGCAGAGCCTCTACCATGATGTGGAGTGGAGGCCAGTGGAAGACCCCCCGTGAGTACTGCAGTGAGGGGCTGACTAAAGCTGTTCGGCGTATATGTCCAATTTTCTAGGTTTTCTGTTTTCAAGCTAGGAGATGTACTAAACGTCCAAGCATTAAAATGTGGTGGGTTTTTTGGTGTGTGGGCTTGTTTTGGGTTGTTTTTTTCCGTTTTTAGGTTTTGTTGGGTTTTTTTTTGCTGTGTTTTTGTGGGTCTGCCCCATTAAAATTATGTTCTTATGGAGCCCATAAAAAGGTTTCTAACTTCAGCAACTCATACAGAACTTCAGGGAAGAAAGTATTTTCCGTTCAGCTATTTAGCATCTGCAGCTGCTGTCTTTGCATGGTAAACAAATCACATTAAAAGCTGCAGGGAATAAAAATGATTGTATTTATTTGCAAAGGAGCAGAGAAATCATAGCCCATTCCCATAGTGTCTGTGAAAGTTCTGAGATGCATCAAATATGCAGTAAGTTCTGAGGAGAGAACTAGATTTAATTCAGTATATTATGCCTGTGCATGAATTGCAGCATCATTGCTTTGAAATATGACATTAGATGTATTGGACTTTTCTTACTTTGGTTTATCTATTTATTTTCCTCAAGATCAGCTGTTCATTTTTCTTTCTCTTCTATTTATTCTGTCAGAGAAGATTACATCAGTTTCCCCTTTCTTTAGGCTTGTTTGTTTTTTGATGTTGCTTTTCAAGGTCTTTGGTGCAATGGTGGGACATTTATGGTACAAACCCACAGGGAATGCTTGTTTTAGTGACTTTTTTGAATCCTTTCATTGGAATTGAGTTTTCTTAATCCTGTCAAACTTGGGTTTTTCAAGTACTGTAAAATTTTTAAATTCTTAATTCCTTCACTGGTTTATGCTGGCACTGTTTCAAAGTCCTGAATTTTTATTCCACATAGGGATCTGCCCCTAAGTTTCCATCCATCTTTGTTACAAAGCATTTGCTTTTGGACTGGATTCTGAAAACAGACATGTTCGTAACTTCACTTGTATGATTGGTCCTGTTGTGTTGGGTATTTGTAGATTTAAGAGCTGTTATTTGGATCTGTTAACAGTACTAATAATGCCTGGGCCCTGGGGGAATCCAAATAGCCTTCATCTTCACATCCTCAGCTTGTTGATTCTACTTAATGCAAGGAAGCTGCATTTACCTTCTTAAACTGAAAGCCTAGCAGTGGACAGATGACTTTCTGCCAGAGGATTAGATGAGGTGAATCAACTTCAGTTCATTTTGGTGGCGTAACCTCTGCTTATGCCAGGTGAGAGGCTGCCGCTGCAGAAGAAACTCCTGGTTTTGATAGTGCTTGTGGTTGCTTAGTCGGCAGGAAATCCTGTGGCACTGCTTGTTCTCTGGTGCCCTGTGTACAAATGCCAGCATGAGACTTGGAATCATTCTCTCTCAGAACCAATCCTGGGTTGCCTGATGTGACTAACACTGTTTTCTTTTGGAAAGAAGGCAGCAAGGGAACTATTTTTTGTTTGGTTGGTTGGGGTTTTGTTTTTTGGGGTTTTTGACTCGTGTAATAGGGCCCAGACATGGTTTACAGTCACTTTTTCTTTTTTTAATTTGCTAGGTCTTACCCAGAAGAAATGGGGCCAAAACATTGGCCAAGCTCCAGATTCACTCATGTGATGAAACTCCGACAGGCTGCCCTGCGTGCTGCACGAGAAAAGTGGTCAGACTACATCCTGGTAAATACAAGGTTTCATTTATTAACTGACTTCAGGCAAAAGCTTTTCAGGTAGTCACTTTGATAATTGGGGCTGTCAAAATTTTCCTCTCCATCTAACGATAAAGCTCTCTGCAATGAGAAGCTCTGTGTTGTTTCTTGGTCTGATGAGCAAGGGATTTTGCAGCTGGGGAGGTAAGTCCCTGGGTAAGCCCATGGCTTTCTCCATAGGTGTCAGGATTGAATATAGTCCTGGTCATAAGTAAGTACCTGCAAGGGACTCCCAGATTGAAACTTCACTTGTTATTGATGAAAGAGGGCCCAGTTAGGATTAAACTTGGCTAGGGATGTGAAAGATAACAGGAAAGGATTCTATAGGTACATTGCAAATAAAAGACAGACTAGGGACAACGTGGGCCCTCTCCAAAAGCTATCAGAACTGGCTACCCTGGATTTAGAGAAGGCTGAGGTTCTTAATGACTTCTTTCCCTCAGTCTTCACTTCCAGATGCTCTCACCACACCACCCAAGTGTTGGAAGGCAGATGCAGGGACTGTGAGAATGAAGAGCTTAAGTCCACTGTAGGAGAGGATCTGGTTTGAGACCATCTTAGGAACCTGAACATATACAAGTCCATGGGACCAGATGAAATCCATCCACGGGTCCTGAAGGAGCTGGCAAATGAAGTTGCTAAGCCACTGTCCCATATTTGAAAAATCATGGCAGTCAGGTGAAGTTCCCGACGACTGGAAAAAGGAAAATATAACCCCTATTTTTAAGAAGGGGAAAATGGATGAGCCAGGGAACTACAGACCAGTCAGTCTCACCTCTGTGCCTGGCAAAATCTTAGAGCGGATTCTCCTGGAAGGCATGCTGAGGCACATGAAAACCAACCAGGTGCTTGGTGACAGCCAGCATGGCTTCACTAAGGGGAAATCCTGCCTGACCAATCTGGTAGCCTTCTATGAAGGGGCTACGGAACTGATGGACAGGGGTAGAGCAGTTGATGTCATCTGCCTGGGCTTGTGCAAAGCGTTTGACACTGTCCCACATGACATTCTTGTCTCGAAGTTGGAGAGACATCAATTTGATAGGTGGACCACTCGGTGGATAAAGAACTGGCTGGATGGCCGCACGCAAAGAGTTGTGCTCAATGACTCAGTGTCCAGCTGGAGACCAGTAACGAGTGGTGTCCCCCAGGGATCGGTGTTGGGACCGGTCTTGTTCAACATCTTTGTGGGTGACATGGACAGTGGGATTGAGTTTGCCGACAACACCAAGCTGTGTGGTTCGGTTGATGCGTTGGAGGGAAGGAATGCCATCCAGAGGGACCTAGACACGCTTGTGAGGTGGGCTGATGCCAACCTGATGAAGTTTAACCATGCCAAGTGCAAGGTCCTCCACCTGGGTTGGAGCAATGCCAGGCACAGCTACAGGTTGGGCAGAGAAGAGATTCAGAGCAGCCCTGCGGAGAAGGACTTGGAGGTGTTGGTCGATGAGAAAATGAACATGAGCCATCAGTGTGCGCTTGCAGCCCAGAAAGCCAACCGTATCCTGGGCTGCATCAAAAGGAGTGTGACCAGCAGGTCGAGGGAGGTGCTCCTGCCCCTCTACTCTGCTCTTATGAGACCTCACTTGGAGTCTTGTGTGCAGTTCTGGTGTCCTCAACATAAAAAGGACATGGAACTGTTGGAACAAGTGCAGAGGAGGGCCACAAGGATGATCAGGGAAGATCAAGGACAGAGCCTTGGGTGGCATGGTTTAGTGGGAGGTGTCCCTGCCCATGGCAGGGGGGTTGGAACTAGATGATCTTATGGTCCTTTTCAACCCTAACTATTCTATGATTTTATGAAATGTAAGGGAAATAGTTCTGCAGAAAAGTTCTGGGAATACGCATGCCTTTGATCACTACAGCAGCAGTTTATGGTGGTGTTGCCACCTGACCAACGCAGGGATGAGGCCTATTTTTAACAATTTTCTTGATCCTCTTTACAGAATATGCTTGTTCTGAATTCTCAGCAATGTTTTTTTTTTTTTCCCCTTGCCCCCCTGCTGGCATAACATTGTGGAGTGTCAGAGGGAAACTCCACTTTTTCTCATCTCATAGCTTTCTGGCAGAGGCAGCCACCTGTAACAGTGCCCTGTAGCATCAAAGCCACCATCTTTAGTGCTTTTTGGTTTCTTGGGGGGGGTTTCGTCAACGTGTTGCCTCTGGCTGTTTTTTTTTGCCTCTGAGTTTTTTTTTGTCAACCTCTTACCAAGAAGCTGTCAGGGGAAGTATATAATTTAATCTAATAACAGATTTCCTTTTCTCTTCTCTTCCCCTCTTCCTTCTTTAGTTTATTGATGCAGATAATTTACTGACCAACCCTCAAACCCTGGACCTGATGATAGCAGAAAACAAGACGTTGGTGGCACCAATGCTTGAATCTCGCTCCCTCTACTCTAACTTCTGGTGTGGTATCACCCCCCAGGCAAGTGACCTCATGAATGGTGCTGGGTGACTGTGCAAGCTATGTGTTCAAAGGCCTCCTGCCTTGTGTCTGTGATGCAGTGGGCATTGGCTCTGTTCTATGGGCTTTGCTATCTGCTTTTTAGTGTCCTTCTGGAAACAAACTGCTGTAGCTCCATGACATGCAGAGGCTGTGTTAACATGTAGTGAGGATAGTGGTGTCATGCAGTCATCTCAGCTTGTGCTTCTTGTTGGTGTCATCCGAAATCTTGGGTGAGTATCTTTGGGAAAGGCCTATACGTTTATAGGGAATCTGAGAATAAGAGTAGAGAGGACATTCCAGTCTGCAAATCTCTTTCTTTGTTTTCTAACTGAGCTGTACGTATCAGCAAAGGAATACATGTTCTGTATTGGGTGTGCAGGCACATAGCTGAAACTTGCTTTCTTATCTGAGATTCCTCATGTGAAAAAGCTAAATCTGGAGGAAACAGAGCCTGCTTAGCCAAAAGTTCTGGGAAGTGATACAATCCCACTAACTATATGAAAGATACTCATATACCCGCCAGAATTTGTTTCCATATGTTTGTGTAATGGCCTTAAACCTGTTGGTACATAATTTTAGACCAGCTTTTCCTGTATAGTGATGCTAATCTAAGAGGAATTTACTTTTCTCTCTATAGCTCTCCATTATGGATAGGTTATTTTTCTCACACATGACCAAGATTTATGTAGTGGGGCAACACCCTTTGCTTTGTTGGGAGTGTGTGCTCTGAAGTGGGTACTGCTGTAAAGGACAGAAGTGCTGAGCCTAGAAATTTAATGTTACTTTTTCACATCACGTGTATTGCAGAAAGTATCAGACACAAAAATGTTGTGTAGTAGAAATAGCATTATTTTTAGAGCCAGAATGAGACTGAGCTATTGCTTTACAAGTTGTTCCACATTACTGTGGTGTTGACCCTGGCTGGTAGGTAAGTCCCTACCTAGTCGCTTGCTCCCAGCTAGTGGGATGGGGAAGCAAACTGGAATAGCGAAAACGGGAAGGGAAAAAACAAAGACCAAGTGCAACAGTAGCCCTCAGTGGCTGAGATATGGACAGGTTAATAAATGAATGGGGGAAGAAAAGCCCCAAACAAACAAATGATGCAAAACCAGTCACCATCACCAGACAGATGCCCAGCCATTCCCCCAGCACCAGTTTCTTTGGACCCCCAACACCCTCCCCTCTCTGTCCGCCCAGTGTTATTGCTGAACATGATGTTACAGAGCACAGAAAATAACTTTGGTCACTTTAGGTCAGCTGTGCCAGCTGTGTCCCCTTCCAACCTCTTGCTATGGGGGGCAAGTGTGAACAAGAGTGAGAAAAAGAGAAGGCCTAGTGCTGTGGAAACACTATTCATCAGCAGCTAAAGCATTGGCATGTTATTAATACTGCTTTGGTCACCTGTCTAAAACACAGCACTGTGTGGGCTGCTATGAAGAAAATTAACTGTATCCCAACCAAACCTATTACAGTCACCTTGTCCACAAAAGAATTTCAGCAGCAGAATCAAAGGTACAGAAGGGCAGATCTATTGTCACAGTAATCTTTTGCTCTTTTTCATTCTCGACCTTTGAAATGTTCTTGACTGAGCTCTAGATGAACTTTACAAGACATCTAAGCTGAAATGGAAACTGTAGTTAATGCTTTTCTTTTATCCCAGCTAAGCCTCAATAATGAGATCGGCTTTTTGACCTGTTGGCCAGTCTGCTCCTGGCATGTGTTTTGGCATTCTTTGAGGAAGTGGGTTCCTAATCTGCATGAGTCCTAAAATAGCAAGAGGGCTTTTGTTCTCTTGAAAATTTTCCCTTTTTGCCCACATTGGCCCTGCAAAGCTTCAGGATTTCCTTTTTACATCCAAGCCTGAGTCTTGCGTTTCCTTGTTTGTAAAGACAAGCTTGCCCTACTGTTTAGACAAATGAGTTTAACCCTGAGCTGCGCATAGATCTTTGAGCCCTCCCTGAGGCGTGCAAGTAGGAGTACTTTAGAGAGGCTCCATTGTCCTGCTGTTCCCTACCCTCTTGCTTTATTCTAGAGAGCTAACCAGATACTAATTGTTGTCATCATCACTGGAGTGAAAGAAAAATCAAGCGTCATTCCCCCTTTCTTCTATTGACCTGGCATTAAAAAAAAAAAAATAATAATTCCTCCTTCCCAGCGTTATCAAGGGCACAACTAGGGACCACACGTAGGGTGAAAATGTAACAGTTGTACTGGGTCAGTCCAAAAGTCCATGTGTTAGCAGCAGTTCCTAGCAGATTCGTAAGGAATAGTATAAGAACATAGCAAACAAGTGAATGATACTTCCCCAAAATATTTTCTGTCCTCTGGGAATCTCCTTCATGAGTTCTTGAGGGAGGTCTTCGTCTTTAAAGCCCTCAGTGATTTATTTTTTATTTTTGTTCTTTCTTTCTCTCTCTCTTTTTTTTTTTTTTTTTTCTTTTTTGGTACCCACACCATCTTTTGGCAAGGAGTTCCACAGTTCAGACTAGCTAAAAATAGCAGAAATAATCACTGAACTTTCCAGATTCTTGGAAGTAAATATATAGGAAATGAGGGTGTTTACTTGTTTCAGTTTTTGTTTTGAAATGGAGGTATAAATTTCATAGCGAAGGCATTGTCCTTTTAGTTTTTAAGGTTAAGTCCTGAGACAGCCAGATTTTCCACTGGTATAAATCAGCATTGCTCCACAGACTGAAGTAGATTCTGCCTGTGTGCACCAGCCTCAGTCCTGGCCCCTCGTGTTACCTATTTTCCATCATTACCAGCATTAACTGACAAAAGGAGTGTGTGTGTGGGGAACATAGCAGCAAATGCATCTTGCCGAATTCTGGGTGAAAATCTACTCAAATGGAAAGTTCCCACTTGATTTTTTTATTTTTTTCTTAGTTGCTGATTCTTGTTTCTGTCCTTGCAGTCCCACAGCTTCATGCTGTCAGCCTCGTTCTCCCTGGGAACTTGGCAAGGGGGTAACAGCTGGAGCACGCCCTGAAACACAGCCTCTGTCGCTGAGAAACAGCTCCTGACTGCTTGGCATCTAGTTGTCATGAAGCTAACTTTAGGAGAGCATGGCAACAGTGCTGACAAGTTGGAGTCTTTCTTGACTACACAGATTTATGAGTAGTGAAAAGCCCCCAAACCGCTTAGTGAGTGTCTGGAGGAGGTAAGATTGATTTCCAGCATCTTTCACCTGTGGGCATTCTCAGATGTCTGTTAAAGGTTGAACATCTTAACCCCTCCTTCAGTGGTAGTTTTAGTAAGATCTCTGCCTACTCCCTCCTTTTCATGAAAATCAGACCAGCTGTGTTTGAGATGCCTAGTCCTCACAGTATGGGGAGAAAGCATCTGAAGGGCAGAGGGGAGGATTGACAGATACATAATCAGACAAATGCATCATACCATGCTTCTACACAAAACCAGGGTAAAGTGGTTCTGCAGTGATTTGCTTAGCTGTTGCTAGGATGCTCATGGAAAATATGATGTAAAAGTAACTTACTTTAGTGACTCATCATTTCTGTAAAGACCAGGATCTGTTCTGGATCCAACTGGATGTCAAATTGGTCTGTTAGGATTTTCTTTCTGGAGGAACTCAGTGTATTTATTTCCATATGTGATAGCTTTAGACATACTGTACCTGCAAAACCAGCTGTGTACCACACAATGTACGTGCTGGAAGACTAACAAAGATCATGGCTACAGAGAAATGTGCTGACTGAAGTGCCTCCCCCAGACAGAATGTGTGGGGGGAGCTCAGGTGTATTAAACCTGCTTGCCCTGGGATGGAGGAAGCGGGAATTCTTATACATCTGATGGAGACTGAGGTGATGCCTTTGCTGCAGTGAAGCAAATAATTTGCAGGTGCTATTCTGTGAGACACTGAATGAATGTCATCTGTGCCTGTTGAATATGGAGGATGTCATGGATGCTCAGCAGCTTCCAGGATCAGACCTGAGATGTATGTGCAAAATGGTTTTTGAAGAACCAGGAGAAGATAGTCCAAGGTTTGAAGCACTATTGCAAGGGAATTCTGCAGTGGAAAGACCTGGATTTCCAATAGCTATTAAAAAGGAGGGAGAAGGTCAAGCATAAACTGTTGGGATGGAGATTGTTTCTAAATAGTTGACTGAGCCCTGTCCAAATGGGAGACACTTAAAAATCTGAGGGAGGGCTAAGCATGAGAGCTTTTGCTAAGGAGCTCATCTATGAAACAGAAATCTCTTGTAACAAGCTGCCCCCTTGCTGTGATTTCAGGGCTATTACAAAAGAACCCTGGATTATCCCCTGATACGAGAATGGAAGAGGACAGGATGTTTTGCTGTCCCAATGATTCATTCTACGTTCCTCATTGACTTGAGGAAAGAGGCCTGCACCAAGCTGATGTTCTACCCCCCCCACCAGGACTACACCTGGAGCTTTGATGATATCATGGTCTTTGCCTTCTCCAGTTGCCAAGCAGGTATGTCTGGAGCCTTTGCTTTGGAGGATTCACTTGTAGAGGTATGCAGACCTCTACACTGAGTTCACAGGCCAGAAGTCCTGTGCGACTTCAGTAGTGAGTTAAGACCCTGTTCTCTTTCCTTTTTTGCATCTGGTCAGGGATAGCCAGCAGCAAAGGGCTGGTGATGGACTTTTGATTCACAGCTAGCTTCAAAGAAAATAGGAGCTGTTCTTGGGATAGGGGCAGTGTTTCAGAGACAAAATTTGTGGCATCCCCCCCTAATTTGTGTCACAGCAAGAGAGTAGTGAACAAAAGTGAATACTGAGAGAGTGTTCTGAAGACTGAAGGTAACGTATTTAAAGTCACCACTTCTAGGAGATCCATGAGGAAGGGGGTGAAGGCCAGAGACTCTTTAAATGTAGCAGCCATTGTGGAAAATAAGGCCCAAGTTGATCATCCACAGTGTTGATGAGGTTTTGCTTCATGGCAGCTCAGCAGGAATTATCTGAGGTAGGTGGGTTTTGTTTTGGGGTTTTGTGGCTTTTTTGTTTATTTGTTTGTGTTTTCTTGAAAGCAGCATCTCAAAAGTGGAACTTTCAGGGGAATGATGTGGAGCCTGTGGGCTGTGCTGAGAGGAAATCTCTTGCAGGCAAAAGTGGGTCAGAGCTGGTGTGTGAGCAGTAAAATCGCTGCATGATTGCTATTGTGTTACTGGTACTTCAGGAGAACCAGGTGAGCACTGTGCTGCCTTGAGACCCTTGGGGCATAGCAGAGAGAAAATAGGTACTGCTTTGGCTGATACTGTGATTGGTTTCTATGTGGCCATGGGAGGATTTCAGTTAGATGTGAAATACAGGGGGCCGTTCAGGCCAAGTCTCAATCTCAGTGTCCTCTCTCCTTGCCTGTTGGTGTTTGCCGAGAGCACCAGTTGTCACTGAGAAATCACTGTCAAAATTCTAAGGGCTGCTCTTGCTGTACTTCTGGTGAAGATGTTCAGTCCCATTTATTTTTGGAGAGTGGATCTGGTGGATAGTGTGTCTTCTGTGAAGTCCTGGCTGGCAGACCTGTATGTAGCAGTGTCAGAACTGAAAGGAGCTCCTGGGAAGGATATGGTTGTAATGGCCATCTATATTGTTCTTTGCCCTGCTGTCTTGAAAAAGTGAAAGTTTGGGGCCTTATAAGGTGAAAGGGACTGATGAAAGCTCAGCAGCACCAATCAAATGCACTTCTGTTTAGAGCTTCGTGACTGGTTTTCTGGCTTCCTGAAGTGAAGTAGTGGAGAAAAATGGCTTGTGGGTCCTCTGAGTGATGTGCATTTGGTGTTACCTGTGCTCTGTTTGTAAAGGAGGAAAAGTTAAGGCGAGCAGGAAGGGCTGTCCTTCAGCAAACAGAGAGAAAGTGAAGAAGTATAACTGGTTGCTTTTGGCAGTTGTTTCTGCAGAAGAGATGGGCTGAGAAAACTGACTTTCCCACCATTTCCAGACCAGCACAGCAGACACCAGATGTCTGTAGCTGTCGTTGAGACGGCCAAAATTCACACACACACGTATTTTCCGTGACTTAGTAGGAAAAAAAAATAGATAGATGCTTTATTACTACAAACCACTACTTATATACCTTTTCTAGCACACATGTGTCTTTTTAGCCACTGGTTAATATTAGTTGGCAAAGCACATTATTGGATGACCCTTAACCGCATTACTGAAGTCCATTGTTTTGCCAAGTTCTTCCTTTGTAGTTAGTTACTCCCCTTATCTGACTCGCTCCTCCAGATGCCTTCTACTTTCCCACTCGGATGCCTTCTGCTTTCCCGCTCGGATGCCTTCTGCTTTCCCGCTCGGATGCCTTTGGTGCCTCATTTCTCATGGATACACTTTAACGTCTTTGAGACTGAGTTCTAACTTCATGTCTTCAGTCAGGGAATCCACGGGCCTACCGTAGCCACCCACCACATGTAGCTTTCCTTTTAGTGATGTTTCTGGTTTGAAGCTCTTGACAGCACTGAAAAAGATGGCACTGTCTGGGCAGACTAAGCAAGGCATTTTAAAACTCAGCTATGAGAGCATAAGGGACATCAAGTCAGAGAGACAAATGGCAGAGGAAGCAAGAGCTGAAACTGGAGCCTTGGGAGGCAGAGGTGAGACGGGGTCCTGACTTTCATGGTCAGGACATGGAAGTATTGGCTCCAGAGGAGAACTGAAGTTTAAGCCTGGCTAGTAAAGCAGGCTCCCTCCAATCTACTTGCCCCACTTCTTCCCTCTGACAGCTCTCCCAGAAATGCAGCATCCAGTGAGTGTGGTAACTGCATTGCATTAGCTCCATCTGCGTAAGAAATACTTTATAGAGATTGAAATCCATCATTTTTCCCTTCCATCCTAGAGCACTTTAGCTTTTTCCAGGACTGACCCATGACATCAAAGGCTTTGCTTCAACACCTGGCCCACTCATCTGCTCAGATTGTTGTCCTGGGCTGAGTTTTGTCATCCAGGATAAAAGGATGACATCCAAGTTCAGAAATGGGAAAACGCCTCAAGTCTAACCATGGATTTTCCACAGTAGATCTACTGCTCAAAGCAACTGTTTTGTGATGCTCCGAGGAGACCATCCCACCTCTGCTGGGAGGATGTGGCCTGTGGTGGAAGTACTGACTCAGACCAAAATCTCAGTGTGGCTGCACTCTGTAGGGCCCCTTGCACTACTGTGCAAGATAGCGTTTAGCCAGCCAGGTGTCCTGAGCTTCCTTTCAGCCTGAGGCTCTGAAGAGCTCAGGAGCTCAAACAATTGAGAGACAGTCTGTCTGATCTATCCAGCTCCTCACGTTTACCAACACACGTCTCAGCTATTAACAAAAGGCATCCTACTGCTTGAGAGACAAGATATAGAAGGTATGCCATGGGCCACACTACAGTTTTACCTGCAGGATCATAGAGAAGACATGACAAAGTAGGATGGAAAACCTACCTCAGCTGTGGAGGAACGGGTGTGTGAATTGAAGAGGAGAACAAAGGTCAAGGATGATCATCCCATGAAAGCTGTGGCTTCAGTCTCTGGTGAGCAGGTTCCCAGATGGAGTGGAAGAGCTGATTTTACTCCAGCTCCTGTGATAAAGAAGAATAATCCTTTTCTACTGGACTTGAGTGTCCAACATTGTGATGATTATTAGAGGGTCCCTGCCTCCAGCCAGGTGAAGGTAGGGGACAGTCGGATTTACTGGACTGCGTGGATCAGATGGCCTGGCACATCAGTCCCACTGAAGTATAAGGCTCTAGTAGATACCAGTGCACAGTGTACCCTGATGTCATCAAGCTGGCAAGGCATGGAACCCATTTCTATTTCTGGAGTGACAGGAGGATCCCAAGAGTTGACTGTACAGGAGGCTGAAATCAGCCTGACTGGGAGGAAATGGCAAAAGCACCCCATTGTGACTGGTCCAAAGGCTCCATGCATCCTTGGCATAGATTACCTCAGGAGAGGCTACTTCAAAGACCCAAAAGGGTACCGATGGGCTTTTGGTATTGCTGCTTTGGAGACAGAGGAAACTGAGCAGCTGTCCACCTTGCCTGGTCTCTCAGAGGATCCTTCTGTTGTGAGGTTGCTGAAGGTCGAAGAACAACAAGCGCCAATCGTGACCACAACAGTGCACTGGTGGCAATATTGCACCAACTGAGACTCCCTGATTCCCATCCATAAGCTGATCTGTAGACTGGAGAGTCAAGGAGTGATCAGTAGGACCCACTCACCCTTTAATATCCCCATATCGCCAGTGTGAAAGTCTAATGGAGAGTGAAGACTAACAGTAGACTATCGTGGCTTGAATGAATCATAGAATCATAGAGTCATGGAATCATAGAATTGTAGAATCATAGAATCATAGAATAGTTAGGGTTGGAAAGGACCTTAAGATCATCTAGTTCCAACCCCCCTGCCATGGGCAGGGACACCTCCCACTAAACCATGCCATCCAAGGCTATGTCCAACCCCGCCTTGAATGCCTCCAGGGATGGAGCATTCACAACTTCCCTGGGCAACCCATTCCAATGCCTCACCACCCTTACAGTAAAGAATTTCTTCCTTATATCCAATCTGAACCTCCCCTGTTCAAGTTTGAACCCGTTACCCCTTGTCCTCTCACTACAGTCCCTCATGAAGAGTCCCTCCCCAGCATCCCTATAGGAGGTATTGGAAGGCTGCTATGAGGTCTCCACGCAGCCTTCTCTTCTGCAGGCTGAACAGCCCCAACTTTCTCAGCCTATTTTCATATGGGAGGTGCTCCAGTCCCCTGATCATCCTCGTGGCCCTCCTCTGCACTTGTTCCAATATTTCCATGTCCTTTTTATGTTGAGGACACCAGAACTGCACACAATACTCCAAGTGAGGTCTCACGAGAGAAGAGTAAAGGGGCAGGATCACCTCCCTCGACCTGCTGGTCACACTCCTTTTGATGCAGCCCAGGATACGGTTGGCTTTCTGGGCTGCAAGCACACACTGCCGGCTCATGTTCATTTTTTCATCGACCAACACCCCCAAATCCTTCTCCGCAGGGCTGCTCTGAATCTCTTCTCTGCCCAACCTGTAGCTGTGCCTGGGATTGCTCCAACCCAGGTGGAGGACCTTGCACTTGGCATGGTTAAACTTCATCAGGTTGGCATCAGCCCACCTCACAAGCGTGTCAAGGTCCCTCTGGATGGCATTCCTTCCCTCCAACGCATCAACCAAGCCACACAGCTTGGTGTCATTGGCAAACTTGCTGAGGGCGCACTCAATCCCACTGTCCATGTCACCAACAGAGATGTTGAACAAGACGGGCCCCAACACCGATCCCTGAGGGACACCACTCATTCCTGGTCTCCAGCTGGACACTGAGCCATTGAGCACAACTCTTTGTGTGCGTCCATCCAGCCAGTTCTTTATTCACCGAGTGGTCCACCTATCAAATTGATGTCTTTCCAATGTAGAGTGCTGCCATACCGGACATGCTAGAACTTCAGTATGAACTGGAGTCAAAGGCAGCCAAGTGGTATGCCATGATTGATATTGCCAGTGCATTTTCCTCAATTCCTTTGGCAGCAGAGTGCAGGCCACAGTTTGCTTTTACTTGGAGGGGCATCCAGTACACTTGGAACTGACTGCCCCAAGGGTGGAAACACAGCCCTGCCATCTGCCATGGACTGATCCAGACTGCACTGGAAGAGGGGCAAGCTCCAGGACACCTGCAATACGTTGATGACGTTATCATATGGGACGATACAGTGGAAGATGTCATTGAGAAAGGGAGGAAATAATCCAAATCCTGCTGAAAGCCAGTTTTGCCATAAAATGGAGTAAGGTCAAGGGACCTGCATGGGAGATTCAATTTTTGGGAATAAAATGGCAAGATGGACGTCACCAGATCCCCACAGATGTGGTCAACAAGATAACAGCAATGTCTCCGCCAACTAATAAGAAAGAAACACAAGCTTTCTTGAGTGCTGTGGGGTTCTGGAGAATGCACATCCCGAATTACAGTTTGATTGTAAGCACTCTCTATCATGTGACCCGGAAGAAGAATGATTTTAAATGGAGCCCTGGGCAACAACAAGCCTTTGGGCAAATTAAACTAGAGATAGCTC
The DNA here is from genome assembly GCA_039720435.1 of Amazona ochrocephala. NCBI lineage: Eukaryota > Metazoa > Chordata > Aves > Psittaciformes > Psittacidae > Amazona > Amazona ochrocephala. The sequence continues at coordinate 523,628 of CM077884.1, read as the reverse complement.
ATGCAGTGGCCCTTGGACCAGTCCAGACCGGGCCAGATGTAAAAAATGTACTGTACACCACAGCCAGGGAGAATGGTCCCACCTGGAGCCTCTGGCAGAAAGCTTCAGGGGAGACTCGAGGTCGACCCCTCGGCTTTTGGAGTTGGGGGTACAGAGGATCTGAGGCCAGCTATACCCCAACTGAAAAAGAGATAATGGCAGCCTATGAAGGGGTTCGAGCTGCTTCGGAAGTGATAGGCACTGAAGTACAGCTCCTCCTGGCACCCCGGTTGCCTGTGCTGGGATGGATGTTCAAAGGCAGAGTCTCCTCTACACATCATGCAACTGATGCTACATGGAGTAAGTGGGCTGCACTAATTACACAATGAGCTCGAATAGGAAATCCCAGTCGTCCAGGAATTCTAGAAGTCATCATTGACTGGCCAGAGGGCAAAGATTTTGGAATGTCACCAGAGGAGGAGGAGGTGATGAGTGCTGAAGAGGCCCCACCATATAATGAACTGTCAGAAAGTGAAAAGCAGTATGCCTTGTTTACTGATGGGTCCTGCCATATTGTGGGAAAGCATCGGAGATGGAAGGCAGCTGTATAGAGTCCTTGACAACAAGTTGCAGAAATTGCTGAAGGAGAGGGTGAATCGAGTCAGTTTGCTGAGGTGAAAGCCATCCAGCTGGCCTTGGACACTGCTGAATGAGAAAAGTGGCCAGTACTTTATACTGACTCATGGATGGTGGCAATTGCCCTGTGGGGGTGGTAACAGCAATGGAAGCAGAGCAACTGGCAACGCAGAGGTAAACCCATCTGGGCTGCTGCACTGTGGCAAGATACTGCTGCCCGGGTGCGGAACCTGGAGGTGAAGGTACACCCTGTAGATGCTCATGTACCCAAGAGTCAGGCCACTGAGGAACACCAGAACAACCAACAAGCGGATAAAGCTGCTCAGATTGAAGTGGCTCAGATGGACTTAGATTGGCAACATAAGGGTGAATTATTTTTGGCCCGATGGGCCCATGACACTTCAGGCCATCAGGGCAGAGATGCAGCATACAGATGGGCTCGTGATCAAGGGGTGGAGTCAACAATGACTCTATTGCCCAAGTTATTCATGACTGTGAAACTTTTGCTGCAATTAAGCAAGCTAAACGGTTAAAACCTCTTTGGTATGGAGGACGATGGCTGAAGTAGAAATATGGGGAGGCCTGGCAGATTGATTATATCACACTCCCACCAACCCACCAAGGCAAGCGCCATGTGCTTACCATGGTGAAAGCAACCACTGGATGGCTGGAAAAATACGCTGTGTCCTACACCACTGCCCGGAACACTGTCCTGGGCCTTGAAAAACAGATTTTGTGGTGACATGGTATGCCAGAGACAATGGGACTCATTTCCGGAACAGCCTTATAGACACTTGGGTCAATGAGCATGGCATTGCGTGAGTATACCACATCCACTACCAAGCACCAGCCTCTGGGAAAATCGAACAGTACAATGGGCTATTAAAAACTACACTGAGAGCAGTGGGTGGTAGGACTTTCAAACATTGGGATACACATTTACCACAGGCCACCTGGTTGGTCAACACCAGAGGATCTGCCAACAAGGCTGGCCCAGCCCAGTCAGAACTTTCACATACTGTAGAAGGGGACAAAGTTCCTGTGGTGCACATAAAGAATTTGCTGAGGAAAACAGTCTGGGTTATTCCAGCTTCAGGTAAAGGAAGACCCACTCGTGGGATTGCTTTTGCTCAAGGACCCGGACATACTTGGTGGGTAATGTGGGAAGAAGGGGAAGTCCAATGTATACCTCAGGGTGGATTTGATTTTAGGAGAAAACAGCCAGTGAACTCAATTGTATGCTGTTGCGTGCTATGTAGTACTTTTATAGCCCACCAACTAGATGTCTTCAGGTCACCAGCGACTAGCCCTGGCTTCCCTCCGACCGTCATCCCAACGAAGAATGAACTTTGATGAAACCAGACGAGTTCTGCGTTAACGGAATGATCAGCATCAGCAGGCAACGATCCAACACTGCACACAGCCTCTCCTGCTCTGAAAGACTGTTACAAGAGATGGAGCCCGACATCATGGACAGGATGGACTCAGCGGCTTTGTAGGGATTGGTCCACGCACTAAGGAATGATCTCTCTCTCTCCCTCTCTCTCTGTGGATGTATATATATGTGTATATATATGAGATAAGAGTGATGGTATATTGAAAATGTGGGATCTCAGCATGACGTGAATGGTATGGAATAAGGGGTGGATACTGTCCTGGGTTCAGCAGTAGCAGTCATTTTTTTCTCCTTCTTAGTAGCTGGTGCAGTGCTGTGTTTCTGACTTTCGGCCTGGGAACAGCACTGGTAACACCGATGTTTTTAGTTGATGCTCAATAATGTTTACTCTGACCAAGGACTTTTTCTGAGTCTCAAGCTCAATGAAAAACAGTGAAATACTTTACCTTGGCTTCTCTGGATGTAGGTTTTGAGTGTGCTGCCTGATGTGACATCAGACCCAGTGCTGCTGCAGTTGTAGCTGATTGTGAGCAAACCCTCTGTCAGTGCAGAGGGAACAGCGTTTTGCTGATCACAGGTTGCTGGGACATTGCCAGTGAACAAGCTCAGCAGTGAGTGGGTCTCTCTCTTGCAAAGGTATCTGCTCCAAGAAGAGACTTTCCATCTTCTCTCTGTTTTCTCACCTTCAGATTCAGCTCCTTGAACAAGCAGCTGCAAAAGCTTTTGAGTAGAAGGATGTTATATTATGGACTCTTTTTGAAAGTGTCTTTTCTCCTTGCTGGTGTCTCTCTCTGGGATTTTCCTGTAATGTTCAGGGCACAGTACAAACTAGTCCTGGAAAGGAAAGGACGATGTTTGGTGGCAGCTTGGCACTTCCAAGATGGTCATCATGTATATTCCTCAAATTCTTTTGCCAGCACAGGTGAAAACATACTGTCTTGTTTTGTAGCCAAAGCAAACAGAAGCAGGAAGATGCTTGACTGCAAAACTCAGCCTGAATCCCTTGCTAGGCTAGTAACGGAGCCCGCAGATATCCTGATGCCTTGGGCCTTGCAACTCCATCCCATGTGGTCCCAGGATAGCTGAGTGTCTGGGCCTGCATTTGACCTCCTGTGGACTGTTGGAGCTGGGGATCAGACTTGGCTCCTCCACCCTGGAAGAGTCACTCCATACTTACTGCGATCTGAGAGAGACTCCTTGCAAAGCACAGACAAAAGCTTCCATCACCCGTGGGCACACTGGGTTTGTTTAAACTTTTCCCTCGCTAAGGCTGCCTGCTCTGCTAGACCTGCACCCCTCTGGGCTCACGTGCAGGGCAGGGCCTCCTCTCCCGCAGGAGGACTGCTTCCCTTTCATCTGAACCACTTCACCCCTCACAGGTGTGAAACAAATGCAGCCTTCCTTTGCTCAGGGGGGAGTCCTGCCTGCCCACTCATGAGTCAAAATTCCTCACCCTTCACTGTGAACTTTGAAACTTGTGTTTTTCCCCTACCTTTGAGCCTCATTTATAGAATCATAGACTGATTTGTGTTGTAAGGGACCTTAAAGATCCATCTAGTTGCAACCCCCTTGGCACGGGCAGGGACACCTTCCACTACATCAGGTTGCTCAAAGCCCTGTCCAACCTGGCCATCACTTCCAGGGATGGGGCAGCCACAACTTCTCTGGGCAACCTGTGGCAATATCTCACCACCCTTATGGTGAAGAACTTGTTCCTAATGTCTAAATCTCCTTTCTTTCATGTTAACGCTATTCCTCCTTGTCCTGTCACATTCCGCCTCCCATCCCCTGTTTGGAGGATGGCGCTGAGCGCTGGCTGTTTGCAGGGAGAGAGACCGCATGTTGTAGGATTGCTACTGCATCTCCTTCCTCACAGCTGCAGGTGGAATCCCATTGCGCCACTTGAGGCTGGCTTACTCAGAGGCTGAAAAGCTGTTGCTGCTTTTGGCTCTGGGTTTATGAAGGGATTGTCAGGTGATGTGCCAGGTTTGAGCAGCGCAGGTGGGGTTTTGGGGATGTGGGTTCCTGTGGTACTCCCCAGGTACTCGCAGGAGTCCTGCTGTATGTGTCTGTGTATCAGACACTGCTTTTGCTAAAGGGCAGTTATACCTCTGCTGTATGATTGTTTTCATAGCGTGAAAGCAAAGGCTGAAAAAGACCCTTTATGTGTTCTAAGAGGAGGGTTTCCAGTCTCTGCTAGAGGAAAACTGATGGCAGGGTCAAAATACCTGCTGCTAGGGAGCAAATAAAAATTGATTTCATGGGAGATGTCACTCGCTGCTGGTCGAATAAGCTGGAAAATGGCACTGTGGTGTTTTTTGCTTGCTTGCTTATGAAGCAGACCTTCTTGGGACTGAGGTCCTGGCATAAGCTGGATTGTGATAATGTAGCAGCAAAGCGGTGAAATCTGCTGGTAAAGGTCTGATTCTGATTTCCTTTTTTGTGTGATCCCCAGGAATACAGATGTTCATCTGCAACCGTGAACACTATGGTTTCCTTCCCATGCCCCTGAAATCACAGCAGACACTGCAAGAAGAAGCTGAGAACTTTGTGCACACGCTAATCGAGGCTATGAGTAAGTTGCTGTGCCTGCCATGATGGACGCCCCACACGCCCTCCCTTCCAGTACCCCCAGTTAATGTTTGTGGGGCTCTCTTGCCAGCGGCCCAGCTTTCTTTCTCTTGGGAGCCTGCATCCTGATCTGATTGTTCTCACGCAGTTTTGAGATGCGTTTTTCCATTTTTTCACTGGGGATGGATGTAATCACTTCACAGTCAGGTGAACCCCATTCACAAAATCCCTCAACTTCCCCAGATCAAAAGCAAAGATGCGTCTTTAATGTGGAGCAGATGCTGCAGAACCCAGTTTTTTATCATGATGTCTGTCTGGCACATAGCTGCTGGCATCTGCTTTGCACTGTGGATGCTTTCTGCTGTACCTGTTCCTGGCCTGACTTCACATCCCCGCTCCTTGGGGCTTTCGGCCCAGAGACGAAAACACATGGCGATGCCTTGTCTCCATGCAATGTGCATGTGAAGGTGATGGGATCTCTCCTCTCTTTCAGTCGATCGTCCTCCCATTGAACCCTCTCAGTACGTCTCTGTTCCTCCAAAGCACCCCGACAAGATGGGATTTGATGAAGTAAGGAACCTACTTTACTGTTACCATCTTCCCATTCATCACGTAGAGGACCTGGGTTCTCCCAGCTGTTGAGCTTCTAGCCTTTTCCCTCAGAGTATATTATGTTTTCATGTAGTTAGCTCTTTCCTGATCACTCATGTTTTGGTCTTAAATCTTTTGCAAGGAGAAAATAGCCATTTTTTATTTGGGGAGAAATGCTGAGCTCAGAGAGCAAAACAGAAAGGGCTCAGGATGTGCTTTTTCCCTCTGGTGTTTGCTCTAGAGACACAAGGCCAGTCAGGTCTGTGGGCACTTAGTACCTGCTATGAGAGCCATGTTGAGAAGTGTAGGCTTGTGTGCAAGGGCAGTGCCTAGCAAATCTTTGGGCTTCCCTTCTTGAAGGTATGGATGTTTGAATCCAGCCAGGAGGAGATGGAGAAGTTGGGCTGAAAAGCTGGTTATTTCCCCAGTTCTTGTGTGTTTCCTCTACATCTGACTCTGCAGAGGAGCTTGGCAGTCCTTCCATTCTGTGCCAAGACCTGGTCTTTTGGGAAAACTCTCCCGCTTTCCAGTGACAGAAGGGAGTGATTTCTCTCACCTGAGAGAAACAGTGGAGTTCTGGAGCAGCTGTGGGATGCAGGCTGTTGGCTGGATTCTAACCCAAGCTGGGTATGGTCAGGAGTGATGAAAAGCATGCATGCTGTCTCTTTACTGGGGCAGCTCCTCCCCTCACCCTTCTTGGTTGCCACATTTTTCTGCTATGGCCTTAAGTAGTAGTGAACTACAGAGAGGGTTACTGACACTGGTAGTGCCCCAAGAAGCCGCAGAAATTCCTCTCCCAACTTTGCTTCATGTTGTGAAGAGGGCAGGCATTGGGAACAGAAGACCGGATAGGGCTCTGCTGTGCTTAATTAACCAGTGTCCGTGTTAATCACAGAGCCAGCAGCCCCTGTGTATGCTTCTCGCAGGGTGGCAGTGGCACCATGACCCAGGGAGTTGTGGTGATCAGGGGAGCCTTTGTTTTCCTGGTGTATCCTGGTCCATCTGTTTATGGGAATCATAAAGTCTGAACCTGATTTGGCTCTGTGGGTTTGAGTGTCTGTGTTGAGGACGCAGCTGGTGCAGTTTTTTCCGTGTTGTCCTTTGTGGCTGCACTTTTTTATCCAATTTATTATTTTTGCCTTTGTACTGAGCTGGAATTTGATCTGCTCCTTACTGGGCTGCACTTGCTTGCCAGGGACTGAAAAATATCCCTGACCCTCTGCAGTGTACCTGCAAATGAGGGCTTAAGTCCTCTGTCATTCACCAGAGTCTGCCTCCTCAAGGCCTAGGTGGAGCCCTGCCCAGACACCTCTATCCCTAGTGTTGGCTCTCTGCTAGGCTTTCTGCTCTGACAGGGGTAGCAGTGGATTTTTCAGTGCCTGAAGTAATGACAAAAGTCCTTTCTTTACTGTGTCCTTGTACTCGAATGGTGGCCCCACTGATAACACTAAATCGAGGCAGTGGCAGCATTGTGGAGAAATATGTGGGTCAGTGTTCCTCTAGGACTGAGGCTGGAGATGGCCATGATACTCTGTGTTTAATATAAATCAAAGCATCCTATATCTTTGTAAGTTGCAGTCTTTGCTGTGACTGGTCTTCCCTCACCTTTATTGACCCTCAAAGAGCAAGCTTCCCCTGTGAGCATCCATAAAAAATGGTTTTAAGATCGAGAACTAGCCTCTAAGCTTTCAACTCAAACCAACCCCATTTTTTTGGCAAATTCTAAGTACCCTGAATGAAAACACCCCCAATATTTTCAAAAGATGTGCTTTTCCAATGGGGCTGAGGGAGAAGAGTGGATCAGGACTCCTTTTTTTCCCTCAGTCCGAAACTGGGAGGCTGATGGCTTTCTCTTCTACCCAGATTTTCATGATCAATCTGAAGCGTCGGAAGGACAGGCGGGACCGGATGCTGCGGACTCTCTATGAGCAGGAGATTGCAGTCAAGATAGTGGAGGCTGTGGATGGAAAGTGAGTTTAGGCTGGGGTTGCTCAAGGAGCGGGTTGTGCAAAACTGCGTAACACCATCTCCTCGGATTCCCTGACCTCCCTTCTGGTGGGGAAGGCTGGGCTGAGGGGAGAGGCGACTATCACTTTTATCTACCTAACAGTCAGTTTTGCTCTCTTTCTTTCTTCTTTTGCAATTTTTCAGTTTCCATGAGAGAACCGGGGCAGGGTGATTCAGACCAAGGTGAAAATGGGGTCAAAATCATGCTGATTTATGTGAACTGTAACGCTTGCGCACAGTTCAAAGGAGTCAGCAGTAAGAGTGAGAGCAATTATCTCCTGGGAAGGCTGTCCACCCTAGTGCTGCAGAGCTGTTGTGTTACAGCGTTAACCCTGCCACAGCCCTTTCCAAGTTTACTTGAAGGTGTGTTAAGACCTTTTTGTCATGAGAAATCAAAGGTCTGGGAGTTGCAAAAGGCTTCAGGTCGGTAGGAGCCCACATGCCATCTAGTGGTCTTGAAGACTTTGGCACCCATCAAGACCTCTTAAGAAAACAGTCTGAGCCAAGCACCTGACGCATTGATGATTCCACAAGAAGCTGTTAGCAGAGTTAAGGCTATGATTTGTCGTCTTGGTTTGGAAATGTAATTCAGTAAGTTAATTTTTCTCAGGGTTTTTGAGTGAAACATATGCAGGCATTTCTCAAGATAGAGGTTTTCTTTGAACATGAGCAGCGTTTCCTGTGTTGTCTCCGTGTCTGACTTGAATTCACTTTTCTTTTAAATGGTGATAGATGTTTTCTCTTTTCTCAGAGCACTTAACACGAGTCAGCTCAAAGCTCTCAGCATCGATATGCTCCCGGGATACCGGGACCCATACTCGTCCAGGCCACTAACCAGAGGAGAGATTGGCTGCTTCCTTAGTCACTATTACATCTGGAAGGAGGTAAGGAGTTTGCATTTGCCTTGGTGTTCCTGCAGGAAGGTGCAGGAAGGTGCTGAAGGTGGGTGCAGGAGGAAGGCACACAGCCAGTCCTAGCGCAGAGCACCAAGTATGATGCTGGTTTCTGGAACTGTAGGATGGAACCATTTTCCTTGGTTTGTAGGGGATCAGGCATGGGCATTTTCTTGAATACAGTATTCAGGTTTCTCATCTCTGCTTTCCATTTGCCAACAGAGATGAACAATTTTTATCAGAGTATTTTCATGTCTCTGTTTGCAAACCATCCAGTAGCCTTCTTGGAGCAAGTTTGTTTAGGAGAAAGACAAGAAGCTTTAGAAGAGCAAATGGTGTTTCAAAAATTTCTTCTTTTTATCTCTTGTTCTGCATGTGGACTGAAGCAAGTTCCCGTGACTCTGCTGAGTGGCTTTTTTGAGTTGGCATGTCATGAAGATGCTTAATAGTAGGCTCCTCTGCTACCTGAGCTAAGAGATCTTGTTTGGGTGTTAAAAGCTTCCATCTATCCCTGGTCACCTGGGGAGCAACTCTTGAGAGGATCTGGGCTGTGCTGGTCATTGATGCTGCAGTTACACAGGCCGACATCAACGGGAGGGATTATTTCATGTAAGGTGTGGTGGAGACAGGGAGAAAGACTTGGTACTGAAAGAAGACTGTGCAATGGCAGTGGTTACTCAGATGCAGACAGCCCTGTGCCCTGGGAGGTGTTAGTTGCAGCACTTCTCAACAGGGCAGGGCACTGCTCCAAGGAGCCTAGAGCCAGCAGGAGTGACTTCTGAAAAGTCGGGCAACGCAGCAATCAGATGATAATGTGGGAACTCACATACAGGATTTTTTTGCAAGTGTGTTCTTCAGGTTGTCAGGGACGGATTCTGGGTATGCTGGATTGTCCTCCTTCACAGACTTCACGAGTACTTTCTCTGAAGGAGTGTTTTCTGAACAGCAGCTTTGGCATCAAAGGCTGCTTTCTTTTCCTTTGAGGAGGCTGTTGCTGTGCTCACACGAGATGGTTGCTTTTGGCTTCTAGATGGTGCGTGGGACTTCAGGTGGGGATGTGCCACTGTAATCACTTCTGAACCTGTTGTTTTCAGGTGGTGAACAGCGAACTGGAGAAGACGCTTGTTATTGAAGACGATGTGCGTTTTGAACACCAGTTTAAGAGGAAGCTCATGAAGCTGATGGGTGACATTCAACAAGCCCAGCTAGATTGGGAGCTTATGTAAGTGACTGTCCCTCAGCCACCTGGGAGCTGCTGGGCACACAGAGGAGGTCAGCAGCACCTGTTGTGTCATGGTGGAACGCAGGTGAATGCTGGAGTGCAAGGGAAGGTGGCAGAGACTTCTTTGTGTCTCTTGCCATCAGGACTGATTTGCCTTCTGGGGCAAGCTGATGCTGGAATTGGCAGTGTTGGTTCAGTCCTGAGGTTTGGACCATGTCATCTTTGGTCCCTTGTGAAGTTTTTCACAGTTTTGCCACCCAGTGGGTTAAGGCTTGGATGTCTGGGAGTGGTGGAGGATAGAAATCTGTGGGCCTGGTCAGGGATTACTTCTTGGATTGCCCCTTTGCCCTTCCTTGGTTGTTAGTCTTGTGGTCTTAGTTGCTTCAGATTCACTTTGGTTCCAGTTTCCTTGTTTTTTTCACCCTTTAAGCTACATTGGCCGGAAAAGGATGCGGGTGCAAGAGCCTGAGAAAGCAGTTCCCAATGTCATGAATTTGGTGGAAGCTGATTACTCGTATTGGACGCTGGGGTATGCAATCTCTTTCCAAGGGGCTCAGAAACTCATTGGAGCTGAGCCTTTCAGCAAGATGCTGCCTGTAGATGAATTTCTGCCAGTTATGTACAACAAACACCCTGTGTAAGTAGTAAGTCTTTGTTGCTTATGTTGACGTGAGCTGGATCTTGCTAATGTCCTTAAGCCAGATCATATTGGTGTGTCTCACTTCCATAGCCTGGTTGGTGGGAGACAGAGCTGCTCTCACTTTTTGGCTCTCTAAAGCAGAGCTCCTGACACAGGTCAAAGGAGGTGACATACCTGCTGCAGAGCAGTTGTGCACAGGCCCTGAACCAAGCAGGGGCCGGTCCTGAGACACCTGGCTGTCTCTGATAATGAAGGTGTTGGTTGTATAGCTTGTGTGTGGTTGTAAGATGGGAGGTACTGGCTGTAAAGAGTGAGAAATCTCTGCTAGAACTCCACCCAGCAACTACCTCCACTCCCTGGGATCTGTTTGCTTGGTGGATTGGCTTGTATTTCTCAGTTATAAGCAGTGGCACTGGTGAACATTCGCTCTGTTACTGGGGTGATTTTTCTCTCCCCTTTAGAGCGAAGTACATGGAGTACTATGAGTCCAGAGACTTGAAAGCCTTTTCAGCAGAACCCCTGCTTGTTTACCCTACGCACTACACAGGGCAGCCAGGCTACCTCAGTGACACAGAGACCTCTACAATCTGGGACAATGAGACTGTGTCAACAGACTGGGACAGAGCACACTCCTGGAAATCCCGTCAGCACGGCAAGATCCACAGCGATGCCCAGAACGAGGATGCTCTGCCTTCCCAGTCACCTCTCAACACGCCATCCTCCAGGGATGAGCTATGACTGCCCGCTTCCCCTGGGACTCTGTTGACAGCTGAACCTGCCTCACACTTTAGCTTTTCACCCTTGAAAGTTGTAGAGAAGCTCTTCACATGGCCTCCTTCCCACTCCTTTGAATGGCAAAGCACAGAGGTTGGACCTGCCGACTAACCGAGCCACTTAGGACTGGGTGGGAGATGAAGGAGGAAAAAGAACAAGTGTTCCAGAGTGGCAGAAAAAAGGCAGAGATGTGAATGAAAGCCCTCACAAGCTTTTGTAAATATCCCCAGCCTTGAATGACATCTTTCTGTAGTTCTTCATGCAGAAGACTGTATTTATAAAGATTAATATATAGAGGTGTGCAAGTGTTAATACCTGTCTGGATAGTTGTAACTGGGCTGCTGTGTAACTATAACCTTTTGTAGGTTTGCAGGCTTTTATAGCCCTGTTCACTGAGAGAAACTGCAGGCAAGCATTTGGGTTATTTGGTTTTGGTTTTGAAACTGATCCCTGTCAGAAGCAAGATGGTTTCCAGAAATGTTGAGTGCTCTGGAGCAGCGCTCCTCTGTAGCCTCTTCTCCCTCATCACATCTCAGAACAAAGCTGTTGCTAGCTTCCCCTCCGAAGGCTTCAAACCTGGCTAGATCCCATCGAAACAGGCCTCCCAGCCCAGAAGTGATGTCTTGGCATGTCTAAAATCTTGGAAGCTGGATGGGAAAGTGGAGGGTTTATCGCTGCACTGCTGAAGGGAGCACAGATGGAGCTAGTCTGTGTCAATGTCCTGCTTCCTTCCCCCATCTCAATCTATTTCTTCAGGAAAACAAAGCCTGGAAAACAACCTACTTGCAGGCCTGTTTAATTAAGCCATAAAGCCAAGTGTAAGACTCTAGGAACTTGAAATCTAAACAGTTTGTTTATGAACTGCTTGCACTATCCTTATAAAAACAAAACAACCTACAGAAATGTTTGTGTTATCAACCATAGTCTTCTCAACAGCCGTGACAGAATTGTGCACTACAGCTCTATCAGGCACAGACCTCAAGCTACAGGCTGCTGTTGCAGCGGCTGGGTTGCTTGGGTTGGTTGGTTTTTGGTTTTTAGTGGTGATGGTGGTGGTGTTTGGTTTCTTTTGTTTTTAACAATTAGTGATCAGTGTTGTGCTTTCTGCTAAAGAAGATTTGTTATTACCTGTCAGCCGGTCTGATAATACATAGAACCTGGTGCAAGATGAGCAGCTGTGTATATTCTTCATTGGGTGGGAGCAGCCCTGGCAGGGAAGGCCAGCTCAAGAGTCTTGCATCTGTGTCACTCTACCATGGAGTCACTGGCTGTATAAATGTGCCTGCTCCACAGCTACTACCTGGAAGCCACGTTCCTTCTGCTGTCCAGGCTGGAGCAGGTGCCCATGCGCCATGGTGAGTATGAAGCGCAGGTCTTCTGCAGGCCACCACACACAGCCTAGGTCATTCCTTTCTGACAAGCCCTCTTGCTTCCTCCTGCAATCTTGTTTTACGAGTGGCAAGTCTGACCTGCTTGAAGCATGATGGCCATCTCAGAGATGTTGTTGAGAAGCATGGTGTAGCCTTCAGAAGCAGGACTTCTGTGAACTGGTAAGCATCCAGCATGTTGTCAGGTGTCAACGTGGATATGAGTATGATGTTACGAAGTTGGTCCGTCATGCTTCCCTTGGGATTGGGGCCTGGGTGCTGGGGCTCATTTTGCAGTGTCGCTGTTTCTCCAGGCCTTAAGTAATGCTGTTTGAAGGCTGGCAGCTGCTGGAGCTGTGATGAGAAGGGTGCATGAGAGGTGCAGGTCCTCAGCTTGGCACAGCACATGGTAACGTGTGTGTGCATCTGAGTCTGTCAGAACAGGAGGGATGAGCCAACGCAGGTGGGTGAGCCCCTTTGGCCTGGAGTCATTTCTCCGATCCAGTATTGTGGCTGCCTCTCCATGTTAAGGCTCCTTGAGGTGTTCGTATACATTGCTACTACATGTCTCTTCCACCCTCATGCACTTTTTCTTCTGTAATAGACCCAGCTCTGTGTCTCCTAGAGAGGCCTCTCCCTTATCCCAGGCATGGGAGCTGATTTACCTGTGTCAGCCTGAGCTCTGTTTTTACCAGCCCTTCCTCTTGTGACCTTTCATGAAACCATTGAAGCAGTTTCTCCATGAACATCTGACTGAACCCCCCCTGGTGCTTCTCACAGTACTCCCTGCTTTGTGCTGGGAGCTGGAGAGGGAAGGGACTTGACACCGTGGGGGCGAGTGTGCCATCCCCACTCCCAGAGCTGCTCACCCTGCTTGGGTGCCTCCGGGCTGGGGAATGTGGTCTATGGCACAGGCTGACAGTTGCCCTTTGGTTGCTTCCCTGGTGAGGTGGGGAGCATCGCTGTACTGGCCATGCAGGAAATGATTGAAAGGAAAACACAAAAAGGGCTTTTTTAAGTTTAATGTAGCTCAGTCAAGGAATAAAAGGTAAGAAAAGGTCTCTGCGTCACTTGCACAGCCTTCTGTATTGGTGCCACCAGGCTATCCGGGCCTGAAAGCATGTCCTGTAGATGTGGTGGGGGCAGGCACCCAAGGCTGGATGTGGGTGGCACTGACCAACAGTAAAGCTGCTGTTTGGACACATCTGCCCCGTCACCTCATGTGAGCTGGAGCTGCCCAATGCCCTGTGTGGTGTATGATGTCACAGACTCCATGGAGGTACAGAATCGTTTAGTTAACAAAGTTGCTGATTGTCTACTTTAAGCTTACAAGGGTGTTCTGACAAATAACCAATAAAAACCCGCCGCGCAAATCTTACTCTATAGGTTACTCAGTCACCATTTTTCTCAACCATTTCCTTGTTATTATTTCTAGCTGATATGTGCTTTAGATGTAGCAATCGATGTTATTGCTTGAGCAATCATCACTCTTACAGACTGTGTTTCTTTTTACGACTACAGGGTGATTAAGCACAAGATATCTTCTGCTCCCAGAACTTCCTATTTGAAACAGTCTGTGAGGAAAAAGCATTGTTTTTCTCCTTGATATGCTTACGCCAGTGCTTTCTCGTTAGCCTCGCATATGCAGCTGCGTTGTGTTCTTAAAATGGTCCTCAACAGCCCTGCTCTCAGGAAGTGATGCTATCGTGGAGCTGGTTTGGATGCTTGGGGAGGCTGAGTTTAGTTAACTTTGATTTTGTGAAGTAGAGCAGTAGCAGTTTATTAAAAGCATCTTGACAACAGCACTGGTTGGGGTTTCTTTTTGTGCGTGTTTTTTTTCTTCTGGTTGACTTTGGGAGTGAGTGATACAAGGGGCATGATGGCGGTTTCAGAGGCGGAAGGACACAACTAAAGAATATCTAAATTAACTGAATATGTCAGTCTCAGAGCAGATATGGCCTCCATCTAGCTGCTTGTTCTTTTACCTATATGCATACCTGTGTGCACATATAGACAGAGTTTTCATATGCAAGAGATGGCGGATGGCCAGTGGTTCTACCTGCTGTCTTTCCCTGTCTATGTTTTTAGTTCCTTGGCTGGTGTTGCCCAGACTTTGCCCTACTCAGAATTAACTGTTTTGGAAAAGTAGGAGCCAGCTAAAAGGCTTCTGTATTTGTCCATTATTTTTCCACTTTCTGTGGTTGGGGTTTTGGGGGGCTTGCTTTTTTGCTTGTTTGTTTGCTTGTTTATTGCTTTCTAACTCACAATGGGCTTCAGAACTGAGGGCAAGGAGGAGCTCAGGCTTGAACCATCCTCTGGGCTCTGGTGGGGACACTGTTTGCTGCACGCAGGGCAGGAACTGTGCCGTCCTGGGATGTGGTGCAGCACAGGCATGGAAGGGGTGTCCCTCCCTGAGCCTCCTGCAGGTTTAGCACCCGCAGCCCAAATGTGAAGGTGCCTTGTGCTGTGTGTAGTCATGCACTTGATCAGACACCTTGAAAATGAGTTCCCGTTAGCAGAACTTAACAAGGGGGAAGTAAGAATTTGCCAAGCTGCTTCATGATGCTTAGAGGGCTCCTTTTTCTCCTTCCCACCTCCTTCTGGTACGGGGTTTTGCTCTGCTGTGGAGCATGAGAGCTGAAACCCACGAGCCCCCAGCTGATGGGAATAAACACCCAGCAAGTGCCTACCCCAGTGAGTCTGGTGACAGAACAGTGGAAGCTAGCAACAGGTTTCACAGAGTCTAAGTAGCAAGCCAGCTGACAAAGCAGCTTGTTCCCAAGAAAGCTTATGGCGACAGGCCCCAAAAATTATTAACTGAAATAAGAGTGCTTGCAATGTGATAACTCTGTCTTTGCCCTTGTTTAGAAAAGGACAAGGGGTGGTTCCTCTCAATATGGCAACATGAAAGTCCTAGTTTACAGATAGATTGTATTTATCCTGAAGGAAATTGAATGAGGTTGTGTTGGTTTGTTTTGTATCCCTAGGAAAAAAGCAAGAGGCATCTTAAATTCAGTGTAATCATTCTTGGCTTTGCTGATATAACATGAAAGGCAGTTGACAGTCGTCATGAAAGTCGTGGCAAAGGCAACTGCCATAGTTCAGGGACTCGGTGTGACTATGGCAGTTTTAGGAGTCTCCCCTAGTGCTGAAGTGACTTGAGAATGGCAGGTCATCTGTGTGAGAGGTCTGAGGGGAATAGGGACTGTACTAAGAGGTACAATAAGCAGCTACGCTGTGTAAACTTCAACCCTTAGTATTGTGTGCAGGGGAGGGGAAAAAACCCCAATAAAGTAATGGCTGTGAGACCAGGAGGGGAAAATGCCATGATGGGGACAAAAGGGAAAAGATGCAGACACTCAGAACCATTTTGTATTTATTAACATGCTGTAGAAAACATTCACTGCACCAAAAGAGAATAATTCATGAAGAAGCAGGTGTAAAATTTGTGTATAATCACAGGCTGAACCTCTTCACCATGCTTTTCCAAGATTTTTGCGATGCGGTGCTGGTGTCAGCAGCTGCTTCAACCTCACGTGAAAGGTCGTAACTGCAGAACAGAAGCCACTGGGTTAATTTTTACAGGCAAGACTATTAGTTAGAGATCTCAAAGTAGCAATATTCAAGAAATTTGAGAAAACTTCAGGTATTCCTACTTCGCAGGTTGCAATTCCATAGAGAGGAACATAGCTGTGTGTACATTTTACCACAGTGAAGGGGATATTTCACTTCTTTAGAATAGTTTTAACAACTAGTGTATTTTTTGGATTATGTTCATCATGGATAAGCTGCCATACTTTTTGTCCTGGGTTCAGCAGTAGCAGTCATGTTTTCCTCCTTCTTAGTAGCTGGTGCAGCGCTGTGTCTTTGACTTTCAGCCTGGGAGCAGCGCTGATAACACCGACATTTTCAGTTGCTGCTCAGTAATGTTTACTCTGACCAAAGACTTTCTGAGTCTCATGCTCTGCCAGGGAGGAGAGGAAGCCGGGAGGAAGCAGAGACAGGACACCTGACCCAAACTAACCAAAGAGGTATTCCATACCACAGCACGTCATAGATCACTGCTTGGTTGGGCTGGGTATCAGTCGGCGGGTGGTGAGCACTTGTATTCTCTTCCCTTGTTATTTCCCTTATCATTATTATTATTGGTGGTAGCAGCAGTGGTTTGTGTTGTACCTTAGTTACTAAACTGTTCTTATCTCAACCTCTGGGAGTCACATTCTTTCGATCCTCCTCCCCATCCCTCTCAGAGCCGGGGGGGGGGGGGGGGGGGGGGGGGAGAAGAAGAGGCGAGTGAGAGAACGGCTGCATGGCACTGAATTATCAGCTGGGCTTAAACCATGGCAGTTTTTTAGTATGACTCAGTACAATGCAGTATGTATCTGTGCTTACACTCTTAGTGCAGCAGAGGGGTATGGAGATATTAAAATGATGTAAGTAAGTTGTCTCAGATTGGCCTAGCAGCACATGCAGGAGCACAGAACTCAGCAGGGCTGCAAAACCTACCCCAAATGCCTGGGGAGACATTTATCTGGCAAGCATTCAGTGAGCTCTGTGTGGCTGTGGCTACCTGCAGCCTGCATCCACCAGCTGAAGGCTCAGTGTCTGCATCTTGACATCCCGCAGGATCAACTTCTGAGCATGTGTCTGGGCATACAGACAGCCTTGACCCAACAGACTATCATGTTTCAAAGTCAGGTCTGATTTCCAATTTCAAAACTAAACCCTGCTAAGTGTTCAACAGGTTTTCTACAGCTGCTTAGCAGAAGGCAGATGTATTTTCACTCTCCCGGAGCAGCAGTATATACAAGTTCCTTTAGGAGGATAATTAAAGGCTGGCATAACCTATTTGCAGGTGGGTGTGGAGTAAGAAAAGCCTGCTTCACCAGCAGGACTTAACCTACCTCTCCTTGTCAGTTAAATGCTGCTGTCTTCTGAACCACTGGATGAATTTTTGGTCTGGTGCCATGCAGTAGCTGTTACGTGCAGATTGTGAGAGCTTTATTTGGGCAATTACTTTAAATTCCTAAGAAAATACATAAAATACATAAAATAAATTCTAAGTAGAAAACAAGATAAAACAAAATTCATTCATATAATAAACATACAGACCAAAAGCACCAGGGCAAATTTAGTTTGACCTGAAGTTCAGTTTCAGCTGAGTGACAATTTCAAAAACCGGTTTTTCAAACAGTGAAGTCCTTTCCCAAGTACCAACTGAAGTGTAATGCTGGCGCAAACCCACCAAACAGCGGCACTGCTGGTTGTTCCTCCCGGAACAAGAGTAGCGAAGGTGATAAATCCTTCAGACTAACCTACCCTCTCACCCCTGTGCTAGCCAGACCAGCTCTGAGAAAAGAATCATATTCTGAACTCAAGTGGCTCTCAGGCACCAAGCAAGGGTAATAATTAGGGGTTCGTGGGATGAAAGCAGAATCTGATCCTCCTCAACTTTGCATGTTGTGCACTCAGACTTGCACCAGAGGAACGTAAAATGCTACCCTCAATATGGGTGACTAGAATGCGCATGCACACTTTGCCAAAGTAGCCCTTAAAACTCCCTTGTGTTAGAGGAGGTTATAGAATCAGGATGTAGGTATGGAGCTGAGTATTCATCATGGTTCAGAGGGCAGCTTTGCCACTGGTTTGTATGAAGCTGGACTGATGGCCGTGGAGAAGTGCCTGTATTGCATTATTAGCATCCTGAGCTATTTAGCTGTACATATAAGGCAAGACAAAGAAGTGGCCTATAGAACTGGAAGCAGTTAAGGGAAGGAAATGGCTCCATCACAGCCAAATCCAAGTCTCCTTTCAGACCCCAGAAGGGAGATTTGGCACAACTTAATTAAGACAAATGCAACCTTAGTACCTTTCCTCCTACACAGCATTATCTGTCTGACCAACAAGGATCAGGCTGAAAGGAAAGACAGCATTTATTTCTCAGTCCTGTGTACCTAGTTCATTCTCTGCAGCCTTTTACCTACAAATAGTCAACTGCAGCAGAAGGAAGATACTTACAAACTGTATCTTCTGGAATGCAAAGTTCTCATGCCACCAGGTCTTATTCAACACATAGTCTTATGCCACAGAGGTAAATCCCATGGAAGTAAGTGGCCTGAGCTCCTCTTCCCCTGTTGCTCACATCTAAAAAGTAGGCTCTCTCCCTGTACCATACCCTGCCACACACAGAGTGTGGCAGAGGCTGACAGCATTTCTGGGATTTATTCTTTCCTCATGAACTTGAATTAAAATTAACAGCTGTTGTATATGCCTGAGCAAAGACAAGCGGCCTCACTCTAGAAGAGGGCATTGCTAAACTGAAAATCACAGAACGTTCAGCTTACCCTTCGTCTCTTCTCCAAATTTATCAGGCCACCCTGTTAGAAGGAAAGAGAAGGGATCAGAGTAGAAGAGCACATGCTCAGTTGAATTTCATCACAAACAGGAAGAAGTAGCAAAGCTAATGTAAAGCGCAGACCTGCCCTGAGTAAGTACCTTCTAAAAATAGCTGTTTTCAGGTCTGGTATAAACCACAGCACTCAGTCTGAGTCTCCAGAGGATATCTGTCCTCATGACCTAAATGGCAGTCTGCCCAAAAGGAAGAGCACAAGAGCGCTCCTAAAAGCTGTGTTGAGATCAGGTCTGAAGAACACTAGCCGGACTTTGAATGCAAGAAACAACCTTGGCTTTTGGCTGAGCTTTGAGTTTAGCAGTGTTCCTCAGTGAGTTCACCAACTGAACACAAAGCATGGACAGAAGGGAACTGCCAAGAGTGACAAGTCTGAGTCTATACTGAAGCACTTCACTGACTGATCTGAAGAGCTGAGTTTGTCATTCTGTGTATTTTACCAATTATTCATGGAGATCATTATACCTAAAATGTTTTCAGAAAATGAAACAGAATAATGGAAAACCTAACGTCTTCACATTTTCTAACCTAGGGAAACAAGACAAAATACAATGCTAAGCTTTTCCCTTGAGATAATCTGTACTCAAGATTCTTTTTGCTAATAAAACTGAATATTCCTTTCCAGTAGAAGATATGGGAACAGACACACACAGTGGTGGGAAGGCAGGGAGGATTCAAAAAATCACCCCAAATTACCTCAACATAGTCTGGAAGGGCTGTGTCAAGCATACCGAGATCAGTGAGGAAGGTACCAAGGAAAGGAACCATGCCTTGCATTACTCCCTGCAAATGATCAGAGCAACATTGGATTGACCGACAAGTGGTAATAATTAGAATGCTAGAATGCTTCTGTATAAGAAAATGAAGTACAAGTAGTCTGCTTAACCAGTGGTCTTACAAATTACGTTTTCTTTCATTACGTGTATTCCTCAGTATCTAATCCAGAATGTATAGAATTATAGAATAGGTAGCGTTGGAAAGAACATTAAGATCGTCTAGTTCAAACCCCCCTGCCATGGGCAGGGACACCTCCCACTAAACCATGTCACCCAAGGCTCTGTCTAACCAGGCCTTGAACACCGCCAGGGATGAAGCATTCACAACTCCCCTGGGCAACCCATTCCAGTGCCTCACCACTTTCACAGTAAAGAACTTCCTCCTTATATCCAATCTGAACTTCCCCTGTTCAAGTTTGAACCTGTTACCCCTTGTCCTAATGAAGAGTCCCTCCTCAGCATCCTTATACCCCCCCTTCAGATACTGGAAGGCTGCTATGAGGTCTCCAAACTGCCTTCTCTTCTCCAGGCTCAACAGCCCCAACTTTCTCAGCCTATCTTCATACGGGAGGTGCTCCAGTCCCCTGATCATCCTCTTGGCCCTCCTCTGGACTTGTTCCAACAGTTCCATGTCCTTTTCTTGTTGAGGACGCCAGAACTGCACACAAGACTCCAAGTGAGGTCTCACGAGAGCAGAGCAGAGGGGCAGGATCACCTCCCTCGACCTGCTGGTCACGCTCCTTTTGATACAGCCCAGGATATGGTTGGCTTTCTGGGCTGCAAGCACACACTGCCGGATCACGTTCATTTTCTCATCGACCAACACCCCCAAGTCCTTCTCCGCAGGGCTGCTCTGAATCTCTTCTCTGCCCAACCTGTAGCTGTGCCTGGCATTGCTCCGACCCAGGTGGAGGACCTTGCACTTGGCATGGTTAAACTTCATCAGGTTGGCATCAGCCCACCTCACAAGCGTGTCAAGGTCCCTCTGGATGGCATTCCATCCCTCCAATATATCAACCGAACCACACAGCTTGGTGTCATCGGCAAACTTTCTGAGGGCGCCCTCAATCCCACTGTCTATGTCACCAACAAAGATGTTGAACATGACCAGTCCCAACACCAATCCCTGAGGGACACCACTCGTTACTGGTCTCCAGCTGGACACTGAGCCACTGAGCACTACTCTTTGCGTGCGGCCATCCAGCCAGTTCTTTATCCATCAAGTGGTCCACCTATCAAATTGATGTCTCTCCGATTTAGAGAGAAGGATGTCATGTGGGACAGTGCCAAACGCTTTGCACAAGTCCAGGTAGATGACATCAACTGCTCTGCCCCTGTCCATCAGTTCTGTAGCCCCATCATAGAAGGCCACCAGATTGGTCAGGCAGGATTGGTCAGAAGGACTTGGGGGTGTTGGTCGATGAAAAAATGAACATGAGCCGGCAGTGTGAGCTTGCAGCCCAGAAAGCCAACCATATCCTGGGCTGCATCAAAAGGAGCGTGACCAGCAGGTCGAGGGAGGCGATCCTGCCCCTTCACTCTGCTCTAGTGAGACCTCACTTGGAATATTGTGTGCAGTTCTGGCGTCCTCAACATAAAAAGGACATGGAACTGTTGGAACAAGTCCAAAGGAGGGCCATGAGGACGATCAGGGGACTGGAGCACCTCCCATATGAAGATCAGCTGAGAAAATTTGGGCTGTTGAGCCTGGAGAAGAGAAGGCTGCATAGCAGCCTGCCAGTATCTGAAGGGGGGGTTATAGGGATGATGGGTTAATCGTGTTACCAGTTCAAAAAGGACCCCAAACACACCATATCTTTTTGAAGTTGGAGTCGCCTCTGTGTCCTTTTCTTATTTTCTTTCACACTGCTGTCTGGATTCGCATATTTGGATGTTTCTTCCTGTGAGTTAAAATGGAATTAAAGGCAATTAATGGAGGAGCTTAGTGGTAAGCTGGCAACTACGTTTGTGTAAAACAATTGTAAATATATTTAACCAGGCAAGCCAGGCCAGCAAAAACATTTGCTGTGCAGCTACATGTGTGTATACGTGTGCTTATTTTCTGGGGTCATACACTGATGGGGAATTTTGGACAAAATCCCACAGGATGACTAAGGGAATTTTTTTGCAAAATGACTCTACTCAGGCTAAAGCTAAGTGCTGTTGAAAATCTCCCGAGAGTTCAAATCAGAGCAGCTTACCTATACTTCAGGTGTGTAGACGCTTCTCTGAACTCTATCCTGAAACTCCTGACCTCAGGACTTTGGTTGTATTTTCTAATCAGGAGTACTACAAGTAAACACCTCTATCTTATGTAAGGCTTTGTTGTTTTTCTTATGCTGACACATAGAGATCTGGCAACTACCCCCTGTGGATTATTTACTAATCCAGAAATACACAGGAAATGAAAGTAATAGGTTTTTATTTCTGCAATATAAACTTTCTTATGAATGGATGAGTTATTTCACAATAGACCTGTAGCCTTTATTTCCTGGATCAATAAGGGATGCTGGGAGTTACTGTTATTTTTTTCCAGTGGTCAGGTACGTAAGGCATGAATCATTATCAATGTCTTTTTAAGAGGCACAAAACAACAGTCTGCACTTGTAAAGAGCCTCTCATTACGATGCTTAGTTCTCTCAGTCACAGTTCCTGAACCGATCACTCAAACTGTATTTCCTTCCTTGGCTAAAAAACAGGAGCATGTGAACAAGAAGTGTTCATGTTTCAACGTCTTCAGGATACTTGAAAGGTAAACTTGAGATTCTTTAGCAGTAGCCGGCAGGCAGGCACAGAAGCTAAAACTGCAGCCTGCAGCAGAGCTGTCGTTTAAGGAGAACACAGTGTCCCCTCTCCATGCCCACCAACCTATCTCATATGGCATTTTGTCTGCTCTGCATTTGAATTTGGAGGATGGATAGGCAAGGTCAAACACAGCTTCCCTAGAGAGATTATTTATAGTGAAATGGAACAAAGACTTTAAAGATTCAGTGGACATGAACCCTCCAATCATTACAAAACGATCCAAGGCAAGAAGTAGGAGGGAGGTTCTAGCTATTCTGTGGAATTTTTCTCCTCTCACTACTTTCAAAATACCTCACCTCCTTTAAAACTTAGTGACAGAGGTGGATAATTCATGGTAAACGAAGCAGATTGACAGGTTTGAGTGTGTTCACCTATCGTTCCTTGTGGAGAGCTATTTGGCTGTGAATGGGCATGTGAGCAATCCTGACAATTGCTTGACAATTGTAAGGTAGTGACCCGCAGGCATTGAGGCCTCGCCTGAGCGTTACTAAAGTTCGTGTATGTGCAGAAGCCTTGGGAAAAGTTAGCATGGAAAACTACTGAGAGAGATACGCAGAGAAGGAATGTTGACTGTAACCTTGAAGCATATGCTGTCATAGTTAACCAATCATTAAGCTGTTACTGAGTGAATCCTATTCTGTATTTAGTCGTGTGAGCAATACATGTATCCAATTAGACTTGTGTGTGTTAATGATAGACAAGTAGAGTGCCTATATATACTGAGCTATCTGCACAATAAACTTTGGCACAGCCTGATCATATTGGTCTGTGTGCCGTGTCCGGGACTTCTGCGTCAACAGTTCCTGAGCAAAACACAGTTGTTTCAGATACCGAGGCAAGGGGTAAGGTACAAATGCCAGATTGACTGGATACAACGACCAGAAAGTGAACTGATTATCCAGGTTCTGGAAACTTTTTTATGCAAGCAGAAAATACTGCTGCAAGCATTCCTTAGTTTCTACAGAATATAACCTTTCCCTGCTGTTCTTCCTCACTCCTTTCAAGCTCCTGAACTTGGGGTTCACCCAGGAAAGCATACAAGTCAAGCTTTCGGACAGAGCCTGCTTTGCTGTCCATCTGGCCACATACAAGAGCAGGAAGCCTGTTCCTTCAAAATTCCCAGTCCTGTTTTCTAGGCCCGAGAAAGGTATGGGATAGATGGATAAACATCTTGCTTTCATTCCTCAGCTGAAGCTGAGCGTCAGTGCTCCAGTGAAGTCAAAAGTACCACAGTGGTGCAGCCCACTTGAAAATCTCATCTGGAGCTGCTCTGCACCCACCAGTGCAAACCTGAGCCTTTCCAGGTCTCCTAAGAGGTACACAGGCGAGAGGCTTATCTCTCTAGGCAGAGCAGCATAAAGCCAAAGCGCTAACCTGTAACTCATTTCAGCAAAACTACACCATGCAGCACCTCTTCACACCGGTTGTGGCTCCAGCACTGTCGCAGGTGCAATACAGCACATACTGCTATTCTGCAGCTAGACCTCAACACTCCCAAAGGAGCCTTACCAAACTACAGCAGTGTGACATTCAACTTGAGAGGCTCCAAGTGATCCTGACCTGCTGTCTTGTGAACAAGTCCACACCAAATCTGTGCTGCTGCAGCCTGCTGCTTGTGGGCATCCAAGCTCAATAGGGTAATGCTAGCGTAGGTTTTTTTCAGGAACAATGAAATCACCTCTGAGCCCAACAGAAAAGCACAGGTTTCACGAACCTGTCCCCCCTGAAGCACCGCATACAGTAGTTCAGGGAGAGATGAGCTTTGGCTGCTGGTTAGAAAAAACATTAACCTCAGCTTTAACTGAGATCACAAGCCTTGCAACTCAGGTAATTCTCACCTTCGTCAGTAGTTCCCTGCTTGTCAGGTAATTGTCATGGTCTGAGAAGATGTCACCCAGCTCTTCAAACATCTGCATTATGTCCCTGTACAGGAAAAAAGTAAATAATTTGAGTCATTAGTAAGCACTCTAAATAGATGAGATCACTGTTTTTTCTCACAAATCATTTATAGTTGGGTATATAAAAAGATTAATACAACCAAACTGCATCCAATGAGATGCTGCACGTCCACTAGGAACCCTCCTGGGATGTTCCTGTGCTCCCAGTAAAGTCAGGTCTTATTTGACAGCATCACTTAGAAATACCATAGGTACACAGACCCTGAGCAGGGTTTTCAATTACACTGCAGGCTAGCAGGTTGTTGTAAGAAAGGATGTAAATTGATACAAGGGACAGAAAAACAGCTGTCAGAGGTATCCCACAGACTTCGGTTTTGCCCTATTCCATGCACTCTATAAAGCTAGAAGCATTTAAGTGAACAAGTCCCTTTCTACTGTCCGACACTATGTTTACGAGATGGCAATATTTTGTCCAGGAACAGCAACACAGGGTAATGGAAAGAAAAGACCCAGCTCTCTAGGAGAAATGCAGAACTCTTACTGCCTGGCAGTGACATTTCCCTTTGTTTATCAAAGGCAAAGGAAAGAAGTCTATTCCTCCCAAACTGAATGAGCAGAACACCATCTTTCCTACAAGGAGCTTTCTGGTGTCTGTTTGGCATGCAGTAAATATGCCAGGTATTCCCATGTACGAAGTATTGTCTTTAATACAGGTTCGGATTTTGTTGTTTGGGGATATATTTAAGGACACGTCAGGACCAGGAGAGGATTAGGGAGGGCTGTAGCAGCCTGGACCTCCTCCAACTTCATGGGAGAGAAGACAATAGGCAAGTATCATGGGGCCCTTTTGCAGACTGTCTGAGAGCACCATGCATAATCTGGTCAAGTAGCTGGTCCCACAGTTTTTTGGAAGAGGTTGTGGAAGATCCAATAAGCTATAAAGGACAGAATAGACCCCATATCCCTGAGACCAAGCTGTCCCCTCAATATGTAAGAGAGCTCACTGCAGTCAGACCCAAAAAAGGGATCTGAGCCTCACAGGAGTGAGAAGTTCTAACAGAACAGATGTCCACAAAGGAGCAGAATAGGAAGACTAAGAAGAACAAGATGAAAAGAAAGAACAATGAGCTTTTTGCCTTTGTTTGGAACTGGCCGTAGGAGCAGAGCGGGAGGCTTACTTTGGAACACATGCCCAGGTCTTCTTCAGTCGATAGATGGAGTTGGACTACAGTGCTGCAATGATGGCCCTTAAGGAGGAAAAATTCTTCAGGGTCCTACATTCCTGTGAAAGAAGCCATTAGAAACACGGCAGCATTAAATGTCAGCATTACAAATACGTTTATGCTCTTCTGTTTGACTGGTGTCATGCTTGCTACACATTCTCACATCTAAGCAGGCAGCGGTGCAAACAGTATCAAAAATAACACTCCCTCCTCCAGCCACAAAATACTTTCAGGCTTTGGCACTTTTATCTTGTTTTCCTCACTTGCATGTACTTGTGGTGCTATTTCAGTGCTCCAGCTTCCAGTTCTTCTAGTAACAATAAAAGGGGAACCCAGTCCATGAAGCAGAGCTAAAAAGCACAAATGTTACACCTCTTAGAAAGCTCTTTAGAGTTACCAATACCTTTTACCCTTTAGGGGAAGAAGCAGGCTTTGCCTCTTCATATGTGGTATTTAGAATGTTACCCTCGATCATCCACCTGTCAATTACAAATAAGGACATGCACAGGAATAGCCTGGTATTCAAGTACATCCACAGGTAAAAGGAAAAACCTTCCCAGCCTCTCCATCCCTTAATTGCTTTCACTGATATGAGCAGTATTTTCTTCCTAGGGAAGTGAACTGGTTGAATTTATACTTATTTTACCGTAAATGTTACATTATCAAGTACATGGCACTTCCCATCTGCAAGACACAGTATCTGATGCCATTCAAGTAGCACTCCCAACACTGTCAAGATACAAGCAACAGCCTTCCTCCCAGGATGGGGAAGGAACTAAGGAGATAAGGGCAATACTTCATCTGCTATTACAAAGAAGTTAGTCAAAACCAGAAAGAATTAAGCCAAGATGCACACTGGCCTGGGGCCAATGCATACAACCACCTTCTGCCCTTCCAACTGCCTCAAACCAAGGCACCCAGCACAAGAAACATTAAACAGTCTAGAACAAATGCTTTACATGTGCAATACAAATCCAATTGTCCATGATCTTGGCTCTTTGCTGTGTTTTGAGTCCCTTGCTATTCAGGATAGTGCTGACAACACAGTTGGTAGCTGCATTGAACTGAGAGATAGTAGCTCTGATAGTAGGTGCCACGTGCTTGTTTTCTTCCTTATGCCTTTGAGACCAGATGCATCCCAAGCAGTGGTGGGGCACAACTTTCTTGAAGAGTTCCTAGAGTGAAATAGAGGTGCCTAGGTCAGAATGATTCTCAATGATCTCTACTGTCCACAAGAAGAAATTCGTATTTATAGTACATATTGGATATAAATCTAATGTGGTATTAAAGGGTAAATAGTTGTTTTCACTTAGTTTAAAATGCATACTTTGGTATACTCTTTATAGGCTTGATGCCCTAACTGTCAGCTAAATAGTCCTTGGAAAAGAAGAGACACCTTTGTATCAGTTGCATAACCAAAGGGGAAAATTTTTTATAGGACGATAATTTGAAGGAGTTTGATACAGACAGACCAAATCAGAGCACTACAGTTAAGAGTACCTGTACATCTTCAGGGCAGGCAGCATAGCCAAAATGCGCTATTTCTCAGGTGCCAAATATTAAACTTTGCAAAAAAGGCTGTACAGTGTAATTTCACACTTAAAAAACCGAAAACACCAAAACCAACCAACCAACCACAACAACAACAAAACCAAACAAAACAACAACAAAAAAAACAACAAAGGACTAAAGGAAAGAGCTCAATGAAGAAAGCAAGTTTGGATAACCAAGCAGAGCTGTGTTCTGTGTCCCAGCAATAGACCTGTTCTGGAACACTACTCTTACATTGATGCAAACCTTAAAATTAAATAAATAAATAAACTAAATTCAGATGCCCAGCCTTATTTCACTAGCATTTCAAGTAGTACATATGCTCTACATACTGCATCCATGTATGTCAACTGTTCTGCCACAACGTGTTCTTGGAAAGAAGTGAATTCTTCTGGACTGCAGATCTCCGGTTCCTCTTCCTCACACTGGTTACCGGAGGAAGTGTTATGGACTTCATCTGTCCAGGATGGAAAACACAAGTTGGTAAATTTATACAGCAAACAGTGAATTAAAGCAGGTGTTTGTTTAAAACATCACTATACATATTATAGCAGAACACCCAAGTGGTCCAGCCTGGAGCAAATGCCTCACTGTGCTGTGTATTTTAGTGAGACAGATGATGACCATAAGATTGAACTGGCAAAGAAAAGCTGGAAGATAAAGAAATTCAGTTAGACAGAATTGAGGTGTTTAGAGTCTCTTAGCAGAGAAGAGGCTTTGCCCATTTGTTAAACATTCCTCCAAAAGAAAAAACATCACCACCACCCCAATTCCTTATTAACATTGCAGAATTTTGTTGATCTACTTTTCAATATTTATGTCTTATAATCTGAAAAAAAAAATAAAAGTTATCAAACTGTAAATGGATGAGAATGCAGTTATATCCCCCACAATATTGCACTAGGAATGCTCTTATATCCAGATTTCATCTCCCATGTGTGGAAATAAAAGGAGATACCAGATTTCTTAGCGCCACTTGTGGCTACGTGGACTACATTGAAGAGAGTTCATTCCAGCGTCTCTCACCTTCCCTCTCCAGGAATTTTTCCCAGAAAAAGGGAGCACAGTGAGCATCTACAAACATTCTGCTGAATGCTGCTTCTAAATTTGCACTAGGCAGCAGTGAAGAGGTGGGAGAAGAGAGCTGTCCTCACTGAGGGACTTGATCCAGTGCAGAAGGGCAGGGATTTCACAGATTTTTCCCAAGTCACTTTTTGGCTCCCACAGATTGAGAACAAAGCCACGTTAAACACAAAGAAATGTGCCTTTGTTTCCCATGGTAGGGGAGGAAGTCAAACAGAAAATCCCCAAAAATAAATCCTCTTCTTCATCCCTTTTATCGTAAGGTGACAGTAACTCCATAAGAAGGGAGGGGAAAAAAAATGGACTTGTTGAAGACTACTGACAAAGGTACCGAGTTTACTGCTAGTGAGATTTCATTAAACAAAACCAACAGTGCACTTCAGAGTATCTTATGCAATACTTTGTACCCAGTTCAAGCAGAACAGACATCAAAGCAGCAAAAGCAGATAAAGTGATACTTCATCACTGGTTTTCAAAATACTTTGCTTTTCCTTCCTTCATTAGAGTAACAAAACCTAATCGTGAATGTAAATTGCTACAGTTTTGATGTAACAACTTATAACTACAGGCTGTATCCAGATTTCCACCTGCACATTCTAATTGCACTATTCATTGGCAGAGCTAAATGCAATAAAGGGAGACTTCTGTTTCAGCATCATTTTTCTGGGGCTGTTTTGTAACATTATGCTTAATTAAATGGACTTCTTCTGAACCGTTGCAAGAGTCACACTTTTTTCTCTCTCTTTTTTGCCATGTGACTCCTCATTTTCCTTCCAGCTCTTGAAATTCAACTGAAAATATGCATCACTGAGTTGCAACCCTATTCAAAACCTCACAGTGCCCTCAAAACCATGTCCTGGAGTGCAACGCAAGACTTCCCTTTTCTTTTTTCATGCCTCTTCCTCCTTTCTCTCTCACTCATTCTTCATCACTGTGTAACCAGTCTTTTCCCTGCTCTCCCAGAAGCTGGAATCCTCTTCTACTCAAGTGTCTCATCATCTTCAAATAGCTCTGATCTGTCTAGCCCTCTCCAAGCCCAGTGGCCTTCTTGACTTCACTGACAGCTACCATGCGCCCTTTCTGAATTTGCAGTCTCTGGCTCACCTGGCTTTGTATTGCCCAAGCTGGAAGAATTGATGGCAACACTGAATGGAGGTCTGATGGCACAAATCAAACTTAGGGTCAGGACCCAAATTTGTAAATTCATAGCATAATTTTAAATGCTTTAGAGGAAACAAATGCCGAAGCAGGGCTGCTGGGAACTTCTTTTTGCTTGGAGCAATGGATGAATCCAAATACTGCTCTTGAAAGTTTTCTTTGACGTGGGGGAACCAAACCCAGGAAAGGACATCAAAGGCACACATTAGCAATCCTGTTCATTTACGTGCATTCAAGAAGGAAAAAGCCTGGGCTCTGTGTAGTACTCTTTTTTATGTACATTTTAATGACTGAGTTCATTTGGCATTTCATGGTAGCATGCATTGGCATCGTATTTCTGGAACATATAGCAGACATGATTTTTATGGGATGAAATGTTTTCTGTCATTTCTTTTATGCTTTATGACATGGATTATTCCCTCTCATCCCTCTACCAAAGCTGGAAGTTGATTCTAGTTCTCATTTACACATTACGTGAGCTCATGTCACAGGAAGCTTTCTGACCAGGATAAGGGTATGTGTCAGGCTTGTTGCTGCACACAGCATATGTGTGTTCACTCTTCTTTCAGTAGACTGTGACCTCCAATAACGTAAGGTTTTCCTCTGTCCTTGGATGCCAGCCACTCAAATAGGAAAAAACAGCCACAAACGCTTCCTTTGACAGGATGGTAACTAGGAAGAAAAGCTTCATGAGCTTGTGACTCAAGCTATATTTTGTCACAGCTCTGTATTTTGCTTTTTGCTGGTTTGGGCTTTTCTTGGGGGATGCTGGGGGGTGGTGTGTTGAAATGAGAAGACCAGCCAAAAAACAGCTGTGTGTTTTACCTCAATGACATGGGAAGTGCACTGACAATTAACCACTTAGCTGCTGCAGCAATCTCAGATCTCTGGCTAAATATTACAGAAGTGCTGGATTTCCCAATATACCCCAGAAAAAACAGGTATAAGCACCTACGTGGTACAAGTCTCATCCTGCACAGAACCTACAGGGTCATAATGACATATTTTTCTTATTTTATTTTTTTCGCTTTTAAGAGAAAAGTCACTGGTGCACCTCACAACATTGTCAATTAGCATGAGAGTTGATGAAATGTACTCCACCTAAATCCCTGTGATACCTTACAGTCTGAGAGAAGGGAAAGGTAACTTACTGCCATTTTCCATTTCTTGGTTCTGGAACTGCTCCAGGAGGTTCTGCGCCCTTCTCTCTGTGTCAGAGCCAGATATATTCTTCTTCAGGTAATCCAGCATCTTCAGCAGACATGAGTAGTTGGGCAGCTCTCTGAAATCCTCAGAGCACTGATTGAGCCAGGCTTGTAAGATTGATGCTGTTGCACTAAGAGCAAATACACAGAGAACTGGTTGTATACAGCATGTATTGATGCAATCATATGTATCTGTAATTAGTATAACAATAAAAACTCCAAGACTTTCATACCCTACATGAAGGCAGTATGAAGACCTTCTGAGCACCGAGCTGAATCTGTTGGTTTTATGCATGGAATCTGATTAAGGTATCACCCAGATTTTCCCAGGGACTTCAGGGAAGTTGCTCCTGATTTGCACCCATACAAGTGGATCCAGTTGCAGCCTCAAATGAATGCAGAATCAAATCCATTTAAGCTGTATTGAGACCCTTCAATTAAATTCAGGATATCAAATAATGGTAGATAAAGCAATTGAAAGAAGAGGAGAGGGAGAGAACAGGCAGAGGACGGGGAGAGAAGCACACACTCTGAGATTGCCTCATCTGTAAAGATAAAACCCTAATCCTGGCATGTGCAGCACGGGTTGCACTGTGCTGCCAGTACCCAATATCAAGCTTGAAGCACCAAGACAGCTGAACCCAGAAGAAAGATTGGTCTTGCTAACCTTAGGGTGAAATGCAGCAGAAGCTTTATTTTATCCTTAGCCCCAAGACAAGGAGGGGCTGTCAGATTATACCATGCAAAAAGGTATCTTGGTCATGCTGACAGTGCAGAAAAAGGATGCTTAAGGAGTTGCACGAGTGTTGGATTTCATTCAGGAAAGTTATCCCAGAACTTTTTGGACATATGCAGCTAAAAAGTCACCAACTGCAGAAAACTGCCCATTGACATTCTACAGACTAAGGGGAATGAGTGGAAACCAGAGCTGGTGAATCAACATCATCTCCACCCTGCCTGAAACAGAGGGAAGTGATTCGTTTATCTGCTTTTCCTGGTTAATGTAGGTTTTAATCCACACCCACCTATTAGATCGGTTCTTAGATACTGCACAAATGTCAGCTTATGGGAATTTCTTTAAAGCATGTCTTTTCAGGGATTTTTCATTGTTTCTACTTGATTTTCTAAGAAAAGAAGACTTACAATTTATGCTATGGTTTTCCAGAACTAACTTCAAGTTTTGTTGACAAATTTCAACTAAGTGTGGAAAAACCGAAAGAACTCTGGAAAAATAACCTGATTTCTTCAAGTTTTAAGAAAATTCAAGCCTGGCTAAAAAAAAATATTAGCAATTTATTTTTTCTGCTGCAGGAAAGGCTGTGAGATCTTTGGTTCTTTATAGCAACGTGCAGGTAATCAGCGTGTATATTTTTAGCGCACCAATTAGCACTGGCCACAGCACAATTGGAGACTAGGAAGATACAGAAGGCATATCAAAAAACACTTTAAAGAGGACTTTGTTTACCTGAGTTAACAAAGAGAAGAGGGAAAAGGACTTTTGTGTGCAGTCACATAACATGACACACTGGCCACGGCCACTGTTTCATGCTAACCTACTGTGGTGCTCAGAGTAGGACATAACGTGAGAAGGAAAAAACCCTTGTTCCAGAATAAAAGGCACAATAAACATCTAAAGTCCCTGAGAAAAGGAAGTTCTGAAGATTTCCTCTGTGACACTGAAAACATCCCTGTATTTCAAATCTCTTCCAGCCAGTAGTTGCAAATGCTGTGGCAGGCACAAGAGGTGAGTTAGAGGTGTTGCTACAAAACAGTTTTCCTTCTCTAAGGAAGCAGATCTCATGAGCTCTACTGCCATCAGAAAAACAGCCAAGATGACCAAGTGACAGCAACCCTAGTTCACAGCAGGCTCATTCTGCAAATGCTTTCTGCTCGGCTGCGTAGCTGGCTGTGAGAGCTTAGCCCTCCAATGAACATATTTTTCACATCTACAGAAACCTTCCCTGATACTTATTCCAATAACCACATTTCCAAGACCCTCATGCAGTAACAGCATTCCATACACCCAACAATGTTCCATGAAGAAGAAGCGGGCTATGCTCTCAGTAAAAACCACTAAACACGAGTGTCCAGTTAGAGACACCAATGTGTGAGCTCAAAGAGCACCTGCATTCATGAGAATCAAGCACTTGGCTTTTAAGGTTCAAATTCTAAAAAATATGGATGTAGTGGTTCTGGGTCTGTTGTGTTTATAGCTGCAAAATAGAAAGGGAGAAGCAAGACAGGAGGACTTTTCTTTCCTCAATTTGTAAGATTATGAAGAGAGTTCAAATATGAACATAGATTTCACATGTAGACAATGAGGATCCCAAAAGCCAACCCAGAAAGCTCTTGTATCAGAGCTGTATACTAATACTGGCACGTTTGTATGGCAAGTAGGGAAACCACAGCAATATCTGGTTAACTCAGCTGCTCAATGTCATTCAAAATAAACTAATAGCTAAGAAAGAGTTAAAATAATTTCTCCCACTCTCCTTGTCTCATCTTAACCGTACTATTGTTTTCCTCAAAACTCAATTAACTTTTATTCCCATAGAGATATCATTATACAAGTCCTATCCATTTTAGTCTGTTCTTTTGTCTGTTTCTTTCCCTAATTTGGAGCAACCTTGAATTTCTAATTAGACTATTAGGAAATCTGTCACTAATACTGTTAGGGTAGGCTTTCTGACAGGAGACACTCTGGAATTACAGTTTCAGTGCTACAAAAAGTATTTACAACAAAAATTAAAATGGAAACATGGGCTGCATCAAAAGAACGTGACCAGCAGGTCCAAGGAGGTAATTCTGCCCCTCTACTCTGCTCTTGTGAGACCTCACTTGGAGTATTTTGTGCAGTTCTGGTGTCCTCAACATAAAAAGGGCATGGAAAAGTTGGAGCAAGTCCAGAGGAGGGCCGTGAGGATGATCAGGGCCTGGAACACGTCCCGTATGAAGACAGGCTGAGAAAGTTGGGGCTGTTCTGTCCTGGTTGCATGGAGACCTCATAGTAGCCTTCCAGTATCGGAAGGGAGCCTATAGGGATGCTGTCCTATCACTACAGTCCCTTTGTTAGGGACTGTAGTGATAGGACAAGGGGTAATGGGTTCAAACTTAAACAGGGGAAGTTTAGGTTGAATATGAGGAAGAAGTTCTTTACTGCAAGGGTGGTGAGGCACTGGAATGGGTTGCCCAGGGAAGTTGTGAATGCTTCATCCCTGGCAGTGTTCAAGGTCAGGTTGGACAGAGCCTTGGGTGACATGTTTTAGTGTGAGGTGCCCCTGCCCATGGCAGGGGGGTTTGAACTAGATGATCTTAAGGTCCTTTCCATCCCTAACTATTCTATGATTCTATGTTCCAGATTTCAAGTTTCATTGCAAACATGAAACAGATTGTGCAAGTCGTAAGACTCTCCCCACATTCGAAAACCATTTTGGACTGAATTTTCACAACTTTGCTCAGGCAAGCTTCTACCATAAATGCAACAAGTATGTCTTCCACAGTTTAAGCCAGAGGTGGCCAAACTTTTCATCTGGAGCTTCAAGACGATTTTTCTCAGTCAGGACAGGTGTCACACAACAGCCAGTGCTCCATGGCTGCCACAGCAAAGCCAACAGTGCTCCACATCCAAAGGCACAAGAAAGGCCACAACAGACATGTTCACAGCAGTGCTCCCAAGCTCTCGCTGCACCCTCCTCTAATATTTTTAATTCACTCTAGTCCCACACATACCCTGAATGCTGTGTTACAGCAATACTTACACAAACACCACTGTCCTATATCCACAGTATTTTCATTTCTCTTTCACCACAGGCAGGAGAACACTGTACCTCTCTGCATGACCTAATTGAATACTTCCTCCTGCTCTTCTGCCCCTTTTCCCCACCCATATCAGGAGCTCGCCATCACCCCTACTGGCTCCACCACCAAAAACTAGGCTCTGTATTCTTTTCTTAGGAGCATTTACCAGTTCAGCAATGACTTGGAAGGAGCCTGTCCCCAGGAGTTCTTGTATTAATATTGTTCACATGCTGTTTATACTAAGCTCAGTTTCCACGGGCTTGGTTGATGGCCACTTCCATAAGCTGAAGAACAGAGTTTAAGACAGACTCAGTTTCCCAGAGCAGGGTGAACAGTTCACAACTGTTACAGACATTGATTTTTGCCAGCAAAATCATTTCATTCAACAGGGGAAATAGGAAAGAGAAAAAAGGTACTCTGTGCCCTACTGAATTCCTATCGCCTGATTGTTTAATCTGTGTGTCAGGGAGATAAGATTTCTGAAAGCAGGCTAGCGAATTGCTCCTGTCTTGCAGTAGTATCTTTACCTTTGCTGCCCTTGAGAAGAAACTCCCTTCACTTGAGAGACCCAGAGACAGATATGAACGGGAGCCTTCCAAGATCTCAGACAAGAAAGAAACATCACAGAATACATTTTCCATGGGTTGATTATGAGTTATAAAGTTTTCCTTTCCTTCAGAAGAAGAATAGAAGGGAAACTCAACAATTAAGAAGGATAAAGAGAACCTCAGTTGCAAAGACAGTATAAATGACTAATTTCTTATTAAATTAGACAGGAACATGTAAAAAACTATCTGTAAATTGCCAAACGCATACGTAAGACCATCAATGGAATAATCTTTAGAGAGGGCTCTTCCTGCTCCTCCACTATCCATGCAACAGTTTTCAGGCCAGCTCACACAGACTAAATTAAGCCAGCTGTATTTTCTCAGTTTTGCTTATTAAATAACAACATGGGCAATTAAACTTCAGCTCTGAATCAGGGGTAAAATATATGTAAAATGCAAGCAACAGTTGTTGTCAGGGTAGCTTCTTACACCCAGTCCATTTATCAATAATATGCTGATGACTTCCAGCAAATGGTCTGCACTTCTTTTGATTTGGGAAGAACTGGTTCAATGGTGTGTGGGGGGTGCGTTTGCTGGGACACACATAAAGTCAGTAAGGGAACAACTTGGCTGGTTGTCCTGTGTTTTGAGATGCCAACCATTATTTTTCTTTGCTGTTCTAATTATTCTTTTTTTGCTTAGTTCTGGTTGTTTTCATAACTCTCCCACTCTTCCATTGCTTATACTGCCCTGTGTTTGACTCCACTTCTTATGTAACCACACTGGTTTCTGCTGCTGTTTCAGCTTAGTTGGCTTTACTGGGATGAATGCTGATTGTTGCTCTCCCAAATGCATCTTAACTGCTTCCCACCATGGATTTCCCAGGCATCAGAAACTTCCAGCCAGTTTTCTTCCATTTGTCTCACATTCCTTTGGTGTCTGTTCTCCTGGAGTACAGTGCTTCAGGAGCAGTTTCATTTCTGCAGGACTGTAACAGTTTTCCAGTCTTGTTTTCCAGCAGGAGCATTAACATCAGTAGAAAACAAAAGACAAGGTCTCTTTCAGGAAGATTGAAAATGCTCAAGAAACCACGGGACAATGTTTTTTTATGACTATGAGAAACTCCAAGTGCTGCAGTATTACATTGAAGGTTTTGGTAGTTGCTGGTTTAATGCAGAAGAGGAGAGGTAAACATGCAAGACCTGCCGTGTGGTAATTGAAGAGTTCCTTAATTTTATTTGAACTGTTTTACCCAATTGCTGTGGAATGAAACAAGGAGTTTTCAGTTCAGGTTCCAGTTGCTTTGTCTGCTTTTTTCAGTTTTGCCACATTCCAAGTTTCAGTAACAAATAAATTCCACATTTTGATAATAAAGCAGATGCGACTAGGAGCTGACATTCAAGGCAACAAAAAAACCTCCAAATTATTTTGATTCATTTCTGTGACCTGTCATTCACCAACAATCTCCCCCAAATCAGCAAACCAAAGCCAGTAGCAGAAGGAAATCACAACCTTATGCTCCTAGAGGAGGCTTGAAGGGACTTTTACTGTTACTCAAGCTCATTTAGGATTTAAAAGACTTTGGACTCAGCCATGGCAGTGCTTGGGAGTGCAGAAGAGGAGCATTTGAGGGCTTAAAGCTCTTTAACTTTTTGTACTAAGTAAACTGGTTTTTCTTCTCATTCAGTTGGTCTAACTCCAGCAAGAATCCTCTCTTTTACAGCACTGTAAGTATACTGCAAGTATAAAACATACACAGGGGAAAAAAAAAATAAAATCCCCGTTTGAAACTTCATACTGCAACCAGGAGACCAGTTTTCCAGTTCTACCACTTTCTCTTTAGCGCTCATGAGAAATAGAACCTAAACTGGGACTTATCTTTCTCTGGCTTCATCAGGAGAGATGCAAATGAACAGATCAGAACATGTCTCACTGTTTACAGCACAGCATTTCCTTTTCATTGCCTTTGCCCTGGCTGTGGAATCACTTACTAGCTGCGAACAGGAGAGTTGTTTCTGTGCACAGGGAGAGATGGCACACTTTTCCACTGTCCATTATATTTACCAACATGCCTAAAGAGTATTTTTAAAGAAAATGTACAAATGTTAGACCTCTAGAGAGCAAGCAAACAAACAAAAAATCATGGTCCAAGTCCATGGACCAATATGACACCACCATCTGCTTCTTGAAAAAACTCTCCCACAGATAATCTCAGGCTCATGCTACTACATTTTTGCGTGAGGTCTCCAAGTAACTCTGTTCAGTCAACATTAAACTAGTCTTCCCTGAATGCAAACATTGCAGGCAAGCCTGGTCTGCCAGGCTGGACATTCTTCTGCGTACACTGAACAGGAATGAATCACTTCTGGGAACTTCACTTACAGAAATCTTTAAAACTCTTGGCAATAAGAGTTTTATCTAGCACCTTTTATCTATGAAGTGTGATGTGCTGCATCAGCTCTACAGGTCTTGCAAGCCTGCAAGTCATCTCAGTGACACGGCCTCAGCAAGCATTGTTTCAGACCCTCACATTACCCAAAGGCATCTCGGTATCCAGTGAAGCTACTGACTTCCAAGAGGTAAAAGCAGTTACAATATTTTGTACTTTGAAGGTTTTACAGTCCTTTCTCTGTCCTCAACCAGCTCCAGCCACGTCTTTAATGCCTACCTTATGGGAAAAAAGTGTTCTGTTCATTTTATACTCCACCTCTCAAAATTAAAGGATTCTGTGCTTTGGGTACAGTTGTCTGCCAGCAGCAGATAGCCCAGAGATCAAAATTAACACCATCTTTCAGTAGAGGGGGGAAATAGGGCAGAAGATATTCCACACATCATTCTGCATAGACAGCTCGACCTTTAAACAGGGAGTTAAAAGTTAACTGAGGAACTCTCCTGCTCTGAATAGAGATAACAGTGATCAGGTCATATCATCTAAAGCACTGTTTCTTACTATCTTGTAGGCAATATGCACAACCATTTCAGAAGGACTGAGGTGACTGTCTCGAGAGTGGACGCCTGCAGCGCCTGATTGGGGGGAGGCTAGGCGTTCAGGAGTTTCAACTTGGAGCAGCAACAGGAACCGAGGGAGGCTCAAGATCTCAGACAGGGTTTGCCCAGAAGCCGGCAGTTCAGCGGACGTGAGCAGCTGACTCAGAGGGGGTGGCGCCAGGAGGACCGGCACCAGCCCTGAGTGGTTAAAAACCTGCCACAGGGAGCGCAGTGGGGCGAGCAAACAGGGTGGGTTTGAGGCAGTTTGCATGGGCAGGCAACTGGGATGGTGAGCACTCGCCGTATGACCAGGGCTTGGTCTGGGATCTCTGCTCTGGCTGCCCCAGCAGTGGCCATTGTAGGCACCCAGACAGAGCTGATGAGAGGGGAGGCTGCAGCGCAGAGCTCGGGGTGTAGAGAGTGCCTACAGTGCTCTCCTGAGGGGAGAGTGCACAATGGGCAGGGCTGCACTCGGTGCTCCCTGGTGGAGGTCCTCCTGCAGCAGGTGGCTGAGCTGCAGGATGCTGTTACTAGGCTGAAAGGTGTCAGGGAAGCTGAGGGGAAACAGCACTCACTGCTTGCTCCAGGACTAGACTGTGCAGGGGCCTCAAGCGTCTACTGTTGCTCATGCAGGAAAGAAGGCTGCTAATCCAGGAAGCTGGGAAACAGTAACAAAAAAAAAAAAAAAAAAGGAGGAAGAGGACAATTAAAAGCAAAGGGCTTCCTCCTAAATTTGTTGTCCGCACCCAGAACTGCTTTGCTGTCCTGCAGGGGATGATGAGGAACCACGCTTGATTCAGGAACAACCGGCTGATGCACTGGTAAAGATCACTACTGGTGCTGCCAGGAAAAAGCAGCGGGTCCTAGTAGTAGGGGACTCTACTCTGAAAGGAACAGAGGCACCCATCTGTCGGCCTGACCCAGGCTCAAGGGAGGTGTGCTGCTGTCGTGGTTTAAGCCTCTATAACTCACGCAGTCGCTCTCTCACTCACTTCCCACTCTTTCTTCCCCCAGTCCCTTGGGAATGGGGAGGAGAATCAAAAGAATGCAACTCCCACAGGTTGAGATGAGAACAGTTTAGTAACTAAGGTATAACACAAACCACTTCTGCTACCACCAATAATAATAATGTCCAGGGAAATACAAGGAAAAAGAGTACAACTGCTCACCACCAGATACGAAGCCTAATCCCACAGCGAACCCTCACCCTTCCGGGTCTCTGCCCCCGTTTTTACATTCTGGGCATGACGTGCTGTGGCATGGAATACCTCTCTTTGGTCAGTTTGGGTCAGGTGTCCTGTCTCCACTTCCTCC
This sequence comes from Amazona ochrocephala, assembly GCA_039720435.1. Classification (NCBI taxonomy): domain Eukaryota; kingdom Metazoa; phylum Chordata; class Aves; order Psittaciformes; family Psittacidae; genus Amazona; species Amazona ochrocephala. The sequence goes on along the minus strand of CM077884.1, from coordinate 484,796 downwards.
CAGCTTCCCCTCCTCCCTGGCAGAGCATGAGACTCAGAAAGTCCTTGGTCAAACCAAAACATTACGAAGCAGTAACTGAAAACACTGGTGTTATCGGTGCTGTTCCCAAGCCCAAAATCAAAAACACAGCGCTGCACCAGCTACTAAGGAGGAGAAAAACGACTGCTACTGCTGAACACATGGCAGTTGCCTACCAGGGGCTCGGATCAGGGATGTTGCAGAGAAGCTGCCTGCTCTAGTTGGTCCCACTGACTATTACCACTTTTAATGATCCCTGTGGGTGCTACTGATCTAGATAGCAGTAGCCCGGAGACCATAAAGAAGGACTACAGAGCTCTGGGAGAGGTGTTTAGGGGCTCTGGAGAGCAGATTGTCTTTTCATCAATTCTCCAGGATACAGGGCAGGACCTTAAAAAGGCTAGGAGGATTAGGCAGGTTAATAAATGGTTAGAAGAGTGGTGCTATAGTCAGGGGTTTGGGTACCTTGAACATGGGACACAATTTAGTAGGCCAGGTCTACTGGGGGCTGGTGGAGCTGGTCTGATGAAGAAAGGGAAGAGTGGATTTGGTAGGAAGCTTGCCAGACTGGTCAAGGATGCTTTAAACTAGATGTGTTGGGGGAGGGGGGCAGCATTCCATCCCAACACACCCAGTCACTTACCAGCACCTATAATAAACGTTCAGAGCAATGTAGAGATATTCCAGCTGCTCCAGCCAATGAGCCGGCTTCAACTGGATCTCGGCTCAGATGCCTCTATACAAACGCCCATAGCCTGGGGAACAAACAAGAGGAATTAGAGATGTGTGCACATCTACGGGGGTATGATATCATAGGCATCACAGAAACATGGTGGGATGGCTCCTATGACTGATGTGTTGGAATGGAAGGTTACCGGCTCTTTAGGAAAGACAGGCCTGGCAGACGGGGAGGGGGAGTTGCTATTTGTGTGAGGGATAGGCTAGAGAGTATGGAACTCTGTCTGGGGACAGGTGAGCAGTCGACAGAGAGTTTGTGGGTCAGGGTTAAAGGGAGAACAGCGATGGGAGACATTATTGTGGGGAACTGTTACAGACCGCCTGACCAAGGGGACTCTGTGGATGAAGCACTCTATAGACAGATAGGAACAGCCTCATGCTCGCAGGCCCTTGTTTTCATGGGAGACTTCAACCACCCTGATATCTGTTGGAGGGATGGTACGGCCCGGCACAAGCAATCCAGAAAGTTCCTCGATTGTGTGGAAGACAACTTCCTTCTGCAAGTAATAGAGGAGATGACAAGGAGAGGTGCCATGCTTGACCTCATCCTCACCAACAGGAAGGGCTGGTTGGAAATGTGACGCTCCAGGGCAGCCTTGATTGCAGCGATCATGAGATGGTTGAATTTGAGATCCTCAGGACAGTGAGAAGAGCGTGCAGCAAGCTCACTGCCCTGGGCTTCAAGAGAGCAGACCTTGGCCTCTTCAGGAACCTGCTCAGTAAGATTCCATGGGATACAGCCCTAGAGGGCAGGGGGGCCCAAGACTGTTGGTTGATATTTAAGGATCACCTGCTGCAAGCTCAGGATAGATACATTCCTACTAGAAGGAAGTGCTGCAGGAGGGTCAGGAGACCTCCATGGATGGATAAGGACCTGCTGAGGAAAATTCAAAGGAAAAAAGAGGCTTACAAAAGGTGGAAGCAAGGACAGGCAGCCTGGGAAGAATACAGGGATGTTGGCTGGGAAGCTAGGGACCAGGTTAGGAAAGCTAAGGCCCACTTAGAATTAAAATTGGCTAGGGATGTTAAGGATAACAGGAAGGGATTCTATAGGTACATTGCCAATAAAAGGCAGGCTAGCGATAACGTGGGCCCTCTCCAGAAGCTGTCGGGAGAACTGGCTACCCTGGATTTGGAGAAAGCTGAGGTTCTTAATGACTTCTTTCCCTCAGTCTTCACTTCCAGATGCTCTCACCACACCACCCAAGTCTTGGAAGGCAGACGCAGGGACTGTGAGAATGAAGACCCTCGGCCCACTGTAGGAGAGGATCTGGTTCAAAACCATCTTAGGAACCTGAATGTATACAAGTCCATGGGACCGGATGAAATCCATCCACGGGTCCTGAAGGAGCTGGCAAATGAAGTTGCTAAGCCACTGTCCATCATATTTGAAAAACCATGGCAGTCAGATGAAGTTCCCGACAGTGGGAAAAGGGAAATATAACCCCATTTTCAAGGAGGGGAAAATGGATGAGCCGGGGAACTACAGACCAGTCAGTCTCACCTCTGTGCCTGGCAAAATCTTAGAGCAGATTCTCCTGGAAGGCATGCTGAGGCACATGAAAACCAACCAGGTGCTTGATGACAGCCAGCATGGCTTCACTAAGGGGAAATTCTGGCTGACCAATCTGGTGGCTTTTTATGATGGGGCTACGGAACTGATGGACAGGGGCAGAGCAGTTGATGTCATCTACCTGAATTTGTGCAGAACATTTGACACCATCTCACATGACAATCTTGTCTCTAAGTTGGAGAGACATCGATTTGATAGGTGGACCACTCGGTGGATAAAGAACTGGCTGGATGGCCGCACGCAAAGAGTTGTGCTCAATGGCTCAATGCCCAGTTGGAGACCAGGAACGAGTGGTGTCCCTCAGGGATCGGTGTTGGGACCGGTCATGTTCAACATCTTTGTCGGTGACGTGGACAGTGGGATTGAGGGAGCCCTCAGCAAGTATGCCGATGACTCCAAGCTGTGTGGTTTGATTGATACGTTGGAGGGAAGGAATGCCATCCAGAGGGACCTTGACACGCTTGTGAGGTGGGCTGATGCCAACCTGATGAAGTGTAACCATGCCAAGTGCAAGGTCCTCCACCTGGGTCGGAGCAATGCCAGGCACAGCTACAGGTTGGGCGGGGAGGAGATTCAGAGCAGCCCTGCAGAGGACTGGGGGTGTTGGTCGATGAAAAAATGAACATGAGCCGGCAGTGTGCGCTTGCAGCCCAGAAGGCCAACTGTAACCTGAGCTGCATCAAAAGGAGCGTGACCAGCAGGTCGAGGGAGGTGATCCTGCCCCTTTACTCTGCTCTTGTGAGACCTCACTTGGAGTCTTGTGTGCAGTTCTGGTGTCCTCAACATAAAAAAGGACATGGAACTGTTGGAACAAGTCCAGAGGAGGGCCACGAGGATGATCGGGGACTGGAGCACCTCCCTTATGAAGATAGTCTGAGAAAGTTGGGGCTACTGAGCCTGGAGAAGAGAAGGCTGCGTGGAGACCTCATAGCAGCCTTCCAATATCTGAAGGGGGCCTATAGGGATGCTGGGGAGGGACTTTTCATGAGGGATTGTAGTGAGAGATCAAGAGGTAATGGGTTCAAACAGAGGAAGTTTAGATTGGATATGAGCAAGAAATTCTTTACTGTAAGGATGGTGAGGCATTGGACACACATAACTCTGAAGACAACGATGACCTAAGATAAAGAGGCAACTCCATCTCACCTCGATCAAGAAAATGCAGACCTCAGAAACAGCACCAGGCAATCTTGTTCATGTAATGCAAGGAAGAGCGAAAAGAATTGCTTATAGGAGGAGAGAGGGTCAGGTTACTCACTCCTTACTACTCTCTTATCAGACAACTAAGAGAGGCAAGGCATCATATTTCTGGAAACACAGGCATTTGACTGGAATTCCACCTTGTCTGGATTTTATTCTTCTCTTACATACAGCCACAAACTTTCTGACTGACTGAAAGCAGTAAGAACTGTGGAAAGCAAGCTACTGAACATGAGAAGCTAAGATGGGTCCTGATAAGTAAGGAAAAAAAAAAGAGAAAGAAATGTAGAATCATGCATGGCAGGGTTTTTTTTTAAGCTTACAGACATTTTGGGGGTGTTCTGAGCCTACTCATAACTCTAAGGTCCAAACTGTGTGTATTTGGAAAGTTAGAAAATTACAGTTCCTTTCATTAAGCTATGTATTACTGAAGGCAGTTTTAAAGAAAACGACAATAATAATAAAAACCCCAAAAGACATTTTAGATTATAGGTAATTAAACCTGATCCCTGATGAAAAAGGACTTGCAAGTTCTCAGCTACATGAGCACGAGGTGGAACACAAATAATGAAAAAAGAAAAAAAAACAACAACAAAACAGAACCTTACATCAGGCATTTTTCATTTCAAAATTCATCACAAATCTATGCTGCAAGTACAGAAAGCACAGAGAATTTCAATATAGGAAGTAGTAATCTGTGGGCTTACATTATACTACATACAACATAGTATTCCTCCCATATGTACCTCAAGATTTTGTGAAAACTCATCTCTTCTTTAAAAAGGAGATTAAAGGAGCCATAAATCCTCTTCCTACAGATGTTTTTAACTTCTGTAGCAGTTTTCTTTTTTGTGTCAAACCAGTGGAAATGCTTTAAATTGCATCCCTATTTCTAATGCCCCAAATGGATTTTTAAAGCATCTGAACTGTCATAACAGGAGTCTGATAAATGAAGACCTCTAGCTATAGACCACAGGCTTCCCCATGAGATATTTTTCTCCGAGGAATACAGTTAATGGAAAGACATAACATAGCTTTCGTGCTTTTTCCTCTTATTTCTCCGTCATATAATACTGAGAGCAAAATTGTATCATATTTGTATTCTATGAGAAAAGATGGTAAACACAATTATATTGGAATTATCCCAGACAAGATAAAACATTAACTACTTGAACTACATGTTTCACAACACGACTACAAAGCCAACCTCTTTTCCAGATACCATTAATCATGTGTAAGACTGAAGTAGCCAGAGCAACTGAGAGCAATGGAAGTTTTCAAGGAAGGAAAGAGAATTCACGTTTATACAGGATCTGCTAAAACACATACATCTGACAGATTACTTTCTTGGCAATTTCATTGTTGAGCTTTCTATAAATAAGTAGTTGAGTAACAGGTATCGAATTCAGACATCAAAGGCATGAGGGCCAAAGGATCAAAAGATCTCTGGGTTATATTATTGGATATGTTTTGAGACAACTGATATTTGGCCTTTACACAAGCTTGTTAAATCAAACAAACAGTGCCGAGAATTTTCAAAGGAAACAAATGTTATGCTGCCCACATCCTCCTCCAATATCGAATACCGACTAGAGCTCACTGTACAGGGCAAAACTACACTTACATCCTGACAACTGCTTTGGATTCAAAGGAATTCTCATTTTCAACTTCTTCACAGCTTGGGGTCTCCAGGGATCCATATCTGAAAAAATGAGATAGGTGTTTAGAGGAAGCTGTACTGCATCAAAGCAAAATCTCAAAAAGCATAATTCATATACAGTTATCATAAATACTATAAAGGTTTTCTAGCTCAGACTACAAGTACGGAATCTAACAAGCAAAAGTAAGGAGCTTGAAGATTATTTCGTTTTGGAGGGGGAAGAAAAGTAATCTTACAGAGACACCCAGTGTCTTCCAAACTGATTTGCTAATTTAGAGAAAGCATCCTGGAGACATGAGGAATGAACCAAAACAGTTTCTTTGCTCAGAGCTCCAAGACCCTTTCTGCCTGTTTTCTCTCCATTTTTTCCCAGAGCAATATTCCAGTGTGCAGTGAGGCTGTAACACAACCACCTTCTCCAACAGAGTTTCTGTTTCTCTAGTATTTGTCACTCCTTCTAACTCCAACTGTTATTTCACACGAAAGTTTTCTGAGTGACAAGTGCCCACTTGTGCCAAAACTACTGATACAGTTGTTATGAGTGGGAACGGCTCCTGGCACTATGAAAATGCCACTGGGAAGAGGAAACCACAGACTCAACTCCAACAGCACGAAGCAAAATCTCTTACCTCATAGGAAGCACATGTGCCTTGAAAGCAGTATTATGTACTTCATTTTCAATGGGAGTCCCCATTGTTTCAGATATACAGCTCCATAAATAATTTCATGATCCCTCATAAGCAGCTTTAATGAAGGCGGACAATTACACATAGTCGAGATTAAGGCAAGCTGATTTTACACATTCTATGTGCAGCTAACTGCGTCAGTCACCTGCAATTAATCTGAATAGGCAGGAGAACAAGTACTTGTGCTACAACATCCTAGTAATATCAGTTAGAGAAAACATAGTGGGCTGTCAGTTTCTGCCCTGAAGGTTCATGTGAGAACTGTAACAAATTCATCCAAAGGATTTCAAATGATAAAAGTGTGGTAGTTTTATGTTCCTCTAAAATATCAGTCTGAAGTAAAGCTTCGTATGCAAGAACCCCAGATCTGTACAGAAAGTCAATCACTGTAACTGAATTCAGGCTCTCACCACCAGATTTGCTGTACTGTAAAGAACAAGTTTTAACACCACTGTTCACCACCCTCATATTGATATTCTGCCCTACTATGGTTAACAATCTCAGAACTCCACATTACTTCAAAATAAGAACTCAGGTTTCAACAACCTTATGCCAAGGTCTTAATGTTGGACATACCCACTGTGATGGGGAAGCTGAAGCAGAGAAAGATAGAGGGTTTCATATTATAAGCGTGCACTGTAAAGTAAATAGTGCACTGTAAAGTAAATAGTGCACTGTAAAGTAAACCCAAACTAATAAAGGCAAACAAGTCTGAAAGAAGCAGCATAGCCACAGTCATAAGGATGTCAGCTTGGGCTTACTTAGCCTTGAGTACTGTGCTAAAACCACTTGCATTATATGAAATAGCTCATTTAAAAACAGATCTTGAATCTCCAACTACGTTGTAGGTCGATGAAAAAATGAACGTGAGCCTGCAGTGTGCACTTGCAGCCCAGAAAGCCAACCATATCCTGGGCTGCATCAAAAGGAGCGTGACCAGCAGGTCGAGGGAGGTGATCCTGTCCCTCTACTCTGCTCTCGTGAGACCTCACTTGGAGTATTGTGTGCAGTTCTGGTGTCCTCAACATAAAAAGGACATGGAACTGTTGGAACAAGTCCAAAGGAGGGCCATGAGGATGATCAGGGGACTGGAGCACCTCCTGTATGAAGATAGGCTGAGAAAGTTGGGGCTGTTCAGTCTGGAGAAGAGAAGGCTGCGTGGAGACCTCATAGTAGCCTTCCAATATCTGAAGGGGGCCTATAGGGATGCTGGGGAGGGACTCTTCATTAGGGACTGTAGTGATAGGACAAGGGGTAATGGGTTCAAACTTAGAGGAAGTTTAGATTGGATATGAGGAAGAAATACTTTACTGAGAGGGTGGTGAGGCCCTGGAATGGCTTGCCCAAGGAAGCTGTGAATGCTTCATTGCTGGCGGCGTTCAAGGCAGGGTTGGACATAGCCTTGAGTGGCATGGTTTAGTGGGAGGTGTCCCTCCCCATGGCCAGGGGGGTTGGAACTAGATGATCATAGAATCATAGAATCATAGAATAGTAAGGGTTGGAAAGGACCTCAAGATCATCGAGTTCCAACCCCCCTGCCATGGGCAGGGACACCTCCCACTAAACCATGCCACCCAAGGTTATGTCCAACCCCACCTTGAACGCCGCCAGGGATGAAGCATCCACAACCTCCCTGGGCAACCCATTCCAGGGACCCACCACCCTCACAGTAAAGAATTTCTTCCTCATATCCAATTTAAACCTCCCCTGTTTAAGTTTAAACCCATTACCCCTTGTCCTCTCACCACAGTCCCTAATGAAGAGTCCCTCCCCAGCATCCCTATAGGCCCCCTTCAGGTATTGGAAGGCTGCTATGTGGTCTCCACGCAGCCTTCTCTTCTCCAGACTGAACAGCCCCAATTTTCTCAGCCTATCTTCATACGAGAGGTGCTCCAGGCCCCTGATCATCCTCGTGGCCCTCCTCTGCACTTGTTCTAACAGTTCCATGTCCTTTTTATGTTGAGGACACCAGAACTGCACACAAGACTCCAAGTGAGGGCTCACGAGAGCAGAGTAAAGGGGCAGGAGCACCTCCCTTGACCTGCTGGTCGCACTCCTTTTGATGCAGCCCAGGATACTGTTGGCCTTCTGGGCTGCAAGCGCACACTGCCGGCTCATGTTCATTTTTTCATCAACCCACACCCCCAAGTCCTTCTCTGCAGGGCTGCTCTGAATCTCCTCCCCGCCCAACCTGTAGCTGTGCCTGGCATTGCTCCGACCCAGGTGGAGGACCTTGCACTTGGCATGGTTACACTTCATCAGGTTGGCATCAGCCCACCTCACAAGCGTGTCAAGGTCCCTCTGGATGGCATTCCTTCCCTCCAACGTATCAATCAAACCACACAGCTTGGAGTCATCGGCATACTTGCTGAGGGCTCCCTCAATCCCACTGTCCACGTCACCGACAAAGATGTTGAACATGATCGGTTCCAACACCGATCCCTGAGGGACACCACTCGTTCCTGGTCTCCAACTGGACATTGAGCCATTGAGCACAACTCTTTGCGTGCGGCCATCCAGCCAGTTCTTTATCCACCGAGTGGTCCACCTATCAAATCGATGTCTCTCCAACTTAGAGACAAGATTGTCATGTGAGATGGTGTCAAATGTTCTGCACAAATTCAGGTAGATGACATCAACTGCTCTGCCCCTGTCCATCAGTTCCGTAGCCCCATCATAAAAAGCCACCAGATTGGTCAGCCAGAATTTCCCCTTAGTGAAGCCATGCTGGCTGTCACCAAGCACCTTGTTGTTTTTCATGTGCCTCAGCATGCCTTCCAGGAGAATCCGCTCCAAGATTTTGCCAGGCACAGAGGTGAGACTGACTGGTCTGTAATTCCCCGGCTCATCCATTTTCCCCTTCTTAAAAATGGGGTTATATTTCCCTTTTTCCAGTCATCGGGAACTTCACCTGACTGCCATGATTTTTCAAATATGCTGGACAGTGGCTTAGCAACTTCATTTACCAGCTCCTTCAGGACCCGTGGATGGATTTCATCCGGTCCCATGGACTTGTATACATTCAGGTTCCTAAGGTGGTCCCGAAAAAGATCCTCCCCCACAGTGGGCCCAGGGTCCCCACCCTCACCATCCCCGCATCTGCCTTCCAAGACTTGGGTGGTGTGGTCAGAGCATTTGCCGGTGAAGACTGAGGCAAAGAAGTCATTAAGAACCTCAGCCTTCTCCAAATCCAGGGTAGCCAGTTCTCCCGATAGCTTCTGGAAAGGGCCCACGGTGTCCCTAACCTGTCTTTTATTGGCAATGTACCTATAAAATTCCTTCCTGTTATCCTTAACATCCCTAGCCAATTTTAATTCTAAGTGGGCCTTAGCTTTCCTAACCTGGTTCCTAGCTTCCCGGACAACATCCCTGTATTCTTCCCAGGCCGCCTGACCTTGTTTCCACCTTTTATAATCCTCTTTTTTCCTTCGAATTTTGCTCAGCAGCTCCTTATCCACCCAAGGAGGTCTCCTGGCCCTCCTGCTGAACTTCCTTCTAGTTGGGATGCATCGCTCCTGAGCTTGCAGCAGGTGATCCTTGAATATCAACCAGCAGTCTTGGGCCCCCCTGCCCTCTAGGGCTGTATCCCATGGAATCTTACTGAGCAGGTTCCTGAAGAGGCCAAGGTCTGCTCTCTTGAAGCCCAGGGCAGTGAGCTTGCTGCACGCTCTTCTCACTGTCCTGAGGATCTCAAACTCAACCATCTCATGATTGCTGCAATCAAGGCTGCCCTGGAGCGTCACATTCCCAACCACCCCTTCCCTGTTGGTGAGGACGAGGTCAAGCATGGCACCTCTCCTTGTCGGCTCAAATATAATAAAAGCAAAAACTTCAAGTTTGTTTGAAGTCATGGAAGGGGGAAAAATAAAAAAAAAGAAAGAAAAGAAAGAAAAAACCAATCAGCCTCCCGAAAACCATACAGATTTATTCACAATTTCCAAGAAGTGTTAGAAGTTACTCAGAAATCATGGATTTCTGTGATAACTGTACCAGCATGGGCTGTGGGAGTAAAAAACTCTGCAAGGACTAGCACTGCACAACTCTATGATTCCTATTGTGAAAAAACCAAAGCCACATGTGCTTGGCTTTGGGAGGACTTCCTCCCACTCTCCGATGTCATGTGAAGGGGAGTAAAGGCAGTGTAAGCAACGTGTGGCAGGACAGATTAAAGAGACACATGGGAAAAGAGAAAACTATCAACTCCTCTGCAGCCATGCAGGAAATGAAGATTACAGCATGGAGACCAGAAAGGCTGCTTAGGAGCTACCTACGGCCGCAGAGCCTCACGTGCTCACAAGGCAGATTACAGCTTATTTTAACAGAGTAAGGCCCACGCCGGAAAAAAGGTTTTGCCCATAAGATTTCACAAAACCTCCTCAACATGGGCTGATTTAACAAAAGCAAACATGATTCTGCATTATTCAAAACTGTTAGAAGTTCATGTTTTTCTGCCCTAACACTTCAGTTTCTCGTAAGTACAGCATCTGCTTTTTTATTTGCCCCAAACACTCAGGGAAGAGCATGTCACCTTATTTAGACAGAATGTATCCTGCATCAGATTTAGTTAATGTTTGCACTGCTTGGATACGATACTTTGCAGAAAGCATCAAATGACCAACAGGCATGCCCACATAATCAGGGTACAATATATACAGATTTCCCAGGACACTTTTCCAAAGAGACCTAGGACTCTCACTGTCTAATCTGGATTTGTGTATCTTTAATACATACATGAGGCAATACTGCAGCACTCACAGTGGGGGGGGTCTATCCACAGCAAATCCAAAATTAACTGAACGCACTGGACTTAAGGGCTATCCAGCTTTCACACATAAATTTTGGAAGAAGCTTGTCATAGAATCATAAAATAGGGATGGAAAGGACCGTAAGATAATGTGGTTCCAACCCTCTGCCATGGGCAGGAGCACCTCCCACTAAACCATGTCACCCAAGGCTCTGTCCAACCAGGCCTTGAACACCACCAGGAATGGAGCAGTCACAACTTCCCTGGGCAACCCATTCCAGTGCCTCACCACCCTCACAGTAAAGAACTTCCTCCTTATATCCAATCTAAACTTCCTCTGTTTAAGTTTTAACCCTCTACCCCTTGTCCTACCACTATAGGCCCTAATGAAGAATCCCTCTCCAGCATCCTTATAGCCTGCCTTCAGACACTGGAAAGCTGCTATGAGGTCTCCACGCAGCCTTCTCTTCTCCAGGCTCAACAGCCCCAACTTTCTCAGCCTATCTTCATATGGGAGGTGCTCCAGTCCCCTGATCATCCTTGTGGCCCTCCTCTGCACTTGTTCTAACAGTTTCATGTCCTTTTTGTGTTGAGAACACCAGAACTGCACACAGTACTCCAAGTGAGGTCTCACGAGAGCACAGTAGAGGGACAGGATCACCTCCTTTGACCTGCTGGTCACGCTCCTTTTGATGCAGCCCAGGATACAGCTGGCTAGTAGGTAGCAGGTGAGCCTTGAACACCAATCAACAGTCTTGGGCCCCTCTGCCCTCTAGGGCTATATCCCATGGAACCTTACCAAACAAGCTCCTGAAGTGGCCAAATTCTGCTCTGTTGAATTCCACGGCAGTGATCACACTGTGTGCCCTTTCTCACTGTCCTGATGTTCTCAAACTTGACCACCTCATGATCACTACAGCCAAGGCAGCCCTGGTGCATCAAATTCCCAACCAGACCCTCCCTGCTGGTGAGCACAAGGTCAAGCATGGCTCCTGTCCTTGGCTGCTCCTCTATTACTTGCAGAAGGAAGTTGTCTTCTTGACAATAGATGCAGTGAAGAGCTGATGTCAATGTGTCAATTCCTACAAAAAAAATATCCTATGCCTGTGTGGAATAATTAGGAATTAAACTTATATTTGAAATGCAGCATTGTCCACACATAAGGGAAAAACTGACTTTCAAGGCCTCTCAGGGGGAGATGCAGCCGCACCAGGGATGCCAGGAATCTGCACTCCACCGCAGTTCCCATGGCAACACAGACGAAGGGTAGAGCGAGGTGAAGATCTCGTGGTTACACTTTGTCCTAACTTCAGCAAAAAGAAGGGAACGAGATGGTGCAAGAAGCTGATAAGCTGCGTGGTAGAACGAGGAGGAGATCTTGCAAAAGCAGATAAGCTGCATACTTCTGACCCTGAGCCAGCAGCCTGTCATCTTTTGACAGAATGCCGTCCTCAGTGTGAACTTTGCTTCATTATAATGTCATTATAATGCATTTACATGCTAAAATACACACCCATCTCCAATGTGACCCCCCTCCAAAACGGGACCACCCCTCTCTGAGCATGCGCTCTGAATTTTCGGTGTCATATACCTTTAAATAGAAGCGAGAGAAGTTTGCACCAGTAATAATAAAGGTATGTATGACTAGAGTCACTCAAGCTCCACCTTGAAGATAAAAAATAATATAAAATGACCAAAGAGAGAGGGGGATATTGGGGAAGATACCATCATGGACGAGTCGAGGAAGATAACATCAACCGACTCCCAGGACCAGTCGACGGGCTGGACCTCTCTTCCCCCTCCATAGGGACGCCTGTGGGTAAGACTTGCACTGTATTCGGTGCTTGCCTGGGAAAACTTAGAATCTCTATAGCGTTACTTTTACTGTCATCTGTATATTTTATAGCTATGCTGTGTTAACTTCATCGAGCGCTTGTATTTATTTAATCATTATTCACACGTGCTTTTGCAGACAGTCTCTATCACCGGCAATCCATAAGAACCTGTATCTGTTGCATCAATAAACTGCACTGTTTCAGTAATCGATCATAATTCTCTCGCTGAACGCGACCCCATCTCTCAGTGTGGCCGTGAGAGTTCAGGAGCACGATTCGACTGACAGTGTGGTGCACTATCAGTGAGACCGGACCCAGTGAGGTTCGAAATAGCGAATGCTGCCCGGGCTGATAGTTGCTATTGATTGCGTTGGGCAGGGTAGGGCATTATCACTGAATCTGGATCAATGCGCGCCCGGACTGATAGTTGCATCTGATTGTACCCTATCAGTGAATCTGGAATTAATACGCGTCCGGACTGATAATTGTATATTGGAGCCCTTCCTGTGGTGCACTATCAGTGAATCCGGAATTAATACGCGCCTGAACTGATAGTTATAGCTGATTGCGTACTATCAGTGAATCCGGAATCAGACGCTCCTGGACTGATAGCTGCATAGTGAAGCCGCTCCTGGCCTCTCTAATAAGGCAAGGGTTTCATAGCCCCCCCCCCCTCCCCCCCCCCCCCTTTTAACGTGACAACCTGGGGGATGCAGATGCTGTTCTCTCCTACTCCGTGCCAAGGAGCTGCTCACTTGTAAAAAATCAGAAGGGCCTCTTTTCATCTGGCCACATCACTGTTGTCCCCTGGACCAAACAAGAGCTCAGCATTGCCATTCATAATGGCAATTACCTTACTCGATAATCTATATTTACAGAGAATAAGAAACAGGGCTCAAGCTCTTCACATGAAACTAAAATTGACAACTAATGCCAAAGTCTCACTTGTTTTTTGCTTGAGGTTTTCTGTTGTTTTGTTTTGTCTTTTGTTTTTAATAGATTCCCTTTTCATTACTGCTTTACTTCACTGGAAAACAAAATACAAGTACTTATATAACACCGATTATGCACTGATACACACTTTAGTCTCTGTGCTGTTATTATTAACAAGTATCAATACTGGAAAAATGGGGAGCCTTTGCTACTTATTCGGAACTAATGTAGGGATGAAAACTAAACTGGTTAAATTTAATTACTATCCAATTCTTTCGATATTTTTATTTTTCCTTATAATTTTTTTTTTTATTACTTTTTTATTTTTTTTATTTCCTTATAACATCTTCACAAGCCCATATTCCACAGCTGTGTGTAAATCATTCTAACTTTTATATCTTAAATTTCATCTAGGTTTTGTCCCAAGTCATAAAATTCTAGATTATCCATGATATTCAAAAAGCCAAGACAAACATCCATGGATTCTTACACACTGTGCTCCTAAGATTTGTGAGAGGGGAAGGAAGTGGTGATCCCCTAGGATTTCCTGTGGATTCTATCATTCATTGTAAAAGGCCAGGGGTAATGGTGAGAAGGTCAGGCAGGCTGTGGGCCCTTCAGCTGAGGGAGATATTATAACTTACTTTGAGAGGCACACAGGCCAGTAAGGTTAGAACTGGGCTCAGAAAGGACAGTTCTATTCTGTGGAGACTTTTCCTTTGTGCTTTCTTGCCCTCTTCTGACATTTTCACCTCTTTGAAGCAACACCAGGAAGGCAGGGATGACTTTGAGTCAAATATGCTCCAAACGTGCTGCTGTCCTAAACAACCAGATTACCCAAACTTACCTGAAATATTGCTATAAATATCATTTAGGTTATTTGTTTGAAGCAGAACTGCAATATTCAAACTTCCCTTGCTCTCCCTTCCTACCTTCAAAGTCAATAACAAGAGGATGTCCCTCCTTAAAGGAGGGCTTCTACCATGCCAGCACATTACCAAAAAACAATAGGATGGGGACTCGATCTCTTGAAGACCCCAAGGACTCAGCAGCGCACAAGTCTGGCAGAAGATCTTTTCCCTCAATCAGCAGCCAACAACGCAGTGAAAAACAAGCACATCAGCTTTAGAAAAGGACACCTGTTAATTCCTGTTAATTCCTGCTTGAATGCTCAAATGAAATCCCTTATAAACTGGCTATGCAAACATTTCAAAGCTCAGTTTGTCCTGCCTGCATAATTTGTTTTCCAACTAAGGCTAGTTTTCTCTCCTCTGATACACTCCTGAGAAAAATATAAGACTCAAGTCAGACTTGCCATTTCTTTTGTGCTGCAATCCAGTTGTAATACGACAGATGTAATTTCCAGATATCAAAATATTAAGAATTTAGTTGCAGAGTTAATTGAGCTAAATTGCACCAGCTACACAATTTACAGAAACCTTCACTGCACAGAGCTGGCATTTTCACAGAAGCCCAGAGAGTTTACATGTCTCATAACCAATGATTCTGAGAGAACGAGTAATTACTTTCTTCAGGCTGTTTTTATAATCCTGTTAATACATACTTTCCAAGAAAACAATACAGAAATTAAAGCACATGATGAATTTCTTAAAGATCTTGAGTTTTCCCCCTCTCAAACTCCTGATATTTGATTATCTGATATTATAATTTCAATGTTTTATTAATTTTGTACATTTCTATTTTTAGCTTGCTATGACCCTTTCCACTAGGGGAAAATACAGGAAGAAAACAGAATAGTTTCTCTAGAGGACTCTACAAATTTCAGTGCAAAAGCAAGAATCCCAAGTGACTTTTTCATTAGCCTTAGAACAGTGCAGCCTAACAGAGTTTGAACTTTTTAATGGCTAGTGAATCCATAGGAGTACCTATTGCATTCAAACAGGTGAGGTAACCATGAGCTCCAGATACTTGCGCGTGAAATAACTACCTATCCTGTTATACACAGGACACAGGAAGTCTGTGCAGAAGCACACAGAACAAACCAACCCAACAGCTGCCAGACCCCCTACCTAGTCCTGACCAGGGGCTTTGAAACAGCCAAAGAGCTGGCCCACCACGAAGGACCCAAAACAGCTTCCAGCACCAAGAACTTTTCTCCAGAAACAGTGCTTTGGTAATCACCCAGCTTAACAGATTTGATACTAGATTCTAAACTTGCTTGTCAGATGCACGGGATCCTTTATGATCATACAGATTAAGTAAGGGTGACATATGAATTGCCCTTTGCATAAGAGTCTTCTGCCACCTAAGAACAGCAAAAAACAACCAGATATAAAAGAGTAAAAATATGGACATGTGAAAACTAAGGTGGAATTCCAAAACTGTTCCTGGACTGAAAAACCTACTCTCGCTTTACCTCAGTACGCTCCCTCCTCCTAAATACTTGCATCGTAGTGTATTCCTCTCCCAGTTTTTATTATCTGTTGACAGTAGAGGGTCTTCACAGTAGGGTCTGTTGCAAAAAGTTCTAGGCCTGTTTGAACAGTGAGTTTTCAAATGAAGTCACAGTCTCAGGTGGGACATTTATTTGCATTACTGAGGTAACTCAGTAAGAGAGAAATAAGAATGGAAACTACTAAAAATCAAACCACCATTGACCATGTCGAGGAATGTACATAAATATGCTTCCTGGCAATCTAAAGTGCACTTCAAGAATGCACTTTAAGACAGAGTTAGCTGTCTTAAGGCTACTTAAGTGCCTTTAATTGAAAAGCTTGCTGTGTACCATCCTGTGCAGAGCCACCTTCGAATGGCTGATTCACATTACTTAAGCTCTTTGCAAGGTGTCACAGAAAAGAAAATTTACAGAAAGAAAATTTCCCCAGATACACATCAATTAACACATAAGAACCACAAATGAGCAGCCTGGCAACCCACCAATACAGAGCAAGAAAAACTGCACTGTTAGGGGGATGATATTGAAAATAGCCATTTGGGGCAAAGCATGCTTGCAAAAGATGCAAATTTTAGTCATTCAAAATTTTTCATTTTAAAAAGTATTTTAATGAAAGTATGTAAAATAAATCATACATAAAAGATTACTGGCTGAAAGTCACAATGTATATGCATATAGCTCTTGGATTCTCTTAGGCAATCAACATGCTTAGGCAGCAAGAGGTCTCATGACACACTCTCACTTGGCAAATCAGCTCCTCTCTAAAGTTATTAAAATCCACACAAACTTGATGTCCTTTCCTATTTTATTCTTACAAGTCAAAAATTTAGAATCCAAACCTGAAGGCATAGAAAGAGTTACCCACTCAAAAGAAGGAATTCCTCAACATTTTTGTATTCTTTCATATATGCAATTTTTATTGCTCCTCATGTTCTGCATCTGAATTGGTATGGACTGACAGGTAAAGTTCACAGTAGTAAACCTCACTGCACAGTCTGCTCACCAGGATGGCTGCTCTTTCCTCATCTGACTTCTTCCCTGACCGTGAAGTTGCTACACTTGAGCAACCATGGCTATGAATACAATCACAGCAGGCCTGGCAGCTAGGCATTTCAACACTGGTAGGGACTGAGCCACAGAACATTCATTTAAAGCAAGGAGTACTATACTGCTTTTCAGATACAAAAGAAGAGCACAGATACCTTATCCATGCCTTGGCTCCTTATCTGCCTAACGGGAGAGCCAAAGTTAAAACCTATGAGTTCTTATGCTGTTCTTCTATACTAATGAACATTAAGCAGTTCTTGTTCTGTCTTCAAAAAACTATGACTGTGTGTTCATGTGAAGTAATAGAAGGGTAGAGTGAAATCTTGCTTATGCCTGTACAATCCTTATTTCAAATCAGCAGCCCCCAAAAAGCAGAATTAGGTCCAGAAATATCAGTATCCAGCAAAACAGAAGCATCTATTCTAGATTCTTACGGGCTTTGCAGCCTGTGCATTCTGGGTTGTTTTTTTTTTTTTTTTTGGGGGGGGAACATTATTAATTGTCTTGTGTTAGTCCCAGTTTGGCTTCTTAACAATCAGACGCAGCACACTCCCTACCTGGCGACTATGCTTTAAAGAGACTTGGGATGTGGGCAACATGCCTTTATGCGCTTCTTGTTTATGTGGAAATTGTGGATTTTACAGTATTATTGACATCTGTCCATTGGGTTATAAAGTTCATGTGCACTAAACATAATGGAAGGAATTTCTGACAACATCCCCCTGTCATGTAAACAATGGCTTAGTTTACATTATACTGCCTCTTACCTGTCAAGGAGAAGTTCCAGTACTTCCTTAGCAGAAGCAAAAGCTCTGTATGTTGAGAGAAAGATAGTGATGTAGGTAAAATCATTGTCCCCAAAAGCTGTCAGAAAGTTCTCCACAAGTTCCTCCAGAGTTCCAGCTTTTATGGTCCTGATCTTGCATGTTTCATACTGGCTGACATTGTGTTCTGGAGGTAACTGGTCTTCTTCAACCTACAAAGTTGAAAGAAAAACAAAGCACAAGAATCAGACACAAGTTGGATCCCTGACGAGGCTTTCACAATGAAAAACAGATTAAATTCCATCTTTTCACAGGAATAGTACATCTTTAATTACTAAATTATTCTGGCTCTCCAAACACCAAATGCTCTATCAAATAATGGGGACTTTTAGTAAGTTTATCTTTAAGATAGTTCTCTGACATACTCCACGTAAGATTTTATAGCCTGACTGCTATCAAGTTATATTATGATCCTATCGTATATTAGTTTCTAAAAGAATATCCATTATCCTACAAAGAATAATATTACTGGAGGGAACAACAGTGGTAAGCCGGTGTCTCACTTAACTTCCGAATGAACATGAAAACTGACCACAACTGTAGCATGGGCACTCGGGATTCCCTAGCTGAAAATACCAACTTTGGCTCAGCACACAGAATGTAAGGTCATGAACACATCTGGATGCAAAACATTTCCTCATACTTTTGCAAGAAGTTTGTCAAAGTCATCTTGCAAACATGCCATTATAACATTTCAATGTTCTCTTACAGCTTCCAGAAGGTATAATATTTGTCAACAAATCTCAGGCTTGGTGTTGATTATTCGTGTGTTTTTTAAACAGGAGTTGGTTTGAACGCTTACAGTCTGAAGGAGCTAGAAACATTCCCTTAAATTCTACCACTATTTAGAGGGCAGTTCAGAAGATGATTTTTGTGAGTAGTATAAATACTTACTTGTTAAGCGGGTGTGATAAAAAAGCGTTGAAAATGGGATTATAAATGAAAACATCAACAAGAGCAGCCTAACAGAAAATTCCCCTCTGCTTTTTGAGTTGGCCGTCTCTGGGAATGAACTTTCAGACCACTGATGTAGGAAAGGCTGAACTCTACAGAGGCAGCATGGGGGAGGTGTGCAGTTCCCCTCCCATTGTTGCTGTTTAGCAACCGATGTACTACATCCTCAGCTTGAGGAAAATGTGCTGTGATGCATGTCTGGTTTTGCCTTGGTACAAATACGTGGCATGAATAATGCAGATCTGTATTCCACAGCCCCGTGGGCCCAAGGGACAAATGCTACCTGTTGATATTCAGTGGGATTATAGATCAGAAACTTCACCATCTCCTAAACTAGTGATACATCCTAGCAAGAGGGAGCAGAGACTCAAGATTAAAAAAAAAGAAAAAACAGTTCAAATTAGTAGGCTGATACCCAAATAGCAACATACAGAATTGCAGCCGCTACTTCATAAATATCACTCAAAACAATTACTTTCACCAAAAAACCCCACTGGTTGGCCCTTTTTTTTTCCAATGCAAATATTATGTGCTGAGATTCTGAAAGCAAGAATTGGGGAATGAAACAAATATAGTAGATTTTCATTAGGCAGACTGGAATAAAGTCCTGAAAGAAAACAACTGGGATGAATAGAAAGTAAATGAGATACCAAATATTCTTCAGGCTTAGTCACTGAAAATATTACCACTTCACTAAAGACTTGTTTTAATCAGGAATTCTGCAAAACTAGTCTCAAGATAGTGAAACCAGTCTCTCTGCAACACAATTCCTACTCATTTCGACAGATTTTCAAATGCTTTTCACTTTCCTTGAAACGTACAGCTTATCCAGATGGGAAGATTTCCAATCTAGCTATTTTTATTAACTTCAGGGACAGATACCCTGAGCTGGACTAAAACTGACAAAAGTGCAGTAACTCATAATTTAACTAAAAGCAAGGCACTCTAATAAAGAATAACTGCTTCATTTCACTCTTCGCCTAACTACGAAAATGTGAATAACCTCAAACTTTCTGAACATAGGAATGAGATTATTTTGTCATTTTACCCTTATTATTTGGATATTGCTTCCTTACACACACAGGCTCTCTAGCATAGGCCTTCACATTACCTCATTTTGGATGCTGCTGAAAAATGAGAATTCTTCTGTGTGTTGACTGCACCAATCTCAGAAGCCGGAACGTCTTTATGACTTTTCCTAGGATCTGACAACTAGGGGTATTCCTGGAGTTCTAGACCTCCACCCTTTTCCTTCCCTTTCTTGCAAAATAAATGACCTCTCCTGGCAGCAACCCAGAGCTTCCAGGATCAATAGTGCCCCCCACAGGAAACAGATTTCAGTTCGACTCTGACCAAATTAGACCTCTGTGTACTTCTAAAAACACGGGATGCAGAAGTTCTAATCACTATCTGTATGCAGGACAGAATCTGCTCGTATTTCTTGACTTTGGTTTCAGCATTGCTGCATTGCTCTGCACAAGAGACGGAGAAGAGAAAAATCTCAGGGCACTTCAAGAATAGTTTAAAATACCAACCTGGATACTACATCAAACCAAGTTCTTGCCTTTGATCCCAAAGAACTCAAATAAACATAACTAAATGCTGATGAAAGTTACAGCCACTTCCAGAAGATCTGTCTCAAACTGCTGGCACAGCGGCACCGATTCCAAAGAAGTGAGGACATTTTAGATCAGCTGCGGACTTGGCCTGACAAAGGTGAAGGCGATCCTTTCTATACACCAAGCAAAAAGGAGGAGTCAACAGAACTTGAGAGTTATTTCAGATGATCCAGCTGGATGACTTCAGTTGCCTGCAGTCCATGAGCAGCCTTCCCAAATGCCTCTGTGCCAGCTTTACTTACCCCTATTGATAGTGTTTCTTTGCTAGGAGCCTCATGATGCTGCGCTCTTTCCGAGGTGTCGTAGGAAGGAGCGCCCTCTTCCTCCTCATCCTCAATTGAGCTCTGTATGAAAAGGGGAAAGAAAGAAATCAAGCTTCAGTTTCCACAACAAGACAATTAACTATTTGATTAAATAGCTCTCCAAACTGTCCATTTACAAACATAACTTTCTTTTTCCCTTCTGCTCGGTTTCATTTTGCTTTGGTTACAGATACATTGCACGTATGCATTTTCTGGCCCTGCCACAGTATGCTAAAACAGGAGAAATCTCTGTTCACTGTGAGGAAAGGAGAAAAAAAGAAAGAAACAAAAGGATGAGGAAAAAAATATTTTCTGTCTTCTGCAAACCACCATCTATTCCAGAATCTCATTTTCCACTTGCTTTGGGCTACTGAGTCTACCTTTTCCCCAGTGTTCAAGTAATAGTAAGGCTGATTTGTCTTTTTTTGTTTTGTTTTTTCCTCTTTATTTGATTTAAAGGGAAATAATTGAAGTGAAGCAGGAATTCAGCTTATCTATGGGCCTCTCGTTTTCTTCAATGCCACATTCATTCTATCTGATTTCACACAATCCTACAAAGATTTTATTACCCTCTTCTAGCTCTGCTACGGTGTTAGGCACTTAATTCAGACTCCTACTTCACAGCATGCTTCTGAGCACTCATTAGATTTACAAGAATTGTAAAGAAATATCCCTCTGCAGCCATGTGATGACGTTTCATCATACATACCACCCAAACAATTAAAATTTGGGGGTTTTACTAGTACCACAGCCTTGAACACTGAAATCTCTAATTTAGAAAAGGTATCTTTCAAGTGTAGTGCCATAAAATCCAGGCTTGGGGAGGCTGGGTCTTGGTTCTTTGAATTGCTTTGCTGTTTGTCTTTATCTCTAAGCTATCCGATAGTCAAATACAACAGTCTGTACACCAGTGACGTGCCTTCTGCTGCCATCTCTCTGGTGAGGATCTGGTTTTTCTTCCACAGCATAATTTGAGACCCATGCATTTTAAGGACAAATCCAGAAACTGTTTGAAGAAAGCAGAAAGGCAGTTCTGAAATGTGGATAGCAATACATTTGTTTTCGTTGTCCATTATATTTCTCTCCCTTGTGTGAAACACAGGAGTTGGACACGATTATTACACAGACAGGGAAGATGCTCAGTGGTGCACGATGGATGCAGTGCCAGTCACTCAACAACCAGTGGCATTGTTACATACACCCCAGCACTCTTCCTAGCTCCCCTAAATTTCCGCTTTCTCTGACATTAGAGGAAAAACTGCTATTGCAGTAGCATAAACCAGTAAGCTAGAAAGCAAATCAACTTCTTCCTCATGACTGCACTGCATATGTAAGTGCAGCGCTAAGACTTATTCAGTCAGTACAGCTCTACCCTTACCCAACCCAAACCCTAACCCTAACCCTAACCCCAACAATAACCCTAACATTAAACCTAACACTTAACCTAACCCTAACCCTAAGCCTAATCGTAACTGTAACCTAACAATTACCGTTAACCAAACCTTAACCCTAAGCCAACCCTAACTCTAGCCCGAACCCTAATCCTAAAAACAACCCTAACCCTAATGCTAATACTTACCATTAACCTCACCCTAACCCTAACCCTAAACCTAACCCTAACCATAACCCTAGACCTAACCCAAACCCTAAACCTACCCCTAACCCTAACCCTAACCCTAACCCTGACCATAACCCTAACCCTTACCGTTAACCTAACCCTAAACCTAAGCCTAACCCTAACCCTAGC